>CM037596.1:31700589-34276286 GCA_021018995.1 Chloranthus sessilifolius | reverse complement strand
AAATCCTTCTTGAAGAAGGGTTTTGTATGGTACCTTCTGAATCGCGGTTCGCTGTTGTGGTGTCTTCAACTTCTGTGATTTGTTTGGTTTCTCCAGTCTTCTGCTGGTGTCTCTGGGACTCTTGTCGTTAAACTTCGCTTGAAGTGATCTCTACTTATGGCCAAAACAAAAAGGAAATGATAAGAGCAAAAGAAGCTTCTTCTTACCCAAAGGGCTCTAAGATCCTATTTGTGCCCCTCCGCTCTTATCGAATCTACTTATGGCCAAAACAAAAAGGAAATGATAAGAGCAAAAGAAGCTTCTTCTTACCCAAAGGGCTCTAAGATCCTATTTGTGCCCCTCCGCTCTTATCGAAAAGTCGACTGCGTAACAGCACAAATGCAAGGATGAGAAGTGCTAAAAAGAGATAGAAGAAGAAAGGGAAGAGCCGGAGCCCTTAGGCCCTTATAGCACCATAGGAGAGCTTTATGTGACTTGTTTTTGATGAACTCTTGATGGCTTGCAAAGCTTGAGAATGGGTTCTAACTCTAAATGGAGATAGCTAAGAGATAAAGGGAGGGTGCTAGGATGGAACACACATCTAACCTAGAGGCTTTTCATGAAAGGCAAGGGTGGGAAAGAGGTTTTTGAATTCTAGTTTTTGTGTGAGAAATGTGCACCAAAGGGAGAAAGATCTTTTCACTTTAAGCTCTTTCTCTCTTGGGAAAAAATTCTCTTAAATTTCCAACCTTTGTAAGGGAGGGGTGCCTCTCCTTTTATATGAAAAGGAGGGGTTAGGGGGAATGTCTTAGATGCTAATTGGGTTTAGAAATTAGGTAATTTTGCATCTAAGGTTTCCTAGGGTTTCTGGAGCCTGAAAATGTGTGAAATGAAGCTCCAATGGTGGATGATAGGGTAGGGGGTTTAAGGCACTTATGGGTTGTAAATAAACTTTAAAAGGGTGCAATAGAGATGCCAAAACACACCCCAAAGACCTAGGTGGTCAATAAGTCAAACCCTAATCAAGAAATTTCAAAGCAAAAACTAACAGTTACTGTTCATATGCCTGGCGCAACTATTAGTTGCGCCAAGCATATGTACAGTAAAATAGTACATGCTCAAAGCCCAGAAGTGGGTAGCTCACAGAGGATAGAAGGTTTAGCCTGGCGCAACTATTAGTTGACCCAGGCTAAATATCCCCAAAATTGGCTTGGCGCAACTATTAGTTGTGCCAGACCAAGGAACCAGTCACGAGGTTCACTGAACCTCGCAATAGGTTCAAATGAACCTTTCGATAGGTTCAAATGAACCTTTCGATAGGTTCAAAAGTGCATATTTTGCTTTAAACCTTGGACAGTAATATCTTTTAATGTACAACTCTGATTGGGACGATTCTTGGCTCGTCAGAAATCTGGTGACCTCTACTTTCCAATGGTATAAAATTTGATCATAGTAAAAGGTCCCAAATATATCTATTGCATCACTCTTCATCCACTGCCTGGGAAAGCTAGGGTTAGGTTCGGAATGGCTTCTACGGATGGGGATTGGTTTATAAGGGTTCGAGAAGGTTCCTAAGGGATCTAGAGTGATTCCTAAGGGTTAGGGATGGCTCCTAAGGTTTCAGTAAGGTTGCTAAGGGTTTCATGGATGCCATCAAAAGCTCAGAGATGCACTTTTCTCAAAATGTATTTCGATCGGGCCTTGGGCCAAATTTGGGTATTTACAGATGCCCCTCTTTGGTATCCGATCACTAATGATTGAATGATAAAGAAAAGAGACATCCGAAGAGGCCCAAGATATTACTGACAAGTCTGCTTAATTCAGAACAAACTTCAAACATCAGATGAGTAACATGGTGAGAAAACGAAAGCCCTGGATGTCAGGCTAAACATTCGTTTCTCAAGGTAATCGGTCCCTAAGCGCTTAGCGATATTACTGGGCATAACCGAGGTGGAATGAGTTCTGAAAGCCCTGTATGTCAGGTCAAACATTCACTTCTCGAGATGATTTGAAGGTATTTGATATTTAAGATTCATTCTGAATACAACAACTTCACAAGTAAGGGG
The DNA here is from genome assembly GCA_021018995.1 of Chloranthus sessilifolius. Lineage (NCBI taxonomy): Eukaryota > Viridiplantae > Streptophyta > Magnoliopsida > Chloranthales > Chloranthaceae > Chloranthus > Chloranthus sessilifolius. The sequence goes on along the minus strand of CM037596.1, from coordinate 34,274,241 downwards.
GTGATTAGCCCACACTTAAAGATAAGAGCGAAGTAAATATACGCAAGGCTCCAAAGTTTGCGTCCAATCCTACGAGGCATTTGATTGCCCCATATGACTGTTCATGGGTGCCCCTGCCTAAAGCAAGATTCGAGGTCTTTGGGCGAACCCATCGATCCTAAAGTTTGTTTAGCATGACTACCTGAGCAAAGTGAATAGAAGTCACAACACTTTTTGGGAGGACGTGCTATTTTTTGAAAACGTGCCTCGGATCAACATGACCTAGAGCATTCAACTTTAAGTACCACTAAATAGATCCAACTAATCATCGGGTGTCCACCAAAAGGGACATCCAATCCTGGTTTCTGTCAATAATGATCATAAACATCAATTAACTATGCATAAACATGCACTCATTAGGGGCAATAAGCAACAATAAAGGTGATGGAAGCCGCGACCCAGACTTACCCGGGTACAATGTACGAGGAAAAATGACAATCATACGGATACCTAGATGCATAGTATACACTTTGCAGGGATATCGCTTCCCATACAGGTTTTAAGCCTGTAGAAAATAAAAAGGGGAAATGAACCCTTCTGAATGCATGGTTGAACATAGTTTGATTGATACGTAATCTCATTCTCAACAGGTTGATTTCAACCAACGATTGACCTTTTCCTATGAATCTGAAGCTAAAGATACTAGAGTTCACATGAATCTAAAACGGAGTGCTCAGTGTGAAGATTTAGCGAGGGAGTCATCCTGATCGAAACATCGACGGTTGGATCATGATTGACACCATTGCTCCTACTTTTAAAGCAAGATTCAAAGATTTGAGGCAAGCCTTAGATTCTGGACTTTAATGTAGCACAGCTGCATAGCTGACAAAATACTGACATTTTACCGCTTTATGCATGTGTGTAGCTCTGTGGGGAAGCACAAACAAGTTTTTATTTTATGTGTTTTATTTTTGTGATTTTTCTGTCATTTTATGTGATTTTTTTTTTTTAAAGATTTTCAAAGTTATTGTTTTATAGATCTTTTTAGTTTTTCAAAGTTATTACTTTGGTTTTTCAAAGTTATTATTTCATGTGAATTACTCTAATATTTTATGCAAGTTATCTTTTTGACTTTTCTGTTGGGGTTCTTTTTTGTTTTTCTATGTAGGATCGTGATGCCTATTGCTCTCAACCCATTTTGTTCTAGCATGGCTTCCCGAGCAAGTCGAATGAGGATTGACACACCGTTAGGGAGTGCTTGCATCCGTCGAGAGTAACAACCAATGAGAAGGGGATACCGGGCCATGCAAGCGGTGCGTACCAGGCCCAAGACCCGACCGCGCATTGCTGGCGCAACTATTAGTTGCGCCAAGCCAAAAGGGGCCCCAAAATTTTTTGGCATAACTAATAGTTGTGCCAAGTGTTAAGACCTGAAAAGTATCACTTTTCACCCCTTAACTTAGCCTTTGATTAGACCCTTAGCCATCTAATAAAGGCTTATTAAGTGTTTTCTGTAGATAATAAACAGCAGTGCATTAAGGCCATAAATCCTGTAAAGGAACCCATGATTGGCACCAGAAGTCCTTCAGAAGAATGAGCCATGAATCCAGACTTGAGATAAGCCTCGCGCAGCTGACAAAGCTCCAAAGGATTTAGGAATTTATGCTTCACGCAGTCTCGCGAATTCCTAAGACTTCACAACAACCTCTCGCACAATTGAGTGACATAAGAGCTTCAGAAGCCTTGAGTCACGCAGCTCTCGCGAAGTTCAGAAGTTAAAGGTCGCGCAGTCTCGCGCAGTTCAAGAGAGCTTCAGGAAAGTTGTGGCACAGCTGTCGGGCAGTAGCCGCGGGATGCAAATTTCAAGAGAACCTGTCGCATAGTTCAGAAAAGCCTCAAAGCTATCGCAAGGATCCTCGTGAAGTTCCATTTAGAAGTGAACTTCTCGTGCAGTTCTCGCACTGTTCAGGAAGAAAGCAGCCTCACGAAGCTAGAGTTAGCCACATGAAGAGTGAAATGGAATGCTCGCGTAGTTCCCGCGCTATTCACAAGTAGCAATCCAACTGCGCGAAGCCTAATCTAGTGAGAGCCTAACTATCTACCTCGCGACTGCTCAAAGCATCAAAAAGCCGCAACCCCGCGACATCTGAAGTTTTAATGATAACTCATCCTCGGGAAGAACAGAGCTACCACGCGACCAATCTAGGAAACGACGGCTACCTAGCGAAGCTCTGAACTTTAACCTTCCATCGCTTCAGCAAAGGACTTTCTGGGAATTTCCAAGGATTACGGCACACACTTCCATGCTCGAATCTCTATGCACGCACCCCGAGGCATCCAAGGATCATTAATAGGCCACGTGGCATCACTAAAATTAGGGTTTCCTAACCCTAATGCGCCGCCACACCACTGCTATATAAACCCAAACTTGGTTTGCAAGAAAAAAAGGGAAGGAGGCCAGACTTTATCCCTGATACGGGATCTGAGATCTTTTTCTTTTCTATTTTTCTATAGTTGTAAGTAGTTTCCCTTTTTCTTTTTTCTTTTTCTCCATGGCCCAACACTTGCTGGCCATGCCTATGTATGTCTATTGAGATTAGATTAATGGAATCTGTGATTGGGTATTGTACTTTTATGGGATTCGTGTGTTTGTGAGCTGCTCTGTGCAAGGTTGCTGCCTTGTGATCCGCCATTGCTTTGGCTGTGATTCAAAGCAATGGAGGACTGATTCTAAGGATCCATTCAGATCCAAGTGGCCTGTGTGTCTGGGCTATCATGATCCGATACAGCCTTAGCCCCACCATAGGACCCACTAGATCTGAAACCCCCATGGGAGCCTGAGCTAGTAGCCTTGTGACCATGGTGGTGGCAGCAATATTACTGTTCTGTTTTGGACTCTATGAGGAGGATAGCCTCTGGGATAGTTTGTGACCATTCAAGTGGACAGGCTATAGCCTTAGGGTGAAGCCAATCCGTAGGATCCAAGATGGATTCTTCTTCTCTGCACATGTGCTTGTAGCCTTGTGGGAGATTGTACAGAGGCAGACTCCCCTATATTTGTATAGACCCGCCATCAGATGTTAGATCTGGTTATGGAGATTGTAGGCTTGTACTGGACCATTATAGTCCCACTCAAGCAATGGATAGCTAGATCGAAGGTTGTACTCAATCCCTTGCTGGTTCTATGTGTCTGGGCTAACATGGTCCTATATAGCCCTAGCCCCACACATAGAGCTTTAGAGGTTGAGGTTCCCTAAGGATTCTTGAGCTTGTAGCCTGGATGAAGTAGTGCCTACAATGATTAACTTGTTTTGACCCATCGCTGAACTGTGGTTCCCCTATGGGATAGTCTGTGACCATTTGAGTGGACAGGTTATAACCTTAAGGGATTGGATCATGGCACAGAGATGGGTTGGATTCTTTCTCCTCAGTGGTGATAATGTAGCCATTGGACAGGATTTCTATAACGTCAAATCTGAATCTGAGTTACAAAACTCCTCTGATCTAGACCCAATAGCATACTTCCCAACCTTTTATATATATTTTCCCACACTCCATCCATCTTCTCAACCCTTTCTCTAGTTAATTCATTAGGCTACCTTAAGATATTTAGAAAAGTGACCCTAAACTCCCTTCCTTTTAGGACTGCCAGATCTGTAGTCAGATCTGGAGGGACTACTAGAGATGGCTCCCTTGGAGCTGTAGATCAACTTTTTCCTGTGGGACAAACTCTTACTTATCAAAACTTGCTACAAATGGACCCTGTCTCTTGCAGGTCTAGGATTTCTAAGTTGTGCTGATTCCATCCCCTGTTTTACTTTGATTTTAAATTGCTTTTACCACCAACAAATAAAGTAAGCACACTGGAAATTAGCAACAAGTTTTTGACGCCGTTGCCGGGGATAAGATGATCTATTAGTAGACCCTTAGTTTTTGTATTTTTAGTATTCTTTGTAGCTGTGAATAATGGATACTGTTGATGTAATTTTGAATCTTTCTTACAGATCTAGACAACAGCAGAGAAGGACAGTGGACTGCATTTGGAGATTAGCTACCTCTGTTTGCAATTCTCTAACCTCTAAAGCTTAGTCTAGTTTCTTTGAAAATTCCATAGCAGTTAGTTAGGATAGTTGTAAATTTATGTTTTCTTAAATAGCTGTCAATTTGTTAGATAAATTCTTTGAGTCAAGTGCAATGTGCCTGCAAGGAGTTGTCCCTGCTGGTGGTGTGTTTGTATGCTAGGTAGGAGATCTCTTAGTCCTACTTTAGAGCCTTTCAACCCTGAGATAGAAAGGGGTAGAAGACTTAGAAGGAACAGGCACACCACAGTTGAGCCCCCAATTGAATTTGAGACAGTAATCATGGGTGAAGAACAACCCAGAACTCTCAAGGAATTGAATGCTCCAGATGACTATAACTCTCCATTTAGCATTCAATTCCCTGATGTTCAGGGGAATTATGAAATTAAAACTTCTATCATCCAGATGCTGCCCTCTTTCCATGGGCTTAACAAGGAGGACCCTTACAAGCATATTGACCAATTTTTGGCCTTGTGCACCACATTCAATATCGCTGGTTTGGGACCTGAGGCTATTAGGCTTAGGCTTTTTCCCTTCTCTCTGAAGGATAGGGCTAGTACCTGGTTGGCTACTCTTCCCAACAATGGCATCACTTCGTGGAAAGACCTACAGACCAAGTTCCTGACAAAGTTCTCCCCTGAGACTAAAACTAGCCAGTTGAGGAAGGAAATTCTTGCTTTTGCCCAATCCCTAACTGAGGATTTAAATCAAGCCTAGGATAGGTTTAAGGAAATGCTCAAACAATGCCCCCACCACAAGATCCCAGACTGGCAGCTTGTACAAAGCTTCTACAATGGGATTGATGAAAAAAATAGAGATATGGTTGATGCCTCTTGTGGTGGAACCTACATGCACAAGACTGCTGATGAGGCATGGGAATTGTTTGAAGTAATCAGTGAAAATGCTTTTCAAAAGCTATCCCTGGCAAGAACTAGTCAGGAGTCTGTGTCAAAAGTGGGGCCTGCTGCATTGTCAAGAGGAAAAGTTTATGAGGTGCCTAGGAGCAATGATCTACAGCTGCAGATGGCAAACCTCTCAGAGAAGTTTGACAAATTACTGACTGTGATGCAACCTGTATAGTGGAGGCATGTCTGATATGCCAGTCCCCACAACACACAGTAGAGGAATGTCCATCTGCAGGGCAATATCCTGAATTGGTATTGGAACATGCTGCTGCTGCGCAATCTTTTGGCCAGCAACAATCTAGTGGCTATAACAGACAGCCATTTGGATACCAGCACCAAAATGCTGGTTACCAATGGAGAGACCACCCAAATCTGAGGTGGAGGCAAGACAATTATATGCAGCCCCAAAGGCCACAGTAGCAGTTTAATCAGGGATATGCCCCTAGGTCTAATTTCCAATACCAGCAGCAGCCCGATCAGCAACAAAATCAATTGGTCTTACCCCCATCTCAGCCTAGAAATACTTCTTTCAAGGACCAGGTCTTGACTTCATTGTAAAACCTGTGGTCCTTGGCCCAGACTGGGTGCTCTCACAGTCAGAGCATCCATGAAATGGAAGAGCAGATAAGCAAAATTTCAAATGCCCTGGCTAGGAGAGATGAGGGGAGGTTGCCCTGCCAGCTGGTTGCTAACCCCAAGGGTCAGTTTTTAATTGAAGAAGCTTCCTCAAGTTTTGAGGGAACCAATGCTGTCACTACCCTAAGGTCTGGCATGCTGATAGACAACCAGGTGGGTAACAGACCATCAGAGGTCATTTCCATAGATTATTTGAATGAGTGTGATGATGATGTTGGTGGAACACAGATCCAAGAATTACCTGCCACCCTGCAGCAGGAGAAAAATAAAGAGGCTGTAGTTGAGCCTCAACAGGAAGAAAAACAAGAAAAAAGAAAAAAATAGAAGTTTAGTCATGGGCTAGCAGCTGAGGAACCAGCAGTACCTCAGCTGCCATTTCCTCAAGCTTTGGGTGGTCCTGTCCCTTTTAAGAAAGGGAATGCCCAGATGGAGGAAATGATGGAGACCTTCAGGCAGGTGAGAATCAATTTGCCCCTGCTTGAGGCAATTAAACAGGTCCGAGCCTATGCAAAGTTCCTGAAAGGCCTCTGTACCGAAAAGAGAAAAGCTCGAGGCCATGTGTTCAAAAAAGTCTTTGCAACTGATACAGTGAATTCTGTATTTAACATATCAATGCCTGAGAAGTTGCAAGATCCAGGGATACCTACTATTCCCTGCATAATTTGAGACCATACAATCGAGAACGCCCTTTTAGACCTTGGAGCCAGTGTTAACCTGCTGTCATACAGTGTATATCTGCAGCTAGGTTTGGGGGAGCTAAAACCTACCCCCATTGTGCTAATGATGGCTGATAGATCTGAGAGGAGGCCTATGGGAATGATTGAGGATGTCTTGGTAGGGGTAGAGAAATTCTTTTACCCTGTTGACTTCCTAGTGTTGGACATGGGCTGCAGCAAAGGTACTAATCCCATACCTGTTATCTTAGGCAGGCCATTCTTGGCCACTACCAATGCTTGCATTCAGTGCAGGTCTGGAGTTATGGAGGTAACTTTCGGACATATGAAAGTTAAGCTGAATGTGTACAACAGTGCAAAGTACCCTCAAGTGGACAATGAGGAGAGCTTTGCAGTGGATGTACTAGAAGAAATTGTGGATGAAGAATTGCCCACTCTGCTGGAGTGGAGCAACACTGTCAGGAATTTAGTTAAAGTCTGAGATATGGTGGAGGAAGAAAGCCCAGCTGTGATAACAAAAGACATGACCACATTGAAGTCCTCTGTGGGCTCAGTGCAGCATTCCATTTGGAAACCTACATTGCGGCCTCTTCCTCCAACCACCAATGCACCAATTTTGCCATCCACCCAACAAGCCCCTGATCTGGAACTCAAGAAGCTTCCATAAACATTAAAATATGCCTTCCTTGAGAAAGGTGATAAGCTTCCTATGATTATCTGCTCCTCTCTTACCAATGAGTAGGAAGAGGAATTACTAACAGTTTTGAGGAAGCACAAAAGGGCAATTGGTTGGACCATTGCAGATCTGGGAGGAATAGATGCATCAATCTGCATGCACAAGATTCATCTTGAGGAGGGATCACTACCCTCCAGGGAAATGCAGAGGAAGTTAAATCCTCACATGCAAGAAGTGGTCCTCAAGGAGATCATTAAATTGCTAAATGTAGGGGTGATTTACCCCATCTCTGATTCTAACTGGGTGGCATCTATCCAAGTGGTGCCCAAGAAATCTAGCATAACAGTTATTAAAACCGAATCTGAAGAGTTGAGACCAGCCAGGGAGACCACTGGTTGGAGAGTTTGCATTGATTATAGAAAGCTCAACTCTAAGACGAGAAAGGACCACTTCCCTCTTCCCTTCATTGATCAAATTTTGGACAAATTGGCTGGAAAAGCTTTTTACTGTTTTCTTGATGGGTACTCAGGGTACAACCAAATCCCTGTGCATCCTCAAGACCAAGAGAAAACCACCTTTACCTGTCCTTTTGACACCTTTGCTTACAGAAGGATGCCTTTTGGGCTGTGCAATGCGCCTGCCACTTTTCAGAGGTGTATGTATGCCATAATCTTTGATATGATTGACAAGTTTTTGGAGATTTTTATGGGTGATTTTTCTGTCTATGGGAATAGTTTTGGCAAGTGTCTACAACACCTCAGCCTAGTTTTGCAAAGATGTGAGGAGACCAATCTAGTCTTAAGTTGGGAAAAGAGCCACTGCATGGTAACACAAGGCATTGTGTTAGGCCATGTAGTCTCTAAAGAGGGCTTGGGGTAGACAAGGCCAAAGTTGACCTCATTGCCAATCTGCCCCCTCCAAAAATAGTCAAACAAATCAGATCTTTCCTTGGGCATGCAGGATTCTACAGGAGGTTCATTACGGACTTCAGCAAAATTGCTAAACCATTGTGCCACCTGCTCTGCCAGGATGTGCCTTTCGACTTCTTTGCTGAATGTCTAGAGGCTTTTGAGACTTTGAAAGTCTGCCTTACCTTCAGACTTGCATAATTCGACTATACCCTGTCCTTTGAATTAATGTGTGATGCATCAGATTTGGCAATAGGTGCTGTCTTGGGCCAAAGAAAGGATAAGCTGCCTGTGGTCATTGCTTATGTCAGCAAGTCACTTGTTGAAGCTCAGCTGAATTATACCACAAGCGAGAAAACTTACGGCGTGGTGTATCTTTGTTGACAAGTTTAGATCCTACCTGCTGGGATCTAAAACTATAATCTTCACTGACCGCTCAGCATTGAAGTACCTATTGTCCAAGAAAGATACTAAGCCCAGGCTGATTAGATGGATACTCCTACTGTAGTAGTTTGACATCGAAATCAAGGATAAAAAGGGTGTGGAAAATGTGGTGGCTGACCACTTGTCCAGAATTGTGTTGGAGAAGTGTCTTGATGGTCCTACAAATGATGCCTTCCCTGATGAGAAATTATTTGCAATCCAATCCTTGGCCCCCTGGTTTGCACACATTGTGAATTATCTTGTTATAGGAAAGATTCCTGCCCACTGGACCAAAATGGACAAAGACCAATTTTTCTCACAGGTCAAATATTTTTTTGGGGAGGAACCTTGCCTATACAAGTATCGTGTAGACCAAATCATCCGAAGATGTGTTCCCGAAAGTGATGTCCCCAGTATTCTGGCCATGTGCCATGAAAATGCCTATGGAGGCCACTTTAGTGGAAGAAAAATAGTTAACAAGGTCCTGCAGTGTGGGTTTTACTGGCCTTCTTTATTCAAAGATGCATATACACACTACAAGGCATGTGAGAGATGTCAAAAATTAGGAGGGCTGCCCAAAAGAAATTCAATGCCTTTACAACCCATCCTTGTTGTAGAACTGTTTGATGTATGGGGTATAGACTTCATGGGCCCTTTTCCTCCTTCTAATGGTTACCATTTCATCTTAGTGGCAGTGGATTATGTTTCCAAATGGGTAGAAGCCATTGCCACAAAAACCAATGACAACCAGGTGGTCCTAAAATTTGTAAGACAGAACATTTTCTCAAGATTTGGAACCCCTGGAGCTATTATTAGTGATGGGGGTAGCCATTTTTACAACAGGAATTTCAAAAGCTTGCTCAAGAAATATTTTGTGACCCATAGGATTGCTACTCCCTACCACCCACACACAAGTGGGCAAGTTGAAATTTCCAATAGGGAGATGAAGCACATCCTTGAGAAAACAGTAAGGACTGACAGGAGAGATTGGGCTGATAAGCTCAATGATGCACTGTGGGCTTATAGGACTGCCCATAAGACTCCCATTGGAATGTCCCCATTCAGACGGGTCTATGGCAAGGCTTGCCATCTCCCAGTAGAGTTAGAACACAAGGCCTATTGGGCCATTAAAAACTTAAATACGAACCTAACTTTTGCTGGTCATCACAGGTCCCTGCAGCTGTCTGAATTGGACGAACTGAGGATGGATGCCTACGCTAATGCCAGGATCTACAAGGAACGGTCCAAAGCTTTCTTTGACAAGGGCTTACTAAGAAAAAGCTTCGTCCCTGGTGGCAAGGTTTAGTTATTTAACTCCAAACTAAAATTCTTTCCTGGCAAACTAAAATCCCGATGGGAAGGTCCCTATATTGTCTTAAATGTGTCCCCATCTGGGGCTGTGGAAGTCAAGGATCCCAAATCTGGGAGGACCTTGAAAGTGAATGGTCAGAGGCTTAAGCCTTGTCTCGAAAAACCGGCCGACCCTATGAACATTATTCATTTTCAAGGGACCCCTTCATCTACGACCCGTTGTACTATACTACTTTCGTTTCTTCAATAATTTTTAGGAAATTGTAGTGTCTCGATGGGGTCTGAGTCTGTTGGGTTTGATAGAGTTTATGTGGGGTTGGTATGATTGCTTCTTCTTCTGCGATTTGCTGATTTTTGAATTGAATGCATACTGTTTGAATATTTTTGATGAGTATGCTGCACTGCATGAATTGCTCCCTGTTTGGTACTAAGCCCTCGCCCATTCGAAATTGAGATGTGGGAAGCTCTCGCGCAATTCACATAGAGTATTTATTACGCCGTTGTGAGCTTCAACAAATGCTGCAGAGCCTCTCGCGCACTACAAGCTGCAACATCCATCATCGCGAGATTCCGTTCCTATCTCGCCATCCCCTTACCCAGCTGCGCGAGTCACATGCATTTGTCATTTCCTACGCTGATTGCTGTAACTTTTCACTTCCCAACTCACTCTTAATTAATTGCGGCAACATGGATGTTATTACATTGATTCATCTTCCACCATCCTCGTCTTTAAATACAGAGGGAGTCCCTTTCATATTCATCTCATCCTTTCTCCTCTCACCCTAGAAGTGAAGGTCTCGCGTAGTTCTCGCGCTGATTACAAGTATCAATCCAACTGCGCTAAGGCCAATCCAGCAAGAGCTTAACTATCTACCTCGCGACTGCTCAAAGCATCAAGAAGCTGCAACCCTGCAACATCTGGAGTTTTAATCCAAACTCATCCTCGTGAAGCTCAATCCAGCGAGAGCACACCAACCTCGAGACAGCTAAAGCTTCAGAGTTAAACTCAACCACGCGAAGAACAAAGCTACCACGCGACGAATCTGGGAAACGATGGCTACCTAGGGAAGCTCTGAACTATAACCTTCCATTGCTTCAGCAGAGGACTTTCTAGGAATTTCCAAGGATTAGGGCACACACTCCCACGCTCAAATCTCCGTGCATGCACCCTGAGGTATCCAAGGAACATTAATAGGCCACGTGGGATTGCTAAAATTAGGGTTTCCTAACCCTAATGCGCCACCACACCCACTGCTATATAATCCTAAGCCTGGTTTAGGTTTAGGAAGCCTGGAATCCTTTTTTTAGAGACTGGACTTTGAGATTTTTTTCTCTTCTTTTCTTCTGTAGTTGTAAGTAGTTTTCCTTTTTTTTTTTCTTTTCCTTCTCTCCATGGCCCAGCACTTGCTGGCCATGCCTATGTATGTTTATTGAGTTTAGATTAATGGAATTTGTGATTAGGTGATGTGTTTTTATGGGATTCGTGTATTTGTGAGCTGTTCTGTGCAAGGCTGCTGCCTTGTGATCCGCCATTGCTTTGGTTGTGATTCAAAGCAATGGAGGACTGATTCTAAGGATCCATTCATATCCAAGTGACCTGTGTGTCTGGGCTATCATGGTCCTTTACAGCCTTACCTCCACCACAGGATCCACTAGATCTGAAATCCCTATGGAAGCCTGAGCTGGTAGCCTTGTGACCATGGTGGTGGCAGTAATATTCTAATTTTTTTTTGGGCTCCGTGAGGAGGATAGCCTCTGGGATAGTCTGTGACCATTCAAGTGGACAAGTTATAGCCTTAGGGTGAATCCAATCCGCCGATCCAAAATGGATCCTTCTTCTCTGAGCTTGAGCTTGTAGCCTGGTAGGAGATTGTACAGAGGCAGACTCTCCTATATTAGCATAGACCCGCCATCAAATGGCAGATCTGATCTGGGTATGGAGATTGTAGGCTTGTGACTTGACCATTGTAGTTCCACTCAAGCAATGGACAGCTAGATCTAAGGTGGTACTCAATCTCTTACTGGTTCTATGTGTCTGGGCTATCATGGTCCTATACAGCCTTATCCCCACACATAGGGCTTTAGAGGTTGACGTTCCCTATGGATTCCTGAGCTTGTAGCCTGGATGAAGTAGTGCCTACAATGATAAACTTGTTTTGATCCATCTGTGACCATTTAAGTGGATAGGTTATAACCTTAAGGGATTGGATCATGGCACGGAGATGAGTTGGATTCTTTCTCCTCTTTGGTGGTAATATAGCCATTGGACAGGATTTCTATGCCAGCAGACTTGGATCCGAGTCATAAATTACAGCAGATCTAAACCCAATAGCATACTTCTCACCCCTTTTATATTTATTTTCCCTCACTCCATCCATTTTCTCAACCCTTTCTGTAGTTAATTCATTAGGCTGCCGTAGGATACATAGAATAAGTGACCCTAAACTCCCCTCCTTTTAGGACTGCCAGATCTGTAGCCAGATCTGGAGGGACTACTAGAGATGGCTCCCTTGGAGGCGTAGATCAATCTTTTCCCTGTGGGACAAACTCTTACTTATCAAAACCTGCTACATATGGACCCTGTATCTTGCAGGTCTAGGATTTCTTAGTTGTGCTGATTCCATCCACTATTTTATTTTGATTTTAAATTACTTTTACCACCAACACATAAAGCAAGCACACTGGAATCTCGCAAACAAGTTTTTGGCACCGTTGCCAGGGAAAAGATGATCTATTAGTAGACCCTTAGTTTTTGTATTTTTAGTATTCTTTATAGCTGTGAATAATTGATACTGCTGATGTAATTTTGAATCTTTCTTGCAGATTGGACAGCAGCAGAGAAGGACAGTGGGCTGCATTTGGAGAGTAGCTACCTCTGTTTGCAATTCTCTAACCTTTAAAACTCAATCTAGTTTCTTTAAAAATTCCATGGCAGTATTTAGGATAGTTGTAAATTTATGTTTTCTTAAATAGCTATAAATTTGCTAGATAAATTCTTTGAGTCAAGTACAATGTGCCTGCAAGGAGTTGTCCCTGCTGGTGGTGTGTTTGTATGCTAGGTAGGAGATCTCTTAGTCCTACTTTAGTCCCTTTCAACCCTGAACTAGAAAGGGGTAGAAGACTTAGAAGAAACAGGCACACCACAGCTGAGCCCTCAATTGAATCTAAGACAGTAGCAATGGGTGAGGAACGACCCAGAACTCTCAAGGAGTTGAATGCTCCGGATGACTATAACTCTCCATTTAGCATTCAATTTCCTGATGTTCAGGGGAATTATGAAATTAAAACTTCAATCATCCAGATGTTGCCCTCTTTCCATGGGCTTAGTAAGGAGGACCCTTACAGGCATATTGACCAATTTTTGGCCTTGTGCACCACATTTAATATTGCTGGTTTGGGACTTGAGGCTACTAGGCTCAGGCTTTTTCCCTTCTCTCTGAAGGATATGGCTAGTACCTGGCTGGCCACTCTTCCCAACAATTGCATCACATCTTGGAAAGACCTACAGACCAAGTTCCTGACAAAGTTCTTCCCTGAGACCAAAACTAGCCAGTTGAGGAATAAAATTCTTGCTTTTGCCCAATCCCCAACTGAGGATTTTAATCAAGCCTGGGATAGGTTTAAGGAAATGCTCAAACAATGCCCCCACCACAAGATCCCAGACTGGCAGCTTCTACAAAGCTTCTACAATGGGATTGATGAGAAAAATAGAGATATGGTTGATGCCTCTTGTGGTGGAACCTACATGCACAAGACTGCTAATGAGGCATGGAAATTGTTTGATGTAATCAGTGAGAATGCTTTTCAAAAACTATCCCTGGCAAGAACTAGTCAGGAGCCTGAGTCAAAAGTGGGGCCTGCTGCATTGTCAAGAGGAAAAGTTTATGAGGTGTCTGGGAACAATGATCTGCAGCTGTAGATGGCAAACCTCTCTTTGAAGTTTGACAAATTACTGACTGTGATGCAACCCAGAAGGGCTGCTCAAGTGGTAGAGGCATGTCTGATATGCCATCCCACAAAGACACAAGAGAGGAATGTCCATCTCAGGCAATATCCTCAATTGGTATTGAACATCTTTGCTCAAGATCCTTTGACAACAACAACTGGTGGCTATACCAACACCAAAATGTTGGTTACCAATGGAGAGACCACCCAAATCTAAGATGGAGGCAAGACAATTATATGCTGCCCCAGCAAATGTTGGCCTTACCCCAAAGGCCACCGCAGCAGTTCAATCGGGCATATGCCCCTAGGTCTAATTTCCAACACCAGCAGCAACCCCATCAGCAACAAAATCAATTGGTCTCATCCCCACCTCTGCCAAGAAATGCTTCCTTCGAGGACCAGGTCTTGACTTCATTGCAAAACCTGGGGTCCCTAGCTCAGACTGTGAATTCTCAGGGTCAGAGCATCCATGAAATGGAAGAGCAGATTAGCAAAATTTCAAATGCCTTGACCAGGAGAAATACTGGGAGGTTGCCCAGCCAGCCGGTTGCCAACCCCCAGGGTCAGTTTTTAATTGATGAAACCTCCTCAAGTTTTGAGGGAACCAATCATCACTACCCTCGTGCAGCGGTGATAGACAACCAGTGGATAAGGAGACTGGTCACAGATTATGCAAATAAGTGTGATGATGATGTTTTTGGAACACAGAGCCAAGAATTGCCTGCCACCCTGCAGCAGGAGAAAAATAAAGAGGCTATAGTTAAGCCTCAGCAAGAAGAAAAACAAGAAAAAAGAAAAAAATAGAAGTTTAGTCATGGGCTAGCAGCTGAGGCACCAGCAGTACCTCAGCTGTCATTTCCTCAAGCTATGGGTGGTCCTGTCCCTTTTGAAAAAGGGAATGCCCAGATGGAGGAAATGATGGAGACCTTCAGGTAGGTGAACATCAATTTGCCCTTGCTTGAGGCAATTAAACAGGTCCCAGCCTATGCAAAGTTCCTGAAAGACCTATGTACCCAAAAGAGAAAGGCTCGAGGCCATGTGTCCAAAAGAGTCTTTGCAACTGATACAGTGAATTCTGTATTTAACATATCAATGCCTGAGAAGTTGCAAGATCCAGGGATACCTACTATTCCCTGCATAATTGGAGACCATACAATCGGGAAGGCCCTTTTAGACCTTGGAGCCAGTGTTAACCTGCTGCCATACAATGCATATCTGCAGCTAGGTTTGGGGGAGCTAAAACCTACCCCCATTGTGCTAATGATGGCTGATAGATCTGAGAGGAGACCTATGGGAATGATTGAGGATGCCTTGGTAGGGGTAGAGAAATTCTTTTACCCTGCTGACTTCCTAGTTTTGAACATGGGCTGCAGCAAAAGTACTAATCCCATACCTGTTATCTTGGGCAAGCCATTCTTGGCCACTGCCAATGCATGCATTCAGTGCAGGTCTGGAGTCATGGAGGTAACTTTCGGACATATGAAAGTTGAGCTGAATGTGTACAACAGTAAAAAGTACCCTCAAGAGGACAATGAGGAGAGCTTTGCAGTGGATGTACTAGAAGAAATTGTGGATGAAGAGTTGCCCACTCTGCTGGAGTGGAGCAATACTGTCAGGAATTTGGTTAAAGTCTGGGATACGGTGGAGGGAGAAAGCCCAGCTGGGATAACAGAAGACATGACCTCACTAAAGTCTTCTGTGGGCTCAGTGCAGCATTCCATTTGGAAACCTACATTGCTGCCTCTTCCTCCAACCACCAATGCACCAATTTTGCCATCCACCCAATAGGCCCCTGATCTGAAACTCAAGAAGCTTCCAGAAACAATAAAATATGCCTTCCTTGAGAAAGGTGACAAGCTTCCTGTGATTATCTCCTCCTCCCTTACCAATGAACAGGAAGAGGAATTACCAACAGTTTTGAGGAAGCACAAAAGGGCAATTGGTTGGACCATTACAGATCTGGGAGGAATTGATGCATCAATCTGCATGCACAGGATTCATCTTGAGGAGGGATTACTACACTCCAGGGAAATTCAGAGGAAGTTAAATCCTCACATGCAGGAAGTGGTCCTCAAGGAGATCATTAAATTGCTAGATGCAGGGGTGATTTACCCCATCTCTGATGCTAACTGGGTGGTACCTATCCAAGTGGTGCCCAAGAAATCTGGCATAACAGTTATTAAAATCGAATCTGAAGAGTTGAGACGAGCCAGGGAGACCACTGGCTGGAGAGTTTGCATTGATTATAGAAATCTCAACTCTAAGACCAGAAAGGACCACTTCCCTCTCCCCTTCATTGATCAAATTTTGGACAAATTGGCTGAAAAAGCTTTTTACTATTTTCTTGATGGGTACTTAGGGTACATTTAGATCCTTGTGCATCCTCAAGACCAAGAGAAAACCACCTTTACCTGTCATTTTGGCACCTTTGCTTACAGAAGGATGCCTTTTGGGTTGTGTAATGCGCCAGCCACTTTTCAGAGGTGTATGTATGCCATATTCTCTGATATGATTGACAAGTTTTTAGAGATTTTTATGGATGATTTTTCTGTCTATGGGGACAGTTTTGGCCAGTGTCTACAACATGTCAGGCTAGTTTTGCAAAGATGTGAGGAGACCAATTTGGTCTTAAGCTAGGAAAAGAGCCACTTCATGGTAACACAAGGCATTGTGTTGGCCATGTAGTCTCTAAAGAAGGGCTTGAAGTAGACAAGGCCAAAGTTGACTTCATTGCCAATCTACCCCCTCCAAAAATAGTCAAGCAAATCAGATCTTTCCTTGGGCATGCAGGATTCTACAGGAGGTTCATTAAGGACTTCAGCAAAATTGCCAAGCCATTGTGCCACCTGCTCTGCCAGGATGTGCCTTTCTACTTCTCGGCTGAATGTCTAAAGGCTTTTGAGACTTTGAAAGTCTGCCTTACCTCTCTGTCAGACCTCCGACTATACCACGCCTTTGAATTAATGTGTGATGCATCGACGGCAATAGTCATGCCTTGGGCCAAAGAAAGGATAAGCTGCCTGTGGTCATTGCTTATGTCAGCAAGTCACTGGCTAAAGCTCAGCTAAATTATACCACAACTGAGAAAGAGCTTCTGGCAGTGGTGTATGTTGTTATACAAGTTTAGATCCTACCTGCTGGGATCTAAAATTGTAATCTTCACTGACCACTCAGCATTGAAGTACCTATTGTCGAAGAAAGATGCTAAACCCAGGCTGATTTGATGGATACTCCTACTGCAGGAGTTTGACATCAAAATCAAGGATAAAAAGGGTGTAGAAAATGTGGTGGCTGACCACTTGTCCAGAATTGTGTTGGAGAAGTGTCTTGATGGTCCTACGAATGATGCCTTCCCGGATGAGCAATTATTTGCAATCCATTCCTTGGTCCCCTGGTTTGCACACATTGTGAATTATCTTGTTATAGGAAAGATTCCTTGCCCTGGACAAAGACCTATTTTTCTCACAGGTCAAATATTTTTTTGGGAGGAACCTTGCCTATACAAAGCAGTGAACCAAATCATCCGAAGATGTGTTCCTGAAAGTGATGTCCCCAGTATTCTGGCCATGTGCCATGAAAATGCCTGGGGAGGCCACTTTAGTGGAAGAAAAACAGCTGACAAGGTCCTGCAGTGTGGGTTTTATTGGCCTTCTTTATTCAAAGATGCACATACACACTGCAAGGCATGTGAGAGATGTCAACAATTAGGAGGGTTGTCCAAAAGAAATTCAATGCCTTTGCAGCCCATCATTGTTGTAGAACTGTTTGATGTATGGGGTATAGACTTCATGGGCCCTTTTCCTCCTAATGGTTACCATTTCATCTTAGTGGCAGTGGATTATGTTTCCAAATGGGTGGAAGCCATTGCCACAAGAACCAATGACAACCAGGTGGTCCTCAAATTTGTAAGGCAGAACATTTTCTCAAGATTTGGAACCCCTAGAGCTATTGTCAGTGATGGGGGTAGCCATTTCTGCTACAGGAATTTCGAAAGATTGCTCAAGAAATATTCTGTGACTCATAGGATTGCTACTCCCTACCACCCACAGACAAGTGGGCAAGTTGAAATTTCCAATAGGGAGATTAAGCACATCCTTGAGAAAATAGTAAGGACTGACAGGAGAGATTGGGCTGACAAGCTCAATGATGCACTGTGGGCTTATAGGACTGCTCATAAGACCCCCATTGGTATGTCCCCATTCAGACTGGTCTATGGAAAGGCTTGCCATCTCCCAGTAGAGTTAGAACACAAGGCCTATTGGGCCATTAAAAACTTAAATATGAACATAACTTCTGCTGGTCATCACAGGTCCCTACAGCTGTCTGAATTGGATGAGCTGAGGATGGATGCCTACGCCAATGCCAGGATCTATAAGGAACGGTCCAAAGCTTTCTTTGACAAGGGCTTACTAAGAAAAAGCTTCGTACCTGGTGGCAAGGTTTGGTTATTTAACTCCAAACTAAAATTCTTTCCTGGCAAACTAAAATCCCGATGGAAAGGTTCCTATATTGTCTTAAATGTGTCCCCATCTGGTGCTGTGGAAGTCAAGGATCCCAAATCTAGGAGAACCTTGAAAGTGAATGGTCAGAGGCTCAAGTTTTGTCTCGAAAAGCCGGCCTACCCTATGAACACTATTCATTTTCAAGGTTCCCCTTCATCTACCTGACCCACAGTTGTGTCCTTATTGTACTATACTACTTTCATTTCTTTAATAGTTTTTAGGAAATTGTAGTGTCTCGATGGGGTCTGAGTCTATTGGGTTTGATAGAGTTTATGTGGGGTTGGTATGATTACTTCTTCTTCTGCAATTTGCTAATTTTTGGAATTGAATGCATAATGTTTAAATATTTTTGATGAGTATCCTGTACTGCATGAATTACTCCCTGTTTGGTACTAAGCCCTCGCGCATTCCAAATCGAGATTTGGGAAGCTCTCGCGCGATTCACGTAGAGTATTTATTACGCTGTCGCGAGCTTCAACAAATGCTGCAGAGCTCTCACACACTGCAAGCTGCAACATCCATCATCGCGAGATTCCGTTCCTATCTCGCGATCCCCTTGACCAGCTGCGCGAATTATATGCATTTGTCATTTCCCACGCTGATTGCTGTAACTTTTCACTTCGCAACTCACTCTCAATTAATTACGACAGCTTGGATGTTATTACACCGATTCGTCTTCCACCATCCTCGTCTTTAAATACGCAGGGAGTCCCTTTCATATTCATCTCATCCTTGCTCCTCTCACCCTAGTGGTCCTTCCCTAGTCCTAACAATGGCAGATGAGAAGCCTACTGCTCTGCCTAACAAATTTTATCCGTTGTGGCTGGAACCGCCCCCACCTAAAGAGCTACGAGGAGGTTTTGCAGATCTTGGCTAAAGAGGTGGAGGAGAAGCACCAGCCAAAGAAGAAAACGCAAAAGATAGAACCATCCCCATCCTCTGCCCTCTCCACTCAACCCCTTCCACCACCTTCTCAGCCTCCACATCCTTAATCCCTCTCCCCCTTCTTCTTAGGATTTTCTTTTTGTAATTTTTTTTGTCTTAATGAAATTTTCTTTTCCTGTTATTCTGTAAAGTTCTCTGTTTTTGGTTGTTTTTATTCTTGCTATTTTCTTTTCTCTGACCATAAATCTGCTGCACACCCACCTTTGAACTAGTGAGGACACTGCTCCTCATAGGTTTGGGGGTGTGGCAGGCAGATCCTGCTAATGGAATAGTTAACCTAAGTGCAGCAGAATCTTATGAGGAATATGGAAATGGAACCATGTTTATCTAAGAATCATGACAAATAAGGAATTAAAATTTTTTTCCAAACTTTAGATAGTATAAACTTTTAAAATTTTACATTTCCATGATGAGATCACCAAGGAAACTCACTTGTATCAGCACTTAGTGAATCATTAGAGAGAGAAAAAGGTTAAGACATACTTAAGAATTCAAAGGAAGACCATAACTAGTGAGATTTGGGTCTACACAAAATACAAAAAAATTTTCTTTGAGGAGTGGCTAAGGCAATTTCTTCTAGCTCTAAGGACTGGCTGAGTCACTGTGCTCACTAGAAGTTAGGCAAGTCCAAATTGAAACAACTGACAGCACTCATGAAATTTAGGAAAGGATCAAGGCCTTCTTTTGGACAGTTTGAGCCTAAACAGACTAACCTCAAGCAACTGCCATTGCCCATACCCCCTTTGAGCTTTAAATCCTAAATTTCGTCAAAATACACCTAAGTACTTGCACCTGAACCTATGTATCTAATTTAACCTTACCCTCACTCTGAGAATTCAGAAGGTAAAGAAACAAGAGTTGAAGATGGACTAGCTATGGTCAACATTAGGTGAATAAAGAAGAAGTACCTCAAATTCTGGCAGTATGGTAACTGAGAAAATGGTGGCATTTAAGAAAAACAAAAACAAAATAAAAAGAAAAACAAAAAATGCATCAAAAAGAAATAAAAACAATAATGAAGAGGAGTGAGAGAGGAGTCAAGAGGAAACTTTCATTGAGAAAATTGAAATCAAGAAGAGAAACTGATCACTTCAAATCTGAAAACCTCAAAGAAGATGAAAGGAGCTAAGTTAAAGAAGGTGAAGTCATGGATCACCTCCTTCACCTACTAATTTCTCAATTTTGAACCCCTTTTCAACCGTGCATTCTTTTAACCCCACTCCATAAGCCACATTACAGCCCAGTTAAAGCCCTTGTGATCCCAAGTGGAGTGAACTGTCATGTGGAGATAAAGAGTTACCCAATCTATGGTGAGGATCTGTCAATGATGCCAGAACTTCAGAACTATGCCTATGCTCATGCTTACAGACCCATTTAGGGGATGTAACTGCTCTTGAGCTTGAGAGAAAATGAAACCCTCAACAGTTCTTGCTGAGAGTATGCCCTGGAGAGTTTTTGGGTCTGATCTTGAATGCACCAGGTGTGACCTATAACCTAATTTTTGATCCAGTGATGAGCTCAATGTTGACACACATGTGAATTATTCCTTGGTGTAAACTGATTGGAAAGGTTGTGCTTCCATGAGAAGCTTATACTGTTTAAATGTCTGTGCAGCCAATGTGTTTGAATTTCTTATCTTCTTACTGATTCAAGGGTGAATTAACTCTATTCCTTGACTGCTCACTTGATGATAATGCACTTTTGTTAACTGTCTCATTGAGAAGTTTGTGGGTGTCTTCACTGAAAACCCTCAAGAGACTTCACTCCTCCACTAGGGATCACCTAGGGGTTTAAAAGGCTTGGTACATATGCTAAATGTATCCGTGCTCCCTACGAAAGTGGCATTAAGTTTCTCTAGTTATTTTGGTGTAGCTTTGCTAAGGGACTAGCAAAGATTAGGTTTGGGAGTGTGTTAAGACCTGAAAAGTACCACTTTTCACCCCTTAACTTAACCTTTGATTAGACCCTTAGCCATCTAATAAATATTTGTTAAGCTATTTTTGTAGGTAATAAACAGCAGTGCAATAAGGCCATAAAATCTGTTAAGGAGCCTGTATTGGCACCAGAAGTCCATCAGAAGAATGAGCCATGAATCCAGACCTAAGGCAAGCCTCGCGCAACTGACAAAGCTCTAGAGGATTCAGAAAAATATGCTTCGCGCAGTCCTCGCGAAGTCCCAAGACTTCACAGCAACTTCTCACACAGTTGAGTGACAGAAGAGCTTCAGAAGCCTTGAGTCACGCGGCTCTCGCAAAGTTCAGAAGTTAAAGGTCGTGCAGTCTGGCGTAGTTCAAGAGAACCTATCGCGCAGTAGCCGCAGGATGCAAATGTCAAAGGAGCTGTCGCGCAGTTCAGAAAAGCCTCAAAGCCTCGCGAGGATCCTCGCGAATTTCTATTAAGAAGTGAACGTCTCACACAGTTCTCGCACTGTTCAGGAAGAAAGCAGCCTGGCGAAGATCAAAGTTAGTCTCACGAAGATCTATTATGAAATAGAATGCTCACACAGTTCTCACACTGATCACAAGTAGCAATCCAACTACGCGAAGGCCAATCCAGCGAGAGCTTAACTATCTACCTCGCGACTGGTCAAAGCATCAAGAAGCTGCAACCCCGCGACATCTGGAGTTTTAATGCAAACTCATCCTCGCGAAGCTCAATCCAGCGAGAGCACACCAACCTCGTGACAGTTAAAGCTTCAGAGTTAAACTCAACCACGCGAAGAACAGAGCTACCACGCGACGAGTCTGGGAAACGATGGCTACTTAGCGAAGCTTTAAACTTTAACCTTCCATTACTTCAGCAGAGGACTTTCTGGGAATTTTTAAGGATTAGGGCATGCACTCCCACGCTCAAATCTCTGTGCATGCACCCCGAGGCATCCAAGGATCATTAATAGGCCATGTGGCATCGCTAAAATTAGGGTTTCCTAATCGTAATGCACCGCCACACCCACTGCTATATAAACCTAAGCTTGGTTTAGGTTTAGGAAGCCTGGAATCCTTTTTTTAGAGACTGGACTTTGAGATTTTTTTCTCTTCTTTTCTTCTGTAGTTGTAAGTAGTTTTCTTTTTTTTTTCTTTTCCTTCTCTCCATGGCCCAGCACTTGCTGGCCATGCCTATGTATGTTTATTGAGTTTAGATTAATGGAATTTGTGATTGGGTGATGTGTTTTTACGGGATTCGTGTGTTTGTGAGCTGTTCTGTGCAAGGCTGCTGCCTTGTGATCCGCCATTGCTTTGGCTGTGATTCAAAACAATGGAGGACTGATTCTAAGGATCCATTCAGATCCAAGTGACCTGTGTGTCTGGGCTATCATGGTCCTTTACAACCTTAGCTCCACCACCTGATCCACTAGATCTGAATTCCCTATGGAAGCCTGAGCTGGTAGCCTTGTGACCATGGTGGTGGCAGCAATATTCTTGTTTTGTTTTAAGCTCCGTGAGGAGGATAGCCTCTGGGATAGTCTGTGACCATTCAAGTGGACATGTTATAGCCTTAGGGTGAATCCAATCCGCCGATCCAAAATGGATCCTTCTTCTATGAGCCTGAGCTTGTAGCCTGGTAGGAGATTGTACAGAGGCAGACTCCCCTATATTAGCATAGACCCGCCATCAGATGGCAAATCTGATCTGGGTATGGAGATTGGAGGATTGTGACTTGACCATTGTAGTTCCACTCAAGCAATGGACAGCTAGATCTAAGGTGGTACTTAATCTCTTGCTGGTTCTATGTGTCTGAGCTATCATGGTCCTATACAGCCTTATCCCCACACATAGGGCTTTAGAGGTTGAGGTTCCCTATGGATTCCCGAGCTTGTAGCCTGGATGAAGTAGTGCCTACAATGATAAACTTGTTTTGACCCATCTTTGGATTGTGGTTCCCCAATGGGATAATCTGTGACCATTTAAGTGGACAGGTTATAAGCTTAAGGGATTGGATCATGGCATGGAGATGAGTTGGATTCTTTCTCCTCTTTGGTGATAATGTAGCCATTGGACAGGATTTCTATGCCAGCAGACTTGGATCGGAGTCATAAATTATAGCAGATCTGAACCTAATAGCATACTTCTCACCCCTTTTATATTTATTTTCCCTCACTCCATCCATTTTCTCAACCCTTTCTGTAGTTAATTCATTAGGCTACCGTAGAATACTTTGAATAAGTGACCCTAAACTCCCCTCCTTTTAGGACTGCCAGATCTGTAGCCAGATCTGGAGGAACTACTAGAGGTGGCTCCCTTGGAGCCGTAGATCAATCTTTTCCCTGTGGGACAAACTCTTACTTATCAAAACTTACTACATATGGACCCTGTATCTTGCAGGTCTAGGATTTCTCAGTTGTGTTAATTCCATCCACTATTTTATTTTAATTATAAATTGCTTTTACCACCAACACATAATGCAAGCACACTGGAATATCACAAACAATTAGCAGAGATTAGGTTTGGGGGTGTGTTAAGACCTGAAAAGTACCACTTTTTACCCCTTAACTTAGCCTTTGATTAGACCCTTAGCCATCTAATAAAGGTTTGTTAAGTGTTTTCTGTAGATAATAAATAGCAGTGCAATAAGGCTATAAATCCTGTTAAGGAACCCATGATTGGCACCAGAAGTCCCTCAGAAGAATGAGCCATGAATCTAGACCTGAGGTAAGCCTCGCGCAGCTGACGAAGCTCCAAAGGATTCAGGAATTTATGCTTCGCGCAGTCCTCGCGAATTCCCAAGACTTCACAACAACTTCTCGCGTAGTTGAGTGACATAAGAGCTTCAGAAGCCTTGAGTCACGCAGCTCTCACGAAGTTTAGAAGTTAAAGGTCACGTAGTCTCGCGCAGTTCAAGAGAGCTTCAGGAAAGTTGTCGCGCAGCTGTCAAGAGAACCTGTCACACAGTTTAGAAAAGCCTCAAAGCTATCGTGAGGATCCTCGCGAAGTTCCATTAAAAAGTGAACTTCTCGCGTAGTTCTCGCGCTGTTCAGGAAGAAAGCAGCCTCACGAAGCCAGAGTTAGCCTCGCAAGGAGTGAAATGGAATGCTCGCATAGTTCCCACGCTATTCACAAGTAGCAATCCAACCGCGTGAAGCCCAATCCAGCGAGAGCCTAACTATCTACCTCGCGACTGCTCAAAGCATCAAGAAGCTGCAACCCTGTGACGTCTGAAGTTTTAATGATAACTCATCCTCGTGAAGAACAAAGCTATCACGTGATGAGTCTGGGAAACGATGGCTACCTAGCGAAGCTCTGAACTTTAACCTTCCATCACTTCAGCAGAGGACTTTCTGGGAATTTCCAAGGATTAGGGCACGCACTTTCATGCACTAATCTCTGTGCATGCACCCCGAGGCATCTAAGGATCATTAATAGGCCACATGGCATCGCTAAAATTAGGGTTTCCTAACCCTAATGCACCGCCACACCACTGCTATATAAACCCAAACTTGTTTTGCAAGGAAAAAAGGGAAGGAGGCCAGACTTTATCCCTGATACGGGATCTGAGATCTTTTTCTTTTCTATTTTTCTATAGTTGTAAGTAGTTTTTCTTTTTTTTTTTCTTTCTCTCCATGGCCCAGCACTTGCTGGCGATGCCTATGTATGTCTATTGAGATTAGATTAATGGAATTTGTGATTGGGTGTTGTACTTTTATGGGATTCGTGTGTTTGTGAGTTGCTCTGTGCAAGGCTGCTGCCTTGTGATCCGCCATTGCTTTGGCTGTGATTCAAAGCAATGGAGGACTGATTCTAAGGATCCATTCAAATCTAAGTGACCTGTGTGTCTGGGCTATCATGGTCCGATACAGCCTTAGCCCCACCACAGGACCCACTAGATCTGAAACCCCCATGGGAGCCTGAGCTGGTAGCCTTGTGACCATGGTGCTGGCAGCAATATTACTGTTATGTTTTGAACTCTATGAGGAGGATAGCCTCTGGGATAGTCTGTGACCATTCAAGTGGACAGGCTATAGCCTTAGGGTGAA
Organism: Chloranthus sessilifolius; assembly: GCA_021018995.1. NCBI lineage: Eukaryota > Viridiplantae > Streptophyta > Magnoliopsida > Chloranthales > Chloranthaceae > Chloranthus > Chloranthus sessilifolius. The sequence goes on along the minus strand of CM037596.1, from coordinate 34,249,287 downwards.
GCCAATCCGTAGGATCCAAGATGGATTCTTCTTCTTTGCACATGTGCTTGTAGCCTTGTGGGAGATTATACAGAGGTAGACTCTCCTATATTTGTATAGACCCGCCATCAAATGTTAGATCTGATCTGGTTATGGAGATTGTAGGCTTGTGACTGGACCATTGTAGTCCCACTCAAGCAATGGATAGCTAGATTGAAGGTTGTACTCAATCCCTTGCTGGTTCTATGTGTCTGGGCTAACATGGTCCTATACAGCCCTAGCCCCACACATAGAGCTTTAGAGGTTGAGGTTCCCTATGGATTCTTGAGCTTGTAGCCTGGATGAACTGGTGCCTACAATGATTAACTTGTTTTGACCCATCTCTGGACTGTGGTTCCCCTATGGGATTGTCTGTGACCATTTGAGTGGACAGGTTATAACCTTAAGGGATTGGATCATGGCACAGAGATGGGTTAGATTCTTTCTCCTCAGTGGTGATAATGTAGCCATTGGACAGGATTTCTATAACGTCAGATTTGAATCTGAGTTATAAAACTCCTCTGATCTAGGCCCAATAGCATACTTCTCACCCTTTTATATTTATTTTCCCTCACTCCATCCATCTTCTCAACCCTTTCTGTAGTTAATTCATTAGGCTACCTTAGGATATTTAGAATAAGTGACCCTAAACTCTCTTCCTTTTAGGACTGCCAGATCTATAGTCAGATCTGGAGGGACTACTAGAGATGGCTCCCTTGGAGTTGTAGATCAACTTTTCCCTGTGGGACAAACTCTTACTTATCAAAACTTGCTACAAATGGACCCTGTATCTTGCAGGTCTAGGATTTCTCAGTTGTGCTGATTCCATCCCCTGTTTTACTTTGATTTTAAATTGCTTTTACTACCAACAAATAAAGTAAGCACACTGGAAATTAGGAACACCCAGCTAAAAAAGGGCTTAAAATTGTCTGGCGCAACTGATAGTTGCGCCAAGCCTGGCTGGGGTTTTAATTTGAACAACTCCAGTTCAGGCAATCAGGGCAATTTTTCAAAAATTTTCTCCCCCCCCCTCTTCAAAACTGAAAACCAGCCTCCCTAGGGTTCCTTTACATTGCATTCACAAGGTAACCATTAAGAACCCATCTTGAGTTTTTTCTTGCTCTTTTCCTTGTAAAAATGATCCTACATTTTTTTTATGGATGGTTTGTTTCTCTTGTACGCATGCTTATTGATGAGTTTGATTTGCATGAATGAGACCTTATATTTTTTTGGTTTTATGGATTTTCTTAGGACATAAATCTATATATATATATATATATATATATATATATGTGTGTGTGTGTGTGTGTGTGTGTGTGTGTGTGTGTGTGTGTGTTTTTTGTTTTGCTAATGTTTTTTTTTTTTTTTTTTTTTTTGCCAAAATAGAGTAAAGGGATTTTTTTTGGTTTTGGTTTTTACTTTTCTAGAAAAAAGAAGAATTTTTTTTGGTTTTTGTTTTTATTTTTGCAAATAAAGTAAAGGGATTTTTTTGTTGGTTTTTTTTTGTTTATATTTTTGCAAATAAAGTAAAGGGATTTTTTTTTTGGGGTTTTTTTTATTTTATATTTTTGCGAATAAAGTAAAGGGATTGTTTTTGGTATTTGTTTTTATTTTTGCAAATAAAGTAAAAGGATTTTTTTTGGTTTTTTTTTGTTTATATTTTTGCAAATAAAGTAAAGGGACTTTTTTGGTTTTTGTTTTTATTTTTGCAAATAAAGTAAAGGGAGTTTTTTTGGTTTTTCTTGTTTATATTTTTGCAAATAAAGTAAAGGGATTTTTTTTTTTTTTTTTTTTTTTTTCTAGAAAAAAGAAGGATTTTGGTTTTATTTTTATTTTTGTAAAGTAAAGGGATTTTTTTGTTTTTGTAAAGGGATTTTTTTTGCTAATGTTTTTGTAAAGGGATTTTTTTTTTTTTTTTTTGTTTTTGTTTTTGTATCTTGGTTTCTTAAACTGATAAAATGAGGTGAGCACTAGTTACCTTCTTTTGTAGCGTAACATAAAATGGTTCTTTACCATTGATCTGCTCTGACGTGATTATTTTATGTTGCCCTAGGATGTCGGGTGGTGATGAGCATGTTCCCGAGGAGGGCGATGAGGAGGGGGCCGAGATAGTCTACGGTCCGCGGGGAGAGCAGTTCCTTTGGATAGAGTGAAAAGCGGGCCCTTGGCTTGAAATGCAGGGCAAGGCTGCATGAGCCGGCCTCCTGCATCAATAGTATATTCACATTTCAAATTTTTGGCATAGCCGGCAAGGTAAGAGACAGGTTCAATTTCTTTGTTTTGTGCAGTTTCGCTTTATTCCCATGATCTGATGTGCCTTCCCTTGGATGCAGAACATTCCCTCTCTCGTATTCCGTGAGGGATGACTAGATTTTCATGATTTCTATCTCTATGTCCCCCCCGTGGTGAAGTTCTTACTGGCATAGGTGGGCTTTAGGGAATTTCTATCCTGCCTGCCTATGAGAGCCGATGCGGCGTACCTGAAGGCACTGATTGAGCGATTCCGCCCAGAGACTATGACCTTTCATATGCCATATGTTGAATGGCTTTGGCGCCCGTTGATTGGGCAATGATTACAGGCATTAGGATGGGGAGCATACCGATAGCAAGCCTCGCGATACAGAGCAGAGAGGACATCTTTCGACTGATAGGGGCCTATCATCCTCGTGGGCAGATTCACGGCACCGAGGTTAAGATGTCCTGGTTATCTATCCTCTTTATGCCTGATGAGTTGGTGGATCTGGGGCAGCCAGATAGGGTGCTTTATATTGTGCCTAAGTGAGCGATTATCTTGGCCCGCATCACCCTCCTGCTCCTATTGGGTAAGACCCTTTTTACCAATGCGAGCGGCGGTCGAGTCAGCCTAGCGTTGCTGAACATTATGGACAACTTGGGCGGCGTCCATAGGTATGATTGGGGCAGGGCTGGATACGCATGGTTGATGTATGGCGTAGCTCGGGCCATTGTCAGGGATGCCAAATCTGTCGTTGGCTTCTGGGTAGCATTGGAGGTAATCCCTGACCTTTTGCTTTTATCAGCTTCACTTGGATGATCTTTGTATGCTACTGACCTGCTCTTTTATGCATTATTCTTCTTTGGTATGGGGGTACCATCATTTTCATCCTGGGCGTCCACTCCTTCACTTGGGCGCATTCACCTACCCCCTCCTTAGAAACTCAAAACCATGCCCGGCGTCGTGATGTGGGCTTAAAGAACTTGGAGATGGGCTTGAGGTCCCAACTCAACCTGATGATCCCTGAGTAGGTAAAGCCTCTTTCAACTTTGTTTACTTCACCTCATAAATTCTCCCTGATTTGCTATGCTGCTTGTCTGATTGATTGGTTATCTCTTGACTTGGACAGATCCTTCATGATCCGTACCTCACCTCTGCCTTCTGGGACCGGGCAGCCGTAGGTCCATCGCGCCTTCTCAACAACCGCTGTGTTGTTTTCTTTTATGGGGTGTGGGCGAGGGTGGTGCACCAACATCAGGGTCACCATGCCATACCCACGACCCTCCTACCAATGTACCCTGCTGGTAGCGCTAAGGAGCTCACAATGGCTTATCTCAATAATGGGCTCCCTATCCATGCCCTTTTTGTGCCCGGTGAGTATCACATATGGTACGAATGTCTGCCGTATCGGTTCATCCTGTCACGCTTCGTTCCTAGCGCTAATTTCCTTTCATTTGGCCACCCACGCGAGCAAGTGACTCCCTTTTCCTTTTTCAGATTAGTCTCTTCTTCTTTTAATTCGGCCTTTGTTCATTCTGAGTAGATCTTTTTGTTTTGTTCACAGTTTGCTCAAGGGGATGGCTAGGATAATGAAGACGGGGCAGCGGCAGACACTGCCAATTCCTTAGGGGTAGGACCTGACTTTCAGGTGCAGGCGCCTCTGGTGTGGGTCCTTTCGGTGAGGGCTCCTTCGGAGCGGGGCCCTCTGGAGCGAGTTTGTCGGGTATCTCTCAGGCGGGTGCTCCCCGTGGTGATCCGGCTGTGGTCTATGGGACCTTTCGACACCTTGATGACAACTTTCTCTCGGGCCTGTGTGCGAAAGTGGACAAGCAGGCTCGTATCTCTATGGAAGCGGCCCGAGTCCCTCCTCCTGAGGTGATCCCAGGGGTAAGTCCTCTGACAACCTATCTCTCTTTTGTTTCGACCTCCCTTCCCACATGTGTTATGATACCCTGGATCGTTCTGTCCCCCTGAATGTAGAACTTTGATTCGGCTATGGAGTATGCAGCGTATCATCGTAACCTTGCAAAGCTTCAGGATGTGGAGACCGTGAGTATTCTGCTACTCTGCTTTCCCTATTGGTTCCACCATTTTTTTATTTGTCCCCCAATTGGTCCTGATCTCTGATTTTGGTCATGTCTTGCAGTATGCACGCGCTAAGGAGTCGCGATCCTTGCTTAGCAGGATTTCTCAGGCCTGGTCTCGGGTGGGGGATATGCGGACTTACTAGGGCTCCTCTCATTGGCGGAAGAAGTCAAAGGGTGCGGACAAGGATTAGGCCTTAGTTTCTGCATTTGGACAATTCAGACATTTTAGTACTTTTTGAGACAACTTTTATTGGGATTTTTTGAAAAGTTTTGTAAGAGATATTGGTGGAATTGGCTAGATGATTTTATTTGGACATGTTCAGTGCTTTTTGTTGATTGCAATGTTATCCCTTTCTTGCATGTATCTGATTGCTTGCGGGAAGATCTTTGATGATCGTTTGTAATCGTGGCCCTTGATGCCACATGTCATGGTGTGGGCTCCTCCTACACAAGAGAAAAATTAATTTCAACTGTTAGATGCTCCCTTCTCTTTCTTTTCTTAGGTGCAACTATTTTCATAAAGTAGGAGAAACAGGTCAGCAGGCTATGGAGGCCAGCAATGGTTCGCAAAAATTCCAAAAAGAAGCTCGGAAAAAGTGGCCGGGAGGGGGGGTTATGTGCTGACGCAACTATTAGTTGCGCCAGGAAAAAAATAGGGACAAATGTACTGGCGCAACTAATAGTTATGCCAGGCAAAAATTGGGACAAAATGCACTGGTGCAACTAATAGTTGCGCCAGTTTTGGCCTGGGGAGCTGTGGGTCCTAATACACCCGAGCTAGTCCAAAATCCTTCTCTTTTCTGTTTGACTTAGTCTTTTTGACTGATTTTTTTTGTTCTTATTTTCCTAGGGGTGGGTCCATCCACATACATTGAATTTTATATTCTTCAAAGATCTTTGTATATTTATGGACCCACTTTCCAACCCTCCCTTACATGGAGGGCTCGAAACCAATTTACTCATCTCCTCGGGCTTGGGGCCTAATTTTCTTAGAAGTTGGTTTGGGAGTTTAAATGAGAGCGAGCTTGTTGAGCTTGAGCGGCTCGGCCTGTCACACCTCCCCTCCTTCCTCGGTGTTCTTCCACGGTGGGACCTTCTTCATGCTCTCGCTTCGTCTTGGGATGCAAATGTTCATGTATTCCGTTTTGGGAAGCGGGAGCTAACTCCAACCCTTGAGGAGTTATCCAATCTGTCCGGCCTGAAGCTTCATAGAGGCCTTGCAAGAGTTACGCCGAGGTTGGGCTACTCCAAATCCGTTCATCTTTCCCTCGACTTGCAAAAATTTAAGTATGAGAAGTCTCGTTGGGGGGCTCACAAGGTGTTCGCTAAAATTTCTCAAAGAAGTTTTTGGTGACGAAAGTCTTCGAAAATTGCCAGTTAGGAACATTTTCAATGCGAAAGCCTTTGCTCTCAGTTTCATTTCAAAAGCCCTTTTCGTCACTGAGGGAGAGAGCTTCTCCCTGGCTCTTTGCGATGTTTTGACTGAGTTGGTGGAGGGCCGATTAGTGATGCACCTAGTCCTTGCTGAGCTATATCGATGCCTTGATGCATTTGCTCTGGGCAGGGTGGAGGGCCTTCGGGGGTGTCCCTTGCTGCTTCAGGTCTGGTTAGGCAAGCATCTCGCTATCTTGGGGCCCATGTTGCGCTTTTATATTGCCCGAGGTGAGGCAGCTCAATGCTTTTCAGGTAGGTGCCACTTGCTTCGGCAGGGCGATTCGTCAGCTTTGAAGCTTTGGTTGGCTGACGCCGAGCTGATATGGAGGCTTCCCTAGTTGGATCAGACCCTTCCCATAGTTCATTCTAGAGACCATGAGGGCATCACCCTCTTAGGATTGACTGGCAGCACCTTTTACTTCCTATTCCGAGTGTTGCGTCAGTTCGGGTGCTCTCAACAAGTGCCTTGCGAGGCAAAGCCCCCTCTATGTGACTTGATCTTTTCTAGGCGGTCTTCTGGGTACATAGATCGGATTGTTGCTTTTTAGGAGACGCGTCAGTCGATGCTGATGTGTGATATGGAGCAAGGAGATTTGGTTCAGTCTTCTCCTGAGTATGAGGCTTGGCTATTGACTGAGCATCCTGTTACTGATCGTCTGGATCAGACGGAGAGTATTGAAATGGGAGGTCCTTGGCCAAAGAAAGAGACGGTACTCCAAGCTCGCATTTAGCTATTGGTGGATGAGAAGAGGGTCCTGCATGAGCTTTTAGCGTAGGAAAAAGTTAGAGCAGAGATAGCACAGAGCGAGGTCCTTCATCTGAAAGGATCCTTGAGTGTTGCCCTTAGAGCCACTGGTACTTCTCGGAAGAGGTACAAGAGTTTGCATGGTCGTTGGTTGACCGAGCGAAATGTCCGAGAAGATGATTTTCGTGGTGAGATTAGGGCCTTGAAGCTCGAGCTGGGCCGTTGGTTCCTTCCTACACACATAACTTTTTGCACAGATCAGACACACAGAAAAGGGGCGTAAGAAACCCCTTTATAGATACACACACATTTTTTTGGTATACATATTTTCTTTTATCATTTGGTTTTTTGTTGTTTGTAAAAAAGGAAAGAAAGAAAGCTAGACATCACACCGGCTATATTTTTTTGGGATGTGGTGTAAGCGGTGCATTTGTAAAAGAAGGGAAGTCATTATATATTTACACAGACTTTTTATTCTTTTTGTTTTGTGTATTTTTTTTAGGTGTCGTGCCTTAGTCACTAGGTGAGATCTCGAGCCCTCATTTAAGCATGGTCGAACCCCTCTTTTTTATGGTTGGGTCTAAGAGAGTTTCAATAGTTTTACCAATACTGAAATGTCAATCCCCATAGACTGAGTCAAACCTTTCTCCTTACCTTGAGTCATACATTTGACAAAGCAGTTCTGAAGACACACTTGGTTGGGACCCGATTTGATCTAATATGAGTGGCCTAGTCGGAAAAAGGGTATTAGGGAGAGAAACCAAGAGGGCTCCTCAAACATTAATTTTATCGACCCATTCCAGCAATTATTTTTCTTTTAGAACTCTTTTAGTCACAATGCCTAAGGTGGGTTCGTCGTGCCCATTTTTGCCCTCTTTTTACCCGTGGTGCCCTTTCGAGTTTTCACCACGTCCATGGGTTTAGCTCTCTTACCCCAAGCGCCCTTTCAGATTTTCACCTGGCCCGCACAAACTCGCTATTTTTACCCCTAGCGCCCTTTCGGGTTTTCACCACGTCCATCTTGCTTTGAGCTTGTATTTTTATTTTATTTTTTTCTTTTTATTTCTTTCATCATTTTTTCTTCAAAAGCCACGACATAGACGTCGATTCCGTCATAGTCGGCTGGACGGGGCTCTGGTGTCATCTCACAATTCGTCTCGTGTTGACTTAACAGATATTATGACTACTTGTGAACCTACAAAGAGGGCTTTCTTCAGGGTGTAGCTTGGCCATGGGTTGGGTTAGGATTTGAAGGTATGCTGGGATAAAAAGGGTTTCCTTGATACAACTTCAGTTTTTCACAACATACTTTCTTCCTTGAGGGATTTTACTATACACGCCCCATGATTCTTCTATTTTTTTTCTTTTTTCTTTATCTTATTTCAGACAATCTCTTTTTGAGGTTTTGCTTTTCCAATTTTTTGGATTTTGATAGTAACTATACTTCCCCTTTTTTGTATATGTATACACACATTTTTTTCGGGGAAGGGGTTTATTAAAAGAAAGGCCCAAGCTCAAATGGGGTAGCAAAGGATATCATAATTTTAGGGATGCTTCTGAGCTACTGTGCTTGGAATGATGGTCTCTCTTGGGTGGTTCTTAAGCAGTCACGTATCTGTTTCACCAATACTTACCTTATCGTGATAGACTAATAGTAGAACCGTCGAAAATATCCAACATTGATGGGCTCAGGAAGATGATCTCCGCCCATGGTGGCAAGGCGGAAGGCGTATCCCGGTAGTACTTCTCGAACAAAGTAAGGTCCTTCCTAGTTTGGCTTGAACTTTTCTCTCGGATCGGCATGGAGGGATGGGAAGACCTTCTTTAACACAGTGTCTCCTATCTTTAGATCTCAACTGCGGACGCGTTTATTGTAAGCGTGTGTGATTCACCGCTAGTAGACTTGAGTGTGAAACAAGGCTAGGAGTCTCTTCTAGTCTAATAAGTTCAATTGTTTAAAGCAGGATCTCTCTTTCTCTGCCTCGAGTAAGCCTGATTCCATGAGGATTCGGAGCGAAGGTAACTTAACCTCTACCGATAGGACAACCTCGATTCCATACACAAGAGAGAATGGAGTTGCCCCTATAGCGGTACGAATCGACGTTCTGTAGTCCCAAAAAGCAAATGGCAGCATTACGCTTCAATCTCAATAAGTGACGACCATTTTCTCAAGGATGCAGACGACCGTCTTGTTAGTAGCTTCCAGGACTTCATTAGTTTGAGGCCGATAAGGTGACGAGCGATGGTGATTGATCTTGTATTGCTCACAAAAGGCTCGGATGTGCTTATTTGCAAAGTTTGTGCCGTTATCCGTAATGATATCTTTGGGTACTCCAAATCGACAAACAATATTGTTCTTGAGAAACTTCTTGATGTGACTGGCTGTAATGCTAGCATATAACGCCGCTTCTACTCACTTGGTTAAGTATTCAATGGCGACGGGGATGAACCGATGTCTGTTTGATGCTTTCGGATTAATCATTCTAACGACGTCAAGGCCCCAGGTAACTGTTAAGCAGTGAAAATTACCATTTTTCACATCCTAACCTGACCTTTGGAAGACCCTTGAGGTGTTTAATAATGTGTGTTAAGTATGTTTTATAGATAAGCAATAAATTACAGGCTTAGCACAAACAACCAACAAAAAGGGCCAAATAAGCAATCTACAGCCTCAGCCTGTGCTAAAACTCCAACGATCTACAAAGCCTTAGAAACTCATGGAAGGCCATGAACCCAACTGGGTGCACTTGAGACCAAGTATAATGCCAAGGGATGAAGATTGAATCCACCCAGAGGTGGCTGAGGGCGAGACAGATGAAAGACAGTATATTAGAAGTGTGTGCCAGCGAAGGAAGCATAGAAATAAAGCCATCGAGAGGTTCTCTTAAGCTGTCGAGAGGATCTGGTGCCTAAATTAGAAGATACCGAGAGGATACGAATCCTGTCGAGAGGATACCTGGAGGTACAAAGGAAGCCAAGAGGATCGATTTACATGTCGAGAGGATGAATGAACCTATCGAGAACCCATCGTGCAGTACAGCCAATCATGTCGACAACTGCAAGGCGTAGTCATTGAGAGGATGAAAAGAAGCGGTCGACAGGATCTGCGATAACCAATTGACGAGTCGACCAGAACCTGTCGAGGAGATGAACGAGATGATCGTCAATCCTATCCATAGGTCTACAAACCTGTCAGCTTGCATTCAGAGCCAAACAGAACCTGTCGAGAGGATCCCAAAACCTCTTGACACTCGATTTGGGGAACTTCTTAGTTCTGTCTTCAGTAGCTATCCATGCCAGAAGCTTGTCCACGTGTTCCAAAGCACATCAGTGACCTCTGGGGGTATTTTTACCACACAATGGGCCACACACAAAAACCCTAACGGTATCACATGTACTTGTCAGATGAGAACCAATGAGAGAAAAGCTTCTAGAAGAGAAATCGGCCACATCAGCATAACAGAATTATTCCCTTGTGTTCTGATTAGCTGAAACAGATCTGAGGATAGAGGAGGAGAGTATAAAAGCTTGGAGAAAATGCAGAAGAAACAATCCAGAAATTGAGAAAACCAGAACTTAGGGAGAGATTTATTTTCTTAAAATTTTTCCTTCTTCTTCCTCCTCTCTCCCTTCTCTCTTTAGCCAATCATGAGTGGCTAAACTCTTCTCAGTAGTTAGGGTGAGGTCTTAAGCTGTAAATTGAGAGATTCAAAGGCATTGTAAGGACCTGTAAGGAGCACAAATTGCAGATCAGAGCATAATTGTGTTGTAGTTTTGCAATATAATTGTGGATTTTAAAGGTGATTCTAATCTATATTTCACTTTTTCATATTTGTTTTCCCTGGTTGGATATTCCTGTAGATGTTAGCCTATGAGGGTCTCATATCCTGACATCTATAGCATTTGCAATGGTTTTCCTGTTCTACTCAAGATCTTTGAAGTGGAACAATCTCTAGGATGGTCTGTGACCATTAAAGTTGACATATCATAGCCTTAGGATTGCTTCAATTCTCTGATTGAGATTAAATTCTTATACCTCACCTCTGCCAGGGTAACCTGGGAAGCCGGCAGTCAGAAAAGAGGATTGTAGCAAATCAGATCGTAGCATTGCCATTGATTCCTTTGATTTTCAGTGAGAGACCAATACCCCTAGTTGTTGTTCTCATCCTTTGATTTTCCGTCCCTTCTATATCTCCCCCGATCTCTGTGTTGAATTAGATCTGGATCAGTAGCACTTAATTCTGTAGTTTGTAGTTAAAGTGACAAAACCCCAAAACCTCTCCTCTTTCTTAGATTAGAATAGAGTGCCAGATCCACTTTGGATCTGGAGATTTACTGAAAGTTAGACCACATTTCCCTGTGGACATACCCTTGCTTACCCTTTTTAAAACTTGCTACAATAGGCCTAAATACTTGCAGGTCTGTGAGTCTGTTTGCCTTGGTGTGTGTGCAATCCATAGATTCTATAATTTTTTAATTTTAAACCCCTTTCTAGTACAAGATAAGCTGACCAACAGTAACGAATGGCCAAGGAGTGGTCATACAGTGAAGTTCGATGGCAGGAGCGTGTATCAGACTGGAATGTTCCTGACACTTGTAGCATTTCTGAACTGATTCCATAGTAGTCTAAAAGAATCCTTGCCGCAGAATTTTCTTGGTGACCATGTGGCCGCTGACGTGGGCTCCGCATACTCCTTCATGGATCTCTTTTATGATATTGTCCGCTTCACTTTCTTTAAGGCACTTGAGCAAGATGTTGTTATACGATCGCTTGTAAAGGCATTCCCTATAAATGACGTAACCTACTGCTAAATGTTGAATGGTTCGTCGATCTGTCTTGGACGTACCCTCAGGGAAAGTTAGTGTCTCAAGGAAATTCTTGATATCTAAGAACCAAGGTGGCTCATCATCAAGCTTTAAAGGTTCCTCAATCTGGAGGCAAAAAGTTAGCTCATTCCTTTGCTCAATCATGATTGGTTTCATCTCAACACCATGCGGTATTTCTATCATCGATGCCAACGTCACCAATGTGTAGGTGAAGTGATTCCTTATCTGGGGGACATATTAGAATGTCACGTCTTGGAAGCAAGCTATTAAATCCTCAAGGTGCTCATGGTAAGGGTTCAGTTTCTCATCTTTCGTCTTCCAGTCACCATTCGTCTGGCATATGATTAACTGCGAATCACTAAACACTCGAAGGTGAGTTTCATTAGATCGAGATCCGCCTGCAAACCAACGGCACAAGCTTCGTACTCAACCATGTTATTAGTACAAGGGAAGTCGAGCTTGATAGAGATTGGTACGTGGGATCCTTTCAGAAAAATCAGGATGGCGCGAACTCCCTGACCCTCGACATTTGATGCCTCGTCATGAATAGGATGTCCTCATGGGGGAACTCAGTTCTCAAAGGCTCATAATCTGGAAAAGAATTGTCGACAAGATGATCGGCGAGTACCTGCCCCTTGATTGGCTTTTGAGTGATGTATGTGATGTCGAACTCAGACAATAAAAGCTACCATTGTACGATCCACCCAGTGAGAGCTGGCTTTTCGAATAAGTATTTCAACAGGTCCATTCAGGCTAAAAGTAGAACGACTTGAGATAGCAAGTAATGGCGGAGCCTCTGAGTAGCCTATACAAGAGCCAGACATGCTTTCTCTAGATGAGAATAGCGCGTCTCATAATCAGTAATCTTCTTACTCAGATAGTAGATGGCCTACTTTCTTCTTCCCGTCTCGTCATGCTGCCCTAAAATGCATCCTATCAAAACTTCCGTCGTGGCGAGATACATCAAGAGTGGTATCCTCGGCTCAGGTGGTACCAACATAGGTGGGTTAAGGAGGTAGCTTTTATTTTATCGAATGTTGCCTGACAATCATCATTCCATTCAACGAGCGAGTTCTTCCTTAATTGTTTGAAGATCGGTGTGCAGATAGGCGTTTATTGTGCAATGAACCGATTGATATATTATTTTCCGCCCAAGAACCATCTAACCTCTTTCTTAGTAGACAGCGGTGGCATTTCTATAATAGCTTAGAATTTGACTGGGTTGACCTCGATCCCTCTCTTGCCGACGATGAATCCTAACAATGTTTTGAACATAGTGCCAAAAGCGCACTTCTGTGGATTCAGACATAACCTGTACTTTCTCAGCCTCTCAAACAATTTCTAGAGGTTTACCAAGTGATCGCATCGTTGTGGTGACTTGGCTATCATATCATTGACATACACTTCAATCTCTTGGTACATCATGTCGTAAAACAATGCAGTCATAGCTCTCTGGTATGTTGCACAGGAGTTCTTTAGCCCAAATGGCATGACTCTGTAACAAAAGGTTCACCAAGGAGTGATGAACACAGTATTTTCTCGATCTGCCTCTACCATGTTGATCTGATTATATCCAGAGAATCCATCCATAAAAGAAAGCATCCCATGCTTAGCAGTATTATCGACCAAGATGTCGATGTGGGGCAATGGAAAATCATCCTTCGAACTCGCTTTGTTCAAATTTTGGAAATCAATGCACATGCGGACCTTTCCATCTTTCTTTGGCACAGGCACAATATTGGCTAGCCACTGCCGGTACTTAGATACCATGAGAAACCTTGCGTCATACTACTTGATGACTTTATCTTTGACTTTCAAAATCCACTCGGGTCAGAGACGTCTCCACTTCTGTTTAATCCACTTCATATCAGGGTAGAGAGGCAACTCATGCTCGACCAAATTAGTGTCCAAACCAGGCATGTCCTCATACGACTAGGCAAAAACATCTTGGTATGATCGAAGGAAATCGATCATGCTTTTTCTTTCCTCAGGAGATAGCGACGTTCCGATTTTGGTAATGGAGGGACTCTCCTCAGTCCCTAGATTAATGTCCTCAATTTCCTCGACAATGGGGGTAGGGCCATGTTCAAATTCGGCAAACCGGTCGAGGAGCTCATTAGGGAGCTCCTCCAAAGGGGTATCCTCGTCTAGACTCATAACACCTACCTATTCTTGTATTTTTACAGGAAAAGAGTCAATTTTACATGGGACGGGTATTTTGATTGAGGCATCTTTTTACGATATTTTATCTGGAATTTTAAATGATAATATTTTTGGACTCTATATTTTTTAATGTTTTTGAGGTTTTGTATTTTTTCAATGTTTTTGAGGTTTTGTATTTCTTCGGAGACGGACCCACGGCAGCGCGAGTCTGTATATGCAAGGTATTGCCTGCTAAGGGCTTATCTCACTTTTTATAGGTTATTTTTTTTTGGGAAACGGGTGCCAAATGTTAGGCCACTCTCCGCTTCCAGGGTTTGGGGTAAAGATGCCCAGTTGCATACCTGAGAGGCTGCTCCTTTACCTGATTGGATGGAGGGGGTTGATTGATATGGTTCATTGGTGTTAGCTTTCATCATGTTGATCCCCATTTCGTCTGAGAGGATGTTCTCAAACGTCAACACCGTTTTATGATGATTTACCACAGGTGGAGTTTGTTCAGGTACGGGCCATCGTTTCTCAAAGAGGGATAACCCGACCAAGTCTATCTCAAGGCTGGAAAGGGTGATGTAGGGATTGGTGGGGTGTATTGGTGCTGTGGGCTTGTGTGAGGTTAATCAGGTTACCCCATTCCTATCAATATTTATGACCCCAGCACTGACGAAGGATTCCCTGATGTGTGGCCTAGGATGAGGCTTCTCTTCTATGTTGATTCCTCTTGCCCTTGCAGCTGCAGTGACCCTGACTTTCTCTTTAGCCACTCGAACCTCTTCCTCTGTGGGCTTGTAACCTAACCTGAATCGGACTTTCTGCCCCTTGGAGACAACTGGCTCTTTTCGGCCCTACAGTCTAGGCCCGAGCCCTCTTCCTTTCTAATAGCCCCATTTCTGGAGCATGGCCACTGCTACTTCCATTCTGCCGCCGATTATTAACATGATGTTTTTCAGGGGTTCTGGGCCTACTGCTGACACCTCATGTTTGAAACTGTGGAGGTCAGTGTCTTCATCAGTATGTGGCACATCTACTACCTTAGGATTTTCAATGCTACGGGTGGCCTTGTCTTTCTCATCGTGCCCTTCACCAATGATGGTGATCACGTTCTGCCCGAATATGAATTTTAACTTTTGATGAAGGGTAGAAGGTATCACCCCGACCTCATGTAACCACGGGTGTCCTATCAGCAAATTAAAAGAAGATTTGATATCCATCATTTCAAAAGGTATAGAGAAGGTCATGGGCCCAATTACTAATTTTAGGTCGACCTCTCCCATTATTTCTCTTCTTGTATTATCAAATCCTCGAGTGCTAGTCCTTGTCGGCCTTAGCATACAGGGGTCCATGCCGATCTTGGTGGCAGCCCTCAACAGGCACACATTCAGAGCTGACCTATTATCAATTAGAACCATGGGAATTATCATGTTCTCGGATTCAACAGTAATATTGAGGGATTTAGCATGACTATTTCCCTCCACAGGTAGATCTGTGTCCAAAAATGAAATGGCATTGGATGCCATCACCTGTCCGATTATTTGCCCAACCTCATCTGGGCTCACCTGTTAGGACACATGTGCATTCTTTAACGCCCCCATTAGAGCTTGGAAATAGAGTGGGTACGTCATCAAAAGATCCCAGACAGTGATATGGGCTAGCATCCTTTTTAACTGAATCTCGAGAATGTGCTCCCAGCTCATTTTCTCAACTGGGTGGACTACATTGTCCTTCTTTCCCTCTGGTTGTGCTGGTGTTGTTGTTGTTATTGCTATTGCTACCTCGGGATATTTCGAGATTCTTCCCGATCTGGTAATAAAGTCCACTGCCCCCTCCCTGCTGCTGTTGTCAGCGTTAGCATTAGTTTGCTCATAGCTCAGTAGGACCTAATGTGTAACATAAGTTCGTCCTGAGAGCTGGAATGGTATGGCTGTCAGCACCTGAAGTGCATGTACTGATGGCTCTGGGACAGTAGGTAAGACATGGCTTTCCTTCGTGATGGATGGATGGGTGGCAAAATTGGGCCAGGTAGGGGTGGTCAAGTTTATCAGTGGTTGCACTGGGGGTAGTGGGGTGGGGGTAGGCCATTGGTAATTGATGGGTGCGGGCGAAGGATTGGGGGTTTGATGGGCCACTAGGGAATTGACGGGGGTAGTAGAGTTCGTGGGTGGTTGAAATGGGGATAATGGGGTGGGTGTAGGCCATTGGTAATTGACGGGTGTGGGTGGAGGATGAACTGGGGGTAATGGGATGGGTGTATTGGGTAATTCAAGGGTGTGGTGGAGTATGGTTGATACGCATTTATTTGTATGTAATTTATGGGAGTGGATGGTGGAAAATAAGCCCTAAGATCTAGGGGTTCGGCTTGTAGTGTAGGAGTGGGAAAGTACTTCGCCAGACTCAAGGGTTCAATCACCCCAATGGTTCTTTCTTCTCGGTCTTGCTGCCTTGGGACCACAAAATTCTCTTTATTACTGATGTAATCAGAGGGGTTAAACTCATACTCTTCATCAATTTCCTCTACCATCCCTATGGTGGGTCTAGGACCTGCTATTTATGTAGGGTGTGGTGGCTAAGACACCTGGTGAATATTCGCATGCTGGTTTGCTTGGGTGGGTGCAGGGGGAATGATCTTCCCAGCATCGATTAAATCTTGGATCGCATGCTTTAATGGGAAGAAGCGATCAATCTGGTGACTCAGACCCTTGTGGAAATTACAATGAGAATTCAGGTCAAAATTATATGGAATTGGATTGGGAGGAGGTCGTGATTGGAGCGCAGTTACTAATCCCCTTTCAATTAATTAAGGTAAAAGTATACTTAAAGATTGCCCCAGGGGCGTAAAAACACGATCATAACGGGCTCTCCTCTTCTGGGTCATTTGTACCCCCTGTCCATTCCCTGTTCTCTGTACTGGCCCTGTCCTGACGGGAGCTGGTTGCGCTGCTTTAAACTGATAGGGGACCACATTGCTATTGGGCCGGGTATTTGCAACATTCTGTACCTCTACCCCTGCCCTCCTGTCATTTCTCTGTTCGGCAAACCTTCTAACCCCGCTAGGTCCCCTTGAAGCATTCTTGCTAAGTCGTCATTCCCTGATGTCATCCTCACAGCGATTGGCATTCCTTACCAAATCAGCAAAGCTAGAATGCTATTGGTAGACAAGAAAATTGGAAATCACTGGCAGAGTGTTCTTTGAAATCATCTATGTCTGCTCATCTTCTGGTATTCAGTTTCTGACTTGAGCTGCCAGTGCTCTCCAACACCCCAAATAGTCGCTGAAGGTCTCATTGGGATTCTATTTCAATCGGGTTAAATCAGACTTGTGCAGTTCAATATCAGTATTGTAGACATACTATTCTTGGAACAAATGCTTCAAGTCCTTCCATGTCTTCATCATGCACGGTTCAAGAGATGTAAACCATCTCAGAGTAGGACCGGTTAAACTTTTTTAAAAAACTTTTATTAGCAGTCTCTCGTCCCCCCCCGTACTGGAACATGTCCCCACAATAAGACTTCAGGTGTGCAATCAGGTTGCCCGTGTCATTGTACTTGTCGAATATTGGCATCTTAAATTTAGGGGGTAGGGGGACCTCGGAAAACAGACACAAGTCCGTGAAATCAGTGGTGTGGATTTTCAATAGCCGGTCTGGACTCACTCTGCGCTATCAAGGGTGGGGTAACTATAAGTGGAGGATTAATAGTGGTCACTGCCCCAACATAGGCACCACTATTTCTGATCTCATCCTCCTCATACTGCTGATCTATGTAAGGTGCAATGAGGACGAGATTCTCAAACTGTTGTTGCATGGACTGGATGGGATTGGATTGGATATGGGTTAGGTGAGCCCCTTGATTGTAAGAAAAGTATTGTGGGGTGATGGGATGAGTGGTAGTTTGGTTTATGGGTGGGGCCTGATGGGGCCATTGGACATGGGGGAAGGTTTGGAGATGGCCTTGGGGTGTGGGGCCATAGGAAAATTGGGTTTGAGGTATGGCATGAGTTTGACCCGGTTGTGAAGGTTGGGGGTGGGTGAAATGTTGGGGATATTGTGGAAGGTATGAGTGTGGGGCTTGGGCTTCATACCTTCCACAATATCCCCAACATTTCACCAAGGCCCATTGGGGGTCTTGGCCCATTAGGTTTTGATGGGCATGGCCCATTGGGCTTTGGAGGGTTTGCGCCATGGGCCATTGGTGGGTATGGGCCTGGGCCAGATGGGTTTGGGTTGTGGGTCCTTGGGGTATATCGGTCTGAGCCATTGGGTTTTGAGGGGTATGGGCCATGGGTCCTTGGAGGGTATGGGTCATGGGCCCTGGGAAGGTTTGGGCCTAGTCCAAATGGGCTTGGGTCGTGGGCCCTTGATGTATGTGTGTTGGGCCCATTGGGTTTTGAGGGGTATGGGCCATGAACCATTGGTGGGTTTGAGCCATGGGTCCTTGATGGGTTTTAGCCCTGGGCCCTAGATAGGTGTGGGCCATGGGCCCTTGGGTATGGGTGATGGGGTATTGGGCCACTGGGCCTTGAAGATCATGGGTGGTGGCGTTTTAGGCCAATAGGCCTTGGTGAATGGCGGGGTTTTGGGCCAATGGGCCTTAGGGCATGTAGGAGATGAGGGTTTGGGCCATTGGGCCTTGGGGCATATGGGAGATGGGGGTTTGGAGGGTGTGAATTATGGGGGGTTGATGGGGGTGAAGGGGGAGTGAGGCATTGAGGTTGCCTAAGGTATGGGATGGGTTCATGGATGTGGGGTGTGGATGGTGGGAGTTATTTTGGGAAGCCTTCCATAAGGAGTAGGCTGGAACATCTCCTCCATCATAGTCATGGAAGGAGGATCGGATGTGGATGGTGGATTTAAGGGATGATTGGGTATAGATGGGGTGAATGTGAGGGGAAATTGGGCATGGCCATGGTATGTTATGGGATATGGGATTGATTGAAGGAATGGGGTAGGGCATTGGCAAAGGGGGATGGGTTGGGGATGCTTAAAGATGATGAACGGTAAAGTATGGGTGTTCGGGAAAAACCGAGCATGGCCCTGATAAAAATGGGCATGACTTGGGTAGATGGGGGGACTTGTGGGGGGTCGGATAGGGTGGAGGTGACATAGGTAAAGGATGGTGGATTGGGTCTATATGGGGAAGATGAAAAATGGGGCATAGGTGTGGATGTGGAAATTGGGTTGGGTTTATCATGGATGGGGGTGGGAAATGTGTTGGATTTTGATGGGATGTGGATGGAATAAGTGGTTGGTTTGGCATGGATATGGGGGGAAAAGTGGCTTGGGAAAAAGATGGGGAATGGGGGGGTTGATTTTGGATATCTTGGGAAGTGGTGGTTGGGAAAATGGGGGCGCCAAACGGGCCGGTAACAGTATAAGGGGATAGGGTGATGGGGATGGATGTGAAGGCTTCTCCCAAATGGGAGTGGGTTGGAGAATGTGGTGGGGATGAGTCAGGATCGGCGTAAGCTCGGTCCACTACCCACAACATCCTTTGGGAACAGGTTGAGTATGGGTGCCTTGGATAAGGCCCAAAAATTTTCCTCCTCCTACAAGAGAATGGAAGGCAAGATGATATCATTATGCTGGCACCACAAAGGTTTTATTTTTTAGGTTTTTAGTTTTTAATTATTATTATTAATTTTCTTTTTGGAGAAAACATTTTTTTTTTAAATAAAGGTTCCAAATCCTTAGAATTGCCTTCTCGGGTGGCCTTCATACCCTAATTTAAGACCCGCGGCGATGATTTCGAAGCACTTCGAAAGAATCAAAGGAAAAACCCTTGATCTATTGAAGGCACGAAAATCAAGGCGAATAACCCAATCCTTCGGAATGAGCCAAAAAGAAGTCACTTTCTTTTGATCGAAGGGGGCGTATTGGGTGTCAGAGATGGCGGGGCCTAAATAAAGGCACTAAGCACACTAATCAGGGTACTCACCAAGTCAGAAAACCTCCTTTTTACATTGGCGCAACTATTAGTTGCGCCAAGGTAAAAGTTGGTGGATATAAAGCTGCCACAACTATTTGTTGTGCCAATTATAATTCCGAGATTTTTGTACTGGCGCAACTAATACTTGTGCCAGGCAAAAATGAAGCTTCAAAACTTTTGACAGCAGGGAATAGCAGCCTGAAATGGGTCTGTTTTTTGGATTTTGTGAAAGCTAAGCTTTCGGGAACTGACTGATTTTATATGATTGGTTCTCTCCTCACCGAATCCTAAAGGTTTGAGTCCAGTATAACTCGTTAGCGCGCTTCCTAAGGGTTTTAAGCTTTATAGGAAGAGGGAACCCACCCGATATACCTCCGGTGCAAGCGCCTTCTCAGATACTAGGTGGGCTAGGACTTTTCTGAATCGTCACCACTAGGAGCTGCCGTCATACTAAGACCCGAGTGGTTGTATGTGTGCCTAAACCCAACTCTTTTAAAATCTATCCTATAAAAACAAGTTTATTAAGCTCCCTATTCTTGATTCAATTTTAACTCTTTTTTTTTTAACTTTACTTTAGTCCAAAAGTCGGGGGTGATGACCCCGTGCCACCACTACGAGCCGGTGTCCACTGTCGGAATATGTTTGCACCAGTAGGCCCGCCAATCGGCTAAGGCACCAAAAATGACGGAAATGTAAAGGAAATTAAAGACTACGCAAGTAAGCCCGCCGATCGGCTAAGGCATGTAAATGACGGAAAAGTAGGGGTGAGAAAATTAAAAAAAATAGTTAAAAAATAGTAAAAATGGCTAGTAAAATAAAAAGAAATGGCTAAATTTCAAGGAGAAGCTCTAAAAGCTATCCCCAGCAGAGTCGCCATCAGTGCAACCGTGAGATTTTTGACGATCCCGTCACGACGATGCGCTCTCTAACGAAAAATATAGAGTCGACACCCGGAGCTTTTGTTGTCTCAAAAAACCTATATCATTTTTATAAGCACCGAAGTACCACAAATATGACTCTGAATCCGGTCCACACCAAAGGTTCTTGGGTAGGGGCTTCGATTATCGATCGGGAAGGTATTAGGGCCCCGATCAACCCGCTTGAAGCAGTCTCTACTTATGGCCAAAATAAAAAGGAAATGATAAGAGCAAAAGAAACTTCTTCTTACCCAAAGGGCTCTAAGATCCTATTTGTGCCCCATTGCTCTTACCGAAAAGTCGGCGGCCTAACGGCACAAATGCAAGGATGAGAAGTGCTAAAAAGAAATAGGAGAAGAAAGGGGAGAGCCTGAGCCCTCAGGCTCTTGTAGCACCGTAGGAGAGCCTTGCGTGGCTCATTCTTTATGAACTCTTGATGGCTTGCAGAGCTTGAGAATGGGTTCTAACTCTAAAGGGAGATAACTAAGAGATAGAGGGAGGGTGCTAGGATAGAACACACATCTAACCTAGAGGCTTTTCATGAAAGGCAAGGGTGGGAAAGAGGTTTTTGAATTCTTGTTTTTATGTGGGAAATGTGTACCAAAGGGAGAATGATCTTCTTACTTTAAGTTCTTTCTCTCTTAGGCAAAAATTTTCTTAATTTTTAACCTTTGTAAGGGAAGGGTGCCTCCTTTTATAGGAAAAGGAGAGGTTAGGGGGATGTCTTAGATGCTAATTGGGTTTAGAAATTAGGTAATTTTTCATCTAAGGTTTCCTAGGGTTTCTAGAGCCTTGAAATGTGTGAAATGAAGCTCCAATGGCGGATGATAGGGTAGGGGGTTTAAGGCACTTATGGGTTGTAAATAGACTTTAAAAGGGTGCAGCAAAGCTGCCAAAACACACCCCAAAGACCCAGGTGGTCAACAAGTCAAACCCCAATCATGAATTTTGAAGCAAAAACTAATAGTTACTGTTCATATGCCTAGGGAAACTAGTAGTTGCGCCAAGCATATGTACAGTAAAACAGTACAGGCTCAAAGCCCAGAAGTGGGCAGCCCGTAGAGGATAGAAGGTTTGGTCTGGCGCAACTATTAGTTACGCCACGCCAAATATCCACAAAATTGGCTTGGCACAACTATTAGTTGTGCCAGACCATGGAACCTGTCCCAAGGTTCACTGATTCTTTCGATAGTTCAAATGAATCTCGCAATAGATTCAAATGAACATAGCGATAGGTTCAAAAGTGCATATTTTGCTTTGAACCTCGGACCGCGATATCTTTTGATGTACAGCTCCGATTGGGGCAATTCTTGGCTCATTGGAAAGCTGGTGACCTCTACTTTCCAATGGTATAAAATTTGATCATAGTAGAAGGTTCCAAATAGCTCTAGTACACCACTCTTCATCAACTACCCGGAAAAGCTAGGGTTAGATTCAGAATGGCTTCTTCGGATGGGGATTGGTTTCTAAGGGTTCAGGAAGGTTCCTAAGGGATCTAGGGTGATTCCTAAGGGTTAGGGATGACTCCTAAGGTTTCAATAAGGTTCCTAAGGGCTTCATACATGCCATCAAAAGCTCAGAGATGCGCTTCTCTCGAAATGTGTTCCGATTGGGCCGTGGGCCGAATTTGGGTGTCTACAATAATGTGTTCGAGTCCTACAAGAAGTCTAATTAATTTAAGTCTCTTAATTGTAGTTGCAGTGCAATTATAGTAGTTATGGTAAAACTTTAATTAAAGCAAGCATAATAATTGTACTAAAATTCTAAGTAAAGAAAATATACTAATTCTACTGCAATTCTAATTAAAGCGAATATACTAATTGTACTACAACTCTAATTAAGACGATTGTACTAATTGTATTAGAATTCTAATTAGAATAGAAGACTGATTTTACTTAAACTCTAATTAAAGCAATGAATTAATTATATTAAAATTCTAATTAAAGAAATTAATTAACTTTTACTAAAATTTAATCGATGCAATTAATTAATTATACTAAAGAGAACTAATTAAAGCGACTAATTAATCATAGTAAAAAAAACTAATTAAAGCAATTAATTAATTATATTAAAATTCTAAAAGAAAAGGGGTTTTGGGCCCGCTATGCTAAGTAGGATTGGCCTCGTTCCCGAGTACCCTCCGTAAGCTCCCTTAGGCAAATCGGGTGGCTGAGATTAAAACAAATTGGATTTTAGATTATACGATGATATTTTTAGATTTTTGGAGTCAATTTTGGATTATAATTATGGATTAAATTATGAAACTAGAATTTAAGAAACTAAAGAAAGAATTGGGATTTTAACAATTATTGAATTTAGGAATTAAAACTAGAATTTAAGATCTAAGGACTGAATTAGGGTCCGAAATCAGAAAATCAGGCCATATGATTAAGGACTGGTTCTAGAAACTATGAACTAGAACCAAAGATTAATGATAGGACTGGAGATTTAAGATTTCAGAATAAAATTATGGTCTTAGGTAGGTGAATTAGGCCGTCAGAGTAAGAACTGGTTCTAGAAACTGAGAACTAGAACCAGAGATCTAAAATTACGGTCTAAAAAAGGGTGCTACAGTCTAAGACTGAAAATTCAATTTTAATAATTAAAACTAAGGAGAACCTAAATCTAGGAACTAAACTAAAGTCTGAAATTAAAACTTAATTCTTACCTAAGGTCGGGGCTGCGGGGAGGAATCAAAAATTCGAAGCTTGAATCTTGAACTCATGGTTCGATTTCTCTGGGTGTTCATTCTTGAAATTCAGTCTCGAAATCCTAAAAACTCTCGTGTTGTGCTGCCCAGCCCCTTGGGCCAAAAATAAAAAAGGCTTTTATAGGTTTTTCTCCAATTACGTGTTATCTGATGTATTTTTTTATTCTTGTTGCAGTTGCCCACATTTGTTGTTCCTTCCATGCCACTTGCTGATCTAGTGACTGTTGCGACGGTTGAGCGCCTTCTTTGAGAGAGGGCAGATCTAGTATGATTCTTTCCCTTTCAAATTTTTTATTTATTTATGTATATATTGGTTTTTTTTCTTTGACTAGTTGTGGTAATGCAGGTACGCGAGCTCGGGGAGGCGCGTCTAGAGGCAGCACAGTGCGTGCCACTCCTGAGGCAAGACGGATCCTTGGGGAGACTCAAAGCCATGAGGACCTGCTTGTCGAGATGATGGTTGTGTGGGAGACTCGAGTTGAGGAGTTTGAGGTAGTGCATCAGGCGACGTGGGCAGAGAAGCAGGTGTCCCTCAATCGGCTCCAGTATCGTCTGACGAGGAGTGAGTGGGGAGTGCGTATGTTGGCTGGTTAGCTTGATGGATCGGGGTCGAGGGCTACGGGTTCCTCAATTGGGCAGTCGTGTCGCACATCTCATGATTGTGTCAGGGACGATCCTCATGAGGATTCTATCTATGCAATCATGGGATTTTTGACGATCCTGTCGTGATGATGCACTCACTAACAAAAAATATAGAGTCGCCACCTGGAGCTTTTGGTGTCTCGGGAAACGTAGTTCATTTTTATGAGCACCGAAGTGCTAAAAATATGACTCTGAATCTAGTCCACACCAAAAGTTCTTGGGTAGAGGCTTCGGTTATTGATCGGAAAGGTGTTAGGCACCTGATCAACCTGCTTAACGCGGTCTCTAGTCATGGCCAAAACAAAAATAAAGTAAAAGAAAAGGAAATGGCTTCCTCTTGCCCAAATGGGCCTTAAATCCTATTTGTGCCCCTTCATTCCTACCAAAAATTCAGTGGCGTAACGGCACAAATGGGAGGATGGGAAGAGCTAAGGAAGAGATAGGAGAAGAAAGGGGAGAGTCGGAGCCCTCGAGCCCTTGTAGCACCATAGGAGAGCTTTGCGTTGGCTTGCTTTGATGAGCTTTCGAAGGCTTCTATGGTGGAAATAGGAGTTCTAAGCTCTAAGGCTTGCTAGCTAAGGGGTAGAGAGGGAAGGTAAATGGGTAGCATACACCTAAACTAGGGGATCTAAGGTAGAAAATATCACTCAAAGGGGGTTTTGGAATTCTGAAATTTGTATGACCAATGGAGCACCAAAGGGAGAAAGATCTTCTTACTTTAAGCACTTTCTCTCTTAGGTAAAATTTTTCAACCCTTAAACCAAGGGGTTGGGGTCTCTGTTTATAGGAAATGAGTGGGTTAGGAGGGTGTTTAGATGCTAATCAGGATTAGGAATTAGGTAATCTAATATCTAAGGTTTCCTAGGGTTTTTAGAGCCTTGAAATGTGTGAGAAGGTCCTCCAATGGTGGATGATAAGGTGAGGCTTTAAGCCACTTAATGGGTTGCAAATAGGGTGCAAAAGGGTGTAACAAAACTATCAAAATACACCCCAAAGGTCAAGGTGATCAACAAGTCAAACCCCAATCATGAATTTTAGGGCAAAAAGACAAAATTACTGTTCATATGCCTGGCACAACTAATAGTTGTGCCAGGCAAATGCACAGTAAAACAGTGTCGAACAGTGGCCTGAAAGTTGCCTCGCGAGGGTGGGGTCCACTTTAATACTGGCACAACTATTAGTTGTGCCAGGCTTAAATTCTAGAAAAATTGCCTAACAAAACTAATAGTTGTGCCAGGCAAATGCACAATAAAATAGTGCCGAATAGTGGCCTGGAAGTTGCCTCGCGAGGGTGGGGTTCACTTTAATACTGGTGCAACTATTAGTTGCGCCAAGCTTAAATTATGGGAAAATAGCCTGGCACAACTAATAGTTGCGCCAGGCAAAATTATAATTGGCGCAACTATTAGTTGCGCCAAATCCCAAGGGGGGCCCTCCTGAAATTACTTTTTTGTCCTTTGGGTTCAGACTGCCATATCTTTTTATGTACAACTCCGATTGGGGCGATGCTTGGACTATTAGAAAGCTGACAATTTCTACTTTTTAATGGTATAAAATTTGATTACAGTTGAAGGCCACAGCTAGTTCCTATATAGCACTCTTCATCCATTGCTCGAAAAGGTTAGGTTTAGGTTCAGAACGGGTTCTAAGGGTTAGGATTGATTTCTAAGGGTTTAGGGCAGGTTCCTAGGGGATCTAGGGTGATTCCTAAAGATTTGGGATGATACCTAAGGGTTTCAGGTGATTCCTAAAGATTCCATACATGCCATCAAAAGTTCGAAAGTGCACCTTTCTCGAAATGTATTCCGATCAGGCCTTGGGCCAAATTTGGGTGTCTACACTGTCATTCGTGAGATTCTCGAGGGGTATCCTCCTCGTTCTTGATTGAGGTAATCTTTTAGTCAGGTGAGTGAGGGGGATTTTATAGCGAGGCCTCGTCGTTCAAGGGTTTCGCAAAATTTGGGTGTTGGGATCGTATTTTTAGAGAACCAGTCTACTGATCTCCGAACTGATGATACCGGGGATTGCGGTGCTCGACCATCCCAGCGGTAGCGTAGGGAGTAGGGGTGCACGTGTATATTTTTGTCCATTGTGAGTGTACATTGTATATACAGGGGGTGTGCCCCCAGTGATAGATGTAAAGAAAGAGAAAATTTTGATATATATATATATAGATTTTTTTAGTTTAGATGTACCTGATTAGGTCCTTTTCTTTTGATTACCTCTTGCATCTACCTTTTTCCTTTTAGTGCCATCAGTTGTTATTGGGACTTGGAGGCTTCCTGAGCTGGCCCGGTGATAGTTGAAGGTTGCTTTATCTGCTATTAAGCCCTGAAAAATATCACTTTTCACCCCTTAACCTAACCTTTGATGGACCTTTGAGCATATTAATAATGTCTTTTTAGTTGTGTTTTTATAGAAAACTAGAAATAAAAACTTAATGCTGCAATCCAGCTTTTTAAGAAAAGAAGAGTGAATTTGATGCCAATCTGTGGAGCTGAGGCAAAACCAGAGAATGCACCATGGTGACACACACCACATGTGCCATATTGCAGGCCTAAGCAGGCATTGCACAACAGCAGGGGACCAGAAATGAACCCTCGCATAGTTTTCGTGAGGATCAATTTATCCAGAGAATGCCTCGCGCAGTTGTCATGAAGTTCATAGACCTACAACACTTAAATCACATGCACATATCTCGTGCAGATCAATGGCGAAAGGGGCTTTAGAAGTGGACCTTGTGCGGTTCAGAATTGTCATATTCTTAGGCTCTTGCGTAGATCTAGCGCAGATAGAGCTTTAGGAAGGCACGTCGTGCAGCTCTCGCGCACTTCACTCATCTTCGTAAGCACACTAAAGTTACACACTATGAACCTCGCAAAGCTCAGAGATTAACCTCACAAGCTGCTACCACCCCTCGCTTAGCTCTCACGCAGCTCTCGTGCTCTACAATTCAGCCTCGCGAGCCACCTATTAGCTTAGCATGCATCATTAAGCTGCTGCATTTTCAACCTCGCGAGCTCCTAGATGATATCAGCGAGTAGCACTTCAGCCCAGCGACAGCCTAGCGAGTGAGCACCGGAAGCAACTCCAGTTGTGCGAAGCTCGGGCCCCCAACTTCTCAGCCACCAATTTCCAATGCTCAGGAACAGTTTTGGGATTTCATTTCAATTAGGGCACACATCCCGAGGTTCTAATCTATGCCATACACACTTCGAAGCATCCAAGGGCCACGGATGAGCCACTCCAAAGCATCCTTATTTCTGATTGGCTAATGCATATTAGGGTTTCATGGGTTGCCTATATAAGGGGTTGTCATCTATATTTGTAAACGATCCAGGGTTAGCCTACGATCACCTAGGTTTAGGGTTTCAAACCAGGAATAGCCTGTGTTCATTTAGGGTTAGGGTTTAGTTTTCTTTTTTTTTCTCTTTTCTTCTTCTCCCTTAGCCCAACACTTCCTGGCTAAATCTTTGGTAAGTATTTATGTATAGTTTTATTTAAGTTTTATACTAGTTCAACAAACATTGGGATCTGGTGTTGAGATGTTGTGCACATGGCTGCTGCCTTGAGGGATTTCATTGGTAATAACAACAGATCAATGGAATCTTTATTTGAATGCTTATTCAATCTATTATTTTCCTATTTGTTCGCAGTTCTGTTCAGACTATAACATACATTTAAGACTTGAGCTTATTGAAAGGCCCATGGAAGCTTTAGCATGATGCCCTAGGACCATGGTGGCAGTCAGCAGTTTTCATATTTTGTTCTTAGTATTTGTGGGTAGGGGAGCCTCTGTGGATAGCCTGTAACCATTCGAGTGGACAGACGATAGCCCTAGGGCAAACTTGGTCACAGATCTGAGACGGATTCTTCTTCTCTGCACTTGAATTTATGGCCTAGTGAGAGATTGTGCAGGAACTGGCTCCCCTCTATTTTACTTGACCGATATCAGATGTTAAATCTTATTTCTCTGTAGTAATTGTAGCTTGAGGCTGAGTCATTCCAGGCCTTTTGTAGCAATGACCAACTGAATATAAATTCTTATTCAACCTATTGCTGGTCCTTTGTGGGGGCACATTGAGCCATTGGCCTTGGCAAAGCACATAGGATTTTATGGGTTGAAATATCTAGGGATGTCAGCCAGATCTGTGCACAAATCTAGGGAGCTTGTAGCACTGGCATTACATAGTGTCTGCAATAATATTCATGGCTTGATCTGGTCCATTGGTTGGAGAAATGATCAGTCCACCCCTTTGGATTATGTTAGCATTTTTTATTTAATCAATGGGATTTGACAAACTCTAGTGGATACTCTATGACCATTTGAGTGGATAGAGTATAGCCCTAAGAGCACCCCAAATGGCATGGGTTAAATTCGATTCTTCTACCTTGTTGAGGTTATTGATAGCATCTCAGCAAGGACCACTGTAGAGACAGTCTAAATCTTAGTTGCATTACTGCATTAACTCTAGCTTAACCTGCTTACTTCTCATCCTTTTAATTTTATTTTAACACACATCATCAGCCTTCTTTATCTCTTTCTTTAGTTGTAGTTTATTCTTATCTTTTCTTAGTTTTTAGTATAACTTAGTGACACCTAAACACCCTTCCTTTAGGAGTGCTAGATCTGCTGTTAGATCTGGAGACTACTATACAACCCTTGTGGTTCAGATCATTACTCCCTGTGGGTCAAACTCTTACTTATCAAAACATGCTACAACAAGCCCTGTATCTTGCAGGTCTGTGTGTATTTTTAGACTTGCCATTTTGTGTTTTCTTTCAATCCACTTTTGATTTATTTTTACTAACACATTCTTATCACTGGTTTCAAATAAAGTTAGCAGCAAGAATTTAAAATACCCCCTAACATCTGCACATGTAAAAGTAACGCTATTAATAATTTTTGTTCTCTCCCTTGCCAGTTGTCAAGGGGGTAAGTGTCTCAGACCGAGGCCTGGTAGTAAAACATGGATATAAACTCTTTTTCTTCTTTTTTTCTCTCTTTTTTTGTTCTTTTTTTTTTAGGAAACGAAAATAATGCAACAAGGAAAGTAAATAACTAATATAAATATAAAAATGAAAATGCCCTAGTGTAGGAGCGTGGTAGGATCGGGAGGAGTATAGTATCTTCAGTAGCTTTCTCCGGATGGTGGCTCCGTTATTTCGCATTTTCTTTGTGGACGAGTCAGCGCTTCCAAGCTGATTTTTCTTATGACCAAAAAAATGCCCCAATGTCTAGATACAATGGAGCTTTTCTGGGTTTTGGGTGAGCACTTTAGGTCTATAAGAAGTCATGGGTATTTGGTGAGTTAGTCTTCGAGAAAAGTTCCTCATTACTGTCATCGAACCGGGAGAGGTCGTTTTAATCATGTCAGTGGTATACCTAGGGTCTACTTTAGGTGGTGGTCATCCTATCCCGTGGTTATTAGGAAGAAGTATGATACGTATAGTAGGTGTTTGCATCAGTCATCATTCATCAGTTTTCGGTTTCATTCTTAGGGGTATCCTGAAAGACTTTCAATTTATCATCCAAAATAAAAATAGGAGAGGGGGGTAAGGCTCAGTGATATGGGGAATAGTTTGTATCTAACGCTTTGCAAAAGGGATGAGTAATAATCTTTTTTTCAAGTGGATGCAGGGTGCTATGATTGAGCTCTTGTCATATTTCGGCGCCATCAAACTCTAACATTCTATAGTTAGTAGGAGTTTGTCCTCCTCCCGCCACCTTATGGCCACATCTAGTAGTATGGGGACATCAAGGATGCCCTCGCAGCTTGGTTATACACTTCTAGTAAAGTTACTAGAGATGTCCTCATGACCTGTTTATGCTTCCCTGAGCTCATTGACTTGTTCATTCTTCATAATGCTCTCACTCGATTTCTTGCTAGCGCAAGAGTAATGAGTTTTGATTTAACCTGACATCTTCATTTTTTTTTGCTCTAACATCTCCTCCAATGGCGGGGGAAGAAAAATGAGAATCGGGTGTTACTTATACTTTTGGACTGAGGTTAGGTATGTCACTAGTCCTTTGATCAAATTGCCCGAATAAGAAGGGCGATAACTTGGAGGTCTTATAGATATTTTGAGAATTGATGACATACGACCAATGAATGGATCGTGACAACTACAGGGGTGATAAGTATAAGTATTTAACCATGGGATGTGATGATCACAGGGCTAAGGGTAGTATTTTCTAAGGTAGATGGTGTTCCAAGGGCTAGGGAGTTCGTCCCCGTCTTGGTTCGCTAGTTTGTATGCATTCCCAGGGTATGCGATTACTATAACATAAGGGCCTTCCTAGTTCGGTTTCAATTTTCCTTTCGGATGGGCGTACTTGGAAGACATGATTTTCTTTAAGACTAATTCTCCAATATTAAAGGTTCGTTCGAGGACTTTCTTATCGTAAGCCCTGGCCACTCTCCTCTGATTTACTTGAGCGTAATCAGTCACCCTTAGATGTGTTTCATCAAGTTGCTCTAACTGCGTGAGTAGGGTAATTCTCCTCTCGTCTAAGGATAGCTCATCATCGAGTTGAATATGTAAGGATGGTACTTGTATCTCATATGGTAAGATCGCCTCCATCCCGTAGGTAAGGAGGTAGGGAGTTTGGCTAGTGGTCGTACGAATAGAGGTCCTATGGGCCCAGAGTGCTTCTAATAGTCGTTCAGGCCAGTCGGCTCCATTGCTCATTTCTACTGTGTATTTTAGAATTAGAATCAACATTTTGTTTATAGATTTTGCTTGTCCATTGCCTTGAGGGTAGAACAGTGATGAATGGCGTAGATCGATGCCAACTTCTTACATAACTTCTTCGTCTTCTCTGTGATGAAATGTGGTCCGTTGTCGGTGACAAATATTTTGGGTAATCCAAACCTGGTGATGATATTCTAAACAATAAACCTCACGAGAGTCGAAGCGGTGATTCTGACATAGGATTCAGCTTCTGCCCGTTTGGTGTAGTATTCGATTGCCATAAGTATGAATGTGTGCTTGTGAGTGTTCCCAACTGTGTCTATGAAAGGTCCGATGACATCAAAAGCCCACATCAAAAATGGCCACGGTGAGGTCATAGTGTTCAATGCAACTGATGAAGCTTTGATGAGTGCAATGTGTTCTTGGCATTCCTTGCAGAATTGGACGTAGAGGTGACAATCTCTTATTATGGTCTACCAGAAGTATCCCTATCATATGATTTTATCAGGGAGTCTCTATCTACCAAAGATGGGTGCTCTGAGCCGTGTGTGCTTCTCAGATGATGTATTATCCTTCGGCGGTTGTGACGCATCGTAGCAGTACTCCTTTGGTAAAGGCTTCTTTATATAATATTTTATCGAGTATGTAGAATCAGGTGCATCAGTTCTTTATAGTCTTTCGTTCGATCTCTGTAGCGTATGGGGGAACATGTTGATGCTTAAAGGAATTTTAGATGTAAAAAACAATGGTTGTCCATCTTCGGTTGGTAATTTTTCAAATCTAAACATAGTGATTTCAGTTCCTATCTTGACGTGATTTTTTAGAGTGATTGCTTCATTTGGTCTCATGCCTATGGGGAGGATTGGTAATTCTCTCTTGACTGTCCATGCTATCTCGTGAGCGGGTACTGTCAGCTTTTCGATGAAGAAGGTATTGGTATTTTGTCCGACGGGTACTTGGATAACTGAGGGTAATGTGGCTAGGGAGTTCGCGAGCTCATTTTCTAACCTAAGAATATGCGTGAAAGAGATTCTTTTAAATTTCTTTACCAAATATTGAGCGATTTCTAGATATGCCATTAGTCTCCTTTCCTTGGTTTTCTATTCTCTTCTAACTTATGAGATTACGAGCTTGGAATCACCGATAGTTTTCAACTGTTTTTTGCCTAATTGTAGTGCTGCTCATTGCCCAGCTATGAAAGCTTCGTATTCCGCGACATTATTAGTAACAGGGAAGTCTAATTGAAAAGCCTTAGGTATGACAACACCTTCCAGGCTTAGGAAGACTATCTTGATGCCTTTTCCTTTGTAATTTAAAGTTCTGTCGAAATAAAGGGTCCATGAGTGTAGACACCCCCATTTCTCCCTCTCGGAGTACAGGAATTCGTTTGATCAGCCCTTAACTTTTTTAACCCTCGACATGGGACCATGCAACTGTACATGGCTAAACACAGGCTGAAATAATAGCTTTGTGACTCAGATCCCAACATAGGGAGGCTATATACTAAGCAATAGTATATAGTCAGAATGCAGATTGTAATAGTTCAGTAAACATTAGGATCTGGTGTCGAGCTATTGTGCACAAGGCTGCTGCCTTGAGGGATTTCATTGGTAATAACACCAGATCAATGGAATCTTTATTTGAATGCTTACTCAATCTGTTATTTTCCTATTTGTCTGTAGTTCTGTTCAGGCTATAGCATACATTTAGGATTTGAGCTTATTGAAAGGCCCATGGAAGCTTGAGCGTGATGCCCTGGGACCATGGTGGCAGTCAGAAGTTTTCATGTTCTATTCTTACTATTTGTGGGTAAGGGAGCCTTTGTGGATAGCCTGTGACCATTCGAGTGGACAGACTGTAGCCCTAGGGCAAACTTGGTCACAGATCTGAGACAGATTCTTCTTCTCTCCACTTGGATTTGTGGCCTAGTGAGAGATTGTGCAGGAACTAGCTCTCCTCTGTTTTATTTGATCGATATCAGATGTTAGATTTGATTTCTCTGTAGTAATTGCTGCTTGAGGCTGAGTCATTGCAGGCCTTTTGTAGCAATGACCAACTGAATCTAAATCCTTATTCAACCTGTTGCTAGTCCTTTGTGTGGGCACATTGAATCGTTGGCCTTAGCAAAGCACATAGGATTTTATGGGTTGGAATACCTATGGATGTCAGCCAGATCTGTGCACAGATCTGGAGAGCTTGTAGCACTGGCATTACATAGTGTCTGCAATAATACTCATGGCCTGATCTAGTCCATTGGTTGGAGAATGATTAGTCCACTCCTTTAGATTAGGTTAGCATTTCTGGTATAATCAATGGGATTTGACAGACTCTATCGGATACTCTGTGACCATTTGAGTGGATAGAGTATAGCCCTAAGAGCACCCCAAATGGCAAGGGTTAAATACCTTGTTGAGGTTATTGATAGCATCTCAGCAAGGACCACTGCAGAGACAGTCTAAATCTGAGTTACATTACTACATTAACTCTAGCTTAACCTGCTTACTTCTCATCCTTTTACTTTTATTTTAACACACATCAGCATCCTTCTTTATCCCTTTCTTTACCTATAGTTTATTCTTGTCTTTTCTTAGTTTTTAGTATAGCTTAGTGACACCTAAACACCCTTCCTTTAGGACTGCCAGATCTGCAGTTAGATATAGAGACTACTATGCAACCCTTGTGGTTCAGATCAATACGCCCTATGGGACAAACTCTTACTTATCAAAACTTGCTACAACAGGCCCTGTATCTTGCAAGACTGTGTGTATTTTTAGATTTATTGTTTTGTGTTTTCTTGTAATCCACTTTTGATTTATTTTTACTAACACATTCTTATCACTATTTCCAAATAAAGTTAGCAGCATGCATTTAAAATACCCTAAGAAGTTTTTGGCACCGCCGCCTGGGAGTTTTGATCTAGTATAGTAAGTTGTGTTTTTGTTGAGTTATATTTTTTGTAGATGTAGTGTTTAAATAAATGCCAACTTTAGTTTTTGTGTGTTTTTTAAAAATTTTCTTCATTTTCTGTTTTAGAATTTTTGTGTGTTTGTAATATGTGAATAAAGTACAGCTGTAAAAAAAAATAATTAAAAAAAAAATGATGTGTCGGCAAATGAGAACCAGCAGTACCTCATCTACCATTTCCTCAATTTTTAATGGGCTTCCTCCTTCTTGCAAGGAGAAGGGTATGATGGAGGAAATGAGGATTGTTTGTCAGTTACTATTTTTGTGGAAATGGTGGAAGCCACCTCTCCCAAACTACTGGACCTGGGCTGAGGTGTGTGCTGAAATTTTTGAACTGTGGATTGAGGAGGCCCCGACCTTTGTGCTGAAAATTACTCATATTAGGCTTCTCAGTGGGGTGTGTGCACCACTTCACTTGGACAACTGCCCTCAAGCCATATAAGGCACCTTTGCTGCCTTTTAAGTGATTTTCCACCTGAAGTGGAGCTGGAGCTGCTCCCTGCTTCTCTCATGCAACTATAAATTGTTGAGCTGGAGGACCTCAGGTTTGTTGCAAATGCAAAGGTAGGACCTTTGTTGGGCTATTTTAAGTGCTTGCTACTAACTTTATTGGACATGGTGATAAGAATGGGGTTAGTAAAAATCAAAGGTGGATTATAGAGCAGCAAGCCTAAAATATGTACAGTCCTACACGATACAGGGCCTGTTGTAGCAAGTTTTAATAAGTAAGAGTTTGTCCCACAGGAAAAGTTGATCTAAAGCTCCAAGGGAACTTCTTTAGTAGCCCCTCTAGATCTGGCTACAAATCTGGCAATCCTAAATGGAAGGGGATTTAAGATCACTAGTATCTAAATCCTAAGATAACCTAATGCCTAAACTATAGAAATGGTTAAGAAGAATGGTGGAGTGTGAGAAAATAAATATAGAAGGGTGAGAAGTATGTTATTAGGTATAGATCTGATGGGTCTTATAACGCAGACTCAGATCTGCTGCTATAGAAATCCTGTTGAATGGCTACATTGTCACCAAAGAGGAGAAAGGATCCAACTCACCCCTGTGTCATGATCCAATCCCTTATGGCTATAACCTGTCCACTTAAATGGTCACAGACTATCCAATAGGGGAACCACAATCCAGAGATGAGTTAGAACAAGTTTATCATTGTAGGCACTACTTCATCCAGGCTACCAACTCAAGAATTCATAGGAACCTCAACCTCTAAAGTTCTATGTGTGGGGCTAGGCCTACAACGTGCACGAGCCTGGACACACAGAACCAGCAAGAGTTTGAGTACTAGCTTTTAAGCTTGGTTGTTCACTGCTTTAGAAAGACAGCAGTGATCCAGTCACAAGCCTACAGTCTCTACAGCCAG
Organism: Chloranthus sessilifolius; assembly: GCA_021018995.1. Lineage (NCBI taxonomy): Eukaryota > Viridiplantae > Streptophyta > Magnoliopsida > Chloranthales > Chloranthaceae > Chloranthus > Chloranthus sessilifolius. The sequence goes on along the minus strand of CM037596.1, from coordinate 34,214,563 downwards.
ATCAGATCTGCCATCTAATGGTTGGTCTATACAAATCCAGGGGAGTCTGTCTCTGCACAATCTCTCACAAGGCTACAAGTACAAGTGCAAAGAAGAAGAATCTATCTTAGATCTGTGGATTGACCTCACCTAGGGCTATAATCTGTCCACTTGAATGGTCACAAACTATCCACAGAGGCTATCCTCCTCACAGAGGTCTAAGACAGAACAAGAACATTGCTGCCGCCACCATGTTCACAAGGCTACCAGCTCAAGCTCCTATGGGATTCAGATTTAGTGGGTCCTGTGGTGGGGCTAGGCCTGCAATGTGCCTAACCTGAACACACAGGTCACTTGGATCTAAGTAACACCTTAAAGACAATCCTCCATTGCTTAGAATATAACTTAGCAATGGAGGATCTCAAGGCAGCAACCTTGTACAGAACAACTCACAAAATACCAATCCCATACATGCAATAGATCCTGTTACAAAACTCCATTAAAACTATACTAAATAATCATACAAATGCATAGCCAGCAAGTGCTGGGCTATGGAGAGAAGGAAAAAGGAAAAAGAAACTACCTAAAACCTAACCATAGCCTACTGAAATTTATAGCTCAATCAAGGAGAAGAAGTTTGAAAAAGTCTAAGTCTAAAAGTTCAATTCCAAGTACCTTAAACCTAAGCTAGGCTTAGGTTTATATAGCAGTCAGCTGTGTGTGAATTAGGGTTAGGAAAACCCTAATTTCATCAATGCAATTACAGCCCATTCCTGTCCCTTGGATGCCTCGGGGCGTGTGCACGGAGATTGGAGCATTAGAGTGCGTGCCCTAACTACTAAAAGTTCTTAGATTGCCCCTGCAGAAGTGGGGAGAAATTAAGAACCCGAGCCTTGCTAGGTAGAAAGGCTTTCCAGATCTTATCACGTGATAGAATTGGCATAGCGGGGTTGATTTGACTTGAAGCTCTTGCCGTCGCGGGATTGATACTTTGGTCATCGCGGGGATGCTCTGGTCGTCGCGGGATTGCTCTTTCCATTTGAATGGCGTGGGAATTGCGCGTGCAGTTCATTCCTTGGTGAATCCCACGGGGATCCTTACGAAGAATCAGATGTGCATGGCTTCTGGATCGCGCGAGCAGTTCCTTGAAAGTTTGTATCCCGTAGAAACTGTGCGACAGTTGCGTGCAGGAGTGCCTAGAGCTCTCTCTCTTCAGTGAATCGTGCGAAGATTAAAGACTCATTTCTTGAGTTGCATGAGATTGCGCGAGTGCTGTGCAAGCGCTTATGGCTGAGATTCGGGCGAACTGCGTGAAGTATGCTTTTTACTCCCTGCTGACATCCATCTATGAGCGAACGGCGCGAAGATTACGCGACCAATTGGTTTGCTCCCTTTAGAAGCCCGTGACAACTGCGCGACGTATTCTTTCTGGTTCAATTGAGTCCTGCGACATCTGTGCGAGGCATTCTTCTTGATGTTTTTCTACTTTGTTGTGCCTATGCTGCAGCCAACTCTCTATTTGGGTTCAACCTTCTTTCTTCTGAGGAACTTCTGGGGTAATAGTAGGCTTCATGGTATGGTTAGGGGCTTATTTGCAGCTTCTGCTTATTACCTACAGGAAAGACTTAAAACACATTTATTAAATGATTAAGGGTCTAATAGAGATTAAGTTAAGGGATGAAAAGTGGTACTTTTCAAGTCTTGACACACCCCCAAACCTAATCTTTGCTAATCCCTTAGCAAAGTTGTAACTAATTAAATGTCATTTTCATAGGGATCATGGGTACATTTAGCATATGTACCAAGCCTTTAAACCCCTAGGTGAACCCTAGTGGAGGAGTGAATTCTCCTGAGAGTTTTCAGTGAAGACACCCACAAACTTCACCATTAAAACAGTTAAGTATAGTGCACTTAATGACAACACAGATTTAAATGTACAAAGCTTAATTCCATACCCATTCTTTAACACTTAGAGGAAAATACAGCAATGTTGTAGGCCATTTAAAACTTAAAAGTTAACATGTGTTTGCATTACCACCATTCATCTAACATTAGAAATTCATTGTGTAAAAATCAGTACCTAGCTTGCCTTAAATTCAAAATTCAGGTTGGATACAACCCCAATGAAGTCAAAATTTAGACCCAATTCTCACTAGGGCTATCTCTCATCATTAACAATCTGAGGGTGTTCATATTCAAAACAGCGCAAGAGCAGTTACAAACCCCAAATGGGCCTGCAAGCATGAGCATAGGCAAAGCTTCTAATTTCTGACATCCTCATAAATTTTCACCATAGATTGGACAACTTCTCATCTCCACATGACAACCCATTTTACTTTAGATCCACAAGGTCATTTTGAATGGGTTGTAATGTGGCTTATGGGTGAGGGATGTAAAGAATCAAGGGGTAAAAAAAAAAGGGAATCAAAATTAAGAAATTAGCAAGGTAAGGAGTGATTCATGACTTCACAACCTTCATTTCAGCAAAACTTCATTTTTCTTTTTATATTCCAGAATCAAAGTGGCCAGCTTCTCCTCTTCTTTTCAATTTTCAGATGATGTTCTTCTCTAGACTTCTCTTACTTTTTCTCTTTTTATTCAATCTTTTTATGATTTTTTTTTATTATTATTATTATTTTTTTTTTATGATGAACTCCACACAAATACCATTGATACACTATTGTTCACAATTTGCTTTTCTTCACCTTCCCCAGAATGTTGGGTCATTCTTACTATCTTTAACTCCTCCTTTACCTTCTGAATTCTTAGAGTGAGGGTAAGGTTGAATAAGGTCATGAGGTTAAGGTGCAAGTATTCTGGTGTTTGTCAAAGAAAAGTATGATTTTTAAGGCTCAACTAGTGTATGCAAAAGGGCAGCTTTTAAAAGGTTGGATTTTTTAGGCTCAAACTGTCCAAATGAAGGCCTTGGATCATTTCCTTAGTATCATGAGTGCTATCAAACAGTTTTGATTTGGAGGTGCCCAACTTCTAGTGAAAAAGTCTTAATTCAATCAGTCCTCAGAGTAGAAATAATGCCAAAAACACTCTTCAAAAGAAAATGATGGGCCCAAATCTCGCTAGGTATGGTCCTCAAATTAACCCATGGGGTGTATTTTCATCTGTTTCTCTCCTCTTAGGTTCACTGAGTATTAACTGAAAATTTTTTTGATATTAGCTTCGTGGTGGTGTCAAGATTTTAATTTTTTCAGTTTCGAAAAGTCTGCAAAAATATTTTAATTTTTTACAAGTTTCCTCATTGTATTAAGTTAAGTGGAAATTAACTTTATTCATCCCAGTTATACCACCATTACTACACTAACATTAACTATTCTATTGGTAGACCTATCCTGCCACACCCCCAAACCATGAGGAGCAGTGTCCTCACTGGTTCAAAGGCTAGAGTGGATGTGCAATAGATTGAATGCAAAACAAAGAAACACAGAAGAAGACAGAGAAACGGAAATAATAAAAAAAATGCAAAACTGAACAGTATAGACCGAATAAAAATATTCATTATAAAAAAAGAAAATATTACAAAAGATGTAAAAAGAGAAGACAACATAGAGGGGGGGAGAGAGGGATCAAGGGGGAGTCGGTGGGGGAGGGTTTGAGGAAGAGGGTGGGGGAGATGCAGGTGGTTCGATTTTTTTTTTCTTCTTCTCTGTCTTCTCCTTTTTCTTCTCCTCCTTGGCGAGGATTCGCTGGACTTCTTCATACTCATCCCGCAGAAATTGTAACGGGTCCGGCTCCTTAGGCGGTGGGGGGTCCAACCACATGGGATAGAATTTGTTAGGGAACTCGTAGGGTTTGTCATCCGCCATGGTTGTGAGGAGGGCCGGACTGCTAGGTTTAAAAGAGGAATGATGAGATGAAGAGGAACAAATGTCCTATTTAAAAGACTTGGAACGGTGGAAAATGGATCGGCGTAATAAAGTTCTGTCCTTTTCCAAGCTTGGTAATAAATTATGATTGTGTGGGGAATTATAAAGCACACAACCAATTATGGGAAAAGAGAGTGCACAATAAATGAAGGTCTAAAGATAGGCTTGGTATTTAAGGGGATCCTGTGTATCGCGTAGCTGCACACTGGAAGGGGTGGAATTCTAGTTCACGCGTGGTCAGGACTCCGCGAGGAGCTCAAACAGGGCCCACGATTGTGAAAATGTGTCCATTGTAATCCCTTGATCGAGATCAACACTCGACCTGTGGGCCCCATTTGTGCTGAGGCCAGTACTTGCATCCATTCAGTTCCATCTATATCTACCCTTCACATGGATTCCTATTTCAAATGAGAATAGCCTCCCTAAATTCATCTCCCATGAACAAAAGTGAACACTAGTTAGACTAATTAAAAATAATCAAGCACACCGAACAGATATGGCACATAAAACAATATACAAAAAGATAAAATTTTGATTAACTTGGAAAAACATGTAAAATTGTTATTACAATAACTAGAAAAGAAGTGCAAAGGCACGAAAAAGCCTACTCTACAATCTACAATCTAGGTTCTAATCTGAATCCGAATCTGTAAACCAATCCCAACCCATCTTTTTAGCATGTTTCCTCATAGCCTCTTTGTCCTTTATCTTCTCAGCTTGCTTTGACTTTCTTGTTTCGGTTGGTGTTTTCCTCATGGGTGGAGCTTTTGGTGCTCTCACCCTAATTTTTGGTTGCTTGGGTATTTTTGGTTCTTTGGGTTCTTGAGGGGCTTTACCTTTTCTTTTCGCAATGGGGCTATAGGGGATTTTCCTTTTGCTTTGGGCTCAGGCTGGCCAGGGGGATGTGCCTCTTCAGACTGGGCAGTTGGCTCTTTGCCAAGTTTTATAGAGGCTGCTATGGAAGCAGTCCTCTTAGCAGTGACTTTCCTTTGTTTAGGATAAGTTTGCTCAGCAGTAGGTGCAGGGGCTTGGGTAGGTGGAGGCTGCTCTGTAGGAGGTGAGGAAGGAGGAGCAGCAGGGGCCTTCCCTTTATCTGGCTTGCCATGTGGATGTGCCTCCTCAGACTGGGCAAATGGCTCGGGAATAACTTTAGGCTCAGGGTCTAGCATGCGAACAGAGAGTGGGGTGGGCTGTAGAGTTGCAGATCTGGTAGCAGCCAATGCAGCTTTCAAAGAGGCTATCTGGATTTGGGCTTTGAGGAGGTCGGTCTCATGGATTTCCTTTTAGATTCTGAAGATCTCCTGAGCATTGTTGAGCCTCTTTTCAAACAGTCTGGCTTGAATCTTCTCTGTAGCAGTGTTTGCTATCTCCAGCTCCCAATTCAACTAATGATACTCAGCCATAGATTTGGCCTTCTGATAGGCCTCCAAGATATTGGTCCACCCCAGGGAGATGCCCAATAATTACTTTCTGTGGGCTTCCTTCATTTCATCAATCTACTGCAGCAGGGAGGTCTCAATTGACTGCCTAAGTTTGGCCATGCCCCTCAGGACATCCTTCCTAAGATATGGATTGTCCCTCATGGCATGGAGGATGGTGAGGTAGGGAGGGATGTAAAAAAAATGTTTGGGTGCGATGGGTAGAGAGGAAGTTGAAGGAGCAAACTATGATTAGTCCTGGGTGGGGGGAGTGGGGTGAACAATAGGTAGTCTACTTGTTGGGGTAGGGGGACAGGTTCTTAGTTTGTTTGGGTCTGTTTGTCAGTGGAAAGGACCAGAGGGGTGGGAGTGGATTGGTGAGGGATGGGTGGGATGGTTAATGTCTGTAGGGTGGATTGGATGGATGTGAGTTCAGTTTGCATCTAGTCCTGGGTGTGTGTAGTGGTGGATAATTGGGATTGGATGTCTTGGATGAGGGAGAGGATAAGTGTCAGTGTGTCTGGGCTAGGAGGTTGAGTTTGCATAGAGGATGGCATAGGTTTGAAAGGTGAGGAAGGGGCATGATGAAAAGTGGATGGAGGGGGAGAGTGGGGTTCAGGTAAGTGATGTGGTGATGTAATTGGGGAGTCCAGGAGGGGGGTGTACTGGTTGGGCATGGTGTCAAGGAAACTAGCCATAAAGGCTTAGAATCCGATGGTTGTGCTAAGGTGGAGGTCAATGTCTGTGAGTGGGGGTGTAGTAGTCATGGCAGGGGTGGTGTCGGGGTCAATGTGAGGTGTGTCTGTGGGGATGAAAGGGATTGTGGGTGGTGTCTGGGAGATGGTGGGGGTTGTCTAAGTAGTTTTCCATTTCTTGTAGGAAATGAGTGGAGGGCTGTCAGGTGTATGTGAAGATGAGGGGGGTATTGGGGCTATGTAGTGAGGTAGGGTAGGGGTTGGGGAGGGGCTAACAGGGGAGGTGGTGTCCTCCCAGGTTCCCATCACAGGAGAAAGGGGTGTGGGGATGGATAATGAAGACAGAGGAGGGTGAGAAAGAGATGGAATAGGGGTAGTGGATGCTGGAGTAAAAGATGGGGTGGCTGAGGTGGTTGAGGTGGCTGCTACAGTAGTGGTGGTCATGACAGGTTCTGGAAGCCCCTCTTTGGTAGTAGGGGTAGACCTTGGGACAGCTTCCTCAGCAGCTTGCTTGGGAGGGACTTGAGCCTCAGCTTTCTTCTTCTTCTGGGCCTCCATCAGGCTCCTGCTGATTCCCCATTGCCTCTTGGAAAAAGTAGTAGGGGCAAGGGTGGTAGTTCCCTCAGTTTTTGCTATCTTGTACCCCCCTTTCAAAAGTAGATTGGTAATGATTCTGGCATAGGGGAGTGTGTGAGGCTTCTTGTTCTGCCCTATCTTCTCCACTAGGTCTTCCATTGCCTCAAAGATGAGCCAGGCTGCATGGAAGCCATGGCCTAGAGAGAAAGAATAGACAGCATCCGCAATGGGGGTTCTCTCCTGCTGATGTCCTGAGCAGTAAATGTTCTTTTGCGGGACTTGGTCAATGAAGAGGAGTTCAGGCTCCAGTTCTCTTCTTCTGATTGAATCCCCTGAGGCCTTTAATCCTCTAGTCAAAGCCCTTACAATTGTATCAATTGAGGCACTCAGGGGGGGCCATATCCACAGGTAGTGTCAAATGCTACTGGGATGCCCAATACTTCTGCAATCACTTTGGGGCTTACTACCATCTTAAAATCATCAATCAGCACCAGCAAGCATACTTGTCCATCCTTGTCCTTTTTTACCCTGATATGCTGACAAAACAGTTGCACTAGCTTAGGGTAGGCTAGTGCTGGAATTCCTCTCATCAAGGGTGTCAGGCCTGCTTTGCTCATAAACTACACGACAGGGGCAGAGAGAGGCTCCTTCTCAAAGAATGGCAGGCCAAAAGCTGTTTCAGGCTCCAATGGGATCGAAGCTATGAGCTCTAAAGGAGTAGAAAACTTAGGGGTTGGCTCCTCCGCCTCCTCAACCACTTCCTTCCCATTTTTAGGTTCCTTTGAAGTCTTGGCCTTCTTAGGGGTGGTCTCCACAGGGGCCTTATCCTTGCTCCTCTTCTTTGGTGCACTCTTGGGGACCATTACAACTTCTACCTACGAATATGAGAAATGGAGATTAAGATCTAGGTGCTTACCCTAAAATCCTAGGGTTTGGTTTGATCTGACGCACAGGGCATCGCGAGATCTCTGAGCAGAGGGCTATAGATGGGGGTGATGCTAGGAACAAATTTGTTGATTTCTGGTGTGACTGATAGGTTGTAGAGTGGATGCTGGAAGAGAGAGGGAGAAAAGTGTCGAAAGCTAGGGTTTCGCAGGGTGAAGAAAGAAGAGAAAACTGGAAAGAGAGATAAGCGCGGGGTTAAAATACTTATCGCGAAGCTCGGCGTGCTTTGGAACATCTGGTCATGGGATTGGAAATGAACCTAGTGAAGGTGCTATTCAACATTGGATTGCGTGACAATCTCCCAGGTTGACCTTGGAGCGCGCGATAGTATGTGAAAAATTCCATGTGAATTGTGCAAGCGGCTCCTAGGTCAACATTTGGATTGCACGAAAAACTTTGAGGTTCACTTTGAATCTCGCAACAGCTAATGATGTATGCACTTTGTATTGCGCGAGAGTCTCCCAGGCTTCCTGCTGAACCTTGCGACAGCTAGTGAAATGCTTATTTGGATCGCACGAGAGGTTCTATGTGAACTACGCGAGAGTCTCCCAGGCCTCCTTTTGAATCTAGCGACAGCAAAGTATAAAACAGAGAGTATGTGCTCTCTATTTTTCCATTTCCAGTTATGATGTGGTTGGATTCACGGTATGACTCTCCACCATGGGTACCTCTAGACACATAAAAATTAATCATTCAAGCAAAGACAACAAGAATTACCCTCCCATATTATGCACTCAATCAAAACAATCAATCCAAGAGCATTAATTATCAAACCAAGCATAAAAAATATTCAAACCAGACAGGTCCAGATTCAGGTGGGACCACTAAAATTTCTTAGAGAATTTGAACAAAATAAAGCAAGATAAGTCTAATCAAAACCAAAGTACATATGATACAATAATGACACACCTGTGGATCAGTTTAATGAAGGATCCCCTTGAAAGTGAATGGTGTCAATGGGTTCAGCAGGTTTTTCAAAACAAGGCTTAAGCATCTGACCATTCACCTTCAAGGTTCTCTCAAACTTGGGAAACATGCATGACAATGTAGGGACCTTCCCATCTGAATTTCAATTTGCCAGGAAAAAATTTAAGTTTGGAGTTAAACAACCAAACCTTGTCACCAACTATGAAACTCTTTCTCAACAGCCCCTTGTCAAAGAAAGCTTTGGACCTTTCCTTGTAGATCCGGGCATTGGCATACGCATCCATCCTTAGCTGATCTAATTCTGACAGCTGCAGCAACCTGTGATGACCAGCAGAAGTTAGGTCTAGATTTAAATGTTTAATGGCCCAATAGGCCCTGTGTTCTAACTCCACTAGGAGATAACAAGCCTTGCCATAAACCAGTCTGAATGGGGACATACCAATGGGAGTCTTATAGGCAGTCATATAAGCCCACAGTGCATCATTAAGCTTTTCAGCCCAGTCCTTCATGTCAATCCTCACAGTCTTCTCAAGGATGTGCTTGATCTCCCTATTAGAAATTTCAACTTGCCCACTGGTTTGTGGGTGGTAGGGAGTAGCAATCCTATGAGTGACAGAATATTTTTTGAGCAAGCTCTCAAAATTTCTGTTGCAGAAATGGTTACCCCCATCACTGATAATGGCTCTAGGGGAGCCAAATCTTGAGAAGATATTCTGCTTTATAAACTTGAGACAACCTGATTATCATTAGTTCTTGTGGTAATGGCTTCTACCCATTTGGAACCGTAATCCACTACCACTAAGATGAAATGAAAATCATTTGAAGGAGGAAAGGGGCCCATGAAATCAATACCCCAGACATCAAACAGTTCCATAACAAGGATGGGCTGTAAAGGCATTGAGTTTCTTTTAGGCAGCCCTCCTAATTTTTGACATCTTTCACAGGTCCTGCAGTGTGTATTGGCATCTCTGAATAAAGAAGGCCTATAGAACCCACACCGCAAGACTTTATCAACTGTTTTTCTTCAACTAAAGTGGCCTCCACAGGCATTTTCATGGCACATGGCCAAAATACTGGAGACATCACTTTCGGGAATATATTTCCGGATGATTTGGTCTGCACAATACTTGTACAAGCAAGGTTCTTCCCAAAAAAATAATTTGACCTATGAGAAAAATAGGTCTTTGTCCATTTTTGTCCAATGGGCAAGAATCTTGCCTATAACTAGATAATTGACAATATGTGCATACCAAGGAACCAAGGATTGGATGGCAAACAATTGCTCATCCGGGAAAACATCATTTGTAGCAAGGTCATCAACACCTTTTTTCAACACCATTCTAGAAAAGTGGTCAGCCACCACATTTTCTACACCCTTTTTGTCCTTAATTTCAATGTCAAATTCCTGCAACAGGAGTATCCATCTAATCAACCTGGGCTTAGCATCCTTCTTGGCCAGTAGGTACTTCAATGCTGAGTGGTCAGTGAAGATTAAAGTTTTAGACCCAAGTAGGTAAGGTCTAAATTTTTCCACAGTAAAAACCACTGCCAGAAGCTCTTTCTCAGTTGTGGTATAATTCAGCTGAGCTTCAGTAAGTGATTTGCTGAGATAGGCAATGACCACTGGCAGCTTATCTTTTCTTTGGCCCAAAACAACACCTATTGCCAAGTCGGACGCATCACACATTAGCTCAAAGGGCAGTGTATAGTCAGGTGTTTGGAGTACAGGGGTAGAGGTGAGGTAGATTTTCAAAGTTTCAAAAGCCTCTAGACATTCAGCAGAAAAGTCAAAGGGCACATCCTGGTAGAGCAGGTGGCACAATGGTTTAAAAATTTTGCTGAAGTCTTTGATGAACCTCCTATAGAATCCAGCATGTCCAAGGAAAGATCTGATTTGTTTGACTGTTCTTGGAGGGGGCAAATTTGTAATGAGGTCAACCTTGGCCTTGTCTACCTCAATTCCATCTTTAGAGACTACATGGCCCAACACAATACCTTGTGTTACCATGAAGTGGCTCTTTTCCCAACTTAAGACCAAATTGGTCTCCTGACATCTTTGCAAGACCAGGTGGAGGTGTTGCAGACATTGGTCAAAATTGTTCCCATACACAGAAAAATCATCCATAAAAATTTCTAAGAATTTATCAAACATATCAGAAAATACGGCATACATACACCTCTGAAAGGTGGCTGGGGCATTACACAGCCCAGAAGGCATCCTTCTGTAAGCAAAGGTGCCAAAAGGACAAGTAAATGTAGTTTTATCTTGATCAAGGGGGTGCACAGGGATCTGGTTGTACCCTGAGTACCCATCAAGAAAATAGTAAAAAGCTTTCCCAGCCAACTTATCCAAAATTTGATCAATAAAGGGGAGAGGGAAGTGGTCTTTTCTGGTCTTAGAGTTGAGCTTTCGATAATCGAAGCAAACTCTCCAGTCAGTGGTCTCCCTGGCTGGTCTCAGCTCTCCAGACTCAGTTGTGATAACTGTTATGCCAGGTTTCTTGGGCACCACTTGGATAGGTGCCACCTATTCAGAATCAAAAATGGGATAAATTACCCCATCATCCAGCAATTTAATGATTTCTTTTAGGATCACTTCCTGCATGTGAGGATTCAGTTTCCTCTGTATTTCCTTGGAGGTTGTTGAGCCCTCCTCCAAATGGATCCTATGCATATAGATTGATGCATCTATCCCTCCTAGATCAGCAATGGTCCAGCTAATTGCCTTTTTATGCTTCCTCAAGATTGTTAGCAATTCCTCCTCTTGCTCATTGGTAAGAGAAGAGATAATTACAGGAAGTTTTTCATCTTTCTCTAGGAAAGCATATTTTAATGTTTCTAGAAGCTTCTTGAGCTCCAGATTAGGGGCTTGTTGGATGGATGGCAGGATTGGTGCTTTGGTAGTTTGAGGAAGGGACAGCAATGTAGGTTTCCAAGTGGAATGTTGTACTAAGCCCACGGAAGACTTGAATGTGGTCATGTCTTCTAGCATTAAAGCTGGGCTTCCTTCTTCTACCATGTTTCAAACTTCAGTTAAATTTGTGACAATGTTGCCCCACTGCAGTAGAGTGGGCAGTTCCTCTTCAACAACTTCTTTTAGTACATCCACTGCAAAGCAGCCCTCATTGTCCAGCTGAGGGTACTTTGCACTGTTGTATACATTAAGCTCAACTTTCATATGTCCAAAAGTTACCTCCATTATCCTAGACCTGCATTAAATGCATGCATTAGCAGTGGCCAAGAATGGTCTGTCCAAAATAACAGGTATCGGGGATATACTCTTGTTGCAGCCCATGTCCAAAATAAGGAAGTCTGCAGGATAAAAGAACTTATCCACCCCTACCAAGACATCCTCTACCACTCTCATGGGTCTCCTTTCAGACCTATCAGCTATCAATAACACAATGGGGGTGGGTTTTAGCTCCCCCAAACTTAGCTGCTGATACACACTGTATGGCAGCAGGTTAACACTGGCTCCAAGATCTAGAAGGGCCCTTCCAATCGTGTGGTCTCCAATTATGCAGGGAATAGTAGGTATCTCTGGGTCTTGCAACTTCTCTGGCATTGTCATGCTTAATACAGAATTAACTGTATTAGTTGCAAAGACCTTTTTGGAGAAATGGCCTCTAGCTTTTCTTTTTTGAGTATAAAGGTCTTTCAGAAATTTTGCATAGGCTGGGACTTGTTGGATTGCATCAAGCAGGGGCAAATTGATTTTTACCTGCTTAAAGGTCTCCATCATTTCCTCTATTTGTGCATTCCCCTTATCAAAAGGGGCAGGGCCACTCAAAGCTTGAGGAAATGGCAGCTGAGGTAGTGTTGGTTCCTCAGCTGCAAGCCTATGACTGAACTTTTGTTTTTTTCTTTTTTCATTCTTTATTTTCTGTTGAGGCTCAACTACAGCCTCTTTATTTTTCCCTTGTTACAGGGTAGCAGGCAACTCCTGGCTCTGTGCTCTAACAAAGTCTCTTTCACTTTCACTCGACAGTTCTTTGGGAATGACCTCTCCTTGTTCCTTTCCCACCTAGTTGTCTACCAGCCTGCTAGACCTCAGGGTTGTGATGGCATTAACACCCTCAAAACTTGAGGAGCCTTCTCCAATTGAATATTTGCCCTTAGGGTTGGCCACTGGCTGGCTTGGCAACCTGCCCTCTTCTCTTTTGGCCAAGGTATTGGCTATTTGGCCTAGTTGTTCTTCTATTTTCTTAATGCTTTGACTATGAGAAGTCACAGTCTGATTCAAGGGTCCAAGGCTTTACAATTGGGTCAAAACCTGATCCTCAAAAGAAGCATTTCGAGGCTGAGGTGGAGGAACTACCAACTGATTTTGCTGTTGGGGCTGCTGCTGATGTTGGAAATTTGACCTTGGGGCATATCCCTGGTTAAATTGCTGCTGAGGCCTTTGAGGTAAGGCCAACATTTGTTGTGGCTGCATATAATTGTCTTGTCCCCACCTCAAATTTGGGTGATCTCTCCATTGATAACTAGCATTTTGGTGTTGGTATCCATATGGCTATTTGTTGTAGCCACCAGATTGTTGCTGTCCAAATGATTGGGCAGCAGCAGCCTGTTCCAACACATACTCAAGGTATTGCTCAGCAGATGGGCACTCTTCCACTGTGTGTTATGGGGATTGGCATATCATACATGCCTCCATCACTTGTACAGCCAATCTGGGCTGCACCACAGTCAAAAGTTTATCAAATTTATCAGAAAGAGTGGCCATCTGCATTCTCAGGTTATCATTTCCCCCAACTTCATACATCTTTCCTTTAGAAGTTTCAGCAAGCCCCAGCTTAGGAGAAGGCTCTTGAACGGTTCTAGATGAGGACATCTTCTGAAAAGCATTTTCACTTATGACCTCGAACAAGTCCCATGCCTCATCAGCTGTTTTATGCATGTAAGTTTTACCACAAGAGGCATCCACCATGTCTCTACTTTTCTCATCAATCCCATTATAGAAGCTCTGGACAAGCTGCCAGTTAGGGATCCTGTAGTGGGGACATTATTTGAGCATCTCCTTAAATCTATCCCAGGATTGATTAAAATTCTCAGTTGGGGATTGGGAAAAGGCAAGTATGCCTTTCCTCAACTGGCTGGATTTGGTCTATGGGAAAAATTTGGTCAGAAATCTTATCTGTAGGTCTTTCTAAGAAGTGATGCTGTTATTTGGGAGAGTAGTTAACCAAGTGCTGGTCCAGTCCTTTAGGGAGAAAGGAAAGAGCCTTAGCCTAGTGGCTTCTGGTCCCAAACCAGCAATGGAGAATGTAGTGCACAAGGCCAAAATTTGATCAATGTGCTTGTAAGGGTCTTCCTTGCTAAGCCCATGGAAAGAGGGAAGCATCTAGATGATTAAGGTTTTAATCTCATAATTTCACTGAACATCTGGGAATTGGATGCTGAATGGAGAATTATAATCATCAGGAGCATTCAATTCCTTCAATGTTCTGGGCTGCTCTTCACCCATGACTGCTGTCTCAGTTTCAGTAGGGGGCTCAACTGTGGTGTGTCTGTGCCTTCTTGGTCTTCTACCCCTTTCTATTTCAGGGTTAGAAAGCTCTAATATGGGACTAAGAGATCTACTTCCTAACATGCACACACCAACAGCAGGGAAGATAACTTACAGACACATTGCACTTAACAAAATTACAACTATCCTAATCAACTGCTATGGAATTTTCAAAGGAGAAATAGACTGAGTTTTTAAGGGTTAGAGAAGTGCAAACAGGGGTAGCTAGACTCGCAGTGCAATTCTACTCTCCTTCGCTGTTACTGTCCAGATCTGTAAGAAAAATTCCAAATGTAAATCAACAGTATCAATTATTCACAAGTACAGCTACTAAAGGATAAAGAATACAAAAATCTAGGGTCTACTAATAGATCAAATTTCCCCGACAGCGACACCAAAAACTTGTTGGGCTATTTTAAGTGCTTGCTACTAACTTTATTGGACATGGTGATAAGAATGGGGTTAGTAAAAATCAAAGGTGGATTACAGAGCAGCAAGCCTAAAATATGTACAGTCCTGCAAGATATAGGGCCTGTTGTAGCAAGTTTTAATAAGTAAGAGTTTATGCCACAGGGAAAGTTGATCTAAAGCTCCAAGGGAGCTATCTTTAGTAGGCCCTCCAGATATGGCTACAGATCTGGCAATCCTAAATGGAAGGGGATTTAAGGTCACTAGTATTTAAATCCTAAGGTAATCTAATGCCTAAACTATAAAAATGGTTAAGAAGAATGGTGGAGTGTGAGAAAATAAATATAAAAGGGTGAGAAGTATGTTATTAGGTATAGATCTGATGGGTCTTATAACTAAGACTCAGATCTGCTGCTATAGAAATCCTGTCCAATGGCTACATTGTCACCAAAGAGGAGAAAGGATCCAACTCACTCCTGTGCCATGATCCAATCCCTTATGGCTATAAACTGTCCACTTAAATGGTCACAGACTATCCAATAGGGGAACCACAATCCAGAGATGAGTCAGAACAAGTTTATCATTATAGGCACTACTTAATCCAGGCTACCAACTCAAGAATCCATAGGAACCTCAACCTCTAAAGTTCTATGTGTGGGGCTAGGCCTACAACGTGCACGAGCCTGGACACACAGAACCAGCAAGAGTTTGAGTACTAGCTTTTAAGCTTGGCTGTTCACTACTTTAGAAAGACAGCAGTGATCCAGTCACAAGCCTACAATCTCTACAGCCAGATCAGATCTGCCATCTGATGGTGGGTCTATATAAATACAGGGGAGTCTGTCTCTGCCCAATCTCTCACAAGGCTACGAGCACAAGTGCAGAGAAGAAGAATCTATCTTAGATCTGTGGATTGGCCTCACCCTAGGGCTATAATCTGTCCACTTGAATGGTCACAGACTATCCACAGAGGCTATCCTCCTCACAGAGGTCTAAGACAGAACAAGAACATTACTGCCGCCACCATGTTCACAAGGCTACCAGCTCAAGCTTCCATGGGGAATCAGATTTAGTGGGTCGTGTGGTGGGGCTAGGCCTGTAATGTGCCTAACCTGGACACACAGGTCACTTGGATCTAAGTAACACCTTAAAGACAATCCTCCATTGCTTACAATACAACTTAGCAATGGAGGATCTCAAGACAACAGCCTTGTACAGAACAACTCACAAAACACCAATCTCATACATGCAATAGATACTATTACAAAACTCCATTAAAACTATACCAAATAATAATACAAAGGCATAGCCAGCAAGTGCTAGGCTATGGAGAGAAGGAAAAAGGAAAAAAAAACTACCTAAAATCTAACCTTAGTCTACTGAAATTTACAGCTCAATCAAGGAGACGAAGTCTGAAAAAGTCTAAGTCTAAATGTTCAATTCCAAGTCCCTTAAACTAAGCTAGGCTTAGGTTTATATAGCAATCAGCTATGCGTGAATTAGGGTTAGGAAAACCCTAATTTCATCAATGCAATTACGGCCCATTCCTGTCCCTTGGATGCCTCGGGGCGTGTGCATGGAGATTGGAGCATTAGAGTGCGTGCCCTAACTGCTGGAAATTCCCAGATTGCCCCTGCAGAAGTAGGGAAAAGTTAAGAACCCAAGCCTCGCTAGGTAGAAAGGCTTTCCAGATCTTATCTCGTGATAGAATTGGCGTCACGGGGTTGATTTAACTTGAAGCTCTTGCTGTCACAGGATTGATACTTTGGTCATCGTGGGATTGATACTTTGGTCATCGCGGGGATGCTCTGGTCGTCGCGAGATTGCTCTTTCCATTGGAATGGCGCGAGAATTGCGCGCGCAGTTTGTTCCTTGGTAAATCCCGTGGGGATCCTCACGAAGAAACAGATGTGCATGGGCTTCTGGATCGCACGAGCAATTCCATGAAAGTTTGTATCCAGCGAAAACTACGTGACAGCTGCGCGCAGGAGTGCCTGGAGCTCTCTCTCTCTTCAGCCAATCGCACAAAGATTGAAAACTCATTTCTTGAGCTGTGCGAGACTGCGCGAGTGCTGCACGAAAGCTTATGACTAAGACTCATGTGAACTGCGTGAAATATGCTTTTTACTCCCTGCTGACATCCATCTGCGCGCGAACGACGTGAAGACTGCGCGACCAATTGGTTTGCTTCCTTCAGAAGCCCGCAACAACTGTGCGGTGCATTCTTTCTTGCTCAATTGAGCCCTGCGACTTCTGCACAAGGCATTCTTCTTGATTTTTTTCTGCTTTGCTATGCCTATGCTGCAACCAACTCTCTGTCTGGGTTCAACCTTCTTTCTTTTGAGGAACTTCTGGGGCAACAGTACGCTTCATGGCATGGTTAGGGGCTTATTTGCAGCTTCTACTTATTACCTATAGGAAATACTTAAAACACATTTATTAAATGATTAAGGGTCTAATAGAGATTAAGTTAAGGGGTGAAAAGTGGTACTTTTCAAGTCTTAACAACCTTTCATTTTTATATTGCAGTTCTTTCCAGTTTAGCTGAGTTCCAGATGGGTTGTCTTAATTTTTTGTCATGCGTATACTCCCATCTGGGCTATTGAGATCATGAGCCGTAATGTAGGAAGAGTCATGATGGTTAATGATCAGAGGTTACAAATCTGTGTTGAAAATTTTGTTGAGCCCTCTAAAATCATTTACTTTCAAGTCCTTCCACTGATAGCTGATCCAACACTGTGTACCATATGTATCATAGCTGTTTTTAGAGTTTGAAAAGTTTGTCCATATAGTGTAGCGTGATCTAATTTTTGTATGAATCCAATTTTTTTTTTTTCAATGTGTGCTATTCATGCTAATATCTCTTTGCCATCATATAGATTCCTACTCAGATCAGTTTTAGATAGTTTTGTTTAGGATTTTTTTTTAGGTGTTTAGTTTTGTGTCTGTTTTTGTATATACTTGCTGTTTTTAGGACTGTGTAGTTGTT
Source organism: Chloranthus sessilifolius (assembly GCA_021018995.1). Taxonomy (NCBI): domain Eukaryota; kingdom Viridiplantae; phylum Streptophyta; class Magnoliopsida; order Chloranthales; family Chloranthaceae; genus Chloranthus; species Chloranthus sessilifolius. The sequence continues at coordinate 34,197,236 of CM037596.1, read as the reverse complement.
TTGTTTTCTTAGTTGTCATTTTCGGTATATTTTCTCTTTTTCTCTTTCTTAGTTTAATTTTCTGCATGTTTAGCTTAGTTTTCTCTTTACTTTTTTGCTATAATTTAGATTAATTTTCTTTTACCAACCCTGTTGCCCCTCTACATTTTGCATGAAATAATGAGGACACTATTCAACTTAGATTTGGGGGTGTGGCAGGGTAGGTCTGCCAATAGAATAGTTAACTTTAGAGTAGCAGTGTTGGTTTAATTGGGATGAATAAAGTCAATTCCCACCTAACTTGCTAGAATGAGGAAATTTGTGAAAAATTAAAAAAATTTGCAGACATTTTGAAACTAAAAATTTTAAAATCTTTGCACCACTATGAAGCTAACATCAGAAAATTTTTCAGTTAGTACTTAGTGAACCTAAGAGGAGAGAAAAAGGTAGAAATACACTCCATTGGTTAATTTGAGGACCATACCTAGTGAGATTTGGGCTCATCATGTTCTTTTGAAGAGTGTTTTTGGCATTTTTTCTGCTCCAAGGATTGATTGAGTCAAGACCTTTTCACTAGAAGTTAGGCACCTCCAAATCAAAACTAATTGACAGCACTCATGGCTCTAAGGAAATGATCCAATGCCCTCATTTGGATAGTTTGAGCCTGAAAATCTAACCTTTTAAAACTACCCTTTTGCATACACTCTTTGAGCCTTAAAAATCTTATTTTTCTTCAACAAACACCGGAGTACTTGCACCTTAACCTCATGACCTAATTCAACCTCACTCTCACTCTGAGAATTCAGAAGGTAAGGAGAAGGAGTTAAAGACAGTGAGAGTGGTCCAACATTTGGTGGAAGGAGAAGAAAAGCAACATATGAACAACAGTGTATCAGTGGTTTTAGTGTGGCAGTTCATAAAAATATTAAATAAAAATAAAAATAAAACAAGTGAAAAAGAAAGAGAAGTCAAGAGAAGAACATCATCTGAAAAATTGAAAAGAATAGAAGAAGCTGGCCACTTTGAATCTGAAAAATGCCAAGGAAGATGAAGTAGTGCTGAAATGAAGGTGGTGAAGTCATGAATCACCTCCTACCTTGCTGATTTCTCAATTTTGAATCCCATTTTATGCCTTCATTCTTTATATCCCTCACCCATAAGCCACATTACAACCCATCAAAAAGACCCTGCTGATCCTTAGTGAAATGAGCTGTCATATGGAGATGAGGGAGTGTCCAATCTATGGTGAAAAGTCATGAGGATGTCAGAAATTAGAAGCTTTGCCTATGCTCATGCTTGCAGGCCCATTTGGGGTCTGTAACTGCTCTTGAGTTGCTTTGAATGTGAATACCCTTAGATTTTCAATGCTGAGAGATAACCCTGGTGAGAATTGGGTCTGAATTTTAACTTCATTCGGGTTGTATTCAACCTTATTTTTGAATTTAAGGCAAGCTTAGTACTGATTTTTGCACATCGAATTTCTAATGTAAAATGATTGGTGGTGATGTAAACACTTGCTGGTTTTGAGTTTTAAATGGCTGCATTACTGCTATAATTTCCTCTGATTCTGAAAGAATGGGTGTGGAATGAAGCTTTATTCATTTAAATCTTTTTTCTCATTGACTGCACTATTTTTAACTATTTTAAATGGTGAAGTTTGTGGGTATCTTCACTGAAAACCCTCTGGAGAATTCACTCCTCCACTAGGGATCACCTAGGGGTTTAAAAGGCTTGGTACATATGTTAAATGTATTCGTGTTCCCTACGAAAGTGGCATTTCTATTTTGAATAATTGTTTTTAATTTTGCCTTTGCTCGAGGACTAGCAAAGATTAGGTTTAGGGGTGTGTTAAGCCCTGAAAAGTTTTACTTTTCACCCCTTAACCTAACCTTTGATGGACCTTTGAGTATATTAATAATGTATGTTTAGTAGTGTTTTTGTAAAAAATAGGAAATAAGAACTTAATGTTGCAATCCATCTTTTTAAGCCAAGAAGAGTGAATTTGATGCCAATCTGTAGAGCTGAGGCGAAACCAGAGAATGCACCATGGTGACACACACCACCTGTGCCATATTGCAGGCCTAAGCAGGCCCCAGAAGTTCCATAGAAGAGAGGGAGGTGGACCTAGACAGAGAACATGGCTGCAGTAGGCACTGCACAACAGCAAGGGACCAGAAATCAACCCTCACGCAGTTGTCGCGAGGATCAATTTATTCAGAGAATGCCTCACGCAGTTGTCATGAAGTTCACAAGCTTGCAGCACTTAAATCACACGCACATATCTCACGCAGTTCAATGGTGAAGGGAGCTTCAGAAGTGGACCTCGTGCAGTCCTTGCGCAATTCAGAATTGTCTTATTCTTAGGCGCTCATGTAGATCTCGCACAAACAAAGCTTCAGGAAGGCACGTCGTGCAACTCTCGCGTGCTTCACTCATCTTCACAAGCACACTAAAGTTACACACTATGAACCTCGCGAAACTTAAAGCTTAACCTCACGAGCTGCTACCACCCGTCGCTTAGCTCTTATGCAGATCCCGCGTGCTGTAATTCAACCTCGCGAGCCACCTATCACCTTAGCATGCAGCATTAAGCTGCTACATTTTCAACCTTGCGAGCTCCTAGATGATCTCAGTGAGCAACACTTCGTCCCAGCGATAGCCTAGCGAGTGAGCACCTGAAGCAACTCCAGTTGCGCGAAGCTCGGGCCCCCAACTTCTCAGCCACTGGTTTCCAATGCTCAAGAACAGTTTTGAGATTTTACTTCAATTAGGGCACACATCCCAAGGTTTCAATCTGTGCCACACACACTTCGAAGCATCCAAGGGCCATGGATGAGCCACTCTATAGCATCCTTATTTCTGATTGGCTAATGCATATTAGGGTTTCATGGGTTGCCGATATAAGGGGTTGTTATCTACATTTGTAAACGATTCAGGGTTAGCCTGCGATCACCTAGGTTTAGGGTTTCAAACCAGGAATAGCCTGTGTTCATTTAGGGTTAGGGTTTAGTTTTCTTTTTTTTTCTCTTTTCTTCTTCTCTCTTAGCCCAACACTTCTTGGCTAAATCTTTGGTAAGTATTTATGTATAGTTTTATTTAAGTTTTATACTAGTTCAGCAAACATTGGGATCTGGTGTTGAGATGTTGTGCACATGGCTGCTGCCTTGAGGGATTTCATTGGTAATAACAACTGATCAATGGAATCTTTATTTGAATGCTTATTCAATCTATTATTTTCCTATTTGTTCGCAGTTCTGTTCAGACTATAACATACATTTAAGACTTGAGCTTATTGAAAGGCCCATGGAAGCTTTAGCATGATGCCCTGGGACCATGGTGGCAGTCAGCAATTTTCATATTCTGTTCTTAGTATTTGTCGGTAGGGGGAGCCTCTGTGGATAGCCTGCAACCATTCGAGTGGACAGACGATAGCCCTAGGGCAAACTTGGTCACAGATCTGAGACGGATTCTTCTCTGCAATTGAATTTATGGCCTAGTGAGAGATTGTGCAGGAACTGGCTCCCCTCTATTTTACTTGACCGATATCAGATGTTAAATCTTATTTCTCTGTAGTAATTGTAGCTTGAGGCTGAGTCATTCCAGGCCTTTTGTAGCAATGACCAACTGAATATAAATTCTGATTCAACCTATTGTTGGTCCTTTGTGGGGGCACATTGAGCCATTGGCCTTGGCAAAGCACAGGATTTTATGGGTTGAAATATCTAGGGATGTCAGCCAGATCTGTGCACAGATCTAGGGAGCTTGTAGGACTGGCATTACATTGTGTCTGCAATAATATTCATGGCCTGATCTGGTCCATTGGTTGGAGAAATGATCAGTCCACCCCTTTGGATTATGTTAGCATTTTTTATTTAATCAATGGGATTTGACAAACTCTAGTGGATACTCTATGACCATTTGAGTGGATAGAGTATAGCCCTAAGAGCACCCCAAATGGCATGGGTTAAATTGGATTCTTCTACCTTGTTGAGGTTATAGATAGCATCTCAGCAACGACCACTGTAGAGACAGTCTAAATCTTAGTTGCATTACTACATTAACTCTAGCTTAAGCTGCTTACTTCTCATCCTTTTAATTTTATTTTAACACACATCATCAGCCTTCTTTATCTCTTTCTTTAGTTGTAGTTTATTCTTATCTTTTCTTAGTTTTTAGTATAACTTAGTGACACCTAAACACCCTTCCTTTAGGAGTGCTAGATCTGCTGTTAGATCTGGAGACTACTATACAACCCTTGTGGTTCAGATCATTACTCCCTGTGGGTCAAACTCTTACTTATCAAAACATGCTACAACAAGCCCTGTATCTTGCAGGTCTGTGTGTATTTTTAGACTTGCCATTTTGTGTTTTCTTTCAATCCACTTTTGATTTATTTTTACTAACACATTCTTATCACTGATTTCAAATAAAGTTAGCAGCAAGCATTTAAAATACCCCCTAACATCTGCACATGTAAAAGTAACGCTATTAATAATTTTTGTTCTCTCCCTTGCCAGTTGTCAAGGGGGTAAGTGTCTCAGACCGAGGCCTGGTAGTAAAACATGGATATAAACTCTTTTTCTTCTTTTTTTCTCTCTTTTTTTGTTCTTTTTTTTTTAGGAAACGAAAATAATGCAACAAGGAAAGTAAATAACTAATATAAATATAAAAATGAAAATGCCCTAGTGTAGGAGCGTGGTAGGATCGGGAGGAGTATAGTATCTTCAGTAGCTTTCTCCGAATGGTGGCTCCGTTATTTCGCATCTTCTTTGTGGACGAGTCAGTGCTTCCAAGGTGATTTTTCTTATGACCAAAAAAATGCCCCAATGTCTAGATACAATGGAGCTTTTCTGGGTTTTGGGTGAGCACTTTAGGTCTATAAGAAGTCATGGGTATTTGGTGAGTTAGTCTTCGAGAAAAGTTCCTCATTACTGTCATCGAACCGGGAGAGGTCGTTTTAATCATGTCAGTGGTATACCTGGGGTCTACTTTAGGTGGTGGTCATCCTATCCCGTGGTTAATAGGAAGAAGTATGATACGTATAGTAGGTGTTTGCATCAGTCATCATTCATCAGTTTTCGGTTTCATTCTTAGGGGTATCCTGAAAGACTTTCAATTTATCATCCAAAATAAAAATAGGAGAGGGGGTAAGGCTCAGTGATATGGGAAATAGTTTGTATCTAACGCTTTGCAAAAGGGATGAGTAATAATCTTTTTTTCAAGTGGATGCAGGGTGCTATGATTGAGCTCTTGTCATATTTCGGCGCCATCAAACTCTAACATTCTATAGTTAGTAGGAGTTTGTCCTCCTCCCGCCACCATATGGCCACATCTAGTAGTATGGGGACATCAAGGATGCCCTCGCAGCTTGCTTAGACACTTCTAGTAAAGTTACTAGAGATGTCCTCATGACCTGTTTATGCTTCCCTGAGCTCATTGACTTGTTCATTCTTCATAATGCTCTCACTCGATTTCTTGCTAGCGCAAGAGTAATGAGTTTTGATTTAACCTGACATCTTCATTTTTTTTTGCTCTAACATCTCCTCCAATGGCGGGGGAAGAAAAATGAGAATCGGGTGTTACTTATACTTTTGGACTGAGGTTAGGTATGTCACTAGTCCTTTGATCAAATTGCCTGAATAAGAAAGTGGGCGATAACTTGGAGGTCTTATAGATATTTTGAGAATTGATGACATACGACCAATGAATGAATCGTGACAACTACAGGGGTGATAAGTATAAGTATTTAACCATGGGATGTGATGATCACAGGGCTAAGGGTAGTATTTTCTAAGGTAGATGGTGTTCCAAGGGCTAGGGAGTTCGTCCCCGTCTTGGTTCGCTAGTTTGTATGCATTCCCATGGTATGCGATTACTATAACATAAGGGCCTTCCTAGTTCGGTTTCAATTTTCCTTTCGGATGGGCAGACTTGGAAGACATGATTTTCTTTAAGACTAATTCTCCAATATTAAAGGTTCGTTCGAGGACTTTTTTATCGTAAGCCCTGGCCACTCTCCTCCGATTTACTTGAGCGTAATCAGTCACCCTTAGATGTGTTTCATCAAGTTGCTCTAACTGCGTGAGTAGGGTAATTCTCCTCTCGTCTAAGGATAGCTCATCATCGAGTTGAATATGTAAGGATGGTACTTGTATCTCATATGGTAAGATCGCCTCCATCCCGTAGGTAAGGAGGTAGGGAGTTTGGCTAGTGGTCGTACGAATAGAGGTCCTATGGGCCCAGAGTGCTTCTAATAGTCGTTCAGGCCAGTCGGCTCCATTGCTCATTTCTACTGTGTATTTTAGAATTAGAATCAACATTTTGTTTATAGATTTTGCTTGTCCATTGCCTTGAGGGTAGAACAGTGATGAATGGCGTAGATCGATGCCAACTTCTTACATAACTTCTTCGTCTTCTCTGTGATGAACTGTGGTCCGTTGTCGGTGACAAACATTCTGGGTAATCCAAACCTGGTGATGATATTCTAAACAATAAACCTCACGAGAGTCGAAGCGGTGATTCTGACATAGGATTCAGCTTCTGCCCGTTTGGTGTAATATTCGATTGCCATAAGTATGAATGTGTGCTTGTGAGTGTTCCCAACTAGGTCTATGAAAGGTCCAATGACATCAAAAGCCCACATCAAAAATGGCCACGGTGAGGTCATAGTGTTCAATGCAACTGATGAAGCTTTGATGAGTGCAATGTGTTCTTGGCATTCCTTGCAGAATTGGACGTAGAGGTGACAATCTCTTATTATGGTCTACCAGAAGTATCCCTATCATATGATTTTATCAGGGAGTCTCTATCTACCAGCATGGGTGCTACAGGCACTGGTGTGTGCTTCTCAGATGATGTGTTATCCTTCGGCGGTTGTGACGCATCGTAGCAGTACTCCTTTGGTAAAGGCTTCTTTATATAATATTTTATCGAGTATGCAGAATCAGGTGCATCAGTTCTTTATAGTCTTTCGTTCGATCTCTGTAGCGTATGGGGGAACATGTTGATGCTTCAAGGAATTTTAGATGTCAAAAACAATGGTTGTCCATCTTCGGTTGGTAATTTTTCAAATCTAAACATAGTGATTTCAGTTCCTATCTTGACGTGATTTTTTGGAGTGATTGCTTCATTTGGTCTCATGCCTATGGGGAGGATTGGTAATTCTCTCTTGACTGTCCATGCTATCTCGTGAGCGGATACTGTCAGCTTTTCGATGAAGAAGGTATTGGTATTTTGTCCGACGGGTACTTGGATAACTGAGGGTAATGTGGCTAGGGAGTTCGCGAGCTCATTTTCTAACCTAAGAATATGCGTGAAAGAGATTCTTTTAAATTTCTTTACCAAATATTGAGCGATTTCTAGATATGCCATTAGTCTCCTTTCCTTGGTTTTCTATTCTCTTCTAACTTATGAGATTACGAGCTTGGAATCACCGATAGTTTTCAACTGTTTTTTGCCTAATTGTAGTGCTGCTCATTGCCCAGCTATGAAAGCTTCATATTCAGCGACATTATTAGTAACAGGGAAGTCTAATTGAAAAGCCTTAGGTATGACAACTCCTTCCAGGCTTAGGAAGACTATCCTGATGCCTTTTCCTTTGTAATTTAAAGTTCTGTCGAAATAAAGGGTCCATGAGTGTAGACACCCCCATTTCGCCCTCTCGGAGTACAGGAATTCGTTTGATCAGCCCTTAACTTTTTTAACCCTCGACATGGGACCATGCAACTATACATGGCTAAACACAGGCTGAAATAATAGCTTTGTGACTCAGATCCCAACGTAGGGAGGCTATATACTTAGCAATAGTATATAGTCAGAATGTAGATTGAAATAATAGTCCTGCATTCCATTCTTGACACCATACCCAGACAACCCTGAATTAAGCGCTTGAAAACCGACGCGTAATTCGATCACCACAGAACCACAACCGTGCGATCAGTCCCCTTTCAGACCAAACTTCCTTTCACAAATAGTTTCGAGACTTGATTACGCGCCTAGAACCAAACGCGTGATCGGATTAAGCACTACAGCACCAGCGCGCAATTGGCCTACGCCCGACCTAGTCTCCTACCCTTGACCCCTACATTTCCTTGATTAAGCGCTTCAGGTAACACGCTTAATCAGATTACGCATGTCCCACCACGCGTGTAATTATTCCTAATTTCTTTAGGACTAGGAAACCCGCTGAGTAATTCATCCTGTTGCTCACTGAGTTGCTGACCGACTCAAAGTGATTAAGCGTCAGAAAACTAGCGCGCAATTCAGTTAAACGTCCGAAAATGGGCACGTAATTGAATGAAAATCTATAAAATCTTTTTTTCTCAAAGTGAAAAAAAAGGCTACGAAATTCAGAGTGGAGAGACCGTAAATAAAAAACCAGAGAGCTCCGAGAACGGATCCCTAGAGCAAATTAGTCATGATTTTAATATTTGAACTCTGAGATTTCTCACTGTAGCCCCGATTCTAATTTTTAGACCGTAGCATCCTCTTCGAACACACAACACAAGAGGTTGCAAATTTTCAGAAACGAGAGCGTAAATTCTGAAATCAGAGAGCTCCGAGAACGGATCCCTAGAGCAAATTAGTCATGATTTTGAGATTCGAACTCTGAGATTTCTCTCCATAGCCCCGAACCTAGGTACGAATTTACTTTTTTTTTAGACTTAGGATTTCCCTTAGTTTAATTAATCAATTCTATTTCCAATTTTTACACCGTAGCACCCTATTTGGACCGAAATTCTCTATATCTGGTTCTAGTTCCCTATTTCTAGAACCAGTCCTTAATTTAACGGTCCGATCCACCAACTTTATACTTTGATTCTACTCCAAAATCTTAATCTATAGTCATATCATTAATTTTTGTTTCTGACTCTTAGAGTTCAAAACCAATCCTTAATCATACGGCTTGATTTTTTTGATTTCGGACCTGAATTCAGTTCTAAATTTTAACCTATAATTTAATTCTATATTTTCATACCATCAAAAATCTAAAACTATAAATTTCAGTTCATAACTTTAGTCTCTTAATTTAATTTCCTATTATAATCTCAAATTTCATTTCAAAAATACCTTTTTTTTATTATTCAAATACCAATCTATCTTTTATCTCAGCCATCCAATTTGCTCACGGGAGCTTACGGAGGGTACTCGGGAACGAGGCCAATCCTCCTTAGCATAGTGGGCCCAACCCCCCTTTTTTAGATTGCTTAGGATTACTTAGTTAATTTTAATTAGTTTTTATTACAGTATAATCGATTAATTGCATCTAGTAGGCCTCTATATCATTATTTGCTTTGATTCAATTTAGTATTCTAGTTTAGTTAGTCTATTATCTTAAATCAGAATTTAGGAAAGTTAATTTACTTATTATTCGTTAGATTCTTGTCATAACCAATCCATAGATTATGATTTAAAATAAACAAAAAGTTAATATTATTGCATCAATTATTTACTTATATTTTAGTAAGTTAATTTATTGCTTTAATCAGAGTCATAGTAAAATTAGTTTTTCGTGTCTTCTTTAATTAGAATTCTAGTAGGACTACTTAAATTGTTTTAGTTATAATTGCAATACAATTAGTATACCTGCTTCATATAGAATTGCGATATAATTGGACTCTTTTGTTTGATCGGAATATTATTGGAACTGATACATATGCACTCCTAGTACCAGTAGGAGACTAGAATTGATTGGACTCTTAGTAGAGCTAGGACTTTAATATTAATTGGACTCCTAATAATACTGAGAAACTGAAAAATGATTGGACTCTTGATAGCATCAGGACACTAAAATAACCCGTCATAATAAGCTCGCCTAATCATAATTCACAACAAAAAAAGGAATCCAAATCGACCATAACAGTAACAGGGGGAACTAAAAAGAAAGCTGAAACTATCTAATTAAAAGAGGACACTACTGCTGACATTCGCAGGTGAACGATTCAGTATAGAAGTAACCCACACCTGCTTAAACGCTTGATCATTGACGTGTTGCAGCGTCGATAAATATCTGTAGTTGGCGATCGCAAATCAACTAGGAATCATCCTAGGAAATCCCTCCTATTACTATTTACCCCCACCTTATCACATACACCACATCTCTAGAGTCCAACAAGACAGAATTGGAAGCCACTTATTCAACGAGAACCGAGAGGAACCCAGAAAAAATACGCACCAACAGACTGGCGATCGCGATGGGACACTTTTGTAAACCCCTTCTTTTTCTTTAGATAGTTAGCTTTATTTTACTTCCCTATTTTTCTTTCCCGTTGTGTCGTTTAAATTTAGATTTTTTCTTTTATATGAGTCGTCACCAAAGACTCAAAATGTCTGGCATACGTAAAGTAAGTTTAGGAGTCCCTCCGTTGTGGGGATTTCATAACAACCCTGCATACGAGGATGAACCACCTTATAATTTTAGCCCACGACAACCTAAAGTCAGCATGGCTGGTGAACAGGAGAACCCCTTTTCTACACCACACGCCGGTAATAGTCATAACGCCAGAAATAATTGCTCTGGATAAAATCTCACCACTCAACAAATCGTAGAACTTAGCATCCAAAGAATACAAAGAGGAGGCGATGATTCCGAAGAGTTGCTTGGAGGATTGGCTGCTGCATATGAAACCATTAGGGGATAACAAAATTTGAGAGAGCAGGAGCGACAAGAGAGACCACCTTCTACCCCAAGTATGGTGTCAGCCCGTGCTACGCCATTGAGGCAACATACTTATATGTTCTTTAATGACAGTTTGCTAGACAAGGGTATCTCACGCGTCACTCTCAAAGACGACACTATAAAGGTCGAAGACCTCCCAAAAATGCTCGTTCGAATTCGATAAATTTTGTCGAGACATTGAATTTGACCTACCCATAGGATTTAAACCGCCAAAATTTACTAAATACAATAGCACCGGAAATCCGAACCATCACTTGGCCCTCTTTTGTAATGATTGCCGACCTATACACAATAATCAAGGACTTCTCATTCACTACTTTCAATGTGCATTAGAAGGAGAAGCTCTAGACTGGTTCACAGAGCTCTCACTTTATAAGATAAAGACTTTTGATGAGCTAGTCGGTCGATTCCTAGACCAATACAAACACTTGATTTAAGAGACGGTTAACCTCAACGACCTGATGGCATCCATGCAATGACCAGATGAAGAATTCACCGACTTCGTCGCTAGATGGCAAAAGTTTGCTGCTAGAAGTGACACTTCAATGAAAGAGAAAGATTCAATGGACATCATCATTGATAATACCAAGGAACCACTAAGGAGCACCCTAGTCATCAGCGATTGCCCCGACTTCACTACACTTCACTCTCGGGTCTCGACTGTGCGACACATCAAGGGCGAAGATCTTGCATTATCCATAGTCACGTCAAAGGTGGGCTCCTCCAACAAGTCAAAACCGAAAAATCATAAGAAAGCCTCAAGAACCGAACAAGTTAATACGGTTGTCAATCAAGGGCAAAATTTGAATAATGGGAACTTCCCACCACACAACTTCGGGCAGAATCAAACCCAACAATGATACACTAGTCAAAATCAGGGAGCCAATCAACGCAGGTACACAAACTAGAACCAGGGCCAAAACCAAAACCAAGGCCAATATCAAAATAGCAACCAATACCCTAACGCTTATCAGGCCCAAAACGCAGCATAGAATCGATCGACCCACGCACCGAATTATAACAGCATACCTCCTCCTTAGAACTTTACCAGCTAGGGGACCCTACCAGCCAAAGCAGGAACACTATCCCCTTTACCCGATACTATTTCAAATATTTTCTGCCTCCTTAGCACCCAGAATCTCTTATGATTCTCACAAGAAAAGCTTAGGTCATGGCCTACAAATCTCGACTACGGTAAATACTGTTCTTTCCATCGGTACGCGGGACATAACCTAGAGGACTGTTGGGTTCTCAAGGATGTGATCTATGACATGAATGACAGGAATCAAATTAATTGGGAAGCACTTAGGAACCCTAATAACAATCAACCCCAACAGAATTTAGGGATCATAAATAACCCCATGCCCAACCACAACCAAGGGACATCGGCCCAGGTCACTACTGTAGATCTCCCTAGTCAACCTTATTTCCAACTTTTGATATTAATCACTCGTATCCTACCCTTCGACGTTGTTACTACCCCTATAAGAACTCCATCCTCCTTACATTCCTCTGCCTTGATCACACGGATCGTGCCACCGATCCCGCCTTCATATCCAAAGTTTACTCAAATACGAGTCTATTCCTTCAGGGCCAGGAGGCCATTCCTCCATCATTCCCCACTAGAGCCATTGACCTCGCCAAATCTTGAATCACCAGTGTTACCACTCCGTTCACCCGACTCTGAATCTTAGTATGGAGACTATGCTCTCCAAACCGTCATTCCGACTATCGCACGGATAGACAGTGTTGCCCACATGACTCCCAACCAAGAGAGTGAAGCCAGAACTGAGTATCCGTCAGATGAAGAGCAAAGTGAACGAAAAGAATACCTAAATTCATGTGAGACATTGGTCTCTACTTTCTTAGAGGAAGAGGATCACACGCAATACCTCTCACCTTAGAGTAGTACCATACGGACACACACTCCGACCCTTAACTTCACTCGCTTCACAAATGCACCGACATCGAGGCACGATAGGTTTGACCTGCAACCGGCCTACCCTATTCTCAAGTCAGGAACCAACTATCCACCTCCCCCTTTCCCGCAGAATAAAGATTTCACGTAGGCACAACTACCCGAGGGTAACATAAGAGAAAGGGAAGTTGACTTGCCACCCCCACCGCATGTCATCCCACCACCAATTCCCGTACCACAACCACCTGCACCTAGGGTCCATCGACTGGGCAAAGAAATAGCACTCGAGCTAGGGCAAGAGTACGATTTGTTATGACGTCTCCAAAAGATTCCAGCTCAGATATCTATACTAGAACTCATTAAGAAGTCGCCTGATCATCACCGACTGTTACTAAGGACACTCGAGGACACTCAAGTGGATGAAGACACGACCCTGGATGAGCTTTATCAAATTACCTCTGTCATGGCACAACCTTCCGCCCTCACATTCACGGACGCAGACATGCCTAAGGAGTCACTTCAAGAGAGCGTTGCCCCCATATATCTTACAGTCATAATCAGAGGGTTCTCTGTGCCTCATGCACAAGTCGGCACAGGCGCGGGACTTAATATTTGCCCTCTCACCATATTGAAAATACTTGAATACACAGAACAAGACGTCAGGCCCTCAGCCTTGTTGCTCATAGCCTACGACGGCTCACGTCGTTTTGTAAAAAGAACTATCAAACTTCAGGTCCACCTTGGACCCGTTAAAAAAGATGTTACGTTCCATGTTGCTGACTCTGCTAGTACATATAATCTCATTTTAGGTAGAAAATGGTTAGAATTAATGAAGGCTGTCGCGTCCACATACCATCAATGCATTAAATTCTCTTATGAGGACTCCATCGTTCGCATATACGTTGATGCACCTCTTCAAGAGATGGATACTGATTACGTGGCAAGTATTTCGATGGCCCATGAATCCGTACTAAATACAAGCCACATCCAAAAGATACAAATTCCTGATGAAGCAGCTGTCGCAGGAGTCTGCTCACCTGTCCTTCCTGGTTTTCATCCAGAGTGACAACAAGACCTAATGAGGAGGGAGGTTAGCCCAGACCTCGCTAGATTATATGACATCAACCCAACCGCGATGAAAGGGTAGGATCTTATGTACTAACTCGGATACGTCCCCCACACCGGACACGATAAGAATAAGAAAGGTCATGTGAGACCTATATTCCTGACCAAAATATGCAAGCACATAGGATTAGGTTACCGATCAAATGACCAACTAATCGACTTATTCCCTACCTCACCAAAATGGTCTCTTTATGACCACTTCGTCTATGGAACTACTGAGAAAGCAGATGTGCCGAAACAGAAGGGAGTATCCTTCAGCAAACCCTAGGAGACCGAAATTGAACTAATATCCAAAGCATTCAATGATTTGACGAACCTGAATGATGATATCGACGAACCCCTCGAAGAAGTCAAACCTTTGTTTGACACTAAAAATCCCATAGAAGGAAGAAAGAAAGACCCTCTAGAAATCAAACCGTAATTATAGGATTGGGAATCTACAGATGACGAAGATTTTCACATAGCGGCCTTACGAGATGACGAAGAACACTCACGGTCACCATGGGAATGGGATGACACCTTGCAAGAAAATATTAATTCATATAGCATCCACCTTTGCCTCGGCCTGGGAGGATGGGAATGCCCGTGGGACTCGCCTTGTATCTTTCACCCATATCAACCCCAGTGTGAAGCATGCACTCACATACTAAAGCAATTTGCTAGCAAGATCACACATCCTATAACAATCGAAGTGGATGAAGCCGACCCCTACAACCATAAGCATGACTAGTAATCCACCAACCTCGCTCTTGGCACCAGAAGGGAGAAGGCCTAATGGTCAGTTGTTCGACTCAGGAGGAAACACCCACGTCCCACTCCTAGAGTTTGAAGAGGAGTTTGAATTAGACGCTCCTTTATCTCCAGATGCACCAGAACTCCAAATATTTTGGCAATCGCTCGAGGAAGAGTGGCGACCTCCACCAAGTGATGACGAGGACTACCAGATAGACCTCCCTGTACTCGAATTGGCAGAGCAAGCCAACCTAGAACTTCACGCTTTATCAGATCCAGAGAGTGAGTTGGATAATATCATCGACCATAACTTGGAAGGATGAGAATGTCCTTGGAAATCTCCCTGCATTTCTTACCATTACCAGCCCCGTTGCCGAGCATGTGCGCTCATCCCAACATATCATGAAGATCAAGAGAAAGAGCTCCCTCCCCCTGGGTACCCTTTAGGAGATTCCCCCTCACGGGAAGGACAATCATCTCATAACTCTGGCGATGATAGTTCAATCGATTATGATCTCTCGAGCTTCTTCAGGGAAGAGACAATCAACCTAGTAGAGGAAACTCAAACTATGATACCCTGTCATCAGTATTGCTCATTCGAAAGATCCCATTGGATGAGGTATCAAAAAAAAAATGCCAAATTTACAACAAGTCTGCGTTCCCCGAAGGATTGCCCGAACGGCTCCAGCAGCCGTCTCGCTCCCTCAACTAGAGGAAGCAGCTCTCCCGGTGCCTCTTGAGGCCACCAACCCTGTACCATATTTATTATCAAAAATTTTAAAAAAAATAGAAAATATAGAAAACCCTAAAAAACTAGAAACACAAAACCCAAAAAAATTAGAAAACCTTGAAAAAGAAAGGGAACTCTTTATCCCGACTCAAGTCTACAGTCAATGAGGGGACTTCCCTCCTCTAACTCCTGACCCGTCTCACGTGCAAGGACGCAAAGCCTTCAAACTAAGTAATAGGCCAGTCATCATACCAGAAGAGATACTCCACAAAGTCAAGAGAAGAATTAATAGCCTTGACCGTCAATTTACCAAAGATTTTTCAGTCATAAATTGTGCCGATGAAGACTTGCCTTGTACAAAAATAAATCCCCAGCCTAGTAATTTTGCGGTATATGAGCTTATCAAGGATCAAGGAGGAACACCAAGCCCTGATAAGACTCAGAACTTCCAACAGGTTATTAAACATTTTAACGAATAGACCCAAGCTATCGCCGAACCCACGGAGGATATCGATTTTGGCACCAACGAGAAGCCCAAGAAACTATTAATTAGTGTGACGCTCAATTCTAGAGAACGTCAACAGATTGTACAAATCCTATAGAAACATCTTGACTCTTTTGCATGGTCCTACGAGGACATGCCTAGTTTAGACCCAAGCCTAGTAGAACATCGTCTTGTCTTAAAACCCGATGTGAAGCCTATTAAGCAGAAACTCCGCAGGATGCACCCCTAAACAGCCCTTCAAGTCAAAGAGGAAATTGACAAGTTACACAAAGCTAAATTCATCCGATTTGTCCTCTACCCCAAGTGGGTCGCCAACATAGTACCTGTCACCAAGAAAGACGGCAAGGTACGAGTTTGCATTGACTTTCAAAACCTCAATCAGGCATGCCCAAAAGATAACTTACCACTCCCACATATTAACACTCTTGTTGACAACACCGCTGGACATGAGATGTTGTCTTTTATAGATGATTTCTCTGGATATAATTAGATCAAGTTAGCAGAGTCTGACCAAGAGAAGGCTTTCTTCACCACACCATGGGAAACTTACTGCTATGTCATCATACCTTTTGAGCTCAAGAATGCAAGAGCCACATACCAACGCGCCATGATGGCTATTTTTCACGACATGATGAATAAGTGTGTAGAAGTTTATGTCGATGATATATTAGTGAAGTCTCAGACGTGAGTAGGACACACTGAAGCCCTTCAGCTAATGCTACAGAGAGCTAAGAAATATCACCTAAAAATGAATCCGAAGAAATTTATTTCCAGAGTTACCTCTAGAAAATTACTTAGTTTTATAGTTAGCAACCAAGGGATTGAAGTTGACCCTGTGAAAGTGAGAGCCATTTTAAAGATGCCACCTCCCAGCAATATTAAGGAATTATGATGTTTTATAGGAAGATTGTAATTCATCAGGAGATTTATCTCTCAGCATTCAATACGATGCGATCCTTTCTACAAACTACTTAAAGGAGAAATTGAGTACAAATGGGATGACCAATGCCAGCAAGCTTTTGATAACATTAAAAAATACCTCCTTAACCCGCCAATACTATCACCACCAGTTCTCGTACCTTTCGGCAAACGATAAAGCGATGGGAGTAATCTTAGGACAATATGAAGATGGCAAGAGAGTGAAGGCCATTTGCTACCTTAGTAGAACGATGGTCAAATACGAACGAAAGTATACCCCTATGGAGAAGACATGCCTCACATTTGTATGGGCTTCAACTAAATGACGACAGTACTTTGGAGCACATAAGATACTAGTGTTAGCCCGAATGGATCCTCTAAAGTACATATTCGAAAAGTCCACCACATCAAGGAAGATCGCCCGCTGGCATATGCTATTACAACAGTTCGATATCACTTACGTCACCCAGAAGTCGATCAAGGGGCAAGCCATTGCAGATTACCTCATAGATCTTCCACTCCCGAACGATGAACCCATACACGCGGACTTCCCCGATGAAGACTTACTCACAATTCATGACGAAGAGCTTGATAAAACCTTATGGACTCTCTATTTCAACGGTGCTCTAAATCACAAAGGGAAGGACATCGAAATAGTCCTTCTAAGCCCGGAAGGAGTGGTGATACCCAAGGCTATCCAACTAGGCTTCCCTGTTACCAATAAGGTTACAGAATGCGAAACTTTCATAGCTGGATTGCAGACAGCGTTACAATTAGGTGTCTGCAATCCAGCTATGAAGATGAAGAAGCTATGCAAGAAATACGACATCGATTTGTACCACTCATCGCCGTTATACCCTCAAGGCAATGGACAAGTAGAAGCTATGAACAAGATGTTGATTCAAATCCTAAAACGAACTATGGAAACAAGCAATGGAGCCGATCGACGATCGACACTCGAAAGCACTGGCCTATAGGACCTCTATTCTCACCTATGGGATGGAGGTAGTCCTACCATATGAGATACAAGTCCCATCTTTATGCATCCAACTCGATGATGAGCTATCCTTAGACGAGAGGAGAATTGCTTTACTTACTCAGTTAGAGCGACTCGATGAAATACGCCTAAGGGCAGCTGATCACGCTCAGGTATATTAGAGGAGAATGGCTAGGGCCTACGATAAGAAAGTCCTTGGACGAACCTTTACCATTGGCGAACTAATTTTAAAGAAAATTATGCCTTCCCAACACACCCATCCAAAAGGAAAACTAAAACTGAACTGGGAAGGCCCTTATGTTATAACAGCTGCATACCCTAGAAACACATACAAATTGGCGAACCAAGATGGGGAAGAGCTCCCTAGCCCTCGGAATGCCATATACCTTAGAAAATACTATCCTTTGTCTTATGACCATCACATTCTATGGTTAAAATACTTATACTTATTATCCCCGTAGTCATCATGACCCATCTGTTGGTCGTATGTCTTCAATCCTCAGAATATCCTTAAAATCTCTGACTTGTCGCCCACCATATGCACTCGGGCGGTTTGATTGAAGGATTAGTGACCTACCTAAAACATTTTTTTTCAAAAGCGTAAGAAACACCCGATTTTCATTCCCTATCCTCGCCATTAGAGGAGACATTAGAGCAAAAAAAATAAAGATGTTAGGGTCAATCGAAACTCGTCATTCTTTCGCCGGCAGGATGCTTTTAAAAAAATGTACACAAAAAAATATATATCGAGCGAGAGCATCACGACGAATGAACAAGTCAATGAACTCAAGGAAGCATAAGCAAGCCGTGAGGACGTCTCCAATAATTTTACTGGAAGTGTATAAGTAAGCTGCGAGGGCATCCCTGATATTCTCATACTACTAGATGTCATCATAAGGTGGCGGGAGGAGGATAAGCCCCTGCTAGCCATAGAATGCGAGATTTTGATAGTACCGAAACATGACGAAGAGCTCAATCATGGAATTCCATACCCCTTAGAGGAGAAGATTGTTACTTACCCCTTTTGAAAAGGTATTAGTTACGAACTATTCCCCATATCACTAAGCCTTACCTCTCCCCCTTTTAGTTTTATTTTGGACGATGAATCTAAGACTTCACAGGATATTCTTAGGAATGAAACTGAAAACCACTGAATGACGATCGATGTAATCACCCATTATACTTACCACGCTTTTCCTGAATAACCACGGAATAGGATGATCAATACCCTACGATAGACCCCCATACGCTATTAATCGAAGGACCTCCCCCCGGTTCGGAGACAGCATCGATGCACTTTTCTGTAAGACTAATTCACCAAATACCCATGACTACTTATAGACCCAAAATGCTTATCTAAGGCCCAGGGAAGCTCCATTGCATCCACACGATGGGGCATTTTTTTTATGAAAAAAGAAGGTAAACTATACCGAAAGCACCGACTCGACCACTAAAAGATGAAGAATGATGAAGATACCGTTTAGATAGCGTTATCAAAATACTGTACTGCAAGCTCAGCCACGCTTCTATGCTGGGGCATTTTTATTTTATTTATTTATTTATTTTTATTTGTCATTATCTCTATTGTCATTTCCTTTCCCTATTGTACTATTTATTATTTCAAAAAAAGAAAAAGAAAAACAAAAGGAAGAAAAAAAAATGAAAAAGAAAAAAAAGCTTATATCCACCTTTCTATCACCAGACCCTGGTCTGAGCTATTCTTCCCCTTGACGACTGGCAAAGGGGGGGAACAAAACTACTGATAGCATTACCTTTACATGTGCAGACGCAAAGTGACTTTCAAACCAGCACCATGCCAACTCAAAGAGCATCCAAGTCCCAGTGACGACTGACGGCACCGAAGATAAACCAAAAATCCCTATATATATATAGACATATACCAAAAAAATATAGTCCTTTCTTTTTCTTCACATTTGTCTTAGGGGACACTCCCCCTATATACAACACACATACAACGAATATAAACAAACGCACATATACCCCTAATCCCTACGCTACCACTGAGTACAAGCACCGCTATCGCCGGTATTGTCAGCTCGAAGGTCCGTAGACTGATCATCTGAAAACACAATCCTGACACCCGGAGTCCTCAGAACCTCTAAACGGTGAGGACCCACTAGCGATCCCCCCTCACTGGCCTGACTGACCGACCGCCTTGACTGAGAATGAGGAGGAAGC
This sequence comes from Chloranthus sessilifolius, assembly GCA_021018995.1. NCBI lineage: Eukaryota > Viridiplantae > Streptophyta > Magnoliopsida > Chloranthales > Chloranthaceae > Chloranthus > Chloranthus sessilifolius. The sequence continues at coordinate 34,177,455 of CM037596.1, read as the reverse complement.
CTCGCATGACTCCCCCAAATGATGGAATCCTCATGACTATCGCTCCTTTCACGACTGCAAGAGGTATGACGAGACTAGCCAACCTGCACGACCCCCACTTGCCCCCCGTCAGGCGATACTGTAACCGATCCAGGGACACCTGCATCTCTTCCCATGTCGTTCGACATGCTACCGCTAGTGCCTCTACATGAGTCCTCTACGTGACCAACATCTCGACCACCAGATCCTCATGGCTCTCCACCTCTCTGAGGACCCATCTCGCCTCCGTAGTGGTGCACACCCGCACTGCCTCTAGTCGTGCCTCCTCGAGCTGAGGAACCTGTATAACTCTAATGAATCAAAAGAAGCAAACATATGCTTATACGAACAATAACAAAACTCGAAATGGAAAATACATATATACCAGATCTAGCCTCTCTCTCAGAAGTCGCTCAACTGTCTCCGCGGTCACAAGATCAGCAGATGGCACCCGAGGGACAGCAAACGCAGGCGACTATAATAAGAATAAATAAATACATCAGATAAATATTACGATAACAAATAATTACGAACCCAATGACTAAAACATACTTGGGAAGGGATAGGAACGGACCCCTGAGGAGGAGCCTCGGGAGTGGAGTCCGGGACTGCCTGAACAACAACAAAAAAACAAACAACAAGCCAATACGAACGCGTTAGAATAAATAGAAATGAACAACCCAAACTAAATTACACTAAACCATACCTGACTCTTAGAACGTAGAGAGGCAGCGGTCACCTGCCTCATCTGCAAGTCCTCAGCAACTCAACATTAAAACACTGACACACGTTAGAAAACCATCAAGCCAACATAATAATAATGCCTAACAAACCAATACAGTAACACAAGTAAACTGAAGAGTGATGGAACTTACCCAATGCTCCAACTCAGATCACAGACGAGCAATCGCTGGATCCTCCCGACTGAAGGAAGCCACTGAAGAAGGATCAAATGCCCGAGTTGAAGCCCTTGCAGCGGAAAGCTCTGCTATCTAGAAACGCCACCAATATGCCAACATTAGCAAGGATCCCTGAACTGTCAATAGTTAATAAGTTCAATCCAAGATACTTACCAATCACTCGATCTCCGAACATAAACTAGCCTCCACCGCGTGACCCACCTGCTGCTGGCCGCGCAACAGCTCGATCATTGCCGCCTGGCGAGCAACCTCAGACTCTCTCTCAGACTAGCCACAATAAAAATAAGACCACTATGTTAAAAATATTACCAGAATAAACCAATACAACGCATGGATGAATTAAAACCAGTAAATTAACTCACCAGGAGCTGACAAGCCTCTGCTAGTCAAACTCCTAACTCATCCTCCGCCGCTCTGGCCCAGGCAACTGACTCAGTCAAAGAACGCAACATCTCCTCATCAGGACAAGGAGCATTCCCCATCTGCTCCATCACCCTATGGAGGGTGTCCAATGCTCCCCGCACACTCACCGTGAGGTGGCCCTCCTTCAATGCGACCAACCTCTCCCGTAATGTCGTCGCTGACTCTGGCCCGCCGACAGCGAAAGAACCACTACCATGAAAAGGACGCGAGAAGAGACGTCCACCACCCAACGCGCCAAACCACCTCCTTTACTCTCACACATCAGCCCCATCACGCGCCCCCGTGACTCTAGTCCCCCCAGCTCTGAAATTGACTATCTGCAGCACCATCCACTCTGTAAAATTCCGACCTAGAGGGCCGGTCATCCTCTTAGCCACCCTATGGCTAGTCGCCGGAGGGACTCCCTGATCGAGTCCCAGCTGCCGTACCACCCAAGAGGTGTGGATCCTCTCCACTCGCTCAAAACAATGGACCCATATGTCCACATCGAAGAAGGTCCGACCGAACTCAATCACCGCCTCACCCGCATCCTCTGCACCATCGTACGGTCTCTAGATCACCTATTCCAAAGGAACAAATCAATCTATGAGCGAAGCCCAAGGGCCACCAAAAAAATAGATGAGGTCAAATGAAAACATAAGTGCCATATACATACTTGCCCTGCATGCATATCCTTGAAGAGGTCTCGTGCAGTATGAAGGTCAGCAGACGAGCAACGACACCTCAATGCCTCCCTCCACATGCGCATCCGTAGGATCATGAACCAAATCTCCGACGGAACCCCCGGGCGCAGAAAAGCGAAATGATCGTATGCCTAAAACTGAAAACGATAGCATAACAACAACGACCACACGCAACAAACATTAAGATTGTCACTATGACCAAAGGTTAAAAAAAAAAGAGGGTCACCATGATACCAATTTAACTAAAACTCACCTGGAGAAACGGGAGAAAACCTCCGATCGACGCTATCCCCTGACCCCGACGGTAAAACTGCTCATAGAGATGTGCCAACGTAGCCACACCCCATGCGTAGGTTGGGACTCAGTCCAAATCTCTGAGAATCATCAAAAATAACCCGGTGATGCATCCCCAAATCGAAGAAGAGAAAAGTACTGCTCCTAAGAAGTGCATCAAGAATGCTCGGAGCACCCTATCCGCGGCCAATCCCGACTCGGTCACGGGCTCTCGGCCCATCACCCTTGCACAATGTGCCTCGTAAAGCACTGCCACTTTCGAATGACGCCTCGGAGGGGTGAACCCACTCGCGAATGTATCAAAAAACCAAGTGACTCAAACAACACCGGGCCCTGATCCACTCAACCTGTAAGGCACACCCAGGATCTCCTCACATACCTCTAAGTAACTCCCTGCCATCCGCCCCGTGATCGGCTCACCCTAGAAACAAAGACCAGTAATGCGGACCCAGTCCTCAGGGGTCGGCAGCATCATACCGATTGGAAAAAGAAGCGCCTGATGCCTCTCACTCCACCTCTTTATAATCACCGTGATCAAGCCCCGATCAACCTGAAAAGGCTCCAACTCCAAAATTGTCCCAAACCCGAAAGACACCAACCGCTCCCGCTGAAACTCCGGCAAGGCACGATACCAAGTATGAGATTCGGTCCATGCCGTGCTGATAGCCAACTGCAGGGGCTCCTATTGAACGAAACACACATAATGACAGTAAGACTAACGCACACCTACGACGAAAGATAAACAAATGTAAAGCTCAAAGCAAATGAAATATGCCCAAACCACATAATAATAACTTACAACGAACACACAAAATATGATAAGAACAACTAAATACAACATGCTGTCATAACACGCAAGTAAACACGACCCATAATCAACGTAGGTTCGACATAAATTAGAAGGGTTTACAGATCCTAACAAGCCTATGTCATAGCCTGAATGCCTAGGAAAATGGAAGAACTCTTGCTTACAGTGACCTACCTGGCCTCTGGCAAAGAAATCCTCTAGTGGATAGTGCCTACAATCCCGAGGCTCAGCGCCTAGCTTCTCCTCACCCTGCTCACCCTCAACTTTATCGCCCTCCTCCTCGGCTACCCCTGGCTCGGCCTTGGGTACCTCCTCCCTAACCACCATCCGGTCACCCTCAGGGACTCCCTCTGCAACCATCTCCCTAATATCCGCCTCTATGGCAGCGGCTCTAGCCTGTGCCCCCGAACTCCCACCCCCCTCGCTCATCAACATCCTCTCTAACTCAGAAATAGTGAGCTCCGGCCTACCAACACCCTCACCCTCCATCTGATACGAAGAGCTCAAAAAATTGAAAAAAATGGAAGAAACGACACCCGAAATGGATGACCGGATCACAGGATATCACGAAAACACAAAAAATGAGCACACAGACACTAGGAAACAAGAAAATCAAAGACTAAAATGGATCGCACGACGAAAATGAGAAGTTCTAAACTATTTATAGAAGCCACCCGAATTACGCACTTGAAATAAAACGCTCAAACGAATCACGCACCACTCATAAAACGCTTAATTCGGATCACACGCTCACTGATGAGCGCGCAAATGGTCTGTCTCCCGCTCACACGCCGTGTTACTAAGAGCACGTAATCACCTCAAACGCTTACACATCAGCGCGGGAATGCCAGCAGTCATGTTCATCCTGAGCATAGGTTCAAACGATTAAATGAATTAAACGCCTATGAATTAGCGCGTAATAACTCTTCACCCTTCCGAAATGCGCGCTCAAATTTTGGCGTGTAATTAGATTAAACGCCCGAAGATAAATGCGTAATTTGCTCAGAAACAAAATTTTCACACCCAAGACAGTAAGCCAAAACCCAAATTTAGGACATTCCTGACATTTACTATCGACCCAAATTACACCCTTAGGAAAACCACCAAAAACACTTCTAACTTAAAGAAACACACGCCCTGAAAGGAAAAGAGAGCCCCCTAAGACTAAGACCGTACGACAAAAATGCACTCTCCTTCACATTCATCAATTACACCAAAAAGAAAAGGTAGCCCCCACTTCCATACATTCCAACAAAAATATACATATAACAAAAATGCCCCCCAACGCCTCTATATCTCTTAAGCTAAAGCTATAAAAAAAAATACAGAAAGGAGAAACTACCCCTGGTGCTCCCTGAATTTAGTAAATTTAAATTAAACTAAACCCAAATAAATAAGCATCACATGAGTCAAACACGATACCGAAAAGTCGAACCAAAACAAGACAAAAGATATAGAGAACACAACCACTTTATAGATCAATAAAACACTTACAACACACACCGAGGGCATACCCTCTGAATTTGGATTTATTCGAATCTTGATTTATTCGAGAAACCAAAACTCCCATCTTCCCCTCTTCCCTTAGCATGGCAGCAATTCGACTGCTGCCCTGCATTCCCAATCTCGTCCATTCTCATCATCCACTTAATAAACGCAACTCTTCGGGTCCAATACCCAAGAAACGAAATAGAAAGGAATAAAAGACAAAAGAAATGCCCCAAAATTACAAACACAAGATGCCTCAAACAAAAAAAAGGGGTGAAAACTTTCAAACTTTATACTTGAAATAAGAGAACAAAATATTCCAATCCAAAACCTCAGACTCAGACATTTATAAACTACGTCCTTTGAATCACCAACTGACAAATGCCACACATCTGAACACCCTACCAAGCTGATTGGATCCAAAACCATACACATACCCCTTTAAAAGACCACGATCCATGATAACTAAGATGAACCAATAATTACACAACACTTACTAAAAAAAAAAAAAACTCCTCAAGTCTAGATAGACCAATAGGAATCAAACACTTAACACCCATCTAGAAACTTTAAATTAAACCCTGAATTCATACGCTTCTAACAAGTGTCGTCTCAAATCAAATAAAAAGACTAAAATAAAATACTTTAAACTTTAAACAAAAGAATAATTTTCTAGAATAAGACCCTGACTTGTTTGGGACCAAAAAAGAAATTCCCCCAACAAACCCATCAAAACCAAGTAAACCCGCTAAACAAAACTCAATAAAATAAATTAATCTTGAGATAAACCCTCAATAAATCTGGAGTGAAACCCTAAACTAAATTAAATCCTAAAATAAATGAAACAAATCAAATAAATCCAATTAATCCATCAATAAATTAAATCAATAAATGAACATAATAAAATAAAATAAAAATGCCCCAAACAAGCCTGATAAAAATCAAGTGAACCTACAAAGTAGGACCTAATAGGATGAATGTATAAACCTTGGGTCATTCTCATAACAAACTTTAAAACTATAAGCTGACTCAAATCTTAAAACTACGACAAAGCAGATAAGTCCAATTAATCCATCAACCAAAATTCAAGTCAACCAACTGCACAATATAAGGAATAAAAAAAATAGTAATAAAAAAATACCCCTTTATTTATAATTTTAAGTTTTATAAATATCACCGGAGGCATACCTCCCGAATTACAACCCAAAATGAAAACCTAAAATCTAACATACATCTCAAAACAAAAATCAAAATTACAATGAGCCAAAACGAGGAGCAGAACATCCAATCAGAGGCTTTAAAAATATTGCCACCAAACTTTAAGAACTTAAATGAGCCACCGGCAGAAGAGACAGAAAATGGGATAGGGATACATCCCTCCATTTATAGCACCTCCTCTCCCTGCCATCTTCACTTCCTCACTTCCTCCATCGCCGCCCCATCAACGCTACCTTCACTGCTCCCTAGAAAGGAACGGTGTGAAGACCGGCACCATCATTCCCAATACCAACCATTCCTAGAATGATACCCCCCAAGCATCACACTAGGATGAAGATCACGCGAAATGACGAATATAAGAAGAAACCCCATCCCAATCTGATGGTTAAATCACTCAATATCGCTGAAACACGAATCTCAAAATGCTAGAACACTTAAAAAAGTCAAGACTCGAGACTAAACCTGAGAATGGAAAGCAAATGAAGGTCCCCCGCTTATACAGAATACGGCCCTGATCACGCACATGGAAAAATGCGCTTAATTTAATCACGCGCTACACACATAGCGCCCAATCCAAAACCCGCACTCCTAACTAGGAGCGCAATACGACTGTTGCCCGCACAGATAACGCGACCTCTCGATCCCGCACTTTCTAGAGACCGCACAATCCAATCAAACGACAAATAGTTGACGCTCAATGTGAAAGGTCACCCACACCCGCGCCCCTGCTATGTTGCGTAACCGGTTTAAACATCACAGTAGCCACGCAAGACCGAAAAGTCGCCTTCCCGGTGACACGGTAACGCTCCGATTGCGCGCAAGAATCATTGCGCGTAATCCAATCACAGGTTAACCTACACACGCGTAAATACTTCTTTTAGATCCTGAGTTGCACGCCTGGAATCCGGCGCGTGATCAGTTTCAACGGGTGATATCAGGCGCTTAATTCCTGATTTTGCTCGAAATTTATCCCTTCTCGAACGAGAGTCCCCTTCGTCCCATCGCATAGCTTTATGAGCCAGCCTGAGTGAAAGGGGGCCGTCACTCGTTGTTGTCCCATTACGTAACCAAAAAGAAAAAAAAAAAAAAAGACCGCTGGCCACGCCTCGGGCCCTATTACAGACAAAACATATATGCCCCACGTGACATCGCCACCCCCTCACCACATCGTTCATTTCATCTTAATCGAAACCATCTCGTCCCGTCATGCAGCCACTTAAGCACGTCCCACCACAATGAAAACACACACATGATACCACCATGACATTCAGTCCCATCACAAAGTTATTGCCATGCCCTCATGGCCCATCGCGAAAAGCTAAAAACAAATTTCCCGAAAATGCAAATACACCAAACAACAAAAAAACTAAGTCAATCACAACGTAACTACAACATAATCTCACCAGAACCCAAGATCTACCAAAGAAAGAAACTAGACACACTTATCACATTAACACCCTACCTAGCGTAACGCTTAGCTCACTTCCCATCACGGCCACCACTATCCAAAAAAAAATAAAAAATCAAACAATATCGGTCGCATTAAAAGAAGAAAGGGAGAAAGCATGAGCATGTCCCAACGCCGAAACAAATAGCTTCCTCTCGAAGTGCCCGCCACAAACCTATAAGACGCCACTACAACAAAAAGGCAGGAAGACGTGGAACTACTCCCATGTCCCATCACATTTCACTACTGCCAAGCTACAGCACGAACATCCCAGCAATACCTCTCAGGTCCCATCGCGGTACCACTACAATCACCAAAGCCCCATCGCGACATCACGCCGACAACTGCCAACCATCGCTTAAGCAACAAGCGAGAAAAAAAAAAGAAATCCCCGTGGTACCCTACTACGACATTGCGCCCAGAATATTGCATTACAATGATAGCCACCAAGTCCTATTGCGATGCTACAATACTGCCAAAGTACCGCTGCTACAATATTCCCAAGGTCTCACCACACAATTTAGGTAAGAGCCACCCCCAGATAACTACTACCCCTGTTTCAACTACTCGATATTTCTTCTAAATTATAATTATCTATGATTAAGTCAAAATATTTTCAAAACTGGTCTCTCTCAACTCGCGAATTACTATAGTTCTCCCATAAGAGACAATCATCAATATTCGTTGAGAAGGTTAGATGGAGTATCCGACATGCCAAGGGTCGTCTTGACAACAACATGAACGGTCGGGTCCACAAATCCCTTACCGGTGGATCTGCTCAACGACATCTCGGAAGCCCACATTTTTCATCGTTTTACCAACAAATTGATCTTAAGTTAAAATCCCCAAAATTTCAAAACCCCTTACTCATTCTAAAATCTTTTATTTCAAAAATCTTTCTTCTCTTACTTGCAAATAAAAAAAAAGTAAAAAAAAAAAAATGAACAAAATGAACAAAATACATAGACCCGACCCACCTTTCTTTAAATACCACAACGTAGTACACATAGCCTTGACCTTTAAATCCCAAGGCCCTCTGAACTTGCAATCAAGCGCATACACCACTGCGCAGGATTACTTGTTCAGATGTAAAAACACGACTCCAGATGAATCGAGCGCATATGCCACTGCGCAGAATTTGACTGAGCACACTTTACAAAATTTACCTCAATTACCAGTCCAAATCAACCATTCTCCTGGGAAGCCAAACAATGAGTATACTCAATCTAAGAACTTATAAATGCCTATTGGAAATGAAATGCCTGACGTGCATTGGTATGAGCAATGACGGGCCCGGTTTGACATGACTTGTAAAAGCTTTCGACACTACATACTGTTTCATCTTTTTATTATCGGTCCTTGGACCTTGTTTTGGACATTTGATTGATGCCCCAGTACCTCAATTGTGTAAAATCCCTCTGTTAGCTCGCGCCACGTGACGGGATGCGCCATGCATCCATAGACCCAGAATATGTCCTTCGACAACTACCATTTGCCCTTCAAATGCTCCATTTTAGCTTGTGCTGATAGATAAGAAAGTCAAGCTTGTCATATCAACATCACCAATTCACATTTATGAATTCCCAAGAAACAGGAAGGCACCTCAAATGAGGGGTGTCTACTTCTTTGATGTGTTCTTACTTCGCAAGAGCGCGCCGAAGAGGGGCATCTATAGACACCCCCATTTCGCCCTCTCGGAGTACACGAATTTGTTTGGTCAGCCCTTGACCTTTTTAACCCTCGACATGGGTCCATGCAACCGTACATGGCTGAACACAGGCTGAAACAATAGCTTTGTGTCTCAGATCTCAAAGTAGGGAGACTATATACTAAGCAATAGTATATAGTCGGAATGCAGACTGAAAAAATAGTCCTGCATTTCATTCTTGAGACCATACCCGGACAACCCTGAATTAAGCGCCCAAAAACCCACATGTAATTTGATCACACACAGAACCACAAGCATGCGATCAGTCCCCTTTCAGACCAAACTTCCTTTCACATACCATTTCGAGACTCGATTACGCACCTAGAACCAGACGCACGATCGGATTGAGCGCTACAGCACCAGCGCGCAATTGGCCTACGCCCGACCTAGTCTCCTACCCTTGACCCCTATGTTTCCTCAATTAAGCGCCTCAGGTAACACGCTTAATCGGATTACGTACGTCCCACCACATGTGTAATTAGTCCTGATTTCGTTAGGACTAGGAAACCCGCTAAGTAATTCAACCCGTCGCTCATTGAGTCAGTGACCGACTTAAAGCGATTAGGCGCCAGAAAACTGGCATGCAATTTAGTTAAACGTCCGAAAATGGGCACGTAATTGAATGAAAACCTATAAAAGTTTTTTTTCTCGAAGAGAAAAAAAAGGCTGCGAAATTCAGAGAGAAGAGACCGTAAATCAAAAATCAGAGAGCTCCGAGAACGGATCCCTAGAGAAAATTAGCCATGATTTTAATATTCGAACTCCAAGATCTCTCACCGCAGCCCCGATTCTAATTTTTAGCCTATAATATCCTCTTCGAACACACAACAGAAGAGGTTGCAAATTTTCAGAAACAAGAGCGTAAATTTTGAAATCAGAGAGCTCCGAGAATGAATCCCTAGAGAAAATTAGTCATGATTTTGAGATTCAAACTTTGAGATTTCTCTTCGCAGCCCTAAACCTAGGTACGAATTTACTTTTATTTTAGACTTAGGATTTCCCTAAGTTTAATTAATCAATTCTATTTCCAATTTTTAGACCGTAGCACCCTATTCGGATCGAAATTCTCTATATCTGGTTCCAGTTCCCTATTTCAAGAACCAGTCCTTAATTTAACGGTCCGATCCACCGACTTTATACTTTGATCCTACTCTAAAATCTTAATCTACAGTCCTATCATTAATTTCTGGTTATGACTCTCAGAGTTCAGAACCAGCCCTTAATCATACGGCCTAATTTTTCTGATTTCGGACCCCGAATTCAGTCCTAAATTTTAACCTATAATTTAATTCTATATTTTCATACCATCAAAAAATCCAAAACTATAAATTTCAATTCATAACTTTAGTCTCTTAATTTAATTTCCTATTATAATCTCAAATTCCATTCCAAAAATACCTTTTTTTTATTATTCAAATACCAATCTATCTTTTATCTCAGCCATCCAATTTGCCCACTGGAGCTTACGGAGGGTACTCGGGAATGAGGCCAACCCTCCTTAGCATAGCGGGCCCAAACCCCCTTTTTTAGATTGCTTAGGATTACTTAGTTAATTTTAATTAGTTTTTATTACAATATAATCGATTAATTGCATCTAGTAGGCCTCTATATCATTATTTGCTTTGATTCAATTTAATATTCCAGTTTAGTTAGTCTATTATCTTAAATTAGAATTTAGGAAAGTTAATTTACTTATTATTCGTTAGATTCTTGCCATAACCAATCCATATATTATGATTTAAAAATAACAAAAAGTTAATATTGTTGCATCAATTATTTACTTATATTTTAGTAAGTTAATTTATTGCTTTAATCAGAGTCGTAGTAAAATTAGTTTTTCGAGTCTTCTTTAATTAGAATTCTAGTAGGACTACTTAAATTGCTTTAGTTATAATTGCAATACAATTAGTATACCTACTTCATATAGAATTGCGATATAATTGGACTCTTTTGTTTAATCAGAATATTATTGGAACTGATACACATGCACTCCTAGTACCAATAGGAGATTGGAATTGATTGGACTCTTAGTAGAGTCAGAACTTTGATATTAATTGGACTCCTAATAATACTGAGAAACTGAAAAATGATTGGACTCCTGATAGCACCAGGACACTAAAATAACCCGTCATAATAAGCTCACCTAATCATAATTCACAACAAAAAAGGAATCTAAATTGGCCATAACAGTAATAGGAGAAACTAAAAAGAAAGCTAAAACTATGTAATTAAAAGAGGACACTGCTGCTGACGTTCGCAGGTGGATGATTCAGTATAGAAGTAATCCACACCCGCTTAAACGCATGATCATTGACATATTACAGCATCGATAAATATCTGCAGCTGGCAATCATAAATCAACTAGGAATTATCCTAGGAAATCCCTTCTATTGCTATTTATCCCTACCTTATCACATACACCGCATCGCTAGAGTCCAACAAGATAGAATTGGAAACCACTTATTCAACAAGAACCGAGAGGAACCCAGAAAAAGCATGTACAAACAAGACCTTCCGAGAGGGACCCATAAAAAGCATGCACCAACAATGAGGTCTTGTCAGGCTCTTGGTTATGAATTGTGAGTAGGTCTTCATCAGGGAAATCAGCGATTGCATGTCCTTTGTTCGACTTCTACGTGACGTAAGTGATATCGAATTCTTGTAATAACATATGCCAGCGAGCGATCTTTCAAGATATTGCGGACCTTTCGAATACGTACTTTCAAGGGTCCATTCGGGTTAGTACTAGTATCCTATGTGCTCCGAAGTAGTGTCATAATTTGGTTAAGGCCCACACCAATGTGAGGCAAGTCTTCTCCATTGAAGTGTATTTTTGTCTGTACTTGACCATCGTCCTACTAAGATAGTAGATAGCCTTCTCTCTCTTACTGTCTTCATCATATTATCTTAGAATTACTCCCATTACTTTGTCATTTATTGAGAGGTAGAGGATTAGGGGTCTGCCAGGAACTGGTGGCGATAGTATTGGCGGGTTAAGGAGGTACTTCTTAATGTTGTCGAAGGCTTGCTGACATTGGTCATCCCATTTGTACTCAGTTCCTCCTTTAAGTAGTCTGTAGAAAAGATTATATCTGTCTGAATGCTAGGAGATAAATATCCTGATGAATTGTAATCTTCCTATCAAGCCTCGTAACTCTTTGATATTACTAGGAGGTGGCATCTTAAGGATGGCTCTAACTTTTGTAGGGTCGACTTTGATTCCTCACTTGTTGACTATGAAACTGAATAATTTTTCGGAGGTGACTTCGAAGACACATTTCTTTGGGTTCATTTTTAACTGATACTGCTTAGCTCTTTATAACACTAGTCAGAGTGCGCCAACATGTCCTGCCCTCGTTTGGGTCTTCACTAATATGTCATCAGCGTAGACTTCTACACATTTATGCATCATGTTGTGAAAGATAGCCATCATGGCACATTGATATGTGGCTCCCACGTTCTTGAGCCCAAAAGGCATGACGACGTAGCAGTAAGTCTCCCATGGTGTGGTGAAAGAAGTCTTCTCTTGGTCAGACTCTACTAATTTGATCTGATTATACCCAGAGAAACCATCCATAAAAGATAACATCTCATGTCCAGCGGTGTTATCGACTAGAGTGTCAATATGTGGAAGCGGGAAGTCATCTTTTGGACATACCTAATTGCGGTTTTGAAAGTCAATGCAAACTCATACTCTACCATCTTTCTTAGCGACAGGTACTATGTTGGCAACCTATTTAGGGTAGAGGATGACTCGGATGAATTTGGCCTTGTGTAACTTGTCAACTTCCTCTTTAACTTGAAGGGCCATTTGTGGGTGCATCCTTCAGAGTTTCCACTTAACGGGCTTTGCGTCGGGTTCCAAGACAAGGTGATGTTCTACTAAACTTGGGTCTAGACCAAGCATATCCTCATAGGGCCATGCAAAGGAGTCGAGATATTCTTGCGAGACTTGTACAATTTGTTGACGTTCCTTAGCATTGAGTGTTATGCTAATTAGTAGCTTCTTTGGTTTCTCTTCAATGCCAAAGTTAATTTCTTCTGTAGGTTCCATGGTAGCTTGGGTTTCCTCATCGAAATGCTTGATAACCCATTGAAAGTCCTACGCCTCCTCAGTGACTGGTGCCCCTTCTTCATCATCAGTAAGCTCATATATTGTAAAATTGCTACACTGGGGATTTGATTTTGTGAAAGGTGACCCTTCATTGGCACAATTTATGACTTAGAGATCTTTGGTGAGGTGAAAGTCAAGGCTATTGATCATTCTCTCAAAGTCATAAAGTATCTCATCTAGTATGATCACTGGCTTGTTGTTTAGCCTGGATGTCTTGCGTCCTCCTGGGGTTGCCTACCAGTATTGTACATATTTAATTGGGCCTTCATGTTCCCAAAGGTCACCTCCATCACCCCTAACCTGCATTGAATACAAGCATTTGCAGTGGCCAAGAATGTCCTTCCAAGGATTACAGGAATTGAGGTTTTACTTTTGCAAGGGTCCATGTCCAAAACTAGGAAATCAGCAGGATAGTAAAACTTACCCACCCCCACCAAAACATCCTCCACCACACTCACAGGTCTCCTCTCAAACATATCAGCCAGCTGGAGCACAATTGATGTGGATTTTAGCTCTCTCAAAAATAGCTCGTCATACACAAAATATTGGAGCAGGTTCACACTGGCCCCTAAGTCTAAGAGAACTCTACCATTTATATGGTTTTCAATTATGCAGGGGATAGTAGGTACCCCTAGGTCCTATAATTTCTTAGGTGTGGCAATGGACAGAACTGACTCAACATGTTCAATAGTAAAAACCTTTTTGGACAACTGTACCCTTGCCTATATATAGAAATCAAAGATCATTTCCCTTAATTAATCTTCAAAAAAGAAAGAAAAAAGATCTCCTTTTCCTAATTAATGTTCCAAAAAATTAATGAAAAATACCAAAAATCCTTACTTTATATTCCAAATAAAAATACAAAAAAAAAAATGTATAAACCCCTTCTTTATATCAACAAATAAAAACAACACAAAAAGAATATCTAAATATGCATACATACATATTAAGCATCAATAAAATCCATAAAAATAGGACATCATTCACAAAATTCATCCCCATCCCATAAATAAACATGCTTGCCAAAAAAAAAAAATAATAATAATATCCATAAAAAAATACAAGATCATGATCATATTTGCAAGAAAAATAAAGAAAAACAAGGTTAAAATGGTTACCTTTGGGAGAAGGAAGGGTCTTTGATCTAGTGTGATTTGGACGATCCAACGGCGCGAGCAAATGCCGGCAATGGGGCACGCGTTGAGGCAATATAAAGGAACCCTAGGGAAGCTCTAATTTTTGATTTTGAGAGGGGGAAGAAAGAATTTTTGAAGTTTCGCCCTTGCAGCCCGAACTCGGGCTGCTTAAATCGACCCTCAGCCAGGCTTGGCGCAACTATTAGTTGGGCCAGGCAATTTTTAGGGATCTTTTGGCTTGGCGCAACTAATAGTTGTGCCAGCCACTTACGAATGGGTCTTGGGCCTAGTACGGGCCGCTGGCATGGCCCGGTACCCCCCCTTCTTGTTGCTTGTTACTCCCGGCAGATGCACACGCTCCCAAACGATGTATCGATCCTCATTCGACTCGCCTGGGAAGTCATGTTAGAATAAAATGAATTAAGAGCAATAGGCATCCCGATCCTACATAGAAAATTGTGAAAAAGTCTAAAAAAATCCCCAACAGAAAAGCCAAAAATATTAGAATAACTCACATAAAAAGGTAGAATAATTCACATAAAATAATAGTTCTAAAAACTAGAAAAATCCCATAAAATGATAGCTTTAAAAAATTAAAAACTCACATAAAATAAAAACCTAAAAGTCTAAAAATCAACAAAAAGAGATAAAGAAAATCCCAAAAATTTGCATAAAATAATAGAAGTAATAAAGTAATAAAATCACATGAAATGATAACTTAAAAATCAGAAAAATCCAAAAAAAATAACATAAAATGATAGCTCAAAATTTAAAAAAAAAATCACATAAAATGATAAACATAAAAAGTAAAAAAGATTCTCACATAAAATAACAAAAAAATGCGTGTGCATGTACTCCCCAAAAGCATTGCGACATCTATTCGCTCCGCTCGGGTAGTCGGGCTAGATAGACCTCGGGATCAATGGGTTCGCCCAAAGACCTCAAGCCCTGCTTCAGGCAGGGACACCGGTGGCCAGTTAAATGAGGCGGTCTCATATGATTGGACCCATAGCTACGCACATGCGTGTTTCGATGTGGTAAAATGTCAATATTTTATCAGCAATGAAGCTGTGCTATATTAATATCCTAAGTCTAAAGATTTGCCTTAGATTTTTTTATCCTACTTCAAAGTAGGAGCAACGGTGTCAATCCCGATCAACCAGTCAATGTTTCGATCGAGTTGACTCCACTGCTAAATATTTGTCATGAGTCCTCTGTCTTTAGATTCGTAGGAACATGAGTGTCTAACCTGATATTTATCACGAGCCATTTCCGAGGTGTGGACTATTGATCTGTGTAGTGTGGGTGTGCACCCTACGAGGTTTGAGGTCCGGATAACTCCGTTATGAAAAAGATCAATTGTTGGTTGAAACCAATCTGTTGAAAATGAAATTACATATCAACCAAGCTATGTGTAAACATGCATGCAGAAGGGTCCATTTCCTTTTATTTTCGTAGGCTTAAAACCTGTATTGGCACGATATCCCTGTAAAGTATATGCCTTGTGTCTGCGTATCCGTAGGATGGTCATTTGTTCTCATAAATTGTACCTGGATAGGTTCTAGGTCGAGACTTCCATCTCCTTTGTTGCTTATCACCCCTAATGGGTGCATGTTTATGCATAGTTAATTAATTTGTAAGATCATTATTGGCAGAGACTGGAATTGGATGCCCCCTTCGGCGATCATTCGATTTTTTGGTCAGATCTATTTTATGTTATTTTAAGGTTGGATGCTCTAGGTCATGTTGATCTGAGGCACGTTGGAAAAATGGCACGCACTCCCAAAAAGTGTTGCGACATCTGTTCGCTCCGCTCGAGTAGTCATGCTAAATAAATTTTGAGATATTTGGGTTCGCCTAAAGACCTTGAACCCTACTTCAAGCAGGGGCACCCGTGATCAGTTGGATGAGGCGGTCAATTCCTCATATGGTTGGACACAAACTATGGAGCCTTGTGTAGTTTTGCTTAGCGTCTATCTTTAAGTGTGGGTCGATCACCCCACTTACTTGCGAAGCTATCATATTTAGAATGAATCTCGAACATCAAATACCTTCAAAATCATCTCAAGAAACAAATATTTTTCTCACTATAAGGCATTCGCAACTCATCCCACCTCGACTATGCCCAATAATGTCGCTAAGCGCTTGGGGATTGATTACCTTGAGAAACTAATGTTTAGCCTGGCATACATGGCTTTCGTTTTCTCACTATGTTACTCATCTAATGTTTAAAGTTTGTTTCGAATGCAGAGGACCCGTCAGTAATGTCTTAAGCCTCTTCGGATGTCTCTTTTCTTTGGCATTCAATCATTAGTGATCGGATACTAAAGAGGTATATCTGTAGCCACCCAAATTTGGTCCAAGGCCCAATTGAAACACATTTTAAGAGAGGAGCATCTCCGAGCTTTTGATGGTATGTATGGAACCCTTAGGAACCCTTCTGAAACCTTAAGAACCCTTCCAAACCCTTAGGAATCACCCTAAATCCCTTAGAATTTACTTCGAACCTTTAGAAACCAATCCCAACCCTTAGAACCCCTTTCAAACCCTAAACCTAACCTTCCCTAGCAATGGATGAAGAGTGGTATACCAGGACTAGTTGTGAGCTTTTACTATGATTGAATCTTATATCATTGAAATGTAGAAGTCCTCAGCTTTTCAACGGGCCAAGAATCACCCCAATCGGAGCTCTGTACGCAAAGATATGGCGGTCCAAACCCAAGGGGCAAGATAGTAATTTCATGAAACCCCCTTAGGGATTTGGAATAACTAATAGTTGCACCAGGCCATTTCTCCCCATAAATGGCTTGGCGTCACTAATAGTTGTGCCAATTATAGGTGGACCCCACCTCGGGGATCCAACTTTCTGACACTGTGCATGCACTGTTTTATTGTGCATATGCCTGGCGTAACTAATAGTTGCGCCAGGCATATGAACAGTAACCTCTAGATTTTGCCTTAAAA
The DNA here is from genome assembly GCA_021018995.1 of Chloranthus sessilifolius. Taxonomy (NCBI): domain Eukaryota; kingdom Viridiplantae; phylum Streptophyta; class Magnoliopsida; order Chloranthales; family Chloranthaceae; genus Chloranthus; species Chloranthus sessilifolius. Next base: position 34,160,234 of record CM037596.1, on the reverse strand, counting down.
ATTGAGATTGAGGTTTGACTTATTGATCATCTTAACCTTTGGAGTGTGTTTTGCTAGTTCTGTTGCACCCATTTACTACCTATGAGTAACCCTTAAGTGATTTGAAACACTAACCTATCATCTACCATTAAAACCACCTTCACACATTTTCAAGCTCTTAAAATCCTAAGAAACCTTAGAGTAGAGATTACCTAATTGATAACCCCAATTAGCACCTAAGTAGCCTCCACCCACCCTTTTCCTATAAATAGAACCCCCCTCCCCTTGGATTAAAGGTTGAGAAAATTACCTAAGAGAGAAAGAGCATAAAGTGAGAAGATCTTTCTCCCTTTGGTGCACCATTGCTCATACAAATTTTAGAATTGATAAACCTCCTTCCAAGCCTCACCTTTCATAAAGAGTCTCTAGGTTACCTGTGTGCTATCCATTTGTCTTCCCTCTCTACCTCTTAACTAGCAAGCCTTAGAGGTTAGAACCCCTTTTTCCACCATTTAAGCCTTTAAAAGCTCATCAAAGCAAGTCAACGCAAGGCTCCTCAACAGTGCAACAAGCGCCCAAGAGCTCCGGCTCTCCCCTCGATTCCCCTACCTTCTTGGTCAGTCCTCCATCCTCTCATTTATACCGTTACGCCGTCGAATTTTCGGTAGGAACGAGGGGGCACAAATAGGATTTAAGACTCATTTGGACAAGAGGAAGCCATTTTATTTTCTTTTTCATTATTTTTGTTTTAGCCATTAGTAGAGATCGCATTAAGTGGGTTGATTGGGTGCCTAACACCTTCCCAATCGATAACCGAAGCCCCTACCCAATAACCTTTGGTAGGGACCGAATTCAGAGTCATATTTGTGGCACTTAGGTGATTATAAAAATGATCTAGGTTTTTCGGGACACCAAAAGCTCTGGGTGGTGACTCTATATTTTTTGTTAGTAAGTGCATCGTCGTGACGGGATCTTCAAAAATCCCACGGTTGCACAACCTGTCTGAGTATGTCTGATATTTTTTAGGACGATTTTTCCTAAGGTGGGGATAATGTAATGACCTTGAAATTCTGAATGAAATTCAACTAATTTGATATGAGTTCCTGGCACAAAAATCGAGATGAATTAAAATATTTTAACTTAATATTATTGGCAATAATATTAATCCACAGTTAGGCGAAGTCAAGTGTGACTTCTTACAAAAATCTAAGTTCTGTAAGACGTGTGATGAGGCGTGGTACGCTGAAAATTTTGTGCATGTGCTCCACACCTGAGTTTAAACTTAGAAGAGAATTGAAATATCAAAGATATTTCATTGGTTTAGCTTATAGGGGAAAGGAGAGGGTTAGGATACATATCTCTTATCTTCTTCTTCTTGCTTCTTGTTAATCCATAGCTAAGGAATTTAGATTGTTAAGTCATTACTCTGAGAAACCATAGTTAGAAGAAAACTTAGTGATAGCTTAATTTAGGAGTGTGGAATCAACATCAATACGTTGAGTTTGTTACGAGGAGAGATTATCATCTCTGTGTGCTGACGCGGAGCCGCACATCTGCTCTTCGAATCGTAGACGACGATAAACGGCGATAAATTCATGATTTTGGATCCGAAACCCTCTTCGGATCTCATTTGCCTAATACCCGAGAGCGACACTAAAGGAGGTGAGTTATTAAGTTTATTGTAAGATTTAAGACCTAATAAATCTATAGATGCATGGGTATGTGTGATTTGTTGAGAATTATTAAGGTTTAAGAATGAAAATAGGTTGAGTTAATGAACGACATTAATGACAGAAACTATCATATTTGATTGATCAAATTAGGTAATTGATCGATCAAATTTAGAATTGATCGATCAATGTGAAAGATTGATCGATCAAATCTTATATGCACTTAATGAAACAGGAAGTGTGTTTTTCTGGAAGTTCATGCCCGACAGACATTTATCGATCAAATTGGGATGTGATCGATCAATTTGAAAGGTTGATGGATCATTTGGAAGTGATCGATCAAGTGTGAGAATGATTGATCAATGAGGATATTAATCGATCAATGTGAAAGATTGATCGATCAATTGGGAAATTGATCGATCAAATCGTATAATTTAGTGTGCTAATAGGAAGTCAGTATTTTGGGAAAATTTAAGTCTGACTTGCTTGATCGATCAATGTAGACATTGATCGATCAAATTGAAAAAATGATCGATCAAACAAGGAAGTTGAATCAATCAAATTTCCTCTGTTCTGTGTGAATCAAATTGGAAGATTGATCGATCAAACAAGGAGATTGATCGATCAATTACCCTTATTTCTGCTGTTTTGGTTTTATGGGGAAAATACTACTAGACATTGTACCAGTTGATGTCCTGATATTTTTTACACTTAGTATACTATATTTGTGGTCTAGGATGAGACCATGATGTTTTGAAAAGCTTTGGATTTGCTTAGAAAGGTCAGATCTAAGGTAGGGGAAATTCAACTTAACTTGTATCTGATTTTGACTGCATATTTTTTGAGTGTCGGTATCTGATTTTCGTCTTTTAAAAGCATGCCCTGCATATGATAAAAGTTCTGTTATCTGATTCTGTCATCTGTTTCTGCTATCTGATTTTGTTATCTGATTATGTCATCTGATTCTGTAATTTGATTCTGAGGTCTTTATGTGTATTGATTTAAAGTTCATGTGACGAATCCCCCTGACGTGACAGGATATCCACGACCGGCACAATGGGATATCCGTGTATCTGATTTGTAAACCCCCTGGCACAAGTTGCTCTCCTTTGACGAGGCTTGATGCAAATATCTAAAATTATTTATTGAACAACGATGGTCGGGGTTATCCATCAACACACATCTGGCTACCACGTGCTATATTCACGGGAGTTACTTAAGTATATTTTTTAAGTCACTAAATAATGTATGCATAACATTTGAAAGCTTTGAAACTTCTGTCTGATGTTTAACAGTCTGCATCTGTTCTGCTCTTTAAAATTTAGCATCTGCCATTTGATTATTTCTGTCTACATTCTTTGTTCTTGATCATCTATTCTGAGTTATGTTCTACAAATCATGTTTTACATTTTAGATGCAAATTTAACTGAATTTCTTCTATTGAGCTTAAATGGTTAGCTCACCCTATTTTTAATATCTTAGGTTCTGAGGCTCAGGTGCCAGGCACTGAGAGTGACCCAGATTACCAGTCTGAGGCTGAGGCTTGAGGAGGAGGAGGGCACTGATATCCCTGTTGACTAGTTTTATCCATAGCTAGGGTACTTAGTTTTGTATTTTTGGGATCTGTATTCGCATTTTGGATTATTTGGTCTGGTGGCCACCGTTTTGTATTAAACTCTGTAATTACTTTTAGTTATTATTGTATACATCTTATTGGGAACCATTGATTTTGTGTGATAGTTGTATATCACCAGTGGTTCTTCTTGGTTCCTATTTTGTGGATGTATATTCTTTTTTGTATATTAATACATGTATTTCTCTTTCTTTTAAATGCCTTATATGATGACTCTATCAGCCTCTTTAATAGTGTCTGCTCTGATCTTCGCTAGATTAGCAGACATTCTTTGTCTTGTTATGGGAATCATCCAGAGTATAATCCTAATGGCACGGATTCTCGGGTGCAAAAATCCAGGCTGTCACATTTTTTTTCTAGTAGAACTAGCTTGTTCTCTTCTAAGTTCACTAAGAAGAGAACAAGTAAGAGACCACCTCTTTGGTCTCTTACTGCTGACTCTAGTTTCTTACAATCCCTGCACTGCCCCCATTTTCTCATCTGAAGAGAAAAGTCGTGCACAAGTGCAAGAACCTGAAGCTTTGATATCGAGCTCATCTACACATATATCTTCAACATGCAGATATCACACAAATAAATTTTTTGATCATGCAGTGAATAAAATAATGTGAGCAATCCACGTGTGAAGTAGAATGGCAGTAGCACCAAGCTAAGTGAAAGATTCATCTAATGGTTACTTCGAATGAATAAATCAGATCCACCAAATGCTACATCACACTAAAATGAACTGAAATCTTTGAAGTCTTGATTTTAAATTTGATTGTAAGTGCTTTTCGAGAATCTATACTTTATACAATCGGGAAGACTTTAGTGGTGTCTTCACATCATATGTTATACTTTCGCTTATCCCTTCCCAATTAAATGGTAAAATGAAGAGCCAATTGCAACACATCATCGACACACAAGAAGGTACGCAAGATCCAAGCTCTCAAAATTACCCGATCTCTATAGTCTTCGGAAAGGAAAAGCCTGGTCATGTTCGAGGCTATGGCTTGGGCATGACCCCCACTAGGTTGTGGGGCTCGTCTTCTAGCCATGGTGAGGTCTTAGTTGATGTGTTTGCTAGAATGCAAGCAAAAGTGAAAGAAATGGATGAGCAGATAAAGCTTAAAGAGGCCGAAATGGCATGGAGAGATACCGAAGTGGCTCGGGTAGATGCCGAAGTGGCTCGGGTAAATGCCGAGGTGGTAGAGCTTAAGAGTATTGTTCAAATGCTAGTTTTGCAGACATGTATAATTATTTTTTATTAATATAGTTGTAACAGATTTATTACAAATAAAGAATTAAAATATTCATTCTAAAAGAAATTCATAGTTTTTGTGGCTTTATTAAAAGATGTAATTGTTTGTTTTTTATTCTGCAGGCTGCAGGCCCTCAGCAATAATTGAAGTGCTAGAAAATCTAGCAGAGCAAATAATTGGTGGTAAGAAATATAGTAAATATTAGCTTTTGATAGTACCCTTAAAAGTGGACTCTATAAACTACATTTTTTGTGGTATCCGAGCTCTTAGAGCAAATAATTGGTTACTGGCTAACAAAATGGATTTTTGAGGAAGTGAGAGAAACTGGTGTTTTTGTAGATTCTCTCCACCACCCTTACTTTTCGGGTACTGGAGAAAATATAATCAACAAGTGAGGTTGGGATTGTGTTGTGGATCCCACTCTGGTTACCTTGATTTAAATGCTAAAATGATCTTACACCGTTACTAGTTTAAGATCTAAATAATCAGTATCATCAAAGTATTAAATCTTATATGGAAGGGAAAAAGGGTTCAAAACTCTTTTTTTTAAGGAGATCTAAACCATTAGATCTGTATACTTTAATGCCAACCATTGTTCTTAATTTTAATGGTTGATATTAAAGTTTATAAATCAGAACTATTTAAATTGATCATAGATATGCTATACGCGATGTATAGATTATTATACTTTAATGATGTAAGATCCAAATTTCAATTAATGGTGTAAGATCATTTGTTGACCTTGTGGTGCTCACACTTTTTGATCTTACAAATATGTGACCTATTGTGATATTTCGGAGTGCTAATTATTATCAAATTAAAATCTGATAAAAGGTGAGATGAAAGAGATGAAAACAACAACCCTAAAATATACAGACCTGCAAGAATATAGGGTTATTTTGTAGCAAGTTTTAAAAGTGAGAGTTTGTCCCACAGGGAGTAGTGATTCATAACCTAGAAGGTTGTATAGCAGACCTCCAGATTTGCTACATATCTGATAATTTTAGCCTAATCTAAGAAAACAAGGAAAGAAAGAGAGTTTTTTGGGTGTCACTAGATCTAAACTACAAAACAGAAATACAAAACTAGATCTAAAAGATGAGGGAGATGAATGGCAAAATAAAATATAAAATGGGGAGAAATAGACAGCTAGGGACTGGTTCTTATTGTAAAAGAGATCAAGACTTGGGAATTTGCAGCTGTCCTTCACTTGGCATAAGTGCATGGTAGAAGAATTCAATTTAGACCAGAGGTTTGAATTGATCTTAAGGCTATGATCTATCCACTTTAATGGTCACAGATCATCCTAGGGATTTCTTTCAATCCAAAGGCATCATCAATTAGAACATTAAAATTTCTACAGATGTTGTGGATGTAAGGCTACAAGCTCAGGCATCCACAGGAATATTTAACCTAGAAAAATCAGATGGCAATCAAGAGATCTAAAGGTTAAATGAATGGGTAATTCCCAAATACATAAATCCGATTGAGAATCTAATGGAACCAAAAGATTTATAGATTTAATTGAACTTTGAAACCAATAATTTATTGAATCAAAACAACTTCCAATATATTGTTCTCAGATCTGTAGTCTGTGCATCAATCTACACATCTCCATGCCGATTTTATAATTATAAACCAGATCTGAGCTACTACTAACAGGCTGGATTAGAGAGAGAAGGGGGAAGAGAAAAGGATAAATAAAACCTAAAATTAAACCTAAATGAGTTAAGGAGAACTCAGAGAATTTCCTAAGTCCCTTGTTGAAGAATTACAACAAAATAGACGGATATTTATACATATGAATTGATCCAAGTGCCTTGAGTTGCTACCAATCCGAGAAGGGGAATTGATTTCAGTTTATGCTAATCTATGTGTTTAGCATTCTAGCCAATCAGAGAGAAGAGAGAGATCCATTCAGTTATGCACAGCTGAAATGGTTTGCTTCCCGTCGAGAGTTGCTCCATTGAGTTTGAAAAACAGTTTGCATGTGAGCAGACTTCTTTTGTGCTTTGGAGTTCTCAAAAATACCCCTGCCGACCAAAGATAATTGCTAATGCAGTTCCAAGATAGCTATACTACTGTTATTACCAAAACAGCCATCACATTTGTTGGTATTTGCTGAAAAGACTTGAGGCTTGATGAATTTTAAACTGTAGCAGAGAGACAACAGCTTGATAGGTTGAGATGGCTTCAGCAATTAATGGGCTTTAGAATCTGCAGCTTCAGCAATCCTTTCGTGAGGTTGAGAAGATGAGCTTGAGAGAATGAAGTAACAATTTGATAGGTTGCTGAAGTTGTTCTTGAACCAATCGGTAGGTACTGAAGTGCAGCTGGAAACTCAGCAGCTTCAGATGACAATTCATGAGGTTCTGTAGTGCAATTCCAGAGGATGAGAGGAGAACTCGACAGGTTGCATGTATGTTCAATCCTCTTGACAGGTTTGTGCATTGAAGCTGTCGACAGGTTAGTATTTACTACATTTCAAGAGGTTGGAGGAAGACCTTGCTGCTTGGCTCGAGAGGATGGGAGTTAGAGTGCTCGAGAGGATGGCTGAAGGTGCAAGGTGTCATTTCGAGAGGTTGATTCAGCATCCTCTTCAACCATTCGACAAGTTTGACTGGCTGCTTCATATTCCACTAGAGAGGATGACTTGTGAGCTGCACTATTCGACAGGTTGCTGAAGGTGTGCTTCTACAAGTCGACAAGTTGGTTTGGGAGCTGATCTGCTCGAGATGTTGGAGCTGTTGAAAGTGTGCATTCGATAGGTTTGATCAGCAGCTTATGAACCATTCGTGGGGTTCATTTTAGAGGCCTGAACTGCTCGAGCTATAGCTGCTGGAGCCTTTTGCAGCTTTGAACCTCATGAGCATCCATTTGAGTTGGGACTTCTAAAGTATGGGCTGCTTGCTGTAGTGTGCAACTTCTGTGCAGCTGCTCTCCTGCATTGCTAGTTCAGCTTGGGCATGCTCAAGTCCTCAATGTGATGGCTGCATCAGCTTTTGTCAGCTCCACATCTAGAGGGGGTGCTTTGAAGGTCATGCTGAACTACTAGCAGCCTGAACTTGGAATGTTGTGGCTGAATCTCTGATTTGCTAAGCTACTTGGCAGGTTTAATTTGAAACTCTTCTTAATCATAGCTGCTTGAGTGTGTAATAGATGAAACTACTGTAGCTTTCATGGATGCAGCTGCTGTTGATGGTGACCCACATGGTTGAGCTACAACTGTTTAATAAGCTGGAATGTTAGCTTGCTAAATGTGATCCACATGATGCTTTGCAACTGCAGCTAGTGTGCTAATGTGCAGCTATTTAATATGCACTTGCTGAAGCTGTGAAAGTGCCGAGTCACATAGGGTGCAGCTGCTGTTATAACTTTTGAAAGTACTGAATCACATGCTCCAGCTAAAGTCTTCTTCTGCTCAAGTAAACAGTAGGTAGCTGCAGGAGGCTCTTGGTTGACTCTAATCTCCTCTTCTTAGCACATATTCATGGATGGTTGCATATTTATTCCTAAATGCAAAAACACATTTAAAAACTAGTTATTAATTACTCTATGCTCTAGCAAAAGTCAAGTTTAAGGGATAAAAAGTGGTATAAATCAGTGACTAACAGGACCACCTACCTAACATATAGAGGCAGGGTCATGAATAAAAAACTTGACATATAGACAAATGGTGCCACCCTATGGCACTGGGTGGTTGTTTTGGTTTAATAGTTCAATTTTTTTTTCTTTAGACGTGACTGTCCTGCTAGATGATTGAAGTACTCTTGAGTCACAGCACTTGAATGCACTTTCTGATGATACACTAGGTGGATAGTGATTTTGCAGGTTGGCGTTCTGGGGTGTAGTTGTATTGAGACTAGCATGTAGGGCTTGATTTTAAACTATATATAACTTATAAGAAAAAACCTCACTATAGTTTGGTTGGTTTCCTAGAAATAATATTGGCTACTTAGAGCAATGAATATCTCCTACTTAATAAGAAGCGTGGATAGAATTCCTGACTTTGAAATTACACACTTGGATCATCACTACTAGGGGTATACTCTTTCACATTGGTTTAAAAATAGTTTGACTAATTTTATAGCCTATAATCAATGATCTTTGGATTGTCTCCAGAATTATCGTCCCTTTACCAATCAGTTTATTTTGTCTCAATATTTTTTGCCTAAGTACTGAGTTGACTTCCTGTGAATTTTTCAGAAGGCTGCTTTTAGAGACCGGCAATCTTCAAACACGAGGAACCACAGAGGTAATTATAATCACACCCGGAATGATCATAATGACAGAGAGGGGACCTGGAATACCAGCTCTAGATCATGGAATACTGGACGGAACCATGGGCGCACCAAACTAAGAAGCCAACCCGATCTGACAAATCATGGGATTCATATCGGCACGAACCACTTACTTCGTATCAGGCGCATAATGGCTGGTGTTCTGTGTTCATGCCTGGGCTCGCTATACTCGTTCTTGATATAGACTTTACTTTGTTTTTTCTTTTCTTTTTATATCTGTAATGTAGTTATTTTGGATTAACCAAAAATACTGGCAACTAAAGATGACCTAGATCAAATATTGTTGTATGCTTTTACTTGGCCTTCAGTGTTCCAGAATGTATTTGTTGATTAATTTTATAAGGGGCATTTTTGGAATGAAGTGTCCAATGGTGCTACAGGTTTAAAATTAAAAAGCTAAAAAAGGCTACAGGTTCAAAAATGCTACAAAAATGCTACAGGTTTAAAATGCTACTAGCTAAAAATGCTACAGCCAATATCTGGGGAAATTTGGGATAATTTTTTCATTTCTAAAAAAAAAAAAAATACTCTTTGCCGGTGGTTTAAAACTGTCGGGAAAATATTATCGTTGTGATAATTCCCGGCAGTTTTAAACTGCCGAGGAATCAAAAAGTTAAATACATTACCGACGGTTTTAAACTGCCGCCATTAACTTTCTCTAACGGTAACTACTAACATAGTTTTGACCATTTCCCGACGGTTTAAAACTACCGGGAAAAGACATTTATTGCCGACGGATAAAAACCGCTAGGAAAATCGCCGATAAATGTTTTACCTACGATTTTTTCCTTGGCAGATTCAAAGCTGCTGGCAAAAAAACTAGCGGCAGTTTTGGCACTTTTCACCGGCGGTTTTTGGCCGCCGGTAAAAGAGATACTATTTGTAGTGTGTGCCACTTGGAATGAAACATTGACCGCCTGGTACACCCATGTTCTCAAGATCCTTTGTGTGGGCAATTGGGACAAAAGATGATCTCCATCATGGGATTCAAAGTGTTCACCGCATTCTGGCTAGAGTAGATAGGGGGGGAGGCTATAGTTTCATTGGGTGTAAATAATGGTACCCATTTTCAAAGCCACCTAATATTTTTATGGCGTTGGGGACAATCCGCTAGATCACATGTCACGTGGATCAACCCCGAACAAATCTTGTTTTGGGTTGATCACCCATGGGAAATTTGATTTTAAAAATTAATATTTGTTGACTTTTTTACCCTCTATTTGATGGGTCAAAGATAAGGTAACGCCCCAAAACTTTGGTGCATTGATTTTTTTCAACTTTGACCACATTTTTAATGGTGGAAAAGTCATGAAAACAATTTTTGTTTTTTGAATGGGATCTGATCGACCTTACGTAAGTTTCTATTGCACCCGATCCTCATTATAGACGCCACATGATGGCCAACTGATGATGAGTGTAGAGATTTCTCTACACCTAGGTGCATAGTCCGGAGCCTCTACTTTTACATATCTTGTTTCAAATTAATGTTGGCTGGTTTTCTCAAAATATCGATCCTATTTCCAATATATGTCGGTCCCAGCCAAGCGCAATATAGTACTGAGCATAAATTTAAATATCACTCATATGCAATACATACTGGCCGATATGTATCAAATTAACCCCCACCAGATAGGATATTATCCCCCTAATTTATATATTATCTAATATAAGGTCAGACAACTCAAATATCGAACCACATTAGCCTTTCGATATGAAGTCGACATAATACTAAATGTGACCTTTGGGAATTATTTATTTATAATTTTAATTAAATGATTTATATACTTCTTTAATATCTTCCCCATGCACCTCTCGAGGTTGGGGAAGATTGACCCGCATATCACTCTTTACTTTGAGAATCGATCTATTAATTCTTGGCCGAATTTTTATGTTTCAAGGCTTAAAAATGGATTGAAGTGAACTAAAATGGATTGATTAATTTTGAGAATCGATCGATCGATCGATTCTGAGCTGAATTTTCACATTTTTAATGCTTGAAAATGAGTTAAAGTGGGTCAACGTGAAGTATTAGGCTTAAGGGTAACCCTATAAATACCATGTTATGAGTTGGAGTTTGGGAGTTCTCTTTTACACATTATCTTTATTTTCTCTCTACTTTTTTCATCATTTTTAGGTTTTAGAAAGGAGATTAACCTTCATTTTGATTAAATCATAGCATTCTACGTAGATTAAAGCTACTTTATAGATCTATTTAGAGACTCAATCAGGTTCTTTTAATGAATTCTTTTTATTTTTTTTATTTTTTTACAATTTTTGTGTTGAAATGTGTGGCTAAATTTCTAAGATCTAATGAATCTCATCTGAGGGATTCATCCATAAAATAGATCTATGATGAGGACTATATTAGATGCTTGTGTGGATTATTTGTCATGTGCTCTTGCCGTTTTATGGTATCTAATCATAAATATCGGATATGAGAATTCGTCATATTTTTTTCATGATCATAGATCTGTGAATAGGAACCCTAATCTTATTTTTAAATGCTAAAATTTTAATTCATTAATTCATTGTGATTAGATTTATTTTAATACAGTGGATATTTTGATTCGTTTCTTTAGAAGATTTGGAAGGGCATTACTTTAGACTTTAATATTGATTTATTCATTTTATTCTTCCTTTGATTATTAATTGATTTTGATGATTTATTTGGTGTTGCATCTATACCATTCCAACCGTTAGATCTAAAAATATGGATGATGAAACAAAGATGGGGGGATTTAGTATCCTAAATCTCTCTTGTTCCTTTTTAGTAATTTCATATTGCGTAGTTTCGTTTAATTATTCGATTCATCATATTCAGTAGGCTAGATTAAGATTAGTGTTAATTCAAGTAAGCTCTTAGATTAGTATTTTGTATCATTTTAAATTTTATTTGACATCTTTGAGGGATCGACCCCGTACTCTACACCCGTTTACTACGGTACAACTCATGCACTTGTGAGTAACACTTTTAAATTCACATTAGTTCTCACAACCCTATCATGTATCGTTATTCTAATACTTCACTTTCTAACTGTTTTGCAGGCCATATTATTATCCATCAAAATCGTTCCACCATCTACCACTTTATAAGACGTGAACTAATCCCTATTTGGATACATGTGGTAGGAGCACCCTGAATCAAGTATCCATCGATTCAGTGAGTATTTATCAGAAACCACTGATAATATGTTTCCATCATCACTCAGAGTTTGTTCGGCTATATCAGCCTCATCAACAACCCATTTTTGCTTCTTATCCTTAGCATCGTTCCTCGTAGTTTATAACTAAGGACAACGCCTTCTAATGTGACCCTTCTCGTGAGACTTATAGCATTTTACAATTTTTCTATTCATGTATTTAGATATGAACTTTGATCTACCCCTTCCAGACTTACGATTATCTGATCTCCCCTTAACAAACGAGCCATCTGCTTGTGTATCACTATCCAAATATTTCTTCCTCACGTCATTACAAAGCAATGCTGTTGTAACCGACTCCTGTTCAATAGTCTTCCTTCTATAGAGTAGCATAGTAACTAGGTGCTCATAGGAATCAAGGGGGGAAGAGAAAAGCAATTGTGCTTTGTCTTCATCCTTAACCTCTTCTCCAACATTTAATAATTCAGAAATTATTCTATTAAAGTTAATAAGATGTTCGTTGAGAGGTGTACCTTGATTCATGTGCAACTTGTACAGTTGCTTCTGGACATATAGACGACTCATCAGAGATTTCGTCATTTAGAGACTCTTCAATTTGGCCCACAACGTTGCCGTCGAGTTCTACCGTATCACGTTATACGTAATCTCCTTCGCTAAACATAGTTGAATTGTACTACATGTTTTAAGTTCAAATTCTTCCCAATCACCATCAAACATATCCGCCGACTTATCCATAAGCCCTTTCAATGCCTTATGCAGCCCTTGTTGAATCACGGTATCTCAGACTTGTTCTTGCCACAAGTCGAAATTAATCTTCTCGTCGAATTTCTCAACCTAGAACCTCACATTCAAAACTTTTATGGACTTCAATGTCATCTTCAATCGTAAAACAAAAATCTAATTGCTCTTATACTAATTTGTTGTGCGCAAGCTCTTAAATTAACCAGCAATCTCACGATGAATGATCAAATAAGGATGCAAAATGAAAGGAATCAAACACAATCATGCAAAAGATAATATTTACGTGGTTCAGTAATATGCATACGTTCATGGGCAACGATGATTCACTATATTGATGGTTTCACAAGAATACAAGAATATTCAAGCCTTACCAAAGCTCTCTACAAAACTCTAGGTATGTTTACCAAAGCTTTAAAATGATATTTCAACTCTCTTAACGCTTCCAATAGCTTTTCCTTTATATAGAAGACATTAAATCTTATTTCTAATTATATAAGAGAAACTAGCCTTAAATAGAAGATCTAAATCCTACTTCTAATCAAAGATTTAGAGCAAAAAAACAACATTGTACCTCTCCAAGACTATGAGGTGTCCCTCTAAAGGTAACATGATCAAATATCATTCTGCCCAATGTATCTTGTAAACATCCATTTAGTCCACAGGGAGGCTAATTATTGATCCCGACTCATCATATGAATACGATTCGAGTCATTAGGGACATTCCAAATAAATTTGGAGAAAATACTTCCATTTTTCTTCAATGCTATTTTAGGGAGCAAGAAACATCTAGACCAGAAGATTTCACTACAAAAATAAGGTGTTTCAACGCCACTTGCTGCTAAGGTAGTTTTTGAAAGCGACAAGATAATAGCGGCAGTTTTTGGTAGCGACAGAACTAATAACAGCAGTTTTTTGTTAAAAAAAACTGCTGCTAATAGTTTTTTTTTTTGTAGTGTTTGGAAGCTATCGAGGATAGATTGATTAGCTCTAAACGCCCCACAAAGGATAGAAACAGGGTTTTCCAGCTTCCAATTCGATCCTTAATCTTGTCAATGGGATGGCTGCATAGATAATAAGACCTTGTTTGACAATGTTGCTTTCCAAAAGCACTTTTGAAGATAAAATATTGGGTGAGAAACACTGTCCACCTAAGGACTTAGGCCTTGTTTGGCCACCTCTAGCTGAGCACACATAATTTTAAATTAGAGATGACCATGTCTCGAGTAGAAAGTACTTCTCACCCAATATTATACTTTGAAAAGTGATTTTGGGAAGCAGCTTTGCCAAACAGCCCTTAGTCATTCAGTTGGAGAACATGGGCACTACCAAGAATCTCATTGGCAGTTGGCCTTCGAAAAGCTAGAATTCGTCGTTGATGGCCACTCTGTTGTGGCACGCATGTCACTAACTCCTACAGCTCGGAATCGGATCGTGGGACTTTTGTGCGTGCATTTCACATAATACTATGAGAACCAAGATATATGTAAATACTATATCTGATGGTAGATGATCACTACTGCCTGCCCACTTGGCATATATATATATTGACGAATAAACTAAAAGTAATAGAAGGTGGCGATGTGACTCTAATATTGTAATCAAAGGTCCTACTAAAGATAGTGAAGTGTTACTTAACTGTAGTTAAGTGGTCTGTTATAAAATAAAACAAAAACTGTAGTTAAGTGGTCCTCAATTGGTGTATGCATATATTGGAATACTTTGTTAATACTATATGAGATCTCTGGTATGGTTAAAGTCAAATATTAAAAAGCACCAACAATCCCTTGTTGTAGTTGATTGATGAGGGTCGGAATGAGCATGGTTTCGGATGTGGTACTTATCGCCCATTCGATTGGTAAGCGGAAAAATGGTCCGGATCAGGATCGGTGCATCGGATCAGCCGATCCTAAAGCAAAAAGTTTCTAAGCTTAAAATTCAGTTTTTTTTATTAAACATTGAATAAATGAAAAAAAAAATGAATGTACATGGTACCACTAAATTTAGATGATATTGGACCATGTTGACTAAAAAGAGAGTTCTTCATCCCAATATTTCATGCCAAAGATCTTAAGATCACGTTCCCCCTATCAAATAGCACCGATGATGATCCCACATGGTGCAAATCTTAGAAAGCGACCATAGTACTAAGTTACTTGGTGTTTACCCATCTTATAGAATAATAACTTTCTCTAAGCTTTGAATGGGCAGCTTCCCTAATGCCCGCCGGTTTCTTTGTGGTGGATTCTTTGGGCAAAAACTTCATTTTTCGGTGAAGAAACGCGAAGAAAGTAAAGTAATTGGGGTTCTCGGCCGAGCCTGACGGATCTGGCGAAGAAAGTAAAGTAATTGGGGTTCTCGGCCGAGCCTGACGGATCTGGATCATTTGAGCCAAAATCGATCCAGATCGGGATTGCCCCAGATTTGAAACCATGTGAATGAGATCCATGTTGCTTCCTATGATAAGAATGTCATCCACATGTTATGGCACATATAGGGTGAACTCTTGATAAATCATGTCATCTATAGATGGTTGATGCCCCCATCATTATCATGTTTTTTTTTTTTTATATAATTAATGGGATTGGAGGGTCCCTACCATTTTATTGAAAAAAGGAGAGAAGATTACATACGATAATGAATATAAATCAAATCCTCTCTCATGCAAGAGTTGAGAAGGGTAGAAATATCAGTCATACCACCGGGATAACATCATTCACATCAATTCCGATTCGAACAAGGAGATCAGTGCTATAATTCACTCTCACCATATGTGGTGAAATAAACAACATTGAAAGTGATGAGCAAGTGAGTTTACCTTCCGCAAAGAGAAGGAATATATATTGCCACAAAGTGATGGGAAAGTGCGCTATAATTCATCTCTCGCCATCATCATCATGTTGCTTCTCATGAGTAGGAAAAGTAGTTTTAAAGCTATGATAACGACTTCCTTTTTGTAACATTTATAATATCTACTCTCTTCTCATTTCTTGCTAGAGCATATTTTATTTGCTCAGATAGAAAGAGCAGAGACAGAGAGGTTGCTGCTAGAGCAGAAAAATCCTACTTTGCAGGGCGTTATCAATGAGAAGAGAAGCCCACAAAAACAAGTATACATGACCGTAGAAAAGAGCTGACAAAAAACTATGCGAAATGCAACCGCAGTTATTAGTAGCATGATGTAAATTTCTAAGTGGCATTAACCATTCAATAAATGAGATCAAAAGTTGATATATAATGTAACGAATTTCACGGGAGGGTTTGAGATAATATACACTTGTTAAGATAGCATATACTTAATTATGGTTTGTATCTGACGGTGTAAGAATGAATGAGTAGTGATTAAAATCATTTGGATATTTTGAGATCTTAAATATAATTTATGAAACCTTTTGTACTTGCATCTACTTGAAAGGTTACTCTTCCTGATAAAAATTAAAATTAATTATAGATGAATATACTGTTAGAAGTTTTATTTTGGTAGCTGTCACTATGGTTAACACGTCGATCGGTGAATGGTGTAAGATCAATCTTGAGATGTGTTGTGACAGCCCGGGTTTCTACACCTCGAAGCCCGCGCCATCAGTGGGTTGGCACTGAGGCCGAGCCCCCGAACGAAGCATATATCATACAGTTGCACAGCAGAAAACAAAGCGGAACCATGTCCAATGAATCATCATAGCAAAAAAAGAACTAGTACTATTCTTCAAAAACTCAAAATGACAGTTCTAATTTCATATAATTCTTTATGGAAAAAGAACTGACAAGAATCACCGGTAAGGGTCGTACCTTACCGAAATATGGTTCACCAAAAGAAATACAATCATTTGCAACATTTACAACCAAAGTTCAACCAACACATCCTGAATCCTAGGGCCGGACCTACTCTGACCTAGTACAAAGAAAGCAGCTCTCAGGGTGAATCTCCTCCAAGTCCTCCCCCGAAGCTAGCTCAGAATCCTCCCTCTCAGAAATCCTGGTATCAACGTCTTCACCTGAACCTGTGACATATAATCGAGAAATGAGCTTCATCCAAGCTCAGTAAGAAAAAACTCATAGCATGCTTATTATAACGGCAACATAGATCTTATGGCATAATGAAACAGAATAATCGGGACGTATACACAGTGTATGGTCATGGCATGAAACATAGGTACAAAGCTTGTTCGAAATTCAAAAGAGATAGGCCCACATCTTCTTCCAACACAAGAAAAGAAAAACTTAAAGTGGTATGCTTAAAGTAATAGAATGAGGAGCTATAGCCTCAAGCCCCCGATGAAATACCCACCATCGTCGCTCATATGAATCATTTTTACATATATCTAAGGTCCCATAAAGTTGGACACTTGGCTGAACATATTTACCGTCATGCGGTAGGAGTCACAAAACACATAGCACAAAGGTGTACGGATTAGCCGCCATACCGGTCGGGTATTCACATAAAACCTTAAATCGAAGTGTGTACATATAGCTCATCGCCGTGTAAAGTAATAATTATAACTTAGATCATAGGTCGGAAAGAAGTGTGAAGATACTTGCACAACACATTAGATTGAATCTTGAAAGATTCCACAACTCATACATGAATCGAAAACGTACGGATGCACATGTCCTTCCAAATTGAATTCGTAACCACACATATAATCAATTCAAAGAAACATCACGTCATAATACACACATGTTAACGTAACAATGTGCATAGTATCAAGTGTTCCTTACCTCGAGATCTTAACCCTCACTAGCTCATACCGTCGTTTGGGTTAGCCCCCTTCATCATACAATACTAAGTCACCTAAAATGTAAAATCCAATGTTCACTCATTAGAGCAGTGCTACACATTTTAGGATAACTCCCCTCAAAATATCACAGTCAAAATTTACCAAAATTTCGAATCTGAGAATTTCGATCGATCGAAATCACATTTCGATCGAACGAACGAATCCCCTTTCAATCGATCAAAAACTTATAATTTGATCGATCGAAAATATTTCGATCAGTCAAATCTTCCAAAAGCAATTTAGCTATCACACAGTTCGATCGAACGAATCTTACTTCGATAAGTCAAAACTCTAATTCGATCGATCGAATATATTTCGATCGATCGAGTTCTCATAGAGGGTTTTTCCACATTCCTGTTTATATACGTTTCGATCGATCGAGTGTGAGATTCGATCGATCGAACCCATTTCGTTCAATCAAATTTGACTTCGATCGAACGAATTTCCTCATATTTCAAAGTTTTCACATTTTAAGTCCATTTCGATCGATCGAACTCAATTTTGATCGGTCAAAATGAACAGATTTCACCTGTGTAAGGGTCTTCCCCCTCTACATCAAGTTAAACTCGATTTTTTACTCTCCCGTGATCTAAATTTATGTAAAAATAGTTAACGACATAATTTCAAGACCTCAACCAAATTTTCATACCTCGATTTCCTCCAAATCTCTAATCCTAGCCTCTAGATCTGACTCGGGTTCACCAGAAGAATTGCGGCTTGTTTGTCGCTCAAATTATGTAACCACAAGCTTCGAGAATGGATTGTTCTTGCATGCAATCAGTGTTTAAATCTCGAATCTCTCCCTCTCTCCTCTTAACTCCCTATGATCAGCAATTACTAAGGTGTTGAATGCAAAAACCTAAATGAGGAATTTAATTTCTCTTATACTTGAGTCCTAGGCCTAGGCGTAAAACAGCTACAGTAACGTTGGGTGTATGAGAGTGCACTAACCCTCAACCTAGCCTACATATGTCAAATCTCATCCGTTGGATTTGATCTATAGACATTACATCGACTATCGATACCGTCCCCGACTGCGGATCATCGGGCACACGTACCGAGGCCTGCGGATCAAGGTTTTAAAATATTTGGGACGTTACATCCTCCCCACCTTAGGAATTTTCGTCATAAAAAATTATCTTAGTGCGCGGCACGACAAAGGAAGGGTTACCTTGTAAGGCACCACTCATGGCTAAACAATCCATGTCGCTATAAGATCGCATCACACACACACAGTCTACACACAATAAATTCTAATAGATTAAATTCAGGCATATCATCAATGAAAGGTTAGCATGATTATGTAAAAAGATCATCGTGGCAGCCATGCCACCATAGTTCTAACAAGTAAAAACAAAAGTGGCAACCATGCTACAATAGTTAAAAAAATTATACACATTGCCCAAAAATTGAAATTTTCAAAAAGAAACACTCTCAAGCTCATGATCCCTCAATAGTAGCTCCTCTAGACGCTCCAGTAGGATCCGCCACATCCTCCGTCTCCTCGTCGGCGTGATCCCCACTGGTCGCCTCATCAAGCCATGGATCCTCAATGGCAGCGTCTGCCGTAGAAGCGCCGAATACTGGCGCACGCATTGCCGCCATCCTCTAGGCGTAGTTGGTAGGGTACATGGTGTGCAACACATCCTCCACGAGCAGTTCGTAGTAATCAAGGCGCTGATTGAGCTGGCGATTACTCTCCTGGATGAGCATAGCCAACGCCTCATTAGTGATCGGAGCTGCTTGATGGTCGGGTGGTATCGATATGTCGGCAGGTTGGTGAACTGGAGGGATAACCTCAGGCTGATCGAGGAGCCTAGGTCCTCCGACAATGTAGTGTTCGACACCTTTAAGTAGTGGAGGAAGACTTATAACCGGCTGAAACCACACCTATAGCCAGTCCCTCAAGCGCCTCCTTGAGGAGATCTTGTGCACGGAGGTCGCGGCATACTCATCAAACATAGTCGAGACCAAACTGGCATACGGTATATACTCCTCGGGCTTTTCCGCCCCTGCCAATAGCTTCTTCCTCCCATGCTTGATTCCCTCAAAAACTACTGCGGCGGCATCAAACCATTTACCCTAAAAAGTCACGAATAGGGCTTCCATCAACATCCCTAATCTCTCAGTCTTGTGGCGGATCGGGTAGAGATTGCACTTGAAGGTTGTGTTGAGCATCCACATATAGCTCGGTAAATGGGCTTGCCTAATGCTCGACCCGGTGCAACTCGTCTTCCAGTCATCCGCTCGGCGACAAAAGTATGAGTCAAATTTGGGGGATTTGGGGGTAACAAGTTAATCCCCTCGCCATACCTGTCAAAACATTCCAACGCTCTACAAGTCATTGCGTGGGTAAAAACATACGTCTTCCCATCGACTTTGGTGCAAATGGTATTAGGGTCAGAGCCATCAAACATATTTTGGTAAAACAAGCACACGAGGCACGGATAATAGTACTAATGAATGAGTTTTAGTAAATTATCCAATCCCGCCTTGCTCAAATAGTCAAGTGCCCAAGCATCAACATCGGGCACATTGGGCGTTTCGAATAAGGTTGGATCGATGGTGTACTCAAAGGCAAAACCCTTGTTGGCCCACCATTCGTTTGGTTGGTCGTGCTGGGGAGTTTGCGGAGCAACGGTTTGCTCGGCAGGTGGTTGCGGTGGTGGAATAGGTGGCTGTGGCGGAGATTTTGGTGGTTGCAAAGGACCCGGAGTGATCTTGGGTCGCTTCGATGTAGGGGCTTTGGAAGTGGCAGCCTTCTTCTTAGGTGCCATAGTCTATGAAAACCAAAACTAGGGTTTTAATCAAATAAGAAAATTTTCAACCCAAGGCAAGAAATCAAGAATCGAAGTTTAAAGGTTTACCGCTTTGAGGCGATTTGGATCGATTTCTCGAAGGATCTAGCGCAATTGATCATTCGTTTGATCCTCTAATGTAAAAACCCTCGAAAACCTTAACGGAAACCCCAAAATTTTGAAAAAAAAAATGAACTTAAAAACGCGGTTTATATATATATATATATATATATATATATATACGTGAAATTCGATCGATCGAATTCATTTAGATCGGTCGAAATCCGACTTATACAGAATTCGCTTCGATTTCGATCGATCGAAACTCATTTCGATCGGTCAAAATTAGCTTTAGGGAAGCTGTGCCCCACATTTCGATCGAACGAATCTTAATTCGATCAGTCGAAATGCCAAAATTCGATCAAGCGAAAAAAAAATTCGATCGATCGAGCTTCTCAGGCTTATAGAATTTTTGATCGAACGAAAAAAAAAATTCGTCCGGTCGAAAACGAAATTCGATTGATCGAAATTTAATTCGATCGAACGAATTTAATAAGCTTCAATGCCTAGCCACTCACTGTCTGCCAAGGTATTTCGATCGGTCGATTTACACCTTGATCGATCGAAATCATATTCGATCGAACGAAAATGAATTTCGATCGATCGAAATTACAGAAAAACCAAATTTCTCGTGTTTTTGAATTTTCATTCTCGTTCTCATGCTTCAACATCCAATTCATCCCTGTCATTGATCATTCAAAGTATTTACATCTAATTTGATCACAAAGGATCATTACAAAATTTTCTCCTTCTCATAATTACTCAAACAATGAAGGATGTTGGGCGCAAATCTCGGCTTCGCGTTCCCACGTTGCTTCCTATCTAGAGTGATTTTTCCATTGGACTAACACCAAAGGAATCCGTTTTGTGCGCAACACTTGCTCGGTTCGGTCTAAAATTTGCATTGGTTCTTCAATGACCGTCCGATCCCTATAGACTTCCACAGGTGGTGCATCGAGGATATGGGTTGGGTCTCGTACGTATTTTCGCAACATTGAAACATGAAATACGTCGTGCACTCTATCAAGTTGCGGGGGTAATGCAACCCTATATGCAACTTCACCCACTCTCCATAATACCTCGAATGGTCTAATAAAGCGAGGACTCAACTTTTCGCGCTTTCCAAAGTGCATCACACCTTTCATTGGGGATATCTTCACAAACACGTGATCTCCCACTTGAAAGTTCATGCTTGAGCGCTTAATATCCGCGTAGATCTTATGGCGACTCTGCGCCATCCTGATTCTTTCTCGTATAATACGGACAGTCTCAACATTTTTCTTGATGACTTCCGTTCCCAACACAAATCTGTCACCCGCTTCCTCCCAATTGATTGGAAACCTGCATCTCTGTCCATATAGAGCCTCATATGGAGCCATCTCAATGCTCTACTGAAAGCTATTGTTATACGCGAATTCTATCATCGGAAGGTGTTGATCCTATGATCCCTGAAAATCAATCATGCATGCTCGCAACATATCTTCAATAATCTAATTGACTCTCTCTGTCTGACCATCGGTCTGTGGATGAAATGCAAAACTAAAGTCCAATCTCGTGTCCATACCTTCTTGGAATCTTTGCCAGAATACTGATGTGTACAATGGATCACGATCGGACACAATGCTCGTAGGAATATTGTGGAGTCGCATAATTTCTTTCATATATAAATCCGCCAACTTGCTTGCAGTATATGTCGTATTGTAGGGTAGGAAGTGAGCCGACTTCGTCAATCGATCCACTACCACCCATATTGCATCGTGGCGTCTCATCGTCCTTGGTAATCCCATAATGAAGTCCATAGAAATGAGCTCCCACTTCCACTCCGATATTGGTAAAGGTTATAATAGACCTGTTGGGTGTTTATGATCCACCTTTACTTGTTAACACACCAGACACTTTGACACATATTCCGCGATATCTTTCTTCAATCCTCTCCACCAATAACACTTTCGCAAATCCTGCTACATCTTAGTACCGCCCGGAT
The DNA here is from genome assembly GCA_021018995.1 of Chloranthus sessilifolius. Taxonomy (NCBI): domain Eukaryota; kingdom Viridiplantae; phylum Streptophyta; class Magnoliopsida; order Chloranthales; family Chloranthaceae; genus Chloranthus; species Chloranthus sessilifolius. Next base: position 34,137,891 of record CM037596.1, on the reverse strand, counting down.
GAATGACATACTTGGACTTATGAGCTTTGTCCAATATGGTCTGCCTCAGCTCGGCATCCACAAGTATGCATAAGCGGCCACGAAATAGTAATGATTCATTGTCTTTGACCGAAAAATCCCCCCTTTCATCTGCAATCACCTTTTGACGTATCCTCACCAGCTCTAGGTCTTTCATCTGAAGTTCATAAATGCGATAAAAAATAGTTGGTCTGATCGTGAGATTTGCCAACAGTACCCCGGTATCCTTGACTTTAATGTTCTTATCATACAATGAAATGTCTTCCAATAATTTCCATCGTCGAAGTCCCGCAAGGAGACTAGCCAACTGAGTCGTATTCTTCCTACTCAACGCGTCAGCCACGACGTTTGCTTTACCTGGGTGATATTGTATAGTGCAGTCATAGTCCTTGAGAAATTCGATCCATCGCCGTTGCCTCATATTCAATTCTTTCGACGTAAATAGGTATTTAAGGCTTTTATGGTCCGTGAAGATCTCAAAGGTCTCACCATACAGGTAATGCCTCAAAATCTTAAGCGCAAAGATCATTGTGGCTAACTTTAGATCATGCGTCAAGTAGTTCTTCTCGTACTCTTTCAACTGTATTGACCCATGGGCTATGACCTTACTGCATTGATTCAGTACACAGCCCAAACCACCATATGACGCATCACTGTAAACAGCAAATCCCCCACTACCTGACGGAATAGCCAAAACTGGAGCAGAGGTAAGCCGTTTCTTGAGTTCTTGGAAGCTCTCTTCACATTCCTTGGTCCACTCAAATTTTGTGTTCTTTCTTAAAAGTCGGGTGAGTGGTCCTGAAATCTTGGAGAAACCTTCCACAAAGCATTGATAATATCCAGGTAGACCGAGGAAACTACGAATCTTAGTCACGATCTTGGGTTGTTCCCAATCTAACACTACCTCAGTCTTTGCCGGATCAATAGTCACGCCTGCTTCTGATACTATGTGACTGAGAAAACTCACTTGTTCTAGCTAGAATTTACATTTGCTGAGTTTGGCATACAGCTAGTGTTCACATAGGGTCTGTAAGGCAATGCGCAAATGATATTCGTGTTCTTCTCCGGTCTTTGAATAAATAAGAATGTCATCCACAAACACCATTGTGCATGTATCAAGGTGTTGTTTGAAGACCCGATTCATGAGGTCTATAAATGAGGCTGGTGCATTCGTCAAGCCGAAAGGCATCACTAAGAATTCGTAATACCCATATCTAGTCCTGAATGTTGTCTCCTGCACATCTTTGGCCTTCACCTTTAGTTGATGATACCCGGCTCTTAAGTCGATCTTTGTAAAGAACTTTGCCCCTTGCAATTGGTCGAATAGATCGCCGATCCTGGGCAAAGGGTGCTTGTTCTTGACCGTGAGCTTGTTTAATTGATGGTAGTCAATGCAAATTCTCATCGACCCGTCTTTCTTCTTAATGAACAAGACCGGTGCTCCCCAAGGGGACACACTTGGCCTTATAAAGCCCTTATCTAACAGTTCCTGTAATTGCTCCTTCAACTCCTTCAGTTCAGCTAGAGCCATTCGGTATGGAGCTTTGGAAACTGGTTCAGTGCCTGGAGCTAAGTCAATAGCAAATTCGATCTCCCGATCAGGTGGCAAGCCTGGTAACTCATCGGGAAATACGTCCTCAAACTCACAGGCCATTGGGATATCGAAAATAACGTTCTTTGCTTCCTTTTGCTCTTGTAGGAATGCTAGATATCCCTCGCATCTATTCTTCATTATTCGCTCAGCTCGTACTGCGGAGATGATCGGCGCTACCTTCCCTTTCTCGCCAATGAACCGGAAAGATTTCTGTCTGGGCGGACGAAAAGTGACTACTTTCTGCAGACAATCTACGCTGGCATGATATGCACATAGCCAATTCATGCCAAGTAGTACATCAAGTCCTTGTATGTTCAACAAGAAAAGATCCACGATAGTCTCTTGATCCTCCACTTGCACGATGACTAATCGGCAACACGTGTCTGCAGTCATTGTACTTCCCGTAGGAACGGAAACATCCAAAATAAAATCTAACTCCTCGGGAACAATCTTTAATTTTCCCGTGAATTCTGGAGTTATATATGAGTGGGTAGACCCTGAGTCTATCAGAACTCGTGCAACACAACAATCACCATCGTTTTCTCGGTAAAGCTGTAGCATACCTATATATCACTTAACATATTCACTACATTCAAAATTGCATGTCATGATCACACAAAGTGAGCCTAGAAGTTTTTCTATCAATGCACTTTCTTCATCTAGAAGACAAATAATGAGTTCAAACATAACAAGAAGGTTATACCCTGGATTACATCGTTGCTTGTCTGGGCGTCTTCCATTGTCATGGCAAAGGCATGACCTTGAACAATAGGCCTAGTGGATTGTGTAGGTCTCCATGCAGTAGCAGTTGAAACGGTGCCCTCCTTTCTCATCTCGGGATAGTCTTGTATCATATGGCCTACTTTCTCACATTTAAAACATCCGCCCGTGTCCCGTCTACAGTCCGAAGCTTTATGCGGTTTGCCGCAACGGGCACATTTTAGTTGTGGACTCGTAGATGCTGCTCAAGAAGGTCCTTGTGTGACAGATGCCCCAGACATCTGAGTCTGAGTAGGGCCCTCTCTGCGGAACGGTCTCGTAGAAGTGAAAGTATTTGACCTCGGATAATTTGCATAGGCTGGTCTTGAAACTGGAGCAGGTGCTGACAACCTCAGCTTTTTATTTCCCGAGTCATAGTCACTCACCCCCCCCCCCGGACTTGGCTTGTTCTTCCACTCACGTCATTTATTGATGTCCCTTTCTGCAACGATGGCCTTCCCCATCACATCGGCATATGCTTCCAATTCATATATGGACACTCTCTCCAGTATATTCGGTCTCAGGCCTTCTTGGAATCTGTTGGCCTTCATTTCTTCAGTAGCTACCAATTTTGGTGCAAATCTTGATAACCTCACAAACTCGTTGCCGTACTCCCGTATGGTCATGCTCCCCTGTATAAGATTCATAAAATCCATCTTCAACTGATTTCAGACTTGCTTGGGAAAGTACTCCTTGTTAAATGTCATTACAAAGTTTGCCCACGTCCATGGGTTGTACGGACCCTCAACTTCCCTTTTTCTCAACACCGACTTCCACCAAGCGTCAGCGTCGCCTTCAAGTTGGAAAGAAGCCCAACCAACTTTCTTATGCTCAGGGCTTTGTAGTCTCTCCAACAATTTCTCCATCTGTTTCAACCACTTCTCTGCTTCAAGCGGATCAGTCTGCCCATGGAACACAAGAGGTCTCAATCTCCTGAAATCCACAAATGAAGATGGCAACAAAGTAGGAGGTGGTGATGGTGGCGGTTCTTTCACGATGGTGCGTTGTTTGCAACAATGCCATCTGCTTAGTCAGGTAGTCGATGGGCTGCGAGCCATTCCATAGCCCTAGCCATCCTATCAGAAGACTCATCTCTGGGACCTCTCTCCGCCTCAGGAGGTGGTCTCTGCTCTCCTCCGGAACCCGAAGGAATATCCTCCATACGCCTTTCACCTCTTTGGCAACTTCCCCTAGGTCTACCTCTTCCTCGCTGATCCATTGGAATCTGTTACAATGAAATAAAAGTCTCATTAATAGATAGTCCCTAGTATCCAAAAAAATCTCAATCTCGAAATAGTTTAAGACTTCTCAGACATCTCTAAAAACGAGCTTTGATACTAACTATGACAGCCCGGGTTTCGGCACTCCGAAGCCCGCGCCGTCAGTGGGCTGGAGTTGAGGCCGAGCCCCTGAACGAAGCACATATCATACAATTGCACAGCGGAAAATAAAGCAGAACCATGTCCAATGAATCATCATAGCAAAAAGGGAACTAGTACTATTCTTCAAAAGCTCAAAATGACGGTTCTAATTCCATATGATTCCTTATGGAAAAAGAACCGACAAGAACCACCAGTAAGGGTCGTACCTTATCGAAACATAATTCAACAAAAGAAATACAATCATTTGCAAAATTTACATCCTTTACAACCAAAGTTAAACCAACACATCTTGAATCATAGGGTCGGACCTACTCTGGCCTAGTATTAAGAGAACAACTCTCAGGGTGAATCTCCTCCAAGTCCTCCCTCGAAGCTAGCTCAGAATCCTCCCTCTCGGAAATCCTGGTATCAACGTCTTCACCTGAACCTATGACATATAGTCGAGGAATGAGCTTCATCCAAGCTCAGTAAGGAAAAACTCATAGCATGCTTATTGTAACAATAACATAGATCTTATGGCATAATGAAGCAGAATAATCGGGACGTATACACAGTGTATGGTCATGGCATGAAACATAGGTATAAAGCTTGTTCGAAATTCAAAAGAGATAGGTCCACATCTTCCAACACAAGAAAAGAAAAACTTAAAGTGGTATGCTTAAAGTAATAGAATGAGGAGCTATAGCCTCAAGCCCCCGATGAAATACCCACCATCGTCGCTCATATGAATCATTTTTACATATATCTAAGGTCCCATAAAGTTGGACACTTGGCTGAACATATTTACCGTCATGCGGTAGGAGTCACAAAACACATAGCACAAAGGTGTACGGATTAGCCGCCATACCGGTCGGGTATTCACATAAAACCTTAAATCGAAGTGTGTACATATAGCTCATCGCCGTGTAAAGTGATAATTATAACTTAGATCATAAGTCAGAAAGAAGTATGAAGATACTTGCACAACACATTAGATTGAATCTTGAAAGATTCCACAACTCAAATATGAATCGAAAATGTACGGATGCACATGTCCTTCCAAATTGAATTCGTAACCACATATAATTAATTCAAAGAAACATCACGTCATAACACACACATGTTAACATAACAATGCACATGGTGTCAAGTGTTCCTTACCTCGAGATCTTAACCCGCACTAGCTCACACCGCCGTTTGGGTTAGCCCCCTTCATCATACAATACTAAGTCACCTAAAATATAAAATCCAATGTTCACTCATTAGAATAGTTCTACACATGTTAGGATAACTCCCCTCAAAATCTCACAGTCAAAATTTACCAAAATTCTGAATCTGGGAATTTCGATCGATCGAAATCACGTTTCAATCGATCGAACTAAATTCGATCGATCGAGCTCTCACAGAAGCCAAAAAAATCAAATATAGTTCGATCGAACGAATCCCCTTTCGGTCGATCGAAAACTTATCATTCGATCGATCAAAAATATTTCGATCGGTCGAATCTTCCAAAAGCAATTTAGCTATCACACAGTTTGATCGAACGAATCTTACTTTGATCGGTCAAAAACTCTAATTCGATCGATTGAATATATTTCGATCGATCTAGTTCTCACAGAGGGTTTTTCCACGTTCCTATTTATATACGTTTCGATTGATCAAGTGTGAGATTCGATCGATCGAATCCATTTCGTTCGATTGAACGAATTTCCTCATACTTCAAAGTTTTCACATTTTAAGTTCATTTCGATCGATCGAACTCAATTTTGATCGGTCGAAATGAACAGATTTCACCTGTGTAAGGGTTTTCCCCCTCTACATCAAGTTAAACTCAATTTCTTACGCTCCCGTGATCTAAATTTATGTAAAAATAGTTAATGATATAATTTCAAGATCTCGACCAAATTTTTATACCTCGATTTCCTCCGAATTTCTAATCCAAGCCTCTAGATCTAACTCGGGTTCACCAGAAGAACAACGGCTCATTCGTCACTCTAATTACGTAACCACAAGCTTCGAGAACGGATTGTTCTCACATGCAATTAGTGTTTAAATCTGGAATCTCTCCCTCTCTCCTCTTAACTCCCTATGATCAGCAATTACTAAGGTGTTGAATGCAAAAACCTAAATGAGGCATTTAATTCCTCTTATACTTGAGTCCTAGGCTTAGGCATAAAACAGCTGCACTAACGTTGGGTGTACGAGATTGCACTAACCCTCAACCTAGCCTACATACGTCAATCTCATCCGTTGGATTTGATCTATAGACATTGCATCGACTATTGATACCATCCCCGACGTGCGGACCGTCGGGCACATGTACCGAGGCATGCAGATCAAGGTTTTTAAATATTTGGGACGCTACATGTGTAGTTGCTAATTCGGTGAGTTTGAAGAGAATAAGCAACTAATAGGTAAGTCTTTTAGTTATGGTATGATTGTGATTTCTAATGACAATATAATTAGTAATTTAAGTCCTTAATGGGAAAGGACTCTTTGACTATAAATATAAGGGGTGCCTGGTCCCAACGATTGCTCGACACAATTCAATCCTCCCTATTAGCAAAAACATCCCCATTGTGCTAGGAGATATTGAGAGCGAGAAGATCGTTGAAGATCGACAACCGATCATTAATGGCTCACACTCAAGGTGCGCACATATATTTAATTTACGGATTATTGGTTTATTGTTTTGATTGATCATGCGCCTAGATCCTAGGGCTTATTGTGATGGTCGGATCGATAGATCCATATAGATTCCATCAATTGGTATCAAAGTCATGCTTGGTGTTTGATCGGTCAAAGTATTAGTATATGAGTTTTATCTTGGTGTTTGATTTCTACTTTAAAATTAATTTTGTTTTTCCGACTCAAGATGGATCTTGCATATCGACTATCCATGATGTGTAGAATCTATTGAACGGTTCGGAAATCTTTTGTACAATCCAACGAGTCGGAAGAGAATAGAGTATAAAGTTGGTACTCAAGATTTTGTCAAACTGTGCAAACCGAAGTTATTTATTAATAACTCAAGATCCTTGTTTCTCAAGGAAGGTAGCACCATATCGTCTAGCAATATATCATCGGTGCTCTTCAAGTGGATGTTTTGGAAGGATGGGAATAAAATAAATTTTAAAGATGCGTAGAAAGGGTTTTGGTTTTAGAGGTGGGAATACCATAGGCAATATCATAGGGACTTGAATGCATATGTGGCTTCAATCCTTTTGGCGAAGCCACGAGTCATTTCAATGTGAAGCCACGAGTCCTTTCAATGTGCGATTTTTCCTAGTTAGAGGTTCCCTTGAAGAAGACGACCTTATGAAATAAAGAGACTTTTAAGTCTCAGCTTTTGGTAGGTCTCTGGTTCCCTCCTTTGCACGAAGGGTTAAATGCGCCTGACCGTGAACCAACCCGTCCACATGCTTGACCCGACTCACTTTGTGACCCGGCCCATGGACCCTTATTAAGGCCCACACCCGACTTAGTTTGTGACTCGGCCCAATCCAGCCCAAGGTTTGGTCTCGTCCATCACTTAATTTGGCCCATGATTCATTACCCAATTTGGCCCGTTAAACACAACTCGTTTGTCCTGAAGGCCCAATTGTGACCCGTACTATTTCTTATTATTTTCGGGTAATTTATGGGCTATCTATAAATCCGATTTTCAAACAGTATCTATGAATTTTGACTTTCTCGGGCATTTCAGATCTCTTTTTGAGGTCTAATTTTGAAAAATAGCTCTTTGTTGTGACGTCTTCATGACCTGATGTTATTTTAATAATTTTTAATCGAATAATTATTGTATATTTGAGTGCCTTTAATTAAAGTCGGGTATTAGAGGTTGTGTTTATCACCAAGGTTGGTACTTACACATTATTATACTCGATTATTGTTAAATTTTGGCACTTGCTCACAACACGAGTTGGACTTGGCTTATTTATTTTATTTTATTGGTTAATCACTTTTGTAACCATCTAAAATATTAACAAATCCAAATAGAAAACATGGCTTGAAAGGATTCTTCTGTCCAACGGTGATGATCTTATCTAGTGTTATGGTTTTCAAAGTGGAATTTATTTATTTTTGTAAAAGACAATGTTACAAATTCAATGAAAGTGTATAGTGAATGTTGACGTCACAACTTAAGTGATTCTTCTGCCCAACGGTGATGAATCACTTAATATTATATGATGGTTGTATTTTACTATTCATTTTTTTTGGTATGTGGGTACTGCTAGCGTGTTGTGACTCGACCCAACGGAGGGTCATAACGGCACAATTAGTACCACAATCATTAATGTAGATTGAGGAACCGGGTTATAATTATAATACGTTCCAACTATCACTAAAAACCTTATCTCAATTTCTAAATTGGATTCATTAGGTTTTAAATTTAAATTTGGACATAATATTTTTACTCTATTATTTGATTCCGATATTGTGGGTAGTGGCCCATTAGTGGGTAATCTTTATCAGTTAAATTTGGATTCATCTTACGCCCAATCTTTAGTTTCTATGCATGTGGATGATAAAATTAGTAAGAAACGAAAATGGGCAATCGACAACTCCATTTTATGACATAAACGTTTAGGCCATATATCTAAGGATAGGAAGGAGAGGTTAATTAAAGATGATATAATCGATGCGCTCGATTTCTCTGATTTCAATACTTGTGTTGATTGTGTTAAAGGAAAACTCACAAAGGCTAATAAGGAGCTATCAGGAGCACGAGTTTGCTAGAAATAGTCCACACTGATATTTGTGGACCGTTTTCAACTCCTGCTATTGGTGGTCAAAAGTATTTTATTACCTTCACTGATGATTATTCTCGTTTCGGTTATATATTTCTCATTCATGAGAAATCTGAGGCCCTGGATATGTTTAAAATCTATAAAGCCGAAGTTGAGTTACAACTCAATTCGAAGATTAAAATTGTGAGATCTGATAGAGGCGGAGAGTACTATGATAGATACTCTGAAATAGGTTACAATCCAGAACCATTCGCCCTGTATCTACAAGAGCATGTCATTGTCGCTCAATACACTATACCGGGAACTCCTTAACAGAACAGTGTAGCTGAGCGATGAAATCGTACTCTTATGGATATGGTGAGAAGCATATTATGTAACTCTAAGTTGCCTCTGTTCTTATGGGGAGAAGCCTTGAAAACAACGGTTTATATCCTGGATCGGGTTCCTAGTAAGACGGTTCTCAAAACCCCTTATGAGCTATAGGTAGGAAGAAAATCGACTTGAGAATATTTACACATTTGAGGCTGTTTGGCTGAAGGAAAGGTGTATAACCCACAATTAGGAAAATTTGATCCTAAAACTATAAGTTGTCATTTCATTAGTTAACCTAATAGGTCAAAAGGCTACATATTTTATTGCCTCACTCATAGTACCCGAATTGTTGAGACTAGATATGTAAAATTCTTTGAGGATTTTGAGAACAGTGGGAGTGTTGAGCCTAGGAAAATCACTTTTGAGGATAATCGGGTTATAATTTTTATCCCTTTTATCCAAGAAAAAGTGGCACCAACACCAGTTATTCAAGCAAGTGTTGATGCACCTGTGGCTATGCCTATTGAAACACCCCACATTAAGGAGGTTCTTGCTCCCTTGTCGACTGCCAATGATCAATCATTGTATAGATCAGAGAGAGCAAAGAGGTTAGCCATTTCTGATGACTATATCGTCTAACTCAATGAGAGTGAGTATGATTTTAGAAATGAATCAGATCATGTTTCCTTTAGCCAAGCCATGAAGAGCGATAAATCCACTCAATGGCTTGAAGCCATGAAAGATGAGTTAGAATCAATGAAACATAACTTGGTCTGGGATCTTTGTGAGTTACCTGAAGGAGTTAAACCTGTAGGCTATAAATGGGTATACAAAACTAAATAAGACTCCAAAGGTAATGTAGAAAGATATAAGGCCAGGTTAGTCGCTAAAGGTTTCACTCAAAAAGAGGGAATAGACTATAAAGAGACATTTTTTCCTGTCTTTAGAAAGGGATCCTTACGGATAGTCATGGCATTGGTAGCTCATTTTGACTTAGAATTACATCAAATGGATGTTAAAACTGTTTTTCTAAATAGTGACTTGCATAAAGATATTTTTATGACACAACCTGAAGGTTTTCAAGTTGAGGAGGAGAGTCATCTAGTTTATAGACTCAAAAGATCTATATATGGTTTAAAGCAGGCATCTCGACAATGGTACTTAAAATTTCACGAAGTTATTTCAAATTTTGGTTTTAAAAAAAATATTATGGATCAATACATATATCTTAAAATTAGTGGGAACAAGTTTATCATCCTTATTTTATATGTTGATAATATATTGTTTGCTAGTAGTAATTTGAGCATGTTACATGAGACGAAGAACTTTTTATCAAAGAGTTTTGATATGAAAGATCTTGGTGAAGCTTCCTACGTGATAAGAATTGAGATTCATCGAGATAGAACCCGTGACATATTGGGATTGTCTCAAAGAGCTTATATTGATAAAGTTCTTAAAATGTTTAACATGCATAATTATTCCGCTATTGTTGTCCCTGTCATTAAGGGTGATAAATTTAGTCTACTTCAGAGTCCCAGGATCGATCTGGAGAGAAAGCAGATGGAGATGATTTCCTATGCATTGGCAGTTGGGAGTCTCATGTATGCACAAGTCTGTACTCGTCGAGACATAGCGTATATAGTTGACATGCTTGGTAGGTATCAATGTAATCCTGATTTAGATGATTGGAAAGCAGCCAAGAAGATTTTTTGCTATTTACAAGGGACTAAAGGACACATGCTCATGTACAAAAGGTCGAATAATCTTAAAGTTATTAGTTATTCTGATGTCGACTATGTTGGGTGTCAAGACACCCGTAGGTCTACATCGGGTTATATATTTATGCATGCAGGTGGACTTGTATCTTAGAAGAGCGTTAAACAAATGTAGACTACTTCCTCTACTATTGAAACAGAATTTGTTGTATGTTTTGAGACAACATATGAGGCGATATGATTGAGGAATTTTATCTCAGGACTTCGAGTTATTGATACTATTTCAAGGCCACTGAGAATTTTATGTGATAATTCCGTTGCAATAGCTATTTTCAATAACAACAAGACTAGTGGCGGTTCCAAATATATTAATATCAAATATCTTATTGTAAGGAAGAAAGTTCATAATCAAATTATATCTGTTGAAAAAATTAGTACGACACTCATGCTGGTTGACCCTCTCACTAAAGGTTTACCTCTCAAACTCTTTTTGGAATATGTTGCGCGTATGAGATTAACGGATAATTTTAATAGCCTTTGAGAGTAGATATATAAGAGTGAATACATTTGTTTAATTGATTCAGAAATAATAATAATTTATTTACTTTTTTATTTTTATGCAAATAATAGAACATATGGTGCCAGTAGATGACAATAAAGTAGGATCAGTAATTGATTGAGTTTACATGTAATCACCATTCAGTTTGTAAACTTGCAATCTATGTGAAATCATACTAGTTGGAATCCATATCGGTGATGAATTCCAATACGGTAACTAATGAACGGTCATATATCGATGACATGATATATTGTCTACATTGATTATGTGTTAAAATTCTCACTGGACCGGACTGATTATAAAGACTTTGATTGAGATTGATTAGGACTTACCATTCTAAGAAAGTTAGCTAACATTTGGTAATCGAAGTTTATTGATATAGTGTGGTCAAGTGGGAGACTGTTAGAAGTTTCTATTTTGGTGGCCGTCACTATGGTCAACTCGTTGGCCGGTGAATGGTGTAAGATCAATCTTGAGATGTGTAGTTGCTAATTCGGTGAGTTTGAAGAGAATAAGCAACTAATAGGTAAGTCTTTTAGTTATGGTATAATTGTGGTTTCTAATAGCAATATCATTAGTAATTTAAGTCCTTAACAGGAAAGGACTTTGACTATAAATATAAGGGGTGCCTAGTCCCAACGATTGCTCGACACAATTCAATCCTCCCTATTAGCAAAAACATCCCCATTGTGCTAGGAGATATTGAGAGCGAGAAGATCGTTGAAGATCGGCAACCGACCATTAATGGCTCACACTCAAGGTGCGCACATATATTTAATTTACGGATTATTAATTTATTATTTTGATTGATCATGCACCTAGATCCTAGGGCTTATTGCGATGGTCGGATCGGTAGATCCATATAGATTCCATCATATACATGGAATAGAATCTAAAGGGCGTCCAAACATTTTCTAAAATTATTGAATTAATATTGAAAGCATTAAAGAATCCTGTAGGTGCCTTCAAGAACGCATTTTTTTTGAAAAATGGATTCTTGAGCCGCATGTGCCTTCAAGAATCCTGTAGGTTTAATACAAAAAAAAAAGACTATTAGCGACAGTCTATGACTGTCGCTAATACCCTTATTGCCAATAGTTTTAATTAATTTTTTTGCTAATAGCGGCACTTTTTGGCTGCAAAAAACAGCCGCTAATAGTCTTATATTTTATAGTGGTTAGGGAGCCAATCACTTGGAGATAGGTTAGAAGAAAGCCTTATTATTTTTGGGTACATTTGTCACGTGAAAAGCCATTTAAACCGTTTGATTTGAAGGCCATGATCTAAAAATATTAGCTGCCGTGATGTTTATCATATAATTTAATGCAAGGAAAAGGCATTATTTGATTAAATAGTTGACTGCATAGAATCTTATGATAGATATCTTGTTCTGTGCCAATTTTTTGCACCAAAGGTTTTTACATCAGGGTGTTTCAAATCAAATAGCTTAGAAGATGTTTTCCAATGGCACATGTCCCCAAAATACCAAGTATTTCTTTTAAACTATGTGTAAGGGCTAACTTCTCTTGTGCAAGTAATTTCTCCTAGTAACTTATCGGGTAACTTGATTTGTGCCTATCGAATTATTGAGGCACCTATGCTGAAAAACCATTGACGGATAAAAATCAGATGATGGAGATTAGTTTCATCCCAATCTTTCACACCATAAGTTTTGAGACCATCACCGTACCATCAAATGGTCAATTTTTCATTCCTCACTACATGGATCCAAAAATAGTGACTCAAAAGTTATGTGAACGATATCATACTCAAATATGATTTTAGGGTCACTTTTTCTAACCTGTGCTACAAGGAAACAAAAATTAACCGTCTGATTGTATGCCCATGGTCTGAAGATCTCTTTTGTGGAAGATTGGGACGAAACCGATTTCCATCGAGATTCAATCCAGTCAATGGCTTTCAAGTGTAAGCATCCTTAGTATTTCGATAGGTGCAAATAGAGCTACCCAAATTTCTCAACAAGCAGCCAAATCTTTGCAGACGATGAGCTTCGGCTCATCATCTACAATCATAGTTACAAAAAATGATTTTTTTCGGAAAAATGCATGTTTTTGAAAAATTGAAAAAAATTGCGAAAAAAAGTTTATCCAAAAAAAATTCCATTTTCTTCGAAAAAATGCATTTTAAACCCTTTTTTCATAAAAGTATTTTTGCCAATTTTTTTGGCTTAAAACGCATGTTTAGTCTCTCACACACACACACACACACACACACACACACACACACACACACATATATATATATATATATATATATATATATATATATATATATATATATATTTGTTATTTTTGTAATTATTAAAAAAAAAAACTTTTGAAAATATCCCATTTTCATCCCACAATTGTCAAAATTTATTGGGTTTCAGTATACTTTTGGAACCGATTTATTACCGTACCTATATTTGGTCACTATGTCTCCCATGAGCTGTCAAGTCAATGTATATAAATTCTTAGAGTTGCAATGGGAAGTAGTAAAAAATAGTTGTTAGATAGTGAAATGACAAATTTGAGTAGTTGATGTCATACTTTATATTTTAAGAGGTTCAATGGGAAATGTCAAGAGTAGCCGTTTGGCTGTAAATTATCATATTAAATGAGCAAGATGTCACATTTTTTATATAAAATATTATTATTTGAATTTGAAGCCTGAAATTTTAAGTAGCCCTATTCCACCTAGAATAGGTTACTACACTAAAGTTATTTTAGACCCCAAAAGGACCTGTTGGGTTCAAATAATGTAGAATTGGGATCTCCATTGGAGATGCCCTTAGGTAACACTTTCGAGTAGGTAAATGAGTAATAGGACAATTGCACATGGAAGTCCTCCGTAATTGAGGACAGTTGGGACCTATAATACGGGACACATCTTGTACGCATGTAGAACACATGCTTTTTACGTCACATATTTTCTTTTTGCATTATTTTTCATCCCATAAGTCGACAACGGAAAATGACAAATGCAACGCCATCCGCAGGGCCCACTTCTATTGTCATCGCTCCTCTCTGCTTTTGATTCGAATTATTAAACCCACTAAAGTGGTTTTGCACTGTTGGATTTCTGGAAGACTCAAATGTGTATTTTAATCAAAGGATGCCTTTACTTACAATTGAAGATTCTTTCTTTTCAAAACAACTGTCACGTGCTGGTATTCTTAAAACTATTTTGAATTGAAACAGAGATCTTTTTGTATTTATCTCAATCTTTCACATGATAAAAACATGTGAAATTTTACTTTAAAAAAAAACATGGGAAATTTGCAAGATTGATTCACGTTTTTGAGCAATGAATCATTACGTGAAAACGAAGAATAAGCAATACTACTTGCCTAAAGAAAATCACAGTCTGTGGCCGTTGTGGACAAATCTATCGATACAACTGCCCAAAACAGTAGTTACTAAAATGCAACGACCTGATTTTGTATAAGCAAGCCTATTCGAACCTGTGACCTTAAGTTATAAAGTAAATTGGGCATCTGTTTCTAAAATGCAACGGCCCGATTTTGTATAACTAAGGCGATTGGAACCTGAGAACTTTAGTTGTAAAATAAATTGGGCGCCCAAATGAAATTGAGAGCGGGAACGTCTCTCCAAATATTCATTTCTCTTCTTAGTCCTTGTTAATCGTCTTCATTCGATGCGTTCCTAAGCCGAAGCTTGATTCGATTCAATCCCCCTTGTCTCCATAACCCGAAGCTTGATTCAATGCGTTCCTCCTTGTCTCCATAAGCCGAAGCTTGATTGGATGCGATCCTCGTCTCCATAAGTCGAAGCTTGAAGCCCCAAAGCAACATTGAAGAAACAATCACATAGGATTTTTATTTTATTTTATTTTTTCTCTGGGGGATCACCGTTGCGGTAAGATTTGATACATTTTTTTTGTTTTAATGTCTGTTTATCGTTTCATTTGATTGGTTTTCTGATCAGCATTGTTGCCAAAATCGTTGTTTTTCTACTAGGATTCACGTTTTTGTTGTTTTCTCTTTAATCTGAACGATTTTTTGTGAAAATTTCTAAATTTTGGGGATTTGATTTGATTATTAATCAAATTCGGAATAGAAAATTTCGTTTGAACACTTAGATATTTTCTTTATTTAGAGATATCCTAGTTTGGGATTCTGTTTCGTCGATTTTTTGGGTTTAATGATTCGTATTACTCGTAAACATGCTTTGCTTTTTTTTGTTTGAGAGGATAAACATGCTTTGTTAAGATAAGAAAGAATTAATTTTAGTTTTATATGGTATATTTTGATTATCACCATAAAAGATGATTTTTTTTATGATATCTTTTCATTAGTGGTTGTATGATCAGGACCGTCAAATTGACTTATCGTCTTTTTGGATGGTCCATAAATTTTGTTTTTCCAATTTCTTCTTCTCTTTGTACTGGTCAATAAAAATTTTAATCAATGGCCATGAAAAAAGTTTCTTATAGTTGAATTAGTGTTTCCATCGCAACCTTTTAGTGACCAATTGATTGGACGATCCTGATTTATTTTTAGTCAGTTTCTTCCTATCCTCCCGATTTTGTTGGCCCTGATATTTTGAAAGAAAGCATTAGAACTATTATTTGCACGCGTAAAACTGTAATCTAACCCCATTAGCTAAGCTTTAAAATTTCCATGTCAAAGACATCCCAAAAAGTGATCCTAGTATAAGATTGAGTTGACCTATGTTTTTGGTCACTTTTGTAAGATATGCCATGTGTTGTAAAAAAACCTGTTTGTTTGACTTTGATGGTATGCCTGTGACAGGAAAGATTGATGTTGTAGAAGAATTAATAGAAACAATCTCGATCGTCTTATTCAAAGAAATTAATGTGAGATTACCTTTTTGGCTTGAATGAGATTACAGTTTTACTATATAGATCCGACAGTAGATTTCAAGAGACTGAGGACTATATTGCGTGACCGGTTATTGGGACCATGGTTCAAAATTTTGGCCGAAATTTTAATGTTTCGGTTTTGGTTTGGGTCCCCACACTACAAAAAACAAGACTATTAGCGGCTGCCAAAAACTGCCGCTATTAACAAAAAACTGCCACTAATACCCTTGCTGCTAATAGTCTTTAATAGTTTTTTGTTAATAGCAGTAATTTTTTGCTCCAAAACACTACCGCTAATAATCTGTTTTTTTGTAGTGCCACCGAAACCGAAATGATAACTCAAATTTTCGGTGAGTTTGTACTATGTTGAAGATTTAGGCCGAAATTTCAATTTTTGTCCCCACCGAAACCGATACGAAAGCAAAAGTTTTTATCCTTGATTGGGACTTCAATTAAAAGTGTTGCTTTTATCAGGAATGGTAAAACGTCCATTATAATATGGTGGAGAATATTACTAGACAACAAGAAGTGTACAGACACTAGACGTTGCTTACATGATGAGTATATAGTAAGATAAAATGAGTGGAGTGATAATATATTGCGAGCCATTGCTTGCACTCGAAAATGTGGCCCTTGCACCGAAGTTAAAGAAAGTCTTTTATTTTAGGGACATGTGAAAACGCAATTTGGAACAGTTGCTATATTGATGTCATGGATCATCACATTGGTACAGAATCTGTTTTTGTCCTTTTCCAAAACTATGGCAATGGGCTCCCCTGGGTTCTCTATGGTTCTATGGCCCAAATGACTCCTGATGCTAAATCTAATCATTATATTGAATCTGCTTTTTCTTCATTTAAATTGTTGTGACTTGATTCTATTATCCTATAGGGCTGTTGCTGATATATAATCTTTACAAGTTCTGCGGTGGTTCAGGTTTGAATCATATTGTTGATCATAATAAGGTGTATTTGCGTCGTTTGTTTATTTTCCATTCATTTAATACTTGTTAGAACGACAAAATTAATGTTTTTACAATGCTGAACGTGATTGTATTTAACACATAAAACCTGAACCTAACACTGTAAATCAGGGATGTTTGATAGTGTTTTGACATCGTGAAACAGATTTTAAAAGTAGGTTTATCTATTTAACTCTAATCTATAGTATTATGGGCTGCAGTTAGCATTAAATATAGTCTCGTTCCTAACAGAAAATTCTTTAAGCTTGGGGATTTTGATGGATACACATGAATAATCACATTTTATTAAACGAAGAAAAACTCTTTGTGGAAACAATCAGCTTTGATAAAAAAATACCAATCCAAGCTTCAATGGAAAACTCTGTTTCATTGCCAAAAATCTCAAGAGCTGACCATGGTTGTTTGGGAGTTTATAACCTAATCTAAGGGAACTGTCCCAATGACAATAGATCTCTCCCAAGTAAATAAATACTAAACTTGCTCCAAGTCCCCTTTGTTATAAACCAAGTTTGTTAAAAAAAATTAGCTTCTAGTCTTCAATATCCGATGGCACAATTGTAGTTGCACCTAGGTTTCAGAACCTAAGTTCTAATACTATGTTACAGCAAGAGCTTGAAGGAAGTGAACAATGGAGAAAATGCGTGTTTCCTTCTTATTGAAGGTCAGTGCCCAATTTAAACTATGCAGTAATATCAAAAGACCTAAATTGTACAATCTAACACCAATTTAAGGGAAAACTAAATAATAAAAAAACACAATGATTGACTAATTCAGCCCACATATATATTGTCAGGGTGTATTTGATAATTGGACAGTTGTGATTGACTAATTCAGTCCACATATAGAGGTATATGGATAATTCTTTTTTTATATGTGGTCTTTTATTCAAATGCATCTATAGATTTTAAATTACTTTTCTCTAACGGAATATCAAAATTACTTAAATTTCTCTCTACAGGGTTTTGTTGTTGATCTACTAATGAGCATCTTCTTTGGACCAACAGATACTGCTATACACTCTATTGTTGATGGTAATTTATGCTTTAGGACAAGATAAATTTTGGATGTTTGGTTTAGTATGGTGAATATTTTACTGGAGGAAATCTAAATAATACTTTCAATTTTGGTGAATATTTTAGTGTGGTAAATTTACTATTACGGTGAATGAAATTTTTGTGGTATTGTGCTAATATGACGATGGCTAAGACTTACATCGCATATGGAATTAATTTTTGTAATTACCTTAGAAGATGATGACACTTCTAAGGGATGACCTCTTTGATAAGAGTTCAATGGGGCGGCAACCTTATCATAGCATGTGTCTTAATAAAGAAATCTATCCTAATTCAAATTAAAATCTACTTTATTTATAACTATTCTCATTCTCAAGTTTAATTTGTATCTGAATATGGTTACGCTTCATGACTTTATTTTGTAACCACCATCCTTACACAAATTCCTTCAACTTTGGAAGAATTGGTGCTATTGGAGCAAAAGTTTGTTGTAATTGCGGAATTGTTGGCATTCCGTTGCCATTGGGATGTAGGACTTTTCAATGTAGCCACCCGCCTCACGACTTCTCGGTGCAGCCATTTCTTTACAATCAGGTCATTATCACCCTCCATATTGTCCTGTAAACAACATTTTTTCTCTGATTTATTTTTCACCAATAAATGTGCATTATGGATTTCTTTATATTGCATTGTTGGCTGGACTCCTTATACCGAGTCTGAAATCTGTTTGTGTATACCTACATTACATTGGCCTAGTTGAACTCTGTAATTGAAGATTGTCCCAGGAGCCGAATCTGAGATTTTGAACATGTTTCTTTGAGCCCAGTCTTTTAATAAATTTTGACTTCTTTTTGTAGAAGCTCCCTCAGTATCCTCTCCCAACTCATCAAGTAGTTGTCCGTGGAGGAATATCTAACGAATTTGAGGTATAAATGTTATTCATTATGTAATATAAGTGTATCATGAAGAGTATCTGATTAAAACCTTTGAACAATACAGAGAAATGTTGTTGGACATACTGATTGTGAGCATCTTAATTTGAATAAACCATGCATGCATGTATTTGGCTGACTTTAACTATCTATTTATTATTTTATTGATGAATACTTTAACTATCTATTGATGCGGCATCATGCCACATGTGCCAACAGTTGCATTTTCAGATTTACTTTTATTTATAATAACAAATCAGTGTTCCATTTGATTTTGTACTTTTGTCTTAATTTTGTGGTCGTTGTTGCTGCTGTAGGCACAAACCTTTTGATCTTCACATTCCCAATTCTTCTTAGTGCAGCCTTGGGCTGCTTGTACCTTCATTTGGGAAAGAATAAAGGAGATGATTACAATGAATTGTAAGTTGCTATTAATTTTTCCATGGCATAAGTATATAATGGGAATTCAGCAAGTACCGGAGACGCATCTATGGACAAAACTGACTCAATTCGGACGGGAGACGAAAAAATTGAGTCAATTTTGATACACGGTAATTAAAGGTGCAAACACGTTGGTTGACTTGGTGGATTTTTCAGACCAGACTTGCTAAGGGTCAGGTTCAAGTCTAAAATCTTGACCTGATACATAAGCAGGTCTGGTTCAGGTTAGCTCCAATCCTAATCCAAACCCGACCTGACATCTGTTTGCTGTAACATACACACACACACACAAATATATTTGCATTGTTTGAAATGATGAAGAGATTGGTTGAAATGATTTTGTTGCATTGTTTGATGGCAGCAATGGTAAAAATAAACGTTGGCTGTATGGAGACGGCCCGTACTCATGAAAGGACCTTTAGGCATCGTCACCGCAACCGCAGTCGCCTTTTTATTCATGTTCATTGCACTCTTGATCTGGTCTTTCTTGATGTATTTACTCAATAGTTTCTCCAAAATCACAGTGCAATCATACCAGGAGAATGGTGAGACAGTGTAAGAGATTCTTCTTTTATGCAATTTTCATTTCATATGATTTTCTTGCATCTTGTTAATTAGAGTCCAATTAATCAAAGGGGTCGGGGAAATGCAGGTGGGAAACAAAACTTGAAAGTGTAGCTCATAGATTTGGAGTGATTGGGAACATATGTTTAGCCTTTCTCTTCTTCCCTGTCGCTAGGGGATCATCAATCTTCTCACTTATTGGGCTCACATTCGAAGCCAGCATCAAGAAAAGATGATGGCGTAAAGATTTTTGCTACCAAAGAACGGCATGAAAAACCATCTCTATCATTTGATTCAATACAAGCAAAGCCCTTCACCTGATTCAATGGTTGACTATGTTGAATGAGATGATGGCTCCAATCTTTTGCAACAAAGATCTTTACATGATAGCCTTCAAATCAGAGGGCTTAGGTGGTGTTCCATGTGACACAGTCTGAGAAATACTCTTATCACTAAGTACGTGGCCCAACAAATCGAGATTATGGAGTGCTCATTCTCTGTTGAAATGTGAGTTCATCATAAACTAAAAGCTAAAGATGAATTAGTTGAGATTATGGAGTGCTCATTCTGATGTAGCAATTCATACCTCATTAATTTTGCATTTGTATGCTATGTTTTTAAGTTGCTTAGCATATTTCTCTTGTTTTGAAGTACTGCAATGCTGTCTTTTCAGCTTTCGTTGCATAGTGTCTATGGTGGCTATTGTTGGGCCAATTGTTGAAAAAATTGTGAGCTACTTATGGGCTCCCATTGGGCGACAATTCCATTCATTATCTTAGGAGCCTCAAGAAAAATGTAAAGAGTTTGAGAGGCAAAATGAGAGAGCTAAGTGCCAAAGAGAGAATCATCATGGAGAAATTAGAAATAGGAAATGTGAGGTTCAAAAAAACCAAACGCTGTCACTGAATTATGGTTAAAAAATGTTGGAGAGATCACAAACATGTTAGATCAAATATATGTTAGGCAATTCATTTCAATCAAAATAATTTGATGCAAGGTTAGAACATACCTTGCCGCCAAAGAGAATGATCCGCAATCAATGATTCCGATAAGCCGCTCGCTTAGAACTTGAGGATAATACTACCTCGCTTCTGTCTCCCTCTATACGATGGGCATGATTTCATTGAGTGGAGATGAAGAGGGGACGTTGTCCTCTTTTATAGCATGCCCTTGAATCCTAATCCATCAAGGATTCAAGGGAGAGGTGTCTCACTAAAAGATAGGGATTGACTTACTGCAAACCAATCAAGTTGAAATCGACTCCTAAAGTTGCGTGGAGTGGAATCACGTTACAATGAAATCCCAAAGTCTTTAGTCAATCACGTTTTAATTAAAATAGGAAAGGATAAAGTTATTGTGTGGGTAACAAATACTCAACAATCTCCCACTTGAACCGCAAATTAACTTTAATAATATATATATTTTTTGATAAAACAAAATAGAAAACAAGGAAAAATATCATGATTGACGTAGTTCAAAAACGATGGCCATCCTTTAAAGTTTTGTAGAAACATTGACTTTCAAGACTTTGATGTAACGCACATTCTCCCAAGTTCGGTTACAAACTTAATGTCGGATCATGAATGCCAATAGTGTATCATTTCTTTAAATCTCATTATGGCAATTCCATGGTAAAGATACTAATATCATTAATAAACTAGAGAGCTTGTTGTGATTTTAGTGATATCAGGAAATATACACTTTAATGCAACTTATTGTGTATATCCCCTCATTCGCCCTGCTTCATACCCTAAGGTATGTTATCCTGATATATTACGGCATGGGCCATGTGAAAATCATCACCCACCTATTAGGACAAAAACTACACAAACCGTGGTGCCTAATCACGATAACTCAAGCAACCTTATTTGAGCACTTATGCTCTCAGGCAATAATATTGCATATGCACAAATAATAATAATAATGATGGTACCAAAATAAATGCATCAATTAAATAAAGTATAAGTTTGTAATAAAAGTATTATAAAAGAGAATAATGCATTGTAGAAGCAAAAACTCCCACTCAAATAAAGTCCTTAAAAGACTCTAATATCCCCAATCTGGTCACCTCAATTTAAATGAATATACTGATGATTAGTGAATTTAATATTATCCTTTATTCTTAACTCCCACTAAATGTCACATCTTTATGAAATTCCTTTTTTATGCAAATATTAAACACTACAGATCTTTGGATTATGTTTTCCACATCACATGGTACACCTGATGAAAAATAGTGTTATGTTTTTGAAAAAGTGACCCGATCACAATCTAGATCAGGAATAAGCCCTTCATTGCCCCCGGGAACATCTCCAACACTAACAGAATCTAAAGTAATAGTCAAACTATAAACAACTCTAATAAGTCTAACATTAGCAATAAAACTTGTCCTCAGTAAATAGAATTTGTCCAGAAATCCTCGACATTGTCAAATAATAGCTTTTCATTCAACCAGTTGGACTTGACCATTTCCCAAACTATGCCTTTGTTTATGAAATGCCTTTTTTATGCAAATATTAAACACTACAGATCTTTGGATTATGTTTTCCACATCACATGGTACACCTGATGAAAAATAGTGTTATGTTTCCGAAAAAGTGACCCGATCACAATCTAGATAAGGAATAAGCCCTTCATTGCCCCGGGAACATCTCCTAGTAGAAACTGCAATACTAGACGTCCGCTGTAATGTATAGAGCCGTCAACGGCTCAGGTCAGGCCAAAATTTTTGTTGCCCAATGGAAAAATTACATATGCTTGACCTGATCTGAAAGCCTAACCCGAAAATCAGACCTGACCCGATAGATCAAATTTATGTGCCCAACCCGATGAAAATTATGGGTTGGGTAGGTCAAGTATGGGGTCGACCTGACCAGTTTACAACCGTAGCTGTATGGTCAATTTTCACGAATTTTTGCAATTGATGGCAGCGACTCAATGCTAACGTGGAACCATATACATATTGAAGTGCTTAGAATGGATGATAGAGATTGACTCAATGGTAAAGTGGAACCATCTTTGACCCATACCCTATAAACTATTGGTTATATCTAATATCGAATACATATTAAACTGCTTAGAATGGATGGCACTGATTTGCTGATGGGTATACTTTTATTGGCTAAGTAAAGTTCATAGGAGGTCCTAACCTACTATGGAACAAACAAAATCAATTGATGATTACACTGGCTCGCGAGATTTCATTATACAGTTAACTAATACCAGAACAAAACCAATAAGAGAGAGAGAGACATTATTCTCTTGTTCAGTTTCTTGCTCAGCCCATACCCATGGTCGCAACTCGCGAGCAGGGACTCAATCAAACAAAGCTTTATATTTCATTGCTCTGCTCATAAATGAACAAGGCGAAATTATTAGTAGTTGATGACTGATGCCCACTATCATGGTGCTATTCAAAAGTAAAGTATGCACTACCATAGTGCGCCGAGCCTATGCTACAATGACGATCATTTAACCGAGGTTTAAACATCAGAGTGGTGTTTAAATCACCTTACAGTATTAAATTCATATTTTTTTTTATCTCACATCATTATATTGTGATTTATCATTATACCATGTGGCACACATCTTAACCAATCTAAATCAATCAAATGGATATCAATCATTGGAAAACATTTCATCCCAAAGAAACATGCCTATAACTGAATGTGAACCAGCCGATTGATGAACTTTAAAATCAGCCATTAAAATTAAAACCAAAGCTTGATATTATAGTCAACAGATTGGATGGTTCGAATCTTTCGAAAATCACATTTTCCATAGAACTAGCTATTAGAAAAATAAAAAATTCAAAAATCACATGTCCTTGTGACTGAGTGAATTGCACAATCTTCCAATGCATGAAAATCCGTGTAAGTCACTAAGTTCCAAGGACATGTGGGCTGTGATGTACTCATGATGAGTGGATACCCATTGTAGACTAACCCTTCATGAATTTCCTGGAGTCAGTTTTTCCGTTGTTCTTCGGAATCCCAGAAAGTGAAAAGAGAAAACCAGAAGAAATAAAATAAAGATTTGTTTTCATTTCATATGATGCAAAATTGGAAGAGAGAGAGAGAGAGAGAGAGTTACCTCGACGAAAACCGTTTTTAGGAGCCTTCCAGAGAAAGTAATAATATTTGTTGTAATAATTTTGAGGTTGAGCGACTCAAAAACCTCACAAAGCTTCACCATTGTGTCTGTCTTCCTACTGCATGTTATACTTATCACTAAAGTCCTATCTCCCACCTCTGAAAGCTGAAGCTGTTAATTTCAAAAACCCAAAACAAAAAATAACCCATTAATTTTAATAACCAGTGAAATCCAGTGAAGTAAACAATAAATACCCAACTTACTTCTAAGAGCTCTATAGAAGCTGCTTTCTCATGAGGCTCAAAGATGGGTTCAATTCCCTATATATACCTCAAAATCTTCTTACCCATCAGCTAAAACCACCAAAAAAAATCATATGGTATTTGTGGGATACTTGTCGAAAAAAAATCATCAGCTAAAACCACCGGTACATGCCAAATTGGGTATGTATCACTGCATATACCAATATATCCAATGTATCACCGATACATTGAATGTATCAGTGGCCGATACAATCCTTTCTCGGTATCAATGGGAACGAAACATTTAGTAGAACCGAGATTTTGAACCATGGGTCTGACATATACAACCGAGCTAATCAATCTGTATCAAAAACTTCTGAAATAGGTGGTTAGCATATCCATTCAACGATATATACTGAATGCTTCACTGGACAACAATATATATATACAAACACGCGCACGCACACTCATACACAGAAGTGAATCTAATACTGAATTTTAAAAATCAATTTCGAAAAGTGAATGCTTCACTAAAGTCTTAGATACTGAGTTTCATAAACAATTCCACCTCATAATATCAATTGGTTCTATCTGTTGAACAGAATAGGCACTGCTACAAAACACATTGACAAAGTGGAAGTAATGGGTCACCTGCAAAGGAGGTATATTGTCAGCTGCAAATAGCATTACTCTAGCAAGTTTGAAATCATGGTGGGAACTCAAAACACACTGGACGAAGAGATTCGGTTGGCAACTGTGGTTGATGAATCTAGCAACATTACCAACTGAACCGACATCTATACAAAATTCTAGCACACTTTCAGATTTCTTCTCATCAATTTTATCTACATGATCATGTGTAAGCAGTGATACATCTCCTAGTCGCCTCTATCAAATGAAAAAAGAAACCAGAATACAATGGTCTGTTAGAAACAAAAAATTTCAAAACCCTAAGATTTGAAAGAAAATCAAGAATCAAAATAGTAACAAGCATACAAAGAGAAGCTATCATTGTTCTATTCAAATTATATTAAAATCTTAAGAAAACAAAACAGATAAAAGTCATCATTAGATGTGTGACAGCCCGGATTTCCTAACCGCTAAACCCGGGTCGTCGGGTCGACGCTAAGGCCGAACTCCGAGCGGAACACTTGGCATAATCACGCGCAAAGTGAAAACAAAGCAGAACCATAACTAACTAACGTAGCCATCATGTAATGAGAAAAGAAACTCCGAATCTATATCTTCAAAAGCTCAAAATAACGGTTCTAATTTCATACAAATGCATACAGAAAAAGAACCGAAAAGAACCACCAGTAAGGGCCATCCCTTACCGAAACATGGTTCACAAAATAATGATACTAAAATCTCCCAAAATTACATCTGTTACACTTTACATAATCACATTCTAGTTCATCCTCCAAGGCCGGACCTACCCTAGCCTTGAGCAAATAAAGCAGTTCTCTGGATGGGGCTCTTGTTCCTCCTCAGGTGGCATGTAATCGAAGTTCTCTTTATCTTGGTCCTCCGTGCCTATCTCTCCACCCGCACCTGTGACGTATATTCGAGGAATAAGCTTCATCCAAGCTCAGTAGGGAAAAACTAATAGCATGTATTTCTTATCAAGTACATATATCTCATAACAAATGATGAAAACATGAATTAATTCTTATGAGTAACCTAAATTCAAATATAACGGATTGTGCAATTGGAGTTGTTAGTACACATATAAAGAAAATCCACTGGAGCAACCATATTTCAAAATTGAGGAAGTTTATCCGAAATACACACACTGAATCTCATAACAAAAGGAAGAACTTAAGGAGTCTTACTTAAATCAATACTCGAGTAGCTATAGCCTCGAGTCCCTGATGGAATACCCACCATCGTCGCTCATATGAACCATTTGCATAGGTGCCCAAGGTCCTAACAAAGATGGACTCTTGTGTCGAACACATATTTTATCATTGGCTGGTATGATTTCACAAGATCACATAAGATCACAAAGGGTGTACTGATATCCCGCCGTACCGGTCACAAATATCTCACCGCATCAGCCACGATTATACCGCAGCGTCGGTCGGGTATTCACATACAAACCTCATATTATCGTGCGTACTTATAGTTTATCACCGTGTTTTGTGCTAATTATAATTATATTTGAAAGTTGAAAATGAATACAACCTTTCGCACACACATATCGAAACAAATCACGAAGGATTCCATATAGTAGCACGTAGCTAAAACAAAGTTTGAAAGGTTTCCTTGTTACAAAGCATTCTTTGAACCACACAAGCACATGAACACACTCACATTTGAATCTCAAAACATTTTATGCATAGATATGGACACAGCTCATCGCATCATAATACACATGCCTTTGATATCGAATATAAATGATAATGGGAGTTTCCATGCCTCAAATACGACGTCACAGGAGATTTCCTACCTCGGACTAGCCTCGACCTCTCTTACGTATGTGTTCAACCTAAACAAAATAAATTCACATCTTTATACTTTAGGATGATGCAAAATAGAACAACATAAGATCTCCTTAAACTTTCCTAGGCAAAACGGACTAAAATCTTAAATTTGGCAATTTCGATCGATCGAATCCTCATTTCGATCGATCGAAACCCAAATTCAATCGATCGAATTTATCTCGATCGGTCAAATCCAACAGAAGCTAAACATTAGACACACAGTTTGATCAATCAATTTTAAATTCGATCGATCGAATCACAATTTCGATCGATCGAAACATATTTCGATCGGTCGAATCCCTCAAAACCCCAAAGCTTGGCATTATAATCTCGATCGATCGATTTATAATTTGATCGATTGGATCTCAAATCCTGAAAAAAAAATTTCAAAATCCTTGTTATATACGTTTCAATCGATCGAGTGTGAGATTCGATCGATTGAACGAATTTCCTCAGAAATCGCATTCTTCTTTATTAAGCCAATTTTGATCGATTGAAATTTGTAGATTTCACTCGATCTTGTGTTTTCGTATTCCTTCTCCATTCTTTTTCTAATCTAATCTTGTTTCTTATGATTTTTTTTTAATCATAAATTAGGTAAAACACCATCAAACACAAATTCTCAACTTAAACATAAATTTTCATACCTTAATCCAATCCAATCCTTCTATCTTTGCTTCTAAATCAGCCTAGGGTTTCACAAAGTGAACTGTGGCCTTTCTCCCATCTAAACTCTTAGCTTCACACTTCAAGAATAGATCATACACGCATTCAACCCTAGGTTCTCTCTCTCTCTCTCTCTCTCTCTCCTCATAAACTCTAATCATAAGAAAATAAAGGGGATTGAATGCAATGCATTCAATTGTATTTACTCCCCTTATAACTAAGTCTCAGTTTCAGGTGTTAAGCAGCTACACCTATGATAGGTGTATGAAGGTCCACTAACCGTTCAAACACATCTTAATCCTATCTTTCACACGTGATCCAATCCATAGGATTAAATCCACATACATTACTCAGCGCTTTGCATGATCTCCGACATGCAATCAGTCAAGCACACACATCGAGGTGTACTGTTCACAGATCTAAATTTTGAGACATTACAAGATGCTAGACTTATCAGCTAGTCACAAGTTCAGAGATAAGATAGGAAGAAATAACTCAATAAGAGCAGCCTAAAATAGAAGAAATCAATACAGAATTATATAAATATCGATCCATATCAAAATGGTTAATTTTATTAATCAAATAGGTGATAAGCAAAACACATTGGTCTCATATAATTTCAACCAATAAGAACAATCCAAGATTCCAAAATTTCTATTTCTTTAAGAAGCTAAATATCATTGCTTTGATTAGTAATGAATATGGTTGTTATAAAGAAATTGAATTTATCTATAAGAGCAATCTATATAGGAATTTATCATTTCTTTAGTCTAAAAAAATTCAACAATTACCTATAAATCAATTACCTTTGAGATCTATCTTTGTGAAGCGAGGAACATTCTCTTCAATTCTTCTATTTGTTCATCGTGCTTGTGTAGCGCATCTTCCATCTTTCTATCTCTTTCTGCATCTCTTTCTTGTATTTCTCTAATTCTTTGTTCCATTTCTCTCTTTCTTTCTCTCTCTCTTTCTTCCAATTATGCTATCTTACTCCTCAAACAAGCCATCTCCCCTTGTTTTAACATTTGACTGTTGGAATTACCCCTCCATTCTTGTGATGGAGTCGGTCCCACTCCAAGGATGCGACATCAATCAGGTTGATCCTCACCAAAAATCTGAGAGAGGACATCTTCACAACCAGGGGGTCTTTGGATCCCTGTTAAGACCTGAAAAGTACCACTTTTCACCCCTTAAATTAGCCTTTCATTAGACCCTTAGCCATCTAATAAAGGTTTGTTAAGTGTTTTCTGTAGATAATAAACAGCAGTGCAATAAGGCCATAAATCATGTTAAGGAGCCTGTATTGGCACCAGAAGTCTCTCAGAAGAATAAACCATGAATCCAGACTTGAGGAAAGCCTCGCGCAGCTGACAAAGCCCTAGAGGATTCAAAAAAATATGCTTTGCGCAGTCCTTGCGAAGTCCCAAGACTTCACAACAACTTCTCGTGCAGTTGAGTGACAGAAGAGCTTTAGAAGCCTTGAGTCACGTGGCTCTGGCGAAGTTCAGAAGTTGAAGGTTGCGCGGCTCTTGCAAAGTTCAGAAGTTAAAGGTCAGTAAAGCCTCGCGCATTGTCGCATATACAGGATGCAAATGTCAGCGAACACATCGCGATTCGGAAAAGCCTCAAAGCTATCACGAGGATCCTCGCAAAGTTCTATTAAGAAGTGAACTTCTCGCGTAGTTCTCGTGCTGTTCAGGAAGAAAGAAGCCTCTCGAAGCTAGAGTTAAAGCCTCGCGAAGATCTATTGTGAAATGCTCTTGTAGTTCCGGCGCTATTCTAACCTAACCTCGCGAAGCCCAATCCAGTGAGAGCTTAACTATCTACCTCGCTCAAAAGCCTGCAACCCCGCTGAAGCTTGAGTTAAACTCAACCACGCCAAGTCGGTGCTACCCTTGACGTTTACGGGAATCGGCGCAACTGGCGACTCAACTCCAACTTCCATCATTCTGTAGAGGACATTTTAGGGATTTCCAGCGATTAGGGCACGCACTCCCATGCTTAAATCTTTGTGCACGCACCTCGAGGCATCCAAGGAATAGTAATAAGCCATGTGGCATCGCTAAAATTAGGGTTTCCTAACCCTAATGTGCCGCCACACCCACTGCTATATAAACCTAAGCCTGGTTTAGGTTTAAAGGCGGGAATCCTTTTTCTGAGGCTTGTCTTCTTTTCTGTTCTTCTGTAGTTGTAAGTAGTTTTCTTTTTCTTTTTCTTCTCTCCATGGCCCAGCACTTGCTGGCCATGCCTATGTGTGTTTATTGAGATTAGATTAATGGAATTTGTGATTAGGTGTTGTGCTTTTATGGGATTCGTGTGTTTGTGAGCTGTTCTGTGCAAGGTTGCTGTCCTGTGATCCGCCTTTGCTTTGGTTGTGATTCAAAGCAATGGAGGACTGATTCTAAGGACCCATTCAGATCCAAGTGACCTGTGTGTCTGGGCTATCATGGTCCGATACAGCCTTAGCCCCACCACAGGACCCACTAGATCTGAAATCCCCATGGAAGCCTGAGTTGGTAACCTTGTGACTATGGTGGTGGCAGCAGTATTCTTGTTTTGTTTTGGGCTCCGTGAGGAGGATAGCCTCTGGGATAGTTTGTGATCATTCAAGTGGATAGGTTATAGCCTTAGGGTGAATCCAATCCGCCGATCCAAAGTGGATCCTTCTTCTCCGAACCTGAGCTTGTAGCCTGGTAGGAGATTGTACAGAGACAGACTCCCCTATATTAGCATAGGCCCGCCATCAGATAGTAAATCTGATCTGAGTATGGAGATTGAAGGCTTGTGATTGAACCATTGTAGTCCCACTCAAGCAATGGACAACTAGATCTAAGGTGGTACTCAATCTCTTGCTGGTTCTATGTATCTGGGCTATCATGATCCTATACAGCCTTAGCCCCACACATAGAGCTTTAGAGGTTGAGGTTCCCTATGGATTCCTGAGCTTGTATCCTGGATGAAGTAGTGCCTACAATGATAAACTTTTTTTGACCCATCTCTGGATTGTGGTTCCCCTATGGGATAGTCTGTGACCATTTAAGTGGACAGGTTATAACCTTAAGGGATTGGATCATGGCACAGAGATGAGTTGGATTCTTTCTCCTCTTTGGTGATAATGTAGCCATTGGACAGGATTTCTATACCAGCAGATCTGGATCTGAGTCATAAATTCCAACAAATCTCAATAGCATACTTCTCAACCCTTTCTGTTGTTAATTCAGTAGGCTACCTTAGGATACTTAGAATAAGTGACCTTAAACTCCCTTCCTTTTAGGACTACCAGATCTGTAGTCAGATCTGGAGGGACTACTAGAGATGGCTCCCTTGGAGCTGTAGATCAACTTTTTCCTGTGGGACAAACTCTTACTTATCAAAACTTACTACAAATGGACCCTGTATCTTGCAGGTCTAGAATTTCTCAGTTGTGCTGACTCCATCCCCTGTTTTACTTTGATTTTAAATTTCTTTTACCACCAACAAATAAAGTAAGCACACTGAAGATCGCAACAAGTTTTTGGCCCCGTTGCCAGGGGTAGTGATCTAATAGTAGCCCCTAGGATTTTTGTATTTTTAGTATTCTTTGTAGCTGTGAATAATTGATACTACTGATGTGATTTTGAATCTTTCTTGCAGATCTAGACAACAGCAGAGAGGGACAGTGGACTGCATTTGGAGATTAGCTACCTCTGTTTTCAATTCTCTAACCTTTAAAACTCAGTCTAGTTTCTTTGAAAATTCCATAGCAGTTATTTAGGATAGTTGTAAATTTAGGTTTTCTTAAATAGCTGAAAATTTGTTAGATAAATTCTTTGAGTCAAGTGTAATGTGCCTGCAAGGTGTTGTCCCTGTTGGTGGTGTGGTTGTATGCTAGGTAGGAGATCTCTTAGTCCTACTTTAGAGCCTTTCAACCTTGAGCCAGAAAGGGGTAGAAGACTTAGAAGAAACAAGCACACCACAGTTGAGCCCCCAATTGAATCTGAGACAGTAGCAATGGGTGAAGAACAACCCAGAACTCTCAAGGAGTTGAATGCTCTTGATAACTATAACTCTCCATTTAGCATTCAATTCCTTGATGTTCAAGGGAACTATAAAATTAAAACTTCTATCATCCAGATGTTGTCCTCTTTCCATGGGCTTAGCAGGGAGGACCCTTACAAGCATATTGACCAGTTTTTGGCCTTGTGCACCACATTCAATATCGCTAGTTTGGGACCTGAGGCTACTAGGCTCAGGCTCTTTCCCTTCTCTCTGAAGGATAGGGCTAGTACCTGGTTGGCCACTCTTCCCAACAATAGCATTGCTTCGTGGAAAGACCTACAGACCAAGTTCCTGACAAAGTTCTTTCCTGAGACCAAAACTAGCTAGTTGAGGAAGGAAATTCATGCTTTTGCCCAATCCCCAACTGAGGATTTTAATCAAGCGTGGGATAGGTTTAAGGAAATGCTCAAACAATGCCCCCACCACAAGATCCCAGACTGGCAGCTTGTACAAAGCTTCTACAATGGGATTGCTGAGAAAAATAGAGATATGGTTGATGCCTCTTGTGGTGGAACCTACATGCACAAGATGGCTGATGAGGAATGGGAATTGTTTGAAGTAATCAATGAAAATGCTTTTCAAAAGCTATCCCTGGCAAGAACTAGTCAGGAGTCTGTGTCAAAAGTGGGGCCTGCTGCATTGTCAAGAGGAAAAGTTTATGAGGTGTATGGGAATAATGATCTGCAGCTGCAGATGGCAAACCTCTCAGCGAAGTTTGACAAATTACTGATTGTGATGCAACCCAGAAGGGCTGCTCAAGTGGTGGAGGCATGCCTGATATGCCAGTCCCCACGGACACCTGATGAGGAATGTCCATCTGCGAGGCAATATCACGAATTGGTATTGGAACATCTTGCTGCTGCGCAATCTTTTGGCCGACAACAATTGGATACCAACACCAAAATGCTGGTTACCAATGGAGAGACCACCCAAATCTGAGGTGGAGGCAAGACAATTATATGCAGCCCCAGCAAATGTTGGCCTTACCCCAAAGGCCATAACAGCAGTTCAATCAGGGATATGCCCCTAGGTCTAATTTCCAACACCAGCAGTAGCCCCATTAGCAACAAAATCAATTGGTCTTACCCCCATCTCAACCCAGAAATACTTCTTTTGAGGACCAGGTCTTGACCTCACTGCAAAACCTGGGGTCCGTGGCTTAGACTGTGAATTCCCATGGTCAGAACATAAAGAAGATGGAAGAGCAGATTGGCCAACTAGCAAATGCCTTAGCTAAAAGAGAGGAGGGGAGGTTGCCCAGTCAGCCAGTGGTTAATCCCAAGGGCTAATTTTTGATTGGTGAAGGTTCCTCAAACCTTGAGGGGCAAGGGGATCTTTCATTGACTTGATTCACAAAACTGTGCATTGTGTACGTTATGTATTTTAGTGTGGTTCATTTTTTTTCTGTTCATAGGAATTTCTAGTGATCTTGTCGGAGTCTGAATGTATATGACCTGAAAATTCTTCTACCTGCTTTGGTTCTTAGTCCCTTTGAATTGTTGATTGTGATTAAACAAATGATGGTGGTATTGTTTTGATAATGCGAATGCTGTTTGAATTTGATGTTTTGATTAAATGCTTTTTGAGTAAATGCATGATTAATTGTTGGGAAAGCATGGAGAGTCCTGTTTAAAATGACTAAAGGTGTCCCTGGAAAAGAGAAGGTGAGAGAATCCACCCACAAAACAAAGGAAAATGACAAACTAATGGGTGTGTGATCCTTGTCACTGTTTTAGCTATCGTGAGGTTCTGAAAAATAGGCGTGGTTTCTTCTCGCGCAGTTCATATGCTGTTATCCTGCTAAGCTGTCGCGCGATTCAACGCAATTGTGTGGACTCTCTCACGCGATCCAAATGAAAGTCCAATCTCGCCACCCACTCCTTCCCACCTAGCGAGCAGACATTTTCAAAGCGCGCCAAGCCTCACGAGTTATATAATCCAACCTCGCGCTGCTTTCCTTTTCTGTTTTCTCTTTCTTCTCCAGCCAGTGAAACCCTAGCTCTGAATCCCATTAATCTCTCTCCTCCAGCATCCATTTTACCGTCCATCATTCACCTTCCAATTTTGGGGATTTGTTTCTAAAGCCTCCATCACTAGTTGCCCTCTGATCGGAGCTCTCGCGGTTTTGTGTGCATCACATTGAATAGAACCCTAAGTTTTATAGTAAGATTCAGTTCTCAACCCTTTCTTTTCATTTTTTAACCTACACATTCACAGAGGAGTAGTTCAATGGCCCCTAAGGGTGCACCTGTGAAAAGAGCAAGGGATAAGGCTCCCGTGGAGCCCACTCCCAAGAAGGCCAAGTCCTCAACGGTGCCACAAAAAGGGAAAGAAATGGCTCAGGAAGTGGCTGAACTAACACCTGATTACTCTACACCCTCTGAGCTCTTGACTCCCATTCCCTTGGAGCCTGAAGCTGTTTTTGACCTATCTTTCTTTGAAACAGAACCTCTGTCAGCCCCTGCCATTGAGTTCATGCGGAAGGCTGGTGTGACCCCCCTGCTGCAAGCCATCCCTGCACTAGCCTACCCTAGACTAGTGCAACTCTTTTACCAGCACATTAGGGCTAGACCAGACCACCGTGGGAAGCCAGGCTTCCTCGTGTTAGTTGACAATTTTGAAATATTACTCAACCCTGAATTGATTGCTGAATTAATGGGTATCCCTGCTGTCTTTGACCCCAACTGTGGATATGGCCCCCCTGTGTGTGCCCCCATTAATACCATTGCACAGACCCTTACCGGAGGATTGAAGGCCACCGGGGATTCCATCAGGAGAAGAGACCTGGACCCTAAACTTCTGTTCATTGATCAAGTTCTGTGAAAGAACATTTATTATGTCGGCCATCAACAGGAGAGGACACCAATTGCTGATGCTGTGTATTCCTTTTCACTGGGCCACGATTTTCATGCTGCAAGGTTGATTTTTGAGGCCATGAAGGATGTAATGGTGAAGCTAGGGCAGAAAAAGAGGCCCTACACTCTCCCCTATGCAAGACTTATTACCAAATTACTTTTGAGGGGAGGGTACAAGATACCAGTAGGGGAGTTAACCATTGACCTCACCCCTACAACTTTTACAAAAAGGCAATGGGGGATCAGCAGGAGTCTAATGGATGCCCAAAAGAAGAAGAAGAAGGCTGAGGCCCAGGTTGCTATAGAGCAAGGAGAGGGGACTGCTGTTGCTAAAGCTCCTGCTCCCAAAAAGGTGGCTAAAGCTCCTGCTCCCAAGATGGTGGTGCAAGCTCCTGTCACTACTGATTCTGCAGAAATACCTCCATCCACCACACCTGCCCCTCCATCAGTTTCTTTTCCTATTCCATCTCTCCCTTTCCCTCTTTTGTCTCCCTTATCCGTACCCACTCCACATTTCCTGTGATTTGTTCCTGCGAGGAAAACATTGACCCCCATGACAGCCCTTTACCTTTACCTACATTACCTCAGTACACACCCCCAATTCCCCCATCATCTGAACTGAACCCTGACAGCCCTCCCCTGATATCCTACATTAAAAAGAAAACCTCTCACACAACCCCTGCCCTATCCTTACCTAAACCAACCACCCCTATCATTCCCACAGAAACCCCACACATTGACCCAGCCACCATCCCAACCATCCCTACTTCACCTCCACTTCCAGACCTTGATTTTAACCTCGCCACTACTTTCGGATATCAGGCCTTCATAACTACATTGCTTGACACCATGCCAACCCATGATATCCCTCTCCCAGATTCCCCATTTCCTTCCCCACATCACTCACCAGAACCTCCATATCCTCCTACAACCTTCCATCATGGCCCTACTTCCCCTTTCCAACCTGTTCCCTCTTCTTCTCATACTCCACCCCAACCACACTCAGACACACTTACCCATATCCTTTCCCTAATACATGACATTCAAACCCAACTATCAACCCCAACCCATACCCAAGACCAAATGCAGACTGACATCACCACCATCAAATCCACCCTTCTAACATTGACAAAACCACCCCTCTCTGCACAAACACCTCCTACACCACAAATCCAGTCCCCTTCCACCTCTGACTCCACAACGCAACCAGATTTTCCCCCCATTGACTTAACTATAACCCTCACCCTCCAAGACACCATACCCCACCACTCCTTCCCCACTCTACCTATCCTTCCCCCACTCATATTACCTCCACCACATTTTACCAATACTTCCACCCAAATAGATCCCATTCCTTTCCCATCCACATTTTCCATCCACCCACACACACTTTTGGCCCCACCAGTTCCTTTCACCCCCTTCACTATCCCCTATTACCCTTCCTTAGCTCCACCCACTTCCACTGCATCCACTTCATTTTCTTTTCCACCCATGCCATCCATTCCACCTCTCCTATTACCTCCTCCTAGATTCTCTGACAACTCGACCCAAACAGACCCAGAACTTTTTGCCCAGCCCCCACATGTGAATGTCCTCCCTGCCACTTTACCCCCACAGGACCAATCACCTTCTACTTCTTTCACTCCCTTTCTACCTATCCTACCAAGACATTCCTATTACACCCCTCTTTACTTCACCCTCCTCTATGCCATGAGAGACAATGCCTACATCAAAAGGGATGTTCTCAGGGTGATGGCCCAACTTAGACAATCCATTGAGTACCCTTTGCTGCAGAAATTGAGTGACTTGAAGCATGCTCACAGGCAGAAGCTGAGAGATATTTCAAAGGGGTGGGAGACAATTTTGGAGACCCTCAATGAGCATAAGGCTGCGGCAACTTACTACAAACTGAATGCGGAGATGGAAAAAACCAATGCCGAAATGGAGAAAAAGAGAGCCCGGATGTTTGAAAAGAAACTTAACAATGTTGAGGAGATCCACAGGCTCACTAAGGGGCTTTCTGATACCAAACTCCTCTATGCTGAAAATCAGATTGAAATCTTGCAAAAGAGGGTTGCATCTCTGTTAGCCCAACCAATTCAGGCCACCCCTCTTGCTACAGCACCCCCTGAAGCTCCACCTTCCACACATCCCGGACCATCTTCTTCCATTCCCCCTGCTCCTACATCTACACCTCCACCTCCTCCACCTCCTCCACCTCCTCCACGACCTCCTACTCAACCACCTCCACGACCTCTTGTTCCAGTGCCTCCCCCTACTAAATCTCCTGCACCCAAGAGAAAAAGGGCTCCTGCCAAGAAACCTTCTCCCTCAAAAAGAGCCACTGCTGCCCAAAAAGGTAAAAAGCCTGCACCTCCATCCCCACCACCAAAGGCCACCAGAGCTTCTGCTCAGGATGACCCCCATGGTCAGTTGCTTTCCAAAGAAGAACGCAGACATGTTGCTGTAGCCCTTGGATTAGACCCCACTGTTCTCTTTTCCTCTGATTCCGATTTTAACTCTGCACCACCTGCGGATCCATGTGCTAAGAGTCCTATTGCTCCTCCTTCATCAGACCCTGCTGAGCAAACTTATCCTCAGAGAAGGAAAGTTACAGCTAAGAGGACTACTCACTCAGCTGCCTCTATCAAAATTGGAAAAGAACAATCTGCCCAGTCTGAGGAGGCACCACCAGTGAACCAGAAAGATAAAGGCAAGATCCCGGTCGTACCTCCTGAGCCAGAAAAAGCAAAATCTCCTCTTATTCCCCCTCAGACTTAGCAAGGGAAAGGCTCAAAAGGGAAGAGCCCAAAAGGGAAGAGTCCCAAAGGAAAAAGTCCTATCAAATCCCCTGAGCTAACCAAAGACAAATCTACAGTGACCCCTCCTGCACCAAAGGCCCCCAAAATGAGGGTGAGGGCAGCAATAGCGCCCAAAACTGCAGCCCAAAGAAAGGAAGATAGGGAACTAAAGAAAAAAGAGGAAAAGGCTATCCTTCAGGAGCATGCTAAGAGGATGGGTTGGGACCGGTTTTGATTCAAGCTCCGATTAGCTTGTACCTAGGATTTTTTCTGTTTCTGCATTTTCTTTTGTACATTTCTCTCTTATAATAGATCTTCTTCTTTTGTCATTACTATTTGTCTTTGTCTTGTGTCTATTTTACTCCATGTTATTTTCTTTTATTTTGCCATTAATAAATTTGCTGCACACCCACCTTTGAACCAGTGAGGACACTGCTCCTCATAGGTTTGGGGGTGTGGCAGGCAGATCCTGCCAATGGAATAGTTAACCTAAGTGCAGCAGAATCTTGTGAGTAATATGAAAATGGAACCATGTTCATCTAAGAATCATGAAAAATAAGGAATTTAAAATTTTGCCAGAACTTTAGGCATTACAAACTTTTAAAATTTAACATTTCCATGATGAGATCACCAAGGAAACTCACTTGTATCAGCACTTAGTGAATCACTAGAGAGAGGAAAAGGTAAGGACATACTTAAGAATTCAAAAGCAGACCATAACCAGTGAGATTTGGGCCTATACAAAAATTTTTCCTTGAGGAGTGACTAAGGCAATTTCTTCTAGCTTTAAGGACTGGCTGAGTCACTGTGCTTACTAGAAGTTAGGTGTGACAGCTCGAATTTTGGTGCCCCGAACCCGTGCCATCAACACGACCCTCAAGGTCGTGCCCTGTAATTCTATACGATACATTGGTATATACAAGCCAAAAACTGCAATTAGGGCGCATGTATATACTCTAAACAGTTCTCATATATTGCAAAATAATTATGGTCTCTAAAGGCAGTTCTTGCCCCATGCCAATTCATGGGCATAAGAACTTACCCAAACGGTTGGTGCAAATTTCGGTGCCCCGAAACCCGTGCCATCAACACGACCCTCAAGGCCGTGCCCTATAATTCTATACAATACATTGGTATATACAAGCCAAAAACTGCAATTAGGGCACATGTATCTACTCTAAACAGTTCTCATATATTGCAAAACAATTATGGTCTCTAAAGGCAGTTCTTGTCCCATGCCAATTCATGGGCATAAGAACTTACCCAAACTGTTGGTGATAGCAGTTCATCCCAGACGTTTTATTAAAAGAAACGGTATTTAGTTACATTCGAATAAAGAGGCTTGACATACCAAGCTGTACCTAATACTCTCAACTCACTATCAAAGTATGCAGTGGGTTTCCTAGAAGAATTCCTCAGGAGGAGGTTCTAACTCTTCTGTGGGCACGTAATCCGAATCCCCTGGATCAGCATCTCCAGAAGTCTCTGCTGCCGCTAGTCCTCGACCTGCGACGTATAGTCTAAGGGGGGTGAGCTACATCCTAGCTCCGTAGGGAAATAAAAAGAACATATAGATTAACCTTCACATATATGTCAGCAGTTTTAAAAGCATAAATCATCGAGTAACACTTATGGAAAATAATTGAAATAACTGGAATAAAAATAATGATTTCGACTGTTTCTTTGCATGGTTTTGTTTAATCTCCTTACTGGTTTGGTTGTGAATTTGGCCTAATCACTTAAATCTTAACTTAAGTAGTCCCCGAGCAATATAGCATCGAGCCCCGATGGAATACCCACTATCGTCGTCTAACTAGACAGTTGTTATGTGTATTCCCTGGGAATACTGCCCAAGCCCCTTCCTCATAGGTGGCGGGTCTATCCTTAAATCTACATCCCTGGGATGTGCTATGAATGTAGGGATTGGCCGCCGTACCGGTCACGGATATCTTGTCGAGTGAGTCGTGGGTATCCCGCCACGTCGGTGGGATATTCTAATCAAACCTTAAATAATAAAAATATCGAACGTGCTCTACATATAGTTATTTACCGTGATTGTACTAATTATATTACATCAAGCCTTATCACATTACTTTCGCTTCACTGTTAGTTTTCATCTGCATCCCTGGGATGCCCCTGATTCCATCGCATCCTTCAGATGTTTACTTTATAACTTTCGTCCCCTGGGGACCTCAAGACTATCACGTTTGAAACTTACTCACACACCCTTTTTCATAATGATCATGCAGTACTTGACTATTTAATTGGATTATACTACATATATGAATTGACAAAATAATGCACATGTTTCAAGAATATTCCCTACCTCAACACAATCCGACGCGTTCCTTTCTCGTAGAAACTTATGCGCAACAACCCACGTTGAACCTACATTTTATGAGACACAGTTTTACTCAGAAAGTCCTTAGACCCCTTGAAAACACAGTTCTCATGAATCACACCCAAAAGAATTTAGAGAGCTGGGAGGAAGTCCTTACGGCGGTTATTTAACCTCAGCTGTGGCGGGCTTGAACTCCTTCGGCGGTTGTAAATCCTCGCTCGAGCGGTCACTATTCATCGCTCGAGCGAGCACTATTCATCGCTTGAGCGATTATAATTCATCGCTCGAGCGAGCACTATTTGTCGCTCGAGAGAGCACTATTCATCGCTCGAGCGAGCACTATTCATCACTCGAGCGGTTATTATTTGAGATATCTGGGATTTTAAGCGATGCCTCGCTCGAGAGAGGCATTTTGACCGCTCGAGTGAGCCACGAAACGGTGTATGTTCTCCATTCATTCGGAGATTATCCTCTTCCTCATGAGAGGTTTAATAGTGTCTAAGATCATTCGACCCCTAGTTTAAACTCTACTAAAAATATTCGAAAACATTTAAATCATACCTTACTCGACGGTCCTCCTATTGTTTGATCCAACTTCTTTTTAATCGCGAGGCCCTTCAAGGTCCTCTATGGAAAGACTAAGAACCTCACCTCTTTTGTAAACCTTCTCCTCTAAACTCTCTCCTTTTTCTCTCTATTTTTCCTTCTTTCTATCTAGGTTGATTTAGGTTACGTAGGAGAGACTCTCCTCCCCACTTTCACTTATATAGTGAAAGCTACAAAATTTCACATATACACACTAAGTGTGTATATGTAGTTTTAATTTGGTTTTCTTGTGAGACACTAATACTTGTGTATGAAGTGTGGTACTCGTGCATGGTATGTGATGTGTATGGTTCTCAAAAATCCGGGGTTATGGCATTCACTCCTCCTTAAAAAAAATTTTGTCCTCGAAAATTGACGACCCACTAGGAAACAAAGAGTACTATATCTAACACAAAAAAATTTCCGAACAAGCATTCGTAACAACACACCCGACAAATCGAAATCGGATCATGCAACATATGGATCCAGGACCCCAGATCATACCTACATGGGGAATTTTCTTTAATCTACACAAAACGAGAAAGCACTCATATCGATCTTCTTAATTATTTTAAAACCCTCTTAACGGTTATTTTCAGAAGTAGAAGGCACTCATTCTACTCCAATTTATGCGAACCTATACTAGGATTCAATTACTATTATACAATCAAATATACGTACACATTGTACCAATTAGACTCATAAAAATTTAAATTTATGCATATCCACATTAAGTCACTCTTTATACCGCTCCAGGCATTGTCACAATTCTTCTTAATAAAATTTGTCACCAAAAAAAATTTATAATGATTACATTGAAGATCACAAAATACAAAACAACAACCAATAAGAAAGAGGACGACCTAGTCGTCACTCTGCTCATACTCTTCATCATCCTCCTCATCCTCCTCATCATTGTCGTCGTCGTCGTCCTCATCATCCTCATCCTCGACAACCACCCTGGCGGCAGTGGCACCCACTGTAGTGCTCCTCGTAGCAGGGCCGGAGCTAGATGCTCCAAAAATAGTGCCCCTCATGGCACCGACGCGCTCCTTGTATGACTGCGGATACGCATGACCCATGAGGTCTATGAGTAGCGCCTCCTGGAACCTATGATGCAGTCTGATCTCTCGCCCTTGCTGGAGGATCTCTCGCATCATGTCGGCGTCGGTGGTAGGTAGGGGCTGTGAAGATGAAGTAGAGGGAGCAGTAGGTGTCGCTGGTGCTTGTTGTGTGGCTTGTCGGGAAATTTGGTGATCTCTCTTCTTGTTGATACTGGTTTGGAGGCTCTTTAAATTTCGGCTTAAGTCTTGGGCGAGGTATGGGATGATGTTGTCGGTGAGCGTGATTTCATTTGTTTTGATTTGAAACCCCTCCTTCCCATGTCGTGATTCGAGGAGTCGGGAAATCAAACGTGCATAGGGTAAACGGTTTATCGGTGGAGGAATAACACCCCTTAGGTTTCTTTTGTGGGCATGCACCATGCCCTTGATGACCATCATCGGAGCGCTAAACCACCTATTGTGGAAAGCGGAGTGTAGAGCCCGCAAAATCGTCTCTCCGCGCTCTTGGTCATGACCGGTTGGGTGTAGATTCTTCTTAAAAATAATATCTAGAAACCACATGCATGGCGGTAATTGGGAGCGGGTGATTGATTGGCCTAATGCGGTGGCACCGCCGGTAATGCTGGCTATAATGGTAGGGAAACCTATGTTCCCATAAAAAGGTGGTAGAGAAAGGGGGTTTGGTGTGTAGGTGTCGGGGCAATGCATGACGGAGGAGACATCGGCACTGCCGAAAATCAGTTCCTTTCCGTCAATGGTGACGAGGATAGAGTCCTCAGTCGCATTGGTCTTTAGTGTTTGGTAAAACAATTTGACGAGCCTCGGATAGTACCGATCTCCAAAAGGGTTCAATAGTGGTCGTAAGCCATTTTTTGTAAGAAAATCCGAGGTCCATTGGGTGGACGTCGGATCCCCAAAACAGGAGGGATGGATCTCCCATTCGTTTTCAAAAACTTTTGATCCCCACCATTCAGTTAATTGGATTGGGGTAGGAGGTGTGGATGGTGTTTGTGGCACTTGATTGCGCGAGGATGGCGATCGAATCGCCACCCGTTTTCTAGGTTGGGTGTTAGGGCTTTGGGATGTCATTTAGATAAAAGAAAATTTTCTAATTGAAAGAAGATAGAAAATAGCGAAGATTTCACCTTTTTGAAAGTTTTCAACGGATCAGATCGTTCGAAATCGACTTGAATCGGATGAAAAAAACTTGGAGGTCGAAGTAAAAGCCCTAACCCTCGCTCAGCTGGCTCTCGCGTGAAGATGAAATACGAAATGGAAGTTCGCTCATATTTATATTCTGACCTCGCTCGAGCGGTTATTATTTCTCGCTAAAGCGGTCAAAATGCTTCGCTCAAGCGAGCAATAGTCATCGCTCGAGTGAGAGAAATTTGTGATTTTATGTGGTTCGCTTGAGCGAACATAAGTGGTCGCTCGAGCGAGACCAGAAACATTTTTCTGGTACACTTTTGCTCATTTCCGGTTACTAATCTCATTACTAGTTTTATATATATTAAAAGTTCAACAAAAAGTTGGTTCTATCATTGCTTGGAGTCAATATACTAAAATTTTCAATAAATAAAAAAAAAATTTCAATCATTCGAAAAATATATAGACTTCATACTACCCGCAATCACATATTATCAATTTGAATAGAACTATTCAGTTGGCAATTTTGAACAATTTGGGATATTGTTCTCTAACATCCGCCTCACGTTCCCATGTTGCTTCTTCGATCGGATGGTTCTTCCATTAGACAGGCACTAAGGGAATAACTTTTGTTCGCAACACCTGTTCCTTTCGATTTAAAATTTTCACTGGCTCTTCAATCATGGTCATATCCTCATGCATTTCAAACGATTGGCTGCTCAGCACGTGATCAGGGTCATTGAGATATTTCCTGAGCATCGACATGTGGAACACATTGTGCACTTGATCAAATAACAGTGGTAATCCAATGCGGTAAGTAACTTCCCCTACTCAACCTAGAACCTCAAATGGTCCAAGATAGCGGGAACTTAGCTTCCCTCTCTTTCCAAATTTCATCACCCCCTTCATCGGCGATACTTTCACGAACACATGTTCACCCACCTTAAAGTCTACACTCGTCCGCTTGATATCTGCGTAGCTTTTCTGTCTGTTCTGAGCTGCTTTGAGTTTTTCCCTTATCATACGAACATAGGTGGCATTATCTTTGAGTATTTCGGGTCCCAAAACAAATTTCTCCCCGATTTCTTCACAATTGATGGGCGATCTACATCGTCATCCGTAAAGAGCCTTGTATGGTGCCATCCCAATGCTCGTATGAAAACTATTGTTGTATGCAAACTAAATCAACGGTAGGTGCTGATCCCACGATCCTTGTAATTCCAGCATACATGCCCTAAGCATGTCTTCAATGATTTGATTGACCCTCTCAGTCTGTCCGTCGGTTTGTGGATGAAATGTCGTACTGAAATCTAGTCTCGTTTTCATTCCTTCTTGAAATTTCTTCCAAAACTTTGATGTATATAATGGGTCACGGTCTGAAACAATGCTACTCGGAATCCCATGTAAACAGACAATCTCCTTCATGTACAGCTCTGCTAGTCTTCCCGTCGTGTACATCGTGTTGTAAGGCAAGAAGTGCGCTGACTTGGTCAATCGATCGACTACCACCCAAATGGCATTGTACTTCTTTGCTGTTCGCGGTAGACCGACTATGAAGTCCATCGAGATCGATTCCCACTTCCATTCCGATATGGGTAGAGGCTGCAATAGGCTTGCGGGGTGTCTATGATCGATCTTCACTTGTTGGCACGTTAA
The DNA here is from genome assembly GCA_021018995.1 of Chloranthus sessilifolius. Lineage (NCBI taxonomy): Eukaryota > Viridiplantae > Streptophyta > Magnoliopsida > Chloranthales > Chloranthaceae > Chloranthus > Chloranthus sessilifolius. The sequence continues at coordinate 34,094,076 of CM037596.1, read as the reverse complement.
ACACCGCGACACGTACTCTGCCACATCTTGTTTCAAGCCCCTCCACCAGTAATTCTTTTTCAAATCTTGATACATGTTTGTGCTTCCTAGGTGGATAGCATAGCTTGACTTGTGAGATTCATCAAGAATTATTCGTCGCAGATCGACATTATCTGGAATGCAAAGACGACCCTTGAACACTAAGGAACCATCCTCCTTGATTGAAAACTCAGATGTAATACCTTCAGTTACATCTTGACGTATCTTAGTTAGTATTGGGTCTTTCATCTGTAGTTCTCGTATGTGTTCAAATATCACCGGTTTCACTGACATGTTGGCTAAGAAGGCTCCTGTAGCTTATGGCTGGATGTCTGCACCACATAATGCTAGATCTTCCAACACCTTCCATCGGTGTATACCCTAAATTAGACTAGTCAAATGAGCTGAACTCTTTCGACTCAAGGCATCGGCTACTACGTTAGCTTTGCCTGGATGGTACTGTATGGAACAGTCGTAGTCCTTGAGGAATTCCATCCATTTGCGTTGCCTCATATTTAGTTCCTTCTGTGTAAACAGATATCTGAGGCTCTTGTGGTTAGTGAAGATTTCAAACATTTCTCTTTATAAATAATGTCGCCATATCTTTAATGCGAATATGACCGCTGCTAGTTTCAGATCATGTGTTGGGTAGTTCTTCTCGTGCTCTTTCAACTGTCTTGACCCGTAAGCTATTACCTTTTTATTTTGATTTAGTACACAACCCAACCCGTTATACGAAGCATCACTGTAGACCGCAAATCCTCCACTGCCAGATGGAATGGCTAACACTGGAGTTGAGTTGAGTCTCTTCTTGAGTTCTTGAAACTCTTCTCGCACGCCTCACTCCACTCAAATCTCAAATCCTTTCTTGTAAGCCTCGTAAGAGGTCCTGATATTTTTGAAAACCCCTCAACAAAACGTCGATAATAACCTGCCAGTCCAAGGAAACTTCGAACGTCTATCACGGTCTTTGGTTGCTCTCAGTTCACTACTGCCTCGAGCTTAGCAGGATATACTGTGACACCATGCTTTGAGACAACATGTCCAAAAAAGCTAACCTCTTCTAGCCAGAACTCACATTTGCTGAGCTTGGCGTACAATTGGTGTTCACGCAAGGTTTATAGAGCGACTCGTAAGTGTTCTTCATGCTCCGTCTTCGATTTTGAATAAATCAGGATGTCGTCGACAAGCACGACAATGTAGGAGTCTAGGTGTGGTTTAAACACTCGATTAATTAAGTCGATAAACGATGCTGGCGCATTCGTCAATCCGAATGGCATCACCAAAAATTCATAGTGTCCATACCGTGTTCTAAATATCGTTTTCTGAATGTCCTCAACCTTGACTCTTAACTGATGGTATCCAGATCTCAGATCGATCTTGGAAAAATATTTCGCTCCTTGCAACTGATCGAACAAGTCATCTATTCTTGGCAACGGATATCGATTCTTCACAGTGAGTTTGTTCAATTAATGGTAGTCAATGCACAACTGCATCGACCCATCTTTCTTTTTCACAAACAAAATTGGTGCTCCCCATGGAGACACGCTTGGTCTTATGAATCCTTTATCCATGAGCTCTTGCAACTGTTCTTTCAATTCTTTCAACTCTGCAGGAGCCATCCTGTAAGGTGCCTTTGAAACAGGCTCCGTTCCTGGTGCTAAGTCGATAGCGAATTCCACTTCTCTTTCTGGGGGTAATCCTGGCAATTCTTCTAGTGGTGCTAAGTCGATAGCGAATTCCACTTCTCTTTCTGGGGGTAATCCTAGCAATTCTTCTAGAAATACGTCTGCGAATTCTCGCACTACTGCTATCTTGGAGATAACATTCTTTTCTTTTTTATCTTCCTTCAGAAACGCCAAATAACCGCTACACCCTTTCTGATTAAACGTTCTGCTCTGACTGCAGAGATGAGTGGCACCTGTGTTGATCTCCCTCCTTGAAATCAAAACGATCTCCTCGTGTTAGGTCGAAAAATAACAACCTTGTTCTTGCAATCCACTGTTGTGCAATGATAGGACAGCCAATCCATGCCAAGGATCACATCGAATCCTTGCATGTCCAATAATATTAATTTTACGTCTAGTTCATAGACAATGTGATCCCGAACGCTTACAACAACCGATTTGCAGACTAACTCTGTGTCCACCAATTCTCTTGTTGGGATAGACACTGATAATACAAAGTTCAGTGTCTCCAGAACCATCTTCATCTTCTTTGCAAATCTAGGGGTGATGAAGGAGTGGGTAGACCCTGGGTCTATCAGCACTCGTGCGTCATGTGCTACGTAGCACCCTTTTTCATAAACTTGTAACGTACCTATAATGCATACATATACGTACATACCATATACTTTATTTAGAAGTTTTTTTTTTTAATGCACAAACACGGTTATATACACTTGTCCTAATGAATGCACATTCTTTATCTAAAATTGTATTAAATTGAAATTCTTTATTTCAAAGGAATCTCACCTCGAATAACGTCATGTACACTCCCTGCTTCCTGGGCGGTAACTGCGTAGGCTCTCCCTTGAACAATTGGCTTCTGTGATTGAATAGGTCGTGGCATGGAAGCTGGGGCCGTCTTTTCCTTAATTGCCTCAAGGCAATCTCTAATCACGTGACCTATCTTACCACATTTAAAACAGCCCCGCATTCCTTGCCTACAATCCGCCGTTTTGTGAGACTTGCCACACTTGGCACAAGTATCCCTTGGTGTTGAAGTAGCAGCTCTCGAAAAACCTTGTGTAGCTGTAGGTCCGTTGGAAATAGCAGGACCCTCATACCTCATTGGTCTCCCTGATGCCAGCAATGGGAAACTTTAATGAGTGGTTTGTTGTGCGGCTCTCCCATACCCTGTCTGGAACGGTTGCCTCTAATTCGGTGCTATAAACCTCGGCTTCCTATTTACTGATTCATAACTCTCCGTCCTGCTTGGATCTACGCTTCCTCTGCCTTGTTGTTCCCTCTGACAATATCGGGTATTGTTTTCTTCTTCGACTACTAATGCCTTACTCATTACCTCTCCGTAGGTCTTCAACTGAAAGGGCGCAACCCCTCCTCGGATGTCCGACCTTAAACCCTGTTGGAACCTCTTCGCTTTCATCACATCCAAAATTACATAGTCTGGAGTGAAGCGAGCCAGTCTCATAAATTCTACTCCGTACTCTCTCACGGTCATCCTTCCTTGCATTAGTTGTAAAAATTGGGTCTCCATCTGATTTCTCACAACCTCCGAAAAATATTGCTTATTGAACTCTTCTAAGAATTCATCCCAAGTCCAGGGCATATCTGGAGTTTCTTGTGCTCTAGTTCATGATACGGATTTCCACCAAGGTCCAGCTTCTCCATCTAGCATATATGCTGCCCAACGGACGCTCTCGTCCTCTGTGCATGTCAGTATGCTAAACACCTTTTCCATTTCACCCAGCCAATTTTTGACTGCCATTGTGTCTGCCTGTCCTGAAAAATTAGGAGGTCTCATCCTTCTGAATTCGATAAAAGCTGAAGCCACTAGTGGTGTAGGTCCCACTGGAGGTGTAGGTGTCCGTTGTGGTTCTAGGGCTGCATGTGCTGCCAAGGATGCTGCTTGTTGTGCCATGGCAGTTGCCATGGTTTCCATTGTGTGCATCATCCTCTGACGCTCCTCTCTTTCCTCATTTCTCTCCCTTACTCTATCTTGTTCCCTTTGATTTCAATCCTGACGATCTCGTTCCTGATCTTCTGCTTGATTTTGATTTTCCCCTTGGCCACTGCCCTCGGGAATCTCCCTATTTTCTATTGGTACTCTATTTGTAGGTGAGACGAAACCATCTCTACTGCGTAAATTCCTATCATGACCACCCCTGGGTCGGCCTCTTCCTCTAGGAAACATAACGGTCTGCATGAGAAACCACGGTTTCGTTAGCAGAAATCCCTATGTTCTGACAAGATGATTGCCAGAAACTAAAAAGAAAGGGCTTTGATACCAACTGTGATAGCCTAAATTTCGGTGCTCCGAAACTCGTGCCATTAACACGACCCTCAAGGTCGTGCCCTGTAATTCTATATGATACATTGGTATATACAAGCCAAAAATTGCAATTAGGGCGCATGTATCTACTCTAAACAGTTCTCATATATTGCAAAACAATTATGGTCTCTAAAGGTAGTTCTTGTCCCATGCCAATTCATGGGCATAAGAACTTACCCAAACTGCTGGTGATAGCAGTTCATCCCAGACGTTTTATCAAAAGAAACGATATTTAGTTACATTCGAATAAAGAGGCTAGACATACCAAGCCGTACCTAATACTCTCAACTCACTATCAAAGTATGCAGTGGGTTTCCTAGAAGAATTCCTCAGGAGGAGGTTCTGACTCTTCTGTGGGCACGTAATCCGAATTCCCTGGATCAGCGTCTCCAGAAGTCTCTACTGCCGCTAGTCCTAGACCTGCGACGTGTAGTCTAAGGGGGGTGAGCTACATCCTAGCTCCGTAGGGAAAGAAAAAGAACATATAGATTAACCTTCACATATATGTCAGCAGTTTTAAAAGCATAAATCATCGAGTAACACTTATGGAAAATAATTGAAATAACTGGAATAAAAATAATGATTTCGACTGTTTCTTTGCATGGTTTTGTTTAATCTCCTTACTGGTTTGGTTGTGAATTTGGCCTAATCACTTAAATCTTAACTTAAGTAGTCCCCGAGCAATATAGCATCGATCCCCGATGGAATACCCACCGTCGTTGTCTAACTAGACAGTTGTTATGTGTATTCCCTGGGAATATTGCCCAAGCCCCTTTCTCATAGGTGGCGAGTCTATTCTTAAATCTACATCCCTGGGATGTGCTATGAATGTACGGATTGGCCGCCGTATCGGTCACGGATATCCTGCCGGGTCAGTCGTGGGTATCCCGCCACGTCGGTGGGGTATTCTAATTAAACCTTAAATAATAAAAATATCGAACGTGCTCTACATATAGTTATTCACCGTGATTGTACTAATTATATTACATCAGGCCTTATCATATTACTTCCGCTTCACTGTTAGTTTTCATCTGCATCCCTGGGATGCCCCTGATTCCATCGCATCCTTTAGATGTTTACTTTACAACTTTTCGTCCTCTGGGGACCTCAAGACTATCACGTTTGAACCTTACTCACACACCCTTTTTCATAATGATCATGCAGTACTTGACTATTTGATTGGATTACACTACATATATGAATTGACGAAATAATGCATATATTTCAAGAATATTCCCTACCTCAACACAATCCGACGCGTTCCTTTCTCGTAGAAACTTATGCGCAACAACCCACGTTGAACCTACATTGTATGAGACACAGTTTTACTCAGAAAGTCCTTAGACCCCTTGAAAACACAGTTCTCATGAATCACACCCAAAAGAATTTAGAGAGCTGGGAGGAAGTCCTCGAGCGAGCGAGCACTTGACCTCGCTCGAGCGATCACTGTTCATCGCTCGAGCGAGCACTATTTATCGCTCGAGCGATTATAATCCCTTGCTCGAGCGAGCACTATTTGTCGCTCGAGCGAGTACTATTTGTCACTCGAGCGAGCACTATTCATCGCTCGAGTGGTTATTATTTGAGATATCTGAGATTTTAAGCGATGCCTCGCTTGAGCGAGGCATTTTGACTGCTCGAGCGAGCCACGAAACGGTGTATGTTCTCCATTCATTCGGAGATTATCCTCTTCCTCATGAGAGGTTTAATATTGTCTAAGATCATTCGACCCCTAGTTTAAACTCTACTGAAAATATTCAAAAACATTTAAATCATACCTTACTTGATGGTCCTCCTATTATTTGATCCAACTTCTTTTTAATCGTGAGGCCCTTCAAGGTCCTCTATGGAAAGACTAAGAACCTCACCTCTTTTGTAAATCTTCTCCTCTAAACTCTCTCCTTTTTCTCTCTATTTTTCCTTCTTTCTATCTAGGTTGATTTAGGTTACGTAGGAGAGACTCTCCTCTCCACTTTCACTTATATAGTGAAAGCTACAAAATTTCACATATACACACTAAGTGTGTATATGTAGTTTTAATTTGGTTTCCTTGTGAGACACTAATACTTGCGTATGAAGTGTGGTACTCGTGCATGGTATGTGATGTGTATGGTTCTTAAAAATCCGGGGTTATGACATTAGGCAACTCCAAATTGAAACAACTGACAGTACTCATGAGACTTAGGAAAGGATCAAGGCCTTCTCTTAGATAGTTTGAGCCTAAACAGACAAACCTTAAGCAACTGCCCTTGTCCATACCCCCTTTGAGCCTTAAATCCTAAACTTCTTCAAAATACACTTGAGTACTTGCACCTGAACCTATGTATCTGATTTAACCTTACCCTCACTCTGAGAATTCAGAAGGTAAAGGAACAAGAGTTGAAGATGGACTAGCTATGGTCAACATTAGGTGAATAAAGAAGAAGTATCTCAAAATTCTGGCAGTATGGTAACTGAGAAAATGGTGGCATTTCAGAAAAGCAAAAACAAAATAAAAAGGAGAAAAATATATAAAAAAGAAACAAAAGCAATAATGAAGAGGAGTAAGAGAGGAGTAAAGAGGGAACTTTCATTGGGAAAATCAAAATCAAGAAGAGAAACTGATCACTTCAAATCTGAAAACCTCAAAGAAGATGAAAGGAGATGAATTAAAGAAGGTGAAGTCATGAATCACCTCCTTCACCTACTGATTTCTCAATTTTGAACCCTTTTTTAACCTTCCATAAGCCACATTACAGCCCAGTTAAAGCCCTTGTGATCCAAAGTTGAGTGAGTTGTCATGTGGAGATAAAGAGTTATCCAATCTATGGTGAGGATCTGTCAATGATGCCAGAACTTCAGAGCTATGCCTATGCTCATGCTTACAGACCCATTTGGGGGATGTAGCTGCTCTTGAGCTTGTGAGAAAATGAAACCCTCAACAGTTCTTCATGAGAGTATGCCCTGGAGTGTTTTGGGTCTGATATTGAATGCACTAAGTATGACCTATAACCGAATTTTTGATCCAGTGATGAGCTCAATATTGACACACCTGTGTAGTGTCTCTGGTGTAAACTGATTGGAAATGTTGTGCTTTCATGAGAAGCTTATACTGTTTAAATTTCTGTGCAGCCAAGGTGTTTGAATTTTTTATATTCTTACTGATTTTAGGGTGAACTAACTCTGTTTCTTGATTGCTCACTTGATAATAATGCACTTTTGTTAACTGTCTCATTGAGAAGTTTGTGGGTGTCTTCACTGAAAACCCTCAGGAGACTTCACTCCTCCACTAGGGATCACTTAGGGGTTTAAAAGGCTTGGTACATATGCTAAATGTATCCGTGCTCCCTACAAAAGTGGCATTTAATTTCTATAGTTATTTTAGTATAGCTTTGCTAAGGGACTAGCAAAGATTAGGTTTGGGGGTGTGTTAAGACCTGAAAAGTATCACTTTTCACCCCTTAACTTAGCCCCTTAGCCATCTAATAAAGGTTTGTTAAGTGTTTTCTGTAGATAATAAACAGCAGTGCAATAAGGCTATAAATCATGTTAAGGAGCCTGTATTGGCACCAGAAGTCCCTCAGAAGAATAAGCCATGAATCCAGACTTGAGGAAAGCCTCGCGCAGCTGACAAAGCTCCAGAGGATTCAGAAATATATACTTCGCGCAGTCCTTGCGAAGTCCCAAGACTTCACAACAACTTCTCACACAGTTGAGTGGCAGAAGAGCTTCAGAAGCCTTGAGTTGTGCGGCTCTCGCGAAGTTCAGAAGTTGAAGGTTGCGCGGCTCTCGCGAAGTTCAGAAGTTAAAGGTCAGTAAAGCCTCGCGCAGCTATCTCGCAGTAGCCGCGGGATGCAAATGTCAACAGAACCTGTCGCGCAGTTAAGAAAAGCCTCAAAGCTATCGCGAGGATCCTCGCGAAGTTCTATTAAGAAGTGAACTTCTCGCGCAGTTCTCGCACTGTTCAGGAAGAAAGCAACCTTGCGAAGCCAGAGTTAAAGCCTTGCGAAGATCTATTGTGAACTGCTCGCGCAGTTCCCGCGCTATTCCAACCCAAACTCGTGAAGCCCAATCCAACGTGAGCTTAACTATCTACCTCGTGACTACTCAAAGCACTGCAAGCTGCAACCCCGTGACAGCTGAAGCTTTAGAGTTAAACTCAACCATGCAAAGTCAGTGCTACCACGCGACGATTCTGAGAATCGACTGTGACCTGGTAAAGCTCTGAACTCCAACTTCCATCATTCTGTAGAGGACATTTTAGGGATTTCCAGCGATTAGGGCACGCACTCCCATGCTCAAATCTTTGTGCACGCGCCTCAAGGCATCCAAGGAATAGTAATAAGCCACGTGGCATCGCTAAAATTTGGGTTTCCTAACCCTAATGCACCGCCACACCCACTGCTATATAAACCTAAGCCTGGTTTAGGTTTAAAGGCGGGAATCCTTTTTCTGAGGCTTGTCTTCTTTTCTGTTCTTCTATAGTTGTAAGTAGTTTTCTTTTTCTTTTTCTTCTCTCCATGGCCCAGCACTTGCTGGCCATGCCTATGTGTGTTTATTAAGATTAGATTAATGGAATTTGTGATTGGGTGTTGTGCTTTTATGGGATTCGTTTGTTTGTGAGCTGTTCTGTGCAAGGCTGCTGCCTTGTGATCCGCCTTTGCTTTGGCTGTGATTCAAAGCAATGGAGGACTGATTCTAAGGACCCATTCTTATTCAAGTAACCTGTGTGTCTGGGCTATCATGGTCCGATACAGCCTTAGCCCCACCACAGGACCCACTAGATCTGAAATCCCCATGGAAGCCTGAGCTGGTAGCCTTGTGACTATGGTGGTGGCAGCAATATTCTTGTTTTGTTTTGGGCTCCGTGAGGAGGATAGCCTTTGGGATAGTCTGTGACCATTCAAGTGGAAAGGTTATAGCCTTAGGGTGAATCCAATCCGCCGATCAAAAATGGATCCTTCTTCTCTGAGCCTGAGCTTGTAGCCTGGTAGGAGATTGTACAAAGACAGACTCCCCTATATTAGTGTAGACCCATCATCAGATAGCAGATTTGATCTGGGTATGGAGATTGTAGGCTTGTGACTGGACCATTGTAGTCCCACTCAAGCAATGGACAGCTAGATCTAAGGTGGTACTCAATCTCTTACTGGTTCTATGTGTCTGGGCTATCATGGTCCTATACAGCCTTAGCCCCACACATAGAGCTTTAGAGGTTGAGGTTCCCTATGGATTCCTAAGCTTGTAGCCTGGATGAAGTAGTGCCTACAATGATAAACTTGTTTTGACCCATCACTGGATTGCAGTTTCCATATGGGATAGTCTGTGACCATTTAAGTGGACAGGTTATAACCTTAAGGGATTGTATCATGGCACAGAGATGAGTTGGATTCTTTCTCCTCTTTGGTGATAATGTAGCCATTGGACAGGATTTCTGTACCAGCAGATCTGAATCTGAGTCATAAATTCTAACAGATCTGAACTCAATAGCATACTTCTCATCCTTTTATATTTATTTTCCCACACTCCATCCATCTTCTCAACCCTTTCTGTAGTTAATTCATTATGCTACCTTAGGATACTTAGAATAAGTGACCTTAAACTCCCTTCCTTTTAGGACTGTCAGATCTGTAGTCAGATCTGGAGGGACTACTAGAGATGGCTCCCTTGGAGCTGTAGATCAACTTTTCCCTGTGGGACAAACTCTTACTTATCAAAACTTGCTACAAGTGGACCCTGTATCTTGCAGGTCTAGAATTTCTCAGTTGTGCTGACTCCATCCCCTGTTTTACTTTGATTTTAAATTGCTTTTACCACCAACAAATAAAGTAAGCACACTGAAGATCGCAACAACCCCTCTAGTTGTTTCTCTGATTGTCTATCTATCTTCTCTTGTAATAATTAATAATACATTTTATTTTGAGAAATGAAACATGATTTGTAATTAAAAATAATTCTAAAATTTACCAATACATCCACGACCACACTATTTGATGGTGTACCATCCTTGTGCGTATAAGCAATTTTGAATATATTAGCGCGACTAAGTTTTACACTATCCTCTGAAGTCTGTAAAATTAAAAAATAAATACAGATATTAATATGATTTCATATAATAAGATGAAGTAGAAAGTATATAATTATAAAATATACAAAGTACGATTAATCATAAAATAATATAAATTCACTTACTTCTGATGCAATAATTGAAGAGAAACTTTTCTGCCCTATTGTATGATGCATCATCTTTTTTCTCGACTGACATTATTTATTTCAACTATTTTATGGAAAAAAAATTAATTCCTATTATACACATTTATAATAAGTTTGAACGTATAAAAATTTAATATGTTGAGAATCGTCATCCTAACTTCGTTTTCGAGTTTTGCCAATGTCCATCCCTACCGACTAAATTCAACCATTATCTCCCGTCAACTGTTGGAGTGTTTGCCTTCCCTCAAATGAGGGTCTAAAATCATGAATAAAAGTAGGCAGATACACTCATATAGACCTGCAAGTACTCAGGATCTGTTGTAGCAAGCTTTAAAAGAATGGTGAGTAAGGGAATGTCCACAGGGAGGTTGGTTAGAAATATGATAAAATCTCCATATCTGAATTAAATCTGGCACCCTAACTATGGCTAGTTTAGCTAAAAGACGGGAGAGGTTTGGAATGGATTGTCATTTAAACTAATGCTAAAATTGAATATAAACTAACTTGGATCGAGGTTTGGATCTTAGATCTTGCAAGGGAAAGAGGTAAAAAGAACAGAAAATAGAGAAGAGTAGCTTGGTGGTTGGTTTTCACTGAAATCAGATTCGATTAATCATGCTACAGAGGCACAGAGCACACAATTCCCTCAACTGGCTATAAGCACAGCTGTAGGGTATAAATTCCACTCCAAATCACAGGATCCATCTGGTCTTAAGGCTATGATCTGTCCACTTTAATGGTCACAGACCATCCTATAGACTTTATCGAATCCATGGATTGCAGCAGATGAATCCAATTGGAGCCTGAGCTTAGATTCATCTTAAGGTTATGATCTGTCCACATTAATGGTCACAGACCATCCTAGGCATCTCCTTCAAAGCCAGAGCATCAATTAGAATAATTAAAACCACTACAAATGCTATAATTCCCAGGTCACAGACTCAAGGAATCACAGGGGCATCAGATCCAGGGAGATTAGATGGTATCCAAGAGGTCTACCAGTTAAGTGGGTGAGCTGATATACAGACTCCTCTACACAGATCCGATCGATCACCAAATGGAACCAAAAGAAATTTAAATCTAATTAAAGTATTAAAAGCAGCATCATCATTGCAAACAAGGTCGCTCTATAATGGAAATACTCTCAGATCTGTAGTCTGTGCAGCTAGGAACCTACAATAGCACTCTTAACCTTACCCAATTACAGATCTAACTTCGCTCCTCGCTACTCCAAGGGACTTAGCCAACCATGGTTGGGCTAAAGGAGGGAAATGGAATTTCTCTATAATCTCTAATCTCCAAAATTTTGGCTCAGATCTCGATCTCCCCTCAATTGAGATTAGGGGTCTCTATATATAGCTTTCTCCTAGTTTTTCCTGCCAAAAATCCCTTCTAGAAGGTCGTCAGAGTTTGTTAGAGTTCTGTTAAATCACGTAGGTCGGTTAGGGCTTTCTAGGGCATCATTTGAAATCATCGTGTCGGTCACCAAGTGCCTCAAGTTGCTTGTAGCAGGTCACTGAATCACAACGTGTGCACAGCTGAATTTCTGAGAAGTTTTGCACACGATTTCGACAGGTCCGGAAGCTTTCAACAAGTTCAGATAGAGCTTTTTGGTCCTTTCGCTAGGTTCTCAGATCCGTTCGATAGGTTCCGATAGGATGAATCTTCGCTAACAGTTTCAGCCTTCTCAGTTCTTGGTTTGGAGTATTCGACAGGTTGGAGAAACTCTTCGACAGGTTTGGAAAACCATTCGATAGGTTCCGCTCTGCATTCCGCCATTTCGATAGGTTTGCTTCCAGTATTATCGAAAGGCTCAATAACCCTTCGATAGGTTCTGTTACAGCATTTACATCTCAATAGGTTCAAGAAACCATTTGATAGGTTCCTTTGACACTTCAAGCAGGTTTTCGATAGGATGGTTTCTTCTTTCCTTTTAGCTGCTCGATAGGTTCTAAGATCCTATCGAACTCCTTAATTCACATGAATTCATCTTTCTTCTGCCTTCAGATCCTATCGAAGACCTCTTCAACTGCATGAATTCTTCCTTTCTTTACTTTCAACTCCTATCGAAGTCTTCAGGTGACCAATCGATAGGATGTTCTCAGCCTGTTTTCACTTCGTTGGCCTTGCCCTATTGTAGCCATGCGCTCCAAGGGTCAGTGAGGTGCTACCCTCTGGTGTGCTGTTGCTGGGTTTATCTTGTGCTGAGAGATAACTCCTTTTTGGGCATTCTTGAGTGATTTTCTGCATTAGTATCTTCTTTTGTTGCTGTCTACAAAATGCACTTGATAAAAGCTTATTAGTGTGCTCACAGGTCTATCAATGGTCAGGTTATAGGGTAAAAAGTAGCATTTTTCACCACTTAACACACCCCCAAACCTAAGCTTTGCTAGTCCCTGAGCAAAGGAGAATTAAAAGAAAATAAAAATGCCACTTTCGTTGGGGGTACGGATGCATTTAGCATATGCACCAAGCCTTTTAAACCCCTAGGTGATCCCTATTGGAGGAGTGAAGTCTCCTGAGGGTTTTCAGTGAAGGTACCCATGAACTTCCCCAATAAGGTTAGTTACTAATAGTGCATCCTACTAAACAGAGTTTCAGTAAACTAGGATAAGTCCTCATCATGTCTTTTCAGTTTTAGAGGGTTTGCAGCAGAAAAATCACCAATTTAAAACATGAAGTTTTGCATAAATTCCTTCATCATCAATCGGTTCATGTCAAGGCATTGTGTCTGAAGATTGATGCATGGCTCACCTTTCATTTGAGAATGCTGTTTTGATACTATCCCCATCAAATTAGATTTCAGGCCCAAGTCTTACCAGGGTTGTTAACTCACAACAATAATGAAGGGTGTAGAATTTCACACAGCTCAAGAGCAGTTACAGTCCTCAAATAGGGCTGTAAGCATGAGCATAGGCATTGCTCTACTTTATGAGATTTTCTAACTCTTTCACCATAGATTAGACAGATTCGTATCTCCACATGACAGCTCAATCCATTTCAGATCAGTAAGGTCTTTTCATTGGGTTGTAATGTGGCTCATGGATGAGGTTTGTAAAAGAAAGGGTAAAAGGGATTCAATATTGAGAAATCAGTGAAGGTCAGGAGGTGGTCTAGACAACACCTTCTTCATTTCAGCACCTTTTCACTTTCTTTTTGAATTTTCAGACTGAAAGTGATCAGCTGCTTATCTTCTTGTAGATTTTTGCATGAAGTGACTTCTCTTTCTCATCTATTTTGCTCTGTTTTTTATTTTTTTATTTTTTATTGGAATACCACAACACCACAGAATGTGTTCCCCTTTCTTTCTACCAGATTTAACATCTTCCTCTAATCTCACTTCTCCTTCCTCTTCCTAATTTCTCAGATTGGGGGTGAACTGAAATGGGTCAAAAGGTTTTGGGTTTAACATTTCTGGTTTTTCTCAAAGAAAGTTGGGACTTTTAAGGCTCAAGTGGTGTGCATCAAGGACAGTTCAAAGGTGAGGCATTTTAAGCTCAAGCTGACCAAGGGATGGCCTTACTTCATGTGTTAAATGTAATGAATGCTGTGAAGCTGTTTCAACTTGGAATTGCCTAACTTCTAGTGATTAGAAATGGATCCAATCAGTCCATAGCGTAGAAGAATTGCCAAAACACTCTTCAAAGAAACTTTTTCAGGCCCAAATCTCACTGGGTATGACCTTCCATCTAATTTTCAGGGGTGCCTTCACAATCTTCTCTTATTTCAGGTTTACTACACATCAAAATTATTTTTCACAAATTGTTGGCATTTGCCTCATGAAGTTTGTTGGACTACGGCTTATTTCAGTTTCAAATAGTTGTTTTCTTAATTTCCTCCTTTTATTTCAGTGAGAATTTACTCTAATTAATTCCAAGCATTTCATTTTAGCCTTACTGTACTAAAAGTAACTAGTTTATTGGCATACATAAGTAGGCCGGTGGACAAAATATCCCGGACGGTTTAAGAAATCGCCCCTGGCTTAGGGAAATCCTCAGCCTGCATCGGGTGGAAGAGGAACTGTAAGCCAGGAGGGGAGGAAGAAAAAGAAAAAAGAAGAAGGTTAGGGGGCAGGGGGGTGGTTGGTGGAGGAGGGTGGTGGCGAAGACGCCGGTGGCGCGGTCTTCAGCCTCTTCTTCTCCTTCTTAACTATGTCCGTGTCCTCCTTAGCGAGGATTCGTTGGACCTCCTCATATTCATCCCAGAGGAATTGTAGTGGGTCTGGTTCCTTGGGCGGTAATGGCTCCAGCCAGAAGAGGAAGAGTTGTGCAGGGGTGAGCGTGGGTTTGCCATCTGCCATAGTTATGAGGAGGAGGGCAGAGGGTAGAAGGGAAGGGATGGGCCGAAGTCGAGCTATCTGCATCTATTTAAGGTGGAAGTGTGAGGGAATCTGAAACGGTGCATTCAATATTGCCGCCATCGATGACCAGGAATGAATGGTGAATTCGAATAATCAACATGGGGAACGAAAACGTGCATTAACTGGCAGTCTATATTTATCGCGGGGAGTTTAAGGCTCGTGCTATGCACAGTTGTACATGGTACACGTGATAAAATTTTCGCGCAGTGCAACTGCACAGTAAGCATGGAAGGAGTGAGAGGAGGAAAGTCGATTTCGATAGGATGAGTGTAGAGTGACGATAGGTTAAGGCTTCCTATCGAAGTTGCACAAGTATGGGGCTGGCATTTAGAAGTGCTCGATAGGCTTAACCCGTCCTATCGAACAAAATGAGCATGCATTCGATAGGCTTGGATGGCTACTTGCGATAGGTTGGTGTCCTGTCAAACGGAGGGTGAGAACACTCTTTCGATAGGTGGGGTATTACATTTGTCACTCTTGTCGATAGGTTCCAGGCAGGAGTCCAGAACCTATCACAAAGTTGTTCTCACCTATCGAGAGGTTGCGGCACCTATCGAAATCCTCACCAATCCTATCGACATTAGCGACCGACCTAGCGAAAAGGTCCAAATGACCTATCGAGAGGTTCAATGAGCTCAAAAATATGGCCTGTGTGTGCAGAGCATTTAGCCTTAGTACCCAGCAACTCCTTTGGTCATGCTACCAATTAGCACATTGGTCTCTGACCTTATGCCATTGATTCCTAGATTGTGAGCGATATTGAAACGAAACGTGAACTTGACGTGGCCATTTTATTGCAAAGAATATTGTTGGAAAAAAATCGAGGTATAAATCTAATATAATACAGATGATACAAATTGAAGTCAGGTATTAGCCTGGAGGATCCTGAAGATCAATGATTTCTTCAGGCTCACAAATGTTGTCAACACAAAGTTTCAGCCTCTGACCATTGACCTTAAAGGTTCTGCCATCTGTAGGGTGTATGACTTCGACAGTTCCTGATGGGGAAACGTGTACCACTGTGAAAGGTCCATCCCATCTGGACTGCAGCTTACCTGGAAAGAATTTCATTCTTCAGTTGAACAACCATACGTTATCATTGGGCTTGAACTCTTTGTGGAGCAAATGTCTATCATGGAAGGCTTTGGTCCTCTCTTTATAACTCTGGGCATTTGCATAAGCTTCTAGTCGCAATTCATCCAGCTCGGATAACTGGAGTTTCTTGTGCATACCAGCTGAGTGTAAGTCAGAGTTTACTGCTTTAATTTTCCAATACGCCTTGTGTTGCAATTCAACAGACAGGTGACATGCCTTGCCATATACTAGTCTGAATGGGGACATGCCGATGGGGGTTTTATAGGCTATTCTATAAGCCCATAAGGCATCAGTTAACTTGCAGGACCAATCTCTTCTATTGGTTCTCACAATCTTCTCGAGAATATGCTTGATTTCCCTGTTTGAAATCTCTACCTGCCCACTGATTTGTGGGTGGTAGGGAGTGGCTACTCTGTGGGCAACAGAGTATCTTTCCATCAGTTTGTCAAAAGGTTTATTACAGAAGTGGCTTCCCCCATTACTAATAATAGCTTTAGGAAAGCCAAATCTTGAGAAGATATTGTCTTTCAGGAATTGAATGACGACTTTGTGATCATTTGTCCTCTTGTAGATATGGCTTCTACCCATTTGGATACGTAATCTATAATGACAAGGATGAAATTGTATCCAGCAGAAGGTGAAAAAGGTCCCATGAAGTCGATTCCCCAAATGTCAAACAGTTCAACAACGAGTATAGGTTGCAGGAGCATAGAGTTTCTCCTTGTAATACTGCCCATCTGCTGGCATCGATGACAAGCTTTACAATGCTGTCGGGCATCCTTGAATAGGGTAGGCTACTAGAATCCACTTTGAAGAACCTTGGCCGCAGTCTTGTTACCATTGAAGTGGCCCCCGCAAGCCTGTTCATGGCACATGGTTAGGCTATTTTGAAATTCAGTTTCAAGTACACAACGTCTGATCACCTGGTCTGCACAATGCTTAAACAGGTAAGGATCCTCCCACATGTAATGCCGAATCTGTGCAAAGAATAGATTTTTATCATCCTTGGTCCAATGTGGAGGGATCCTACCCACAGCAAAGTAATTGACAATATTGGCAAACCAGGGCATACTTATCTAGATAGTCGGAAGCTGCTCATCTGGGAAGGAGTCATTGATGGCCAAGCTTTCTATGTCAGTTGTTGGGATCCTTGACAGATGATAAGCCACCACGTTCTCAACTCCCTTCTTGTCCTTAATCTCTAAATTGAATTCCTGCAGAAGAAGAATCCATCTAATTAGTTGTGCTTTAGCTTCCTTTTTGGACAAGAGGTATTTCAAAGCTGAGTGGTCAGTGAACACAATAATTTTTTATCCCAGCACATAAGATCTGAATTTTTCTAAGGCAAAGACAATAGGTCATAACTCTTTCTCAGTTGTAGTGTAATTCAATTGAGCATCAACTATTGATTTACTGGCATATGCTATCACAGAAGGTGTCTTGTATTTTCTTTGCCCCAACACTGCCCCAATGGCAAAATCTGATGCATCACACATAAGCTCAAATGGCAGAAAAAATTTAGAGGATTGCAAGATGGGAGTTGTGGTCAAACAAGTTTTTAACAGTTCAAAAGCAACTCGACATTTATCATTGAAGTCAAAGGGGACATCCTGGCACAACAGGTGACAAAGGGGTTTGGAGATTTTGCTGAAGTCCTTGATGAACCTCCTGTAGAAGCCAGCATGACCCTGAAATGATCTAACTTGTTTGACAGTTTTCGGAGGGGGCAAATGAGTAATCAAATCGATCTTAGCTTGATCAACCTCTATTCCTTTGTGAGAGACGACATGTCCTAGAACAATACCTTGAGTCACCATGAAGTGACTTTTCTCCCAACTCATAACTAGGTTGGTCTCCTCACACCTTTGCAATACGGAGCTGAGGTGGTGTAGGCATTGGCTAAAATCATCTCCATAATGGAGAAATCATCCATAAAGATCTCCAAAAACTTATCAATCATGTCAAAGAAGATAACATACATGCATCTTTGGAAAGTGGCAGGTGCATTACACAACCCAAATGGCATCCTTCTGTATGCAAAGGTTCCAAATGGGCAAGTGAATGCGGTTTTTTCTTAGTCCTCGGGGTATACAGGGATCTGATTGTACCCTGAATATCCATCAAGAAAATAGTAATAGGCCTTGCCTGCCAGCTTGTCCAAGATTTGGTCTATGAAGGGCAGTGGGAAGTGATCCTTGCTGGTCTTTTCATTGAGTTTTCGATAGTCTATGCATACCCTCCAACCAGTGGCCTGTCTGATTGGGATCAGCTCTCCTGAATCTACCTTAACAACTGTAATGCCAGATTTCTTGGGTATTACCTGGGTAGGTGCTACCCATTGTGAATCGGAGATGGGATAAATTATCCCAGCATCTAGGAGTTTGACCACCTCCTTCATGACAACCTCCTGCATGTGTGGGTTGAGTTTTCTCTGCATCTCTCTAGAAGGTTTGGATCCTTCCTCGAGATGAATTTTATGCATGCAAATAGCAGGATTTATTCCCCCAAGGTCTGCAATGGTCCATCCTATTGCCTTCTTATGCTTTTTTAGTATACACAGTAGTTCATTTTCCTGCTCGAGAGTGAGGGAAGAAGAGATTATCACAGGCAGTTTGGTGTTGTCTCCTAAAAAGGCATATTTCAAAGATTTTGGGAGTTGCTTTAACTCCATCTCCAGAGGACTGATGAGGGAAGGCAATAGGGGTGCCTTAGAGGGGGTGGTAGAGGTAACAAAGTAGGTCTCCATGGATGGTGCTGTGCTGGTGGAGCTTTAGAAGAAACAAGTTTCACATGCTCAATCTCAGAGGTGGGACCCTTCTCTACCTCTGTTTCCTTCCATACTTCAGCTAATTCATTACACCATTCCTTACCATGTAGCAGTATATTCACATTTTCCTTGACAACCTCATCTATCACATCAAGAGAAAAACAATCCTCATCAGGATGAGGTTGATTTACTGCGTTGTACACATTCAATTTCACCTTCATATTTTTAAATGACACTTTCATGATTCCAGACCTGCATTGAATACATGCATTAGCTGTGGCAAAAAAGGGTCTGCCTAGAATCACAGGTATGGAAGAAGCACATTTGCTTGGTTCCATGTCCAATACCAAAAAGTCAGCAGGATAAAAAAATTTGTTAACTCCAACCAAAACATCCTCGATTATCCCCATAGGTTTCCTTTCAGATCTGTAAGCCAGCTGGAGAACCACATGTGTGGGCTTTATGTTGCCTAAGCCCAGCTTCTCATATACTGAATATGGAAGTAAATTTACACTGGCTCCTAGATCTAATAGGGCTTTGTCAATGGTATGATCCCCAATGATGCAGGGGATGGTGGGGAGTCTAGGGTCTTGAAGTTTGGGGGGAGTTGCAATGGATAGGACATGCTTAACTTTTTATGCTGAAAAGACTTTCTTGGATAGGTGTATCCTAGACTGTCTTTTATGGGTGCACTGGTCTTTTAAAAATTTGGCGTAGGCTGGGACTTGTTTGATGGCATCAAGTAAAGGCAAATTGATCTTTACTTGCTCGAAAGTCTCCATCATTTCCTCTATTTTTTCTTACCCTTTATCAAAAGGGAAAGGTGCTTAGAGTGCCTTAGGAAATGGAAAATGTGGGATTGCTCCCTCACTTGCAGCCTTAGCCAATGGGGCCTCTTTCTTTTTGAGTTTTTTCTTTTCTTGAGGATCCTCATTATCCTCTTTATTCACAGCTGATTGTTCCTTCAAGTCCACCAATGATGGTCTCTGTTATGTGCTGGTAGAAATCACTTCATTTTCTTCCTCTAAGTTCCTCACAAGCTCACAACCCACTTGGTTGTCCACTAACTTACCACTTCTCAAAGTTGTAACAGATTTGGCTTCCTCATAGGTGGAGGAAACTTCACCCACTACAAACTGCCTTCATGGATTGTCCTGTGGTTGGCTAGGCAACCTTCCTCCCTCTCTCCTAGTCAGAGCATCAGACAGCTGACCAAGTTGGTCCTCTATCTTTTTGATGCTCTGGTTGTGAGAGCACATAGTTTGGGTTAAGGTGTTCAAGTTCTGCAATGAAGATAGAACTTGTTCATCAAAAGATGGTGTTCTCACAGTTGGAGGAGGTGCAACTTGCTACACCGGAGGAGTTACAGGTTGGGCCATGGGTTGCTGATACTGAGGCCTTGGGGCATAACCTTCTCGATAGGGCTGAGCATTTCTGTAGGGCATGGGCTGCTGGGGCTGCTGCTGCTAGCTGGGGTATGCATCTTGTCGCCACCTCAGATTGGGGTGGTTCCTCCATTGGTACCCAGCAGCAAGCTGCTCATAAGACTGAGCTGCAGCCACATGCTCTGTTATAAAATTAGGAAATTGGTCAACAGATGGACATTCTTCCAAGGGATGAGCAGGGGACTGACATACGACACATGCCTCCTCCACTCTAGCAGTCACAGGTGACTGCATTGCTCCCATCAGCCTATCAAAATTCAGAGTTAAGCTGTCCACTTTCCTTTCCAACTCACTTGGTACACTCACTTCATATATTTTTCCCCTTGAGATGCTCCCCTTCATCAATCTAGGAGGCTCTAGATCTCTTGCTAAGGTTTCCCTTTGCATAGAGTTCTCACTAATGATGTCAAAGAGCTCCCATGCCTCCTCAGCAGTTTTATGGAGATAGGTGCCACCGCAAGAGGAATCTATCATATCTTTGCTTTTTTGTATCAATTCCCTGATAAAAGCTTTGAACCAATTGTCATTCAGGGATTTGATGGTGGGGGCATTTCCTAAGGAGTTCCTTAAATCTCTCCCAGGATTGATGAAAGTCTTCAGTTGGATCTTGGGTAAATGAGATGATACCCTTCCACATCTTGTTGGTCTTTGACATAGGGAAGAATTTGGCCAGAAATTGACATTGGAGAACACTCAAGGACTGAATACTATTAGGTGAAAGCAAGGACAACCAGGTCCTGGCTCTGTCCTTCAATGAAAAAGGAAAGAGTCTCATCCTAGTGGCCTCCTCCCCCAAACCTGTGATATTAAATATAGTGCACAGTCCTAAGAACTCATCAATGTGCTTGTAGGGGTCTTCTTTGGTCAGACCATGAAATGAGGGCAGCATTTGAATGATAGATGATTTTATCTCATAGTTTCCCTGAGCAGTTGGGAATTGAATGCAAAAGGGGGAATTGTAGACTCCTGGTGCATTAAAGTCCTTAAGTGTTCTCGGCTACTGTTGCTCACCCATTTCTATAGAATCAAATGCAACAGATGTGGGTGTAGTTGGTTTGGATCTGAGATGTCTTTAAACCTCTGGATTTAGTGGAATAATCCGAGGTTGCAGAGTTCTCCTACCAAACATACAACACTCAGATTCTGAATGCAGAACTGATCCTCAACACAACAAGCAGAATCAACCAAAATTTTTAATTATTCTAACAAAAATTATCAACAGATCTGAAAAATAACAGAGGAGTAGAAGGATGCAAACTACAGAGCAGTCTCCAGCACAATTCTCCTGTCACTGGTAGCCTTAGATCTGATGAAATGCACACAAAATACTGAAAAATAACATAACTTATAAATGTAGTTAGTAAAAATCAAATAAAAACTACAGATCTACGATCAAAACTTAGATCTATCAATTTCTAAACATGCCTCCCCGACAGCGGCGCCAAAACTTGTTAGAGTGTTTGCCTTCCCTCAAATGAGGGTCTAAAATCATGAATAAAACTAGGCAGACGCACTCATACAGGCCTATAAGTACTCAGGATCTGTTGTAGCAAGCTTTAAAAGAATGGTAACTAAGGGAATGTCCACAAGGAGGTTGGTTAGAAATATGATAAATCTCCATATCTGAATTAGATCTGGCACCCTAACTATGGCTAGTTTAGCTAAAAGACAGGGGAGAGGTTTGGAATGGATTGTCACTTAAACTAATGCTAAAATTGAACATAAACTAACTTGGATCGAGGTTTAGATCTTAGATCTTGCAGGAGAAAGAGGTAAAAAGAACAGAAAATGGAGAAGAGTAGCTTGGAGATTGGTTTTCACTGAAATCAGATTCGATTAATCATGCTACAGAGGCTCAGAGCACACAATTCCCTCAACTGGCTATAAGCACAGCTGCAGGGTATAAATTCCACTCCAAATCACAGGATCCACCTGGTCTTAAGGCTATGATCTGTCCACTTTAATGGTCACAGACCATCCTATAGACTTTATCGAATCCATGGATTGCAGCAGATGAATCCAATTGGAGCCTGAGCTTATATTCATCTTAAGGTTATGATCTGTCCACTTTAATGGTCACAGACCATCCTAGGCATCTCCTTCAAAGCCAGAGCATCAATTAGAATAATTAAAACCACTACAAATGCTATAATTCCCAGGTCACAGACTCAAGGAATCACAGGGGCATCAGATCCAGGGAGATCAGATGATATCCAAGAGGTCTACCAGCTAAGTGGGTGAACTGATATACAGACTCCTCTACACAGATTCGATCGATCACCAAATGGAACCAAAGGAAATTTAAATCTAATTAAAGCATTAAAAGCAACATTATCATTGCAAACAAGGCCACTCTACAATGGAAATACTCTCAGATCTATAGTCTGTGCAGCTAGGAACCTATAATAGCACTCTTAACCTTACCCAATTACAGATCTAACTTCGCTCCTCGCTACTCCAAGGGACTTAGCCAACCATGGTTGGGCTAAAGGAGGGAAATGGAATTTCTCTGCAAGCTCTAATTTTCAAAATTTTGGCTCAGATCTCGATCTCCCCTCAATTGAGAATGGGGGTCTCTATATATAGCTTTCTCCTTTGTTTTTCTCACCAAAAATCCCTTCTAGAAGGTCGTCAGAGTTTGTTAGAGTTCTGTTAAAGCACGTAGGTCGGTTTGGGCTTTTTAGGGCATCTTCTGGAACCGTCATGTCATTCACCAAATGCATCGGGTTGCGTGCAGCAGGTTACTGAATCACAACGTGTGCACAACTAAATTTTTGAGAAGTTCTGCACACGATTTCGACAGGTTCAGGAAGCTTTCGACATGTTCAGATAGAGCTTTTTGGTCATTTTACTAGGTTCTCAGATCCGTTCAATAGGTTCTGATAGGATGAATCTTCGCTTAGAGTTCCAGCCTTCTCAGTCCTTGGTTTGGAGTATTCGACAGGATGGAGAAACTCTTCGACAGGTTGGAAAACCATTCGATAGGTTCCGCTCTGCATTCCGCCATTTCGATAGGTTTGTTTTCAGTCTTATCGAAAGGCTCAATCACCCTTCGATAGGTTCTGTTCCAGCATTTACATCTCGATAGGTTCAAGAAACCATTCGATAGGTTCCTTTGACACTTCAGGCAGGTTTTCGATAGGATGGTTTCTTCTTTCCTTTCAGCTGCTCGATAGGTTCTGAGATCCTATCAAACTCCTTAATTCACATGAATTCATCTTTCTTCTGCCTTCAGATCCTATCGAAGACCTCTTAAATCACACAAATTCTTCCTCTCTTTGCTTTCAACTCCTATCGAAGTCTTCAGGTGACCAATTGATAGGAAGTTCTCAGCTTGTTTTCACTTCCTTGGCCTTGCCCTGCTGTAGCCACGCGCTCCAAGGGTCAGTGAGGTGCTACCCTCTGGTGTGTTGTTGCTGGGTTTGTCTTGTGCTGAGAGATAGCTCCTTTTTGGGCATTCTTGAGTGATTTTCTGTATTAGTATCTTCTTTTGTTGCTGTCTACAAAATGCACTTGACAAAAGCTTATTAGTGTGCTCACAGGTCTATCAATGGTCAGGTTATAGGGTAAAAAGTGGCATTTTCACCACTTAACATCAACCCCTGGCGGGTTCAGAGAGAATGGATCTACTCCTTTAGGAGGATTAGTAAAATGTCTTCTTTTTAGATCGCATCGGTGTTCCTTCCACTTTCTTCCTACCGATTGCATGAACCAGGTTCTTGCTTTGTCGTCTTCAAGAATTTCAAAGCGAACTTGCATATGCAATAAATTATGAATGATAAATAATTTGAAATGCATATAATCTCAATAAGAAATAATTAATTATATTTACCTTAGCAGCGTCCCAAACCTTTTCTTTATCTATAGGGTCCACAACGTCCTATGAAGGGTAAAAAAGACCCATCTCTTGATAACACCCCGAGGTAGCTGATAAATTTTACATTCTCGCCTCCTACTGGCTGGCCCCGGTCATTGGAAATAAGTGGGAGACGGTGCTTTGGTATATTTCTATGCAAATCAGCACATAAAGTTTTCCCTCGTACTTTTTTTTGTGATGGTTGATTTGGATCCACATCTGAAAGCAATATAAAAAGTAGATTACGTTAAAATAACATAAGGATAAGGACAAAAAATAATCTTAAGCACAACCATAATAATTATGTGTTGTTGCTTTCAGGCCTAACTTTTTATCATGGATAGCACTTAGTGATATATGAAAACCATTTACTAGATAATATTATGAAAATTGATCAGAGTACCCATAAGCATCTCACACAGAAATTGATAAGCGTACTTACAATCATCTCACACAAAAATTGATAAGAGTTCTCATAAGCATCTCACATAGAAATTGATCAGAGTACTCAATAGCACTCACATGAGGGAGATTCTAAACCATGGTAATTAAATACCATTATAAAAAGGCCTTCAAAAGATCATAAAATAAAGCCCCTTCTTGTTGGTTTCATCACTTGAACAAAATTTGGTTGACCTCCCAAGTTTCTTGCAAGTTTGTATTAATGGTCTGGTCCTCACCTTCATCATCCAGATGTATGACAATCCTGTGGCAAATTGATTGTAGAGGATTATTGGGGCTTTGAGATCTGGAAAAGTAAAATTTAATGAGATTTGGTGGCTCAAAAGCCTACTGCTATAATGCAAGTTAGGAAAGGCTTTTCTTTATAGATACACTTTGGTGCAATTGTGGATGTGACATGGAAGGATGCCATATGAATGTGACAGGTAATTTAGCATCCAAAATCTCAGTGATCAAGTTGCTAGTATTGGTTGACTTATGCGATTTTGGTGCTGCGAGCTGAAGTAAGCCTTTTGGTTGTTTTGAATCCTCAGGTAGGCTTGAGGAATTGCTTAGAATGGAGATCTTATTTAGAGTTGGAACTTAGAATTGAAAGGATTAGGTTGTCATCGATTTTTTGGTGGAAAGGAGAAATTTTGAAGGTTGGTTACCCTGCATTAACCTAACCTACATGTTCTAATCTCTAGGGAAAGGTTGGTTACCCTACATTAACCTAACCTAGATGTAACCAATCAGTCACATGGATCTGAGATTGGGGCTGTGTCCTTAGGTGGTTCTTTTCTTATGCCCTAAATCAGTGGGCTGTTACAAAAGAATGCACTGAAATTTTGCATTATTTTCGACTGTGTTCTCATTTGCTTTACCCTTTCATCATCAAGGAGCGTACACTTTACAATGGTATTTAGTTAACAAGGAGCATTTATCAGTTTTATTAACAAGTAGCATACAGGGTAAACAGTCTGTAATTTCTGTACGAGCCGTGTGGATTTGGTTGGAAGCTTGAGAAAATGATGGGTCTCTCCCCCGCATATTCGAACACAACGTGCACACAGAACAAAAATTAAGGAGAATATTTTTTAGATCAAACCACTTTAAAAGTTCTGGTCATGATTAAAAATCTCGAACGATACCGATACGTATCAAGTATCACCCATACATTGAATGTATCGGCGATACATTGAATAAGTTGACATAAATTGGGTATGTGTATCTCTGATACATACCCAATGCATCTTGTATCGGTGCTAGGAACCCATTACAATTACATCTAAGATAATTCTAACATGAACCAATTACACGATAACTGATGTCACACAATGGTGAAGATCCTCGAATCTCATGTCCAAAAAACTATAAAGAGAAGTAGGGACTCCCTATTAAACAAGACACTTTTGATGCACATTCATGATGATCATCATCATCCTGCTGAGAGAGAATGCATTACAGTAGTTTAGTAGCTTGTAATAGGATTTTATTTTCCCTTTTTACTTATTTGCCCCTGAAAATCATTCAATAGTTAGGCTGGGTGAATGCCATAGATGTTCACCGTCCATCTGTGAGTTTTAAAATCTTTCTGGGGGTAAATTTTCCTTATTTTTTTAACTCTTCATTTTCGCTTTCCCCACATTGCATTTCTGATCCCAAATAAAAAGTTAATTCTAGCAACCACCTTCCTTGACCACCTAATAATCCAACTGACACAAGGTCCACTACTCCTAAAAAAAGAAATGGCATACTGCAATAAAGTGTCAGGAATATAATAGTATAACATGGTGTATATTTTTCTGGATTGACAGTGTTGCATAATCTGTTTGTGTATATTTCTTGACCACAATATACTAGTCACTAGAGCTTTTTCTTTTTTATGCTAGACTAGATAAGCACTCACTCGTGACCATAATTTGTAACACTTGAAAAAGTTGGAGCGTCCCAAGGAAAGCATGAGAAAGTAGATACCTTAAACACGATGGAA
Organism: Chloranthus sessilifolius; assembly: GCA_021018995.1. NCBI lineage: Eukaryota > Viridiplantae > Streptophyta > Magnoliopsida > Chloranthales > Chloranthaceae > Chloranthus > Chloranthus sessilifolius. The sequence continues at coordinate 34,067,895 of CM037596.1, read as the reverse complement.
ATCATTCTAGTAAAATATATTCTACTTGTTTGTTAGAAAATGAACAATGAAAATAAATAAATAAAAGAAGATTAAGATGATGATGATGATGATGATGTTGAGGTTTAAGCGTAGTCGAGCAATTCAATAATACAGGAAAGGAAAATACCCATGCACTCAACATGGGACTCGAATGTTGCAGAGCAAGTGGCCCCATCTTCAGCCAATGCCCACCTTTTCTGTTTCCCATCTCGGCTTCCAGTAAACAGATCATCAAAGCCATCGGATAATGATAACTTCAATACAGATAAGCAATTTATGCTGGCACAATGCTGCAAAAAGAGACAACATTCTGAGATAGAGTAGACAACATTCTCGAATTTTTTAAATGACCTAATAGTGGATCCAATAAAATGCAGATATAGCCATATCTCAGTCCATTGCGAAGTCTAAAAAAACGAATTTTGCCAGGGGGTATTGGAAAGACTTCACTATGAAAAATTCCTGCATGATTAAACTCCTAGAAAAAGTTCTTTATCTTTGAGATTTCTCCTTAATGGGACGCATGAATCCACATGTTGTTCGAGTCCTACAAAAGAACTCAGGAGCACACAACCCATTGCGGTTGTGTGTAACAGGAGTTTACATATAATTTTAAACCAAGCTTCAAAATAATCTTCCCAAACCATCAATTCTCCCAAAATCTTACCCTACCTCCCTTTCCCAGCCTATAAATAATATTTCTTAAGAAAGTCTTCCAAGCTTTACTAGCAGCTTTAAAAAAAACCCAGCCATATCTTACATTACAGTAATTTATAAAATTATAAAATTATAAATAAAGAGACCGCCAACAATCTAAGAAACCCAAAACGGATCTCACAAAAAACATTCCACCAATTACAATCTTAATTCATGAACAGGGCACCAATATGAAAAACCCAATTTCGCTATATTCCATACCAACAATTATTATTCGAAAACTATTGAATCATTCACATAAACCATGAGAAGGGTTCATGAACTGGGAACTGATATGAAAAACCCAATTTTTTTTTCTTAAAAAAATAAATCAAATTAAGTAATATTCCATTCTAGTAATTATAATTTGAAAACTGTTATTTCGTCAACTTAAATCAAGAGCTGGGCACCAGAAAAAAGACATGCAGTCAAGATTCTCTTCTATCCAATGGTTGAAAAATTGGTTGAACACGAAATCCAATTCAATCAGTTGGATCTAATCATAGGAAACAACCCTTGTACAAAGAATTAAGATGAGATGAATACAATCCTAGGTTACTTACATACAAGAAATGGGACAAGTAGAAGAAAGTAGATGGGGAAAACCATTATACCAATTAAAAACGCTCGTCGAGTCAAAATTAAATCTGAGTCAACAATGGTCAAGTTTGGTATCAATTTAGCTAATCCAAGCAGAGGACATGCCAAGCATTCTAACAAGTTCTTTGAAACGATCATAGCTCCTCTGTTTTTCCTTTCTAGTTTTGATCTATCTCAAGTCCCTTATTAGTTATTAATATAGATCCCTTCCTACTATTATCATTTGTTTTGGCTTATTTTAGGCATTGTAGCCTGCAGCCTGGTTTATAAATTTATTAATTATTTGTATGTAGGATATTAAAAAACGATACTCTACTCCTTTTTCTGTCATCTATATTTTATCCCATTAAAAGATAAGATATTGATTACCAAGATTTGTGGCTTGAAACTTTTGGAAGCTGTTGCCTTCCTACCTCAATTCTTTCATGTAAGAGAAAGAGTTGATATTAGGTATTTAGATAGAATGTATTTAGATACTCCACTCCTTTTTCTGTCATCTATATTTTAATGCATGTTTAAGACATGGATGAAGGCATGTTTAAGACAGGCTCACAACATGGTGGGCCTGTTTAAGACCTTCAACCATTCACCTTCGTAAGTGGCAGTGACTTAGATTCCAATTCCAAAAGAAGTTTTGGTTGGGTAATACAAAGACCTAGATAAGTCTTTGTATTGAAGCCCAACGATACAAATCCATATCTTGGATCAAATAATAAGTTAAGAAAAAAATCATCAAATATTCGATCAATTTCCTAGTTTCTTGGATCTAAGCCTCATCAAGATGTCACTTTTTCTACCTTGGTGAGGACTCGCTTAAATCAACTGTTCCTATGCACTTGAAATGACAAGCTGCAATCAGCTACGGAGATTGGAATTGGTAGCACTAAGCCAAAACTAAGACAAAGGATTCTAACCCAGCAATAGGAAAAAAAAGATTTCTAAACATCATAATCATGAGTGAGCTTCATTGACAGTGAAAACAAGCAATATGGACTAACGTAGGTACCAAGAAGCCTTTGCACTAAAAAATTTCAGAGTAGCTGAAAGGAAAAATAATATTCAGCAAAAAATATATTGATAATTTATTTTGGGTCTTTTGGCAAGTAAAAGTCCTGCTTGGAAGACAAAACAAACTTTGGGTTTATTTTTAATATTTTTTGCCCTGTGTGCATAATCCAAAGTACTTAGAGTTTCCTGAAGACAGTGAATGGAAGGTGAAACAGTGGCAATTATGCATGTCTTAGTCCTCCCCCCCCCCCCCCCCCCAATGAATCATGAAGTAATTGTGTGAGCTTGCTGTCCCTGCATCTCAACATAATAACTAAATTAACAAAATAAAGACAAGAATGCATAGCTAAAAAAATTCAGTGACTTGTGAAAAAGTGCAAGAACAAAATTACTTGCACAATAGATGTTTAAACTTTAAACCTGTAGGCTAAATCAACTAAATTTAATTTCCTGCTTTTGATAAGTTCTTCACCTTCTGGAGTGGCTTCTTTGATGTGAATGGGGATAGAAAATAGAGAATGTGACCTGCATCTGTTTAACAACTCTGGGTATGACACCTGCAAATGCAGGCAATTGTCCCTTTGGCCCACTCTACAGCATCAATATTAGCACAAAATTATTTTACTACCATAATTACCATCATATAAATTATATGCTATGAGAACATAGAAAACTTCATATAGATTGGAAACAAGGCTATAATAGCAAATTCTCTATAGATTATAGACTAGGTTATAATAATATAGATTGAAAAAATGGATGACAATAACATTTTCTTCACCTTTGATCTTTTGCATTCGCCTTCCATCGTGTAAGTCTTCCCTGTACCAGTTTATCCATAAATCAAAGGAGCTAATCTTTAGATTTAAGAACAACTTACTTGTTGCACCCTGAGAAGTTGCCATATGTTCCACATGACCCTTTCCATTTTGCTAGTGGAGGACCAAATCCCTCATCATTGAAGCTCTCGGCCTCCGGTGTGATCTCTGAAACCAGAATAATAGATCATTTTAAACAGGATGCTATTTTATTTTAGAGCTAGTATATGGTAACTGCCCCGTTTCCAATCTAGATTGGAACGGGTGACTGATTATGTTGCACTATATTCGTAATTAGATATGGCCTGAACATAATCGGAATTAAAAAAGTTTGATTTACTAACAAGTCTGAAGTTGGTCCTATAATGCACAAAAAAGTTTTTCACTTGAATTGGGACTAGAGTTATTGATGAAATCTCTACTATTTGAATGATTAATGACATAAAATAAGGATATAATTCAGACTTATCTACACGTGATTTGTAATATCAACAATGAAGGCTAGATAGTGTTATCCTGAAGTGAGACTTAATAGCCTTGTAGGTGCATGACCCCATAGATAGAGTTGATGCAGAAAAAAGGTGCATTAATTCTACTATTGTATACTCATAAGAACCCATCAGCAAAGATGATTTCTTGCAAATTTACATGGAAACTTTTGCCAATAGTGCAATTAAACATTTTAGTCTTGATACAAGCTACAGTAACTAATAGAATGAAAGTTCATAAGAAAGCTACCACACATTTTAGATCTCTCTCTTGATTCAATTAACTACAACATTTGTATCACATTCAATTCAAAGATGTATTAATTTTCTGGTGAGCAGCCACTACCCACAGTGCATATTTTAGAGAACTAGAAACAACAAGAAGACATGTTGAAGGTATGAAGAAGGGAAGGTGATGACAAAGAATTAAAAGTTAAGTTGCCACAACTTGATAAATAATGCTTGAAAGCAGATATTATCAACTTCAGAAATTTAGATTTGTAAAAGACGAAAAGCCAAGGAGGAATATCTTACACTCCAAGGAGGAAAGGCCAAACCTCGGCCCTAATACTTAGGTCAACACCCTGCATTAGAAATAAGATAGATAAGAACATAATTCCAATAACAGTACCAAATATGGACAGCAGGAGATATATGAGTTAACACAGGTAAATAATGCAATCCAAAGGAAATGTTCATAAACATTGAAGCAGGCATTAGACTATTAAAGAAATTCACTCCACTCCAAACTTTTTTTAGAAACTTCAATCCACCATCTCAGAGTTTTCCATCTGGTGAAAATAGACCACTCCATGGAAAAGAATTTATGCTTCCACATAATCCCATTTGAAACAATATTAATATAAATTGTAGCAGTGAACTCCACATAGAAAGGAGTAGGATTGCATTACTATTTTTAAATTTTCATCAAACAAAGCAAAATGCAGACCTATACCACATAGACTAATATATAAAAAACAAGTTCAACTTCTAACTTAAATGTTCCAAAACTTTAATGTTCACAAGATCTGGAGAAATGAAGAGGAAACTGATTTCAATCAGAAAATGGAATTATGTGGTGAAGATGACAATGAATCTATGGCTGATTTTTGTGACAGCCCGAATTTTCCCAACCTTCAATTTTTTCGAGATATATTTTTTTCAATACCAAATGGAAAAACCTGGACCGTCAGATCGTAAATCACAATCTGATATAGAATATTTGGTACAATATAATGTATAATTAAAACCTCCAGTTCTAATATCCAATATGCATAAAGTAACAGACACTAGTGATGGCCAACCATCACGTAACAGTAATGTACAACAGTACAAAAGTACCAAGCCTTAACTTACCAAATCTACAAATCCAAAAAATACGATCCCAAAATAGAAGACCAAAAGCAGAAGCTCCTATTTTTTAGTATGTAATCTGGGTCTTCCTCAAACCTATACCTATGACGTATAGTCGGGGGTAAGCTAAAAGTCTAAGCTTAGTAGAGAAAAGTCAATGCAAAGATCATATCTTATCAATTCAAAGCATGGATTAAATGACTAAATTCAAAAATAGTCTTCATATCAAATACGTAATCTGAAGCAATACTGATTTCAAAATCACAATTAAAATGGGTCATATCAGAGAACAGAAGCAGAAATAGAACCAATCATGTCATGTACGGAAATAGAGCGATAGGCTTTACCAACCACGCTTTTCAAGGGACAGGGTCCATAGTAACCTCGATGTACTTCGTGTGGCATCCCATAACACAATAGAGGGTTGCATCCGTACATGGATGCCTACATTCTAAGTTTCACGTGCTTGAAAAAGATACCTCACTGTGACTTAGGCTTAAAAGTCGTGTCTTATCGTATTTCGTTTTCTTATCATACATAGTCTCTTATTCATTCGAATTTAAAGTTTGTATGCAAGTTAGATAGAATAGATCCCAAACAGAAACAAAATGAATCAGATTAGAAGTGAAAACAGAATGATTTAGATTAGAAGCAGAAATAGAACGGATCTGGTCAGAAGTAGAAACAGAACGGATTAGGTCAGAATATTGGATTAGAGCATAATAAAAATAAAACGAATCAGCATGTTAGACATCAGAGCAAATCATCCCATAGCGGAAACAGAGTAAAAACTCTGAAGCCTCAACTCCTCTTTATCACCGATGTTTGACCAAAACATCCTAGCAAATCATCCCTTAGCGAGGAACAGAACATATAAGATCAAACCATCCCTTAGCGGGGAACAGAACATATAAGATCAAATCATCCCTTAGCGGGGAACAGAACATATTAGGTAACAAAATCAATGAGGGGAAAAAGCATCCCATAGTGGAAACAAAGCATTCCATAACGGAAAGAAAGTAAAAACCTCGGGGACTCAATCTCTCTTTGGAGACTCAACTCCTCTCTGCCACTCGCTTTTTAGATTCAACATATTAGAATTTGGATTTAGAGTTCACAGTAAATGACAGAGTTTAATGTTTAGAAATCAATAACGGGATGAGAGGAAGTTTAAGGTTCAAAGTCTGAGTTAGAAAATTGGTGTTCATACTTATTTTTCAAATCAGAATTTCAATTTCAAAGAGTTTAATATTTCAGAAAATTCAATGTAACTTTCAAAGGTTCAATGCATTCAAATACTCAGACGAAAATAGATTCTTAATAGTCAAAAGCATTTCAAATATGAAGATGCAGCAAATTCAATAAAATCAAATATCATTTATTACAAAATTATCGCAGTTTAACCCAATCATATCATGTAAATCTATGAATCAAATTTGAAGTGTCATTGTGCATTGATTCATCCCTACAATTACTCAGAGAAATCAATGCTCATTAATTTAAAACATCATTTTAAAGGGTCCAAATTCCATGTTCAATAGATCATCCTTCAAATTCAAATCATAAGATCTATGAATTGAAGACAAATACCATTATGTAATGAAGTTTCCCTACCTCGGATTCAGAGCCGTTCAAAGCAATCCAAAAGTCCTCATCTACGATCTCCAACTCTCAATCTACATCACACATACAATGATGTATTATGGACTAATTCTAATTACTAACAAATTTGATGTATTTATATAATTTCACATAAATGAGGCAAGAATGGGCAAATTCGTGCTAACTCGAAATTTCATCTAACTTTCCACTTAATTTTGACCCTTAAAACATTTGATTTATAAGTTAGTAAAATTATAAAAGTTGTAGAGCTCATTGTCTTCTTTCCAATGCCTCAAGAATTATATCAATCAGAGTTCGGAGTAAAGAGTTATAGCTAAAATACCAAAGCTATATTGGTACTTCAGTCAAAACGTACTAACTTAGAACTTGGCCTAAATTCCAACTCAATTTTGCTCCTGAAAAAAATTTATTTATCAATTAATTAATTCATAAGAGTTGTAGATTTAGTTTTCATCTTTCCAACGACATAAGAATCGTATCAATCAAAGTTTAGAGTAAAGAGTTATGGCCAAAATACCGAAACAGTGTCGGCACAGTCAAACTTGATCGATCAGATTTTCAATTTGATCGATCGGATTCCCAATTTGATCGATCGAATTCCAATTTGATCGATCATTTCATAATTTTATAGATCGGATTTCAATTTGATAGATCAATTTAAATTTCATAGATCGGATTTGAAATTTGATAGATCAAAATAGATCGAATTTTAATTTTTATGGTTCGAATTTCGACAGGTTCAGAACCCTTTAGGCATCTTCTTCCTTGGTTCAAATCACCCAAAATTAAACTGGTTCTTTTCTATTTTCACATACTAACTACAAAGTTTAGGAATAATTAATATAATATTAAAATATTAAGATGCTTACTGTTCGAGGTCGTTTTCGCGGCTCACGACGATCTAAATAACAAAGGGGTTTTTTGAAGAATTCCTGTAAATTCCTGCGATGGTTGGGATCAAAATAGAGCCCCACTCAGCAGTTCACACCCCCAATTGATCTTGACTCTCCCAAATTACGAATGGAGAATGTAGAACGACTGGCTCACACTCATTCCAAATCCAAGGGCTTCAAATGGTTAGAATTCAGGTTTCCTAATCGCAAAACTCAGGCCGTCGGGTCGACGCTAAGGCCGATCCCCGCACGGAACACATAGCATAACCACACACAAAGTGGAAACAAAGCGAAACTATAACTAACTAAATATCATGTAAAAGAAAATAAATCTCTCAATTTATATCTTCAAAAGCTCAAAAAAACGGTTCTAACTCCATACGAATGCATATGGAAAGAGAACTGAAAAGAACCACCGGTAAGGGCCATCCCTTACCGAAACATGGTTCACAAAACAATGATATAAGGAATCTCTAAAATTACTTATATTCTTTTACAAAAGTTTACTGAACCGTACTCCAAATCACATGATAAGGCCGGACCTACACGAGCCTTGCATAAATAAAGCAGTTCTCAGGACGAGGTTCTTGCTCCTCCTCGAGTGACACGTAATCGGAGTCCTCTTTGTCTTGGTCCTCCGTGCCTATATCTTTAACTGTACCTGTGACGTATAGTCAAGGAATGAGCTTCATCTAAGCTCAGTAGGGAAAAACTAGTAGCATGCATTTCTTATCAAGAACATATATCTCATGACAATGATGAAAACATGAATTATTTCTTATAAGTAACTCAATTACAAACACAATAGCTTGACCAAATGGTGTTATCGGCACACATGTCAAGGTGATTAAATGGAATGAACATTTTTCATGATTAAGAAAGCTTGTCAATGCACTTCTACTGAATTACATACGCAGGGAGAACTTAAAGTATTTTACTTAAATCAATACTCGAGTAGCTATAGCCACGAGTCCCTGATTGGATATCCACCATCGTTGCTCATATGAACCATTTGCATAAGGTATCCAAGGTCCCAACAAAGATGGACACTTGTGTCAAACACATATTTTACCGTTGGCCGGTATGATTTCACAAGATCACACAAGATTACGAAGGGTGTACGGATATCCCGCCGTACCGGTCACGGATATCCCGCCGTACCGGTCACGGATATCCCGCCGCGTCGGTCGGGTATTCACATTTAAACCTCAAATCATTGTGCATAACTTATAGTGTATCACCGTGTGAGGTGTTAATTATAATTAGATTTAAAAGCAAAATGAAACACAATCTTTCATACTTATCGAAATGAATCACGAAGGATTCCACATAGCAGCACATGGCTAAAACAAGTTTGAAAAGTTTTCCCATCACAATGAATTCTCACGAAGGATTTCAAATTTTTCACACGCACACTAATACATTTGCATTTGGGTCTTAAGCCATTTATACTAAGATGCTGACAAAATCTATCATATCATAACATACATGTTATTGACATGGAATAAACATACTATAGTGATTTCCCTACCTCAATTGAGTCATACCAAGATCACACCATTTGCATTCCACACAAGCTCACATTCATCTCCACACGTCAACCCTATAGTCAAGAGTGTCCAAGCATTCTATGAGAATGCCTAGAAAAATACACTACTAAAGAATTTAGAAGAAAAGAAAAAAGTGACCTGTTCCTGGCGCGAGCGAGCCCCCGAGGCTCGGGCGCGCGAGCCCAAACTGGCACAATCCTCACGTGATCGAACTAACATTTAGTTATCTGGAGTGTGTCGCACGAGGCCTGCTCGAGCAAGGCCTATTACGCTTAAGTTCTAGCACGAGCGAGGCACAGGAGTCTCACAGCCTTACTTAAGTTCTCGTAAGGTTCCCTAAGTCCTTTCTCTAATGCTCGTGCGAGCGAGCTCTTATGCTCGTGCGTGCAAGGATCAGAGACATTCAGATCCGAATTTTCTTTCCAAACTCGATCCTCAGCAAAACTCAACCACATTCCACCCCATTCATAACACACAATAAATGCTACTTTTAAAACATAAATGACATTGATTTCTTACCTTTTGTACCCTGATTCTCCGATGGATCGGATCTCTATCCCTTGGGAAACCACAAAGCTTAAAGAACCCAAAAATACTCCACACCTTCACATTAAACTCATCAATGCACACGAGATCATCACGATCGTGAAACCCTAATCCTCACACACCCTTGCTCAACTTCCCTTGTACTTTCTTGGGTCCAATCTCACGGATCCAAAATCCCTTCTCTTTCTCTAAGAAACCCTCTCTCTCTCTCTCTACAACCCAACAAACAAGAGGAAACCCTCATGTGATACCCCTCATCCTCTTTTAGCACATAAATTTTCCTACTATGTTACCCATATACAACTAACTCACATATATTAACTTATCCACTATTTCACACATGGTGTGAGACATATATAAATTGCAAGTGTTATGTAGCAAGGTTCCCTTTGCGAACGACACACACAACATTCTACATACACGTGACTTACACGGTTCTCAAACATTTTGGGTTATTACACTCACACCCCCTTATAAAATTTTCATCCTCGAAAATTACTGTAAACCACACATACAAGGTATAGGTACAAATCGAGCGCATATAGGATGTAACATTTACCAACGTCTGTTGGGGAATTTTAGGTGCTGATTATTATGAATTAAAAGAAAGAAAATAAAATCAAAATAAAATAGAGGATGGATTCAGCACATCTAAAATATCCTAGACCTGCAAGATACAGGGTCCTTTGTAGCAAGTTTTAATAAGTAAGAGTTTGTCCCACAGGGAGTAGTGATCTAAACCTAGAAGGTGTATAGTAGACCTTCAGATCTGGCAACAGATCTAGCAATTCTAAGAAGAAAGAGAGCTTTTACAGTGTCAGTAGATCTAATTTATAAAACTGCAATATAAAACTAAATCTAAAAGATTGAGGAAGATGGATGGTAAAATAAAATATAAAATGGGGAGAAATAGACAGCTAAGGCCTGATTTTTATTGCAAAACAGATCAAGAGCTGGGGATTTGCAGCAATCCTTCATTTGGCTATAAGCACAAATGCAAGGTATAAGAATCTAATTTAGACCGATAGTTTGGATTGATCTTAAGGCTATGATCTGTCCACTTTAATGGTCACAGATCATCCAATAGATTTCCTCCATTTCGATGGCTTCGATCAGAATAAGATAATCACTACAGATGCTGTGGATGTAAGGCCACAGGCATTGGCACCCATAGGCATATCAAACCCAGGGAAATCAGATGGTCATCAAGAGATCTACCGAAAAAGGGCCTGGGCTTGTGCCGAGTGTAAAAATCCAATTGAGAATCTAATGGGACCACAAGATCTTTAGATTTAATTAAGCTTTAAAATCAATAATTTATTACTTTAATAAAAAACAACTTACAATAATATTGTTCCCAGATCTGTAGTCTGTGCATCGATCCACATTTCTTCATGCCGAAATTATAATTACAAACTAGATCTGGGCTGCTACCTAGATCTAATCCAACAGGCTGGATTAGAGAGAGAAGGGGAAAGAAAAAAGGAAAAAATAAAACTTAAAACTAAACCTAAATGAGCTAAGGAGAACTCAGGCTATTCCTTTGTTCCTACTTTCCTTACTGAGAAATTACAACAGAATAGATGGGTATTTATACATATGCATCGATCCATGTGCCTTGAGTTCAGCCAATCAGAGAGTAGATGACTCAGTTCTGTTATGCACAGCTGAGGTGTCTTCATTTCGGCCAAGGAAAATTGCATGTGGACTGCTGCCCCATGTTCAGAGTTTTGTGTCCAGCTGATGTGTTATTGTAGCTCTCAAAAATGCCCCTGCCGGCTACTGATATTTGCTAATGGAACCCGAGATGAATCCCTGAGATGTGTGGGACATTGGGATGTGTGCCCTAGAAGCATTGGAATCCCCAAAATGTCCCTAAAGTGTGAAGTAGATGGCTGGAACCCTTGCCTCGATAGGTTGGAGCGTCAGAACTTCAATCTCGAGAGGTTCAGGCAACTGTTCAACAGGTTGAATAGGCTTCAGGTATGCATTCGACAGGTTCTAACAGGAGCTCAACAGGTTCATTCAACCATTCGACAGGATGCTCGATAGGTTCATTTTCAGCATCAGAACCTCTCGACAGGTTCTCGAAAGGTTTAGACAACCATTCGATAGGTTGCGATAGGTTCAAACAACCATTCGATAGGTTGCGATAGGTTCAATTTTAACACATAGCAGCTCGTGGAGTTCAAAACAACCCCTCGTGGAGTCTATTTTCAGCGCATAACAGCTCTACAATTCACTCGTGGGGTTGCTTTCAGCTACATAACCACTCAAGTGCTTTAGTTCCAACAAAGAATAGTTGTGTCGTTTATTTTAAGCTGCATTTAAACACCTCGAGTGGCTGCACCAGCCCTCTAAACTACTCGAATTCTTCAAGTTTGCAGCTGTGCTGCTCATGGGCTTCCATCATCAGCTCAAGTAGATGATCTTCAACACTTAAAGTACTCGAGTGCATTAATGTTATAGCTGTAATATGCCACTTAAATTGCTCTACAACTGTTCTCATAGAATGCCTTGAGGTGCTGATTTGCTGCTGTCTTCCATCCAAGGTGCTGCCTTGCTACAAACACAAAATGTTGTATTACTGCATAGCACCTTGTTAACCTTTGGGCTTCACCTCTCTCTCTCTCTCAGCAGGTCTTCAAGGCCCCCAAAGCATGCTAAAAAGCCCCAATGGTGTGAACCACCATGGTCCCTTTTCAATAAATCCATCAGCTCCATTGCTAAACACAAAATTCCTTCTTCTTGGCTTCAAAAGCATGGATTGCAGCATTAAGCTCTTATTTTGCTGTTATCTGTAAAAACACACTTAAAAGATATTATTAACATGCTCAAAGGTCCATCATAGGTCAGGTTAAGGGGTAGAAAGTGGTATATTTCAGTGCTCAACAACGTCCCACACATGGGAGATTATACCCGTCCTGCAGAATACACATACAACACATAAAGCATTACCCTAACTAGAACTGTTATGACATATCACAGTGTGTACACCATACACTCACCTCACATCACACATTATATGCATCCTACACAACATTAGTATTCGTAGTTGCACATCCACATAATTTTTCTAACTAGAGAAATTGCATTTATCTATCGACATGAATATATTTGTTTTACACTTATCAATATAACAACACATATATAACGCATTAAAACTTGTTAGTACAATCTAAAAGACTGATAAATCAGGATAATAATTACATCAAAAAGGAATTACGTGACAGCCATGTCACAATAGTTTCAACATTTAAACCCCCAAAATTACATACAATTTGTTTCTCCTTTAGCTTTCAAAATTTGTTCCTCAAAAAGACAAAGCCTAGTCAGCTGCCAGCTCTAATCGTCCTCCTCCTCGCTGTACTCGGAGCTAGACTCCTCATCCTCATCGTCATCATCGCCCTCCTCCTCGTCATTACCCTCCTCGGCAGTCCTAGCGTCAGTAGCCGTCCCAGAGTTGAAAGCACCATAGGCATCCCTCCTTAATCGTGCAAGGCGTTGTTCAAAGGTCTGTGGGTACACAGAGGACATCAGGTCGGTGCTAATAGCTTCGACGTATCGTAGTTGCAATCTCATCTGCCATGTGTGGTTTAGTTTCTCACTAAGCATGCTTTCCAGATTGGTAGGCATGGGCTGGGAAGGAGGCGGTGCTGTAGGCGGAGGCCTTGTGGGTGGAACTAACCCTGTAGGAGGTGTAGTCTGCTGGGCCAACTGGGTGGCCCGCTTCTTCTTGATGCTGTCGCCTAGGCTCCTAAGGCTCTGCCTCAAATCCTTGATGCGGTAGGATTCAATATTATCCATGAGCGTGGGTTCATGGCCTTGAATTTTGAAGTCGCCACTCCCATCTCGGAGCTCAAATAGTTTGGAGATTAAACGGGCATGGTAGTTTGTTGATGGGTTTGGGAACGGCACCCAGGCTGTTTTGCTCAAGTGCTTGCAAAATAGCCTTCCTAACAAGGATAGGGGCGCTAAACCACCTATCATGAAATGTCGAATGGATGGCATTCAAAAACGGAACTCGCCGCTCTTGCTCGTGTCCCAAGGGAAATAAGTTTTTCCTAAAAATGATGTCTAAGGGCCACATGTGTGTAGGCAATTGGGCCAGGGTGATGGATTTTCTTGTGGCCACCACACCGCCAGTTATTTCGGCAACAATTTCTAGGAATTCAAAGTCGTGGGGGAGTGGGGGCTTGGAAATCCCATCTTCAATACAGGTTAAAGGGCATCCCATAGCCTGGGCAATGCCCTTGGCTTCCAAGGTGAACTCCTTGCCATCGATTTCACAATTTAGTTTTGTTTGTGTGGAATTGGTCTTTAGGGTTTGGTAAAAGAGTTTCACCAAACGAGGGTAGCAATGTGCACTACACGGGGTTAAAAGGGCCTTCAATTCGTTAATGGTTAAGTAGTCTAGGGTCCACTTGGTGGGGGACGGATCCTCAAAATAGCTCTTATGAATACTCCACTCGGGTGTAAAAAATTTTACTTCCCACCATGGGGCAGGCTGGGTTAAAGGGGGTGGCGGAGGCGCTGCCCTTTTTCGCGAAGGTGGCAGCTTGACCGCCAACTTCTTCCCTTTTCTAGGGTTTTGGTCGGAAGAACTCTTCCTAGGGTTCTCTAATGCAAAATAAATGAAAATGAAGGTAGATTTGAGTGGAATTTTTCCTTTGTGGAAGAAAATCCGTCGAAAATAGCTAATAGAAGTCGCGAATCGAGCAGATTTGAAAGTTTCTCCAAGAACACCCAAAACCCTAGCTCTCCTCCCCTCTTTTGTTTGAGTGAAATGAGCAGGGAAGGGCTTTCATGCCCTTATATAGTCTATTCCTCGCGTGAGCAAGGCATAGTGGCTTGCGCGCACGAGTGACAGGCCTTCTTTTAAAGCAAGATTTGTTATTTCATTTTGTCATTTCTGCTAGGCTCGCGCTAACGAGCAATAAGTTCTCACACGCACGAGGGATAGACATAGTTTTTGAAGCAATTTTGCCTCATTCATCCATTCCTCTCCTTTTTTATCTCAATTTCATACCCACATACGTTACTCATTTGGGTGGGACTAATTCTTCATCAGTCTACAAGACAAATCAATAATCTATAGTCGACTCAATCGCATGCATTAATACATGTAATTAGAAATTTGGAAATCGTACTTCATGAAATGCAATTTCACATTATTTTCATACATTCATTTATACATTCGAAGATCAAACTCATGTAAACAAGTTTGGATAGTGTTCCCGCACATCCAATTCACACTCCCATGTGGCTTCCTCTTACGAATGGTTCCACCACCTGACAAGTACTAAGGGAATTTTCTTCGTGCGTAGCACTTGTTCTCTCCGATCAAGAATTTGCACCATATCTTCTCGAGCGGTCAAATCCTCTTGGATTTCATTTGGTTGGTAATCCAACACGTGTGTTGGGTCCTTGATGTATCGCTGCAACATCGAGACATGAAATACTTCATGCATGCTAGAGAGGTGTGGTGGTAGTGCGAGTCTGTAAACAACATCCCCAACACGTCCTAATATCCTGAATGATCCAACGTAGCATAGACTCAACTTGCCACGCTTGCCAAAGTGCATTACGCCCTTTGTCGGTGAAATCTTCACAAAAACCTTGTCTCCTTTCTACAAGGTTAGTCCGTACTAACATTAAAAATCTGTACGTATGTAGAGACATGCAATTCATTGAAACTTATAATTGATTTTACTTGAAAGTCAACGCTCATCCATTTTAAGTCCGCATAGCTCTTCTGTCTACTTTGAGCGACCCTTATCTGATCTCTAATCAAGCGTACTTTCTAAAATTTTGGGCCCTAAAATGAACTTCTCTCCTATCTCTTCCCAATTGATTGGGCACCGACATCTCCGCCCATACAGAGCCTCATACGATGCCATGCCAATACTTGTCTGGAAACTGTTATTATAGGTAAACTCGATCAACTGTAAGTGTTGTTCCCATGCTCCCTGAAAACCAAGCATGCAGCATATCCTCAATAATTTGATTTACTCTTTCCATTTGGCCATCTGTTTGCGGATGAAAAGCCGAGCTAAAGTCCAACCTCGTGCCCATGCCTTCTTGAAATCTTTGCCAAAATATTGAAGTATATAACGGGTCCCGATCTGAAATAATGCTCGTTGGAAGGCCGTGTAATCGGACGATTTCTCTCATATATAAATTTGCTAATTTGCTTGCCATGTATGTTGTGTTGTAGGGTAGGAAATGTGCCGACTTTGTCAGTCAATCAACTACCACCCATATAGCATTCTGGCACCTCCTCTTCCTTGGTAATCCTACAATGAAGTCCATGGAGATAGACTCCCATTTCCATTATGATATTTGGAGAGGTTGCAATAGACCTGCTGGGTGTCTGTGATCTACCTTTACTTGCTAACACGCCAAGCATTTAGAAATATATTTTACGATATCTTTCTTCAATTCTCTCCACCAATAATTCTTCTTCAAATCCTGGTATATCTTGGTACCACCAGGATGAATAGCATATTTGGATTTATGAGCTTCGTCCAATACCATTTGTCACAGATTGGCATCAACAGATAAGCATAGACGTCCTCGGAATAGCAACGATCCATCTTCCATAATTGAGAAGTCTACGCTAGTGCCGTCTATCACACTGTGCCTGATCTTTAAGAGCTCTGCATCTTTCATCTGAAACTCGTAGATTCTATCAAAAATTATTGGTCTGATAGTGATGTTAGCCAACAATGCACTAGAGACTTTCACCTTAAAGTTCTTGTCATACAAGGAGATATCTTTTAACAATTTCCATCGGTGAAGTCCCGTAATAAGGCTAGCTAACTAAGTCGAGTTTTTCTGACTTAAAGCATCTGCCATGATGTTTGCTTTACCTGGGTGATATTGAATCGAGCAGTCATAATCCTTGAGACATTCAATCCATCTCCGTTGTCTCATATTCAAATCCTTCTGTGTAAACAAGTATTTGAGGCTCTTGTGATCCGTGAAAATCTCTAAGGTCTCACAGTATAGGTAGTGTCTCCAGATCTTAAGTGCAAAGTTAACCGCGGCTAACTCAAGATCATGCATCGGATAGTTCTTCTCATGCTCTTTCAACTATGTCAACCCGTAAGCTATAACCTTCTTATCCTGATTAAGCACACAGCCTAGGCCACTGTATGATGCATCACTATAAACTATAAGTCTCCCACTGCCTGATGGAATCGCTAGTACCAGTGCAGAGGTAAGCTATTTTTTTAGTTCCTGGAAGCTCTCTTCACATGCGCTGGTTCACTCAAATTTAACATCCTTTCTCGTAAGTCGCATGAGTGGTCTTGAAATCTTAGAGAACCCTTCCACGAATCTTCAGTAATACCTAGCCAGACTGAGGAAACTGTGAAAATTAATCAAAGTCTTTGGTTGTTCCCAATCTACCACTGCCTCAATCTTTGTTGGATCAACTGTCACGCCCGCTTCTGAAACTACATGGCCTAGAAAGCTCACTTTCTCCAACCAAAACTCACACTTGCTGAGTTTGGCGTACAACTGATGCTCACGTAATGTTTGTAATGTAATGCGCAAGTGCTGCTCGTGCTCTTCTTTAGATTTTGAATAAATGAGTATGTCATCCACGAACACCACGACGCATGTGTCAAGATGTTGTTTAAACACCCTGTTCATGAGATCCATAAACAAAGCTGGTGCATTTATCAAGCCGAAGGGCATCACTACTTATAATGGCCATATCTGGTTCTGAATGGAGTCTTTTGAACATCTTCGGCCTTCACTTTAAGTTGATGATACGGTTGTTGGATTCCCAGTAGTGTGCTTGTGTTATTGTGTGGTGGAAACCAATTGAAAACAAAGTAAAATAAAAGAATAGTTTCAGCACAACTAAAGTAATCCTAGACCTGCAAGATACAGGACCTATTGTAAAAAGTTTTGATAAGTAAGAGTTTGTCCCACAGAGAAGTTGATCTAGAACCCAAAATGGGATATAATAGTAGGCCTCTAGATCTATCTACAGATCTGACAATCCTAACGAAAGGGAGTTGGGTGTCACGACTACACTAAATTAATTCTAATAACAGAGAAATAAAATGCAGCTCTATCCTAAAGAAAGGGGTCAAGAAGAAGGAGGCGATGATGTATACCAAAATAAAATATACAAATGGTGAGAAGTAAGCAGCTTAAGATCAGACTTAGAGCAGTAATATAACTTAGATTTAGTTTGCCTCTATAGTGCACCTTGCTGAGTGTTCAGACCTGAAAAGTACTACTTTTCACCCCTTAACTTAACCTTTGATTAGACCCTTAGCCATCTAATAAATGTTTGTTAAGCTATTTTTATAGGTAATAAACAGCAGTACAATAAGGCCATAAATCCTGTTAAGGAGCCTGTATTAGCACTAGAAGTCCCTTAGAAGAATGAGCCATGAATCCAGACCTAAGGCAAGCCTCGCACAGCTGACAAAGCTCCAGAGGATTCAGAAAAATATGCTTCGCACAGTCCTCGCAAAGTCCCAAGACTTCACAGCAACTTCTCGCGCAGTTGAGTGACAGAAGAGCTTCAGAAGCCTTGAGTCGTGGGGCTCTCACGAAGTTCAGAAGTTAAAGGTCATGCAGTCTTGCGCAGTTCAAGAGAACCTGTCGCGCAATAGTCGCGGGATGCAAATGTCAAAGGAGCTATCGCGTAGTTCAGAAAAGCCTCAAAGCCTCGCGAGGATCCTCGCGAAGTTCCATTAAGAAGTGAACGTCTCGCGCAGTTCTCGCGCTGTTCAGGAAGAAAGCTACCTCGCGAAGACCAAAGTTATCCTTGCGAAGATCTATTGTGAAATGGAATGCTCGCACAGTTCTCGCGCTGATCACAAGTAGCAATTCAACTGCGCGAAGGCCAATCCAGCGAGAGCTTAACTATCTACCTCGCGACTGCTCAAAGCATCAAGAAACTCCAACCTCGTGACATCTGGAGTTTTAATGCAAACTTATCCTTGCGAAGCTCAATCCAGCGAGAGCGCACCAACCTCGCGACAGCTAAAGCTTCAGAGTTAAACTCAGCCACGTGAAGAACAGAGCTACCACGTGACGAGTCTAGGAAACGATGGCTACCTAGCGAAGCTCTGAACTTTAACCTTCCATTGCTTCAGTAGAGGATTTTCTAAGAATTTCCAAGGATTAGGGCACACACTCCCACGCTCAAATCTCCATGCACGTGCCTCGAGGCATCCAAGGATCATTAATAGGCCACGTGGCATCGCTAAAATTAGGTTTTCCTAACCCTAATGCGCCGCCACACCCACTGCTATATAAACCTAAGCCTGGTTTAGGTTTGTGGGGGGGGGCTGGAATCCTTTTTTGAGAGATGGACTTTGAGATCTTTTTCTCTTCTTTTCTTCTATAGTTGTAAGTATTTTTCCTTTTTCTTTTCCTCCTTTCCATGGCCCAGCACTTGCTGGCCATGCCTATGTATATTTGTTGAGTTTAGATTAATGGAATTCGTGATTGGATGATGTGTTTTTACGGGATTCGTGTGTTGTGAGTTGTTCTATGCAAGGCTGCTGCCTTGTGATCCGCCATTGCTTTGGCTGTGATTCAAAGCAGTGGAGGACTGATTCTAAGGATCCATTCAGATCCAAGTGATCTATGTGTCTGGGCTATCACGGTCCTTTACAGCCTTAGCCCCACCACAGGTCCACTAAATCTGAAATCCCTATGGAAGCCTGAGCTGGTAGCCTTATGACCATGGTGGTGGCAGCAATTTTCTTGTTTTGTTTTGGGCTCCATGAGGAGGATAGCTTCTGGGATAGTTTGTGACCATTCAAGTGGACAGGTTATAGCCTTAGGGTGAATCCAATCCACCGATCCAAAATGGATCCTTCTTCTCCGAGCCTGAGCTTGTAGCCTGGTAGGAGATTATACAAAGGCAGACTCCCCTATATTAACATAGACCCGCCATCAGATGGCAGATCTGATCTGGGTATGGAGATTGTAGGCTTGTGACTGGACCATTGTAGTTCCACTCAAGCAATGGACAGCTAGATCTAAGGTGGTACTCAATCTCTTGCTGGTTCTATGTGTCTGGGCTATCATGGTCCTATACAGCCTTAGCCCCACACATAGTGCTTTAGAGGTTAAGGTTCCCTATGGATTCCTGAGCTTGTAGCTTGGATGAAGTAGTGCCTACAATGATAAACTTGTTTTGACCCATCTTTGGATTGTGGTTCCCCTATGGGATAATCTGTGACCATTTAAGTGGACAGGTTATAACCTTAAGGGATTGGATCATGGCACGGAGATGAGTTGGATTCTTTCTCCTCTTTGGTGATAATGTAGCCATTGGACAGGATTTCTATGCCAGCAGACCTGGATCTGAGTCATAAATTCCAGCAGATTTGAACCCAATAGCATACTTCTCACCCTTTTATATTTATTTTCCCTCACTCCATCCATTTTCTCAACCCTTTTTGTAGTTAATTCATTAGGTTACCGTAGGATACTTAGAATAAGTGACCCTAAACTCCCCTCCTTTTAGGACTACCAGATCTGTAGCCAGATCTGGAGGGACTACTAGAGATGGCTCCCTTGGAGCCGTAGATCAATCTTTTCCTGTGGGACAAACTCTTACTTATCAAAACTTGTTACATATGGACCTTGTATCTTGCAGGTCTAGGATTTCTCAGTTGTGTTGATTCCATCCATTGTTTTATTCTGATTTTAAATTGCTTTTACCACCAACACATAAAGCAAGCACACTGGAATTCTCCCAAACACTGAGATGCTATTAAAAGCCTCAACAAGATAGAAATATTTAGTTTAACCCATGCCATTTGGGGTGCTCTTAAGGCTATAGGCTGTCCACTCAAATGGTCACAGCCTATCCTTTAGAGTCTGTCAAATCCCATTAGTTAAACCAAAAATTGCCAAACTAATCTAGAGGAGTGGACTGATCATTTCCCCAGCCACTGGACCAGATCAAGCCATGAATATTATTGCAATACTATGTAATGTCAGTGCTACAAGCTCCCCAGATCTGCGCACAGATCTGGCTGACATCCATAGGTATTCCAACCCATAAGATCCTAAGTGCTTTGCTATGGCCAACGGCTCACTAGTGCCCACAAAAAGGACCATGCAACTGGTTGAATAGGGCTTTAGATTCAGTTGGTCATTACTACAAATGGCCTGCATTGACTTAGCCTCAAGCTATAATTACTACAGAGAGATCAGATCTAACATCTGATGTCGGCTAGGTAAAACAGAGGGGAGCCAATTCCAGTACAAACCTCCTCACAAGGCTCTAGAAGATCATGTGCAGGGGAAAAGAATCTTTCTCAAACATATGGATGGACACAACCTTAGGACTATACTCTGTCCACTTAAATGGTCACAGGGTATCCCATTGGTCTGTCCATACCACAGAGGTCTGAGAAAGAACATGAAAATTGCTGTAACCACCATGGTTCATAGGCCTTCGAGCTCCCCAGATCTCACTACATATCCAACATTGCTTTCCATGGGGCTATCAAAGCAAGGGAAATCAGATGGTAAATAATAGATTTACTGGAAACTAAATGGGCTAGTCCCAAATACATGGATCCTATAGACATCTAAAAAAACCATAAGATCTTTTTATTCAAATAGGCATTAAAATAGCAATCTATTGATAAACACAAAACTTACAATGAACTGTCTCTAGGCTGCAGCCTATACACAACTGCTCATCCACAATTCTAATATATACAAAACCTATTACAAGCTGAAATAAAACTAAACCTAGCTACTTATAGGGGGATTAGCCAGCAAGTGGTGGGCTAAGAGAGAAGAAAAATGGGAAAAAGAGGTGATCAAATCCTAACCCTAGCCTGCTGGAGCTCGCAGTCGACATAGGATGAAAAGAAGAGTTGATGATAAAATTAAACTCTAAGTGTTGCTTATATACTCTGTCCATGCATCCTTGGCTCTGAAGGGATTAACCCTAAATTTTCTAGCAAACGTGGCATTATTACATTTCTTGAATGCCTTGAGATGTGAGCTTCAAAATCTATGCCTCGGGATGTGTGCCCTAGCCTTGGGAAATTCCCAAAAGGTCCTTGAGTTAATCTGAGAAGTGGGGAGCTCGTGCTTCGCGGGGCTGCCATATGCATTTACTTATTCGCACAGTTGCAGGGCCTTCGCGGAGTAGCTTTTGGTTGGTGGGAAGTGCTCACTCATGCAGTTAATCTTTAGTTAATCGCGCAGTTCCTTTGCACTGCAGTTCTGTCGCAGAGATGATCTGGAGTGCTTAGACTTCTCACGCAGTAGAGCTTCATAAGCTCTCTCTCTCGCTAGGTACTCGCGCAGTTATGCTCCTACGCTCGCATAGTAATTGGTATGGTTTCAGAGCGCATGAACTTCGCGAGGTGAATTTTAGTTCAGTACACACTTTGACTCGCTATGTTCTTCGCGCGACTGCTTTAAGGCTTGATCTCCGCGAGAGCTTCATGATCACAAATTCTTAGGGTTTTAATCTGCGAGATCTTCGCCAGATCTTCATGATGTCTTTATAGCTCTTCTCTTAACTGCGACCTATCTACGTGAGGGCATCTTCCACTGCATCCTTAGCTTCGCGAAGGAGCTTCTCAACTCTGTGAGATCTGTCTTTCTATGCTTCGATGCATTGCACTTGCTGCTTTTGTAGTTTCTCCACTCTCGGCCAACTTCATTCATCTGTTAGGCATTTGGTCAATGATGATCAGCACCTGGTCATCATGGAGAGCACTACCAGGGTGTTTCATTAGGCTTTGGTTCAACTACCATCTTTGCATGTCTTCTTCCTCTTCTTTGGGCCAATAAGGATGAATTTTGTGTTAAGCTGCATAGAGTATTACTAACTACAAAACACAGTTAACAAATGATTATTAGTCTGCTTCAAGGTCTATCAAAGGCTAGGTTAGGAGGTAAAAAGTGGTACTTTTTAGTGAATAACATACCCCCAAACCTAATCTTTGCTAGTCTCTGAGCAAAGGAAAATTTAAAACAACTATTCTAAGAATTTAAATTCCACTTTCATAGGGAGCACGAATACATTTAGCATATGTACCAAGCCTTTTAAACCCCTAGGTGATCCCTAGTGGAGGACTGAAATCTCCTGAGGGTTTTCAGTGAAGGTACCCACAAACTTCACCATTAAAATAGTTAAAAGTAGTGCAGCCAATGACAAAAGAAATTGTAATGAATAAATCCTCAGTCCACACCTATCCTTTAAAATAAGAGGAAATTACAGCAGTAAATACAGCAATTTTAAAACTCAAAATCAACATGCATATGCATCACCACCAATTAGTTCACATCAGGAATACAATGTGCATATAATTAGTACAAAGCTTGATTCAAAAATCAGGTTGGATACAACTCCAAAGAATTTAAAATTCAGACCCAATTCTCACCAGGGCTATCTCTCAATAATGAAAATCAAAAGGGTGTTTACATTCTCATCAGCTCAAGAGTAGTTACAGACCCCAAATGAGCCTGCAAGCATGAGCATAGGCAAAACTTCTGATTTCTGACATCCTCATGACTTTTCACCATAGATTAGATAATTCCTCATCTCCACATGACAGCTCATTTCACTTTGGATCTACAAGGTCTTTTTTGAATGGGTTGTAATGTGGCTTATGGGCGAGGGATATAAAAAATGAAGGGGTAAAAAGGGATTCAAAATTGAGAAATCAGCAAGGTAAGGAGTGATTGATGACTTCACTACCTTCATTTCAGCATAACTTCATCTTACTTGATATATTTCATAATCAAAGTGGCCAATTTCTCTTCTTTTCAATTTTCAGATGATGTCCTTCTCTAGACTTCTCTTTCTTTTTCTCTTTTTTTTATTATTTTTTTAAATTTTATTTTTAGGATGAACTGTCACATAAAAACCACTGATACACTGCTGCTCATATGTTGCTTTTCTTCTCCTTCCACCAAATGTTGGACCACTCTCACTATCTTCAACTCCTCCTTTACCTTCTGAATTCTCAGAGTGAGGGTACAGTTGAATCAGGTTAAGAGGTTAAGGTGCAAGAACTCCAGTGTTTGTGAAAGAAAAGTAGGATTTTTAAGGCTCAACGAGTGTATGCAAAAGGGCAGTTTTAAAAGGTTGGATTTTCAGGCTCAAACTGTCCAAATGAAAGCCTTGGATCATTTCCTTAATGTCCTAAGTGTTGTCAATTTGTTTTGATTTGGAGGTGCCTAACTTCGAGTGAAAAGGTCTTGACTCAATTAGTCCTCAGAGCAGAAATAATACCAAAAACACTCTTCAAAAGAAAATGATTGGCCCAAATCTCACTAGGTATGGTCCTCAAATTAACTCATGGGGTGTATTTTCACCTTTTTCTCTTCTCTTAGGTTCACTAAGTACCAACTGAAAAAATTTATGACGCTAGCTTCATGGTGGTGCACATATTTTAAAATTTTTAGTTTCAAAATGTCTGCAAATTTTTTTAATTTTCCTCAAATTTACTCGTTCTAACAAGCTAGGTGGGAATTGATTTTATTCATCCCAATTAAACCAACACTGCTGCACTAAAGTTAACTGTTCTATTGGCAAACTAGCTTGCCACACGTCCAAACCTATGAGGAGCAGTGTCCTCACTAATTCAAAGGTGGATGTGCAGCAGGGTCAAGACCTTGATATTAATAGAACAAAAACTTCAACAGGGAAAAACACATAACAAACAATATAAAAACAAACACATAGTATACAAAAAGAACATCAGAAAAAAACATTTCACTATAAGTAAAAAAAATTAAAAGATTACAAAGAGATAGAAAATTATAAACCTAAGGAAAATCTAAATATACAACAACAAAATATCTTGTCGAAACAAAATGGTTCTTCCTCCTGGCTCAGGGATATCCTCAACCTGCTGCATGTAGAAGAGGAACTGCAAGCCGTGAGAGGGGGGGGAGAGAACGGGGATCAGGGAGAAGGATGTTGAGCAGGAGGTGGGGGGATTGAAGAGGATGGGGGGGGGGGAGAAGCAGGTGGTTCAGTCTTTTGCTTCTTCTTCTTCTTCTTCTTCTTCTTCTTCTTCTGCTTATTCTTCTTCTTCTCCTCCTTGGCGAGGATCCTCTGCACCTCCTCATATTCTTCCCAGAGGAATTGTAAGGGGTTCAGCTATTTAGGTGGGGGCGGGTCCAACCACATGGGTAAAATTTGTTGGGTAGATCGGTGGGTTTGTCGTCCACCAAAGCTGAGAGAAGTAAAGGATAGTTAAGATTATAGGAGAGTGGATGCAAAGAAGATGAACTACCCTTGTATTTAAAATGCTTGGACGGTAGAATATGAATTAGCGACTTAAATATCACCTCCTTCCAAGGTCAATTGCCAAAAAGAAATTAAGGAAGGGTAGTTGGCAATGAATTGTGATTGTTATGAGAAATGATAAATCGCATAATTTATTATGGGGAATGGGAATATGCAATAAATGTTGGTCTATTTTTAGACCTGAGAGTTAAGGCGAACAGATAGGAAATCGAAGAAATTTCTGAAGATAAAAAGGGGCTAATCCCGTGGTTCACACAATTATCCACTGGTATTCGCAGCATAGAAATCTCGCGGAGAACAGATGTATCTTCACGAGAAGGAAAGTCACGCAGAAGATCTTAGCTCCGCGAGCACAGATTAAGAAGCTATGTGTGCCTCACGAAGTTACTTCACGGAGTAGACATTGGGACAGAGCGCACGAAGTAGTTTCTCATTCCTCGCGCGGCTTAACTGGTGATCTCGCGTAATAGAATATCTTGAATTCTGCTTTTCACGCCCTTTTTATCTTTGCGAGAAAGCTTTGAAATGGCTCACGATTGTGAAAATTAGGCCATAGAACCTCGCGTGAGACCAACACTCTACCTCTTTTCACAATTTGTGCCTTGGCCTGCGCTTGTACAGTGTCAGGTACTCATTCTGCGGCCATCAACATCCATCTCTGTATATGTATCCCCTTTCCAAATGATCATGACCTCCCCCATACTAGCACATGCATATCAAAAATTCAAAATGATAAAATTCCTTCATGTAAATAAATTCTATACAGTTACAGTGCTAGTACCTCAATCACCTAGTAGCAATAAGCATTCATCTCCCATGTTACCGACAGAAATGAACAAGTACTCAAAACAGGGTAAACAAAGTAGATGAAAAGAAATAAATCTCTATGATAAAAAAAAATAGTAAATGACAGGTTCCTAATCAAACAAAAACATACAGTAATTCTAAATAGATATGGCACACATAATACAAGGCTGTGGATCATTGAAAAGTGGGAGGTTTATGTAGGTGAATGGTCTAAGAAAGTTCCACTGGTTGTTTTACACAATTCTTGAGCCTCTAACCATTTACTTTCATGATATGCCCTGATATTGGATCAAGGATTTCCACAACACCAGATGGGGAAACTTTGATGAGAGTGTAAGGTCTATCCCATCTGAATTTCAACTTCCCTGAAAAAAATTTAAGTCTGGAGTTAAAAAGCCAAACCTTAGTGCCAGCATTGAAGTCCATCCTTAACAGCTTCTTGTCAAAGAATGCCTTTGATCTCTCCTTGTACATTCCGACATTTACATAGGCTTCTAGTCTCATTTCATCAAGTTCTGCCATTTACAACTTCCTATGAGAACCAACAAAAATTAGATTTAAATTCATTGCTTTGATAGCCCAATAGGCTCGATGTTCTAACTCTACAGGTAGGTGGCAGGCCTTGCCATACACCAACCTAAATGGGGACATGCCAATAGGGGTCTTATAGGCAGTCCTATAAGCCCACAAAGCATCATTCAATTTTTGTGCTCAATCCTTCCTATCAGTCCTCACAGTCTTTTCCAGAATATGCTTAATCTCCCTATTAGAAATTTCAACTTGCCCACTAGTCTGTGGGGGTAGGGAGTTGCAATTCTGTGTGTAACAGAGTACTTCTTGAGCAGGTTCATAAAAGATCTGTTATAGAAGTGGCTCCCTCCATCATTGATGACAGCTCTGGGGATGCCAAATCATGAGAAGATATTGTCCTTTAAGAAGTTAAGGACAACTGTGTGGTCATTGGTCCTTGTAGCAATGGCTTCCACCCATTTGGACACATAGTCCGCTGCCGCAAGTATGAAGTTAAATCCCATAGATGAAGGAAAGGGGCCCATAAAATCAATGCCCCAAATGTCAAAAAGTTCAACAACTAGAATGGGCTACAATGGCATGGAGTCTCTCTTGAAAATGCCTCCCATCCTTTGACATCTCTCACAGGCCTTGCAATGTAAGTTTGCATCTCTGAACAAAGAAGGCCAAAACAAACCATATTGGAGCACTTTTACTGCAGTTTTTTTGCCATTGAAATGACCTCCACATGCTTACTCATGGCACATTAAAAGAATGCTGCGAAAGTCACTTTTAGGCATCATCTCCCAATGACCTGATCTGCACAATGCTTGTAAAGATATAGATCCTCCCACAGAAAATGTCTAACCTGAGAGAAGAATAGGTCTTTGTCCATCTTAGACAAGTGTGGAGGGATCTTACCAGCAGCAAGAAAATTGACAATGTGTGTAAACCAGGGCACACTAGATTGCAAAGCAAAAAGCTGCTCATCAGGGAACAACTCATTAACAGGTGTTGCTGAACATTCATCCAGAATAATCCTAGAGAGGTGGTCAGCCACCACATTCTCAACTCCCTTCTAATCTTTTATCTCCAGATTAAACTCCTGTAAGAGGAGGATCCATCTGATCAATCTAGGCTTTACATCCTTCTTAGCTAATAGGTATTTCAGGGCTGAGTGATCTGTAAAAACTATAATCTTGGACTCCAACAAGTAGGGTCTAAACTTGTCCACATCAAACACTACTGCAAGTAGCTCCTTCTCTGTTGTGGTGTAGTTCAGCTAAGCATCAGCTAGTGTTTTGCTGGCATAATATATCACTGCAGGCAGCTTATCTCTCCTCTGTCCTCAGACAACACCTATGGCCAAATCGGATGCATCACACATCAGCTCAAAGGGTAGTGAGTAATCTGGGGCTTGGATTTCAGGGGCAGTAGTAAGGCACTTCTTCAAAGCCTCAAAGGCCTCAAGTCATTCAGCAATAAATACAAATGACACATCCTGGCAAAACAGGTGACACAAGGGTTTGGCAATCCTGCTGAAGTCCTTGATGAACCTCCTGTAAAATCTAGCATGTCCAAGAAATGATCTGATTTGCTTGACAGTCCTGGGTGGGGGAAGATGTGAGATCAAGTCCACTTTAGCCTTGTCAACCTCAATTCCTTTGTGAGAGACCACATGGCCTAGTACAATACCTTGTGTCACCATAAAGTGACTCTTTTCCAACTTAGGACCAAGTTGGTCTCCTCACATCTTTGTAAAACTATTTCAAGGTGACTCAGACACTGGCTAAAGCTATCCCCATACACTGAGAAATTATCCATGAAGATTTCCAGGAATTTGTTATTCATATTAGAAAAAATTACATACATGCACCTTTGAAAAGTGGCTAGGGCATTGCACAGTCCAAAAGGCATCCTTCTGTAAGCAAAGGTGCCCATGGGACATGTGAAAGTAGTTTTCTCCTGATCTTGAGGATCCATAGGGATTTGATTATACCCTGAGTATCCATCAAGAAAATAGTAATACGCCTTCCCAACCAACTTGTCTAGAATTTAGTCAATAAAAGGGAGAGGGAAATGGTCCTTTTTGGTCCTGGAGTTGAGCTTCCTATAATCAATGCACACTCTCCAGCCAGTGGTCTCTCTGGCTGACATCAACTCCCTAGAATCAGAAGCAACAACTGTGATGCCTGACTTTTTAGGTACCACCTAGATAGGTGACACCCATTCAGAATATGAAATGGGGTAAATCACCCTTGCATCTAACAGTTTAACTATTTCTTTGAGGATGACCTCCTGCATGTGAGGATTTAATTTCCTCTGCATTTCCCTTGAGGGTTTTGCACCCTCATTTAGGTGAATCTTATGGATGTAAATTGAGGCATCAATGCCTTCAAGGTCAGCTAATGCCCACCCAATTATTTATTTATTTTCTTAAGAATATTCAGTAGTTCCTCCTCCTGCTCACTAGTGAGAAAGGAGGAGATAATCATAGGTAGCTTGTTGTCCTGCCCCAAGAAGGCA
The DNA here is from genome assembly GCA_021018995.1 of Chloranthus sessilifolius. Lineage (NCBI taxonomy): Eukaryota > Viridiplantae > Streptophyta > Magnoliopsida > Chloranthales > Chloranthaceae > Chloranthus > Chloranthus sessilifolius. The sequence continues at coordinate 34,039,176 of CM037596.1, read as the reverse complement.
TATTTTAATGTGGCTGGGAGCTATTTCAGCTCCAGCTCAGGGGGATTTTTAGTTGAGGGCAACAAAGGTGCCTTAGTGGTTAGAGGAAGGGGAAGCAATGTGTGTTGCCCTAGGCCCACAGAAGACTCAGTATTTGTGTTGTCTTCTGTCATGGGAATTTAGGCCCCTTTTACAACCAAACTCCAAACACTTTTCAAGTTTCCAGTCAGATTATCCCAATCCAGCAGATTGGATAATTCTCCTTCTATCAGGCCATCTAGTACATCTACTGCACAACAGTCTTCAATGTCAATTTGAGGCACTGTAGCAGCATGGTACACATTTAAATGGGCCTTCATGTTCTTAAAGGTGACCTCCATTACCCCTGACCTGCATTGAATGCAAGCATTTGCAGTAGCCAAGAATGGCTTGGCAAGGATAACAGGAATTGGGATTTTACTTTTGCAAGGGTCCATATCTAAAACAAGAAAATCAGCTGGATAATAGAATTTGTCTACCCCCACCAAGACATCCTCTACCACACCCACAGGCCTCCTCTCAGACCTGTCAGCCAGTTGGAGCACAACTGAGGTAGGTTTAAGCTCCCCCAAACTTAGCTCCTCATACACTAAAAAGGGGAGTAAGTTCACACTGGCCCCCAAGTCCAAAAGGGCTTTACTAATGGTGTGGTTTTCGATTATGCAGGGGATAGTAGGTACCCCTGGGTCTTATAATTTTTCTGGTGTGGCAATGGATAGGATTGACTCAACATGCTCAACAGTAAAAACACTTTTGGATAACTGCACCCTTAATTTCCTCTTTTGGGTGCAGAGGTCTTTTAAAAAGTTAGCTTAGGCAGGGACTTATTTTATGAAATCAGGCAAAGGAAAATTGATTCTAACCTGCTTGAAAGTCTTTAGCATTTCCTTCATTTGACCATTCCCTTTATCAGGAGGGGATGGGCCAGCTAGAGCTTGAGGAAATGGCAGCTGTGGCACTGCTGGTGCCACTGCTGCATGCCCATTGACCTCATGGTTATATTTTTATCTTTTTCTTTTATCTTCATTTATTTCTTTATGTTGGGGCTTAGCATCAGCCCCCTTATTCTGCCTTTCCTGATCAACAACATGGGGTACAATCCTTGGCTCTTTAAAACTAATACTTTCATTTTCATCTTCATTTTCTGCGACCTCTTCTGTTACCTTGGCCACCAAATTATCAATCACTCTCCCACTCCTAAGGGTAGTGATAGCATTGGCATCCTTATTGGTAGAGGGTGCTTCTTCAATCTTATACAGCCCTTTCGGATTTGTCAGGGGCTGACCAAGCAATTTTTCTTCTTCCCTCCAATCCAGAGCATTACAAATCTGGCACAGCAGGTCCTCAATCTTCTTAATGCATTGTCCATGAGAATGGACAGTTTGCATCAAGCTCCCTAAATTTTGCATTGAAGCCAGCATCTGCTCTTCAAATGAAGAGGATCTGGGCTATTGTAAGGGTAGGGCCAACTGGTTAGATTGTGGGGCAGGTAACAAATTTTTTTGCCTTGGTGGGTAACCTTGATTAAACCGGTGTTGGGGTCTATAAGGAGCTACCATTTGCTGCTGCTGGGGTTGAGGATAAGAATTTTGTCTCCACCTCAAATTTGGGTGATTCCTCTAAGAATACCCAGCAGGCTGGTTCCCAAAAGTTTGAGCAGCATTGACTTGCTCCGTAACAAAATCTAGAAACTGGGTGGTAGATGGACAATCATGAATAGAATGTGTGGGAGACTGGCATATCAGACATGCTTCCTCCACCTGTGCAACCATCTGAGGCTGCATCACATTCATGAGTTTGTCAAATTTCAAGCTCAGGTTGTCCACCTTCCTCTCCAGATCACCTTACACCTGCACTTCAAATATTCCACCTCTAGGGGTGGCCTCTTTTACCATCTTAGCTGGAGTCTGGGTATCATTGCGTGATAGAGACTCCTCCTACATGGAATTTTCTCCTATTATAAATAGCTCCCATGCTTCCTTAGCTGTCTTGTGGAGGTAACTACCACCACAGGAAGCATCCACCATATCCTTGCTCTTGGCATTAATTCGTTGATAAAATACTTAGACAAGCTGCCACATTAAAATTTGGTGGTGGGGACATTGTTTTAACATCTCCTGGAATCTTTTCGAAGCTTCATAAAAATCCTCAGTTGAGGACTGAGTGAATGATAAAATATTTGTCCTCATCAAGCTGGTTTTATTCATGGGAAAGAATTTGGCCAGGAACTTGGTTTGAAGGTCACTCCAGATCAGAGGTATCTTTGTTGGTGGGAGCTTTGATGGCCTTTAATGAGAAAGGAAAAAGCCTCAGTTTGGTGGCCTCAGGTCCCAAGCCAGTAATATTGAAGGTAGTGTAAAGTATTAAAAATTGGTCTATATGCTTGTAGGGATCTTCTTTACTAAGCCCATGAAATGAAGGCAACATATTGATGGTGGAGGATTTAATCTCATAATTCCCTTCAACAGGGGGGAATTGAATGCAGAAGGGAGAGGTGTACTCCCCAGGTGTATTGTACTCCTTTAATGTTCTCTACCTCACAGCCATGATAGCTGGTTCAGTTTCAACAACAGGGCTTTGTGTTGTGTGTCTAGGTCTAAGGATCCTTTCCACCTTTGAATTTGGAGGTTCCAAGTCAAGTTTTAAGGACCTTCTACCGAGCATACACTCACCAACAGTAATGAAAATGCTTACAAGCACACAGAAAGAATTTCAAACAAAACGTAATAACTACACAGATTTACACTAAACAAAATAATAGGGGATTCAACATAAATGGAGTGAGATTAAGGGAAAAAAAAGTACAAACAGAGCTAGCTACACTTCAACTGCAGCTCTAGCTTTTCCCTTCTTCTGATGTCCATTTCTGCAAAATTCCACAAAGAATCAGTAGTACTTTTATTCTAGTTTAGGTACAGCTATAAAGAATTTGAACATCTATATTATAGTATAACTCAGGTCTACTAAAAAGATCAATATCACCAGTAGCGATGCCAAAAACTTGTTGTCGGATTTCCAGTAGTGTGCTTGTATTATTGTGTGGTGGGAACTAATTGAAAACAAAGTAAAATAAAAGAATGGATTCAGCACAACTAAAGTAATCCTAGACCTGCAAGATACAGTGCCTATTATAGTAAGTTTTAATAAGTAAGAGTTTGTCCCAAAGAGAAGTTGATCTAGAATCTAAAATGGGCTATAATAGTAGGCCTCCAGATCTGATAATTCTAACGAAAGATTGGGTGCCACGACTACACTAAATTAATTCTAATAATAGAGAAATAAAATGCAGCTCTATCCTAAAGAAAGGGGTCAAGAAGAAGGTGGTGATGGTGTGTACCAAAATAAAATATACAAATGGTGAGAAGTAAGTAGGTTAAGATTAAAATTTGAGTAGTAATGTAACTTAGATTTAGTCTGCCACTGCTGTGCTCCTTGCTGCGACGCTATCAAAAGTCTCAACAGGGTAGAAATATCTATTTAACCCATACCATTTGGGGTGATCTTAAGGCTATAGGCTGTCCACTCAAATGGTCATAGCCTATCCTATAGAGCCTGTCAAATCCCATTAGTTAAATCAGAAATTACAAAACTAATTCAGAGGAGTGGACTAATCATTTCCCTAGCCACTGGACCAGATCAAGCCATGAATACTATTGCAGCACCATGTAATGCCAACGCTACAAGCTCCCCAAATCTGCGCACAGATCTGGCTGACATCCATAGGTATTCCAACCCATAAGATCCTAAGTGCTTTGCTAAGGCCAATGACTCGCTAGTACCGCAAAAAGGACCATGCAACTGGTTGAATAGGGCTTTAGATTCAGCTGGTCATTGCTACAAATGGCCTGCAATGACTCAACCTCAAGCTGTAATTACTATAGAGAGATCATATCTAACATCTGATGTCGGCTAGGTAAAACAGAGGGGAGCCAGTTCCTGTACAAACCTCCTTACAAAGCTCTAGAAGCTCATGTGCAGGGGAGAAGAATCCTTATCAAACATGTAAATGGACACTACCTTAGGGCTATACTTTGTCCACTCGAATGGTCACAGGGTATCCCATTGGTCTGTCCATACCACAGAGGCCTAGAAAGAACATGAAAACTGCTATAACCACCATGGTCCATAGGCCTCTGAGCTCCCTAGATCTCACTACAGACCCAACATTGCTTTCAATGGAGCTATGAAACCAAGGGAAATCAGATGGTAAAAAATAGACCTACTAGAAACTGAATGGGCTAGTCTCAAATACATGGATACTATAGACATCTAAAGAAACCATAAGATCTTTAGATCCAATTAGGCATTAAGACAGCAATACATTGACAAACACAAAGCTTATAATGAACTATCTTCAGGCTGCAGCCTGTACATAACTGCTCATCCATAATCCCAATGTATACAAAACCTATTACAAAATGAAATAAAACTAAACCTAATTGCTTACAGGGAGATTAACTAGCTAGTGTTAGGCTAAGAGAGAAGAAAAAAAAGGAAAAAAGAGGTGATCAAACCCTAACCCTAGCCTGCTGGAGCTCGCAGCCGACAAAGGATGAAAAGAAGGGTTGATGATAAAACTAAACTCTAAGTGTAGCTTATATACTCTCTTCATGTGGCCTTGAGTCTGAAGGGATTAACCCTAATTTTTCTAGCAAACGTGGCACTGTTACATCTCTTGAATGCCTTTAGATGTGCACCTCAAAATTCATGCCTTGGGATGTGTGCCCTAGCCTTGGGATATTTCTAAAAGGTCCTTGAGTTAAACTGAGAAGTGGGGAGCCCATGCTTCGCGGTGCTGGCATATGCATTTATTTATTTGCACAATTGCAGGGCCTTCGCGGAGTAGCTTTTGGTTGGTGGGAAGTGCTCACTCGCGCATTTAATCTTCAGTTAATCGCGCAATTCCTTTGCGCTGCAATTCTGTTGTAGAGATGATTTGGAGTGCCTAGACTTTTCACGCAGTATAGCTTCAAAATCTCTCTCTCTCGCTAGGTACTCGCACAGTTATGCTCCTGCACTCGCGTAGTAATTGGTAAGGCTTCAGAGTGCACGAGATCTGTGGGAGGAGAATTCTGGGTGTCTCTCTTCGAGGACCACGCACGAACTCCGCGAGGTGAATTTTAGTTCAATACACACTTGATCTTTGGGAGAGTTTTGCAACCCCAAATTTTGAGGGTTTTAATTTGTGAGATCTTTGCCAAATCTTCATGATGTCTTTACTGCTCTCCTCTTAACTGCACGTCCTATCTATGCGAGGGCATCTTCCACTGCATCCTTAGCTTCGCGAAGGAGCTTCTCAACTCTGCGAGATCTATCTTTCTATGCTCCGATGCATTGTAGTTGCTGCGTTTGCAGTTTCTCCACTCTCGGCCAACTTCATTCATCTGCTAGGCATTTGGTTAATAATGATTAGCACCTGGTCACCATGGTGAGCACTACCAGGGTGTTTCATTAGGCTTTGGTTCAACTATCATCTTTGCATGTCTTCTTCCTCTTCTTTGGGCCAATAAGGATGGATTTTGTTAAGCTGCACAGATTATTGCTAACTATAAAACACACTTAATAAATAATTATTAGTCTGCTTTAAGGTCTATCAAAGGCTAGGTTAAGAGGTGAAAAGTGGTACTTTTCAGTGAATAACAGATACCCCGATCTCAAGTCGATCTTCGTAAAGAACTTCACCCCTTGCAACTGATCAAATAGATCATCAATCCTGGGTAATGGGTACTTGTTTTTGATCATCAGCTTGCTTAATTGATGATGGTTGATGCAAAGTCACACTGACTTGTCCTTCTTCTAAACAAAAAAGACTGGTGCTCTCCATGGGGACACACTAGGTCTGATGAAGCCTTTGTCCAACAGCTCTTGTAATTGCTCCTTCAACTCTTTCAACTCAGCAGGGAGCCATTCTATAAGAAGCTTTAGATACCGGTTCCATGCTTGGAGGTAAGTCAATTGAAAATTTGATTTCCCAATTAGGTGGTAATCCTGGTAAGTCATAGGGAGACACGTCCTCAAACTCGCAAGCATTCGGAATATCAGTGATGACATTCTTCATTTCTTTTTGTTCTTGAAGGAATGCTAGATATCCTTCGCGCCTGCTCTTCATCATCCGTTCAGCTCATACCACAGAGATGATTGGTACAATCTTACCCTTTTCATCAATAAATCAGAAAGACTTTTGCTTCGATGGACAAAAAGTGACAACTTTTCATAGGCAATCCACGCTTGCATAAGCGGATAACCAATTCATGCTAAGAGTACGTCGAATCCTTGCATGTTCAATAAGATGAGGTCCGTCATCGTCTCTTGATCTTTCACTTGCACAATAACTGATCGACAGCATGTGTCCATAGTCACTACACTTCCCATAGGGACTGACACATCCAAAATGAAATCTAACACCTCGGGATTGATTTTTAATCTCCCTGCGAATTCCAGAGTTACAAACGAGTGGGTAGACCATGGGTCTATCAAAAATCATGCACCACAATGATCGCCGTCATTTTCTTGATATAGTAATAATGTACCTAAATTAATACACGTACTAAACATTCAAGCATGTATGTTAAAATTTCACAATCATAAAAATAAATCTATAACTCTTCCTACCGATGCACTTTCTTCGTCTAGAAAGCAATTAAATGAACTTGAACATAAAAAGACAGTTATACCTTGGATGACATCATTGCTCATCCGGGCATCTTCAGCAATCAGTGCAAACACACAGCCTTGTATAGTAGGTTTTGTAGGTCGCGTAGGCCTTTGAGCTGTTGCCGTTGAAACAGTACCTTCCTTTCGCATTTTTGGGCAGTCTCGAATCATGTGGCCCATCTTTCCACATTTATAGCATCACCCCATATCTAGTCAACAATCCGATGTTTTTTGTGATTTGCCACAACGATAACTTGCGGACTAGTCGATGCCGCCCTCGAGGATCCTTGCGTAACTGATGCCCGAGACGTCTCAGTCTGAGTAGTGCCCTCTATGCGAAAAGGTCTCACGGGAGTAGATGCCATGGGCCTATGATAACTCGTGTAGGGTTATCTTGAATTGGAGCTGGCACTGCAAACCTCAGCCTTTTATTCCCTGAGTTGCAGTCACTCGCTCTCCCTTGCTTTGTTTTTGTTCTGAAGGTCACGCCTCTTATACATATTGTTTGTCTCTCTACAACGATGGCCTTCTCCATCACTTTAGCGTATGTTTCCAATTCAAACATAGACACTCTGTCCTTCACATTTAGTCTCAAGCCCTCTTCAAACCGATTGGCCTTCATTTCCTCAGTAGCTACTAACTCTGGAGCAAACCTCGATAAGCATGTAAACTCATTACCGTACTCCCGCACGGTCATACTCCCTTGCTCTAAGTTAGCAAAGTCTTTCAACTGGTTCCTTACTTGTTTTGGAAAATATTCTTTGAACACCCTGACGAACTCCGCCCATGACCATGGGTCATGAAGACTCTCTACTTCTCTCTTCCTCAACACCGATTTCCACCACGAATCTGCGTCGCCCTCCAGTTGGAAGGAAGCCCAACCAACTTTCTCATCTTCGGGGCTTTGGAGTCTTTTTAGCAACTTCTCCATCTAGTTCAACCATTTTTTTGCCTCTAACGGATCCGTCTGACCGTAAAAACTTGGAGGTTTCAATCCCCTAAAGTTCACGAAAGATGATGGTAACAGTGTTGGAGGAGGTGGTGGTGGTGGCTGCTGCTGATGGTTCACATTATTTGATGCAACCAATAAGGTCACCTTTCATAGCATGGTGTCATCTCGAGCCATCCTATTTGTTGCCTCATCTAGATGGCCCCTCACTTCAGGAGGTGGTCTTTGATCTCTACTAGACCCCGTAGGGATATCATCTATGCTTCTCAAATTTCTATGGCGACCTCCTCTAGGTCGACCTCTACCCCTCTGATCCATCTGAATCTGTAACAATGAAACAAAAGTCCCATTAACAGATGGTCCCTAGTATCCAACGAAATCTCAAATCTCTAAACAATTTAAGACTTGTTAGAATTCTCTAAAGCCGAAGCTTTGATACCAACTATGACAAACTAGATTTCCTAACCGCGAGACCTGGGCCATTGAGTTGACGCTAAGGCCGAACCCCGTACACATAGCATAACCACATGCAAAACGGAAACAAAGTGGAACCATAACTAACTAACTATCATGTAAAAGAAAAGAAATCTCCCAATTTATATCTTCAAAAGTTCAAAATAATGTTTCTAACTCCATACGAATGCATATGGAAAGAGAACCGAAAAGAACCACCAGTAAGGGCCATCCCTTACCGAAACATGGTTCACAAAACAATGATACAAGGAATCTACAAAATTACTTATATTCTTTTACAAAACTTTACTAAACTGTACTCCAAATCACATTATAAGGTCAGACATACCCAGGCCTTGCACAAATAAAGCAGTTCTTGGGATGAGCTTCCTGCTCCTCGAGTGGCACGCAATTGGAGTCCTCTTTGTCCTGGTCCTCCGTGCCTATATCTTCAACTATACCTGTGACGTATAGTCAAAGAATGAGCTTCATCTAAACTCAATAGGGAAATGCTAATGACATGCATTTCTTATCAAGCACAAGCACATATATCTCATGACAATGATAAAAACATGAATTATTTCTTATAAGTAACTCAATTACAAACACAATAGCTTGAGAAAGTTATGTTATCGACACACATGTCAAGGTGATCAAATGGAACGAAAATGTTTCGTGATGAAGAAAGCTTGTCAGTGCACATCTACTGAATTACATATGTAGGGGAACTTAAAGTGTTTTACTTAAATCAGTACTCGAGTAGTTATAGCCTCGAGTCCCTGATGGAATACCTACCATCGTCGCTCATATGAACCATTTGCATAAGGTGCCTAAGGTCCCAACAACGATGGACACTTGTGTCGAACACATATTTTATCGTTGGCCGATATGATTTCATAAGATCGCACAAGATTACAAAGGGTGTACGGATATCCTGTCGTACCGGTCACGGATATCCTACCGTATAGATCGCGGTTATACCACCGCGTCAGTCGGGTATTCACATATAAATCTCAAATCATCGTTCATAACTTAAAGTTTATCATCGTGTGATATGCTAATTATAATTAGATCTGAAAGCAAAATAAAACACAATCTTTCATACTTATCAAAATGAATCACGAAGGACTCCACATAGTAGCACATGGCTAAAACAAGTTTGAAATGTTTTCCCATCATAATGCATTCTCACAAAGGATTTCAAATTTTTCACACACACTAATACATTCGCATTTGGGTCTTATACCATTTTTACTAAGATGCTAACAAAATCTATCATATCATAACATACACGTTATTGACATCGAATAAACATGCTACGGTGATTCCTCTACCTCAATGGAGTCACACCAAGATCGCACCAAGCTCACATCCATCTCCACACATCAACCCTATAGTCAAGAGTGTCTGAACATTCTATGAGAATGCTTAGAAGAATGCAAGGCATCCACCACTGAAGAATTCAAAAGAAAAGAACAAAGTGAAGTACCATGTTCCTCACACGAGCGAGCCCTTGAGGCTCGTACGCGCGAGCCCAAACTAGCACAATCCTCGCCCGACCGAACTAACATTTAGGTATCTGGAGTGTGTCACGCGAGGCCTTGCCCGAGTGAGGCCTATTACGGTTAAGTTGTGACAGCCTGGATTTTGGCACCCCGAAACCCATGCCATCAGCACGACCCTCAAGGCCATGCCCAGTGATTCGTTACGAAGCATTGGTATATTCAAGCCAAAAACTGCAATTAGGGTGCATGTATCTACACTAAACAAGTACTCATATATTTAAAAATAAATAGGGTCTCTAAAGGCAGTTCTTGTCCCATGCCAATTCATGGGCATAAGAACTTACCCAAATCGTTGGTGATAACAGTTCATCCCAGACGGTTTGTCAAAAGAATAACGGTATTTAGTTACATTCAAATAAAGAGGATTGACATACCAAGCCATACCTAATACTCTCAACTCACTCTCAAAGTACGCAATTGGTCTCCTAGAAGAATTCCTCAGGAGGAGGTTCTAACTCTTCTCCGGTCACGTAATTCGAATCTTCTGGATCAACGTCTCCTGAAGCCTTTGTTGCCGCTAGTACTGGACCTGCGATGTATAGTCTAAGGGGTGAGCTACATCCTAGCTCAATAGGGAAATAAAATGAACATATAGATTAAATCTTACATATATGTTAGTAGTTTTAAAAGCACAATTTATCAGATATCACTTTTGGGAAAAACAATTGAAATTGCTAGAATAAAATGATGGAAACAGTTGTAACTTTGCATGGTTTTTGTTTGTTCTCACCCAACTGGTTTAGTTGTGAATTCGGCCTAATCACTTAAATCTTAACTTAAGTAGTCCCCGAGAAATATAGCATCGAGCCCCGATGGAATACCCACCATCGTCGTCTGACTAGACAGTTGTTATGTGTATTCCCTGGGAATACTGCTCAAGCCCCTTTCTCATAGGTGGCAGGGTCCATTCTCAAATCTACATCCCTGGGATGGGCTATAAGTGTACGGATTGGCTGTCGTACCGATCACGGATATCCTGTCGAGTCAATCGTGGGTATCCCGCCATGTCGGTGGGGTATTCTAATCAAACTTTAAATAATAAAAATATCGAATGTGCTCTACATATAGTTATTCAACGTGATTATGCTAATTTTATTACATTAGGCCATATCATTTTTACTTCAGTTTCACTATTAGCTTTCATCTGCATCCCTGGGATGCCACAGATTCAAATGCATCATCTAGATGTTCACTTTACAATTCTACGTCCCCTAGGGACCTCATGATTTTCACTTTTGAAACTTACACACACACCCTTTTTCTGAATGATCATGCAATACTCGACTATTTAATTGAAATACACTATATATATGAGTTGATGAAATAATGTACATGTTTCAAGAATATTCCCTACCTCAACGCAAATCTAATGCACACTTTTCTCGTAGAGGTTTACACGTCACGATCACACGTCAAACCTACATTTCATGTGTTTAGAATATGTTTAGAAATGTCACTAGAATCATTGGAGTACATAGCCTCCATGGATTTACACTAAACTATTAATATCTGCGTGGTGCCTCGTGCGAGCGAGTATAATTCCTCGCTCGAGCGGTCACTTGTCCTCGCTTGAGCGAGCATTTGACATCACGCGAGCGGTTCTAATAGGATCGCTCGAGCGGTTAAAATGAGCCATCTGAAGCAAAATAGGAAGCCTCGCTCGAGCGAGCTTCCCCTTTATTTTGGGTCTCGCTCGAGCGAGCCCAGAACGAAATTCGTTCTCAGGTTGTATCTTCTGTCCTCGCTCGAGCGAACCATTTAGACCGCTCGAGCGAGGAGCGGTGAAATTTAACTCCTCGATCTGTTCGAGAACCCTTTTTCCTACTTCATTCAAGCCTTATTATCATCGACACCTATTCAACCAATACTTTATACATTATTTTTGGACACACCTAAGCATTTATTATGCATTTAACATACCTCAATCGATAGGTCTCGTATAAGGTCGATCTACGATTCAAAACTCTACTAGACGAAGAGATCTCCAAAGTTCCTCTCTAAAGCTCCTCATTCAACCTTTTCTCTTTCTAAGATAATTAGGTTACGTATTGGGGAAACCCCTCTCCCCTTCATTCACTTATATATTTTTTGTGAAAGCTAGTGTATTTTACACACACGCACATAGTGTACACTTGTTAGTTTTGGTTCCCTTGTGAACCACACATACACATGCATGGTATATGACATGCATGGTTCCCAAAAATCTGGGGTTATGACATTCACCCCACCTTATAAGATTTTCGTCTTCGAAAATCGACGATACCCTTTTTAACTCGGTACGACTATTACTAGGCCATTAAATAGGTTAGTTCCTTACATCATCAGGTAGTTAATAATATGGTCCAATGACCCTAGATCAGACCTGCATTGAGCAACTATAAACCATACTTTATTGTACATCACATTCATACATTCACCTAGGCCAATCTTAAACGACAAAAGAGATAAGATACTCATATATTATTTGGTAACTCCACAGTCATTATACTAACTTATTATGCGATAACAATTTATATATATATCGAAGCTATAATAGAGATTACCACCCAAAATTTGTGGCATTCATGTCACGATAGTCTGTAAATAAAGTGTCAAATACCACCTTACTACGAAATGTTCTAACAAAAAGTTACATTTCCATTTTTCTTTTTCCAAAAGAAAATTATATGACTACCTAGTCATCATCCTCCTCATACTCGTCGTCGTCGTCGTCGGAGCCATCATCATCGTCGTAGTCCTCGTCATCCTCATCCTCGTCAACCACCCTGGCAGTAGTGGTACCCCTTGTAGTGCTCCTCGTAGCAAGGCCCGAGCTAGACGCTCCAAAAATAGCGTCTCTCATGGCACCGACGCGCTCCCTGTATGACTGCGGGTATGCCTGGCCCATGAGGTCTATGAGTAGTGCCTCCTAAAACCTCTGATGTAACCTTATCTCCGCCCATCGGAGGAGCTCTCATCATGCCGTTGTCGGCTTAGTAGGTCAGAAGATGAAGTAGAGGGAGCAGTTGGTCCCGCTGGTGGTTGTTGTGTGGCTTGTCGAGAAATTTGGCGGTCTCTTTTCTTGTTGACACTAGTTTGAAGGCTCTTTAAGTTTCTGCTCTAGTCTTGGGCTAAATAGGGGACGACGTTATCGGTAAGAGATAACTCGTCGGTCCGGATCTTGAATCCTTCTTTTCCATTTCGTGAATCGAGGAGTCGTGAAATCAACCGAGCATAAGGTAGTCGGTTGATGGGTGGGGGAATAACACCTCTTACATTCCTTTTATAGGCATGCGCCATGCCTTTAATGACTACCATGGGCGCGCTAATCCACCTATTATGAAATGCGGTGTGCAAAGCTCGCAGAAATGCATCGCGGCATTCTTGATCATGGCCAGTCAGGTGTAAGTTCTTAAAAATGATATCCAAAAGCCACATGCGTGGCGGTAGCTGAGATCGGGTGATAGATTGACCCGAAGCGGATGTGCCGCCAGTGATGTCGGAAATAATCATTGGGAACTCTACGTTCCCAGAAAAAGGTGGTTGGATAAGTGGGCTCGGGGGATAGATGTGTGGGCAGTTCATAACCGACGAAATCTCGGCACAGCTAAAAATTAATTCTTTTCCTTCGATCGTGATGAGGATGGCGTCCTCATTCACGTTCATGTTAAGGGTTTGGTAAAATAGTTTCACGAGTCTCGGATAGTACCGAGCTCCGAACAGGGTAAGTAATGTTCTAAGGTTATTGTTGGTGAGGAAATTCGATGTCCATTGGGTGGATGTCGGATCCCCAAAACAAGAGGGATGTATATCCCATTCGGTTTCAAAAATTTTTGCCCCCCACCAATCGTCTAGTTCGATTGGGGTAGGAGATGGGGTTGGTGGTGGTTGTGGTGCTTTGTTGCGCGATGACAGCGATCGAATCGCCATTCGCTTCTTAGGTTGGGGATTAGGGCTTGAAGAAGCCATTAGGTCTTTTGGAAAGAACAGAAGTGAAATAAGGTAGAGGTTGGGTAGGTCTTACCTTTAGAATTGTTTTGAACGGATCGGATCATTCGAATCTGGTTCGAATCGAATGGGAAAAAGCTTGAAGATCATAAACCCTAAACCCCTTTCTTGCTCGAATTCTCGCTTGAAGGAGGAATGATGAAACAGTGTTTCGTCTCCCTTTATATACCCTGTCCTCGCTTGAGCGGTCAATAGACCTCGCTCGAGCGGTTAAAAGACCTCGCTCGAGTGGTTAAAAGACCTCACTCGAGCGGTTACTAATACTCGCTCTAGCGAGTGAAGAAACCAAAATTTTATGTATCTCGCGCGAGCGAGCATAAGTGTTCTCTCGAGCGAGCCCAGAAACATTTTTCTGGTTCTCCTAAGTTCGTGTTTTTTTTTTTGGTCTATTTTAACACTCAAGGGATCATTCACACATGATTTTTCTTTGTGAACGTTTGAGACTTTATTCACTTTGTAGTCGCTCGTGTAAAAGTTAAGCTAATATGCTCAAATTTTCAAACACACTCGATTATTTGTTTGAAAATAGGAATCGATATAATGTCAAAATATTACATACCATCATTGCTAAGAAAACTACTAGGTAGCGCTCTCAAACAATTTGGGATATTGTTCTCTGACATCTGCTTCTCTCTCCCACGTTGCTTCCTCAGCCGGATGGTTATTCCAGCATACAAGCACTAAAGGAATAACTTTGGTGCGTAGCACTTGTTCCCTTCGATCCAAAATCTTCGCTGGCTCTTCGATCATGCTCATATCTTCATGCATCTCAAATGATTTGCCGCTCCACACATGATCAGGGTCATTAAGATACTTCCTGAGCATAGATACGTGGAATACATTGTGTACCTGATCAAATAACGGTGGCAATCCAATGCGGTAAGCAACTTCCCCTACTCGACCCAAAACTTCAAACGGCCCAAGATAGCGGGGACTTAGCTACCCTCTCTTTTCGAACCTCATTACACCTTTCATAGGCGATACCTTCACGAAGACATGTTCTCCCACCTTAAAGTCCACGCTTGTCCGCTTGATATCAGCGTAGCTTTTCTGTCTGCTTTAAGCCGCCTTTAGTCTTTCTCTGATCATGCGGACAATAGCGGCATTATCTTCAAGTAACTCAGGTCCCAAAATAAATTTCTCCCCAGTTTCCTCCCAATTGATTGGTGTTTTGCATCACCTTTCGTACAAGGCTTCATACGGTGCCATCCCAATGCTCGTCTGAAAACTATTGTTATATGCGAACTCAATCAATGGTAGGTGTTGATCCCACGATCCTTGTAATTCTAACATACATGCCCTAAGCATGTCTTCAATAATTTGATTAACCCTCTCAGTCTGTCCGTCGATTTGTGGGTGGAATGCCGTACTAAAATTTAGTCTCATTCCCATTCCTTCTTGAAATTTCTTCCAAAACTTGGATGTATACAATGGGTCACGGTCTGAAACAATGCTACTCGGAATCCCATGTAAACGGACAATCTCTTTCATATAAAGCTCTGCTAGTCTTCTTGCCGTGTACATCGTGTGGTAAGGCAAGAAGTGTGCTGACTTGATCAATCGATCGACCACTACCCAAATGGTATTATACTTCCTTGTGGTTCGCGGTAGCCCGACTATGAAGTCCATGGAGATTGATTCCCACTTCCATTCTGGTATAGGTAGGGGTTGTAATAGACCTGCGGGGTGTCTATGATCAATCTTCACTTGTTGGCACGTCAAACACCGCGACACGTACTCTGCCACGTCTTGTTTCAAACCTCTCCACCAGTAGTTCTTTTTCAGATCTTGATACATCTTCGTGCTCCCCGAGTGGATAGCATAGCTTAACTTGTGGGATTCATCAAGAATCGTTCGTCTTAAATTGGTATTGTTCGGAATACAGAGGTGGCCCTTAAATAATAAGGAGCCATCCTCCTTGATTGAAAAGTCAGATCTGATGCCCTCGGTTACATCTTGACGTATCTTGGTCAGTACTGGGTCTTCTACCTAAAGTTCTCGTATATGTTCGAATATCACCGATTTCACTGATATGTTGACCAAAAAGGCTCCTATAGCTTGTGACTTGATGTCCGCACCATATAGTGCTAGATCTTCCAGCAACTTCCATCGGTGTATACCCAAAATTAGACTAGTCAACTGAGTTGAACTCTTCCGACTCAAGGCATCGGCCACTACATTAGCCTTGCCTGGATGGTACTGTATAGAACAGTCATAGTCCTTGAGGAACTCCATCCATCTGCGCTGCCTCATATTTAGTTCCTTCTGTGTAAATAGATACCTGAGGCTCTTATGGTCGGTGAAGATTTCAAACGTTTCTCCGTATAAATAATGTCGCCATATATTCAATGCAAATATGATCGCTGCTAGTTCCAGATCATGTGTCGGATAGTTCTTCTCGTGCTCTTTCAACTGTCTTGACCCGTAAGCTATTACCTTTTTATGTTGATTGAGTACACAACCCAAACCGTTATATGACGCATCACTGTAGACCGCGAATCCTCCACTGCCTGTTGGAATGGCTAACACTGGAGCTGAAGTGAGTCTCTTCTTGAGTTCTTGAAAACTCTTCTCGCACGCTTCACTCCACTCAAATCTTGAATCCTTTCTTGTAAGCCTCGTGAGAGGTCCCGATATCTTTGAAAACCCCTCAACGAAATGTCGATAATAACTTGCTAGTCTAAGGAAACTTCAGATGTCTGTCATGATTTTTGGTTGCTCCCAGTTCACTACTGCCTCGATCTTAGCAGGATCTACTGTGAACCCATGCTTTGAGGCGACATGTCCCAAAAAGCTAACCTCTTCTAACCAGAATTCACATTTGCTGAGCTTGGCATACAATTGGTGTTCACGCAAAGTTTGTAGAGCTACCCGTAAGTGTTCTTCATGCTCCGTCCTTGATTTTGAGTAAATTAGGATGTCGTCAACAAATACGACAACGCAGGAGTCTAGGTGTGGTTTAAACACCCGATTCATTAGGTCCATAAACAGCGCCGGTGCGTTTGTCAACCCGAACGACATCACCAAAAATTCATAGTGTCCATATCATGTTCTGAATGTCGTTTTCTGAATGTCTTTAGCCTTGACTCTTAACTGATGGTATCCAGATCTTAGATCGATCTTGGAAAAGTACTTCGCTCCTTGCAACTGATCGAACAAGTCATCTATTCTTGGAAAAGGGTATCGATTCTTCACAGTGAGTTTGTTCAATTGGCGATAGTCAATGGACAACCGCATCGACCCATCTTTCTTTTTCACAAACAAAACTGGTGCTCCCCATGGAGACACGCTTGGTCTTATGAATCCTTTATCCATGAGCTCTTGCAACTGTTCTTTCAATTCTTTCAACTTAGCGGGAGCCATCCTGTATGGTGCTTTTGAAACAGGCTCCGTTCCTGGTGCTAAGTCGATAGTGAATTCCACTTCTCTCTCTGGGGGTAATCCTGACAATTCTTCTGGAAATACGTCTTTGAATTCTCGCACTACTGCTATCTCGGAGATAACATTCTTTTCTTCTTTATCTCCCTTTAGAAATGCCAAATAACCGCTACACCCCTTTTTGATTAAACGTTCTGCTCTGACTGCAGAGATGAGTGGCACCTGTGTCGATCTCTCTCCTCAAAATCGAAATGATCTCCTCGTGTTAGGTCAAAAAATAACAACCTTGTTCTTGCAATCCACCGTTGCACAGTGATGGGATAGCCAATCCATGCCAAGGATCACGTCGAATCCTTGCATCTCCAACAATATTAATTGTGCGTCTAATTTGTAGACAGCGTCATCCCGGACGCTCACTACTACCGATTTGTAGACTAACTCTGTGTCCACTAATTCTCCCTTTGGGATAGACACTGATAACACAAAGTCCAATGTTTCTAGGATAATCTTCATTTTCGTTACAAATCTAGGGGTGATGAAGGAGTGGGTAGACCCTGGGTCTATCAACACTCGTGCGTCACGTGCTACATAGCACCCTTTTTCATAGACTTGTAACGTACCTACAACACATACATATACATACATAGCACATACTTTATTTAGAACTGTCTAATGTACAACACGGTTCTACACACTGTTCTAATGAATGCACCTTCTCTATCTAAAAGTTTATTAAATTGAAATTCTTCATTTAAAAGGAAAATCTCACCTTGAATGACGTCGTGTACACTCCCTGCTTCTTGGGCGGTAACTGCGTAGGCTCTTCCTTGAACAACTGACTTTCGTGATTGAATAGGTCGTGGCATGGAAGCTGGGGCCGTCTTCTCCTTAATCGCCTCAGGGCAATCTCTAATTACGTGGCCTATCTTGCCACATTTAAAACATCCTCGCATTCCTTGCCTGCAATCTGCCCTTTTGTGGGACTTGCCACCCTTGGCACAAGTCTCCCTTGGTGTTAAAGAAGCAGCTCTTGAAAAACCTTGTGTAGCTGTAGCTCCGGTGGAAATAGCAGGACCCTCATACCTCATCGGTCTCCCTGATGCCAGCAATGGGAATCTTTGGTGAGTAGTTTGTTATGTGGCTCTCCCATACCCTATCTGGAACGGTTGCCTCTGATTCGGTGCTACGAACCTCGGCTTCTTAATCATTGATTCATAACTCCCCATCCTGCTTTGATCTATACTTCCTCTTCCCTGTTGTTCCCTTTGACGGTATCGGTTATTGTTTTCTTCTTCGACTACTAACGCCTTGCTCATGACCTCTCCATACGTATTTAGTTGAAATGGCGCAACCCCTCCTCGGATGTTCGACCATAAACCCTGTTGGAACCTCTTTGCTTTCATCACATCAGAAATTATGTAGTCTGAAGCAAAACGAGCCAGTCTCATAAATTCTACTCCGTACTCTCTCACGGTCATCCTTCCTTGCATTAGTTGTAAAAATTGAGTTTCCATCTGGTTTCTCACAACCTCCGGAAAATACTGCTTATTGAACTCTTCAACGAATTCATCCCAAGTCCAGGGCATATCTGGACTTTCTTGAGCTCTAGTTCGTGAAACAGATTTCCACCAAGGTCCAGCTTCTCCATCTAGCATATACACTGCCCAACGGACACTCTCGTCCTCTGTGCATGTTAGTACACTAAATACCTTCTCCATTTCACCTAGCCAATTTTCAGCTGCCATGGTGTCTGCCTGCCCTGAAAAGCTAGGAGGTCTCATCCTCCTGAATTCGATAAATGCTGAAGCCCGGTAGCGAGGTCCCATCGAGGCGAGGTGTCCGATGTGGTTCGGGGCTGCATGTGCCCAAGGATCTTGTCGTATGCTGTGCCATGGTTTCAATTGTGTGCATCATTCTTTGACGCTCCTCTCTTTCTTCATTTCTTTCCCTTACTCTATCTTGCTCCCTCTGATCTTGATCCTGACGGTCTAGATCCTAATTTTCTGCTTGATTTTGATTCTCTCCTTGGTCACTGCCCTCAGGAATCTCCCTATTTCCTAATGGTACCCTGTTGGTAGGCGAGACGAACCCATCTCTACTGCGCAAATTCCTATCATAACCACCCCTGGGTTGGCCTCTTCCTCTAGGAAACATAACGGTCTGCATGAGGAACCACGGTTTCGTTAGCAGCAATCCCTATGTTCTGACCAACTAATTGTCAGAGACTGAAAGAAATGCTTTGATACCAACTGTGACAACCCGGATTTCGACACCCCGAAACCCGTGCCATCAACACAACCCTCAAGGGCATGCCCTGTGATTTGTTACGAAGCATTGGTATATACAAGCCAAAAACTGCAATTAGGGCGCATGTATCTACTCTGAACAAGTACTCATATATTTAAAAATAAATAGGGTCTCTAAAGGCAGTTCTTGTCCCATGCCAATTCATGGGCATAAGAACTTACCCAAACCGTTGGTGATAACAGTTCATCCCAGACGGTTTGTCAAAAGAATAACGGTATTTAGTTACATTCAAATAAAGAGGCTTGACATACCAAGTCGTACCTAATACTCTCAACTCACTCACAAAGTACGCAATGGGTCTCCTAGAAGAATTCCTCAGGAGGAGGTTCTAACTCTTCTCCGGTCACGTAATCCGAATCTTCTGGATCAACGTCTCCTAAAGCCTCTGTTGCCGCTAGTACTGGACCTGCGACGTATAGTCTAAGGTGTGAGCTACATCCTAGCTCAATAGGGAAACAAAATGAACATATAGATTAAATCTCACATATATGTTAGCAGTTTTAAAAGCACAATTTATCGGATATCACTTTTGGGAAAAACAATTGAAATAGCTGGAATAAAATGATGGATACAGCTGTTACTTTGCATGGTTTTTGTTTGTTCTCACCCTACTGGTTTAGTTGTGAATTCGGCCTAATCACTTAAATCTTAACTTAAGTAATCCCCGAGCAATATAGCATCGAGCCCCGATGGATACCCACCATCATCGTCTAACTAGACAGTTGTTATGTGTATTCCCTGGGAATACTGCCCAAGCCCCTTTCTCATAGGTGGCGGGGTCCATTCTCAAATCTACATCCCTGGGATGGGCTATAAGTGTACGGATTGGCCGCCGTACCGGTCACGGATATCCTGCCGAGTCAGTCGTGGGTATCCCGCCACGTCGGTGGGGTATTCTAATCAAACTTTAAATAATACAAATATCGAATGTGCTCTACATATAGTTATTCACCGTGATTGTGCTAATTTTATTACATTAGGCCTTATCATTTTTACTTCAGTTTCACTGTTAGTTTTCATCTGCATCCCTGGGATGCCACTGATTCAAATGCATCATCTACATGTCCACTTTACAATTCTACGTCTCCTGGGGACCTCATGATTTTCACTTTTGAAACTTACACACACACCCTTTTTCTGAATGATCATGCAATACTCGACTATTTAATTGAAATACACTATATATATGAGTTGACGAAATAATGTACATGTTTCAAGAATATTCCCTACCTCAACGTAAATCCAATGCACACTTTTCTCGTAGAGGTTTACACGTCACGATCACACGTCAAACCTACATTTCATGTGTTTAAAATATGTTTAGAAATGCCACTAGAATCATTGGAGTACATACCCTCCATGGATTTATACTAAACTATTAATATCTGCGTGGTGCCTTGCGCGAGCGAGTATAATTCCTCGCTTGAGCGGTCATTTGACCTCGCTCGAGCGAGCATTTGACATCGCGCGAGCGGTTCAAACGGGATCGCTCGAGCGGTTCAAACGGGCCATCTGAAGTAAAATAGGAAGCCTCGCTCAAGCAAGCTTCCCCTTTATTTTGGGTCTCGCTCGAGCGAGCCCAAAACGAAATTCGTTCTTAGGTTGTATCTTCTATCCTATCTCAAACGAACCATTTAGACCGCTCGAGCGAGGAGCGGTGAAATTTAACTCCTCGATCTGTTCGAGAACCCTTTTTCCTACTTCATTCAAGCCTTATTATCATCGACAGCCATTCAACCAATACTTTATATATTATTTAAGGACACACCTAAGCATTTATTATTCATTTAACATACCTCAATCGATAGGTCTCGTATAAGTTCGATCCACGATTCAAAACTCTACTAGATGAAGAGATCTCCAAAGTTCCTCATTCAACCTTTTCTCTTTCTAAGATAATTAGGTTACATATTGGGGAAACCCCTCTCCCCTTCATTCACTTATATATTTTTTGTGAAAGCTAGTGTGTTTTACACACACGCACATAGTGTATACTTGTTAGTTTTGGTTCCCTTGTGAACCACACATACACGTGCATGGTATATGACGTGCGCGGTTCCAAAAAATTTGGGGTTAGTTCTTGCACCAGGGAGGCGTAGGAGTCTCACAACCTTAAGTTCTCGTGAGGTTCCCTAAGTCCTTTCTCTGATGCTTGCACGAGCGAGCTCTTATGCTCGTGCGCGCGAGGATCAGAGACATTCAGATCCGAGTTTTCTTTTGAAACTCGATCCTCATCAAAACTCAACCACATTCCACCCCATTCATAACACACAATAATTGCTACTTAAAAAAAGAAAAAAACATAAATGACATTGATTTCTTACCTTTTGTAGCCTGATTCTCCAATGGATCGGATCTCTATCCCTTGGGAAACCACAAAGCTTCAAAAACCCAAAACTACTCCCCACCTTCACATTAAACTCATCAATTCACACGAGATTATCACAATCGTGCAGCCCTAATCCTCATACACCCTTACTCAATTTCCCTTGTACTTTCTTGGATCCAATCTCACTAATCCAAAATCCCTTATCTCTTTCTCTAACAAACCCCCTCTCTCTCTCTCTCTACAACCCAACAAACAAGGGAAACCCACGTGTGAGGCCCCTCATCCTCTTTTAGCACATAACTCTCCCTACTATGTTACCCATATACAACTAACTCACATATATTAACTTATCCACTATTTCACACATGGTGTGAGGCATATATAAATTGCAAGTGTTATGTAGCGAGGTTCCCTTTGCGAACCACACACACAACATTTTATGTACACGTGACTTACGCGATTCACAAAATCACACACGTGACTTACACGGTTCTCAAACATTTGGGGTTATTACACGGAGCTTAAACGACGATGAGCATCCTGTGTTTCACTAGAGGTGAGGAGCTTACAGATGATCACACGACACAAACTGAAGAGGGTTCGAAGGCAACAAAAATCCAATGGTCGGGTCAGCTCTCCCTCTTCTTCTCCTTCTCAACATTGATAGCTTAACCCCTAAGCTATCCCTTTCCTTATAACCAAACGAAGCCAAAAAAAATATCTTAGATATTTGTCCCCACAATTCTATCAATTTATCTTAAGTTCGGTTTCGGTGTTAAGCGGCACATGGTGGGTCGGTGCACGACTTCACCACTAAAGGTCTGATCAAGCTCTAAATCTTAATCCATCCGCACAAAGTTATCCTAATATTATTTAAATAATTTTTTTATGCAATTTCTCTAAAATTATTTAATTATTTATTTAATAATTTAAGGCGACATTGGTTTCCGTGCTGGACACGTACAAGGAATTAGTCAAGTTCAGGTCTAATTTTATGGGTCATTACATTCTTCTAACCTTAAAGAATTTTCGTCCTCGAAAATCGACGTGCCATATTCAAAAGGGTATGAGTATAATTCAACATTAACAAAAATAATCAGAGTTATTACATTCACCCCTCCTCATAGGAACTTTCGTCCTTAAAAATTTATTCGATTACTTTGGGCGTAGATCGTAGGAATTGGTTGTTACCTATCACCTACTAAAAATATACATTGAAAGTAGTAGGATGAAGAAATCACAGCCGTTCATTCACAAGGAAGCTAAACCATTCATAACTATGTTATCATTCCATAAACACTACGTCAAAATGAGCAATAAAGGACACTACTAGAATTAAAAAAATGACTGCCTAAACAGTGATTTTAAGGGTTTTAGGGATAGGCGGGCAATATTATATTAGTTAAAAGGGCGAACTTGTCCTTTTAATAAATATGATGATGCTATATATACTACAGAAAGCCCTGTTCTCTTCCTATTTTCAATCCCGTGGTTAGGGATTGAACAACCGACAATCCTCTCTCTCGTGGGAACCATTAGGGTTTGCCGTCGAGCGTCGAATCCGTGGTTAGGGTTCGATCAACTTTGGAATCTACAGAGCATTGGAGGTCCTCACCTTTTCTTCCAAATTTTGTTGTTTTTTATACGCATTTGTGGATTGGATGATTGAAATAGAAGCTATTCGAAAGACGGCTCCACGGTAGTTCACTGGAAACCCTAGCTCATGAAATTTTAGAGGATGTTTTGGTAACAACACCTAGCTCATGGAAACCCTAGCTCATGGAATTTTAGGGGATGTTCAATCCGTTTCAGATCTTAAAGCACTATGTTTTTCGTAACAACACCTGTTAGTTTTCTAGGTATGTTTCTGGATCTTCTGCTTGTTTTGTTTTTTTTTTTTACAATTTTTTTTTTCTGATTTTTTTGAGGTTAATATCGTTTATAAATGCTATGGCTTTGTCCTGCTTTGTATTTTTTGGTTTGTTTTTTTTTTAATTTATTTGTACTTTTGTTTTGAAGTTTTCTGGTTATTTTGAGGTTAAAATGACGACTCTTTTTTTTTTTGCTGCAGACGTTTTTATTTGGTTTTCTGATAAGATTCTTTTATTATTTTTTGATGTTATATGATTTATTTGAGGTTATTAATGTTTTGATAAGTATTTATGATTTACTTTTTTTTGTGTTCTAAATCGTTTCCTTTTTATGATAGAGATGATTATTTATTTGTATGTTTATTTTGTGGTTTCTTTGAGTTTGATACCCTTGGATTTTTTTATTTTATTTTTATTTTTTTGTTCTAGACATTCTTTTGGCTCAAGTCGTTGTTTTTTTTTTTTTTTTTTTTAACATTTGAAGGTTTAGGGTTTAGGGTGAATCCCTAAACCCACCCAATATATAATGGAAGGTCAAAATAGATTTGGATTAACATGCTACTTTCCATGGATTCTGTCCATGTAAGATGATGTGTGCAATTGCATTTTCGGGGGCTGGGGCTGCTAAACGGTCAGATTTTGATTCACGAGTGTGTCATTAACGTTTCAGCATGATCCAATATTTTACATAAATAATGAAGAAAAAGAAGGGGCATTGAACTTGGGTGGGGTCAAATTTAGGGTCAAACATATGCCATTTGTTTGGTTGGTTTGGGGACAATTGCATTGAATCAGGTTGGAATCTAACAATCCAATTTTGGCGAAAAAGGTTTTCGATTGGCAAATGTGGTCTTTGTTAACTGCTTTAGGCCTAATATTTAATCATTAATTAATTTATTTTTGTTGTTTTATTTATTCAATTTAAATCAAGTTAATATGTTTTGTATTTAAATTTTTATTTATTAATAAAATTATATGGTTTTGGGCAGGGGAATGATAGTTGGAGGACTTTTGTTCTTGCTTATAAGACACTAGGAGTTGTATTTGGTGGTCTTGTTACTTCTCCACTTTATGTATACCCTTCAATGAACTTGAAATCTCCTATGGAGGACGACTACTTGGGAATCTATAGCATCATGTTTTGGACACTTGCTCTCATTAAGGCTGTAAAGTATGTTTGCATTCCCTTTATACTTCTATATTTTTGTGGAATTTTTATCTTTTTTATTCTTGATATTATAATTCTTTAGAAAAGTTTCTGTAAAGAAAAAATCTATGAAAAGCTTTCTTTTTGGTGACCTAGAGATCATTTCTGTTTTTGTATATGACCATATGTGAGTCAATCAATCTACTCAATTTATTGCGTTTTTGATGATTTTTTAGCTGTTGTAATTTTTTTTTTGAGCAAGTTTTGAGTTAATTTATGAGAATTATACACGGCCGATATGGGATACAACTGAAGATTTCATTTTTATTTTCAATTTTAATTCTAATTCTTTAAGTAATTAAGTTTGTGATCATGAGAAGTTTGAAGATTATTAATTATTAGCACCATGATCACCGTCAACCTTGCTGTCAAAGATGTTCTCCAAGATCATGCGGGTTTGAATTAGTACCTTTTCATGGTTGATAGTAAAAAAATAAGAAACAGGGAAAGAGTTTGGGGCATGAGCCGATGTCGAAAATTTTAACTTAATTGATGCACGTTTTGGTTCTAAAAATTATATTAGTTAGAATTATGGTAGCATGAATGTGTAGATAATTAGATAACAATAGAGTTGTGCATTTTTTCGGATAGAATACAATTATGAAGTTGCGAGCGATGGATATTGTGGGTGTTAATAAAGCCACCCATATCCAGCTTATGCACTTCAAAAGACCCTTAAATCACTCACACATTCTCTCTCTATCCCCCTCTCTTACTTTTTAGGGTTTCGGTCATTCATATACTCTCTATTTCTCCTTCGCTTAGTTTTCTAGGGTTTCATCATTCAAAGTAGTCTCCGAGATTTGGCCTGAAGATGGAGGTTTGACAAAGGTTGTCGTCGGCGAAGAAGGCTGCGAAGAGAAGAGAACATTCCCTTTGTTCGATTACAAGATCGCCCAGGTCCCTCCCTTTCTTTGGTTCCTTTTTAATTGATCCACAGTTTTCCTTTTTTTCATGTTGGTAAACTGGGTCGCATAGCCTGTTACAATTGAGCCATCCATCTTTGCATTTTTTTGTGCTGAATTTCGAAATATATGTCAAGAGATTGTCTATCATATAATTCATAATGATTTGAAGAAAAATAGTTATTTACTTATATTTCATCGTAATCCATGGTGCTAGTGATCAAATTGAAAATTTGTAGCTATATGTCTAACATCTGACATTATGCAAATGTTTTGGGGTGGTTCATCACTACACATTTTTACTCAAATTTACTCACAAATTTACCAATTAGATGTTGCTAGCCATCTGATCAATTCACTATTTATTGGTGTGTAGTATAAGTTATCTGAAATGATCATGACGATCATCTCATTATTGCTAGCAAGTGCTCTATTATTGTATTTTTGATGAATTATAGTGGGATTGCTTAGATTTAGTCATATGTAGTGGGGTCTCATCAACAAATTGGCGTGGGAAAAAAACTAAAAATTTGGCCAAATTTGGCAAATGCAGAAAAAGGGATTTGGGGAAATTAAATAGTGGTCCATGTGCCAACGCTGAGGTCTTGGGTGGACTGGTTGGATTGACAAAAGATATGTGGCTTCTTAGGTGGACTGGTTGGATTGACAAAAGATATGTGACTTGGCGGTGTATAAGTGGGTGTTCATGGCTCTAACTATTTAACTATCGTTGGTAGAGTCACTCTCTTAGTACTTCTGTTGTATGCATATGTTGTCTGATTGGTGCACGACCTGAATCCTGCATTCAATGGAGTTAGGGTGCACTGCTCACACCGGTGTTGCTAAGCCCCACTTTATAATTCCTCTTTTCAAGTTTTGGGTTTTTAACTTTTCACTCTTCTCTCTATTTTCGTTTGTTTATTATTGCATTTAGAAAGCATTTAATTGTGATTAGTTTGAAGCACTTGAGTTCTCACTAACATTGCCTCTGGAATTTCAGAGAACACTAAGGTTGTTATCGATGACTGGGTTGTACCAATCTTCGTGAGGCTTCATGGTTCTCCAAGTGATGATTTTCGTGAGCAGGTATAGATATATCTAAGTAGCTTCTCTATTTTTTAGTTGCTATATTGCATTTATAGTGGGTTTATTTGAATTTTAGATGGAACCTACAAATAAATGGCCAACGAAACTCTTCTCTCCCGCATATTATGACCAAACTCCTCTCTTTGTTTCCACTTAGTGTGATTCCTTACTGTTGTGTTTTCAATGATATCACAGCTTTGGCAAAGGACATAGCTTATGGACAGATTAAACTTGATGAATTGAGTATTCATCAAGTAATTCTACCAACTTGTTTTCCTTTTTTAAGTTATCTAAGGTGCCCACATAATTTTTTAGCAAAATGATTCATGTGGCTGGGTGGATTTGATGTGTTAATGTGCAACTCCTCTGTATTTATTTTTTTAATGTGGGCTGTCACTAACTAGGTTCACAGGCAGAGTCAGTCTAACATGGTGAGATGTCTATTTTTACTGATTTGCATGCTCATAAACAGCCGGTGCATTTACTCATTTAAGCTACCGATACATGACAATAACTATATCATGGAACTACTATAGTCTATTATGATCTAGTGTCATGCACAACATCCAAATTGAGTGTATTTAAGTTTTATTTGACAACTGTCAACACATGATAGGTTGGCACCTGCCCACTAACTGATTTTTTTTTTTTTTAATTTATGTTAACATTGGTAACGGGTACACGGGTTGTACACTGCCAGCAGTGTGCAGATCAATCGCAGAGCCGCCTAGAGAGCGTTTGGTAATCACTCGATGAGCTGACAGGGATTGGAATGGCGTTGCGGATGGATCCATAGCCATGGTTTCGTCAAGGTGAATAAAACCTGATCTGACAGGGAGCAGGCAGGGCACTGGCTCCCGTCCGTCAAGTTGCCAAATGCAGCTGAAGAGTGGCTAATGTGGCACCTTATGTCGCCTGCAAAA
The DNA here is from genome assembly GCA_021018995.1 of Chloranthus sessilifolius. NCBI lineage: Eukaryota > Viridiplantae > Streptophyta > Magnoliopsida > Chloranthales > Chloranthaceae > Chloranthus > Chloranthus sessilifolius. Next base: position 34,011,544 of record CM037596.1, on the reverse strand, counting down.
AATCGTCCGAGATAGCTCTTGAATCTGATGGTGTTGATTTGTCCACAAGGTAGGCCAAGCAAAATGGGGTGCCTAGAATTAAATGGAAAGTTTAAGCAAACAAAACCACTCTGTGGGCTCCAGTTTACCTATTTAAATTAGACCTGTAGTCAGCAAAGTAAGCTTGATTTGATGAGTTTAACTAACTGCTCCACCCCACACCATCAGATAAATTCCGGCATGTCGACGTCGTCCTTCTCCGAATTTTCTATCAAACCATCTTTTCTATCTATCAAATTATCTTTTCTATTCGAGACAAGCTTATGTCCTTTAACAACATCAACAAAAAAGTAATCTTACTAAATTATAGTGAAACATACATGTCTGGACATACGGCCTTGCTATCGCTGCATGCCTCCCATTTCTGAACTAGACCTGCTCAGTCACCCTACTGTAGACACCCAAATTTGGCCCAAGGCCCAATCGAAACACCTTTCCAGAGAGGTGCAATTTTGAGCTTTTGATAGCATGTATGGAACCCTTAGGAATCACCCCAGACCCTTAAAAATCACTCCAGACCCTTAGAAATCACTCCAGACCCTTAGGAATCACCCTAGATCCCTTAAGAACCTATCCCAAACCTTTAGAAGCCAATCCCTACCCTTAGAACCCATTTCGAACCCTAAACCTAACCTTACCAGGCTATGAACGAAGAGTGGTGCACCGAAACTGGCTACGGCCCTCTACTACAATCGAGTCTCATACCTCTGAGGAGTAGAGGTTGTCAGCTTTCCAACGGTCCATGAATCACCCCAATTGGAGGTATACATCAAAAGATATGACAAACCAAATTCGGGGGCAAAAAGTTAAGGTCATATGGGCCCCCTTAGGGACTTGCGCAACTAATAGTTGCACCAGTAATAAACTTTGCCTGGTGCAACTATTTTTAAGCCTGGCGCAACTAATAGTTGCGCCAGATTCAAAAGTGGGCCCCATCCTCGCGAGCTGACTTCTAGGCTAGTTCATTCTGCTTTTACTTTTGCCTCAAACTAGTTGCGCATGTATATGAACAAAGGATATTGGATTCTGCCCCGAATTTCGTGTTTGAGGTTTGACTTGTTGACCACCTCGACCTTTAGGGTGTGTTTTGCTAGTTCTGTTGTATCCATTTACACCCTATTTGCAACCCTTTAAGTGGCTTAAGGCCTCACCCCATCATCCACCATTGGAGGACCCTTCCACACATCTCAAGGCTCCAAAATCCCTAGGAATCCTTAGATGAGAGATTACCTAATTTCAAAACTCATTTAGCTCTTAAGTAGCCTCCTAACCCACTCTTTTCCTATAAATAGAGCCCCCCACACCTTGGTTTAAGGGTTGAGAATTTCTACCTAAGAGAGAAAGAGCTTAAAGTGAGAAGATCTTTCTCCCTTTAGTGCATCCCTCCCATACAAAAACCAAAATTCCAAAACCTCTTCCCACCCTTAGCAATTCATAAAAAACCCCTAGGTTAGGTGTGTGTGACCCCCTTGCCTTCCTTCCCTACCGATTAGCTTCAAGCCTTAAGAGCTAGAACCCCATTTTCCCCCATACAAAGCCTTCAAGAGCTCATCAAAGCAAGCCACGCAAGGCTCTCTTACGGTGTTACAAGGGTCTGAGGGCTCCGGCTCTCCCCTTTCTTCTCCTATCTCCTTTTGCTCTCCCTACCCTCTCATTTTGTGCCGTTACGCCGCTGAATTTTTGGTAGGAACGGAGGGGTACAAATAGGATTGGAGGCCCATTTAGGCAAGAGGGAATCATTTCCTTTTCTTTTACTTCATTTTAATTTTTTCCATTAGTAGAGACCGCATTAAGCGGGTTGATCGGGTGCCTAACACCTTCCCGATTGATAACCGAAGCCCCTACCCAAGAGCCTTTGGTGTGGACCGGATTCAGAGTCATATTTTTAACACTTCAGTGCTCATAAAAATAAACTAGGTATCCCGGGACACCGAAAGCTCAGGGTGGCGACTCTATATTTTCGATTAGAGAGTGCATCGTCGCGACGGGATCATCTGGTTTCCCACGGTTGCACAGATGGTGAATCTGCTGGGGATTAGCTAGTAGAGCTTCCCCTTGAACTAGGCCTTTTTTTTATTTTTCTAATATTTTATTGCTGTTTTTAAATTTTATTTTTGCTATTTTTTTTCACTCACCCCTCCGATTAAGTCACTTTACTTACCCTTACTTTTACGTCATTTACGAGCCTTAGCCGATTGGCGGGCCTACTTGCGCATTTGTCCTTTATTTTCCTTACTTTTTCATCATTTTAGTGCCTTAGCTGATTAGCGAGCCTACTTGAGCTTTGTCTTTCAATTCCTTTAAATTTCTGTCATTTAAAGTGCCTTAGCCGATTGGCAGGCCTACTTGTGCACTCATATTCCATCAGTGGACACCGGCCCGTAGTGGCGGCACGGGATAATCACCCCCGGTCTTTGAACTAAAGAAAACTTTCAAAAACAAGAAAAGCTTTGAAAAAATTAAAATTGAACAAAGTTAGGGAGCTTAATTAACTTGCTTTTACGGGGTAGATTTTAAAGGGGTGAGGATTAGGAAAATATACAAACACCCGGGTCTTAGTATGGCGGCAGCCCCTAGTGGTGATGATCCAGAAAAGTCTCAGCCCACCTAGTATCTGAGAAGGCACTCTCGCAGGAGGTATATCGGGTGGGTTCCCATTCTAAAAGCTTAAAACCCTTGGGGAGCATGCTAGCTAGTTATACCGGACTCAAACCCTTTAGGTGCGGTGATGAGAGAATCGATCATCAAAAAACTGCTCAGTTCCCGGAAGCCTAGCTTCCACAAAAACTTAAAAAAAGAGACTCATTTCGGGCATTAGTGGCTGCTGTCATCAATTCTGGAGGATCAATTTTTGCCTGGTGTAAGTGTTAGTTGCGCCAGTGTAAAAAACTGGAATTTATAACTTGCACAACTAATAGTTGCACCAGCTTTAAAATCCAAAGTTTTACCTTGGCGCAACTAATAGTTGTGCCAGTGTAAAATCGGTCCCCTGCAACCTAGGCGCATGTATTAGTTGCACAAGCTTGTTTATCTGCCCACCAGCTTGAATCCTTGGCCCTTTTCAGATCCCGAGTTCCCCGATTAGTGTGCTTAGTGCCTTGTTTGGGCCCGCCATCTCCGACACCCAATACGCCCCCCCGGTCAAAAGAGGGCAACTTCCTTTTTGCTCATTCCAGGGGATCGGGTTGTTTGCCTCGATTTCTATGCCTTCAATAGATCGAAGGTTCTCGTTCGATTCTTCTGAAGTGCATCAGAATCGTCGCCGTGGGTCTTGAATTAAGGTACGAGAGCCATCCGAAAAGGGAATTCCAAGGCCTTAAAACCTTTGTTTTTCAAAACATTTTCAAAAAATTCAAAAATATATATATAATCAAAACCTAAAAAAATATATATAGTTTGTGGTGCCGGCACAATGGCATCATTGTTAAGACCTGAAAAGTACCACTTTTCACCCCTTAACTTAATCTCTGTTAGACCCTTAATCATTTAATAAATGTGTTATAAGTCTAGTCTGTAGGTAATAAGCAACAGCTGCAAATAAACCCCTAACCATGCCAAGAAGCCTACTGTGCCCCAGAAGCCCCTCAGAAGAATGAAAGTTGAACCCAGACAGAGAATAGGCTGCAGCATAGGCACATCAAAGCAGAAACAAACCAAGAAGAATGCCTCGGGCAGATGTCGCAGGGTTCAATTGAACCATAGAGAATTCCTTCTTCGCAGTTGTCGCGGGCTTCTGAAGACAGCACATAAACTAGTCGCACAGTCTTCGCACCGTTCTCGCGCGATTTGGTAATAGAAAGAATTGAAAAGCAGACTTCACGAGGTTCTCGCAAGTTTCAGTCATCAGTGCTCGCACAACACTCACGCAGTCTCGCACAGCTCAAGAAAGGAGTCTTCAATCGTCACGCGATTCACTGAAGAGATAGAGCTCCAGGCACTCCCGCGCGCAGCTATCGCGCAGTGGCTGCGGGATACAAACCTTCAAGGAAATGCTCGCGCGATCCATATGCCTATGAACACTACTTCCTCGCAAGGATCCCCACGATAATCATCAAGGGACAAACCGCGCAGGTAATTCCCGCGCCATTCAAAGCTGAAAGAGCAATCTCGCGACATCCTGAAGTATCCTGCGATGACCAGGGTATCAATCCAGTGACTGCATGAGCTTCAAGTCAATTCAACCCTGCGACGCCAATCTACCACGCGACAAGATTTGGAAATATTTTCTACCTAGTGAGGATCGGGTTCTTAACTTCTCCCCACTTCTGTGGGGGTAATCTGGGAACTTTCAACAATTAGGGCACGCACTCCAATGTTCTAATCTCCATGCACACGCTTCGAGGCATACAAGGGACAAGAATGGGCCACAATTGAAAAGATGAAATTAGAGTTTTCCTAACCTTAATTCACACACAGCCTACTGCTATATAAGCCTAAGCCTAACTTAGGTTTAAGGACCTTTTGGACTGACTTTAGACTTAGACTTTTTCAGACTTCGTCTTCAAGATTGAGCTGTAAATTTCAGTAGGCTAAGGTTAGGTTTTAGGTAGTTTCTTTTTCCTTTTTCCTTCTCTCCATAGTCCAGCACTTGCTGGCTATGTCTTTGTATGATTATTTGGTATAGATTTAATGAAGTTTTGTAATAGGATCTATTGCATGCATGGGATTAGTTTTGTGAGTTGTTTTGTACAAGGCTGCTGCCTTGAGATCCTCCATTGCTAAGTTGTATTGTAAGCAATGGAGGACTGTATTTAAGGTTTTACTTAGATCTAAGTGACATGTGTGTCCAGGTTAGGCACATTGCAGGCCAAGCCCCACCACAGGACCCACTAAATCTGAATCCCCATGGGAGCTTGTGCTGGTAGCCTTGTGAACATGGTGGTGGCTGTAATGTTCTTGTTCTGTCTTAGACCTCTGTGATGAGGATAGCCTCTGTGGATAGTCTGTGACCATTCAAGTGGACAAATTATAGCCCTAGGGTGATGCCAATCCATAGACATAAGACAGATTCATCTTGTCTGTACTTGTGCTTGTAGCCTTGTGAGAGATTGTGCAGAGATAGACTCCCCTGTATTTGTATAGACCTACCATCAGATGGCAAATCTGATCTAGTTGTAGAGATTGTAGGCTTGTGACTGGATCACTACTGTATTTCTAAAGCAGTGAATAGCCATGCTTAAAAGCTAGTACTCAAACTCTTGCTAGTCCTGTGTGTCCAGGCTCGTGCACTTTGTAGGCCTAGCCCCACACACAGAACTTTAGAGGTTGAGGTTCCTATGGATTCTTGAGCTTGTAGCCTGGATGAAGTAGTGCCTACAATGATAAACTTGATCTGACCCATCTCTGGATTGTGGTTCCCCTATTGGATAGTCTGTGACCATTTAAGTGGACATGTTATAGCCTTAAGGGATTGGATCATGGCACAGGAGTGAGTTGGATCCTTTCTCCTCTTTGGTGACAATGTAGCCATTGGACAGGGTTTCTATAGCAGCAGATCTGAGTCTGAGTTATAAGACCCATCAGATCTGTACCTAATAGCACACTTCTCACCCTTTTATATTTATTTTCTCACTCCACCATTCTTCTTAACCCTTTTTATAATTTAGACATTAAGTTACCTTAGGATTTAGACTATAGTGACCATAAATTCCCTTCAATTTAGGACTGCCAAATCTGTTGCCAGATCTGGAGGGCCTACTAAAGATGGCTCCCTTGGAGCTTTAGATCAAGTTTCCCTGTGGGACAAACTCTTACTTATTGAAACTTGCTACAACAAGGCCCTGTATCTTGCAGGACTGTGCATATTTTAGGCTTGCTACGCTGTAATCCACCTTTGACTTTTACTAACCCCATTCTTATCGCCATCTCCAATAAAGTTAGTAGCAAGCACCTAAAATAGCCTAACAAGTTTTTGGCGCCGCTGCCGGGGAAAATTGATCTATTAGTAGACCATAGATTTTTATATTCTTTATTCTTTGATAGTTGTACTTGTGAATAATTGATACTGCTGATTTACATTTAGAATTTTTCTTACAGATCTGGACGGTAGCAGAGAAGGAGAGTAGAATTGCACAGGGAGTCTAGCTACCTTTGTTTGCACTTCTCTAACCCTCAAAACCTCAGTCTATTTCTCCTTTGATAATTCCATAGCAGTTGATTAGGATAGTGGTGATTTTGTTAAGTGCAATGTGTCTGCGAGTAGTCTTCCCTGCTGTTGGTGTGTGTGCATGTTAGGAAGGAGATCTCTCAGTCCTACATTAGAGCCTCCTAACCCTGATATAGAAAGGGGTAGAAGACCAAGAAGGCATAGACACACCATAGTTGATCCCCCTACTAAAACTGAGACAGCAGTCATGGGTGAAGAGCAGCCTAGAACATTAAAGGAATTGAATGCTCCTGATGATTATAATTCTCCATTCAACATTCAATTCCCATATGTTCAGGGAAATTATGAGATTAAAACCTCCATCATCCAAATGCTTCCCTCTTTCCATGGGCTTCGCAAGGAAGACCCTTACAAGCACATTGACCAATTCTTGGCCCTGTGCACTACATTCTCCATTGCTGGTTTGGGACCAGAAGCCACTAGGTTAAGGCACTTTCCTTTCTCCCTAAAGGACAGGGCCATGACCTGGTTATCTACTCTCCCAAACAACAGCATCACTTCTTGGAAAGACCTCCAGACAAGATTTCTGAGCAAATTTTTCCCAGAGACCAAAACCAGCTAGTTGAGGAAAGGCATACTTGCTTTTGCCCAATCCCCAACTGAGGATTTCAACCAATCTTGGGATAGATTTAAGGAGATTCTCAAACAATGTCCCCACCACAAGATCCCTGACTGGCAGCTTGTCCAGAGCTTCTATAACAGGATTGATGAGAAACGTAGAGACATGGTAGATGCCTCTTGTGGTGGAATGTGCATGCATAAAACAGCTGATGAGGCATGAAACTTGTTTGAGATCATAAGTGAAAATGCTTTCCAGAAGATGTCCTCATCTAGAACTGTCCAAGAGCCTTCTCCTAAGCTGGGGCTTGCTGAGACTTCTAAAGGAAAGATGTATGATGTTAGGGGAAATGATGACCTGAGAATGCAGATGGCCAATCTTACTGAAAGATTTGATAAACTTTTGACTGTGGTGCAGCCCAGAATGACTGCACAAGTGATGGAGGCATGTCTGATATGCCAATCCCCACAACACACAGTAGAAGAGTGCCCATCTGTAGGGCAATACCCTGAGTACATAATGGAACAGGCTGCTGCTGCCCAATCATTTGGACAGTAATAATCTAGTGGCTACAACAAACAACCATATGGATACAAGCACCAAAATGCTGGTTACCAGTGGAGAGACCACCCAAATTTGAGGTAGAGGCAAGACAATTATATGCAGCCACAACTGATGTTGGCCTTACCTCAAAGGCCAGAGCAGCAGTTTAACCAGGGATATGCCCCAAGGTCAAATTTCCAACAACAACAGTAGCAGCCCTAGCAGCAAAATCAGTTGATAGTTCCTCCACCTCAGCCCCGAAGTGCTTCTTTCGAGGATCAGGTTTTGGTCCAATTTCAAAGCCTTGGACCCTTGAATCAGACTGTGACTTCTCACAGTCAAAGCATAAAGAAAATAGAAGAGCAGCTTGGCCAAATAGCCAATGCCTTGGCTAAAAGAGAAGAGGGCAGGTTGCCAAGCTAGCCAGTAGCCAACCCTAATGGCCAATATTCGATTGGAGGAGGCTCCTCAAATTTTGAGGGGGCTAATGCCATCACAGCCCTAAGGTCTGGCAGGCTGGTAGACAATCAGGTGGGAAAGGAACAAGGAGGGGTCATTCCCAATGAAATGTCGAGTGAAAGTGATAAGGACTCTGTTAGAGCACAGAGTCAAGAATTTCCTGCTACCCTTCAACAAGGGAAAAATAAAGAGGTTGTAGTTGAGCCTCAACAGGAGATAAAACAAGAAAAAAGAAAAAAATAAAAGTTCAATCATAGGCTTGCAGCTAAGGAACCAGCAGTCCCTCAGCTGCCATTTCCTCAAGCTTTGAGTGGCCCTACCCCTTTTGATAAGGGGAATGTGTAGATAGAGGAAATGATGGAGAGCTTCAAGCAGGTAAAAATCAATTTGCCCCTACTTGATGCAATCCGACAGGTCCCAGCCTATGCAAAATTTTTGAAAGACCTTTGTACTCAGAAGAGGAAAGCTAGAGGCCATTTATCCAAAAAGGTCTTTGCAACTGATACAGTTAATTCTGTATTAAGCATGACAATGCCTGAGAAGTTGCAAGACCTAGGGATACCCACTATTCCCTGCATAATTGGAGACCACATGATTGGAAGGACCCTTCTAGACCTTGTAGCCAGTGTTAACCTGCTGCTATATAGTGTGTATCAGCAGCTAGGTTTGGGAGAGCTTAAACCCACCCCCATTATGCTATTGATGGCTGATAGGTCTGAGAGGAGACCCATGGGAGTGGTAGAGGATGTCTTGGTGGGGGTGGATAAATTCTTCTACCCTATAGACTTCCTTGTTTTGGACATGACCTACAACAAGAGTACATCCTCGATACCTATTATTTTGGGCAGGCCATTCTTGGCCACTGCCAATGCATGCAATCAATGCAGGTCTGGGATAATGGAGGTAACTTTTAGACATTTTTAGCTTAATGTGTACAACAGTGCAAAGTACCCTCAGCTGGACAATGAGGAATGCCTTGCAGTGGATGTACTAGAAGAAATTATTGAAGAAGAATTACCCACTCTGCTGGAGTGGAGCAACATTGTCACAAATTTAAATGAAGTTTGGAACATGGTAGAGGAAGGAAGCCCAACTTTAATGCCAGAAGACATGTCCCCATTGAAGTTTTCTGTGGGCTTAGTATAGCATTCCACTTGGAAACCTACATTGCTGCCCCTTCCTCAAACCAATAAAGCGGCAATCCTGCCATCCATCCAACAAGCCCCTGATCTAGATCTCAAGAAGCTTTCAGAGATATTAAAATATGCTTTCCTAGAGAAAGATGAAAAACTTCCTGTAATTATCTCCTCTTCTCTTACCAATGAGCAAGAGGAGGAATTGCTAACAGTTTTGAGAAAACATAAGAAGGCAATTGGTTGGACCATTGCTGATCTGGGAGGGATTGATGCATCGATCTGTATGCACCCTCTTGATGGGTACTCAAGGTACAACCAGATCCCTGTGCACCCTCTTGATCAAGAGAAAACTACATTTACTTGTCCTTTTGGCACCTTTGCTTATAGAAGAATGCCTTTTGGGTTGTGTAATGCCGCAACCACCTTTCAGAGGTGTATGGATGCCATATTTTCTGATATGATTGATAAATTCTTAGAAATTTTTATGGATGATTTTTCAGTTTATGGGGACAGTTTTGGCCAATGTCTGTAACACCTCAACCTGGTCTTGCAAAGGTGTGAAGAGACCAATTTGGTCTTAAGTTGGGAAAAGAGCCACTTTATGGTAACACAAGGAATTGTGTTGGGCCATGTAATCTCTAAAGACAGGATTGAGGTAGACAAGGCCAAAGTTGACCTCATTGCAAATTTGCCTCCTCCAAGAATATTCAAACAAATCAGATCTTTCCTTGCACATGTTGGATTCTACAGGAGGTTTATCAAAAACTTCAGCAAAATTGCTAAACCATTGTGCCACCTGCTCTGCCAGGATGTGCCCTTTGAATTTTTGGCTGAATGTCTGGAGGCTTTTGAAACTTTGAAAATTTGCCTCACCTCTGCCCCTATACTCCAAACACCCGACTATACCCAACCCTTTGAGTTGATGTGTGATGCATTCGACTTGGCAATAGGTGTTATCTTGGGCCAGAGAAAAGATAAGCTGCATGTGGTCATTGCCTATCTCAGCAAATCACTTACTGAAGCTCAGCTGAATTATACAACAACTGAGAAAGAGCTTCTGGCAGTGGTTTTTACTGTGGACAAGTTTAGACCCTACCTACTTGGGGCTAAAACTGTAATCTTCACTGGCCACTCAGCATTGAAGTACCTATTGTCCAAGAAGGATGCGAAGCCCAGGTTGATTAGATGGATACTCCCGTTGCAGGAGTTTGACATCGAAATCAAGGATAAAAAGGGTGTTGAAAACGTGGTGGCTGACCACTTGTCTAAAATTATTTTGGAAAAAGGTGTTGATGACCTTGCTACAAATGATGTCTTCCCGAATGAGCAATTATTTGTCATCCAATCCTGGGTTCCCTGGTATGCATATATTGTTAATTATCTAGTTATAGGCAAGACTCCTGCCCATTGGACAAAAATGGATAAAGACCTATTTTTCTCACAGGTCAAATTCTTTTTCTGGGAATAACCTTACTTATATAAGTATTATACAGACCAGATCATCCAGAAATGTGTTCCCGAGAGTGATGTCCCCAGTATTCTGGCCATGTGTCATGAAAATGCCTGTGGGGGTCACTTTAGTGGAAGAAAAATAGCTGACAAAGTCTTGCAGTGTGGGTTCTATTGGCCTTCTCTTTTCAGAGATTCCAATACACACTGTAGGACTTGTGAAAGATGTCAAAAATTAGGAGGGTTGTCCAAGAGAAACTCAATCCCTTTATAGCCCATACTTGTTGTGGAACTATTTGATGTGTGGGGTATGGACTTTATGGGCCCCTTTCCTCCTTCAAATGGTTTTCATTTCATCTTAGTGGCAGTGGGTTACGTTTCCAAATGGGTAGAAGCCATTGCCACAAGAACTAATGATAATCATGTTGTCCTCAAGTTTATAAAGCAGAATATCTTCTCGAGATTTGGCACCCCTAGAGCCATTATTAGTGCTGAGGGTAACCATTTCTGCAACATAAATTTTGAGAGCTTGCTCAAAAAATATTCTGTCACCCATAGGATTGCTACTCCCTACCACCCACAAACCAGTGGGCAAGTTGAAATTTCAAATAGGGAGATCAAGCACATCATTGAGAAGACTGTGAGGACTGATAGGAAGGATTGGGCCGAAAAGCTTAATGATACACTGTGGGCTTATAGGACTGCCTATAAGACTCCCATTGGTATGTCCCCTTTCAGACTGGTTTATGGTAAGGCTTGTTATCTCCCAGTGGAGTTAGAACACAAGGCCTATTGGGCCATTAAACATTTAAATCTAGACCTAACTTCTGTTGGTCATCACAGGTTGCTGCAGCTGTCGGAATTGGATGAGTTAAGGATGGATGCGTATGCCAATGCCCGAATCTACAAGGAAAGGTCCAAAGCTTTCTTTGACAAGGGGCTGTTGAGAAAGAGCCTCACAGCTGGTGACAAGGTTTTGTTGTTTAACTCCAAACTTAAATTTTTTCCTGGAAAATTAAAATCCAGATGGGAAGGTCCCTACATTGTCATGCATGTTTCCCCATCTGGTATTGTGGAAGTCAAGGATCCCAAGTCTGGGAGAACCTTGAAGGTGAATGGTCAGAGGCTTAAGCCTTGTTTTAAAAAACCTGCCGAAACCATGGACACCATTCACTTTCAAGGGGATCCTTCTCTAAACTAATCCACAGGTGTGTAAATTTTGTATCATATGTACTTTGGTTTTGTTTGATTTGTTTTGCTTTCTTTTGTTCAAATTCTCTAGGAAATGTTAGTGGTCCCATCTAAATCTGGACCTATCTGGTTTGAATTTTTTATGCTTGGTTTGATGTTTACTGTTCTTTACTTGATAGTTTTTGTTTGAATGCATAATGTGGGAGGTTGATTTTTGTTGTCCTTGCTTGAATGGTTGATTTTTAATGTGTCTAGAGGTACCCATGGTGAGAGTCATGCCTAGGATCCAACCACAGCACATGCTTTCTGTTTTATACTTTGCTGTCGCTGGATCCGAAAGTAAGCTTGAGAGACTCTCGTGCAATCCACATAGAGCTTTTCATTAGCTATCGCGAGATTCAAAGGCTGTCGCTAGGTTCAAAAGGAGGCATGGGAGACTCTTGCGTAGTTCACATGGAACCATTCAACAGATGTCGCGAGATTCGAGTACACCTGAGAACCTCTCGCGCGTTCCAACTGAGCATTTCACTAGCTATCGCGAGGTTCAGCAGGAAGCCTGGGAGACTCTCGCACAATACAAGTGCATACTTCATTAGCTGTCGCGAGATTCAAAGTGAACCTTAGAGTTTTTCGTGCAATCCAAATGTTGACCTGAGAGCCGCTCGCACAATTCACATAGAATTTTTCACATACTGTCGCGTGCTCCAAGGTTAACCTGGGAGCTTGTCGCGCACTCCAAAGTTGAATAAAACTTTTGCTAGGCTCATTTCGAATCTCGCGACCAGATGTTCCAAAGCGCGTCGAGCTTTGCGATAAGTCTTTTAACCCTGCGCGTGTCTCCCTTTCCAGTATTCTCTTCCTTCCTCACTCTGTGAAACCCTAGCTTCTGGCACTCTTCCCCCTCTCTCCTCCAGCATTAATCCTATAGCTCATCATTCACTCCACAAAACTACAGAGTAGTTCCTAGCATCACCCCCATCTATTGCCCTCTGCTCTGAGATCTTGCGTTGCCCTGTGCATTAGATCAAACCAAACCCTAGGATTTTAGGGTAGGCACTTAGATCTCAGTTTCCCTTTCTCATATTCGAAGATAGAAGTTGTAATGACCCCCAAGAGTTCACCAAAGAAGAGGAGCAAGGATAAGGCCCCTGCTGAGACCACCCTTAAGAAGGTCAAGACGTCAAAGGCACCTAAAAAAGGGAAGGAAGTGGTTGAGGAGGTGGAAGAGCCAACCCCAAAGTTTTCTACTCCTTCAGAGCTCATGGCTTCGATCCCCTTGGAGCCTGAAACAGCTTTTAACCTACCATTCTTTGAGAAGGAACCTCTCTTTGCCCCTATCGTGCAGTTTATGAGCAAAGCGGGCCTGACACCCTTGATGAGAGGAATTCCAGCACTAGCCTACCCTAGGCTAGTGCAACTATTTTATCAGCACATTAGGGTCAAAAAGGACAAGGATGGACAAGTTTGCTTGCTGGTGCTGATTGATGATTTTGAGATGTTAGTGAGCCCCAAAGTGATTGCAGAAGTATTGGGCATCCCAGCCGCATTCGAACCTAGCTGTGGATATGGCCCCCCCTGAGCGCTTCTATTGATACAATTGCAAGAGCTTTGACCAGAGGATTAAAGGCCACAGGGGATTCGATCAGAAGGAGAGAATTGAAGCCTGAACTCCTCTTCATTGACCAAGTCTTGCGAAAGAACATATACTGGTCAAGACATTAGCAGGAGAGGAGAACCCCCATTGCAGATGTTGTCTACTCTTTCTCTTTAGGCCATGGCTTCCATGCAGCCTGGCTCATCTTTAAAGCAATGAAAGACCTAGTGGAGAAGATAGGGTAGAACAAGAAACCTCACACAGTCCCTTATGCCAGGGTCTTACCTTGCTGATACTCAAAGGGAGGTACAAGATAGCTAATACTGAGAGGACTACCACCCTTGCCCCTACTACTTTTTCCAAGAGGCAATGGGGAATCAGTAGGAGCCTGATGGAGGCCCAGAAAAAGAAGAAAACAGAGGCGCAGGCCCTTCCCAAACAAGCAGAGGAGGCAGCTGGAACAAGGTCTACTCCTCCTACCATGGAGGTGCTCACAGAGCCTGTTTCCACCACTGCTGCAGCAGCCCCCATTCCCCCTCCACCTTTTACTCCTACATCCACTACACCTATTCCATCTCTTTCTCACCCTCCTCTATCCTCATCATCTATGCCCACTCCCCCTTCACCTGTGATTGGCACCTGGGAAGACTCCCCATCCCCTACCTTACCTCAATACACAGTCCCAATACCCCCATCAGCTACACATAGACCTGACAGCCCTCCACTCATTTCATACAAAAAATGGAAAACCACTGATCCAATCCCCACCATATCCCAGACACCTCCCACAATCCCCTCTATCCCAATTGACACAACACACCTTGAAGAAGATACCACCCCAGCCATACCTACTACATCCCCCCTCACAGACATCGACTTACACCTTAACACAACTATAGGATTCCAAGCCTTTATGGCTAGTTTCCTTGATACCATGCCTACCCACTACACCCCCCTCTCGGACTCCCCAACTACTTCACACCATCACTCACCAGAACCCCACTCTTCCCTGCCTTTCACTTTCCATCATGCACCTTCCTCACCTTTCCAACCAATTCCCTCTTCTACATAGACTCACCCCCGCAGCCCCGACACTCTGACACTTATCCTATCCCTTATCCAAGACATCCAATCCCAATTATCTACCACTACACACACCCAGGACCAGATGCAGACTGAACTCACCTCCATCAAATCCACCCTACAAACATTAACCAACCCACCCATCCCTCCACAATCCACTACAACCCCCCTGGTCCTTTCCACTGACAGAGAGCCGCAAACAGACTTCATCCCTGACTCACAACACCCCCCCACCACCAACATTACCTTTTACCCCCCCAACCGCCCCATTTTGTTTCATACCTTTCACCATTTCCATTTTCCCTCCCCCATCACCCCCTACTCCTACTGAGCCTACCCCATTTTTCTTTCCCCCTACCCTCCATCCCACCTCTTATCCTACCCCCTCCAACATACACTGACAAACATACACAAACAGACCCAGAGCCTATCCCCCTTCCCCCACAACTAGACTTATCCACTGTTCACCCACGTAGCCCCACTTTGGTCCAATCACAGTTTGCTCCTTCCACTTCATCACTGCCCATCGCACCCAAAAATTTCTTTTACATCCCTCCCTACCTCACCATCCTCCATGCCATGAGGGACAATCCATATCTTCAGAAGGATGTCCTGAGGGGCATGGCCCAACTTCGACAGTCATTTCAGACCCCCCTACTACAGCAGATTGATGACATGATGGAAGACCACCGCAAGCAACTGCTGGGCATCTCCTTGGGGTGGAAAAATATCTTGGAGGCCTATCAGAAGGCCAAATCTACAACTGCTTATAATGAGCTAAATTTGGAGCTAGAGTAAGCAAATGCTGTTACAGACAAGGCGCGGGCCAGACTGTTTGAAAAGAGGCTAAACAATGCCCAGGAGATCTTCAAAATATAAAAGGAAATCTATGAGACGGACCTCCTCAAACACCAAATCCAGATAGCCTCATTGGAAGCTGCATTGGTAGCTGCCAGAAATACTCCTCTGCCGCCAACCCCACTCTCTAATCACATGCCAGACCATGAGCCTAAAGCTACTCCAGACCCAACTGCCCAGTCTGAGGAGGCACAACCAAAGACCCAGCAAGAGAAAGGGAAGGCCCCTGCTGCCCCTCCTGCCTCACCTCCTATAGAGCAGCCTCCACCCACCCAAGCCCCTGCACCTACTGCTGAGCAAACTTATCCTAAACAGAGGAAAGTCACTGCTACGAGGACTTATCCCAAGGCCACCTCTATAAAAATTGGCAAAGAGCCAGCTGCCCAGTCTGAAGAGGCACATCCCCCTGGCCAGCCTGAGTCTAAACCAAAAGGGAAATCCCCAGTGGTCCCCACTGAGGAAGGCAAAGGCAAATCCCCTGTAACCCCCCTGGCAAAAGGAAAAGAAAAAGGAAAAGCCCCTCAAGAACCCAAAGAACCAAAGATACCCAAGCAATCAAAAATTAGGGTGAGGGCACCAAAAGCTCCAATAGCGAGGAAAACACCAGCTGAATCAAGAAAGTCAAAGCAAGCTGTGAAGATAAAGGACAAAGAAGATATGAGGAAACATGCTAAAAAGATGGGCTGGGATTGGTTTACAGATTCAGATTCAGATTAGACCATAGATTTTAGATTAGGCTTTTTCGTGCCTTTGCACTTCTTTTCTTGTTATTGTAATTCCAATTTTACATATTTTTCCAGTTAATATAATTTTTCATTTATTTTTTGTATATTGATTTGTTCTGTGTGCTTGTTTAAGTTTTTTCTATTTTAGTATTCATTTCGTTCAACTTTTTCATGGGAGATGTATTTAGGATGGCTATGATCATTTCAAATAGGAGCCAATGGGACTGTTGACTTCAATCATTGGATTAAAATGGTTTCCTTTTCGTATTTGTGGGCCCTGTCTGAGCTCCTCGCGGAGTCCTTACCGCGCGCAACGCAAAACTCCTAACCTTCCACTGTGTAGCTGCACGACCCACAGGACCCCTTTAATTACACAGGTTAAATTTAGCCCATCATTTACTGTTCGCTCTCTTTTCCCATAATCAGTTGTACGCTTTATCATTCCCCATACATTCACAATTTATTGCCGAGCTTGGAAAGGGACAAACTTTAAATATGACGATTCATTTTCCCCCGTCCAAGTCTTTTAAATAGGACATTCGTTCCTTTTCATCTCCTCATTCCTCTTCTAAACCTAGCAGTCCGGCCCTCCTCACAACCATGGTGGGTGACAAACCCTACGCGTTCCCCATCAAATTCTATCCGGTGTGGTCAGACCCCCCACCGCCTAAAGAGCCAGACCCATTGCAATTTCTTTGGGATGAGTATGACGAGGTCTAGCGGATCCTCGCCAAGGAAGAGAGGAAAAAGAAAAAGGAGAAGAGAGAGAAAAATAAGAAAAAAATTGATCCACCTGCATCTCCCCCACCATCTTCCTCACACCCTCCCCAAGCGACTTCCCCTTGATCCCTCTCTTCCCCCCCCCCATTTGCTTTTTTTTTTTTTTTTTCTTTTCCATCCTTTTATCATAGTTTCTTTTTATTTGAATGAAAGTTTCTTTTAGTTCTATACTGCTCACTTAGCATTTTTTTTATTTTCTGTTTCTCTGTCTTTCTCTGTGTTGATTTTTCTGAATGAACTCTACTGCCTTTTCTCACCTTTGAACCAGTGAGGACACTGCTCCTCATGGTTTGGGGGTGTGGCAGGATAGGTCTGCCAATAGAATAGTTAATTTTAGTGCAGTAATGGTGGTATAACTGGAATGAATAAAGTCAATTTCCACCTAACTTGATACAATCAGGAAACTTGTAAAAACTTACATATTTTTGCAGACTTTTCGAAACAGAAAAAAGTAAAAATCTTGACACCACCACGAAGCTAATATCAGAAAAAATTTTCAGTTAGTACTCAGTGAACCTAAGAGGAGAGAAACAGATGAAAATACACCCCATGGGTTAAAATTGATGACCATACCTAGTGAGATTTGGGCCCATCATTTTCTTTTGGAGAGTGTTTTTGGCATTATTTCTTCTCTGAGGACTGATTGAATCAAAATTCTTTTTCACTAGAAGTTGTGCACCTCCAAATCAAAACTAATTGACAGCACTCATGATACTAGGGAAATGATCCAAGGCCCTCATTTGGACAGTTTGAGCCTGAAAATCCAACCTTTTAAAATCTGCCCTTTTGCATACACCAGTTGAGCCTTAAAATCATACTTTTCATTCACAAACACCAGAATACTTGCACCTTAACCTTATGACCTAATTCAACCTCACCCTCATTCTGAGAGTTCAGAAGGTAAAGGAGAAGGAGTAAAGATACTGAGAATGGTCCAACATTCTGTGGAAGGTGAAGAAAAGCAACTTGTGAACAATAGTGTATCAATGGCAGTTGTGTGGCAGTTCATCAAATAAATAAACCAAAAAAAAAAAAAAAAAAAAAAGAGAAAAAGAAAGAGAAGTCTAGAGACGAACATCATCTGAAAATTGAAAAGAAGAGGAGAAGCTGGCCACGTTGAATCTAGAATATAAAAAGAAAGATGAAGTTTTTGCTGAAATGAAGGTTATGAAGTCATGAATCACTCCCTACCTTCCTGATTTCTTAATCTTGATTCCCTTTTTACCCATTGATTTTTTTTATATCCCTCACCCATAAGCCACATTACAACCCATTTAATAAGAGCTTGTAGATCCAAAGTAAAATGAGCTGTCATGTGGAGTGGAGGAGTTGTCCAATCTATGGTGAAAATTTTTGAAGATATCAGAAATTAGAAGCTTTGCCTATGCTCATACTTGTAGGCCCATTTGGGGTCTGTAACTGCTCTTGAGTTGTTTTGAATGTGAAAACCCTCAAATTGTTAATGTTGAGAGATAGCCCTAATGAGAATTGGGTCTAAATTTTGACTTCATTAGGGTTGTATCCAACCTGAATTTTGAATTGAAGGCAAGCTGGGGACTGATTTTTACACAATGAATTTCTACTATTAGATGAATGGTGGTGATGCAAACACATGTTAACTTTTAAGTTTTAAATGGCCTGCAACACTACTGCAGTTTCCTCTAAGTGTTAAAGAATGGGTGTGGAATGAAGCTTTGTACATTTAAATTTGTGTTGTCATTAATTGCACTATGCTTAAACTATTCTGATGGTGAAGTTTGTGGGTGTCTTCACTTAAAACCCTCAGGAGACTTCAGCCCTCCAGTAGGGATCACCTAGGGGTTTAAAAGGCTTGGTACATATGCTAAATGTACCCGTGATCCCTACGAAAGTGGCATTTAATTAATTAAAGCTTTGCTAAGGGACTAGCAAAGATTAGGTTTGGAGGTGTGTTAAGACCTGAAAAATACCACTTTTCACCCCTTAACTAAATCTCTATTAGACCCTTAATCATTTAATAAATGTGTTTTAAGTCTAGTCTGTAGGTAATAAGCAGCTGCTGCAAATAAACCCCTAACCATGCCAAGAAGCCTACTGTGCACCAGAAGCCCCTTAGAAGAATGAAGGTTGAACCTAGATAGAGAATTGGCTGCAGCATAGGCACATCAAAACATAAACAAACCAAGAAGAATGTCTCGCGCAGATGTCGCAAGGTTCAATTGAACCATAGAGAATTCCTTCGCACAGTTGTTGCGGGCTTTTGAAGACAACACACAAACTGGTCACGCAATCTTCGCGCCATTCTCGCGTGGTTTGGAGATAGAAAGAATTGAAAAACAGACTTCACGAGGTCCTCACGAGTTTCAGTCATCAGCGCTCGCGCAACACTCGCGCAGCTCAAGAAAGGAGTCTTCAATCATCGCGCGATTCACTGAAGTGAGAGAGCACCAGGCACTCCCGCGCGCAGCTGTCCCGCAGTGGCCACGGGATACAAACCTTCAAGGAAATGCTCGCACGATCCATATGCCTAGGATCCCCGCGAGTTTCACCAAGGGATGAACCGCGCGTGCAATTCCCGCACCATTCAAAGCTGAAAGAGCAATCTCTCGACATCCTGAAGTATCCCGCGATGACCAACGTATCAATCCAGCGACTGCATGAGCGTCAAGTTAATTCAACCCCGCGACGCCAATTCTACCACGCAGCAAGATCTAGAAATCTTTTCTACCCAGCGAGGATCGGGTTCTTAACTTCTCCCCACTTCTGTAGGGGTAATCTGGAAACTTTCAACAATTAGGGCATGCACTACAATGCTCCAATCTCCGTGTACACGCCCCAAGGCATCCAAGGGACAGGAATGGGTCGCAATTAAAAAGATAAAATTAGGGTTTTCCTAACCCTAATTCACACACAGCCTACTGCTATATAAGCCTAAGCCTAGCTTAGGTTTGAGGACCTTTTGGACTGACTTTAGACTTAGACTTTTTCAGACTTCGTCTTCGGGATTGAGCTGCAAATTTTAGTAGGCTAAGGTTAGGTTTTAGGTAGTTTCTTTTTCTGTTTTCCTTCTCTCCATAGCCCAGCACTTGCTGGCTATGCCTTTGTATGATTATTTGGTATAGATTTAATGAAGTTTTATAATAGGATATATTGCATGCATGGGATTGGTTTTGTGAGTTGTTCTGTATAAGGCTGCTGCCTTGAGATCCTCCATTGCTAAGTTGTATGTAAGCAATGGAAGATTGTTTTTAAGGTTTTACTTAGATTCAAGTGACCTGTGTGTCCAGGTTAGGCACATTGTAGGCCTAGCCCCACCACTGGACCTACTAAATCTGAATCCCCATGGGAGCTTGTGCTGGTAGCCTTGTGAACATGGTGGCGGCAACAATGTTCTTTGTTCTGTCTTAGACCTCTGTGATGAGGATAGCCTCTATGGATAGTCTGTGACCATTCAAGTGGACAGATTATAGCCCTAGGGTGAGGCCAATCCACAGACCTAAGACAGATTCTTCTTCTCTGCACTTGTGCTTCTGACCTTGTGAGAGATTGTCAGAGACTCCCGTGTTGTATAGACCCACCATCGGATGGCGGTCGATCGGTGAAGATTGTGGCTTGTTGGATCACTACTTTGTCTTTCTAAAGCAATGAACGGCCATGCTTAAAAGCTAGTACTCAAACTCTTGCTGGTCTTGTATGTCCAGGCTCGTGCACTTTGTAGGCCTAGCTCCACACACAGAACTTTAGAGGTTGAGGTTCCTATGAATTCTTGAGCTTGTAACCTGGATGAAGTAGTGCCTACAATGATAAACTTATTCTTACCCATCTCTGGATTGTGGTTCCCCTATTGGATAGTCTGTGACCATTTAAGTGGATAGGTTATAGCCTTAAGGGATTGGATCATGGCACAGGGGTGAGTTGGATCCTTTCTCCTCTTTGGTGACAATGTAGCCATTGGACAGGATTTCTATAGCAGCAGATCTGAGTCTGAGTTATAAGACCCATCAGATCTGTACCTAATAGCATACTTCTCACCCTTTTATATTTATTTTCCCACTCCACCATTCTTCTTAACCCTTTCTGTAATTTAGACATTAAGTTACCTTAGGATTTAGACTATAGTGACTATAAATCTCCTTCCATTTAGGACTGCCAAATCTGTAGCCAGATCTGGAGGGCCTACTAAGGATGGCTCCCTTGGAGCTTTAGATCAACTTTCCCTGTGGGACAAACTCTTACTTATTAAAATGTGCTACAATAAGGCCCTGTATCTTGCAGGACTGTGCATATTTTAGGCTTGCTGCTCTGTAATCCACCTTCGACTTTTACTAATCCCATTATTATCACCATCTCCAATAAAGTTAGTAGCAAGCACCTAAAATAGCCTAAGTGGATAGTTTGTGACCATTCAAGTGGGCAAATTATAGCCTAACATGTTTTTGGCTATTTTAGGTGCTTGCTACTAACTTTATTGGAGATGGTGATAAGAATGGGGTTAGTAAAAGTCAAACTTGATTAGGCGGCGCTTTAAAGTCAGTCTTGAATGAGTGAAGAGCAAGTAAAGTGAGAGTAATTCCAAAGAAGATCTAAACTCAGGGAGTCTGGTAGGACTCGAGGCTTGCAAAGTACAGGATGATCCTAAATGAAATGGTTCACTATGAAGGCCTAAAGATCTTAAAACACAAATCTAAGAATGAGTGGAGTGAATGAATGATCATGAAAAGGATCGATTGCAGATGGTAGAATTGGCATCTGTTTGAGAGCTCAGGTCATTGCTCAACAGGCTGAGAAGGTCCTCAGATGAGGTATTTCAAGACTCTGAAATGTGATGTGAAGGAATGATCATCAGTGAATTATAATGTCCTTGGATTGAGCTATCTGTGGAGTTATCTTGTGAATTCTTGAGTTGCGAGCGTGGGAGAGGTGTCATTGTTGAGTAAAAAGGCCGTGTGGAGTTGAGGCTGGTGCTGAGCTTCTCTAGCTGATCACAAATGGGAGTGCTGAACCTGATTACTCGTGAGTGGCGTGTTCATAGGCATGGATGGTCAAGGTTGTCTAGCGTGTGTGAATCATGGCGATTGAAGACTCTCTTGAGCTTTGGTATTGCTGTTCATGTGGATTCAAATTGTCAGGACTGTGACATTGTGAGGCTGACATGGTTGGGGGTTTATTCTGTGCGTGTCTAGACTTGACTATATATTTATTAAATGATTAAGGGTCTAACAAAGATTAAGTTAAGGGGTGAAAAGTGATACTTTTTAGGTCTTAAAAGTCATCTTGCCCTCTGCCGTCCCGTAGGGGAAGAAGGAGGATTTTTTGGCCTTATCCAAGGCACCCTTACCCAACCCATTCTTGTAGAATGTCGTGGGTAGTGGACCTGGCTTACACCGATCCCGACTCATCCCTGCCACATTCTCCAACCCACTCCCATTCGGGAGAAGTTTTTTCCACCATTCCCCTCACCCAACCCTCCTTTACCGTTATCGGCCCATTGGCGCCCCCATATTCTCAACCATTACCCCCTAAAATATCCAAAGTCCTACCCCCCATTCTCCATCTTTTGCCCAAACCATGCCCATGCCAAACCCAAACCCATTTTCCAAATCCACATCTATGCCCCAATTCCTATCATCCCACTATAGACCCAATCCACCCACATTCACATACACCACTTCCGCCCTATCCGCCCCCCGCAAAATCTCCCTTCCATCCAGGTCATGCCCATTTTTATCGGGGCCATGCCCAACTTTCCTCATCCTCCTCATCATGCCCCCATCATCCCAAAACATACCCAATACATCCCTCATCACCCCATACCCCCCCACCTACCCTGGTCATGCCCGATTATACCGGGGCCATGACCAATTTTTCCGCCACCTCCCCCCATCTATACCCAATCATCCCTTTAACTCACCATCCACATCCGATCCTCCTTCCATGACTAGGATGGAGGAGATGTTCCAAGCCTACTCCTTATGGAAGGCTTCCCAAAACACCTCCCATCATCTACACCCCACATCCATGAACCCATCCCATACCTTAGCCAACCTCCATGCTTCACTCCCCCATGACCTCCATCAACCCCCCATAATCCACATCACCCAAACCTCCATTACCCACTTACCCCAAGGCCCATTGGCCCAAACCCCCTTTTCTCACATATCCCAGGGGCCCGTGGCCCAATACCCCACCACCCAAACCTACCCAGGGCCCATGGCCCAGACCCATCAAGGGCCATTGGGCCAGACCCACCAAGGGCCCATGTCTCAAACCCACCAAGAGCCCATTACCCAGACCCATTAAGGCCCATTGGGCCAGAGCCATCAAGGGCCCATGGCCCAGACCCATTAAGGCCCATTGGGCCAAATCCATCAAAGGGCCCGTGGCCCAGACCCACCAAAGCCCATTGGGCCAAACCCCTCAAGGGCCCTTGGCCCAAACCTACTCAGGCCCATTGGCCCACACCCACCAAGGGCCCGTGACCCAAACCTACCAAGGAATCATGGCTCAAACCTATCAATGGCCCGTGACCCAAAATGTCCAAGGGTTCATGGCCCAAACCCAAACCCCACACTCATACTTTCCACAATACCCCAAACATTTAACCCAACCTTCTCCGCCAGGTCAAACCCATGCCATACCCAAACCCAATTCTCCCATGGCCCCACACCCCAAGGCCATCTCCAAACCTTCCCTCATACCCAATGGCCCAATCAGGCCCCACCTCAAAATTAAATTCTCATCACTCAACAAATCATTCCTCACCCCCAATGGGCTCACCCAACCCCCACTCATGTCATTCCCATCCAACCCTTACAACAACAACAGGATAATTCCGCCCTCGCTGCACACTATGCCGACCAGCAGTATGAAGAGGACGAGATTAGGAATAGCGGGGCCTATGTGGGGGCTTTGACCAGCCTCAACCCTCCTCCCATAATTTCCCACCCCTTGGTGGCCTAGAGTGAAGTCCAACTGACGGCCGAGAAAGCGACCCTTGTATCAAAAGAGTCGAAACAGCTGAAAGAACAGTTAGACAAAATACAAAAGCAGCTAATGAAAATGGGTGGTGCTGAAATCCACACCACGGACTTCACAGACTTATGTCTGTTCGCTAAGGTCCCCCTGCCCCCCAAATTTAAAATGCCAATATTCGACAAGTACAATGGCACAGTCAACTCGATTGCACACCTCAAGTCCTATTGTGGGGACATGTGCCAGTACGGGGGGGACGAGAGACTGCTAATAAAAGTCTTTCAGAAAAGTTTGACCGGACCAGCCCTAAGGTGGTTCTCATCTCTTGAACCATCTATGATAAAGACACAGAAGGATTTGACTCATTTATTCCAGGAACAGTATGTTTATAATACTGATATTGAACCGTGCAAGTCTGATTTGGCCTGTTTGAAACAGAATCCCAACGAGTCCTTTGGCGACTATTTGGGGCATTGGAGAGCACTGGCAGCTCAAGTCAGAAATAGAATACCGGACAATGAGCAGATAGAGATGATTTCAAAGAACACTCTGTCAGTGATTTCTAATTTTCTTATATATCAATAGCAGTCTAGTTTAGCTGATTTGGTGAGGAATGCCAACCGCTGTGAGGATGCCATCAGGGAAGGGCGGTTGAGTAAGAATGCTTCAGGGGGCCCTAGCGGGGTTAGGAGGTTTACTGAGCAGAAGAACGATAGGCGGACAGGGGCAGAGGTGTAAAATGTTACAAACACTCGGCCCAGTAATAACAATGTAGCCCCGTTTCAATTCCAAGCAGTGCAACTAGCTCCCGTCAGGACAGGGCCAGTACCAATAGAAGGGAATGGGCAGGGAATGAAAATGACCCCAGAGAGGAGAGCCCGTTATGATTGAGTCTTTAAGCCCTTAGGGCAATCCCTGTGTGTACTTTTGCCATTATTAATTGAAAAGGATTTAATAACTGTTCTCCAACCACGACCTCCTCCCAATCCGATTCTATATAATTTTGACCCTAATACTCATTACAATTTTCATCAGGATCCGAGTCACCAGACTGATCGCTGCTGCCCATTGAAGAACGCGATTTAGGACTTAATCGATGCTGGAAAGATCATTCCCCCTGCACCCACCCAAGCAAACCAGCATGCGAATGTCCATCAGGTGCCTTTACCACCACACCTAACCGGAATAGCAGGTCCCAGACCCACCATAGGGATGGTAGAGGAATTTGAAGAAGAATTAGAGTTTGATCCGTCAGACTTCATTTGTAATCCAAAAATGTTTGTGGCACCAAGGCAGAGAAATCTAGGAGAAGAAACTGTTGGGGTGATTGAACCCCTAAATCTGGCAGATTATTTTCCTACCCCTACACCAACAGTTGAACCCCTAGATCTTAGGGCCTATTTCCCACCATCTACCCTCATTAACTACATACAAATAAATGCGTATCAACCATATTCCACCACCCCCATCCATTACCCAATAAACCAATAGACCCCTGATCCCCCACCACCAATAAATTACCAATGGCCTGCTCCCACCCCATTATCGTTAGCTCAATCACATGCAAACTCTACCACCCCTGTCAATTCCCTCATGGCCCATCAAACCCCCAACCCTCCGCCTGCACCCATCAATTATCAATGGCCTAAACCCACACCATTACCCCCAGTGCAACAACAGTTAAACCTCACCAGCCCCACCTGGCCAAATTTTACCACCCACCCATCCGTCACGGAGGAAACCCATGTCTTACCTACCCTCCTAGAGCCATCAGTACATGCACTCCAGACACCGATAGCCATACCATTCCAACTCTCAGGACCAACCTATGATCTACATCAGGTCCCGCTGAGCTACGAGCAAACCAATGCTAACACCGGCAGCAGCAGCAGCAGAGAGGGAGCCATGGACTTTGTTACCAGGTCGGGGAAGATCTCGAGACAGCGGCAGCAGCAGCAACAGCAACAACAGCAGCAGCACAAGCCCAACCCGTGGGGAAGAAAGAGAGCATTATAAATCTGTTTGAGAAGATGAGTCGAGAACATATACTGGAGACTCAGCTAAAAAGAATGCCGGCCCATATTACTGTATGGGATTTATTGATGACGTCCCCACTCCATTTCCAAGCATTAATGAAGGCGTTAAAAAATGCTCATGTATCACTTCAAGTCAGCCCGAATGAAGTTGGGCAGATAATTGGTCAAGTGATGGCTCCTAATGCCATATCTTTTTTTGATGCGGACCTGTCAGAGGAGGGAAATAGTCATTCTAAATCTCTCAACATCACTGTCGAATCCGGGAACATGATAATCCCCTTGGTTTTAATTGATAATGGATCTGCACTGAACATGTGCCCATTGAGAACTGCCACCAAAATTGGGGTGGACCCTGCATGTTGAGGCCGACAAGGACTAGTGCTCGAGGTTTTGATAGCACGAGGTGGGAGATCATGGGAGAAGTTGACCTTGAGCTCGTAATCGGGCCCATGACCTTTTCCATACCATTCCAAGTGATGGATATCAAATCCTCTTTTAATCTACTGATAGGACGCCCATGGTTGAAGGAGGTTGGGGCGATACCTTCCACCCTCCATCAAAAATTGAAATTCATATCAAGACAAAATCTGATCATCATCATTGGTGAAGGGCACGATGAGAAAGACAAGGCCACTCACAACATTGAAAATCCTAAGGTAGTGGATGTGCCACATACTGAGGAAGACACCGACCTGCACAGTTTTGAATATGAGGTGTCGGTTGTAGGCCCAAAACCCCCTAGAAACATCACTTCAGCAACCAGCGATAGAATGGAAGTAGTGGTGGCTATGCTCCAAAAGTGGGGCTATCAGAAAGAAGGGGTTTGGGACCCAAATTATAAGGAAGAAAAGAGCCCATTGTCGCCAAGGGGCAAAAGGTCCGATTCGGGTTAGGATACAAGCCCACAGAAGAAGTGGTCCAAGAGGCCAAAGAGAAAGCCAGGGTCGCCGCGGCTGCAAGAGCTCGAGGAATCAACATAGAAGAGAAACCTCGCCCTAGGCCGCACATCAGAGATTCCTTTGTCAGCACAGGGGTCGTAAAGATCAATCTAAATGGGGCAACCCATTTGACCCCACATAAACCCACAGCCCCAATCCATCCCACCAATCCCCAGATCTCCCTTCCCAGCTTGGAGATAGATTTGGCTACATTATCCTTTTTCAAGGAATGACGGTCGGTACCTGGACAAACCCCCCCTGTGGTGAATCACCACAAAACCGAGTTATCGTTTGAGGACGTGATCTCAGATGAAATGAGGATTCATATGATGGAGGCTGACTCCAATGAGCCATATCAATCAGCACCCTCCATCCCAATAGGTAAAGAAGCGCCCCCTCAGGTACGCAACTGGGCGTCTTTGCCCCAAACCCTGGAAGCGGGGAGTGGCTTAACATTTGGAACCCGTTTTCCCAAAAAAAACAACCTATAAAAAGTGAGAGAAGCCCTTGGCAAACAATACCTATTGTATATAGCAACCCGCCTTGCCAAGGGTCCGTCTCTGAAGAAAATAAAAATCTCAAAAACATGGAAAAAATACAAAATCTCAAAAACATGAAAAAAACACAAAATCCTAAAAACATTAAAAAAAAAATCTAAAGTCCAACAATATTATTTAAAATTCCAGAAAATGTCCCACAAAAGGATGCCTTAATCAAAATGCCCATCCCACGAAATCGACCCCTTCCCTATAGAAATACAAGAAGAGGTAGGGATCACGAGTCTGGATGAGGATGTCCCCTTCGAGGAGCTCCCCAATGAGCTCTTTGACCGATTTACTGACTTTGAGTATGGCCCTACCCCCATTATTGAAGAGATCGAAGACGTCAATCTAGGAACTGAGAAGGTTCCCAGGATAACCAAAATCGAAATGTCGCTGTCTCCCGAGGAAAGAAAAAGCATGATTGACTTCCTTCGGTGATACCAAGACATTTTTGCCTGGTCATACGAGGACATGCCTGGTCTGGATATTGATTTGGTCGAGCATGAGTTGCCCCTCTACCCTGATATGAAGCCAGTCAAATAGAAGCTGAGACATCTCTAACTCGAGTGGATGTTGAAAGTCAAAGACGAGGTCATCAAACAATACGATGCAGGATTTTTCATGGTATCCAAGTACTCGCAATGGCTAGCTAATATCGTACCTGTGCTGAAGAAGGACGGAAAGGTTCGCATGTGTATTGATTTCCATAATTTGAACAAAGTGAGCCCGAAGGATGATTTCCCATTGCCACACATCGACATCTTGGTTGATAATACTGCCAAACACGAGATGCTTTCTTTTATGGATGGATTTTCGAGTACAATCAGATAAAGATGGCAGAGATTGATCACGAGAAGACAGCGTTCATTATCCCCTGGGGAACCTTTTGTTATTGAGTCATGCCATTTGGGCTGAAGAATGCCGGTGCAATGTACCAGAGAGCTATGACTGCACTATTTCATGACATGATGCGCCGAGAGATTGAAGTGTATGTCGATGATATGATGGCCAAGTCACCAGAGCAAAGCGACCATCTGGTAAACCTTCAGAAGCTGTTTGAAAGGCTGAGGAAATATAGACTATGTCTAAATCCACACAAGTGCGCATTTGGTGCTATGTCAGGGAAACTGCTAGGGTTCATCGTCAGTAGGAGAGGGATCGAGGTCGACCCAGTTAAAGTCAAAGCCATCACTGAAATGCCACCGTCATCTATCGAGAAAGAGGTTAGAGGATTTTTGGGTAGAATACAGTATATCAATCGGTTCATTGCACAGCTAACTCCAATCTGCACGCCGATCTTCAAGTTACTAAGGAAGAATTCACCGGTTGAATGGAACGACGATTGTCAGGCAGCGTTCGAAAAATTCAAAAGCTACCTCCTTAATGCACCTATTTTGGTACCACCTGAGCCAGGGAGACCACTCTTGATGTATCTCTCCATGACAGAAGTTTCGATGGGATGTGTCTTAGGACAGCACGATGAAACGAGAAGAAGAGAGCAGGCCATTTACTATCTGAGCAAGAAGTTTACTGATTATGAAGCGCGCTACTCTTATCTGGAGAAAGTATGCTTGACTATTGTATGGGCTACTCAAATGCTCCGCCACTACTTGCTATCTCAAGCGGTTCTGCTCTTGGCCCGAATGGACCCATTGAAATACCTATTTGAAAAACCAGCTCTCACTGAATGCACAATGGTAACTTTTATTATATGAATTCGACATCACGTACATTACTCAGAAGTCGATCAAGGGGCAGGCGCTTGCTAATCATCTTGCCGATAATCCTTTACCTGATTATGAGCCTTTGAGAACTGAGTTCCTCGATGAGGACATCCGTCTGATGTAAGAAGGAAGAATCATGGGTAATGCACTTTGACGGGGCAGTAAATGTCGAGGGCCAAGGAGTTGGCGCCATCCTGATTTCACCGAAAGGATCCCATGTACCGGTCTCTATCAAGCTCAACTTCCCTTGCACTAATAATATGGCTGAGTATGAAGCTTGCGCCACTGGTCTGCAGGCGGCTCTCGATCTAAATGTAACTCACCTTCGAGTATTTGGTGATTCACAGTTAATCATATGCCAGATGAATGGTGACTGCAATATGAAAGACGAGAAACAGATCCCCTATTATGAACACCTCGAGAATCTGATAGCTTGCTTCTAAGATGTGACTTTCTCATACGTCCCCCGGATAAGGAATCCCTTTGCCGACGCATTAGCAACTTTGGCGTCAATGATTGAAATCTCTTATGGTGTCGAGATGAAGCCGATCAGATCGAGCATAGGAATGAGCCGGCCTTCTGCCTCCAGATTGAGGAACCTACAAAGCCTGATGATGAGCCACCTTGGTTCTCAGATATAAAAAATTTCCTCGAGACCCTAACTTTCCCAGAGGGTACATCCAAGACAGACCGATGAACCATTCAACGTTTAGCGGCAGGTTACATTATTTGCGGGGAATGCCTCTACAAGCGATCATACAATAATATCTTACTTAGGTGCCTCACTGAAAGTGAAGCGGTCAATATTATGAAAGAAATCTATGAGGGAGTATGCGGAGCCCACGTCAGCGGTCACATGCTCGCTAAGAAAATCCTACGGTAAGGATACTTTTGGACCACCATGGAATCAAATTGTTGCAAACATGTTTTAAAATGCTACAAGTGTCAAGAACACTCCAGTCTTATACACGCTCCTGCCATTGATCTTCACTGCATGACCACTCCTTGGCCATTTGCTACCTGGGGCCTTGACGTTGTCGGAATGATTAATCCGAAAGCATCAAACGAACATCGGTTCATCCTCGTTGCCATTGAATACTTCACCAAGTGGGTAGAAGTGATGTCATATGCCAACATCACGGCCAATCACGTGGAGAAGTTTCTCAAGAACAATATTGTATGCCGATTTGGAGTACCCAAAGATATCATCACGGACAATGGCACCAACTTTGCGAATAAGCGCATCCGGACCTTCTGTGAGCAATATAAGATCAAGCACCATCGCTCATCCCCTTATCGGCCTCAAACTAATGTAGCTGTGGAAGTCGCGAACAAGACAGTCGTCCGCATCCTTGAGAAAATGGTCGTCATTTATCAAGATTGGAGTGAAATGCTGCCATTTACTTTGTGGGCCTACCGAACGTCGATCTGTACCGCTATAGGGGCAACACCATTCACCCCTGTGTATGAAACCGAGGCCGTCCTCCCGATAGAGGTTGAAGTACCCTCGCTCCGAATCCTCATACAATCAGGCTTACCCGAAGCAGAAAGAGAGAGATCTCGCTTTAAACAATTAAACTTATTGGACGAGAAGAGACTCCTAGTCTTGTGTCACACTCAAGTTTATCAGGGGTGAATTGCACACGCTTACAATAAACGTGCCCGCGGTCGAGATATAAAGGTAGGAGACGATGTGCTGAAGAAGATCTTCCCATCCCTCCACGCCGATCCGAGAGGAAAGTTTAAACCAAACTGGGAAGGACCATACGCCATTCGAGAAGTGCTACCGGGATACGCCATCTGCCTCGCCACCATGGATGAAGATCATCGTCCTGAGCCCATCAATGGTGGATATGTCTGACAGTTCTACTCTTAGTCCATCACGACAAGGTAAGTGTTGGTGAAACAGATACGTGACTGCTTAAGAACCACCCAAAAGAGGCCATCATTCCAAACACAGTAGTAAGAAACCATCCCTAAAAATGATGATATCCCTTACTACCCCATTTGAGCCTAAGCCTTTCTTTCAATAATCTCCTTCCCCAAAAAAAAATGTGTGTGTACATATATAAAAAAAGGGAAGTAAAGTTACTATCAAAATCCAAAAAAATCAAAAAAACAAAACCTCAAAAAGAGATTGCTTGAAATGAAACAAAAAAAAAATAGAAGAATCACGGGGAATGTATAGTAAAACCCCCAAGGAAGGAAGTATGTCGAGAAAATTAAAGCCGTATCAAGGAAACCCTTTTAGCCCAGCATACCTTCAAAATCCTAACCTAACCCATGGCCAAGCTATACCCTGAAGGAAGCCCTCTTTTTAGGTTCATAAGCAGTCATAATATTTGTGAAGTCAACATGAGCCGAGTTATGAGATGACACCAGAACCCCATCTAGCCGATTTTTACGGAATCGACGTCTATGTCGTGGCTTTTGAAAAAATGAAAGAATAAAAAAATATATATAATAAAAATACAAGTTCAAAATAAGATGGACGTGGTAAAAACCAGAAAGGGCATTACGGGTAAAAATAGCGAGCTTGTGCGGACCAAGTGAAAACCCGAAAGGGCACTTGGGGTAAGAGAGCTAAACCCATGGACGTGATGAAAACTCGAAAGGGCGCCACGGGTAAAAAAAGGGAGATAAATAAATAAAAATAAAAATAAAAGAGAAAAAATTGAAAAAGAAAGGTTTGGACTAATTGAGAAGATTGATGTTTGAGGAACCCTTTTGTTACTCTTCCTATACCCTCTTGTCCGACTGGGCCGCTCATACTAGTTCGAATCGGGTCTCGACCAGAATTGTCTTTGTGAACCCCGCACTGTCAAACGTATGACCCGAGGCAAGGAGAAAGGTTTAACTCAATCCAAAGGGATCAACATTCCGACCTTGGTAAAATCCAAAAACTCACTCAGGTCCGACTGCATGAAAGAGTTGGACTATGCTCAAAATGGGACCCGTTACTCTGTCTCACTATCAAGGTATTAAAAACAAAAAAAAAAAGAAGAAAAGCCAAAAACAAAAAATCAAGAAAAATCCAAACACAAAAAAATGTGTATATATTTCTACTCATTTTCATATACATATTTCTAGCATCATATTTCAATCTCAAAAATGAAGAAAAATAATAAAAAATATCTAAAAATAAAAATCCAAAAAATATCTTGAAAATGAAAGTGTAGGTAGAAATCTACTTTTTCTTCTATTGTTTAGGATGCATTTTCTTTATATGTATAAATAAAAAAGGGACTAATATTTTTTCGAGAATGTGCGGGAATATCACACGGTCCAAAGCCTCGAAGCGGGCAACTTCTCAGCGATGGACAAATCAGATAAAGCATCTGACCACCGACGCCAGGTCTAATAAAAAAAATGATGAAAATTATTTTGAAAAGAAAAATAAATCTATGTTTTCATGCTACGCATAGCTACGCACTCACATATTTTCGATGCGGTAAAATATAATATTTTATTGGCAATGCAACTGTGCAAAATTAATTTCTTAGGTCTAAGGTTCGCCTTGGATCCATGGATCCTATTTCAAAATAAGAGCGACGGTGTGAATTTCGATCAGATAGTCAATGCTTGGATTGGATTGATTCCACCGCTAAATCTTCGCCCTGATCGAACTTGAGTGCCTTGTACTTCAAGTTCATCACATGATATTTTAAGAGGTGTAGACTCTTGGTCCTCGCAGTCTGGGCATGCGCCCTACGGGGTTTGAGGTCCAGATTACTCCGTCCTCAAAAAGATCCATTGTTGGATTGATTCCAACCTGTCAGATATGAAACTACGTCAGACAACAATGTGCAAACATGCATGAAAAAGGGCTCATTTCTTTTATTTTTCTGCAGGCTTAAAACCTGTATTGGCAGTAGTATCCCTGTAAAGTGTACGCCATGCATCTGGGTATCCGTATGATGGTCGTTTGTTCCCGTAAATTATACCCAAGTAGGTCCGGGTTGGGGCTTCCATCGCCTTTGTTGCTTATCGCCCCTAATGGGTGCATGTTTATGCATAGTTGTTCATTTGTAACTTCATTGATGACGGAGTTCAAGATTGAGTATCCTTCGGTGGACACCCAATTCTGACCCGGTCTTTTCGATATCACATAAACTTGAGTACGTTGGCTTCAGTTTCGTCGCAAACTATTGCGGAGGCACGGGCTCTTGGTATGCGTTGTCTGGGCGTACGCCTCCCGGGGTTCGAGGTCCAGATAATGGTTATTTAAAAAAAAAAATGAAAAAAAGCAATCTTTGAAAAAAG
Organism: Chloranthus sessilifolius; assembly: GCA_021018995.1. Lineage (NCBI taxonomy): Eukaryota > Viridiplantae > Streptophyta > Magnoliopsida > Chloranthales > Chloranthaceae > Chloranthus > Chloranthus sessilifolius. The sequence continues at coordinate 33,978,508 of CM037596.1, read as the reverse complement.
AAAAAAGAGAAAAAGAATAAATCTATGCTTCCCCACAGAGCGACGCACTCGCGTATTTTTGATGCTGTAAAATGCTAATATTTTATCGACAATGCAGCTGTGCAAAATTAATTTCCTAGGTCAAAGGTTCGCCTTGGATCTATGGATCCTACTTCAAAGTAGGAGCGATAGTGTCAATTTTGGTCAAACCGTCAATGCTTGGATCGAATTGATTCCACTGCTAAATATTTTGAGCCAAGTGCTCTATCCTTGGATTCATATGAACGTGGGTATCTTAAGCTTCAGATTCTCCATTGGAAAAGGTCAATCGTTGGTTGAGACCAACCTGTTGAGGGTGAGATTACATATCAATCAAACTATGTGTAATCATGCATTCAGAAGGGTTCATTTCCCTTTTATTTTCTGCAGGTTTAAAACCTGTATGGGCAGCGGTATCCCTATAACATGTACGCCATGCGTCTGAGTATCCGTATGATGGTCGTTTGTCCCCGTAAATTATACCCTGGCGGGTCCGGGTCGGGACTTCCATCGCCTTTGTTGTTGCTTATTGCCCCCGATGGATGCATGATTATGCATAGTTAATTGATAATTATGATCATTGTCAGTAAAGACCAGGATTGGATGCCTCCTTTTGAGAGGTGCCCAATGTTTGGTTGGATCTGTTTAAGGAAGTCAAAACTGGATACTCTAGGTCATGCTGAGTTGAGGCATGCTTTTAGAAAAATGGCACGTACTCCCAAAAAGTGTTGTGACATCTATTCACTTCGCTCGGGTGGTCATGCTAAATAAACTTTGGGATCGATGGGTGCACCCAAAGACCTCGAACCCTGGTTTTAGCAGGGGCACCCATGAATAATCCAATGAGGTCATCAAATGCCTTGTAGGATTGGACGCAAACTGTGGAGCCTTGCGTATGTTTACTTCACGCCTAACTCTGAATGTAGGTCAATCACCCCTCTTACTTACGAAGTTTTTGCATTTAGAATGAATCTCGAACATCAATCACCATCATCTCATCTCGAGAAGCGGACATTTTTCCAGACTAACGGGCTTTCACAACTCGAGAAGCGAACGTTTTTTCTCAGCTATTGGGCTTTTGCAACTCATTCCACCTCGGTTATGTCCAGTAATGTCGCTAAGCGCTTGGAAACCGATTTCCTCGAGAAATGAATGATTAGCCTGGCACCCCAGGGCTTTTGTTTTCTCATTGTGTTACTCACCGGATGTTTGAAGTTCATTATGATTACAGTGGACTCATCAGTAATGCTTTATCCCTCTTCGGATGTCTCTTTTCTTTAGCATACGATCATTGGTGATCGGATACCAAAGAGGGGCATCTGTAGACACCCAAATTTGGCCCAATGCCTGATCGAAACACTTTTGGAGAGAGGTGCAATTTTGAGCTTTTGATGGCATGTATGGAACCCTTAGGAATCACCCCAGACCCATAAAAATCATCCCAGACCCTTAGGAATCACCCTAGATCCCTTAAGAACCTATCCCGAACCTTTAGAAGCCAATCCTACCCTTAGAACCCATTTTGAGCCTAAACCTAATCTTACCAGGCTATGAACAAAGAGTGGTGCACTGGAACTGGCTACGGCCCTCTACTGTGATCAAGTCTCATACCTTTGAAGAGTAGAGGTCGTCAGCTTTCCAACGGTCTAAGAATTGCCCCAATCGGAGGTATGCGTCAAAAGATATGGCAAACCGAATCCGAGGGCAGAAAGTTAAGGTTATGTGGGCCCCCTTAGGGACTTGGCGCAACTAATAGTTGCGCCAGTAATAAACTTTGCCTGGCGCAACTAATAGTTGTGCCAGGCCAATTCTCCCTTATTTTAAGCCTGGCGCAACTAATAGTTATGCCAGATTCAAAAGTGGGCCCTATCCTCGCGAGCTGACTTCCAGGCTACTGTTCATTATTGTTTTACTGTACATTTGCCTGGCACAACTAATTTCATGTTTGGGGTTTGACTTGTTAACCACCTCGACCTTTGGGCTGTGTTTTGCTAGTTCTGTTGCATCCATTTGCACCCTATTTGCAACCCTTTAAGTGGCTTAAGGCCTCACCCCATCATCCACCATTGGGGGACCCTTCCACACATCTCAAGGCTCCAAAAACCCTAGGAATCCTTAGATGAGAGATTATCTAATTTCTAAACCCATTTAGCTCTTAAGTAGCCTCCTAACCCACTCTTTTCCTATAAATAGAGCCCCCCACCCCCTTGGTTTAAGGGTTGAGAATTTCTACCTAAGAGAGAAAGAGCTTAAAGTGAGAAGATCTTTCTCCCTTTGGTGCACCCCTCCCATACAAAAACCAGAATTCCAAAACCTCTTCCCACCCTTAGCATTTCATAAAAAACCCTTAGGTTAGGTGTGTGTGACCCCCTTGCCTTCCTTCCTTACCTATTAGCTGCAAGCCTTAAGAGCTAGAACCCCATTTTTCCCCATACAAAGCCTTCAAGTGCTCATCAAAGCAAGCCACGCAAGGCTCTCCTACGGTGCTACAAGGGCCCGAGGGCTCCGGCTCTCCCCTTTCTTCTCCTATCTCCTTTTGCTCTCCCTACCCTCTCATTTTGCGCCGTTACGCCACCGAATTTTTGTAGGAACTGAGGGGCACAAATAGGATTGGAGGGAACTATTTCTTTTTCTTTTACTTTATTTTAATTTTGGCCATTAGTAGAGACTGCATTAAGCGGGTTGATCGGGTGCCTAACACCTTCCTGATTGATAACCAAAGCCCCTACCCAAGAGCCTTTAGTGTGGACCGGATTCAGATTCATATTTTTAGCACTTCGGTGCTCATAAAAATGAACTAGGTATCCCGGGATACCGAAAGCTCCGGGTGGCGACTCTATATTTTTTATTAGAGAGCGCATCGTCACGACGGGATCGTCTCGATTCCCATGGTTGCACACCTATTATAGCAAAACATATATGCATCAATAAACCAAAAGATAAAAGAAAAAGAAAATGGTTAATACATTGATACGGTTGCTGTTAACTGAGATTGTTCATACAGAAATCTACTCTGTTTTTCTCCCTATCGGTAGATCAATAAAAAAAATTTTTGCCTTACTGGTCATAGGTCATATTAGTGGGATAAGCCATAAAGGATCTTACTGTAATATTTTGATTGATTGCGTCGATCATATCATCGACATTAGAGCTGTAAAATCTTTGTTCTGCTGTCTGAATTATGTTGTCATCCCAGACTTGTATGTATACCTTAGAATAAGTATCAATTGAATAAATATTTAACTAGACGTGTATAACTTTGCACAAGTAACTTAGTGGATGGCATCCAAATTCAGCACATGTTTTTTTATAACAAGGTATCAGGCCTCTTAGAGCACCCAACTATGTCCCCAATTACGTGCAACACCTGCACATCACATGTACCAGTCAGTATGGATACATCAGAGGCAAAAGCATGATTATCTATATTTCTGCGATTTTACGTAAATGGGCACTTTTTTCACTTGCATCACAATTCCACTTATATAATCCTTTTTTAGGGGTATTTCATTTGTATTCTTTTATTTATTTGTTTGCTTATCTTTCAGGTTGTTAGCTTCAAAACGAAGTGATAGTCGTAATAGCATATACTTGTTTTCCATTCAATGGATCTATATTCACAATTTGCTATATATCTAGTGAAATCAAGTTGGAAGTAGCCATTTTGTTATGCTAACTTACCATGTTTGGGCATTTCATGGCCCAAATATGATATGACTATCAACCCCTTTTAAAGACCTTCCGAAGATCCTACCAAATGTATGGATGGACAACGGTTTTAGTGACCTTTCAAAAGCATCTGGTGGACAAAGGAGTTGTCACCCAGGTTTTATAGCTACAAACTTGAGAAAACCGTGTCAATTCACTTCATTTTTCTTTCAACGCACAAAGAGCCTGGTTCAAACCAGCTCCGAGTAAATGTCTAACAATCTCTAAAAGCCTTACTACCGTGTCAATTCACTACTTTTTTCTTTCAACGCACAAAGAGCCTGGATCAAATCGTGTCAATTCACCCAGGTTTCTTCTTTACCAAATCTCTAAAAATCTTACTACCAAACTAGCAAAATTCTTCTCTCTGTCTCATCGATGCCCTCTTATAACTAACCACTCCCTTTCACTAGTTGTGATAGTCGAAATGCCTTCGCACTCCACTTACCATGGAGCGCAAGCATACATCAATGCCTATAATCCAAAAGTTGCAACCGACCAATTCAGTCAAGCCCAAATGTGGGTCACCAACGGAGTGGAGGCTGCAATAAACAATAAACAAGCTGGATGGAATGTGAGTCTTCTCTACTCGTACTCATTTACAGATAGATACACTCATTTTAGACTTCCTCCTACATTTTTTATTAATCCAAGTTATTAAAGTTGTAGCTTATATTTACAGCTACCATGGACCCAAAAATCACAGGCATTTCCAATTTCTGTCCTCTTGTTGTGCAAATTTATTTAATAGTCAATTGGATGGCTCTAACAATCTAATACATGTGACTTTTGTGCGGAATATAAGTGACAACCACCAATATAATTGAATACTTTTGATTTGTTCATTTTTCAGGTAAATTCTAACTTATTCAGTGATGATAAAACACGGATATTTGGGTATTGGCAGGTAAGTCTTGTCAAAAGCTGACTTTGACTTCTTTAGGAGCATGAAATCTGTAGCAATAAGCTTTTGACACCAAAAATGAAAATTCACCATATTGGTACTTATCATAGCTTTCTTTTGTTTTGGTTTATTAAAACATGTTGACCTAATTAATAGGGGTTGGAGGCGGTTGCTGGGACATTCAATGCCCTGGTTTCGTACAAGTTAGTACCGACTATCCAATTGGCATGGTTTTAGAGCAGTAGAACAGGTTCCTCTCATACAAGAGGTCTCAGTCGTTGATTCTGCAATGTTGGATAAGCTTACTATTGAAGATAATTGATAGAAATGAGTTAATATAAAGCAAGGATCAAAATTTTGGCCGAAATGACTGAAATTTCGGCCGAAATTATCGGTTTCGGTCCCCACTGAAATGATAACTATGTAACTATGGACTGAAATTTCGACCAAATTTTTGGTTTTCGGCCGAAATTTTGATCCCCCCAACCAATGGTCGTTCACATGAACAATTTTAGATTGCAACAATGCCTCATCTATGGAGATTCAATTGTGCCAAGGGATTACAAGCAGATGCACAAGTGTACCAGGCTCGGATATATTGCCGGGTCGGTGGGGATCATCTGGTTAAATCATTAAATCACATACACACATAGACCTCACGAATCAGATAACAGAAATCAAGAGTAAGTTTCAGAATTTCAAAATCAGAAAACAGGAATCAGATATAACAGGAATTTATGATATGCTAACATGCTTGTTAAAATAGAAATCAGGACACAAGTATGCAAGAATCATGAAATTATAGTCAAAAGCAATTTAAGTTGGTTTTCCCCTACCTCAGATCAGACCTCTTTCTAAGCAAATCCAGAGCTTTTTAAAGCGTCGTGGTCTGATCCTAGACCATAAATATAGTATACTATGTGTCAGGTAGGTCAGAAAGTCAACTGGTACGGTGTCCAGTAGCATTCAATTCACATAAACAAAACAGGACAAAAATAGGGGTGATTGATCGATCAACACCCTTATTGATCGATCAATCCTCCTTGTTGATCGATCAATGTCTTCATTGATTGATTAATACCCTCAAACCACCTCACAAGTAACAGAGGTAGTTGATCGATCAATAGCCTTTATTGATCGATCAACACCCTTCATTGATCGATCAATACCTTAATTGATCGATCAATAACTCCCTTCTCTTCACACTTTGTCATAGCCAAATTGATCGATCACCAGTTTGATTGATCAATCAATGTGTCTTGTTGATCGATCAATGACCTCATTGATCGATCAATAGCTTAAATTTTCAAAATTCCCTCCTTCTGTTCTCTTTTATAATTTATACAGATTGATCGATCAATAACCTCATTGATCGATCAATACTTACAAGTGATCGATCAATGCCTTCATTGATCGATCAACACCAGCCATTGATCGATCACTCTCTCTGTGATCGATCAATGTTCATAATTGATCGATCAATTCACTAATTGATCGATCAACACCCTTCGAGCATTAAACTTCCAGAAATCTCAGTGTTCTGTTCCCTTCTTTGTCTTATACGAATTGATCGATCAATAGCCTTTATTGATCGATCAACACCCTTCATGATCGATCAATCTAGCATTGATCGATCAATAATAACAGCTTCAGTGTCATTAATGGAGGTCACTTATTTCTCCTCCATTTGACCTATCTTCATTAATGATTTCTCATAACCATTACTACGCACACAAACACATATTTAAGGGCTTCCATTTGCCCAAATCTAAATGCATAAGCTCACCTTTACTTGGGCCCTTTCGGGGTCTTGGCAAATGATCCAAAAGAGGGTTTTGGATCCAGAATTCAGGCTGTATTGCCGGTATGACTCCGATACGCAATGTATTGACCCCGATTCAGCACGCAGAGGTCTCACACACACCCAGACTACGCTTGAGTTCGTTCCTTTGGACTCCACCTAACCATCAGATTCTAGCTCAAGAACAAGAGGAAGAAGAAGAAGAAACATCTCTCCAGGTCTCTCCCTTCCTTTATAAGCTACCTAAACTGAAATATCTCTGATATTTTAGTTTAGACCCTAATTTAAACTCCGGTGTTAAGCACCCACACGATCTCTACGGCGTAACGCAACACGTCGACGTCCTACACAACTCAGATTGAAGCCAGAATTCACATGTGAATTCATCTAACTACGGGGTATCTTTACCTTAACTAATATTGATTATTAAATTTTAAAAATCTGTCTCGATTTTCGTGCCGAGCACTTATATCGAAACAGTTAGGTTCTTGTTCAGAATTTCAGGGTCGTTACACCAAGCCACAGGAATTTTATATTGCATAACTTCTTAGCTTTTAATATGGTTATGTATTCTCATTTCTTACAGCCATGTAGCATTCCAGGATTCAATTGTAATGAACAGGGCTCTCAATGGGCCGGTCTTCAGCCCAAGCTCGGCAAGGTTTGGGGTGTGTTGGGACTTAAATATTAAACCCAAGCCCGAATGTACCAAGGCTACACTCGGCTCGATTTGTAGCCGGGTTGGGTTCAGGACTATTTTTTCAGGTAAAAAATAATTGGGCCTAACTAAAGCCTGGACTGCCCTAGGCAAGCCAGAATATATTAACGGAAGAGACTGGGCCAGAAATATTCCTCTGATGGGATAGGCTGAGATTATTTAACTGTCCAAAAAACATAGTAGAGGAGAATAAGCAAATACGAGGGGCACTGAGGAAGACATGTGTAGTCTTTTTCCAAGTTGGAACATCCATATGAAAAATAGAGCATTCACCTTTTTGGGGCACCCAACTGCATCCAGCAAATTTTGATCTCCGTGATCTGAGGCATATGGTTTGGTTTTTCTCTAATGATATTTTTGCTATGGTTTCAACTGACTTGGTTGAGAATCGAGAGAGTTATAATGATTTTGGTGATATTTTATGAATCTTGTGTGGCCTGAACCCCTTTGTCTGGATCTACAGCTCTACTTTTTGGAAGGATTTGGTTTGGTGTTACATAGCAAGCACAATATGTATACTTGGGTTGTTTTGTTAAGAGACTGCTTCTATTGAGGGGATCTTATACAACATGTTTGAGGGTCTAAAATATGTGTTGCAGTAGTCTATGTCAACTGGGATTTCTTTGATGATCGGGTTGGGTAGCTCATTGATGGGTAGAGTCTCATAACTTTTGGAGCTGGTTGATGGTTCTTTGGCAGTCCTCTTTCTTGTTGCTATTTGTTGGTTACTGCCCACTACTCTTAGAATTTCTGTGGCTAATTCAGCTTAATGCATATGATTTAGATAATAGTTTTCTGCTTTCAAGCACAATTTATGTTGTGTTCGAGATCTATTTTTTGCTTAAATCAGTGTTACTGTTGCTATTTATGAACAACAGAATAACTGTTTGTGCAAAAGTCAGTTGCGTTGTTTGTCACACCTATTGAGGACTGTTAGAAATGTTGAATGGAATGTTTTAAATGGTGATTGTTAGAATATGTAGGAGTTGTGTGTACTTATGAATATTGGCTGTATGTGTGCTAAACCACTTAAGTAGTTTGCTTTTGTCTTGCTTCCCGATGTCTTGGAGATTGCAATGCTTTGGATGAATATTAATAATAGACTGGGGTTAGAGTTACCAGAACACAGCCCGAATTTTCTCCACTCTTCTTCCTCACCTAATTCTTTCTTGGTATCAGACATTCGATCACCGGGAAATCACCATCGAAAGCCTCTCTTATTGCTGACATCATCATCTGTGTGCAGAGTCACTGCTGACATCATGCTGTCATTGGTGGGTCAAACTTTGACTCCCAAATTTAATTTTGAACATAGGATTTTGATCGAAACTGTCTCCAAAGCATCTTCATCTTTAGGCCTGACGTCAAAAGATCACCGAAAGACGCTCTTTTAGCCTTCGTGTTCCATCGTCTTCAACCTTGAGCCCTAGTACACCAGCTCAGCTGAGTGCAACAGGGGATCCAGATCCTTCGAGAGATCACTAATTTTATTTATTAGGCTACGCAAGTTGTTATTATCATTTTTTATTGATTCCTAGTAGTCACTGTGTGTGATTGTGGATATTATGTTGGAAAACCTATCTCAACTCACTAGATTTCTGTGGGAATCCTGTAAATCCTCCCTGTTTTCTTCTTGTTTCATTGTTTATCAGTTAGAATGATATTTGCATAATTCAACTACTATATCTGGTGTTAGAATTTGAGATTTTTTGTATAGATTTATGGAGTAGTCATTATAGTTTTCATTCTTTTCTCTAGTGCTGAACTATGAAATGGGAATTTTGCTGAAGGATTTTTGAAAAGTTATATGCGGGAGGAGTAACTTCTATGAACCATCAAGTTCCACAAATTCATCATATGTATGAAGAAAAACAGAACATTAGTAAAAATCAGGGAAAAAATGAAGTAAAAAAATAGAACATTATAGGCAATATATCGAACATCTGATGGGAAATTTTAATACTACTAATTAAAAACAACCAAAGAAGAGAGGGATCGAACCGGAGAGGTGTTTAATAGCAAAAATTTATTGTTCTCGTTGTTGTTATTTAGATCTATCAAACCAGAACTGCAAACAAATAAAAGATTCAGGGAAAAAATCATAGATAAGTTCACTAACAAATCGAGAACTTATACAAAAAAACCATCATGAAAATCGACGACTTGTTTTATAATCGGCAAATCGAGAACTTATACAAAAATCATAGACACAAGTTCTACCAAAACACGAAAATCGAAGAGCATCTTTTTTGTGTCTCTGCGACTTTGAAAGAAATATGGAGAAAGGGAGGAGCCTATAGGAGTCTCTAAAACTCCAAATCTGAAACTTCAAATAGAATAAAAAAATGGATAAAACTTCAAACGGATTATCATTTTCAAAAACCCTAGCTGAATCCAACTCAAATCCCCCACTCCACAAGGTCAAAGCCATAAAACATACCTAGATCAGCATTCACCGGCTCCCGATCTCGTGCAACTTGAATTGAAATCTACCTGTAACTTGAATCGATATCGAACCGCAGCTTGAATCACGAGTTTGAGACTTTGTAAACATATCGAAGCACCTTTCTAAGGTTCATTTCTAGGGTTCGTCAGAAAATTGAAATGCCACCATCAACCACAATGATCGTTTATTCATATCATAGCTTGAATCGGATTTCGCTTCTGGGGTTTCCAGCTTGAATCGATATCGTGGACTTGTTATAATAGCTTGGTCTAGATAAGAGCTTAATCTTTGATGGCAAATGAAGTAGATGAAACGAAAGATCCTGCAGCATCCACTGATTTTGGTTGTTGATTCTAATGTTTCGGTGTCAATTGAATCTGATTCTTCGGGTGTGAGTGACTCTCATGCTTCAAACGACGACGAAGCTAGCTAGGGTTTTTGAGGGGAGTTCATGAGAAGGGAGAAGGGAGAAGGGAGAAGAAGGGTTTGAGTTCGTGAGAAGGGAGTTCGTGCGAAGGGAGATGGAAAAAAATTAATTTATATATGGCCCGATTGAGTGGGTCGTGGGCATTAAGTGGAGTGGCCGGGTGGGCTCTCGTGGGTTGGCCCAAATCTTCCCCTACACCGACGACACCTTAATTTCAGCCATCGGCGTATGCTATATTTTTTGTAGTGAACCCATATATTATGCCCAAGTTTATCCAAGGATAAAAGTCAGACCTTAATAGAGAACTATATTTGAACAAAAATTTGAAGGTGGGGAACTAGTGCCTAGACAACCATTACTTTGTTTTTTTGGCTACATACCCAGGTAACGCATATTGTTTAGTTAACTAGGATGGGGAAAAACTTTTTAACCTCCGGAATGCCATGAATCTTTAAATATATTATCCTTAAAAGTAATGGTTATCATGTACCTACGATCATGACAAGGCTAATTCACTCCATCCACAATCCCCGCAGTCTTCACAAAATATCTAGGTAGTCATAGGTCTTTATTTTCGTAAACATTTAAAGAATTGTATGGCCAATTGACCTCCTTTTTTTTCGGGAAATTGATTGAAGGGATCAGTGGATTATGAGATCTTTTCAAGACTTGGAGCATACTGAACCTCACACACTCTTTTAGCCATTGGAGTCGATGTATTGAGCATGAAACTAATGAAAATGTGAGGATTCCATCAACACTCATAATTCTTGTGTCAGCAAGTTATTAAAAAAAAAAAAGTAAAAAAAAAAAGAGGTAAAAAAATAAGAAAAAAAAGTATAACCGAGCAAGAGCATGTGACGAATGGTCAGTCAATGCACCCAAGGAAGCATAAGCGAAATCGTGAGGGCATCTTTGGTGTTGTCACACTTCTAGATGTATCCCAACATTAACAAACCTTATTCCCTTATTCACCATTTTTTTCGTTTTTGGAAAATGAGCCAAACTATCCTGAGCAAAAAATTATCAAAGTGCTAAGTGATACAATCATTTAATCTCTACCACTCATCTTACACCCTCATTAAGACTTTAAGTACATGATAATCTTTATAATATAGGAACCTTTGTATGAATATAAAATATCATAGGGCATTTCTTCAATAAGTTTTGACACTCACACTAGGGCATTAATTTTTTAGCCCTAACACCCTGACAGCGATAATCGAATCAGAAGAATAACATCCTTAAACTGGGTCATTTTTATTTATTAATCCTCTTATAATAACAACTTCGGCAAGCTTAATGCATATCACGAAACCCAGAAGAACCTTTATCCTACACGAGAAAATTTCATTAGAGTCTTACTCACATTAAAGGAGATAAAGTCCATGATTAAGAAAACTAATCACAATCAACAAAGATCTTTTCTAACTCGTAGACCCTTATCGCCAGGCTGAGACATTTTTTTATGTTTATTTTCAAATATTTTTTTTAACCCTTTATTTCTTTTTAAAAAAATAAAAAATAAATATAATAGTAAAAAATTTATTTATTTTCACGTAATATATTTTACACCTTTATTTCTTTTAAAAAATGTAATAAAAATAATAAATAATAATATTGATAACAAAAAAAAAAGATAATTGTGTGCTAATTAAACAAAATAAAAGATAATAAGAATAATAATAATAATAATTTTTTTTTTTAAATATATAATAATAAAATCTTTATTAACGAAGACAACCTCTTCAACAAGTCAATTAAAAATAGTAATAATAGTAATAATAATAAATAGATAAATAAAAATCATATGCTTCTCTCTTTCTCTCTTTCTCTCACTCTCTTCTACTACACCCATAACACGTAGCCCCTCTTACTAAGAATGATATTGCAGAACTACTCCTAAGAACAACATAAAAATATTTTTTTAAGAGAACAATCGGATATTCCTGGAAGAACACTTTTTTTTTTTAGCAGCATCATGATGCACTCATTATTGATATCACTAAATATCTTCCGACACCCTTGCTACCCTAGTACTATCCTCTTTTATCACTCTGGTTGCACCACTTGTGCTTTGATTGCAGCATCTCCCCTTGATTGGTTGCACTAGCTCCATGGTAGTGGGAAAGCCAGTCGATCATCACAACCGATCTCTACATGAGCAATCCACTTTTTTTTTCTTTTTTTGTACTTCAAGACAAGGAAGACTAAGAGTCGATATCAATCCCTTATCGAAGAATATTTGTCATTCTATCATGAGCCAAAAGTTTGCTTCTGCGCACGAGTCTCTGCACCCATTCAAGTAAGTATTTTTCCTCCTTTCTATTATTTTTCAAAGATTAACTTTTATTTTTCTTATTTTAAAATTTGAAGTAATTTTCAAAACTCGTTTGTAATCGCATGTATGATCTTCATAGCCCTCCCATAAGCGAACATCATTGTGGTCTGAGGTGACATGAACGTAGTAATTGGCACACCGAATGTTATTCTGATACCTTGAAAGAAGGCCGGTTCACAAATCCCACCCTGACAGGGCCATCAAGTAACATCTCGGGATCATTGTTTTATGATTATATGAAATTGATTTAAGTTAAATCTAATATTTCAAAATTCCATGCATTATCCCTCTTCTCTCTCTTCATCTCTTTCTCTTCCCCTTTTGACTAGGCCAGTGTCATGGTTCTATTTTGGTATTTGATAATTTGTTGATTGGATCTATGATTTCATTCCTGCTGATAGGAAAGACATAAACATTCCACTCTATATAGAACTTTAAATAATCTTTGAGGAGAACTATTATGTGTCATTGGTATGGGCAGTGACGTACTCGGTGTTGACGTTACATGAATATTTTTTATATTTTACCCACTTCATCTTCAAATACTACGAAAACTTAAGTCTGAATCACTTCTCACCCTTCACTTGCACCACTTGTACTTCGACTGTGGTAAAATCCCCCCGTCTGGTCGCAAATAGCACCCACGGCTGCAGAAAGCTCCTCCATTGCTACAACCGGTCTCCGAATGTATGACGACAGTCCCCTAGACTTGAGAACATCACAATCCCATGTACTTTATGATAAGTAAACCTAACGTTGGCATCAACGCCTCAACAAAGATCCTTTATAGCTTTATTATCTTAGTCGAAAGGTCGCTTTTGCTAGATCCTCAAACAGAGGACAAATGGTTGGGTGCCTACTTTCTTCGACGCGTGTTTACTCCATAAACACGGGCAGATGAGGGGCATTTGTAGACACCCCATTTTCGACCTTTTGAGATCATATGTAACATCTTAACTATTATATTTTAGGCCCCAATTCCTGTTGACAAAGAGTCAAAGGTCGAGCCAGAACTCTAACAATATATTCCCTATTTGAAAGCCAATATGTGAACTTTTCTTATCGGACTTTGGTATTTTAACAATGCTTTAATATGATTAAATTTTTGGGCTTTAAAGTTTCGCAAAAAAGTTTATCATTTGACAGTTAGAAATTTGACCAAATTGTAAAAAAATTAATTTTGTTCTTGAATTGGAATGTTGACTATTTATTCTTTGAGAATTTTGATCCGAGACTATTTTTATTGTATTCAAATGGGGGATATTTCGTTATTTACATGTAATATCTTAAGTAAATGTTAAGAAAAGAGTATTGACATTTACTTAAATGATATTTACGTAAATATGCATGTCTGTCTATTCCTCTGTGCCTGTTTATCCCGGTCTATAACTTGCCTAACTCTCTACCAAAATTATCAGCATAAGAATGTGTATAATTGTAACTATACGCATGAGGTTATGCGTATAATTCAATTCTATGCATAACTTCATACGCATAATTTGTGTCGACCACTACCCAAACTCTGTTGAACTCGCAATTATATGGAATTATATAGATATAATTGAATTATATGCATGGTTTCATGCGTATAATTCGACCCAATCCCTCGGGAAGCCGGCTTCGAGTCGGACTAGGATTAACTCATAGAGCCAAGCTCCTAATCGACCTTCCAATTATACGATGGAATTCTAGCGTATGATTGGAACTATAGGCATAATTATAGGCGTATAATTCAAATTATATGCTAGTTTTCTAGCATATAATATGGCCTATATGCTATATATAGCCTCCCTTCTTTTTGAACAACATTCATTCACTTATTATCTTTGAAAGTTTCGAAGTTGGCTCTGAAATTTCGAAATGGAAACAGTTCAACTCTAAACATTTGGGTTTAGAACTTTAACTTCTAGAAATTTCGCTGAGTAAGCGTTCTAGTTGGGGTTGGCCCTTCTACTTCACTTCTCGAACCTTCCAAATAGAGATAAGGCTAACCCTAGAGCCTTTCCCTTAGGATACCCTTTTTTAAATTATTAACCTTAGATCCAATTAGGTCCATACCACTCTTGCATATTTTCAAAACATCATGGCCTTTAAATCGATTTGCTCAAGGGAGCCAATGGAGGGTACTCGGGAACGGATTCGATTCTCCCATGCGTAACATGCTAACACACCCTTTTTAGTTTAGAACTTTTAGGTTAGATTTCTGAATTAGATAAAATTAGGCAACCCTAGCTGCTAAATCGGCAAGCTGGTACTTAGTATAGGAGTCCAATCCACAATCCCCTACCTAAACCTTGTGATCAGTGACGTTCTTCGGCGTCGATAAATATTCGTAAGTGGCGATCACATATTTGTTAGTAAGCACTTTGCTACTAACACTCCTTTTTTTGCAAGATACTTTATTTGTTAGTGAGTCTGTTTGTCACCAACACATTGTTTTATAGGTTTATTTGTTGCTTAACTCTTTTAATTTTGTTTGTCACTAACGTCTCTGTAGCAGGTTTGTTTGCTGCATTATTAATAATATTTTGTTAAGTGAGTTTGTTGTCAATGACATTGATTTTGTAGCTTTGTGTGCCACATAACCCCTCATATGAATGTTAATAAGTTTGTTTGTTGTTAATGTTCGGTCTGGGAAGTCTGTTTGTTGCTTGACCTTTAAACTAGCAAGCCTGTTTGTTGTTAGTTCACCTTCACCGTCTTATAAACCGAGTCCCAAGTAACCAACTTGGAGCATTTTCCTAAATCCAAGAGGGTTCCCGAAAAACGTGTACCAACAGTGTTTGCTGATACATATCTTAGAAGATTATTCAACAAGCCAGGACACTCCTCCTTATTAGTCCAAGACATACAATCAGCCAAATTAGCACCCAATCACACTACGAAGTCCACACACCGATTAAGTTCTCTCCAAGAATCCTCCACCTTGTAGCTAAGAAACTGCTGGAGTGATCTCTGAATTTTCTCTATCTAACGCATGTGTCTCCAAGGCTTTCAAATTTGGTCGCTAATAGAAAGAGCAACCACTAAATTATCAGTATTAATCTCTAACTTCTCAATGCCAATCTGGGAGGTTAAAATTCTTTCCTGTTGTATAGCTGAAAGTTCTACCTCAAGAATGTGTTTGCTCATAATTGAACCAACTTATCTGCGTACCAAGTTTCCTTCTTGATCAAAGATTAAACCCCCAATACCTGCTTTATCATCAAGAGAGAACCATCAATGTTTAGCTTCATGAATCCTTGCTTAGGCTTCTTCCAAGAGATATAATTATAGGTATTTTAGGTCACATGCTTGATGTGACACAGATTTAGAATATCTTCCTCATTAAGGGAACAACTAATGCGTCCTGATCTCCATCCATCTTTATAATTATTTCCTCAATAATTTTCCTGAGCAGAATCTTCTAGTGAGTATTGAATCGTTGTTCTGCTCATTCCATACAATCCAGATAAAGGCTGAGAATGCTACTTTGATCATTTCAGCTCTCCTATTCTTCATCCCTTTCACCATTTCTTTACACTGCGCTACTCTTGGTCAATATCCCCAATAGTATATATTCTTACCATTATGTAGCCTTGTAAATAAGGTCTCCATTCAGCTGTATATGAACCGATCCCATTCAGTTGTATTTGGCCCTTGCACTTCATGTTAGCCACATGGTAGAGCCTAGGTTAGATACGTAGATGTGCATTTATGTATCTTGAATAAACATGTGAAAATTGTGTTTAAGGATCCAAGTTACAATCCCTCTTTTATTTAATTTGTGCAAAGAAATGTAAATATTATGTGTGATCAAGTGAAAGGCTATCAAGAAATCGTATTAAAAAAAAAAAAAGGAAGAAAAAGAAAAGAAAAGATAAAGCTCAAAGTTATCCAAGTGATGCAATGTGTAGTGGCATCAATATCATTTTCGGAACCTTCACGAGTATCAAACTTGAAATGGAATGCAAAGCATAGTATGCAATGGCAAATGAGTTGTAAAGTCTTAGATTTATAGTAAGGTGAATTTATCCTACAACTTGACCATGATGTTGGATAGACGTGTTGTATATTTACTTTGGTAGACCGAAAACTTTAATCATGTGGCAAAACCTTCACGTACAGTCAAACCCTAAACCTTCACGTACAGTCAAATACTTCTAAGTATTGTATTTTCCTTAACGGTTGGATTAATGGCTTTGATTTGGTGCTTGATTTGCTTCTGGCACTACAAAAAATAAGACCATTAGTGGCAGTTTTTTGCTCCAAAAAACTGCCGCTATTAATAAAAAACCTATTAAGACTATTAGCGGCAAGGGTATTAGCAGCAGTTTTTTTGTTAATAGCGGCAGTTTTTGGCTGTCACTAATAGTCTTGTTTTTTGTAGTGTCGGTAAGAGCAAAAGGATTTAATTCTATCTCATGTCGAATTCAAACTAGTGAGGAATACGATGAGAAAAAGATGAAATTTGTTAAAGAATGAAGAACCTTGTCATTTTTATCTTTCTTAGTTTATAAGATTTTCTTTTAGTTTGTAGACACCCAAAATCGGCCCAAGGCTTGATTGGACCATACTTCAAGAGCGCGTACTCCCGAGTTTTCAAAAGCACCTCCCGAACCCTTAGAACTTAACGCAAACCTTTAGAACTCATCCTGGACCTTTAGGAATCAATCTTCACCCTTAGTGTGACAGCTTGACTTTTTCACACGAATTTCTATGAAAGGCTGGGTCACCAAATGATTATCTAGTTTCCCTTACACATGATGATGGGGAAATCGAACCGTCCGATGCCTTCTTAGGCATGTTCTCTCATACAGAATACCAAATAGATAACACATGGCACTATTTCGATTCCAATTATATATGCGACATAATCCAAACTGACAAAATAACCACCGGTGATGGCCAACCGTCACCTAAACAGTGGTTCAAAATGGTACACAATAATACAAATTTAATTCCAATAATTTACTTACACACAACAAAATCTATCACTAATAAACTGAACTAAAGAAAATATCCTTTCGGAGGAAGCTCCTCTGCTTCTAACATATAATCAAGGTCCCCTAACTTAGGATCCTGATCCACACCTACACCTGTGATATAAATGTCGGGATGAGCAAACAGTCTAAGCTCAGTAGGAAAAAGATCAAGATTAACTTATAGTTTAGGAAATTGAAACACATATTCAAAGTCATAATCAACAACAATTATGATATTAAAACTGAATCAAATGAAGATCCTTCAAATATAACTTCATGTTCAAATAGAATTCAAAAGCATTGATATTCAACATAATATTCAAACAAAATTCGAAAATTCATGTGACTTTGATTTCTATTCATTTCTTACTTCTTATTCGCTATGCTTCATTCATTAAATGACTTAAATTGTAGCTTAAGTAACTCCAATGCGGTTATAGAGTTGTTGAGCCAAATTTCGATGGAAGTCCCCCTGACCATCCATGTTCAATGAACACTTACAAATGTATGGTATAAACTGCCGTACTGGTTCACAGTGGATGATATAAACCGCCATACCTGTCCTTATGGGGTTTTGCTCACACAATCCTTAATGCTTAAATCATTATACAATGCGTAAATCACATTCATGAAATATCACTAATATTCATAATTCGAAGATTTCATTTTCATCAAATCAAAGGTTCAGAATTGATATTAAATTTCAATGATTCACTTCGGAGTTCGAGCATTCGATGAAACATATAATTTATATGGTTATTTCAAAATCAAATTCATGTTAATCGTATCGCATATCTATGTATCAAAATCAAAATGGGAATTTAGTATTGAGATTTCCCTACCTTAAGTTGGTGCCTTTCAAAATGATCCAAAGGTTCTTTTCTACATCTCCCACTCTTAACCTAGATCACATCAAGACCGTACTACATGTCAATGACCAAAAAATCATATGGTTCAAAGTTCCTCTAAGTTTTTCTAAAGAAAACAGAAGTAGTAAAAAACAGGACAAATTGATCGATCGATTACAAAATCAAACGGTCAGTTTCCAATTCGATCGATCGATTTTATAAAATCAATCGTTCGATTCCTTCAGAAAACTGGCACCTTTGTTGCTAGACTCGATTGATCGATTTCTAAAATTGATTGATCAGTTTCAAATTTGAACAATCGATTTTCTAAGGTAGGGAAAATCGATCGATCGATTTTATCCAGAATTTTATACACCTCCCTGTTCCATACCAGTCGATTGATTGATTTCTAAAATCGATATCGGTTTCAAATTCGAACGATTAATTTCTTCAAAATTTTTTTACAGATCTCTATCCTATCAAAATCGATCATTTGATTATGGTAGATTATATAGCCCATCAGGCTCTTCTTCCTTGATCCATTTTTTAATCAAAACTAACCCAAATTGAATCAAACTTTATCCATTCATAGTTCTGAACTTAGATTAGCTAATTATCATGTGATAACGCAAAAGTGCTCACCTTTCTCTGTCGTATACACAACTCTCGACGATCGTTACCAAAGAGAGTTTCAGAGTGGGTTTCGAAGTAGATCTTACGTTGTTTCTTGGTGATCGAGATCGACAGAGCTCAATGTGAAGGTCCACACTAGGACATGTCAATCTTGTGCAACCATGGGATTTTTGACGAACCAATCACGGCGATGCGCTCTCTAGCAAAAAATATAGAGTCGCCACCCGGAGCTTTCGGTGTCTCGGGAAACCTAGTTCATTTTTATGAGCACCGAAGTGCTAAAAATATGACTCTGATTCCAATCAACACCAAAGGCTCTTGGGTAGGGGCTTCGGTTATTGATCGGGAAGGTGTTAGGCACCCGATCAACTCGCTTAAAGGGGTCTCTACTAATGGCTAAAAATAAAATGAAGTAAAAGAAAAGAAAATAGCTTTCTCTTGTCCAAAAGGGCTTAGAATCCTATTTGTGCCCCTCCGTCTCTACCGAAAAGTCGCGACGTAATGGCACGAATGGGAGGGTGGAGGGAGCTAGAAAGAGATAGGAGAAGAAAGGGGAGAGCCGGAGCCCTCGAGCCCTTATAGCACCGTAGGAGAGCCTTGAGTGGCTTGCTTTGATGAGCTCTTGAAGGCTTGTATGGTGGAAAGAGGGGTTCTAACCTCTAAGGCTTGCTAGCTAAGAAGTAGAGAGGGAAGGTAAATGGGTAGCGTATACCTAAACTAAGGGATCTAAGGTAAAAAATATCACTCAAAGGAGGTTTTGAAATTATGGATTTTGTATGGGAAGTGTGCGCCAAAGGGAGAAAGATCTTCTCACTTTAAGCTCTTTCTCTCTTAGGCCAAAATTTTCAACCATTAAACCAAGGGATAGGGGTCTCTATTTATAGGAAATGAGTAGATTAGGAGAGTGTTTAGATGCTAATCAAGGTTTAAAATTAAGAAATCTAGCATCTAATATTTCCTATGGTTTCAAGGGCTTAGAGAAGTGTAAAGATGAACTTTAATGGTGGATGATGGGTTAATGGTTTAGATCACTTATGGGTTGCAAATAGGTATTAAAAGGGTGCACCAAAGTTATCAAAACACACCCCAAGGACTGAGGTGGTCAACAAGTCAAACCCTAACTTCAAAATTTGAGGCAAAAACTAAAAGTCACTGTTCATATGCCTAGCGCAACTATTAGTAGCGCCAGACAAATGTACAGTAAAAAAGTTCTCTACAGGAGCCTGGAAGTTGGCTCCGCGAGGGGTGGGGGGACCCATTTATACCTGACACAACTATTAGTTGTGTCAGGCCATTTTTGGGGGAAAAAGGCCTGGCGCAATTATTAGTGTGCCAGGCAAATTCTGGGGAAAAATGGCTTCGCGTAACTATTAGTTGCACCAAGCAAAAATTCTTCCAAAATGATCCGATTTTTAAATGGTCATAACTTTTGATATATAACTCTGATTAAGGTGATGTTTAGCTCATTAGAAAGCTGGAGAAGTCCTCTTTCTAATGATATATGATTTGATATCAGTAAAAGACCTTAGATAGTCCTGGTACACCACTCTTCATCCATTACTCGGGAAGTTTAGGTTTAGGGTTCGAAATGGGTTCTAAGGGTCGGGATTGGTTTCTAAAGGTTCGAGATAGGTTCCTAAGGGATATAGGGTGATTCCTAAGGGTTTGGGGTGATTACTAAGGGTTCCATACATGTCATTAAAAACTTGGAAATGCGCCTCTCTCAAAATGTGTTTCAATCAAGCCTTAGGCCAAATTTGGGTGTCTACAGATGCTCCTTTTTGGTATCCGATCACTAATGATCGAATGCCAAAGAAAAGAGACATCCGAAGAGGCCCAAGGCATTATTGATAAGTATACTATATTCAGAACAAACTTCAAACATCAGATGAGTAACATGGTGAGAAAACGAAAGCCCTGGATGTCAGGCTAAACATTCGTTTCTCATGATAATTAGTCCCCAAGTGCTTAGTGACATTACTGGGCATAACCAAGTTGGAACGAGTTACGAAAGCCCTGTATGTCAGGCCAAACATTCGCTTCTCGAGATGATTTGAAGGTATTTAATGTTTAAGATTCATTCTGAATGCAACAGCTTCGTAAGTAAGAGGAGTGATCGACCCACATTCAAAGATAGGCACTACGCAAGGCTCCAAAGTTTGCATCCAATCCTATAAGGCATTTGATTGCCTCATTGACTGGTAGCGGGTGCCCCTACCTGAAGCAGGGTTCAAAATCTTTGGGTGAACCCAACGATCTTGAAGTTTATTTAGCATGACTACTCGAGCGGTGCGAATACAAGTCGCAACGCTTTTCGGGAGGACGTGCCATTTTCGAATACGTGCCCCAGATCAACATGACCTAGAGCATCCAGCTTCAAGTATTGCTAAATAGATCAAACCAATCATTGGTTGTCTCCCAAAAAGGGGCATCCAATCCTTGCTTCCGCCGACAATAATCATAAACATTAATTAACTATGCATAAATATACACCCATCAGGGGCGATAAGCAATAATAAAGGCGAAGGAAGCCCCAACCCGGACCTGCTCGGGTATAATTTACGAGAACAAACGACCATCATATGGATACCTAGACGCATATGTACACTTTAAATGGATACCACTGCCCATACATGTTTTAAGCCTACAGAAAATAAAAGGGAAATGAACCCTTCTGAATACATGGTTGCACATAGTTTGGTTGATACATAATCTCATTCTCAACAGGTTGGTCTCAACCAATGATTGACCTTTTCCAACGAAGAATCTGAAGCTTAAGATATTTAAGTTCATATGAATCTAAAATAGAGCGCTCATCGCAAAGATTTAGCAGTGGAGTCGACTCAATCGAAACATTGACTGTTTGATTGGGACTAACACCGTTGCTCCTTCCTTGAAGTAGGATCTAGAATCCAAGGTGTGCCTTAGACTTAAAATGTTACTATAGCATAGTGGTGTTGCTGATAAAATATTGATATTTTATTGCATCAAAACACGCATGTGCGTAGCTCTATGGGGAAGCACATATTTATTCTTTCTTTTTCAAAATAATTTTCTCTCTCTTTTTTTTTAATAGACCTAATGTCAGTGGTGAGATGCTTCATCTGATTTGTCCATTGCTAAGAAGTTGCCCGCTTCAAGGTTTCAGACCGTGTGATGTTCCTGCATATTCTCGAGAAAAGGTCAGTCCCTTTTTTGTTTATTTATATATAAAGAAAATGCATCCTAAACAACAGAAGGAAAAATAGATTTCTATCAACATTTTTTTATTTTCAATATATTTTTTTGGATTTTTGTTTTCGGAGATTTTTTTTTTATTTTTCTTCATTTTTGAGATTGAAATATGATGCTAGAAATATAAGTAGAAATATATGCACATTTTTTGGTATTTGGATTTTTCTTGATTTTTTGTTTTTCGCTTTCTCTCTCTTTTTTTTTTATGCCTTGACAGTGAGACGGAGTAACGGGTCACATTTTGAGCATAGTCAAACTCTTTCATGCAGTCAGACCTGAGTGAGTTTCCAGATTTTACCACGCCAAAACGTTGATCCCTTTGGATTGAGTTAAACCTTTCTCCTTACCTCGGGTCATACGTTTGACGGTGCGGTTTCACAAAGATAATTCTGGTCGGGACCCGATTAGAACTGGCATGAATGGCCTAGTCGGACAAGAGGGTACAGGAAGAGTAATAAAAGGGGTCCTCAAACATCAATCTTCTCAATCAGTCCAAACCTTTCTTTTTCAATTTTTTCTTTTTTTTTTTTTATTTATCTCCTTTATTTACCTGTGGCGCCCTTTCGGGTTTGCACCACATCCATGGGTTTAGCTCTCTTACCCCAAGCGTCCTTTCGGGTTTTCACCTGCTCCGCACAAGCTCGTTGTTGATGAATTCTATTAGTAGCTTGGGTACTTGTCTGGTATTATTTTTGGGATATGTACATGGGTATTTTTGGATTATCTATGTACTTGGTGGCCACTGTTTTCTATTATTTACTATAGATATTTACTTACTTTTTATACATTCTATAGGAACCACTATTGGGAACCATTGTTTTGAGTGATGGATGTCCATCACCAGTGGTTCTTCTTGGTTCCTTTTTGAGGATGTATATTCTTTTGATTTACATATATGTATTATTTTGTTCCTTTCTTTATTTTAGAGCCTTATATGATGACTCGATCTGCCACTTTAGATCATTTCTGCTAGTTGAGCAGACACTCCTTGGTTTGTTCTGGGGATCATCAAGGTATATGATCCTAATGGCATGGGTTTCTGAGTACAGAAATTTGGGCTGTCACACTCTCACTGTGCAACAGACTCAATTTTAATCGGATCAACTGTTATACCAGTCTCAGAGATGACATGGCCCAAGAAACTGACCTGCTCGAACCAAAACACAAACTTGCTGAGTTTTGCATATAATTTGTGGTCTCTGAGTGTTTGGAGAGCCACTAGTAAGTGCTGTCATGCTTTTTGCTTATTCTCGAATAGATGAGAATATCATCTACAAAAATAATGATAGATTTGTCGAGGTGTGGTTTGAATACCTGGTTCATTAAGTCCATGAATGACGTTGGTACGTTTGTCAACCCAAATGGCATTACTAGAAACTTGTAGTGGCCATACCTTGTACGGAATGCTGTCTTCGAAATATCTTCAGCCTTAATCTTCAACAGATGGTAGCCTGACCTCAAATCAATCTTTGAAAAGAATTTTGCACCTTACAGTTGATCAAAGAGGTCATCAATTCGTAGAAGTGGATAGCAATTTTTGATCATCAACTTATTCAATTGATGATAGTCAATGCAAACCCGCATGGAACCATCTTTCTTCTTAACAAATAAAATAGGTCCTCCCCAAGGAGACACACTAGGCCTGATGAGCTTTTTATCCAGTTATTCCTGCAACTGCTCCTTGAGTTCTTTCAATTCAGCTAGTGCCATTCAGTATGGTGCCTTTAACATTGGTTCGGTGCCTGGAGCTAGATCGATCGTGAACTTTATTTCTTGATCTGGTGGTAGTCCAGCGAGATCCTCAAGAAATATGTCTGAAAACTCGCATCCAATTGAAATGGCATCGATGTCATTCTTCTCTTCCCGTTGCTCTTGCAAGAAAGCTAAGTATCCACTGCACCTGTTCCTCATAAGACGCTCTGCTTGGATGGCAGAGATTAATGGTGCATAGGTTGGTTGATGCCATAAAATATGAATGCTTGACCCCCTCTGTAGCAAAAAGTGACCAGCTTTTTTCGACAATCGACATTCACATTGAGTGGATAACCAGTCCATGCCAAGGATCATGTCAAATCCTTGCATATCTAATAGGATTAAATCGGCCACTAATTCATGATCTTCATAATCCGTGATGGAGACGATAACTGATCGATACATTGTGTCGGTGCTAACAGAATTTCCTGTTGGAACTGACACGGCCAAGATAAAATCTAGGGGCTCGGGAAAGACTTTCAATCTTATCGCTAGCTGCGGAGTTACAACCAAGTGGGTAGACCTTGGGTCTATCAAAACTTGTGCCTCATAACAACAATAGTCACTCTCTTTATACATTTGTAAGGTACCTAGGTTTTATATATACTACTCAATCAGATGTGTACGAAAGAAATTTTGACATGCAAAAGTAGAAATGTAAAGGACTATATGATTTTATGCACCTTCTTAATCAAAAATAAAGGAAAATAAGTTGACAATTTATAGGCAATCATACCGTGGATCACATCATTCATTGTTTGGGCATCCTGTGCCGAGACGGCATAGGCTCTACCATGCACTGTAGGTCATGAGGATCTCAAATTCATTGTCGGAGGCCTCTGAGTCATCGCCCGTGCTTTCGATCCTTTCTTCCATTTGGGGCAATCTCTAATCAGATGTCCCTGTTTGCCGCACTTGAAACACCCACCCATCGTCCACTTGCATTCCTCTGTTTTATGTGGCTTCCCACACCGCGTACACTTCTCAATCAGCACGGATGAACCAACATGTGAAATATGTTGTCCTCTCGACACCCTAGTAGTAGCAGGAGTGGAAGGCCGGAATGGTCTCATTGACACCGAGCCAACTGAGCTCGAATACATGGACTGACTAGGCCGACTCAGTGTCGAATAAGTGGACTGAAAAGGTTGACTCGATGTCGACATCAACATCCTTTGTTTCTTGCTCAATTGCCCGAAATCAGAAGATTGCATCTGACTCGCTCTTTTCTTGTTCTGTATATCTCTCCTCTGATACATATATTCTAAGTCTTGCTTGGCAATAAGTGCCAATTCAATGACCTCTGTAGAGGTATTCGCTCTGAACAAAAAATTCTTCCCTTGATGGCGGGTTTCAAACCATGCTAAAACTTCTTCACCCTCATTAGTTTCGTGGCAACGTGAAGAGGTGTGAACTTAGAGAGCCTTGTGAATTCAGCTTCATACTCACGCACGGTCATCTGACCCTGCTCCAATGCCACGAACATAACCTCACAATGATCTCTTACAGCATCCAGGAAGTATTGTTCATTAAACTCATACGTAAATCGTGCCCACGTCCATGGAGAAACTAGGATCTCTCGCAATCTGACCCTCTTTACAGATTTCCACCAAGCATCTACCGCTCCAGTCAGTTGGAAGGCAGCCCAACTAACTTTTTCCTCCTCAGTACTCGGAATCAACTGGAGAAGCTTCTCCATTTAGTTTGTCCAATCCTCTGCTTCAAGTGGGTAGGTTGACCTTGGAAACTCGGAGGGTTCATCCTCTTGAACTCATGGAATCCTGAGGGTGGACGTCTCGCTGCAAGTTGGGCCATTGTGTTGACCATTGTCTCCAACAACTGCCCATGTAATACTTCATTACCTCCTCCACCAACTGGGATGGTGTTAGGACTCTCATCATTACTTCCTTCCCCCAATGGGATGGTATTAGGGCCAATGGGGATTCCGACACCACTTGGTATGTCCTCATAATCCAGAACGTCACTCATGAGGACCGTCCTCGGTCTGCCTCTATCTCTACCTCTTACTCGTGAGGCCATACTGATCTATCAATGATCGAACAAAATTTGATCAATACTTTTTGTGACAAAATCAGGACAATGGCAGACTTTTTCATGAGACCTAAAACCTAGGCTCTGATACCAACTGTGACAGCCCGACTTTTCCACACGAATTTCTAGGAAAGGTCGAGTCGCTAAATTACTATCCAATTTCCCTTACACATGATGATAGGGAAATCAGAACGTCCGATGTCTATAGGCATGTTCTCTCAGACAGAATACCAAACATATAACACATGACACTATTTCGATTCTAATTCTATATATGACATAATCCAAACTGATAAAATAACTGCCAGTGACGACCAATCGTCACCTAAACAGTGGTTCCAAACGGTACACAATTATACAAACTTAATTCCAGTAATTTACTTACGCACACCAAAATATATCACCAATAAACTGCACTGAAGAAAATAGTCTTCTGGTGGAAGCTCCTCCCATGCTTCTAACACATAATCAGGGTCTTCTAGCTCAAGATCCTGATCCACACCTACACCTATGACATAAATGTCGGGATGAGCGAACAGTCTAAGCTCAGTAGGAAAAAGATAAATATTAACTCATATTTCATGCATTTGAAACACAGGTTCAATGACATAATCAACAGCAATTATTATATTAAAACTGAATCGAATGAAGATCTTTCAAATATAACTTTATGTTCAAATAGAATTCAAAAGCATTGATATTCAACATAGTATTCAAACAAAATTCGAAAATTCTTGTGACATTGATTTCTATCCATTTCTTTCTTCTTACTTGCTATGCTTCGTTCATTAAATGACTTAAATTGTAACTTAAGTAACTCCAACATGGTTATACATTGTTGAGCCAAATTTCGATAGAAGTCCCCCTAACCATCCTTGTTCGATGAACACTTACAAATGTATGATATAAACCGTCGAACTAGTCCATGGTTGATGGTATAAACCGCCATACCGGTCCTTATGAGGTTTTGTTCACACAATCCTTAATCCTTAAATCACTATACAATGCATAAATCACATTCATGACATATCACTAATATTCAGAATTCAAAGATTTCATATTCATCAAATCAATGGTTCAGAATCGATATTAAGTTTCAATGATTCACTTCGAAGATCGAGCATTCAATGAAACATATAATTTAAATGGCTATTTCAAAATCAAATTCATGTTAATCGTATCACGTATCTATGTATCGAAATCAAAATGGGAATTTAGTATTGAGTTTTCCCTACCTTCAATCCGGTGCCTTTCAAATGATCCAAAGGTTCTTTTCTACATCTTCCATTCTTAACCTAGATCACATCAAGGCCATACTACATGTCAATGACCGAAAAATCATATGGTTTAAAGTTTCTCTGAGTTTTTCCATAGAAAACAGAAGTAGCAAGAAACAGGACAAATCGATCAATCAATTTCAAAATTGAATGGTCGGTTTCCAATTCGATCGATCAATTTTCTAAAATCGATCGTTGGATTCCTTCAGAAAATTGGCACCTCTATTGTCAGACTCGATCGATCAATTTCTAAAATCGATTGATCGGTTTCAAATTTGAACGATCGATTTTCCAAGGTAGGGAAAATCAATTGAATGATTTTCTCCAAAATTTTATACACCTCCCTATTCCATACCGATCGATTGAACAATTTATAAAATTGATCGATTGGTTTCAAATTCGAACGATCGATTTCTTCAAAAAATATTTACATATCTCTGCCCTGCCAAAATCGATCGATCGATTCAGGAATCGATCATTCGATTTTGGCAGATTCTATAGCCTATTGGGCTCTTCTACCTTGATCCATTTTTCTTCAAAACTTACCCAAATCGAATCAAACTTTATCCATTCATAGTTCTAAACTTAGATTAGCTAATTATCATGTGATAACGCAAGAATGCTCACCTTTCTCTGTCGTATACATGGCTCTCGATGATCATTGTCGAAGAGTTTTTCGAAGTAACACGCCTACGATGATTGGTTCTCTTTCTTTCAAACACACACTCTCAAGCTCTTAGATCTAATGGTCAGGATCGCGAGAGAGATTGGAAGCTATGATTATCTTCGTGATGGAGACCAAGGAATTTGTGGAGCAATCTTGGCTTGGGTCTCACAAGAGGTTAGTGGAGAAGAAGCACTCTCTCTCTACACTACTCTTACAAACAAACCCAAATGAAATATCTTAGATATTTCATTTCACTTAACTTTAAGGGCCTGCTTGGGTGTTGAACACGCACACCACGGTCCGAAGCACGGTTCCTCATCTAAGGTCAAAATGACTTTTGACATCACTTTTCGCACACATCTTACATTAATTAATATTCATTCTAAAATTTTAAGGTGGTATCGATCACCGTGCCAAACACGCACATGGGGTCGGACGTGTTCAGGTTCAGAATTTTTTGGGACGTTACACTTAGAAAGCCTAAATCGGAGCCAAAGAACCCGATTTGAACCAATCAAAATAGCGGATAGAAAGAGGAGTACCAATATTTACATAGATATCTACTAGAGTTGAGGCCTATACCTTTGGAAAGTATAGATTCCCAGCTTTCCAATGAGCCAAGAATTGTCAAATTCCAAGTTGTACATCAAAAGTTATGGCAAATTAAAAAATGCAGAGAAATGCTGGAATTTACACATGCGTGCATAATATGCACGCAAAGGCAATTTCTTTGGGCTCCAGCACTGGTTCTAAACCTCCAGCTTCTAAACCAGGTCACTGTTCCTATGGCATGCGTGCATAATATGCACGCATGCCTTAAAATTTTATTTTTTTCTCAAAAATGGCAGATTTCAGATTTGGAGATTGACTTGTGGACCATCCCAGACTTCAAGGTGTATTCCTTTAGGATTGATATGCCACTCCCTACCTTCAGTTTCACCCTTTTACCATCCAACCCATTACCCTATCATCTACCATTAAACCCAATTCACACTTCTCTAAGCTTCCTTAAAACCTAGAAAACCATAGATGGGCCATTACCTAATTTCTAAACCAATTAGCCACTACAAAAAAGTGGTAAGTGACGTTGGTTTAACAACGTTTGAGTAAAAGGGCCACCAAAAATACCTTTCAACGGTGCTTGTGATAAAAGCGCTACTAATTGTTAATGATTTCTTTTTGTGTCACATTGATGACGGCGTCGACTGTGAAAAAGATGCGCTAATACAATATCTGCGGCTCTTTATTTTGTAAATGCCATTATATAAGAAATTAAGCGTGACATTTTTTATTAGACGTCGCGATTTAAAACATTATGTGCGGCATTTTTTATTGGACGCCGCAATTTAAAATAATTTACGGCGCTTTATTTTATGAACGCCACTATTCAGGAAATTAAGCGCAACATTTTTTATTGAACGTCGCAATTTAAAACATTATGTGCGACATTTTTTATTGGACGGCACGATTTAAAATAATTTGTGGCGCTTTATTTTGCTAACGCCACTATTCAAGAAATTAATCGCGACATTTTATATTTGACGCCGCGATTTAAAACACTATGCGTGACATTTTTCTTTATTAAATGCCGCCATAGACGTAGGTATTTAGAAGGTGGGAATGAAATATTGGTGCGCGCCTTAATTAGAATGGGGTATTAGGGTTGGGATCAGAGAACTCAAAATCCAAGGGGATTGGGGAACGCATGTCAATTAGAAAGGTGGTTTTCCTGTTTTCCTCTTAGTCCATCGTCTTCTCCAAAGAACACATCTCCAAGGTTCAGTTGGGTGCTAATCTGACTAGATCGGTTTTTTGAGGTATTTTCTCTATTTTTTCTATTAGATTTTTTAGGTTCTATTTAATTTAGAAGAACCCAGTTGGGTAATCTTGTGTTTTTTGGCTGTTGATTTATCTTTTTTTTTTTTTTTTTAGAAAAACCATTTTCAATTTATGGGTTTTGGAATTATTCAGGGTATTTTAAATATAATTTTTTGATTAGAGGAGAAACATAGATCCAAAAATATTGGTTTTTTTTTTTTTGGCTTTTCCAAGGTTTTGTTCATCAAGATTTAAGTCTCTGTTGATTAAAAACCAGGGCCATTTATTCATAAATTTCTTTTGCTTTTGGTGATTTCTATGTGGGTTTTGGCTCAAGAACTTGGTGTTCAACCCTTGATTTAATAACCTAAATTTTTAGATCTTTCATCTCATATAGTTTTTCTATTGATCTCAATGGTTTTTGGTTTAATACGTTACAAAACCCATCTCAAGAAGATAAAAGAATGTCTTCTTCCTACCATTAGCCCTAAACTCTGAATCTGAATCTGATCCTCGAAACGAGTGGGTTGGCAGATTCTGGACCCTTTGATTAGACCATGGTAGATTTCGTGCCCATCTAAGCCTATACTGGCTTCTACAAACATGTTTCAATGTTGAATTGGCTCTATTGGAGTGAGCATTTTATCCCCTTTTTAGTGTCTTATTCAGCTTAATTTAGTTTTATTTTGAGGTTCTATGTTTTATCATATGTAATATGATTTTATATAATTTGTTATTTCCTCAATGTTATGGATTATGGGTTTGGTTGAGTAATTTGTTATGGGTTTTGTTGTTTATATATATATATATATATATATATTTTTTTTTGTTAGCTTAGTATTTTCAAATGGGATAGGGCATACACCTTCAGGGAATTCTGTGTGAAGAAAAATCCCATTCACTAGAAGATTCTGGGTTTTGTTTTACTTTAGCTACAGGCATGTAATGATCTCTTAAGTTTCTACTTAGTAGATTGTTAAGTTCCTCTTCCTTAGTTGTGAGAACATCAGGACTTTTGTTCTTGATTCTTCATTATACTTGGTTTTTATTTATATAAAAATGTGTGTCTCATGCTTTTAGCAAGGCAATATTTTTTCTAAATGTATTCACATGTTCCCTGGTGATGTACTCAGACATGGCTTCAGGCCTTTTCTTTTTTCTTTTAGCTAGCCATCCATAGTCATAACCTCAACACATGCACGTGTGTTCATGGACAGGCATAGAAAACCCGAGAGATATATTCTTCTATACATTTATAAATTCATGCATGGAAAAAAATATCCTTTTTGGAAGTTGCTTGATGTTTGTTTGCTAAAAATAGGCAATATTAAGACTTTCACCTTTAGTTGACATTAAATCTAGATCTGGGTCATGGTGATGGGTACTTGTTCTAGATTTATATTACGGGCCGTCACCCTAATGATACTAAAGGTAGTCTCTTACAATGCAATATCATTAACATGGGCAAGAGGTGCATAACGAACTAGTGCACAATATAATTAATGTTCCCTTGATCATTGACCTATTTGGTTCAATGACAAGTTTTTCATTCTTCAAGTCTACAACATTAACCCTTTGTGTTCTTTATTTTCCTCTTTCTCTTCTTAGAGTTGGGAATTAAGTATATTGTTGCTATCATCATATTTATTTTGTTTAAGGCATTTAACATAATCTTATTTATTTTGTGCAGTTGTTTCTTTTATATTTATTTCATTAATGTCTTTCTCTACTCTACATTTTCATTATCATGTTTTTTTTAGGATTTTCAGTATATGAAGAAGGTAGTGGTCAGGATCATCCAACCTTTTTCATTATGGATAAGAGTTGGATTCAAAAGCGTAGGGCTTCCGAAGTGTACATTCATGGGGTGAAAAGATTTATCGACTTTGCAATATCCCATGGAGTACCTGTTCATGAAAGGTTCTTGTGTCCCTACACGAAATGTTGTAATGCACACTATCAGGATGAGGGTGCATTATATGAGCATTTGATATACAATGGGTTCATCCAAAATTATACTATATGGAGTTTTCATCGAAAGGATGTTATTTCTACAAATTATAGGCAAGATGATGTGATAGACAATGGGTCCGATGAAGATGACGTCGAAGACAACATGAAGACTATGGTGCATGATGCATTTGAAATTCTAGTTCCAACAGAAGTCCATGACGGTTTAGTAGATGGAACAAATGATTTACTCAATGAAAGTGCTGCAAAATTATACAGATTAGCACATGTTATCGAAAAAGATTTATATCCGGGGGTGTAAATCACATACGACATTATCTTTCATTATTAGGTTATGACAAATCAAATGTTTAGGTGGTTGGAGTAATAAGTCCTTTAGTATGTTGCATGATTTGTTATGACAAGCTTTCCCTGAGGAGTCTATGTGACATCTCAAAAAATTTTGACTTCCAAGTGGGTCCGGTTGCGTGTGATATTAACGGTCAGATGAGTGACCGTACACCGACGTGTGGTGTACCGGCTTAACACCCAAAATTGAGTCCTTGTGTATAAAAGCAAATGGATAGATGATTCCATTTTTTTGCTTGTTTTGTTTTGTGAAAGAAGAAAGGAAGAGAACCTAAACCCTTTTTCTCCTATCCATCAAAAGTGAGCCAACCGTTTGATCGCACAATATGCGATAGATAGAGTGATGAGTATTGTGTGCTTAATTGGAGACTCATCGTAGACTTCACTTCGATTAAATCGCTAGAGGAATACACAATTTTCTCTCTGAAACCCTCCGCGGCAATGATCCTTGAGAGGCATGTGATCGACCAAATATAGGTAAGCAAGATGTGTTAATTTTATTATAAGTGATGGTGTTAAGCTTTAGTGAAAATGAGATTTGAAATTGTGATATATATGATCAAATTTTGGGGAAAAATGAGTTAGGGAAGAAGAAGCCCATATGGCTGAGAATCAGTCAAAATCGATCGATTGAAATCAGTAACCGATCGATCAATCTTGACAGGACTGAAATGGTGAAGGGTTTCTGATAGATCAATTTTGAAATCGATCGATCAGATTGTTCAGACAGAGAAATGTGAAATTTTAAAAGAAACTGACCGATCGAATGGGATTTTGATCGATCATTGATTTCGATCGATCGACCTTGAAAATTGATCAATCAATTTGGGATTTGATCGATCGATTTGGCCAATTTTTGAAATCTTTCTATTTTTAGAGAAAGAAACTCGGGGAGACTTTGTGACTCTCTTTTGTTCGTCACTTTTGACGTGTAAGATGTAAATTTGATGTGTTTTAGGTTAAGATCAACGGTGCGTGATAGGAGGGCTATCTTGAGAAGAGGAAACCTTCGTTTTGGCTTCGAGTTGAGATAGGAAAAATTCCATACAATGTGCATTTGATACAACTAGCATGAATGTTGTTATATGATGAATAAAAGTGTGTAAATCATGAAGTGTATTATTTAATACGCATGAGCTTTGTGCGTGGATTCAAATAGGATATGTGTGTATGAACTACGTAAGACGTATACGAGTGTGTGTGTGTGAACTTCGAGATTTCCAAACTCTACATCTAGTTATAAAATACCACATTTCATGGTGATAAACTATAAGTTAGACTTTACACTTTAATTTAAGGTTCACGTGGAACATATCCCTAGTGCTCCGGGATGACGGGATATCTGTAATTTTCTTATCGATCTGTGGTAAACTTCGTTTGGCAAGCATCCCTCATACGATGGGGCTTGGGCATCATGAAATGGTTCATTGAACGATGATGGTTGGGATTTCCATTGGCATATGTGTGGCTCTCGATGCTATATATGCTCAAGATTATATTTAAGTGATCAGTTTAAGTTTTTGTTTTGTTATGAGAAAAGTTTTAGAAATCATGTGAATGAGCTTTGAAACCTGCATTTAATATCAATTTTTCTTCAATTCAAATACCTTCAACTTGTGATTCCTTATCTTGAAAAGTATGTCAATTTATGCCATGAGATATGTGATGTGATAATCTGCATGTTATTGATGATTCCTTATTAAGCTTAAGATGTTAGCTCATCCCTTGACTATACGTCACAGGTACAAGTGTAGACGCGAGTACAGAGGGCATTGATCTTGAGGACTCAGAGTACATTCCAGAGGAGGAGACTGAGCCCCCAGTAGAGGAGTTCTTCTAGTGTGGACTGGATTTAGACGGATATAGTTTTTGTGATTTTGTGTAGGGTTTGGTACGTCCAGCCCCTTTTGTATTGTATATTAGATTCAGTACATAGTTTTTGTATTGTGTTGTGTACCATTGTTTAGGTGACGGTCAGCCATCATCGGTGGTTCGGTTCTTTTATCCATGTGTTTTTGGCATGGAATTAGAACCATCTTTTATCATGGTCATCGATATAGTCTTATATAGAAATGGAGATTTCTTTGTTTATCTATGATGACTCTATTTTCTTTGTTAGAAGTATCTGCTTTGATTTTTGCTATGTGTTGGATGTGCCAAGGGATTGGCCTTATCGGCGGTTCGATGGCATGGGCTTTCGGGTTCAAAAATCTGGGTTGTCACAGTTGGTATCAAAGCCCTAGCTTTAGAGATTTCTGACAAGCCTTAGATGTGGATCATATGTTTAAGATTCTGTCAGAATATATGGACCTTCTGCTAATAAAACTTTTATTTCATGTTTGCAGAACATTATGTCCACTGGAGGAAGAGGTAGACTGAGAAGCGGTTGTGGACGGAACATGAGAAGTAGGGACGAGATTCCCACTAGTCCAAATAGGGTTCCACTTGGTGAAAGAACTATTCCGAAAAGGATTATTTCAGAAGAAAGAGATCAAGAAAGAGTAGAAAGAGAGAGAATGGCTCAGGCTATGGAGGCTGTGGCCAATGAAGTGGCACAACAGACGGCGTTGATAGCTGTTCACAATACCCATAATCATCAGCAGCCACCTCCACCTCCGATTCCCCTACAGCCGTCAACATTTGTAGAGTTCAGGAGATTGAGACCTCCTAGTTTTTACTGTCAAACTGATCCGCTTGAAGTAGAAAATGGATGAACCAAATCTAGAAGCTTCTTGAGAGGTTACCATGTACTGAAGAGGAGAAAGTAAGTTGGGCTTCTTTTCAGCTGGAGGGAGAAATCAACCCTTGGTGGAAGTCGGTATTGAGAATGAGAGAACAGGAAAAGCCAAATGGATTATGGACTTGGGAAGAATTTTTTGAAGTGTTCAACAAGGAATACTTTCCAAATAAGTGAGGAATCAGATGACAGCGAAGTTCATGACGTTAGAGCAAGAGTGGAAGTCCGTACGAGAGTATGGGATAGAATTCATGAGGTTGTTAAGGTTTGCTCCAGAGTACGTGGCCACGAAATTGACTAAGGCCAATTAGTTTGAACGCGACCTAAGGCTGAATATTTTAGATAGAATCTCTGTGTTGAAATTGGAAACTTATGGAGCAGTGATGGGTAAGGGATTGGTTGCTGAGAAAGATATTGAGGATCTATACAAAAGAAGGGACCAATAGAATAGGAGCATGGCAGGTCAAGGGAGACCAGGTAATTATGAATCGGTGAATAAAAGATGAGATTTATAGCACCAGTCCCAAGATAACCTACCCAAACCAATTATACTAGGCCACCTATGCCTATATCAGTTAAACCTTTCCGTTACGAAGGCCTTGCTACTACTACAGGAGCATCGGTTACTAAGGGATTTTCTAGGGCAGCATCATCCACTCCAATGGAGACATGTGCCCGATGTGGCAAGTCTCACAAGACAGCGGATTACAGATAGGGTATAGGTGTAATATCCCTGATATTTTTGACCTATTTTTCATTTACCTCGGTAAGCGTGTTCAAAAAATATTGTGGAATATTTTTAGATTTTTGATAAGCTAAGGTTATGACAAGAATAATGGCAAAAGGAAATTGTCGGAAGATATGTGTAAGTCATGTAAACAATGACTTACACAATAAGGTTGGTGTTTGTGTTTAGCATCGGATATGTTTTCAACTTAAGTGGATAAGTTGCATTTATAAAAATCTAGATATTATTTTACTTGGCTTTTGGGTTATAAGAGAGAGTGAAAGAGAAGCTTCACTTCTCTCTCTCGTTAGAAATTAAGCCTCTAAGGACTTGCCTCATTTGATCCCAGATCTAGGAAGCTTGGGAATTCCTCTCCCCATCTCAACCAATAGTTAGCCTTGTATTTGAATTCGGATCAGTTTGAACTATTGAAAGAGAAGAGAGATGTGGAGAGTGAGCAGTTCTATATAATTTTGTTGTGGCTGAGGCAGTGACAACCTCATTAGAATGATGAACTGCTTTGAAGATTTAAGCCGTTGAACTTCGAAGATTGGTTCCGGTGCGTGCTTTGGTGCAACGGAGGCAACAGCTTAAACTACAAGAGGTAGGCCTTTAAACATCCTTTTGTCTTTTGAATTTAATTTTTGGTTTAGAATGGTGACTAGTGTTTATTTTTGGATAGGAAGGCTGTGGTTGAAAATGAAGAAAAGAGTCCGGACTTGAAATTTTTGACAGCCACAGAACCAGAGTAATTCGATGGTTGATTTTCAATTCGATGGTCGAATTTGGAATTCGACCATCGATTTGAAAATCGACAGTCGAAATGTGTTTTTTGAGCTTGAAGCCAATTTTTGGAAATCGAGGGTCGATTTTCATATTTTTGTGACTGATGCAGTTTTGAAATTCGAGGGTCAAAATTGAATTCGACCATCGAATTTTGTCCTATTTTTGGCATTCAAAATTTTTCAGATTATTTTCTCAGCAAGCTTTTGGGTTGAAATTCTTGTTCTATATTAACACTAAGAGTGTTAATATATGTAGGTTTTGATTGTTGGGAGTCCTTGGTGAGGACTGCTAGTGCATGGTTTTGAATATTCTTTGTTGAGGTAGGGGAACCTTGTATTTAATTTGCATTAAATTATAAGTATAGCTTGTTTGACTATTTCAATTAAGAAGGATAAATTTTAGAAATTCTGTTGCACACAGCATGAATAAAACTCTGAATATATGACACCAATCTGAAAATTTGGAAACTTTGTTATAATTAAGAACTTTGTAATTCGAATCTCAGAACCTCAGTTAATCTTTGAATCAGAATTTCGAATCAGAACTTTGAAAAATCAGAATTATATTATGAATAACAAGCTTGATATGTGTTAGCATTTGCATTTGATTTAGGGTTCATACGGACGATGCCCTAGATTTTACCAACCGTGTTGACGGTATTACTTTGGCGCAAGTTTCCCTCATAGCGTAGGGGCTTGTTGCACTTTCGAAATGGGTTCATGAAAGACGATGGTCAGTAGGGTTTTCCCATCGGTCACTTAGTCCGCTCTCATGCTATAGGAAATTTGGGAGATAAAATTAAGTTATAAATTTAAGACAAGAAGCATGCTAAATCAGAACATTTTCGAACACATTAGATTATATTATTAGTTTTGAGTCAGGATTAGAACTGGAGATTTACTTTGGAAAGCACCATTTGAAAAATCATATTTGATCTGATTCTGTCTTTTGAAAAACTTTACTTATAAAGAAATGCAAATAGATCTGCTTCCTCTATTGGGCTTTGCTGTTAGCTCACCCTCGACTATACGTCACAGGTGCTGAGACTAACCTTGGGTCAGAGGATCCGGAGGACTCCGATTATATTCCTGAGGAGGATTTGGACATACCACCTGAGGAGTTCTTTCTGTGATCTTAGATCCTTTTTTTTTTTGGTATTTTTGTTTGAATATTATTTTGGAATATTGGGCCCTAGGCTATTATTTTGGTTCTTTTGATGTCACTTGAGGAACCATTATTGTGAACCACTATTTTAGGTGATTGGATTGGCCATCACCGGTGGTTCTTCTTGGTTCCTCACAGTGATATATTTAATTTTGTTATATGAAGCTTTTGTTTTTGGATTACTATATGTTGCCTCTGTCTTTAGATCTTTGTTTATGTTGCCGGCTTCTGTTTATTGCGGCTTATTGAGAAATCAATAAGTTGATGAACCGACCTTTCCTATACCTTAGGGATTGGAAAAGTCAGGTCGTCACAATAGGAGGATGCTTCAAATGCGATAAGTTGGGGCATATGATCAAAGATTGCCCAAAGTTGGGGAAAGAGAGAATGACTTCAACTGCTACGCCAAGGCCTATCCAGAGTATGAGGCCTACTGTGCAAGGGCGTGTGTATGCTGTAACCGCATAGGATGCCCAAACCAACAATGATGTGATCCAAGGTATAATTTCTTATACAGTGTCAGTCTATTTTATTAGATTTTTAATGGAGAAGGTGCATAATATTAGATAGTCCTTAATGTTACTACAGAATGACATGACTTCTTTTGCATCCATCTAAGTAGGCTGTATGTCTGAAACTTAGGTACTTTACAAATATATAAGGAGAGTGATTACTATTGCTATGAAGCACGAGTACTTATAAACCCGAGGTTTACCCATTCGTTCGTGACACCTCAATTTGCAGTGAAGTTAAAAGTTATTCCTGAGCCATTAGATTTTATATTGGTAGTGTCACTTCCGACGGGGAATTTGGTTAGCACCGACATGGTGTGTAGATTAGTTGTCTTCGCTATCAGGGATTATACAGATCATAAGTTAGCGGCCAACCTGATTTTGTTCGATATACAAGGATTCAACGTGATCCTTGGCATGGACTGGTTGTCCACCCATAATGCAAGTGTCGATTTTCGAAGAAAGATACTCACATTTCGCCCCCATGGGGGTAAGTCATTCAAATTTTTAGGCACGCGATCGACTATCATACCGTTTATATCCGCGATCCGAGTAAAATGCCTGATGAGGAATGGATGTAGTGGATACCTCACTTTTTTACAAAAGCAACGGGAAGAGAAGAACATCATACCCAATATTCCGATTGCTTATGAGTTTCAAGATGTGTTTCCAGATGGGTTACCAGGATTACCACCAGATCGAGAGGTGGAGTTCACTATCGACTTAGAACTAGGCATGGAGCCAATATCTAAAGCACCATATTGGATGGCTCCAATTGAGTTGAAAGAATTGAAGGATCAGTTGTAGGAACTCTTAGATAAAGGGTTCATAAGACCTAGTGTGTCTCCTTGGGGAGCACCGGTCTTATTTGTTAAGAAGAAGGATGGGCCGATGAGATTATGCATCGACTATCATCAGTTGAATAAGTTGATGATCAAGAACCGATATCCTTTACCCTGAATCGATGATTTGTTTGATCATTCGCAATGGGAAAGGTTCTTTTCCAAGATCGACTTGAGATCTGGTTACCATCAATTAAGGGTCAAAGCTGAGGATATTCAAAAGACGGCATTTAGAACCAGATATGGGCATTATAAATTTTTGGTGATGCCTTTCGGCTTTACTAACACACCAACTTCATTTATAGATCTCATGAATCAGTTGTTCAAACCACACCTCGATACCTATGTGGTTGTGTTCGTGGATGAAATTCTCGTCTACTCAAAGTCCATGGAAGAATACGAGCAACATCTAAGGATAGCTCTATAGACACTACGTGAACACTAGCTTTATGCGATGCTTAGCAAGCGTGAGTTCTGGCTAGAGCAAGTGAGCTTCTTGAGACATGTTGTTTCTAAAGCAGGTATCACGGTGGATCTAGCAAAGATTGAGGTTGTTGTAGGATGGAAACAACCAAAGACTGTAACTGAGGTTCACAGTTTCCTCGATTTAGCTGGGTATTATAAAAGGTTTGTGGAAGAATTTTCAAAGATTTCAGGACCACTCACAAGACTCACAAGGAAAGATGTTAAATTTGAGTGGACCGAGGCTTGTGAGAAGAGTTTCCAAGAACTTAAGAGGAGACTTACCTCCACACCAGTGTTAGCTATTCCATCAGGGAGTGGATGTTTCGTTGGGTACAGTGACGCCTCACATAGTGGTTTAAGCTGTGTGCTCAACCAGAATCTGAATGTTATTGTTTATAGGTCGAGACAACTTAAGGACGATGAAAAGAATTATCCAACGCATGATTTGGAACTAGCAGTGTGATTTTTATGTTAAAAATATGGAGGCATTACCTATATGGAGAAACCTTTGAGATCTTTACAGATCACAAGAGCCTTAGGTACCTGTTTACATGGAATGAATTAAATATGAGGCAATGGAGATGGATCGAATTTCTCAAGGATTATGATTGCTCCATTCAGTATCACCCAGGCAAGGCAAACGTCATAGTGGACGCTTTGAGTGGGAAGAGTTCAACTCAGCTATCTAGCCTTATCATGGGAATCCATACATGGAAACTGTTAGAAGATCTTTCTCTATATGACATGAAGATCAAGGAGTAAGATTCAGAAGCCTTTTTGGCAAACATCATGATCCGACCGACGATCTTCAATCATGTTTATGATTTACAGATGAAAGATGTAGAGTTGTTAAAGATCAGACAGGGTGTGACCGATGGCAGTAGACCAGATTTCTCTATTAAGGACGATTGATCACTATTATTTAGAGGGCGCCTATGTATACCGACGGATGCCGATCTTCGGCAAACTATCTTAGACGAGGCCCACAAGTTGAAATATGCTATTCATATTGGTGGTACAAAGATGTACCCGGATTTGAAGAAAAATTATTGGTGGAGAGGTTTGAAACAGGATATCGCTAAATACATTTCCAAGTGTTTAGTATGTCGGCAAGTGAAGGTGGATCACAAACATCCATCAGGCTTATTATAACCTCTGTCAATGCCAGAATGGAAATGGGAATCCATTTCCATGGATTTCATATTGGAATTACAACAGATAGTAAAAAGCGTCATAATACCATTTGGGTGGTCGTGATATACTAACCAAATCTGCTTACTTCTTACCATGCAACACGACATATATGGTAGGTAGACTCACAGAGATGTATATGAAAGAAGTTGTTTGATTGCATGGTATTCCAGTGAGCATTGTCTCAGATCGTGACCTGTTATATACCTCAAAGTTTTGGCAGAAGTTTTAAGAGGGAATGAGTACGAAATTAGATTTCAGTTCGGTATTTCACCCTAAACGGATGGACAAACTGAAAGGGTGAATCAAATCATTGAAGATATGCTCAGAGCGTGTGTACTTGATTTTCAGGGATCATGGGATCAACACTTACCATTGATCAAGTTTGCATACAATAATAACTTTCAGACAAGTATCGGTATGGCCCCTTATGAGACACTATATGGTCAGAGATGTAGATCACTGATTAATTAGGAAGAGACCAAAGAAAGATTTATATTGGGTCCATAAGTTATTGAGAGTAATGCCGAGGCCATTCATCTGATTCATGAAAGGATCAAGATAGCTCAGAGTAGACAGAAGAGTTATGCCGATTTAAAGAGAATAAGCATCGATTTTCAAGTTGGAGATCACGTGTTCGTCAAAATTTCACCTATGAAAGGTGTGATGCGCTTCAAAATGTGTGAAAAGCTAAGCCCACGCTACATCGGACCTTTTAACACATTGGGACGGGTTGGTGAAGTTGCATAGAGTTGCTCTACCCCCGCAACCCGATAGGGTATATAATGTGTTTCACGTGTCAATGCTAAGGAAGTACATGAAGGACCCAACTCACATTTTCAACAAACAACCGATTGAAATTTACGGTGATTTGACCATGAGAGAAGAACCTATTCAGATACTTGATCAGAAGGAGCAAGTATTGCGCACTAAACATATCCCCTTAGTGCTTGTAAAGTGATAAAATCACTCAGCAGAAGAGGCCACTTGGGAGCGTGAAGCCGAGATCCACGATCAATACCCACTTTTATTTTAGTGAGATTCGAGAGAATTTTGTGTACTTGTAAAAAAAAATAATTAATGAAGTCATATACTCAGTGTTAGGCTTATATAAAGCTTGTTGAATCTACAAAGAGCAAATCTTGGAGTCTAGATGAGATGTAGTTAGTTGAGAGTGAAAACTCGAAGTTCTGAGATTTTGAATTTTGACAGAACAGAGAAACATGAGTTTTCTGTCAAAATCGATCAATCGAAATGTAAATCGATCGATCAATTTTGGAAACCAATTGATCAAAGTTTAATCGATCATTTGATTTGACCGAATAGAGAAAAAGTATAATTTGTGGAAAACCGATCGATCTGAATGGAAATTGATCGTTCAAATTGCCAAACAGAGAAATGCCACACTTTGTTGAAAATTGATCGATCGAACTGGAATCGATCAATTTGGAAAATCGATTGAACAAAATGGGAAATTGATCAATCGAAATAATTGACCGACATAGTTAAAAGGTGAAAACGATCGATCGATTTTAGAAATTGATCGATCAATTTGGGATTATATAAGGAAATCGTGTTTTTCTATTTTGAAAAATTGCACAATTCCTTGATTTTTCTTTTGCTCTTGTTGTTGGAGATACTCAGACCTTGAATTTCAACCATTGAGGCATCAATTTCTTCGTGTGGTTGAATCCGAATCTCTTCTAAGAGGTGAACCCTAACCTTCTATAGAGATTAAATTTGAATTTCAAAGTTCAAGCCCTAATTTTTTTCATTTATTTAAATTCGAATGGCTCCCAAAACTAGAGAAGCCACTAAACCTCTAATGTCGAACGAGCCCATGCCGCAGGCGGGTTCATCGCGACAGGCACCACCAATGGAACGATCCAATGCATGGTGGGCAGTGAAGGGTTTTGAGATTGAGTGGACTTTCAATGAGGAGCTGTTTCGTGAGCACTAAGTGACCAATTGGGCATTTCCATATCTCGAAATCTTACTCCAGCCTTTTATTAACTATTACTACCCACGTTTGGTAAGACTCTTTTACCAAAACATGTACTTGGGTGAGAAGGAGAACACCATATGCTCCAAGATAGACAACAGGGTCTATGAATTCAACCATGGACATGTTGCCGATTTGTTATGCAGAGTATTATGATGAAATCAATTTGATGAAACCAAACCTAGAACTTGTCGACCATCATATTATACTTGAGAAAATGACCAATGGCAAGGACGGATTGGGCTAGTCTGTGACGAGAGCCTAGCTACCTAGTCATTTATAGATGCTAGATGTGATTCTTAAGTGCAACCTCTACCCAATGAGATACAAGATAGAAAGGGTGGGCATTGTAAAGCATTGTTTTCGGCCTTTTCAGGCCACTGGTTTAATGCACTAGAGATAGTCTTTTAGGGCATAAAATACGCCCGTGGGAAAATGTTGGAAGGCAGAGCTAAACCCGCAGAGGAAATACTATACGCCTGCCTTATCTCCAGCATGATAGATGATTACTCTGGCGGAGAGGAATATGTGATTCCGGAAGAACTGAAGTTAAACGACAATATGAAATGCTACTCGCTGAAAGAGTGGAAGAAAAGCTATAAGTAGTTGCTGAAAATTTAGGAAGTAGGAGAACAGGAGCAACTTTGCTCCCAGCAAGGGCGAGACGCACACCGGCTGACTCGATGTGATGAGTGCTCCGCGTTGTGTGCCCCCACCTCAACAGGCACGTGCAACTTCGATCGAGGATGTTCTAGCCCTCATGGCTAAGAACAATCGCCAGCTACACAGTCATTCGGATTACCACGAGGGCGTGCTGACCCATTTGATGCGGCAAGCATACCTTACTGACTATATGTCACACCTTGCCGATGCACGTGCCAACGTAGCTTGCCTGCGTTCCCACACCACAGACGCATCTACTTTCAGAGACATGGTTACGGCGGATGATGAGGATGGACCATCGGGTGCGCAACCGGATCAATGAGAGGAGTGGGGTTATTTGTAAACTTTTAAAGTTATTTTGAGCTTCAATATTTTGTGTAATTTAAT
Source organism: Chloranthus sessilifolius (assembly GCA_021018995.1). Classification (NCBI taxonomy): domain Eukaryota; kingdom Viridiplantae; phylum Streptophyta; class Magnoliopsida; order Chloranthales; family Chloranthaceae; genus Chloranthus; species Chloranthus sessilifolius. The sequence goes on along the minus strand of CM037596.1, from coordinate 33,935,105 downwards.
AATAATTGGGTTTTGGAAGACCTTAAAAAAATCACTTTTTGTTTTAATCATGTATAAATTTTGTATACATCGTTCTGTTGTGGTTCATAATTTTTGTCATTGATGGTTGCATACTTTGTTATATCTGTGCATGATTAGCTAAACGTCGGCTTAGTTGATAGTAAGTTAGACATATACGATATCTGTGAATGTATTGTGGTCTACGAGACCGAAATGGGTGCTTGAATGGTTTCAATTGCTTCGTTGTGAGTATGGTCTCACCTTGGATGAGAATTTTTGTAAGGATTTACTTTAGATGAGCACTCAGTTAAATAATTGGATTCTCTTAGATAAGAACTTTTGCTCCTTAGGTGTCCCTTACTCCGTGAACGCTAGCCTAAGGATAGAATTGGTATAATTACTTAACCCAAGTGACACTAATCAATTTTTGGGGACAAAAATTCCTAAGGAGGGGAGAATGTGATGGCCTGAAAATTTTTGACTTCCAAGCCGGTCCGATTGCTTGTGATATTAATGGTTAGATGACTGATCATACACCGACGTGAGGTGTACCATCTTAACACCCAAAACTGGATCCTTGTGTATAAAGGCAAATGGATAGATGATTTCATTCTTTTGCTTGTTTTATTTTGTGAAAGAAGAAGAGAACCTAAACCCTTTTTCTCCTATCCTTCAAGAGTCAGCCAACCGTTTGATTGCACCATACACGATAGATAGAGTAATGAGTATTGTATGCTTCAGTGGAGACTCATTGTAGACTTCACTTCGATTAAATCGCTAGAGGAATCATAATTTTCGCTCTGAAACCCTCTGTGGCAACGATCCCTGAGAAATGTGTGATCGACCAAATAAAGGTAAGCAAGATGTGTTAATTTTATGATAAGTGATGGTGTTAAGCTTTAGTGAAAATGTGATTTGAAATTGTGATGTATAAGATCAAATTTTAAGGAAAAATGAATCAAGGAATAAGAAGCACGCAGGCCTGAGAATCTGTCAAAATCGATCGATCAAAATCAGTAACCGATCGATTGATCTTGACAAGATAGAAATGTGAAGGGTTTATGGAGAAACCGATCGATCAAAATGAAATTTGATCAATTGATTTTGGATTCTGATCGATCGATTTGGGAGCCGATCGATCGGATTGTTTAGACAGAGAAATGAAATTTTTTTTATGAAATCGATGGATCGAACTGGATTTTGATCGATCGATTTGGGATTCGACCGATCGATTTGGCCTATTTTTGAGATCTTTCTATTGTTGGAGAAAGAAACTTGGAGCGACAGTGGGACTTCCTTTTCTTCGTGACTTTTGACATGTAAGATGTAAATTTGATGTGTTCTAGGTTAAGATCAAGGGAGTGTGACAGGAGGGCTATCTTGAGAAGAGGAAACCTTCGTTTTGGCTTTGAGTGGACGTAGAGAAAATTTCATACCATGTGCATTTGATACAACTAGCATAAATGTTGTGATATGATGAATAAAAGTGTGTAAATCATGAAGTCCGTTATCTAATACGCATGAACTTTGTGCATGGATTCAAATAAGATGTGTGTGTGTGTGAACTACGTAAGACGTGTACGAATGTGTGTGTGTGAACTTTGAGATTTCCAAACTCCAACTCTAGTTATAAAATACCACATATCACGATGATAAACTATAAGGTAGACTTTGCACTTTGATTAAAGGTTCGCGTGGAATGAATCCCTTGTGCTCCGGGACGATGGGATATCCATCATTTTCTTACCGATCTGCGGTAAACTTCATTTGGCACAAGCATCCCTCATACGAAGGGGCTTGGGCATCATGAAAATGATTCATTGAACGATGATGGTTGGGATTCCCTTCGGTATATGTGTGGCTCTCAATGCTATATATGCTTGAGATTGTATTTAAGTGATCAGTTTAAGTTTTTGTTTTGTTATGAGAAAAGTTTTGGAAATCATGTGAATGAGCTTTGAAACTTGCATTTAATATCAGTTTTTCCTCAATTCAAATACCTTCAACTTGTGATTCCTTATCTTGAAAAGTATGTCAATTTATGCCATGAGATATATGTGCGATGTGATAATCTACATATTGTTGATGATTCCCTATTGAGCTTAAGATGTTAGCTCATCCCTTTACTATATGTCACAGGTATAAGTGTAGACACGAGTACTGAGGACATTGATCTTGTAACAGCCCGGGTTTCGGCACCCAAAAGCCCGTGTCGTTAGTGGGCTGGCGCCAAGGCTGAGCCCCCGAATGAAGCATGTGACATATAGTTGCAAGCGGAAAATAAAGCAAAACCATATCCAATGAATCATCAAAGTACAAAGAGAACTACTACTATTCTTCCAAAGCTCAAAATGACGGTTCTAATTCCATATGATTCCTTATGGAAAAAGAACCGACAAGAACCACCGATAAGGACCGTACCTTACTGAAACATGGTTCACCAAAAGAAGTACAATCATTTGCACAATTTACATCCTCTACAACCAATGTTAAACCAACACATCCTGAATCCTAGGGCCGGACCTACTATGGCCTAGTACCAAGAAAGCAGCTCTCACGGTGAGTCTCCTCCAAATCTTCCCCCGAAGCTAGCTCAGAAACCTCCCTCTTGAAAATCCTGGTATCAACGTCGTCACTTGAACCTGTGACATATAGTCGAGGAATGAGCTTCATCCAAGATCAGGAAGGAAAAGCTCATAGGATGCTTATTGCAACGGCAACATAGATCTTATGGCATAATGAAACAGAATAATCGGGACGCATGCACAGTGTATGGTCATGGCATGAAACATGGGTACAAAGCTTGTTCGAAATTCAAAAGAGATAGGTCCACATCTTCTTCCAACACAAAAAAAGAAAAACTTAAAGTAGTGTGCTTAAAGTAATAGAATGAGGAGATATAGCCTCAAGCCCCTGATGGAATACCCACAATCGTCTCTCATATGAACCATTTTCACATATATCTAAGGTCCCTTAAAGTTAGATGTTTGGTCGAACGTATTTACCGTCATGCGGTAGGAGTCATAAAACACATAGCACAAAGGTGTACGGATTAGCCGCCATACCGGTCGGGTATTCACATAAAACCTTAAATCGAAGTGCGTACATATAGCTCATTGCCGTATAAAGTGATAATTATAATTTAGATCAAAGGTTGGAAAGAAGTGTGAAGATACTTGCACAACACATTAGATTGAATCTCGAAAGATTTCACAACTCATGCATGAATTGAAAACGTACGGATGCACATGTTCTTCCAAATTGAATTCATAACCACACATATAATCAATTTGAAGAAACATCACGTCATAACACGCACATGTTAACGTAACAATGCACATTGTGTCAAGTGTTCCTTACCTCGAGATCTTAACCCGCACTAGCTCACACTACCGCTTGTGTTAGCCCTCCCTTATCATACAATACTAAGTCACCTAAAATATAAAATCCAATGTTCACTCATTAGAACAGTGCAATACATGCTAGGATAACTCCCCTCAAAATCTCACAGTCAAAACTTACCAAAATTTTGAATCTAGGAAGTTAGATCGATCGAAATCTTCCAAAGTCAATTTAGCTATCACACAGTTCGATCGAACGAATCCTACTTCGATTGGTCGAAAAATATAATTCGATCGATTGAATAAATTTCGATTGATCGAGTTCTCACAGAGGGTTTTTTCCACGTTCCTGTTTATATATGTTTCGATCGATCGAGTGTGAGATTCGATCGATCGAACCCATTTCGTTTGATTAAATTTGACTTCGATCGAACAAATTTCCTTATACTTCGAAGTTTTCACATTTTAAGTCCATTTAGATCGATCAACCTCAATTTTGATCAGTCGAAATGAACAGATTTCACCCGTGTATGGGTTTTCCCCCTCTACATCAAGTTAAACTCAATTTCTTACACTCCCGTTATCTAAATTTACATAAAAACAGTTAACGACATAATTTCAAGATCTCGACCAAATTTTCATACCTCGATTTCCTCCGAATCTCTAATCCTAGCCTCTAGATCTGACTCGAGTTCACCAGAAGAACAACGGCTCATTCGTCGCTCTAATTATGTAACCACAAGCTTCAAGAATGGATTGTTCTTGCATGCAATCAGCGTTTAAATCTCGAATCTCTCCCTCTTTCCTCTTAACTCCCTATGATCAGCAATTACTAAGGTGTTGAATGTAAAACCTAAATGAGGCATTTAATTCCTCTTATACTTGAGTCCTAGGCTTAGGCGTGAAACAACTGCACTAACGTTGGGTGTACGAGAGGGCACTAACCCTCAACCTAGCCTACATATGTCAAATCCCATCCATTGGATTTGATCAATAGACATTACATCGACTATCGATACCATCCCTGACGTGCAGACTATCGGGCACACATATCGAGGCATGTAGATCAAGGTTTTAAAATGTTTGGGACGTTACATCCTCCCCACCTTAGGAATTTTAGTCCTCGAAAATTGTCCTAGTGCGCGGCACGACACATGGCTACATAGTCCATGTCGCTGTAAAATCGCATCATACACACACACAGACGCACGGTTTCTATACAATTAAATTCAGGCACGACATCAATGAAAGGTGAGCATGATTTTGTAAAAAGATCATCATGGTAGCCATGCCACCATAGTTCTAACAAGTAAAACAAAAGTGGCAACCATGCCACAATAGTTAAAAATTATACACATTGCCCAAATATTGAAATTTTTAAAAAGAAACACTCTCAAGCTCATGATCCCTCAACAGTAGCTCCTCCAGCCGCTCCAACAGGATCCGTCGGACTAGTATGATCCGCCACATCCTCCGACTGCACGTTGGCGTGATCCCCGCTGGCCGCCTCATCAGGCCATGGATCCTCAGTAGCAGCGTTTGCCATAGAAGCGTCGAATACCCGCGCACGCATGGCTGCCATCCTCTCGGTGTAGTCGGTAGGGTACATGGCATGCAACGCGTCCTCCACGAGCAGCTCGTAGTAATCAAGGCACTGATTGAGCTGGCGATTACTCTCTTGGATGAGAGTGGCCAACGTCTCATTGCTTATCGAAGCTGCTTGATGGATTGGCGGCATCAGTATGTCGACAGGTTGGTGAACTGGAGGGATAACCTCAAGCTGATCGGGGACAAGAGCCTTAGGAGCAGGTTGGCCAGGTAGTGGTGCGTCCTTAGCAGGTGCATTTTATGGTTGAGGAGGGACAGGAGGCGCTTGAGGGGCTGGTTGTAGATGTGGTTTCAACCGGTTATAAGTCTTCCTCCAATGCTTAAAGGTGTAGAACACCACATTGTCGGAGGACCTAGGCTCCCTCGAGGAGATCTTGTGCACGGAGGTCGCGGCGTACTCATCAAACATAGTCGATACCAAACTGGCATAGGGTATATACTCCTCGGGCTTGTCCGCCCCTGCCAATATCTTCTTTCTCCCATGCTTGATTCCCTCAAAAACCACTGCGGCGACATCAAACCATTTACCCTAAAAAGCCGTGAATAGGGCTTCCATCAACACCCCTAATCTCTCAGTCTTGTGGCGGATCGGGTAGAGATTGCACTTGAAGATTGTGTCGAGCATCCACATATAGCTTGGCAAATGGGCTCGCCTAATGGCTCGACCCGGTGTAAGTCGTCCCCCAGTCATCCGCTCGACGACAAAAGTATGGGCAAATTTTGGGGATTTGGGGTAACAAGTCAATCCCCTCGCCATACCCATCAAAACATTCCAACGCTCTACAAGCCATTGCGTGGGTAAACACATACACCTTCCCATCGAATTTGATGCAAATTGTATTAGGGTTAGGACCATCAAACATCTTTTAGTAAAACAAGTGCACGAGGCGCGGGTAATAGTACTAATGAATGGGTTTTAGAAGATTATCCACTCTCGACTTGCTTAAATAGTCAAGTGCCCAAGCATCAATGCTTGGCACATTGAGTGCTTTGAATAAGGTTGGATCGATGGTGTACTCATGGGCAAAACCCTTGTCAGCCCACCATTCGCTTGGTTGGTCGCGCTGGGGGGTTTACGGAGCAACGGATTTCTCGGCAGGTGGTTGCGGTGGTGGAATAAGTGGCTGTGGTAGAGGTTTTGGTGGTTGCGAAGGACCCGGAGTGATCTTGGGTCGCTTCGATGTAGGGATTTTGGAAGTGGCAGCCTTCTTCTTAGGTGACATAGTCTATGAAAACCAAAACTAGGGTTTAAATCAAATAAGAAAATTTTCAACCCAAGGCAAGAAATCAACAATCGAAGTTTAAAGGTTTACCGCTTTGAGGCAATTTGGATTCAATTTGTCGAAGGATCTAGCACAATTGATCGTTCATTTGATCCTCCAATGTAAAAACCCTCGAAAACCCCAACAGAAACCCCAAAATTTTGAAAAAAGAATGACTTAAAAATGCGTTCTATATATATATACGCAAAATTCGATCGATCAAATTTATTTCGATCGATCAAAATCTGACTTATATAAAATTTGCTTCGATTTCGATCGATTGAAACTCATTTCGATCGGTCGAAATTAGAATTAGGGAAACTGGGCCCCACATTTTGATCGAACGAATTTTAATTCGATCGGTTGAAACGTCAAAATTCGATCGAACGAATATTTTTCGATCGATAGAGCTTGTCAGGCCTACAAAAACTTCTGATCGAACGAAATTCTTTTCGTTCGATCGAGAAGAAATTCGATCGAACAAATTTAATAAACTTTAAAATACAGGAATAAAAATTGACTTTCTGCCAAGGTATTTCGATCGGTCGATTTACACCTCAATCGATCGAAATCATTTCGATCGAATGAAAATGACCTTCGATCGATCGAATCAGTAGAACAACATAATTTTTTTTATTTTTGAATTTTCTTTCTCATTCTCATGCTTCAACATCCAATTCATCCCTGTCATTGATCATTCAAAGTATTTACATATAATTTGATCACAAAGGACCATTACAAAAAATTTCTCCTTCTCATGATTACTCAAACAATGAAGGATGTTGGCCGCGAATCTCGGCTTCGCGTTCCCATGTTGCTTCCTCTCTAGAGTGATTTTTCCATTTGACTAACACCAAAGGAATCCGTTTTGTGCGCAACACTTGCTCGGTTCGGTCTAAAATTTGCATTGGTTCTTCAATGACCGTCAGATCCTTATAGACTTCCACAGGTGGTGCATCGAGGATATGAGTTGGGTCTCGCACGTATTTTTGCAGCATTAAAACGTGAAATATGTCGTGCACTCTATCAAGTTGCGGGGGTAATGCGACCCTATATGCAACTTCACCCACTCTCCCCAATACCTCAAATGGTCCAATAAAGCGAGGACTCAACTTTCTGCGCTTTCCAAAGCGCATCACACCCTTCATTGGGGATATCTTTACAAACACATGATCTCCCACTTGAAAGTCCATGCTTGAGCGTTTAATATCCATGTAGCTCTTCTAGCGACTCTGCGCCGTCCTGATTCTTTCTTGTATAATATGGACGGTCTTAGCATTTTTCCTGATGATTTCCGATCCCAACACAATTCTGTCACCCGTTTCCTCCTAATTAATCAGAGACCTGCATCTCCGTCCATATAGAGCCTCATATGGAGCCATCTCGATGCTCTGCTGAAAGCTATTATTATACGCAAATTCTATCATCGGAAGGTGTTGATCCCATGATCCCTGAAAATCAATCATGCATGCTCGCAATATATCTTTAATAATCTGATTGACTCTCTCTGTCTGACCATCGGTCTGTGGATGAAATGCGAAACTAAAGTCCAATATCGTGCCCATACCTTCTTGGAATCTTTGCCAGAATACTGATGCGTACAATGGATCACGATCAGACATAATGCTCGTAGGAATGCCATGGAGTCGCACAATTTCTTTCATATATAACTTCGCCAACTTGCTTGCAGTGTATGTCGTATCTTAGGGTAGGAAGTGAGCCGACTTCGTCAATCGATCCACTACCATCCATATTGCATTGTGGCATCTCATCGTCCTTTGATAATCCCACAATGAAGTCCATAGAAATGGACTCCCACTTCCACTCTGGTATTGGTAGAGGTTGTGATAGACCTGCTGGGTGTCTATGATCCACCTTTACTTGTTGACACACTAGACACTTTGACACATACTCTGCGATATCTTTCTTCAATCCTCTCCACCAGTAACACTTTCGCAAATCCTGGTACATCTTAGTACCACCTGGGTTAATGGCATACTTAGACTTATGAGCTTCGTCCAATATGGTCTGCCTCAGCTCGGTATCCACAGGTATGCATAGCGGCCACGGAATAGTAATGATCCATCTTCTTTAACAGAAAATTCCCCCCTTTCATATGCAATCTCCTTTTGAAGTATCCTCACTAGCTCTAGGTCTTTCTTCTGGAGTTCATAAATGTGATAAAAAATAGTTGGTCTGATCGTGAGATTTGCCAACAGTACCCCAGTATCCTTTACTTCAATGTTCATATCATACAACGAAATGCCTTTCAATAATTTTCATCGTCGAAGTCCTGCAATGAGACTAGCCAACTGAGCTGTATTCTTCCTACTCAATGCGTCAGCCACAACGTTAGCTTTACCTGGGTGATATTGTATAGTGCAGTCGTAGTCCTTGAGAAACTCAATCTACCGCCATTGCCTCATATTCAATTCTTTCTATGTAAACAAATACTTGATGCTTTTGTGATCTGTGAAGATCTCAAAAGTCTCACCATACAGGTAATGCCTCCAAATTTTGAGTGCAAATATCACTGCGGCTAACTCTAGATCGTGCGTCGAGTAGTTCTTCTCATGCTCTTTCAACTGTCTTGACCCATAGGCTATGACCTTACTTCTTTGATTCAGTACACAGCCCAAACCACCATATGACGCATCACTGTAAATAGCAAATCCCCCACTGCCTGACGGAATAGCCAAAATTGGAGTAAAGGTAAGCCGTTTCTTGAGTTCTTGGAAGCTCTCTTCACATTCCTTGGTCCACTCAAATTTTGTGTTCTTCATTGTAAGTCGGGTGAGTGGTCTTAAAATCTTGGAGAAACCTTCCACAAAGCGTCAGTAAATAGCAACTAGACCGAGGAAACTACGAATCTCCATCACGATCTTGGGTTGTTCCCAATCTAACACTACCTCAATCTTTGTTGGATCAATAGTCACGCCTGCTTCTGATACTACATAACCGAGAAAACTCACTTGTTCTAGCCAAAATTCATAGTTGCTGAGTTTGACATACAGCTAGTGTTCACGTAGGGTCTGTAAGACAATGTGCAAATGATGTTCGTGTTCTTCTCCGGTCTTTGAATAAATAAGAATGTCGTCCACGAATACCACTACGCATGTATCAAGGTGTTATTTGAAGAGCCGATTAATGATGTCCATAAATGAGGCTGGTGCATTCATCAAGCCGAAAGGCATCACTAAGAATTCATAATGCTCATATCTAGTCCTGAATGCTGTCTTTTGCACATCTTCGGCCTTCACCTTTAGTTGATGATATCCGGATCTCAAGTCAATCTTTGTAAAGAACTTTGCCCCTTGCAATTGGTCGAATAGATCGTCGATCCTGGGCAAAGGGTACTTGTTCTTGATCGTGAGCTTGTTCAACTGACGGTAGTCAATGCAAAGTCTCCTCGCACAGATTAATGCCAGAAGGGCCCAGAAAGTAGACTTCGCATAGTTCTCGCGAGGCTCAGTTGTAAGCGCTTGCCCAGTCTCGCGCAACTCAAGAGAGGAGCATTTAATCTTCACGCGATTCACTGAGGAGAGAGAGCTCCAGGCATTCCTGCTCACAACTGTGGCGCAGTGGCCATGGGATGCAGATCTTCAGGGAACCACTCGTGCAATTCAGAGAACGATGCAATTGCTTCTTCGAGAGGATCCCCGTGAGATTCACCAAGAAATCAACTGCGCGCGCGATTCCCGTGCCACTTAAATGGAAAGCACAATCTCACGACGACCAGAGCAATCCCACGATGATCGAAGTATCTGTCTCGCGACTGTAAGAGCTTTAAGTCAATTCAATCCCGTGATGACAACTCTATCACGTGACAAGACCTGAAAACTCTTGCTACCTAGCGAGGCTCGGGATCTTAACTTTTCCCCACTTATGCAGGGGCAGTCTGAGAACTTCCAGCAACTAGGGCACGCACTCCAATGCTCTAATCTCTGTACACGCACCCCGAGGCATCCAAGGGACAGAAATGGGCAATGTTTGCATCATTAAAATTAGGGTTTTCCTAACCCTAATGCTCCCACAGCCTACTACTATATAAGCCTAAGCCTAGTTTAGGTTTGAGGATCTTATCTTCTTGAATCAGCTGTAGAGTTCCAGTAGGCTAAGGTTAGGGTTTAGGCAGCTTCTTTTTCCTTTTTCTTCTCTCCATAGTCCAACACTTGCTGACTATGCCTTTGTATGTTTATTTGGAACAGTTTTAATGGTGTTTTATAATAGGATGTTATACTTATATGGGATTGGTGTTTGAGGATTGTTCTGTACAAGGCTGCTGCCTTGAGATCCTCCATTGCTAAGTTGTATTGGAAGCAATGGAGGATTATTTTTTTTTTGGATTTATGTAGATCTAAGAAACCTGTGTGTCCAGGCTAGGCACATATGCAGGCCTATGCTCCACCACAGGATCCACTAAATCTGAATCCCCATGGGAGCCTAAGCTGGTAGCCTTGTGAACATGGTGGTGGCAACAATTTACTTGTTCTGTCTTAGACCTCTGTGAGGAGGATAGCCTCTGTGGATAGTCTGTGACCATTTAAGTGGGCAGGTTATAGCCCTATGGTGAGGCCAATCCACAGATCTAAGACAGATTCTTCTTCTCTGCACTTGTGCTTGTAGCCCTGTGAGAGATTGTGCAGAGACAGACTCCCCTGTATTTGTATCGACCCACCATTAGATGGCAGATCTGATCTGGCTGTAGAGATTGTAGGCTTATGACTGGATCACTGTTATCTTTCTAAAGCAGTGAACATCTAGACCTAAAGCTAGTACTCAAACTCTTGCTGGTCCTGTGTGTCCAGGCTAGTGGACATTGCAGGCCTAACCCCACACATAGAACTTTAGTGGTTGAGGTTCCTACAGATTCTTTAGCTGGTAGCCTGGAAGAAGTAGTGCCTACAATGATGAACTTGTTCTGACCAATCTATGAACTGTGGTTCCCCTATTGGATAGTTTGTGACTATTTGAGTGGACAGGTTATAGCCATAAGGGATTGGATCATAGCATAGGGGTGAGTTGGATTCTTTCTCCTCTTTGGTGATAATGTAGCCATTGGATAGGACTTCTAGCAGCAGATCTGAGTCTGAGTTATAAAACCCATAAGATCTATACCTAATAGCTTACTTCTCTCCCTTTTTATATTTATTTTCTCACACTCCATCATTCTTCCCAACCATTTCTGTAGATTAGGCATTAGGTTACCATAGGATTGAAATAATAGTGACCTTAAATCCCCTTCCATTTAGGATTGCCAGATCTGTAGTCAGATCTGGAGGGCCTACTAAAGATAGCTCCCTTGGAGCTTTAGATCATTTTTCCTGTGGGACAAACTCTTACTTATTAAAACTTGCTACAACAGGCCCTGTATCTTGCAGGTCTGTGCATTTTTGGACTTGCTGCTTTGTATTTTTTAATCCACCTCTGATTTGTTTTCACTAACACATTCTTATCACTGTTTTCAATAAAGTTAGTAGCAAGCATCTAAAATAACCTAACAGCAAGCCTGATAACTCATCGGGAAATACATCCTCAAACTCACAGGCAATTGGGATATCAGAAATAACATTCTTTGCTTTCTTTTTCTCTTGCAGGAATTCTAGATATCCCTCACATCCATTCTTCATCATCCGCTCAGCTCGTACTACGGAGATGATCGGCGCTACCCTCCCTTTCTCGCCAATGAACTGAAAAGATTTCCCTCTTGGTGGACGGAAAGTGACTACTTTTCATAGACAATCTACGCTGGCATGATATGCACATGGTCCATTCATGCCAAGTAGTACATCAAGTCCTTGCATGTTCAACAAGATAAGATTTGCGATAGTCTCTTGATCCTCCACTTGCACGATGACTGATCGGCAGCACGTGTCTGCAGTCACTGTACTTCCCTTAGGAACGGAAACATCCAAAATAAAATCCAACTTCTCGGGAATAATCTTTAATTTCCCCATGAATTCTATAGTTATATACGAGTGGGTAGACCCTGGGTCTATCAGAACTCGTGCAACAGAACAATCGCCACCATTTTCTTGGTAAAGTTGTAGCATATCTATATATCATTTAATAGATATACACTACATTCAGATATGCATGTCATGACCACACAAAAATGCACCTAAAAGTTTTCCTATCAATGCACTTTCTTCATCTAGAAGACAAATAAATAAGTTCAAACATAACAAGAAGGTTATACCTTGGATTACATCGTTGCTTGTCCGGGCGTCTTCTACTATCATGGCAAAGGCATGACCTTGAACAACAGGTCTCATGGATTGTGTAGGTCTCAAGGCGGTAGCAGTTGAGACGGTGCCCTCTTCACCTCAGGGTAGTCTCGTATCATATGGCCTACTTTCCCACATTTAAAACATCCGCCCGTGTCCCGTCTATAGTTTGAAGTTTTATGCGGTTTGTCGCAACGGGAACATTTTAGTTGTGGACTTGTAGATGCCGCTCTAGAAGGTCCTTGTGTGACAAATGCCCCAGACGTGAGTCTGAGTAGGGCCCTCTCTGCGGAACGATCTCATAGAAATGAAAGTATTTGACCTCAGATAATTTGCATAGGCTGGTCTTGAAACTGGAGCAAGTGCTGACAACCTCACCTTTTTATTCCCCGAGTGATAGTCGGTCACTCCCCCCGTACGTGGCTTGTTCTTCCACTCACGTCTTTTATTGATGTCCCTTTCTACAATGATGGCCTTTCCCATCACATCGGTATATGCTTCCAATTCAAATATGGACACTCTCTCCTGTATATTCGGTCTCAGGCCTTCTTGGAATCTACTGGCCTTCATTTCTTCAATAGCTACCAATTTTGGTGCAAATCTTGACAACCTCACAAACTCATTGCCATACTCCTGTACGGTCATGCTCCCTTGTACAAGATTTGTAAAGTCCTTCAACAGATTTCGGACTTGCTTAGGAAAGTACTCCTTGTTAAATGCCATTACAAAATTTGCCCACGTCCATGGGTTGTACGGACCCTCAACTTCCCTTTTCCTCAACACCGACTTCCACTAAGCGTCAACGTCGCCTGAAACATGGAAAGAAGCCCAACCAACTTTCTCATGCTCAGGGCTTTGTAGCCTCTCCAACAATTTTTCCATTTGTTTCAACCACTTCTCTGCTTCAAGCGGATCTATCTGCCTGTGGAACATAGGAGGTCTCAATCTCCTGAAATCCACAAATGAGGATGGCAACAAAGTAGGAGGTGGTGGTGGTGGCAGTTGCTGCTTATGGCTGACATTGTTTATGGCTAACAACGCCGTTTGCTCAGTTAGAAATGTAGTCTGATGGGTCTGCTGAGCCATAGCAGCGGCTATAGCCTCCATAGCCTTGGCCATCCTATCAGAAGACTCATCTCTTTGACCTCTCTCCGCCTCAGGATGTGGTCTCTGCTCTCCTCCGAAACCCGAAGGAATATCCTCCATATGCCTTTCACCGCTTTGGCGACTTCCCCTAGGTCTACCTCTTCCTCGTTGATCCATTGGAATCTGTTACAATGAAATGAAAGTCTCATTAACAGACAGTCCCTAGTCTCCAAAAAAATCTCAATCTCGAAATAGTTTAAGACTTGTCAGACGCCTCTAAGACCATGCTCTGATACCAACTGTAACAGCTTGGGTTTCTGCACCCCAAAGCCTGCGCCGTCAGTGGGCTGACGCCAAGGCCGAGTCCCCGAACGAAGCACGTAAAATATAGTTGCAAGCAAAAAACAAAGCAAAACCATATCCAATGAATCATTAAAGCAAAAAGAGAACTATTACTATTCTTCCAAAGCTCAAAATGACGGTTCTAATTCCATATGATTCCTTATAGAAAAAGAACCGACAAGAACCACCGGTAAGGGTCGTACCTTACTGAAACATGGTTCACCAAAAGAAGTACAATCATTTGCAAAATTTACATCCTTTACAACCAAAGTTAAACCAACACATCCTGAATCCTAGGGCCGGACCTACTCTTGCCTAGTACCAAGAAAGCAGCTCTCATGGTGAGTCTCCTCCAAATCTTCCCCCGAAGCTAGCTTAGAAACCTTCCTCTCGAAAATCCTGGTAACAATGTTGTCACCTGAACCTGTGACATACAGTTGAGGAATGAGCTTCATCCAAGATCAGTAAGAAAAAGCTCATAGGATGCTTATTGTAACGGCAACATAGATCTTATGGCATAATGAAATAGAATAATCGGGACGTATGCACAGTGTATGGTCATGGCATGAAACATGGGTACAAAGCTTGTTCAAAATTCAAAAGAGATAGGTCCACATCTTCTTCCAACACAAGAAAAGAAAAACCTAAAGTGGTATGCTTAAAGTAATAGAATGAGGAGATATAGCCTCAAGCCCCCGATGGAATACCCACCATCGTCGCTCATATGAACTATTTTCACATATATCCAAGGTCCCTTAAAGTTAGATGTTTGGCCGAATGTATTTATCGTCATGCGGTAGTAGTCACAAAACACATAGCACAAAGGTGTATGGATTAGCCGCCGTACCGGTCGGGTATTCACATAAAACCTTAAATCGAAGTGCGTACATATAGCTTATTGCCGTGTAAAATGATAATTATAATTTAGATCAAAGGTCGGAAAGAAGTGTGAAGATACTTGCACAACACATTAGATTGAATCTCGAAAGATTTCACAACTCATGCATGAATTGAAAATGTACGGATGCACATGTTCTTCCAAATTGAATTCGTAACCACACATATAATCAATTCGAAGAAACATCACGTCATAACACACGCATGTTAACGTAACAATGCACATAGTGTCAAGTGTTCCTTACCTCGAGATCTTAACCCGCACTTGCTCACACCGTCGCTTGTGTTAGCCCTCCCTTATCATACAATACTAAGTCACCTAAAATATAAAATCCAATGTTCACTCATTAGAACAGTGCAAAACATGCTAGGATAACTCCCCTCAAAATCTCGCAATCAAAACTTACCAAAATTTTGAATCTAGGAATTTCGATCGATCGAATCCCAATTTCGATCGATCGAACCAAATTCGATCGGTCGAGCTCTCACAGAAGCCAAAAAAATCAAACATAGTTTGATCGAACGAATCCCCTTTCGATCGATCGAAAACTTATAATTCGATCGATCGAATCTTCCAAAGGCAATTTAGCTATCACATAGTTCGATCGAACGAATCCTACTTCAATCGGTCGAAAACTCTAATTCGATCGATCGAATAAATTTCGATCGATTGAGTTCTCACAAAGGGTTTTTTCCATGTTCCTGTTTATATACGTTTCGATCGATCGAGTGTGAGATTCGATAGATCGAACCCATTTCATTATATCGAATTTGACTTTGATCGAACAAATTTCCTCATACTTCGAAGTTTTCACATTTTAAGTCCATTTCGATCGATCGAACTCAATTTCGATCGTTCGAAATGAATAGAGTTTACCCGTTTATGGGTTTTCCCCTTCTACATCAAGTTAAACTCGATTTCTTACGCTCCCGTGATCTAAATTTACATAAAAATAGTTAACGACATAATTTCAAGATCTCAACCAAATTTTCATACCTCGATTTCCTCCGAATCTCTAATCCTAGCCTCTAGATCTGACTTGGTTCACCAGAAGAACATCAGCTCGTTAGTCGCTCTAATTACGTAACCACAATCTTCGAGAACGGATTGTTCTCGCATACAATCAGTGTTTAAATCTCGAATATCTCCCTCTTTCCTCTTAACTCCCTATCATCAGTAATTACTAAGGTGTTGAATGCAAAACCTAAATGAGGCATTTAATTCCTCTTATACTTGAGTCCTAGGCTTAGACATAAAATAGATGCACTAACGTTGGGTGTACGAGAGTGCACTAACCCTCGACCTAGCCTACATATGTCAAATCCCATCCGTTGGATTTGATCAATAGACATTACATTAACTATCGATACCGTCCCCGACGTGCAGACCGTCAGGCACACATACCAAGGCATGCAGATCAAGGTCTTTAAATGCTTGGGACATTATAGATCTTGAGGACTTAGAGTACATTCTAGAGGAGGAGACTGTGCCCCCTCCAGAGGAGTTCTAGTGTGGAACGGGTTGAGATGGATATAGTTTTTGTGATTTTGTGTAGGGCTTGGTACGTCCGACCTCTTTTGCATTATATATTGGATTCAGTACATAGTTTTTGTATTGTGTTGGGTACCATTGTTTAGGTGACAGTTGGCCATCACTGGTGGTTCGGTTTGGTTCTTTTGTCCATGTGTTTTTGGCATGGAATTATAACAATCTTTTGTCATGGTCATCGATTTAGCCTTATATTGAAATGGAGATTTCTTTGTTTATCTATGTTGACTCTTTCTTTTTTTAGAAGTATCTTCTTTGATTTCTGCTATGTGTTGGATGTGCCAAGTGTTCCATTCAGGGATAGGCCTTATCGGTGGTTTGACGGAACGGGTTTCCGAGTTCGGAAATCCAAGTTGTCACAGTCTATGTTGCCAAAATCTTTTTCACAGAGTAAGAAAATTATTATAGACTTGGGTTTAAATTATAACAAAATTGATGCCTGCCCAAATGATTGTATATTAAATTGGAAGGAGTATGCCGATAAACAATCATGCAACATTGGTGGCATGTCGCGATGGAAACCCAAGAGGATTATATAGGAGGCTATAAAAAATAGAGTCCCGCAAAATTTTTATGTCATTTCCCTCTAAAATTTAGACTTCAAAGGTTGTACATGTCATCAAAAACTGCATGTGATATGAGATGGCATGAAGAAGGACGCACTAAAGATGGTATATTAAGGCATCCTGCAGATTCTCAAGCATGGAAATCTTTCATCTCATAAACCCTATATTTGTTGGAGACTCTCACAATGTTAGACTTGGGTTGGAAAGTGATGGCTTCAACCCTTTTGGAACAATGAGTATTAGGCATAGTACTTGGCATGTGATACTTATTCGGTATAATTTGCCTCTGTGGTTGTGCATGAAACAATCCAATATGATCTTGTCATTGCTTATACCTAGTCCATCTGGCCCTGAAAATAACATTGATGTATACTTAAGGCCTTTGAATGATGGGCTACAAGAATTAGGAGAATTTGGAGTCAAAACTTATGAAACTTCAAAGAAAGAAGCATTTCAACTGCGTGTGTCCTTGCTTTGGACCATTAGTGATTGCCCAGGATATGCTATATTGTCAGGTTGGAGCACGAAAGGGAAATTGACATGCCCTTCATGCCATAAAGATACATGTAGTCGCTACTTGTCAAATGGTAAGAAGCATTGTTAAATGGTGATTCCTACCGTCAAATCATAAGTTTCAAAAATAGAAACAATCTTTGGATGGCACCATCGAGGTCAGAGAAGCTCCAGTTCTTCTATTAGGGACTGATGTATTAAACCAGCTAGAGAAAACTATAAATATTTTCGGAAAGGAGCAAGTGAGGAGAAGATCAAGAAAAGAATTGCCATAAAACTAGAAGAAGAAGAGTATATTCTTTAAGTTGTCGTATTGGGAGCATAATTTACTAAGGCACAATTTAGATGTGATGCACATTGAGAAAAACGTATGTGACAATATTCTTGGAACTTTATTGAATATTGAAGAAATGGCAAAGGATAATTTAAAAGCACGTCAAGACTTAGAAGCAATGAGGGTAAGACGAGCTTCACCCGGAATGGAAGGAAAATAATCAAGCTTATCTACCACCTACATGTTATTCTATGAAAAAAAATGAGAAAGAGAAGCTTTGCAGTGTGTGAAAAATTTGAAGGTTCTGGATGGCTACTCCTCTAATATAGCAAGGTGCATCAATGTTAATGTAATAGCCCGAAAAAAATCACATTGAACTATGACCTCGGGATCCGTGCCCGATTGGTCTTAGGTTTGACCATGAGATAGTTCATTGATGAACTTAAGGTGAGATGAGCAGAAGTGATGTGTGAATCAGTGTAGAAGAGTGGAGAGATAGAGGAGTTGTAGAGTTACATACACTGATGAGTGTGTATGTGCTCCACGCCGAGAAAAAGAGATAAGATAAAAAGGGTTGAAAACCCTAACCTTCATGTTTGGTGGTTGAGAGAAGTAAAGAAGAGAGAGAAAGAGAGAGGAGTAGAGGAGTTATTGCAAGCTGTTTGGAAGAGGGAGTCAAGCATTAAAGAGGCCGGGATTCGACATGAGGATCCGTTAGAACGAGCTAGAAACCCTAGCCTTCCAACTATTGATAGAAATCAACTTGAGGTCTATCCAAGGTAAAATTTTTGTAAATAAGATGCATAGATTATAGGGGTTAAGTTACAGTAAAATGTGGGTTAAATCATAGGATAATGGCTTAGAAAGATAGAAGAAAAAGTATGGAAAAAGATTGGGAAGAACAGCTCGAAGGGGGCTGAATCTGACAATTTCGATTAATCGAAATTGGGTTTCGATTAATCGAAATTGGCCAGGAAGTTGAAGAGTCAGAGGACCCCGATTTCGATTAATCGAATTGGATTTCGATTAATCGACTTTGGATTTCGATTAATCGATTTGAGAATCGATTAATCGACTGAGAACCTCCAGTGGACCCCAGGGGTTGGAGGAGATAACTTAAGGAAAAATCGACTAATCGAAATGGGATTTCGATTAATCGATTTTAGTTTCGATTAATCGATTTGGAATCGATTAATCAACTTGTGAAAATCGACTATTCGAAATAAGGGTCTGCTTTGCGAAAAGAAGGATTTCGATTAATCGAAATTGGATTCGATTAATCGAATGGAAACTCGACTGTTCGAACAGTAAATTTACTTTGCGAAAAGAAGAATTTCGATTAATCGAAATCAGATTCGATTAATCGAATGACAATTCGACTGTTCGAACTGAGAATGGACTTTGCGAAAAGGAGAATTTCGATTAATCGAAATTGCTTCGATTAATCGATATTGACTTTCGATTAATCGATTTTGGAAATCGATTAATCGAATCAGATTCGATTAATCGATTTTGGAGATCGATTAATCGACTGTAGTGAGCTATGTTGACTTTTGGTTTGACTTTAAGATTTTTGGGAGATCTTATACCTTCTCTATGGCATCCTTTGTGATGTGTTTCACATGTTATATGGTACCATAGGTGGTACGCGAGAACGAGTGCACAAGGAGCCACGTGGGACTTTGATGCATTGATCAAACGAAGACTTGAGGTAGGGAACACCCTGAACATGTACTTTATTTTACAAGAGCATGTATGTAATGATATCAATTCAATTCAAATGTTTTACTACTCAATGATTATGAAAAGTGTGTGTGTGTGACATTCATAAGAGATCTTAAATGGACCATGCCCTGGGATGATGAAGTGAAGAGGTAAAGGCATCGGTGTGATGTAAGTGAACGGATACATCCTGTGGATGTATCCATGATTGAATCATGCTTGATGAGGCCTAAGCGATATAAGATAGCACAATTACGGTGAATAACTATATGTAAGGCACGATATTTTTGTTATTTGAGGTTTGATAGGTTACCCCACCGACGCATGGGATAACCACGATCGACGCCGGCAGATATCCGGACGATACGGCGGCTAATCCGTAGGCCAGTACGGAGGCTTATCCGTACAGAGTAAGCACACCCCAGGGGTGTTGATGAGATGTGAAACCCCGCCACCAATCCCCAGGGGAAAGGGGCTTGGGTACTATTGGTATTCCCAGGGAATACATTTAAAACTGTCTATATAGATGACGATGAAGGGTATCTCGTCGGGGCTCGATGCTATATTGCTCGGGGATTATTTAAGTTGAAGTTTAAGTTTTGCTTTAGGCCTTGTCAAAGATCATTCTTGATTAACTAAAAGACATGAGTAACCTACCAGTAATTGAAGCGTTTTAACTGTTTTCCATCAATAAATGCATAGACACATCATACATGCATATCATAGAATACATGTGAGTTATATTTTATATGTTCAATTGTGTTACGCTCCTATTGAGCTAGGATGTAGCTCACCCTATAGACTATACGTCGCAGGTCCACTACTAGCAGCTGCCGAGGCTTCAGGAGACGCTGACCCCGGTGAGTCGGACCTTGCGGCCGGCGAGGAGTTAGAGCCACCTCCAGAGGACTTCTTCTAGAGGACTCTGCTGTGCGACTTTGAGGAGTTTTAGTTGGAGATTGTACGGCTTGGTATGTCAAGCCTGGTTTTTTGATTAAACCTTGTGTATATGGATATCAGAGTATTCTTTTGGGCGAACCATCCATGATGATGGTTATCATCGATGGTTCGGATCGGTTCTCCCTTCATGCAGAGGCATGAGGGTAGAACTGTCTTTTGAGAAGTATTTTTATGTAGATTTAAATTCCGCAAGTTGTTCTTATTTATTTTATGCTTGATATACCAGTGTTCCGTGCATAGTTGAGGGGCACGGTCAAGATGATCGTGCTGATGGCACGGGTTTCGGGGTGCCGAAGTCCGGGCTGTCACAGTTGGTATCAAAGCATTTTCTTTTAGCAATTCTGACAAGGGTTCTTTCGTCAGAACATAGGGGCTTCTGCTAACGAAACTTTAGTTTCAAATGCAGCCGCAATGTCAGCTAGAGGGAGGGGCCGACCAAGAGGAGGCCATCAAAGGAGTTTATGAGTGGAGATGATTTCATCTCTCCTACCAACAGAGTGCCTTTAGAGGTAACGAGGCCCTGTGCGTGAGTAGTAGATGATGAGGAAGAGGATCGAGATCATCGTGATCAAGATCCGAGAGAGCAAGAAAGATTGAGAGAAAGACAAGAAGATAGAGAAGAGCAAAGGATGATGCACACTATGGAGACTATGGCCGCCATGGCACAACAAGCCGCATCCTTTGCTGGCTCATGCGTCTAGAGAACAAAGACCACCTACACCACCTAGGACTGCGTTGCCTGTGCCCTCATCTTTCTGAGTTTAGAAGGATGAGACCCCCTACATTTTCCGGCGTGCGGAACCGCGATGGCGGCCGAGAATTGGTGATGGAAATGGAGAAAGTCTTTAGCGTGCTAACTTGCACGGAAGACGAGAGTGTAAGATGGGCGCTTACATGTTGGATGGGGAGGTGGGCCTTGGTGGAAGTCCGTGATAAGGACTCGGGCTCAGAGACCCCGAGTTGCCTTGGACTTGGGAGGAATTGTTGAGGAATTCAACAAACAATATTTTCCGAAGTAGTGAGGAACCGACTTGAGATTGGCCTCTGACTAGTACAAGGGAGGATGACAGTCAGAGAGTATGGGGTAGAGTTTCTACGACTTGCCCGTTTTGCACCGGACTACGTCGCTACTGAAGTGATGAAGTCCAAGAGGTTTCAGCAAGGTTTGAAGCCTGAGGTTAGGGGAGGCGTGGCTCCATTTCAACTGAGGACCTATGAAGAGGTCATGAGCAAAGCATTGGTTGTAGAAGAGGAGAACACGAACAGATATAGACAAAGAGAGCAACAGAGAGGACTTGACCACGGAAGGATGGGGACCTACGAACCGGTGAATAAAAAGCCGAAGTTCGTGGGTCAGAGTCAGAGACCGCAGTTTCAGGGAGGTTTTGGAAGGCCGGCGCAACAGCAACACCAACAGAGGTTTCCATTACTTGCGTCGGGGAGACCTTTTCGCTATGAGAGCCCTGCCATGTCTCATCGGGCGCTCTTGTCACAGGGTTCTCGTACCGTATCTTCCGCACCTCGAGAGACGTGTGCCAGATGTGGCAAGCCGCATAGGACTGTAGACTGCAAAATTGGAACTAGAGGTTGTTTCCGATGTGGCAAGGTGGGCCACTTGATCAAGGATTGCCCCGAGACAGACAAGGGCAAGACGGCTTCAGTTACAGCACCATGACCCATTCAAGCAAAGAAGCCGATTGTTAGGGGGAGAGCCTATGCAGTCACTGCTCAGGAAGCAGGGAATGTGCACGACGTCATCCAAGGTGAGAAATTTTATTTTATTACAGAAAAAAAAAAATTCCGTTTCATAAAGAATTTTAGATGGAAAGGGTGCATGCATTAGGAATAGTGTAGATTCTTTTAATATAAACTGAGAGTGCATTTTGATGTGTAAATTTCTGTATGTATGTGTATATATATTATAGGTACTTTAACTATGTATGAGAAGGAAGTGTATTTAGACATGGCCCGAAAGTGTTGATAGACCCCGGGTCTACCCACTCATTCGTCCTCCACGTTTGTCTAAGAAGATGAAGATCGTTCGGAGGCGTTGGATTTACGTCCTATCATGTCTATTCCGACTGGAGAGTTAGTAGACACGGAGTTAGCTTGCAAATCCATCGTCGTAGCAGTTCAAGACTTAGAAGTGCATGAATTGGAAGCAAAGTTGGTACTGTTAGACATGCAAGGGTTTGATGTGATCCTTGGCATGGACTGGTTGGCGCAGCATTGTGCGACCATTGATTGCAAGAACAAGGTAGTCATTTTCAGACCCAACACAAGAAGATCATTTCGGTTTCA
The DNA here is from genome assembly GCA_021018995.1 of Chloranthus sessilifolius. Taxonomy (NCBI): domain Eukaryota; kingdom Viridiplantae; phylum Streptophyta; class Magnoliopsida; order Chloranthales; family Chloranthaceae; genus Chloranthus; species Chloranthus sessilifolius. Next base: position 33,912,457 of record CM037596.1, on the reverse strand, counting down.
AGGAGTGAGGTCGTCATCGTGCCCTTGATCTCAGTGATGAGGCCGAGAAAATGATCGAAAGGGATCTGATGGATACTTAGCTTTCTTAAAGGAGGACAAGGAGGAAAAGAACGTCATTTCTGAGATAGCAATTGTGCGAGACTTCGCTGACGTGTTTCCAGAAGAATTGCCTGGATTACCTCCAGAAAGAGAAGTAGAATTCGCCATTGACTTAGCACCAGGAACGGAGCCTATTTCAAAAGCACCTTATAGAATGGCTCCCGCTGAGTTAAAGGAGTTGAAGGAACAACTACAAGAACTAATGGACAAGGGGTTTGTTAGACCGAGCGTGTCTCCATGGGGAGCACCGGTCTTATTTGTCAAGAAGAAAGATGGGTCAATGCGACTATGCATTGACTATCGACAATTGAACAAACTTACTGTGAAGAACCGCTACCCTTTGCCTAGAATTGACGATCTATTCGACCAACTGCAAGGAGCAAGGTATTTTTCCAAGATCGACCTAAGATCTGGTTATCATCAGTTGCGAGTCAAGGCAGAGGACATACAGAAGACAGCTTTCCGGACACGGTATGGACACTATGAATTCCTTGTGATGCCGTTTGGATTAACGAATGCTCCAGCGTCATTTATGGATCTGATGAACCGAGTGTTTAAACCACACTTGGACTCCTGCGTGGTAGTGTTCGTTGATGATATACTAATATACTCCAAATCCAAGACAGAACACGAAGAACATTTGAGGATTGCTCTACAAACGCTACGTGAACACCAATTGTACGCCAAACTCAGTAAGTGTGAGTTTTGGTTGGAAGAAGTTAGCTTTTTGGGACATGTCGTCTCGAAGCACGGCGTCACGGTAGACCCAGCAAAGATAGAAGCAGTAGTTAAATGGGAGCAGCCAAAGCGGATGGAGATGTCCAAGTTTTACGGGCTTAGCGAGGCTATTATCGACGTTTAGTTGAGGGGTTATTAAAAATATCGGGATCTCTCACAAAGTGACACGATTCAAGGTTTGAGTGGAGTGAGGCATGAGAAGAGTTTTCAAGAACTCAAAGCGAGACTCACTTGCTCCGGTGTTGGCAATTCCTTGAGCGAGAGGAGGATCGCGATTCTGTGAGCGTCATACAATGGCCTTGGTTGTGTGCTCAACCAACACAAGAAGGTGATAGCTTACGGATCAAGACAGTTGAAAGAACACGAGAAAAATTACCCGACTCATGACTTGGAACTGGCAGCAGTCATTTTTGCGCTGAAAATTTGGAGACACTACTTGTATGGTGAGACAATTGAAATTTTCACCGATCATAAGAGCCTCCGATGTCTGTTTACGAAGGAGCTCAATATGAGACAAGCGAGATGGATGGAATTCCTCAAGGACTACGATTGCTCTATACAATACCATCCAGGCAAGGCGAATGTAGTAGCCGATGCATTGAGTCGAAAAGGTTCAGCTCAGTTAGCTTCTTTGATTTTGGGTATGCACCGATGGAAATTATTGGAAGACCTGGCACTCTATGATGCGAACATTGAGTCAAAGGACACTGGATCCTTTTTGGCTAACATATCAGTAAAGCCAGTGATATTTGAACATATCCACGACCTACAGATGAAGGATCCGACATTAACAAAGATTCATCAAGACGTGAATGAAGGCATCAGGTCGGACTTTTCAGTAAAAGAAGATGGTTCTTTGTTGTTTAAAGGCCGTCTATGCATCCGGACAATGCCGATCTAACGAGCGATTCTTGATGAGGCCCATAAGTCAAATTATGCTATCCACCACGTAGCACCAAAATGTACCAAGATTTGAAAAGAATTCTTGGTGGAGAGGATCAAACAAGACGTGGCGAGTATGTGTCACGATGTTTGACTTGTCGACAAGTGAAGGTTGATCATAGACATCCTGGGACTATTGCAACCTTTACCAATACCGAGAATGGAAGTGGAATCGATCGCAATGGATTTCATTGTTGGATTACCCGTCTGCATCGCAAGAGACACAATGCCATTTGGGTCGTCGTAGACCGATTGACCAAATCAGCCCACTTTTTGCCGTATAATACCACATATACTGCAGGAAGACTGGCAGAATTATACATGAAAGAGATTGTAAGGTTACACGAGATTCCAAGCAGCAACGTTTCAGATCGTGATCCACTATATACGTCCAAGTTTTGGAAGAAATTTCAAGAAGGAATGGGAACACGACTAGACTTTAGTTCAGCTTTCCATCCTCAAACTGATGGGCAGACAGAGCGGGTGAATCAAGTGATAGAAGACATGCTCAGAGCTTGCATGCTTGATATGCAATGATACTGGGATGAGTATCTACTGTTGATCGAGTTCGCATACATCAACAGTTTCCAAATGAGTATTGGCATGGCACCGTATGAAGCTCAGATGGACGACGATGCAAGTCACCTCAATTGGGAGGAAAGCAGTGAGAAATTTGTATTAGGACCGAATCGCTTGAAGACAACGCCACCGTTGTCCGAATTATCGAGAAAGGTTGACAAAGACACGAGTAGACGGAAAAAGTTACGCCGATGTGAAGCGGACTAGTGTTGACTACAAAGTGGGCGAGCATGTGTTTGTGAAGGTGTCACCTATGAAAGGTGTAATGCGATTTGGCAAGAGGGGGAAGTTAAGTCCACGTTATGTTGGACCATTTGAAATTTTGGGACGAATAGGTGAAGTTGCATATCGCATTAGTTTACCACCGCTATTCGATCGAGTACATAATGTCTTCCACATATCGATGCTCGGAAAATGCGTGAATGATCCGTCTCATGTGTTAGGGAAGCAACCTATAGAGATGTGTGAGGACATGAGCATGATAGAGGAACCAGGTGGAGATTACGGATCGAAAAGAGCAAGTATCTAGCGCACTAAAGTGATTCCTTAGTGCTTGTTCGTGGAACAATCATCCAAAAGAAGAGGCTACTTGGGAGCGAGAGGCCGATGTGAAAGAACAATATCCGCCTTGTTTCCAACAACGTGAGAATTGATGTAAACCGCAACCACGTTTGTGAAAATTTCCACTATGCTTGAAATTCAATGGAAATTTTGATCCAATCTGTCATAAATTGTCAAAAATAGTAAAAGAAAGAAAAGATTGAAATTTTGTAAAAAAATAGGGCAAAACCGATTAGTCGAATTTCAAATAGATTAATCGAATTGGAATTTCGATTAATCGATTTTGTTCGATTAGTCGATCGGCATGTGATGATGAAAATTTGAAAAAATTTGAGTTAGAATATACCTAGAATGAAGTTTCGATTGATCGAATTATAAATTTCGATTAATCGATTTTGTAATTCGATTAATCGAATTGGTTTTTGGATTAATCGAGTTACTTAAAGGACTTGAGAGATATTAAAGTCAAATGGACAATTTCGATTAATCGAAGTAATTTCGATTAATCGATTTTGAAATTTCGATTAATCGAAATGGATTTCGATTAATCGAATACTTAAGAAAGTTTAGAAAAAGTTGAAGTTTTAGCCGATTTGATTAATCGAAACTAAATTGATTAATCGATTTTGGAATTTCGATTAATCGAAGGATTTGATTAATCGGTCGGCGATGAGCATAAAAATTTGAAATTTTAAACAGGCACGATTTCGATTAATCGAAATATTTTCGATTAATCGAATTTGACTTTCGATTAATCGATTTGGGAAATCGATTAATCGATTTTACGCGGCTTAACCTAGTTTTAAATTTCGATTAATCGAAACAGAATTTCGGTTAATCGGTAACCTATATATTGAAAATTGGGGATTTTCTTTGGCATTCGAAATCATTTCACTTTGAGGTTTTAAACGGTTGATCTTCTTCCTCTTCTCCGACAAGCCGGTGCCCTAGGATTTGGACCTTCCATCGATTAAGCTTGAATCCGCCTTGAAAACCTAAGGTAAACCCTAGATTTCGTTTTCTTTCCATTTGAGCTAGTTAAAACCCTAGTTTTCCCAATATGCCGCCAAAACCCGATTGTCTTGAAGAAGGCAACTTCAAACTACCGGTTAGGCGTGAAACGCCGCACCACCACCACCTACCCGTCACGCGGTGAGGACTCCATCACCGTCGGAATCGGAGACCACCTCCGGTTCGACGAAGCGCATCTCTGGAGTCTTCCGAATCCACCCCATGCCACCACCACCCACCAACGTGGAGCAACCAAGCAGTGGTGGGCTGCCAAGACCTTTGAGGTCCCATCGACCCTACCCTATTCACAAATCCCGATTCTGGGCGAGACCCAATGGGCTCGAACTACCTAACAATGGGACTCGGCAACCTTCTCAAACCAATCCGGGTTCCTATTACCCTAGATTGGTGAGGTTGTTCTACCAAGGGCTAACCAATGGCCCTAGCGACGATTGTATTATAACCAAGATCGAGGGTCGTCTCTATCGATCACTGTCGACACATACATGAGGTGCTTGAATGCTACCTCGACTTTACGCCCGAGACTACCTTATTCCCACCCTTTGAAAAGGAACCCCGTTTGAAGAGGTCATGACTCGCATGACCAGCGGGAAGAAGGGGTCGCACGTCCATCAAGAGGGACCTTCCACCCTACATGTGGATGCTCGACTCCATAATAAAATGCAACCTTTACCCGATCGCCCACGACACGGAGCGCGTGGATAAAGTGCAACATGCACTTCTGCTTGACCTTACATGCGATGGTTTGATGCTACCATGGTCATCCTTGAGGATGCGGTACATCAAGAGTAAGGCGATGAAGGGCAACATGCGGCCCAAGGAGAAGATGCCGATGCTCGGCTCATCTCGAGCATGTTGGAGTGCTACTCGACGAGCCCTCCTACACTATTTCACCTCACGAGGTGAGGGCTACGGATCGCGTGAAGACGTTCACCAAGTCTTCATGGACCCGTAGCTACAACCTATTGAAGCGGACCCTACCAGCTCCGGGTCCCGCTCCCGCCCCAGCAGCAGCAGTAGCACCGCCACCACCCCCACCACCTCAGCAGGACCCACTTGAGGGTGGGGCACACCCTGCCCTTGTGAGCCATCTGTGGAGAGGGTTCCCTCCACACCACAGTCCTTGACACCACACCACACACTCAGCGCGCGACTCCCACCTCATCCTACAGCGTGGCCCCTCCATCCGGTCCTACCATAGAGGGGCGTGTTGGCAGAATGGGCCAAATAACGAGAGGATGAGCAGGAGGATTGATTTCCTCATGTTTCACACCCTCAGTTCATCTACCCTCACACCTACATGGATATCTTGGCCCGAAGAAGAATGGGCGGCGGACACCCCTTCCATAGAGGACCCGTCTTCCATCCCACCACCAGACGCAGTTCCCTCCACATCCACATCCGCCCGGCCGGCCGCCACCCCCCTGCATGACCAGCTCGCCACACCTTGTCGCCTGCCTGCCACACCTCGACTGGCGACTGAGTCGTCTATGTCTTTTGCATTTTGATTATACTTTTTATTGTACGCCAACTTATTGGCATTGTAACAAAATATTCAATCCTTAATACAAATTAAATTTTTATATAAATTGTTCAATTTTGCTAGCTTTTACTTCCATGTTTGTGTTGTGTGAATGTGTGGAAACTTAAATACATATGAGTCCAATGAACCACCTCACCTCCAAGTGTGCGGGGGGGGGGGGGAGAGTGTACACCACCACACCTTTGGGTGATTTTCGAGGACGAAAATTTCCAAGGTGGGGAGGATGTAATAGCCCGAAAAAAATCACATTGAACTATGACCTCAGGATCTGTGCCCGATTGGTCTTAGGTTTGACCATGAGATAGTTCATTGATGAACTTAAGGTGAGATGAGCAGAAGTGATGTGTGAATCAGTGTAGAAGAGTGGAGAGATAGAGGAGTTGTAGAGTTACATACACTGATGAGTGTGTATGTGCTCCACGTAGAAAAGAGATAAGATAAAAGGGTTGAAAACCCTAACTTTCATGTTTTGGTGGTTGAGAGAAGTAAGAGAGAGAGAGAGAGGAGTAAGAGAGGAGTTATTGCAACTGTTTGGAAGAGGGAGTCAAGCATTAAAGAGGCGGATTCACTTAGGATCCGTTAGAACCAGAGCTAGAAACCCTAGCCTTCCAACTATTGATAGAAATCAACTTGAGGTCTATCCAAGGTAAATTTTTTGTAAATAAGATGCATAGATTATAGGGGTTAAGTTACAGTAAAATGTGGGTTAAATCATAGGATAATGGCTTAGAAAGATAGAAGAAAAAGTATGGAAAAAGATTGGGAAGAACAGCTCGAAGGGGGCTGAAACTGACAATTTCGATTAATCGAAATTGGGTTTCGATTAATCGAAATTGGCCAGGAAGTTGAAGAGTCAGAGGACCCCGATTTCGATTAATCGAATTGGATTTCGATTAATCGACTTTGGATTTCGATTAATCGATTTGAGAATCGATTAATCGACTGAGAACCTCCAGTGGACCCCAGGGGTTGGAGGAAATAACTTAAGGAAAAATCGACTAATCGAAATGGGATTTCGATTAATCGATTTTAGTTTCGATTAATCGATTTGGAATCGATTAATCAACTTGTGAAAATCGACTATTCGAAATAAGGGTCTGCTTTGCGAAAAGAAGGATTTCGATTAATCGAAATTGGATTCGATTAATCGAATGGAAACTCGACTGTTCGAACAGTAAATTTACTTTGCGAAAAGAAGAATTTCGATTAATCGAAATTGGATTCGATTAATCGAATGACAATTATTCGCTATTCGAGCGAGAATGGACTTTGCGAAAGGAGAATTTGATTAATCGAAATTGCTTCGATTAATCGATATTGACTTTCGATTAATCGATTTTGGAAATCGATTAATCGAATCAGATTCGATTAATCAATTTTGGAGATCGATTAATCGACTGTAGTGAGCTATGTTGACTTTTGGTTTGACTTTAAGATTTTTGGGAGATCTTATACCTTCTCTATGGCATCCTTTGTGATGTGTTTCACATGTTATATGGTACCATAGGTGGTACGCGAGAACGAGTGCACAAGGAGCCACGTGGGACTTTGATGCATTGATCAAACGAAGACTTGAGGTAGGGAACACCCTGAACATGTACTTTATTTTACAAGAGCATGTATGTAATGATATCAATTCAATTCAAATGTTTTACTACTCAATGATTATGAAAAGTGTGTGTGTGACATTCATAAGAGATCTTAAATGGACCATCCCCAGGGGATGATGAAGTGAAGAGGTAAAGGCATCAGGTGTGATGCAAGTGAACGGATACATCCCAGGGATGTATCCATGATTGAATCATGCTTGATGAGGCCTAACTGATATAAGATAGCACAATTACACGGTGAATAACTATATGTAAGGCACCGATATTTTTGTTATTTGAGGTTTGATAGGTTACCCCACCGACGTGGCGGGATAACCACGACTGACGCGGCAGGATATCCGTGACCCGTCGGCGGCTAATCCGTGAAGGCCGATCGGAGGCTTATCCGTCTGAGTAAGCACACCCCAGGGGTGTTGATGAGATGTGAAACCCCGCCACCAATCCCCAGGGGAAAGGGGCTTGGGTACTATTGGTATTCCCAGGGAATACATTTAAAACTGTCTATATAGATGACGATGAAGGGTATCTCGTCGGGGCTCGATGCTATATTGCTCGGGGATTATTTAAGTTGAAGTTTAAGTTTTGCTTTAGGCCTTCTCAGCATCATTCTTGATTAACTAAAAGACATGAGTAACCTACCAGTAATTGAAGCGTTTTTAACTGTTTTCCATCAATAAATGCATAGACACATCATACATGCATATCATAGAATACATGTGAGTTATATTTTATATGTTCAATTGTGTTCTGTTCCCTATTGAGCTAGGATGTAGCTCACCCTATAGACTATACGTCGCAGGTCCACTACTAGTAGCTGCCGAGGCTTCAGGAGACGCTGACCCCGGTGAGTCGGACCTTGCGGCCGGCGAGGAGTTAGAGCCACCTCCAGAGGACTTCTTCTAGAGGACTCTGCTGTGCGACTTTGAGGAGTTTTAGTTGGAGATTGTACGGCTTGGTATGTCAAGCCTGGTTTTTTTGATTAAACCTTGTGTATATGGATATCAGAGTATTCTTTTGGGCGAACCATCCATGATGATGGTTATCATCGATGGTTCGGATCGGTTCTCCCTTCATGCAGAGGCATGAGGGTAGAACTGTCTTTTGAGAAGTATTTTTATGTAGATTTAAATTCCGCAAGTTGTTCTTATTTATTTTATGCTTGATATACCAGTGTTCCGTGCATAGTTGAGGGGCACGGTCAAGATGATCGTGCTGATGGCACGGGTTTCGGGGTGCCGAAGTCCGGGCTGTCACAGTTAAAGACCGTAAAATCTTTGGCCTAAAAAGCCACGGCGGGCATGTCATTATGCAACAATTTCTTCCACTGGCGATTCGAAAATTTCTGCCCAAGAACGTAACGTCTATATTGATAGAATTGGGCACATTCTTTCAAAAATTTTGCTCAAAAGTTTGTGTGGTCGATGATTTGAAGAGACTCGAGGAACGCATTGTGTTGGTTCTTTGTTACTTAGAGAAAATTTTTCCTCCTGCATTCTTTGATAGTATGGTTCACTTGTCCATACATTTGGCATTAGAGGCACTGTTAGGTAGTCTAGTCCAGTATTGATGGATGTATCCAATCGAAAGGTATTCTCTTATAATATTTTAAATAAATTTTAATTGTTTGATGTTTCACTTGCCGATGCTAATTTTTTTATCCTATAGATAACTCTCAACAATGAAATCATATATGCGCAATCGAGCTCAGCCTAAAGGATCCATTCCAGAAGGATATATCGCAAATGGATGTCTCACATTTTGCTCAAGGTATTTACAAAATATTGAAACAAGATTAAACCGACCCCTACGAAATCATGATGAAAGTGCTCTCAAGGGTGCCTTGCCATTCATTCTAAAAGAGGTATAATGGATGCAAGCACATAAATATATTCTCTTCAATCATGAGATGGTCAAAAGTTATCTAGAGTAAAAACTTAAGACTTTATGATATTACTTTTCAGTATTATTTATTGTCTAGTACTCCTTAAAAAATTATAATGAAACAGGCAACACAACAAGCTATTGCTTTTGACGAATTCGAACGCATCTCCCCGTGATATCCAAAAAATGAAAAATTTGTTAGTTGGTTTAAAGAACATGTAAGGGAGATCCACTTATTAGTATAAATTTTTTAGAATAATTAAAAATATTATTTAACCTTCGTCTCCACTTTATATAGGTTCCGAAGTTGATAAAAGAAAATAGACCATTGCCAGAAGGCCTTCATCTACTTTCCCAATGCCCACAATTTTCAGCTATGAGGTTCACTAGCTACACAGTTAATGGATATAAATTTCAAACAATCAGTAAAGAGAAGAGTGCTAGGACCCAAAATAGGGGTGTTTCCATCACAGCAGCGACTACGAGTTATGCAAGTAAAAATGATAGAAGACCCGTTGGAGGAGAGATAACTTATAATGGTCAATTAATAAACATAATTGAGTTGACAAATTCTTATGAGCTGAAGTTTGTTCTATTCAAATGTGACTGGTTCGATGTAATGTCACAAGGAAGGAGAATTAAGACCAATGAATTGGGATTTACACTTATGAGTTGGGAAAAAAAATTGTTCTCTGGTCTACAAGCAACCGATTAACCATACATATTGTGTAACACTCCAAATTTTTGCTAGCATTGAATCGTTGACTTTAGACGATGATGCAATTTGCTTTGATCATTTTGACCTTGGTCAGACTTTTCATGTTAGTGACGTGGCCTTTGACCCACTTGTCTCAGTCGGGTGAGTACACCCAAGCGCAAGCCAAGGATCAATCCCCGACTCAAACACTGAATTGAAACCTGAAACCTTGTGAGAAGTGTGTGTTACACACAGACTCGAATCCCGAAATTCGACCAGGTCCGTGCCCATCCCTGCAAACATTTAATGAGAAAGTAATTACCCTTAAGTTATTTAAAAATGTAAGCACGAGATGAACGGCGTGTGAGTGATCAAGTGCGACCATGTGCACCTTAGGCATGAGCCCAACCGAAGTTCAATAATCTAGGTTTATAAATATAAATATCAATACCATGCGTGAAAAGGGTCCACACAACTTAGGGTTTGACCATTAGATGTAGGCTCGTACAAGGAGTTCGGTATACCAACCCCACACCAAATCACCTCCACTTGATAATTGCAATGACCCTTTAGAATTTCCCCATTTGCAAATCTGGTTGAAAGAGAGAAGTGAGGAACCGAGCCCCATCTCCTTCCCATTGTCCCCTTTGGATGAGATCCCGCCCAAAGCTCGTGCAAGTACCACTGATCTAGTTCTTCAACGCATGAGAATCACACCATCAACATCATCTCGACCGTAGCGAGAGATCAATTCATCAAGTGATCGAGCGCGGTGCTACGCACCAATTTCTGCCACAATTGATCCCGACCATTCCAAATCCTGCATGTGTGATCCGCAAAGGTAAAGGTTCAATTTACAATATGTGTGAGAGGCTTTGTAGACGATTTGCTCTAATCTCGATGTTTCGGATGCTGCATGCACAACCAAATCTAGGGAATTGGTTCAACTTCATGTTATAAACATGAAACTAGACTAGATTTAAAGTGTAGGATGACAAATCAGTAAGAAAGTTAGGTTTTCGAATTCGGGAGAAAGGAAATAAGAGAAGCCATTGAGGACAGACCCGTTGGTGTTCGCTCGAGCGTGATTTGGAGCCACTCGAGTGGGAAAGCACTTGAAGCCCTCCACTCGAGCGGGATTCTTAGGCTTAATTAGCTCGGGTCAAAACCGCTCAAGCATTCCTGTATGTGCCATTGGGAACCGTTAGAGCGCGAATGAGCTACGCTCGAGGGGCTAACCCTGTTTTGGCCTGACTTGAATTGTGTGCTTGTGACCCCATGTGTATTTAAGCATGATAATTGGCTATGATTAAGACATGTATTTGGGCCTTATGTTTTAGGAGTGAAACACGGGGAAACTGATTTTAGTGAACTCGTTGGATTTGAGGCATGTGTGCTTGACCGTGACTTGAGGTAGGGAAATTTAACCCACAAGTTTGTCTTGATGCTGATTCATGGACTTGATTTTGTTTTACACTTGGAACATTGATAGCTTTGAAATGCCCAAAATCTCGATTTGTGTTTGAATGAAGTGAACTTCGAATTTGGTTTTGTTTCATGTTAGAAATGATTTCCATGTCTTGAATGAACTCCGTATATGAAAAGCAATTTTAAAATTTGCATATGCTTATGAATCTAACTGAACTCCGTATATGAATAGCGATTTTAAAATCTGTATATGCTTATGAATATGCAGATTTTAAAATCTGCATATATGAAAAGCGATTTCTATGTCAAGACATAAACGAAGGAAGCAATAACTGTCATCTCGAGCAATTGTTCGAGACTATGGTCAACCAACAAGCTACATTTCTAGCAGAGAGAGGCCAACCCTCGAAATTCCTAAAGTTTAGACGGATGTAACCTTCTAGCTTTTATGGTCAAACTGATCCAATGGAAGTAGAGTGATGGTTAAACCAGATGGAGAAGGTTCTTCAAAGAATCCCATGCATCGAAGAAGAGAAAGTGAGTTGGGCCACTTTCCAACTCGAGGGAGAGGCAGATCCATGGTGGGAGTCCGTTGAGAAAACCCAAACGCCAGGGAAACCATGGACATGGGCTGAGTTTACTGAAGTCTTCAATGAAAAGTACTTTCCCACTCTAGAACGACATAAGATGGAGATCCAGTTCACGTGTTGTAACAAGGCCAAAAAGGTTGTGCGAGAGTACGGAATTCACTAGACTCTCTCGGTTTGCATCATTGCTTGTGGCCACTGAACTTATGAAAGCCCAAAATTTTGAGTATGGACTAAGGCTGATAATCAAGGAACGGATTTCCCAATTTGAGGCGACAACTTAGGCGCAATTCATGAGATTGGCACTCATCACCGAAAGGGACATCGAAAATATGAACAAGAGTAGTGAAGAACAAGGCCAGAATAACAAATGTCAAGTGCAGTCATATGTCCATGAGCCTGCGAACCAGAGACTGGGGTTCCTGATGCCAACACCTAGGCAGCCGGCTCAGACTACATATTCGCAGCCCCCTTCGATTACATCTCCTAGGCCTTTTCACCTTTCACGTTCTACTACTACCAGAGTATCAAAGGTGCAGCTAACTACTCAAATCCCTTCATCCACACCAGATGAGCTATGCTCAAGATGTGGGAAACACCCTAAGATGGAGCTGTGTCGATGGACCACAGGTGCATGTCTCAGATGTGGCACACAAGGACACCGCATGAGAGATTGTCTCGAACCTAGGGAGCAGACACCAACTATGACTAATACACAGGGGCCCTCTCGAACTACATGATAGAGATGCCTTTTGCCATCTTTGCACTGTGGTAGCATAATTCGAGGTAATTTTCTTTATCTAATTACGCAAATTCCTATTGATAAATATATATGAAATTCACTTCTAATTGACACGTCATGAACATCATAAAAACACCGTGTGTACACTCCAAATTACGTAGTTGGCATAAAACCTAGCGACCCTACACCTAGAATAGGGTAATGACAACCTACGACACACACCTTGAGAGCTTGGTGAGCATAAACACATTTTATCAAACACTTATCAATGACATGACACATAGGAGAGATATGGTCACTGCGGCTACTTGTAGAAAGAGAATATAATTCTTTATCTGTTGAACCCCGAATGCACCAATCTGATCTTCCCTGTCCGTTCGACATATTGACCTTCATATCCAACATCTCCTATATTAGACCCCCCCAATAGGTCCTAGGCTCAATTTTTTAGGACGAAAACTCCTTAAAGGAGGGGAGAATGTAATGACCCTGACCTTTCTTGAACGTTGAGTCACTAACTCTTGAGGAGAACATGACTGCTCTCATTCGGAAACGATCAAGTGTCCATATGTCATCGAATAAGGCACGTCAATTTTCGAGGACGAAAATTCTTTAAGGTGGGAAGAATGTAACACCCCAAATTTTTGTTAGCATTGAATCATTGACTTTCGACGATGATGCAATTTGCTTTGATTGGTTTGACCTTGGTAAAACTTTTCACATCTATGATGTGGCCTTTGACCCAGTTATCTTAGTTAGGTGAGTACACCCAAGTGCAAGCCAAGGATCAATCCTCGACTCAAACATTGAATTGAAACCCAAAATCTTGTGAGAAGTGTGTGTTGCACACAGACTCGAATCCCCAGATCGGACCAGGTCCGTGCCCATTCCCACAAGCATTTAATTAGAAAGTAATTACCCTTAAGTTAATTAAAAATGTAAGTATGAGATGGATGGCGTGTGCATGATCAAGTGCGATCATGTGCACCTTAGGCACAAGCCCAACCCGAGTCCAATAACCTAGGTTTATAAGTATAAATATCGGTATCATGCGTGAAAAGGGTCCACACAACTTAGGGCTTGACCATTAGATATAGGCCCATTCACCGACTTCGGTATACCAACCCCACACCAAATCACCTCCACATGATATAAATGCAATGACCCTTTAGAATTTCCCCATTTGCAAATCCGGTTGAAAGAGAGAAGTGAGGAACCGAGCCCCATCTCCTTCCCATTGTCCCCTTTAGATAAGATCCCACCCAAAGCTCATCCAAGGACCACTGATTTGGTTCTTCAATGCATGAGAATCACACCATCGACGCTGTCGCGATCGTAGTGAGAGATCAAATCATCGAGTGATCGAGTGTGGAGCTACACACCAATTTCTGCGACAATCGATCTTGACCATTGCAAATCCTGCATGCATGATTTGCAAAGGTAAAGGTTCAATTTATGATATGTGAATGTCGATTTCTTAACAATTAGGGTTCATGCGATTGATTTATGAAAGATTGGATGCGTGAGATGCTTTGTAGCTGATTTGCCCTGATCCCGATGTTTCAGATGTTGCATGCGCAACCAAATCAAGGAAATAGGTTCAAATTCATGTTATAAACATGAAACTAGACTAGATTTATAGTGTAGGATGACAAATCAGTAAGAAAGTTAGGTTTTCGAATTTGGGAGAAAGGAAAGAAGAGAAGCCATAGCGGACGGACCCAATGGTGCCCGCTCGAGCATGATTTGGAGTTGATCGAGCGGGAAAACACCTGAAGCCCACCGCTTGAACAGGATTCTTAGGCTTAATTAGCTCGGGTCAAAACCACTCGAGCGTACCTGTATGTGCCACTGGGAACCGCTCGAGCGGGAATGAGCTATGCTCAAGTGGCTAACCCGGCTTTGTCCTGACTTGAGTTGTGTGCATGGGACTCCATGTGTATTTAAGCATGCTAATTGGCTATGATTAAGATGTGTATTTGGGCCTTATGTTTTAAGAGTAAAACATGGGGAAACTGGCTTTAGCAAGCTCATTGGATTTGAGGCATGTGTGCTTGACCATGACTTGAGGTAGGGAAATTCAACACACAAGTTTGTCTGGATGCTGATTCATGGACTTGATTTTATTTTATACATGAACATTTGATAGCTTTGAAATGCTCGAAATCTCGATTTGTGTTTAAATGAAGTGGACTTCGAATTTTGTTTTGTTTCATGTTAGCCTATGATCTCCATGTCTTACTGAACTCCGTATATGAAAAGCGATTTTAAAATCTGCAAATGCTTATGAATCTGAGTTGGAATATGATATTTGAACCTGATGAGTATGTTTTTGAACCCGAATATTTTGAAGTACTTGAAGCCATGAATTTTACCTTGATGATTTGAATTGTTAGATTAGTATATGATCTTTGAAACATGCCTTGATTTGAATTCCGTATATGAAATACAGTTTTGATTGGAAACTAGAAGTGAATCTTGTCTTGAAATTGAATTCCAATAAGAATTCGAGAGCGTAATCTGTATAAAAATCTGAATCGGAATGTGACATTTAATCTCAAAGATCTAATTAAGATTCTAAAATTGAACTTGAAATCCGAAGCATGTTTTGTGTTTATGAAACCTCGAGCCTTAAACGTGAATTGAAATTCGAACTGTGAATAAGTACGTTAATCCAGACTAAAACATGAATCATGTGAACACTGGATACTAAACACTGAATATTGCACACTGAACACTGAGCATATTGCATCACTGGATCGGTACGGCGGGTCAAACCATACACACTGCACTACATATAGGACACTACATCGCATTCGATCGGTACGGGTTAAAGCATTAACATGCTTGCATCGGATCGACATCTTGCATTACTAGACCGGTATGGCGGGTTAATCCATACATCATGTACAGCATACTGTACCGGCTGACATTGCATTTGACATAGGGAATCAATACTGGACCGACACGTCGGGTTGCATTATATACGAAAGTTACTGACTAAAATGGAAATAGAATGAATACTGATTGAATCGGCTCTCAAGCGAATTAGAATTTGAGAACTCCGCTTGTACACTTTAATTTTGAAATACAAGATAATGTTTTGCTCGAATTTGATTTTGAAGCACATGATGTTGCTTGTTTTTCTTGAATTGGATTTTTAAGTATATGATGATGTGTTTCTTGAATTTGAAATTGTTCTGATCTGGAAAAAAAAATAATGAAACTGAAGCTTGATTTCACCGATCGGATTTTTAATAAATCAACTCTATGTTTTTGTCTGAAAAGATGTATATTGGTATTGATTTTCTCTACTGGGCTTGGATGAAGCTCATCCCTCGACTATACGTCACAGGTACAAGCTATGAGCGGGATTTGGAGTCTTGGACGAATCCTTCTGTGCCACAGACCTTCCGTCCGAGACGTTTTTAACCGGTGGCCTGGTATTACTTTCGGGTATCATTAAGCTTGAGAATCTGTACATGTAATAAGCTTGTAAATCAGATTTTGGATGTGTTGTATTCACCAATATTTAGGTGATAGTCGGCTGTCACCAGTGGTTCTTTTGTTTATTACGTGTATAAGCTTGAGATTTTAGTTCTGCCATTTCTGTTGCATACAAAATTTTAGTTTGTATGCTCGTTTGATGTGCCATATCTGTATGGAATGTGATCTACGATCCGACGGCACGAGTTTGTGTTTGGAAAAAAAAAATCTAGGCTATCACATATTGGCATCTCAAGGTAAGCAGATTTTTTATGTTGAGGATCTAGCAAGCCTAATTGGCATATGTTTGTCAAGATTTAGCCTAGAAACCTATTCGATATGATTGGTGAAGATGTTCAGTTATTAGACAGAGGAACATATGGAAACCAACAACTAAATGAAACTATAGAACGCTATACTGATGTTGTAAGCTGGGTGTGGGAAGATGTTATTGGTTCAACTGTTGTTGTACCTATTCATAAGCATTTTGCAGAACAAACTCATTCAATTGATGGTATTAGTGATGAAGTTGAATCAAATTTCATGTAGAAATGGACGAGATTGAAAATGAGTGATTTTGTAAATTTTTTTGTGCACACAAATTGTATGATGGCCCTTTCTTGTTAGTTGTGTTTTTTTGTATATATGTACTTTTTTTCTTCATTGTGTGTGGATTGGATGATTTTTATGCACTCACTAGATAACTTTTTCATCTTATGAGGACAAACACGGTTTCTTAATGCAAAACAAGATTATTTTTAGCCCAAAAATAAATATCATCTTTGAGTACCATGTCAAGTTATACTCTTTTTTTATATATGTTAGCAAAGTTCAAAATCTCTTATTTCCGATACATATCAATTAACTCCAATGTGTTCCAATATTTGTAATCAAGTGTTTGAAGTTGTACTGCCATCTAGGCGAGCACATATATGATCTACGTTTCGTATTTATGTGAAAAATATGAACAATATTAGACTAATTTTTTAGTGTTCTTTTGTGAATTTACGCAAATGAACCCTCCAGAGTCATCATCCTCAGATAGTGCTTCTCAATCCTCAACAAAGAGACGAGGTAAAATAAAGTGTGCTTATATTAATTCCTTAGCAAGTGGTAAGAAGGTAAAAATTTTAGGCGATGGAGGGCGACCAGTAGGGGATGATGCTAAATATTTAGCTAGCTGTTGTGGCAAGTTAGCTAGAGATCCTGCTCTGTTGCCCCTTGATAAAAAGGATTGGCATAAGGAGGAAGGTGAATCGAAGGAACATGTATGGAATAAAATTATTTTTAAATATGTGCTTTTTCGGTAGTATCCATGTTTTTATTCATTTTTGCCAAATTTAAACTTGAAGCAGAGTAACCAATAATTGTATTATCATTTTTGTACTATCTTGGTAGAAAAAGTTTGATATTGAAGAAGGGCTATGGAAAATATAATGAAATCCGTCGGCAAATAATGGAGGGATCACAAGAGCCCTTCGAAAATTAAATTCTTTGATACTCTTAGCGAAGATGATTTCATTGCAAATTTGACCTCCAAAACATTTGATTCATGAATTTGTTAATTTATGAAAGTTATAGGTCTCGTTGTCCTCTCTCTAACACTGTGAGAATCGTGCCAATCGAAATTCGAGATCAAAAGTTACGTCCAAAATATTAATCACATGCTGGCTGTGAATAGTAGCTCACCGTGGCGAGTTTGTAGCTCGCCGCGGAAAGGTCTTTAGACACTCAAAGCTCGCCGTGGCAAGTTTGGACAGTGCAGTTGTAACGTCCCCCAAAATCCCAACCTTGAAACAGTACCTCAGGATGCGTACTGTCAGATTGCGTGCTTGACCAGTGGATAGTTGACGAGTCAAGTGGGTTCTGAATACGTGAAGTTGAGGATGGATATAAAGCCTAGAATGTGCTTGAGGTAGAATAAGTATATCAATATGGCCGTTTGTGTTTTACACCTGATACATGACTATATAATGAGAAATATATGAGTAAATGCAATTCCTAGGTTAGTAAGCTATTTATGAAGAGAGAAGAGAGAAGTAAAGGAGAAGGGAGAATTTATGAGGGTAGTTGACTGTTTGTGTGCAAGAAATCGGAGACGAGCATTTGATTCAGCATTGGACTTTTTGCAAAATCTGCAAATTCTATACTCACAAGCCCTAGCTTGGAGTGGGAGGCTTTGAACCATCGGATTGATCGATTCGGAGGTATGATCTCGTAAAATTATTTTAATGATTTAGTTGTAGACTAGGATTGTAATCTAATTGTGTTTATGGAAGAGAAATTAGAAGGAAAGATAAGAGAGAAATGAATGGAAAAGGGATCCATGAGGGGCAGATCGTAGCCGTTGAAGGTTGGCAAAAATCGACCTGTCGAATTTCAAATCGACCAATCGATTTGGCTATGTGATGGAAGGTTGAGAACCACAAGCAATTTGGACCGATCAAAATGAATTCGACTGGTCGATTTAGAAAAACCGATTGGTCGAAATGGAATCGACCGGTCGATTTTCACAAAACAGGAAAAAGAAATTTTATAGTTTTGGGTCGACCGGTCGAACTGAAAAACCGACCGGTCGATTTAGGTTATCCGATCGGTCGATTTGGGAAATTGATTGGTCGGTTCTGGTGCCAAGTGAAGCGTTGGGTTTCATGAGCGAAACCAACCATTTGAAATTTTAGTTGACCGGTTGAGTTTGGGAAACCGACCGGTCGAAATGGGATTCAACCGGTCAATTCTTGACAGTTAAGCTGAGTTCTGTTTTGAAATTTTAGAACTTTTGGGATATGAATTATTTCCCTATTTCATGTCAATTTTGACGTTCTGATCATGATCGTGTGTGTGTTAGGCTTTTTGGAACCTGAGGAGAATAGGGAGCAAGCTCGAGCTACGTGAGCCTAGGAGCCTTGAATGAGGTAAGGAAGACTATCTAATATGCGTAATCGAAATTGAGGAACATGTGCGTAGTGATGCATGAGGCATTTGATATACGTTTGCATTCAATGTGAAATGTGTTAAGCCTTTGAATATGCATGTTTTGCTATATTTAGGAGCTCACTTAGATAAATCAATTAAAATTAAACTCGGATTTTGAGACGTGCATTGGTACTTTTAATGAGCTTGTGTGTGTGTGAATATGACATCTAAATGATGTGGAAATATATGTGTTTGTGAACTGTAAGAGTTTCAAAAACTAATATGTTTATGGCACTTTCACGGTGGATAACTATAAGCATGTTGCACATTAATTAAAGGTTATGTGAATACCTGATCGACGTGGCGGGATATCCGCGACTAGTGCGACGGGATATCCATACACCCTGTGCTCTAGTCCGGCGGGATATCCGGTCTTTGGTTCCCATCTGGGGAACACTTCGTCTGACAAGTCACTCCATTCACAAGGGCTTGTATTTATGAAAAAAAAGAGTTCAATTGAATGACGATGGTGGGTATTCCATCGGGGTCCGATGCTATATTGCTTGGGGATTATTTTAGTAAGGGTTTTTAAGTGTGTGTGTTACGAAAGATATGTCCTTAATTTTCAAAGACACATCAAGCTTATGAATGTGCACCTTTTACTTAATTTCCATTAGTTCACCATTGCTTCTAGGACCACATGTTTTTATTCTGTGAGATATGTCTGGTGCAGCATCATGAAAGATACGTTACAATTAAATTACGCATACTAGATTTGTTTCCTTATTGAGCTAGGATGTAGCTCACTCTTCCCACTATATGTCGCAGGTACAGGCGAAGGTTTGACAGTGGCAGACCAAGACCGCTTAGATTCAGATTACGTCCCTCCTGAGGATAACCAGCCTTCGCCGAAGGATTTCTTTTAGGAGACTTATTCGCGAGATCCATACATATTTTGTTAGGTTGGGTATGACCAGCCTGTTTATTTTGGGAACAATGTAATATTTGTTGATAGTATATTTTGTAGCGAACCATCGTGGGTGATCAAGAAATATCACCGATGGTTTGTCTCGGTTCTTTGTTCCATGAAGTTGGTATGGGAATTAGAACTGTCTTTTAGATGTATGCTTCAATCTTTGATATAAGATAGATAGTATATTCCACTGTGTTGTGCATGTTAGTGCTATGTTTCGGTGAGGACGTGGGCACAGCCTCAAAGATCGTACTGACGGCCCGAGTTTTGGCGTTTTTGAAATTCAGGCTGTGACACTTGGTATTAGAGCCTAGGCTTTAGAAAAGTTCTGACAAATCTTAGGTCGGACTAGAAGTCTATGATTTTGAGAGAATATAGGGACTTTTGGTTAATGAGACATTGGTTCAATTGTAACAGATTCTAATGGACTAGCAAAGTAGAGGCCGACCTAGAAGTAGTCGCCAAGGAAACTTAAGGAGTCTAGATGATATTCCTTCAAGACCTGGAGGAGAGCAGAGGCCACCTTCTGATGAGGGAAGGGGTCATCGAGATGAGTCAGCAGATAGGATGGCTAGAGCCATGGAGGCCATAGCCACTGCTATGGCTCAGCAAACACAACAGACTGCTCTTTTGACTGAGTAGACGACGTTATTGGCCGCCGAGAATGTCAGTCATCAACAACAGCCACCACCACCACGACCTCCTACACTTTTGCCATCCTCTTATATGGATTTTAGGAGGTTGAGACCTCCGATATTTCACGGACAAACGGATCTGCTAGAAGCAGAGAAATTGTTAAAGCAAATGGAAAAATTTCTTGAAAGACTCCAGAGCTCGGAAGATGAGAAAGTTGGCTGGGCTTCCTTCCAACTCGAAGGAGATGTCGATTCTTGGTGGAAGTCGATGTTGAGAAAAAGAGAAGTTGAGGGTCCACACGACCGGTGGACATGGGTTGAGTTTGTGAGAGTGTTGTTTAACAAGGAATATTTTCCAAAACAAGTCTGAAATTAGTTGAAGGATTTTACTAATCTGGAGCAAGGGAGCATGACAGTACGAGAATACGATAACGAATTTGTACGCTTATCAAGGTTTGCTCTAGAATTAGTAGCTATCGAAGAAATGAAGGCCAATAGGTTTGAAGAAGGCCTTAGACCGAATGTCAAGGATAGGGTATCAATATTTGAATTTGAAACGTACGCCGAGGTGATGGGTAAGGCCATCGTAGCAGAGAGGGATATAAATAATAGAAATAGGCAGCGAGATCTACAGAATAAGAATAAGGCGACTCAGGGGGCAATGGGTGACTACAACTACGGGAATAAAAAGCCAAGGTTCACGGCACCAGCTTCAGTGACAAGGCAGCCGGCCTATACAAGTTTTTTAAGACCACCAATATCTGCACAAGTCAGACTATTCGTATCGAGGACCCTGTACAACCTTAGGTTTCAGGAGCATCAATCAATTAGGGATTCTTGCAAATAGCATCCTCAACACCCCAAGCCATATGTGCCTAATGTGGCAAGTTCCACAAAACATCATATTGCAAAAGGGGCACTGGGAGTTGTTTTAAATGCGAGAAAATGGGCCATCGAATTCGGGATTGTTCAGAAATGGTAAAAGAAGGGAGGGCGTCAATTCCTACTGGTCAGCAAGGGATGACAGTTTCTACTCCGGCGACCAAGCAGTTACCACAGAGGAAGCCTATTGTTCAAGGACGAGCTTACACCGTAACCGCCGAGGAAGCGCAGAACGTCAACGACCTTATCCAAGGTAAGCTTTTACCTCAATAATTGAGTTGTGCAGTTGAAGTTTTAATTTTGAAAGTAGAGAAAGTGTATCCATCTGGGTCACTGTCCATATTTTGTATTATTTTAAATTGAATGCACGAGCAGATTACTAAAACACAGATACGCTATAAGTACCTTACAAGTGTACAAGAAGGGAAGTCTCGTGGCATGTGTGGCTAGAGTATTGATAGACCCAAGGTCTACCCATTCTTTTGTTACACCATGATTCGCAAAGAGGATGAAGATCACCCCAGAGACACTGGATTATGTCTTAGCGGTATCCATTCCGACTAGAAAACTAGTGGATACAGACTTGGTTTGTAAGTCGGTGGTAGTCGCCATCAGAGATGGAAACGTCTACGAGCTGGCAGTAAATTTAATATTGTTGGAGATGCAAGGATTCGATGTGGTCCTTGGCATGGACTGGCTATCACTCATCGTGCTACGGTTGATTGTCAAAACAAGGTGGTTGTTTTTAGACTGAACATGAGGAGATTGTTCAATTTCAGGGGGATAAGATCAAAGTTTATGCCATTTGTGTCTACGGTTAGAGCGGAACGCATGGTCAAGAAACGATGTACTGGTTACTTGGCATTTTTGAAGGACGACAAGGAAGAGAAGAATATCATTTCTGAGATTGAAGTAGTGCGTGACTTTGAAGATGTCTTTCCGGAAGAATTACCAGGACTACCTCCTGAGAGAGAGGTGGAGTTCGCTATCGACTTAGCACCTAAAACGGAGCTAGTTTCCAATGCACCATACAGAATGGCTCCTGTTGAGTTGAAGGAACTGAAAGAACAATTGCATGAATTATTGGATAAAGGATTTGTAAGACCTAGTATGTCTCCTTGGGGAGCACCGGTCTCTTTTATAAAGAAAAAGGACAAGTCGATGAGGATATGCATCGACTACCGTCAGTTAAACAAGCTCACCATAAAGAATCAATCCCCTTTGCCTAGGATTGATGACTTATTCGATCAACTGCAAGGGACAAGATATTTTTCTAAGATCGACCTGAGGTCAGGTTATCATCAGCTGAGGATCAAGGCAGAAGATATCTAGAAAATGGCATTTCAAATGCGTTACAAGCACTACGAGTTCTTGGTGATGCCATTCAGGTTGACAAATGCCCCGACGTCATTTATGGATCTGATGAATTGGGTGCTTAAACCACACCTGGACATGTGTCTCGTGGTATTTATCGACGATATCTTAATATACTCCAAGATAAGAAAGGAGCATGAGGAGCACTTGAAAATCACACTACAGACACTGCGGGAATACCAATTATATGCCAAACTTAATAAATATGAGTTTTGGTTAGAAAAAGTTAGCTTTTTGGGACACATTGGGTCGAAGGATGGGGTCAGTAGATCCAGCTAAGATCGAGGTTGTGGTGAAATGGGAAGAGCCGAAGACGGTCACTGATGTGCGTCGTTTCCTTGGTCTTGCGAGATACTACATACGCTTTGTAGAAGGATTTTCAAAAATATCAAGACCACTTATGAGACTCACCAAGAAAGAAGTGAGATTTGAATGGACTAAAGCGTGAGAGAAGAGTTTTCAAGAACTCAAGAAAAGACTCACTTCAGCCCCAGTACTAGCAATTCCTTCAAGCAGTGGAGGGTTTGCAATATATAGCAACG
The DNA here is from genome assembly GCA_021018995.1 of Chloranthus sessilifolius. Taxonomy (NCBI): domain Eukaryota; kingdom Viridiplantae; phylum Streptophyta; class Magnoliopsida; order Chloranthales; family Chloranthaceae; genus Chloranthus; species Chloranthus sessilifolius. The sequence goes on along the minus strand of CM037596.1, from coordinate 33,889,210 downwards.
CCTCGCACAATGGTCTAGGCTACGTACTGAATCAATATAAAAAGGTCATTGCTTATGGGTCAAGGTTGCTGAAGGATCACGATAAGAATTACCCGACACATGACCTAGAGCTAGCAGCGATTATTTTTGCACTGAAAATTTGGAGACACTATTTATATGGTGAAACTTTTGAGATATTCACTGACCATAAAAGCCTCAAATATTTATTTACACAAATGGAATTGAACATGAGGCAGCGCAGGTGGATGGAGTTTCTCAAGGATTATGACTGCTCCATACAGTACCACCCTGGTAAGGCTAATGTGGTTGCAGACGCTTTGAGTCAAAAGAGTTCGGCTTAGTTAGCTAGCCTTATTTTGGGGATTCACCGCTGGAAACTTTTTGAAGATCTAGCTTTGTACGATGCGAAGTTTGAGGTACAAGATTCAGGGGCTTTCTTGGCCAATATTGTTGTGCGACCGACTATCTTTCAACATATTTTTGAATTACAGATGAAAGATCAGGAATTGGTCAAGATTAGACAAGGTGTGATTGAGGGCACCGGACCGGATTTCTCACTTAAAAAAGATGGGTGTTTGTTATTCAGGGGATGTCTTTGTATTCCAATCGACGTCGATCTGAGGCGAACTATTTTAGACGAAGCCCATAAATCAATGTATGCTATACACCCTGGTAGCACAAAGATGTATCAAGCCTGAAAAAGAATTACTGGTGGAGAGGTTTAAAACAAGATGTAGCCGAATATGTATCAAGGTGTTTGGCCTGCCAGCAAGTGAAAATCGACCATAGACACCCTGCTGGATTGCTACAACCTCTGTCGGTACCAGAATGGAAGTGGGGTCAATTTCAATGGACTTTATTTTGGGGTTACCCCGAACTGCAAGGTGACACAACGCCATATGGGTAATCGTCGATAGATTGACTAAGTCGGCCCACTTTCTATCATACAATACTTTGTATATGTCTTGGAGACTCGCAAAATTATACATGAAGGAGATTGTATGGCTACACGACATTCCAGTTAGTATAGTTTTCGATCGCGACCCCCTTTACACTTCAAAATTTTGGCAAAAGTTTCAAGAAGGGATGGGTACGCGATTAGAATTCAGCTCGACATTCCACCCACAAACGAACGGACAAACAGAACAGGTGAACCAAGTGATAGAAGATATGCTCAAGGCTTGTATGCTCAGTTTTCAAGGAACATGGGATCAGCAGCTACCCTTGGTCGAATTTGCATACAATAATAGCTTTCAGGCAAGCATCGGTATGGCACTGTACGAAGCGCTATATGGACGGCGATGTAGGCCACCGATCAACTGGGAAGAGACCGGCGAAAAATTTATATTGGGTCCAAAGGTACTAGAAGACAATGTCGATATTTTTCACCTGATTAGAGATAGAGTCAAATCAGCCCAGAGCAGGCAGAAGAGTTATGCCAACCTGAAGAGGACGGGTGTTGATTTTAGCGTTGGTGATCACGTGCTTGTCAAGGTATCGCCTATGAAAGGAGTCATGAGATTTGGAAGGAGGGGCAAGCTAAGCCCTAGGTATTTTGGGCCATTCGAGGTGCTAGGAAGAGTGGGCGAGGTTGCCTGCCGGATTGAACTACCTCCTCTATTAGATCATGTGCATAATATTTTTCACGTGTCTATGCCCCGAAAGTATGTGAGAGATCCTGCGCACATTTTGATGGATCAACAAATCGAGATGTTTGAGGACATAATGGTGATTGAAAAGCCGATGCAAATCCTCGATAAAAAGGAGCAAGTTTTGCGCAACAAAACTATCCCATTAGTGCTCGTCCAGCGGGGACATCACCCTCCCGAAGAGGCTACTTGGGAACATGAAGAGGAAGTTTGGATTCAATACCCTCATTTATTCCAAGAGAACTAAAAGCGCTTGTTCAATGTAATTAATTAACAATAGTACGGATGATGACTATGAGTCAAATTGTAAACAGCCATGTAATAATCATGACTTAGTGTTGTAGAAAAGATTTGTAGTATGAATTGTGGCTTTCAGAGGACTATCGATGCTTAAAGATAGTAAATTTTAACATCCTTGAAGTTAACAAGTAAAAAATACAGAGGTTTGGTTGCTGTCATAAATCGACCGGTCGAAATCTTAATCGACTGGTCGAAATTTGAAATCGATCAGTCGAACACAAAATCAACCGGTCGAAATCTTAATCGACTGGTCGAAATTTGAAATCGATCAGTCAAACACAAAATCAACCGGTCAATCTTCACGAGCAGAACACCTTTTGGAGTTATACAAAAATTGACCAGTCGAAACGTGAAATCGACCGATTGATTTTCACAATCAGCGCCACTTTTTGGGCATAGAAAAGAGTACCAGTCGAAACACAAACTGATTGGTCAAATTGTAAATTTCGACCAGTCGACTTAGAAACTGGCCAGTCGAAACCACGAGCTATGTTTTATGTGGTGAAAACCGACCGGTCGATTCTTTGAAATTCGACCAGTCGATTTTATTTCTAACGATTTTGCATTTTCGTTTGGGGGCTTTCTTTTGTAGACTCTACTAGGGTTTTGAGAGGAGAAGTAGAGGATGGTTTGGACGGTCAATTTTATTCCAATTCTTGGCAACCTTGGATCCAAAGGCGATCAAAAAGGTAGGCCCTAACCTCTAAACCTTTGAACTCTTGAATTTTCCTTTCAATTGAAACCCTAATTCCCTATTCTGTGAGAAAACCCTCCCCATGTCGCCCAAAATGAGTTAATCTTCGAAGCCTTCGAAGTTGCCGGTTCGACCGCCCAATGCGTCGGTACCGTCACCGCCTTCTATAACACCGATGTCGCACCGCTCACGACCTCGCAGGCCGCAACGCCTTCGAACGAGCCTCCATCACCATGCCCTTTAGATCAGCCCAATGAGTGGTGGGCGGCTAAGAAGATTGAAATTGAGTATAAAATTGATCCAGCCCTTTTTGAGACCCGAATGTGCAAGGAAACACCGTATGGGCTCGAGATTACCTTGAAAAGCCCAGTTTGAGCAATATTTTATAACCCCTACACAACTATTGCTACCCCAGGTTCGTACGCCTATTCTATCAGAACCTCAAATCAACTAGCATGACTTCCGCCATTGAAACTATGGTTGATGGTTGTGATTATCGGTTCACTTGGGATGACACGTGTAAAGCCCTTGAGTGTTACAAGGGTTATTCAGACGATATCGAGCTTTTGCCCCCTTTTGAAGTGGAGGTGCATTATAAAGAGATTTGGAGAGAAATGACCCAGGAACGACATGGGTCTGGCCATTCTACTTGGAGAGTTGACCTACCCCCTCACTTGTGGATGTTAGATACCATAATCAAATGCAACCTCTATCCTATGCGACACAATATTGAGAGGGTAGAGGAGGTACAACAGGCCCTATATGCTGCATTTAGGGGTCGTTGGTTCAATGCACCCAAGATGGTATTGAAGGCATGATTTACATTCACGGGAAGTTGTTGAAGGGTGGAGTCAAAGCAAAGGAATGTCTTCTGTATCCCCGCTGTATATCCTCTATGTTTGAGGAATACGCGAGTGAGGGACCCTATCAGGTCTCTCTTGATGAACCGCGGTTGAATGACAGGGTCGAACTATATACTTTTGTGGATTGGAACCGAAGCTATAGCCCACTGAAGAAGACTTTACCTCCGGCGGGTCAGCATGCACCGCCTCCTCCACCCAGACCTGAGCAAGCGCAAGACGATCAAGTTCCCCACCCGAGTAGCATGTGCCACTAGTACCCCAATTTAGTAGCAGGCCCCCTATCAGATGCCTCCTCCACCACAAATAGACTTCAACGTGTTACGAGATATCCTCGCTCATATGACGCAAGTGGAAGAGAGTAATAGGCTACTGCATCGTCGGATGGATCATCACGAGGGCGTCTTCGCACAATGGATGCAGTATGCATACGCCACAGATTATATGACGCGCCTAGCAGACACTCACTCAGCTATACCAGACCCATGGTACTACTCTATGGGAACGACTACTTTAGGTGATATTCCTGGAAATGACAATGTAGCCGATGCAGCGCCTACAGACGAGTCAGGACCTTCTAGAGCACTGCCGGGGGATGCGGACGTATGAGTATGGGTTGATTGTTGGGTACTTTTAATTTTTGGTTATACTAGGGAGAGTGATTACTTTTTGATAATGAGTTGTAATTAATACAGGTTGTGTTCAAATGTTGAAACTATGGTGGCATGGTTGCCTCATTGACAGATTAATGGTCATTTTGGAACTATAATGACTTGAGGGTCACTAGATAAATTATGTATAACTTTTTGGAGGTGTATGCTACTATGTTAAATTCGCTTAGACAATGTGTGTTAAATTCTCTTCCTATATGTGGAACTGTAAATGGTTCTTGTAGGTACTTAAACCTCATGTGTTGGTAGGTGAAGTCTGATGTGTAATTGTTATTGGGCCAATGTTGGCTGGCTTTCATTAGCGGGTTAAGCTGAGTGGGATTGTTCAGTCCTTATTAAAGGATTGGATTCTCTCTTATTAGACGCTTTCTTGCTCTCCTTCACTCACGAGTGCGCAGGGGGGGGGGGAGGGGGGGAGTATGTGTACTATCCCTTATGATGTGTGCACCCTTAGTAACTTTTTGGGGACGAAAATTCCTAAGGAGGGGAGAATGCAACGTCCCGCAAAATCCCAACCTTGAAACAGTACCTCGGGATGCGTACCGTCAGATTGCGTGCTTGACCGGTGGATAGGTTACGGGTCAAGTGCGTTCTGAGTACGTGAAGTTGAGGATGGATATAAAGCCTAGAATGTGCTTGAGGTAGAATAAGTACATCAGTATGGGCATTTGTGTTTGACACCTGATACAGGACTATATAATGAGAAATATAAGAGTAAATGCAATTCCTAGGTTAGTAAGCTATTTATGAAGAGAGAGGGGAGAGTAAAGGAGAAGGGAAAATTTATGAGGGTAGTTGACTGTCTGTGTGGAAGAAATCAGAGACGCACATTTGATTCGGCGTTGGACTTTGTACGAAATCTGGAAATTCTATACTCACAAGCCCTAGCTTGGAGTGAGAGGCTTTGAACTGTCGGATCGATCGATCCGAAGGTATGATCTCGTGAAATTATTTTAATGATTTAGTTTTAGACTAGGATTTTAATCTAATTGTGTTTATTGAAGAGAAATTAGAAGGAAAGATAAGAGAGAAATCAATGGAAAAGGGATCCATGAGGGGCAAATCGTAGCCGTTGAAGATTAGCGAAAATCGACCGGTCGAAATTCAAATCGACTGATCGATTTGGCTATGTGATGGAAGGTTGAGAACCACGAGCAATTTCGACCGATCAAAATTAATTCAACCGGTCGATTTAGAAAAACTGACTGGTCGAAAGGGAATCAATTGGTCGATTTTCACAAAATAGGAAAAAGAAATTTTATAGTTTTGGGCCGACCGGTGGAACTGAAAAACCGACCGGTCAATTTAGGTTATCCGATCGGTCGATTTGGGAAATTGACTGGTCAGTTCTGGTGCCAAGTGAAGCGTTGGGTTTCATGAGCGAAACCAACCATTTGAAATTTTAGTCAACCGGTTGATTTTGGGAAACCGACCGGTCGAAATGGGATTCAACCGGTCAATTCTTGACAGTTAAGCTGAGTTCTGTTTTGAAATTTTAGAACTTTTGGGATATGAATTATTTCCCTATTTCATGTCAATTTTGACGTTCTGATCATGATCGTGTGTGTGTTAGGCTTTTTGGAACCTGAGGAGAATAGGGAGCAAGCTCGAGCTACGTGAGCCTAGGAGCCTTGAATGAGGTAAGGAAGACTATCTAATATGCGTAATCGAAATTGAGGAACATGTGCGTAGTGATACATGAGGCATTTGATATACGTTTGCATTCACTGTGAAATGTGTTAAGCCTTTGAATATGCATGTTTTGCTATATTTAGGAGCTCACTTAGATAAATCAAGTAAAATTAAACCCAGATTTTGAGAAGTGCATTGGTACTTTTAATGAGCTTGTGTGTGTGTGAATATGACATCTAAATGCTGAGGAAATATATGTGTTTGTGAACTATAAAAGTTTCAAAAACTAATATGTTTATGGCACTTTCACGGTGAATAACTATAAGTACGTTGCACATTGATTTGAGGTTATGTAAATACCCGACCGACGCAGCGAGATATCCGTGACTGGTACGGCGGGATATCCGTACACCCTGTGCTCCGGTCCGGTGGGATATCCGGTCTTTGGTTCCAATCTGGGGAGCACTTCGTCCGTCAAGTCACTACATTCACGAGGGCTTGTATTTAAAAAAAAAAAAGGGTTCAATTGAATGACGATGGTGGGTATTCCATCGAGGCCTGATGCTATATTGGTAGGGGATTATTTAAGTAAGGGTTTTTAAGTGTGTGTGTTATGAAAGATATGTCCTTAATTTTCAAAGATACATCAAGCTTATGAATGTGCACCTTTTACTTAATTTCCATTAGTTCACCATTGCTTCTACGACCACATGTTTTTTTTTTGTGAGATATGTCTGGTGCAACATTATGAAAGATATGTTACAATGAAATTACGCATACTAGATTTGTTTCCTTATTGAGCTAGGATGTAGCACACTCTTTCGACTATACGTCACAGGTACAGGTGAAGGTTTGACAGCGGAAGACCAAGACCACTTAGATTTAGATTACATCCCTCCTAAGGAGAACGAGCCTCCGCCGGAGGATTTCTTTAAGGAGACTTATTCACGAGATCCATACATATTTTTTTAGGTTGGGTACGACCAGCCTGTTTATTTTGGGAACACTGTAATATTTGTTGACAGTATATTTTGTAGCAAACGATTATGGGTGATCAAGAAATATCACCGATGGTTCGGCTCGGTTCTATGTTCCATGAAGTTGGTATGGGAATTAGAACCGTCTTTTACATATATGCTTCAATCTTTGTTATAAGATAGATAGTATATTTTGCCGTGTTGTGCATGTTTGTGCTATGTTTCTGTGAGGACGTGGGCACGACCTCAAAGATCGTGCCGACGGCCCGAGTTTCGGGGTTCCAAATTTTGGGTTGTCATAGTAGTTTTGGCCTATATTTCTATGTAGCGCTCGCTGCGGTGAGTGCTTCAGAACAACGCTCACCGCGGCGAGGAACAAGGTCTCCACGGCGAGATGTTACAACTCACCCCTTTTTGGTTTCTTCTTCCTTGGTTTATCTTTCCCCAAAACACATCCGATTCAACTCTATTTTTCCCACAATAAACTTCTAAACTAATTTCACAACATTAAAGCATAAATCTCATCTTTTCTTGGTCGATCTAGCGGTCCATGATGATCATTGCCAAAGAGGATCTCAGAGTGGGTTTCGAAGTAAATCTTATAGTATTATTCAACGATCGAGATCGACAGAGCTCAACACGATGGTCCACACTAGCATGTGTCGATCTTCACCTTCTCAATCACATTTAACGCACTTACGATGATTGGCTCTCCTTCTTTGAAACCCACACTCTCAAGCTCTTAGATCTAAGGGATAGCGGAGCTCAAAACTTCTCCACGATCGGGATCATTAAAGAGATTGGAACTACGGTGATCTTCGTGATGGAGACGAAGGGATTTGTAGAGCAATCTTGGGCTTTGGTCTCACGAGAGGTTGGTGGAGAAGAAGCTTTCTCTCTCTACACTTCTCTTACAAAATAAAACCAAATGAATAATTACAACTTATCCACTTGACTTATAGGGGTTCACTGGGTGTTGAGCGCGCACACTGTACGTCGGTGCACGGATCCTCATTTAAGGCCATAAATGACTTTCAACTTCACTTTTCACGTACATCACATATCAATTAACTTCTTATTCTAAAATTTCAAGACGGTATCTGTCACCATGCCAAACACCGACACGAGGTTGGTCGCGTTCGATTTCAAAATTTTCTGGGGCGTTACAAGTGGCGTTCCCTAAACAATGCTAATAATAAAGATATAACGACGCTTTATCTAAAATACCACCACGAATGTCGTAGATAGCTACTACGACACAAGTATTGTCAACGTTTGAATAAAGCGCCGCTAATTGTATTTGCAGCGTTTATCCGCCATTTCTTTTCATTTATAAAACGCCGCAAAAAGCCAACTTTTTTGTAGTGAGCCCTCTAATCACTCCTTAATCCTCTCTCCTTTTATAAATAGATAGCCACTCCCCCTTGTTTAAGGAGTTTTGGAAATCCAAGAAAATAAATTATACAAAAATATCTCTCCACCTTCCATCTTCCTCTTTGCCTAAGCCTCAAACCCTTAAGCTCTCATTCCTCCCATGCCCTCATACTCCTAAATCCATCACCCCAAGCCTTGAAACACTACCATAGGTCTCTCATACCTTCATTACTAATCACCCTTAAAATCACCCAAGCTTTAGCAAGGTTAGAACCTTCATCCAACCCATTTGTGCTATTAGAAGCTTAACAGAGTAAACATCGACGCGATGATCAGACAGCAGTTCTACAAGGGCCCGAGAGCTCTGGCTCTCCCTCTATTCCCCTACCTTCTTTTTCTTTCCCTCTATCCTAGAATTTGAACCATTACGCCATCGAAATTTTGGTGATTACGAGGGACTCAAATAGGATCGGAGTGCCATCGGGCAAGAAGAAGTGTCGCTCATTTTTATACTTTTTTTTTTACACTTGGACATAGTAGAGATCGCTTACAAGCGGGTCAATCGGGTGCCTGACACCTTCCCGATTGATAACGGAAGTCCTTATCCAAGAGGTTTTGGCGTTGACAGATGATTCGGAGTCATATATCGCACTTCGGTGTTCACGATATTGATTTTGGGTTTCCCGGGACACCAAAAGCTCCGAGAGGCGTCTCCATTTTGAGCGCATCCTCGCGACGGATCAATAAAATCCATGGTTACACAGATGGTGACTCCACTGGGAGTTTTAGAACTTCTCCTTGAATTAGGCCCCATTGTTTGCTTCTTTCTCCTTTTGCTCACTTTTGTCTCTATTTGATTTTTTACTTACCCCTATGATTCTACATTTTTCACTTATCCCTACGATTCCTTATTGTACCACCTTAACCATTTGATGGGTTACTTGATAAATTAGGTTAAAATTCCACCATTTACCACCTTAGTCGTTTGGCGGGTTACTTCATAATTTAGATTAATTTTCCATCTCTACACGCCTTAGCCGTTTGATGGGCCTACTTGATAATTTAGCTTAAAATTCCGTCATTTACATTTATTTGCTTAATCACTTGACTAGCCCTCTCGTTTTCTTATTTCTTGTCATATCTCACCAGTGGACGCCGACCTGTAGTGGCGGCACGGGACTCTCATAGCCCGATTCGAACAGTAGCGAAAGCCCCATTGTTGGACTTAAGTAAACTTCCCTTTAACTGAATTTAAAAAAGAGCCAAGAGGGGACTTAATTAAATTTTCTCGTGGGTAGATTTTTCAAATCGGGGGGGGAGGAAATTAGGCAACGATACACCCAACCCGGTTCCAAGTTGAGTGGCATCCCTAGTGGTGATGATCTCAAAAGGAACCACCCCATCTAGTATCTGAGATGGTACTCATGCGGGAGGTATATCGGGTGGGTGACCGAACTGATTACTAAGCTTAAAACCTTGGGGAGTGCATTAGCTGCATTAAAACGACCTTGTATCCTTTAGGCGCAGTGAGGAAGGACTCGAAAAAGGTTAAAAGAAGTGCCCCAAGCGGCATTGCCTTAAAAATCCCATTTTTAGCCCAACTGGGATCTGCAGTTGGAAAAAATGTAAATATAGGCCTTGCGTGCATATTATGCACGCATAGCCTAAAGCATAGCTTATTTTTGTTGTGCAACTCAAATTTGGGGCCTTTTTCACAATTTCTTAAATTCTCCACTCATGGGTTTTAAAATTCCTGGCACTTCCTACATTCTAAGATGCCCAAACGCTCTCGCCAGTCAAAAGAGGTCGCCCTCTTATTGGCCCTTTCGAGAGCTCAGGATATCGCATGAAAATCTGTGCTTTTAAAGATCAAGGGATTTTCTCTTTGACTCTTTAAAACGGCACACGAGTCCTGCAATAGGAATCCTTGGGAGACTTAAAACCATCAGAGAAGGGAGTTTCAAGGCCCCAAAAGGCACCACAAATCAGGAAGTGGAGGAAATTCTAAAAGGAAATTCTTTCAAAAAAGAGGAAAACATTCCAAATTATCATCTTCAAAAATCCAAGAAAAAAATAATATATATATATATATATATATATATATATTCAAAAACCCAAAAAGAGTAAGTGGCACCGGAACAACGGCATCGCCAAACCCACCACCATCCCAGCCCATACCCAAGATTTCCATACCCTACTCGTTGATGTGCTCTAAAATTGTACTAAAGTCTTAATCTATTGCAAGCGCACAATGAAAATTGCAACACTAGTATAGGATCGCTCCCATGAGGAAATGATTTCTCTTTTATAGTTCTGTTTAGTTTAAATGCTTATATTTGTCTTTTAAGATCCTAAACTACTGGAGAAATATGAATAAAGAATGGTTTGTTTAAAACTAATTGCAGAAAATAAAACTAAATCCTCCTCCTTCCAGATTATGGTCGTTAATCACAATGACTCAGTTCTTAAATGTTTACAAAATTAAAGTACCGTTACACCGTGTTTCAGTCCTCTAGAATTTGGGCGTCAATAAAAAATTAAAATTTCTTAACACTGATTTAATCTAATCAACAGTTCTCCTAAAATTTGGGCGTCAATCAAACTCAAGAAAATTGAAAATGGAAAAGTAAAAATCGTTACATTAATATGAGTCGTCAATTCAAATAAAAAACTTTTAAATGTTTACAAAGTAGTAAAGTGCATGAAAATAAATCTAAACTAGAAAGCAAATTTTCAATCTCAGTCGCCAATTCAAATAAAAAACTTTTAAATATTTACAAAGTAGTAAAGTGCATGAAAATAAATCTAAACTAGAAAGCAATGAAAAGATCTTTCATCCCTCAGTCACAGGCATCAATTGCTCCTGAGAAATTATGGATACTCTACTCTATTCTTCCAACTCCCAATTGTAGTCGCCAATTACTCTCGAGAAACCTTGGGTATCTAAATTAGACTAAACTAAAGTTGATCGTAAGAAAATCGAACCTTAGTCGTTAGTTGATGCTAAGAATTCCTTCGATAATTCTCCTCCTATACCGAGCTCTCTTATTTATAGATCATAAGGAGTCAGTTTACATCATAGGGAGCACGATTGCATTTAGCAGATGTAACTACCCTTTAAACCCCTAAGTGATCCCCAGTGGAGGAGTTTTAGGCTCCTGAAGGTTTTCAATAAAGTTAACTACAAACTTCAATATTTTTAGATTTTTCAAAAATTTTAAAATTAAAACAAAACAAAAAAATTAAAAATCTAAACTTCTTTTGTGCACTAACTAATTTTAATCATTGCATGGTTGTTATGATTTTCAAAAAGTACAAATCCTTTATCCTTAAATTTCCAATATAGCAGTTATCCTTAATCAGAACTGAGCAATTTCAACTCAGTAAAGCGTGGAGTGTATGCGTATCAGTGAAAAGTTTATTCATCATAGATTTTTCTAAACTACAAATTTAGAAACTATTTTTATCCTAACTCTCACTATTGGCATACTCTCAAAAAGATGTCAAAATTTTTGGGTTCTCATAGTATATGATATATCAGATTATTTCAAAGGACAATTGACTAAAAAGATAAATCTCATGGAATTGATAATCAATTCTATTCATATGCTTCCTTATTTTATCCATATTATTCACTATAAACATCACCACTAGGCTCATGCTCTTGTAAACCACAAATCAAAAAAGTCTTTATTTGGCTTATAATGAGGCTTTGGGTTCAAAGGTTCCAAAGAAAGGTAGAAGGGATTCTAGGATTTCTGACAATTCAGTTCTTCTTTCACCTATCTTCTTCTTTTGTTTTCTTCTTCAGTAAGTATTTGGAATTGGATAACTTCTTCCCATTATTCTTTCATTTTTTGTTTTTTTTTCGTAAATCCTTTTTCTGCAATTGATTCTTTTTCTCTAGATATCCTCTTGAATTTTTAACTTGAAAGCCTTTTTGCTTCTCTATCTTTTCAAAATCATAATTACGATTTTTTGATTCTTTCCCATATTTTCTTTATTTTATTTCTTCTCAATTGTACCCTTTTTTTCATATCTCTTATCTATTTTCTTATACTCCTTTCACTCCCTCTTCTTCCCTTCTTGCATTTTAGACTCTGAGAAATATAAGGGCTAAAGGTTGAATGTTTTGGATAGTATATATGGTTAAGGGCTTATAAAATCTTGGTATAAAGAAATTCGATTTAGGCTCTAATAAGGGTTCAAAAGGGTAAACATTTTTTGGGATTTTGGCTTTTTGGCTCAAACTTAGCAAAAGATGGCCTTAGATCATCTATATGATTCACTAGCATGAATGTCATATTGTTTTGATGTGTATAATAAATAGTTCTAGAAAAATAAATCATCATAATTATAGAATGCCAAATTCAATTTTTTTCAGAAATATGAGATTTCATTAACTCAGTCAAGAAGTTCAAAGAAATTTGAAATTTGAATAAAAAATAGTCTCCCTCTCAAAATAAAAGAGGAATTATAGCTCAACAGCACACTGGTTATATAATTTTGAAACTATAATCTAAATATTACAGTTTAAATCAAAGTATAGTTCCAAACATTCAATTTGATACAGTGCTCAATAGAGTTAAACATGAATTGTAACTGCTCTATTGTTTTGATTGTTAAACTTCTACTACGATGGATCATAAAATTTATGAATTCATAAATTTTTCTATCATAACTCACATATGATGGTTAACTATTCTTAATATAAATATTTACAAAACTAATCTAAATTTTTTTATTTTAAGAAAATATATAAAAAGTAAACTAACTAATATACACAGAAGTGTACCCCCCCAAACTTGAATAGGACAATGCCCTTATTGTCATAAATAAGGGATACTCAAAATTTCATTAAATCATACCTGTGAGGTTATATGATGTGTAGAAATTAATCTTCACCCACTCGGTGATGATGGGTATGGTACAATTGAGATAGATGGAGCTGGTTCTGTAGCTAGCAAAGAGGAAGGGCTGCCTGTCCATTCCTCCTCAGAATCGGACACCACATCTATAGAGCATTCAGATTCTTTATCTTGTACAGGCTCCACATGTAACGTTGGTCCCCTTTCCTTGTAATGTGCCTCATCACTCTCTTTCTCTGCTATCAATATATTATATTTTTCCTTCAAAGCTCTCAGTTGTTCTTCAACTATTTCTTTCTTTTTCAAGTCCTCCTTTAATTTGCAAATCACAACAAACTTCTCTTGTATCTCAACTCTCAGTTTGTCAGCTTCAGCTTGTAATCCTGTTACTGCAACCCAACATTTGTTGGTAATAGACTCAATCTTCTATTTCTGTTCAGCACAAGTTAAGATTAGGGAATTTTTATCTTCTTCCAACTTAAGCAATTTTCCTCTTTCCATTGTGAGCTCATGAGTTTTTCATTCAATTGATTGTTGAGGGCTTGCTGGTACTCACGATTAGTTTTTTCTTTTGCATTTTCTATTGCATCTGGGTCTTTAATAAGTTCTCCAAACTGCTCCATCAAATAGCTATTTTATCCTCATACTCCTTTTTCTGACCTTCCCATGCTTGTTGGTTCTCTCTTAATGCTCTGTTCTGGTCTTACAGCTACATAATTTGTGCTTGGAGGGATGCAGTGGCATCTTGGACTTTCTTTTTTGTCTTTGCTGTCCAGTGTGCCTGGTGATCTCTCACAGCCTTTCGCTTTAAGTTTTCCACTAGTTCTAGGCGTTCATGTGCAATTGACATGGATTCAAGGACTCTAGTCTTTAATCTATTGAATTCTTCCATCACTCTTTTTACTACTCCTGGTAATGGCAATAAATTTGGTCCATTTGTAAGCTGCCATTGATCCACTTCGTTCAATCTTCTCTCCCAATCAGGTTATTCAAATGTGGGAACTGTTGTGATGGTGATTAGAGGAGATATCTCTTAGTTCATCAATTCTGTAAAGCCTATGTGTGGAGTCTCAAACTGGGTCCTGATTCTGCTGCATGGAATATAGAAGTCTTCTCTGAATTTGATAGAATTATGGATGGAGCAATATACTCTATAAGTGCAGGATCATGGCTAGAAGTAGCCATTTTCACAACCTGCTGGTCTTATGGTGGAGGAATTTCTTCTACTGATGCGATAATTGGTCTCACAGGCTCTGCTTCAGTAATGATTGGCAGTGTGTCTGTCACAGTGGAAGGGGGTAAAGCAGGTCCTATTGCTGAATCCAAAGCTGAGTCGTATAAGCTAGCTTGATCTTTAACTGATTTTGGTGCAACTGGTAGTTCTTTCGCAGTTGGCCTCTCCAGTATTGGGGAGCCAATCTATGATCTCTCTTGAGGTGGAGTGGAAGTACTCACTCCCTCTATTGTAATTGTTCATCCTTGGACTATAGTTTCTGCCATTAGCTTAACAGCATGCTCTTCCTAGCCCTTAGGGACCTATGTGACTCCTTGAATAGAGGGGGCACTCTGTGTGTGTGCAAATTTAGGGATCTTCTTTTTGTTTTCAGCATTCAGAGTCCTATAAGCCATTACTGTTAGGCTTTCCTCTACTCTAAGTAGAGCTTTTTCTTTGAGATCAATGCTATATCCCACATTCATCATGAAATTGGTGAATAAGCCTCCGAAGGGTATAGTTAATTTATTCGTCTGATACTTTTCCTGACTCAACTTCTCGCTCATGGTGTTAATGACTTTTAACAGGTAGGAAGGAACATTGAATTAGTAACAATTAGCCATTAAATACAAGGCTCTCACAAAAAGTGCTCTTCTTTGTGTACCATGATCTGTAGGGTGGATAGTTTTGTAGATTACGACATCCAGGAAGTGTAGTGGCAAAGTACGTGATTCCAAATCCTTATGCAGGAAAAAGGATCTGTCCCGTGGAGGTTTTCCTAGTAATTCTATCGCCATTTGATTAAAATTTGGAAGGGTATTGGGTGGCATCCTTAGTATATTGGCCATTGGATTGTCAGAGGACACTTGTGATATTTCTAAGGGTGCTTGCATCACCCTAGCGATCACTTCCTTTGTAATTTGTATTGGAAGTCAACCAACACTTGTAGAAAGGACTGGGGATCGGCCCTTGCTGCTATTGGTCATAGTTTTGTAAAATAGCCTTACCAATCTAGAGTAGACTGGTGTGACTTCGGGCTCTAAGAAATACTGCAGCCCAACATCCTTATAATACTTGATAGCCTCTCCACTGAATTCAAATTTTTCTAAAAAGACAATGTCCATTGTGACATCGGCTCCCACTAAGTGATGTTTCATTGAGGCTGGGAGCCGATCTAATGTTGTACCAGAAGAAGTTGGTCTTTTTTCGTTATCCATTTTTGTGTCCTTCCCAGGGGCAGGTACCAATTTAGTTTCCATAACCACCCCTAAGGATTTGAACTTCTTTTTAAGTGGGTCTGTTGCTTTTGATTTGACTTTAAGGGCAACAATCTGTGCAATGTAACTTATAAGTGGATATTGATATGAACTGTTACCTCCTTTTTCATCCCTCGGTCGCTTGTCTGTCGATTTTGTCATGCTACAACTCCTGTTTCTGCAAGAATTAGAGGGGAATTAATTAATATACTTAATCAAAAATTCTTGCAAAAACCCCATCCATTTTAGGGTGAGAATCGCACCTTGCTCAAAGATAATTCTAAAACCCTTATTTCTACATGTAAAATAGAATGCATGTAGGGTTTCTGAAATGAAATAGGAGGTGCAAGGGAGGTATAAGAAAACAAAACGGTTTGGTTGGGAACAAGATTTTTGAAAAATAGAGGGATAGTAGAAAGGGTAAACTGGAGAGTTTGAAGATGGGGACAAGGGTATTCTTTCACGAATATATATAGGCCTTGTTTTCAGTGATGACTAGCTGAACCGATCATCACGTATATTGTTAACCTAGAGTAATCAATCGATTCTAACTTTTCAGCTTTCGTAAATACAAACACTCATATTAGTTAAATCATAATCAGTACGTCTTAACTGATAGGCTTATCCTAAATGACGATCGATCGTAATTCCATACGATTGTTCGTACTGATGTACATTAAGGACTATATTATGATTGTTCGTAATGTAGTACCTAAGTTTTCAAACAAAATAAGTAGTTTTACATAGTTTACAAAAGGGGCTACGGATGAGTCGGTAGCTCGACAGCTCCTTGTGGATTTCAATTTGGATTGTGAGGAGCAGATGTCTCCCCTTAGAACATTTGTCCTCTAGGATTTTTGACTGGTTGCGTCGATAATTGGCCCCACTCTCTCTTTTTGCCACTTCTAAAGCTAGTTGGCTAATCTGGCTTTCCAACTTCGTAATGAACTGAGTGTGTGAATGGAGTACTTGAGAGAATTGAGTAAGCTGGTGTAAATCTTTTGAATGTTGATGCGATTGCTACTATAAATCCCAAAGGATTTGAGCAACTGTGGCATCAGGCACATTGCTCGGTGATGCAAATTGGGGTTGTACAACTAGCATTTGAGGTCTTTGGTGGAATACTTGGGTCGGGGAAATCAGGGTTGCGTAATTGATGGTGCTAGTTGTGCCCCGCTAGTGGATCCATATTAAATCCAGGGTAGTTCCTCGACACTGGATTATATGTGTTGCCATATTCTCCCCTTTAAAAGGCCATTACTTGTTCGTTTTCCACCTCCTCTTTATATGATGGCACAACGAGGTTCTCGGTATGAGGTAAACTTTACCAATTTTAATAGTTTGCTAAAGGTTTATCTGAAGTAGTATGTTTGGTAGCCTTTAATGTTGTGATTTACTATTCAAGTGTCGCAACTTTTGCACTCATGTCATCCTCCTTTTTTTTGTCTTTACTGACATCATAAAGACTACCCCTCACGAGTGGAGTGTGGCTAATCACATTTGAATCGGATCTAAGCAAAACATGTTTCTACTTGAATTATCGATCAGTTTCTCAAATAGGTCCCAAGATTGCTAGCCATTTTGAGCCATGAAGGCTCCTCCGCTCATGGCATCAACTGTAGACTGGTTGGTCTCAATTAATCCTTGGTAGAAGCTTTGTACTTTTGACCAATTCGGCACATCATGATGGGGGCACTTTCTTAATAAATCTTTTAGATGCTATCAACTCTCATGAAATAGTTCTCCAGGCAATTGCCTGAAGTCCGGAATTGCTTGATGAATCTGGTTAGTTTTACCAATTGGGAAATACTCGTTCAAGAACCTGGACTGTAGTCCATCCCAGCTGTTAAGACTTCTGGCGGGTAGCGAGATCAACCATGCCTTCACTCTATCTGTGAGAAAGAAAGGGAACAACCGTAGATTAACTATCTCAGCATTTGTTGTCGAAAGTTGTAACATCATGCAAAGTTCTATGAAATCCCTTAGATTTTGATAGGGATCCTCCCGATCAATCCCATGAAAAGTAGGCAAAGTCTGAAGTGTATTAAGCTTGATCTCGTAATTTTGTCTGACTGCAACCTCCCGTATAACTATACAGGAGGATGAAGTCAGAGAAACTGGGCTGAAGTGTGCTTGAATAGAATGGTCGTCAGCCATGGTTTGGGTCCTCTTCCGGAAGATCGGTTTGACGCAAGATTGCGTAAGAGAGTCCGTTCAATTTCTGGGTCACTCGAAGAAATCTAAGCTTCGAGATCGAGTGTGATGCATACACCAAAAACGTAAGTATTTTTGTGTTTTTACTTTTTCTAATTTTTATTTTAGAAAGCAGGGAGAGAAACAAATCTGAGCCTCGAGCTTCTCTGATTAGGGGAAGTGTTGAAACCTGTGATTCACTACTCCGAGTAAACCTACAAAAGATTAAGAAGTGATCAAAGAAAATTAAAATTTAAAGAAAAATAAAAAGAGAAAGACAAATATTGGTCTTCAAATAAACAAAACAAAACAATAAAAATAACCCGCTTCCCCGGCAGCGGTGCCAAAACTTTGATGTGCTCTAAAATTGTACTAAAGTCTTAACCTATTTCAAGCGCACAATGGAAATTGTAGCACTAGTATAGGATCGTTCCCACCAGGAAGGTATTTATCTTTTACAGTTTCGTTTAGTTTAAGTGTTTATATTTATCTTTTAAGATCCTAAACTACTGGAGAAATATGAATAAAGAATGGTTTGTTTAAAACTTATTTCCGAAAATAAAACTAAATCCTCCACCTTCTAGATTATGGTTGTCAATCACAATCCTTTAGTTCTTGGATGTTTACAAAATTAAAGTACCGTTACACCATATTTCAGTCCTCTAGAATTTGGGCATCAATAAAAAACTAGAATTCCTTAACACAGATTTAATCTAATCAACAATTCTCTTAAAATTTGGGCGTCATTCAAACTCAAGAAAATTGAAGATGAAAAAGTAAAAACCGTTACACTAATCTGCAAAATTTAAATCTGAGTCGTCAATTCAAATAAAAAACTTTTAAATGTTTATAAAGCAATAAAGTGCCTGAAAATAAATCTAAACTAGAAAGCAATGAAAAGATCTTTCATCCCTCAGTCACATGCGTCAATTGCTCCTGAGAAGTTACAGATGCTCTACTCTTCCAACTCCCAATTGCAGTCGTCAATTGCTCTCGAGAAACCTTGGATATCTAAACTAAACTAAACTAAAGTTGATCGAAAGAAAATCCTACCTCAGTCGCCAATTGATGTTGAGAATTCCTTCAATAATTCTTCTCCTATATCGAGCTTTCTTATTTATAGATCATAAGGAGTCGATTTACATTATTCTAATCCTAATAAAAGAAACTACTAAGAATAAAGGTTCCTAATATAATTCTAACTTCTAATCTTAGTTTTTCCTTGCTTTGGATGGTTGGTGCGCTCAGGAATTGCTCCTTGATTTCAGTAGCAGAGTCCTTTAGGAATCTCTCTCCATCAATCTACTCGAATCTGTGATCTGCCAGACTTCTAATTCAAGAGGTCTTCTAATTATACGCATGGCGGTGTAGATCTCATGTTTAGCAACAATAAGTGTCTTTTATTTTTGTAAATCGTAGTTACGATTTTCTTTGTTCAGCTCATACTCTCCACGAACGAACGATCACAATTCTCTTTTATATCGCACTCCGCTTGAAGTGTCTTCTGAAGAATTGTAAATTATGATTTCTCATTTCTCTTTCTCTACATTCCATCACAAAATACAATTTCTTGATTTAAACATGTGTCATGTCAAATCGTCTTTTACGCTCGACCGTCTTTCTTACTGCTTTTTAAGTTTATTTTGATAAAGATTAACACTTTGGCTCTCTTTTGCTATTTGACCTTAATATCTGTACATCATCAACTTGTTAGGAGCAAACTGGGGTGTAGCATCACTAAGTAAAAGGTGATAAACTAGTATATTCTCTGACTAATCACTCGCCAACAAACAATGCCTTGGGTGATCGATCAACCCATCTTTGACCCGGATTCATCCCCACCATATTCCCCACTACATTCCCACCTAGAGGAGATACCCATTTCCAATCCCTCCACCCAATCCCAAGTTAACGTCACCAGACGAGCCTAACTCAAGCCAGTGACCCAAACTAACATATGTTTATAGGTATAGATGTAAATCCTAGATTTCCGAGCACTAACACTCCCGCCTAAGTGTGTGTGAGTGTGCCTGATAAGGTACGGACCACACACCTTTGATTTCATAACACTTTATTAAAAGATGCACATTTTGATGAATAAGGACCTTATATTTATTTGTGTGAACAGTCACACAAACTCCGTGACAGCACCACCGGTTAGAAGGTTGGATTGCATTTAAAAGATCTAAAGATCAAGCCCTGTTGAGCGGATTTAAACTTTACCTTGTGAAACTTGTGATCAGAACCAATACACAGACTTTTGGTGTACTAGCTTCACACCAAAATAGCTCCCATAGTTATAGGTCAAATGAAACACTTATGCAATAACCCATTTGGGACCTTGTGGGTTTCATTTGAGAGAAGAACCGAGAGAAAGAAGGGGAAAGCCTTCATCTCCTTCCCCTTTTTCAAAACCCATGCCCCCCTTAGATTACCAACCGAATCGTTCTTCTAGATTCAAAAAGATCTTTGATTTAATTTCATCCTCGAGAACCGACGTTCGTCGACTCTGCACGATCAAAGAAGAGGAGGAAATCAAACCATCGGACAATCGAGAAGATACGCACCGATATCTGTCGGTTTTGATCGCCGTAGGCTTCGCATGCGTGATTTTAGTAGGTAAATTCTGAAACCCTTCGCATGTGTGCCTAGATCATAGGGTGATCATGGGTTTTGAGCTTGATTAGTGTGTGCCTTTGGATTTTCACCCAAGGGTTTCAAATATCGGGAGTGTGGGAAACGTGAGCATCGATGTTCCCGCTTGTCGATCCCCAAAATCGTTGCATGTGTAGGAAATTAGGGTGGATGCCATAAATTTCATTTCTATCATGAAACTAGGTTAGATTAGTGGTTTAGGATGGAAATTCGTTAAAGAAATTGGGGTTTTCAAGGCAAGGAAGAAGACATAAATTCGAAAATTTTGGAATTGCAAAAATCCCACTCGAGCGGCTTTGAATCCCGCTCGAGTTGGGTCCTACCTGATGCCTCCCGCTCGAGTAGGAAAATAGGCTTATTTTGGCTCTAGAAAATCCCGCTCGAGCTGGGTTTATGCTTGCCGATGACTCCTGCTTGAGCTTGCCTGAATCCCGCTCAAGCATGTCCCCACCTAAAGCATCCCGCTCGAGCAGGATTTCCTATTTAAGCCTGGTCCACTGTTTTGACCGTAACTTCTTGCTCCGACCTCGGAATTATACGATTCTTGATGCATTGGAGAGAGGACAAGGAGCCCTATAACTATCATGAATTAAAAAAATTTATGAATCTAATATTTTAAAGGTAAAATTTTAGGGCCAAGTAGGGACAAGTTTTACATGATCCAGCATTAACTTGAACTTGTCCTTTTTGCCCTAGTTTGGAGAAAACTTTAAGAACTTCGACACATATGATATTTAGTCATTAACATGTAAGTATACACATGCTTCGTAATGTAGGTTAAGGTTTGGCAACATCCGTGAGGATTTTTAGCACCGTTTTGCATGACCTTGCGTAATTTCACAATTGAGGTATGGGAACTTCACTAATTAATTGCATTTGTGTCTTGAATACATAGACTTGTATGATGAGTGTGATAAGCTATGATTTATTTTTGAAAATAGACTTTGAATCTTTGAAAACAGAATTTGAAATTTGAACCTTGATATTTTCATTTGAATCTGATACGATCATGAATCCGAACTTCGAAATACGAACATGACTTGAATCTTGATCTTTGTATAAGAATCTGATTTGCATCTAGATATTTAAACTACCAATATGAGTGTTGATTTGTCTAATTCAAACATGAATGTTGAACTTGAATTACACTTGATACCTGAACTTTGAATGTACACTTGAATTTGAATTATGAATTTTGAATTGACTCGCATTGAAATATCAAATCTGATTTGATAAAAATGTGTACGTGAATTGAAGCGGCACGGTGGGATATCCATGAATCGAACCAGCACGGCAGTTACACCTGTGAATCAAAGCAACAAGGCGGGATATCCGTGAATTAGACTGACACGGCGAGATATCTGTGAATCAAACTAGCACGGTGGTTAAACCCGTGAATCGTACCGGCAAGGAGGGATATCCGTGAATCAAACAGGCACAGCGGTTACACTCATGAATCGAACCAACACGGCGAGATATCCGTCAATCGAACCGGCACAATGGGATATCTGTGAATCGAGTATGTAAGCCATGTAAATGAACCGAAAATATAAGTCAAATAAATTGAAGTGGACCGCTATGGGCAGAAGATTCATACAATTGTGGACCGCTATGGGTGGAATATTTGTAAAATTGTGGACCGCTATGGGCGGAATATTTGTACAATGGTGAACCGCTATAGGTGGATTGATCATATGATTGTGGACCGCTATAGACGGATTAAATATAATCAGAATCTACGTGTTCCTTAAATCCGAATCGCTCGACTTTTGAACCTTTGTGAAACTCTACCTAAGACATATGATTGTCAAGCTTGTTTTGATATGAGAAAAAAACTTTATATATTTTGTTTGACATGTAAGTGACATGACTCTTTTGAGATGAATATGATTTTAAAACATGTCCTTGTTTCCAAAATGAAAATGTTTTTGAAAACTTGTATCTAAATATGCCTTTCTATGTGAAACTGTTTTGAAATCTGGTCATTTAATCTATGCATGACATGATGAAATATAATTGTTCGTGAGTTCCTCTACTAAGCTTGGACTGTAGCTCACCCCTCGACTATATGTCACAAGTGCAGGTCTTGACTGAGAATCCGGGCTTGAGGCAAATCCTTTACCATAGACCGGTGGATTTGATCTCAATTTAGTTGTGGATTTTGAGGTTTGGATTTGGCACGTCCAATCATCTTATAGACTGGTAGAATTAGATTTTTGAATATACATCTCTTGTGTAGACACATTGTACACCACTGTTTAGGTGATGGTTGATCGATATTAAATTAACCCTTGCAAGTGTACAAGATCTGTTCTAGTAAGGCAAGAACAAGGGTGTCGAACCCACAGGGAAATCTGAAATTTTAATCAATTCTTCCTAGAGATTTAGAAAATATCCCCGAGGAAGTACCAAGGGGCAGATTTAATTTTTACCAAAAATTAACACTTTTTCTAATTGCAAGAAAGAAAATAAATTTATCTAAAAATTATGTAATGAGAAATCTAAGAACAAATTTTAAAAACAAGATCAAGGAATTTGCTACCCCAGATTTATACCCTTTTCTATTTTTAAACCCACAATTTTATTAACATCAAACACACCATCATTCTAAGAGAAACATGACTAGTAATTAAGCATGATCATTAACCCGCATACCCTATCTAAAACGATGACTCACTAACATTGCAAGATGAATCATGCTAAAAGCATAGCGTATCTCATGATGTTTAGATCAAAACAACATAAACATAATCACAAACTTTGAGAAAACGATTTGATGATGACAATATTATACTATGGCATTAAACATAAAATATGGGTACTTATCTGGGGATCGCATCTTCCCCGATCTACAGCTTTTAGCCACTCATCCTTGGTGCAAGATCTTCAATTTCATTCAAGTCCATTCCCAAGAGAAAAGAAAACTAAAAATAAAAATATGTTCTAAGCAAGTCTCTTTACAAAAACTTCTCAACTAAAAACTAAACTAAAATTAAAAACTAAAAGCTCTCGGAAGATAACCCTACACTAAAACTCTCCTATATTCAAAAGCCTCCCTTTACAAAGCCGTGGGCCTCTTATTTATAATAGCCGATTCAAACTAACCCTAGTTTCCTCAATCGATTGAGGCTTAGATCTCAATCGATTGAACTTTGAATAATTGCCTCAATCGATTGAGGCTTAGATCTCAATCGATTGAACTTTGAATTTAACCTCCTTTAAGACACTTTTGCCTTTTTGTCTCAATCGATTGAAATTCATGTCTCAATCGATTGACACTAGTTGGAAATAAATGCCCTTTTTGGTGAAATCTCCAATATGCCCTCAGCAGCAACAGTCGCTAGGTTGAAATGCACAGACTTTCGCTAGGTTAGATTTCTCCTCGCTGGGTTGGATAGTGCTCTTCGCGTGGTTGATTTGGAGAAGGATACTTTCATTGTCGTGTGGTTGCTTTTATTCATCAGTCATCGCTAGGTTGAAATGCTGTAGTCCCTAGGTTGAATTGAATGGCGCTAGGTTGACTGTAGTCGCTAGGTTGAAGTGTGTGGCGCGGGAACCGCGCGACGGCCATTTCTTTCAACTGCGCGAAGGCTTATTTACACTTTGTTCCTCGCGGCCACTTCAATATCTTCCCCTTCTTGATGGAGTTTGATTCCCTTCACGGATTTCAGCGCTTCTTTGGACCCTTTTTGTCCATAGCTCTTTTGTAGCCTTTAATTTCTTTCTTTTATACACTTGGAAGATCCAAAGGTCAGAAACACCTGTTATCATCAAAACCTCACAACAACCATCAAATACTTTCATCGAACGGCTAAGTGTAGGATTTGAGGTATGAAATATAGTCATATTTCAGCACCGATCACACCCCAAACCTACACTTTGCTAGTCCTCGAGCAAAGAGAATGATAAATATAAAAATAAAACTAACATCCTAAAATTTAAATGCCACTTTCGTGGGAACACGATTGCACTAATTATGTGCAACAAGCGTTTAAACCCCTGGGTGATGCCTAGTGGAGGAGTTGTGTCTCCTGAGGGTTTACAGTGAAGTTACCCACAAACTTCCAAAAAATATTTCAAACCATCGGCAAAATTGAGTTTTCAAAACATGATTTTTATAACATATATACCATTCAAAACAAAAACATCATTAATTGGTTCAACATGTGAATCATCAATCTTAAATACCAATGTCATGTCAATCATGCTAGTATCCATTCAAATTAATCTAATGCTCAAATTGTTAGATAACTCATTCATTCCTGCTTAAACATGAAGTGTGTGCATACCAAAACCAAGATTCATCCATCTTAGAACTAGTCCAAACGGAAAATCATCGGATCTCATGTCTCAACTCAATCCTCACTTTAGATATACTCTCGAAATAAAATCACTCCGATGATGGGTAAGTTTTCGCACACATGTGAGAGATCAATACAAAATAAATAAAAAGGTCTCACATGATAAATGAAACACGATGTAATCAATGAACAAAAAAAACAGATCTCATAAGAACAGATACTTGAATATCCTAAGCATGTCATATCAAGTGTCATAGGTGTCACATATTTACCCTCCACAAGGCAGTTACCAATGCAAGATCAGATCATGAAGGTCTTTTGTAGGGTTGTAATGGGGCTCAGGAAAGGGTAAGAAAGAAAGGGAATTTAGATTCAAAATTTCTGAGAAATCAGAAAAGGTACTAACTTTTTCTTTCTATTGCTCTTCTTTTTCTTTTCTAATTTCTCACCATTTTTTTTTCAATATTTTTCTTTTCTCACTCTTTCTTCTTCTTTTGAATTTCTTTTCTTAATGGTACCTCACATTTTTCATTCTTTGTCAAATTTCTCTTTTTTTTTTTTTATATTTTGCCATACACTCTCAAGAACACCACAACTCCGGTATCCCTCCACTTACTCTCTTTTCACTCATTTTCATCCTCCCTCCCAACGCCTCGTAAATAAGAAGGGTAAAAGCTGAATTTTCAGAAATGGTAAAGGGTTAAAGGTTAATGTGGCTTATCAAAGAATGTATAAAGGTAAATTTTTCAATAGGCTCAAAGGGGTACTAGAAGGATAAATTTATGAGGTGGGACATTTTAAGCACAAACGAGCCAAAGATGGCCTTCAATCATATCCTTAAAAGATGGTAATCTTGCCTATTTGTCTTGAGTAGATATACAGTACGTTCTAACACAATAATATGAATTTGATTTCATGCAAAGTCACAAGCCAAAATAAAATGTATGAGATTATGCAAAATAATTCAGATTCAAAGAAAACTCCGAGTTTATGTATTCACTCATCAATGACGGAAATTAGCTCTAAAGCTCACGTTTAGTCTCCACTAAGAACCTACGATCCAACGTTTAAAATAATTCATCGATTTCTAAATCTTAGCTTGGTATAAGTGCACAAATTCTAAGCATAAATTTCAAAGTCATCCACAAATTATCACATTAAGCTTCATTATCCTAGATACAAGTAATCAAAATATGCCATCAATATTCTCAAAATTACATTCTCATGCATCATCAACTTAAAGTTTTGAAAACTACTGCAAAGTAAATCATGTATGATGGTTAAAATTGTTTATTTATTTTTATTATTATTTTTTTATTTTTTTTTTTTTAAATACATAACACAAGATAGATAACCATACCCCCAAACCTAAGAATGACAATGTCCTCATTGTTTGAAATAAGTAGGCACCCCAAACCTCAAAAGTACCTCACACAAAGATCAAAAAGAGAATATATGCATCAAATTAGAACATGACCAAAAATAGATTGAAGGTAATGTGGCTATATGTATTTGGAAAGTAAAACAACCTAAACTAAACTAAAACTAAATTCTAGAACTAACAAAACAAAAAGGAAAACAAAATAAGTAAAACACACTGGGTTGCCTCCTGTGAAGCGCCGAGTGTAAGTGTCGATACCGACCTCTTCATTGCTCAAATACCGATCAAATACCGGATCAACTGTTTCAATTTCACGCTTGATGGTCGCCGTTGATGGGGTCAAGACATTTTATTTTAACAGTAGTGATTCTACCTCACACTTTTAGCATCTTGACATGGTGAACACCAAATTTTCTCTTCTAACCGCCTCCTTTAGATCCCTTTTCTCGAGAAGGCCAACAAAGCCGTTTCAACTTCTTCTTTGATGAGCATTGATGGTAATGCTTCATCCATTACTTTGTCCATGCGATCGATGTAAAACAATCGACCTCATCCTCGCTGTGGCAATGGTTCATCGATGGAAAATATTCAATCGAACCTTCATGTTTCCAAAAGAAACGTCCATGACACTGCTCGACAATTTATGCAAGCATTTGGCGATGGCGAAACGGACGCCCAAGGATGATGGGGACTTGATTAATTGATTTAACAGATGATTCCATGTCTAAAACAACAAAGTCCGGAAAGACAAACTTGTCTATTCCAACCAAGACATCCTCGACAACACCCTCGGTCTTCTTTTCGATCTATCGCCAACAAAGAGCAGGACTGCTAGGGTTTTAATTCACCCAATCCGAAGTTTCTCGACATGGCGTATGGAATTAAATTAACACTCGCTCCCAAATCCAATAACGCTTTCCCAACTGGTTGCCCACCAATGACACATGGAACAGTAGGAACTCCAGGGTCTTTTAGTTTTTGTGGGGTGTCCAACCGCAGTATTGAACTGACTTGGTGTGTCAGGAACACTTTCTTCGAAACATGCGCGACGCCTTTCTTCGAGTGCATAAATCTTTGAAGAACTTGGCATACTCAGGCACTTGTTTAATTGTTTCAAGCAATGGAAGATTTACCTTTACCTGCTTGAAGGTTTCGAAAATTTCTTCCATTTTAGTTGGGCCCTTTCCCATTCTAGATGGAGGAGTTAGGCATTGAGGAAATGGTGCCTTTGGGACATAGGGCACGGATTCCATTTCTAATTCTTGTTCATGCCCTTGTTGGCCAAGTGAAGGAGGCTCTCGCCTTCCATTACTTTGTCTTTACCTTCTCTCTTCTTTTCTCCTCCTCTTCTTTCCTTTTCTCTTCTCCTGCTCTTTTCTGACTCTTTCTCTTCTTCTCTTTCTTTTGACTCTTTCTCTTTTTCCATTTCTCTTGCTTCTTCTTGCTCTGCTTCTCCTTCTTCCTCTTCCGCTGATTCTCTTGCTTCTGTAGGCATTTCCACTTGATTATCAACTTCACGCCCACTTCTCAGCACTGTAACAGCTTTTAATTCTTGATAGTTGGATGGTCCCTCACGAGATGATGTTTGACCCCGAGGATTGTTGACGGGTTGGTTTGGAAGCCTACCTTCCGCCGTTGGCTCAGCTTGATTAGTCAATTGACTAAATTGATCTAACATCATCTGTTGAAAAGCTTGCATGCTTCGCATCATCTTTTCTTCCAGATCAGAATCTTTTGAATTGTTGGCAGGAGATTGATTTAGATTCTGATTGAAATTCTGGTTGTTACGGTATTCAGTATATGGATGATCATACGGAGCATTCTGCTGGAAATTAGAATTCTGTTGGAAATAAGAATTCTGCTGGAAATTCTGTGGTGGGCGGAAATTTGGCTGAAATTTTTGTGGAAAAACTTGTTGTCCACCCATTGGATTGGCTTTGTATGGCTGGTGTACCTGACCGGTTTGGTTCAATCCACCCCATCCTAAGTTGGGGAGATTTTCCATTCGGATTGTAGGTATTGGAGTACATGTTACTACCGCCACCGATAAGATTGAGTCTCATTGACCGCTTCTTGTAGTAGGACCATCAAGGAAGAATGACAAGGTAGTGGGGCACTCATTAGCCATATGACCTGGGTGGTCACAAATTGAGCACACAATGGGGGTGACAGGAACTTTAGCTTGCTTGGTCGCAGCTAACAACATGTTCATCTGTTTGGACAACATATCAACCTTGGTTGATAGATCAGAGGTATTATTGTTGACCTCATACAATCCGTTTTTGGTCAACATATGAGATTTAGGCGCCAAGTCCAACGTGGTTCGCCTCTTGTATCAAGTTTGATACAACTTCTCAAACAATGCCCACAATTCATCGCCTTCTTTTGTGGCACAAGATCCACCACAAGATGCATCAACCATGTCTTCCTTCAGGAATTAGTCCATTGTAAAAGCTTTGGACTTGTTGCCACCTTGGAATTTGATGATTAGGGCAACTTCTGATTAATTCCTTAAAACGTTCCCAACATTCATGGAATGTTTCAGTAGGTTGTTGGGAAAAGAATTGAATCTTTTAACGCAACTCAATGGCCTTCGTCATGGGAAAGTACTTCTTGAGGAACCCATTTACGTAGCTCGCCCAACTCGAATAGATTGTGGTTCTAAGGAATAGAACCACGCTTTTGCCTTATCTCGTAAAGAGAACGGAAAGAGTCGGAGCTTCGCTATCTCACAAGAATGCTGGACTCTGAACATTTTGCATACCCCAGTGAATTCATTTAAATGAACGTGTGGATTTTCATTTGCCAAACCATGGAAAATTGGTAGCATATGAATCATCGCAGATTTGAATTCATAGTGGTTCCCTGGGATGGGAGCATGCATGATGCATTCCCCGATCCTCGTAAAACCAGATCATTATAATATTCAAGTGTTCTAGGTTCCTCATAGTAATTATTGTTCCCATTATGTCCATTATTTGCATTGTTGCCATTCTGGTTGTTGTTTCCATTCATTTCTTGCTCTTGATCAGCCATGGTATCAGTATGATGATACTGATTCCTTTGGATTCTACGATTGTCTCACAAAGATCGTTCGATCTCCGGATTAAATGGTAGTAAGTGTGGGTGATGAGAACGAGTAAAGTTCATACACCACACTCACAATCAAGGGTTTGAAGAATCCAAAATAAATCCACACACAATCTCAATCGATTGAGACAGTGGTCTCAATAGATTGACAGAAGCACACAAATTTGCATAAAAATGACTTTATCAGTCAATCGATTGAGGGGCTGCTCTCAATCGATTGAGGTTCCAAGAGTCAAAAAAAACACACAGAATTTCACACCAAGACTTTGTCAGTCAATCGATTGAGAGGCTGCTCTCAATCGATTGAGGTTCCAAGATTAAAGCACACAAGAGTTGTGTCAATTGATTGACATAGGAATGTCAATCGATTGAACAAAGAGTAGAGAGCACACAAAAAGTTTGTCAGTCAATCTATTGAGGAGCTACTCTCAATAGATTGAGGTTCAAGGGTCACAAAGCACACAGAACTACACACTAATGACTTTGCCAGTCAATCTATTGAGGGGCTGCTCTCAATCGATTGAGAGAAGGCAAGAACTTCACAAAAGTTTAAAATCCAGTGTCAATCGATTGACATAGACTGGTCAATCGATTGAGAGAAAGGTGCACAGTGACCAAAGTAAGGAGAAAGAGGAAAGAAAAACAATCAGAAATTTTTTTTTTTAATTTTTATTTTATTTTATTTTATTTTTTTTCTAAAACTTTCCTAAAAGAAAAACTTCTAAACTAAGAATATAAACTAAGAATATAAAATCCTTCCTAAAAAAAAAACTTCTAAACAAGAATATAAACCTTCCTAAAATGCTGTAGTCCCTAGGTTGATTTGAATGGCGCTAGGTTGACTGTAGTCGCTAGGTTGAAGTGTGTGGCGCGGGAACCGCGCGACGGCCATTTCTTTCAACTGCGCGAAGGCTTATTTACACTTTGTTCCTCGCGGCCACTTCAATATCTTCCCCTTCTTGATGGAGTTTGATTCCCTTCACGGATTTCAGCGCTTCTTTGGACCCTTTTTGTCCATAGCTCTTTTGTAGCCTTTAATTTCTTTCTTTTATACACTTGGAAGATCCAAAGGTCAGAAACACCTGTTATCATCAAAACCTCACAACAACCATCAAATACTTTCATCGAACGGCTAAGTGTAGGATTTAAGGTATGAAATATAGTCATATTTCAGCACCGATCAATGGTCGGCCATCACCGGTGGTTTATATTGTTAGCCTGTATTTTGTATTAGGATAGAATTTTCTATTTCTGCCATGTGTATCATATGCTTTGATTTTCTGCATGGGTGTGGAGGTACCATGTATGTAACAACCCTGACTTTTCTAGCATGGAATCGTTGACCTTCGACATTGATACGACTGTCTTGACTGATTTGACTTTGGTCAAGATATTGAGTGGAACTGTGACGGGGCCTCTGTTGGGTTATGATTGTTGTGTTGTTATTAATTATTAAAATGGAATGGTAAAAACATGGTGGCAAACACAAATCAAAGAGGGGAAATGTAATGAAATGAAATCAACACAAAAACATCAGCAATCTAAACACAGCCTGCAAGATACTAGGCATGTTGTAGCATGTTTTGATAAGAGTTTGTCCCATGGAGAGTGATGACCTAAAAACCTAAAGGCGTATAGTAAACTCCAAATCTAGCTACAGATATGAAAACCCTAAACCTAAGCTAAAAAGTAAGGTAAATAGAGGGTGTTTAGGTGTCACAATACTAAACTAAAACTAAAAATAGGAATAAACTACAGCTAAAGAAGGGGGTGAAGAAGGATGATGATGGAGTGGGAAAATAAAGTAAAAATAATAAGAAGTAGGTAGTTGTGGGTAAATCAGCACTGCAACTCAGATCAAGAACTAGATCTGTAGCAGTCCTTCAGATGGCTATAAGCACATCTGCAAGGTAGAAGAATCTAACCTAACCCAAAGGTCTGAACTAATCTTTGTGTTATTTTTGTCCACTTAAATGGTCACAAAATACCTCAAGGATTTCATTCAATCAATGGATTAAATCAGAACAAGAAAACCATTGTAGACATTATGTTTGCAAGGCTACAAGTACATGCAGCCATAGGATCAACAGTTCATAAAAATCAGGTGAGAACCACAAGAAATCATAGATTGAATGGGGATTTAAACTCGGTTGGTCATTGCTACAAAAAGGCCTGCAATGACCCAGCTCACAGATCTGCAATCTCTACAAAATCTCAGGTCTATTCACTAAAAATAGGATTGCAAAACAGAGGAGGTGTTAGGTTTACAGCTGACTCTCACTTGGCTACAAGCTCAAGTGCAAAGAAAAAGAATCTATCTCAACCTTGTGATCTAGACCAGCCTTAGGTCTATACCCTGCCCACTAGAATGGTCATAGGCTATCCCAGAGGTTATCTAAATCACAGAAGTTAGAGATAGAACGAGAATACTACTGCTGCCACCATGGTTACAGGGCTACAAGCACAAGCAACCATAGAAGCATCAAACCCTTACTGCTCTATGTGAAAGAAAACACAGAAAAATAAAGGTAAAATAAAGATTTAAACATGGCATTTCATTACTTAAACAATACTTACAATGATTTTCCCTCAAGGCAACAGTTTGTGTAAAACCCCAAACCAGCTCACAATGTGTACACAAAACTTATTGCAAAGCTAAAATAAACCTAGCTGTTATACAAAGAGCTTTAGCCCAACATTGCTGTTGTGCTAAGGAAAGAAGAAAAAGAAAATGAAAAAAAGAAAACTAAACTCTAAACCTAACCCTAAACATCTACTTTGATCCTGCTATTCTGGACGATTTTACAAAACAACTATTTAGCTATTTATAAACTATTCATATAGCTCTTTGTTGCTTTAGCCAATCAGAAATCAACATACAAGAGGCAGCTGTCATGGCTCATTTGTAGCCAAGAGATGCTTTGAGAAGTGTGGGACAGCTAAGCACATTGGGATGTGTGCCCTAGATGTTGTGGAATCCCAAAAATATCATTGAATATTGAAGACAACAGCTAGAACCCGTGCCTCGAGGAGCTTCAGATTTGCATTCTCGAATAGTTCTCGAGAGGTTACTAGCTTCAGACAGCTTCAGAATTCTGTTCACAAGCAGTTCTTGAGAGGATCTTGACAGGATGAAAATAGCATATTTTAGGTGCTCGACAGGATGAAATGGGGCTCTTTGAACTGCTCGAGTTGCATAAATGACTGCCCTTTAAGGTGCTCGAGTGGCCGTGTTGAAATGAATTGCTCGACAACCATTAAAGTAGCACATTAAAGTGCTCGACAGGTTGCCTTGTTCTGCTCGAGAGGAATAATTGGAGCTGCTCGAGTTCATGGTTTTTTTCAGCAAACTACTCGAGTTCACTAGTCAACTGCTCAAGTAGTTTAAGTCTTCAACCATGAAGCACTCGAGTGGTTCTTCTGTTCAGCACTTGAACTGCTCGAGTTCATTAAATGGGGTTCAGCTCTCGGTGCTCGATAGGTTCAAGGCTCTAGCTGATGAACTGCTCGACAGGTTAAGCTGTGAACCACTCAACAGCAATAATGAACTACTCAAGTTCATTTATAGCTTCAGGTTGCAGCAACTGCTCAACTCGACAAGTTGCATTTCCACTGCTCGACAGGCTACTGATCTGTTTGAGTGCTTCAAAGCAGTAGATGTGCTGCTCGTGAGGATGCTTTCAGCTGCTCAAGATGCTTTATGCCTCTCTGCTACGACATTGAAGTGATGTAGTCTGTTGTGGCTATTAGATGTAGCAGTTGCAGCTTGAGAGGGGTTTAGTCTTCAACTAGCAGCTCAGCAACTTGGTTTCCTGAGCAATACAGCAATAGGTTTCAGTGTAGCAACTCCTGCTTCAAATCATCAGGTCTCCTACTGCTTGAATGCATTAGGGCAGCAACACAACAGCTGCTCAAGGTTGGAGGAATGTAGAGCATTAAACAACAGCTTGAGAGGCTGCTCTTGCTTCAGGCCTTCATCATGTGGGACTCAATCTCAGCTGCTCGATAGCATATATGTTTTTTAGACTTCAGTATTGTAGCTGCTGAAGTGCTTTAAGTCTTCAATTCTACCGCCTGGTTTCCCAGCATCAGCAGCTTGTAAAATTCATTTTGAAGTTGCTTGAGTGCTGTTGGCTTCACTGCTGCAGCTTCAACCGCTTGATGCATCCGCACTAAAGTGCTTGAGTGGTTGTTGTTTTAGCAATTGCAGCTACTTGATCTGTCACATTCTTAAGTGTGGCAGTAGCAACAATAACTTGGCAGGTTTACTACAACAACAATGTGTTGAACAACTTGTCCATTTAATCCTCTGTAGTAGCACTCCCTTAAATCTGAACTCCATCTCTCTCTCTCTCTCTCTCAGCAGGACTCTATGACACCAATGCATGCTAAATGGCCCTAATGGTGTGAACCATGGTGGTGCATTCATTGTAACTCCATCAGCTCCACAGCTTGACTCGAAATTCCTTCTTCTTGGCACTAAAAGGGTGGATTGCAGCACTAAGCTATATTTTCCTGCGATTTACAAAAACACACTTAAAAATCACTACTAACTAGCTCAAAGGTCTATTAAAGGTTAGGATAGGAGGTGAAAAATGGTATTTTCAGTGCTCAATAGCCTCTGGCCCACCCACCTTGATTTGGGTGAACGCACCATATCCAAATTCTGAGAACCAATCCTCGACTTGAACACTGAATCGAGACCGAACTCTCGTGGGAAGTGTGTGTGGCACACGACTCAAACCCGAGGTTGGAGCAAGTTCGATCCCACTCTTTTATGTGCCATAGTTATAACATGTGGGCTTAGTGAGTTATTACAAATAAATAAAATTAAAATGAGAAGGATGGGGTGTGCATGATCAAGGACGATCAGGTGCACCTTAGGCACGAACCTAACCCAAGCCCAGTGACCCAAACTAACATATGTTTATAGGTATAGATGTGACACGTTGGAAATTCCAAAACCTTGTACACCAATTTAGTGTTCTAAACCAAGGGCACCATGCGCCACGAATATTCTGATTTAATTGATTCCTAGAGAGTACGTGTAATTAAGGGTGAGAGCCGTTACATAACCGAGCAGGTCGGAGATGTGGTTTGCAAGTGAGAGGTCCAGGTATCAAAGGTTGTTATGTACATTGGGCCTTGTTTATGTTGGATTTTACAAAGGCCTTATTTTGGACTTTGTAGTAGGAGCCAATACATTATTTTCTGTGTAGCAGCTCAACACCAACCCAAACCCATTGTTATAAGATTAGTCACTTAAGTGAAAAATCCATTTTAAACCTGTGTGAGAAATTTTGCGGAGAGCAAGAGAGCTGAGAGTGCCGACTTCTCTTATTTTTCTTCTTCTTCTCTTCTTCGTGCCCTCTATTGAGAAATCCATGTCATTGATCTCCCGCAAAGATCATTGTGGTTCCAACTACAATAGAACATTGATTTTGACACCGTTATGATCGAAGCGAAGGAAGATCGAGTAATCAAATGATCGCAAAGCCTTCGCGCCTAATTCCTTCGATCCTAATCATCATAGACTCCACCTATGAGGCTAAAAGAAGGTAACGATCATAAATTATTCGATTTCGGAGTTCATTTACAAAATTAGAGCAAAATAGGATGTGCATTTGGGTTTCATGCAAGGGTTTGGAAGGGAATTGATGCATGCAACGGACGTCAAGCTTGGGCATCGATCCTTCAAATTTTGATGATCATAAACTTCACAAGCATGATTAAAAGAGGTAAATTTCAAAATCCTCCACATGCATGTGTTAATCGTATGGTAATATATGAGGGCTAAGCTTGATTTGTGTGCATTGGAATTACATGCAAGGATTCTTGAGGAATTCGGAGCTTCAGTGTCAATCTCTTTCAATTCAACCATCGTAGACCCGTATAAATGCTTTAAAAGGTGAGATTTATTACTTTTGTTATAGGGCATGCTTAGATTTAGATCCTATGTTATTAGAACATCGCATAACTTTGATTTAGGGAATTTTCAAACCCAAAAAGGGTCACATATGGTTGCCCAAAGTCACTGTGGCGAGTGGAAACCCTGCTACGGCGAGACCCTCCCTGAAGGACTCACCGTGATGAGTGCTACATGGAAAAATAGGTAAAAAATGGCACTGTTCGTTCTCACTGTAGTGAGCTATGGGTGCCTAAAGGCCTCACCGTGACAAGCTACATTCTCGCCACAACGAGATACTGTTTCATTGCACCAGCACCTGTTCAGTATTTCAATCATAACGTTTGACCCTGAACTCTGATTGGTACGATTCTTAATGCGTTGGAAAGGAGACAAAGAGACCTGTAACTTTCATGAATTAATAAATTTACTGATTAAATGTTTAAAATATAAAAATTTTGTGGCAAGAAGGGACAAGTTTCACGTGTTCCAAAGTTAACACGAACTTGGCTTTTTCGCCCTAGTTTTGAGAAAACTTTAGGAACTTCGATATGTGTAATACTTAATCATTAACATGTATGTATATGAATGCTTCATAATGTAGGTTAAGGTTTGGGAATGTCCGTGAGGATTTTTGCACCGTGTTTCGTGGCTTTGCGTGATTTTGCAACCGAGGTGGGGAAGAACACCTCACTGAATCCATGTTTTTCTTGAATTTCATGTTATTGATGTAAGTATTAAAATGATATTTTCTATAAATATTAAACTAGAATATTGACATGTTTTGAAGAATATAATTCGTTCATTTACACCCTTCAATTGCATGCTTTTGTAGACGCATCTCGATATGATATTTCATGACTTCTATACGCATCCCAAATTCTGTGTGACCCATATCATTGCTCTCAGCTTGTGTATCTCATCTCAGATATATATATCGTGTGCTCATCTTGATCAGTTCAATTCTTGATTGTTTGAATCGTGTATATGCTATGTGATTCACTGTAGATTGTTTGAATCATGTATATGCTATGTGATTCGCTGTAGACACCCCCATTTTGCCTTCTCAGAGTATACAACTTGTTTGGTCAACCTTTGACCCCTTTTAACCCGCGGTATGGGACCATACAATAGTGCATAGTTGAACGCAGGCTGAAACAGTATCTCTATAGGTCAGATCTCAGTGTAGGGAGACTATATACTAAGCAACAGTATATAGCCGAAATGTAGACTGAAAAAATAGCCTTGCATTTCATTCTAGAGACCATACCCGGACAACCCCGAATTACGCACTAGAAACCCAACACGTAATTCGATCATGCGCAAAACCACAAGCGTGTGACCAGTCCACCTTTCAGACCAAACTTCCTTTCCCAGACCGATTCAATACTCGATTACGCACCTAAAACATAATGCGAGATCGGATTGAGTGCTTTACCACTAGCACGTAATTGGCCTATGCCTGACCTAGTCTTACTCCCCTTGACTCCTACATTTCCTTGATTAAACGTTTCGGGTTAAATGCTTAATCCGATTGAGCGCATGATAACAAGCGCACAATTAGACTTAATTTGTTAGGACTAGGAGACTCGCTAAGCTAGTCAGTCGGTCGCTCACTGAGTCAGTGAACGACTCAAAGGGATTAAGCCCCGAAATCCAAGCGCATAATTCAATTAAACGCCCGTAAACATGCGCACAATTGAAGGAAAACCTATAAAAGCTTTTTTTCTCAAAGAGAGAGGGGAGGTTGGACGAAAAGGCTAGAATTTTTTAGAGAATGAATTCCGAAGTCAGAGAACAACGAGGACAAACCCATAGAGCACCTAATCATGGTTTCGAGATTCAAGCTTCTATTCTTTGAGATTTCTCTCCACAGCCCCGACCCTTAGGTAATAATTTAATTTTTTTTAGTATTCTGACCATAGCTTATAATCTCTAGATCTATTAATTTTTAATTTTATTTTCAGTCTTAGACCATAGCACCCTTTTCGGACTGAATCTTCTATATCTGGTTCTAGTTTCCCGGTTTCTACAGCTAGTACTTAATTTAACGGTCCGATACACCGATCCCTAAGACCAAATTCTATTCTAAAATCATGATTTACAGTCCTATCATTAATTTCTGGTTCTAACTCTCACAGTTCCGAACCAATCCTTAATCATACGGCCTAATTTTTCTGATTTTGGACCCGAATTCAGCCCTAAAAATTTAATTTTTTTTAATTCTAATTTCTTAGTTTAATAACTCCAAAAAAATCCTATATATTAATTTTAGTCTTCATAATTCTAGTTTACAATTTAACTCATAATTATTATTTCAAAATCAACTCTGAAAAGCCTAAAAATATTACTTTACCATCCGAAATTTATTTTTTCTTTTAATCTCAGCCACCCGATTTGCCCAAGGGAGCTTATGGAGGGTACTCGGGAACAAGGCCAATCCTCAGCTTAGCGAGCCCAAACTCCTTTCTTTGTTTTTAGAGTTTTTTAGAATTAATAAATTGCTTTAATTCATTTATATCTAGACATAATTGGTTATTTACATTAATTAGGCTTTGATATAATTATTAGAGTGTTAAATCAGAATTTCCCTTTCATTAATTTAGTTAGTTGATTATTCCAAATCCGAATTCTAAGAAGTTTAGTTTATTCATGATTAGTGATATTTTGCCATCATAAATCCATTAATAATTAGGGTCATAGAAAATCAGTCTTTTTCTTCTGTTGATATTATAATAGAAAATTAAATTTATTGCTTTAATTAAGCCCGTAGGAAAAAGCAGTTTTTTATTTTAATTAGAATTATAGTAGAATTACTACAATTGCTTTAATTAGAATCCCAGTACAATTAGGATGCTTATTTTTAGTTAGAACATTATTGAAACTGATACATATGCACTCCTAGCACCAATAGGAGACTGAAACCAATTGGACTTTTAGTAATATCAGAACCTTGATGCTCACTGGACTCTTGACAGCTTCAGAACACTAATATAACTCACTTTAATAAGTCCATACAACTAGAGCATAATAATAATAGAATTGGAAAATCTAAACTGACTGGAATTATAATTACAAAGGGAAATAAGAGGAGAATTAAACTAACTAAACTAAAGAGAAGCACTGCTGCTGACGTTTGTAGGCGGACGATTAAGTATAGAAGTTACCCACACCCCCACTTCACAGCGTGATCACTGACATGTTGCAGCATTGTTAAATATCTGCAGCTGGCAATCGCAATCAAACTAGGAACCTTCCTATAAAAATCCTCCCTTTTTATTTATTTTTGTCATTCCAAACACCGCATCGCTAGAGTCCATCTGGACAGAATTGGAGCCACTGATTCAACGGGAGTCGAGAGGAACCCAGAAAAAGCGCGCACCAATAGACTGGCAATCGCGATGGAACTTTTTTACAAACTTTTCTTAGATAGTTAGGTTTATTTTATTTACTTATTTCCTTTCCCGTCGTGTCGTTTAGATCCCTTTTCACATATATGAGTCTTCGTCAAAAACTTGAGATGTCTGGCATACGTAGAGTGAGTTTAAGAGACCCTCCATTGTGAGGACTTTATGACAACCCCGCATACGAGGAAGAACCGCCTTACACTTTTAGCCCATGGCAACCTAAAGTTAATATGGCTGTTGAACAAGAGAACCCCTTCTCTACACTGCATGCCGGTAATAGCTATAACGATAGAAATAATAGCTCTGGGCAAAACCTCACCACTCAACAAATTATAGAACTTAGTATCCAAAGAATACAAAGAGGAGGCGATGACTCCGAAGAGTTACTTCGAGGATTGTGTTATTCACTAAAAAGTACCACTTTTCACCTCTTAACCTAGCCTTTGATGGACCTTGAACCCCACTAATAAACATGTGTTAAGTATGTTTTGCAGTTGGTAATAAAATGTGCAGCTTAATGCAAAATCTTTGCTTTTAGCCCAAAAGAGAGAGGGAGAATACAAGAAAAGATGACAGCTGAGCCAAAGCCTGATGAAACACCTTGGTAGTGCTCACCATGGTGACTCACTATTACTAATCATCATTGACCAATCTAGCAGATGAATGAAGATTAGATGAGAAGGGGGGAGACTGTGACAGCAACAAGTGCAATACACTAGAGCAACAAAAGAAGGACTTTGCAGAGTTGAGGAGCTTCCTCACGAAGCAAAAGGTATAGTGGAAGAGGCCCTCACGAAGATAAGGCATGCAATCAGGAGGAGAGTTGTAAAGCCATTGCGAAGATCTCGCGGCTTAAAACTCTCATATCTGCCCTCGCGAAGATCGAGCCCCAAAGCAGCTGTGTGCAGA
Source organism: Chloranthus sessilifolius (assembly GCA_021018995.1). Lineage (NCBI taxonomy): Eukaryota > Viridiplantae > Streptophyta > Magnoliopsida > Chloranthales > Chloranthaceae > Chloranthus > Chloranthus sessilifolius. The sequence goes on along the minus strand of CM037596.1, from coordinate 33,849,875 downwards.
ACACTACGAGCTCATATGCACGAAGAACCAAAAGTCACCTCTTAGAGTTCTCGCGTGGCCCTAGATGAGAGAGATGCCCATAATTTCTCTCGCGCAGATCTCGCGCACCCTAGAGCCTTATAAGTTACTATGCGAGCGCAAGAGCTCACCTGCGTGAGTACTTAGCGAGAAGAGCTTCTGAAGCTCTATTGCGCAAGAAATCCTGGCACTCTAGATTATCTCTGTGACAACACTGTGATATGAAGGAACTGTGCGATTCACTAAAAGTTCTACTGCACGAATGAGCCCGTCCCATCAGCCAAAGCCAACTCTGCGAAGGCAAACCAACTGTGCGAATGAGCTAAAAGTAAATCCTAGCCCCACGATGCACGAGCTCTCAACTTCTTAGTTTTATTCAAGGACCTTTTGGGAATTTCTCAAGGCTAGGGCACACTTCTCGAGGTATAGATTTGGAGGCACACATCTTGAGGCATTCAAGGGTTGTAATAGTGCCACGTCTGCTGAAAAAATTAGGGTTAACCTCTTAAGAGTCAATGCCGTTTGCAGAGAGTATATAAGCTGTATTTAGAGTTTATTACTTTCATCTTTCCTTCATCCTCTGTCGGCTGAGAGCTCTAGCAGGCTAGGGTTAGGATTTGATCACCTCTATTTTCCTTTTTTTTTTTCTTCTTCTCTCTTAGCTCAGCACTTGCTGGCTAATCCCTGTTGAACACTGAAATATACCACTTTCTACCCCTTAACCTGACCTATGATGGACCTTTGAGCATGTTAATAATATATTTTAAGTGTGTTTTTATAGATAACAGTAAAATAAGAGCTTAATGTTGCAATCCATGCTTTTGAAGCCAAGAAGAAGGAATTTTGTGTTTAGCAGTGGAGCTGATGGATTTATTGAAAAGGCACCATGGTGGTTCACACCATTGGGGATTTTTAGCATGCATTGGGGGCCTTGAAGACCTACTGAGAGAGAGAGTGGGGAAGCCAAAAGGTTAATGAGGTGCTATGTAGTAATATAGCATTTTGTGTTTATAGCAAGGCAGCACCTTGGATGAAGACAACAGCAAATCAGCACCTCAAGGAATTTTATGCGAACAGCTGCAGAGCAATTCAAGTGACATATTACAGCATCAACATTAATGCACTCGAGTACTTTAAGTGTTGAAGTTCATCTACTCAAGCTGATGATGGAAGCCCATGAGCAGCACAGTTGCAAACTTCAAGAATTCGAGCCGTTTAGAGGGCTGGTGCAACCTCTCGAGTGGTTTAAATGCATGATTTAGTGAACCCCACGAGTGGTTCATGTTGAAAACCAACCCCTCGAGTGGTTTAAAATGATAAGATCCAACCTCTCGAGTGGTCGATTGAACCCTATGAGCTGGTATGTGCTGAAATCAAGCTACAGTGCTGAAAAAAGGCTAAAATTGAACCTGTCGCAACCTATCGAATGGATATTTGAACCTGTCACAACCTATCGAATGGTTTTTTGAACCTGTTACAACCTATCGAATGGTTGTTTGAACCTGTCGAGAGGTTCTGACACTGAAAATGAACCTATCGAGCATCCTGTCGAATGGTTGAATGAACCTGTCGAGATCCTGTCGAATCCACACCTGAAGCCCATTCAACCTGTCGAAAATTTGCCTAAACCTGTCGAGATTGAAGTTCTGAAGCTCCAACCTATTGAACAGTTGCCTGAACCCGTCGAGATTGATGTTCTGAAGCTCTAACCTATCAAGGCACGGGTTCCAGCCATCTATTTCACACTTTAGGGACATTTTGGGGATTCTAATGCTTCTAGGGCACAAATCCCAATGTCCCTCACATCTCGAGGATTTATCTCAGGTTCCATTAGCAAACATCAGTGGTAGGCAAGGGCATTTTTGAGAGCTATAAAGACACATCAGCTGGGCACAAAACTCTGCACATGGGTGTGAACTAATTGTTGGCGGGAAGCAAATTAGCTTCAGCTGGGCATAAATAAAACCAGATCCCTATCTCTTCTCTGATTGGTTGAAACTCTTAAACAGGGATTAAGCTTAAACTGAAATCCTCTCTTCTGATTGGCTATAACTGAAGGCACATGGATCATATGTATAAATACCCATCTATTTTACTATTTTTCTTCAGCAAGGAAAGTAGGAACAAAGGAATAGCCTGAGTTCTCCTTAACTCATTTAGGTTTAGTTTATGTTTTTATTTTCCTTTTTTCTCTTCCCCCTTCTCTCTCTAATCTAGCCTGTTGGATTAGATCTAAGTAGCAGCTCATATCTATTTTATAATTGTAATTTTGGCATGAAGAAATGTGGATCGATGCACAGACTAAAGACCGTGGAACAAGTTTATTATAAGTTATTTTGTTTGAAGTAATAAATTGTTGATTTTAAAGCTTAGTTAAATCTAAAGATCTTGTGGTCCCATTAGATTCTCGATCGAATTTGTGTAGAGGAGTTTGTTAATCAACTCACCCGCTTAACTGGTAGATCTCTTGATGACCATCTGATTTCCCTGGGTTTGACATGCCTGTGGGTGTCTGTGCTTGTGGCCTTGCATCCACAACATCTGTAGTGATTATCTTGTTCTGATCAAAGCCATCAGAATGGAGGAAATCTATTAGATGATCTGTGACCATTTAAATGGACAGATTATAGCCATAAGATCAATCCAATCCGGGGATGGAGGAAATCTATTGCATGGTCTGTTACCATTGAAGTGGATAGATCATAGCCATAAGATCAATCCAAACCACCAATCTAGATCGGATTCTTATACCTTGCATTTGTGCTTGTAGCCAAATTAAGGATGGTTGCATATCCTCAGATCTTGATCTGTTTTACAATGAAAACCAGGCCCTAGCTGTCTATTTCTCACCATTTGATCTTTATTTTTTCATCCTTCTTCCTCCATCTTTTAGATTTAGTTTCATATTTCAGTTTTGTAGAATTAGATCTAGTGATAAAGAAAAACTCTCTTTCTTTTCCCTGTTTTCATAGAATTGCCAGATCTGTAGCCAGATCTGGAGGTCTACTATACTCCTTCTTGGTTTAGATGACTACTCCTTATGGGACAAACTCTTACTTATTAAAACTTGCTACAAAGGACTCTATATCTTGCAGGTCTAGGATATTTTTGTTTTGCTGAATCCATCCCCTATTTTACTTTGATTTTATGTTGTCTTTATCATTACACAATAAAGCAGCACACTGAAATTTCCCAACAAGTTTTTGGCACCGTTGCCGAGGAGTTTTGATCTAGATAGTAGATTTGAGTTTTTCAATTTTGTAGATCTAATTTGTCTTAGTTTTATTATTGTTTTTGTTTTAAACCTGCACTTTACATTCCAAGTGCTTGATTAAATGTCTGTTGCAGTTTTTGTATAGAAAACCTGTTTTACTGTAGCAGAATTTCTGATTTTTCTGAGTTTTTAATTTTATGCCTTCTAGATGTTTGAATAAATGTTGTTGTAGCCTTTTGCATTTTTTGTAGAAATGAGGCTATAGTTTGAGTTTTTCTTTGTGTTTTTGTCAATATGCTTGTATAAGGTACTGCTGCAATTGTTGGATTTTTGTAGATCTGGAGTAGCTACCAAACAAGGAGCAGATGGATTGCCGCAGGAGCAAATCCGCTTGAGTTTGCATCCCTTTCTCCTTTGCATTTTTTTTTTAAATTCTTGAGAACCAGCTGTGTTTGATGTTTGTTTTTATTATAATTTCTGTTGTCTTTTAGGCATGCTGATTTTTTTACAAAACCAAGTACAAAAATAAAAGAAAATGAAAACACAAATAGAAAATTTTTGAGTTATTTCTTATTATTTTTTAGTAGTAGTAAATAAGGGCTCTTTTGGAACCCAAGCTGATCTAAAACTACCAAAAAATGTCAAAAATTATAAAAACATAAAAATTTTCTCCAGATGGGCTGTTTTCCCTTGCCTTTATCCATTTTCCCCCATTTGGACCTGCTGAGATCATGATTTTAATTTTGAGGATTCATGAAGGATAATGAACAATGGATCATAATTTGTTCAGAAAATTTAATGGAGCGATTGATTTTATTTTCCTTCAAGATTTTTCACCATTAATAGGTCTCAACTATGTATGAATCCTGTTTTCAATTGTGTACATCCATGCTAACATTATTTTACAAAATTTTATTGATTCATACACATCCACAACTAACACACACACAGGCAGGCAAAAGGGGTTTCTTGTGGCACATGTGGATTAGGTTTTGGTCTTAGGATTTTTCTGTTTTAGGAATTTTAGTTTCATTTCTGTATTTCGATTGCTGATTTTTCTTTCTTAGGTCTTAACTTTACTAATTTTCTACATTTTGGTAGTTTAGTACTTAGTTCCTAATTTTCTTTTCCTATTTTTTTTGTCTACAATTCTGAAATTTTATTTTTGTATCTGCATTTTTCTATTTTTCTGTTATTAGCATTAGTTTCCTTTCATTTTCTTCACAGTCCTTTTATTTTTCTGTTCATACATTCAGTTTTTCTAGATTTTTTTTGCTATTTTTTCTATTTTAGCAGTAATTTCCTGCATTTGTATATCATTTTTTCCATTTTCCTATTCATGTATTCAATTTTGCATTTTTATTTTCTGCTGCATAGTTTAGATTTTTCTGCTCATATTTTTTCTTTCTCATTTTACCCTGCTGCCCCTAGTTTCTCATTGTCTAGAACATTGAGGACAATGTTCATCTTAGGTTTGGAAGTATGGAAGGTGTACCAATGAAATGAGTTAATGCTAGTGCAGCTATGTTGAAAATAGTTTTTGAAAATAAAGTGATTTCCCATCTGATTTTTTTTTTCTAGAAAAGAGGAAATTAAAAACTTTTTAAAACTGAAATGAGTTATAGTTTTAACATTTTTCATGAAGCAAATGTCAAGAATTTTCAAATTTTGATATTTAGAGAACCTTAAATGAGAGAAAACTATAAGGATACACCCCAGAAAATTTGATGGAAGGCCATACCCAGTGAGATTTGGGCCTGAAAATTGTTCTTTGAAGAGTGTCTTGGCATTTTTTCTTCTCTATGGACTGATTGGATCTAGTTTTTCCCACTAGAAGTTAGGCAAATCTAAGTTGAAAAAGCTTGACAACATTCATGACATTGAGGACATAAAGTAAGGCGATCCTTTAGACAGTTGGAGCCTAAAATTTTTCCACCATTGAACTGCCTTTGATACACACCATTTGAGCCTTTAAAATCCCAGCTTTTCTTTGATAAAAATCAGAAAACTTGAACCCAAAACCCCTGACCTATTTCAATTCACTCTCGATCTGAGAAATCAGGAAAAAGGAAGAGATGTGAGGTTAGAGGAACAAGGTTCGATGATTGGTTGAAAAAGAAGGAAGCACATTTGGTGGTGTTGTGGCATTCCAGCCCATAAAAAGAAAAATGGAGAAAAATACAAAAAAGAAAAACATACAAAAAAAGAAAAATAGAAAAAAAAAAAAATAGAAAAGTAAAAGAAAAAGAAGGAGAAAGAGAAGTCATTTCATTAAAAGATTGAAATGAGGATTAGAAACTGATCACTTCAAATCTGAAAATTCAAGAAGTAAATGGAATTGTGCTGAAATGAAGAAGGTGCCATGACCACCGCCTTACCTTGTTTATTTCTCAATTTTGAATCCCATTTCACCCGTTCATTCTTTATCAACTTCACCCATAAGCCACATTACAACCCAATAAAAAGTCCTTACTGATCTGAAATGGATTGAGCTATCATGTGGAGTTGAGGATTTGTTTAATCTATGGTGAAAAGAAATAGAAAATTTCAGAAATTAGAGCAATGCCTATGCTCATGCTTGCAGTCCTATTTGAGGGTTGTAACTGTTCTTGAGCTGTGTGAGAAATGACGCACCCTTCTAATTTTATTGAGAGTGACAACCCCGGTAAGATTTGGGTCTAAAAGCTGGTTTGTTTGGGGCATTATCAAAACAGAATGCTTAAAGTAAAGGTGAGCTCTGCATCAATTTTCAGGCACAATACCTTGACATGAATTGATTGATGATGAAAGAATTACAGCAGAATTTCAAGTTTTGAATTGATGATTTTTCTGCTGAGAGTCGTCTAAAACTTGAAAGGAATGGTGTGGAATTTATTTTATTTCATTTAAACTCTGTTTTAACATGCTGCATGAGTATTAGCTTATTTTATTGGAGAAGTTTGAGGGTACCTTCACTGAAAACCCTTAGGAGACTCCACTCCTCCACTAGGGATCACCTAGGGGTTTAAAAGGCTTGGTGCATGTGCCATATGCTCTCGTGTTCCCTACGAAAGTGGCATTTAATTTCATAGGTTAGTTTGTCTTAAATTTCACTTTGCTCGAGGACTAGCAAAGGTTAGGTTTGGGGGTGTGTTGAACACTGAAATATACCACTTTCTACCCCTTAACCTGACCTATGATGGACCTTTGAGCATGTTAATAATGTCTTTTAAGTGTGTTTTTACAGATAACAGCAAAATAAGAGCTTAATGTTGCAATCCATGCTTTTGAAGCCAAGAAGAAGGAATTTTGTGTTTAGCAGTGGAGCTGATGGATTTATTGAAAAGGCACCATGGTGGTTCACACCATTGGGGCTTTTAAGCATGCTTTGGGGGCCTTGAAGACCGACTGAGAGAGAGTGGTGAAGCCCAAAGGTTAATGAGGTGTTATGCAGTAATATAGCATTTTGTGTTTGTAGCAAGGCAGCACCTTGGATGGAAGACAGCAACAAATCAGCACCTCAAGGCATTTTATACGAATAGCTGAAGAGCAATTCAAGTGACATATTACAGCTACAACATTAATGCATTCGAGTATTTTAAGTGTTGAAGTTCATCTACTCGAGCTGATGATGGAAGCCCATGAGTAGCACAGCTACAAACTTGAAGAATTCGAGTAGTTTAGAGGGTTGGTGCAGCCTCTTGAGTGGTTTAAATGCATGATTTAGTGAACCCCACGAGTGGTTCATGTTGAAAACCAACCCCTTGAGTGGTTTAAAATGATAAGATCCAACCTCTCGAGTGGTCGGTTGAACCCCATGAGCTGGTATGTGCTGAAATCAAGCTACAGTGCTGAAAAAAGGCTAAAATTGAACCTGTCGCAACCTATCGAATGGTTGTTTGAACCTGTCGCAACCTATCGAATGGTTGTTTGAACCTGTCGAGAACCTATCGAGAGGTTCTGATGCTGCAAATGAACCTATCGAGCATCCTGTCGAATGGTTGAATGAACCTGTCGAGATCCTGACAAATGCACACCTGAAGCCCATTCAACCTGTCCAACAGTTGCCTGAACCTGTCAAGATTGAAGTTCTGAAGCTCCAACCTATCGAACAGTTACCTGAACCTATCGAGATTGATGTCTGAAGCTCCAACCTATCAAGGCACGGGTTCCAGTCATCTATTATACACTTTAGGGACATTTTGGGGATTCCAATGCTTCTAGGGCACACATCCCAATGTCTCACACATCTCAAGGATTTATCTCGGGTTCTATTAGCAAACATCAGTGGCCGACAGGGGCATTTTTGAGAGCTGCAAAGACACATCAGCTGGGCACAAAACACTGCACATGGGTGTGAACTAATTGTTGGTAGGAAACAAATTAGCTTCAGCTGAGCATAAATAAAACCAGATCCCTATCTCTTCTCTGATTAGTTGAAACTCTTAAACAGGGATTAAGCTTAAACTGAAATCCTCTCTTCTGATTGGCTGTAACTGCAGGCACATGGATCGATGCATATGTACAAATACCCATCTATTTTGTTATTTTTCTTCGGCAAGGAAAGTAGGAACAAAGGAATAACCTGAGTTCTTCTTAGCTCATTTAGGTTTAGTTAAGGTTTTTATTTTCCTTTTTTCTCTTCCCCCTTCTCTCTCTAATCTAACCTGTTGGATTAGATCTAAATAGCAACTCAAATATGTTTTGTAATTGTAATTTCGGCATGAAGAAATGTGGATCGATGCACAGACTATAGATCTGGGAACAAATTTATTGTAAGTTGTTTTATTTGAAGTAATAAATTATTGATTTTAAAGCTTCGTTAAATCTAAAGATCTTGTGGTCCCATTAGATTCTTGATCGGATTTGTGTAGAGGACTTTGTTAATCAGCTCACCCGCTTAACTGGTAGATCTCTTGATGACCATCTGATTTCCTTGGGTTTGACATGCCTGTGGGTGTCTGTGGTTGTGGCCTTACATCCACAGCATCTGTAGTGATTATCTTATTCTGATCGAAGCCATCAGAATGGAGGAAATCTATTAGATGATCTGTGACCATTTAAGTGGATAGATCATAGCCATAAGATCAATCCAAATCGGGGATGGAGGAAATCTATTGGATGGCATGTGACCATTGAAGCGGACAGATCATAGCCATAAGATCAATCCAAACCACCGGTCTAGATCTACCTTGCATTTGTGCTTGTAGCCAAATGAAGGATGGCTGCATATCCTCAGATCTTGATCTGTTTTACAATGAAAACCAGGCACTAGCTAGTTATTTCTTACCATTTGATCTTTATTTTTTCATCCATCTTCCTCCATCTGTTAGATTTAGTTTCATATTTCAGTTTTGTAGAATTAGATCTAGTGACACAGAAAAACTCTCTTTCTTTTCCTTGTTTTCATAGAATTGCCAGATCTGTAGCCAGATCTGGAGGTCTACTATACTCCTTCTAGGTTTAGATCACTACTCCCTGTGGGACAAACTCTTACTTATTAAAACTTGCTACAAAGGACCCTGTATCTTACAGGTCTAGGATATTTTTGTTGTGCTGAATCCATCCCCTGTTTTACTCTGATTTTATGTTGTCTTTATCATTACACAATAAATCAACACACTGAAATTCCCCAACAATCCCCCTGTAAGCAGGTAGGTTTAGTTTTGTTTAAGTTTTATAATAGATTTTTGTATACATTGGGATCTTGGATGCACAGTTGGGTATGGGCTGCAACAAGGAGACAGTTCATTATAAGTTTTGTTGTTATCAATGAACTGTTGTTTTAATGCTTAATCAAATCTATAGATCTTAAGGTTTCTTTAGATGTCTATAGGATCCATGCATTTGAGACTAGCCCATTTAGTTTCTAGTAAGTCTTTTGTTTACCATCTGATTTCTCTTGGTTTGATAGACACATGGAAAGCAATGTTGGATTTGTAGTGAGATCTAGGGAGCTCGGAGGCCTGCAGACCATGGTGGTTGCAGTTGTTTTCATGTTCTTTCTCAGGCCTCTGTGGGATGAACAGACCAATGGGATACCCTGTGACCATTCAAGTGGACAAAGTATAGCCCTAAGGTTGTGTCCATCCACATGTTCGAGAAGGATTCTTCTCCCCTACACATGAGCTTCTAGAGCCTTGTGAGGAGGATTGTGCAGTAGTTGGCTCCCCTCTATTCTACCTAATCGATATCAGATGTTAGATCTGATCTCTTGTAGTAATTGCAGCTTGAGGCTGAGTCATTGTAGGCTGATTGTAGCAATGACCAGCTGAGCTAAAGGCCTTATTCAACCTGTTTTATGGTCCTTTTTGTGGGCACTAGTGAGCAGTATGTCTTAGCAAAGTACTTAGGATCTTATGGGTTGGAATACCTATGGATGTCAGCCAGATCTATACGTAGATCTGGGGAGCTTGTAGCACTGGCATTACATAGTGCTGCAATAGTATTCATGTCTAGAGCTGGTCTAGTGGCTGTGGAAATGATCAGTCCACTCTTTTGGATTAGACTAGCGAATTTTTGATTTAACTAATGGGATTTGACAGACTCTATCGGATACCCTGTGACCATTATAGTGGACAGAGTATAGCCCTAAGAGTGCCCCAAATGGCATGGGTTAAACTGGCAGCTTATACCTTGTTGAGGCTTTTAATAGCATCTCACCAAGGAGCATTGCAGAAATAGACTAAATCTGAGTTACATTACTGTATCATTAACTCTTGCTTAACCTGCTTACTTCTCATAATTTTTGTATTTTATTTTGACACACACTACCACCATCTTCTTCTCAACCCTTTCTTTAGGATAGGCCTGCACTTTATTTTCCCTTTTTGTGTAAATTTAGTGTAGTCATGACACTCAATTCCGTTCTCATAGGATTGTCAGATCTGCAGTTAGATCTGGAGGCCTACTATCAGTGCCCAATTTGGGCTCTTGATCATTTTCTCTATAGGACAAACTCTTATCAAAACTTGCTACAATAGACCCTGAATCTTGCAGGTCTAGGATTACTTTGGTTGTGTTGAATCCATTCTTTTATATTACTTTGTTTTCAATTGATTTCCACCACACAATAACATAAGCACACTTTCACACCCAGTAGATGAATGCAACAAGTTTTTGGCGCCACTGTTGGGGAATTTTGATCTATTTCGTAGACCTGAGTTGTACTGTAATTTAGACTAACAATTCTTTGTAGCTGTATTTAATCTAGAATAAAAGTACTATTGATTCTTTGTGGAATTTTGCAGAAATGGATAGCAGAACCAGGGAAAAGCTAGAGCTGCAAGTAGAGAGTAGCTAGCTCTGTTTGCACTTTCTTTTCCCTAAATCTCATGTCATTTATGTTGAATCCCTTGTTATCTTGTTTAGTGTAAATTTGTGTAGCTATTATTTTTATTGTGTGAAATTCTTTTTGTGTGCCTATAAGCATTTTCATTACTAATTGGTGAGTGTATGCTTGGTAGAAGGTCCTTAAACCCTAACTTGGAACCCCCAAATTCGGAGGTGGAAAAGATCCTTAGACCTAGACACACCACACTGAGCCCTGTTGTTGAGACTAAAGCAGACATCATGGCTGAGAGAAAAAGGACATTAAAAGAATACAATGCACCTAGAGAGTACACCTCTCCCTTCTGCATTCAGTTTCCCTCTATTGAGGGGAACTATAAAATTAAATCCTCCACCATCAGTATGCTACCTTCATTTCATGGGCTGAGTAAAGAAGATCCCTACAAGCATATTGACCAGTTTTTAGCACTTTGCACTACCTTTAACATTGCTAGCTTGGGGCCTAAGGCCACTAAATTGAGGCTTTTTCCTTTTTCACTAAAGGACAAAGCCAGCACATGGCTATCAAAGCTCTCTGCCAACAACATGCAGTCATGGAGTGACCTTTAAACCAAGTTCCTGGCAAAAAATTTCCCTATGAACAAAACAAGCTAGATGAGGACAAAAATTATGTCATTCACTCAGTTCTCAATTGAGAACTTTAATGAAGCTTGGAAAAGATTTCAGGAGATGTTAAAACAATGCCCCCACCTCTAAATCCCAATGTGGCAGCTTGTCCAAGTATTTTATCAAAGAATTAATGCCAAGAGCAGGGATATGGTGGATGCTTCCTGTGGTGGTAGCTACCTCCACAAGACAGCTGAGAAAGTTTGGGAGCCGTTTGACATAATAGGAGAAAATTCCATGCCGTAGAAATCTCAGTCACGCAATGACAGCCAGATTTAAGCTAAACTGGTGAAAGAGGTCACCCCTAGAGGTGGAATATATGAAGTAAAGGTACAAGGTGATTTGGAGAGAAAGGTGGACGACCTGAGCTTGAAGTTTGACAAATTGATGAATGTGAGTAGCCCCGGATGGTTGCACAAGTGGAGGAGGCATGTCTGATATGCTAATCTCCCACACATTCTATTCATGATTGTCTATCTACCAATCAATTTCCAGATTTTGTTATGGAGCAAGCCAATGCTGCGCAAACCTTTGAGCAGCAATCTGCTGGGTATTCTTGGAGGAACCACCCAAATCTGAGGTGGAGACAAGACTCATATCCTCAACCCCAAAGAATAAAGAAATGGTAGCTCCACAGACCCCTTAAGATTAATCAAGGTTACCCACCAAGGCAAAATTTCCTGTTACCTGTCCCACAGTCTAACCAATTAGCTCTGCCCCCACAACAGCCCAGATCTTCTTCATTTGAAGAGCAGATGATGGCTTCAATGCAAAATCTGAGGAGCCTGGTTCAGACTGTCAATTCTCATGGACCAGCTTGGTCAGATCTGTAATACTCTGAACAGGTTGAAAGAAAATTTCCTAGTCAACCCTTGACAAATCCGAAAGGTTAGTTTATGATTGGTGATGCATCCTCTACTTAGGAGGAAGCTAGTGCCCAATGAGCCAAGTACTGATAATAATTGTATCATATGTATGGACAATTCTATATTGAATTGTGTTCTTTAGAATTTTGTTGGTTGTGTTTTGTGTGTTATGTTGGTTTGATTGTCCTGCTTTGTTTGTGTTTTAATTGTTTGTCAATGATAACACATGCCTTTGTATCATCTAAATGGGTTGTGTGTTTGCTGATGAATGGCTGGATTACCTTGATCATGACTTGCATGGAGATTGAGCTAAATTGTTGATTGGAAATGGCCATAAATTTTGAATGAGAAAAATGAAGTACCTGTCTGTAGCTTGGTGCTCATGCACAGTTGAAGGGTGCACAACAATAGGTGGCACCAACCAATGTGCTGCACTGAGTTAAAAGAGTACAAGCTGTGCAAGAAATGCTCTCTCGCTGAGTTGGAAGGCTTAATTTTACTGCGCAAGCCATCTTTTGGCTCCCTTGCGTGCTAGAATAGCTAAGCATTAACTGAAAAAGTACCTCGTGGAGTTGCTTTCTACTCCGCGAGTTGAATTTGTGTGCAAAGAATGCCTTGTGTATTGTTCAGCTCGAGCACCGTGCGAAGTATATTTCTGAAGCAAAAGGATGTCTCGCGCACCTACGCCACTGTCGCCAACTCTGTAAAAATTCACTGAGAGTCAAATGCCTTGCTGAGCAACAGAGCCTTTCTCGGACTTAAAAGCCATCTGCACGACAATTCTACTCCGCGAAAGCCATAAGCCAACTCCACAAACTGTGGGATTTGCCCTTTAAACTCAGCGAAAACCCTCATTTGCTTCATTTTCTTCCTCTGCCCTAACTCGCTCTGCCAAAAAGCGCTCCCATCTTTCTCTGTTTTCCTCTCCACAGCTTGAGCACTCCACCTAAAGGCTTTTCCCCTTACCATTTTGCTCCCCGGCTGTTCCTGGTTACTTCGAGCATGGCTTGGGGGGATTTGAGCCACTGTGCACACTTCTAAGTGGAACCCTAGCTCGCATTGGGTAAGCCCTGCAACTCTCCCTCTGTGCTTTGATTGATTTACTAAATTAGAGAGAGAGAAGACAAATTGTGTTATTTTGGTGCCTATTTAGAGTAATCAGGACTCTTTGAGGTCTGTGAAGCCTGATTTTAAGATCTGGGGCACCTATGGCCAAGAGTTTAAAATTCATTGATACATTGGCGGCTATGTTGAACCCTGCTCCTAGTGGCAGTCCTGTGGCCACTAGGAAATCCACAAGGATTGCTGAGGCCTTCACATTGGAGACCTCTGAGGTGCCCGCACCTGGTGTTGCCCCTTCAATCTTAAAAGAAAAAAAGAAATCTGCTCCAAAGAAGAGGGCCAAAGAGCTCCCAGCTGCTATGAGCCCTGAAAAATCAAAGAAGAAGCAGAAAAAGGGCAAGGTTGCGACCCCTGTGGCCCCTGAGGTTGAGGAGGAAGTAAGTAATGAATACCTCAGGGTCCCCAATGACTTTGTAGAAGCAATCCCGCTGGAGGCTGAGACTATTTTTGATAAAGCCTATTTTGAGGACCTACCAGTGACCTCTGCCTCCATTGAATATTTGACTAAGGCAACTCTGCTGCAACTGTTGAGACCCTCAATGCAGCTGATGTTCCCAAGATTAGTTAGATTATTTTATCAGAATATGAGATTGAAGACTGGTGATGATGGGAACCCAGCACTACTGGTACTGATCGATAGTTTTGAAATGTTGTTTAACCAGTCTGACATTGCAAGGGTACTAGGGATACCAACTGGGTATGACCTTAAGTTTGGCGTGGGACCTCCCCTGACTGCCACCATTACAGAAATAGCCAGGGAACTTACTGGAGGGATCATGGCTTCAGGGGATTCGATTAGGAAGAGAGATCTGCACCCCAATATGAGGCTCATGGATGCAATATTGAGGAAGAATGTTTATTGCTCGGGTCACGAGCAAGAGAGGAGGCCCCCCATAGCTGATGCCCTCCTTTCATTTCACAGAAACCACTACTTGGATGCAGCCAAGTTAGTGTTTGAAGGGATTAGGGACCTTTGTGAGAAGGTGAAAGTACAGAAGAAACTACATGGCCTTCCCTATTGCAGGTTGATTACTGCACTGTTGAAGGATGGGAAATACCCCTTTAAAAGGGAGGAGGAGACAGTGCCACTGAACCCTAAACAAAGTAGAAAGAAGCAGTGGGGTATCAGTGGGACAATGATGGAAAAGAGGAAGAAGAAGGAATTATTGAGAGATGCAGCCCCCACCATTGTTGAAGTAGCAGCAGCTGCTGCTGCACCTTCTCCATCACTTGTGCCAGCCAGCACCACACTTACCACCCTTTCCATACCCCCTATCCCCACCCCAGTTCCAACCCCCTTAACACCACCTCCCTCCTCATCCCAACCATCCCAGCCCTACACAAGCCCAATACCCTTACCTGAAACACTACAACCCGCCCTATCCATTACCACACCCATACCTATTTTTCCAGCCCATACCAGCCCTCCTGTGAAAATTGCCTACACCAAAAAAAGAAAATTATCCGAAGGCAAGACTCACACACAACCCCAACCCACTTATCTTTCCCAACCTATTCCTACCCCTGACACCACAGCCACACCAGATCCAATATCCACACCTTCTAAACCTGAAACCTACACCTTTGAAACCCATCATCAGCCTGTTGACACCTCCCCCACATTTGTCCCTGACCCATTCCAACCCATAGACCAGCCTATTCCATTTCTCACTTCCCATGAGTCACTAACAGGGGGAGACTTTTCCACTATGATGTCCACTATTCTAGAGGGCATCAACCTTGAGTATACTCCTCTCCCAGACACCCCACACCCCCCTCACATTGACCCTTCACATCTTACACCACCACGGGCCACTACCTTCACCCATAGGCCCACATCTCCATTCCAACCAGTTTCACTTATCCAACCCACACCCACAGCCACACCTGATTTACTACCCCAAATCCTGCACCTCCTACTATCCCTCCAGTCCTAAATGCTATCCAATACCCAAACCCAATCATCCATAGAAACATATATTAACTCCATAACCCCCACACTCCAGCACCAGGCCTACTTAGAATCCAACCTCCAAGCCATCCACTCGACCTTGGCCAATTTACCCCAACCATCACAGTCGCCAACTATCCATACCTCCCAACCTTTACCTACTCCACCTCTTTCCACTTTCACTGATGCCATTACCCAAACTGAGGATGCACCTATTCCAGAGGGCCCACCTGCTGTAGCGACCTCTGATGCTATGACTGATGTGAATGATCTAATACCCATCTCCTCCAAATCCATCCAAACGGACTCTGATCTGGAGCCCCACCCTCAGCCTCCACACACCATTTCCAAGCACCCCCCCTGTCATTCTCAACTGGTCCTTCTTCAAGTGAGGACCTCCCGTTGGTTCCTGCCTTTTCTTTTCCCAGCCCTCTATAGTCCACCCTCCTTCTTGCAATGCAGTCCCATCCTTACATCAAGCAGGATGTTATTAAAGGAATGACTACTCTTAAGTCATCTTATGAAGCACAAATTCAACGCATGAAATGGGATACCGAGCAGCTGCTAAGGGACATTGGGAAGGGCTAGAAGAATATGTTATGTCTTTACAAAGCCCAAGAAAGTTCAGCTTTAAAAGAAAAGCTCAATGCTGACCAAGAAAAAATGGCTGCTGCAATAGAAAAATTGAGAGCTGATGCCTTAGAGAAAAGGTTGAATGCCTCCAAGGAGATCAGGGCACTCCTTATTGGCCGAGCTGAATTGGCTAAACATAAAGCTGAAATCCTTGAGAGGCAACTAGTTGCCGCAACTGGGAGAGTCCCCCCACCACCAACTGTACAGCAGAAGAAAGACAAAGGCAAGGGGGTTAAAATTAAGTAAGAACCAGCTGATCCTTAGATGATTGATGTTTGCACATGTTTTGAGTTAGTAGTGTGTTGTATATACATTTTCTAATATAATGCAATGTCTTTTTGTTACTTCTGTGTACTTGTTCTTTATTTCATTTTTGTTTGTTTGTTTGTGTGTCTCTTATTATTTTGTGTGTTTTTTTTTCTCTTTTTGTAGTTTCTCTTTTGTTAATTTTTACATTTTATGCTTGCTGCACATCTCACCTTTGAATCAGTGAGGACACTTGTCCTCATAGTTTTGGGGGTGTGACAAGCTCTGCCAATGAAATAGTTAACCTAAGTGCAGTAGATGCAAGTGAGCAAGACAGAAATAGAACCATGTTCACCTAAGAATCATTAGAAAAATGAGAAATTTAAAACTTTTGCAGACTTTTAGGCATTACAATCTTTTAAGTTTTAACTTTTCCTTACTGTGAACACCAAGTAAACTCACCTGTATCAGTACTGAGTGAATCATTAAAGAGAGAAAAAGGTAAGGATATACTTAAAAGTTCAGTGGAAGACCATAACTAGTGAGAGTTGGGCCTACAAAATTCTTTTTTCTTTCCTTCCTTCGAGGAGTGACTGGGGTAATTTTTCTAGCTCTAAGGCCTGGTTGAGGCAATGCCCTCACTAGAAGTTAGGCACCTCCAAGTTGAAGCAACTGACAGCACTCATGAATCCTAGGAAAGGATAAAGGCCTTCTCTTTGACAGTTTGAGCTTAAACAGGCCAAATCCTTCAACTGCCCTTGAGCACACACCTGTTGAGTCTTAACTCCCAATTTTCTACAAAATACACTTGAGTACTTGTACCTGAACCTATGGATCTGATTCAAACCTACTCTCACTCTGAGAATTCAGAAGGTAAAGGAGAAGGAGCTAAATATGGACAAGATAGGGTCAACATTGGGTGAATGGAGAAGAGAAACCAAAAATAGAGCAGTGTAGGTGCTTAGGGAAGAGGTGGCAAATCTAAAAAACAAAAATAAAAATAGAAAGAAAAATACAAGAAAAATACAAGAAAAAAAAAAGAAAAATAATAATGAAGAGGGGTGAGAGAGGAATCAAGAGGATAAGTTCATTGAAAAAATCAGAATGAAGAGGAGAAACTGGCCACTTCAAGGCTGAAAATTTTAAAAGAAAATGAAAGGTACTGAACTACAAAGGGGTGAAGTCATGAATCACCTCCTTCACCTACTGATTTCTCAAATTTTGAACCCCTTTTCAACCTTACATTCTTTATAACCCACTTCATAAGCCACATCACAACCAAGTTAAAAGACCTTGTGTTCCAAAGTGAATGAGCTGTTATGTAGAGACAAGGAGTTGTCCAATCTATGGTGAGGATATGCCAATGATGCCAGGACTTAAATGCTTTGCCTATGCTCATGCTTACATACCCATTTGAGGGCTGCAACTGCTCTTGAGCTTGAGAGAAAATGAAACCCTCAAGGTCCCTTGTGAGAGTATACCCTAGTGAGCAGTGGGTCTGATGTTGAATGTATTGGGCATAGCCTGCAACCTCATTTTTGAATTAATGATGAGCTCAGTGCTGACATACATGTGTTGTCCCCCTTGTTGTGAGCTAATTGGAAATGTTGTGCACTCAGGTAGAGTTTGTGATGATTAAATGTCTGTGCTTTTTATATCCAAATTTCTCACATTTTTATTCGAATCAATGGTGAACTGATGCTCTATTTCTTGACAGCAGACCTGATAATATTGCACCTTTGTTAACTATTTCATTGAGAAGTTTGTGGGTATCTTCACTAAAAACCCTCAGGAGACTTCACTCGTCCACTAGGGATCACCTAGGGGTTTAAAAGGCTTGGTACATATGCTAAATGTATCCGTGCTCCCTACAAAAGTGGCTTTTCAATTTCTTAGAATAGTTGTTTTAATTTTCCCTTTGCTCAGGGACTAGCAAAGATTATGTTTGGGGGTGTGTTATTCACTGAAAAGTACTACTTTTCACCTCTTAACCTAGCCTTTGATGGACCTTGAAGCCCACTAATAAACATGTGTTAGGTATGTTTTGCAGTTGGTAATAGAATGTGCAGCTTAATGTAAAATCCTTACTTTTTTGCCCAAAAGAGAGAGGGAGAATACAGGCAAAGATGACAGCTGAGCCAAAGCCTGTTGGAACACCTTGTAGTGCTCACCATGGTGACTCATTGTTGCTGATCATCATTGACCAATCTAGCAGATGAATGAAGACTAGCTGAGACGGAGGAGACTGTGACAGTAACAAGTGCAATGCACTAGAGCAGTAAAAGATGGACTTCACAGAGTTGAGGAGCTTTCTCGCAAAGCTAAAAATGTAGTAGAAGAGGCCCTCGCGGAGATAAGATGCGCAATCAAGAGGCGAGTTGTAAAGTCATCGCAAAGATCTCACAGCTTAACTCTCAGATCTGCCCTCGTGAAGCTCTCGCAAAGATTGAGCCCCAAAGCAGCTACGCGCAGAACACTGCGAGCTCATATGCACGAAGAACCAAAAGTCACCCCGCAGAGTTCTCGCATGGCCCTGGATGAGAGAGACGCCCAGAATTCCTCTCGCGCAGATCTCGCACACCCTGGAGCCTTACAAGCTACTACGCGAGCATAAGAGCTCACCTGCGCGAGTACTTAGCGAGAAGAGCTTTTGAAGCTCTACTGTGCGAGAAATCCTGGCGCTCCAGATTATCTGCGTGACAACACTGTGAGGCGAAGTAATTGAGTGATTCGCTAAAAGTTCTACTGCGCGACTGAACCCTTCCCATTAGCCAAAGCCAACTCCGCGAAGGCAAAGCAATTGTGCGAATGAGCTAAAAGCTAATCTCAGCCCCGCGAAGTACGAGCTCTCAAGTTCTCAGTTTTATTCAAGGATCTTTTAGGAATTTCCCAAGGCTAGGTCACACTTCTCGAGGCATGGATTTTGAGGCATATGTCTCGAGGCATTTAAGGGTTGTAATAATGCCACGTTTGCTGAAAAAATTAGGGTTAACCTCTTAAGAGCCAAGGCTGTTTACAGAGAGTATATAAGCTGTACTTAGAGTTTATTATTTTCATCTTTCCTTTATCCTCTGTCGACTGAAAGCTCCAGCAAGCTAGAGTTAGGGTTTGATCACCTCTGTTTTCCTATTTTTTTTCTTCTTCTCTCTTAGCTCAACACTTGCTGGCTAATCCCCCTGTAAGTAGATAGGCTTAGTTTTGTTTCGGTTTTGTAATAGATTTTTATATACATTGGGATCTTGGACGAGCAGTTGTATATGGGTTGTAGACAGGAGACAGTTCATTGTAAGTTTTACTATTATCGATGAACTGCTGCTTTAATGCTTAATCAAATCTATAGATCTTATGGTTTCTTTAGATGTCTATAGGATCCATGTATTTGGGACTAGCCCATTTAGTTTCTAGTAGGTCTTTTGTTTACCATCTGATTTCCCTTTGTTTGATAGACACATGGAAAGCAATGATGGATCTGTAGTGAGATCCAGGGAGCTCGGAGGCTTGCAGACCATGGTGGTTGTAGCTATTTTCATGTTCTTTCTCAGGCTTTTGTGGGATGGATAGACTAATGGGATACCCTGTGACCATTCAAGTGGATAGAGTATAGCCCTAAGGTTGTGTCCATCCACATGTTAGAGCCTTGTGAGGAGGTTTGTACGGTAGCTGACTCCCCTCTATTCTACCTAATCGATATCAGATGCTAGATCTGATCTTTTGTAGTAATTACAGCTTGAGGCTGAGTCATTACAAGCTGCTTGTAGCAATGATCAGCTGAGATAAAGGCCTTATTCAACCTATTGTATGGTCCTTTTTTGGGGGCACTAGTGAGCAGTATGCCTTAGCAAAACACTTAGGATCTTATGGGTTGAAATACCTATGGATGTCAGCCAGGTCTGTGTGCAGATCTGGGGAGCTTGGAGCACTGGCATTACATAGTGTTGCAATAGTATTTATGGCTAGAGCTGGTCTAGTGGTTGTGGAAATGATCAGTCCACTCTTCTGGATTAGACTAGCAAATTTCTGGTTTAACTAATGGGATTTGACAAACTCTATCGGATACACTGTGACCATTATAGTGGACAGAGTATAGCCCTAAGAGCGCCCCAAATGGCATGGGTTAAACTGGGAGCTTATACCTTGTTGAGGCTTTTAATAGCGTCTCAGCAAGGAGCACTGTGGAGTCAGACTAAATATGAGTTGCATTACTGTATCATTAACTCTAGCTTAACCTGCTTACTTCTCATAATTTGTGTATTTTATTTTGACACACACTACCACCATCTTCTTCTCAACCCTTTCTTTAGGATAGGCCTGCACTTTAGTTTCCCTTTTTGTGTAAATTTAGTGTAGTCGTGACACCCAACTCCCTTCTCTTAGGATTGTTAGATCTGCAGTCAGATCTGGAGGGACAAACTCCCAATTTGGGCTCTTGATCATTTTCTCTGTGAGACAAACTCTTACTTATCAAAACTTGCTACAATAGACCCTGAATCTTACAGGTCTTGGATTACTTTGGTTGCGCTGAATCCATTCTTTTATATTACTTTATTTTCAATTGATTTCCACCACACAATAACATAAGTACACTTTCACACCAAGTAGACGAACGCAACAGATTGGCTACTGCATAAGAAACTATTAGGGGCCAACAAAATTTGAAAGAGCAAGAGCAATAAGAAAGACCACCACCTACCCCGAGTACGGTGTCAGCTCACACTGCGTCATTGGGGCGGCATGCTCATATATTCTTTAATGACGACGCACTGGATAGGGCTAGCTTGCGGCTCGCTCCAAAGGACAATACCATTAAGAACGACGATTTCCCTAAAATGCTTGACAAGTACATGGCCAAGAGGGATCGCCCTGGTCATTCATTCGAGTTTGATAAATTTTACAGGGATGTCGAATTTAATCTACCTAAAGGATTCAAACCGCCAAAATTTACCAAATATAATGGCATGGGAAATCCAAGCCATCACTTGGCACTCTTTTGCAATGACTGTCGGCCCATACGCGACAACTAAGGATTTCTCATTCACTACTTTCAACATTCTTTAGACGGGGATGCTTTAGACTGGTTCGCAAGACTCCTGCTTTATAAGATCGAAACCTTTGACGATTTAGTTGGTTAGTTCTTAGACCAATACAAACACTTGATCCAAGAGACAGTCAGCCTCAATAACCTGATGGCTGGCAAGCAAGGACTCGATGAAGAGTTTGTTGACTTCGTCGCTCGATGGAGAAAACTTGCCGCGAGGACTGGCACTTTAATGAAAGAAAAGGACTCGGTCGACATTATCATTGACAATACTAGGGAACCGTTAGAGAGCGCGCTTGTCATAAGTGATTGCCCTGACTTCACTGCACTTTATTCCCGGGCATCCCGACTAGCACGACACATTAAAGGTGGAGACCTTGCCCTATCTATCGTTACGTCCAAAATAAGCTCCTCTAGTGAATCCATGCTAAAAAATAATAAGAAAGCCTTAGGGACTGAACAAGTTAACACGGTTGTCAATCAAGGACAAAATTCCAATCACGGTAGCTCCTAATCGCATAACTTCGGGCAAAATCAAAATTAACAATGGTATACCAATCAGAATCAGGGCACTAATCAATCCAGATATGCAAACCATAACCAAGGCCAAAACCAAGGTCAAGGCCAATACCAAAATAGAAATCAATACCCCAACACCTATCAGAACCAAAATGCAACATAGAATCAACCGGCCCACGCATCGAATTATAATAATGTCCCCCCATCGTAAAACTTTAATCCAACTAGAGGCCCCTACCAACCGAAGCGGGAACATTATCCCCCTCTACCTAATAAAATCCCCAATATCTTTTGATTTCTTAACACTCAGAACCTCTTCCAATTCCCACCAGAAAAACATCGCCCATGGCCTACAAATCTAGACTACAGTAAATACTATGCGTGCCATCGATTTGCTAGACACAATTTAGAGGACTGTTGGGTCCTCCGAGACGTGATCTATGACATGAGCGATCAGAACCAAATTGATTGGGAAGCATTGAGGAATCCTAACCCTAGCGACAGCCAACCCCAATAAAACTTGGGGATCATAAACAACCCCATGCCTAATCACAACTAAGGGGAACAGGCTCATGTCACCACTGTGGATCTCTCCAGTCGACCCTCTTTCCAACCCTCTACTTTAATTACTCGCATCCAACCCTCAGACGTTCCCGCTACCCCTATGAGAGTCTTTTCACCCCCACATCCCTCGACCTTGATCACTCGCATCGCTTAGCCAAACCCGCCACCTTATATAAAATTCACTCAGATACGAGTCCACTCCTTTAAGGCCAGGAGATCATTCCTCCATCGTCCTCCACTAGAACCTTCAACCCCTCCAATTCCTTAACCGACACTCTCACCACCTCCATCGTCTGATTATGAGCCCGAGTTTAGAGATCATGTTCTTCAAACCGCAGCCCAAGTTGCCGCGTGGGTAGAAAGTGTCCCTAGGAAGACTCCAAACCTAGAAAATGAAACGAAGACTAAGTGCTCACTAAGCATAAAGGAAAGCGAGTGAGGAAAACTCTCCGACCCGCATGAGACCTTAGTCTTAGCTTTCTTAGAAGAAGAGGATTACACGCAGTACCTCCCACCTTGGAACGGTGTCGTGCAGGCCCACACTCCGACCTCTAATTTTACTCGCTTTGTAAATACATTGACGTCGAGCCATGCTAGGTTCAGTCAACAGCCGACTTGCCCAATTCTCAAATCCGAAACCAATTACCCACCTCCTTTCCCTCGATGCAAGGATTGCACAAATACATCGCAACTAGATGGGAACGCAAGAGAAAGAGAGGTTCACTTGTCACCCCCACATCACATCATTCCTCCACCAATTCCTGTGCCTCATCCACTTCAACGACCCGCACCTAAGGCTCATCGGCCAGGCAAAGAGATTACACTCGAGCGAAGGCAAGAATACGACCTGCTACGGTACCTTCAAAAGATCCCAGCTCAGATATCTATATTAGAGCTCATCAAGAAATCTCCTGATCATCACCGATTGTTGGTAAGGACACTTGAGGACACCCAGGTAAATGAGGACATGACCCTAGATGAGCTTCATCAAATCGTCTCGGTCATGACGCAACCTCCAGCACTCACGTTCACCGACACGGACATGCCAAAGGAGTCACTCTGTGGGAGTACCGCTCCTATATATCTCACGACCATCATTAGAAGATTCTTTGTACCTCATGCATTAGTGGATACCAGAGCAGGACTCAAAATTTGCCTGCTCACGACATTAAAGACACTCAAATACATGAAACAAGATGTCAGGCCCTCAGCCCTGTCACTCAAAGCTTATGACGGCTCATGTCATTTTGTTAAAGGGACTATTAAACTCCAGGTTCACCTCAGACCTGTGACAAAGGACGTCACCTTCCATATTTATGATTTCGCTAGCACCTACAATCTCATCTTAGGAAGAAAGTGGTTTGAATCAATGAAGGGTGTCACGTCTACATATCATTAATGCGTCAAGTTCCCATATGAGCACTCCATTGTCCGTATATACGCCGATGCACCTCTCCAGGAAATGGATACTGATTATGCAGCAAGCATTCCTACGACCCATGATTCCATATTAAATATGGGACACATTCAAAAGTTTGCCCCCCTACCCATCCTAGTTCTCCCCTAACGTGTTGACAAGAGTTGATGCGGAGAGAGGTTGGTCCAGACCTCGCCAAGCTTTATGACATCAACCCCACCGCAATAAAGGGGTGGGATCTTATGTACCAACTTGGATACATTCCTCACACCGGACTCGGAAAGAATAAGCAATGTCGTGTAGGGCCCATTGTCCCAACGAAAATATGTAAACACATAGGGCTAGGTTACAAATCGGATGGCTCGCAAGCCGACTTGTTCTCTACCTCACCAAAATAGTCTCTATATGATCACTTCGTCTATGGGACCACTGAGAAAGCCAATGCACCTAAGTAGAAGGAGGTATCCTTCACTAAATCCCAAGAAGTGGAAATTGAACAAATGGTAAAGTGTTCAGCGATTTGATGAACCTAAAAGATGACATTGATAAACCCCTTGAAGGAGTCAAACCCGTGTTTGATCTCAAAGAGCCCATAGAAGGGAGGAAGGAAGAACCTCCGAGCCCGACCCACAAGTAAAATATTGGGAATCCATTGATGATGAGGACTTCCACATAGATACCTTGCAAGGAGATAAAGAACATTTATACTCAATGTGGGAAGAAGATGATGCGTCATAAGCAGAGTTTAACTCGTATAGCATCTGCCTCTGCCTTGCCTTTAAAGAATGGGAATGCCTGTGGGACTCACCTTGTATCTCTCACCCATATCAACCCCGTTGTGAGGCATGCACTCACATATTAGAGTAATTCACTAGTGGGATTAGATATTCTGTGATGACAGAAGTGATCGGCTCCGACCCTGTAACGATGGAAACAAGAAATAATTCACCGGCTCTGCTATCGACTCAAGAAGAAGAAAATTCTGACAGCCAGTTGACTGACCCAGGAGGAAATACCCACATCGTACTCTTGGGGTTTGAAGAGGAGTTTGAATTAGACTCTCCTTCATCCCCAGATGTACCGCAACTCCAAATATGTTGGAAATCTCTCTAGGAAGAGTGGCGACCTCCGCCAAGTGACGATGAGGACTATTAGATAGACCTCCCTGCACTCGAATTAGCAGAACTAGCCAACCTAGGACTCCAAGCCTTATTAGATCAAGAAAGTGAATTCGATATTATTGATGATTCTAAATTTGAAGAATGGGAATGCCCTTGGGAATCTCCTTGCATGTCTTACCATTACCAGCCTCGTTGCCGAGCATGCATACTCCCGACGTATTATGAAGATCAAGAGAAAGAGCTCCCTGCTCCCCCTGGGATCCTTTAGGAGACTCCCCTTTGCGGGAAGAGCAACCATATCATATCTTCAAGGACGATACTTCAATCGATTATGATCTCCAGAGATTCTTTGAGGAAGAGGCAATCAATGTGATAGAGGGAATCCAAACTGCGGCACCCTTGTCACCCACATCATTTATTCAGAAGATCTCATTAGATGAAGACTCCAAAAAGAAAAAATGCTAATTTCAAGACAAGTCCACGCCTCTCGAAGAATCGCTCAAACGACTTCAGCGGCCGTCTTGCTCCCTCAATTAGAGGAAATAACTCTCCCAGCGCCTCTTGAGGCGACCGACCCTGTACCATATCTACTATCAAAAATAATAAAAAATAGAAAATCCTAAAAATTTGAAAATACAAAACTCAAAAAAATCAAAAAACCTTAGAAAAGAAAGGCAACCCTTCATCCTGAATCCATCGTCTGGTCAGCAAGGAGACTTTTCTCCTGAGACTATTATCCCATCTCTAGCACTAGGATGTAAAGCATCCCGACTAAGCAACAAGCCAGTGAGCATACCTGATGAGATACTTCATGACTTTGAGAGAAGAATCAATAGCCTTAACCTTCACCTTACCAAAGATCTCTCGGTCATAAATTATGCCGATGAAGGGTTACTTCTCGCAAAATTGAATCCCCAGTGTAGTAATTCTACAGTATATGAGCTTACCGATGAGGAGGAAGGAACACCGGTCTTTGAGGGGGCGCAAGACTTCCAACGAGTTATCAAGCATTTCGATGAGCAAACTCAAGCTGTCGTGGAACCAACAGAAGAAATTAACTTTGGCACAAAAGAGAAACCTAAAAAATTGCTAGTTAGCGCAACGCTTAACTCTAAAGAACGCCAACATACTGTGCAAGTCTTGCAAGAACACCTTGACTCTTTCGCATGGTCCTATGAAGATATGCCTGATTTAGACCCCAGCTTGGTAGAACATCGACTCGTCTTGGAACCCGACACGAAACTCGTAAAGCAGAAACTCTATAGGATGCACCCACAAACAGCCCGCAGGTCAAAGAGGAAGTCGGCAAGTTACACAAAGCCAAATTTATTCGTGTCATCCTCTACCCTAAATGGGTTGCCAACATAGTATCTGTCACTAAGAAGGATGGCAGAGTATGGGTTTGCATTGATTTTCGAAACCTCAACCAGGCATGCCCAAAAGACGACTTCCCACTTCCACACATTGACACTCTAGTCGACAACACTGCTGGGCATTGTTAAGTGGTGAAAAATGCCACTTTGCACCCTTTAACATGACCTTTCATGAACCTGCAAGCACACTAATAAGCCTCTGTTGAGTGCATTTTGTAGCTAGCAGGAAAATCTGGTAATAATGCAGCAAACCACTTAAAAATACCCACAAAGAAGTCAACTCTCAACATCATGCAGACCCAGCAACAGAATAAGGTGAAGGAAGCGAGAATAGGTTGATAGGATCAGAAAGCAGTAAAAGGAAGAATTCGTACAAAAGTGAAGAGTTCGACAGGATCCAAGACCCTATCGAAGCAGTTGAAAGAGAAAGAGAACTCAACCTATCGAAAGCTAGCTGAGGGAAAGAGGAGACCTATCAGAAGGTTCATTGAACCTATCGAATGGTTCACTGAACCTATCGAAATAGAAATGCTGATACAACACCTATCAAAGAATGATCTGAACCTTTCGATAGGAACAAAGGTCATCCGATCGAAGCGACAGAATGTAAATATTCAACCTATCAAATCACTCTTCCAACCTGTCGAAAGCCCCAGATCAAGTGCAGTGAAGCTAAACCCAACCTTTCGAAACCTATCAAAGTGACCAAGGAACCTATCGAAAGGAATTACAAGCTTACTTTCAACCTGTCGAAATCGTGTGTTGAACTTCTCAGAAACCATGCTATGCACACGCTAAGACTTGGTGACCTATTGCACGCAAACTGAGGCACTTTGGTGACCAGTGCGATGTTCTAGAAGATGTCCTAGGAAACCCTAACCGACCCACGTGCTTTAATAGAACTCTAACAAACTCTGACAACCTTCTAGAAGGGATTTTGGCGAGAAAAACAAAGAAGAAAGGCTATATATTAGAACCCCCAATTACCATTTGGGGGATCGAATTTCTGAACAATTTTCCAGAGATCAGAGCTTGCAGCGAGATTCCCTTTTTCCCTCCTTTAGCCCAACCATGGTTGGCTAAACCCCTTGGAGCAACGAGGAGTGAGTTAGATCTGTAATTGGGTAAGGTTAAGAGTGTTGTTGGGGTTAATTGTTGCATAGACTACAGATCTGAGAGTATTTCATTGTAAGAGTGACCTAGTTTGCAATGTAAATGTTGTTTTTAATGTTTTAATTAGATCTAAAGCTCTTTTGATTCCTCTTCGTGCTCGATCGAATTTGTGTAGAGGAGTTACTTGATCAGCTCACCCACTTAACTGGTAGACCTCTTGGATATCATCTGAATTCCCTGGATCTGATATCCCTGTAATTTCCTGTGTCTGTGACCTAGAAATTGCAGCATCTGTAGTGGTTTTAATTGTTCTAATTGAGGCCCTGGCTTTGTAGGAGATCTCTAGGATGGTCTGTGACTATTAAAGTGGACAGATCATAACCTTAAGGTAAATCTGAGCTCAGGCCTCAATTGGATTTATCTACTGCAATCCATGGATTCGATAAAGCCTATAGGATGATCTGTGACCATTAAAGTGGACAGATCATATCCTTAAGGCCAGGTGGATCCTGTGATTTGGAGTGGAAGTTTTGCCCTACAGCTGTGTTTACGGACAGTGCCTGTGGCCAACTGAGGGACTTATGTGCATTTGAACCCCTGTGACATGCTTAGCTCAACCTGATTATAGTGAAAACAATCTCCAAGTTGCTCTTCTCCATTTTCTGAGTTTTTAAACCTTCCCTCTGCAAGATCTGAAGCTCCAGATTCGATCCAGAACAATCTGCATTTTATGTGTAGTTTCGTTTAAGTGACAACTCATCTAAAAACTCTCCCCTGTCTTTTAACTAAAGTAGAGATAGTTAGCATGTCAGATCTCTTATAGATCTGAAGATTTATCCTATTTCTAAACAACCTCCCTGTGGACATTCCCTTACTCTCCATTCTTTTAAAGCTTGCTACAAAGGACCCTGTATCTTGCAGGCCTAGAATATTTTAGCTGTGTTGAATCCATCTCTGTTTTCTCTTGATTTTTACACCATAAATCAGCACACTAGAATTCCACAACAGGCATGAGATGCTGTCATTTATGGACAGTTTCTCAGGATATCATCAAATCAAATTAGCCGAGTCTGACCAAGAGAAGACTTCTTACACCACACCCTAAGGAACTTATTGTTATGTCATCATGCCTTTTGGGCTCAAGAAGGCAGGATCTACGTATCAACATGCCATGATGGCCATTTTTCACGACATGATGTATAAGTGTGTAGAAGTCTACGTCGATGACATATTAGTAAAGTCCCAAACATGGGTAGGACATATTGAAGCACTCCGACTGGTGTTACAACGAGCTAAGAAATATAGCTAAAAATGAACCCAAAGAAATGTGTCTTTGGAGTTACTTTTAAAAAGTTACTCGGCTTTATTGTTAGCAAGCGAGGGCTTGCAGTCGACCCTGCTAAAGTTAGAGCCATCCTCGAGATGCCACCTCCCCGTGATATCAAAGAATTACGAGGCCTGATAGGAAGATTGCAATTCATTAGGAGATTTATCTCCCAGCATTCAGACAGATGCGATCCTTTCTATAGACTACTTAAAGGAGGAACCGAGTACAAGTGGGATGACCAGTGCTAGCAAGCCTTTGATAACATTAAAAGGTACCTCCTTAACCGGCATCTCAGCAAACAATAAAGCAATGAGAGTAATTCTGGGATAGTATGAAGAAGATGGCAAGAAAGAGAAGACTATTTACTATCTTAGTAGGACGATGGTCGAATACGAACGAAAATACACTTCCATGGAAAAGACCTGCCTCACACTGGTATCGGCTTCGACCAAGTTGCGATACTACTTCAGAGCATATAAGATATTAGTACTAGCTTGAATAGACCCTCTGAACTATATATTCAAAAAGCCCGCAACATCAGGAAAGATCGCTCGCTGGCACATGCTATTACAAGAATTCGACATCACTTATGTCACGCAGAAATCAATCAAAGGACAAGCCATCACTGATTATCTCGCAGACCTCCCACTCTCGAATGATTAGCCCATGCACGCAGATTTTCCCGATGAGGACCTATTCACGATTCATAATGAAGATCCTGATAAGAACTCATGGAACCTCTATTTTGATTGCACTCTAAACCACAAAAGAAAAGGCATCGGGATAGTCCTCCTCAGCCCAGAAGGAGTTGTCATACCTAAAGCTTTTTAATTAGACTTTCCTATCACTAATAGCATCATGAAATACGAAGCCTTCATAGTTGAACTATGAGCAGCATTACAATTAGGCGTTAGACAGTTGAAAACCATCGGTGATTCTAAGCTAGTAATCTCACAAGTCATAGGAGAATGCAAAACTAAGGAAAGGTGACTAATGGTATATTTAGAAACCTATCAATATCTAGTAAACAAATTTGAAAGAATCTCTTTTACGCACATCCCTAGATTAGAAAATGAGCTCGCAGATTCTTTAGCAACGCTAGCCTCGGTCATTCAAATACATGTCAGACAAAATACCAAAACCTTCTTCATTGAAAAGCTGACAGTATAAGCCCACTGTTGGGGAATTCTAGTGTGCTGATTTATTGGGTAATGATAGTAAACTAGGGGATGGATTCAGCACATATAAAATATCCTAAACGTGTAAGATACAGGGTCTTTTGTAGCAAGTTTTAATAAGTAAGGGAATGTCCACAGGGAGGTGAGTTCAAAATATGGTAAATCTCCATATCTGTAAGAGATTTGGCACCCTAACTAATGCTAACTCAGCCAAAAGAAAGGGGAGAGGTTAAGAGGATTGTCACTTGAACTAAACTACACTTGAGATATAAACTACAGAGATCGAGTTCAGAGATCTAGATCTTGCAAGTGGAAGGGTTGAAATATAGAAAATGGAGAAGAGCAGCTTGGGGATTGGTCTTACTGTAATCAGGTTGAGCTGATTATGTTACAGGGGTTCAAAGCATACAAATCCCTCAGCTGGCCACAAGCACAACTACAGGGTAAAAGATTCCACTCTAAACCAAAGGATTTAACAGATCTTAAGGCTATGGTCTGTCCACTTTAATGGTCACAGACCATCCTATAGACTTCATCCGATCCAAAGGTTTATGGTAGAAGAATCCAACTAAAATCAGAGATTGGACTGCTCTTAAGGCATGACCTATCCACTTTAATGGTCATAGATCATCCTAGGGAATTCCTCCAAACCAAAGGCTTCAACCAGAGCATTAAAACCACTACAGATGCTGCAATTTCTAGGTCACAGACACAAGAAATTACAGGGATATCAGATCTAGAGAGATCATATGGTATCCAAGTGGTCTACCAATTAAGTGGGTGAGCTGATCAACAGACTCCTCTACACAAATCTAATCGAGCACCAAATGAAACCAGAGGAACTAGAGATCTAATCAAATCAATAAAAACAACATTTACATTGTAATAAAACTCACTCTACAATGAAATGCTCTCATATCTGTAGTCTGTGCAGCAATTAACCCACAATAACACTCTCAACCTTACCCAATTACAGATCTAACCTCTCTCTTCGCTGCTCTTTGGGAATTAGCCAGCTATGGTTGAGCTAAAAGTGGGAAAATGGAATTTCGCTGCAAGCTCTGATCTCTAGAATTTGATCTAAATCTTGATCTCCCCCCAATTGCAATTGGGGATCTCAATATATAGCTTTCTCTCTTATTTTTCCTACCAATCTTCTCTTCTAGAAGGTCCTTAGAGTTTTTTAGAGTTCTGTTAGAGCACGTGGGATGGTTAGGGTTTCCTAGGGCATCTTTTGGATCATCGTGCTAATCACCAATGTGCCTCGGTTTGTGTGCAGCAGGTCACCAAGTTACAGCGTGTGAATAGCCTATTTTCTGAGAAGTTCTTCACACGATTTTGACAGGTTGAGGATGCTTTCGACAGGTTCAAATGGAGCTTTTTGGTCCTTTCGCTAGGTTCTCAGATCTCTTCGATAGGTTTCAATAGGATGAGCCTTCTCTTAAAGCTTCAACATTCTCAGCCCTTTGCCTGGAGCATTCGACAGGTTGGGAAGCTTTTCGATAGGTTGGCGAACCATTTCGATAGGTTCTGCTCTGTATGCCATCATCAATAGGATTGCTCTCACTCTTATCGAAAGGCTCAAGCACCCTTCGGTAGGTTCTGTTCCAGCGTCTCCATCTCGATAGGTTTAGGAAACCATTCGATAGGTTCCTCTTACACCTCAAGCAGGCTTTCGATAGGATGGTTTTTTCCTTTCTTTCAGCTGCTCGATAGGTTCTTGGATCCTATCGAACTCCTCAATCCACACGAATCCATCCTTCTTCTACCTTCAGATCCTATCGAAACCTTTTTAACTGCACGAATTCCTCCTTTCTTTACTTTCAGCTCCTATCGAAGTCTTCAGATGACCTCTCGATAGGATGTTTTTAACCTGTTTTTACTTCCTTCACCTTGCCATGTTGTAGCCATACGCTCCAAGGGCCCAATGGTGTGCAGCCCTCTTGTGTGCCATTGCTAGGTTTGCACTGTGCTGAGAGATGGACTTCTTTGTGTGGCATTCTTAAGTGGTTTTCTGCATTTTTCCTATCTTTTATTGCTATCTACAAAATAGACTAAATAGAGGTTTATTAATGTACTCACAGGTCCATTAAAGGTCAGGTTAAGGGGTGAAAACTGACATTTTTCACTACTTAACACACCCCCAAACCTAAGCTTTGCTAGTCCCTGAGCAAAGGAAAATTAAAGAAAAATAAAAATTCCACTTTTGTAGGGATCACGGATGCATTTAGCATATGCATCAAGCCTTTTAAACCCCTAGGTGATCCCTAGTGGAGGAGTGAAGTCTCCTGAGGGTTTTCAGTGAAGGTACCCACAAACTTCTCCCATACAGTTAGTTAATAGTAGTGCATCCTGCTAAAACAGAGTTTCAGTAAATAGAATAAATTCACACCATTTTTATTCAGTTCATTAGAGGAATTTTAACAGAGAAAAAAATCAGTTCAAAACTTGAAAGTCTGCTGTAATCCTTCACCATCACCCAGCTCATGTCAAGGCATTTCTCCTAAAAATTAATGCATGGCTCACCTTTCACTTGAGAATTCTGTTTTGATACTACCCCCATCAAATTGAATTTCAGACCCAAGTCTCACCAAGGCTGTTCACTCACAACAAAAAATGAAGGGTGTAGAATTTCACACAGCTCAAGAGCAGTTACAGCCCTCAAATAGGACTGCAAGCATATGCATAGGCATTGCTCTAATTCCTGAAATTTTTCTAGCTCTTTACACCATAGATTAAATAAATCTTTATCTCCACATGACAGCTCAAATCATTTCAGATCAGTATTGTCTTTTTATTGGGTTGTAATGTGGCTTAGGGCTGAGGTTTGTAAAAGAATGAAAGGGTAAAAGCGGTTCAAATTTAGAAGTCAGTAAATGTAAGGAGGTGGTCTGCAGCTCAACCTTCTTCATTTTAGCACCTCCTCACTTTCTTTTTGGAATTTCAAACTTGAAGTGATCAGCTTCATCAACTTCTTGTCTTCTTGTAGATTTTCAAATGAAGTGACTTCTCTTTCTCATCCTTTTTTTTTTCTTTTTTTTTTTATTGGAATGCCACAACACCACCAAATGAGTTTTCCTCTTTCTGAACCAAAAATCACACCAGCTCTACCTTCTGAAATCTCAGAGTGAGGGACAGGTTGTATCAGGTCACTGAGGTTTTGGGTTCAAATTTTCCAGAACTTTTTTTTTATTATTTTTCTTTTAAAAGAAAACTGGGACTTTTAAGGCTCAAGTGGTGTGTATCAAGGGAAGTTCAAAGGTAGGACATTTTTGGCACAAACTGTCCAAGGGATGGCCTTACTTCATGTTCTCCATGTCATGAGTACTGTCAAGCTGTTTCGACTTGGATTTGCCTAACTTCTAGTGAGCATAATTGAGTCCAATCAGTCCTTAGAGTGGAAGAATTTACCAAGACACTCTTCAAAGAAAAATTCTCAGGCCCAAACCTCACTAGATATGGCCTTCCATCAAATTTTCAGGGGTGTATCTTCGCAATCTTATCTTATTTCAGGTTTACTAAACATCAAAATTATTTTTCGAAAATTGTTGACATTTGCCTCATGAAGCCTGTTGGACTACAGTTTATTTCAGTTTCAACAATTTTTTTAATTTCCTCTTATCCAAAAAAAAATTTAAGTGAGAATTTACTCTAATTAATTCCAAACACTCCTTTTTAGCCTAGCTGTACTATCATTAACTCATTTCATTGGCATACCTGCCATACCCCCAAACCTAAACTAAACAGTGTCCTCACTGTTGGGAGTATGGTAGTAAGGAAATAAGTAAGACATAATATTAGAGAAGAAAGAGAAATAGAAATTGAAAGTAGACAAGCACAAATAACATTACAAAAAACATTATATTTTGAAAAAAAATATATGAGATTTATCTCTACAGAATAACAAAATCCAATGTCACTCAAAATTTGTCGTCCCCCTGGCGCAGGGATATCCTCACCGTATTTACGGTGGTAGAGGAACTATAAGCCAGGATGAGAGGAAGAAAAGGAAAAAGAAAAAAAACAATTATGGATCAGGGGGTAGGGGGTGGGGTGGAGGATGGAGGTGGGGATGTCAGAGGCTCGGTCTTCTATCTCTTCTTCTCTCGCTTGTTCTTTTTCCTTTCCTCCTTGGCGAGGATTCTCTGTACCTCTTCGTATTCATCCCAGAGAAATTAGAGGGGATCAGGCTCGACCGATAGTGGCGGTGGTGGCCAGACTGGGTAGAACTTGATCGGCAAGTCTTGAGATTTTTCGTCGACCATGAGTGTGGGATGGAAGGATTGTACAAGTCAAGGGGAAATGGATGTGGAAGGGCTGGACGAGGCTGATATTTAAAGATCATGAGCGTTGGAATATGAATTGGTACAATAAATTTTTGCATTCTTCCAGGCTGAAAGTGAAAGTGGGAATAAATGGAGCGGTGGTTGTTGTGTGGGAAATAGAGCGCGGACTGCATGAGGGGCTATTTTTAAGAGTGGTAGTTAAGTCAAGGAAGTATGCGCAATGAATGCTGAGACACCAATTTGTGGATAAGGATGAACACGTGCACGGATAGTGGGAAGGGCAAATGAGGAAGAGGGAGCTAGGGTTTTCAGTAGGTGTCGAATGGAAGAGACTGTCCTAACGAAAGGTTATAGAGAATGAAAGATTTGGAGGAAATCCCTAGGATGATCTATGATCATTAAAGTGGACAGATCTTAGCCTTAAAATCAATTCAAACCCTGGTCTAGATTAGATTCTTCTACCTTAAACCTTTGATTTTGATGAAATCCCTAGGATGATCTGTGACCATTAAAGTGGACAGATCATACCCTTAAGATCAGTCCAAGCCTTTGCTTTAGAGTGGATTCTTCTACCTTGCACTTGAGCTTGTAGCCAAGTGAAGGACAACTGCAAATTCACATGCCTTGACCTATTTTGCAAAAGGAAACCAAGTCCTAGCTGTCTATTTCCCCCCATGTTATATTTTATTTTACCATCCATCTTCCTCAACCTTTTAGATGTAGTTCTATATTTAAATTTTAGAAATTAGATCTAGTGACACCCGAAAAGTTCTCTTTCTTCTTAGAATTGCCAAATCTGTAGCCATATCTGGAGATCTACTATACACCTTCTAGGTTTAGATTACTACTCCTTGTGGGACAAACTCTTACTTATAAAAGCTTGCTATAAAGGACCTTGTATCTTGTAGGTCTAGGATATTTTAGTTGTGCTGAATTCATCCTCTATTTTACTTTGATTTTATTTTGCTTTTATCATTACATAATAATCAACATACTAAAATTCCCCCAACAAGTTTTTGGCGCCGTTGCCAGGGATCAAACCCGGGTCACCCGCGTGACAGGCGGGAATACGCACCACTATACTATAACCATGGTTGGGCTAAAAGGAAGAATAGAGAATTTCGATGCAAGCTCTGATCTCCAGAATTGATCCTCTTTTTTTGGCAGCTTCCCTTTCTTTTATAGCTTTCCTCCTCTGCCTCAAATCCATTTTTTCTGCCAATTACAGCTTCCAGAATAATCCTACTATTCCCTCCTTTATTCACCTTCTAGAAGGCTCTTTCAGTTAGTTAGAGTTGGGGGAGAGCACGTGGATCGGTTAGGGTTTCCCAGGGCACTTCTAGAGACTTCGTGCCAGTCACCAGAGTGCCTCAGATTGCGTGTAGCAGGTCACCAACTTGCAGCGTGTGCACATAAGCTTTTCTGAGAAGTTCTTCAGTCGATTTTGATAGGTTCCTGAGTCTTTCGACAGGTTCTAAACAGGCCTTATGTTCCTTTCACTAGGATTCAGGATCCTTTCGATAGGTTTGGCTTCTGCTCACTTCATTTCGACAGGTTGATCTATGCGCAATGAGTTTCGATAGGTTTGCTTCTAGTTTCAGTAGATAGGTTCCATCAGCTTTCGATAGGTTCACCAACTGAGCTGTAACAACCATTCGATAAGTGGCATTTGCACTATAGGTTCCAGGATCCTTTCGATAGGATCTCTTTAAGGTCCAGGGGACCTTTCGATAGAATGCTTCCTACTTGCTTTTAACTGCTTGATAGGTTCCAGATCCTATCGAATACACTGATTTCCACAACTTCTTCCTTTTCAGCCTTCAGATCATATCGATAGGTTACAATAACCTATCGACAGGTTGTTTTCAGCCTATTTTTCCTTCTTCAGCGCTACTTTGCTATTCCTGCATGTCCCAAGTGGGCATTGGTGTGGAGCCCTTTTGTGTGCCATAGTTAGGTCAGAGCTGTAGTGAGAGATGGACCTTCTTGTGGGCACTTTTGGGTGGATTTCTGCACTATGGCTGCTTTTCATTGCTATCTACAAATTATGCTCAACATGCACTTATTAGTCTATTCATAGGTCTATCAAAGGTTAGGTTAAAGGGTGAAAATGGCATTTTTCACTGATTAACACACCCCCAAACCTAAGTTTTGCTAGTCCCTGAGCAAAGGAAAGATAAAGAAAACTAAAATACCACTTTTGTAGGGAGCACAGATGCATTTAGTATATGGATCAAGCCTTTTAAACCCCTAGGTGATCCCTAGTGGAGGAGTGAAGTCTCCTGAGGGTTTTCAGTGAAGGTACCCACAAACTTCTCCAATAAAATCAGTTAGTACTAGTGCAACAAGCTAAAATAAAGCTTAAGTGAGATAAACTAAATTCCACACCAAGTGCATTCAACTCTAGAGGATTTTTAGCAGAAAAATCATCAGTTTAAAACCTAAAATTCTGCTGTAATTCCTTCATCATCCACCAGTTCATGTCAAGGCATTGTGCCTGAAAATTGATGCAGAGTTCACCTTTAATTTAAGAATTTTGTTTTTGGTAATGCCCTAAACAACCAGATTTCAAACCCAAGTCTTACCAGGGTTGTTCTCTCACAAAAAAATAGAAGGGTGCATCATTTCACACAACTCAAGAGCAGTTACAGCCCTCAAATAGGACTGCAAGCATGAGCATCGGCAATGCCCTAATTTCTAAAATTTCTAATTTTCTTCACCATAGATGAAACAAATCCTTATCTCCACATGACAGCTCAATCTATTTCAAATCAGTAAGGTCTTTTTATTGGGTTATAATATGGCTTATGGGTGAAGTTCCACAAAGAATAAAAGGGTAAAAAGGATTCAAATTGAGAAATCAGTAGAAGAAAGGACGTGATTTGCAACTCAACCTTCATTTCAGCACATCTTCATTTTCTTTTTGAATTTGCAGACTTGAAGTGATCAGCTTCATCAGCTTCTTATCTTCTTAAAGATTTTCAAATGAAGTGACTTATCTTTTCTTTTATTTTATTTTTCTATATTTTTTTTGTATGCTTTTTTGTACTTTTTCTCCATTTTTCATTTTCTTCTTTTTTTTAATTTTATGGGCTGGAATGCGACAACACTACCAAATGTGCCTTCCTCTTACTCAACCAAATTTTAAACCTTGCTCCTCTAACCTCACTTCTCCTTCAATTTCCTGGTTTCTCAGATTAAGGGTGAACTGAAACAGGTCAAGGGGTTTTGGGTTCAAATTTTTTTATTTTTTTATCAAAGAAAAGCTGGGATTTTAAACACTCAAATGGTGTGTATCAAGGGCAGTTCAAAGGTGGAAAAATTTTTGGCTCAAACTTTCCAAGGTATGGCCTTACTTCATGTCATCAATGTCATGAATGCTATCAAGCTGTTTCAACTTGGATTTGCCTAACTTCTAGTGGGCAAAATTAGTGTATTTTGAAGAAAATTAGAATTTAAGGCTCAAAAAGTGTGTGCACAAGGGTAGTTAATTAAGGTTTGGTCTGTTTAAGCTCAAACTGTCCA
Organism: Chloranthus sessilifolius; assembly: GCA_021018995.1. Lineage (NCBI taxonomy): Eukaryota > Viridiplantae > Streptophyta > Magnoliopsida > Chloranthales > Chloranthaceae > Chloranthus > Chloranthus sessilifolius. Next base: position 33,812,432 of record CM037596.1, on the reverse strand, counting down.
AGAGAAGGCCTTGATCCTTTCCTAAGTGTCATGAGTGATGTCAGTTATTTCAACTTGGAGGTGCGTAACTTCTAGTGAGGGAACAGACTCAGCCAGTTCTTAGGGCTAGAAGAATTGCCTCAGTTACTCCTCAAAGAAAGGAAAATTTTTTGTAGGCCCAAATCTCACTAGTTATGGTCTTCCATTGAGCTCTTAGGCATGTCCTTTCTTTTTTCTCTCTTTAATGATTCACTAAGTACTGATACAAGTGAGTTTTCTTGGTGTTCACATCATGAAAATGTAAAAATTTAAAAGCTTGTGATGCCTCAAGGTCTGTAAAATATATTTTTTTTTTATTTCTCAATTTTATTTTATTTTAATGATTCTTAAGTGAAAATGGATCCATTTCTATCTTACTCACTTGATTCTGCCGCACTTAGGTTAATTGCTTCATTGGCAGAGCCTGCCACACCCCCAAACCTATGAGGAGTAGTGTCCTCACTGATTCAAAGGTGGATGTGAATGTGCAACAAGCTCAAGACATAAACATAAACAGAACAGAAACTATAAGAGAGAAAAACACATAACAAACAACAAAAAAACAAACACACATAAATAAAGAAAGACAGATTGGAAACTAAACAAAACAAAATAAAGAGTAATGTTATTATAACAGCTAAAGTATGTACAAAGTAGGTGGAAGTAAACTACACAAAAAAATGACACACTACTTCCTAACTAAATATATGTGCACAATTTAATCATCGGAGTACTATGGCTAAATATCTACTAGTTCATCTTTAATTTTGACTCCTTTCCCTTTCTCGGACTCCCCAACAACAGATGGAGGCATTCTCCCAGATGCTAGAGCTAATTGCTTTTCCAGGATTTCAGCTTTTTATTCCACCAATTCAGCTCAGGATATAAGGAGCTCCCTGATCTCCTTTAAAGTAGTCAACCTCTTCTCTAATCCATCAGCTCTCAGCTTTTCTGTTACAGTAGACATTTTCTCTTGTTCAGCATTCAACTTCTCTTGGGTAGCTATACTATCTTGGGCTTTATATAAATGCAATAGCTGTCTCCACCCTTTTATGATGTTCTTGAGCTGCATCTCACTATCCAATTTTATGCGATGGATCCTTTCTTCATAGGGTATCCTGATTGATGTTCTGATAGTAGCCATCCCTCGAAGGACATCCTTTTTGAGGTAAGGATTGGATTGCATTTCATGAAGGAGGATAGAGTAGGGAGGGATGGAAAAAGAAGACACATGAATTAAAGGTTATTCCTCACTTGAAGAAGGGCTAGCCAGGAATGAAAAAAGGGTAGGCTGTGAAATTGCGGATGGAAGCTCAGTTTGGGGTTCCAGATCTGGTTCGATTTAGATTGACTTGGAAGAGGTGGGTATTAGGTCATCCACATTTGTTGCGGCATCGAAGGTGGCTATAACAAGGGGAATATCTAGGTCAGTTAATGTGGAGGCTTCAGTGTAAGTAGGAGGGGGTGTGGTGGCTGCTAAGGATAAGGGTTGGGGTAAGGTAGCCAAAGTTGATTGGATGGCTTGAAAGTAGGTTTCTAGGTAGGCCTGGTTTTGGAGAGTGGAGGTTAGGGATTGAATGTATGTCTTAATGGAGGCTTGGTTTTGGGTGTTAGCCAGCATTTGGGACTGTAGGGAGAGTAGGAGGTGTAGGATTTGGGGTAAGAGGTCGGATATGGTATTAGCTGTGGGTTGGGTAGGGGGAACAGGTTGAAAGGGAGAAGTGGGTCTATCTATGAAGGTAGTGGCTTGGGGTGATGTCTACTACGGAGGGGTAAAGTGTAGAGGGTGAGGTGAGTCTGGGAGAGGTGTATACTCAAGGTTGATGTCTCCTAGGATAGTGGACATCATAGTGAAAAATTCTACTCCTGAAAATGACTCACGGTCATGAGAGAAGGGAATGGATTGCTCTACAGGCTCACTAGTGATAGGTACAAAAGGTGGGAAAGTCTCAATAGAATAATGTGGGACTTCGAAGGTATGAATTTTAGGTTCATAAGGTGTGGGTATGGGGTCTGGAATGGTTGTGGTTTTAGAGATTGGAATTGTTTGGGTGATATAAGTGGGATGGGATGCAGTAGGGGTTTTGGTAGTTTTCTTTTTCTTCTGGTATGGAGTCTTGACAGGTGGGCTAGGGTGGGCTAGAAAAATAGGTAAGGGTACATAAATAGGTAGGGTGGCTATGGCTATGGTGGTTAGTGATATAGGGTCAGGTAAGGGTAGTGAGCTTGTGATGGGGTGTGATGTCTGGGTTGAAGGTGGAGCTGACATGGAGGTAGAGGTAATGGATGAGGAGGTGAGTGTGGTGATAGCTAGCACAAGTGAGGTGGAGGTTGCAGCAGTATCAACAGTAGCAGCTCCAACAGCTACTACTTCATGAATGGTGGGGGCTGCTTCTCTCAGTAACTCCTCCCTCTTCTTCTTCTTCTCCACCATTATAGTGCCACTGATTCCCCACTATTTCTTCCCACTCTATTTGGGGTTCAGTGCCACAGTCTCCTGCTCCCTTTTAAATGGGTGCTTCCCTCACTTCAGCAATGCATTAATCAATCTGTAGTAGGGAAGGGCATGAGATTTCTTCATTATTTTCACCTTCTCGCATAAATCTATAATCCCCTCAAAAAGTAACTTGGCGGCATCCAAGTAGTGGTTTCTGTGAAATAAGAAGAGGGCATTAGCTATGGGGTACCTCCTCTCCTGCTCATGCCAAGACCAATACACATTTTCCTGCAACACAGCATCCATTAGCCAGAGGTTGAGGTGCAGATCCCTCTTTCTAATTGAGTCACCTAAGGCAGTGAACCCTCCAGTTAACTCCCTCACTATCTTAGTAAAGTTGGCAGTCAAAGAAGGACCCAAGCCCCACTCAAGGTTATACCTGACTGGTATCCCTAGTATCCTTACAATGTCTGCCTGGTTGAACAGCATCTTGAAATCATCAATTAAAGCCAGCAATGTTGGGTTCTCATCATCGCCACTTTTTAACTTTATATTTTGATAAAATAATCTTACTAATCTTGGGAAAATCAGTTGCATTGAGGGCCTCAACAGGGGCAGCAAAGATGCCTTTGTCAGATATTCAATAAAGGCAGAAGTCTCAGGTAGCTCCTCAAAATAGGCTTTATCGAAAATGGTTTCAGCCTCCAGCTAGATTGCTTGCAGAAAGTCAAAAGGGACCCTGAGGCAATCAGTAGTCGCTTCCTCCTCAACCTCAGGGACCTCAGGGGCCACAGCTTTTCCCCTTCTCTGTTTCTTGTTTGATATTTTAGGGCTCTTACGCGGTGGGTGCTCTCGGCCCCTCTTTCTTGGGGCAGATTTCTTCTTTTCTTTTGGAATGGTGGGCTCAACCACAGGTGAGGGTACCTCAGTTGTCTCTAATGTGGAGGCCTCTGCAATCCTTGCAGATTTCTAGTGGCCACAGGGCTGCCACTAGCGGACGACTTCAGCATCGCATCGAGGGTATCTAAAAATTTTAAACTCATGACCATAAGTGCTCAGATTATCAAAATTTGGGCTCACAACTGTGAGAAAATGCCAATCACACTAAGTAAGCACAGAAGCTTCAAATTTTCCCCTTCTTCTCTTCTTTTAAATAAATCAAACACAAGGCAGAGAAAGAAATAGAGATCATACTAGTTGAGAGCTAAGGTTCCACCTGAAATTATGCATAGTGCCTCAAATCCCCCCAAACCTTGCTCGAAGTTATCAGGAGTAGCTGGGGAACAATATGATGAGAGGAAAATGCCTGAGGTGGTGTGGATTACAAAGTAGAGAAGAAAGGAGTGGAAAGGGATGTCAGTTTTTATGCTGGGAAACTAAGGCAGACAGGGAAAATGAAGAGAATGAGGGGCTTCGCTGAGTTTATAGAGCAAATCCTGCAGTTCATGGAGTTGACAATAGGAGCTTGCTGAGTAAAATTCTCGCGCAGTTGGCATTTAAAATCGCGAGACGTTCTGTCGCTCAGAAGAACAACCTGCCTCACATTAAAATTCACGGAGATGAATCAGTGGCTTTGGTGCGCGAGAGCTATTATCTTTCAGAATTATTACCTCGCACAGTAGTCACGCAGAACACCACACATGGCATATTTTTACGCTCAGAGTGAGCTCACGGAGCATAAAGTAACTTCATAAGGCACTTTTTCAACCAAATATCAGGTCTTTTAGTGCGCGAACAAGCTAAGGGATAGCTCGCACAGCAAATTTAAGCCCTCTAGATCTGCGCGATAGCATTTCATCACAACCTTTACTCTGTTAGTGCATCCATGTTGTGGTGCATCCAACCACTGTGCATGAGCACCAATCCTCAGACAGGTACTTCATTTCAACCATGAAAAATATGTGCCTATTTTCACACATCAAATCATCAACATTTAGACTCCTAAAAAAAAAATTTCAGCTCAACTTAATGCAAGTTATGATAAAGGTATCCCAACCAATCGTTAACAAACACACAGTAAAATCAAATGACAAATATGCACATGTATTCAATTGTAAAAATGTAAACACAGACAAAGCAACATAAGCAATTCAACATCACTCTAAACACAAACACACAACCAACAAATTGCTAAAGAACATAAAACAAAATGGCATTTTCATACATATTATACATTTATTACCAATCTTTTGCTCACTGGGCACTAGCTTCCTCCGAGTAGAGAATGCATCACCAATTATGTACTGACCTTTCGAATTTGTCAGGGGCTGACTTGGCAATTTTTCTTCTCTCCTCCTATTAAGAGTATTACAAATCTGGCCTAGCTAGTCCTCAATCTTCTTAATGCTCTATCTATGAGAATTGACAGTCTGCACCAAGCTCCCCATATTTTGCATTGAAGCCAGCATCTGCTCTTCAAATGAAGAGGATTTGGGTTGTTGTGGGCGCAGGGCAAACTGTTTGGACGATGGGGCAAGTAATAGAAAATTTTACCTTGGTGGGTAACCGTGAGTAAACTAGTGCTGGGGTCTATAAGGAGCTACCATTTGTTGCTACTGGGGTTGAGGATATGAATCTTTTCTCCACCTTAGATTTGGGTGGTTCCTCCAAGAATACCTAGCAGACTACTGCCCAAAAGTTTGAGCAGAATGGCTTGCTCCATAATAAAATCTAGAAATTGGGTGGCAGATGGACAATCATGAATAGAATGTGTGGGAGATTGACATATCATACATGCTTTCTCTACCTGTGCAATCACTCAGGGTTGCATCACATTCATTCGTTTATCAAATTTCAAGCTCAGGCTGTCCACCTTCCTCCCCAGATCACCTTGCGCCTGCACTTCAAATATTCCACCTCTAGGGGTGGCCTCTTTTACCATCTTAGCTGGAGTCTGGCTATCATTGCGTGACAGAGACTCCTGCTGCATAGAATTTTCTCCTATTATGTCAAACAGCTCCCAAGCTTCCTTAGCTGTTTTATGGAGGTAACTACCACCACAGGAAGCATCCATCATATCCCTGCTCTTAGAATTAATTCTTTGATAAAATACTTCGAGAAGCTGCCACATTGGGATTTGGTGGTGGGGGAATTATTTTAACATCTCATAGAATCTTTCCCAAGCTTCATAAAAATTCTCAGTTGAGGACTGAGTGAATGACAAAATATTTGTCCTCATCTGGCTGGTTTTGTCCATGAGAAAGAATTTGGCCAGGAATTTAGTTTGAAGGTCACTCCATGACTGTATGTTGTTGGCTGGAGTTTTGATAGCCATGTGCTGGCTCTATCCTTTAGTGAGAAAGGAAAAAGTCTCAATTTGGTGGCCTCAGGTCCCAGGCCAGTAATATTGAAGACAGTGCAAAGTATTAAAAATTGGTCTATATGCTTATAGGGATCATCTTTACTAAGCCCATGAAACAAAGGCAACATATTGATGATGAAGGATTTAATCTCATAATTCCCTTCAATAGAGGGGAATTGAATGCAGAGGGGAGAGGTGTACTCCCCAGGTGTATTATACTCCTTTAATGTTCTCTGCCTCTCAGCCATGATAGTTGGTTCAGTTTTAATAGCAGGGCCCTGTGGGATGCGTCTAGGTCTAAGGATCCTTTCAACCTCTAGATTTGGAAGTTCTAGCTTAGGGTTTAAAGACCTGCTACCATGCATATACTCACACCCACAGGAAGTACAGAAAATGCTCACAAGCACACACAAAGAACATTTCAAATAAAAATTAACTACACAGATTCACACTAAACAAACAATAGGAAAGTAAACATAAATCGACTGAGATGTAGGGAAGACTAAGTGCAAATAGAGTTAGCTTCACTCCAACTGCAACTCTAGCTTTTCCCTTCTTCTGTTGTCCATTTCTGTTAAATTTCACAAAAGATCAATAGTACTTTTATTCTAGTTTAGGTACAGCTATAAAGAATTTTGAAATCTAAGTTATAGTACAACTTAGGTCTACTAAAAAGATCAATATCCCCGGCGGCGGCGCCAAAAACTTATTGTTTGGACCCTTGGGTGCTTGTTTATTGTGTGGTGGAAATAAATTTAAAGACAAAGTAAAATAAAAGAATAGATTCAGCACAACCAATGTAATCCTAGACCTGTAAGATACAGGGCCTATTGTAGCAAGTTTTGATAAGTAAGAGTTTGTCCTACAGAGAAATTAATCTAGAACCCAAAATGGGCTATAAGATACAGGGCCTCCATATCTGGCTACAGATCTGACAATCTTAAAGAAAGGGAGCTGGGTGTCATGACTATACTAAAGTAATACTAACAATAGAGAAATAAAATTTAGCCCTATCCTAAATAAAGGATTAAGAAGAAGATGGTGATGGTGTGTGCCAAAATAAAATATAAAAATGGTGAGAAGTAAGCAGGTTAAGTTCAGGGTTAAAGCAGTAATGTAACTCAGGTTTCGTCTATCTCTGTAGTACTCTTTGCTGAGACATTATTAAAAGCCTCAATAAGGTAGAAGTATCCAACTTAACCCATGCCATTTGGGGTGCTCTTAAGGCTATAGGCTTTCTACTTAAGTGGTCACAGCCTATCCTATAGAATATATCAAATCCCATTGATCAAATCAGAAGTTGCTAATCTAATCCAGAGGAGTGGACTGATCATTTCCCCAACCACTGGACCAGACCATGCCATGAATACCATTACAGAACTATGTAATGCCAGTGCTACAAGCTCCCCAGATCTGCGCATAGATTTGGCTGACATCTATAGGTATTCCAACCCATAAAATCGTAAGTGGTTTACCAAGGCTAATGGCTCACTAGTGCCCACAAAAAGGACCATGCAACAGGTTGAATAAGACTCTAAATTCAGCTGGTCATTACTACAAAAGGCCTGTAATGACTCAGCCTCAAGCTACAACTACTACAGATACATCATATCTAGCATCTGATGTCGGTTAGGTAAAACAGAGGGGAGCCAATTCCTGTACAAATCTCCTCACAAGGCTCTAGAAGCTCATGTGCAGGGGAGAAGAATCTTTCTCAAACATGTGGCTGAACACCACCTTAGGGCTATACTCTGCCCACTCAAATGGTCATAAGGTATCCTATTGGTCTGCCCATACCACAGAGGTCTGAGAAAGAGTATGAAAACTGCTATAACCACCATGGTCCATAAGCCTCCAAGCTCCCAAGATCTCACTACAGATCTAGCATTGCTTTCCATAGGGCTATCAAACCAAGGGAAATCAGATGGTAAATAATAGATCTACTAGAAACTGAATGGGCTCGTCCCAAATACATGGATCCTATAGACATCTAAAGAAACCATAAGATCTTTAGATTCAATTAATCATTAAAACAACAATCCCTTAATAACAGCGAAACTTACAATGAACTGTCTCTAGGCTATAGCCTGTACACAACTGCTCATCAAAAATCCCAATGTATATAAAACCTATTATAAATTGAAATAAACTAAACCTAACTACTTACAGGGGGATTAGACAGCAAGTGTTGGGCTAAGCTAAAAGAAAAATTGGAAAAAGAAGTGATCAAACCCTAACCCTAGCCTGCTAAAGCTCGCAGTCGACAGAGGATGAAAAGAAGGATCGATGACAAAACTAAACTCTAAGTGTAGCTTATATACTCTGTCCATACGGCCTTGGCTCTTAAGAGATTAACCCTAATTTTTCCAGCAGACGTGGCACTGTTACAACCCTTGAATGCCTTAAGACGTGCGCTTAAAATTTATGCCTCGAGATATGTGCCCTAGCCTTGAGAAATTCCCAAAAGGTCCTCGAGTTAAAATTGAGAAGTGGGGAGCCCGTGCTTCGCGGGGCTCGCATATGCATTCATTCATTCGCGCAATTGCAGAGCCTTCATAGAGTAGCGTTTGGGGTGGGAAGTGCTCACTCGCATAGTGAATCTTTACATAATCGCACAGTTCCTTTGTGCTACAAGGCTATCGCGGAGATGATCTGGAGTGCCTAGACTTCTCGCGTAGTAGAGCTTTAGAAGCTCTCTCTCACTGGGTACTCGCGCACATATGCTCATGCACTCGCGTAGTAATTGGTAAGGCTTCAGAGTGTGTGAGATCTTTGCGAGGAGAATTCTGGGTGTCTCTCTCTTCCAGGGCCACGCACGAACTCCGCGAGGTGAAATTTTGTTTAGTACACACATGGACTCGCTATGTTCTTCGCTTTAAGGTTTGATCTCTGCGAGAGCTTCATGACCACAAATTCTGAGAATTTTAATTTGTGAGATCTTCGCGATGTCTTTACAGCTCTCCTCTTGATTGTGAATCTTATCTGCGTGAGGGCATCTTCCACTGCATCCTTAGCTTCACGAGGTAGCTTCTCAACTCTGCGAGATCTGTCTTTCTATGCTTTGATGCATTGCACTTGCTACTATTGCAGTTTCTCCATTCTCAGCCAACTTTATCTATCTGCTAGGTTTTTTGTCAATGATAACCAGCAAATGAGTCCCCATGTTGAGCATTATCAGGGTGTTCCATTAGGCTTTGGCTCAGCTATCATCTTTACATGTCTTCTTCCTCCTCTTTGGGCCAATAAGGATGGATTTTGTATTAAGCTGCATAGATTATTGCTAACTACAAAACACACTTAATAAATAATTATTAGTCTGCTTCAAGGTCTATCAAAGGCTAGGTTAAGTGGTGAAAAGTGATACTTTTCAGTATACAACACCTTTCTTCCATAAACCCCTCCCCAGAAAAAAAGACGAAAAAAGTGCATATACTAAACAAGAAAAGGGAAAAAAGAGTTACCATCAAATCCAAAAAAATCAGAAAAACAAAATCCCAAAAAGAGGATGTCTGAAAAAAGTAAAAAGAATAAAAAAAAATAGAAAAGAAAAAGTGGGGCATGTACAGTCAAAGTTCCCCAAGGAAGAAGTGTATTACGGCAACTGAATCCCTATCGAGGAAACCTTCTTAACCCAAGAATACCTGCAAAATTCCTAACCTATCCCACAGCCAAGATACATCACGAGAAAAAGCCCCCTTTAAGTTCTATGAGCAGTCATACTATCCATTGAGTCAGCACGAGCCAAGCGGAGAGACGACAAAAGAATTTCATCCAGCTGACCTTTGAAAAGAAAAGAAAAAGAAAGAATACAAACTCAAAGTAGACATAGTGAAACCCTGAATGGGTGCTATGGATAAAAAGAGCAAGCTTGTACGAATCAGGTGAAAACCTGAAAAGGCACCTAGGGTAAAAATGCATACCCATGGATGTAGTGAAAACCCGAAAGGGCGCTACGGGTAAAAAAGAGGGCGACAATGGGCACGATGAAAACACTTCTTAGGCGCTGTGAGTAAAAAAGAAAAGGAGAAAAAAAAAATTCTTCAGTTACTCCCTTGGTTACATTCTCGATTATCTGGTTGCCAATTAGGTCACTCATGTTCATTCAAATCAGGTCTTGATCAGGCAGATCCTTCAGACTGCATCGTCAGATGCAGGACCCAAGGTAAAGATAAAAGGTCAATTAGTCCAAAGGAATGGACGTTCCAACCTTCGCAAGGATTTCAAACCTCACTTGGGTCTGACCATGAACGGGTTCGACTATGCTCAAATTAGGACCCGTTGCTTTATATCACGTTTAAGGCAAAACAAAAAAGAAGATAGAAGAAAAGATACTTATATAAGATAATAGATTTCTCTTTTCTATTTTCATACATATAAAGAAAACCAGAAAAAGATAATAGATTTCCCTTTTCAATTTTAATCTTCATACTTTACTCGAACCACATCTTAAAAAGATAATCGGTGTGGTACCCAACTCTTTACCCTTACAGAAAAGCAAAGTAGAAAAAAAAAATCATCAAGAAAAATCCAAAAATCCAAATATATATATATATATATATATATATATATATATATATATATATATATATTCATGTTCATATTTACGACATCGTACTTCCATCTCAAAAATGAAGAAAAAGAATAAAAAAATCTCTGAAAATAAAAATCCAAAAAATATATAAATCTTGAAATTTGAAAATGTGTAGGTAAAGGTTTGCTTCTCCTTCTGTTAATTAGAATATATATTGTTACCTATATAAACAAAAAAGGGACTGACATTTTCTCAAGAATGTGCAAGAATATCAAATGATCCAAAGCCTCGAAGCAGGCAACCACTCGGTGATGGACAGATCAAATGAAGCATCTCTCCATAAATGTACAGTCTATTAAAAAAAAAAAAAAAAAGCAATCATTTGAAAAAGAAAAAAAAATGTTGAGCTTTCATAGTACTTTTTGTTACGCATAGCTACGCATATGTGTGCTTTAATGCGGTAAAATGTCAATATTTTATCGGTAATGCAACTGTGCTAAATTAATCTCCTAAGTCTAAGGTTCACCTTGGATCTTTGGATCCTACTTTAAAGTAGGAGCAACTGTATCAATCCCAATCAAGCAGTCAATGTTTTGATCAGGTTGATTTCACTACTAAATCTGTGTGTTGAGCGCTCCATTTTTGGATTTGTGTGAACTTAAGTATCTTAAGCTTCAAATTCCTTAGATAAAGGTCAATCGTTGGTTGAGACCAACCTGTTGAAAATGAAACTACATATCGATCAACTATGTGCAAACATGCATGCAGAAGGGTTCATTTCTCTTATTTTTCTGTAGGCTTAAAACCTACATTGGCACGGTTTCCCTCAGATAGGAGCCATGCATTTGGATATCCATAGGATGGTCATTTGTTCCAGTAAATTATACCCAGATGGGGTCTGGGTCAAAACTTCTATCGCCTTTGTTGCTTATCACTCCTAATGGATGCATGTTTATGCATAGTTAAATGATTTATAATATCATTATTAGCAGAGATTAGAATTAGGTGTCTCCTTCTATAAATACCCAATTTTGGTCGGATCTGTTCAATATTATTTGAAATTAGGTACTCTAGGTCATGTTGATCCAGGGCACATTCTAAAAAATGGCACACACTCCAAAAATGTATTGCAACATCAATATTTGCTCCGCTCGAGTAGTTGTGCTAAATTATCCTCAAGATTGTTGGGTTCACCCAAAAGTCTTGAACCCTACCTCACATAGGGGCATTCGTGGCCAATAAAATGGGGCAATCAATGCCCATTGCGATTGGACACAAATTATGGATCTTCGCATCGTTGCTTTACGCTAATCTTTGAGTATGGGTCGATCACCCTCTCGCTCGTGGGGCTATTTTATGCAGAATGAAACTTGAATATCGAACATGATCAATCATTTCACCATCTCGGTTATGCTCAGTAATGTCGCTAAGTGCTTGGGGACCGATAGTCTTGACAAACGAACGTTTTCCCAATAATATGGGCTTCTATAACTCTCCTTTTCCAGTGATGGACGTTTTCCAATGATGGGCTTACGTCACTCTCCATGTTTCTTTTCATTTTGATGTTTAAGGTTCATTTTGAGTAAAGCAAACCCGATGGCATTGCCTTGGGCCTCTTCAGATGTCTCTTTTTTTGGCATTAGATCATTAGTAATTAGATACCAAAGTGGGGCATCTATAGACACCAAAATTTGGCCCAAGGCCCGATCGACACATACTTCGAGAAGGGCGCACTCCAAGATTTTAGAAGCATTCCTCAAACCCTTAGGAGTCACCCCAAAACCTTTAGAACCCTTCCCAAACTCTTAGAAATCAACTCTAACCTTCCCAGACTCATTAAAACCTTTCCTGGACTAGTCTTGAAACCTCCTGAATAATAGTTGGAAAGAGGAGTGCCAAAGTTTACACAGACCTATATTAGAGCTAAGACCTATCCCATTCGAAAGTAGAGGTTCCCATCTTTCCAATGATCCAAAAATCGCCTCAATCCAAGTTGTAAAGAAAAAGTTAAGACGAATTTAAAATAGGGCAGAAATGCAGGAATTTGCCTAACGTATGTATTACATACGCTAGGCCAATTTTGGCTAGTTTTCGCTACTACATATATTAGGCAAAAATTTGAGTTTTGTGGGCCCCACAGCAGGTTCTGAACCTCCAAGATCCCTAGGAACACTGTTCCTATACCTAGCATATGAAGCTTAGGAACAATGATTTTTGAGATTTTGGTCAGATTTCGAATTTGGGGTTTGACTTGTTGACTACCCCATCCATTGGGGTTGATTTTGTTGGGACTGTTGCACCCCCTCTAGCTCTCTTTTTAACCCTTTTTCCACTTAGAACCCCACCCAATCATCTACCATTAAACCCATTTCCCACCTTCCTAAACCCTTAAAAAATCCAAAAATCTTAGATCTAAGATTACCTAATTGTTAACCTCATTAGCTTTTAAGCCTCCTCTAACCTACCCTTTCTCTATAAATAGAGAGCCCCCCTTTGGATTAAAGGCTTGAAAAAAATTTCCAAGAGAAACCTTTGGTGATCCCTTTCCTCTCATTTTAACAATAAAATCTCACAAATTCCAGAACCTAGGTTTATCCATTAACCTCTTTTTTCATCATAAATCTCTTAGATCTTATAAGCTTCTATACAAACCTCCTCACAAGGCTCTAGAAGTTCATGTGCGGGGGAGAAGAATCCTTCTCAAACATGTGAATTGACACAACCTTAGGGCTATACTTTTTCCACATAAATGGTCACAGGGTATCTCATTGGTCTGTCCATACCACAGAGGTCTGAGAAAGAACATAAAAACTGCTGCAACCCCCATGGTCCACAAGCCTCCGAGCTCCCCAGATCTCACTACCGATTCAGCATTGCTTTCCATGGGACTATCAAACTAAGGAAAATCAGATGGTAAATAATAGATCTACTAGAAACTGAATGGGCTAGTCCCAAATACATGTATCCTATAAACATCTAAAGGAACCATGAGATCTTTAGATTCAATTAGGCATTAAAATAGCAATCCATTGATAAACACAAAACTTATAATGAACTGTCTCCAGGCTACAACCTGTACACAACTGCTCATCCATAATCCCAATGTATACAAAACCTATTATAAATTGAAATAAACTAAACCTACCTGCTTACAAGGAGATTAGCCAGCAAGTGTTGGGCTAAGAGAGAAGAGAAAAGGGAAAAAGAGGTGATCAAATCCTAACTCTAACCTGCTAGAGCTCTCGGCTGATAGAGGATGAAAAGAAGGGTTAATCATAAAACTAAACTCTAAGTGTAGCTTATATACTCTGTCCATACGGCCTTGGCTCTGAAGGGATTAACCCTTATTTTTCTAGCAAACGTGGCATTGTTACATCCCTTGAATGCCTTGAGACATGTGCCTCAAAATCTATGCCTCGGAATGTGTGCCCTAGCCTTGGGAAATTCCCAAAAGGTCCTTGAACAAAACTGAGAAGTGGAGAGCCCGTGCTTCGCGAGGCTAGCATATGCATTCACTTATTCGAGCAGTTGCAAGGCCTTCGCCAAGTACCTTTTGGTTGGTGGGAGGTGCTCATTCGCACAGTGAATCTTCAGTTAATTGTGTAGTTCCTTTATACTATAATGCTATCACGGAGATGATTTGGAGTGCCTAGACTTCTTTCACAGTAGAGCATTAGAAGCTCTCTCTCGCTAAGTACTCGTACAGTTATGCTCCTGTGCTCACATAGTAATTGGTAAGGCTTCAGAGTGCGCAAGATTTACGCGAGGAGAATTCTAGGCATCTCTCTCTCTTCCAGGGCCACGCACGAACTCCGCAAGGTGAATTTTAGTTCAGTACACACATGGACTCGCTATGTTCTTCGCGCGGCTGCTTTAAGGCTCGATCTCTGCGAGAGCTTCGCGACCATAAATTTTGAGGATTTTAATCCACAAGATCTTCACGATGTCTTTACAGCTCTCCTCTTAACTGCGCATCCTATCTGTGTGAGGGCATCTTCCATTACGTCCTTAGCTTTGTAAGGGAGCTTATTAACTCTGCGAGATCTGTCTTTCTATGCTTCGATGCATTATACATACTGCTTTTATAGTTTCCCCATTCTCAGCCAACTTCATTCATCTGCTAGGTTTTTAGCCAATGATGATAAGCACATGAGTCACCATGGTGAGCACTACCAGGGTGTTCCATTAGACTTTGGTTCAAGGTCAATAAGGATGAATTTTGTATTAAACTGCACAGATTATTGCTAATTATAAAACACACTTACCAGATGATTATTAGTCTGCTTCAAGGTCTATCACAGGCTAGGTTAAGAGGTGAAAAGTGGTACTTTTCAGTGAATAACACACCCCCAAATATAATCTTTGCTAGTCCCTGAGGAAAGGAAAACTTAAAATAACTATCTTAAGAATTTAAATGCCACTTTCGTAGGGAGCACGGATACATTTAGCATATGTACCAAGCCTTTTAAACCTCTAGGTGATCCCTAGTGGAGGAGTGAAGTCTCCTGAGGGTTTTCAGTGAAGGTACCCACAAACTTCACCATTAAAACTATTAAAGATAGTGCAGTCAATGACAAAATAAATTTCAATGAATAATGCCTCAGTCCACACCTATCCTTTTAAAATCAGAGGAAATTACAACAATAACGCAGCCATTTTAAAGCTCAAAATCAGCATACATGTGCATCACCACCAATTAGTTCACAACAGGAATACAATGTGCATATAATCAGTACAAAGCTTGCGTTAAATTCAAAAATCAGGTTGGATACAACTCCAAAGAATTTAAAATTCAGACCCAATTCTCACCAGGGCTATCTCTCAACAATGAAAATCAAAAGGGTGTTTACATTCTCATCAGCTCAAGAGAAGTTACAGACCCCAAATGGGCCTGCAAGCATGAGCATAGGCAAAACTTTTAATTTCTGACATCCTCATGACTTTTCACCATAGATTAGACAACTCCTCATCTCCACATGACAGCTCATTTCACTTTGGATCTATAAGGTCTTTTTTGAATGGGTTGTAATGTGGCTTATGGGTAAGGGATATAAAGCATGAAAGGGTAAAAAGGGATTCAAAACTGAGTAATCAGCAAGGTAAGGAGTGATTGATGACTTCACTACCTTTATTTCAGCACAACTTCATCTTACTTGATATATTTCAGAATCAAAGTGGCTAGCTTCTCCTCTTCTTTTCAATTTTCAGATAATGTTCTTCTCTAGACTTCTCTTTCACTTTCTCTTTTTATTTTTATTTAATATTTTTATGATGCACTGTCACACAAAAATTACTGATACATTGATGTTCATAAGTTGCTTTTCTTCACCTTCCACCAAATGTTGGACCACTCTCACTATCTTTAACTCCTCCTTTACCTTCTGAATTCTCAGAGCGAGGGTACAGTTGAATCAGGCCAAGAGGTTAAGGTGCAAGTACTCTAGTGTTTGTCAAAGAAAAGTAGGATTTTTAAGGCTCAACGAGTGTATGCAAAAGGATAGTTTTAAAAGGTTGGATTTTTAGGCTCAAACTGTCCAAATGAAGGTCTTGGATCATTTCCTTAGTGTCATGAGTGTTGTCAATCAGTTTTGATTTGGAGGTGCCTAACTTCTAGTGAAAAGATCTTGACTCAATCAGTCATTAGAGCAGAAATAATGCCAAAAATACTCTTCAAAGAAAATAATGGGCCTAAATCTCATTAGGTATGGTCCTCAAATTAACCCATGGGGTGTATTTTCACTTTTTTCTCCTCTTAGGTTCACTAAGTACTAACTAAAAAATTTTCTGATGTTAATTTCATGGTGGTGCAAAGATTTTAAAATTTTTAGTTTCAAAATGTCTGCAAAATTTTTTATTTTTCACAAATTTTCTCATTCTAACAAGTTAGGTGGGAATTGATTTTATTCATCCCAATTAAACCAACACTGCTGCACTAAAGTTAACTGTTCTATTGGCAGACCTACCCTGTCACACCCCCAAACCTATGAGGAGCAGTGTCCTCACTGATTTAAAGGTGGATGTGAATGTGTAGCAAGCTCAAGACCTAGAGATTAATAGAATAGAAACTTCAAGAAGGGAAAACATATAACAAACAATATAAAAACAAATATAAAGATATAAAGAAAGACAGATTGGAAACTAAAAAAAATAAAATAAAGAGCAATATTATTATAATAGCTAAAGTATGTACAAAGTAGGTGGAAGTAAACTACACAAAAAATGACACACTACTTCCTAACTAAATACATGTGTACAATTTAATCATCAGAGTCCTTGGCCTCAGCAGGTGGTTCCTGGATTCCCTTCCCCTTTGCTTGCTTCAAAGTGGCAGCCTTAGACAGTGGTCTTTTGGAAGTAGATTTCCTAGGTTTGGCTGAGCTTTTTCTTGTTGGAGTGGGGGAAGGTTTTTGTGTAGGTTCCTTGATTTTGAGTCCAGGTTTGACTGGGCTAGGACCCGTTGCATCCGAAGCTATTTGTTGGAGAGGTACATCTAGGTTTAGTTCTTTAAAAAAAGTCTCTGCCAACTCTCGGTCAGTTTGTGCATTTGCCCTTTTCTTTAAAGCTGCAATAGTCACTCCATAATCATAAGCTCGCTGCTCCGTCAATCGCAATTTCTCTTTCAGTTCCTTGATGATATCTTCCTGACTCTCTACTCTATTCTTGACTTCATTGTATTGAACCATAATCTCCCTCCATCCTTGCTTGATTTCCTTTTTCTCAACCTTATGAGCAAGTTTCAGGAGTTTAATTTGATCAAGGAGGGGCTACCGTACTGTAGCCTTCAAGTCAGCCATGCCCTGAACTACATCTCTTTTTATGTAGGCATTGGCTTTCATGGCTCTGATGAGGGTAGAGTAAGGGGGCATGAGGGTAGCAAAGATAGGAGAGATGGGCATATCAGCACTAGAAGAAGGGCCAGCCTGGAATGAAAGGGGACTAGATGAGGAGAGAAGTGAGGTGGAGGGCAGAGGGTGAGGGGCATGGAGGGTAGGCTCCGATGTAGGTAGTTAAGGGTCAGGTTCAGTTTGATTGGAGGCATCTCTAAGGTTTTGAGAGAAATTTTCGGGATAGGTTCAATGGGTGTAAGAGCCAGTGGGGGGTTATGGATTGATGTAGGGAGAGTTGACTGTTGGGGAGGTTGGGTGAGAGTGGTTAAAGTTGCTTGGATGGATTGTAAAATATTTGGGATGGAGGTAAGGTTTAGTAAGGTGGAGTGAAGTGAATGAAGATTGGCCTCAATTGTAGCTTGGGTTTGGGTATTGGCCAACATTTGGGAGTATAGGGAAAGTAAGAGGTGTAAGATTTGGGGGTAAGAGGACTGGTATGGTATTGGGTGTGGGTTGGATAGGTGAAACTGGTTAGAAGGGAGACGTGGGTCTATGAGTGAAGGTAGTGGCTTGTGATGGTGTTTGATGTGGAGGGGTAAAGTGTGGAGGGTGAGGTGAGTCTGGGAGAGGTGTATACTCAAGGTTGATGTCTCCTAAGATAGTAGACATCATAGTAAAAAATTTCTCTCCTGAAAATAGCTCACGATCATGGGAGAAGGGAATGGATTGGTCTACAGGCTCACTAGTGATAGGTACAAAAGGTGGAGAAGTCTCAATGAAATATTGTGGGACTTCGAAGGTATGGGCTTCAGGTTCATAAGGTGTGGGTATGGGGTCTGGAATGGTCGTGGTTTTAGGGATTGGAATTGTTTGGGTTATATAGGTTGGTTGGGGTGTAGTAGGGGTTTTGGAAGTTTTCCTTTTCTTATGGTATGGCGTCTTTACAGGTGGGCTAGGGTGGGCTGGAAAAATAAGCAAGGGTGCAGAAATAGGTGAGGTGGCTATGGCTATGGTGGTTAGTGATATAGGGTCAGGTAAGGGTAGTGGGCTTGTGATGGGCTGTGATGTTTGGGTGGCAGGTGTATCCGGCATGGAGGTAGGGGTAATGGAAGAGGTGGTGAGTGTGGCGCTGGCTGGCACAAGTGAGGTAGATGTTGCAGCAGCAGTAGTACCAGCTGCTTCACGAATGGTGGGGGTTGCATCTCTTAGTAACCCCTCCCTCCTCTTCTTCTTCCTTTCCATCATGGTACCACTGATTCCCCATTGCTTCTTCCCACTCTGTTTGGGGTTCAGTGCAGCAGTCGCCTCCTCCCTTTGAAATGAGTACTTCCCCCACTTCAACAATGCAGTAATTAATCTGCAGTAGGGAAGGGCATGAGGTTTCTTCATTATTTTTACCTTCTCGCATAAATCTATAATCCCCTCAAAAACTAATTTGGCTGCATCCAAGTAGTGGTTTCTGTAAAATGATAAGAGGGCATCAGCTATGGGGTACCTCCTCTCCTGCTCATGCCCAGAGCAATATATATTTTTTCGTAACACAGCATCTATTAGCCTGAGGTTAGGGTGCAGATCCCTCTTTCTGATTGAGTCACCTGAGGTAGTGATTCTTCCAGTTAACTCCTTGGCTATCTCAGTAATAGTGGCAGTCAAAGGAGGACCCAAGCCCCACTCAGGGTTATACCTGGCTAGTATCCCAAGTATCCTTCCAATGTCTGCCTGGTTGAGTAGCATCTTAAAATCATCAATTAAAACCAGCAGTGCTAGATTCCCATCATCACCAATTTTTAACTTCATATTTTGATAAAATAATCTTACCAATCATGGGAAAACTAGCTGCATTGAGGGTCGCAACAGGGGCAACAAAGATGCCTTTGCCAGATATTCAATGGAAGCAGAAGTCTCAGGTAGCTCCTCAAAATAGGCTTTATCGAAAATGGTTTCAGCCACCATTTGGATTGATTGTACAGAGTTAGAAGGGACCCTGAGGCAATCAGTAATTGCTTCCTCAACCTGAGGGATTGCAAGGGCCACAGCTTTGCCCTTTTTCTGTATCTTCTTTGATTTTTTAGGGTTTGTAGCAGGGGGTGCACGCTGCCCCTCTTCTTTAGAATAAATTTCTTCTTTTCTTTTGGAATGGAGGGCTCAACAACAGGTGAAGGTGCCTCAAAGGTTTCCAATGTGGAGGCTTCTGCAATCCTTGCCAATTTTCTAGTGGCCACAGGGCTGCCACTGACAGACGGGTTTAGCATCGCAGCGAGGGTGTCTATAAATTTTGAACTCGTGACCATAGGTGCTCAGATTATCAAAATTTGGGTTCACAACTTTGAGAAAATGCCAATCACTCTGAGTAAGAACAAAAGCTTCAAATTCTCCCCTTCTTTTCTTCTTTTAACTAAATCAAATACAGGGCAGAGAGAAAAATGGAGATCATACCAGTTGAGAGCTAGGGTTCCACTTGAAATTATGCACAGTAGCTCAAATCCCCCCAAACCTTTCTCGTAGTTATCAGGAGTAGTTGGAGAACAATATGATGAGAGAAAAATACCTGAGGTGGTGCGGATTACAAAGTAGAGAAGAAAGGAGGGGAAAGGGACGTCGATTCTTGTGCTAGGAAACTAAGATAGATAGAGGAAATGAAGAAAATGAGGGGCCTCGCTGAGTTTATAGAGCAAATCCCATGGTTTGCGGAGTTGGCAAGAGGAGCTCGCGCAGTAAAATTCTTGCGTAGTAGGCATTTAAGACCACAAGACGTTCTGTCGCGCTAAAGAGAAAACTGCCTCACATTGAAAACTCGTGGAGCTGAATCATTCCCCTTAGTGCGCGAGGCCTTGTGTTACCTCAGAAATTTATCTCACATGGTGCTCGCGCAGAACAACACTGAGGCCATACTTCTCTTACAGCTTAAGCTCGCGGAGCAAAAAGGCAGCTCAGCGAGGCATTTTTATAGCCATTGCTCAGGCTTTTAGTGTGCAAGGAAGCCAAGTGATGGCTCGAGTAGCAAATTTAAGCCTTCTAACTCTGTGAGACAGCATATCTTCTCAACCTTTACTCAGTTAGCTCAGTGCAGTATATTGGTTAGTGCATTCATGTTGTTGTACACCCAACCACTGTGCATGAGCACCAACCCTCAGACAGGTAATTCATTTCAATCATGAAACACATATGCCCATTTAAATCAACAATTCATCAATATTGCAGGATTCTTAAAATAGCTTTTCAGCTCAACTTCATGCAAATTATGATAAGGGCACCTCAACCATTCATCAACAACTACACACAACAAATTTAGCGGACAAATATGCACATGTATTCAATAACGAAATGTAAACACAGACAAAGCAACACAATCAATTCAACAGCACACTAAAAACTTAACTGACAGAAGTCTAAAGAACATAAATTAATACAGAAATTTTATACATATGATACACTTATTACCATTGTTCGGATCACTCAGCACTAGCTTCCTCCGTTGTAGAGGATGCATCACTAATCATATACTGACCTTTTGAATTTGTCAGGGGCTGACTAGGCAATTTTCCTTCTTCCCTCCGATTCAAGGCACTACAAATCTGGCCTAGCTGATCCTCAATCTTCTTGATGCTCTGTCTATGAGAATTGATAGTTTGCACCAAGCTCCCCAAATTCTACATTGAATCCAGCATATGCTCTTTAAATGAAGAGGATCTGGGCTGTTGTGGGGCCAGGGCCAACTGGTTAGGCTGTGGGGCAGGTAAAAGAAAATTTTTCCTTGGTGGGTAACCTTGATTAAACTGGTGCTAGAGTATGTAAGGAGCTACCATTTGCTACTGCTGGGATTGAGGATAAGAATCTTGTCTCCACCTCAAATTTGGGTGGTTCCTCTAAGAATACCCAGCAGGCTGTTGCCCAAAAGTGTGACCAGCATTGGCTTGCCCCATAACAAAATCTAAAAATTGGGTGGCAGATGGACAATCATGAGTAGAATATGTGGGAGACTGGCTTATCAAACATGCTTCCTCAACCTGTGCAACCACCCGGGGCTACATCACATTCATGAGTTTGTCAAATTTCAAGCTCAAGTTGTCCACCTTCCTCTCCAGATCACCTTGCACCTTCACTTCAAATATTCCACCCCCAGGGGTGGCCTCTTTTACCATCTTAGCTGGAGTCTGGGTATCATTACATGACAGAGACTCCTGCTGCATGGAATTTTCCCCTATTATGTCAAATAGCTTCCAAGCTTCCTCAACTGTCTTGTGGAGGTAACTACCACCACAGGAAGCATCCACCATATCCCTGCTCTTGGAATTAATTCCTTGATAAAATACTTAGACAAGCTGCCATATTGGGATTTGGTAGTGGGCACATTGTTTTAATATCTCCTGGAAATCTTTCCCAAGCTTTATAAAAATCCTCAGTTGAGGACTGAGTGAATGACAAATTATTTGTCCTTGTCTGGCTGATTTTGTTCATGGGAAAGAATTTGGCAAAGAATTTTATTTAAAGGTCACTCCATGACTATATGATATTGGTTGGGAGTTTTGATAGCCATGTGTTGGCTTTGTCCTTTAGTGAGAAAGGAAAAAGCCTCAGTTTGGTGGCCTCAGGTCCCAAGCCAGCAATATTGATGGTAGTAGAAAGTGCTAAAAATTAGTATATATGCTTATAGGGATCTTCTTTACTAAGCCCATCAAACGAAGGCAGCATATTGATGGTGGAGGATTTAATCTCATAATTCCCTTCAACAGAAGGGAATTGAATGCAGAAGGGAGAGGTGTACTCCTCAGGTGCATTGTACTCCTTTAATGTTTTTTGCCACTCAGCCATGATAGCCGGTTTGGTTTCAATAGGAGGGCTTTGTGTGGTGTGTCTAGGTCTAAGGATCCTTTCCATCTCTAGATTTGGGGGTTCCAAGTCAGGGTTTAAGGACCTTCTACTGAGCATACACTCACCAACAATAATAAAAATACTTACAAGCACACAGAAAGAATTTCAAATAAAAAGTAATAATTATACAGATTTACACTAAACAAAATAATAGGGGATTCAACATAAATGGAGTGAAATTGAGGGGAAAGAAAGTGTAAATAGAGCTAGCTACACCCCAACTGCAGCTCTAGCTTTTCCCTTCTTCTGCTGTCCATTTCTGTAAAATTTCAGAAAGAATTAGTAGTACTTTTATTCTAGTTTAGGTACAGCTATAAAGAATTTGGACATCTATATTATAGTACAACTCAGGTCTACTTAAAAGATCAATATCCCCAACAGCGGCGCCAAAAACTTGTTGTCTTTCCCTAGTGTTCTTTGGTTATTGTGTGGTGGAAACCAAATAAAAATAAAGTAAAATAAAAGAATGGATTCAGCACAACTAAAGTAATCCTAGACCTACAAGATACAGGGTCTATTGTAGCAAGTTTTGATAAGTAAGAGTTTGTCCCATAGAGAAATTGATCTAGAACCCAAAATGGGCTATAATAATAGGCCTCTAAATCTGGCTACAGATCTGATAGTCCTAAAGAAAGGGAGTTGGGTGTCACGACTATACTAAATTAATCCTAACAATAGAGAAATAAAATGTAACCCTATCCTAAGGAAAGGGGTCAAGAAGAAGGTGGTGATGGTGTGTACCAAAATAAAATATATAAATTAGTGAGATATAAGCAGGTTAAGTTTAGAGTTATAGCAATAATATAACTCAGATTAAGTCTGTCTCTGCAGTGCTCCTTGCTGAGACGCTATCAAAAGCCTCAACAAGATAAAAATATCTAGATTAACCCATGTCATTTGAGGCGCTCTTAAGGCTATAGGCTATCCACTCAAATGGTCACAGCCTATCCTATACAGTCTATCAAATCCCATTAATTAAACCAAAAATTGCTAAACTAGTCCAGAGGAGTGGACTGATTATTTTCCCAGCCACTGGACCAGATCAAGCCATGAATACTATTGCAATACTATGTAATGCCAGTGTTACAAGCTCCCCAGATCTGCACACAGATCTGGCTAACATCCATAGGTATTCCAACCCATAAGATCCTCAGTGCTTTGCCAAGGCCAAGGGATCATTGGTGCCCACAAAAAGGACCATGCAACAGGTTGAATAGGGCTTTAGATTCAGCTAGTCATTACTATAAGTGGCCTACAATGACTCAACCTCAAGCTATAATTATTATAGAGAGATTAGATCTAACATCTGATGTCGGTTAGGTAAAACAGAGGGGAGCCAATTCCTGTACAATCCTCCTCACAAGGCTCTAGAAGCTCATGTGCAGGGGAGAAGAATCCTTCTCAAACATGTGAATGGACACAACCTTAGGGCTATATTCTGTCCACTCAAATGGTCACAGGGTATCCCATTCATTTGTCCATACCACAAAGGTATGAGAAAGAATATGAAAACTGCTGCAACCACCATGGTCCACAGGCCTTCGAGCTCCCCAGATCTCACTCTAGATCCAGCATTGCTTTCCATGGGGCTATCAAACCAAGGGAAATCAGATGATAAATAGTAAATCTATTAGAAACTGAATGGGCTAGTCCCAAATACATGGATCCTATAGACATCTAAAGGAACCATAAGACATTTAGATTCAATTAGACATTAAAATAGCAATCCATTGATAAACATAAAACTCACAATGAACTGTCTGCAAGCTGCAGCCGGTACACAACTACTCATCTACAATCCCAATATATACAAAACCTATTACAAACTGAAATAAACTAAATCTAATTGCTTACAGTGCCAGCAAGTGCTAGGCTAAGAGAAGAAAAAAGGGAAAAAGAGGTGATCAAACTCTAACCCTAGCTTGCTGGAGCTCTCAGCCGACAGAGGATGAAAAGAAGGGTTGATCATAAAACTAAACTCTAAGTGTAGCTTATATACTCTATCTATACGGCCTTGGCTCTGAAGGGATTAACCCTAATTTTTCTAGCAAACATAGCAGTGTTACATCCCTTAAATGCCTTGAGATGTGTGCCTCAAAATTGGTACCTCGGGATGTGTGCCCTAGCCTTGGAAATTTCCCAAAAGGTCCTTGAGCAAAATTGAGAAGTGGGCAGCCCTTGCTTCATGGGGCTGGCATATGCATTCACTTATTCGCGCAGTTACAGGGTCTTCGTGGAGTAGCTTTTGGTTGGTGGGAAGTACTCACTCGCACAGTGAATCTTTAGTTAATCGCGTTGTTCTTTTGTGCTACTATGCTGTCGCGGAGATGATCTGGAGTGCCTAGACTTCTCGCGCAGTAGAGCTTAAGAAGCTCTCTCTAGGTACTCGTGCAATTATACTCCTGCGCTCGCGTAGTAATTGGTAAGGCTTCAAAGTGCGCGAGATCTGTGTGAGGAGAATTATAGGCATCTCTCTCCCTTCCAGGGCTACGCACGAACTCCGCGAGGTAAATTTTAGTTCAGCACACACATGGACTCGCTATATTCTTTGTGCGGCTGCTTTAAGGCTTGGTCTCTGCAAGAGCTTCGCGACCACAAATTCTGAGGATTTTAATCTGCGAGATCTTGACGATGTCTTTACAGCTCTCCTCTTAACTGAACGTCCTATCTGCGCGAGGGCATCTTCCACTGCATCCTTAGCTTCACAAGGGAACTTC
The DNA here is from genome assembly GCA_021018995.1 of Chloranthus sessilifolius. Classification (NCBI taxonomy): domain Eukaryota; kingdom Viridiplantae; phylum Streptophyta; class Magnoliopsida; order Chloranthales; family Chloranthaceae; genus Chloranthus; species Chloranthus sessilifolius. Next base: position 33,787,729 of record CM037596.1, on the reverse strand, counting down.
TCAACTCTGCGAGATCTCTCTTTCTATGCTCCAATGTATTGTACATGCTGCTTTTATAGTTTCTCCATTCTCATCCAACTTCATTCATCTGCTAGGCTTTTAGCCAATGATGATAAGCACATGAATCACCATGGTGAGCACTACCAGGGTGTTCCATTAAGCTTTGGTTCAGCTGTCATCTTTGCATGCCTTCTTCCTCTTCTTTGGGCCAATAAGGACGGATTTTGTATTAAGCTGCACAAATTATTACTAATTATAAAACACACTTACCAGATGATTATTAGTCTACTTCAAGGTCTATCAAATGCTAGGTTAAGAGGTAAAAAGTGATACTTTTCATAGAATAACACCCTGCACGAGGACGCAAGGCATCTAGGCTAAACAACAAGTCGGTGATCCTACCAGATGAGATACTTCGCGACTTTGAGAAAAGAATTAATAGCCTCAACCTTTACTTTACCAAAGATCTCTCAGTCATAAATTACGTCGATGAAGGATTACCTTTCGTAAAATTAAATCCCCAGTGTAATAATTTTGTCGTATATGAGCTTACCGACGATGAAGAAGGGAAGCTAGTCACTGAGGAAGCACAGGGCTTCCAACAGGTTATCAAGCGTTTCGATGAGCAAACCCAAGCCGCCACAGAACATACTGAAGAAATCAACTTTGACAGGGAAGAGAAACCCAGGAAGCTAGTGCAACTCTGAACTCCCAGGAACGTCAACAAATCGTACAAGTCCTACAAGAACACCTCGACTCCTTTGCATGGTCCTATGAGGATATGCCTAGTCTAGACCCAAGTTTAGTGGAACATCGCCTTGTCTTGGAACCCGATGCAAAGCCCGTTAAACTGAAACTCTGAAGGATGCTCCCATAACGACCCTTCAAGTTAAAGAGGAAGTTGATAAATTACACAAAGCCAAATTCATCTAAGTTGTCCTCTACCCCAAATGGGTAGCCAACATAGTACCTATCGCCAAGAAAGACGGCAGAGTACAGGTTTGCATTGACTTTCGAAACGTCAATCAGGCATGCCCAAAAGACTTCCCACTTCCGCACATTGACACACTAGTCAACAACACCGTCAGACATGAGATGTTATCCTTTATGGATGGTTTCTCTGGGTATAATCAGATCAAATTAGCAGAGTCTGACGAAGAGAAGACTTCTTTTACCACACCATGGGAAACTTACTACTACGTCATCATGCCTTTTGGGCTCAAGAATGTAGGAGCCATGTATCAATGCGCCATGATGGCAATTTTTTACGACATGATGCATAAGTGTGTAGAAGTCTACGTCGATGACATATTAGTGAAGTCCCAAATGAGGGCATGACATGTTGAAGCACTCTGGCTGGTGCTATAAAGAGCTAAGAAATTTCAGTTAAAATTGAACCCAAAGAAATGTGTCTTCAGAGTCACCTTCAGAAAATTACTCGATTTCATAGTCAGCAATCGAGGAATCGAGGTAGACCCTATAAAATTCAGAGCCATCCTTGAGATGCCACCTCCTAGTAATATCAGAGAATTACGAGACCTGATAGGAAGATTGTAATTCATCAAAGGATTTATCTCCCAACATTCAGATAGATGTGATCCTTTCCACAGACTAATTAAAAGAGGAACTGAGTACAAATGGGATGACCAGTGTCAACAAGCCTTCGAAAATATCAAAAAGTACCTCCTTAACCTGCCAATACTATCACCACTAGTTTTCGAAAGACCTCTAATCCTCTACCTCTCAGCAAGCAAAAAAGCAATAAGTGTAATTTTGGGACAACATGAAGAAGACGACAAGAGAGAGAAGGCTATCTACTACCTTAGTAGGACGATGGTTGAGTACGAACGAAAATACTCCTCAATGGAGAAGTCCTGCCTCACATTAGTGTAGCCCTCAGTCAAATTATGGCACTACTTTGGAGCACATAAATACTAGTACTAGCCCGAATGGACCCTCTGAAGTATGTGTTCGAAAAGCTCGCAAACTCAGGAAGGATCGCTCATTGGCATATGCTATTGTAAGAATTCGATATCACTTACGTCACGCAAAAGTCAATCAAAGGACAAGCAATCGCTGATTACCTCACAGATCTCCCACTCCTAAGAAATAAGCCCATACATGCGAATTTCCCCGATGAAGACCTACTCACAATTCATAACGAAGACCCCGATAAGATGTCATGGACCCTTTATTTCGATGGTGCTCTAAATCACAAAGGAAAAAGCATCGGGATAGTCCTCCTAAGCCTGGAAGGAGTTGTCATACCTAAGGATTTTCAATTAGACTTCCCTGTTACTAATAATGTCGTGAAATATGAGGCTTTCATAGTTGGACTAGGAGCAACACTAGAATAAGGCGTTAAACAGTTGAAAACCATTGGTGATTCCAAGCTCGTAATCTCGCAAGTCATAAGAGAATGGAAAACCAAGGAAAGGAGACTAATGGGATACCTAGAAATAACTAAATATTTAATAAAAAAATTTGAGAGAATCTCTTTCACGCACATCCCTAGATTAGAAAATGAGCTAGCAGATTACTTAGCCACACTAGCCTCAGTCATCTAAATACTCATCGAACAAAGTACCAAGACCTTCTTTATCGAAAAGCTGGCAGTACCCGCCCACGAGATAACATGGACCGTTAAGAGAGAATTATTGATCCTCCCCACGAGCACAGGACCAAATAAAGCAATCGCTCTGAAAAATCACGTCAAGATAGAAACCGAAGTCGCTATGTTCAAAGTTGAAAAATCACCAACCAACGACGGACAACCATGGTATTTCAACATCTGAAACTTCTTAAAGCATCAACTCGTTCCCTCATATACTACGAAGATTAAACGGAAGACTATAAGGGATAGATGAGCCCGATTCTATATACTCAATGAAATATTATAGAAAGAAGCCTTCACTAAAGGAGTACTACTATAATGCATCACAATCGCCGAAGGACAATACATCATCCGAGAAGCACACGCCAGTTCCGACGGCGCTCACGCTAGTAGACAGAGACTAGCTGATCAAATCATAAGATAGGGCTACTTCTAGCCGACAATCATAAGAGACAACCACCTTTGCATCTAATTTTGCAAACAATGCCAAGAATACGCCGTACTCATCAAAGCTCCATCAGTTGCATTGAACACTATGACCTCACCGTGGCCATTTTCGATGTGGGCTTTCAACGTCATCGAACCTTTCACAGACACAGTTGGGAACACTCACAACCACGCGTTCATACTTACAGCAACCGAATATTACACCAAATGGGCAAAAGTTGAATCCTATGTCAGTATCACGACTTCAACACTCGTGAGATTTATCATTCAGAATATCATCACCAGGTTTAGAGTACCCAGGATATTTATCACTGACAACGAACCGCAGTTCATCGGAGAGAAGACAAAGAAGTTATATAAGAAGTTTGGCATCGATCTACACCATTCACCACCGTTCTACCCCCATGGCAATGAACAAGCAGAAGCTACAAATAAAATGTTGATTCAGACTCTGAAATGCACAGTAGAGACAAGCAATGGAGCTGACTGGCCTGAACGACTATCAGAAGCATTCTGGGCTTATAGGACCTCTATTCATACGGCCACCAGCCAAACTCCCTACCTCCTTACCTACAAGATGGAGGCAGTCTTACCATATGAGATATAAGTATCATCCTTACGGATTCAACTCGATGATAGGCTATTCTTAGATGAGAGAAGAATTGCCCTCCTCGCATAGCTAGAGCAGCTCGATGAAAACATCTAAGGGCAGCTGATCACGCTTAGATATATCAAGGGAGAGTGGCCAGGGCTTATGATAAGAAAGTCCTCGAACGAACCTTTAATATTGGAGAATTAGTCTTAAATAAAATCATGCCTTCCAAGCATGCACATTCGAAAGGAAAATTGCAACCGAACTGGGAAGGCCCTTTTGTTATAATAATCTCATACCTTGAAAATGCATACAAACTGGCGAATCAAGACGGGGAAGAACTCCCTAGCCCTTGGAACGCCATGTACCATAGAAAATACTACCCTTAGCCCTGTGATCATCACATCCTATGGTTAAATACTTATACTTAGCACTCCCATAGTTGTCACGACCCATCCATTGGTCGTACGTCATCAATTCTCAGAATATCCTTAAGACCACTCATTTATCGCTCACTTTCTCATTCGAGCGAATTGATCAAAGGACTAGTAATATACCTAACCTCTTTCAAAAGCATAAGTAATACCCGATTCTCATTTCCCTTCCCCCGCCATTGGAGGAGACGTTAGAGCAAAATAAATGAAGATGTCAGGTTCAATCAGAGCTCATTCTTCTTGCGCTAACAGGATGCTTTCAAAAAATATATATATCCAAAAAAAATTGAGTGAGAGCATTACGATGAATGAACAAGTCAATGAGCTCAGGGAAGCATAAGCAAGCCGCGAGGAAATCTCTGGTAACTTCATTAAAAATGTATAAGCAAGCTGCGGGGGCATCCCTGATGCCCCATACTACTAGATATTGTTGTAAGGTGACGGGAGGAGGACAAACTCTTGCTAACTATAAAATGTGAGATTTTGATGGTACCGAAACTTGACAAAGAGCTCAATCATGGCACCCCGTATCTCTCTGAGAAAATTACTGTTACTCATCCCTTTTGCAAAGCGTTAGATACAGACTATTTCCCCACATTACTGAGCCTTACACCCCTCTTCTACTTTTTATTTTATTTTCGGACGATAAATCAGAAGCCTTACAGGATACTCCTAGGAATGAAATCGAAAACCGATGAATGATGATTGATGCAAACACCTACTATAGCTACCATACTTCTCCTGATGACCATGAGATAGGATGACCACCACCCAAAGATAGCCCCCGGTATACCACTGACATAATCAAAGTGACCACCCCTGATTCGATGACAGGGGAGGTCATCTAAAGCCCAGAAAAGCTCCATTGCATCTAGACACTGGGGCATTTTTTTGGTCAAAAGTAGAATGACCTTAGAAGCACTGACTCTTCCACAAAGAAGATGCGAAACAACAGTCACCATCCGGAGAAAGCTATTAAAGTTACTATACTCCCGATCCTACCACGCTCCTACACTGGGGCATTTTTTATTTTTTTTACTTTTATATTAGTTATTTTCTTTCCCTGTTGCATTATTTTGTTGCATTATTTTTGTTTCCCAAAAAAAAAAGAGAAGAAAAAAAGAAAGAAAAGAAGAAAAAGAGTATATATCCATCTTTTTACTACCAGGCCTCAGTCTTAGATACTTACCCCCTTGACAACTGGCAAGGGGGAGAATAAAAATTATTAATAGCATTACTTTTACATGTACAGATATAAAGTAACCTTCAACCATCACCGAGCCAGCTCAAGAAGCATCCAAGTCCCGATAACAACTGACGGCACTAAAAAGCAAAAGGTAGATGCAAGAGGCAATCAAAAGAAAAGGAGCCAATCAGGTACATCTAAACCAAAAATCTATATATATATATATATCAAAATTTTCTTTTTTACCTCTGTCACCGGGAGCATACCCCCTATATATACAATGCACACTCACAATGGACAAAAACCTACACGTGCATCCCTACTCCCTACGCTGCCGCTAGGATGGTCAAGCACTGCTGTCCCCAGTATCATCAGCTCGGAGGTCCATAGACAGGTCCTCTGAAAACACGATCCAGAGTCCGCGGAACCTCTAGACAATGAGGCCCCGCTATAGAATCTCCCGCACTCACTTGACTAACAGACTGCCTCGATCGAGAACGAGGAGGATACCCCTCGAGAATCTCACGAATGACAGAATCCTCACGAGCATCATCCCTGGCACGATCACATGGCATGCGACGATCTAGGGACACCTACACCTCGTCAGACGATACTGCAGCCGATCTAGGGACACCTTCATCTCAACCCGTGTCGTCCGACTCGCTACCTCCAATGCCTCAGTCTAGGTCTTCTGTGTGACCATCATCTCGACAAACAGGCCATCTCGACACTGAGTCTCCCCAAGGATCCGTCTTGCCTCAGTAGTGGCACGAGCTCGTGCCACCTCTAGACGCACCTCCTCAAGCTCGCAAACCTACGTAACCGCACCAAGTCAAAGAAAACCAATATATATATATATACAAAAAAAACTTTCAAAGGGAAAGAATCATACCAGACCCGCCCTCTCTCCAAGAAGGCGCTCAACCGTCGCAGCGGTCACTAGATTAGTAGGCGGCACAGAAGAAACAACAAACGTGGGTGGCTGCAAGGAGAACAAACAAATACATCATGAGACACTATGATGAAAAATAAACTATGCATGCATCAACTAAAACATACCTGAGAAGGAATAGGAGCAGACCCCTGAGGGGGAGCCTCAGGAGCGGAGTCTGGAACGGCCTGCACAGAGAACCAAACAAGCCAACACCAAAATATGTCAGAATAAAATAAAAAAAATAGCCTAAACTGAATTACATTGAACCAGATACTATACCTGACTTTTAAGGCGTAGAGACGCAGCAGTCGCCTCCCTCGCCGGAAAATCCTTAGCGACCCGACGTTGAAATATCACATGATAACAAACTATTAAGAAAAGTGAAACAAATAACATCAATGAACCACTATAATCATACAAACAGAATAAAAGAAAGAAAAAAAACTCACCCGGTGCTCCAGCTCGACCCAAAGATGAGCCATCGCTAGATCCCCCAGACTAGAAGAGGCAACCGAAGAAGGGGAGAATGCCTGAGTAGAAGCCTCGAGACAGAAAGCTCTGCCCTCTGCAAACATCGATAAATGTGCCAAAATTATTAGGGATTCACAAAATACTATACAATTAATAAATCTAACCAAGACACTCACCAATCGGTCAATCTCAGATCGCAGACTGGCCTCCACCTCTCAGCCAGCCTGCTGCTGACCGCGTAACAACTCGATCATCGCCGCATGACTGGCGACCCAATCTCCCTCTCAGACTGGCTAAAATAGAATGAGACACTACAACTATATCAAAATGACTAGAAGATTAAGTCAACATAATACATAAATAATTAAACCAATAAACCTATGCACCAGGAGACGTCAAGTCTCCGCTAGCCGAGCCCCCATCTCATCCTCCAGTCCCCTGGCCTGAGCAACCGAGGAGGCGAGGGAGTGTAACATCTCCTCATCAGGACGAGGAGCACACCCCATCTGCTCCATCGCCCTATGAAGGGCATTCAATGCACCATGGACACCTACCGTGAGATGGCCCTGCTCCAACGCGGCTAGTCTCTCCCTCAATTCCGACGCCGACTCAGGCCAGCCAACTGTAAAAGAACCACTCCCGTGGAAGAGACACGTGAAGAGACGCCCACCACCCAATGCACTAAACCATCTCTCAAACTCTCGTAAATCTACCTCATCACGTGCCCCCGTGACCCTAGTCCCCCCAACTCTAAAATCGGCCATCTGCTCCGCAAAGTTTCGGTTAGGGGGGCCGGTCATCCTCTTCGGCACCCTATGGCGAATCTCCGGAGGGACTCCCTGAGCGAGCCCCAACTGCCGCACCACTCGGGATAGGTGGATCCTCTCCACCTTCTCAAAATAATAAACCCATATTTCAACGTCATATATAGGCCGGCTAGACTGAATCACTGGCACGTCAGCGTCCTCCTTGGCCTCATACAGCCTCCAAATCACCTACAACCTAGTAAGCAAGCCAACCCATTAATAAAGCCTAAAAGCCTAAGTGGCCAAAACAAGACGAAACCAAATTTGCACATAGTAATATATACCTGCCCCTCATGCATATCCTCAAAAAGACTGCACATGGTCTAAAGGTCCGAAGACCAACAGCGACCCCACAACGTTGTCCTCCACACATGCATCCACGAAAATATGAACGTAACCTCCAACAGAACCCATGGACGAAGGAAAGCAAAATGATCGTACACCTAAAACTAGATAAAATAAAAAAGAAATGCTAAATAGTTGCTATAATCAAAAGACCCAAAAAGCAAAGATACTATGACACTGAGTAACTAAAACTCACCTGGAGGAAAGGAAGGAAACCTCTGATCGTCACGATGCCTCGTCCCCGACGATAAAGCTGCTCATAGAGATGCACCAATGTGGCCGCACCCCACGCATAGGCAAGGACCCAATCCAAGTCCCTGGGAACCATTAAAAACAATCCGGTGACACATCCCCGAGTCGAAGAGGAGAAGAGCACCGCACTGAAGAAGTGCATCAAGAATGCACGGGGCACCCTATCCGCAACCAACTCTGGCTCAACCACGGGCTCCCGACCCGCCACCACCACGCAACGCGCCTCATAAGATGCCCCTGGCTCTGAATGACACCTAGGAGGGACAAAGCCACTGGCAAACATATCAAAGAACCAAGTGACTCGAACCACCCCTGGCCCTGATCTACTCGATCTATATGGCACACCCAAAATCTCCTCACACCCATCCAAATAATCTCCCCCCATCCACCCAGTGATCGGCTCACCCTCAAAAGAAAGATTGATGATGCAGACCTAGTCCTCGGGAGTCGACAATAGCATACCAAATAGAAAGAGAAGCGCCTGATGCTCCTCCCTCCACCTCCCCAGAATCGCTGCAATCAGACCATGATCGACCTGAAAGGGCTCCAACTCCAAGATCGACCCGAACCTAAAAGACGCCAGCCGCGCTTGCTAAAACTCCAGCAAGGCATGATACCAAGTATGAGACTCGGTCCATGCCAAGCTGATAGCTAGCTGTGGGGGTGTTGTTGGATTTTCTGAGTTTGTGCTTGCTTTATTGGTTGGTGGTAAAAGTCATTTAAAAATCAAAGAAAGAGTAAAACGGGGGATGGAATCAGCACAACTAAGAAATCCTAGACCTGCAAGATATAGGGTCCATTGTAGCAAGTTTTGATAAGTAAGAGTTTGTCCCACAGGGAAAGGTGATCTACAGCTCCAAAGGAGCCATCTCTAGTAGTCCCTCTAGATCTGACTACAGATCTGGCAGTCCTAAAAGGAGGGGAGTTTAAGGTCACTTATTCTAAGTATTCAAAGGCACTCTAATGTCTAAACTACAAAAAGGGTTGAGAGGATGGATGGAGTGTGGAAAATAAATATAAAAGGGTGAGAAGTATGCTATTGAGCCCAGATCGGAGTTTTATAACTCAGATTCAGATCTGATGTTATAGAAATCCTGTCCAATGGCTACATTATCACCACTGAGGAGAAAGGATTCAACCCATCACTTTGCCATGATTCAACCCTTAAGGTTATAACCTGTCCACTCAAATGGTCACAGACTATCCCATATGGGAACCACAATCCAGGGATGGGTCAAAACATAACAAGTTAATCATTGCAGGCACTATTTCATCCAGGCTACCACCTCAAGAATCCATAGGGAACCTCAACCTCTAAAGCTCTATGTGTGGGGCTAAGGCTGTATAAGACCATGATAGCCCAGACACATAGAACCAGCAAGAGACTAAGTACAACCTTCGATCTAGCTGTCCATTGCTCAAGTGAGGCTACAATGGTCCAGTCACAAGCCTACAATCTATATAACTAGATCAGATCTAATATCTGATGGTGGATCTATACAAATATAGGGGAGTCTGCCTCTGTATAATCTCCCACCAGGCTTCTACAAACTCAGGTGTAAAGAAGAAGGATCCATCTTGGATCGGTGGATTAGAATCACCCTAAGGCTATAATCTGTCCACTTGAATGGTCACAGACTATCCCAGAGGCTATCCTCCTCACGGAGCCCAAGACAAAACAAGAATATCGCTGCTACCACCATGGTCACAAGGCTACCAGCTCAAGCTCCCATGGGGATTTCAGATCTAGTGGGTCCTGTGGTGGGGCAAGGCTGTATAGGACCATGATAGCCCAGACACACAGGTCACTTGGATCTGAATGGCCCTTAGAATCAGTCCTCCATTGCTTTGAAACACAGCCAAAGTAATGGCGGATCACAAGGCAGCAGCCTTGCACAGAGCATCTCACATTCAAACACAAATCCCACAAAGTACAGATCTTATTACAGAACTTCCATTAATCTAGTTCAAAATGCATACAAAGATATAGCCAGCAAGTGCTGGACTGTGGAGAGAAGGAAAAAGAAAAAAAAAACTACTCACAACTACAAAAAGAAAAACAAAACAATCTCAGATCAAGTCTCTAAGAAATGAGATGTGTTCCCAGCTATTCCAGGATGTAGAAAGAAAAGAAAGTCTAAGCTCCTAAACCTAAGCTAAGTGTGGGTATTTATAGCAGTGGTGTGGCGGCACATTAGGGTTAGGAAACCCTAATTTTAATGATGCCACGTGGCCGAATAGTGGTCCTTCAATGCCTTGGGGCACGTGCACAGAGATTTGAGCATGGGAGTGCGTGCCCTAATCGCTGAAAATTCCCAGAAAGTCCTTTGCTGAAGAGATGGAAGTTTGAGGTTCCCAGACTTGTCGCGTGGAAGCTCTTGCTCTTTGCGAGGATGGTTTGGGATTGAAGCTTCAGCCGTCGCGAGGTTGGCTTGGTTTGCTCTTCAGGCAGTCACGAGGTTGAGTAGACATCAGAGCCTCAGATGTCACGGGGTTGGAGCTTAAGCAGTCGCGAGGTAGCTGCATGATCGCTGGGTTGATCTTCGCGAGGACAGATTTGAATAGCAAGAGAACTTCGCGAGCACTTCTCTTGACTGGCCTTCGCGAGTTACCTCGCGAGGCTTTAATGAGTTCTAAACTGTGCGAGGTTCCATGTCTTAACTGATCTTCGCGAGGATGGCATTGCCTTCGCAAGGATGCTTTCTTCTTGAATGGCACGAGAACTGCGCGAGGAGTTCTCTTCTGATAATTGCATCCTGCGGCCACTGCGCGAGGGATCTCCTGAAGCTCTCTCTCCTTAGCCATTCAGAGCAAATTGTGCGAGGTTGAGAGAGGTCTACTTTGAACTGCACGAGACTGCGCGATGTGTTCTACTCTTGGGCTTCGTGATAGCTGCGTGAGTTTATGCTTCTGAAGCTCTTCAGTCAATCATCTGCACGAGAAGTTGTTGTAGAGTCTTGGGAAGCTCAGCTGGACTGCGTGAAGCTCATTTCAGGTCTGGATTCAGAGTCCATCCTTCTGAGGAACTTCTAGTGCCAAAACAGGCTCTTTAGCAGGATTCCTGGCCTTATTTCACTGCTGGTTATTACCTACATAAAACACTTTACAAGGACTTATTAGGTGGTTATGGGTCTAATCAAAGGTTAAGTTAAGGGGTGAAAAGTGGTACTTTTCAGGTCTTAACACACCCCCAAACCTAATCTTTGCTAGTCCCCTAGCAAAGCTACGTTAAACCTACTATAAAATTTAAATGCCACTTTCGTAGGGAGCACGGATACATTTAGCATATGTACCAAGCCTTTTAAAACCCTAGGTGATCCCTAGTGGAGGAGTGAAGTCTCCTGAGGGTTTTCAGTGAAGAGACCCACAAACTTCTTCAATGAAACAGTTAACAAAAGTGCAATATCATCCAGTGAGCAGTCAAGGGGCAGACTTAGTTTACTCTTGAATCAGTAATCATAAAAGAAATTTAATTCATTGGTTGCACAGTAATTTAAACAGCATAAACTTTTCATGACTGCACAGCATTTCCAATTAGTTTACAATCACAGAAAACTGCACAAGTGTGTGCCAGCACTGAGCCCATCCTCAGGTCAAAATTTAAGTTAAGGTCATACATAATGCATTCAAGTTCAGACCCAAAAACTTTGCAGGGCATACTCTCATATGGGTTTTGTTGAGGGGTTCATTTTCTCACAGGCTCAAGAGCAGTTACATCCCCCAAATGGGTCTGTAAGCATGAGCATAGGCAAAGTTCTTAAGTGCTGACATCATTGGCAGTTCCTCACCATAGATTGGATAACTCTTTATCTTCACATGACAGCTCACTCAACTTTTGGATTACAAGGGCTTTTAACTAGGCTGTAATGTGGCTTATGGAGTGGGGTTGAAAGAATGGAGGGTTGAGAAGGGGTTCAAAATTGAGAAATCAGTAGGTGACAGAGGTGATTCATGGCTTCACCTTCTTGAATTCAGCTCCCTTCATCTTCTTTGAAATTTTCAGATTTGAAGTGATCAGTTTCTCCTCTTGATTTTGATTCTCCAATGAAAGTTCCTCTTGACTCCTCCCTTACTCCTCTTCATTATTATTTTTGTTTCCTTTTTTATGGAATTTTCCTCTTTTTATTTTTGTTTTTGCTTTTCAGAAATGCCACCATGTTCTCAGTTATCATACTGCCAGATTTGAGGTATTTCTTCTCCATTCACCTAATGTTGACCATAGCTAGTCCATCTTTAACTTTTTCTCCTTTACCTTCTGAATTCTCAGAGTGAGGGTAGGCTGAAGCAGGTTCATAGGTTTAGGTTCAAGCACTCAGGTGTATTTTGAAGAAATTTAGGATTTAAAGCTCAAAGAGGGTATGGACAAGGGCAGTTGCTTAAGGGTTGGTTTTATTAGGCTCAAACTGTCCAAGAGAAGGCCTTGATCCTTTCCTAAGTCTCATGAGTACTGTCAGTTGTTTCAACTTGGAGTTACCTAACTTCTAGTGAGCACTTATTTCTAGAAGAGATTGCCTTGGTTACTCCTCAAAAGATGGAAAAAAAAATTTTATAGGCCCAATACTCACTGGTTATGGTCTTCCTTTGAACTTTTAAGTATGTCCTCACCTTTTTTTCTCTCTAATGATTCACTAAGTGCTGATACAAGCAAGTTTCCTTGGTGATATTATCATGGAAATGTGGAATATTAAAAGTTTATAATGTCAACAGTTTGCAGAAATTTTAAATTTCTTATTTTCATAATTCTTAAGTGAACAGAGGTCCATTTCCATATTACTTAGATGAGTTTGCTACACTTAGGTTAACTATTCCATTGGCAAGGTCTGCCTGCCACACCCCCAAACCTATGAGGAGCAGTATCCTCACTGGTTCAAAAGTGTCTGTGCAGCAGATTATTAAAGCATAAAAGATCAGAACAAGAACCAAAACAACCAAGAATATAGAACTGCACACAATATCTGAAAAAGAAAATTTCATTAAAACTATATATATAAAAAAAAGAAAATTACAAAAAAGGAGGAAGAAAGGAGAGAGGGATCAGGGGTGAGGGGGTTGAGAAGGTGGGGGAGGGGGTGGAGTGGAGGGGGCAGGAAATGGTTCTATCTTTTGCTTTTTCTTCTGCGGCTGGAGCTTTTCCTCCTCCTCCTTAGCCAGGATTTGCATAACCTCCTCGTACTCATCCCAGAGGGGTTGTAGGGGATCCGGCTCTTTGGGTGGTGGCGGGTCTAACCACATCGGGTAGAACTTGTTAGGTAGCGCATTCGGTTTGTCATCTGCCATGGTTAGGATTAGGGAAGGACCGCTAGGGTGAGAGGAGAAAGGATGCGATGAATATGAAAGGGGCTCCCTGTGTATTTAAAGACGAGGATGGTGGAAGATGAAACGGTTGAATAACATCCAAGTCGTCATAATTAATTGAGAGTGAGTTGGGAAACGTCAAGTCCCAGCAATCAGTGTGGGAAATGACAAATGCATTAGACTCGCACAGCTGGGTAAGGGGATCACGAGATAACTGAATCGCGCGATTATGGAAGTTGAAGCTTGAAGTGTGCGAGAGACTCTGTAGCATTGAAGCTCGCGACAGCGAAAGAAATGGTCTATGCAAATTGCGCGAGAGCTTCCCAAATCACAATTTGAAATGCGCAAGGGCTTAGTGCCAAACAGGGGCAATACAGTTAGTGCAGCCTACTCATCAAAAATATTCAAATAATATGCATTCAAATTCAAAAATCAGCAATTCACAGAAGAAGAAGAATAAATCCTACCCATCCCACCTGAACTCTATCCAGCTCAACGCAATCAGCCTCCACACAACCACTAAAATTTCCTAAAACTTATGGAAGAAATAAAAGTAGTATAGTACAACATGGACACAACTATGGGTCAGGTAGATGTAGGGGTCCCATGAAAATGAATAGTGGTCATAGGGTCAGCAGGTTGTTCAATGCAAGGTTTAAGCCTCTGACCATTCACTTTGAAGGTCCTCCCAGATTTGGGATCCTTGACTTCCACAGCACCAGATGGGGAAACATTTAAGATAACATAGGGGCCTTCCCATCTGAATTTTAATTTGCCAGGAAAGAATTTTAGTTTGGAGTTGAATAACCAAACCTTACCACCCGGTTCGAGGCTTTTTCTCAGCAAGCACTTGTCAAAGAAAGCTTTGGACCGTTCCTTGTAGATCCTGGCATTAGTGTAAGCATCCATCCTCAGCTCATCCAATTCAGACAGTTGCAATGACCTGTGATGACCAGCAGAAGTTAGGTCCAATAAGCCTTGTGTTCTAACTCTACTGGGAGATGGCAAGCCTTGCCAAAGACCAGCTTGAATGGGGACATTCCAATGGGAGTCTTATAGGCAGTCCTATAAGCCCACAGTGCATCATTGAGCTTATCAGCCCAATCTTTCCTGTCAGTCCTAACTATTTTCTCAAGGATGTGCTTGATCTCCCTATTAGAAATTTCAACTTGCCCACTTATTTGTGGGTGGTAGGGAGTAGCAATCCTATGGGTCACAGAATATTTCTTGAGCAAGCTCTCGAAATTCCTGTTGCAGAAATGGCTACCCCCATCACTGATAATAGCTCTAGGGGTTCCAAATCTTGAGAAAATGTTCTGCTTTACAAATTTGAGGACCACCTGGTTATCATTGGTTCTTGTGGCAATGGCTTCTACCCATTTGGAAATATAGTCCACTGCCACTAAGATGAAATAGTAACCATTAGAAGGAGGAAAGGGGCCCATGAAGTCTATTCCCCATACATCAAAAAGTTCTACAACAAGGATGGGCTGTAAAGGCATTGAATTTCTTTTAGACAGCCCTCCTAATTTTTGACATCTCTCACATGCCTTGCAGTGTGTGTATGCATCTTTGAATAAGGAAGGCTAGTAAAAACTACACTGCAGGACCTTGTCAGCTGTTTTTCTCCCACTAAAGTGGCCTCCACAGGCATTTTCATGGCACATGGCCAGAATACTAGGGATATCACTTTCGGGAACACATCTTCGGATGATTTGGTCTGTACAGTCCTTATATAGGCAAGGTTCCTCTCAGAAAAAATACTTGACCTTTGAGAAAAATAGGTCTTTGTCCATTTTGGTCCAGTGGGGAGGAATCTTTCCTATAACTAGATAATTGACAATGTGTGCAAACCAAGGGACTAAGGATTGGATGGCAAATAATTGCTCATCCGGGAAGGCATCATTTGTAGGGCCATCCAGGCAATTCTCCAAGATAATTATGGACAAGTGGTCAGCCACCACATTTTCCACACCCTTTTTGTCCTTGATTTCGATGTCAAACTCCTGTAGCAGGAGTATCCATCTAATCAGCCTAGGCTTAGCATCTTTCTTGGACAGTAGGTACTTCAATGCTGAATGGTCAGTGAAGATTACAGTTTTAGATCCTAGTAGGTAGGCTCTAAATTAGTCAACAGCATAAACCACTGCTAGAAGCTCTTTCTCAATTGTGGTATAGTTCAGCTGAGCTTCAGCAAGTGATTTGCTGATATAAGCAATGACCACAGGTAGCTTATCTTTTCTTTGGCCCAAAATAGCACCTATTGCCAAGTCTGATGCATCACACATCAGCTCAAAAGGTAGGGTATAGTCTGGTGTTTGGAGTACAGGGGAAAAGGTGAGGCATATTTTCAATGTTTCAAAAGCCTTAAGACAGTCAGCAGAAAAGTCAAAGGGCACATCCTGACAGAGTAGGTGGCACAATGGCTTGGCAATTTTGCTGAAGTCCTTAATGAACCTCCTATAAAATCCCGCATGCCCCAGGAAGGATCTGATTTGCTTGACTATTTTGGGAGGGGGCAAATTGGCAATGAGGTCCACTTTGGCCTTGTCTACCTCAAGCCTTCTTTAGAGACTACATGGCCCAACACAATGCCTTGTGTTACCATAAAGTGGCTCTTTTCTCAGCTTAACACCAAATTGGTCTCCTCACATCTTTACAAAACTAGGCTGAGGTGTTGTAGACACTGGCCAAAGCTGTCCCCATAGACAGAAAAAATCATCCATAAAAATCTCCAAAAACTTGTCAATCATATCAGAGAATATGGCATACATACACCTTTGAAAAGTGGCTGGCGCATTACAAAGTCTAAAAGGCATCCTTCTGTAAGCAAAGGTGCCAAAAGGACAGGTAAAGGTGGTTTTCTCTTGGTCTTGAGGATGCACAGGGATTTGGTTGTACCCTAAGTACCCATCAAGAAAATAGTAAAAAGCTTTTCCAGCCAATTTGTCCAAAATTTGATCAATGAAGGGGAGAGGGAAATGATCCTTTCTGGTTTTAGAGTTGAGCTTCCTATAATCAATGCACACTCTCCAGCCAGTGGTCTCCCTGGCTGGCCTCAACTCTCCAGTTTCAGTCTTAATCACTGTTATGCCAGATTTCTTGGGCCCCACTTGGATAGGTGCCACCCAATGAGAATCAGAGATGGGGTAAATCACCCCTCCATCTAGCAATTTAATGATCTCCTTGAGGAGCACCTCCTACATGTGAGGATTTAACTTCCTCTGCATTTCCCTGGAGGGTAGTGCTCCCTCCTCAAGATGAATCCTATGCATGCAGATTGATGCATCTATTCCTCCCAGATCGGCAATGGTCCAACCAATTGCCTTCTTGCGCTTCCTCAAAACTGTTAGTAATTCCTCTTCCTGCTCATTGGTAAGGGAGGAAGAGATAATCACAGGAAGCTTATCACCTTTCTCAAGGAAGGCATATTTTAATGTTTCTGAAAGCTTCTTGAGTTCCAGAACAGGGGCTTGTTGGGTGGACGGCAAAATTGGTGCATTGGAGGTTGGAGGAAGAGGCAGCAATGTAGGTTTCTAATTGGAATGTTGCACTGAGCCCACAGAAGACTTCAATATGGTCATGTCTTTTGATACCACATCTGGGCTCTCTTCCTCCACCATGTCCCAAATTTTAACTAAATTCCTGACAATGTTGCCCCACTCCAGAAGAGTGGGCAATTCTTCTTCTACAATTTCCTCTAGTACATCCACTGCAAAGCTCTCCTCATTGTCCATCTGAGGGTACTTTGCACTGTTGTACACATTCAGCTCAACTTTCATATGTCCAAAAGTTACCTCCATTACTCCAGGCATGCATTGAATGCATGCATTGGCAGTGGCCAAGAAAGGCCTGCCCAATATAACAGGTATGGGATTTGGGCTATTGCTGCACCCCATGTCCAAAACTAAGAAGTCAGCAGGGTAGAAAAACTTATCCACTCCTACTAAGACATCCTCAACCATTCCCAGAGGTCTCCTCTCAGACCTATCGGCCATCATTAGCACAATGGGGGTAGCTTTCAGCTCCCCCAAACCTAGTTGCAAATATACACTGTATGGCAATAGGTTAACACTGGCTCCAAGGTCTAAAGGGCTTTTCCAATTGTATGGTCTCCAATTACGCAGGGAATAGTGGGTATCCCTGGATCTTGCAACTTCTCAGGCATTGATATGTTAAATACAGAATTCACTGTATCAGTTGCAAAGACCTTTTTGGACACATGGCCTCTAGCCTTTCTCTTTTGAGTGTAGAGGTCTTTCAGGAACTTTGCATAGGCTGGGACTTGTTTAATTGCCTCAAGCAGGGGTAAATTGATTTTCACCTGCCTGAAGGTCTCCATCTGGGCATTCCCTTTATCAAAAGGGACAGGACCATCCAAAGCCTGAGGAAATGGCAGCTGAGGTACTGCTGGTTCCTCAACTGCTAGCCCATGACTACACTTCTGTTTCTTTCTTTTTTCATGTTTTTCTCCCTGCTGAGGCTCAAGTACAGCCTCTTTATTTTTCTCCTGCTGCAAGGTGGCAGGCACTTCTTGGCTTTGTGGTCCAACAACATCTATATCATGATCATTTGCATCATCTGTGGAAATGGCCTCTGCTGGTCTGTTACCCACCTGGTTGTCTACTAGCCTGCCAGACCTTAGGGTAGTGACAGCATTGGTGTCCTCAAACTTTGAGGAAGCTTCCTCAATTAAAAATTGACCCTTGGGGTTAGCAATTAGCTGGCAGGGCGACCTACCTTCATCTCTCCTAGCCAAGGCATTTGACATTTGGCTTATCTGTTCTTCCATTTTCTAGAGGCTCTGACCATGAGAGTCCACAGTCTGAGCCAAGGATCCCAGGTTTTGCAATGAAGTCAAGACCTGGTCCTCAAAGGAAACATTTCTTGGTTGAGAGTGGGGTAAGACCAACTGATTTTATTACTGATGGGGCTGCTGATGGTGCTGGAAGTTAGACCTAGGGGCATTCCCTTGATTGAACTGCTGTTGTGGTCTTTGTGGTAAGGCCAACATTTGCTAGGGCTGCATGTAGTTTTCTTGCCTCCACCTCAGATTTGGGTGGTCTCTCCATTGGTAACTAGAATTTTGGTGCTGGTATCCATATGGTTGCCTGTTGTAGCCCCCAGATTGTTGCTGGCCATAAGATTGAGCAGCAGCAACATGTTCCAAAACCAATTCAGGAAATTTCCCTGCAGATGGGCATTCCTCCACTGTGTGCTGTGGGGACTGGCATGTCAGACATGCCTCCGCCACATGAGCAGCCCTTTTGGGTTGCATCACAGTCAATAATTTATCAAACTTCATAGAGAGGTTTGCCATCTACAGCTGCAGGTCATTGTTTCGAGACACCTCATAAACTTTTTCTCTTGAACCAGCAGCAAGCCCCACCTTTGACTCAATTTCCTGACCAGTTCTTGCCAGGGATGGCTTTTGAAAAGCATTCTCACTAATCACCTTAAACAATACTCATGCCTCCTCAGCAGTCTTGTGCATGTAGGATCCACCACAAGAGGCATCGACCATATCTCTATTTTTCTCATCAATCCCATTGTAAAAGCTACCACTTTGGGATCTTGTGGTGGGGGCATTGTTTGAGCATTTCTTTAAACCTATCCCAGGACTTGTTAGAATCCTCAGTCGGGGATTGAGCAAAAGCAAGAATCTCTTTCCTCAACTGGCTAGTTTTGGTCTCAGGGAAGAACTTGGTCAGGAACTTAGTCTGCAGGTCTTTCCATGAAGCAATGCTATTGTTGGGAAGAGTGGTCAACCAGGTACTGGCCCTATCCTTCAGAGAGAAGGGAAAGAGTCTGAGCCTAGTAGCCTCAGGTCCCAAGCCAGTGATATTAAAAGTGGTGCACAAGGCCAAGAACTGGTCAATATGCTTGTAAGGGTCCTCCTTGCTAAGCCCATGGAAAGAGGGCAGCATCTGGATGATTGAAGTTTTTATTTCATAGTTTCCCTGAACATCAGGGAATTCAATGCTAAAAGGAGAGTTATAGTCATCCGGAGCATTCAACTCCTTGAGGGTTCTGGGTTGTTTGTCACAGATTCACTTGGGGGCTCTCCTGTGGTGTGCCTGTCTCTTCTAAGTCTCCTTCCCCTTTCTAACTCAGGGTTAAGAGGCTCTAAAGCAGGGTTGAGAGATCTCCTCCCTAGCATACAAGCACACCAACAGCAAGGAAAGCTTCTTATAGGCACATTGCAAAAGAATATTTGTACAATTAGCAAATTTGTCTAACTAGTTTACAGCTATTCAAAGAATATATTTAAAACTATCCTAGATACTGCTAGAAAATTTTTTAAGAAAGATAAACAGAGCTTTAAAAGTCAGAGAGTTTACAAACAAAGGTAGCTAAGCTCCAATTGCAGTCCAATTGTCCTTCACTACTGCTGTCTAGATCTGCAAGAAAGGTTCAAAATTATGTCAGCAGTATCAATTATTCACATTTGCAAAGAATACTAAGAATACAAAAACTAAGGGTCTACTAATAGATCATCTTTCCCCGGCAGCGGCGCCAAAAACTTGTTGTTGGATTTTCTGAGTTTGTGCTTGCTTTATTGGTTGGTGGTAAAAGTCATTTAAAAATCAAAGAAAGAGTAAAACAGGGGATGGAATCAGTACAACTAAGAAATCCTAGACCTGCAAGATACAGGGTCCATTGTAGCAAGTTTTGATAAGTAAGAGTTTGTCCCACAGGGAAAGGTGATCTACAGCTCCAAAGGAGCCATCTCTAGTAGTCCCTCCAGATCTGACTACAGATCTGGCAGTCCTAAAAGGAGGGGAGTTTAAGGTCACTTATTCTAAGTATTCTAAGGTACTCTAATGTCTAAACTACAGAAAGGGTTGAGAGGATGGATGGAGTGTGGAAAATAAATATAAAAGGGTGAGAAGTATGTTATTGAGCCCAGATCAGAGGAGTTTTATAACTCAGATTTAGATCTGATGTTATAGAAATCCTGTCCAATGGCTACATTATCACCACTGAGGAGAAAGGATTCAACCCATCACTTTGCCATGATTCAATCCTTAAGGTTATAACCTGTCCACTCAAATGGTCACAGACTATCCCATAGGGGAACCACAATCCAGGGATGGGTCAAAACATAACAAGTTAATCATTGCAGGCACTATTTCATCCAGGCTACCAGCTCAAGAATCCATAGGGAACCTCAACCTCTAAAGCTCTATGTGTGGGGCTGAGGCTGTATAGGACCATGATAGCCCAGACACGTAGAACCAGTAAGAGACTGAGTACAACCTTCGATCTAGCTGTCCATTGCTCGAGTGAGGCTACAATGGTCCAGTCACAAGCCTACAATCTCTATCACCAGATCAGATCTAACATCTGATGGCAGATCTATACAAATATAGGGGAGTCTGCCTCTGCACAATCTCCTACCAGGCTTCTACAAGCTCAGGTGTAAAGAAGAAGGATCCATCTTTGATCTGTGGATTAGAATCACCCTAAGGCTATAATCTGTCCACTTGAATGGTCACAGACTATCCCAGAGGCTATCCTCCTCACGGAGCCCAAGACAAAACAAGAATATCGCTGCTACCACCATGGTCACAAGGCTACCAGCTCAAGCTCCCATGGGGATTTCAGATCTAGTGGGTCCTGTGGTGGGGCTAAGGCTGTATAGGACCATGATAGCCCAGACACACAGGTCACTTGGATCTGAATGGCCCTTAGAATCAGTCCTCCATTGCTTTGAAACATAGCCAAAGTAATGGCGGATCACAAGGCAGCAGCCTTGCACAGAGCATCTCACATTCAAACACAAATCCCACAAAGTACAGATCTTATTACAGAACTTCCATTAATCTAGTTCAAAATGCATACAAAGACATAGCCAGCAAGTGCTGGACTATGGAGAGAAGGAAAAAGAAAAAAAAAACTACTTACAACTACAAAAAGAAAAACAAAACAATCTCAGATCAAGTCTCCAAGAAATGAGATGTGTTCCCAGCTATTCCAGGATGTAGAAAGAAAAGAAAGTCTAAGCTCCTAAACCTAAGCTAAGTGTGGGTATTTATAGCAGTGGTGTGGCGGCACATTAGGGTTAGGAAACCCTAATTTTAATGATGCCACGTGGCCGAATAGTGGTCCTTCAATGCCTTGGGGCACGTGCACAGAGATTTGAGCATGGGAGTGCGTGCCCTAATCGTTGAAAATTCCCAGAAAGTCCTCTGCTGAAGAGATGGAAGTTTGAGGTTCAGAGCTTCGCTAGGTAGCCATTATTTCCCAGACTTGTCGCGTGGTAGCTCTTGCTCTTTGCGAGGATGGTTTGGCATTGAAGCTTCAGCTGTCGGGAGGTTGGCTTGGTTTGGTCTTCAGGCAGTCGCGAGGTTGAGTAGACATCAGAGCCTCAGATGTCGCGGGGTTGGAGCTTAAGCAGTCACGAGGTAGCTATGCGATCGTTGGGTTGATCTTCGCGAGGACAGATTTGAATAGCGCGAGAACTTCGCCAGCACTTCTCTTGATTGGCCTTCGCGAGTTACCTCGCGAGGCTTTAATGAGTTCTGAACTGCACGAGGTTCCATGCCTTAACTGATCTTCGCGAGGATGGCATTGCCTTCGCAAGGATGCTTTCTTCTTGAATGGCACGAGAACTGCGCAAGGAGTTCTCTTCTGATAATTGCATCCCGCGGCCACTGCGCAAGGGATCTCCTGAAGCTCTCTCTCCTTAGCTATTCAGAGCAAACTGCGCGAGATTGAGAGAGGTCTGCTTTGAACTGTGCGAGACTGCGCGATGTGTTCTACACTTAAGCTTCGCGAGAGCTGCGCGAGTTTATGCTTCTGAAGCTCTTCAGTCAATCATCTGCGTGAGAAGTTGTAGAGTCTTGGGAAGCTCAGCTGGACTGCACGAGGCTCATTTCAGGTCTGGATTCAGAGTCCATCCTTCTGAGGGACTTCTGGTGCCAAAACAAGCTCTTTAGCAGGATTCCTGGCCTTATTTCACTACTGGTTATTACCTACATAAAACACTTTACAAGGACTTATTAGGTGGCTATGGGTCTAATCAAAGGTTAAGTTAAGGGATGAAAAGTGATACTTTTCAGGTCTTAACAGGGGGCTCCTACCAAACGAAACACAAGCAAAAAATAAAATAAGACTAGCACACCTACCTATGATATAAAACAGGCAGATCTACTGAAAGTAAATAAAGTATATCAAGATAAGAAATAACAATTCACAACAGGTATGCAAAATATGATAATAATAACAAAACAGAAACATGACCTATCCCTAGACACAATCATGATGCATGAGTGAGCACACAATCAATAATCAATGCAGGTTCGACATAAATTAAAAAGGTTTCAAGATCCTAATAAATCTATGTCATGACCTAAGTGCCTAGAAAAGCGAAGGAACTCTTGCTCATAGGGTACCTACCTGGCCTCGAGCGAAGAAATCCTCCAATGGGAGGTGTGTGCGAGCCTGACGCTCCTCACCCTAATACTCCTCAGTCTCATCCTCAGCTCTCTCACCCTCCTCCTCAACCCTCTCACCCTCACCCTCAGGCACACCCTGATCAATCTCAGGTACCTCCTCCCTGACCACCACCTAGTCACCCTCGAGTACCTCCTCCCCGACTATCTCCCTGACATCCTCCTCCACGATAATGGCACCAGTCTGAGCCTCGAAAGACTCACCGATCTTTGTCGCTAGCATCCCCTCTAACTCAGAGATAGTAGGATCATGTCTACCACCACCCTCAGACTCTATCCTAGAAGAAAGAGCTCAAAAAACTAGAAAGAGCGGAAGAAACGGTGTCTGAAACGGACGATCGGATCGTAAGATATCGCGAAAATATGAAAACTAGAGCCTAGGGAAACAAGGGAACAGAGAATCCTAGACTAAAATGGATAGCGTAGGAAAATGAAAATTATGAAGTATATATAGAGCGCACTCGAATCGCGCGTGTAAACTCACGTGCTCAATCGAATTACTCACCATAATTCCTGCGCTTAATTTGAATCAAACGACAGGTCTCGAGCGTGTAAACGGATCATCGCCTGCTCAAACTAACCCGACGCCCCGATTGCGCGCTGCGTATTAGACGCGTAATCGCATAGAGCGCCCGCTCCAAGGTGCGTGAATGCCAAAGGTCACTTGCACAGTGGCCAGGCACTGCCCCAATCTCGCGCAGCTTGAGATGCGTTTAATTTGGTTTAATGACTGATCACTGAAGCGCAATGATCCTCCGATGCCCTGAAACACGCGCGACCATTTCAGCGTGCAATTTAATCTCGCGCCCAGAGTGAACTGCGTAATTCACTAGGAAAACAAATATATATACCCAGACAACAGGTCTACAGGCCTAAATTAGGATATTTTCGACACTGATTACCAACCTAAACTACGCCCTTACTAAGACCAATCTGAAAACACTCCTAACTTAGAAAATATATACCCCTAAAGCTTTAAAACAAATGCCCCCCATCACATACGGACCTAAACTTAAACCGAAAATGCTCCCAACATGCCCCAAAACAAACAAAACAAAATGAATAAACTGAATCAAACCAAACATAAACAAATGAACATCACACTCCAAACAAATAAAGTAAGCTACATAGTCAACCAAACCAAAAGTTTACTAAATAACCACAAATGGAATTAAAAACATGATCACTTCATAAATAGATAAAATAATTACAAATCACACCGAGGGCATACCCTCTGAATATATAACTTAAAATGAAAAATTAAAATCAGCACGTTCAAGCAATGCCCAAATCCGAATTTATTCGGGAAACTAGAAATCTCGAGAAGCCCGGAGGAGGAACACACCCTGGACGAATTCTGACAATGACAACCCCTCCTCACCCCAAGCTGGTAGAAAAGAAAGAGTAGCTCACGGAAAGCCACCCAGGACCCGCGGGATCCACCTATGGGAGCTCACCTTGGAAAGCATAATGAGGAGCAACTAACACTGAACCCGCAGAGCCTACCAAGGAAAAATAGGCATCGGTCACGAGAACTCTGACCCCGCCTTATCCTTGGGTTTCCTTTCTACCACGTTCTTCTCTTCCATCTCCTCTCCCAATGGGGTGACACTTCGAGTTGGATTAATAGCACCAATCCTAGCATCACCCCGAATTCTCAATCCGATCCATTCTCGATAATCCGTTTAATAATCATAACTCTTCGGGTTCAATACCCAGGATACGAAATAGAAAGGAAGAAAAGATATTAATGAATAAAAAGAATGCCCTAGATCACAAACAAGATGCCCCCAAAACTTTTAATCCCAAACTTGAAACAAAATTCAAAACAAAAAACCCAGAGCTTTTGACTCACACTATATATAAATTATACCTCCTAAATCACAGAATGACAAGTGTCACATTTTAAAAGCCTTATAATCAAATTAAACTAAACCAAACACATACCCCCTGAAAGACCACAATTCATGACCAACCTAGATGAACCAGTAATCACACAACACTTACTCCTCCAAAGAAATACAAAGCCAAAGCAAAGTAAACAAGCCAATTGGATTCAAACACATTACACCAATCTAGAAATTTTAATTCTAAATTCACACAATTCATACAATTAGCATCTCAAATCAAATAAAAGACAAATAAAATACCTTAAACTTTAAACAAAACAAAAACAAAACAAAAAAAAAATCCCTAAAATGAGACCTTGACTTGTTTGGACCACACAAAAAAATGCCTCCAACAAACCCCAATAGAATCAAGTAAACCCTCTAAGCAAAACTCAGTAAAATAAATTAATAAATCCAGAGTAAACATAAAACTCTAAGCTAAGTCAAATCCTAAAACAAATCTTTAATAAATCACACAAATCAAATAGGCTTGACTAATCCATTAATAAGTTTAAACAAATAAATAAGTACAATAAACAAAAACACAAAAAATAACCTTTTTATTCATAACTTAAAAATTTTACAAGTGTCACCGGAGGCATACCCCTCTTAAACTTATCACCCAAAACAAAACCTAAAACCTAACTTACAACCCAAAACGAAAACTAGAGACCCGAAACGAACACTAAGCGAGAAGCAGAGTGCCCAATCGGAGCGTCAAAAGGAGTAGCGCCTGGCTTGGAGCATCCAATCGAAGGCTTCATATGCAGGATTGGTTAGGGAGCACATCCCTCCACTTGTAACCCTTCTCTTCCTCCATCTTCACCGCCTCCGCTATCGTCTCCTCTACGCTGCCTTCACTGCTCCCTGAAAGGGATCTATGTGAAGACTAGCGTCCTCCTTCCCAATACCGCCCATTCCCAGGATAATGTCGTCCCCAAGCATCGCCTCAGGATGAAGATCACGTGAAATCATGAATATAGGAAGAAACAATATCTCAATCAGACGGTTAGACCTCTCGATATCACTAAAACACGAATTTTAGAGCACAAAACATTTAGAGAAAGTAAAACTCGAGATTAAACTCGAGATACAAAACAAATGAAGACTCCCTCGCTTATATAGAGTACGGACTTAATCATGCACCAGAACACGTGCGCTTAACTCCGTCACACACAAACTATAAACCACGCAACCCTATTAAACGACTCATGCACACCGCGCAATACGAAAGGTCGCCCGACAATGACCTGGTGACGCTCTGATCACGCACTAACTATAAACTGTGCAACTCTATTAAACGATTCACGCACGCTGCACAATACGAATGGTTGCCCGCATAGTGACCTGGTGACGCCCCAATCACGCGCCCACTATAGATCGCGCAACCCTATTAAACGACCAACTCACATCACGCAATATGAAAGGTCGCCTGCACAATGACCTGGTGACACTTCAATCACACGCTATGGTTAAAGCGTGTAATCCAATCACACGCATACACTCACACATGTAAATGACCCTTTTCGAACCCCTTTAGACCCTTAATCGCACGATCAAAAATAGGCACGCAATCAGATTGAGCGACCGTTATTAGGCGCATAATACCTTACTTTACACAAAATTATACATCTTCACACCTTTTAATCCCATCTCAGTCAAAATTCTCTGGTCCCATCACGTAGCCTCACAGGCTGTTCAGAGAGAAAGCGGGGCAACCACTCACCCTTCCCCCATCATGTAACCTTATAGGAAACCTTGACCGCACTCCTGGTCCCACTGCGACAAGACATACATCCCTTATTGCGACCCTAGCACTTTCCCTCATCCCATCATGATCCCACCAGAGAAGGAGAACCCCATCGAATAACCCCGTCACGCATGTCCCATCACGATAAGATGCACACATACGATGTCATCCCAATAATTCATGCTCACTAACCTAAATCAGTTATGCCACCACACATCCCATCGTGAAAAGTCAAAAGAAAACCTTTCCAATACTCAGGCACATAACCAAAGCCAAAGATGAAGCCAATCACTGCGCAACCAGAACCTAAGCTCATATAACCCAAGATCTGCCAAAGAAAGAAACATGACGCATCTATCACACAAATATCCCATCAACACCCCATCACAAACATCACTACCCGAAACATCCAGGCACAACCCTGCCACACACTCATGAATATGTCCCCTCACGAGCCAACTATAACTCGTCCTCACCACGAACATGCCTCATCGCGACACAGGAACCTCATCCGATCTTATAACCCCGACATCAATCACACCTCCTCGAGATCCTCATCATGAAACCTCGAACAAAGTCGAACCTCCTAAAAAAAAAGGGGGGGAGTCCCGTTGCTAACTATGCTCCACCAATGTCCCATCGTACACCACAATCGAGTCCCATCACGACATCACTATCCGAAAAGCTTCGATAGCACCTGCCACGCCATATGCTAAAAGGGAGAAAGCTCGACCACGTCCCGTCGCTAAAGCAAAGAGCCCTCCTCCCGAAGTCCTCGCCACGTAAAAGTTGCTAGACACCACCACCGCAGGAATGCATGAAGATTTGAGACTCCTCCCATGTCCTATCACACCCGACCAATGCCAAGTTCCATCACGAACATCTCGTCAGAATCCCCACGTCCCACCGGACTCATCTCCAACACACACCCTAAGAAAGGAATATCATCGATGTCCCATCACGACATCACCTCCCCAAGACATTGTATCACAGTAATGGCTGCCAAGACCCTGCCACACCAGACATCATGAGAGAAGAAATCTTCTAAAAGATCCTATCACGATATCACTGTGGCAACCCCTCACAAGTTACACACAATTCAGGTAAGTATCACCCCCAGGTAAGTACTATCCTCTTCTCTTTTACTTGATATTTCTTCTAAAAAATATAGTTAGCTATGATTAAATCCAAATGTTTTCAAAACCCATCTCTCTCGACCCGCGAACCACTGTAGTCCTCCCATAAGAGATGATCATTAGTATTCATCAAGAAGGTTAGACAGAGTAGCCGGCACGCCAAGTGTCGTCTTGGCAACCACATAAACGGTTGGGTCCACAAATCTTGTACTGGTGGATCTGCTCAGCGACATCTCGGAAGCCACGTTTCTTGAAGATTTACCACCGAATTGATCTTAAGTTATATTTTCCAAAATTTTAAAAAAAAAATTCTCTTACTTCCAAAATGCAAAAAAAAACTTACTTCTAAAACCAAAACCGCAAACAAACAAACAAACAAAAAAGAAACCAAAATAAAAATAAATAAAGAGACCCCTTTACCTACCAAAATTCATTTCAACTACCAGCCCAAACTGGCCATTCCCCTGGGAAACTGAACAATGAGTATATTTAATCTGAGAGCTTACAAACGCCTATTGGAAAAGGAACGTCTGACACGCATTGGTGTGAGCAATGACGCACCCGGTCTGACGTGACTTGTAAAAGCCTTCGACATTATAATGCATTTTATTATTGGTCCCTGGACCTTATTTATGGATATTTGTATGACGCCCCCCGATACCTCGACTGCGTCATATCCCTCTATTTGACTGCCCCTTGTAGCAGGTCGCGATATGCGGTGGGATGCCCCTTGCACCCACATATTAGGATATGGTGATTCTCTTTTCTGTTTGACTGTCACTCGTAGTAGGTTGCATTACACGACGGGATGGCCCTTGCACCCGCGGAATAGGATACGCTAACTTCCCCCATTGACTGTCTATGATAGTGGGTCGCGATACGCGATGGGATCACTTGCATCCACGGCATCAAATATGCCTTTCGATAGCTACCACTAGGCCCCCAAATGCTCCATTTTAGCTTGTGCTGATAGATAAGAAAGCCAAGCATATCATGTCAACATCCCCAATTCACATTTGTGATTTCCTAAGAGAACCGAAAAGGCACCTCGAACTTCTTCGACGCGTTCTTACTCCACAAGAGCGCACCGAAGATGGGCATCTGTACACACCCCCATTTTGCCCTCTCATAATATATAAATTTGTTCGGTCAACCTTTGACCTCGCCCATGACTTGTCATAAAGGTCTTACGTTCTCTAAAAGTTTTACAACCTTAATGTGGGACCATATACTGAAATAATAGTATATGGCTGAACACAGACTAAAACAATAGCTCTGTGGCTTAGGCCCGATTACCTTAATATGGGACCATATACTAAAATAAAAATATATGGCTGAACACAGGCTGAAATAATAGCTTTGTGGCTCAGACCCCATAACCCTAACGTGGGAACTATGTACTGAAATAATAGTACATGATTAAATGCAAGCTAAAATAATAGCTCTATGGCTCAGATCCCAACGTAGGAAGACTATACACTAAAATAATAGTATATAGTCAAAATATGGACTAAAACAATAGTCTAACATTTCAGACCCTTTGACCCTAACGTGGGAACCATGCACTAAAATAATAGTACATGGCTGAACACAGGCTAAAACAATAGCTCTATGCCTCAGGTCCTAACATAGAGAGACTATATACTGAAACAATAGTATATAGTCGAAATGTAGGCTGAAATAATAGTCTAGCATTTCAGACCCGGCCCGGACCTGGACAACCCCGAATTACGCACCTCAAACCACGCGCTCAATTCGATTACACACAAAACCACAAACGCGCAATCCGTCCCCTTTCAAACCAGACTTTCTTTCCCCATACCACATCGAGACTCGATCATGTGCCCCACATGGCACGCAAGATCGAATTGAGCACCCTATCACTGGCGCGCATTTGGCCTACACCCGACCTAGCCTCACAGTCCTTAACCCCAAGCTTCCTCGATTAAGAACTTTAGACGAAGGATTTAATCGGATTGCGCACTCCCCACCAAGCACACAATTAGTCCTAGCATGGTTAGAACTAGGAACTCAGCTGAACCAGTCAGTCGATCGCTCACTAAGTCGGTGACCTACTCAAAGCGATTAAGCTCCGAAAAACTGGCACGTAATTTATTTAAGCACCTGAAACAGGGCGCGTAATTGGAGAAAAACCCATAAAAGCTTTTTTTAATTCAGCCCAAGGGGCCGAATCTTTTTTTTGGGTTTTTCAGAAACTAGAGTGACTGAAAAATTTAGAGAACAAAACGAACACAGAGAGAGACCAAGCAATAACTTCGAACTTCGAATTCCGAGATCCCTCCCTGCAGCCCCGGCCTTAGGTAAGAATTTAGTTCAGTTTCCAACCTTAGTTTAGTTCTTAGATTTAAGTTTTTTTTAGCTTTAATTATTAATATTGAATTTTCAGTCTTAGACCGTAGCACCCTTTTTTAGACCGTAGTTTTTTATCTGTAGTTCTAGTTCTCAATTTCTAGAACCAGCCCTTAATCTGACAGCCTAATTCATCGACCTTAGACTTTAATTTTATTCTAAAATCTTAATCTCCAATCCTATCATTAATTTCTGGTTCAAGTTCATAGTTTCTAAAACCATTCCTTAATCATACGGCCTGATTTTTTTATTTCAGTCCCGAATTCAGTCCGTAGGATTTAAATTCAATTTTTAACTAATTTTTAGTATAATATTTCTAAAATCCTAATTTATAATTTAGTTCTCTTAATTTCTAGTTTCCAAATTTAATCCATAATTATAGTCCAAATTGCCGACTTCAAAAAATTCTAAAAAAATATAATATTATAATCTGAAATTCAAGTTGTTTTAATCCCAGCCACCCGATTTGCCCAAGGGAACTTGCAGAGGGTACTCGGGAGTGAGGCCAATCCTCCTTAGCATAGCGGGCCCAAAACCCCTTTTTCTCAGATTTTTAGAATTAATTAATTGCTTTAATTAGCTTTTTTAGTATGATTAATTAGTTGCTTTAATTAAACTTTAGTATAATTAATTAACTGCATTAATTAAATTTCAGTAAAAGTTAATTAAATGCTTTAATTAGAATTTTAGTATAATTAATTCATTGCTTTAATTAGAGTTTTAGTAGAATTAGTCTTCTATTTTACTTAAATTTCTGATACGGTTAATACAATTGTCCTAATTAGAATTTCAGTTAAATTAGTATATTCGCTTTAATTAGAATTGCAGTAGAATTAGTATATTTGCTTTACTTAGAATTTCAGTACAACTGGTATACTTGCTTTAATTAAAGTTTTACTATAATTACTATATTTGGGCTCCTAATACAATTAGGAAATTAATTGCATTCCTAGCGCAATTAGGAAACCTAAATCAATTAGACTCCTAGCAGGACTAGGAAACTAATTAATTAGACTTTCAATAGGAAACCAATATTAATTAGACTCCTAATAGGATTAGAACATTAGATTAATTCACCATAACAAATTCACACAATTAGACTCACAGTAGAAAAAGGAAATTTAAGCCAAGTAGAATTACAACAATAATAAGGAAAGAAAAAGAAAACCAAACTATCTACGTCATAAAAAGAGTCATAGCTGCTGACGTTCGCAAGTGGACGATTCAGTAAAGACGTAACTCACACCCGCTCTAAAGCATGGTCATTGACGTATTACAACGTCGATAAATATATGCAGTTGGCGATCGCAATAAACCAGGAATCTTCTTAGAAAACTCCCTATTTTTAACATCTCAAACACCTCATTGCCAGAGTCCGCCTAAGACAGAATTGGGCCACTGATTCAACAGGAACCGAGAGGAACCCAGAAAAAAAGCGCGCACCAACAGCTGCACCTTGGTGAAATAAGCTTGATGGAAAAAGCTCACGAATCGCGGCCACGGTATAGGGAATTCATCTGTTCATATTCCTTCTTTAATCATTGCCCACCAGTTTTTGGCTTCTCCTTCGAAAAGAAAGGTCCCCAGTTCGACCCATTTTGTTTCAGGGCATCTAAGAACCGTCAACAGTCTTTCAACTCTCGTCCGCCTACTATCTACTGCCATTGGTTCACAAGTTCTGTGATAGCCCGATTTTCCTAACATATATTTTTTTAGTTAACAACACGGATACTGGGGAAAATCGGACCGTCGGGTAGTACAAATCACAATCTAATACTGAATACTTGGTACATCCACACACATGTGAAAATCAAGTGACATAATTAAAATCTCCAGTTCTAATATCCAACATGAACAATAAACTAAAATTATCCACCGATAATGGTCGACCATCACCTAACAGTGGTGTATAATATGTATATAATAGCACGAATGTACCAAGCCCAAACTTACCAAAATCCATAATATACTAAATCTGCAATCCCTAAACTAGGGGTACAAATCCTCAGGCAGAAGATCCTCTTCTATCGGTACATAGTCT
Organism: Chloranthus sessilifolius; assembly: GCA_021018995.1. NCBI lineage: Eukaryota > Viridiplantae > Streptophyta > Magnoliopsida > Chloranthales > Chloranthaceae > Chloranthus > Chloranthus sessilifolius. Next base: position 33,755,709 of record CM037596.1, on the reverse strand, counting down.
GGATCTTCCTCAAAACCAAGATCCTAATCAACACCTACACCTATGATGTATAGTCGGGGTGAGCTAACAGTCTAAGCTCAGTGGAGAAAACTGATACCAATATACATCTTATCATATTAATGCATACATTCGATGATCATAATCAAAGCATTTTCGTTTTCAAAACTTACATTCGATGATAATTTTCCAATCCGAATTACAAGGGCATTCATTATCAAACGAAACTTCAAAGCAGTTTAGGAGACGGAGGCAAGACTTTCAAACATTTGAATACATTTGAATGATAAGTTCTAAATCCATTTTTTTTCTAAATAAAATATTCGATTTATCAAGTTCAAGTCACTTAGATGACTTATATATTCGATTTGCTAAAATTGATTCACGTAAATACCTTATGCGTTCAATTTACAAAGTTTGATTCAATTACATGACTTACACATGGAGTTCGATTCAATTACATGTTTTACGCATTTGATTTATGAAATTCAATTAACTTACATGCCTTACAGATATGATTTACGGAGTTTGATTTGCTTATATGACTTTCACATTTGATTTACGGAGTTTGATTTACTTACTTGACTTTCAGGTTTGATTCACAGATATCCCTGTGTTACCTTGTGCTCTCGCGAGTCTGTTGCCATGATGCGCTCGTTTAATAAAAAACTAGAGTCGCCACATGGAGCTTTTGATGCCCCGAAAAACCTCAAATCAATATTAAATACACTAAAGTGCTAAATATGACTCTGATTTACCGATTCACGCCAAAGGCTCTTGAGTAGGGGCTTCGGTTATCGATCAGGAAGGTGTTAGGCACCCGATCAATCCACTCAAATGCGGTCTCTAATTATGGCCAAAATAAAGGGAAAAATGAAATGAAAAAGAGTACTTCCTCTTACCCAAAGGCACATTGATCTTATTTGTGCCCCTCCGCAATTACTGAGATTTCAGCGGCATAACGACACAAATTTAAGGATAAAGGAAAGCTAAGAAAGTAAAGGAGTAGAGGGGAGAGCCGGAGCCCTCGGGCCCTAGTAGCACAGCTGTAGACCTTCGCGTAGGTGCACTCGACGAGCTTCCGATAGCTTGAGTGGTTGAAGAATGGGTTCTAACCTGTAAGGCTTGATAGCTAAGGGGTAGAGGAAGAAAACTAGGGGGTAGTTCTCTCCTAAACTCAAGGGTTTTTTATGGAAGGTGGGGTCTAAAGGGGACTTTTGAATTCTAGAATTTGTATGGGTATTTTGTGCACCAAAGGGGAGGAGGGGATCTCTTAATCTCTTTCTCTCTCTTGGAAAATTTTCAAGCCTCTGTAAGGGAGGGGTGCCTCTCTATTTATAGGAAAAAGGGAGGGTTAGGGGGTACATAAGAGCTAATTAGGATTAGAAATTATGTAATCCCAACATCTAAGGTTTCCTAGGATCTTAAGGGCTTGGATATGTGTGAAGATGGGTGAGGTTCAATGGTAGATGATAGGGTGAAGTTTCAAATGACTAGAGGGTTGCAAATAGGGTAAATGAGGGTGCGGGTGCAACAGTCCTAATGAAACTCACCCTAAATATTGGGATGGTCAACAAGTCAAACCTCAAAAGTGAAATTCAGGTAAAAACTCATAGTTACTGTAGCTAAGCATGGCGCATGTATTATCTACGCCAGGCATATGTAAAGTGTCTGGGAAGTCCAGAGCCCGCTGGGGGGCCCACCTATGCTTGGCATGTATATTATACGCGCCAAGCCACTTCTGGGAGAAAAATGGTATGGCGCGTGTAATATACGCACCAGGCAACATTTCCCTAGGAGTGGCTTGGTGCATGTATGAAGTACACCAGGTATGCCAATCCCCTCGAGAGGCTGGCAACCTATCGAGAGGCTTATTCCTCTTGGTGTATTGGAGCCACCTTGGGTTTGAAACTTTGGATTGCCGTAACTTTTGACACACAACTAGGATTGAGGTGATTCTTTCCTTGTTGAAAAGCTGGGAACCTCTACTTTTCAAGGGTGTAGGATTTGGTCTTAGTAGAGGTCCCCTGCCAACCCTAGTACATCTCTCCCTAATCATTGTCCGGGAGGGTTAATTAAGGGTTCGGAGAGGCTAGGGGTAATTCCTAAGGGTTCAGATAAGTTCCTAAGGGCTTGTGAAGGTTCTTAAGGGTGCAGGACGCTATCAGAAGCTCGGGGGGGATGCGCCTCTCTCAAAGTATGTTTAGATCGGGCCTTGGGCCAAATTCAGGTGTCTACAATCCCGCCATATCGATTCAATTCGCTTACATATAATCCGCCCTTGCAGTCCACAGATGCACACATAATATGCCCTAGCAGTCTATAGTGTGTAGCTATAATCCGTCATAGTGATCCACAGATGCACATATAATCCGCCCTTGCGGTCCACAGTTTGTACATATAATTCGCCATAGCGGTCCACTTCAATTTATATGCTTCTTATTCGATTCACTGATATACTGTCGTGCCTATTCGATTCACGGATATGCCTTTGTGTCAGTTCGATTCACGGATTAACTGTCGTACCAGTTTGATTCATCGATATGTCGTCGTGCCAGTTCGATTCACAAATTAAATGTCGTACTAGTTTGATTCACGGATATGCCGTCGTGTCAGTTCGATTCACGGGTTTAACCATCGTGCCAGTTTGATTTACGAATTACTGTTGTACCAATTTAATTCACGGATATGCCGTCGTGCCAGTTCGATTCATAGGTTTAACCGTTGAACCGGTTTGATTTATGGATTAACTACCGTACCAGTTTGATTCATGGATTAATCGCTGTGCCGATTCGATTCTTTTTCATGTTCAAGTATACAACTCATATGCGAGTTCAGATTAAAAGTTTACATTCACTTTCGGATACAAGGCTCGGATTTTTAAATACCAATTCAGGATTCAATTACAAATTTTAATGGATTCGATAGTGCAAAGTGGTCAAATACAATCAATTTTCAAAACTACAAGATTAGAATTTACAAGTTCAAATATGGTGTTCAAACAAAATCAACACATTTCACTTGATTTTATCATGGCATGCTATTGTACAACAAAATTTCTGTACATTGATTCAAAAATCAAAATTCAAAGATTCAATTACGTGGTAATACTTTCAAAGCTTTCAAATATTTCGAGGTTCGAATGATCAATTTCTAATCAATTCGATCATGTCAAAGGAACTATGAAATCAAATCAAAAATGCAATTGTGTATCGAATTTTCCCCACCTTAACCTCATAGTTGCGTGAAGCCAAGCAAAGCCCTATTGGTGGCTTCCTGCCCTCAATCTACATCACAAACATACGATGATGCATCAAGTCTTGACTCTAATCACTAATAACTTAGACATATTTAAGTGTTTTCTCAAAACCGAGGCAGAAATGGGCAAGTTCATGCTAACTTAGAATTTGACCCAACTTCCTGCTCAATTTTACCTTTAAATATTTTTATTCATTAATTTGTTAATTCACAAAAGTTATAGAGATCGTTACCCTCTCTCCAACTTCGCAAAAACCGCATCAATCCGAGTTCGGAGCAAAAAGTTACGGCCAATACCAAGTTGGTTTCAAGCTAGCTCGAGCTTGCTCTAGTGGCACACACAACCCAGCTCAAGCTGGCTTTTCCAGAGCCATTTTGGCCTAAAAACCCAGCTTCAGCGAGCTACTTCAGGTGAGACCCAGCTCGAGCTGGCTCAAAGTGAGCTCAAGCTAGCTTTCCAGCATTCAAAAATTTCAGAATTGTTCTTCTTCCCGAACTTTGACAAAACCATTACCAATGTGCTTTAATCAAAACTAAAACACCTATATACGATTAATCCATGAATTTTACCTTCTAATTTGTGCATGAAATGCCCACAACGATTGTATCCAAGGATCAGCTCTCTATGCCTCGTCTTTGCCCAATCGTTTGAAACCCTTTTATTCTTTCAATCGTAGTGGACGGAGATTGACTCCTCTTAACTCACACACAACCCCACATTTCCTTTGCGTGAAATAGAAGGATCTAGAGAGATGTGCATGGTGTCTGGGTCTCAAGCTAAAAGTGGGTTTGAAATGGGCGGAGCTCTCTTTCGCTTGATCGTAACCGTGGCAAGATCGGCGTTCTCATGCAGTGAATCCAAGAAGAATGTGACGTCGATTGAGAGGGATCAATCACGCATCGGATCTCGGAACGGTACGAAGGATGGAGCTTCTTCTACTATGCTCTCTCTTTTTCTCCTCTCTCTTTCTCTTTTGCAAGCAAATGAATCGACGTGAGGGGCTTTGCTTTTATACTCGGAGGTGGTTTCCCTACGAAACACATACACTCATTTGGGTGTTAAGCCTTATCCACTTGGCTTTGTTCCAGTGTGAAACTTATACACCAAAGCGAGGTGTTTCTTATTACACCAAATAATCTTTGGTTCGGTGTGGAGCTTGCACACCCGAACCACTGGTCACACAGGATTCAGTGTTAATCTAATACACCACCACGCTGTATGAGCTTTGGTCCAAAAGTCTTACATGAGGCTCAAACGAACCCGAAACGTTCTCGTTTGAAAATTTCAAAATAGTGACGCGTTTCTTAACAGACATGCACCAGATCAGGACCTATGGGTTATTGGGCTCGGGTTCACTCTCGGTTCGAGTTAAAATTTGGGTTGGGGCCCAAGTTCAAGCATTGGGCTCAGGTTCCTGTGCAACGTGCACAAACATGCATACATTATTCATAGGGTGCGGGTTGGGATTTAATGTGCCTAGCGCGTAACTCTAATTATAACCAGTGGGGTTTCGAGACCACGCTACATAGGTCAAATATTTGACTTGAGTTAAATCAGTCAAAAGGTTGCATTCTCGTCAAAGGTAAACGATTCAACACTTTAAAAAATTTTAGGTTATTACAAGTTCCCATGAATGTTGGTGGCTTCATCTGCTGAAATAGCTCCACCATCCTGCATCCTCGATCTTGATTCGAGGCCATCGCAGTCGTCATTCTCTCCATATCCGATACAATCTGGCCCAGGGTTCTTGACCAGGGGTTGGAGTGGATGATTCTGGAGGAGTATGTCGGATTATCCTAGTGTTCGTCATCCTAAGGGATAAGTAGAACACATAAGGTTTCTTCCTAGTAAAAGAATCTCAGTAATGATAGACTGAAATTCCTAAAGGAATACTACCTACAAAAGGTGTCTTAATTTTTCTTCTTATTTAGATTATACAAATCTCATACACAACAATCAATCAAAGGAGTTATTACGTTCAAGTTGCAATGCTTCATCAGGCCTTTCCAATTTCCAGAGAGAGATCCATCAACCAAGCTTCTAGTCATAGAAGCTTCCAGTCAAGGGTGTCAATCAATCCTATATTAAGAGTTTCTAAGGATATACTATCTTAAGTCTAGGTGATCAGATCACTCGAAAGTGCTATGTGCAGTTTTTCAATATTCTTTCGACAACACTCAAATTCAAGTAAAACTATTTTTGAAAATGATATTTATAATTCAAAAGAAGTTTTACAAACTTTCAATTCTGATACCAACTCCGGTGTGTCACGCCCCTTAGGCCCCAGCCACGCCAATCGCGATCCGCGATGCCAAGCTAACGTAACACGTTGCACCGTTACCAATGATTCAATTATTCAAACTTATTTCCAAACCTTAATTCGATTTCATAATTCATTTCCTGAACTCAATAAGTCATGTTCCAGCTAGTCTCTTTTACCATACATTTTATTTTCTAAAATAATACGGGAAACGTCTTTCACGGAAAAACTTACTTTTCTTTTTCAATAAATTGAGGAAGCGTATTCAATTCTTTTTCATTTATTTTCCCATTCTCATTAACCCGATCGATCAAATTTGGTTTTACAACGTTTATCGTAAACTGGTGCTACTTATTGTGGAATATTAAATAAGATAATTCGAATGATGTTTCCAAAGAGTTCAACTTTAAAAACCAATATTTACAAGGAGTCCAGTTAAAAGATACATCTGAAATTGTTCAAAAGTACTGGACTATGAAAAACAAATGAAAGGAGAAAATCCTGTCCAAACCAGGTGTGAACAAGTCACACGTGTGAAAGTGTTGGTAGCTCTATAGGCAAAATGAGCTCAAAACTATCAACTATGTGATCACTCCTGGATCTCTCCTCGTCTAGCTCCTCCAGCTCTAATTGGGTGGCTGCTAACTGACCTCTGAAATTTTTGGGTCATAAAAGCATCGTAAGCCATGAAGCTTAATAAAGTATTAGTTAAGGTTTTCAGTACTAGTACTATAAGAGAATTCCATAGTTGCTAGTGCAAGTGAGGTTTCCAACAATTGAGATATCAATCAAGTATTTTAAAATTAAACTAATACTAACAGATCAATTCTAAATATAGTTCACATTAAAAACAAGAGATAAGAATAACATCTCATGAAATAAGAAGTGCAATTATAGCATGGAAATAATATTCTACATATGAGAATTAAAATATTAGCATGCCCAAAGGTTTATAAGGTGCATTAAATTTTATGAATTTGTTTAAGTGTCAATTACTAGATTATTAAATCTTATTCCTTCATTATTTATTATTAGTACCTTTTAATTAATTCGATGCGATACAAAACACCAACCGTTGTCCAATATTTAATAATCGATTGCGCAAACAGAGGCCAACACTCTTTGTCATTTAGTCAATCAAGACAAGGATCAATAACCCTGTTGGTCTAATGAGACCCAATACTTAGTTGATATTTTAATAAATCGTCTGAAATACGAGGTGCTCATATGAGCCTGCTCGCAGTAATAGCGGTCAGCTATGCGTGGTTTCAAGTTCAATACAATATCATCTTTTCACTTTCAAAGTTCAAGATTCGTTATCAATTTATCAATAATCAAGATTCATATTCAAATAACTTTCATGTTCAAGGTTCGATATTCAATTAGATATTTTGTATTCAAATTCAGTATTTCATGTTTCACATTCAGTTCAAGATTCAGAATCAATATTCAATATTCGATGTTCAATAGTCATAATTCAATATTCAATAATCCCCTTTTCAAGGGTTCAATTTTAAATTATTCGGTAATTTAATTACCTTTTTCCATTCAATTTTATTCCATGTTTTTCATTTTCAAGCTTCATATTCCATTCAGTTCATGGTTTCATATCAGTTTCGATGACTCTATCTTCTAAAGTTCACCATCATTTTTCAATACAATCACAAGCATTTCAATCATCAATATGATATCACACGTCATCAAGATTCATATTTATCAGTCAGTTCCATCAATCATTCAATTACTATCAATTAATCAATTTCATTCAGATCAATCAATTTCATTTAAATCAAAGTCCGAGTCTACAAATTTTAAGACTTGATCCCAATGAAGGATCTTGTTGGTTCACACTTATACCTACTGTCACCTCAGTTTAAATTCTGATAGGGACTTTTATTTATTGTTGTCGATAAAAGAGAATCGATCATTTCTAATCGTGATTCAAGGCATCGAGGTGTTGATTTTCTAATTATTCTATGAATTTCTTATTACCTAAGTCGAGTCAACTATTTGATCACTCAGCGGTGGACTAATATTTCTTCTATTTGTTTGGTGATGGTTCCTACATGGATATCCCCTAAATGAGTATCTTAGATGAGTATCCCCTATAAGGGTATCCTAGAAGGGATTTCTTACTTCTCTATTTCAATTATTCGACCTATCGGTCCAAGTTCAGGCCATATTCTAAGGTTTCGATCAGTTTTCTCAGTTGAGCAACGTCAGCTAATCAGAGGTTCAAGAGAGGTATTTATTTATTTATGTTTTCCGGATATGGACCTTGGGCCCACTCCTTTTTTATTAAGGACTCACCTTGGGTCTTAGGCCCAACGGGCTATAGTCTTATTCAATTATTTCATAAATTTGGGCATGAGGATACCAGCCACATGTCCATACAGAGCCTAATTTTTGGACTTAATTAAATCTAAACATATGAGTTCAAGGTCATTCGTAAGTGTTTTGGATCTTCCTTATTAATTTCTTTCAAAATTTTTTGGTCTAGGGCACAGCTTGAGAAATTCATCTAAAGCTCACCGGGCCTTGGGCTGGGCAATTGAGTCTTTATAATTTTTTATTTACAAATTTTTAATATTTGAGCTTTTGGGCCATCGAAGGGTCCAGTGCAATATCTTAGTTGACCAAGTCAACTCAAATCACAAAATAGCCTCACAGTGGCCACTGTGATCTAGTATTGCATCGATGGTCATGGGTCTTGGGGAAAAGTCACGATTTTGACTATATTCCTCTCATTGTAAATTTTTTCACAAGTGTGTCGAATACTTTGCGGTAAATCACTCACCAATTTCAACTCCAATCTAATTTTTTAGTCCTACAAAAATTGGGAAATATAGTATCAATAGCCACATCATTCCAAGTGATGGAACTCAAAAATATGATCAGGTTTGATCACGGTCGACAGATTGCTAAGTTCTGTTCTCCTTTATCAGGTTATCGGGCCAGATTTATTGGTCCTCAAAGCCGGGTTTGTAACACTTTGTGCCAATATCGATATCATGCACTCAACGGCTTTCTGGAAAGCACAAAGAGTTGTCCTCAATTTGTTTTTATATTTTAAGGGTCAAAAGTCTAACAATCATGATGGAATCAGGTCCATCCGATCAAGGGTCGGTTCTAGCTTCTGACTGGGTGCCACCTGACACAGTTTCGCGCTACGAAGTTTTAGATTTTCTAACCGATAATTCACGTAAAATTATCACATGAAATTTCAACCAAGTCTTGGGGATAGGTCATGGTTTTACCTTGATTTATCCCAGATTTTTCTGAAGGTTTTTAGGCACAAGAAATCTTAGCTCTTCAGGGGCTCGGATTTCTAGTGCAATATAGCAGTTTCGCTGCCCTGCGCTCCAAGTTTTGTAAAAGTCAAGATATAGGGAGTCAGAATCTAATTTTTTTACTGGGTATCGAGAACCCATTTATCTATTTAACATCATTTTTTAGAAGTTTTTCGAGTATTATTTCAAGCCATTTTTCTCTCAAATCCGAGAGTGTCCTGTTGTGGGTTGCGGTTTGGGCCATCAATGAGGTCCACTTAGTGGCCCATCTCATGCCACAACTTTTCAGATTTTGATCCGAGATGACTCTAGATTGACCCCAGATCAATCAAGATCCCTTTTTAAGGTCCAGCCTATCGATTTAATGACACGAATCATTGCCGATACTCTCCTATTCGTCGTGTACGGTTCTAAGCCTATACAAACATATTAGGGCTAGCCTCGTTGGCCATCCGATCGATTCCGATTTTTTGAGTACGATTAAGTTTTTCAAAGCATCATTTTATCAGCGATTTTATTTTACAAAAATCAAGTTTTTCAAATCATATTTCAATCAAATTTTGAAATCAATTAACCAATGCCATAATAGCCTAAATTACCCGAATTTTTGGGGATTTATCGATAATTAATCGCTCACCATTGATCACTCATAATCAACAATAGTCATGAATTTCTAAGGTCTAGAAACTCATCAGGCCACAGGTTAATTAAAGTGATCAAATTTCAATCATTTAGCTATCTAGATGTCCTACACATTACTACACTATATTGTAGTCATTCATCAAGATTCCTATTCAAGCATCTATCACTATTCAAATTCTCCATGATCAGACATATAAATCATCACATACATTCCAGAAATTCAGTTCCTAAATTGGTCATGTCAGTAAATTAAGCAAATTCATATGGTCAAGATATCCAAAATTTTAACCGATATTACTAAGTATGGTAAGCAATTTTATTAGATCTAAGTACAAGCAATCTTAGCCATTCGACCGCATCACCATTAAATCAGTAAATCAAAGTAATTTTTCTGAGAAATTAACCATAAACTCATCTAATCACAACCACTAACATGCTCAGATTATCATCTCATTTTTATGGAATAAAGGCCAAATTGAATACTACACTATTCTTATTCTAAATTCCTATCATGCATCTATGACCATTCATTTACATCATCATCTAAGCAATATTCACAAGTAAATTTTTCTGAGAAATCAGATTTGAATTTCATCTAATCTCAGTAATGATCATACAAATATTTTCATTCTATTAAAAAAAATAGCAAAGTTCAAGATTACACTACACAGTCATAAATTTTCATCATGTATCTATAACTATTCATTCACATATATAAAACAGTGATTAAAATTTTAAAAATTTGGAATCTAAACCATGTATTCTAATAATCATAAGCATCAGATGTCATATATATGATCTATTCTCTTTAATAAAAATAAGATCGAAATGTCAAGCTTGATTTTCCAAAAATAAGGCTAAAGCAAATCAATTTGAACAAGGACCATTCATTTTCTTTCAAAATCTGATCATAGAAAAGTAGTTTTTTACCATATTTGAGATCATATGGTTATCATGGCGGTAGGTATCCTATGGAGGAGGAGTCATGCTAAGCCTTAATGGCGCATATCTCTACTCATACTCCAAATATACCGTGATTGCTCCAAGAGCAATCATAGGCCATTCGATAAAGAGGGTAATGTGTGATATTCAAAATCACACACATTACTTCCTCATCTCAGTCCATACAATATAACCAAAAATCAGAACCGAAAATTCAAGAAAAAGTTCATAAAAATCTAATTTTCAAAGCATTTTGCTAGTTCTAGACTACATATGGACATAGTCCAAGTTTGACCGATTTGGACCATTGGATGGCCTTGCATGTTCATCAAAATCACATGCATGGCATCATATGGTTCTGGTCTAACCATGTTCTAAAATTCCTTTAAAAAATCCAAACAAAATAAAAAATCTCCATAGCTAAATCAAAACTTCCTACACTATAATGGACATAGTCCATTTATGACTAATTTGAACCATTGGATGGCCTTGTATGATCATCAAGATCACATGCATGGCATCTCAAGGTTCTAGTCTAACCAATGTTCTAAAAAATCATAAAACTTCAAACAAAATTCAAAATCTCCCTACACAAATTCAAAAATTCTACACTACTTGTCCTAGAAAACTCAAAACTAACTACCGAGGAGATTACCTTTTCTTCTTTGGTTCTCCTTAGCTTGCTGGTTTGCTCTAATGTTGGTGGTGAAATGGGCTGGAATGGAGCCCAAGTTTAGATATGTGGAATAGGAGAGGGTGGGGAGTAGTTTTGTGGTTTTGGATTTTAATTTTGATGGTTGGATGCAAGGGGCAAATTCAAGGAATTGAGGAACTCTAATGAAGTTTCATGGGACGAAGAAGATGAGAATGGAGAGCCCCCGTGAAGAATTCAAAATTTGCAAGGGTAGCTACGGGAAAAGCTCTCAAAATTTTGGACAAGTGTCCACACTTCACTTCCCAAGCCAAGCTCTCTCTCTCCTCTCTCCACCATTTCCATATGCGCATGGGAGAAGTGGACCCCACATGGGTTCCATTCTCACCACACTTTGGTCTCATCTTGTCTTTTGTGTGCTTCTATGCCCTCAAATTTTGTGAATTTATAATATTCCAATATATCTTGTGGTGCATGTGTGAGAGTCCATCTCTAATCATAGATTTTCTCAAAGTTTTTCAATGGTCTAGGATGGGTCAAAGCTGGGTCAACTAGATGGGTGGTTGGAATTTGCTAGAGATTAGCAAAATCCTAATTTATAATTATACAAATTAGGTAATTAATTTGCAAATGCGCTTGGGCTTAATTAATTTTTACAAGAAATGTCATTGCTCCATGCAAGACACATACAAACTACTTGGAACACTACAAAAAATAAGATTATTAGCGGGAGTTTTTGGCTGTAAAAAATTGATGCTATTAAAAAAAACTATTAAAGACTATTAAGACTATTAGCGGCAAGGGTATTAGCAGTAGTTTTTTTGTTAATAACGAAAGTTTTTGGCTGTCTCTAACAGTCTTATCACTACAAAAATAAGGTGTTTTAGCAGCACTTGCTGTTAAAGTAATTTTTGGTAGCGGCAGGACTAATAGCGGCAGTTTTTGGTAGCGACAGGACTAATTGCAGGAATTTTTTGTTAAAAAAACTGCCGCTAATAGTCTTATTTTTTGTAGTGTATTTTTGTAGTGGAATATTAGTGCATCTAGTCCTTTAAGATTTATGGGTCTAGGTTTGACTCAAACCATTTACTAATATCATGATGATCATCGAAACTTAAATCATTGGTGATGATGTCCTCATTAATACCAAGGCTCAGCCCCAATTTGGGTAAATTATCAGGTCAGGATCCATCAAAAGTCAATCCGGGCTGCTCATGTGGTGTGTATTTTACTTAATTATTAATACCCTCATTCAAATAAAATGAGTTCCCTATGAGTGACACTAGAAATAGGTCCTATCCCATCAATATAAGATAGGTGCGTAATAATTTTGGATGGACATGGCCTCAGGCAATCACCTAGCACAATCAAGTCTCAATCAATAAGTTGACCAACATAAAATTTGAGGGGCAGGAGTTAATTGCTCCGACAAGGAATTAACATAGAGCGGAGAGGTAGCTGTTAGAAGAGGTAAATTTTGCTTTGTGGGGAGTGAATTAATAAGGAGAAGGCGGGCTTACTAGAGCAAATATATTTGGCCCGATGTTAAGTACTAGTTAATATTTTATTTAAATTATAGACTGATGGTTGTCGTGACAAAAACGTGTTCTCTACCGATGCCACCCCGATCCCAATATCGGGGTGGTATCAGAATCGTTCGATACGTATCGGATATCGACGGATACCTACTAAATTTGAATTTTTTTAAATATCTTTTATTAAAAAAAACAACTAATAGTTTAAATTTAAGTCTTTTATAATACTTTTAACACTATAAGTTTATAAAAATTAACCGTATCAATGTATTGGCCAATACTGATATGTATCAGTGATATGTATCAATACTTTGCAAACCGATACTCTGATACAGATACCCGATTTGATACCTTGATTTGCAGTATTAACTGTAAGAAAAGTAGTCGACATTAGGGATGGCTGAAATCCTCCACTAGAATGATATTTACAATTTGTTATATGAATAAGGGTGGGTATAGATAGCCTAGTATCATGGACTAAATAACTTACCTAGACCAAAATCAATTTGAAGTCGCCTAAAACCTAATTGCATAATCGGATATCATGGATATGAGCGGCTCGATGATTTAAGTATTTTGTGAAAAAATTTAAATTATAAACTATGAAAATGCACAACTTACGGTGTCAATCATGATGAGAAATGAACGGTAAAACTAAATGTGATTTTAGAGTTTATTTTATGTGCAATTGACTCTTTTGATAACATGATTTTATATTTTTTATTTTAATTTTTTTCACAAAATAATTGTGATTATCAAATCGCTTTTATCCATTTAAATTCGATCATGTGATTGAGTGTTATGTGATTACAAATTAGTGTCGACCAAATAACTTACCTCGTCCATGATATACCACGATAGCTTTACCGGATGAATAAATGAGGGATTCATCCCATACAGTCATGTCTTCAGGGCATTTTAGGTACACTAACCAATAAAATATACTTTCTTAAAGGGCCAGATGACAATCATTTATGGTAGAGTGGTAAATCATCGATTAAGCTGCGGCCGATTAAAAATATTCACTACAAAAATTAGCCAAAACCTACCACTATTAACCAAGAAACTTGTTAATAGGAGCTTTTTTTGGCTGCCACTCAAGCAACTTATTTTGTAATGATTATTTTAAGGAGATTTAAATCGCCGGATCTGTAGATTTTAACATCAGCCATTGTTTTCAATTTTAATGACTAATATTAAATATCATCAATCAAATGGTTCACATCACCTAATTATAGGTATGATTCTTTGGGATGTGTCATATTCTAATAATAGACTGCCACTCAGATAATCTAAATTGCTATATGGAAAAATATAGTCACACTTTAATGGTATGAGATTAAAAGTCTATCTTCAATGGTATAAGATATATAGTGATTAAATGTCGATCAAGAGCCAATATGCCTCTCTTAAAAGGGTAGCTCCCAACCGAGCGTACATGTCATAACCCAAAATTTTAACACCTTCATACGCGGATTTGGTGTTTGTGTTCATCATGGTGCACACGCCACACCCTGGAATTTCAAAGTATTTTCTTTTTAAAGAGATACTGTTTAGCGTAAAATGGGGCCTATATACGTAGTTGAGTGCATTTATAGTGTTATTTTGACCAAGTATACTATTTTAAGTGTGCACGCTTAACCCTACATCAACCCCAATAGAAATAGATGTAACGACTTCGAAAATTTTGACCCCATAATTTTGGCCACTAAGCGTTAACGGTTAAGATGTTTAAGGACTTAAAACTAATTAGGTGCGATATGGACTCAATTTGAGTCTTTTGGGTGTGCTAGCATTACACCGAATTAAAGTTTATTTGAGTAGAGTTTTAGATGAGCCTAACACTAGAAAAAAATAAATTATTACCTGCAATTTTTTGGAGAAAAAAACTGCCGCTATTAACAAAAAAACTATTAAAGACTATTAGCGACAAGGACATTAGCAACAGTTTTTTCTTAATAGCGGCAGTTCTTGGCTGCCGCTAATAGTCTTATTTTTAGTAGTGTGAATACACTAATACGGTGCGTGCGCTTAATGCAATACTCAAACTCGTTTTGGATAGAAGCAAACACACTAATACGATGGGTTCGCTTAACACAAAACCAAAACCACTTATGGATAATAACGAATATCATAGTTCGGCATACTTGCTTCACACCGAAGCAAACCCATTTGGATAAGTGAAACCGTGGGTTTCATTTGTCTCATCCAAGAGAAAGAGTAAGAGAGAAAGAGAAGGAGCTTGAGAAGAAGAACGTCATTCTTCTCGCTTCCGAGATCCATGCAGACCTCCTTGCCGAGATCCGACATTGTCGATCACCCTCGCAAATCCTTCTTCTTCGATTGATGATCGCACGAACGCGTGGAAATTGGCATGATTTCAACCCACGAAAGCGGAGAAAGCCCAAGCCCTCTTTCTTCAATTGCAACCCACTTTCATCAATTCGTTTCAATTCTTCGTAGTTGTGCTAGAGAATCTTGTGTGTTGTATGCGTCAGAGAGATTGGATCGCCGACCCTATTGATTTGATCTCCAACGGCGATCCGATCACAAAGGGAGAGAAGGGGTTTCAGATCCATTGAATGTGCACGAGGACAAACGTCATTTTTTTTTATTTCAATCACCATAGGCATTGCATACGCGAGATTAAAAGGTAAGATTTAATTTAATCTGGTTATAATTAATTTAATATTGATTTATGGGGGATTCGGATGCTTAAAAATGAGTTTTGGGTGATTTGAACAAAGGAAGAAGCCCGATGGGTTCTGTATCTGTCAAAATCGATCGATCTGATTTGAAAGAGTAAAATTTTCTGGAGAAATCGATCGTTCACATTTTTGTGCCTTGGAAAAATTGATCGTTCGATTTTGACTGATGTGCCGACATAGCTTTAATATTTTAGCCATAACTTTTAACTCCGATTGATGTGATTCTCATGGCGTTAAAAAGAGGATAACGAGATCTATAACTTCCATGAATTAACAATTTTATGAATCAACTGTTTTAAAGGACAAAATTGAGTAGGAAGTTGGATTAAGTTCCAAGTTAACACGAACTTGCCCATTTTCGCCTCGGTTTTGGGAAAACACATAAATACGTCAAATTTGTTAGTAATTAGAATAAATCTTTGATGTTGCATCATATATGTGATGTGGATTGAGAGTTGGAGACCGTCGATAGGATCTTGACAGTGTTTGTTTTCGTACGACTTCGAACCTAAGGTAGGGGAAACTCGGTAGTCAATCTCATTTTAGATTTTGATTCATAGATATGAATGATGGAAATTTGCGTAGTTTGACCACATTGAATGTTTTAGAATCTTTGAATTTTACATATGAAATATGAACTCTGCATATGAATAAGCATCTGAATATCCGAACTTTGAACATTGCTTTTGACTATCAAGAATTTGATTTGCATCTGGATATTTGAAAATTGAATATGAGTTTTGACTTCCGAATTCGAATACGAACTTTGAACTTAAATTAGAAACTCAAAATATACATTTGAACATGAACTCCGAACTATGACTTGACTTGCATTGAATCATCGATCGCATATGAACTTTATGAAATCCTCGAACCTTGTGAACATTGAATACCTGAACTCTAATGGAATATGAACTGTGAAACTGAATATATAATTTGAACTTTGAATCTTTGAATCCTAATATGATCATTTAAATAAAACTCTAAAGCTCTGAACTCTGTATTTGACCGACACGACAGAATATTCGTGTATTTGAACATTTAATCCGTAGTTTGATCGGTACGACGGGATATCCGTAATTTGAACCGGTAAAGCAGGATATTCGTAATTTGAATCGGTACAACGGGATATCCGTAATTTGAACCGATACAGCGGAATATCCGTAATTTGAACTGGTATTGCAGTTTATTTGTAATTTATTATTGGTATCGTGCTTTGAAATCCGAACATTGAATCTGAAATTTCGAACTTTGAACTTTGAACTCTTGAATATGAAACTTTAAATCTGAAACCTTGAATCAGAACTTGACTTTTAGACTCTAAACATAGATTTGAACTCTAAACAACGAACTTCAAAAAGGACCCCATTAGACTCGAATTGTGAACTTTGAATTGCAACCCAATGAACCTTGAAATTGAGACATGAATATCAAATCTTCGAACTATGATTATGAACATTGAATCTGTGAACCTTGTATCTGAACATTGAATATGAATTTTGAACCTAGAAAATGAACTCTGATCTTTGAATACGAGGTTCGAACTTTGAAAATTTAGATCTTTGAAATTGAACTAGGAATTTGACATTTTTCGGATTTTAGTTTTCATATGAAATTGCCCTTGAAATTTTTGTCATTGAATCTGTGCATTAATTAAGGAGATGTACATTGGAATTGATTTCTCCCTATTGAGCTTACGCTGTTAGCTCACCCCGACTATACGTCACTGGTGTAGATCCCGATCTGAACACCAGAGCTTGAGAATGATCCGGAAGACGAAGATCTTCCTCCTGTGGAGATGTTTATAGATAGTGATTTCAGACATGGTAAGGTTTTAGATTTTTGGGCTTGGTACGTTCAGTGTTTTTGTAGAATGATAGAATTAGTTTTGTACAGATATTGTATGTCGCTGTTTAGGTGATGGTTGTCCATCACCGGTGATTTTACTTTAGGTTTTGTTTATATGATGTATATAGAAATGAAAATTTTAGTTCTGCCATGTATAATATCTACTTTGATTTCCACATCTTGTGATTGTAAGTATTTTGTAATCAGATTGTGTTCTACGACCTAGCGGTCCGGGATTTCCCATTTGGTTTAAATTTTTTTTTTTTTTTTAAATATATATATATATATATATATATGTATCAAAAAAATGTGTCGAAAAAATTCGAGCTGTCACAGTTGGTATCAGAGATATGGTATTAGGTCCTAAAGAATACCATACGAGCGAGTCAACTGTAACAACAGGTGTCACAGTTGGTATCAGAGCTTAGGCTTTAGGTCTCATGGGGACTTAAAGCCATAGCTTTAGGATCAGAGATATGGCAGTAGGATTTGTTACATTAGGTTCTTTCGGAGTCTAAGCTTCAGGTCTTATGGGAGACCCGAGGGTATGACTTTAGGTTCAGGGATATGCCTTTGGGTTTTATCAGAGCGTAGGGGACGACATAAGAAGAAGTGTAGGTGGACCACGAGTGCATTTTTCAATTGCGGCCAAATGGGATATCAGATAAAGGACTGTCCGGAGATGAAAAAGGAATAAACATCTTGAGGTATTGAAAATACTTAGAAATGACAAATCCTGACTGACTAGATGATTAAACTTTTCTGTGTAAAGATGGCTATCAGCATTCTGTTTTATTCATAAAAAGTTATTAGGAATTACTAATAGTTGTAGATTTATTGCTTAGTTTTAAATTTAATCATCTGTTTAGTTGTGGATATTCTGAATTCTTGTAAGCACATAAATTGTAATGTGTACTTTGTTACAATGAGTAATACAGATTAGGATTGGTACCTAATGTACCTAACTATGTATAATTGAGAATTTATTTCTTTCAACTTGGTATCGATATATTCTGATAACTAGGAATGTATGTGTCATGCTTAAATGGTTACATAAACTCAGCTTCGTCATGGATATTTAGTTGTTGTACATTTTTATATAAATGCATGGTTGGCTGAATGACTCATTAGGGGGAGCAGGTTCAGAATGAATTTTAACTGCATGATATAGACCTTCAATTAATGGATTGTGTTTTGTTCCTATAGAGAATTTCAACCTCATGATGTCTTCTATATATTTTTTTGCCTTAGTATCACTTCCACTGACTGTAGCAATGCTTTCATTGCTTTGTATTGTATAAGGATGCAATTTAGACTAAGCAACGTCTATGCATTCTCATGATGAGACTGGATACTTGAGCCGAAGTTTTCCCAAATGTCACATGGTGAATTTTCGAGGACAAAAATTCCTTTAAGGAGGGGAGAATGTATCCCACATTTTTGAACCATTGACGCATTCACATTCCGTCAATATGTTTGATCTTCGCACCACACATCTACTGTGTTATACACTCCAAAAATTTACGTAATAAATTTTCGAGGACGAAAATTCTTTAAGGTGGGAAGGATGTAATAACCCAAAATTTTAACACCTTCATACGCCGATTAGGTGTTTGTATTCATCACAGTGCACACGCCACGTCGTGGAATTTCAAGGTATTTTCTTCTTAAAGAGATACTGTTTAGTGTAAAAAGGGGCCTATATACGTAGTTGAGTGCATTTGTAGTGTTATTTTGACCAAGTACATTATTTTAAGTGTGCGCACTTAACACTACATCAACCCCAATAGGAATAGATGTAACTACTTCAAAAAATTTGACCCTGAAATTTTGGCTCTAAGCGTCAATGATTAAGATGTTTAAGGACTTAAAACTGATTACGTGCGATATGGACTCAATTTGAGTCTTTTGGGTGAATTGATAAGCAAAGTATTGGGTGTGCTAGAGTTACACCGAATTAAAGTTTATTTGAATAGAATTTTAGATGAGCCTGAACACACTAATACGGTGAGTGTGCTTAACGCGAGACTCAAACTCGTTTTGGATAGAAGCAAACACACTAATACAGTGTGCTCACTTAACATAAAACCAAGTCCACTTACGGATAATAATGAATACAGTAGTTCGGCATACTTGCTTCGCACCGAAGCCTACTCATTTGGATAAGTGAAACCGTGGGTTTCATTTGTCTCATCCAAGAGAAAGAGTAAGAGAGAAAGAGAAGGATATTGAGAAGAAGAATGTCGTTCTCCTCGCTCCCGAGATCCGTGCTGACCTCCGTGCCGAGATCCGACGATGTCGATCTCCCCCACAAATCCTTCTTCTTTGATTTATGATCGCAAGAACGCATGGAAATTGGCATGATTTCGACCCATGAAAGCTGAGAAAACCCAAACCCTCTTTCTTCAATTGCAAGCCACTTTCATCAATTCGTTTTGATTCTTCGTAGTTGCGCTAGAGAATCTTAAGTGTGTTGTGTGGGTCAGAGAGATTGGATTGCCGACTCGTTGATTTGATCTCTAACGACGATCCGATCACAAAGGGAGAATAGGGGTATCAAACCCCTTGAATGTGCATGAGCAAAAGCACTGATTCTTCTATTTCAATCACCGTAGGCATTGCATACGCGAGATTAGAAGGTAAGATTTTATTTAATTTGGTTAGAATTAATTTAGTATTGATTTAAGGGGGATTGGGAGGCTTGAATATGAGTTTTGGGTGATTTGGACCAAGTAAGAAGAAGACCGACGGGTTTTGTATCTATCAAAATCGATCAATTGATTGGGAAAAACGATCGATCGAATTTGCAAGTGTAAAATTTTCTAGAGAAATCAATCATTCAAATTTCTGTGCCTTGGAAAAATCAATTGCCCGATTTTGACTGATGTGCCGACACAGCTTCGGTATTTTTGCCATAACATTTTATTTCGAACTCCGATATACACGATTCTCATAGCGTTGGAAAGAGGACAGCGAGATTTATAGCTTTTGTGAATTAATAATTTTATAAATCAACTATTTGAATCAAAATTAAGTGGGAAGTTAGGTCAAGTTTCGAGTTAGCACAAACTTGCCCATTTTAGCCTCGATTTTGAGAAAATACATAAATACGTCAAATTTGTTAGTAATTAGAATAAATCATTGATGCTTCATCATATATGTGATGTAGATTGAGAGTTGGGAGACCGTCGATATGACCTTGGCAGTGCTTGTTTTCGTACGACTCCGAATCTAAGGTAGGGGAAACTCGATACTCAATCTCATTTTAGATTTTGATTCATAGATCTAAATGATGGAAATTTGCCTAATTTGACCGCATTGAATATTTTAGAATCTTTGAATTTTGCATATGAAATTTAAACTCTGCATCTGAATAAGCATTTGAATATCCGAACTTTGAACATTGTTTTGACTATTCAGAATTTGATTTGCATCTGGATATTTGAAAAATGAATATGAGTTTTGACTTCCGAATTCGAACACGAACTTGGAACTTGAATTATAAACTCAGAATATACATTTGAACATGCACTCTGAACTATGAATTGACTCGCATTGAATCATCGATCGCATATGAACTTTATGAAATCCTCGAACCTTGTGAACATTGAATATATGAACTCTTATGGAATATGAACTATGAAACTGAATACGTAATTTGAACTTTGAATCTTTGAATCCTAATATGATCGTTGAAATAAAACTCTAAAGCTCTGAACTCTGTATTTAACCAATATGGTGGGATATCCGTGTATTTGAACATTTAATTCGTAGTTTGACCGGTACGGCGGGATCTCCGTAATTTGAACCGGTATGGCGGGATATCGTTAATTTGAATCGGGACGGTGGGATATCCGTAATTTGAATTGGTACGGCAGTTTATTTGTAATTCGTTATTGGTATCATGCTTTGAAATCTAAATATTGAATCTGAAACTCCAAACTTCGAACTTTGAACTCTTAATTATGAAACTTTGAATCTAAAACCTTGAACCTGGACTTGACTTTTAGACTCTGAATGTAGATTTGAACTCTAGACACGAACATTGAAAAGGAACCCTTTAGACTCGAAATGTGACCCTCTAGGCTCGAAATGTGAACTTTGAATTACAACCCTATGAACCTTGAAATTGAGACATGAATATCAAATCTTTGAACTATGAATATGAATATTGGATCTGTGAACCTCGTATCTGAACATTGAATATGAATTTCGAGCCTAGAAAATGAGCTCTGATCTTTTTATATGACCTTCAAACTTTGAAAATTTAGATCTTTGAAATTGAACTAAGAATTTGACGTTTTCGGATTTTAGTTTTCATATGAAATTGCCCTTGAAATTTCTTTCATTGAATCTATGCATTGATTAAGGAGATGTATATTGGTATTGACTTCTCCCTATTGAGTTTAGAGTATTAGCTCACCCCGACTATACGTCACAGGTGTAGATCCCGATCTGAACCCTGGGGCTTGAGAATGATCCGGAAGACGAAGATCTTCCGCCTGTAGAGATGTCCACAGATAGTGATTTCAAACACGGTGAGGTTTTAGATTTTTGGACTTGGTACGTTCAGTGTTTTTGTAGAATGATAGAATTAGTTTGTACAGACGTTATATGTCGCTGTTTAGGTGATGATTGGCCATCACCGGTGATTTTACTTTAGGTTTTCTTCATATGTTCTATATAGAAATGAAAATTTTAGTTCTGCCATGTATAGTATCTGCTTTGATTTCCGCATCTTGTGGATGTAAGTATTCTGTAATCAGATTGTGTTCTGCGACCTAGCGGTCCGGAGTCTCTCATTTGGTTTAAAGTTTAAAATATATATATATATATATATATATATATATATATATCAGAAAAATGTATCGGAAAAATCTGGGCTGTCACACTACCATATTATTGAGAGTGCCTACACTAAAAACTCGTTGACTGCTTTGCATCAGACGATGGAGGTTAGTTTGCATTCCAATCTTCCACCCATGACGAATCTTTAGACCATGCATGGTCGTACCATCAGACGATAAGATTATATTTCCTTGAATAGATCCCAAAAAATGATCCTAACACTACAAAAAAATAGATTGTTAGCAGTAGTTTTTTGGACCAGAAAATTGCTGCTATTAACAAAAAACTATTAAAGACTATTAGCGACAAAGGTATTAGCGAAAGTTTTTTGTTAATAGCAGCAGTTTTTGGTTGCCGCTAATAGTCTTGTTTAATTGTAGTGTAAAATCATATTTGAATGTTATGTAAGCCACATGGTTTTTGAGTCACTTTTTAGGATCTTTGTCAAAGGGAAGAAAAAATTGATCGTTTGATCGTATGCACATGATCTAAAGATCTTTGTGAGAGAGATTGGGATCAAAACTTATTTGCATCGTAAGATTCAAAGCAGTCAGATTTTTCAGAGTAGACACCCTCAGTAACTCGATAGGTTGAATAAAGCTACCCTTTCTTTGAAAATAATAAGGGATACCTCTATTTCCACTCTATTTCTACTCACTAAATCTCTAAGGCTGCGTTTGGGCTAGCTCTTTTGGGGCAAAGAGCAGCTCTTTCACTTTTTGGCTCCGGTGGAAAACTACTTTTAAATTTGGTAACACAGCTCCTCGCCTTATTTGCTCTAGCGGGGAGCTGTTTTAAGTGATTAAACTGCTTTTTGTTTGTTCTATCCCAAAGCAGAATTTATCAAATCTGATAGAGAGCAAACAAATAGTTGCTTCTGCTCTTATAAGAGCTAACCCAAACACAGCTTAAGGGCACAATGGTCGAACCATTAATTGCTTTGAATTAGACAATGCAAATCTTTTCTGCCCCAATCTTCCACCTAATTGAACTTGAGATTACGGTACACTCAAAAAGTTGACGTGAAAAAATTTGTTTGAGCGTGCAACTTGATTTTGAGGTAATCTATGTGAAATATAATTAAAAATTGACCGTCTAATGTTACACCCATGATCTCAAGATCTTTTGTAAGGAAAATTGAGATGAAAAACAATATCCATCATTTGAGTTCAAGCAATCAATTATTTTTCGATTGTGGTGCCCATAGAGATCCAATGGGTAGAAACAGAGGTGCCCATCATTACCATATACGTACTCATAGTTGACATAACATTTCATACCCTTTCCATAAATAAAAAGTGATGTGAGAGCCCCAAGGGGAGAGATAAAGAGGGAGAGAGAGGGAAGATGTGGAAGAGAAGGCTTCCTCCGATTGGGTCTTCGACAACAAACAGACTGAATCCGGAGGGGCACAATGCAATCAAAAGCCACCATCGTGAAGGTTTTACAGATGCGGTAAAGAATGGTATAGGGACGATCCATAGATCCCAGGATATTGGAAACTTTTTCAGCAAATATGATTCAGATTCCAAGAATGTTATGTGCAAATTCAAGTGGGGGAACGATGATTGGCGTTGTGTGGAATGTGGCTAGCACAATTTCAAATCGAAAATCAGATGCAATCAACGTAGCTGTGGAGTTACATCCGAATTTGGAGTCTGATTTCCTTGGTCTAAGAATGGTTCGAGACATACTAAGCTACTTGATCTTCCTCTCACAGTTGAAAAAATCCAAGACCTCCAATAGGGTTTCTCAATAATGGGTAAAGGAAAAACTAGATTCTCTCCTAATTTCTCCAACTCTATTGGAGGTGGCCTTGATCCTAAGGCCATTCATTGAGAAGTTGCGCTGTCCAACAGAGGTGTGATCATCGCTAACCCTACTGGCAAACTATCCTTGTCTAAGATGAAGGCTTGAAGTTCCTCTTGTTGGAGACCTAAGGAAGTTGCTGGCCTATGGAAAATAAGCAGATTCCAATTTTTGATCTACTTCTACAGCCATTCGGATGCATCTAATCTCATCCAATCCAAATGCGATGAGATATCAGCTCACAAGGTAGCTTTCACACGATGGTTCCCCACATGCAATATGATCTCACTACTCCTTGGCGGATCACTGTGGATTAGAGTAAGGGGGCTTCCTATTCACTATTGGAACTCCTATCAGTTTAGTGAAATCGGCGCAAGGTGTGGGGAATTTCTTGAGGCCGACCTCAACTCCATTAATTTCACCAGAGCCGAATATGCTAGAATCAAGGTTGCCACTGTTCTCTGGTGGCAGATTCCTAGAGCAGTAGAACTAAAGCTCAAAGAAGAGTTGATCCTCCTTGCCATCGAGATTGAACTCGAATGACATGCTACTTCATCCTTTCCCAATGCCAACAAGAAGAGTACGGAGAGAGCTGAAGTGATCCCCAACCCCCAAAACGACACCAACCCAGTGATGGATTTTCGCTCCCCAATGAGATCAGTTCCGACAATCAATGGAGAAGCTAAGTCGAAATCCCATATTTTCAACGAATTGGGATCTCCTCTGTCAAAAACTCTAGTTGCTCAGCATTCCTTTGCGATGCGGGAGATGGTCGTCGGCAGAACTATCCCGCCAGAGGTTACACATGCCAGATTTGGAAGTCTTGAATTCGAATTTTTGGCCAACGAGTCCCATGTCAACACGTGTCAGCCACATGCTTCCCCAATAGCAACTAAAGTCTGTAATCGATCCATACTACATGATTCTGGCGCTGATTTTCCTCCATCAAAGCTGGATGCTTATCCATTAGCAATTGTCACAGCTGACCATCCTTTCTTAACCGCTACAAATCCTACAAAAGAAAAAGGAAAGTATCTTCCTTTGGTCTCCAATTTGGGCCCTCTACCACAGCTGCCCGCATCCAAGGCAGGTCCTATACATGACCCAGATCCAACTCCTTCCTTTTCTGACTCCCAAGTCCTAACCTACAGAGGCACCAATAGAATGTTCTAAAATTAGCACTCTCGTGCTCTCTTTTCCGGGGCCAGTTGAATCGTTTACTACCGGCTTCATACTCATTCTTATGATAATTATATCTTGGAATATTAGAGGACTCGGAAAGGCCACTAAATGTGCAGCGACAAAAAACACCATTCGCAGACACAAAGCCAATATCTTTATTTTGCATAAATCGAAATGGATGGATGTCACTGCCGATAAAATGCGCTCCATCACTCTGAATTTTGACTATGGGTGGGCTTTCAAAGACACCAATGGCTCTAGAGGGGGCATCATTTTCATGTGGGACAACTCGGTGTTCGATTGAAAACAGTGGCGGAACCAGGATTCTCATCTAGGCGGGGCGCAAAATGAATTAAAGATAAATTTTGTACAATGAATTTAAATTTAAACTACTTTATATTATAAACTATAATTTTCATTAAAATTATATAAAAAAAGAAAATTTTAACAATAAGACAATGACAATTGTATATATCATTCATCTACAAAAAAATCAAACTTTGAATCCATTGTCAACTGTAAAAAAAAATTCTTTTAAGGCAATTGTCCTCGACGATTTGTCATCTTTTGAAAGTAATTAGCAATTGTATCATTATCGAGGCTATCAAATATATTTTTCTCAATATATGTAATCAAACAGTCACTCATCAATCCATCTCCCATTTTGTTACGAAGCCTATTCTTCAGAATATGCATAACAGAAAATGCTCTCTCAACAGTAGCAGTGGCGACTAGAAGAACTAATGCCAGAGTTAAGAGCAAATAAACCAAATCATACACAACGTGCTTTTTTGTCTCTACCAACTTCTTCGCAAGGTCACTAATATCCTTCAAATTAAAAAACTTTTCGTTCGAGTGCATGTCCATAATAAACGTCTTGAGCTGACCTCTAAGAACCAGCCGATCTACTTCTGAAAATTCAAATGGATAAAATTGTGCAAGGCGCAATAACTTTTGCTCGTCAAAAGCAAAAAATGATTCTGTTGGATTGAAACAAGCCATACAAAGTAGTAATTCAGTGTTTACTTCAGTAAAACGGTTATTAAGCTCTTGAAGTTGCATATCAATGACAGTATAGAAGAACTCAACCCGATAGTGGTGTAGATTTGTGATTTCTTCAACTCTACGATGTGGCCGTCCATGCACTACAAACTTCTCATTCATATTTGGAACAATAATATCCTGCTCATTACAGAATATAGAAACCTCAATGAGGATTGAATCCCATTCATTATCCCTAATTTCTTGTAATCTTTCCTTTGTTAATTCAACCAAATGCATGACATTCACAATGTCATGATCTTTTCGTTGCAACGCCTTTGATAGATCACAAGTGACTAGCAAAATCTCTTTCATTATATGTAGAGTGAATGCAAAGTCAAAAGTGTACATGGTATCCAATAGAGAACTTGTTTTAGCTCTTTGTTGTATAGGCTCACCATCTTCATCGATAAACTCAAGTACTTTAATCACGGCAGGGTACATGACAATTAAGTTTAGGTAAGTATCTAAATGTGTACTCCAACGTATTTCACTCGCCCTTCTAAGACTGGTTTCTGGATTACGGCCTTTTCCAGTCGAGATTTTCTGACTCTCAAGTGCTTTCTTCATATTTTCAGCTTGTTTCTTTCGAAGAAGATCCTTTCGTTTGCATGAGCCACCAACCATATTCACTATAAGAGCGACCAATTCGAAGAAGGTTGCAACTGGTTTATGATATTGTGCAACAGTGACAATTGTTAACTAAAGTTGATGTGCAAAATAATGGATATAAAATGCACATTCATTTTCTTTCAAAAAAAGTGCTTTGAGTCCATTGAATTCACCTTGCATGTTACTTGCGCCATCATATCCTTGGCCACGCATTCTTGTCATACTTAAGTTGTGCTTGGAAAGTAGTTCCTCAATTCCTTTCTTAAGTGATATAGCAGAGGTTTCAAGAACATGTACAAATCCTATGACACGCTCAACCACAAAACCTCGCCTATCTACATATCGTATCGCAACAACCATTTGCTCTTTGATGGATATATCACGAGATTCATCAACTAATAGTGAGAAGAAAGCGTCTCCAAGATCATCGACGATCACTCTTATAGTTTGAATTGCACATGCTTGAACAATCTCTTTCTTTATCTTAGGTGATGTTAACTGTAAATTTTCGGGAGCATTGCTCAACACAACTCTCTTAATTTCTTCACTATGAATGGAAAGAAAATTTAACAGTTGACGAAAATTTTCTTTATTTATTGAGTCCGCTGATTCATCGTGGCCACGAAAAGTCGACCCTTGACGAAGAAGAAATCGTACACAATCAATCGATGCATATAAACAAGCTTTGTAATCAAATTTTTCTTGGTCAATATGCTTTATGTGAATTTTAATTGTGATATTTTACTCACAAGTGCACGAATCGGATTGTATATAGTGGGTGCAGAGTACGAGGACTAATTTTGAAATATCTAAAAAGAAAAGCAATTCCAGAAATCTACTAAGATCTAACAATATTCTACCAGTCTTATGATTTAGGTGGTTTGATGAGATGATAATTACTGACTACAAACTAAAACTTAACTGATAATTCAAAAATAAAGATAAAGATGAAGATATTAAATTCTCCCATCTTTGGTCCGTTCTTCCCATAATACAAATCTACGGATTAAACTATGAGATATACTATTGAGAACAAATATCTTTTATGGAAGATAAATGGTCAAAAACCCCGATAGGTTCCACGTTGCATCCCTGCAATCAGGACTTAGATGATTTTCATATATAGATCTGAGATCAAGGGCATGGCTCGGCACACTTGATCTCAGGTTCAAATAAAAATCATCCCCAAAGTGGGTAAAAATTTCAACAATAACACCACCATAGATCTGAAATCAAGGGCATGGCTCGGCACACTCGATTTTCAAATTAGGGAGTAATTAAGATAAAATTATCATTACAGATCTAAGATCCAGGGCATGGCTCGGCACACTCGATCCCTGATCATAATCGTAATTAGATCCACACGATGAAAGCAAAAAGACCATATAACAATGATTGGGTAAAATTACCGTCACGGTCGAGATCCCAGGCATGGCTCAAACTGCGATCCTGATTAGTGGCGGGGATTTCATCCGTTCTTGATAGCACAACAACCATAAAATAAGATCTCATATTTTAATCCTAAATTTATATTATTAAAAATATATCCCTCGGATGGGAATCATTAGATCCCCATCCTTATAAATTTAGCCACACATATTGTAATTAAATGACATAAATAAATAAGGAAGAGAAAATAACATTAATTTAATGAATTAAAAATACCTTAACTTCAAAAGAAATTACTTTGATCCAAAAGTACGATGGTCTTCAGAAACGAGAATAATGCAGAAATAAATTTGAGCAAAAATATAATAAACTGGAGGAATGAGTACTGAAAATTAAAGGAACAAAGCTCTCAAAAAGGAATAAATAAAAATTCCCTATTTCTATGTCTAACTATGAAAAAGAAAAGCAAAAAACTAAAACTCTAATCTCCTATCTCCCTAATTTCTCATTCTCCCTCGAAGTGTTTGAGTCGCTTTAAATAGATTTCCGGTCGCAGAAGTCTCCCCAACCGCCAATTTAGGATCGATTAATCGATCCAATAGGGTCAAAATCAGCTTTAAAGTAGTCAATTCCGTGTCAGACTCTCCTTCTCCTCGATTAATCGACCCCCAGAAATCCGTGAAGTTTAGCACACTTTTTGTATCAGACACTACTTCGGTATTTTAGCCATAACTTTCTGTCTCGAACTCGGATTGAGGTGATTCTTATGCTGTTGGAAAGCCGTCTTAAAGGTCCAAATTTAGCTGCAAGTCGCACCAAGTTCTCGATGACCCAAAGTTACAGTGTTTTGACATTATTTTCAGAATTCTTGGGCTGTTTTCCACACTTGGCTTGTATTTACCTGAAACACTTCAAATCTAATCATTCTCATCAGATAGCCTTCATTGGACAGCTAAATATAGGTATTTAGGGGTGAAATATCATCATATTTCAGTACTCATCATACCCCCAAACCTACACTTTGCTAGTCCTCGAGCAAAGCAAACTAAAGAAAATAAATGTCACTTTCGTAGGGAGCACGATTACACTTAGCATGTGCAACAAGCCTTTAAACCCCTAGGTGATCCCTAGTGGAGGAGTTGTGTCTCCTGAGGGTTTACAGTGAAGTTACCCACAAACTTCAATATATTTTTGAAACCATCGATAAAATTGAGTTTTCAAAATATGATTTTGATAGCATATATATCATTCAAAACTCAAAATCATTAATCAATTCAACATGCGAATTCTCAATTTTAAATAACAATGTTATACTAATCATACTAGTATCCATTCAAATTAGTCTAATGCTCAAATAGTTAGATAACTCATCCATTCATGCTTAAACGTGAAGTGTGTGCATACCCAAACCAAAATTCATTCATCTCAGAACTAGTTCAAACGGAAAATCGTCGAATCTATTGTTTTGACTCAATCCTCATTTTAGGTATACTCTTGAAATAAAATCACTCCGATGATGGGTAAGTTTTTGCACACATGTGAGAGATCAATACAAAGCAAATAAAAAGGTCTCACATGATAAATGAAACACAATGCAATCAATGAACAAAAATAAATCTCATAAGAAGATACTTGTATATCCTAAGCATGTCATATCAAGTGTCATAAGCATCACATATTTACTCTCCACAAGGCAGTTACCAATGCAAGATCAGATCATGAAGGTCTTTTTGTAGGGTTGTAATGGGGCTCAGGAAAGGGTAAGAAATAAAGGGAAGTTGGGATTCAAAATTTCTGAGAAATCGGAAAGGAAACACCTTTTTTATTTTTTCTATTTCTCTTCTTTTTCTTTTCTAATCTCTCACTATTTTTCTCAATATTCTTCTATTTTTCTCAACTTTCTTTTTCTTTTGAATTTTCTTTTCTTGAAGCACCTCATATTTTTCATAATTTTCTTTTTCTTTTTCTCCCCCCTTTTTCTTTTATATTTTTGTCATACACTCTCAGTAAACACCACAACTCAGTAACTCTCCACTTACTCTCTTTTCGTTCACTCTCATCCCTCGTTCCTAATTTCTCATAAATAAGAAGGGTAAAGCTTGAATTTTCAAAAATTGTGAAGGGTTAAAGGTTAACGTGGCTTATCAAAAAATGTATAAAGGTAAATTTTTCAATAGGCTCAAAGGGGTACTAGAAGGATAAATTTATATAAGGTGAGATATTTTAAGCACAAACGAGCCAAAGATGGCCTTCAATCATATCCTTAAAAGATGGTAACCTTGCCTATTTGTCTTAAGTAGATATACAGTATGTTCTAACATAATGATATGAATTTGATTTCATGCAAAGTCACAAGCCAAAGTAAAGTGTATGAGATCATGCAACATAATTCGTATTCAAATAAAACTCTGAGTTTATGTATTCACTCATCAATGACGGGAAATTAGCTCTAAAGCTCACCGGGTTTACTCTCCACTAAGAACCTAAGATTCAACATTCAAAACAGTTCATCGATTTCTAAGTCTTAGCTTGGTATAAGTGTAAAAATTCTAAGCATGAATATCAAAATTATCCACAAAATATCACATTAAGCTTCATCTTAGATACAAGTAATTAGAATATGGCATCAGTATTCTCAAAATTAAATTCACATGCATCATCAACTAAAGTTTGAAAACAATTGTAAAATAATGTGCATGATGACTTCAAAGATAAATTTTTTTTTTTTTTTTTTTTTTATAATTTTAAAAAAATTAAGTGACGCAAAATAGATAACCATACCCCCAAACCGAAAGATGACAATGTCCTCATTGATTGAAATAGGTATTGCACCCCCAAACCTGTTTGAAAAAGTATCTCAACACAAAGATCAGGTGCAGAGAATATGTGCATCAAATTGGAACATAACCAAAAATTTATTGAAGGGAATATGGTTACACTATTTTAGGGAATTAAAAAAAAAACAACCTAAACTAAAAAAATAAAATGCTAAAAATAAACATGAGAAAAAAAATAAAATAAAATAAAACATAAATCCTAAACGAAACCAAACGGAAACTACACAATTGGGTTGCCTCCCAATGAGCGCTAGTTTAAAGTCGATAGCTCGACCTTGTGAATTGCTCAATTAGGGTGAGCAATTGGATCACTCAAAGGAAGAGTGTCAGAGAATGCAATTGCATTCTCAAGGAACGGTTTCAATCGTTGACCGTTAACTCGAAAAGCATTCCCGTGTTTCAGGTTGATAATATCAACTACCCCATTGGAGAGTATGCGAGAGATTTTGAAAGGGCCACTCCAACGGGTTTTTAGTTTCCCCGGAAATAGATGAAGTCGGGAATTGTAAAGTAGAACCTATTGACCAACAACGAAAGATTTTCATAAAATAGAGTGATCATGAACTCGTTTCATACGGTCCTTGTACGATTTAGCACAGTCATAGGCATCAGAACGGATTTCTTCTAATTCATTTATTTGGAAACCCCTTTGGGCACCAAATTGCAAGAGATCAAAATTTAATGACTTAATGGCCCAAAATGCTCGATGTTCCAGCTCAACCGGGAGGTGACATCCTTTACCAAAGACCAACCGATACGGCAACATGCCAATTGGAGTTTTAAACGCCGTTCAATACGCCCATAGAGCGTCATTCAACTTTAGCGACCAGTCTTTACGATTCGGATGGATTGTCTTTTCTAAAATCCGCTTAAGTTCCCGATTAGAGACTTCAACTTGGCCACTTGTCTGAGGATGGTATGGCGTAGCGACTTTGTGCGTGACACCATATTTCTTCATTAATTGGGTGAACACTTTATTGCAAAAGTACTTTCCTTCATCGCTGATTATCGCCTTTGGAATGCCAAAACGAGAAAACACTTGATCCTTGAGAAATTTGATCACTACTCTGTGATCATTCGATTTACACGCCACAGCCTCTACCCATTTCGAGACATAATCAACACCGACAAGAATGAACGTATTTCCAAATGAATTCGGGAAAGGACCCATAAAATCGATCCCCCAAATATCAAATAATTCAACTTCTAAAATTGGATTGAGCGGCATCATGTTGCGCTTTGAGATTCGGCCCAGCATTTGACAGCTGTGACAAGATTTGCAATGCTGATGACAATCCTTAAAGAGCGTCGGCCAGTAAAAACCACTTTGGAAGATCTTTGCGGTAGTCTTTTTAGAACTAAAGTGACCTTCACAAGGCAACTCATGACAGAACGAGATGATTCGTGGTTGCTCAGATTCAGGAATACATCTTCGTATGATTTGATCAGGACAGTATTTGAATAAGTACGGATCTTCTAAAAAATAGTGTTTCACCCGAGCAAAGAAAATGGATTTCTCATTCTTCGACCAATGGTGAGGTAATTTCTCGGTGACTAGATAATTGACAAGATTCGCATACCAAGGTGGACAATCAATCCTGAACAACTGTTCATCCGGGAAGTGCTCCAAGATCGAAACAGGCTCGTCAGATCTCTCAATAATTATTCGTGACAAGTGATCTGCCACCACATTTTCTGAGCCTTTCTTGTCCTTGATCTCCAAATCGAACTCTTACAACAACAAGATCCATCTAATTAAATGTGCCTGAGCGTCTTTCTTAGCGAACAGATAACGCAGAGCAGCGTGATCTGTGAATACCATGACTTTAGATCCTAATAAATAGGATTGAAATTTATCCAACGCAAAAATTACTGCCAAAAGTTCCTTTTCAGTGGTCGAGTAGTTCAACTGAGCATCGTTGAGAGTACGACTCGCATAGTAGATTACATGCGGTAATTTTTCTATTCGTTGCCCCAGAACAGCTCCAATTGCATAATCAGAGGCGTCGTACATGATTTCGAACGGGAAGTCCCAGTTCAGAGATTGAATTATTGGAGCTGTTATCAATTAGGCCTTAATGGTTTCAAAGGCTCACGAACAGTCATCATCAAAAACGAACGGGGCATCCTTGGAAAGTAAACTGCATAGCGGTCACGCTATCTTGCTAAAATCTTTAATAAAACGCCGATAAAAACCGGCGTGGCCCAGAAAAGATCTGATTTCCTTCACTGTCTTGGCAATTAAATCAACTTTAGCCTTGTCGACCTCGATACCGTGGGATGATATGATATGTCCCAAAACAATGCCATCTTTAACCATGAAGTGACATTTTTCCCATTTAAGAACAAGATTCTTCTCTTGGCATCGTGCAAGAACTAGCGACAAATGAGTCAAACAGTCAGCAAAACTGTTTCCATGGATCGAGAAGTCGTCCATGAAGACCTCGAGGAATCGCTCGACCATATCCGAAAAAATACTCAGCATACATCTTTGGAATGTAGCTGGTGCATTACAAAGCCCAAACGGCATTCGTCAGTAGGAGAAAGTACCAAAAGGACATGTGAAAGTGGTCTTCTCCTGATCCTCAGGTGCAATGACTATTTGGTTATACCCGAAATAGCCATCGAGGAAGCAATAGTACTCATGCCCGGCCAATCTTTCCAACATATGATCGATAAACGGAAGAGAAAAGTGATCTTTCCTCGTCATCAAATTTAACTTTCGATAATCAATACACACTCTCCACCCTATTTGAATTTTTGTATGGACTAGTATGTTTTCCTCATTCTTCACCACTGTGACTCCCGATTTCTTAGGGACCACTTGTGTGGGGCTGACCCATTTATTGCCAGAGATGGGGTATATAATTTCAGCATCTAGAAGTTTGATTACCTCATTTCGGACCACGTCTTGCATTATAGGGTTTAGTCTCCTCTGTGGTTCCCTAGAAGGCTTAGCATTGTCTTCCAAATGGATTCGATGCATACAAACCGTGGGGCTAATGCCTTTGATATCTTTTATCGACCAACCGAGGGCACTTTTGTGCTCTTTGAGTACATTCATGAGTTGGCCTTCTTGATGCGCATCCAATATTGATGATATTATAACGAGTTGAGTTTCATTCTCCCCCAGGTAGACATACTTGAGATTTTTCGGAAGAGGTTTAAGTTTCAAGGACACTTTCTCCTCCTCTTTCGACTTTTCCTTGATTAATTCAATTTGAGTTCCACACTCTATTTCCTTTTCTTCTCCCCGACGTGGTGTGGAGTCCAACATGTGATTCACTTCTTGGATCAATTGATCCACATCAAAATTCTCTCCGAAATGCGCAAGACAAGCTGCTAAAGGATCTTCAGCTTCGGATGCACGAAATATGTCTTCAACGATTTCATTGAGTATGCATGCTTGTGCATGTTCATCATCCTCCATGGACTGCTTGGCAATATTAAAAATATTGAGTTCCACTGTCATATTTCCAAATGACAGATTCATGATCCCATTTCGACAATTGATCAGCGCATTGGAGGTTGCTAGAAAATGTCTTCCTAGAATCACTGGAATATTATTCTTCAAATTTGATGCCGGTTCAGTGTCCAAAACAACAAAATCCACAGGAAAGTAGAAAGAATCCACCTTGATGAGGACATCTTCCACAATTCCACGAGGGATCTTTATGGACCGATCAGCTAACTGAAGGGTCATCGCAGTGGCCTTAAGTTCTCCCAACTCGAGCTCCTTGTACACAGAATAAGGCAACAAGTTGACACTTGCTCCTAAATCCAAAAGGGCCTGATCAATACGGTTATCGCCGATGATGATCGAGATTGTAGGACAACCTGGGTCCTTGTATTTGATCGGAAGCTTTGCTTGTAACACTGAACTAACTTGCTCGGCTAAGAAAGCCCTTTTCGGAATATTTGTCTTTCTTTTAATTGTGACCAATTCCTTCAAAAATTTAGCATAAGCCGGCACTTGGCGGATGGCATCTAGGAAAGGAATATTAATTTTTAATTGCTTGAAAATCTCATTTATTCCTTCCTCATCGCGATTTTTCAGTGGTGCCATCAATCTTTGCGGGTACGGTGCTTTAGGAACAAAACTTCTCATCTGTTCACTCTTTTCTTCTGATGTTTCTTTTGCTTGTACTTTATCATCAATTTCTTCTTTCTCCTCAGATTTCTTCTCTCCATCAGACTTTTCCTCCTCCTCTGGCAACACTACTTTGTTATCGACCTGCTTTCTAGATCTCAATGTTGTGATCGCCCGAATTTGTTGTTGATTATCCTCTTGTGTTGAAGTTGATGTTTGTTCAACAACCATTTGGCCCCTTGGGTTAGAAACTGGTTGGCTCGAAAACGATCCTTTTTCTCTTTCACAGAGAAAAGTGGCCAATTGCCCAATTTGGGTCTCTATTTTAGAGATTGAGGATGTGTGAGAATGAATGAGTTTCATCAGGTCCTCAGTAGAAGGAGTTTGTGTATGAGGACGTTGGGCAGTATTTCCCTATGGAATGTTAAATCCAGGTGGTGGAAATATTGGCACAAAATTTTGCTGTGGTTGGTTTTGATAACCTCCCATTGGTTGTGCAAACTGAAAATTCTGGTTCATTTGTCTTGGCTGCCCAACTTGATTCTGATTGTATTGAAATTGATTCGGGTTATTGAACCCTTGCTGCTGAAATTGCCCTTGACCGTAGTTCTGCTGCAGTCCTTAGTTGAAATTTGGTTAGGGATAAAAGTTCGTCTCCTGCTTCCTGGGCTGTATTCTTTGATTCTCTTGTTTCCATGAGAAATTTGGGTGGTTTCTCTAGCTATTTGGGTTATTCTCATTAAAAATGTTTCCTTGATTCCGCCCATAATTATTCACAACATTTAGCTGTTCAGATGTGTTTTCATGATAGTTCTGCATTGAAGGACAATCATCTGCCATATGCATTGGACTTGCACAAATTGAGCATGACTCAGGTTGTGTATTTACCATATGCACATTCTTCTTTAATTTCAATTCCTCCACTTGTTGAGTGAGGAAATCAATTTTAGCCATCAAATTCGGGGAATCCTTTACTACGTATAGTCCTCTTATCTTGGTTGATCTCCTGGCTTGATCACGGGCTTTGACTGGTTGTTCCCGAGTCTTTGTGAAATCCAGCTTTTCTAGGAAAGCATAAGATTCAGTTTCCTTAAGACTCAGGAATCCTCCGCCATTCATTGACTCCACCAGATGTCTATTTGGTTGACTCAGTCCATTGTAGAAACATTGAACCAGTCTCCACTTTGAGTATCCATGGTGTGGACATTTGAGTAAGAGATCCATGAATCTATCCCAAGCTTCATATAATCTCTCATCTTCCTCTTGCGTGAAATCCGTGATTTCACGTCTAAGGACATTAGTCTTCGCCATAGGGAAGAACTTTGTGAAACTTTTACCATCGATCCGGTGGTTATGGATCCCGATGGTAGAGAGTTTAACCAGGCTTTTGCTTTATCCTTTATAGAGAAAGGAAACAAGCGTAGCCTAACAGATTCTTCGCTGAAGTTTTGGTAAACAGATGAGCAGACTTCGACAAAGTCTTTGACGTGCTGGTATGGATCTTCTCTCTCCATGCCATGAAAGATTGGAAGGATTTGAATGACATTTGTACGAATTTCAAATCGGCCACCAGGTGTGGCGGGGTATACAATGCATGATGGGGTATTTGTAGTGATCGGAGAGAACTGTTCTCTCAATGTTGGTTCTTCCTCTTGTTCAAGTTGCCCATTCATGTTGTCAGTCATACTGACTTCAGTGGATGATTCCCTTGAAAATTTCTGCCTTGATCTAGCGTCCTTATGATTTGACCGGCAAGCACGTTCGATCTCTGAATTTAAAGGCTCTAAAGTTCTTTCTTTAGAAGACCTAGTGTGCATGCAAATGACGCACAGGGCGGAGGTTTCGGGCAGGAAAACCTCAAGAAAATTAAAAAATTTTTTTTTTTTTTAAAAAAAAAAGCAGAAATACTATTTTAATCTCCGAAAATTTCTAAAATTTACTGTCTACCAAAAATTCAGATTTTCTTAATTTAATCCCCGGCAACGGCGCCAAAAACTTGATGTGAATTTTAATTGTGATATTTTACTCGCAAGTGCACGAATCGGATTGTATATAGTGGGTGCGGAGTACGAGATCGTTCCCACGAGGACTAATTTTGAAAGATCTAAAAAGACAAGCAATTCAAGAAATCTACTAAGATCTAACAGTATTCTACCAGTCTTATGATTTAGGTGGTTTGATGAGATGATAATTACTGACTACAAACTAAAACTTAACTGATAATTCAAAAATAAAGATAAAGATGAAGATACTAAATCCTCCCATCTTTGGTCCGTTCTTCCCATAATACAAATCTACTGATTAAACTATGAGATATACCATTGAGAACAAATATCTTTTATGGAAGATAAATGGTCAAAAACCCCGATAGGTTCCACGTTGCATCCCTGCAATCAGGACTTAGATAATTTTCATATATAGATCTGAGATCAAGGGCATGGCTCGGCACACTTGATCTCAGGTTCAAATAAAAATTATCCCCAAAGTGGGTAAAATTTTCAACAATAATACCACCATAGATCTGAAATCAAGGGCATGGCTCGGCACACTTGATTTCAGATTAGGGAGTAATTAAGATAAAATTACCATTACAGATCCAAGATCCAAGGCATGGCTCGGCACACTCGATCCCTGATCATAATCGTAATTAGATCCACACGATGAAAGCAAAAAGACCATATAACAATGATTGGGTAAAATTACCGTCACAGATCTGAGATCCCGGGCATGGCTCGGCACACGCGATCCCGGTTAGTGGCGGGGATTTCATCCGTTCTTGATAGCACAACAACCATAAAATAATATCTCATATTTTAATCCTAAATTTATATTATTAAAAGTACATCCCTCTGATGGGAATCATTAGATCCCCATCCTTATGAATTTAGCCACACATATTGCAATTAAATGACATAAATAAATAAGGAAGAGAAAATAACATTAATTTAATGAATTAAAAATATCTCAACTTCAAAAGAAATTGCTTTGATCCAAAAGTACGATGGTCTTCAGAAACGAGAATAATGCAGGAATAAACTTGAGCAAAAATATAATAAACTAGAGGAATGAGTACTGAAAATTAAAGGAACAAAGCTCTCAAAAAGGAATAAATAAAAACTCTCTATTTCTATGTCTAACTATGAAAAAGAAAAGCAAAAAACTAAAACTCTAATCTCCTATCTCCCTAATTTCTCATTCTCCCTCGAAGTGTTTGAGTCACTTTAAATAGATTCCCGGTCGCAGAAGTCTCCCCGGCCACCAATTTAGGGTCGATTAATCGACCCAATAGGATCAAAATCAGCTTTAAAGTAGTCAATTTCGTGTCAGACTCTCCTTCTCCTCGATTAATCGACCCCCAAAACTCTGTGAATTTCAGCACACTTTTTGTATCAGATACTACTTCGGTATTTCAGCCATAACATTTTGTCTCAAACTCGGATTGAGGTGATTCTTGTGCCGTTGGAAAGATGACGAAAAGATCTACAACGTATGTGTTTTGACAATTTCATAATTAGGCCATCTTGAAGGTCCAAATTTAGCCTCAAGTTGCACCAAGTTCTCGATGACCCAAAGTTACAGTGTTTTGGCATTATTTTCAGAATTCTTGGGCTGTTTTCCACACTTGGCTTGTATTTACCTGAAACACTTCAAATCTAATAATTCTCATCAAATAGCCTTCATCGGACAACTAAATATAGGTATTTAGGGGTGAAATATCATCCTATTTCAGTACTCATCAATGCTTCTCGAAAACAGTCTCTATGTGTTGCATCTGATTTAAAAGATTTTTACACATCACATAAGCTTGATGATGAGAACTATTAGGTCCTCCAACATGAGTGTTTAATCTCTCTTTCCTCTTCCAACTTCTAAAACCTTCACTAACAAATTGCTCACCACCCCCTTGTCCTCCTCTATCCGATTTAAATAGATAGCAATACAAGCAATATACAGCATCTTTCTCTATACTATATTCTAACCAACCACTAAACTCATCAAACCACTTGAGACTAAACCGAAGAAACCCATTTGAAAATTTCGTTCAAGAAAAATTATGTCCTTTGGGTTGAAAAGGACCCTTCTGTAAATAAGCTCTTCTTATCTTTTCTTGTACTTTAGGATGGTAATTTGAAATCCTAGGACGCACACCTGAATCTGCTGGAAGATTTGTCAAGTCAACATCTATATTTGCCCACACTGGCGCACACGTAGTTCCGCCACTTTCAACATTTTCATGTTGTGCATGAGGTTGTACTCCATCACACACTTCATTTTCTCTCGCAGAAGGCGACGCTAGTTCAGATGCTTTCTTAAAATATCTGAACATTACTGGTTCAATAAACAAAAGATGTAAATCAGTCTTTCATATCCTCATTGTAACTTACTCTATTTCTATCATATGTTACAACCTTAGAAAGTAGTCATTTTTTATTTTATTGTCTTAAAGGCTCTTATCAAATTTGAGGTGAGTTTATTTTTTAAGTCGGCCCGAACTCGATCTTTTAGAGAAAAGGAAAAGAAGAAAGGGTCCACTGATAAGAAGAAGTCCTGCCCTGATGGTTGCATATTTTTGACTATTTACCCTAGAAACTAAGCCTAAACCAAGAAAGACTATAAATCGCATTTGCCAGAGCACACACATCAAATAAAAATTTATTCACATATTTATCCTAAACATAAATTAATCATTATCAGCAAATAATATAGAATTACAAAAAGTTAAATTTAGACAAGAAAAATTACCTCCGATTTAGCACGATCTGAAGAAATTTTAACTCAAATCCGATTGCGCGATCAGACAAATCCGATTTGTTGAAAACCTATACAATAAAATTCAAAATACAATTAATATTTAACAAATAAAATTTTAAATTTCAATAAAAATAAAGTCCCTAAATCTCCATTATATATTCACTGATATGGGGAGCACAAATCATGTGGAATAACTGGGTATGGTTCACTCTTATGTATTCATAATAGATGAGTTTTTATTTTCATGCTCATATTATGTTATTTTCATGCTCATATTTGTAGAAGGCCCATGTAAAACATAAAAATCATGATTTAAAAAGCACAGTATTTTAGAGAGAGAGATAAGGGGTATCATATGGTATAATTGGTTTAGGAAAATAAATCAATAATTTACGCACAATAACCCATTGTATCATATGGCAAATAAATTAAAAATAAATAAAACCCTAAATCTAGAGAGACAAGAAGAAGTACCTAACCCTAAATCAATTAAAAAATAAATAAAACACTAAATCTAGAGAGAGAGATAAGAAGGCGAAAAAATCATCAATCAAAATGCACAACAAAAAAAAATACTGTGCTGCAGAAAAATTATTTGGTTCGGTTACAATGCGATCCTTTCAGATTAACTAGATAAACCAAAATAAAATACCTAACCAAACTACGATTAAATCACCATACTAACCCCAGAACTTGAATATGAATCCCCACTGCCTCCACGCCCACGGCCCCAAAGACTTGGGGCCTGGGGGGCTGGGGCGATGCCGGTGGGAGGGGTTTTTTAGGGAGAGAGAATAAGGAGAGAGAGAATAGGGGGAGAGAGAGCGTCAGATTCTTAAGCCTGGGAGGGGTTTTTTAGGGAGAGAGAATAGGGGGAGAGAAAATAGGGGGAAAGAGAATAAGGGAGAGAGGCGTTAGATTCTTAAGCACAGGAGGGGGTTTTAGGGGAGAGAGAATAGGAGAGAAAATAGGAGAGAGGGAATAGGGAGAGAGGCGTCAGATTCTTAAGCACAGGAGGGATTTTTAGGAGAGAGAGAATAGGGAGAGAAAATAGGGTGAGAGCGAATAGGGGGAGAGCGAATAGGGGGAGAGAAAATAAGGAGAGAGGGAATAGGAGGGGAGAGGGCGTCATATTCTTAAGCCAGGGAGGGGTTTTTTAGGGAGAGAGAGAATAGGGAGAGAGAATAGGGGAGAGAAAATAGGGAGAGAGAGAGAATAGGGGGGAGAGAGGGGTTTTTTAGGGAGAAGAGAGAGAATAGGGAGAGAGGCGTCAGAAGAGAGAGAGAGAGGGCGTCAAAAGAGGAAATCTAGCTTTTATATATATATATAAAATAAAATAAAAAGTTTTGGGTTTTAGTGGGGGCGTGCGCCTGCACTGGTGGGTATGTGGTTCCGCCCCTGATTGAAAAGGTTAGTGGATTGGTCTGTTTAATGTTACTGTCTCGTTGTTTGATAAAAGAAAAAATTATACTTTTCTT
Organism: Chloranthus sessilifolius; assembly: GCA_021018995.1. Lineage (NCBI taxonomy): Eukaryota > Viridiplantae > Streptophyta > Magnoliopsida > Chloranthales > Chloranthaceae > Chloranthus > Chloranthus sessilifolius. Next base: position 33,714,538 of record CM037596.1, on the reverse strand, counting down.
CTTGCGGCTGTTTACGGTCCTTGTATTCGAGGTGATGACATTGAATTATGGGAGGATTTATCTCGGTGGAAAATCCTAAACAATGGGTTGTGGCTTGTCTGTTGTGGCGATTTCAACGCCATAGCCCATCCCAGCAAGAGATCCAATAATTACAAATCTTCTCCGTCTATGAGGAACTTCTCGAAATTCATCAACACTTTGGAACTCATCAATGTCCCTATGGCGGGGGCTCAATTTACTTGGACTAACGGAAGAAGCCCTCCGACGCTTTGCCAGTTGGATCGGTTTTTAATTAATGTCGAATTTAATGCTCTCTATCCCACAGCAGATTGCAAAGCCATCACACATGTCACCTCCGACCACACTCCATTACTTTTCAATTTAAAAGGTATCGACTGGGATCCTGCTCCATTCCGTTTCTTAAATCATTGGCTAGAAAACGTCAATTTCGTCAACCTTGTACCCATTTGGTGGTCCGGAGCCTCTACCACTAGCCACTCCACTTCAGCTATCTTCCGTAAGTTAAAAACTGCCATCTCTACTTGGAACAAATTCAGAATCAGCAATGCCAAGGCTGTCGAATCAAACCATCTTGCCAAAATTGAAGTTGTTGATAAGATGGAAGAAACAAGAGCGTTAACCAATGATGAGATCATCCAAAGGGTAAATCTAAAGCTGACTTTGAAAATATCATCCTCACCCAAGAGAAGGGATGAAGACAAAAAGCATATGTGCAATGGCTCAAAGAGGGTGATCGTAATACCAATTTTTTCCACACTTTCGCTAACCACAAAAGAAGACTAAGTACAATCTCTTTGATCCGCAACGATGTTGTCCTTTTCTCTAAAAATGAGGAAATTACTTAGATTGCCATTGAATTCTATTCCAATCTATTTAAAGAAACCAATATCTATAGGCCCAGACTCCGAAATGTCCAACCGAAGAAGCTCAACCCTCTACAGCCGACCAGCTAGAAGTCCCTTTTACTGAAGAAGAAATTCATAGTGCTATAAAGGGTTGCAAGGTCGATCGTGCTCCTGGACCTAATGGTTTGCAATGGTTAAAGCTGTTATTATTGCAATGGTTAATAAGTTTTGAGATGATGGATTTATCCACAAATCCATAAAGGCTACTTTTATTACTCTTATCCCGAATGAAAAAGGAGCTACAGAAATGAAGAGGTTTAAACCCATCTCCTTAGTGACTAGCCTCTATAAAATCATTGCAAAATTCTGGCCAACAGAATAAAAAAGGTGATAGGCTCTGTCATCTCAAAGACACAAGGTGTTTTTATCGAAGGCAAACAGATTCTTGATCTAGTTGTTATCGCTCAAGAGTGTGTCCACTCCAAGCATATCTCCAAACATAAAGGCGTTCTGACCAAAGTAGGCATGGAAAAAGCGTATGACAGGATCAACTGGGATTATCTCCTTTGGATGATGAACCAAATGGGCATCGGAGACAAATGGCGGTCCTGGATCCATGGTTGCTTTACTAGTGCCCATTTTTCCATCATAAATGGGAAAGCGTGTAAATTTTTTGAAGCTTCAAGGGGTCTCAGACAAGGGTGTCCTCTGTCTCCTTACCTCTTTGATATTGCGAGTAAAGGGCATTCTCTCCTATTTCAGCAAGCCGACTTTAAAGGTCTGATTATGGGGTTCTCCATTCCAAGGAATGAATCTAGAATAAATCTCCTCCAATATGTGAATGACTCTCTTATTATGTGCAATGGAGATCCTAGCCATATATCTCAGGTTTGCAACCTTCTTAAGATCTATGAGGATGTTTTTGGTCAATGTGTGAATTTTAATAAGCCTAACATTTACGGGCTAAATGTTGACAAATTCACCTTAAGCTCTTCGGTTGATGACGCGAATCTTTGTAAGGCCAAACTCCCCTTTAAATACTTGGGCATTCCTATTGGTATCGGTAAGATACGTAGCTCCGAATGGGACTCGGTTATTGCTAAGGTTCAAAATAGATTGAGTGGCTAGAAAAGAAAGTTAAGCTCTAAAGGAGGAAGACTTACTCTTATTCAATCTCTCCTTAGTGCTATTCTTACATATTTTCTCTCCCTTTACAAGTGCCCCAACAATGTCTGTAATGAAATTGAGAGGCTTAAAAGGAACTTTCTTTGGGATGATCTTGGAGAAAAATATATAATTCATCTAATAAGTTGGGATAGGGTCTTAAACCCCAAATGCTCCGGAGGCCTCGGTATCCGTTTGATTGAGGATATGAATAAAGCCCTTCTTATGAAATGGTGGTGGCGTTTGGGAGATGAATCTAACCAATGGTGAAAAGAAATTATCATCAACAAATACCGTTTGTGCCAAAAGAGGTGGAAAATCAGCAACACTAAATATAGAGTCTCTTCCTGGTGGTGGAGAAGTGTTTTATCGGTGAGAGCAGATTTCCTAAATAATATCTTTTTTATTTGTGATAAGGGGGACAATATTCACTTATGGTCCGAGAGATGGCTAGAAGGGGAACCAAAGTTGCATTCAAAGTTTCCAAACTTATTCAGTATCGCCGTTGACCCCAAAATTAAATTATGTGATACCTTCAGTTCGGACAATCCCACCTAATGGCATATCAGTTTCAGACGAAGACTTACCAATGTTGAAATAGCCGAGTACTCCTTGTTATCTGATATCTTGGATAATGTTAAATTAAACCTGGCTGGCGACGATCTCAGAGCATGGAACTACCATAATCAAAGAAGCTTCTCTGTCATATCAGCTTTCAAATCTTTGCATCCTCATCAACAGATTGTGGACTAGGCCTTCATCTAGGATTACCATATCCCGACCAAAATAAGTTTCTTCTTATGGACGGTCTGTTGAAACAAACTTCCTACAATTTTCAATCTCATCAGAAGATGCATGCTAATTGATCAAAAGTGTTTCTTTTGTGAATGCACAGAAGAAGACATCGAGCACCTTCTCCTTACCTGTGAGAAAATTTGGCCAATTTGGCGAGATCTCTTTAAAGCTCTCGGTATCTCATCTTCATAAATTTGGCCTATTTGGGAGATCTCTTTAAAGCTCTCGGTATCTCATCTTGCATACAAAAGAGCTTAGTTGATTTTCTTTCTGGCTGGGAACAGTGTGATGCTACGGGCATCAAGAAATGGATATACGATTATCCCCATATTTCCACTCATTGGAATATCTGGATATCTCGAAATAACATCAAATGGAACAACTCTTCTTTCAATGCTAAGAGGCTACTTCAAGTCAGTATCATCACCGTTTGTAATTGGGCGATAGCAGATAGCAAATACGACTCCTCTCTTTTCAACATTAGAAGCTTCGAAGTGAAAAAACTGCTATCTTTTTTTCTCTTTGTAGGGGTCATTTTTTTGTAGAGGTTTTTGGGTTACCATTTCTTATTTGTTGGAGGTTTTTTCCCAGAAGCTCTAGTTTCCTCCTAGTGTAGGCATTTCCCCATTTCCCTCAGGTTTCCTACTCCACCCAAGTACTTACTCTGATTTTTTCTGGGAAGTCCGATTTTCTAGATAGCAATGATTTAGGTGCTACCTAGTGTATTACTTGGGCGCTCCAAGGCACTAGGTTAGTTTTTTTATACTTTAATAAAATAACTTTAAAAAAAAAAAAAAAAAAAGTGATGTAGCGTGGAAGCACCCTAAATAATCCCACGATGGTTGAACTATCAAACGCTAAATCTAAAAGGAAAAAAATGATAACTAAAATCTATTAACATACAAGAACAAAGATTTATGTTGTTAGCCTACATATGCCAATATTGTATCAAATCATCTGAGTTATGGGTATTTATTCTGCCGCCCTTTTGTATTTTCATTTCATATAACTCCCTTGCTATTAACTAGCCGTGAGTTTATGGATGGAAGGACTACTTTGCCCTTAATAAAATCAATATTCTAAAATTACCACCGTTATAAAAGGCCCTTCATTTATCTATATTTAGAAGTTATGCAATTAAAGTATACTACTATCTAAAAGACCATTCACCTTTATTTACAAGTTATGCCATTATAGTTTACCACCATTGTAAAAGGGGTATCTTTAATTTCACCCACAAAATTTTTTAGTTCACCCATATTGAAACACATCGACTGCATTGAATCAGACGATGGAGATTGTTTATCATCCAAATTATTCATGAGATCGATATTTAGATCATGGGTGTACCATCAGATGGTCCTTTTTTTATTTCATGTGGTACACACCCATAAAAGTGACCTTAAAATCAATTTTAAGCGTGCACGTGATGTTAAGGTCACTTTTCTACGATGTGTGTCACATGAAATAATACACTAACCGTTTGGTGGTATGCCGATAATCTCAAGATCCATCGTGTGAAATATCATAAAAACATCTTATGGGTCTTGAATCATTTATCCTCCTAATATTTCACACGATGGATCTTGAGATTATCGGCATACCATCAAACGGTCACTTTCAAAAATAGCCATAATGAACCTAGCCCATATCACAATCAGGTCCATACATACTTCTCCAAAGAGAAACTGAAAAACTTTGCAAGGATATAATCCCAGTAAAAGTAACAAGTCGAAATCTATCGTAACGAACTAAAAAATATGATGAATCGGGCCTTTCAATTCAAATGTACAATCAAGGTTGCGTCATATGGCACCAAACCTCACGTAATAAATAAGTTAAAATTACGTAGCATTAAAAACATAAGAGCAATAAACCTGACAGAAATGCAATACTGGTTTTGCATATCCCATATGATTGCTGAAGATGATATTTAGTTATATTGCACAGGCCCTGATTAACATTTGGTACTTATCCTTTGCTAAGGGTAATTGGTCAAGTCGTGCCCCGTCTAGCCTTTTTAGGATCAAATGTCAAAAGGGGTAAATGATTCAAGGCCCATCATATGTTTTTCTGATATTTCACAGGATGGATCTTGAGATTATCGGCGTACCATCAAATGGCCAGTGTTTTATTTCACGTGGCACATATCTTAGAAAAGTGACCTTGACATCACGTGCACTCTTAAAATTGATTTTAAGGTCACTTTTATGGGTGTGTACCACATGAAATAAAAAATCGACTGTCTGATGGTACACCAATGATCTAAAGATCGATCTCATAAATGATTAGGACGATAAACAATCTCCATCATCTAATTCAATGTAGTCGATGTGTTTCAGCGTGGATGAACTCAAAATTTTAATGGGTGGATTTAAAGGTACTCCTTTTAGAGTGGTTGTAAACTATAATGGCATGACTTGTAAATAATGGTGAATGAAGGGCCTTTTAGAAAGGCGGTAAACTTTAATGGCATGACTTGTAAATATAGATGAATGTAGGGTCTTTTAGAATGGTGGTATTTTTAGAATATTGGTTTCATTAAGGGCAAAATAGTCCTTCCATCCATAAACTCAGGCCTAATTAATGGCAAGGGAGTATATGAAACAGAAACACAAAAGTAAGAGCTGCAAAATAAATACTCATAACTTAGGGGGTTTGATGTAATACCCATTTCGCTTTATTCTCGAATGCGAGTTCGTAATTTACAATTCGCTATTTTTAAATGAATCCAATTCATTGGGTACATGAATTTTTAAATAATTTATTAATCACATAAAATTTTAAGTTCAAATCATTTTTTTATGTTTTTAAAACTTTAAATAAATTTAATTTGCAAAAATTAATTTGACAATTTGTTTATTATGTCGAATTTAATTCGTTGTATTCAATTCGTGACTCACAGAGCGAATTAAGTAATATAGGTCAGCCGAAATGACACTAGAAAAATAAGGTGTTTCAGCGGCACATGCTATTAAGGTCTGTAGCGGCAGTTTTTGGTAGCGACAAGACTAGTAGCGGCAGGTTTTGGTTAATAGCGGCAGTTTTTGGCTGCCGCTATTAGTCTTATTTTTTGTAGTGTGACCAAAATTTCGGTCCAAATTATCAATTTCGGTCCTCACCGAAACGATAATTTGGACCGAAATTTTGATCATATTTTTTATGAGACTCAAAATTTCGGTCGAAATTTTGGTCAAATTATCGATTTTTGGCTGAAACTTCAGTCCAAATTTCAATATCGGTCATGTCCAAAACCAAATTTTTGCCTAATATTTTGATCCTTTGGTTGGCACATGAAAATTTCATGGCCAAATCCTACCGTTAGATAAGGACCTCGGACACGCGCTCACAATAAATCTATTAAATCATCACTCGTTTTTATTCATTGTCATCAGCTTCCCTTTCCCATTTTTTCTCAATAATTTGCACAGTACCCAAGAGCCAGCTAATTCAGGCCCACATAGCCCAGTGATTTTGAAGGAATAATGGGGTTCTGCCCCCACTACCATTAAAATAACTTTTCCTCAATGTTTTCTCATTATTTTTTCATTAAAATATAATCTCTGCTTCAGATTTACTCTCTAGTTTGCATGTTAGCCGAGCATCCAGCTAATCAGAAACACAGAGCCAGTAGCAACTTTTATATTAAATTTAGGAATAATGAGATCTGACCCACATCACCATTAAAGTGCCTTCTCTTCAATTTTTCTCAATAATTTTCCATTAAAATGTCATTCTCCTCATATTTTTTCATTAAAATACCAGTAAAGTATGATTACACTTATCATTTTATACTAAGTACGCTTAACTCTTATACATACCAAGTACACTTAACTCTTATGTCTCATGGCACACGTCTAATGTCAATCTAAATAATTCACGTAGCAGTTCTTCATTGGAAAATGTTTCAACAAAAAAATTACGCTTGCAAAAGTGAAAGATTCAATTGATAAAGTTTAATGAGCCTTTAAAAAATAAAAACAATGATTAATATTAGAATTCACATACCAAATAATTCAAATCTCTCTTAATGTGATTGGTGAATTAAATCACTCACATCAACACATTAATGTTTTAAGAGAAGAGTCGGCTTTAAGATTTTCTACTCTTTGCTAATTACTGTCAAAGGCATCGTTTCAAATATCAGCAAATCTGGATAAGTTTTGGCTCGAACTGACTGAATCATTTTGGATTAGTTTGGATTAGAACCCAATCTCTTCACATTTTTCATTGGACAAATAAAGCTGCCTATTCACACTTACTAAAAGTAATTATTAAGTTCGCGGGATACCATGTGACCTAATACTAGGGTCTCATTTTGGAACCATCGTGTGTTTTCTAACAGGGCGTCGTGATTTAAAAATTTTTGGCATCAAAGATGGGATGGACAACTATCTCACTATTATAGTGAAAGCACTCAAATATCATCTAAATTCAGTGGTAACATATAAATCTATTTTTCTTCCTTTTTCTGATTTTTTTTAAAAATATATTTATTTTTAAACTTAAAAATTCATGCAAAATTTGCATTTTTGGCCCTAAACGTTTACTTATTTACAGAAACGGTCCTATAGTTTGAAACTTTATAGAATAAGTCAATTCCAAGCCAAGTCGTTTCCACGTCAACACCAACCTATTTTTTCATATTATATATATATATATATATATATATATATATATATATATATATATATATATATATATATATTCCATTATTTTTGGTCGCGCCTTTTATCTTATTTGAGAACTACTACACATCAATTATCTCAATCAATTGTAATTATCTAAACCAACCAATTGTAGTTATCTAAACCAATTGTAGCTCATGTTAAAATTATAAAATACGGAAAAAAATAAAAAAGATATTAAAGAAAAAAGAAAAAGATAGAAATATAAAACAAACAAAAGCAGCCACTATATTAAGTTAGCGGCCCGCTTTAAGGTAGTTGGCTGAGATAATTGATGTGTAGTAGTTATCAAATAAGGTACACTCTAATACGGTCGCTATCTTAAGATAGTTTTAAGATGGTTGAGATAACTGACGTTTGGTAGTTATCAAATAAGGAACACTCTAATACGAGCACTATGTTAAGATAACGGCTTAAGATAGTGGCCCGCTATCTTAAGTTAACGGCCCACTTTAAAATAGTTAGTTGAAATAACTGATGCGTGATAGTTATCAAATAAGATACACTCTAATACGACCACAATCTTAAGATAGCGGCTATAGTTGGTTGAGATAACTGATGCGTGATAATTATCGAATAAGGTACACTTTAATACGACCGCTATCTTAAGATAGCAGGCCGCTATCTTATGATAGCGGGTCGCTTTAAGATGGTTGGTTGAAATAACTGATATGTAATAGTTATCAAATAAGATATATTCTAATACGACCGCTATTTTAAAATAGCGGGCGCTATTTTGCCACTAGCTATCTTAAGTTAGCGGCCCATTTTAAGATAGTTGGTTGAGATAGTTGAAGTGTAATAGTTATCAAATAACTTACACTCTAATAGGACCGCTATCTTACGTTAGCGGCTCCCGCAATCTTAAGATAGCGGTCACTAACAAAAACAAGACTATTAGCCGTAGCCAAAACTGTTGCTATTAACAAAAAACTATCGCTAATGCCCTTGCCGCTAATAGTCTTTAATAGTTTTTTGTTAATAGCGACAGTTTTTTCCTCTAAAAACTGTTGCTAATAAACTATTTTTTTGTAGTGGGCCCACAATCTTAAAATAGTGGCTCACTATCTTAAGTCAGCATCCGCTTTTGTTTGATCTATATTTTTATCTTCTTCTTCATCTTTTTTTATTTTCTTCTGTATTTTAGAACTATTGTAAGATAGCGGACAGCTATCTTAAGATAACGATCGTTTTGTTTATTCTATATTTCTATCTTCTTTTTCTCTCTTTCATCTTCTTTTTATTTTCTTTTTTTCAAAATTTTAACATGCGTTACAATTGGTTTAAATAACTACAATTGGTTGAGATAATTTATGTATGGTAGTTATTAAATAAGGTAAACTCTAATAAGATTACCAGCGGGAAAAAAGAACAACAAAAAATAATTAAAAATGAACATATAACAATGAAAAAATAAGTCCGTGCTGATGTAAAAACGAGTTGGCTTGAAGCTGACCTATTCTGTAAAGTTTTAAACTATAGGATCATTTCTGCAAATAAGCAAACTTATAAGACCGAAAATGTAAATTTCCTTTTTCTAATAGGGCATCAAAGATGGGATGGACAACTATCTCATCATTATAGTCAAAGAAGTCAAATATCATCTAAACTTAGTGGTAACATGTAAATCTATTTTTCTTCCTTTTTCTGATTTAAAAAAAAATATATTCTTTTTTTAAACTTAGGCCATGTTCTGGTATTTCCCCAATTATTTCAGAAAAGCTTAGATTCCTGACAACTCTGTTTCCTATAGATTCTTGGCAAACTCAGATTCCTGGCTTTTCTCAGGTATGCTCTTTTAAGCCTTAGAAAAGCTCTGATTCCTGGCAAACTCAGATTCCTATATTCTTTTAATTAATCTAGAAAATCATAGAATCGATCTACTTTAGGGACATCGTATGACCGTAGGAATGACGGTAGAGCATTCGATACTGTGCCATATATATTTGGAGGTCATTTTTGGGTGATGCACGATCCATGAGAAGTTGAACACTTTCGTCAGTGCAATTGAGCAAAATAGATTCCTACAGCTATACTACCTGATTGCCTATCATAGTATAGATTAGTCGCTTATACAATTCAGGAAAGTACATAGTACATTAGGCCATTACATTCAAAAGCGGGTTAATTGGAGATCCAATTACAATATTAAAATAAACACAAGTGCGCAGAAAAAGCAACATATAAGCCCAAATATGATTACGAGGTTGCGTCGTTGCCACCCCCTGGTCGAAAGAGTAGGAGGTAGTGACTGTATGAATGTGGGAGTTACTCCCATCGTCCGAGCTATAATCACGATGATGTTGCATGGGAAGTATCCAATCGGAGTCCTCCCACTACAAAATATGTCGATTTTAGTGGCAGTTTTAAACCGCCGCTAAAACTTTTAACGGCGATTGTGAAAACCGCCATGCTTGGACGCGTCGGGGAAACTTTTAGTGGCGATTACGAAATAATTCCCACTAAATATTAGTATCTTTACCGGCGATGTCTGACCACCGGTATAGTTATTCGGCGGCGGTTGTTACCCCCGAGGTGTCCTTGACAATACCAATTACAAGTAGAAAGACAGATCAAAACAAATAGTTCTTGTGGTCTAGAATCCACAAAATAAGAGTTTGGAATATTGAATAGTTTGTATCCAATGAACAGCTGGCATAACATAGAATATGGTAGTATCAATAAAATCGCGATAAATGCCAAAACCCAGTTCAAATAATTCATTAATAGATTTAACCAACAAAAACACATCCATCTTAGTACCAATAAAACGAAAAATTGACTAAATATATATAGTCAATTTTACCAATAAAACTGTAGAAGTAAGATGCATTACTTTTACCAGTAAAACTTTAAAAGTAAGATGCATTATTTGTAAAGAGTTTAAGCAACATTTCCCTCTTTCGCAGTCTCAAACTTGCTTTACGGTACGTTTGGTTCACCGTAATATGTACCTTGTAAAATGGAGAATGCATGTAATTTTTTGATAACTGGATTACATGTATTTTTCACTTTGCATGTAATATTTGGGTGTAAAATGGTTGTTCTTTTGGGTGTAATTTTCCTTGTAAAATTCACTTTTTGATGTGTTTTTAACATTACACCCAAAAGAACAACTTGTGTAATATATTTAAATTCATGTGTAAAATGGAACAATTTGTGTAATATATTTAAATTCATGTGAAAAATGGATATTCCTCATTTATCGTTGCTAGTATGCGACTTCATCGGACATGATCGGTCATGATTACAATGGACCGATATGTATCAGGTATCAACTCGAGTATCGGTATTCATATTGGCCGATATGTAGAGGTATCGGGCGATATCTCTATTTTCTTATTTATTTTTTACATTTAAAAAAAATACTAATACAACTCGGTATCGGCCTATATGTATCATCCGGTTTGTATCAGTCTTCTATGGACCAATACCCGATACCGATACCGATACCGAAACCTATTATGTGTTAGCCACTTAAGATAGAGGGCTATCAATGGGTCAGGTTGACCCGATAACTGGCCCGATATTTTACTAGGTTGGTACATAAACTTGACTTGTTGGGTCAGGTTGGGTCGCTCACACTACAAGAACAGCTACATACGCCGACGGCTGCCAACTGTCGGCGTAGACTATGACAGCCGTCGGTAAAACTAATCGCCGACGGCTGTAAACTCTACGCCGATGGCTTCAAGCCGTCGGCGATATTCTCGTCGGGGAATCTAAACACCGATGGTTTGCAGCCGTCGGCGTAATTCAAGATTCTACGCCGACGGCATCCACTGTCGGCATAGGGTATTTGAAATTTTTTTTTATTTTACATAAAACACCCTACGCCGACGGCTCATGCCGTCGGTGTAGGGTTTTTTAAAAATAAATTTTTTTTTTAAATTTTATATAAATATGCCTACGCCGACGGCTCATGCCGTCGGCGTAGGTGTTTTAAAAAATATTTTAAAGACAAAAATTAATTAAATATCCTACGCCGACGGCGGCAGCCGTCGGCGTAGGCCTATTTTTTCGCCTTTTAGGGGGGGTCACAGATTTATTAGCGCCTTTTTTTTTTTTATTTAAATAAATTCCTGAATAATTGTTTATGAAAATGAATTGAATACATTGCTTTGTATATATATATATATACACACACATACACACATACATGACCTTATCAGTTCCTCACAGAGAGACAACCAATGGCAAGAAAATAGTCAAAAAAGTTCACCCTCCAGCCTTTATCAAACCACATCTCAATTTTGTTAAGCTTCAATCGACACAAAGAAAATTTTCAAGGTAACATAACGAAAATTTTCTATTTTCGAGCAAAAAGAAAAGCAAAATCAAATCCAGTGAATCGAACTTACATTTTCTGAATCGTAAAATTGATTGAAAAAGCAAAGAGTAAAACACTAATATTTGTGTGTGAAAATCTTTTTGTGAGAAAAGGCAGAAAAAAAGAAGGAATATAAATTTATATATTAGCAGTAATCTTCTGTTTATAAACTCCAAGAGCTAAGTGCATCAATAATAATTATAACATTATCACTAGTTATTGTACTAACAGAATATTAGACCAAAGCTACCTGTAGATTCACCATACTTTAAAACTCTCAAAAATTGAAATAAAGATCTTAAAAGGAATCAAGTAAATGAAAAATGAAATAAAGAAGAATGATATATATATATATATATATATATATATATATATATATATATATATATATATATATATCTTCATGAGCATCATTTTATTCAGTTTTGGGTTTGGGACAATAGGTAGAAAAATATGCCTTAGCAGCTAAAGAGCATGAGGATTACGACCACAATATAATACAGGCCCTCTTAATCAGAGAGGCTTGGTTCTCCTTAAAGCTTACTTCCACACATTTCAAGGTGCCCAAATCCATGATAGTCAGCTTTCTTGTGAGATTCAATGGTTATAATGACTCTTTACGACCCATCAATTAATCCTGATCTTCACCACCTGCTTCCACTAGTTTCTTCAATTTTTTGCTTCTCAATCTCTCTATGTGCTCCACAGTTCCTTGGCATTCATACCTGTAGAATAAACTACTATAAGCTAAAATGGAGAAAACGTGTGACTTGTATAGAAAGAAGCGTCATCAATTATTATACCTCACTGGTATTGAGATCAAATGACTCAATTTTGTGCAACTTGTATTGCTTTTTGGTGTTCACGATCTCATCATAGCAAAAATAGCGTCCATACAATGCAAAATTCTCTAGGGCACGGGCATGGACATCGAGGAGAAGGATCACAACCACAAAAGCTAGAACTCGTTCATTTGAGTGCACACTGTTGTGGCGTGAAATGTATTGTACATGTAAATAACTTTCATATTGTGATCAATCAAAAGACCCATATATAGATAAATTAGAGCTAAAACCAAACAAATGTCATGGAAGCGAGGTTTGATTTACCTTTCTCCACCACTTGATAAAATAGTCACAATCATCTTTCCTTTGTTTTCCTCTCTTTGCAACCTATGAACATTCAAAGAAGTCGAAATGTAGGGTTTGATTTACCAAGGAATTGTTTAGACGGGAAGAGAAAAATAGAACACCGCTTTAAACATGCCGCCAAAAGCAAATACCGAGGAGATTCCCACAAGCGTGCCTTCCTCCATTGCAGTCTCCTTGCATTAGTCATTGCTTATACATTGTTATACGATGGCGATCTCATTGATCAAAGTTGTGTCAAAATTAGGTGGGATAAAACCAGGTGATGTCCCCTGAATATTATGCACTCCTGCCTTTCCACCTACCATAGTGTGACAGAGTTGGAGTCAAGGAATAAGTCCACAAAGAAAAATCGATAAAACCGGCAAAATCAATAAAATTAGAAAATGATTGGGACAGATGAGGAAAAATAAAATTATGCTTATATTTACAGGAAAAGATTAGGACAGATGATGAAAATAAAAAAAAATTATGTTTATATTTACAGGAAAAGGGTATTGTGCCACAATGTTGCACGTGGAGTTCCCATGGCACCCAAAAAACAATGTTTAGTGCCCGTGGAGCAAGGTAGCGTTGTTTAAATCACCTCTTAAAAAATAAATTCAAAAATACATCTCTAACTTGTGTTTTTCTAAGCTTGAAATTTAGACCAGTGAAATTACTTAAGATTTTACTTTTAGAAAACTTATTTATTTATTATTTTGGGTTTTTTGCAAATACCCCCAAGTTATGCTGATATTATAAAAAAAAAACCCCAATTATAATTCCAACGTGACTGAACCCAGTGATAGAAGTTCTTTTTTTTTTATTCACTTTGATTTTTGTTCTCCTTTTTGAATAGAACTTTACTTTATAGATCTTTTGAATAGAACCATACACTTTAATCATCAGCTGCTCTGCATAATCATAATCATAATCATCGTAAAATGAATATTCCAACTTTAATCAATACACTGAAGCAATAGTGGTGTGTCGGGAACTGTAAGTGGATTGGAAGGCCACTGATACATGCAAATCTATGAGGAAAAAAGGGAAGTCAAGTATTGGTGCAGTAAGCAAATCCAAAGGTAATTCGATAATATAGTGCCTACATCTCTCCTCAAATGTTTCAAATCTCCTATTTTTTCACTTGAGCAGAGGAAACTTGAAGTCCTTAAAAGTACCAATTTCCCATATATGTTGCCCTTATTAGAAACAACAATTTTCCCCATACAAGGTGAGCAAGTCATTAGGTTTAATAAATGAATTTCATTCAAATACACCTTGCCCAATTAGGGTTCAGTAATCTCAACCAATGCAAAGCAATGTCTCCCACTTACAGTTGTCAAAATTACAATGAAAGAAAGAACATACCTCTAAAGCTTCCTTCAACCTTCCAAGGACTTCATAGCCCAACTTACGTATTCCTTCATCCAGTGAAGATATGCTAACAAATCATTTGCAAGAAGACCTATTAGCAATTCCACAGGTTCTATATAGCCCATCGACAGACCATGAATTGAGAAGGACAATATAAATGCAGGATCATATCGCTGCATATTTTCCAAGTTTGCAAATGATGCCTGCCACCCATATCATTAAGATGTATATTCTAAGTCGCAACTAAGAGGATGCTACCAAGAAACTTATATAGCAGTCAAACAGTAAAATTCTTAAAAATAGAAGAAAAAATAGAATAAATAGACATGAAAATAAAATTACCTCAGGCATATCCCTGAAATCATCCTGTTGAAGCTTCTTCAGTGATGTGGGTCCGGTCCAAGCAACCCTATCATAGCAAAAGTGAAGCACAGTCATCACACATAATTTAGAATCAACTAGAATGTTCTCTCTGAATTGCCTCTTTCGACGTTCTTCAGCTGGTTCACAATCACCGTATCGGATAACATGAGTTTTTCAAGTTTTTGTTCCCTTCTTACTTTTGAAGCAGAACTGCCCCACAAATAATCCATTTCCGCAATGCTTCCACCGTCAATGAACTCAATCTCATGCATAAGATGGCATATCTCCAAGTCAATTTCACTCACAGTTGCACCATAACCAGACAAAAGCAAAGAAAGAAGTTCTCCGAAATTCATGGCAGCATCTTTTCCGGAACCGATTTTACATTTGGTGAGCCTTAAGATAATCTGATGCTGAGTAACAACTAATTCAACTTTCTCTTGCATTGATGATGCATGTGTTCTCTTGTCATATGCTACATTTCGATCTCAGAATGGTGACAAATATTTTTCCGAGATCATTTAAAAGATTAAGCGGTTCCTCCATAGATGTAAACTCATTGAATTCTTCCTCAAATATTTTTCCGCATACATACCTCTTCCAATTTGAAAAACCGTTCAAAACAATACTCGAATAAAATGATGGAATACTATCAAAAATTTGGACTTTCGCTTCCCATATATTCTGCCGAGAGGTCGATATGACAAAGCAGGAAGAAGAAGCATAAACTCCTCATCCGAAAGATTATAGTTACGCTACATTAATACTGGAAAATCTTTACTCAGCATACACAGAAGTATCCGCCCAGAGAGACTCGAATGCACCGAGCTTATCTTGTGGAGCTCATCAAAGAATGCTTTTGCTTTTGTCTTGCTTGTCTTGTAGAGCAAATGAGTAAGAAATTTCAAGGGACTGTTGCTTACCATCCTCGACATTGCCATGCATAATGGGATGAGAGCAGTTTTGGGTTGCACAAATTTCAGACGGTACACGGCATTCACAACTTTCTGCAAACATAAATCAAGATCTAGTGTGAAAGCAGGAAAAACGATCAAGATGTTATAAAACTCGATCATCTTATAAAAACTTTCTCAAGAAGGAAAACTCAAATTTTCGTCCTCTATTTCCCAATACATATGGCATGCAATTTGTTTCCATGTTTCTTTGGCGGAAAAAGCGATCGACATGTCAAAGCGACTATCTCGCAATAGAAAGTGCAATAGAGAGAGCGATTATAAAGAATTGGATATTTAATACCCTTTTTTTCCAATATATCCGTCAATAAGGTGGGTCAACATTTTACTTTCAATGATAGATTTTACTACAGAATTGTATGTTTCGCTCCTCCAAGAGATAACATTAGCCGAAAATTAAAAATCCAATCGTAGAATTTGGAGAATCGTCTGACCAATTAAATTTAAATAAGAAAACAGAAAATCTAAAAATATCCTGTGACATTGCCACAATGATGCACTAAAATAAACCGGAAAGCCATTTCCATATCTATTAAACCCTTCACAATCTGCAAAGAATATATGTAGCATTAAAACCTTGACAAAAGCAGATAGATCTAAAAAACATATTAAAATTATCAGATATAAAAGTCAAATCTGTCTTCCAAGAGAGATCTTATTCGACTCAAATCTCAAGTTGAGACAGAAACCAATGCACGCAGAACCCAAAGCTTAAATTTAGGCATAAAAATACAACTCATCCATTTATGCCATGTAGACAAGAAACTGATTTCATGATCATTGAGTTCTTTGAACACCCATTTATGACCATGATCTGCTGCAATTTTACCAATCAAACTGCCCATAAAACTATATCAAATAAGTTGGCATTTACAGAAACTAGGCAATATCAACCAAGTTGAAAAAGTTGGCATTTACAGATACTAGGCATTTCAAAAGTTGGCATTTCAAATTCTGTTGTTGCATGAATTCCAAACAGATATAACATAAGTGGATGTCCTAGATTGGTGAGCAATAATAAAAGGCCCTAAATAGGCCTTCATTCTCAGCAGTTAATTGACCTGCTTTAATATGGACTTAAGTGGACTTAAATAGGCCTTTACACTTGCTTTAATGGACTTGTGTTAATCAGCATATTAACTGGCATTAAACAGAGCTTTGACAGGCAAAACATAACGTCGTCTAAAGAAACAAGTTATACAAGATGATCTAGAGCGTAGACATAAAACTGCGTCGTCTGAAGAAACACAAAACATAACGTCGTCTGAAGAAACCCAAAAATAAAACACAGGAATAAAAAAGAACAATTTAAGAGAGCTGTGATCGATTTTAGACTATTCGTTTATCTTTCTTCGCAGTCTCGATCCTCATCTACTACTGTCTAAAGGGTCACTGAAACGGATGCAGAGTCGTCGTCGCTCTTGGAATCCGATTCGCCATCTGAGGTATCATCTTCTTCTTCATAATCCTCATCTTCAGCATCGTCGTCCTCCTGTATGTCTTCTTCTTCTTCAACGTCTTCATTCTCTTCGTCAACTTCATTCTCTTCATCCTCTTCATCTATAGGTTCTTCATCGGAGCTGAGTAATCTCTTCAAATGGCATTGTTGTTGGTAGGCGCTTATGACATGATGTACGACTCAACATCAATTACCTCCGGATTGACACGTCTAGGCGGTGTAATTGAGTTTGAAGCATGCGATTCTGCATCATCGGCCATTTCTGCATCGTTATCGTAAATGTCATAACCATAATTACTAAAGAAACAAATACCATCTTATTAAAATAACATCTTATTAAAAGTGAGGAAAAGAAAATTACTAAGGAAATAACATAATATTTTCATTAAAATACCATCTTCTCATTGAAATAAAGAAAGAGTACATATATTAAGCCAACAATCTTAATTTCTTTTTATAGTAACCCGCTCACATAAAGAGCTAGAAGAAAGACAATAGTAAAGAAAAATATCTTTGCCGCCGGTTTCCAAAACCATTCAGTTTCCTCCCTCCCAACTACATCCATTGCACGTGGGCTTCGTATTCCATGGAATCTATTATAACGCTCAATAGCCTCATCAAGGCTACGCACGGCAACATGGCAAGCACTCGAATATCCGTCTACTTGGACTTTAGCTTCCTCCCAAGTACGATATATCCCAGGTCGTCGTCCGACAAAAACAACATAGTAGCGAACCATCTGTTCACGAAATATATATGGATGATAAGATGTCTCCTTATATAATATTAATGCTAATGATGAAATCTTTAAGAAAGAAAATACGTATAATTTATCCCCATTTTTATGTGTACCAGTTATTTAAATTTATAAGTGCCACGACAACAAGTAAATATCACGGAGCACGCCCCTCCCATAGCGCATTTACGATGTTCTCGCGGTATTCTCGGGCAACCTCTCTTTCGGCCCTCGTTTGTGATGCTCGAATTTCTGCATCAGTAACTACGTTGTCGTCATCGCGATCTACCTCTCTCTCGACCCGCCATTCTTCGAATACTGGATCTTCATCGTGATAGGTGTGGATGAAATTGTGCAACACGCAACATGCAATGACAATCTTCGTTTGAGTGAGTAAAGGATAACGAGCCTTGCATGTGAGGATCGGGAACCGTTGCTTCAGTGCACCGAATGCACGTTCTACCACATTTCTCAATTGAGAGTGAGATTGGTTAAACAATTCTTTAGGGTCGCGTGGTGGATTGGAGCTATTGAAATCTCCTAGGTGATATCGAACTCGCCGATAAGGTGCAATAAAATTTATCATGTTAGCATATCCACCATCCACAAGGTAGTATTTTCCAACGGGAACAGTCAACCTATTTTGAGGACGTGAGAGTGCATTCGTTAAAACTCGAGAGTCGGCAGCAGATCCCTCCCAACCCGCAAGCACGTATT
This sequence comes from Chloranthus sessilifolius, assembly GCA_021018995.1. NCBI lineage: Eukaryota > Viridiplantae > Streptophyta > Magnoliopsida > Chloranthales > Chloranthaceae > Chloranthus > Chloranthus sessilifolius. Next base: position 33,695,939 of record CM037596.1, on the reverse strand, counting down.
GAAACCTCATGTCAAATGAAACTGCTGCAAGTACGTTCTGTGAGGTAAATTGCTTACGATTCCGATATCGCGGGTGGTCACGTTTTGGCACCCAAGCTGGAATGTGTGCCGTCAATAGCTCCTACGCAATCCTTCACATTATAATTGTCGCTAGCTTAGTATTAGAAAAACACCTTGCTTAATTTTAATTTATGACAAAATAATATGAATATTGAACTCTACCTTGAAATAAGGAAAGAATCGTGGATCATGTTCTATCTGAGGTGGAAGAGCTCCATTGGCCGGGACCACAATATCGTGATGAAGCCGTAAAATAGCATTTAAGACGGCATTAAAATATTCGCTAATTGTTGAGCCAGAGTGCTGAAATCGATTTTGTGTAACGCGATTCTTCATGTTGTGAGATAACGTAAACATAAAAATCGCTACTTGTTCTTCCACTAACAAGTGCCTTGTGTTATGGAGGAACCTCCTATCTCGCAAAGCCGAGCAGAGCTCCAAAAAAATGGGCACTCGCATTCGAAACAGATCGAATGGCGTGCGGCCATGTCCAGTAATAGTTTCTTGCAGAAATTGGTGTCCAGTTAGTATGGAGGTATGCACGCGTTGTCTAGAACCGCGTACCTGACTAATATAGTAGCAAGCTGCAAGCATTATCATGCCTCCAGCCATCATAATTGCGGCCTCTATGTCATCATCAATGGCATCCATCATGATACTACGTTCTAAATAAGAAAGAAAATAACGTGCAAGTCATGTACCGGTTTAAGAAGCATTTACTATATTGTGCCAAAATAAATCATAAAGAAAATTCCACCAGTTGTGTATCACAGATGATACGATACGCCAGAAAAAACATAACAAAAACATGTTAAAAGGCAATCTCATTGAGGAAATAGTCCTGAAAGAAAATCTATCCTCATCGCCGGGGGTAACGCTAGGAATGTCTCAGCAAGCGACTTGTCAGACAAGCGATAGAGGCATGCTAGGTACTGGGACTGGGTCATCAAACCTCCAGTATAAATCTCATCTAGGATCGGAACAAATCGCTCACTTAGACTTGGTCTAGTCCTAATAAGCTTAAGTTCCTCCACATAGCCCTCTATTGCTCCTACCAGTTCTGCCCCCTGGTCACCTCTCTTCCTTCGTGAGCCAGAAGCAGATTCACGCCTATTTCGTCCGCTTGTCAGGTTACGTGAAGAGTCAGCCGCAGTGTTCTTCATGCATATTATCATCCGTTCCTCCATGAGGCCCGGAGGCACTGCGTTCACCTGTTTGAGTGGGTGGGTCACCCAAACTCTGGGTCCCAAAAGATTCTTCGGTGGGAGTGTCATCGGGGTGGTAAACACCTCTACCATCCGCGATACTATCCGAGAAGATGATGCAAAGACTCTCCCAATCCTGGAGTGTTTTTGTTCGATAGGCCCTGGCCCATGGGTGAGCCTGTGAAAATGAGCCATAAAGATGAAGTCGTTATTTTTATTTATTCGGAATGATAGTCAACTTAATGAATTATAATTATTAATATTTTGTGATCGCACCTGCTCATAGTTATCCCATACGCCATTTTCTGCAGTGACCCTTCGTAGGTCATTATCCCAACCAAACCCACTTTCACTTTGTAGAGTTTTAGCTTTTGAATAGTGTTTTTTAATAACCCTAAGCCGGTTATAGAGATTCATTTTCTTCACTGGTACCCCGTTAGCACTAAACTCGGGTAGCAGGTTCAATTTCAGCTCCATTTCCTCCCATGCCTGTTGGTGGAACGTTCCATCCTTGTTAGAAATACGACGCCCAAGTTGACATTGTTCGACCATTTCATTTATCATTAATTCCTCCAACGCGTACGTCCAAGTGTAATTTGTTTTTGGTCTCCTTCACGGGAGCGGAGGGGTATCACTCGGAGCGGACGATGACATTTCTACTGAGAACATGCAAAGAAATACAACACATAACATAAGGGTCTAAATTTTATTTTTTCATCTTTAGATAAAAAATGTCGACACCAAATGATCTTATTTTGCGGACATTAATTTTTTATTCACACTTGCATTCTATCAGTTTATAGGCCAACCAGGATATTTACTTCCTAAACCAAAATAAGAAGCAACTATTTTATTTTATCTCTATCGGTTCGGTTCAATCATATGTACCAAACCGAACACCAAAAAAATCAGGTTCGGTTCGGTGCACCAAACTTGACAGATTGTACTTGGATACCACGGATTTGTCAAATGTGGGTTGGGTAAAAGTCAGAACCAACCCATTGACAGCCCTAGAGAGGAGTCAATGTCATATCAAATTTAATCTTCTAGCCAAGGTTCATAATAGAATGAGTCAACTTCATTTGAACTGAGATCAATACTAAATTCATAATCCTAGCCTATAAGCAAGGAACGTTCTCATTCAATCTATGGAAATATATACTATTTATAGGAATATAAACAGATCACCTTATTAGAGCAGTTAAAAGACAATAAAAAGGGCACTAGGATATATTATCAAATGAAATAATTAAATAGAGAACACAAGTTCATCATACAACAGAATACAGACACGAGAGGGGAAAAAATAAATTAGGTCATTAAAAGTTACTAGGTAGATAAAACAAGTTCATCACAAACCAACAACAGATCTAAATAAATTTTCCAAAAAAATTTCAAGTCATTAAATCTAATAAAGCTTAAAGAGTTAGAATCAAATCGAATGTTGCATCTTTCAAAGTTTTTCGGGACTGAATATAATAAATTTAGACTCTATAGCATAGGCCTACTTGCCTACCTCCAATCCCGATCTGAATTTGTTGATGTGATACACATTAAAACCACATTGGAAGATATCATGTGAACATTACACATGTAAATTTTTTCAAAAACAAATGAAAAACAGATATTGTACACATATAATTCAGCTTACCAAATATTTATATCATAGAAATATTTGCAATATTTATTTTTTGATGGAAAAAATCGGGTGGGTTTTCTATTATCTTTGTGATTCTTTGAGACATTCCGGTTCCAGATTTCTATGGCCATTTCTATGGGTTTTCTATTATCTTCCTTTCACCAGGTTCAAAAATCGAAACATATCATATCAGATGAAGTTATAATCCTTGATCCATAGCAGATTTTAAATTACCAAATAACTTGCTCTTAAAAATAGTAGAAAATATTAAGACTGCCATCATAAGGTCTTTGCTAAATGTAAAGATGTTATCAACCTAAAATGACCATTAAAAAGCAACTTGTGAGATCTTTATACACAACCAAAACCAAGTAGTTATATATATATAGCTACTAAAAGCGGTGACTTGGTTACTTATAGGTGAATTGAGAATGAAGAGCAGAATAACAAGGAGGGTGCCGAGGAGTGATGTTGTCATAGCCACAACCCTTTTTAATCTCCAAAATAACTTTATGTAATGTCTATTATGGGTATGGAGAAGTAGGGAGCATGCCTATATATAGAATTTATTTAGAAGATTTTAAAGTGCCTATATATAGAATTTATTTAGAAGATTTTAAAGAGAGAGAGAGAGAGAGAGAGGTTGAAATGCAAAGATGGCAAAAATTACAAAATATGGTAGATCAAATTTGTAGCAATTTTAAGGTAAGAAAATTACAAAAAAAATCGGCATAGATCGGAGCAAAAAAACATAAACCTGCACTAGATTTTTAAGAGCAAAAATTACAAAATAACACCATAAATCGTAGCAATTTTAAGGTAAAAATAAAAATAATAGGTAAAATTACATTCGTTTCGATCACAATAGGAAATGAAAATTACAAAAAAACACCATAGATCGAGCAATAAAAACTTAAACTGCACCAAATTTTTAAGAGCAAAAATTATAAAATAACACCATAAATGGAGCAATTTTTAAGGTAAAATATAAAATAGTAATGCGTAAAAAATTACATTAGCTTTTGATCACAATTAAAGAGAGAGAGAGAGAGAGAGAGAGATGGCAAAAATTACAAAATATGGTAAGTACCTAAACAAATTGTAGCAATTTTTAAGGTAAGAAAATTACAAAAAAAAAATAGCATAGATCGGAGCAATAAAAACATAAACCAGACTATAAATTTTTAAGGGCAAAAAATTACAAATTAACACCATAAATCAGCAATTTTAAGGTAAAAAATAAAAAAAATAGGCTCAGAAATTACAAAAAAAATATACATAAACCAGACCAAATTTGTAGCTTTTGAAATGAAGAATTAGCCCCATAAAACAACAAAAACAATATTGTAAGTACCTTATTAAAAACTCCTGAGGCCTTCAGCTTCGATGTATCCTGCTGCTTGCCTTTGTTGGAGATGGATCGGTAGAAGGTGAGGAGATGAAGCCCAAATTTATAGGAGAAAATCTGCATCTTCAGATCTGTTGGGTCATTTCCAACAGATCTGCCGCCCAAAATTTCTGCATCAACCATCCGATCACACAAGTCATAGCAGAGTAAAATCAGCAAAGGACAATGGACGAACTTGAGCTGAATCTTGGGGCAGATTCATCCTACCTCCACTGCAACGCCTAGATTTGGGCAAAATTTTCTGCAACTAGGGTTTAGAACCTAGATGAAGGTGCTCCGATCGACGAGCTCTCGAAATAGGGTCTCCATCGTTTCTGCATCAACGGCTGAAATCCAACAAATCTGCAATGAAGAAGATAAAAAGCCATTAAAGGGCTTAAATGCTTCTGTAATTCTCAACGGCTATATAAATATTGCAGGTAATATTTAGAAATTACGACGCCCTACCCTCGTAAGCCTAAAAAATTACCTACAATTTTGCACAATAGATTGCGAGATGGATCACGGCGAAACGAACGATCGGTCCAGTAAAAAATGTGACCGTTACTCCATATTACGCTGAGATTACAAGGGATTTTCGCCTATTACGCTGAAACGAACGTCTCCTTAGTCCTCTCTGTCAAAAAAGAACTAAACAAGGGACACAACATACTAATATACCAACACTGCATTTGTAACAACCCTAAAATTTAGCTATTTTATTTGTGGTGTATGATGGGTGTTGCACCAAACTCGGTGCTAGTGCTTCACACCGAAGCCTAACCTAATTAGGAGACCTCTATTTAAGTAGAGGATACGTCCAAAACCCTCACTTTTCACTTTAAGAAAACCTAGCCTCTTGCTTTTGTTTTCTTCTTCTCAAAACCCTAGCCGTCCCTTCATCTCCCCCATCCTCTTGAAAAAAAAAAAAAAGAAAAAGAAAACACTCGACCCCTTTAGATCTCTTGGGTGTTCTATCATAAAGAACACCGTGGTGTTTTCTACCGTCGGATCGTGGAGATAGAAGGCGGCGTAATCGTGGACGGACCATCGTGTGGACACCGTGCTCTAATCGCCATAGATCTGCCGATCACGCTTCAAGAGGTGGGTACCCATCTATCCGTCTCATCCTTCTTAGATCCCATCGCGTAAAATATGTTGATCGCGTACCGATGGGATATTTAAAATAAATCTAAAACTGTTTTTATTTATTTATTTATTTTTTAAAATCTATTTTAGGATTATAATAATAATGAAATCTATTTTTGGTATGAAATTTTATAAATTCTATTTTTGTATGAAATTTTGTGAAATCTGTTTTTGTATAAAATTTTGTGAGATCTTTGATGCATTGTTGGGTTTTATTTTCGGAACCCTATATTTTTATTTACTTTATTGTGAATCTGTGGCCGTCAATCGATTGAAACCCTATGGGAGCGCGTGCCCTACTACCCCGTGGCACCCACACCCACTCCCTACCCCGTTGAAAAATATAAAATTAAAATATTAATTAACAACTAAAATAATAAATAAATTTTACGAAAGAGATTACGTTAAATAAATATTATTGTATGAAAGTGGTATTATATTAAAGAGTAAAATATTATTAGGTTAATTAAATAATAAATTAGTTGATAAAAAAAAAATGTAATAATTAGTAAAAATGTATAATGGGCTGTAAATGTGATGAGTTATTAAAAAGTAATATTTTCATTGAATAATAAATTGAATAATGATAAATATAGCTTATATGTTTGATTAGTATTATTATAATAATTGATAATAATACAATTATTAATTAGTAATTAGATTAATGATATTTAGAGAAATGAATTAAATTAATAAAGTAAATATTAAATATTAAGATTATTTGTTGTATTATATATCATTTAATTAATGAATTATTAAAATTTGTACATGAATATTACTATTATATAATTTACATTATAATAAAAAGTTTATTTATAACAACCATAAATGCTTTTATTGTTAATGTTTGTATTAAGGTTACATTTAATATAATATATATATTATATGAATATGGTTAATTATTTTTAGCAAGTATTTATATAGAATAAATACCTAAGTCATTGCCTATTGAAAACTTGTAAATTATTCCATTTTAAAACAAAACGAAAATTAATAAAGCTTGGAATTCCTTACTCCTTTTAGAAATAAATTCTATTAATGTGAACTAAGATTCGGTCAAGCACCCTAAATTGCAATCATCACCCTATTATATAATTATATTAGTGTGCTATATAAATAAACATAAATATAGATATACTCAAAACCTAAATGTAAACTTTTGATGTGTGATACTGTTGTGTTTGTAACTAAATCAAGTTATATGAATTAAGGATATGTTAGAACACAGTGCGAGTGTATGAGATCATGCCTACACTTGGGCGTGGTGATTATTTGAGATGACATCGAGCGAGAATACACCGTATTCACATGCCTTACAACTCATGGTGGAATGGGACCCATGACGAGTCGGTGAATTAGTGTGAATTCAGGTGTAATCTGATAGTATAGATTATGAGTAAGTTATGAGGTTCAGCCTTAGGCTTTAACGGTGGTGAGGCTATCTCACTATAGTTCGCCTTAGAATTAAGTTATAAGAGTATGTTATAAGTATGAAATAAGATATGTTACGAGTACGATAATAAGATACCCCTGTATGATAGAAAAGATAAATAACTTAAGTTTTACAGACGTCGTTTTTACGTAGCCGTAAGGGCAACAACGTCTTCACCAAGACGGATCTCTGGAGAGATTATGAGTATGAGTATGTCTACAAGTCGGTGTCTCCCCATTGGTGGATGGTGGAGTATGAGTATGACACGAGGCGTTATGATATGGTGGTATGATACTATGTTGACCCTCTCATAGTAGCTCGGCTGACTTCAACGTGTCGTATAGGATTTCACTAGTATGTTAGTTACGCTCATGCGATGTACAGACGTATGTGCGAGAATGATAATAAGACATGGTATAATAAGGTATGAGATATGGTGAGGTACGTTAGGACATCAGTATCTAGATCATGGTCTTGCATTTATGGTATGAGCTTTATAATATGCATATGATTTTGTCATTCTTTTGCTATCTGTTTGAGATACTATTATTTTTATCACTCACAAGATGCACCCACAATGCACCTGAGAAGTATGGGGTGGATTGGTGGTGTATCCCACTGAGTTTACGTGACTGAGTAAACTCATCCCACGATAATCTAACAGCTGCAGGTGATTTCACTGGTGGAGTGGACATCGGCCTTTCTGATCCCGCCGACACTGATTTTGCTGATCCCGCGGGTGCTGAGTACCAGGAGCCTTGGGAGGGTGACGGAGCCGAGTACCAGGAGGGTTATAGTGCCGATTTCGATCCGAGTACCGATTATTGAGCATTGCGGACTTGGTAGTAGTTTGAGTCTTTCTTTTTACCATGGATTTTATGATTCTATTTTATCGGATTTGTCTCCGACGTTTACTATTGTTTATGGATGGATTTCTCAGATTCAGCACTTCTATTTTAGCATTTATGATTCTTTATATTCCACTGTTATATGTTGATTTTCACGGATTTCGTGGAATCGGACATGCGCGATAACTCTGATTAAGTGTATGTCCGCTTAGCATATCCGGGATATGTGCGGGTCATAACCCGGAATTCTAGGCCCTTGGGATGGGATAGAATTTCGGGTCGTGACAGCATTACCCCGATGACAATGAGAAACGAACTTAAACCTGAAACGTGAAAAATTAATCTCTCTCTAATTAGGAATCGTAATCCAAAAAAATACATAAAAATTAGCAAGAACCACATAACAACAGCAGCCATAAACTCAATAAATAAATAACTTAAACATATAATTCTGTCGCTGCATAAATACGAACATGCTCATTTCAATTCTTATGCGAGAGAATAAAAACAAAAAAAGATCATGTACACAAACTTAGGTGTTTAATAAGACACCACATCTACTCTCCTTGTTATCCATTAAACAAGTAATTGGCCGTACCCATTAAACGAAGGTACTCTATGGTGTTTCAAATTTTCAGGGTAGGGATCAATTTGTGTTAAGCAAGTTAAAGAGGCAAGCATTTCTTTACCGATCCAAAAAAAAAAAAAGAGGCAAGCATTTCTATGAAATCAATTAAAAGAAGAGTTATAAGATAATAAAAAAGAAAAGGTCATATCAGTGGAGGAAACAAATTTTCAGATTATTTGAGGGTTACTACAAGAATTATTTGAGGGTTACTACAAGAATAAATGCCCAAGTATCATCATCCCCTTAAAATTCAGGAAGATTACAAACTGAAAAATGCATTTATTAGATCTCCTTGCAAGAGAGATTGCATCTGGATCTCAGAGTCAGCAACAAACAACCGTCTAATATTTTCACCAGTAGCACCCGATCTTGCTAAATAATTGGCACACCCATTGGTTTCTATTGTTAATATTTTTACCGGAGCCGGAATCCCACCTTAGGAAACTTGGAGGCGATTAGCTTGATCTTGTTAACCAGAGTGTAGATTTCCATGGGTGACTCTCTCCCCTGATGACGCTAACCATAATGCTACTATCAGATTCAACAATAAGGCTATTCCATTGCAATCTCCATGCCTTTTAGAACATGTAATGCCAAATCGATAATATCATCCTCGACACTGCTAGTGGCAAAGGAAGAGATTAGTTGTCCCTGATGATCTCTTATGAGTCCACCCATACCCGATCCAAGGATCGACTTGGAACCATCAGTATTGAGCTTAAAAAACCGACCGCAGGCCCACTAGTAAAGTAAAGAAAGGAGTGGCGATAGTGAGTCCCCTTGTCTCAAACCACAGGCACTGCAAAAATATTCGTGCAGGGTACCATTAACACTCACCGAGAACATAGGATTCATAATGCATTCCTTGATCCAAGCAATCCAAACATCATGGAAACCAAGCTTATCTAAAATGCCATATCACAAATAACCTTTGGATCATCGACTATTTCTCCATTCATGTCCACCAGTTGGTATACGGAATTTGTAGCATTTCTGGATGCAATGGAGGAACAGAAAAATATGGTGTTTCTATCCCCATTTGTTAGACACTTGCTTTTGCTTGGAAAACTCTCCTTCCAAATATAAAATACTAGAGACCTTAAATGTGTCACACTAAAAACATTGTGTATGTGCCTATGTCTCAGTGAGTGAGTGTTTACCTTTGTAATTTCAATAGGCAGCTTGTCCAACTGGGGAGTTGTACCAGCTTGAACTAGACAACACCATTCAAGTATGCTACAACTTTAGAGCATAAACCCACAAATTTCCCAAATTCGCAATTTGCAATTCGCAGGATCAGTTCAAGGAAACTGCAATAGAAATAACTATTGAACACATTACCAATTCACAGGATCAGTTCAAAGAATGCCAGAAACACAGAATCTGAATTTAAATCTGCTTGCCCAAAATAAGGAACTCCAGTAATTTTTACCAATCTATTATGCTAAATCTCCACCCTGAAGAATAATTTATAACAAGTAGAAATTACTAAATTTTATGTAATCAAATTTTTTGTGCATTCAAACTCAACTCATAGTACGTTTCAAAATCAGATTAATTGGACCAAACTTTGCACTACAGGGATCGAATCATGTTTTCACAGTGAATCTGTTGTAACCTATGGCACATGCATCAGTAGCAAAAGATCTTTAGTGTAAAATCACATTTATCAAAAAATCAGAACCAAAGCACAAAGTCTTTGGTAAATAAACAAGTGTTTTCATCTAACATTGGAACAGAAATATTGGGAATCAACTTAAGAAGATGATATAATAGTTTAAATTGAGTACATAGTAAACTGAAATATGTGTAAAACAGGTAAATTTGCTTGTACATCCTTCACCTAAACATCACATTGACTCGATGCCTTCAAATGCTAAACTAAGAAAACCATAACACCATTATGGACATAAGCGTGAGTAGAATTCTATAAATTTATGATACAGGACTAAATAGGCCAAAACAAACAAAAGCATACTGACATAGCATTTAAAGTGATTCAAGATATTGCATCATGTAGACATGTGAGATCCAATCTCGGAGTGTACTAATTTTCTATAAACATAACCCATGTTACACCCAATAAAATGAGCCTAAGCAAAAGCAAGTCAACAAATATGACTACGAAATTGGAGATCCAAATATGACTACCGGGTTAATTAGAGATTTAATTACAAAATTAAAATAAATACAAGTGCACAGGAAAGCAACATATAACCCCAAATATGACTACAAGGTTGCGTCTTCGCCACCTCCCTGGTTAGAAGAGTAGGAGGTATTGACCTATGAATGTAGGAGCTACTCCCATCGTCCGAGCTATCATCGCGATGATGCTGCATGGGAGGTATCCAATCGAAGTCGTCCTCATCCTCCGACTCCATCGACTGCTCCACAATATCACCCTCTAAGTCCGGACTTAGAAGCACTAGGTTATTTGCAATGCTTGGTGCTCGAATATTCAGAGGCATGGGCAGCATATGTGGTGCCCGATAAGGCGATCAGGCTAGTTAGGTGGGGCGCAGGTTGGATGGGTTTTGAAAAGGGCGTCGAATTTCTGGTGCCCTTACTTGATGGCGATGTCCAAGAGGCACAAGTTAAACTGCCTGATGTTGTGATTGTGAAAGCGTTTGTACCCCGCGATATGGAGGATCTAGGTCTATTACTTTAATCCTTCACCTAGTTGGAGGCGCATGCCGTGATGATGAAGACCCAATGTGTGAGTGAGATGAGCCCGGAGTTTCAGACATGATTGTAAAAAATTTATAACATTGTTATTGTATTATTTAAAATCTTCAGCTGTTGTAATATAAAAAAAATTAAATATTTAAATCATGTACAAACATCTCATTTAATATTCAATTAGTAGATTCATTACATCCTTTGAAATACATAGACAATCAAAAGAGCTACAATCAAGAGAATAGTAAGTCGTGAAAAAAATCCACACACACATTGTACATAAAGACTCTCAGCCTAACTTCTAAATACTACCTGAGGAATGATCGATTCCTGGGAAAAGTGGGGTGCTTCTCCATGTGTCATGACTGAAAATAGAGTCTCCTACTATATGACGATGTTGGTTGGTGGGATGATTAGCTGCGGTAGTGTTTGTAAATATTAGAAATGCGCTAATCGCTTCATCATACGTTTTGAACGAGCGATGATAAGCCCCTGAGAATCTGGTTACTTCTCGCGAGCAATCCTCTTATGTTCGATAAACATCTGGTCGTCTACCAATAAAATTAACATAGTATTTACCCATTACATCTAAGAACATATATTTACCCATGTTTAGTGTCAGCATGAAATAGTTAACATAAATTTATGCGTTGATGAACAGTTGGTCAGTAAAAGAGACATCAGTTAAATGATTCTATTGAACATTATTTTATGATATGAACTCAATGAGATTGTGCGTCCCACATTCTATTTGCTATATCATCACGAAAAGCATTCATCTACTGACGATTCGCAGGAGTTTGAGTGCTATGAACGTCTGGGTCTTCTACTTCCACCGACGTATCACTAGGTGACACGATTCTATCTTCTGGCCATTCATAAAAGAATGGATCCTCGCGATCATAAGTCCTTACGTAATTGTGTAGGACATAACATGCAACAACTATCTTACTTTGCGTTTCTATAAGAAACCTCGTTTGGACTTTGAGAATTGGGAAGCGTTGTTTGAGTACCCCAAATGTCCGTTCTACGATATTTCGTAGTGACGCGTGTCATTTATTAAATAGTTCTCGGGGAGTCGTTGGAGGGTTCGAGGAGTTAAATTCTTTAAGATGGTATCGCACGCCACGATAAGGACTAAGAAATCCGCACATGTTTGAATATCCCCCATTGACAAGATAGTACTTTCCCATCGAAACATGCAACCTATTGTGTCCTCTTGAGAGCGCACTTCCGAGGACTTTTGAGTCTGGTGAAGAGACCTCCCATCCTGACAGTACATACTAGAATAGCATGTCGAAGCTCACTACACACAACATGTTTTGTGATGTATATTGGTGGTGATTATGATATCTTTGTGAGTCTATCCTTGGAACAGTTACATCTACATGTGTTCCATCAAGGGCACCTACCACGTCCTTAAACCACGGATAGACCCATGGCTTGTTCAATATCTCAGGGGGGCTGGTACTTATTGCTTGCTTAACCAACTCAGGATATAACTTCAAAATTACATCAAGCACAATATTGAAGTAGAAACTTATGATTGATCCTGAACGTTAGAATCTATCTTGTACTACGCGATTTTTCTGATTTTAGGCGACGCTATACAAAAATATTTCTACCTATTCCTCGATTATCATTCTTCGTGAATCATGTAGCAATCTCCTAACTCTGAGGGCATTGCACAAGCTTTGGAATGCATCTTTGTACATGCGAAATAGCTCATAGGTAATATCAGGATGCCCGTTCAGGGTTTCTTCGATATACAAGGGACCAGTGAGGATAGAGATATGACGTCTCCGCCTCTTCGCTTTACGTATCCTCTTGAAATAAGCTGTCGCTGCCAGAAGCGCACCGATTGCAAGCATTCCTTTGATTACATCATCGGACAAGGGGAGAGTCATTCTTACATACAATGATGGAGTACTATTAATATATTGAGTAACTTGCATGCAACTGATAAGAAATGAGTACTATTAATAACTTGGTGTCGATTTACTATTACAAGACTATTGGTATGGAGGCCACTGCCTCCTAGTCAACGTGAACAAATACCGTTGGCGGTGTTCAAGCTGCATCGCCAATAATGTCTCAGCGATGCGAGACGAACTTTCAATAACTCTAACAATAACATCAAAAAAGATATTATTGTCTATGAAGTTCATTTCCTTCATCTCTTCCAAAACCTTCATGAATGAGTCCATTGGGTTTGTTGTGATTGCACGTTGATTTATAAGGCCGTCAATTAAAAAATGAAACCCTCTTAGCTCATCCAAAAACTCATCTTTACTTCCGTTTACCTTTCATTTCGTACCCGATCTAGTAGAATGTTCCCGACTTGACGGTGGGTGTACGGTCGGGCTCGGACTACTTTCAGCTGTGAAGGGAGAGTTAGCATTGTGGGGCATCTCTGCTTCGGGGTCCTCGAATTGGGGATAGTGCGAGCCATCATCGTTAGAGTCTCCCAATTCAACGATGGGCTCTTCATGATGGGGGTCTTGCGGGTGGAATTCTCGTGCCCCAGTGTAGATCGTATTGTCATAAAGGAGGCACAGGAGACTGTAGTCTTACACCTTCCTATTTCTGTAGTTACTAGCCCAGTTGGTCCCCTGAGAATATATAATTACTCAAATAATTAGGTATGTTAAATTTCTCTCATTTTAAAATATAAGAAGTATGTAAAAACTGTGACTTTTATACATCTCACCGGTCGACTCATAAAATTTCTCCATATATCGTCTTCTGTAACGACCATCATAGCATCTTCGTCCCACCCAAAGCCACTAGTGGTTCTGAGCATGTGCATTTGATTGTATCGATTCCTCACGATCCTTAGGTGGTTGTAACACTTGTCCTTCGTTAGTTCTTTGAGTTTATCCTCAAAACACGAGTGACACCTCAACTTTAAGGCCATTTTCGACCAGACATTTTTACACCAAGTACCGTTCGCCATTTTGCGGCCCATATGAAATTGGTCCATAAGCTCATTTATATATGGAGTGTCCATATTTTCATCTCATATGAAATTTTTTCCTTTATTTTCGGAAGCAGCTACACCTTTACCCTTAGTCTTGCGACTGCTCATTACATCTAGAAAACATGTACTACAAGTAAATAGTGATCCCATCGGGTTGTTCCTCGATAGTAGGAATGATACTAGAGGTCGTTTATATTTAAAGTTGGTCATGTGGGTGTCCCATGATTCCATGTTCGATTGGGACTCAAAGCATGGGCTATTTTCTTCAACTGTGAAAATAGCTCACGCTTCACAAACCTAATGAGATGTTTAAGTACCACAGATTTCCTATGTACAATGTTCACATAAACAGTCTTAAGTTTATAGGTCTACATTGCATATTACAAAATATGACATAGTTAAATGTAGGGAGCCCTTATATGTGTCTTGTAACCCACCTACGAAAATGAAGGGAATTGAGCTTTGTTTCCGGAAAACCACTTTGTAAGTTGCACCAGAGATCAACTATAACCAATTACAAATAGTATATACACATTAATTAGCTAATAAATGAAATGAACTCATGTAGTTTGCCAAAAAAATATGGTACTATATAAATCTATGCATCAATCAATAGCTGTAATATAACTAAAAAACTGCAGGTGCACACAGCTATTCAAGTAAAAAAATGGCAGCAAGCTATTTGGATATTGAGCTAAGCAGACCATAAAAATTTTGAACAACTTGTGGTTGCTAAATAATAGGGTGGCAAGGGAGAAGAATCTAAAAAAAGGGTTTGTTTCAGTTCCAATTGCTCTCAATGCCAATCAAAATGCTTCAATCAACTCATCCCAACCTTGAGCCCACTGTAGAGAAGCTCTACAGTATGCACCAAAAATGGGCTCGCAACTTTTGGTCTACCTTCTCACTTTAGTGATGCTTCCTGCCTCTTAAAAAATGCAGCATTTGAAAGTAGCAAAACAGGCTTTTGAATTTTTCTATTGCGGGAAGCGGGTATTTTTCTACGGCATTCCAAAATAAAGCCTTCAACTTCAATAGTTGAATTAGAATGATACATTAGAAAGAAACAGATGTTGTCACAACTATTGGTATCAAAGGCGTATAGAGATTTAACACTATGATCAAATTGCTCCTTTTTCTAGATGAACTGGTAAGGCCCTGTTTGCAACACTTTCCAAAAAAAAAACTTTTCAAAGGAAAAATGTTGTTTGAGAAGCCCCAAGACTTTGATGTTTTAGAAGTAATATTGTCTTCTCTTTTTAATAATCGCATATTTGAGAAGCAACATAGGGCTGTTGTTCACACAACACCAAATTGAGAAGGAGCAAACTCATACTTCTGCTATAGGAACATCATATTTAAGACAAGTTTCTTCCACTAATATAGATGTCTTTCCTTGAAAAGTGTTTTTAGGATGCAATTTTTGCCAAGCAGGGCCTAAGTGACTTGGTACTCCAATACGTATTTTATGAGTACAAAGGAACTGAAGTCTCAGATAGAGGACCTAAATTTGTCTTACGAGTACGAGGTTAGAGGTTCTTGTAATGGTTTAGTTCTGATGGGCGGATTTAAGATCCGAAAAAGAGTTATATTTGTTATTAGCCCTCTTACTAAGGAATGGACCTCACTACCTATATCTGCTGCTACATCCATCGGAAGCCTGAACGTCAGATGTGGAGGAATCGTGTTTATTTCAACGACTAGGGAATACAAAGTGGTTTACTTACATTTGAAATGTCGATCCACATCCACATATAGATGTTAGATGCTAACTCGGGGTTCTTATTCATGGAGATCGGTCGATGTGACCAGTGAATGTGATTGGTGGTGTGAGGGAATAACAATGGCCAACCACGTTCTATATTAGCCAATGATGAATAGCAACAAGTGTCTAATTACTTTGGATATGGATAGTGAAATTTTATCCGAAAGTCAACTCCCTAATGTTCTTACAAGATGGAGCCTTATTGCTGGATTAGAAGAAGGTTTTGTATCTGTGGGGGATTATGTCTCTGATACCCATATGGATATATGGACCTTAAAAAACTATCACAAAGAAGATTGGGTTAAGCAATTTAGTCTTAACTTGGAAGTTGTTCCAAGAGATGAGTTTAGAAAATATTTTCTTCCCCTAGTTTAGATTGGAAGAAACTGGACAAGTTACTATTGTCTTCCAGGGTAGAAGCCCTGATGGTCTTGGGTGTTCTTTGTACGTTTATGGGGTCAAGGCACAGCAATGGAAGATGTTCCCACACGACTTGCAAAAACACCACCCGTTATTTTTCGTTGGGCCCCATGTCCAAACTCTGGCCAGTTATATTTCGGAATAGAAATGACAGTAGTTGATGAATGTATGATAATGAATTGATTGACAGACATTGGATTTTCTCACTTTTTAGTGACTCTGCTATCTGGTTTTCCTATTTGATTGCTTAGATATGGGATTCAATATTCATATGTTTCTGTTCCCTTAACTCCATCATCCTGAGTCAAAGGAGTAAAATGCCTGTCATTTGACAGCTTTGAATTAGACTATGGGTATCATCTTTAGACTAAAAGGTGACCTGAATAACAAAAACTACAATAGTTTGGTCGAATACCTATGCCGCCTCTTTCTAGATAGGAATTTGTATTAGGTGTTGATCAAGCCGTGTTGCCTCTGCACCAGCTTTGGAGCATTCGTGCATGAGTCTATCTATTTTGGTACACTTTGGCACGCTTAGTTCATCAATTGGGATGTTTAGGAGGTTGCGGGTCAATGTAGAGCTAGACCACCAAGCTGTGATTAAAAGTGTGGAGAGTGCAACCCATGTGAAGCCATACAAGTGCCCACAACCACAGACCATATGGGCATCCAATATGCAAACTATGAGCCAGATTTGTGAACTGCTATCACACACAACTCTTGATCTCATATTTCTTCTTATATATTATTAAAAAATCCATTTGGGTTAAATTTCTGCAGTTTATTTAAGAGAAGTGGTGAGGATTTTGTGGAGGGGTGCATCAACAATGTAGATTGCTTGACTTTGGCTGTTAGGAAACAGAGTAGAGGCATTGGTGGATACCTTATCAGCACCAGATGGCAGAAGAATTTATCGATTTAGCTTATGAAAACCAAAAAAAGAGGGCTTATTAAGAAATGGGTGATCAAGTCTAATTTCTATAACTTGATCACCCTACAATAAAGTAATGGGTGCTCAACTTCCTCATCATCTAATCATTTACCCTCAGAAAGTCCACCAAGATTAGCTAGTAAAGAAGGTAAAAACCTGAAACCAAACTCTCAAACCCATATCCAACAAATCATCTAAGATACCCATTAAAGTATAAACAAATGGTTATACCCACCAAACAACTGCTACCACATGGAAATGCTGAATATTTTATATGTGAATTCTAGTTAATTTTTCTGGGTTTTCTAATTGAAGAAAAAATAAAACTTGCAAAGGCCTACGGATCGAAATTGTGAAGTTAACGAAACCCCATGATCAAAATCGGATTAAACTCGTTTATAACAGTTTGAAGCAAACTGGTATTTCCTAAACGGAATCGAAGGCTTTCAATTACATAATTCTAACCACTTCAAATAACAACAGCCTGAGAGAATCTAAACAAGAAAATAAGACGGTAATCATAAGTTACATTATCTAGACAAAGAACAAACAACCAAAAGGGCTAGAGGAATGGGAATTAGATTACATGAAGTGGAGATTTTATATGAACCCAGAAAATATTCTGCTACGGCATGATAGTGGCCATATATATATATATATATATATATATATATATATATTTATATTTATTTATTTATGAAGTCATATCCTATAGATGCTATGGTTGACAAACTATGGTTGAGAGTAGTTGATCACATAGATCAGATGGTCATAAACCTCCCATCTTCTTCTCCATCTCCCTCATGTGAGCATCAAACACATGACGACTAGTAATGGAAAATGACATAGATAAGAATTCAATATAAATCCTACTAACTTCTCAAGTGTATACTAGTTATGGAAAAAAAAAAAATTGGCAAAACAAATTCAATAAAAGAATGATTTCTTAAACTACTTGAGAAATATGAATAAAGAATGATTTCTTAGACTAAATTGCAGAAAATAAATCTTATATCCTCCTACTTCAGATTATGATTGTCAATTACAATCTTCAGCTATCGGATATTTATAATTTTAAAATACCATTACACTATATCTCAGTCTTCTAGAATTTAGGTATCAATGAAACACTGACATCCTTTAATATATATTTATACTAATCTCTAATTTACCAGAATTTGAGTGTCAATCAAACTTTAGAAAATTAAAGATGAAAAATAAAAACCATTACACTAATCTACAAATTCCAACCCGAGTCGTTAATTCAAATCAAAATTTAAAGATGTTTACAAAGCAATAAATTACAATAAAATAAATCTAAACTAGAAAGTAAAAGTAGAACAATCTAAAGGGTTGATCTTTCAGCTTCCTCAACCTTGATTGTCAGGAAAGACCTTAGAGAACTGTGAACGATGTTTCTTTGTAAATCCTAAACTACTTTCATCGAGAGAAAACACCGACCTCAGTTGTCAATAGATGCTATAAAATTCTTCGATGGATTTTCTTATATACCGAACCTCTTATTTATAGATCATATGGGGTCGATTTACAAAACTCCTAATTCTAATAAAAGAAATTACTAAAATAAAACTATCCTAATATAACTCTACTTTTAATATTATCTTTCCTTGCTTTGAACTGTTGATGCACTTCTGAATTTTCTCCATTATTTCAGCAGCAGAGTCCTTTAAGAGTCTTTTTCGTCAATCTCCTCAGATCTGTGATTGGCCAGACTTCTAAGTCAAGAATTCTTTTAATTTTGTGTATGGCGGTGTGTGCAATCATAGATTTTATCAATCAGTCATGACGATGTGCTAAAAAAAATGGAGTCGCCACCCAGAGCTTTTGGTGTCCCGGGATACCCAAAATCAAGAACGTGTGCACCGAAGTGCACGATTTGACTCCGATCCGATTTACATCAAAGGCTCTTTGGGTAGGGGCTTCAGTTATCAAAAAGGAAAGTGTTAGGCACCCGATTGACCCGCTCGTAAGCGGTCTCTACTATGGCCAAGTATAGTAATATAAAATCGAGCGACACTTCCTCTTGCCCGAAGGCACTCCGATCCTATTTGAACCGTCAAATTTCGGTGGCGTAACAACTCAAATTCTAGGATAGAGAAAAATAAATAAATAAGGTAGAGGAATAGAGGGGAGAGCCGAAGCTCTTGGGCCCTTATAACACCGTGATCGAATCTTCGCGTGGATGCGGCACCGGTGAGCTTCCGATAGCAAATGGGTTAGAAATGAGTTTTTTTAACTAGTTAGGGCTTGGGAACTAGAGGGTTTGAGATGATGGTGTGAGATAGTTGGTCAAGGTTCTAAAGCTTGGGAATGATGGAGATGGAAAAGCAATGGCAAGGGAAGAACTAAAGTTCTAAGGCTTTAATGAGTTTTTGCTGGGAAAGGGGAGGAGATTTATGTAGAGTTTCTTCTCTTAGATTTCAAAGGTTCTTAAACAAGGGGGGGTGACTCTCTATTTATAGGGAAAGGGTGGATTAGTAAGTGGCTAGGTTACTAATAGGTTTAGAAATTAGGTAATCCTAAATTTAAGGTTTTTGAGATTTTTAAGAGCTTGGAGAAGAGAGAGTTAGATTTTAATGGTGGATGATGGGGTGATAACTTAAATGGCAAAAGGGTGATACCTAAGGTTGGGAAGGGCATATGGGTCCTAAATAAATAAATCCCAAACTTTGGGATGGTCCACAAGTCAAACCTCCAATTTCTAAATCAACCATTTTTTAAAAATGGGTTTCTTGAGTTTTGAGAAGTTATGGCCTGATTTTATAATTTCCAGCACAAATCCGTATTTTTTAAATTGCCATAAATTAGGCGATTCTTGAATCGTTGAAAAGCTAAGAACCTCTACTTTCTAATAGTATGGGCCTTAGGTTGGGCAACTATTTGTGCAAACATTTACACTCTTCTTTTCATCAATTATTTTGATTGATTTAAAACAGGTTCTATCGGTCCGTTTTAGGCGTTCTAAGGGTTTGGAAAGGTTTGGGTTGCTTCCTAAGGGTTTGGGAATCACTCTAAAGGTTAGATTAAGTTCTAAGGGTTTGGGAGGTACTTTCGAAAGCTTGGGAGTGCGCCATTCTCGATGTATAGGTTGATCGGGCCTTGGGCCAAATTTGGGTGTTATAGATGCCCCTCTTTGGTATTCGATCAGTAATAATTTTATGCCAAAGAAAGAGACATTCAAACAAGCCTAAGGCACACTAACGGATTCGCCATATTCAAAACAAATCTCAAACATTAAAAAAAAAGAAAAAATAGAAAGAGTGACGTAAACCCAATACTTTGGATAACGTGCGTCACTCGGGAAGGAAAGTAGTGGAAGCCCCAACACTTGGGAAAACTACGGCTCCTCGATATCATCGATCCCTAAGCGCTTAGCGACATTAATGGGTATAATTGAGATAATGTGATTATGCTCGATATTTGAGTTTCATTCTGAATAAAATAGCCCCACGAGCGGGAGGGTGATCGATCCATACTTAAAGATTGGCGTAAAGCAAAGACGCGAAGATCCACTATTTATGTCCAATTTCATGTGGCATTGATTACCCCACTTGATTGGCCACGGGTGCCCCTACGCGAGATAGGGATTGAGATCTTTGAGCGAACCCATTAACGTCGAAGTTAATTTAGCATAACTATCTAAATGGAACGAATATTGATGTCGCATCACTTTTTGGGAGAATGTGCCACTTTTGAAAAAAAAAAAATTGTAACGAGTTGTCCGGAACTCAAACCTCAGAGGGCGCATGCCCAAATAGCACAAACCAAAAGTCTATTCCTACAAAATAGTTTGATGAAATCGAAGCTAGGACGTGCAAGTTCATATGATATCGAAAGGATCGGGCCAAAATTGGGTGTCCACAGAAGGAGATATCCAATCCTGGTCTCTGTTGTCGATTGATGTGATATTTTTAATGTAATGTTTTACTCGCAAGTGCACGAATCGGTTTGTATATAGTGGGTGCGGAGTACGAGATCGTTCCCACGAAGATTAATTTTGAAATACCTAAAAGAGAAGAAATTCTAGAAACCTATTAAGATCTAACAGTATTCTACCAGTTTTATGATTTAAGTGGTTGATGGTAATTAATGACTACAAACTAAAATTCAATTGATGATTCACAAATAAAAGTGAAGATGATGATAAAGATGAAGATACTAAATCCTCCCATCTTTGGTCCGTTCTTCCTATAATATAAATCTAAGGATTAACTTATGAGATATTTCATTGGTAACAAACATCTTTTATGGAAGATCAATGGTCAACACCCTAATAGGTTCCATGTTGCATCCCTGCAATTAGGACTTAGATGATTTTCATATATAGATCTGGGATCAAGGGCACGGCTAGACACACATGATCTCAGGTTCAAATAAAAGTCATCCCCAAAGTGGGTGAAAATTCCAACAAGAATACCACTTACAAATCTGAAATCAAGGGCATGGCTCGGCACACTTTATTCAGATTAGGGATATTTAAGATAAAATTACCATTACAGAACCAAGATCCAGGGCATGGCTCGGCACACTCGATCCCAGAACATAATCGTAATTAGATCCACACAATGAAAACACAAAGACCATAACAATGATAGGGTAAAATTACCGTCACAGATCTGAGATCCCGGGCATGGCTCGGCACACGGGATCCCGGTTAGTGGCGGGGATTTCATCCGTTCATGATAGCACAACAACCATAAAATTAAAATCTCATGTTTTAATCCTAAATTTATATTATTAAAAGTACATCCCTCGGATGGGAATCATTAGATCCCCATCCCTATAAATTTAGCCACACATATTGTAAGTAAATGACATAAATAAATAAAGACGGGAAAATAACATTAATTAAAATTACCTCAAACTTCAAAATAAATTACGTTGATCCACACGGATGATGATCTTCAGAAACGAAATAAATGTAGAAATAAACTTTGAATGTAAATTATAAATCAAGGAATGAGTCAAAATTAAAGGGAACAAAGCTCTCAAAAAGAAATAATAAAACTTCCCTATTTCTAGGTCTAATTATGAAAAACAATGGCTAAAAACTAAGAACACTAAAAACTAAAACTCTCTAAAAAAAAACTCTAATTCTAATCTCCTCTTCCCCGAAGTGTTTGAGTCACTTTAAATAGACCCGTCGTGCGGAGGTCTCCTAAGCCAATTTTTTAGGGTCGATTAATCGACCAAGGGATGTCTATGCATCGAGCCGATAGAGAGTCCCAAAAAACAGGTTCACAGTGTCATATTCGTGTCAAACTTAAACTCTGGCTCGATTAATCGACCCCAGAAATCCGTGAAATTCAGCACTTCTTCTTGGTTCAGACACTGCTTCAGTATTTTGGCCATAACTTTCTATCCCGAATTCGGATTGAGACGATTCTTACGCCGTTGGAAAGCTAACGAAAAGATCTATAACTTGCATGTTTTGACAATTTCATAATTCAACCGTCTTGAAGGTCCAAATTTAGCCGCAAGTCGTACCAATTTCTTGATTACCCGAAGTTGCAGTGTTTTGACATTATATTCAGAATTCTTGTACTGTTTTCTATACTTGGCTTGTATTTACCTGAAACACTTCAAATCTAATCAATCTCATCAGATAGCCTTCATCGGACAGCTAAATATAGGTATTTAGGGGCGAAATATCCTCATTTTTCAGTACTCATCATACCCCCAAACCTACACTTTGCTAGTCCTCGAGCAAAGCAAACTAAAGAAAATAAATGCCACTTTCGTAGGGAACACGATTGCACTTAGCATGTGCAACAAGCCTTTAAACCCCTAGGTGATCCTAGTGGAGGAGTTGTGTCTCCTGAGGGTTTACTGATGAAGTTACCACAAACTTCAATATATTTTTGAAATCATCGATAAAATTGAGTTTTCAAAACATGATTTTGATAACATATATACCATTCAAAAACAAAAATCATTAATCAATTCAACATGCGAATTCTCAATTTTAAATAACAATGTTATACTAATCATACTAATATCCATTCAAATTAGTCTAATGCTCAAATCGTTAGATAGCTCATCCATTCATGCCTAAACGTGAAGTGTGTGCATAACCAAACCAAAATTCATTCATCTCAGAACTAGTTCAAACGGAAAATCGTTGGATCTGTTGTTTTGACTCAATCCTCACTTTAGGTATACTCTCAAAATATAAAGACACCGATAGTGGATAAGTTTTCGCACATATGTGAAAGGTCAATACAAAGCAAATAAAAAGGTCTCACATGATAAATGAAACACGATGCAATCAATGAACAAAAATAAATCTCATAAAAAGATACTTGTATATCCTAAGCATGTCATATCAAGTGTCATAAGTATCACATATTTACTCTCCACAAGACAGTTACTAATGCAAGATCAGATCATGAAGGACTTTTTAGGGTTGTAATGGGGCTTAGGAAAGGGTAAGAAAGAATTGGAAGTTGGGATTCAAAGTTTCTGAGAAATTTGGGAAAGAAACAACTTTTTTTTTTCTATTTCTCTTCTTTTCTTTTCTACTCTCTCTCAATTTTTTCTATTTTTCTCAACTCACTTTTTCTTTTGAATTTCCTTTTCTTGAAGCACCTCAGATTTTTCATTATTTTTCACAATTTTCTTTTTCTTTTTCTCTCCCCTTTTTCTTTTTATTTTTTGCCATACACTCTCGAACACCACAACTCAAGATCTCTCCACTTACTCTCTTTTCGCTCACTCTCATCCTCGCTCCTAATTTCTCAAATAAGAAGGTAAAGTTAATTTTCAGAAATGGTGAAGGGTTAAAGGTTAACGTGGCTTATCAAAGAATGTATAAAGGTAAATTTTCAATAGGCTCAAAGGGGTACTAGAAAGACAAATTTATTTGAGGTGGGGCATTTTAAGCATAAACGAGCCAAAGATGGCCTTAAATCATGTCCTTAAAAGATAGTAACTTTGCCTATTTGTCTTGAGTAGATATACAGTACATTCTAACATAATGATATGAATTTGATTTCATGTAAAGTCACAAGTCAAAATGAAGTGTATGAGATTATGCAAAATAAGTCGTATTCAAAGAAAACTCCGAGTTTATATATTCACTCATCAATGACGGGAAATTACCTCTAAAGCTCACTGGGTTTAGTCTCCACTGAAATCCTAAGATTCAACATTCAAAACAGTTCATCGATTTCTAAGTCTTAGCTTGGTATAAGTGTAAAAATTCTAGGCATGAATATCAAAATTATCCACAACATATCACATTAAGCTTCATCATCTTAGATACAAGTAATCAAAATATGACACTAGTATTCTCAAAATTAAATTCACATGCATCATCAACTAAAGTTTGAAAACAATCGTAAAATAATGTGCATGATGACTTCAAAAATAATTTTTTTTTTTTTTTTTTTTTTCAGATAAAACATATAAATGACGTAAAATAATTAACCATACCCCCAAACCTAAAGATGACAATGTCCTCATTGACTGAAAGAAGTAGCGCACCCCCAAACCTGTTTGAAAAAAAAAGTACCTCAACACAAAGATCAGGTGTAGAGAATATTTGTATCAAATTGGAACATGACAAAAAATATATTGAAGGGAATATGGTTACACTATTGAGGGAATTAAAAAAACAATTCAAACTAAACACAACAAAACAAAAAAGAAAGAAAAAAAACTAAAAAATCCTAAATCCTAAACCAAACGAAAACTACACAATTGGGTTGCCTCCCAATGAGCGCTAGTTTAAAGTCGATAGCTCGACCTTGGGAATTGCTCAGTCAGGGTGAGCCAGTGGCTCACCCAAAGAAATAGTGTCAGAGAATGCAATCGCATTCTCAAGGAACGGTTTCAATCGCTGACCGTTAACTCGAAAAACATTCCCGTGTTTCGGGTTTATAATATCTACTGCCCCATTGGGGAGTATTCGAGAGATTTTGAAAGGACCACTCCAACGGGTTTTTAGTTTCCCCGGAAATAGATGAAGTCGGGAATTGTAGAGTAGAACTAGTTGACCAACAACGAACGATTTCCGCAGAATAGATTGATCATGAACCCGTTTCATACGGTCCTTATACGATTTAGCACAGTCATATGCATCAGCACGGAGTTCCTCTAATTCATTTATTTGGAGACCCCTTTGGGTACCAGATTTCAGGAAATCGAAATTCAATGACTTAACGGCCCAAAATGCTCGATGTTCCAATTCAACTGGGAGGTGACACCCTTTACCAAAGACCAACCGATACGGCGACATGCCAATCGGAGTTTTAAATGCAGTTCTATACGCCCATAGAGCGTCATTCAGCTTTAACGACCAGTCTTTACGGTTTGGATTGATTGTCTTTTCTAAAATCCGCTTAAGTTCCCGATTAGAGACTTCAACTTGGCCACTTGTCTGAGGGTGGTATGGCGTAGCAACTTTGTGTGTAACACCATATTTCTTCATTAATTGGGTGAACACTTTATTGCAAAAGTGCTTTCCACCATCACTGATTATCGCCTTTGGAATGCCAAAACGTGAAAACACTTGATCCTTGAGAAATTTGATCACTACTCTGTGATCATTAGATTTACAAGCCACGGCCTCTACCCATTTCGAAACATAGTCAACGCCGACAAGAATGAACGTATTTCCAAACGAATTCGGGAAATGACCCATAAAATCGATCCCCCAAACATCAAATAACTCAACTTCTAAAATTGGATTGAGCGGCATCATGTTGCGCTTTGAGATTCGGCCTAGCATTTGACAGTTGTGACAGGATTTGCAATGTTGATGGCAATCCTTAAATATCGTCGGCCAGTAAAAACCACTTTGAAAGATCTTAGCTGCAGTCTTTTTGGAACTAAAGTGACCTCCACAAGCTAACTCATGACAGAACGAGATGATTCGTGGTTGCTCAGATTCAGGAATACATCTTCGTATGATTTGATCAGGACAGTATTTGAATAAGTACGGATCGTCGAAAAAATAGTGTTTCACCCGAGCTAAGAAAATAGATTTCTCATTCCTTGACCAATGGTGAGGTAATTTCTCGGTGACTAGGAAATTGACAAGATCCACATACCAAGGTGGGCAATCAATCCTGAACAACTGTTCATCCGGGAAGTGTTCCAAGATCGGAACAGGCTCGTCAGGTTTCTCAATAATTATTCGAGACAAGTGATCGGCCACCACATTTTCTGAACCTTTCTTGTCCTTGATCTCCAAATCGAACTCTTGCAACAACAAGATCCACCTTATTAAACGTGCCTTAGCCTCTTTCTTAGCGAACAGATATCGCAGAGCAGCGTGATCTGTGAATACCACAACTTTAGATCCTAATAAATAGGATCGAAATTTATCCAACGCGAAAACTACCGCCAAAAGTTTCTTTTCAGTGGTCGAGTAGTTTAACTGGGCATCGTTGAGAGTGCGACTCGCATAGTAGATTACATGCGGTAATTTTTCTATTCGTTGCCCCAAAACAGCTCCAATTGCATAATCAGAGGCGTCGCACATAATTTCGAACGGGAAGGCCCAGTTCGGAGATTGAATTATTGGAGCTTTTATTAATTCGGCCTTAATGGTTTCAAAGGCCCGCAAACATTTATCATCAAAGATGAATGGGACATCTTTGGAAAGTAAGCTGCAGAGCGGTCGTGCTATCTTACTGAAATCTTTAATAAAACGCCTGTAAAAACCAGCGTGGCCCAGAAAAGATCTGATTTCCTTAACTGTCCTCGGTGGTGGTAGGTCGGCAATTAAATCAACTTTAGCCTTATCGACCTCAATACCCTGGGACGATATGATATGTCCCAAAACAATGCCATCTTTAACCATGAAGTGACATTTCTCCCAGTTAAGAACAAGATTCTTCTCCTGGCATCGGGCAAGCACTAGCGACAAAAGATTCAAAACAACAAGAAATCGTTTCCATGTATCGAGAAGTCGTCCATGAAGACTTCCAAGAATCGCCGACCATATCCGAAAAATACTCAAAGATACATCTTTGGAATGTAGCCGGTGCATTACAAAGCCCAAACGACATTCGTGGGAGAAAGTACCAAAAGGACATGTGAAAGTGGTCTTCTCCTGATCCTCCGGTGCAATGACTATTTGGTTATACCCGGAATAGCCATCGAGAAAGCAATAGTACTCATGCCCGGCCAATCTTTCTAACATCTGATCGATAAACGGAAGTGGAAAGTGATCTTTTCTCGTCATCAAATTTAACTTCCGATAATCAATGCACACTCTCCACCCTGTTTGAATTTTGTAGGGACCGATATGTTTTCTTCATTCTTAACCACGTGATTCCCGATTTCTTAGGGACCACTTGTGTGGGGTACCCATTCTTGTCGAGATGGGGTATATGATTCCAAAGATCTAAAAGTTTGATTACCTCATTTCGGACCACATCTTGCATTATAGGGTTCAGTCTCCTCTGTGGTTCCCTAGAAGGCTTAGCATTGTCTTCCAAATGGATTCGGTGCATACACACCGTCGGACTAATGCCTTTGATATCTTTTATCGACCAACCGAGGGCACTTTTGTGCTCTTTGAGTACATTCATGAGTTAGCCTTGCTGATTCGCATCCAGTGTTGATGATATGATAACAGGTTGAGTTTCATTCTCCCCCAGGTAGGCATACTTGAGGTTTTCCGGAAGAGGTTTAAGTTCTAAGGACACTTTCTCCTCCTCTTTCGGCTTTTCCTTGATTAATTCAATTTGAGTTCCACACTCTATTTCCTGTTCTTCACCCAGACATGGTGTGGAATCCAACATGTGATTTACTTCTTGGATTAGGTGATCCACATCGAAATTTTCTCCAAAATGCGCAAGACAAGCTGCTAGAGGATCGTCAGATTCAGATGCATTAAATATTTCCTCTACAATTTCATCGAGTATACATGCTTGTGCATGTTCGTCATCCTCCATGGGCTGCTTGGCAATATTAAAAATGTTGAGTTCCACTATCATATTCCCGAATGACAGATTCATGATCCCATTTCGACAATTGATCGTTGGAGGTTGCTAGGAATGGTCTTCCTAGAATCCGGAATATTATTCTTCAAATTTGATGTTGGTTCGATGTCTAGAACAACAAAATCTGAGGAAAGTAGAAAGAATCCACCTTGATGAGGACATCTTCTACAATTCCTCGAGGATCTTTACGGACCGATCACTAATCGAAGGGTCATCGCGGTCTTAAGTTCTCCCAATTCGAGCTCCTTATACGAATAAGGCAACAAGTTGACACTTGCTCCTAAGTCCAAAAGGGCACGATCAATACGGTTATTATCGCCGATAATGATCGAGATTGTAGGACAACCTGGTCCTTGTATTTGATTGGGAGCTTTGCTTGCAACATCGAACTAACCAAATTTCGTAAGAAAGCCTTTTTGAATATTGGTCTTTCTTTTGATTGTGACCAATTCCTTCAAAATTTAGCATAAGGTGTACTTGACGGATGGCATCCGAAAGGGAATATTAATTTTAATTGCTTGAAAATCTCATTTATTCCTTCCACATCGCGATTTCTCGGTGGTGCCATCAATCTTTGCGGTACTGGTGCTTTTGAACTAGACTTTTTCTTCCTCACTCTTGTCATCGATATTTCTTTTGCTTGTACTTTGTCATCAATTTCTTCTCTCTCTTGATTTCTTCTCTCCATCGACTCTTCCTCCTCCTCCTGCAACACTACTTTGTTATCGACAGCTTTCCAGATCTCAACGTTGTGATCGCTCAATTTGTTGTTGATTCTCCTCTTGTGTTGAAGTTGATGTTTGTTCAACAACCATTTGGCCCTTGGGTTAGGAACAGGTTGGCTTGGAAACGAACCTTTTTCTCTTTCACAGAGAAAGGATGCCAATTGCCCAATTTGGGTCTCTATTTTAGAGATTGAGGACGTGTGAGAATGGATGAGTTTCATCAGATCCTCAGTAGAAGGGGTTTGTGTATGAGGACGTTGGGCAGGATTTCCCTGTGGGTTGTTAAATCCAGGTGGTGGAAATGTCGGCACTAAATTTTGTTGTGGTTTTGATAACCTCCCATTGGTCGTAAACCGAAAATTCTGGTTCATTTGCCGTACGCCAACCTGATTTTGATTGTATTGAAATTGATTCGGGTTATTGAACCCTTGCTGCTGAAATTGCCCTTGACCGTAGTTCTGCTGCGGTCCTTGATTGAAATTTTGTTGGGGATAAAAGTTTGTCCCCTGTTTCCTGGGCTGCATTCTTTGATTATCTTGTTTCCATGAGAAATTTGGGTGGTATCTCCAGCTATTTGGGTTATTCTCATTGAAAACGTTTCCTTGATTCCGCCCATAATTATTCACAACATTTAACTGTTCAGATGTGTCTTCATGATAGTTCTGCATTGAAGGACAATCATCTGCCATATGCATTGGACTTGCACAAATTGAACATGGCTCAGGTTGTGTATTGACCATATGCACATTCTTCTTTACTTTCAATTCCTCCACTTGTTGAGTGAGAAAATCAAGTTTAGCCATCAGATCTGGGGAATCCTTTACTACATATAGTCCTCCTTTCTTGGTTGAACTCCCGGCTTGATCACGGGCTTTGACTGCTTGTTCCCGAGTCTTTGTGAAATCCCAGTGCTGAGAATCCTCAGCTAGCTTTTCTAAGAAAGCATAAGATTCGGTTTCTTTAAGGCTTAGGAATCCTCCGCCATTCATTGACTCCACCAGATGTCTATTTGGTTGATTTAGTCCATTGTAGAAACACTGGACCAGTCTCCACTTTGAGTATCCATGGTGCGGGCATTTGAGTAAGAGATCCATGAATCTATCCCAAGCTTCATATAATCTCTCATCTTCCTCTTGCGTGAAATCCGTGATTTCACGTCTAAGGACATTCGTCTTCGCCATAGGGAAGAACTTTGACAAAAACTTTTTGACCATCTGATCCCAGGTGGTTATGGATCCCGATGGTAGAGAATTTAACCATGCTTTTGCTTTATCCTTTATAGAGAAAGGAAATAAGCGCAGCCTAACAGATTCTTCGCTGAAATTTTGGTAAACAGATGAGCAGACTTCGACGAAGTCTTTAACTTGCTGGTATGGATCTTCTCGCTCCATGCCATGAAAGATTGGAAGGATTTGGATGACATTTGTCCGAATTTCAAACCGGCCACTGATAAGTAGTGAAAAATACCATTTTTCACCCCTAAACACGAGCCTTGAAAGACCCTTGAGAGGACTAAAAAAGTGCTTTAGTGTTCATATTGCAGCTAAACCAAAAAGACAGGTCCAAATCCGAAAACCATCCTAAAATGATCAAAAAGCTGACAACGCATGTCAAGCTCAAAGAGGGAGTGAAGAAATAGCCTCAGCAATGGCTAAAAAGGTCCTAAAAGAGCAAGAAAAGACCTGAAGAAGAAGAATGGAAGCTAAAGCTCAATTCGCAAAGAATCTCTTCAATTCGCAAAGAACCTGAAACTTTGCAAAGAAGGAATAAACCTCAAACAAGGTTTACGAAAGGTAGCAGAACTGTTCGAATAGAAGAATGACCTTTGCGAAAAGAAGAAAAGTATAATTCGAACAGAACTGAAACCCCACGAAAAGAGCTTCAGGAGCCAAATTACTTTGTGAAAAGACCCTTAAACTCTGCGAAATGGCATACTGGGGATTTACAGCCACTTTGAAGGGCATTTCAGTAAACTCTGCACGCGCCCCAATGTAATTAAAAGCCCAGAGACATTCTGGAAGATTCCAAGCACAAACCAAAGGCATATTCCGCCCCACGTGAAAACCCAAAGATGAAATCACTTGGCGGGAACTTCTAGAAGCTCAAACAGACTTTTGAATTCCCATAACAGAATTGATGCTTCTAACGCCTGATTGGTGAACGGATCGAGCATTTTCATTGGCGAACAGTCTGGATCCCGTGCTCAACGGCCATTGGGCAATCCAGATCCGAGCACTTCGATTGGTCAATTCAGCCTTGTGATAGAGGAAAGCTATAAATTGAGAAGACATTTGCCCAATTGGGGCATCCAGATTTTAGAGTTTTCATCTCTGCTTCTCTCATTCCGGTCGGATAGCTTATGAACCCCCGTAATCCTTCTTGTAGTTTACCTTTGAGAGCCATTGTGAGTGATTTGTACTTCCAAGTTCGGATTCAAGATCAGAACTGAGGGCTCTCGAGAAGCTCGGGATCGTAAGTCCGAGGGCTCTCTAAGAAGCCGCATGTAATTGTACGTTGGATTTTAAAAGGTTGTCAGTAATTTGTGTCTTCTCCATTGGAGTCATGTCGAGGGTTCCGAATGTTCACCTTAGTGCATTAGACTTCTTTAGATTCACTCATCGCATCCAACTTCCCTTAATTCATCATCCTGTGAATTAGCGTTGGTAACCTAATTCAAGCGGATTTACGGTGATGTTCATGTTCAATTAAAGAATAGGCCACGACTAGGTCGGATGACGTGACCATTTAAGTGATGATCACACCATAAGTCTAAACCTATTCCTTAATTGAATTTATTTCTCTTACATCTGTGCTGGTAGCCAGATGAAGATTGAATCTGCTCTGTGGAAATACAGATTCTCCATTAAAATTCAGAGGCTAAAGTACATGAAGCTATTATTTCTGCATTTGTCTTATTTTAAACATCTCCCCAACTCGGATCTGGATCATGTAGTTAGTTCTTTTCTTTATTTGCTTATAGTTAAATGTGACACAATCCAACACTCTCTTTTATCTATTCTTTTTTATAGATAATTATAGAGCCAGATCTGGAGGTTTATCTCTCATTTTAGACAAACTTCTCTGTGGACGATCTTGAAATACTTACTTTTAAAACTTGCTACAATTGGCCCTGATCTTGCAGGCCAGTTAGCCCCAATGTGCTGATATCCCTTTCATAAGTTAACATTCATATAACCTAGCATTCTTTAATTCTTTAATTTTTGATTCATAATGCACACAATTATGGCACACTTTGGAGCGACAACAAGTTTTTGGCGCCATTGCCGGGGAAGTTTGTTCTAAAATAGATAGACCTATGTTTATTTTCATTTATTTATCAGTCATTTATTAATTTTGTTGTTATTTTTATGCAGCGTACAGCTGTGTAAAAGGAAAGGAAAGTTCTTAAATAGACAGGTTTGCTGTACCAAACTCTCTCTGAGTTGTATGTTTGGCAAGAGAACCCTCAATCCTGAGATTCTCCCGTTAAATTCAGAAGTTGAAAGACTCCTAAGAAACCGACATACATCACAGACATCTGCTGAAATGGGCGAAGACCAGAGATTGTTAAGAGACTACTTTGCCCCTGGTGCTTATAATTCCCCATTTTGCATTCAATTTCCCACAGTGGAGGGAAATTATGAAATTAAGTCCTCCACCATCCAAATGTTGCCTTCATTCCATGGATTGAGTAAGGAAGACCCTTACAAACACATTGATGAATTTACGGCTTTATGCACAACATTTAACATAGTGGATGGTCCAGAGGCAACCAAGCTTAGGCTCTTTCCTTTTCATTAAAGGACAAAGCTAGAGCATGGTTATCTATGTTAGCACCAAACAAAGATCACATCATGGAATGATTTGCAATGTCAATTTTTGTCAAAATATTTCCCAATGACTAAAACCAGCCAATGAGACATAGCATCATCTCTTTCTCCCAAAACTCAATCGAAACTTTCCATGAAGCATGGGAAAGGTTTAAAGAATCTGATAAGGCAATGCCCTCACCATCAAATTCCTAAATGGCAATGGTTCAAAGCTTCTATCAAGGAACCGATCGTAAGGGCAAGAACATGGTGGATGCCTCTTGTGGAGGTACCTACTTGCAGAAAAGCTGAAGAGGTTTGGGACCTCTTTGAGGTGATTGGAGAAAATTCAACCCAAGGAATCTCTCGCCAAGGGACACCGAGAATCCAAATAGGATGAATAATCCCCAATTCACAAGAGGGAATGTTTATGAAGTCAATGAGCTGGAAAGGAAAGTGGATAATTTGACCACAAAATTTGATAGACTGATGGACTCATTTAAAGCTCCAAATGGGTCAAGAGTAGAGGAGGCATGTCTGATATGCCAGTCCCCCACTCATTCCATTGATCAATGTCCTTCTGCATCACAATTTCCAGAACTCATGATGGAACAAGCTCATGCAGCTCAGTCTTATGGACAGATGCAATCGAATGACTACCCATGGAGATCTCATCCTAATCTAAGGTGGAATCAGGGAAATTACCAAATAAATCAATTACCTTTCAAACACCTTTCGCCATATCGGTAGAATTTTATAATAAATCAAATTTTTGACCTAACCAACAACAAGCCATGCGTGATCGCACCACATGTGACGGCCGGATTTCGGCACCCCGAGACCCGCGCCATCAGCACGATCATCTTGACCGTGCCCATCAACTATGCACGGAACACTGGTATATCAAGCATAAAATAATTAAGAACAACTTGCGGAATTTAAATCTACATAGAAATGCTTCTCAAAAGACAGTTCTACCCTCATGCCTCTGCATGAAGGGAGAACCGATCCGAACCATCGATGATAACCATCATCATGGATGGTTCAAAAGAATACTCGATATCCATATACACAAGGTTTAATCAAAAACCGAACTTGACATATCAAGCATACAATCTCCAACTAAAACTCCTCAAAGTCGTGCAAGAGTCCTCTAGAAGAAGTCCTCGGAGGTGGCTCTAACTCTCCTCATGAGCAAGGTCCGACTCACCGGTCGGCCTCCTGAAGCCTCAGGTGCTAGTAGTGGACTGCGGCGTATAGTCTATAGGGTGAGCTACATCCTAGCTCAATAGGGAACATAACACAGTTGAACATATAAAATATAACTCACATGTATTCTATGATATGCATGCATGATGTGTCTATGCATTTATTGATGAAAAACAGTTAAAAACGCTTCAATTACTGGTAAATTTCTCATGTCTTTTAGATAATCATGAATGATGCTGAGAAGGCCTAAAGCAAAACTTAAACTTCAACTTAAATAATCCCCAGAGCAATATAGCATCGAGCCCGGCGAGATACCCTTCATCGTCATCTATATAGGCAGTTTTAAATGTATTCACAGGAATACTAATAGTACCAAGCCCCTTTCCACAGGGATTGGTGGCGGGTTTCACATCTCATCAACACCACAGGGGTGTGCTTACTCTGTCTGGATAAGCCTCCGTCTTGGCCTCTGGATTAAGCCGTATCGGTCACGGATATCTGCGCGTCGATCGTGGTTATCCATACGTCGGTGGGGTAACCTATCAAACCTCAAATAACAAAAATATCGATTGCCTTACATATAGTTATTCACCGTGTAATTGTGCTATCTTATATCAGTTAGGCCTCATCAAAGCATGATTCAATCATGGATACATCCTGGATGTATCCATTCACTTGCATCACACCTGATGCCTTTACTTCTTCACTTCATCATCCCCTGGGGATGGTCCATTTAAGTTCTCTTATGAATGTCACACACACACACTTTTCATAATCATTGAGTAGTAAAACATTTGAATTGAATCGATATCACTACATACATGCTCTTGTAAAATAAAGTACATGTTCAGGGTGTTCCCTACCTCAAGTCTTTAGCTGATCAATGCATCAAGGTCCTGCGTGGCTCCTTGTGCACTTGTTCTCACGCATCACACCTATGGTACCATATAACATGTGAAACACATCACAAAGGATGCCATAGAGAAGGTATAAGATCCCCAAGAATCTTAAAGTCAAAACACAAGTCAACACAGTTTACTACAGTCGATTAATCGAACTCCAAAATCGATTAATCGAATCTGATTCGATTAATCGATTTCCAAAATCGACTAATCGAAAGTCAATATCGATTAATCGAAGCAATTTCGATTAATCGAAATTCTCCTTTTCGCAAAGTCCCTTCTCGAATAAATGAATCGTCATTCGATTAATCGAATCCAATTTCGATTAATCAAATTCTTCTTCCGCAAAGTAGATTCACCGCTCGAGCGATCGAAGTTTTCATTCGATTAATCGAATCCAATTTCGATTAATCGAAATCCTTCTTTTCGCAAAGCAGACTCTTAGTTCGAATAGTCGAGTTTCACAAGTTGATTAATCGATTCCAAATCGATTAATCGAAACCAAAATCGATTAATCGAAATCCCATTTCGATTAGTCGATTTTTCCTTAAGTTATTTCCTCCAACCCATGGGTCCTCGAGAGTTCTCACGATTAATCGATTCCCAAATCGATTAATCAAAATCCAAAGTCGATTAATCGAAATCCAAATTCGATTAGTCGAAATCGGGGTCCTCTGACTCTTCAACTTCCTGGCCAATTTCGATTAATCGAAACCCATTTTCGATTAATCGAAATTGTCAGATTCAGTCCCCTTCGAGCTGTTCTTCCCAATCTTTTTCCATACTTTTTCTTCTATCTTTCTAAGCCATTATCCTATGATTTAACCCACATTTTACTGCAACTTAACCCCTATAATCTATGCATCTTATTTACAAAAATTTACCTTAGATAGATCTCAAGTTGATTTCAAATCTAGGGTTGGAAGGCTAGGGTTCCAGCTTTAGCTTTTTCAGCGGATCCCTTGCGTTGAATCGGCCTCTTTAATACTTGGATCCTTCCTTCCTCAGCTAGCCTTTACTCCTTGCATTAATCACTCTTTTTACTCTCTCTCTCTCTTCTTTACTCTCCTTCAACAACCCAAAATACCCATCTAGGGTTATTAAACCCTTTTATCCCTCTCTTAGTTTGTGTGTTGAGCACATGCACCTCAATAGGTATATGCGACTTCATATTTACAACACACACCACGAAATCACTCAAGCTATCACATCTCGTCCGTTCATCACATCCTATGCTAACTCTTGATCTCCTGATTGGTCAAACTTGTGACCAATCGGGCACGGATCCCGAGGTCATAGTTTTGCGTGATTTTTCAGGCTATTACACCCTGCCCCTCCTAGATCCCTGACCTTTGAAGAACAGGTCTTGAGTTCACTTCAAAATCTTGGAACTCTGTCTCAGACTGTGAACCTTCACAATCAGAGCATTAAAAAAATTGAAGAAACTCTGGGCCAACTCTCAAATTCATTGGCTAAGAGAGAAGAGGGTAAACTACCCAGCCAACCTGTGAACAATCCTAAGGGACAGTTCATGGTTGGAGAATCCTCAAATGGCCATGAGGAAATCAAAGCTGTGACTACTTTGAGAAGTGGAAGAATAATAAACAACACAGTGGGTAGTGAAGAGGAAAAAGATGAAGAACAAGTGCAGGAACAACAGCTGGATAGCAATATGGCTGTTGATTTACATCAGAAAATTCAAAAAAATGAAAAACAGAAAAATAACAAAATTGTTGAAAAGATGAGGAGGAGAAATTTGTTCCTCACCTCCCATTTCCCCATGCAATGAAGTCAGTTTCTCCTTCTGACAAAGGAAACACAAAATTGAGGAAATGATGGAGACATTCAAGCAAGTTAAAATTAATCTACCTCGCTTGATGCAATCAAACAGTCCTGCTATGCAAAATTTCTCAAAGAGGTGTGCACCCACAAAAGGCAATCTAGGATACATTTATCCAAGAAGGCCTTTGTGGAGAAAATCAACCAAGTGCTATCAATTGCAACACCACCTAAGATGCAAGACCTCGAATCCCCACAATCCCCTACATCATTGGGGAGCACACCATTGAGAAAGCCTTGCTAGATCTGGTGCTAGTGTCAACTGCTTCCTATTCGCCTATGAGAAGCTAGGTTTGGGAGAATTGAAACCCACTCAAGTGGTGTTACAAATGAATACAGATCCGAAAGGAAACCTATGGGGTTGATTGAAGATGTTTTGGTAGGAGTAGACAAGTTTTTCTACCTGACTTTTTGGTGTTGGACATGGAACCAATCAAAAGTACCATCCCTGCTATTCGGGAAGACCATTCCTCGCTACATGTAATGCATGCATTCAATGCAGTGTCCGCATCATGGAGGTGTCTTTTGGAAATATGAAAGTTAAATTGAATGTGTATAATGTTACTCAACCTCAATTCTCTCATTGAGGAATGTTTCCATGTTGACATCATTGATGAGTGGTGGAGGAGTCTTTACAAACATTTCGCAAGGTAAAGACTCCACCACGTAATTTAAAAATGATTGGGGATCCACCGAGAAAGAAGGAAAAGGAGATCAAATTCAAAGGAGTCTGCTTTGTGCAAGGCACTCACCAACATCATCAAGTTCTCTCTCTGAGACCGCTCCTCTCCCTCTTCCACAAGTTACCAAGGTACCTTTGCCCTCTTTCTCAAACCCCACCGAATTGAACTCAAACAGCTCCCCAAAAATCTGAAATATGCTTTTGGGAGATCATCAAACACTACTCAGTGATTATTTCTTCCTCCCTTACAAAGGAGCAAGAAGAGGAGTCACTGGTAGTTCTAAACAAGACAAGAAAGCAATTGGTCGGACCATTGCTGATTTAGGAGGAATAAACCCACCAGATGCATGCATGCATAAGATCCACTGAAGAGGATGCCAAGCCTTCTAGAGAAATGCAAAGAAGGTTGAATCCTCACATGCAAGAAGTGGTAATGAAGGAAGTTGTCAAGTCGCTAGAATGGGGTCATTTACCCCATTTCGATTCTGCGTAGCACCACACGGTGGTGCCTAAGAAACTGCATCATCCTGTAGCAATTGAATCGAGTAAACTTATGTCCACCAGACAAACAACCGGATGGAGGGTCCATAGACTACGAAAATTAAATACCATGACAAGGAAAGACCATTTCCTCCCCTTCATTGACCAAATCCTTGATAAGCTTGCGTGCAAAGCTTACATCGCTTCCTTGATGGGTACTGTTACAACCAGATCCTATGTATCCACAGACCAAGAAAAGACCACCTTCACTTGCCCCTTTGGCACTTTTGCCTATAGGAGGATGCCCTTTGGTCTTTGCAATGCCCTGCTACTTTTCAAAGATGCATGTATGCCATCTTTCGACATGATTGATCAATTCATGGAGATCTTCATGGATGACTTTTCAATTTATGGAGACAGCTTTTTCCCAATGCTTACACCACCTCAAGTTGGTGTTGCAAAGATGTGAAGAAACCAATTTGGTTCTAAGTCGAAAAGAGTCATTTTATGGTCACCAAGGCATTGTCCTAGGACATGTGGTCTCCCATAAAGGCATAGAGGTGGACCAAGCAAAATTGATCTAATTGCACATTTGCCTCCTCCTAATCAAGCAAATCAAGTTTCTTAGGGCATGCAGATTTTATAGGAGGTTCATCAAAGATTTGATAAAATTTCCAAGCCACTCGTCATTTATCGTGTCAAGATGTTCCTTTTGTGTTTATTAATGAATGCATGATGCCTTTGAGGTCCTTAAGAAATGTCGATTTCGGCTCCCATCTTGCAGTCCCCGACTATTCAAGCCCTTTGGTGATGTGTGATGCATCGGACTATGCCCTAGGAGCTGTCCTAGGGCGAGAAAGGATAAGCTTCCCCATGTCATAGCTTATGCCACAGATCCATGATAGATGCCCACTCAACTACACAACAATCGAGAAAGAGTCACGGCCATTGTGTTTGCATTGGAAAAATTCAGCCTTATGTTTTAGGTTCACAAATTGTGGTGTTTCGACCACTGCCCTCTAAAGTACCTTTCCGCCTAAGAAGGATACCAAGCCCAGTTAATCGTGGATCCTCCTATTGGAGTTTGATCTACTGATTAAGGATAAGAAAGGAGTGGAGAATGTGGTGATCACTTATCCGTAATTCTCAATACCGAGGATGATAGCTTACCCATTAATGAATCATTTCGATGAGCAACTTTTGCCATCAATACCCATCCCTTGGTTTGCAAACATAGTCAACTTCTTGGCTATTGGATGATTCCTCAACATTGGAATCGAATGGATAAAGATCTTTTCTTCTCACAAGTTAAACATTTCATTTGGGAAGATCCTTATCTATTCAAGAATTGTGCAGAACCAAGTGATCGAAAGTGTGTCCCGGACCATGAATTCCACGGCATATTGTCAATGTGTCATGAATAGGCTGTGGAGGCCATTTCGCAATAAAATAGTCGCAAAAATTCTGCAGTGTGGTTTCTATTGGCCCACAATCTTTAAAGATGCCTTACAAAGATCAGAATCTTGCCGTAATCGCCAAAAAATTGGGCAAGATTTCCAAAAGAAACTCAATGCCCTCGCACCAATCCTGTAGTTGAGTTGTTTGATGTTTGGGGCATAGATTTTATGGGCCCTTTCCCTTCTAATGGAAACAATTTCATCTTGGTAGTGGATTATGTCTCCAAGTGGATTGAGGCCATAGCTACCAAATCCAATGATCACAAAGTGGTTTTAAGATTCCTCAAAGACCACATTTTTCCAGATTTGGATTCCCAGAGCCATCATTAGTGATGGGGAAGCCACTTTTAATATGCTTTGACTCTCTATTAAAAAGTACTGTCACTCACAGAGTAGCCACTCCTATCATCCACAAACCAAAGGGATGTGGAGATTTCAAATAGAGAGATCAAACACATTTTGAAAAATCGTGAAGAAGGACAGAAAGGATGGTCCTTTAAGCTTAATGATGCTTTGTGGGCATCTGAATCGCCACAAGACTCCTATAGGATGTCCCTTTCAGATCGGTTTATGGCAAGGCATGCCATCTACCAAGAGAATTAGAATATAAGGCCTTGTGGGCAATCAAAACTTTTAATATGGATCTCATCTGGTAACCACAGGAAGCTTCAACTCACCGAATCGGAAGAACTCGAGGATGGATGCCTACACTAGCTCCAGTTGTACAAAGAAAAGGTTAAATCATTCCATGATAGGAGCCTCATGAGAAAAGAGTTCATACCGGGGTCAAAGGTATGGTTATTCAACTCTAAACTTAAATTCTTTCCTCGCAAATTGAGATCCGTATGGGAAGGGCCATACATCTCATCAAGGCCTCCCTCTCGAGAGTCAGGATATTTCAGATCCCAAGGATGGAAGAATACTCAAGGTAAATGGTCGAGGCTCAAACCATGCATTGAAAACACCCAGAGCCCTTCGCCACCTATCATCATGAATCTCCAAAAATGATGGTAGAAAAGTGTATAATATGTTTGTACAACATTGTTTTTCTGATTTTTGCTGTTTCTGTCTATTTTTCTTGTTCGCATAGTGTAAATACACTTAAAAGTTCAAATCGTAAAGTAAAAAGTACTTTTCGGAAAGTTCAAAGTTCTATTCAATTGATTCGAGTCAGAATGAACTACTCGAAAAGAACCATGTTCTGTTCGAATAGTTAAAATTTCCTTTTCGAATAGAAAATCTGGGGAGAAGTCCTTTGCGAAAAGATCTTTCTGGAGCCAAATCCATTTCGAATAGACATACTGAAGCTCAGTTCTTTGCGAACTGCACTTTCTGAAGAATTTTTACCTTTCGAGAGACACTTTTGCTATTCGAAATAGAGAAAAGGACTCTTTTGGAACTTTTCGAACACTTAAGGGTGCTTTGCGATTTTACTTGTTAGTATATTAGGTCATTTTGAAAGTCACTGGATATCTGCAAACACTCTCCCAAGCAAAACCCCTTTTCAAAACCCTAGCTCACCCTCTTCCGTCGCGAACTCCACACGATTATCCACCATCTATTCTAATCTTCTGCGCCTTTTCTCTTGTCAGAAATCAAAGGTGTAGATCACAGCTGCGCGATCTTTTCAGAGCAAAGAAACTCACACAGAGGAAACCCTCAGATCGCGGTAACTGCTTCTACTCTTATTCTTTCTGTGATTGCTGGTACTTAAGCTACATTTGAGGCCATTTTAAATATGGGAAAAACCGAGAAATCTCTTGCTGCCATGTTCCCTAAATCTTCAGCCAAGAAGACAGCCAAAACACCCCCAAAAGCCAAAGGCAAAGCCAAGAAGTCTGCAAAGAGAAAACTTTCAATGGACAAAGCAGATAGGGTTGAAAAAAGAAAAAAAATACGCCATGAGGAGCCCACCCCTGCTGCCTCGAGTCCAGTCCCCATTACCCATTCCTTTGGTTTTGCCTAACCCATTCATTGATACCCAGAAGCTCATACCTGAGCTATTGGTGGATGAAACTTTTTTCTCCTCCAAACCTGATTGCGTGCTATCTTTAAGATATCTCAGGGAGGCTTCCCTCAGCACCATCCTCACTCCATTACCTGAGAAAATTTACCCAAGGATGACAAAGCTGTGGTATCAGAACCTCACCCTGGTCACAGAGGAACATGCTGATGTGCCAACCCTAGTTATTTTTATAGACAACTGTGACGTAACTGTGACTGCTGAGGACATTGGACATGCCCTAGGGATACCTTTTCAATTCAATCCTGATGGACCCCTAATAATTGTCCACCACCTTTGAACCAGTGAGGACACTGCTCCTCATAGGTTTGGGGGTGTGGCAGACAAGTCCTGCCTAGGGAATAGTTAACATAAGGGCAGCAGAATCACCTAAGTAATTAGGAAATGTATTAATTTACTTAAGAATCGTGACAACTAGAAAATTTAAAATTCCTTTGCGAAATTTAGACATTCTAAACCTTGCGATATTCTACATTTCCATGATGATTACACCATAAAAACATACTGGTATCAGCACGTAGTAAGTCAAAAGGAAGAGAAAAAGGTAAAGATATACTTAAAAGCTCAAGAAAAAACCATAACCAGTGAAAATTGAGCCCATATATTTTCCATCTCTGTTGAAGAGTGACTGAGGCAATTTTTTCTGATTCAAAGGATTGGCTGAGGCATTAGATCCACTAGAAGTTAGGAAACTCCAAATTAAAACAAGTAACAGCACTCATGAAACTGAGGAAAGATCAAGGCCTTCTTTGGACAAATGCTTGAACCTAACAGAACCAACCAAGAAAAATCACCTGCTTGTACCCCATTTGAGTCAGAATCCTACAATTCTTCATCAAAATACTCAAAAGTACTTGCACAACCTATGGAACTAATTCAGCTTTCCTCACTCGGGAATTCAGGAGGTAAAGGAGAAAGAATCAAGATGGACCATTTCGGGCAACATCAAGAAAATGAAGAGAAAATACCTCAAAACAGTAATATGGTGAGAAAGAAGAAGAGACAAACAATGTGAAAAAGTTGCAAGCAAAAAGGCAAAAAGGGACCTTATGTTGAAAAATGCAAGATCAAAGAAAGAACTGATCACCGTGGAATGTGAGAATCTCAAAAAGAAGAAGAAAGAAGCTAAACTCAAAAAGTGGAGTCATGAACCATCTCCCGCACTTCCCGAGTTCTCAAATTCAAACCTCTATTCAAACCGCCTTTCCTTGAAACTTCACCCATAAGCCATACAAACAAACCTAGATTAAAAGCCCTTGTGATCCAAAGTTGAGTGAGTCGTCATGTGGAGATAAGAAGTGACCCAATCTATGGTGAAGAGATGTCAATGATGCCATTGCCTAAGAATCATGCCTATGCTCATGCTTATGCATCCATTTGGGAGATGTAATCGCCTTGAGCTTGAGTGAAATGAACCCCAACAAAAACACGATGAGAGTATACCCCGTGAGTGTTTGGGTTGGAACTTGAGCACCTTAAGTATGACTTATAACCTAATTTTTATCCATAGGATGAGCTATCACGCACATTTGTATGATTTTCTATGACTGCTCACAGATTGGAAATATTGAAACATTCATGAGGTTTATAATGTTTAAATTCCTGCAAACAATAATCAAATTTTCTGCTTTCATCATTGATTCAAGAGAATCTAACCTCCTTGATTGCTCATTTGATAATATTGCACTGATGTTAACTGCTTCATGGAGAAGTTTGTGGGGTACCTTTCAATTTGAAAACCCTCAGAGACTTCACCTCCTCTAGGGATCACCTAGGGGTTGAAAAGGCTTGTTGCATATGCTAAATGCACCTGTGCTTCCTACAAAAGTGGCTCTTTACTTTGTTTTTTATGTTTCTTTGCTCAGGGACTAGCAAAGCTTAGGTTTGGGGGTGTGATAAGTAGTGAAAAATACCATTTTTCACCCCTAAACACGAGCCTTGAAAGACCCTTGAGAGGACTAAAAAAGTGCTTTAGTGTTCATATTGCAGCTAAACCAAAAAGACAGGTCCAAATCCGAAAACCATCCTAAAATGATCAAAAAGCTGACAACGCATGTCAAGCTCAAAGAGGGAGTG
The DNA here is from genome assembly GCA_021018995.1 of Chloranthus sessilifolius. NCBI lineage: Eukaryota > Viridiplantae > Streptophyta > Magnoliopsida > Chloranthales > Chloranthaceae > Chloranthus > Chloranthus sessilifolius. Next base: position 33,652,638 of record CM037596.1, on the reverse strand, counting down.
AAGAAATAGCCTCAGCAATGGCTAAAAAGGTCCTAAAAGAGCAAGAAAAGACCTGAAGAAGAAGAATGGAAGCTAAAGCTCAATTCGCAAAGAATCTCTTCAATTCGCAAAGAACCTGAAACTTTGCGAAGAAGGAATAAACCTCAAACAAGGTTTACGAAAGGTAGCAGAACTGTTCGAATAGAAGAATGACCTTTGCGAAAAGAAGAAAAGTTTAATTCGAACAGAACTGAAACCCCACGAAAAGAGCTTCAGGAGCCAAATTACTTTGCGAAAAGACCCTTAAACTCTGCGAAATGGCATCTTTGAGGATTCTGACCACTTTGAAGGGCATTTCAAGAACTCAGACGTACCCCTAATGTAATTAAAAGCCGGAGACATTCGGAAGATTCCAAGCACAAACCAAAGGCATATTCCTTGCGTGAAAACCCAAAGATGAAATCACTTGGGAACTTAGAAGCTCAAAGCAGGACTTTTGAATTCTATAATGAAATTGATGCTTCTAACGCTGATTGATTTGAACAGATCGAGCATTTTCATTGGCGTAACAGTCTGGATCCCGTGTAACGGCCATTGGGCAATCCAGATCCGAGCACTTCGATTGGTCAATTGACCTTATGCGAGGATAGAGGAAAGCTATAAATTGAGAAGACATTTGCCCAATTGGGGCATCCAGATTTTAGAGTTTTCATCTCTGCTTCTCATTCCGGCCGATAGCTTATCCGAACCCCTCAGAATCCCTTCTTGTAGTTTACCTTTGAGAGCCATTGTGAGTGATTTGTACTTCCAAGTTCGGATTCAAGATCAGAACTGAGGGTTTTCGAGAAGCTCGATCAGTAAGTCCGAGGGCTCTCTAAGAAGTCACTACTGTAATTGTAACGCTGGATTTTAAAAGGTTGTTGTAATTTGTGTCTTCTCCATTGAAGTCATGTCGAGGGTTCGAATGTTCACCTTAGTGCATTAGACTTCTTTAGATTCACTCATCCGCATCCAACTTCCCTTAATTCATCATCCTCGTGCGAATTAGCGTTGGTAACCTAATTCAAGCAAGATTTACTGATGATGTTCATGTTACGAACTAAAGAATAGGCCACCATATGATCAGTCTGTGACCATTTAAGTGGATGATCATGCCCATAAGTCTAAACCTATTCCTTAATTCGAATTTATTTCTCTTACATCTGTGCTGGTAGCCAGATGAAGATTGAATCTGCTCTGTGGAAATACAGATTCTCCATTAAAATTCAGAGGCTAAAGTACATGAAGCTATTATTTCTGCATTTGTCTTATTTTAAACATCTCCCCAACTCGGATCTGGATCATGTAGTTAGTTCTTTTCTTTATTTGCTTATAGTTAAATGTGACACAATCCAACACTCTCTTTTATCTATTCTTTTTTATAGATAATTATAGAGCCAGATCTGGAGGTTTATCTCTCATTTTAGACAAACTTCTCTGTGGACGATCTTGAAATACTTACTTTTAAAACTTGCTACAATTGGCCCTGATCTTGCAGGCCAGTTAGCCCCAATGTGCTGATATCCCTTTCATAAGTTAACATCCATATAACCTAGCATTCTTTAATTCTTTAATTTTTGATTCATAATGCACACAATTATGGCACACTTTGGAGCGACAACAGCCACCAGGTGTGGCGGGGTATACAATGCATGATGGGGTATTTGTAGTTATCGGAGAAAACAGTTCTCTCAATGTTGGTTCTTCCTCTTGTTCGAGTTGCCCATTCATGTTGTCAGTCATATTGACTTCAGTGGATGATTCACTTAAAAATTTCTGCCTTGATCTAGCGTCCTTACGATTTGACCGACAGGCACGTTCGATCTCAGAATATAACGGTTCTAAATTTCTTTCTTTAGAAGACCTAGTGTGCATGCAAATAATGCACAGAGTGGAGGTTTCAGGCAGAAAAACCTCAACAATTTTTTTTTTTTTACTAAAAATCGATTGATCGAGTCACACTCGATCAATCGAGGCCAAATCGATGCATCGACAATAGGGGTCGATGCATCGACTCTAAAAAATTATTATTATTATTATTTATTTTTATTTTTTAAATTAAAATTTTTAAATTTGAAATTTTCGAATTTTTTTTTTTTTTTTTTTTAAATTAAAATTTTTAAATTTGAAATTTTCGAATTTTTTTTTTTTTTAATTAAGCAGAAATACTATTTTAATCCTCGAAAATTCCTAAAATTTACTGTCTACCAAAAATTCAGATTTTCTCAATTTGATCCCCGGCAACGGCGCCAAAAACTTGATGTGATATTTTTAATGTAATGTTTTACTCGCAAGTGCACGAATCGGTTTGTATATAGTGGAAGGAGTACTAGATCGTTCCACGAGGATTAATTTTGAAATACCTAAAAGAGACAAGCAATACTAGAAATCTATTAAGATCAAGATTCTACCAGTTTTATGATTTAAGTGGTTGATGGTAATTAATGACTACAAACTAAAATTCAATTGATGATTCACAAATAAAAGTGAAGATGATGATAAAGATGAAGATACTAAATCCTCCCATCTTTGGTCCGTTCTTCCTATAATATAAATCTAAGGATTAACTTATGAGATATTTCATTGGTAACAAACATCTTTTATGGAAGATCAATGGTCAACACCCTAATAGGTTCCATGTTGCATCCCTGCAATTAGGACTTAGATGATTTTCATATATAGATCTGGGATCAAGGGCACGGCTAGACACACATGATCTCAGGTTCAAATAAAAGTCATCCCCAAAGTGGGTGAAAATTCCAACAAGAATACCACTTACAAATCTGAAATCAAGGGCATGGCTCGGCACACTTTATTCAGATTAGGGATATTTAAGATAAAATTACCATTACAGAACCAAGATCCAGGGCATGGCTCGGCACACTCGATCCCAGAACATAATCGTAATTAGATCCACACAATGAAAACACAAAGACCATAACAATGATAGGGTAAAATTACCGTCACAGATCTGAGATCCCGGGCATGGCTCGGCACACGCGATCCCGGTTAGTGGCGGGGATTTCATCCGTTCATGATAGCACAACAACCATAAAATTAAAATCTCATGTTTTAATCCTAAATTTATATTATTAAAAGTACATCCCTCGGATGGGAATCATTAGATCCCCATCCCTATAAATTTAGCCACATATTGTAAGTAAATGACATAAATAAATAAAGACGGGAAAATAACATTAATTAAAATTACCTCAAACTTCAAAATAAATTACGTTGATCCACACGGATGATGATCTTCAGAAACGAAATAAATGTAGAAATAAACTTTGAACAGAAATTATAAACTGAAGGAATGAGTACTGAAAAATTAAAGGGAACAAAGCTCTCAAAAAGAAATAATAAAACTTCCCTATTTCTAGGTCTAATTATGAAAAACAATGGCTAAAAACTAAGAACACTAAAAACTAAAACTCTCTAAAAAAAAACTCTAATTCTAATCTCCTCTTCCCCGAAGTGTTTGAGTCACTTTAAATAGACCCGTCGTGCGGAGGTCTCCTAAGCCAATTTTTTAGGGTCGATTAATCGACCAAGGGATGTCTATGCATCGAGCCGACAGAGAGTCCCAAAAAACAGGTTCACAGTGTCATATTCGTGTCAAACTTAAACTCTGGCTCGATTAATCGACCCCAGAAATCCGTGAAATTCAGCACTTCTTCTTGGTTCAGACACTGCTTCAGTATTTTGGCCATAACTTTCTATCCCGAATTCGGATTGAGACGATTCTTACGCCGTTGGAAAGCTGACGAAAAGATCTATAACTTGCATGTTTTGACAATTTCATAATTCAACCGTCTTGAAGGTCCAAATTTAGCCGCAAGTCGTACCAAGTTCTTGATTACCCGAAGTTGCAGTGTTTTGACATTATATTCAGAATTCTTGTACTGTTTTCTATACTTGGCTTGTATTTACCTGAAACACTTCAAATCTAATCAATCTCATCAGATAGCCTTCATCGGACAGCTAAATATAGGTATTTAGGGGCGAAATATCCTCATTTTTCAGTACTCATCATCGATGATATTATAAACGAATAACTATGCCTAAGCATGCATCCATCAGGGGTGATAAACAACAAGGAGATGGACGTCTCGACCCAGAACCCGTCCGAGTATAATTTACAGGTACAAACGACCATCCTACGGATACCCAAACACCTGGCGCCTATCTAAGGGATACCGTGCAGGTTTAAAAGCCTACAGCCTAAAATGAGCCCTTTTGAATGCATATTTGAACATAGTTGTTTTATACGTAATTACATATCTGACAGGTTGGTCTTAACCAACGATTGACCTTTTCGACTACAGAGTTATCTGAACCTCAAACCATAGAGGGCGCTCTCTCGGACAATGTAGACTAAGAGTCTATGCCTCCGAAAATCATGTGACGAATTTAAATTTTAAGGCACTCAAGTTCACCTGAAACTAAAAAGGAGCGATCAATGCAAAGATTTAGCGGTGGAATCGATCCGATTAAACATTGACTATTTGACCGGGATTAACACCGTTGCTCCTACTTTGAAATAGGATCGAAAGATCTAAGACAAACCTTAGACTTAAGACATTAATTTAGCACAGTTGTATTGCCGGTAAAATATTATCATTTTACTGCATTAAAGCACGCATGTGCGTAGCTGTGTGTAACAAAAACTACCATGAAAACTCAACTATCTTTTTTTTTTTCAAATGATAGCTTTTTCTTTTTTTCTATTTTTTTTCGAATAGATTGGACGTCGGTGGTGAGATGTTTCATTTGATTTGTCCATCGCTGAGAGGTTGCCTGCTTCGAGGCTTTGGACCATTTGATGTTCTTGCATATTCTCAAGACAATGACAGTCCCTTTTTTATTTATATAGGTAATAATATGCATCCTAATTAACAAAATGAGAAGCAAACTTTTACCTACATAATTAATTTTCAAGATTTATATATTTTTTTTAGATTTTTGTTTTCAGAGATTTTTTTTCTTTTTCTTCATTTTTGAGATGAAAGTACGATGTTATAAATATGTACATGGAAGGAGTATATATATATATTATTATTTTTTAGATTTTTTCGGATTTCTTATTTTTATTTTTTCTTTCTTTTCTTCTTTTTTGTTTAATGCCTTAACAATGAGGAAAAGTAATGGGTCTCATTTGAACATAGTCGAACCCGTTCATGCGGTTGGGCCTGAAGGGGATCCAAATTTTATTAAAGTTAGAACGCTCATCCCTTCGGACTAAGTTAACCTTTTATCCTTGCCTCGGGTCATAGGTTTGACGGTACAGTCTGAAGATGCACCTAATCAGGACCCGATATGAGCTAACATGAGCGGCCCAATTGAGGACCAGATAGTCTGAAAATATAATCGAATGAGTAGCATGAGTGATATTTCTTTTCTTTTTCTTTCTCTCCTTTTTTTCTTTTCTTCTTTAAGCATTTTTACTCACAACGCCCAAGATGGGTTTTCATCGTGCCCATTATCGCCCTCTTTTTTATTTGTAACGCTCTCTTGAATTTTCACTATATCCATGAGTTTTTGTATTTTTATCCCAGGCGCCTTTTCAGGTTTTCTCCTAGTCCACGCGCAAGCTCGCTTTTTTTACCAGTGGCGCCCTTACGAGTTTTTACCACGTCCTCTTTGCTTTGAGCTCCTATATATATATATATATATATATATATATATATATATATATATATATATATATATATATATATTTTTTTTTTTTTTTTTTTTTTTTTTTTTTTTTTTTTTTTTTTTTTTTTAAATTTATTCTCTAAAGGCCACAACATGGATGTTGATTCGGTCATAATCGGCTGGATGAGATTCTTTTGTTGTCTCTCAGTTTAGCTCGCACTAACTCAAAGGATATTATGACTGCTCGTAGACCTTAAAGAGGGCTTTATTAAGGGTTGTATCGTGGTCATGGGCTAAAAAGGGGTAGGTTAAGAATTTGAAGGTATTCTTAGGTTTAAAGGTTTTCTCTGATTGAGTTTCAAATGACGTAATACACTTCTTCCTTGGGGGATTTTTTACTGTACATGTCCCATAATTTTTCTATCTCTTTTGTTTTTTATTTTCTTTTCATACCCCTATTTTTTTAGAGTTTTGCCTTTCTAATTTTTTTAAAATTTTAATGGTAACTCTTTTTTTTTTGTTTGGTATATACATTTTCCCTTCTTTGGGGAGGGGTTATGAAAGAAAGGTTAATGGCTCAACAGGTGTAGAAAAGTGTGTGATCATTCAGGGATGCTTTTTGGCTACTTGGCTTTGAAATGATGACCTCTTTAAAGGGGCCCTTAAGCAGTCACATATTCATCTTATCAATACTTACCTTGCTACGGGAGACTAGGAGTAGAATCGTCATACATATCCAGCGTTGATGGGCTCAAGAAAATATTCTCCATCCATGGTAGCGAGGCGGAGCGCATATCCAGAAGTATTTCTTGGATGACGTAAGGTCCTTCCCAGTTGGGCTTGAATTTTCCTCTTGAATCGGTGTGGAGAGGCGGGAAGATTTTCTTGAGTATGGTGTCGCCCACCTTCAAATCTCGAACGTGGACACATTTATTATAAGCGTGTGCGATCCTTAGTAAACTTGGGTGTGGCACAAACCTTGAAGCCTCTTTTCATCGATCAGGCTCAATTGCTCAAAGCGAGAAGTCTCTTTTTCGGCTTCTGGTAGATCTATTTCAATGAGGATATGGAGTGATGGTACTTCGACTTCAACTAGCAGTACTGTCTCAGTTTCATACACAAGGGAGAATGGCGTTGCCCCTATAGCGGTAGGGATCGATGTTCGATAGGCCCATAGTGCAAATGACAATATTTCACTCCAGTCTCGGTATGTAACAACCATCTTCGCAAGGATGCGGACAAGTGTCTTGTTAGCTGCTTTGTTGGCTCTGTTGCTTTGTGGTCGATATGGTGACGAGCGGTGATATTTGATCTTGTACTACTCGCATAAGTCTCTGATGTGCTTGTTCGTAAAATTGGTGTCGTGGTCCGTGATGACGTCCTTAGGCATGCCTAATCGATAAGTAATGTTGTTTTTGATGAATTTCTCAATATGATTGGCCATGATGTTTATGTAGGATGCTGCCTATACCCATTTCGTAAAGTACTCGATAGAGATTAAGATGAATTGATATCCGTTAGAAGCTTTCGGATTAACCTTTCCAACAAAGTCGATGCCCCAAGTGGAAAATGGCTATGGAGTGGTCATACTGTGTAGATCTATGGCTGAAGCATGTATCAGACTGGAGTGTTCTTGACATTTGTAGCACCTCTGAACGTGCTTGCAACAATCAGATTCCATGGTGGTCCAGAAGTACCGTTGCCATAGATTCTTTTTAGCGAGTATGTGGCCGTTGACGTGGGCACCGCATACTCTTTCGTGGATTTCTTTTATGACGTTGGCTGCCTCACTTTTAGTTAAGTATCTGAGCAGGATGTTATTATATGATCGCTTGTAGAGGCACTCACCGTAGATGATGTAATTTGATGCTAGACATTGGATGGTTCGTCTGTCTGCCTTGGCTGTGCCCTCAGGGAAAGCACATGTTTCGAGAAAATTTTTGATGTCTGAGAACCAAGGAGGCTCATCATCTAACTTTGCAGGTTCCTCAGTCTGAGGCTGAAGGTCGACCCATTTCTCTACCCGATCATGATAGGCTTCATCTCGACACCGTAAGAAATTTTGACCATTGTTGCTAATGTTGCAAGCGTGTTAATAAAATGATTCCTTGCTCGTGGGACATAGGAGAAGGTAAACTCTTCGAAGCATGTTATCAAATCTTTGAGGCATTCATGATACGGGATTAACGTTTCATCCTTTGTCTTCCAATCTCCGTTGGCCTGACATATTATCAGCTGTGAATCGCCAAACACCCTAAGATGAGTTACGTTCAGATCAAGAACTAGGTGTAATCTAGCTACATAAGCTTCATATTCGGCCATATTATTGGTGCAGAGAAAATTGAGTTTGATGGAGAGTGGTACGTGGGACCCTTTCGGCGAAATTAGAATAGCGCCGACTCCTTGACCTTCTGCATTAGATGCCCCATCAAAGTGCATTACCCATGACTCTTCTGCCTCTTCTATGTCATCCTCTGTCATGAACAAGATGTCTTAATTAGGAAACTCGGTTCTCTAATGCTCGTAATCAGGTAAAGGATTCTCGACAAGATGATCAGCTAGTGCTTGCCCCTTGATTTACATTTGAGTGACATAAGTGATGTCAAATTCTAATAAGAGAAGCTGCGAGGGTGCTGTCCGCCCAGTAAGAGTTGACTTTTCGAATAAATATTTCAGAGAATCCATTCGTGCTAGAAGGAATACTGCTTGAGAGAGCAAGTAGTGGCGAAGCCTCTGTGTGACTCACACGAGAGCCAGAAATGCTTTCTCCATATGAGAATAGTGCGTCTAGTAATCAGTAAACTTCTTACTCAGGTAGTAGATTGTCTGTTATTTTCTACTGGGTTCATTGTGCTGTCGGAGGACACACCCTATAGAAAATTCCGTCGTTGAGAGGTACATTAGGAGGGATCTCCTTGGTATGGGTGGTAGCAACACTGGAGGGTTAAGGAGATAACTCTTGATTTTATCGAATGTGGATTGGCAGTCATCATTCCATTCGACGGGCGAATCTTTCCTTAGTAGCTTGAAAATCGGTGTGCAGTTAGGAGTTAACTGTGCAATGAACTAACTAATATACTGTATTCTACCCAAGAATCCTTTGACTTCTTACTCAGTAGATGGTCGTGGCATTTCGACTATGACTTTTACTTTGACTGAGTCAATTTCAATGCCTCTTCTGATAACGATGAATCCTAGCAGCTTTCCTGACATAACACTGAATACACATTTTTGAGGGTTCAGACGTAGCTTGTACTTCCTTAGTCTTTCAAACGGCTTTTGGAGGTTCACCAGATGATCGCCTCTTTCCTAAGACTTGGGTATCATGTCATCAACGTACGCCTCGATTTCTCGATGCATCATGTCATGGAACAGGGTAGTCATCGCTCTCTGATATGTCGCCCTGACATTTTTAACCCAAATGGCATGACTCTGTAGCAGAAAGTGCCCCATGGAGTGATGAACGCTGTCTTTTCTGAGTCTGCCTTTGCCATCTTGATCTGATTATACCCAAAAAATCCGTCCATGAATGAGAGCATCCCGTACCTGGCAGTGTTGTCGACCAAGATGTCGATGTGTGGCAAATAAAGTCATCCTTTAGGCTTTCCTTATTGAGGTTTCTGAAGTCAATGCACATGCAAACCTTTCCATCTTTCTTTAGTACCGGCACGATGTTGGCTAGCCATTGCGGGTATTTGGAGACCATGAGGAAGTTTGCATTTTATTACTTGATGACTTCATCTTTCACTTTTAGCATCCACTCTGGCCTGAGGTGCCTCAACTTCTGCTTGATCGGCTTGACATCTAGATATAACGGCAACTCATGCTCAACTAAATAGGTGTCTAAACTAGGCATATCTTCGTATGACCATACGAAGACGTATCGGTATGACCGAAGGAATTCAATCATGCTTTGTCTTTTCTCAGGATTGATCTTAATGATTTTAGGATCCTCCTCAATGCCCACATTGACCTCTTTGGTCTCTTCAATTATTGGGGTAGGACCACTCTTAAAATTAGCTTATTGGTCAAGGAGTTCATTGGGAAGCTCCTTACTTTGGACCTCCTTGTCCAGACTCGTGACTCCTACCTCTTCTTATAATTCTATAGGAAAGGGATCGATTTCACATGGGACGAGTTTTTCAATTAAGGCATCATTTTTATTTTTATCGAGAATTTTGAAAGGCAATATTTTTGGATTATTTTGTGCTTTTTCCATATTTTTGACTTTTTCTTTTTCTATTTTTTTAGCTTTTTCTTTTTCTTCGGGGATCGGCCCTTGGCAAGGCAGGTCTCTATACACACAGGGAATTGCTTGCTAAGGGCTAACCCCACTTTTTATTGGTCAATTATTTTTAGAAAGTTAGTGCCGTATTTATGACCATATGATGCTTTCAAGGTTAAGGGCATTGAAGCCCAATTCCTTTCCTGAGGTGTCGCACCTTTACTTGGTCTAGTGGAGGAGGTCGATTGAGATGGCTTTCGAGGGTCAACCCCAACATGTTAACCATGGGTTCATCTTGAACCTGGTTATCAAATATCAGTACAGGCTTGGGATGGGCAGGTGACTATGCAGGCAGGGGTACCTCCTCTTCGAAAAGGGATAGGGAGGCCAGGTCGATTTCGATATTTGGGGGAATGATGTGGTTGGTCTCATGGACAATGACTCTTTTGTGCAGGGTTAGCCGAGTTACCCCGTTCTGGTTGATCTTGAAGGCCCCTGCACTTACGAAAGTGCGCCTGATGTGAGGTCGAGGAGGGGACTCATCTTCCAGGTTTATCCCCCTAGCTTTGGCCGTTGCAATGATTCAGGCTTTCTCCTTGGCCTCCTAGATTTCCTCGTCGATATGCCTGTAGCCTAAGCCAAATTTGACTCGATGTCCGCCCTTGGCTCTAACTAGTTCTTTTCTTCCCTGTAGGCGAGGACCCAACCCTTTGCCTCTTTGATAGCCTCACTTCTGAAGCATGGCTACCACTGCTACCATTCATCCTCTAGTTTTCTCAATAACCTTCTCGGGAGATTCTAACGTTACTGGGGTTGATAAATCATACTGAAAGCTGTGAAGTTTTGTGTCCTCAACGGTGTGTGGTATATCCAGCACCTTGAGATTTTCAATATTGTGGGCTATTTTTTCTCTTTCCCCTCGTCCCTCTCCCATGATGAATATAACTATCCCTTCTGAGATGAACTTGAGTTGTTGATGCAGGGTGGAGGGTACTGCCCCTATTTCATGCAGCCACGAGCATCCTAACAGTAGGTTAAAGGAGGATTTGATGTCCATGACTTGGAATGGGATTGAGAAGGTCATCGGCCCAATGGTGAGCTCGAGATCGAATTCTCCTATCACTTCCCGCCTTGTGTTATCAAACCCTCTTGCGCTTGTCCGACCTGGTCAAAACATAGACGGGTCGACCCCAATCTTGGTCGCGGTCCGCAACGGGCATACATTCAATGTCAATCCATTATCTATCAATACAAGCGGTATCATTAAGTTTCTGATTTCGACCATGACGTTGAGTGGTCTGAAGTGGTTCCCTCCTGCTGGGAGGTCAGCGTCTGAAAATGAGATGACGTTAAGGCCCTGTTTGATAGCAATGAAACTCCAAAGAGGAAATGAAATCAATTTCCTAGTTGATTTCCTACGAAATGATTTCCTCTAGAAATAAATTTTCCACTGTTTGATTAGTGTGTTTGAGAAATGAATTTCATTGAAAATTGATTTCTCTTGTTTGATTAGTATCTTTGAAAATGAATTTTTTAATTTTGATCATTTATTATTAAAGTCAAATATTAACCAATAATTTTTTTAATGATATTCTATTATGTTACAAATTAATACCATCGTAATCACTAAGTTACATAAGTTAGAGTTTGAAAAGTCAAACTCAAATAAAGAGTCAAATTTTGACTAAACTTAAAAAATTTGATAAAAAAAATATGTAAAGTTAAATATCAAAGCTGTAAATTCTAGTATCTACTGTAAGTTTATGCGTTGAAATGAAATTAAATTTTTATAAAAGTCAAACTTTGAGTAAAATTTAAACTTTGACCAAAAGAAAATTTTGTAATATACCAATAAGTTATAAAAGTCCAATTGTAAATTAATATAACAATATTCATATATATCTTTAGGTTACACTAGTCAAAATTTGATCAAATATTCACTTTTAATAAAAGTCAAACTTTGACTAAACGTAAAACTTTGATTAATAAAATTTTTTAAGACCAAAGTACAAAGTTATATAGTAAATGCTAGTATGTATTATATATTGAAACAAAATTAAAATTTTAAACTTGAAAGAAAATTCAATTTTTTTAAAAGGTCAAACTTTGACTAAAATTTTTAACTTTGACCAATAAAAAATTTGACAATCTACCTCCAACCTGCAAATTAACATAACAGTATCCATATCCATCGCTAGGTTACACTAATAAAAACTTTGACTAAATATCAACTTTTAAAAAGTCAAACTTTGACCAAATATAAAAAAAAGTAAAATAAGATTTGGTAATGTACTAAAAAGTAATAAATTAAAAAAATGATAATCCCATTGGGGATACAGAAGTTCAAAAAAATCAAATTGTATTTAGAAAGTCAAAGTTTGATCAAATATCAAACTTTGACTGATTAAAATTTATATTACCAAAATATAAATAACAATAGTAATAATCACTATCTACTGTCAAGATACACTTCTCAACTTTTGACTAAAGTCAATATTTGAATAAAAGTCAAATTTTGACTAAAAGTCAAACTTTGACCAATAAAAATGAGGCAATGTATTTTTAAATTATAAATGAAAATAATGATAGATATTTTTATTTATAATATTTCACTAATAAAAATTTATAACATTTTATGGAAAATCAAACTTTGACCAAAAGTCAAACTTTGACCAAAAGTTAAACTTTGACCAAGAAAAAATTGTACTAATACGATATAAATTTATGTAGTAGTAGACTCTATCTATAAGCAGGTTTCAAGTTTGGCTAAAAATAAAATTTGTGTAAAAGTCAAAGTTTGATTAAAGGTCAAACTATTGACTAATACAATTGAGAATCTAGTATCAAATTATACATCAATACGGTAATATCATTTTTTCGTCATCAAATTATTAGAGTCTAAGTTTAATAAAAAATAAATTTTAATTAAAAGTCAAAGTTTGACGTAAGGTCAACCTTTGACCCTTAAAATTTTGATAATATATTACTAACTTAGAACTTATTATCATGTTTTAGTAGTCAAAGTTTCATTAACAGTCAAAACTTTATATAGCTTATAAATCCAATTAAAGTTTGATTAAAATTCCAACTTTGACCAAAGTCAAATATTAGCTGAAAAGAGTATGATCTAGATAATATAGTGGTCATAGTGATGTACTGGTATGATGGTCATAGGAATTGAAGTTACTTTTTAATAGTTAATTTTTTATTTTTTTTGCTTTTAAGTTTTTTGCAAGTAACTTTAGATTTTCAATAACAAAACATTATTATTTTGTTAGTAGGAAACTCAATTTCAGCCACTTGAAGGGTTGAAATGATTTCCTCCTAAAATGATTTGGTGTATAGAAATTCAATTTCCATACGGGACGACTTAATTTTATTTCCATCTCCTTAAATAGCTATCAAACAACAACAATTGGAAACTAAGTTTCATTTCCACAATGAAATTACATTTCCATGTTATCAAACAAGGCCTAAGGGAAAAAATATGTCCGATCATTTGCCCTACTTCATCTGGCGAGACCTTACAGGCCACGTGAGTATCTTTAAGTTCCCCCATTAGAGCTTGAAAATGGCACAGAGACGTCATCAATTGGTCCCAAATGGTGATGTGGGTCGGAGTTCGCCTCAATTGAGTTTCTATCGTGTACTCTTGGCGTATGCGCTCCATGGGATGTACTGTTTTCGATTCCCTTTTCTCTTATGGTTGGACTAGTACCAGTGCCTCGGGTTGTTTAAAAATGGTGCCTGACCGGGTTACAAATTCGACTGCCCCTTCTCTGTTACCGCCTGCATTGGCGTCTGTTTCGTTGTAGTCGAGCGGGACCTAATGGGGGTTATAGGTAGGTCCGGGGATTTGGAATGGGATGGATGGCGGCGCCGAGTATAGTTGAAATGGCGGGACTAGTGTGGCGAAATGGGGCCAATTGTATCGGGTGGTGTTGGAGATGGATTGATTGAGGGTGGTGTTGCAGTACTGGGCCAGTTGTATTGGATTGGTGTTGGAGGTGAAGGTGGATGGGCTGATGATGGTGTGACGAATCGGGGCCAAGCGTGGTTGATGAGAGCTGATCGGCTTACTATGTATGTCTAATTAAGTCTTAACCTATTGCAAGCGCACAATGAAAATTATAGAGCTAGTATAGGATCATTCCCACGAAAAGTTTTATCGTATATATATATATATATATATATATATATATATATATAAACACTTCTATTTTAAAGTTTTATTTATCTTTTAAGGTTCTAAACTACTTTAGAAATATGAATAAAAGAATGGTTTCTTAATCTAAAGTGCAGAAAATAAATCATAATCCTCCTTCAGATTGAGATCGTCAATCACAATCACAATCTTTAGCCATCGAATATTTATAAAAATAAACAGTACCGTTACACCATATTGTAGTTTTATAGAATTTGGGTGTCAAACAAAAACTAAAATTCCTTAACACAGATTTAATCTAATCAATAATTTCGTAAAATCTAGGCGTCAATCAAACTCTAAAAAATTGAAGATGAAAAAGTAAAAACCGTTACACTAATCTGCAAATTTCAACCTGAGTCTTTAATTCAAATTAACATTTGAAGATGTTTACAAAGCATGTAAATAAAGTAAATAAAATCTAAACTAGAAAGCAAATAAATATATCTGTCACCCCTTAGCCGCAGTCGTTAATTGCTTATGAGAAACTAGGATATCTACACTAATCTTCAGCACCCAATAGCACTCGTCAATTGCTCTTAAGAAACCTCTGATATCTAATCTACTCTAGCTATTTTACACTACTGATCGGAAGAAAATCCAACCTCAGTTGTCAATTATGCTGAAATTCTTCGATGCTTATTCCTGCATCGGGCTCTCTTATTTATAGATCATAAGGAGTCGGTTTACAATGTTCTAATTCTAATAAAATAAATTAATAAAAAGATTCCTAATATAACTCTAATTCCTAATTTTATTCTTCCTTGCTTTCAATAGTTGATGTGCTTCTAGATTTATGACAGCCCAGATTTTCCCATCCTAAAATTTTGAGACTTTTTTTTTCTCAACTTATACCAAATGGGAAAATCCAGACCGCCAGATCGTAGATCACAATCTGATACATAATACTAGACACATCCATATGCATACGAAAATCAAAGCAAAGTTATATAAATCATAAATAAAAATCTCCAGTTCTAATATCTAATATGTACAAAACTAAACAAACACCAGTGATGACCAACCATCACCAACTGTGGTGTATCATGCATGTATAATAACACGAACGTACCAAGCCCGAACTTACCAAAGTCCACGATGCAGTAAATCTATGATCCCAGAACATAGTACTAATCCTTATACGGAAGCTCTTTTTCCTCAAGTATGTAGTCTGGCTTTCCTCAAACCTACACCTGTGACGTATAGTCGGGGTGAGCTAATATCTAAGCTCAATGGAGAAAACTAATATCAATATATATATCTCATCACATGCATAGATTCAAAGACAAGATCAAAATATTTTCATATTCAAAACCGAAATTGATTTCAAAGGTATACCAATTTCAAGGATGTTTTCTTATCAAAGTCAAAATTGATTTCAAAGACATGTTCTCAATAAAATTGAAACTGATTTCAAAGGCAAACTGATTTTGAAGACGTTTTCTTATCAAAACCGAAACTAATTTTAAAGACATTTTCTTAACAAAATCGAAACTGATTTCAAAGGCAAACTGATTTCAAAGACGTTTTCTTATCAAAACCAAAACTGATTTCAAAGACATTTTCTTAACAAAATCGAAACTGATTTCAAAGAAAAACTGATTTCGAAAACGTTTTCTTTTCAAAGCCGAAACTGATTTCAAAGACATTTTCTTAACAAAATCAAAACTGATTTCAAAGGTAAACTGATTTTGAAGACGTTTTCTTATCAAAGCCAAAACTGATTTCAAAGTCATGTTCTCATCAAAATCATTTTCTTATCTCTGATTTACTGAGTTCACTTGCTTCACTTACACGTCTTATCTTGATTTACTAAGTTCGATTCACTTATACATCTTATCATGATTTACTGAGTTCAAATCACATTCACTTACACATCTTATCTTTCTTTCACCGCTTGCTTACATGTCTTATATATTTGTACTTGGCTTACTTACATATCTTACACATTCTTACTTAGTCCACTTATATGTCTTACACATTTTTACTTAGCTTACACTATTCGACTCACGGATATTTCACTGTATCGGTTCGATTTGCTTTTACTTATCTTACACAATTTGATTTACAAATATTCTGTCGTGCCGGTTCGATTCATGGAGACTGTCGTACCAATTCAATTCACGGTTAGCTACCATGCGGTTCGATTTATGGATATCCCGTCGTGCCGGTTCGATTCACGAAGACTGTCATGCCAGTTTGATTCACAATTAGCCACCATGTCGGTTAGATTCATAGATATCCCGCGCGTTTGCTTCGATTCGACGGAGGCCTGTGCATTCGATTCACTTTATTCGATTCGATTCACGGAGACTCGTGCCAGTTCGATTCACGGTTAGTCGCCATGTTAGTTCTATTCCACTTTAGCGGCCCATAATATACTATATAATCTGCCCATAGCGGTCCACATTGTACTTATAATCCTCCCATAGAGGTCCACATTGCGACTAGGCTTATGTGTTTGATTTACTTATATGACCTACACATTCGATTTACTTATATGACTTTTAGGTTCGATTTAAAGTCAAGTTCGATTCAAAGTTTATATTCAATTCATATTCAGGTTCATATACATATTCAATTATCTAATGCATTCAAAACTCAGACAAAAATAAATTCTTAATAATCAAAAGCATTTCAAAAATATAACTGCAAACAGATTCAACAAAAATCACATTTCTATTTCTAAAAGCATAGATTCGAAAGATTCGAAGTTCTTCATGTCATTCAGAGTTCAAAAGTCAAAACTCAAAAATCATATTCAAAACTGACAGAATTTGGAATTAAAAATTCAAATCACATTTCATTCGATCATATCAAGCATCTATGAAATCAAATAAAAATGCAATCGGGTATTGGATTTTCCCCACCTTAACCTTGAAATTACGCGAAGCCAAGCAATATTCTATCGATGGCTTCCCTCTCTCGATCTACATCACAAATACATGATGTGTTAAGGATTGACCTTAATTACTATTAATCTCGATGTCTTTAAGTATTTTCTCAAAACCAAGGCGGAAATAGGCAAGTTCGTGCTAACCTAGAACTTGACCAAAATTCCAGCTCAATTGTGACCCCCAAAATATTTTATTCAAAAGTTGGTTAATTCACAAACATTTTAGATCTTATTTTTCTTTTTCCAACTCTATGAAAATCGCATCAATCGGAGTTCGGAGTAAAAATTTATCGCCAAAATACCGAAGTTGTGTCGAAACTTCAGTCAAAACGTGCTAACTCAGAACTGGACCAAACATACTATTCAATTTTAACTCTCAAAAAGTTTGATTCAGGAGTTGGTTAATTCATAAAAGTTGTAGAGCTTATTTTCCTCTTTCCAACACCTTAAGAATCATATGATTCTGAGTTAGGGGTAGAATGTTACAGCTAAAATAACAAAGTAGTGTCGGCAAGCTTTGTCAAATTCGATTGATCGAATTTCATTTTGATCGATCGAGTTCCAAATTCGATTGATCGAGCTCCAATTTCGATCGATCAAATTCCAAAATCGATCGATTGAATTTTCCAGTAAATTTTTACTTCCATGTTCTATAAAATCTGATCGATCAATTTCAAAATCGATCGTTCAAATTTAATAGCTTAAGAACTCGTTCGGGATTCTTTTTCTTCCATCCGAATTGATCAAAACTCATTTCTATACATTCCAATCACTCATAAATCACATCTAAACTAAATTTCAATCGAATTAAATCGAATCTCACCTTCTAATCACGTGCACACACGTTCCACGGTAATCACACTCATAAATCACATCGAGAAGAAACGAGGTTCAAAACTCTCCTTTCCTTCCGATCGTATGGGCGTTGATTGAATCCTCTCAATGCACACAATAAATCAAGGCTCTCTTGAGCAAAAGGAGATGATCAAAAGAGGAAATCAACGGTGTTTGGGTTTCAAAATGAAAGAGGGTTTGGGAGAATAGGGTTTCATGCTCTTGATCGTGTCCGCTTCAAAAATCTCTTGCGATGAATCAAAGAAGAAGAAGAAGTTGAATCTAGAGAGGGAGATCAACACTCAAGAAGAAGGAGAAGGGCAAGGCGATGGAGCTTTCTTCTCTTTCTCTTCTCTCAAAGTTTGCAAGCCAATGAAGCCCACGTGAGAGGCTTGACTTATATAGTGGGGATTGGTTCATTGTGAAGCGGGCACACTGAGAGTCGGCGCACGGGTTTCTCATCAAGGTTTAAAATGAGATCTAATCTCACTTGTAAACCCAAATAGCCTCAATGGCTTACATGAGAAGCCTCTATTAGCTTCTACTTGGGCCTAGTTCCCTTGTGAAGCACACACACCAACTTGTGTGTGCGTTAGTCTAATATAATGGTTTTGGTTCTCTTGCAAAGTTGAAACATCCATTTGAGATGTTAATTATTATTTACATGGAGGTTTGGTCCGGTGTGGAGCTAGCACACCCAAGTTAAGTCTTAGCTCACCTACTAAAGGCCCAACATTGGCTTAAATAGTAAGCCCAATCAAATATACCATTCCTTAGCATCAATTGCACACGTCTAATGTAAAATAAAACATTCTAAAACCATACATCGTGCGTCGTATGTCTTGCCAAATACGTATATTTGGTTGAGTGCCACGTGACAAGTTAGGTTATTGGGATCGGGTTTGTGTGCAACATGCACAAACGTGCATACGCTCTATATAGGTACGAGTTGGGATTTAATGCCTTTGTGTGTAACTCCAACCATTACAAGTGGGGTTTGAGGCCACGTTACTTAGGTCAAATGTTTGACTAGGGTATAATCAGTCAAAAGGTCACAATTCATCAAAAGTTGACTACTCAACATTTTTGAAAATTTCGGGTTATTACAGGACTGTTCTCTTTTATTTCAGTAACTGAGATTTTCTAAGAGCTTATCATCATCAATCTTTTCAGATCCGTGATTCACCAAACTTTTAATTTCATATATTTTCTAATTTTGTTCTTAGAGGTGATAATCTTCACTCATGTGATCAGTAACAACAGTAATAGTAGGAAAGTTTCTTTTCTGGATAATTGGAAATCACGATTTTTTATCTTTTTTTTCTCTTTTTTAGAAAATCGTAAATCACGATTTTCTATCTTTTATAGTTTCTTATTTGAACGATTTTCTGGATTACGATTTTTCGCTTTTCTTCTTTTGTTTCTTTTATAGAATCGTAAATTACGATTTTCTGGCTTTTAGTAGGCGGGAAATCGTCTTTTTCGCTTAATCATCTTTCTTATTACTTTTTGAGTTCATTTTGACGAATATTAATATTTTGACTCTTTTTTACTGTTTTTCCTTAATATCTGCACATCGTTAACTTGTTAATAGCAAACTAAGTCCTAACATAACTAAGTTAAGGGTGAGAAAATGATAGATTATGTGACTGATTACACCACTAAACTTAAGTTTTGCTAGTCCCTAGTACATAAGAAAACATAAAATATCTAAACTATGAATTTAAATGCCACTTTCGTAGGGAGCACAATTGTATTTAGTAGATGCAACAAGCCTTTAAACCCCTAGGTGATCCCTAGTGGAAGAGTTGTAATTTCCTGAAGGTTTTCAGTGTAGTTATCTACAAACTTCAAATATTTTTAGATTTTTCAAAATATATTTTTTTCTTTAAAAGTAAATAAAAATCTAGCTAATCTACTGAATTGATCAATATATAGTCCATTACGATTTTCTAAAATTACCAGTTCTTTTATCCTTACTTTTCATTGCAGTAATTATCCTTGATTAGAACTCTAACAATTTCAATTCATAATAACCAAAGAGTGTATATGCACTAGTAAACAATTTATTCTTCATAAATTTTTCTAAACTACAAATTTAGAAAATATTTTCATTTAAAAACTCACTATTGACATACTCTCAAAAATATATCGAAACTTTTGGGTTCTCTCAGTAGATTTTTCAGAAGAATTCAATCAAAGATAATTGCAAAAAATAAATCACATAGAAAAGATAATTTTATCTTATTCTTATGATTAAATGTCATCAGAATATGATCAAATATGGAGCGGTATCTTAGTGAGTGGAAGTAAATCAATTAGAATTAATTTGACTGTTGAAGTAATATTTTTTAATTAATATTTTTTTTTTCTTATCATAGGGGACATATGATATTTCGGTGATTTACAAAAGCATGATCATGTTAAAGGCTAATATTTCTTGGAAATAGTGAAAATATAACCTTCGCAAATACTATGATAAATATCAAACAAGTATAAAACGAAAAGATAACATATCAGATTGTGTAAAAAAAGATGATAAGAAAGCGACACGTTGAAAAAAAAAAGAAAGTCATATTTTTCATTGGAATCATTTGGATTATTTTGGATCTGCCTAAAACCCCAGTCTCTTCACATTTTTCATTGGAAAAGTAGACTCCTCACATTTTTCATTGGAAAACAAAGCTGCCCATTCACACTTACTAAAAGTAATTATTAAGTTGGACCTGGGATACCATGTGACCTAGTATTAGGGTCGCATTTGGGAATCATCATGTGTGTTTTCTAATAGGACGTCGTGATCTAAAAATCTTTGGCGTCAAAGATGGGATTGGACAATTATCTTATTATTATAGTCTAAGCAGTCAAATATCATCTAAATTTAGTTGTAACATGTAAATCTATTTTTCTTCCTTTTTGTGATATAAAAAGAAAAATTAATCATTTTTTAAACTTAGAAATTCGTGCTTTAGGATTGGATCCGGATCGGTTTGGGTTGAGAGATTCGGGGGCCAAAATTGATACTTGAAACCAAGGTAGAGGGTTTCTATTTGTTTTTGCTATACCTTGCAATATAAATAAACCATTAAAATGACTGATTTATATGAAGTGTCGTACGCTGGGGAAGGGTGCAATTATCAAACGTTTTACTCAACCTAGAAGCGTGCCACGATCTCATGCTTCTCCATATGGTCTCTCTCATTAAGTAACTTCCACCTATATTTTTCTCAAAAATGTGAATATGACCTCGTCATAAGAACATTGAGAGTTAATCAAATTTTCAATGGAAAATTACAAATTAGGAAAGATTTGTTGAGGATGTATTAATTGAGCCCCACCACACTTGCAGCCAATTTTGTCACACCATATCAATTGTCTGTATTTTATCTGTATAAAATTTGTCTTCCATGTAACACTGTCAATTTTCAATTGATATTATGGAAAATTATTAATATTAGGCAATTTTGTAATAGTTTATGTGGTGCGATGTGATTAGCTGCAATGCTGGCCCCACTACACATAAAGCCAATCACATCAGGCCACATAAGCTGCCCGTAAAATCGCCTTTCAAAAACTACCTACAGTATAACACTGCCCTTCATATCATGCTTGCGACTTTGTGTATGAAGACAGGTGCACACTGCAGAGTTCATCTTCTTCCACTAAAATGGTCAAACCTTTGGATATTATCGGCATTTATCGGCATATATAGGATTGTGCATTTTTTTGGTCTGAACTGACCAAATCGGACTGAACTACTGGTTTGGGTCCGGTTTGGACCGGTACCGATTTGGGTTTGGTTTGGCAAAAAGAAAAACTAAAATGTTCGGTTTGGTTTCAGTTCCAGGCCTTCCAAAGTCGAAACCGACAGAACCGAACCGATTGTAAGTAAGTTTTTTTACTATATATATATATATATATATATATATATATATATATATATATACCCCGTGAAACTGTAATCTCACCCCATCTCTTCCCGTTAGCATACAATGATCGCTTGGAATTAGATGATGGAGATTATTTTTTGTCCTAATAATTCACACAAATGATCTTGAGATCATGAGTACCATCAGACGGTCGATTTTTTATTCTATATGGCACGCATCTTAAAAAGTGACCCTAAAATCATGTTTGAGTGTGATGTGTGCCATGTGATTTTAGAGTCACTTTTAGAGTTGTGTCATGTGAAATAAAATATTGGCCTATCTTATGATACGCCCTAATCTCAAAATCAATTTTGGTCTCAAGTATCTTTTTTGTTTTTGGCATGGGTTGTTTATGTATCTCGTGAAGGTTTTCTTTCGTATCTTTCGGCTTCCTCTACTACAAAAATAAGGTGTTTCAGCGGTAGTCAAAAATTGCCGCTATTAACAAAAAAACTGCAGCTACTAGTTTTGTCGTTATTGAAGCAACAAGTTTTTTTGTTAAATAGCGGTAGTTTATGGCTGCCAAAAATTGTCGCTAATACTTTTATTTTTTGCAGTGCTCATAGGTTTTCTACCTTACTTATGGGTTTCCTTCGCGTATCTATATATCCAAATTTTCTACAAGAAGTCTAATTTTTCAGATAGCAATGCTTGTGGTGTTAATTAGTGTTTTTATCGGACTCTATGAGGCACTAGTTTAGCCTTTTATATAATACAAACAATATTTTTTTAAAATGAAAAATTAAAGATGATATACGAGAAAAGCCCCATTTCTCCTAGGACAGTGTCATACGATGGCCATTTTTTTTATAGGCAATTTTATAGGCAGCTTATATGACGCGATGTTATTGGCTGCACGCGTAGTGGGGCCGAAGCAGTGCAGTCACTCACATCATGTCACGGAAGCTGCCTGCAAAATTTTTTATCAAACATTACCTACGATTAATAATCTCCCCTCTCCGCTCTCAGCTCTCAGCTCTCACCTGTTGGTGACCACGTATCAATCTAAAGAGGGTAAAACATCTGGTCTCTTCTCTGATACCTCATGTGTGCCACACCCCACACGTGCAAGTTGCTTAATCATCTTTTATATATAATGGGTGTGGCCCTTACAACCCCAGCTGCCGATTTAAGAAAAAAAAATGTATGCAATTTCTGTTGGAGAAACCTTTATATATACTTAAAGTAAAATTATAAATGGTAGAAAAACTTTATATAGACAAAATAAAGGTGGCTGATGTAAGGTAACGTGGTTGGGCGCATTGACTTGTATTAATTGAGCCCCACTACCTTATAGCAAATTGCGTCGCGCCACATCAGTCACCTACACTTAGTTTTACTTATTTTAACAGTACTTCCTGTTAAATTAATTTTTGATAGTAATAAGACTAATAGTGTCAATTTTTTTTATAGCGAAAAGATTAATGAAAATAATTTTTTATTAAACTAATAGTCTTATTTTTTATAATGTTTGTATAGAATTGACAACGATATTTACTTAAAAGCAAAACTTTATTGGTTTTGTCGGCAATTCTGCACTTGCTTGGGACCACTACACTTGCAGGCAATTCTGTCGGCACATCGGCCGCTGCAATTTACCTTCCAAAAACATGTCCCACGGTCTCTAATTCTCTATGCTTTTTTAGGGCGTACGCATGTCCCACGGTCTCTGTTTGATGAAGACTGCCGCGGTGCATGATTAACAAAGACCCGTCAACCTCAAGCTTAAAGATACTAAAAAAAATTGAAAGGAAAATTTCACTAATCGACCCTATGAGATACACGTTTTCCCTTAGAGACCCTATAATTTGACCTTTACACAAATCAACCAGTTTTTAGTCAAGGGAGTTCCACTTAACACAAAAATTCTCAAATACCCTTTATACTTTTTATCGTTCTACATATTTTAAAATTTTAAAAATTTACACTTTTTTATATTTACGCGATGTGAAGTAATATTTATGTCATCTGATTTAAAGGTTATAATATAAAGATCGATGGTACCAAAGATTGACATGAAAAATAAGCGATATCGCCTCTTTTTTCTAAAATAATCGCTTGTTTATGCGTTATGAAGCAACGTCTATATCATCTGATTTGAAGGCTATAATATAAAGATGCTAAAGATTGACACAATAAAAAAGGCGATATCACCTCTTTAAAAAAATATAAAATAAATAAATCGACTATTTAAACAATTGATATTGACTCATTAAAGAGTCGATATCGACTGTTTAGACAGGCAATATAACCTGTTTAAACAATCGATATCAACTCATTAAACAGGCGAATCGATTGTTCAATGAGTCAATATCAACTCATTAACCCGTAGATATCGACTCATTAAACGAGATAGAAACGCGTGCCTAAATTAAGAAGAGCATATTGGGTGAAAATGAAAAAAAATAGAGGCATGGGATGTGAAATAAATGCTTCTTGGGCTTGGCCATCTGGACGCAGACGTAACATTAAATGATGGAGGCGTTTGACTCCTTTATGTTGTCTTTAGCTTTTCAAGGAGACGTGGTCAGGGTTTTATGCCTTTACATTGTCATTTTAGCTTTTTAAGGAGACATGTGCCAAAGAGTACAAAGCATGTGACATTTGAGCTGCAGAGACTGCATGAAACTACGAGATTTGATGCGCTTTGTGTACATTTTGGTCCGGCCACATGTTAATGCAACAGTCGTTGCCTTGGTAGTGGAAACTTTTCAATTCTAAAATAGTCAATATCGACACATTAAAGAGTCAACATAGAATCGATATCAACTATTTAAATAGGCAATATCGCCTCTTCAAACAGTCGATTTTTTTTATTTTTTTTTTAAAGAGGCGATATCGCCTTTTTTTCGTGTTAATCTTTAATACCATCGATATTTATATTATGACTTTCAAATCAGACGGCATAGATACTGCTTCACATTGCATAAATCAGCGATTTTCTTTTTTTAAGAGGTGATATCGTCTTTTTTTTCGTGTCAATCTTTGACACCATCAATCTTTATATTATGGCCTTCAAATCAGATAGCATAGATATTATTTCACATTGCGTAAATATAAAAAAATGTAAATTTTTATGATTTTAAATTATATAGAAAGATAAAAAGTGTAAGAAAGGGTATTTGAGACTTTTTGTGCTAGTTTGAATTGGCTCGGCTAAAAACTGGTCGATTTAGGTAAAGGTAAAATTATAATGTCTCTAACTGAAAAGGTGCATCTAGTCACTTAGGGAAATTTTCCAAAATAAAATAAAATAAAAAAGTTACCAAATTAAAGTCATTCATTATCGATTATATAATATTATGTCACACATGAGATCAGCATAATCAATTATATAATATTAAGTCACACATGAGAACAGCAAATGATGATGATTGTCACTTGCTCACTTCCAACATGTGAACGTTGAAGATACTTTTAAAATAAATTAATAAGATAATTACCCAACGGGACTATTTATTCTTGGTACTTGTATGTATATATATTTTAATTTTCTGCATTAATGTTCAACTTAATGCTTACAAAATTATTGAGACCTAGCACTATCAAAATAAGGCGTTTCAGCCATGGTCAAATCCCCGAATTTTTGAAACATTTCCGAATAATTTGCGGATTTAAGGTCTCTCAAATTATTCGTGAATTTTTTAAAAATTCACTTGATCACAAAATTTTGCAAATTATTCCCGAATAATTCCCGAAATTTTCAAAAATATTGTGACAAACTAATTTTTAAAATTTTTCTTATAATTTTAAATCATTTTATATTTATTTTTAAATTTTTCTCTCTGATTTTTCGTCCGAATATTTCCCCAAACTTCTTGGATTTGCCGAATTTTTCCAAATTTTAACCTCGCCGAAATATTGCCAAACCCCGATTTGATGACTATGGTTTCAATGACACTTGCTGGTAAGGCAGCTTTTGGTAGCAATAGGACTAATAGTAATAATTTTTTGTTAAAAAAACTATCGCTAATAGTCTTATTTTTTGTAGTGCAGGCAGGTAAATATGGAACAAAGTTCGAGAGTCTACACCCCCTAGGTCATTTCCAAGAAAGTTGGGACCCTGCCAGGTAAATTCGGAAGAGTTTGAACTCCACTGGGTAATCATTCGTATAAAGATTGAGCAATATCTGTTAGGGTACCTCAATTCACAATAACACTAAACTCTATAATCTTCCATAAAATGGATCTTCAGATCATAACCTTCACATGAGATAGTCAATTTTTCATTCTACATGTCGTAGATTTAAAAAAAAAAAAACCCTAAAATCACGTTTGAGCATGGCTTGTGCCATATGATCTTAGGAACACTTTTTGGGTATCCGTGCCACACAGAATAAAAAAACGACGATTTGATGGTATGCTCATCATCTCAAGCTCCATTGTGTGGAAGATTAGGGTGAAAAACAATCTCCATTATTTGATTTTAACCTATCAATGTTTTTTAGGGGTTTTGGACATTGGTGCTTTCAAAAGAGGTGTTGGCGAGAATAAAGGTATCCTATCAGTTTTTTTTGGAAGATAAAACCTACACACAAGATTTGTCCTATGGCACATGATTAAAAAAAAGGATTTAGCCATTTTTGGCATCTGTGCTAGATGAAACACTATCTAAGCTGTATAATTTGAAGACCATAATGTAAAGATTTTTAGGTCAAATATTGGCCCTCAAAGCTACAAATTGGCAAGGTTCATATCTAGAGAACCCCTGGGATGGCCCATTTGATGATCAAGGAGGAAAACAGCAAGAAGAGGCTCCAGTCACGCTCTCGGCCATCAAAGACTATGATTGCGTTCTTTCCAAATTTCCCATAAAATCGCTCCCAGAAAGGGACCACCAAAAGTTACATTGGGTGCCGAAGCTCCCAATATCAGGCATGCACATGGTTATCAAAATCTCCGATTTTTTGAAAAAAAACTCATAATTCATCTTTTTATGAACCGTCAAAAACACATCTCAAAGGCATTTTTCTTCACAAATACCAAATTTTTTAAAAAAAATCACAATTTTTACTTTTTAAACGCGTATTTTATGAAATTTTCCAAATTTAATCTTATTTTTGTCCAAAAACATATATATTTAAAAAAAAAATTAAACATTTTGGCTACTTCTTTGGAAATGCTTTCCGACTTTTCCGAATTTTTTCACATTTTTTCATAATATTGTTTTTACCTCACTAACTTTTTCCCAAATTCCAACTTAGTAACTCTGCCGAAAGCATCAAGAATCGAACAGCAAATGTCATGAGCCACATGGCAATGGAGAAGTAGATAATTAGCGTAGTCTTCGGCTTGCTTACAAAGTGGGGAGCGTCTATTTACCCAAAGGAAACTACTGCCAATAAAGTTGTCGTAACTCATAATAAGGATGCGTTCCCAAGCCACTGTCCATAAACAAAAATGGGAAATTTTCAAGATCGACCGTCATTTTACCTTTTTTCACCAGAGACCTTATAATTTCATCTTTCACCTAATTGACCATCTCTAAGTCAAGTCATCACCCAAAAATCTAAAATGCTAAAAGTACCCCCAAAGCATATAAAAGGTTGTAAAACCAAATTTTTTTTATTTGGGCAGTTTTAAACCCACCACAAAATCATCCTTTCACAACTCACCCTTAACCCAACTACACCATTGACCACTTTGAATTGCACGATGAGGATCCCAACATGATCTTACATGTGCACCATTTGGCTTTTGGGTTACTTCCTAGGAATATGTGCAATGTGAAATAAAAAATTGATAGTTTGATGCCATGCCCAAGATCATATGATCTATCATGTAGAAGATTTGGTTGAAAAGCGATCTCCATCGTGTGATTCAATGCATTCACTATCTAACTCATTTGGCTTGATACCCACAATGTAAAGATCATAGGTGCTAAAGATCAACAAGACGCTCTCTATCATTTGATTCAACACAGTCAACTATCAAATTTGACGATGGACCGCTCAACTAATACATCGTCACCGATCGAATAATAAATTGAAAGCAATCCAATAATGATCTTTACATTGTGGCCTTTAAATCAAACGACATAGATGGCGTTTCACTTCCTACAAATATTGAAAATAACAGATTTTTTATTTTTAAAGTACGTGGAACGGTAAATGGTATAAGAAGGGGTATTTCAGACATTTTAGGTTAGTTAAAACTGACTTGGCTTCAAACTGGTCGATTATGGGTAAGGTAGAATTATAGGGTCTCTGGCGAAAAAGAGTAAAATGAGAGGGTCAAACCCAAAAATTTTCCAAAAAAATTGCCCTCGAGGTATAGAGACTTGAAACAGGAGTTTATAGAGAAGATGACATTTAGTTTGAGCAGAGAGAGGGGAAAAAGTACGAAATGGCAGTCTTTGATAGCCCTTTTTCAAATGATAATCCGCGGACCACTGTTATCATTAACCCAATAATCGGCCACCTTGGTCTCCATATCGATGGTGAGGTGAAAAAAGTTTGAAAACTCTTTGGCTAGCATGCGCACATCTTTTCTTTTATCCAAGCCGAAATGGGGTTTGATTGCCACTGCCAATGCTAATCTTGGCACCACTACGGAAGATTGAACAATGATCACACCTCATTAGAGGTGTTATAGCGAGCAGGAATCTTGCATGATCAGCCAAGAATCCTGACCGTTCACTAAGGCTTGGGCCTGTAGCACAATGTAAGGTTCACAAAATTGCAAACTTAAGGTCGTAAGTTCGAGTCCAACTTACCTGTTAAAAATAGAAAAATCCTGACCGATCACTAACATTCCTAACTGACTGACTCAGAATCCTGACCGATCAGCAAGAATTTCTGACCAATCAACGAAGAATTTGTGCCGATTAGCCAAGATTTTTGATTGGTCGACTAGACTTTATAGTTGATCAATCGATCGTTCTCGTACCAAGACCGGTCAGATTATTTGTGACCGATCAGTGTCAAAATGAGACCTATAGAAGTCATTGGAGAAATCAGAGGTACGATAGTGAGTTCATAAAAATAATTAAAAGATCTAAAACAGAATAAGTTTCTTCAATCCATGCCGACAACGTTATTTTTTAAATGATATATTTTTCATCTTCTCACATGGACAAAAATTCTAAGTGATTCATAGTACCGTCTTTGATGGTACAATCTCGAGATTTCAGCCACGTGGCATACATCTTTCATCATGCATAGCTCTCTGCTAGCCGTAGTAGTTGAGTTCAATTCGCTTTATAAGGTTCCCATCTTTTTTGCTAACATCCTGCTACTTTGCTAAGCAAGGTAGCCCTTCTCCTTGATAATTCCTTGCATATCAAGATTTTATGCAGGATTTATTTATTTAGTAATTCAACCCTCCTCTCTACTTACTCCTTGCTAGAGCAGATTTTATTTGCTCTGGTAGGGGGTTAATAGAGAGAAGGCAGGTTGCTACCAAAACAAGTAAATCCTCCTTTGTAGGGAGTTAGAAAATATAATGAGAATCAACTAAAGCAGGTGAACTCTATTGTGGCGAGGGCTAGCAAAGAGCTATGTCATATGCAGCTTAAGCCTCCCGAGTGGATGACCTTTCACCATCTTGCTCGGAGAGAAGTCATAACCCTCAGAAGGTGTCACGACCCAGAATCCTACCCGATTTCAAGGGACCTAGAATTTCGTATTATGACACCGCACGCTTGTTAGGTGGTTATCTACACAATGTGGAATAAACAACACCAATCACTTAAAAACAATCACGATTTCTAGCCGTTGTTATAACATCCTGAAAATTTTTGACCTTTGAACAGTATGCCTCGGTGTGCGTGCCCGACTGATCACGTACCCGACATAGTGAAAATAATTAAGTTAGTTGGGCTAGGTCTTAAGTGGAAAAAAAAATTATAATAATAATAAAGATTGGTTTAGACTTGCGTGTGGACCTTTGGATGAATTGTATACACCTAGCTATGGCGTACTGGCTTAACACCTAAGTTTAGGTTGGTTATAAATGAAAATAAAGGCAGGAGAATTTATTTCTCTTATAATTTTGGTTCTAGAGAGAATAAAAGTTTAGTAATGGTTAAATAACTTATTTGACTAATTGGGCCAACTGTATTGGCTGCTAGTTGGGCCAACTGATTGGGCCGACTATTCGAGCCAACTATAGGTCCTGATCGGGTGCATGTCTGATAAGAAACATGTCACCGTTTAGATTTTTCAAATGAGATCATTTTAGGTCCGTTTGAGCTCGTATGAGATTTTTAGGACCAAGTTCATACACCGTGGTGGTGCGTATTGGCTTAACGCCGGGTCCGATTGATAAGTAGTTTGGGTGTACAGGCCCCACACTGAACCAAGGGATCATTTATATAATAGATAATACCTTAACTAGGTACGCCCGTTTCACGCGAAAAACTAGGTCCTTAGATAAGACTAACACCCAAAATGGGTGTATGTGTTTTGCATGAGAGCCGGCCTTTTTAGTTTAAAAAAAAAAAAAGGGGCTAGCTTCCTTTTGAAGCCTTAACCGGTTGCAAGAGTTTGATGGTTTGGGTTTTGAAGAGAGAAGGAAGAAGAAAGAGGAAGAATCGCCGGATTCGTATGCTCCAAGCCTTGTGATTGCGTGGAAAAGGTTTTGTGAGATCGTATAAGGGAAGGATCGTTGTCGGTTTCGGGTTTTGGTTTTGCTTTTGTGGGTTTTGGAGCCGTTTGGAGGTTTTGAAACCCTCTTCTTGCGAATAGATCATGAGTTTTGATCGACAAATCATAGCGTGAGTTATGTGAAGTGTGTGTGTAAGGATTGTCGTCGATATCGTGAGTTTGGTTGTGATCGTGAAGCTCGGAGATGATCGAGGTGGGTTTGGAAACCCTTTTTATCTAACGAAGAAGACGATCCGATCTACGAGTAAATCACCGATTTAAAGAGGTAAATAACGTAATTCTTCCATGTATTTAATTAAATATATGTTGGTTAGATGTGTGCAAAAGATTAGGATCAAAAGGATTGAATTTTGACGAAAAAAATGGGTTTCAAGGTTCAAACTCGAGAAGTGCTCGGAAACTGCCAAAATCGATTAATCGATTTTGAAACTCGATTAATCGAGTTTTTGACAAGAGAGAAATTCAAGAAGAACTCCCCGAAATCGATTAATCGAAGATAATTTCGATTAATCGATTTTGAAATTCGATTAATCGAGTTTGCAAATCGATTAATCGAGTTTGCCTGGGCTTACTGACACTACCGTAGTATTTCGGCCATAACTTTTTATGCCGAATTCGGGTTGACATGATTCTTGTTGCGTTGGAAAGAAGACAGAAAGCCCTACAACTTTTATGAATTGACCAACTTATGAATCAATCGTTTTAAAGGTCAAAATTTAGTAATAAGTTAGGTAAATTTCTAATTTTGTCGAGAAACGAAACCGATTAATCGAGTAAAATCGATTAATCGATTTTTGAATTTCGATTAATAAATTAGATTAATCGACTGGTCTCAAATAGTGAAAAAGATTTTTGGCTCTTTGAAAATCGATCAATCGAGATAAAATCGATCAATCGACTTTGGAAAATCGATTAATCGATTTTGAAAATCGATTAGTCGATTTTGTCTGAGTTGCCAGTACTGCTTTAGTATTTTGACCATAACTTTCTACTCCTACCTCCGATTGATACGATTTTTGATGCGTTGGAAAGATAACAAAGAGATCTACAATTTTTGTGTTTTGACAAACTTATGAATCTAAATTTTTAAAGGTAAAAATTTAGGAGAAAGGTTACATCAATTTCTGTGTTGGCGCGAACTTGCCCGTTCCGACTCAATTTTTTAGAAAACACTTAAATAGTCTAAGTTATTAGTGATTAGTGTTGATCCTTGATACATCATCATATATTTGTGATGTAGATTGAGGGAGGAAAGCCATCGATAGGGCATTGCTTGGCTTTGCGCAGTTTCGAGGTTAAGGTGGGGAAAATTTCATTTAATTGCATTTTGATTTAATTTCATAGATGCTTGATATGATCGAATGAAAGATGATAAGTTTTGTTTTGAAATGAATTAGTATTTGAAATCCTTGCAATGGAAACTTTAGATCTTTGAACTCAAATATTTGATTGAATATTTTGATTGTTTGAAATGCTCGAAAGCTTTGAATTATCGAATCTTTGACATAGTGGCTGCTTTAAAAATTATTGACGTATCGAATCAAGAAATGATCTTTGTTTTGAACCTTTTATATAGCCTTCGAAAATCATGTAAGAAATTTCAGTCTTGAACATCGTATGTGTGTTTTGCAAGTTTTGAATCGAACCCAGAAGTTAAATTTGAAGGAAGCAAATGTGAACTTTGAATTGAATCCAAATCAAATTTGTATATAAATTTAAATCCAAATCGAACCATAAGTTAAGAAAATTTTAAGTGGACCGCTATGGGCGGATTATAAGTGTGTTGTGGACCGCTATGGGCGGATTATATGTGCATGTGTGGACCGCTATGGGCGGATTATATGATACCATGTGGGCCGCTAGGGCGGAATCGAACCGGCACGGCGGCTAACCGTGAATCGAACCGGCATGGCGGTTAAACCCATGAATCGAACCTCGCACACTGCAACCGTGAATCGAATGCAGCGGTCTCCGTGAATTGAACCGATGCAGGCGGGATATCCGTGAATCAATTGTAAACTATGTGACAATGTGTAAGCTATGCAAGTGAGTGTTTGAATTGAACCGACAGACGGTCTTCGTGAATCGAATCCCAAGACGCACGGGATATCCGTGAATCGAATTGTGTAAGGGAAGTAAGAAAGTGTGAAACATATAAGTAAGCTGAGTAAGAATGTATAAAACACATGTGTAAGCAAAGTAAGAATATGTAAGACATGTGGGTAAGTCAGGTAAGAATATGTAAGACATGTAAATGAATGTGATTCAAACTCAGTAAATCGAAAATAAGAAATATGCTTCTGATAAGAGATTAGTCAGTTTCAATTTTATTAAGAAAATGTCTTTGAAATCAGTTTCGGTTTTGATAAGAAAACATCTTCGAAATCAGTTTGCCTTTGAAATTAGT
The DNA here is from genome assembly GCA_021018995.1 of Chloranthus sessilifolius. Taxonomy (NCBI): domain Eukaryota; kingdom Viridiplantae; phylum Streptophyta; class Magnoliopsida; order Chloranthales; family Chloranthaceae; genus Chloranthus; species Chloranthus sessilifolius. Next base: position 33,619,882 of record CM037596.1, on the reverse strand, counting down.
TTTGAATTTGGATAAGAAAATGCCTTTGAACTCAGTTTCAATTTTGATAAGAAATGCCTTTGAAATCAGTTTTAGCCTTGATAAGAAAATATTTTGATCTTGTCTTTGAATCTATGCATGTGATGAGATGTATATTGGCATTAGTTTTCTCCATTGAGCTTGGATGTTAGCTCACCCCGACTATACGTCACAGGTGTAGCTTTGAGGAGGGCCAGACTACATACTTGAAGAAAAAGGAGCTTCCGCATAAGGAATTGTACTCTGTTTTGGGATCGTAGATTTAGTGCATCGTGGATCTTGGTAAGTTCGAGGTTGGTACTTCCATGCTATTATACATGCATGGTACACTACTGTTGGTGATGGTTAGTCATCACTGGCGTTTGTTTAGTTCAGTACATATTAGATATTAGAATTGGAGTTTTGTTCATGATAATTACATAACCTTGCTTTGATTTCCGTATGCATATGGATGTGCCAAGTGTTCTGTATCAGATTGTGATATACGATCTGACGGTCCGGATTTTCTCATTTGGTTTTGGTGTAAAGTATAAAAAAAAAAAAAAAAAAAAAAAAAAAATCTCCAAATTTTAGGTTGGGAAAATCTGGGCTGTCACAGTTGTAGAGAAATTAACCAATGCAACGACCTTAGTCCGAGGTTTAGGTGATACAACGGCCACTTTAATCACCGTTTTGCATATAAGCGGGTTCGATCCTGTGACCTCAGGCACCCAAAAATTAATTCGCGGCCAAACAAAATAAGAACTCAAATATTGCGCCCAAATATTAATTGGCCCCCTAATCTTCTTTGTCATCTTCCACCTACGCTCTCGGTCTACTCTCTTGGTCTTCCACCTAACAGCCAGAGCCAGAGCCTCTCTCTCCCTCTCTCTATCTCCCCTCCAACACAACACACCCCTCTCTCTCTCTCCATTCTACGAGGTGGGCGACTGCTGCTCCAGCTCCTCCAATCGGTGATGCTACTCACTACAAAAGAGGTGATTTCTCGGCTACTCGCGCAGCCGATCGACTCCACACAACCTATTCATTCCACGCTCAAAGCTTCCTCTCGCTCAACCCTAATTTCATCGCTCAGCGCTAAACTCCTCTCGCTCAGATCCTCAGATCCGGTTGATCTCTCCCTCCTTCCATGGTTTTCCAAAATCCCAAATCTATAGGACCATTGGATCTGATTCAGCCTTCTCAACCGATTTGAAATCTGTATGTTCGTTATTCTCACTAATCTCTTCATTTTTTGTTTATTTATTTTTAAATCTTCAGATCTTTGTGATGCTTTTTCGAATTATATTTGAGACAGAAATTTAAGGTTTTAGAATACAGGTTTTTATTGGTATTTGCCTATCCTCTAAGATCAGACTATTTACTCAAATACTTGTTATTACGTAGATTTTTAGGTGGATTTAAGTGGGTTTTGACCTTGGGTTTTTAGATGTATATATGGTATTCTCGTTCTACTTCTGCTAATGTAGGGGCTCTCTGTTGATCGTGAAATGAGGGTTCTATGTTGCCTTTTCACTAGTGTGATTTCTTTTTTTTTTTGGCTGGTAATCTCGTGTTTTGAAAATGGGAGAGATATGAACCAGTTTTTCCTTGAGGTATATGTTCTTTTTCAGCTTGTTCAAATTTTTATCTGGCTTTTACATCTAGCTAAATTCATTCTATTTTTTTTTTTTAAATTTATTTGTTGCACATTTTTCTCTCCTATTCTTTATCATTGACATGTTTATTTGGTTTATTATTGATGAATAATTAGATTAGAAATGCTGTGATTTATTCCCAAAATTCAATCTTTGAATCTATTAAGAGATGTTCTTTGTTGGATTTATTTTGTTTCCTTAGGTTTTGGAGTTTTCTTATTAGAGCTGGTCTTTTAGGGTTTGAGAAATGATGAGAGATACAAAATAGGTAATTCTAAAGCGTATGGTGTCCAACACTTCTACTCTGCTGAATAATTTGCACGTCAGTCTGATCCCAAACTCTATTTTATCTTCTGCAAGTCGAGTTGTAGGTATTTTTGCCTTTGGCATGCCAGATTTTTCATTTCAGATTTTGCTAATATGCGCGAGTGTTATTTGACTATTTTGTATTCATTGTCACTTTGAAACATAACAAATGAAAGAAAATCTTGATACAATCGTATCAGATGGGCTTGTTTTATTCTACCGATGCAGTATAGGTTATAGGTTGTTAGGGTGGTCCTTTGGTTGTTTCTGTTAGTTGCAGTGAGTGTTGTCCAGCATGGTTGTTGGAGGCTTGCAGCTTCTCAGATGATGCTTTGAGAGTCGAATGCGAAAATATATACATATAGTGCCGCATGATGCTGTTAGGGTGGTCTTTTGGTTGTTTCTGTTAGTTGGAGTGACTGTTGTCTAGCATGGTTGTTTCAGGCTGGCAGCCTCTCACATGATGCTTTAAGAGTCGAATGCGAGACTATATACATATAGTGCCACCCCATGTGGAGCTCAGGACATTGTTGAGATCAATCCAAAATAAATTCTGATTTCATTGGTCTAGATTTGAAGCCATAAAAATAAGCAGTGGGGATGAAGTTTTGATTTTTAGTTTTTTTCCTTTCAAGATGATCTAAACACCGACACCTTGCTTCATGTGGAACTTTGGGGCATGCTCACTAGGCTATAGTGTAGAGTTGAACTCTACACTCAAATGTAGATGATGTGACCGCTATTTGCATGAAATTATCAAAGAGTTCATCAATCATAGGGTTTTAGAAAATAAATTAGATGTTTTTCGCCCTAATATGATCGATCAATTTGACATTCAAATCCCTCTCGCTCTCGCTCAAACCCTCATATAATCGCCTAAATCCCTCTCGCTCTAGATCAGATGGAGGGTCTAATTCCCTCTTGCTCACCCCATCCTCTCGCTCAACCCTAAATCCCTCCAATTTCTGATTTGAGTTCCAATTTTCAATCAGCAGGGACCTCAGGCGCATTGAATCTCTTGTTATTGTGAATGATCTGATCACCCCTATTGATGTGTTAGGGTTTTGATCTAAGATTGAACCGTACTTGATTGCATATTAAGATTGCTTCGAAACCATCGATAAATGTAAGTATGTGTAATATCTCGAAAAATCACGTTAAACAGTGACCTCGGGATCTGTGCCTGACTGGTCATAAGTTTGACCAAATAGGAGTTCAATAGTTGGCATAGGGTGCGATGAACGGATGATATGCGAAAATTTGAGTGAGTATGTGGACTGTGATGTAAATCTGAAGTCACATATACCTATTACGGTGCATGTGCTCAACACACAAACTAGAGGAGAGATAAAAGGGTTTAAGAACCCTAAAATAGAGGTTTTGGTTGTTGAGAGAGAAGTAAAGAAGAGAGAGAGAGAGGAGTAAAGAAGGTGGTTAAGAAAGGAGTTATTGTGAGTGTTTGGAAGGGGGATTCAAGCATTTAAAAGGCTGATTTGACACAAGGGATCCGCTAGAAGCAAAGCTGGAAACCCTAGCCTTTCCAACCACTTGACCTAATGAATTGGAGATTGATTGAAGGTAAAATTCTTGTAAATTAAATGCATAGATTGAAGGGTTTAATCGTAGTTAGAAATAGCTAAAATCATAGGATAATGGCTTAGAAAAGAAAGAAAAATCATTTGGAAAAAGATTGGGAAGAACAGCCAAAAGGGGGCTGAATCTGACCATTTCGATTAATCGAAAGTGAGATTCGATTAATCGATTTTAGCCAAGAAGTTGAAAAGTCAAAAGACACGATTTCGATTAATCGAACTGAGTTTCGATTAATCGATTTTGGTATCGATTAATCGACTGGGAACCTCCAGTGAACTCCAGTGGAGGGAAGAAAAAGGACTTGGAGAAATCGACTAATCGAAATGGGATTTCGATTAATCGATTTAGAATTTCGATTAATTGATTTGGGATTGATTAATCAATTTTGGGAATTCGATTACTCGAATTGAGAATCGAATGGATAGAGTGGAGAATTTCGATTAATCAAATTGAAATTCGATTAATCGAATGGGAATCTCGATTAATCAATTTTGGAAATCGATTAATCGAATCAGATTCGATTAATCGATTTTGGAGTTCGATTAATCGACTGTGCCAGTTTTTGTTGAGTTTTGAGTTTGACTTTAAGATTCTTGGAGGGTCTTGGACCTTCTTGGTTACATCTTTAGTGATGTATTTCATATGTTATGTGGTACCATAGGTGGTACGTGTGAACTTGGGCACAAGGAGCCACGTGGGACCTTGATGCATGATCAAACAGAGACTTGAGGTAGGAAACACCTTCAACATGTACTTTATTTTGCAAGAACATGTATGTAGTGATATAGAATTCAATTCAAACTGTTTTTGTTTCTTAAGAGTTTGTGAAAAGTGTGCGTGTGTGACATCTAAAAGAATAATCATAATGAGCCATCCCCAGGGGATGATGAAGTAAAGAAATAAGAGCATCAGGTGTGATGCAAGTGAATGGATACATCCCAGGGATGTATCCAAGATTGAATTATGTCTGATAAGGCCTAATGGATATAAGATAGCACACTTACACGGTGAATAACTATATGTAAAGCACCTGATATTTTTATTATTTGAGGTTTGATAGGGTACCCTATCGACGTGGCGGGATACCCACGACTGACGCGGCAGGATATCCGTGACCGATACGGCGGCGAAATCGTAGGCCAGTGCAGAGGCTTATCCGTACACAGTAAGCACACCCTAGGGGTGTTGAGTTGAGATAAGTGAAACCCCGCCACCGATCCCCAAGGGAAAGGGGCTTGGGTACTAATTGTATTCCCAGGGAATACGTTTAAAACTGTCTATATAGATGACGATGATGGGTATCTCATCGGGGCTCGATGCTATATTGCTCGGGGATTACTTAAGTTAAAAGCTTAAGTTTTGCTTTAGGCCTATTCAGCGTCATTCATAAATAATCAAAAGACATGAGTAAACTATCAGTAAAATATGATTCTTTTCAACTATTTTTCATCAGTAATTGCATAGACACATCATGCATGGCATATCATGAAATATATGTGAGTTGTAATTTATATGTTCAATTGTGTTATGTTCCCTATTGAGCTAGGATGTAGCTCACCCTTTAGACTATACGTCGCAGGTCTACTATTAGCAGCTGCCGAGGTTTCAGGGGACGTTGACCCTGGTGAGTCAGACCCGGCACTTGGAGACAAGTTGGAGCCACCTCCTGAGGACTTCTTCTAGAGGACTCCATTGTGCAGCTTTGAGAGTTTTGTGAGATTATTGGGGCGGCTTGGTATGTCAAGCCTGATTTTTGGTTAAACAATGTAATTAAAGTTTAGGATTATTCTTTTGGGCGAACCATCTGTGATGATTAACTATCATCGATGGTTCCGATCGGTTCTCTATTCATGCATAGGCATGAGGGTAGAACTGTCTTTTGAAAGGTTTTAAAATGATATTTATTCTGTAATTCTAATTACTATTTTCAGTTCATTATTGTTGCTTGATATACCAATGTTCCGTGCTTAGTCAAGGGGCACGGTCAAGATGATCGTGTTGATGGCACGGGTTTCGGGGTGCCGAAATCCGGGCTGTCCCAGTTGGTATCTGAGCCATTTCTTTTAACAATTTCTGACAATCATCCTTTTTGTCAGAACATAGGGACTTCTGCTAACGAAACTTTAGTTTCAAAGGCAGCCGTCAATGTCGTCTAAAGGAAGAGGTCGACCCAGGGGAGGCCAACAGAGAAGTTTGCGTAGTGGAGATGAATACATCTCTCCTAACAATCGCGTACCTTTAGGAGGCAGTGAGGCCCTAGGGGGCAGCAGTAGTAGACAGCAAGATGATGAGGATCGAGATCAACGGGAACAGGAGAGAATTAGAGAAAGAGAAGAGGATAGAGAGGAGTGACAAAGGATGATGCATACCATGGAGACCATGGCAGCTGCCATGGCACAACAAGCCGCATCCTTTACAGCTCATGCAGCTAGAGAGCAGCAGCCACCGACACCACCTGTAGGACCCGCACTGCTTGTGCCTTCATCCTTCACGGAGTTTAGGAGGATGAGACCTCCCTTGTTTTTTGGGCAGGCAGACACGATGGCAGCAGAAAATTGGTTTATGAAAATGGAGAAGGTTTTTAGCGTGCTGACATTCACGGAGGATGAGAGTGTTAGATGGGCAGCCTACATGCTAGATGGGGAGGCTGGGCCTTGGTGGAAGTCTATGATACGGACTAGGGCTCAGGAGACCCCGGAGTTGCCCTGGACTTGGGAGGAGTTTGTTGAGGAGTTCAACAAACAATATTTTCCAGAAGTGATAAGGAATCAGCTTGAAATCCAATTTCTACAATTGGCGCAAGGGAGGAGGACCGTGAGGGAATATGGAGTGGAGTTTCTACGACTTGCCCGTTTTGCTCCGGATTACGTCGCTACCGACGTGATGAAGTCCAAGAGGTTTCAGCAAGGTTTGAAGCCTAAGGTTAGGGGAGGAGTAGCTCCATTTCAGCTAAGTACCTATGAGGAGGTCATGAGCAAGGCACTAGTTGTGGAAGAAGAGAACAATAATAGATATAAACAGAGAGAGCAACAAAGAGGAAACAATGATCAAGGAAGATCGGGGAACTACAAACCGGTGAATAAAAAGCCAAGGTTCGTGGCCCAAAATCAGAGACCACAGTTCCAAGGGGGTTTTAAGGCATGCAATGAGAACCAACAGAGATTTCCACTACTTGGCCGGGAGACCACGCTATGAGAGCCCTACCATGTTCATCGCGCCATCACCAAGGGTTCGTGACAGCTTTCTTCCTCGAGAGACTTGTGCCAAGTGTGGCAAGCCTCATAGGACAGTGGATTGTAGAGCAGGGACCAGGGGTTATTTCCGATGTGGCAAGGTGGGCCACTTGATCAAAGATTGCCCCGTGGTTGATAAAGGAAAGACGACTTCAGTTGCAGCGCTACGACTCATTCAAGCAAGAAAGCCGGTCGTTCATGGGAGAGCCTATGCAGTCACTGCTCAGGAAGCAGGGAACGTGCACGACGTTATTCAAGGTGAGATTCTTTTAAATAAAAAAATTCCAATTTCATTAAAATTTTGTATAGAGAAGGTGCATTCATTAGGAGTTGTGTAGATTCTTAGTCTAGACACTAAATTTATATGTGAATTAGGGGTGTAAATTGATGTGTAAATTATTGTATGCATGTATGTATACTATAGGTACTTTAACTGTATATGAGAAAGGATGCTTCGTTGGATATGACGCTAGAGTGTTGATGGACCTAGGGTCTACCCACTCATTCGTCACTCCACGTTTTGCCAAGAGGATGAAGATTGTTCCAGAAGCATTGGACTTCGTCCTATCTGTGTCTATTCCGACTGGAGAGTTAGTGGACACAGAGTTAGCTTGCAAATCTATTATGGTAGTAATTCGAGACCTGGATGTGCATGAATTGGAGGCAAAGTTGATACTACTGGACATGCAAGGGTTTGATGTGATCCTTGGCATGGACTGGTTGGCACAGCATTGTGCAACAGTCGAATGAAAGAACAAGGTTGTCATCTTCAGACATAACACAAGAAGATCATTTCGGTTTCAAGGAGTGAGGTCATTACCTATGCCACTGATTTCAGCAGTAAGGGCCGAGCGGATGATCAAGAAGGGTTGCAGTGGGTACTTGGCTTTCTTAAAGGAGGACAAAGAAGAAAAGAATGTCATCTCTGAGATAGCAATTGTGCGAGAGTTCGCTGATGTGTTTCCAGAAGAGTTGTCATTGACTTAGCACCGGGAACGGAGCCTGTTTCAAAAGCACCATATAGAATGGCTCCGGCTGAGTTGAAGGAGTGGAAAGAACAACTGCAAGAACTCATGGACAAGGGGTTTGTCTGACCGAGTGTGTCTCCATGGGGAGCACCGGTCTTATTTGTCAAGAAGAAAGATGGGTCAATGCGGCTATGCATTGACTATCGACAACTGAACAAACTCACTGTCAAGAACCGTTACCCTTTGCCTAGAATCGACGATATGTTTGATCAACTGCAAGGAGCAAGGTACTTTTCCAAGATTGACCTGAGATCTGGATACCATCAGTTGAGAGTCAAGGCAGAGGACATTCAGAAGACAGCTTTCAGGACACGGTATGGACACTATGAGTTCCTTGTGATGTCGTTTGGGTTGACGAATGCTCCGGCGTCATTTATGGATCTGATGAATCGAGTGTTTAAACCACACTTGGACTCCTGCGTCGTAGTGTTCCTTGATGATATCTTGATATACTCCAAATCCAAGACGGAGCACGAAGAACATTTGAGGATTGCTTTACAGACGCTACGTGAACACCAATTGTATGCCAAACTCAGCAAATGTGAGTTTTGGTTGGAAGAGGTTAGCTTTTTGGGACATGTTGTCTCAAAGCACGGTGTCACTGTAGATCCAGTAAAGATAGAAGCAGTGGTTAAATGGGAGCAACCAAAGACAGTGATGGCCGATGTCGAAGTTTTCTTGGGTTAGCGAGGCTACTATCGGCGTTTAAATCGAGGGGTTTTCAAAGATATCGGGACCTCTCACGAAGGCGACACGAAAGGATTCAAGATTAGTGGAGTGAGGCATGCGAGAAGAGTTTTCAAGAACTCAAGGCGAGACTCACTTCAGCTCGATGCTAGCAATTCCTTGAGGCGATGGAGGATCTGCGATGTCTGTGATCGTCATACAATGGTTTGGGTTGTGTGCTCAACCAACACAAGAAGGTGATAGCTTACGGATCAAGACAGCTGAAAGAACATGAGGAAAATTACCCGACTCATGACTTGGAGCTAGCGGCTCATTTTTATACCTTGAGACATTACTTGTATGGTGAGACGTTTGAAATTTTCACCGATCATAAGAGCCTCCGATACCTGTTTACACAGAAAGAGCTCAGCATGAGACAACACAGATGGATGGAGTTCCTCAAGGACTATGATTGTTCTATACAGTACCATCCAGGCAAGGCGAACGTAGTAGCCGATGCCTTGAGTCAAAAGAGTTCAGCTCAGTTAGCTTGTTTGATTTTGGGTATGCATTGGTGGAAATTATTGGAAGACCTGGCACTTTATGATGCAAACATTGAGTCAAAAGCTACAGGATCCCTTTTGGCTAACATATCAGTGAAACCAGTAATATTTGAGCATATCCACGATCTACAGATGAAAGATCCGACATTAACAAAGATTCATCAAGACGTGATTGAGGGCATCAGGTCGGACTTCTCAGTCAAAGAAGATGGTTCTTTATTGTTCAAGGGCCGTCTCTGCATTCCGGACAATGTCGACCTAAGACGAACAATTCTTGATGAAGCCCACAAGTCAAATTACGCTATCCACCCTGGCAGCACCAAAATGTACCAAGACTTGAGAAAGAACTATTGGTGGAGAGGTTTGAAGCAAGACGTGGCCGAACACGTGTCACGGTGTTTGACCTGTCAGCAGGTGAAGATTGATCATAGGCATCCTGCTGGACTATTGCAGCCTTTACCAATACCAGAATGAAAGTGGGAGTCGATCTCGATGGATTTCATTGTTTACACCTGATACAATGCCATTTGGGTAATCGTAGACCGATTGACCAAATCAGCGCACTTTTTACCGTACAATATGATGTATACAGCAGGAAAACTGGTAGACTTGTACATGAAGGAGATCGTAAGATTACACGGGATTCCGAGCAGCATAGTTTCAGATCGCGACCCACTGTATACGTCCAAGTTTTGGAAGAAATTTCAAGAAGGAATGAGAACGCGACTAGATTTTAGTTCAGCTTTCCATCCTCAAACTGATGGGCAGACAGAGCGAGTGAACCAAGTGATAGAAGACATGCTCAGAGCGTGCATGCTGGATATGCAAGGATATTGGGATGAGTATCTACCGTTGATCGAATTCGCATACAACAACAGTTTCCAAACGAGCATTGGCATGGCACCGTATGAAGCTCTGTACGGACGACGATGTAAATCACCCCTCAATTGGGAAGAAACAGGTGAGAAGTTTATTTTAGGGCCAGAACTACTTGAAGACAACGCCACCGTTGTGTGAATAATTAGAGAAAGGCTAAAGTCAGCACAGAGCAGACAGAAAAGTTACACCGCCATCAAGCAGACTAGTGTTGACTATAAAGTGGGTGAAAACGTGTTTGTGAAAGTGTCGCCTATGAAAGGTGTAATGAGGTTTGGCAAGAGAGGGAAGTTAAGTCCCCGTTATGTTGGACCATTTGAAATTTTGGGACGCGTAGGTGAAGTTGCTTATTGCATTGGATTACCACCGTTATACGATCGGGTACATAACGTTTTCCACATATCAATGCTCAGAAAGTATGTGAACGATCCATCTCATGTGTTAGGAAGTCAACCTTTGGAGATGTGCGAAGACATGAGCATGATAGAAGAACCGGTGGAGATCTTGGACAGAAAGGAACAAGTACTGCGCACTAAAGTTATTCCCTTAGTGCTTGTTCGATGGAAAAATCATCTGAACGAAGAAGCTACATGGGAACGAGAGGCCGATGTGAGAGAACAATATCCAGCCTTGTTTCCGACCACTTGAGAGTCAAATGTAAACCGCAAGCATGTTTGTGGATTCTAACGACACTTGTAATTAAATGGAAATTTTGATCAAAGTATGATAAAGAAGCAAAATGTTTATGCACACATGATCTTGAGGATGTGTTTCGTAGACCTAAGGATCAGTTGGTATCATAAACCACCAAGATAAATCAAATAAACAGGGAAACTTGAAAATCTACAAAAATTGAGCAAAACTGATTAATCGATTTCAAATCGATTAATCAATTTGGAAATTCGATTAATCAATTTTGTTCGATTAGTCGACTGGCATGTGCCAGTGACTGGGAAGGTGAATAAGGATTAGAAAAATGACAGAGTGAAATTTCGATTAATCGATCTTGGTTTCGATTAATCGATTTAGGTTTTCGATTAATTGAATTGAAGGTTCGATTAATCAAACAAATTGAGAATTTTAGAACTTAGAAGAATTTTGTGAAAATTTGATTAATTGAGGAGGAATTTGATTAATCGAAATGGATTCGATTAATCGAACTAGAAGTTCGATTAATCGATTAACTTAAGGAAATTAGAAAAATTTGAAGTATGAGGAACGATTTCTATTAATCGATGTGAAATTCAATTAATCGATTTTAGATTTCGATTAATCGAATCATAGTTCGACTAATCGAATAACTTAAAGAATCCTGAAAATTTTGGAAAGGACTGCACGATTTCGATTAATCGAAGTGGATTTCGATTAATCGATTTTTAAATTTTGATTAATCGAAATGGATTTCGATTAATCGACTGGCTCGCACCAGTGAGCTCAAAAACTTGAAATTTTAAACGGATACGATTTCGATTAATCGAAATGGTTTCGCTTAATCGATTTTGACCTTCGATTAATCGATTTGAGAAATCGATTAATCGATTTCGCGCGGCTTAACCTAATTTTGAACACTGATTAATCGAATTTGAATTTCTATTAATCGAAGCCAGTCTATATATATTAGAGTTGGGGTTTTTGGTGCCCATTCGAAATTGTCAACCTTGGGCGCCATTTCCCTTTCTTCTTCCTCTTCTCCAACCGATCGAGATAGCTAGGGTTTTGGGGCATTTTGAATCGATCTCGGACCGTGATCACCTATTTTGGATCGAAACTCTATGGTAAACCCTAGATTTGTACTCTTTCTTTTCAGTTGAACTATATAAACCCTAGTCTAGTGATTTTCCAGAAAAAAAAAATGCCACCCAAGACTAGGTTGTCTTCGAAGAAGGCAACGTCTAAACTCCCCGTTCGGCGTAAGAACGCCACACCACCTCCACCTACCCCATCGCCGGTGAGGACTCCATCACCGTTGGCATCGGAGACCACCTCCGGTTCGACGAGCGCACCCTCGCGAGAGTCTTCACGCGAATCTACCCCCATGCCGCCACCACCCACTAATGTAATACAACCCAATGAGTGGTGGCAGGCGAAGACCTTTGAGGTCGAGTACATCATCGACCCAACCCTATTTACAAATCCCGATGTGCCGGGCGAGACCCAATGGGCTCGTAACTACCTTACCAATGTCGGTCTCAGAAACCTTCTCAAACCAATCCGGGGTTCCTACTACCCTAGGTTGGTGAGATTGTTTTATCAGGGCCTTGCCAATGGCCCTACCGACGACGTGGTCTTGACCACGATAGAGGGTTGAGACTACGCCATTACCCGTCGCCACATACACGAGGTACTCGAGTGTTACCTCGATTTCACACCAGAGACCACCCTCTTCCCACCCTTTAAAGAGGAAGTTAGATTTGAAGAGATCATGACCCGCATGACAAATGAGAAAAAGGGGTCGGGATCCTTCATCAAGAGGGTCGACCTTCCCCACTATATGTGGATGCTTGATTCAATAATCAAGTGCAACCTATATCCACTGCGCCACGACACAGAGCACGTAGACAAAGTGCAACAGGCACTTTATGCGGCCTTTTGTGGCCAATGGTTTGATGCTACCATGATCGTCCTAGAGGGGATGAAGTACATCAAAGGGAAATTGATGAAGGGCAACTTGAGGCCCAAGGAGAGGATGCCGTATGCTCGGCTCATATCGAGTATCTTGGAGTGCTACTCCAACGCTCCCGAGTATATGGTGTCGCCCCACGAGGTGAGGGCAACAGACCGAGTGAAAACGTTTTCGAAGTCTTCATGGAGCCGCAGCTACAACTTATTGAAGCGGACCCTACCGGCTCCGGGTCCAGTTTCAGCAGCAGCAGTAGCACCACCACCACCCCCACCACCACATCAGGACCCACCCGGCAGAGCCTTCAGCGGAGGGGGACACCCTCTCATACCACCGCTTCACCGACACCGCCAGCCCATTCCGCGCCAGCTACACCCACATCATCCCTACGGCCTGACTCACTCCAGTCCCTCGAGTGAGGTGTTGTACGCATGGAGGCCAACAACCAGCGGATGAATCGGAGGATGGACTTCCTCATGTTCCATATCCTCTGCTACATCTACCCGTTGACTACTAGCGGTACCTCGCTCAGGAGGAGGAGTGGACCACCGGACGGACCGCCTTCCATAGGGGTCCCGTCTTCCATCCGACCACCGCTGACTGGCTGGTACTTCCACTTACGCACTAGTTCATGACCAGAGGCATACGATCATCGCCGCTACCTCCGATCACCCAGCCAGCCCCGACTTCACAGCCGCAGACCAGCCAGCCCGGCTTGACCAGCCATTTCTGCCCGGCTCGAGATGGGCGACTGCTCCCCAAGGGGCGGCATGAGACTTTTACCGCTATATTTTGTGTTGTATTTTAGTTGTATAGAGAAAATTTTGATTATATTGTGGGGTACAATGATGTAAACATTTTGTAACAGTTCTGTTAATTAATATAATGTTTTTCTAACATTTTGCGTGCAATTATTTTATGCTATGTGTTGTGTTTATGCTCTGTTGTGTTAAACAACTGGTCTACCTCACCCAAGAGTATAGGGGGGGGGAGACCCAGACCTACGCACCTTTGGGTTATTTTCGAGGACGAAAATTCCCAAGGTGGGGAGGATGTAATATCCCAAAAAATTATGTTAAATAGTGACCTCGAGATTTGTGCCCGACTGGTCATAGGTTTGACCAAATAGGAGTTCAATAGTTGGCATAGGGTGCGATGAACGGATGAGATGCGAAAATTCGAGTGAGTATGTGGACTGTGATGTAAATCTGAAGTCACATGCACCTATTACGGTGCATGTGCTCAACACACAAACTAGAGGAGAGATAAAAGGGTTTAAGAACCCTAAAATAGAGGTTTTGGTTGTTGAGAGAGAAGTAAAGAAGAGAGAGAGGAGTAAAGAAGGTGGTTAAGCAAGGAGTTATTGTGAGTGTTTGGAAGGGGGATTCAAGCATTTAAAAGGCTGATTTGACACAAGGGATCCGCTAGAAGCAAAGCTGGAAACCCTAGCCTTTCCAACCACTTGACCTAATGAATTGGAGATTGATTGAAGGTAAAATTCTTGTAAATTAAATGCATAGATTGAAGGGTTTAATCGTAGTTAGAAATAGCTAAAATCATAGGATAATGGCTTAGAAAAGAAAGAAAAATCATTTGGAAAAAGATTAGGAAGAACAGCCAAAAGGGGGCTGAATCTGACCATTTCGATTAATCGAAAGTGAGATTCGATTAATCGATTTTAGCCAAGAAGTTGAAAAGTCAAAAGACACGATTTCGATTAATCGAAATGAGTTTCGATTAATCGATTTTGATTTTTGATTAATCGATTTTGGTATCGATTAATCGACTGGGAACCTCCAGTGAACTCCAGTGGAGGGAAGAAAAAGGACTTGGAGAAATCGACTAATCAAAATGGGATTTCGATTAATCGATTTAGAATTTCGATTAATCGATTTGGGATCGATTAATCAATTTTGGGAATTCGATTACTCGAATTGAGAATCGAATGGATAGAGTGGAGAATTTCGATTAATCGAATTGGGATTCGATTAATCGAATGGGAATCTCGACTAATCGATTTTGGAAATCGATTAATCAAATCAGATTCGAATAATCGATTTTGGAGTTTGATTAATCGACTGTGCCAGGTTTTGTTGACTTTTGAGTTTGACTTTAAGATTCTTGGAGGGTCTTGGACCTTCTTGGTTACATCTTTAGTGATGTATTTCATATGTTATGTGGTACCATAAGTGATACGTGTGAACTTGGGCACAAGGAGCCACGTGGGACCTTGATGCATGATCAAACAAAGACTTGAGGTAGGGAACACCTTGAACATGTACTTTATTTTGCAAGAGCATGTATGTAGTGATATAGAATTCAATTCAAACTATTTTTATTTCTTAAGAGTTTGTGAAAAGTGTGCGTGTGTGACATCTAAAAGAGTAATCATAATGACCCATCCCCAGGGGATGAGAAAGTAAAGAAATTAGAGCATCAGGTGTGATGCAAGTGAATGGATACATCCCAGGGATGTATCCAAGATTGAATTATGTCTGATAAGGCCTAACAGATATAAGATAGCACACTTACACGGTGAATAACTATATATAAAGCACCTGATATTTTTGTTATTTGAGGTTTGATAGGGTACCCCACCGACGTGGCGGGATACCCACGACTGATGCGGCAAGATATCCGTGACCGATACGGCGGCGAAATCGTAAGCCAGTGCGGAGGCTTATCCGTACACAGTAAGCACACCCCAGGGGTGTTGAGTTGAGATAAGTGAAACCCCGCCACCGATCCCCAGGGGAAAGGGGCTTGGGTACTAATTGTATTCCCAGGGAATACGTTTAAAACTGTTTATATAGATGACGATGATGGGTATCTCATCGGGGCTCGATGCTATATTGCTCGGGGATTACTTAAGTTGAAAGGTTAAGTTTTGCTTTAGGCCTATTCAGCGTCATTCATGAATAATCAAAAGACATGAGTAAACTACCAGTAAAATATGATTCTTTTCAACTATTTTTCATCAGTAATTGCATAGACACATCATGCATGACATATCATGGAATATATGTGAGTTGTAATTTATATGTTCAATTATGTTCTGTTCCCTATTGAGCAAGGATGTAGCTCACCCTTTAGACTATACGTCGCAGGTCCACTATTAGCAGCTGCCGAGGTTTCAGGGGACGTTGACCCTGGTGAGTCAGACCCGGCACTTGGAGACGAGTTGGAGCCACCTCTTGAGGACTTCTTCTAGAGGACTCCGTTGTGCAGCTTTGAGAGTTTTGTGAGATTATTGGGGCGACTTGGTATGTCAAGCCTGATTTTTGGTTAAACAATGTAATTAAAGTTTGGGATTATTCTTTTGGGCGAACCATCTGTGATGATTAACTATCATCGATGGTTCGGATCGGTTCTCCATTCATGCAGAGGTACGAGGGTAGAACTGTCTTTTGAAAGGTTTTAAAATGATATTTATTCTGTAATTCTAATTACTATTTTCAGTTTATTATTGTTGCTTGATATACCAATGTTCTGTGCTTAGTCAAGGGGCACGGTCAAGATGATCGTGCTGATGGCACGGGTTTCGGGGTGTCGAAATTCGGGCTGTCACAGTATGAGAACTAAATCTAGCTCAATTCTAGTTTTCTAACTTTGATTTTTCATTTCAATAGCTTTTCAGATATTATTCTCAGGTCCATGTTTTTTATTTTTTATTTCAATAGCTTTTCTAACTTTGATACCCACGTTTTTGTTGGCGAATCAAAGCAACAGCGGAAAGACAAAGGGTAGTACTATATTGCCGATCCCAATAAGTCACCACTCCTCAGTTCCCTCACGTTGCTACTGACGTTTTTGCCGATGTTACCTGTGGTACAACTTTAATTTATCAGCTGGCTGTTTGCACTATATTAAGAAATCCACCTTTCCAAGTTTGCTTGAGGGACCCCTACATTGACCAAGTCATGTGCCTTGGAGTTTCCCTTCCTATGAATATGATTAATCTCTACCTCATCTGAATTTTTTAATATGTGATGGGAATCAATACGTTAAATTCCAGTAAGAAACATACTAAATGTTTTTGTGTTTTTACGCAAATTTGGATTAACTACATCATTTCCCATATGGTACAGAAAATCTGTAAAGATCAGAACATATTCCATCAAATATACTGCTGAAGGTTAGCTTGAATTGGGTGGTATTAATAATTTTTTTTATATAGCCTGAAAATATATGTTGGTCATATATCATCGTGCTGCTGTTCTGACAACATCAACAAGGTAAATGTTAAATTTTCCCAGGAATGTTGGTTATGGATGAAACTTGACTTGATTTATATTTTCTATTATTAGTATGTACGTGAAACTTGACTTGATTTATGATGCACACCACGCATTTGTTGTAATTCCTCAACCAAATGTAGTGCCTTGGAATTCTTTGATTTCTGGGTACGTGCAATGTGGGCAATGTGTAAGGGCATTGGGTCTGGTTTCAGAGTTGTTCAAGTCGGATTTGCATCCAGATTTGTTCACGTTCACAACTGCATTTGCCGCTTGTTCCCAATCATCGTTCTTGAATTTGGGCAAGACAATTCATGGCAGCTTTGTAAAA
The DNA here is from genome assembly GCA_021018995.1 of Chloranthus sessilifolius. Lineage (NCBI taxonomy): Eukaryota > Viridiplantae > Streptophyta > Magnoliopsida > Chloranthales > Chloranthaceae > Chloranthus > Chloranthus sessilifolius. The sequence goes on along the minus strand of CM037596.1, from coordinate 33,602,776 downwards.
TTTGGTTTTGAATTAAGTGTTGTGGTTGGGAACTGTTTGGTAGACATGTAAGGAAAATGTGGATTTGTAGGGTATGCGATCTTAGTGTTTAAGGAGATGAAGGACAAGGATGTGGTGTCTTGGAATTCAGTTATAGAAGCAAGCGTCAGAAACCAAAGAGTCGATTTGGCTTCCCACTTTTTACATCGAATGCCTGTTCCTGATACCATCTCGTACAATGAAGTGATCAACGACATCACCCAATTTGGGAGAATGGAAGACACTCTTCGAATTCTATTCAAAATGCCCAATCCAAATTCCTCATCTTGGAATTCAATAATCGTTGGATACATTAATAGGGATCGAGCACTAGAAGCATTGGATTTCTTTAGTAAGATGCACTCATGTGGTGTTAAGAAGGATGACTTCACATTTTCTATTGTTTTAAGAGGCATCGCTGGTCTATCGGCTCTAAAATGGGGCACACTTGTCCATTGTTGCATCATTGGGTCCGATTTGGATTCTTGAGATTTAGTCGGGAGCGCTCTTATTGACATGTACTCCAAATGTGGTTAGATAAACGGCGCAAAATTGGTATTTTGTTCATTACCCAAAAGGAATTTAGTCTCTTGGAATGCTTTGATTTATGGCCATGTTCAGAATGGAAAAGCAAGAGAGGTTCTTCGATGTTTTGAACAGATGAAGAGACTTGATGGTTTATGACCTGACCATATCACATTTGTTAGTGTTCTAACTGCATGTGGACAAAGTGGAGGGCTGTTGCACCTAGAGTTTCGTTACTTCAAGTCGATGATCGAAGAATTTGGGATTGATCCGATGGCAGTGCACTGTTCTTGCATGATTAAACTCCTAGGTCAGGGAGGGGACCCGTTGAGAGCACATGGGATGATATATGAGTTGGGTTTTGAGTAGTGAGGATTAATTTTCCCCTCAGCAAATGGAGATTTTGAATAACAAATAGAAAAGAAGGTCAGAGATCTGGATTAATTTTCTTGAGGCTAAATGTGAGGCTTCTACATGGAGCTTTTCAGAAACCATTTGAGTGTGTTATGGGAACTTTATAACCCTGCCGTAGAATCTTTTCCCAACACTATATTTAGAATGGGTAGTGAGCGGAGACGGAGCCAAATAGACACGGAAATGGCATTTCGGTCATTTGGAAATGTCGGGAACTGTCAGATAAGTGCTGTATTACACTATAAAGTGCTATTCTGTTATATGGTATCTAAGCAATAACAAAAAAAATATTCTAGCAATAAAGCAGGCTTCCAGAAACTCTTCATTACTTTTTGGCAATAAAAGATGGGGTTGGCTTTGTGAGTCTTATTTATCAACTCATTTACATTCAAGGGTAAACTTTGAGTCTCTATTACTCCATAATCCATCTTTTTAAGGGTACACCTCACTAATACATAACTTAGATCTAATGACACCATCTTTAAAAAGAAAATTCGCAATCTCACTTGCCTCTTTAGGTATGAATGGTAGGTTTCTTTTCCTAGCTCTGAGACAAGCACATGTGGAACCCTTTGAAGGTCTCACATGAAAATTTGAAGTCAACTACTACCACTGTTGTCTAATGTGACCGCATATGCGGTCCCATATGACTATATCACATATGACATGATGGCATATGCGATATAGTGAAATATGTGATCGCATATTGTCCCGTTGGTTTTTTTTTTCCTGAAAATGGGACTCTCTCTCTCTCTCTCGCATGCCCATTCTATTTCCAATCTCTCTCTCTTAACATGTATTTTTTCAAGTTTTTTAATTTTCATATAATTAATGAATCTTTTTTGCAATTTGTCTTAATAAAATAGAAGTTTATGACCTTTGTTGGGGGAGTTTTTTGTATTATAAGGACCACGATGTATGTTTTTTATTTGTAAGACCGTTTTATATTATTCTCATATCTTTTCCTATTTTTCAGATTTTTTGCATATTTTTTGGTATTTAACAAAAAAAAAATTAAAATGCAATATGTGATCGCATATGCGATGACATATGTCATTTCGCATATGGTGCGAAATGACAACAATGACTACTACAACTACAAAATTTGGTAATAAGTCTAGAAGAAGATCGGGTGAGGGCCGGGATGCTACCCACGAACCAATTGGGCACAATGATCGAACTTGAAGATGCTGCTGGTTGGTTCAAAAAGGTAGACATACCTATGCATGGCTGAGGCAACATAACATGCTAGCATGACAACATAACAAATTAAGAACACCAAAAAGGGAGCATTTTCAGTGAAAACAGTGTAGCCAGCATGGCACCATACATCTGGTCCAGCCTCCATCAGGAATCAAGCATGTGGGGATCATCTGACCTACCCTGCTGTTGTGAAGTTGCCCTGACTAAAGCAGAATAATAAGTCAAACCAACATGGTTGACAAACACAACAGCAGATGATTTATTTTAAAATTAGCCAGCAATGGAGAAGAGAAGGTTAACTATTTTGTTTAGACATGAAAGGAAATACAAAAAAGGTTATTAAAGAAAAGAAAGGAACCATCCAATTTTGTGCCATTAATATAATTTAAAAGCAAGGGAAAATCAATATATCAAGAAAACTGCAAGTGAAATTGACAGAAGAACAAGAGCAATAAAACCACCAGCCGATGCAACGAAAGCTAGTGGGATATCAATGATAACTGAAGTTCAAATCAGATTCGACAATAGGACTGCATGGATATTCTCAATCAAAATCATTGCTGTTCAGCCTACACGGGAGAAATGAAGGCATTTTAGTGTATTCTACAAGAGACCTAAGGGCACAAAATCAACAGAAAATGCAGCAAAAGCTAGTTGGATACTAATGAAAGTTGACAACTAAAGTGGAAATCAATTTGGATAAAAAGGACCATAAGCTGAGGTAGGTGATATTGGAGACTAAAAGGAAAGGATAAAATTCAGGAGTTGCATTAAAGGTTGATCTGGGGAGTGGAGACAGCCTATGAGGTCACATGTAGCAGTCCTTCCTTAATTATCGTTTCTTTAGAATGGGTTTCAATACCAAATAGATAAAAATGAATGAAAACTTGTTACAGAGGCATGGTTTTCCATTCTTGAATGGCTTTTTTGATTTCTTCTATAGTTTGTATGGGCAGGTTTGAGTGTAGCCAAGGTCAGCAGGCAACGTGGAGCCTAGCTGGTCCGAACACACGGATGAACAGTGCATTAGAAAAGCGTAGTCAGATGTGGGCTTTGTGTTGTTTTGTGCAGTTCTATAATGTGACTCATGAATATTTTTTATTTTTTCGCAACATTAGTTCAAGACACATGTGTGCCAGTTGTTTCATTCCTACATTTGGAATATGCTCTTATGCACACTTTCAAATGCAGATCCTTGAGAAGGTTAAGATTGCATATGACCTACCCATAATGACTGATGTGCATGAAACCAGCCAGGTAATTTTTTGTTTTCCTGATTTTAGAATGTGGAAATAGTGTCTTAAATACATTATTCTCTCTCTCTCTGATCAAGTCTCATGATCAGTTTCTATATGCTGCATTTTTGTCATTTATTTTTGTTACTGCTGTCCCCATTTCTAGTTTTGTGGGGATAGAGATTATTTTCTTGTGGAAATATGAACATGCTCTGAGACAATAAACTTAAATAGTATTTATTGTAAAGTGCAAACCATGAACTCTCTTAATTTGTGTCTATGTAGTGGGAGATTCCTCAAGGTCCTGGAGATTCCGATGAGTGATGTTACCGACGCGATGGTGGAGAAGCACGCAGAATTGCTGGCAATGGTTACTGTCTTGGACGTTAGCTACTATATGAAGATCATAGCCAAAGGTCTAGGTCTTGAATCTTTGGGTAAGCACTGCAAATTGTTGGTTCACCTAAAAGAGGAACATGCCCCCAACAGAATCCAAGTCATCCAAACCGAGGAAGGGGAGGCAATGACAATAGCCAATTCTATGCCGAGTCTCCACCACCTCGATCTCTGTTATGGCCACTTCAGCAATGATGGACTTATTGCCATCGTTACAAAGTGCAGCTCCCTCGATCACCTTGACATCCAAGGGTGTTGGAATGTTAAGTTGGAGGGAGATCTTGAGGAGAGGTGTGAGCGGATTGCAAACTTTATATGGCCCTGGGACAATGGATATGATGATGCAACAGATGAAGGTGGTGATGACGATGGCGATGATGACACTGATGATAGTGATGAAGATTATTCCTCTAACTATTCAGATTCGACTATTTTGACGAAGTGAAAAATCATCTGTTTCTCTTTTTTTTTAGTAAAAGATTATTTTTATGCAGATTATTTTACTTTAATGTATTTATTTTTATTGTGGCAGAGAGGGAGCAGTGTTGGAGATGCAGGGGGAGTTGCTGATAGGGTTCTGATCAACCAGCTCCTGACTGAAATGAATGGAATGCCTGCAAAGAAAACGGTTTATATAATTGGAGTCACTAACATGCCTGATATAATTGATTATGTGTGCTGCGGCCTGGCCGTCTTATCAGTTGATTTACTTTCGTCTCCCAGATGAGGCCTCACGTTATCAGATCTTCAAAGCCTGCCTCAGAAAATCTTTTGTTTCAAAGGACGTCGATATGAGAGCCCTAGCCAAGTACACGCATGACTTTAGTGGTGCCAATATTACTGAGATATGCCAACGTGCTTGCAAGTATGCAATTAGAGAGGGATTGAGAAAGTAATTTTTACTCCTTGGTCATTCGTAATTGAAAATATGGTTTTCAAAATTTTCTATTTGTTTTATTAGAGGTCGAGTGCTATTATATCATTATTAAATGGCCATGATCTTGTTTTGATTATGAGACATACAAAAAGCAACTTTGAAGAACATGGTTTTGCTGTATGGTACTTAATTCACTCATTCCCTTGGAAGAATTGGGTACATCAAACTAGTTCACAGTTCAATTCGGTCCGATTCGGCTTGACAAACGAATTGACTGGTTAATGTTACCTATTTATTAGACTGATGACTTCATAGTTTGGAAGTTTTATAGCTACCCAGGTGGTCATCTACATTTCTATCATTAAGGAGTGCAGATGTATACTTCCAAGAATACCAGGTTATCCTGTAGCCATGAAATCTGATTCAGTTACTTTTTGCTTTTGTAATTTTCTTTATGCAAACCTAGTTGACTTGGAAATGATTCCTTCTATAGGTTTTTGATACACTAAGGACAACAATGTCCCTATTAGGCATGGCATCTGTATTCATAGGAATTTGCTTGCTTGCACCTGATGACTCAAAAGGTATTTCAAATATGGCATCTTGTCATTTCTTTGTCTGCAAAACCATCTCGTGGATAAAGGCTAGAGCTATATATGTGTGAAAATATTTCAGCAGGTGAAGTCAAAGATCCTTTGTTTTCTTCCACATCTCCAAGCATCACAACCGATATGAAAAGGTATGGAGCATGCCTTCTATCTTGATCCGTCTCTGGGCATAATCGTACCCCTCACATTGTAAAAATCTGTTGGCTTGCAATATTTGACTCATATAGCTAATTTCTTTTATAGAAATAGTGTATCTATTGTATGAATTTGAATGTTTCAGTTGTGACCATTTGTTCGAAATTGCCAAAAAACAATAATTTTGGCTTATTTTTAGTTGATTGTCAAACTTAATCTCTAGTACATAGTAAAGCTGTAGGCTGGCGATCAAGATGGTCCCATGCACCATCCTCATTTTAAAGTGTTCCAAACAGAGACACTGACGTGAATTGTGCCATCTAAATTATGGCGCAATCTATGGTTTCTGGTATCTCCAAGCAGGGCCTTAAGAGTTCTTTTAAGAGAGAATCCTAGTGGTGTTTAGTTTGGAATGAGACCGAAATTTACTTTAAAAATAAAACGGAAACTATTTTCCCTTCGAAAAAGCCTGCATTTTACAATGTATCATGCTCTCTCAATATGTACTCCGAAAAAGTTTGCATTTTAGAACGTGTGTGTATATATATATATATATATATATATATATATATATATATATATATATATATATATATATATATATTACTAATCTTTCCCTTTTGACACTGTACATCAACATATGAGCTTTAAAGAAACTGTTATCCTAACTTAAGCAGTATTCTTTTTATAGGTCTCATGAAGCATATTTTTTTTTGCAGGACTATGTTGCTACAAGATGGTATAAAGCTCTGGAGCTCTGTGGATCATTTTTCTTTATGGATCATTTTTTATATATTCTTTTTTCAATTTTAAGCTCCTAATGTAATTATATAAAACGTCTTATGCAAGTTGCTCTTATGCACACCTTTTTTTTCTTGAACACACATGCAAACTTTGAGTATCATCTTATTATGAAATTTGTTTATGTGATTGAGTTTATTTTTATGGTAGGAAAATTCGTGGTATGGGAGCTGGGGGCAAGCTGAAAACACACAAGACCTATATCAGAAGTGGGCGGACAAATCATAAAAAAAAGTCATCTCGACAACGAGTTGAATTAAAGGTGCTCAATCATAGGTGTCAAGCAATGAGACATTAAAATTTTATATCATTGGATTTATTGGCAACCCGAATCTTGTTCGAATAGGGCACTGTTGAATGTATTTATAGGATGCTATTGAATATATTAATATAATATCTTTGAATATTTTAATGAGATGATGTTAAATGTATTAATACAATATTATAGAATAATTTTATTTTTAACTTATTATTTTTTTATTTAGTTGAATGGATTATAAATTTTTTCTCTCGTAGAGTGGTATGTGGTTGATGCAATATTTGTAATAGGTAAATGACTCTAATTACAATAAAAAAAAAATGGAAGCTGTACATTTAAAAAAAATAAAATAAAATAAAAAAAATAACAATCCATAACAGTTGTTTTCATATACCACTGATTTAGGCCGTGGTTTCGGAATAAAAATAAGAACCTTTTTCCCATTAGGAGCAATGGCTCAACATTGTTGTTATTTTACAATAGTCATAAACAACGGTCCATAACCATTATTTCTTGAAGGAAATTAATAACGGCTCGTGGCATTGTTTACACATACCACTGATTTAGACTGTGGTTTCTGAAGAAAAATAATAACCATTTTTTCTGTTAAAACAATGACTTAAAAATGTTATTATTTTGCAGCAGACATGGACCGTGGTTTATCTGATAAATTAACAACGATTTTGGGTCGTTGTTTATGAAAATCACTACTCTATAAACAACGGCCCTTACAACGGCTCAAAATCGTTGTTTATGACATTTACAACGATTTTGGGCCGTTGTTTTTTGTTGATTTTCACGTAGTGTTAGTGTCTCCTTACGTCGGGACACTATCGTATCATATTGTCCTTAAGACCCGTCTTGGCTGCAGACGTTGTACCCTTACGGTGGCATGTAAGGTATGCCACGTGAAGAATTTTAATTTCATATTCAGCTGACTTCACAGCGTGTCTTAACGTATCATAACATTATTTGGTTCTGGGCTTAGGTCTCCGCCCCGATATCATATTTGTGTGAGTTTAAGTCTCTACTTTCTTAATATCTCGTAGCTTAACATATTCATATTCCATCTTTTCTTAAACTTAATTGAAATGGGTCACAGTGCAATAGGCTTCACAAATCACGCTTTCCAAGGGATGAGTTTTGTAATAATCTGGATGTATTTCGTGTAGCAGCCCATACTCCCATAGAGGTGTTACATTCGTACATGGATGCCTATATTTCAAGTTCCACGTGATCGTGAAGGAATCCTCACAGTGGTGAAGGCTTAAAAGTCATGTGCTGTATCTTATTTATTTTTCTTAACATATATATGCCTTAACATACTTCTAAGTGATGAATGTCACATAATAAAAATGAAGCATATAATAAAAAAATATCTAACTATAAGAGAACTAATATTACTCGTAATTTTGACGTCTCGCTCATTATTAAGAGAGAGAAAAAAGCGACCTACAATGAAGGCACGTGAGTACTATAATATGTATCATAAGGTAACGTTAGACTAGTCTCATCAGATAGATCCTGTCGATCTGATGAAGATCGATGGATCATTTACGTGATTCAGATAAGATTTACTCTCGATATGACTCAATCACTTATAAACCATCAAATATTCAATACACGTATATTAAGGTGAACGTGATCGAGTTTAGAATAATTTAATCCAACCGATGTCATCGGCGTAATGGATGTTTTGATACCATATGATTACCACTATTGGTTTGATCATTTAGACTATTAACTGAATGGTCCAAAATTTTGATCAAGAACGTATTATCGTATGATCGTCGAGTAGTGTACACAATCTTGGCGTGATTTTAAGATCTATCTAAAAGATTCTCCTAATCTTAAAATGTGGGTTTCCATTCGGACCCCTCACTAGTTTGATTGTTTTCGAGGTCGGGTAGGGAGTTAAACTTGCCCCTTGACGTTGGGTGTCTAAGTATGCAAAGCCCTTCATCGTTTTTTTTTGGGAAACTTGTAAAGCCGCCTAATTCGGCTAGATCTGTTTTCAGACAATCTATCTGTCGAATGAGAAGAGATTCAAAATTTATGGGGGATCCTTCTTGGTGTCTCCTGTCCCAGTTCGGCCTAAAACTTGAGATATAAAATGGTCAAATAAGACCCTAGACTAAGGTGCTATAGGTGTTGCTTAATTCTAAGTGTGCATGATTTATTTGTGTTTTGAAAACAGATTTACAAATGATGAATTATACTGAATTTGGAAAACTAAAAAGAATAAAGAAATATCAGCACAGAGAGAAGTAAATTAGCCTACAAGATCAGGGCCAATTGTAGCAAGTTTTGAATGTAAGTGAGTAAAAGATCGTCCACAGGAAATTGATTTAAAATTTAAGATAAACCTCCAGATCTGAGCTACCAGATCTGGCCTCTTATCCTATCTACAAAGCACATAAGATTAGAGGTTGAATTTGTCACATTAACTAAATGATAAAAGTAACAATTAAACTAAATGATCTAGATCTGAGTTGGGGAGATTTTGATGTAAATTAATAAGAATGGAGAAATAATATCTAACTTTGATTTGGTTCTTGAAACAAAATGAGAATAAATGTAGATCAAATGAGAGATGATCCAATCTTCATCTAGCTACAAGCACAGATGCAAGAGAAAGTAATCTAACTCAAAGATTAGAGTTAAACTTATGGCTATGGTATGTCCACTTCAATGGCCACAGACCATCCAATAGTCTTTAATCTGAACCCTCAATTCAGAATAAGAAACACCACTACAAATGCTGTGAAAGATTAGGTTACAAACTCTAATTCCCACAGGGATAATGAATCAAGGGAAATTGCTTGAAAAATAGTAAATCTAAAGGAGTCTAGTGCAATAAAGAGATCATAGGGAACCCTCAACACGAATCCAATTGAGAACGTACGGTTCACAGCAACCTTTTCAAATTCACCATTTTAAAAGCTCTCGGATTTGTAGTCTTGAATACAATTCTCTTTGAATTACAAAAGTATCTCACTCTCAATTGCAAGTAAAAGTTAGGCTATTACTAGAGTTTCGCATAAGCTATCTGAATTGGAAATGGAGCAATGTAAATGAAACTCAAAACTGGATACCCAAATTGGGCAAATGGTTCATCTATTTATAGTTTCCTGTGTCTAGCTTTTATGTGTATCGACCAATCAGAATTGCTTAGATCTGTATCAACCAATGGTAGTCGAGCATGAGGATCCAGATCTGTTTTGGCCAATCAGAATTGCTTGATTTGGTTCAGCCAATCAGATGACAAAAGCATCAATTCTGTTATGTAATTCGAAAATCTGTTATAGTTTCCCGCCAAGTGATTTCTTCTCTGGGTGTTCACATGGGGTGGAATATGCCTTTGGTTCGTGCTCAGATTCTTTTGGAATGTTCCTGATTTTTAACTGCATTGGGGCGCGTGTAAAAGATTACTGAATTACCCTTGCAGATGCTAGGAATCTTTAAAATATCATTTCGCATAGTCTGGAGAACTTTTCACAGAGTTCTGTGACTTCTGAAGCTCTTTTCGCACAGTTCTGATGTTGTTCGCTAGGAGTTCTCTTCTTTTCGAAAAGGTCAGAAATCTTTTCGAAGAGTTCAGATGTTTTTCGAAAGCTAAGCCTGGAGCTTTTGGTTCTTTTCGAAAAGTTCAGATTCTTTTCGAAAAGTTCTCTGTGCTGCTTTCTTCTATTCGAATTGCTCCACACTTCTTTTCTAGGTTGAGACCAGGTCTTTGCCTCTTCAGTTCAGGCATTTTGACAGCTAGTGAGGTTGTCTCTTCTCCTTCTTCCTCCGGATCAACAGGGATCTTTATCTTTTTAGCACATTTAGGCTACTTTCAAGGTTAAGTCTGCCTTTATTGTTAGCTATAAAAAACACACTTAGACCACTTATTTAGTTCTCTCAAAGATCTATCAAGACCCAGGTTAAGGGGTGGAAAATGATATTTTCCAGTTCTCAACAATAGGCATAAAGTACAAGAATTTATGTGGCTATGTGCATCACTTTAGGTGGTGCAAAGACCGAGGTTCGTTTATTTTAATCAAAATCAGACCATCGATTTAACAGATAACCAAATGATCTTTATTTAGAACCACGAGCTTCGACTCATATGTCTGTGGCTTGCTTAATTTAATGGGTCAAATTGGACCCTTTGGCCATTGTATGTGCTAATTTTTAAAATAAGTGCAGGAAATATTTTAAGTGTAAAATCAATATATTGACAGATTTTTGGAGTACTAAAGTTTGTGAAAATAACGACTAGCAGATCAATGTGAGTCATTAGATGTAAAAAAGCATCAAATTTTATGGGGAGTCCACGTTTTGACCGAGGTTAGAAACTAATCGGATCATCGAGATTGAAACGGTCAAACAATGACCTCCACATCGAGTGTGCAACAAAACAAAATAGGGCAGCAACCCATCATTGACATGGGGCTTTCTTTGTGCTCAATTTATAGTCCTTGAGATCTATTTGCCGGCACACTTGTGTGCCATATAGAAGGGTATAGTATCCTCTGATTCTCGGTCGATGGGTTCAATCATGGGGTCAACCCTTTGACCATAACCATCTTGTGAATCCACACAAGACATAAGAATAGGAAATTGCAATGTTCATAAATTCATCATAAGTTCAGCATATAAAAAGTGTAAAAGCGTAAATTTGGATGGATAGAAGGGCACCCACCTCGATTGTTGCGTGTTCGTGAAGGCTTGGATGGCCGCGCTGGGTCCGATGCGCAGAATCGCCCCCGCTTCTATAAATCTATTGTGGTGCATTTCTATAGCAAGGCAGCTTTGCAGTCCTTGAATTTAGGTATCATGAAGGGCGTTGGATGTTAGTGACACGGGGATAGTGGTGCTCAAATTATGCTGGATAGCTGCGCTTTATGAGGAATGCAAGGAGTAGCCTTGAGTTGATGAAGATGATGATGTGGGTAGCAGTTTTGAGGGCTGTTGTAATGGAGACAATAGGGAAGATGAGTTAGCAGCCTGTGTGAGGCCTTCTTTGGTGATAGGGGATGAGGGAGTGTATGCAATCTGAGAAACGATTTGATCCGTTGGCAGAGCTTTAAGGTTTTAAGGAGGTGAAGTGTATCTTGAAGGCTGTTGAAGAAGTAGTATGTGAAGGCGGCTACTTGATAACCATAGTAGGCGAAGGCAAAGAGAAGGTTGTGATTTTCGTAGGATTGAGGAAGTGGTAGCGAGACAAGGGGTTGGAGACCTTAGCCCATGTGGATATATAGGAGTTGTGAGAACGTGCGTTGGGCAAGTCAATTGATAAAGAGGGAAAGAGTCCACAAGGCTAGGGCTCTATTACCTTCCAAAGGTGTGGCCAACGTTTTGGGAAAATCAAGCCCTTGATTGAAGATCACCAACTATTTTAGGGAGAGAAGGTGGGCAAGTTTCCTTTGGCTGCTGACTTCATGGGATTCGGTACCAACTTTGGCACTCCATTCACATTCAAATTACTATTGTTTTTTATTTAGAGATGGTTGGACTACCTCACATGTTGGGCACATACACCAAATATGAGTAAAGGTGCCCTAAGCACACAAACCACAATCACCTATGCTAGTGGGGCACCACTCATGCGCATGCATATAGATACCAATTCTTTATTTATTATTATTATTTTTTACATACCGAGGGCTCGATTGTAAAAATTGGGTCGAGCCGAGCATGAGTGCACCTTCCTTACAAAAGGGGTTGGTCTAAGGCCCATTTTGCATAGGTCAAAGGTTTAACTAAAGTCAAATTGGTCAGAACCATCATATCATCATCAAAAGTCATTGATTCTACGTTATCGAAAATCCGAGTCATTACCGAAGGACTCACAACATATTAGTTAGAACATCTAATCCATGCAATCTAAAATGATTGCCTCAAAGATCTGAACCATCTTATTAAAGCAATTTAAAATACACGGTTGCACAAATTTGTTTAACACTTGAAATTAAAATGCACCAGTAGACGAATTGTTTCAATCTTATGATAAGCATATTGTTTGGCTGAAACGTCTGTCAGTCTCAGGCTGCTAGTTAAACAACTTATATTGATCAAACATATAAGGTATTTTAGCCATATACATATTTTTTTTATTTTTAAAATTATTTTAGTATTAATATTATATAGAAAGTTGAACAAGAGCCTCGGAAAGACCGATAAAAACTCAAGCCATTGCCACAAGCATTGCTACATGGAAAACAGGGCTTCCCGTTGAAAATCAGAGTAGGTACTTGGGTACAACATAGGACACTCTAGCACAATGGGAAAACTTACGTAATAGCATGTCCGGAGAAGAAAACCTCCGAAAAAGAAATAGTTCATATCACTACAAAAAATAAGACTATTAGCGGCAGTTATAAACTGCCACTATTAACAAAAAAGCAGCCGCTAATAGTCTTAATAGCAGCAGTCTTTGACGACAAAAAACTGCCATTAATAGTTTTATTTTTTGTAGTGTGTACTTTTTTTTTAGAGGGAAAAGTCTTCATCATTAAATAATTTTTAGTCAGGTGTTCATCACTAATTTCAGATAGTGAGAGTTCATCCCTAGAAAATCACAATTTTAACTAGATCTATTGTGGAGGTTAATTATGTGAAAACCACTAGTAAAATTAACTTTTTTGGCTAAGAACAACGGATAAAAGGATGATGATAACATCCACGTTTTTTGTAGTAGGTTTTTATTTGTAATTTAATCTTTTTTTGGCCAACAAAAGTAGATTCAAAAGTATCCTCCTTATTAAAATATGATCATGGTTTTAATTACGGGCCGATTCCAATATATATCGGCCAATAATTATCGGATTGTTGACTGGCTGATCTGATATGCCTTGTTAATATGACCAAGCATATAGAATCGGTCCATATTTAGCAGAAAATCGGAGATATCGGGACAAATCCACTGGATATCGGATCATATTGGAGATGCGTATATGAGATTGCGTAGTTTCTAAGCAACGCGGCAGGACTCAGCAAGAAGAGTCAGCACAAGATTCTTCATTCTCATCATGGGATTCATGTGCTCCATGGTTGACTACTTTGAATCAGTACATGAAAATCTATTTTCACCCGAATCTGTCAAACCCAATTACAAAGCATTGGAAAGAGATAGAAGCTGCTTGGCTTCGAAACGACGCACGGTGAAAATGGAAGGATTCCCGATCCGAGCTACATAAGGAGAGAATGTTGTCCCGAATTAAAGTGTCTTCTCTGAATTGACTGCCATTTCAGCTTACCAAACATTTGAAGTAATAGAAAAGTGAATGTGGGATCAAAGCCATCGTTTTGACCCACCAAATAATAAAGTACCCCAGTCTTCCATTAGACCAGTAATGTTACTGTGCAAGCAAACAGAGACCCCGAAGGCTCTAAATATTTTCATCCAGATTGGCCAAATCTTATCGCAATGGAGAAATAAATGATCTGAATCCTCATCATCGCAAAAGAAACACTTATGTTCGATGCCCATGCGTCTGTGATTTAAGTGGGAAATGGTGGCTATCCTTTTCCAGCGGACCGACCATAAAAAGAAAGCGATTTTAAGAGGAATCTTGAGCACCTAAATGGAGCACCATTCAACTTTATCGAGATTTGCCACCAAGGAGTTATAAGCCGTTTTAACTGAGAAGGTTTTATTGCCGTTATTGGCCTAAATACGTCGCTCAGATAGATACATCCTACGACTAGTTTTGCCTAGGATGACAGGGAGGGCGCAGAATTCCGTGATCTCTATATCCTAGTCTTCTTTGAAACTGACATTCCACTAGCTGTTGGAATTTGGAGAGAAGATCTCTGAAACAAAAGCTTTCGGGTTGGCGGCTACTTCATAAAGATTAGGAAACAAAAATTAGAGAAGTTAATTTGTCCATATTGTTCCACTTGTCCAACCAGAACCGGATTTGGTCTCCATTGCCGATAGAGTAGGATATATTATTGATGAATTAGTCTCTGACGGAGATGATACCCTTCCACTACCACGAAGAGTTTTGATACTTTGTTCTTATCTCCCAACTATTGCTGCTCATCTGATATTTGTTGACGATAACATTTCTTATTAATTGGTGATTTTTTTTTATGAGTGAAAAGCTTTTGCGTTCCAATCTTTTATGACTACCAACCCTAAATTGAGGTATAGACCTCCACATCTCCCTTAAGGACAACACGTGAATAAACCTTTGCTTCCGTATAAATTGATTTTTGATAAATTTCTAATAAATCTCAGCACTACAAAAATCAAGACTATTAGCGGCAGCAAAAAACTGTGCTATTAATAAAAAACTGCCACTAATACCCTTGTCGCCAATAGTCTTTAATAGTTTTTTGTTAATAGCGATAATTTTTTGCTCTAAAAAATTGCAGCTAATTACACTACAAAAAACAAGACTATTAGCGGCAGCAAAAAACTGTGCTATTAATAAAAAACTGCCACTAATACCCTTGTCGCCAATAGTCTTTAATAGTTTTTTGTTAATAGCGATAATTTTTTGCTCTAAAAAATTGCAGCTAATTACACTACAAAAAACAAGACTATTAGCGGCAGACAAAAACTGCCGCTATTAACAAAAAATTGTCTCTAATACCCTTGCCGCTAATAATCTTAATAGGTTTTTTATTAATAGCGGCAGTTTTTTGGAGCAAAAAACTGCCGCTAACAGTCTTATTTTTTGTAGTGTAATAATCTATTTTTTTGTAATGTCTGCTACTTCTTTATAAGTCAACTTAAAAAAATTTCGCTGCTACTTTTTTACACATGTACATGCAAGGCATCAAAAGCGGTATCGGTATCGAGTATCGGTCTTGGGAAGACCGATACGACTCAGTCGATATGTATCGGTCGATACCGATACATATCGGCCTATTATTTTTATTTTTTTAAAAAACCACAAAGTCTCGATCGAAACCGACCAAGACGTATCTGCCAATACCTGATATGGTATTGGATACCCGATATGAGATACCGATACGCATCGGATCGATACGTATCTGTTTGGCCAAACGATACGTATTGCCGATATGTATCGGTATCGACTGATTTTTTAAACCATGTGTATACGTTAGCTAAATTTCACTACAAAATCTGGGCCTTTTTGCTACGCCCCTTTTGCCACAACCCTCTTAAAGACGCCACTAAAAGCCCAAAATCCCGAAATCCTTTAAAAGCCTAAGGTCTCCTCTCACTCTCTAAATGGCTAGACTAGATATGTTTCTCTCTCTCTCTTTGAAATCCCGAAATCTCTTCGTGCTAGACATCTCTCTCTCGCGCGATTTCTCCTGCTGAAACTCCATTTCCATCTAAACTTTTTAAAACAACATCTCCATCTAATGGATCACTCGAATGGGGTTTAGTTCTGACCAACCATAGCTAATCGTGTCATCTTCATCTCTATTTCTGGATCTGCAAAAGTGAATCACCAAGGTTAGGGTTTCAATTTTTTTCATTTTGATTGCTTTGTACTGCTGGTGTTTGTCGAGCACCAACTATTTTGCACCAATCGAGCGTCGAAGATTGGCTATGGCCTTGTCTATATATTGCACCATCCCTTGTAATCACCAATCATCAGAGATTGGCTTCTCTCTGGATTTTCTTAGATTGGCGATCGAGCTCCAAATTCTTTTGGATACTCAATCGAATCTCACGTTTTGTTTAGATCTATAAATTTTAGGATTTGCATTTGGATCGGTTGAACTTTGAAGAGATCTTGAGATATTTCGATAAAGCTGGAGACATTTCAATATTTGTTTATTGAAGTTTTAAGTTTTGTTTACTTAAACTTAGTTTTGAAGAGGAATTTTAGATTCGGTCTATATGTATTCGATAGATCTGGAGATATTTCGTTATTCGAACCCTAAATTGGGGGAACAACTCCTTTACTTCATTTTGTGTTCCCTTAGAGGCCTGATCCAGTCCGCTATGGTAAATTTTGATCTCTTGTTTTTTGGTTCTTCTGATTCGATAGATTTGTGTGTTTTTCTAATTTTTTTTTGTTTTTTTGATGGTGCGATCTTGTACAATTTCGATAAGGTTTGGTCGATTTGTGATTCTTCACAATTGTGCGATTTAGGCAAGGTGATATTTTATTTTTAATTTTTTGATATATATATATATATATATTGAGTTTGTTTCTTCAGATTGTGCAGGGGTTATTACTCATTTCTTCTTACCTTTAGCGATTTTTTTTGTTTAAATCTACGTAGGTACATTTTGATCCTCCATCAGATTCCCCTTCAGATCAAGAATGTTGTCCAGATATGCCAAGTAAACCTATAAACCTGACACTGTGTTCATCCTGTAGCTTTTAATTTTTTGTATTGGATTCTGCGCTGCCATCACCATTGAATTCAACTGATATTTTGCAATGTAACCATCATTGAAGTCATCGCATAAATCTCAAGTAGTGCTTATCATAATAAACATTGGTCTAATCTAGGGTTGGAAGTTCAGTTAACCGATTAGAAAAAAAAAAGGTCGGTTAACCGAATCGAAACCAAAATTTCAGTTTTGTGTGGGTTCAACTAAAACTGAACCGAGCCAGTTTCGATTTCAGTCGGTTTGATTTTCAGTTTTTTTTTTAAAGAAAATTCTTCTGTTTTTCAGTTTTTTTTTTCGGTTTTAGGTTCAATTTTCTCTCCCTACTGAACCAATATTCGATTTTTAGCATCCAAAATCAAATTGAACCGATCCAAAACAGGTTTCAGTTTTACAGTTTTGGATGGGTTTCAGTTCTGTTTCATTGATTTTCAATTTTTCGGGTTGTTTTTCCTCCTCTAGTCTAAACATTTATACAATAGTTATATGGGGGAGTCGATCTCTCCTAAACTGGGATATCCTTGTAAACTCTGAAGCTACATTTAAAGCTCACTCCTGCAAAGTCTTTGGATTATTGAATTTGTTCCATTCTCCATGTGAACTTCTTATACGCATGCTTGTGATAACTTGGCTTGTTATTGGTGAATCCCTTTCATATTTCAAATGCTAAACCATGTTAATATGATAATAAAATTTTCAAATGGGAGATGCAACAAAAATAAAAATCAAGCGTATCTGCCAACTTTTCGTTTGCTTATGCACACATAAGTACTAGTATCACCACATATGAGCATATTCACTGATTCCATCACATGGACTGACAACATTCTGGAGTAACTAATTAAATTCTTAGGAGTAATTTCTTACTGTACATCAATGGTGTGTATGTGAGTATTGTCTATAATACTGCTATATCCATCAGGAGAAGGAAAAAACAGTCCCAATCGACTATAAAATACTTTAGAAAAAATTCTGTAAAAATTTATAAGATGTAGCATGAGTTGATTGAGTTTGTTCTGAAATCTCGTCTAATCGAGTTGAGTTGATTGAGTTTGGGTCAACTCGTTGGTTGTTTGAACCATTTTTTTTTAACATTTGGGATTTGTTGTTTAGGTTATGTCGATTGTACGCGAAAATAATTCGACACTGCTGTTGTTTCTATCCTCATGAAAAAATAGAGCCCATTGAGATTGATTGGCATTTTATGAGAGAAATGAATGAATTATTGGGTGTTGTGTTTGCTAAAGGACTTGGCACAAGTAAGCTGTATGCTTTTTTGTATAAGAGCTTGTAGTTTAACTCATATTATTTCAGTTGTTACAATGTAGCTCTTTTGGGTTCACTGTATCTTTTCTTCTCCTCTCTCTTTTTTTTTTTTCTCTTCTTTCCATCATTTCCTTCTTTTCTTCTCCTCTCTTTTTTTCTTCTCTTCTTTCCATCATCTCCTTCTTTAGCTCAATAATGGTGTTTGTCTATGTTTATTTATAGATTCTTATATTTGTCTACTTGGTATCAGAGTCCACCCTTGGCTTGTTTTTTTTTTAAATCCTTATCTTCTCGAGTCAACCACTATGTTGTCATCTTCATCCTCTCCTTGAAGCTCAACAATAGTATATTTTCCCAGCAACAGTGTCCAACATCTTCATCAACTTGACCCTTGTCTAAGCCTAGATGTACTCAACCGAAACCAGCCCTTGCAGCATCGAGCATGGCTGTGGGCTTTTTTTTAAAAAAAAAAGCTTTTTTTATTAAGATAATTTTTAGGGTTTAGGGTTATTTATAAAAATAGGTTTTTTTACTCAACCCAACCCACATGTTTTATGGAGTTTAGAAGATAAGTAGTAAAACTCGGGTTTAAGTTTTTTAAATCAACCCAATCACCAACGCATACACTACATGGTACCTGGGATCATGGTCTAGATTGAATTTTGGACAAAATATAATATTAAAAATCATCTCCACCATGTGATTAAGATTTTGTAAGTGCCAAACAAACAAGGGCTAAAATAAATTTTGACAGTCATATGGTAGCTGTTCAATTTTTTACACATTTAAGCTTTTAATCACATGATAAAGATAATTTTTAGGTAATCTTAGGACTGAATCAAATCTAGAGTATCACCCTATGCATCATATGGTAAATATTTCATGACCTTGTTGTAATATACTACCAGTACTGTTGTCATCTACTATCAGCTCACTTTTAACTCATACTTATGTACTAATAAACTATTCTACCATTTCAAATTGTCCTTGATGGCATTAGGTTTGCATATTAGCAACTGTTACATACTTACTGTGATGACCCTTACTTGACCCAATATAATATTATTTAATTTTGGGCTTAAGGCCCTGCCCCAATTTTGTTTACATGAGTTTAAGTTCCCATACAAAATTGATGCCGTCATTTTCTTCTTTCTTTCTTTCAATGCTTCTTAGATTTTGTGATATATTGATGTATGCTATGTTATATATATAATTCAATTTGAATTTATTTAGGCATTTTACGATGCGAGTTCTATGTAACTTCTATGATATATTTATATTATATTAATTAGAGTAATATATATTTGTATTATAATCATCTGATGCTTATCATCATCTATTTTTTTTAATGGTAATGATCTTCACCTTGTTGGTTGCAAGACTTATCTTGTGATCGTTTTTCTGTTTTATTATCTCTATTTGTATTAAAATCATCTCATAAATTTTTTTGAGGTGGTCAAAATATTTAACGAGGAAGTTGGAACTTCTTGATTTAATATTTCACACGATGGATAAGAGTTGGATGTGGAAGACTAGGTATACCCATAATTTAAAGTTCAAGTATTTTTAGTATGAACAATTTAATGTTGATGCTTTGATTAGGTAAGCAAAATATTTTATTCTCATTGATGTAATAGGGTTTCTAAAGAATACTGTGAAGGTGTGAAAGGATTCATCGAGCAAGCAGTAGCCCGTGGAGCAACTTTTAATGGGTTGTTGAAGTGTCCACGTGTTAAGTACTACAATACACTATACCAAAATAGGAAGACAATAACTGACCATATGATTTGCAATGGAATAGACCAAAATTACCATATATGGTGTTTTCATGGAGAGGAATTACCTCAAGAAAATTCTGTAAGGGATAGCATGGTAGACAGTGCACCTGATGAAGACGATGAGGGTGACGATATGACGACTATGTTGCATGATGCATTCGATATTCCAACCACAGAAGAAGTGTTAGACGGTTTGGCACAAGGAACAAATGATCTACCTGATACTAGTACTGCCAAGTTCTATAAATTGGTACATGATGTCGAGCAAGATTTATACCCAGGTTGTAAAAAACACACAATGTTATCATTCATTGTTAAGCAATGGCATATCAAATGCTTAGGTGGATGGAGTAACAAGTCTTTAACTATGTTGCTTGACTTGCTGAGGGAGGTATTACCCAAGGGGTCGACGTTGCCAGATACTTTTTTGCAAACAAAGAAAATGATTTCACACTTGGGGTTAAATTTTAATAAAATTGATGCATGTCCAAATGATTGTATTTTATATTGGAAAGAATCCGCAGATAAACAATCATGTGAAGCTTGTGGCACCACGATGAAAGTCGATAGATGATCATCAAGAAGATAATAAAAGGAAAAGCCCGGCAAAGATTCTGCGATACTTCCCTCTAAAGCCACAATTACAAAGGTTGTACATGTCGTCAAAAATAGCATCCGATATAAGATGGCATGATGAAGGTCTTACAAAAGATGAGATGCTACGACACCCTGTAGATTCTCCAGCATGGAAACATTTTAACCTCACGAACCAAAGTTTACATCAGACCCTCATAATATTAGACTTGGGTTAACAAGCGACGGCTTCAATCCATTCCGAGCAATGAGTATTGCACACAACACATGGCTTGTGATATTAATTCCATACAACTTGCCACCATGGTTGTGCATGAAACAACCAAATATGATATTGTCGTTGATTATACCTGGTCCAGCTGGCCCTGAAAATAACATAGACGTATACTTGACGCCTTTGATTGAAGAATTGAAAGAATTGTGGGAATTCGGATTAAATACCTATGATGCCTTGAAGAATGAAGGATTTCAATTGCATGCGTCCTTACTTTGGACTATAAGGGACTTTCTGAGATATGCAATGTTGTCGGGATGGAGCACGAAAGGAAAATTGGCTTGTCCATCATGCCATAAGAACACATGTAGCCTATACATGTCTAATGGTAGAAAAAATTGTTATATGGGTCATCGCCGGTACTTACCTTCAGATCATAGATTTTTAAAACAAAACTATACTTTTGATGATGCTGTAGAGTTCAGACCGGCTCCAATTTCATTGTGTTGATCTAATGTGTTGAGTCAGTTACAAAACTTTAAGCATTTTTTTGGGAAGCAACTCGGGGGAAAAAGACCAATATGCACGGAGAATGACAACATGCCATACAACTGGAGGAAGAAGAGTAATTTTTTTGAACTATCATATTAGAAGCACAATTTACTCAGACACAATTTGGATGTAATGTATATCGAAAAAAATGTGTATGATAATATTCTTAGCACTTTGTTAAATATTGAAGGAAAAACAAAGGATAATATAACAGCACGTATTGACTTGGTACACATGAAGGTGAGACGCGAACTTCACCCACAATAGCATGCAGATACAAAATGAGCTTATCTACCATCTGCATGCTACTGCTTGGACAAACATGAGAAAGAGATATGTTGTAGTGTCATAAAGAGTTTAAAAATTTCTGATGGTTACTCCTCTAACATTGGAAGTCGTGTCAATATAAAGGAGCGGAAAATATATGAACTCAAAAGTCATGATTCACATATCATATTGCAACAATTTTTGCCATTGGCTATTTGAAAGACATTGCCAAAGAATGTAAGCTCGACATTTGGTAGAATTGAGTAATTACTTTCGTGAATTATGCTCTAAACTTTGCAGAGTTAAGGATTTGAAATGTCTTGAGGAGTGCATTGCAGTGGTGCTTCGTCATTTAGAGCAGATTTTTTTGCCCGCATTTTTTGACATTATGGTACACTTGCCCATACACCTGGCATCAGAAGCACTATTGCGTGGACCTGTCCAATATTGATAGATGTATCCAATCGAAAGGTATGTCCTATAATATATTAGCTTAAATCAAAATGGTACAAGTGATGCAAAAATTTATTGGTTGCAGCAAAAGATCCAGCACGCCATTGAAGAACTGGAGGGTTTACAGGATCCTGCTTCCAAGAATGATGTGCTATCTCACATTTTGGGGAATGAAAAACCAGGCCATGTCCAAGGCTATGGATTTGGCATGACCCCAACTAGGTTGTGGGGATCATCGTCTATCCATGGCGGACCCTCTGCTAGTGAATTCATGGAAGTTCAAGGGAAGTTGAAGGAACTTGAGGAGAAAATGAAGGAGAAAGATGTAGAGATGGTGCGACAAGATGCGGAGATTGCAGAACTTAGGAGGATGATACAGGCTTCAAATTCAGGCATGTATATCTTAGATTCCTTAATATTCTATTAACCAAATTGAATTAAGGACCACAAACAATGATCTATTAACCAGTTGATTCATGGAAGGGCCAATCTAATTTATTTTTATTTGTTGAATTTGTAGGTTTGCGAGAATAATAAATGGACGTAATAAACAATTTACTATGGATTGGTATTTTCTCATTAATTATATATGTCTTTCTGACAATGATACTGATAAGATCTCTAATCCTAATTTTCTATTTAATGTTGGATTCTTGCAGACAATTGAAAGTTTTGGTCGTGCCTTTTCTGGAAAGGGCAATGCAAGCACCTACTGCTAGTGTGGTATGACATATCTTTTAGTGTTGTCCATTTATTAGATCTAACATATATAATATGATATATAGATCTAAATTTAAATTACAATTTGGGGTAGCCTAAATTTAAGGGTAAGCAATAGAAATAAAAAGAACAACATGCATGCAACAAGATCAGGTAGTTAAAAGTAAATTTTAGGATGGCATTGCAGTGGTAATATTGTCTTTTTCTAACTCTAGTTATTTCTTCTGCTTTAACCTCGGGGTTCTAGATGTCAGTTGGAATAGTTAGCACATGCTTCTATTGTTAGGGAATCATGTAAACATCAATATGGTAAATTGGGGTTTCATAATACTAGCGTGCATTGTTGCATTATTGGAAGCTCTAACATCATCTTGTGTGCCCGTCCCATCCAATGTTTTAAAAGCTGTTGGGGGTGTAAGCTTGAGGCACACGGTGAGATGCAGCCTCCATGTGGTCTACACCTTTAAAGGTTTTTAGTTTTAAGTATTTATGTTATTTGTTTATCTGTTTCAACCACATGTTGCCAGGTCATTTTCATATAATTTAGTTTACACCGTGAAATTGCCATAAGTGGATTTCAGATGGTTTAGAGGTCACCAGGAAAAAATATCCACATGGTCGCAGGTTCGAACCCAGCTTACTTATCATATATATATGAATCTACTCTGAATCGGTCGATCAACTACGACCCGTACAGATGTAGCGAGAAGGAATTTTCAACAAATTCAGGCAGATGTTGATAATGATTAAATGAACCAGGGGTTGGCCACACGTGGGAACGAAGCTTCTCTTGAGCTGCGTAAGGAACTGTAAATTGAAGACAAGTTTAGGCGTCAAAAAGCTCATGTTCAATGGCTTAATAGCGGTGATAAAAACTCCAAATTTTTCTATGCTTCTATTGTCTCTCGTATTGCAAAAAATAGTATCTTCGAGTTGCTGGTTCCTTTTGGCGTAAGCATTATGGATGAGAGAGATTGGGATTCAGGCGATCCAATACTTCAAACAAATCTTTTCTTCCTCCGGGAGTCAAGACATCCCTCAACTCCCCTTTAAGAGGAAGCTTAGTCCCTCTCAGGCTAGGACCCTCTATTGTCTCAGCAGAGGAAATTAAGCGTATTGTTTTTAATTCTCCTCGAAATAAGGCTCCTGGACCTGATAGCTTCTCGACAGAGTTCTTTCAAGGTCATTGGGACATCATTGGCTGCGACCTCATCAAGGTCGTAAGTACTTTTTTTAGCAAGAATAAGCTTCCTGATTCAGTTAATGCTACTTTCATCAAATTGATTCCCAAGTAGAATGGAGCTATTACGCTCGATAAATTTCGGCCGATTTCTTTGTGCAACTTTTTATATAAAGTGATCACAAAAATTTTGTCTGAAAGACTTGCTTTGGTATTGCCTTCCTTTATCAGTCAGAATCAGTCTGCTTTCATTAAAGGTAGAAAAATCACAGAAAACATACTATTGGCGCATGAACTTGGCAAAAAATTTCACCTTCTATCTGGACTGAAAGCCTTCTGTGCAAAGATTGATCTTTAAAAGGCTTATGACAAAGTTAGATGGAATTTTGTTCTTAACATCCTCCATTAACTTGGCTTTGACCCTATGTGGGTTAACTGGATCAAGTTGTGCATTACTTCACCAAAGTTTTCTGTATTGATTAATGGCTCGCCTCGTGGGTTTTTTCCTAGTCGTTGTGGTCTTAGACAGGGGGATTCTCTTTCGCCATTATTATTGACCATTGTTATGGAGGCACTCATCTGTACCATTGATGAAAGCGTCATTGCCGGAAAGTTGAAGCCTCATAAAATCAAAGATGCCCCAGAAGTTTCTCAATTGATCTTTGCCGATGACCTTCTTATCTTTTTCCAAGATAAGCCTTCCTCTGCTGTCGGATTAAGGGATATTCTGGACAAGTTTTACTTGTTCTCAGGTCTCAAAGTCAATGAAGCAAAAAGTACTTTAATATTCAACTCAAGTTACAATGACAAAGCTAGGGTTTTTTCAAATCTGAAGTTTAAAGAGGGATCGCTTCCCTTGCGGTATCTCGAAGTTCCCCTTTTCTCTACGCGGATGTCGTATAGCCTTTGCACCCCTCTCATTGATACAATCCGAAATCACCTGCATGAATGGAAAAGTAGCTTATTGTCTTATGTCGGTCGCCTTTAACATATCAAAACGGTCCTCAACAGCTACCAGATTTATTGGTTTGGGGTCATCTTTGTTCCTCGGAGAGTCATAAAGGAGATCGAAGGTCTCTTTGCTAGATTCCTTTGGAGAGGCCCAACTCTTGCTCAATCGGCTCACCATATTAGTTGGAAGCGGCTATGTAAATTGATTAAAGAAGGTGGATTGGGGCTTCGACATCTCCTTGATTGGAATGATGCTGACTTCGCAAAACTCTTTTGGAACCTTGTTTCGGCGAATTCTTTATGGAAGAAGTGGTGCACCAATAGATATGTTACTCTGAATGACATATGGACATGCAATTTGCCGAATAGCTCATCTTGGGCTTAGAGAGGAATCATGCGAGTCAGGGATACGATTAGATCTCATATCCACATTATTGTTGGCACCAGATCTAATACTAGTTTCTGAAAAGACCCATGGCTGGAGGAAGGCTCTCTTATCCGTATTTATGGGACTAGATTAATGTTACAATCAGGCATCAATGAAGGTATTACGGTTGCTGAAATGATACGAGATGGTCAATAGAATCATCCGGAGGCGAGTACCCTTCACATGAATGAGGCTTGGGAAACGGTTAGAGCGCATGAGATCCCCTCAAATCTCTTTGATGATGAAATAATTTGGGATTTGACTCCTGATGGAAAATTCTCTATTTCCTCTGCGTGAAATATCATGTGACCTCATTGCCCAACTGTCATTTGGGCGAACCAGATATGGCATTTGAACCGAATTCCTAAGCACGCCTTCTGTGCTTGGCTGGCCATAAACCACAAATTGCAGACCATTAACAATCTTATGAAGAGAGGCATTCAAATCGCATCAAGATGTGTTCTTTGCTGGACAGCCCAGGAAACCCATGATCATGTTTTCTTCTGTTGCCCATTTTCTAGATGGGTGTGGAGATCAATCCTTGCTCGACTCCAATTTTCTTACAGTGGTAAGAACCGCCTCGAGGATGAGATGCTCTTCGTTATTAAAATTTCGAAAGGAAAATCTTGAAGATCAGCTATGCTTCTCATAGCATTTTTTGCGATCATATGACATCTATGGCATGAACGTAATCAAAGAATTTTTGAAGACAAGACTACTTACAAAAGGTTGATCCTTAGAAAGGTAGTTGAAGATATCTCCATCAAAATCAATTATGTTGCCTTTAGTGTTCACCCTGATTGCTTTGATGAGCTTATTCAGAAGAGTTGGAATCTCCAACCGGTTCAGAACCTTCACCCTAAGATTTGCCAGTGGAAGTCGCCGGATACTAATACAATCAAGCTGAATACGAATGCCTCTTGCCTTAACAATGACTATGCTATTGGAGGAGTTTTGAGAGACCTTAATGGTGAATTTATCACATCGTTCCATGGTCCTATTATTGCCTATGATATCACCCATGCTGAACTCATTGCTATTCTTCATGGGCTACATGTGGCCAATGATTCAGCCATCTTGTGGCTTCATGTAGAATCGGATTCTCTTGTTGCCATTTCTAGTATCACTGGATCTACCCATAGTCAATGGGAGCATCGCATAGTTATTGAGAAGATCCGAGATATGAGTCGAAAGTTTCAAGTAATCAAGTTCTCTCACGTTTGGAGGGAAACCAACCAAACTGCTGATTACCTAGCCAAGCATGAATTAAATGAAGCTTCTGTTGTCCGATGGCATGCAAACAATGCTGATTTGATTCCTTTACAATTGTTCTCTCATTTACGAGAAGATATAATTAAAATCTTCTATCATCTGTAATCTTCTCTTTCTTTTATTGAAAGGGTGAGGACCCTCCAACCTCAATTACCCAACGAAAAGATATATATATCTATATCTATATATATATATATATATATATATATATATATATATATATATATATATCCAGATTCAACAAAGAATGGAAGTGTGTGATGAATCAATAGAAAGGATGGAACCCAAGGGCAGAGCAGTTCTTATAGATGAAATATGAGCAATAAGATGATGGTAAAACCACTCCTACCAAAAATGATGCAAGATCAAAATATATACACTTGGAAACTCTGAGTTTCTGCACAAAATTCTGAACTGCTGAGGTCTTTTAGTGCTATGAATTTGCTACTATATTTCACTTCAGATTCACTGCTACTCAGAATTTTGGAACATGTTAATCTGGACCTGTGAAACAGAATAGACAACTGGTATTAATCGGACCTATAACTGATGTTATACATTATTGTACTTTATTGTTCTATATTTTCAGTCTTAATACAAAGTTAAAATTCAGATAAATATTGTTGAGGTAAAATTACGCTCTTACAAACTTTCATCGCCAATATAAAGGCACCCCTCTTTAGAACTGTTGTCATCGATCTAATACTATGGTATTGGAGGGATTGTTGACTTTGTTCTCGTATAGCAGCGACAAAATTAAAGAGGTCCTTACCTTCTTGGGCTCTCTGCTTTATTATTAGTTCCAGATGTCAGTTTTCTTATTATTTTCTGGCGACTGCGACTCGATCTGATGCCTTTATTGTATCTAGTCTTGGTTTGGCACCTCCTGGTTGGTTTAGAAAGTTGGGACCTTTTTACTTGTAAAGCTACATGATCTTATAAGAGGGTCCTGCTTTTCTTGACCAATCAGGTGCTTTCAACCATGGCTATAGTGAGTTTCTCGATATTAGCATTGTCAATATAAAATGTCATCTGTGGCTTTGGCAAGCTATCACATCTCAATCAGATTCAACACTAGTAGAATTGAGAAAGACTCATTTATGAAAGATTAGGGTGATTTTTGTATGTTATGTTTGTGCAGAACAAATTCGCCAGTGGAGAAGCAAAAGCAAGGTGCTCTGAAGCTATCAGTTGGTTGATCCTCCAAGGCTATCATAAAGGGTCATAGTTTGGAACAATATGATAAATAAGTGATGTAATATAGATACATACAAGATTATAAGCATTGTAGCTGAGATGAAAACACATTCATTAGGGAACATGTGCTAGAATGTTTTCTAGCTTGAATTCAAAATGCGTTTGATCGTTTGGGTTTTAAGTTCTGTGTTAGAATGCTAGAGCTTGTAAGGACATCCTTTTAAATGTACCACCGCAGTTTAATACCTTAGGTAAATACCGTAATTACAAGAAAAAAATGTATCATTTTTCAATGCAATCTATCACCATGATGAAGCTAATTTGATGTTGAATACATAAAGGTTAGATCATAAAAGGAACCTTGTAAGATGGTAACGAAACCAGTAAAACCTGATTCGTTGAAGCTGCATGCCAGCCATCGTTTTCAAAAAAAAAGAAAAAAAAAAAAGCAGGGTAGTGTAAAACGGTCGGTAAATGTATTTTTATCGGTGGTTTGTAACAAACCGCCGGTACAATCCTGTAACAGCTGCCACATTCTGATCCTGACAATATCGGGTATGGACTCGAGTAGGGTCAGGCTTGTGCCAAAAATGTGACACAAAGAATTGATTTAAAATTTGAATGATGATTATTAAATAGTGGAACATTAGTGGCCCAGTATTACTTATTAAGTGAAACAATGGCTCCATATATATGGAGCCCTCATTCAAGATGAAAATTTCATAATACAATTGTGAATAATGAATAGGACTGCTTAACACTGAGGGGTGTCAACCCTTTGACCCAAGACCCATTAGTGCAGATGGAGTAAAATACCAACAAAGGCCTGATGGCCTCGCCTCGGCAATAGAGGCAAGTGAAATAGGTTGCCCCGGTCACTCGAGGCAAGCACCTTGCCTCGGCCACCTGAGGCAAGCCTACAAATAAATTAACTAATATAAAGATTATATATATATATATATATATATACACACAACTTTATATATAATACCTAGCTAAAATATATGGCTCCTAAGCTAGCCCCCTCTACTTTATGTGTTAGTATAAACAGCTTTACACTAACTACCTAACATATAAACCATGTGCATGTGTTCTAGATACAAATTAAGCCTATGATGGCTTTTCCGTCTATACACTTAAGAGTCCAAATAGGCATTACATGGGAACTCAACTCAAAGGAGTTAGAAACTTTATGTGTATAGCAATGGGTATAGCAGGGAATGTATAATATAGCAGGGGTATATGCCAAACAAACTTTGGTTGTCTGTTGTGGGATACACTCAACCACCCTATACTACCTTAACAAGGAAGGAGAACCTTCCAAGCTTATAAGCTGCTTGCTTGCCATTGCATTACACGGCTGCATGAGTCATCCAGGACACTGATGCACGCAAAGTACAACCCATATGCTATAAAATTAAACGAAGCTGCTTCTTTGATCTTTTGCTCCCATCTTCAAAGAAATCCGCATAGCACCTATATGCTATCCACATAGAGACATAAAAATAAAAAAATAAAATCCCATGACTCCATGCATGTCGTCACACCTTCACTTCAATTCGAAACCGTGAATCACAACTCGATCATCTGAGTCGATCGCGAGCAATTCAATCGATGCGTTAGCTTCGACATATAGGTCACGAACTCGGCAAACCCGACACCGACCCATGCTCAGCGTCATTATACCCATAGATGCACTAAAAAGGTATGCCGTAAACAATATAAATCCAATTTTTGTGCAATATATATGTAAAATATATGATCTTTATAATCATATAAAAGGCCCAACTAAAGGCCTGAGTCAAAGAACCCAAAATGGAGCAGAAAACACCCCTGCAAGCCCAACCTGATAGGCTTGCCGTGGCAAGTGCTCAGGCTTCCCGCGGCAAGCACTGTGCTCAGACCTTTAGTCAGTATTATAATCATAACTCTTGATTCCGAACTCGGATTGGCACGATGCTTGATGCGTTAGAAAGTTAACAACGAGCCCTACAACTGTCATGAAGTAACCAAGTTCTAAATTGGACGTTTAAAGGGTAAAAAATTAGTAACAATATGCAGGAAGGTACTCAAGCTTGTCGCGGTAATAGTATACTCAGACCACTGTGTGATATTTTAATCATATCTTTTGATCTCGAACTCCGATTGACACGATTCGTGATGCGTTGGAAAGTAGGCAATGAGCCCTACAACTTTAATGAAGGAACAAAATTCTTAATCCAACATTTAAAGGGTCAAAAAGTAGTGACAAGTCGTGACAATATGCAACTGCAAAGCTTGCCGCGGCAACCTATGTTGCTTGCCGCTGCAACCCTGCATCTGACACACTTGGCGACACCTCTGTCAGGGGTTTATGCTGGGTTGACTTGTTGAGTTTGACCATGAGACTTGTATCCATAAATGGTCCATAATTGGGGTCTATTTTGACCCAATAAACCATTAAAAATACTAAACCTATGAACGACATTCCTAGGTGCCACTTGGTGCACATGACGCGTTTGCTTGAAGAGGAGCGTGCACGAGAAACTAGTTATACGTAAACCTGGTGTAAGATAGGGAATGTACTTTGATAACTTGTGTTTTAATTGCTCATTCACATCTAGATAACATATAAAATTATTTTATTCAATAAAGCTATAAGTATAAAACAGTTGCTATAATGAGATAGATTTGATGTAGGCTGTTGTAGGGACTTTTCTGAACTAAATGATATTGAGTTTTATATTCTCATCTAGTTAAGTAAACTCTTAGTAGAATCATGTATATAGAAAACATGATATCTTATTAAATTTTATTTTCTGAGGATGATAGATATTAGTAAACGAGGGAATATTTTGCATGATGGATATCAGTAACCTATTAATAGTTACCAGCTGCAATATGATATTTAATTTAGTATGGATAAGACATGCTCGAATTAAGGTTAAGAAATAGGGATGACAAGCGTGGTATATAAAGATGATTAGTGGTACCATGCCAATGTTGTTTTGATGAATTCAGCCTTAAAGTATTCAACTTTATTAAATTCAGTTTGAATAAATTATTAGTTAAGAATAAGAAGTTTAGCTTTGAATTCGTATGAACATGATAGTGTAGCTTTGATACGTTCAGCTTGGATAAGTTCAGCGTTAATCAATAATTAACTCAGTCAGTTAAGTATGCTAGTTTCATGATGTATAAATATGTAAGATCAGTAATGCTAATTCAGTGAGATGGAAAAGAAGATACGATCAGTTTCAATACATGAATATGAGTAGTTATGCTAGGTTAGTATGCTAGTTCAATATTATGCAAGTTTCAGATTATACTAGTTCAAGTTTCGATATATGAATATGAGCATATCAATTCGATAAGATTAGCTTGACATATGTTATTATATTAGAACTATTGTCAAACTAATTTAGATGACTTGATATAGATCAGTAGATAAATTTGTATGTATGATGATACTAGATGAGTTTAGAGAAAGTATAATTTATGCACATACTAGTTTTCAATGTATGACTATGACTGATGGTGTTAGATCAGCTTAGGAAGCTACAGACTTGATATAGGCTTTATCAATGATTATAATAGTTGCAGTCATATATGATCATGTGGGTTCAATTATTCAAATCAGTTTTGCTACATGATATCTGTTCACGATGTGCTCGCATATATACCATGCATTGTTCATGTTCTGTTATCCTTGATGTTATGTACACGTCTTTAATTCATCTTGAAACAAGTGATCCCGCTAACTCGGGAGCTTGATATCCCGTCCAAGTGATCCCGCTAACTCGGGAGCTTGATATTCCGTCCAAGTGATCCCGCTAACTCGAGAGCTTGATATCTCGTCAATGTGATCCCGCTAACTCGAGAGCTTGATTTTCTTGTTTCTTGTTCTTGTACATGTCTTGTTTCAGCATGATTCATTGATCTCTGATGTGATTTTTTTTAATGTAATGTTTTACTCGCAAGTGCACGAATCGGTTTGTATATAGTGGGTGCGGAGTACGAGATCGTTCCCACGAGGATTAATGTTGAAATATCTAAAAGAGACAAGCAATTCTAGAAACCTATTAAGATTTAACAGTATTCTACCAGTTTTATGATTTAAGCGGTTGATGGTAATTAATGACTACAAACTAAAATTCAATTGATAATTCAAAAATAAAAGTGAAGATGATGATAAAGATGAAGATACTAAATCCTCCCATCTTTGGTCCGTTCTTCCTATAATATAAATCTAAGGGTTAAATTATGAGATATTCATTGGTAACAAACATCTTTTATGGAAGATCAATGGTCAACACCCTAATAGGTTCCACGTTGCATCCCTGCAATCAGGACTTAGATGATTTTCATATATAGATCTGGGATCAAGGGCACGGCTAGGCACACATGATCTCAGGTTCAAATAAAAATCATCCCCAAAGTGGGTGAAAATTCCAATAAGAATACCACTTACAAATCTGAAATCAAGGGCATGGCTCGGCACACTTTATTCAGATTAGGGATTATTTCAAATAAAATTACCATTACAGAACCAAGATCCAGGGCATGGCTCGGCACACTCGATCCCAGAACATAATCGTAATTAGATCCACACGATGAAAGCAAAAAGACCATAACAATGATTGGGTAAATTAAGATCCCGGGCATGACTCGGCACACGCGATCCCGGTTAGTGGCGGGGATTTCATCCATTCATGATAGCACAATAACCATAAAATAAATTCTCATATTTTAATCCTAAATTTATACTATTAAAAGTACATCCCTCGGATGGGAATCATTAGATCCCCATCCCTATAAATTTAGCCACACATATTGTAAGTAAATGACATAAATAAATAAAGACGGGAAAATAACATTAATTAAAATTACCTCAAACTTCAAAATAAATTACGTTGATCCACACGGATGATGATCTTCAGAAATGAAATTAATGCAGGAATAAACTTTGAACAAAATTTATAAACTGAAGGAATGAGTACTGAAAAATTAAAGGGAACAAAGCTCTCAAAAAAATAATAAAACTTCCCTATTTCTATCTCTAACTATGAAAAATAATGGCTAAAAACTAAGAACACTAAAAACTAAAACTCTTTCCTCCTACTAATTCCTACGTAATTCTAATTCTAAAAATATCTCCAATTCTCCCGAAGTGTTTGAGTCTTTAAATAGAACTGTCGCGCGGAAGTCTCCCAAGCCCGTATTTTCGGGTCGATTAATCGACCAAGGAGTGTCGATGCATCGAGCCGACAAAGAATCCCAAAAATCAGACTTTCAGTGTCAGATTCGTGTCAGACTCAAATTCTGGCTCGATTAATCGACCTGTAGGGTCGATGCATCGACCCCAGAAATCCGTGAAAATCAGCACTTCTTCTTGGTTCAGACACTGCTTCGGTATTTTGGCCATAACTTTCGGTCCCGAACTCGGATTGAGACGATTCTTACGCCGTTGGAAAGCTGACGAAAAGATCTACAACTTTTATGTTTTGACAATTTTGTAATTCGGCCGTCTTGAAGGTCCACATTTAGCCGCAAGTCGCACCAAGTTCTTGATTACCCAAAGTTGCAGTGTTTTGGCATTATATTCAGAATTTTTGGACTGTTTTCTATACTTGGCTTGTATTTACCTGAAATACTTCAAATCTAATCAATCTCATCAGATAGCCTTCATCGGACAGCTAAATATAGGTATTTAGGGGTGAAATATCCTCATTTTTCAGTACTCATCAATCTCGCTTGATTCCTTGTCAGCATTGTCAGCATGATACATTAATTGCATGATTTAGTGCTTGTTCTGTTATATACTGCTAGGATATATGGATGCTAGAATAGACCTAATATAAGATGACATGTGTTTCGTTTTATTTTGCATCTAGACATGAATGGATAATCTAACATATAAATTAGCATTTTAATTTTTCTTGCTGTGCTTTGATGACAGCTCATCCTACGACTTTATGTCTTAGCTGCAGATACTGCTCAAGTCCCTGAGCACGAGGCTGTTCCTACCTACATACCAGCCTGAGGAGGACGAGAAGGAAGGTTTTACTGAGGACTTCTTTCCTTGAGAGGTTTGGGAGAGAGAGATTTATTTTTAAACATTAAATATGTATAAGCAGCAGTGTGATTTGAGATAGTTTACTACTTCATGTATAGGGTTCTGTTTATATTCCTGTTCAGTTTGCTGCTTTAGATAAATGAATGAATATCAGTTGTTGCCATATTTCTACATATCAGAGTTAATTAAATTCGCTTTCGCATATATAACACTTTATACCCGATGCCCTTATATGACAGGATTATGTTACGTGATCTGACGGCGCGACCTTTCCCATTTTCGAGAAGGGGAAAGTCGGGCTGTGACAAATCCTGTCAGTGAAGGTAGACAACGGCGGTGACAGAGTGTCGGTAATAGATACCATATAGCGGCGGTTGACAAATAACCGCCGCTAAAAACCTATAATGATGGGATTCTGAGCTGTGGTTGTGACGGCTACCACAAAGGGAATTAGTAGCGGCGGCATTAGATTTTGCACTGGTTTTAAGCCGCTGGGAAAGCCTTCATATTTTGTAGTGTTTACAAGTCAATCCAATAAAGAATGACACTAATGTAAATGTCTAGGGTGAACTGAATGGGAATAGATGATAATCACCGTAATTTTTGTGCCAAATGGTCATTTGGATGATCACGATCATGTGACGTATAAGGAATGGTCACGGTCTATCAAGCTTAATCAAAATAAATGAAGAAATTATGCAACTCTTCACTTTAATTTACGGTGAATAATGATGCATAACATGAATGTTATAATAGAAAATATTTAAGATTGAAAATGTGTATCTTATGATTTAGTCCTGATTATATCAATTTGAATTCAAAATACTTTCTCAAATATTAATCTAAATATTTATGAGTCCCAATTGATATAATTATGGCTAATACATAAGATACACATCTATGATGTCTTTTTTCCAATCCTAAATATTCTCTATCATTTTACACCCAAAATTTATGGTGAAATAAACACCCATTTTACACTAGAATCATACTTTTTATAAGTAAAACAATCTACTTTTTCACATGTGAAATAGATTTTACATGACATTACAGTGAACTAATCTTGCCCTAAGACAAGCATAGCCAACTTAAGGGGAAAGGTATATAATACGTGTATTACCAATTCAAAGTTGAACTTGTAAGTAATCTAATTACAGCGTCGGTTTCCTCGGTATATGTTTTTCTATCTTTGTGTGCACAAGATCTGGTCCCAATTTTTTACCCGGTCCAATAGGTTCGCAGATCACGGGTCCAATTAGGTCCCATGGAAACTAATCGGATTGGGTCATGGTCGACCCCATCCATTTGGATCTCTAATCAAAATCATTGTTGCAAGTTGCAACTCTCCAAAGGATTACTACGAACATAAGCTTTCTTGAGTTTAATCTTTCATTTCTCCGTTCATATCACATCCACCTTCTATTGCATTGAAATCACCAAGAGTAGAGGCTCTGGAAAAGAGTAGATCCCTAGGGGTTGTGACCCTATCCCCGCTATGGGATGCTCTGCTTCTCATCTAATGGGATGTTTTAGTCACAGATCGGTTGCAAACTTATCCAAACTTATCCTCAACTTGGGTTATAAGTGAGCCACTTCCCTTCCAAATATGAAGCCTTTAAAATCGGAGAACCTAGTATGATAGAATCGGATAATATCATATCGGGACTACAAAAAAGAAGACTATTAGCGACAATTTTTTTAGCAAAAAACTGCTGCTATTAATACTCTCGCTACCAAAAACTGCCGCTGTTAGTTTTGCCGCTACAAAAAAATGCTTTAATAGCAAGTGCCGCTGAAACCCCTTATTTTTGTAGTGTGGGTCAGGTTGGGTTGTCACGACATTTTAGAAAGGTAGCTTTGTTCGTGCCTACTCAATTACTGAGAGCACCTACACTGTAACTCGTTCACTACATTAAATCGGGCGATGGAGATCGATTTTAATCTCAGTCTTCCATACGATTGATCTTGAAACCATGGGTGTTCAATCAGATCGTCAGTTTTATATTCCTCACGACACAAATCCCAAAATATTGACTAAAAAATCGTGTGGGACACATCACATTCAAAGTGATTTTAGGATCATTTTTTAGGATATGTACCACATGGAATACGAAATTGACAATCTAATGATACACCCCATGGTGTCAAGGTAAATCATATAGACGATTAGGGTGAAAATCGATCTCCATCATCTGATTCAACACAATCATAGGTTTACAGTTTAACGCCTTCAGTAATTTGGTAGGCACGAATAAAGCCCCGCTTTCAAAAAATGGAGCCATTACTTGCACACAAAAAGTTGTCCCTTGCACACAATTTAAAGGAAAGATGTTGTATGTTGACCATGTTGACTTGTGCCATGTGGAAACACTGTATATGCCGTTTCATTTGAATGCCATGATCTAATGATCTTTGGTGCAAAACTTTGGCACAAAACATGATCTTTATCATATGATTCAACGCAGTCAACCATTGGATCAGATAATAGCATTTGATTGTGTTGAATCACATGATAGAGATCATATTTCGTGCCAATATTTTCACCAAAGTTTTTAGATCGTAGGCTCACGATATGACAGCTTAGATGGTTTGTCCAAATGATACATGGCCCAGAAAAGCCTTCTCTTAAATTATATGCTTGGGCTAAATTTGTGTGCAACTAATGAGTACCTTGGGAAAATCATTTCCCAACAACTCAGTCACCATCAGCTGGTCTCTCACGGCTCTTCAATTCAAAATTGTCATTATTCACTACGACGCCCTCTATTATATACGTTGCTGATTTTCGACCCTAAAAGTCACTCTCATGTTCTTAATCACTACAAATTATCTCAAACCCATTAAACCTTAAAATCATTGAAATAAATTAATGGGAATCGATACAACCTTCGGAGGCAGGGGTCTCACAGACTCACAGTCAAGGCTGCCAATGTGTCATGTCTTTTGATCGGTAACTAAGAGTATTTCCAATGAGAGTAGTCAAAACTAATTGTTGGAGGATAACATGGTAAATTTGACTCTTTGATTTTAGGGTTCAAATTTTAGAAGCTCCAATAAAGGATGCCAAAAATAGTTGTTTCACAATATTTTATTGATTGAAGGTTTGTAAATATATTTAATATTATATTTTTAATATACGTAAATCTAATAAAATATAATATTTCAAACTTCAAGCCTTAAGTATCGAGTAGCCAATATTGACTACCGAACCATTGGTACTCTATTCCGTATGAAATAGGCTAGCTACTCCACTGAAGAGAAATCATGCTTCATACATATTCATTGGAGGGTGTTGAGTTATTTTTAGCGTTTCCATTGGAGATGCTCTAAGGAGGGTCTAGTCATGTTCATTAAACATAAATTCCAAAAAGCACAGGACGAAAAAAAAAATTAAAAAAAATCACACATCCACAACATTATGATCTCCCTTCTTATTTTTGGATCTTCCCAGATTAACTCCTGTCAATGGGTCATGTCGGGAAAATATTTTGCTGCATGGCATCTGTCTGACCCGACCTTACCTGACCAGACACAACATTTCAAAGGAATATGCCTGACCCGACCCGACCCGACCAAACACGACCAAATATGAAGGATCCTCCTTATTAACAATATGACTAATTGCATAGGTCACATTCTCAAACTTACCTAAAAATAAAAAATGCATGCAATTTTCGGGTTGATCTCAAACATTATTCACTATTTTTTGGAAGAAAGATTAAATTAGATGAAGAGGGAAGGAATACAAAGAAAGGAGATAGAGATGGAGATGGAGATGGAGATGGAGATGAAGATTTGCAAGAGGCAAATCAGCCATCCTTCACTGTTTCACTATTGAGAGAGTTCCATAGGATCATCTTTTTTATAAGAGTTAGTTTATGATGAGTGTCCAATCATCATTAGTGGACATCGCAATCCACATGTCCTCGTGACTTGCATGGATTTTCATGCACCGGAGGTCCATGCAAGTCACTCACTTATAGAGACAAGTGGAATGCAATGTCCACTCATGATGAGTGGACACCCATTGTTGACTAATTCTTTTAATAAAGTTTCATTTGCCATTACCCTCCAACTCAATTCCAACAAGGTTCAACGAGATCCTTCATTAATTTCTAGGGTTTGGTCAAGAAAAATTAAAAATGAAGGATAGATTTGATGTTGACAACGTGCTAGCGGCTGACGTGACACGATGTGATTGGTTGCATCGATCTGCATTAATTGAACCCCATTGCCTATGCAGCCAATTATGTCATTCTACATCATCTGCCTACACTTTGTCTTAGATCAAATCTGTCCTCCGTTCAAGGTTTAAGAGTGTCCTTTGATCAATAACATCAGTATCAAAAATGCAAGTAGTTAGAACTCGTTTATCAGCGGGTCCCACTAAAAGTAGATAAAATCGATTACGATTTCATGACGGGTCCTAGTCAAGGTAGATTTAAACCCAACATAGTTATTAATATTTTGACCTACTTTACATCAAATAGCTAATATGTCAACCGAAGGTATTGATAAATAAGGAATGGCGCCCGTCATGAGCGATCAGAAAGGAAGACCAGGAGAAGCACTCACTTTCAGCCACGTGGTTCGGTTTAACAATCATCCAAGTCCTACGTCATAATGGGAGCTATCATCCGCTAAAACATACTCATGGGAAGATTTGAACCATTTGATTTATATATCCACTCTACTCTAATATGGATGGTTGATGGTTGTGCACAATTCCTTTAACAGTTAATAATAAAGCGCTTTGGTCGAATAGCTCTAATGCTCTAATATGTATAAGTTGCGCGCAGTAAAAGAGATGATCATACACACGATGCATGAAACACTTCAAATCATCAAAGCTACACTGAACCAGAGCAATGGTCAGGTCCAACCAGGTTGAATCGGATTTTGAGTTTAACCACATCTACAGTCCTTGGAAATAAGAGAATCTTGACTTCACATCAAGAAAGTCAACATTCTCTAACATCCAAAGGTTGCATATGTGGTTAAACTCGAAATCTGATTCAACCTGATTGGACCTGTCAGTGTTTGACCATTTTAGCAAAGACGGAAAAGTGCAAATGGTAACCTCAAGGGATTAGGTGAGCTAGCCAAGTACCTGCTTTCAAAAGCAGGAGACTTGAGTTCCAATCCCCACCCCCTTGAGACTATCTTAGGGATTTATATCCTGTACTGACCCGACATGTGCTAAATTTGGGGTGCGCATGAACCCCTGGGATTAGGCAAGCGCTCTAAGAGGCCCAGATATCCAGATTATCAAAAAAAAAGAAAAAAAATAAAAAGAAGTGCAAATGACAGGCAGGTGTTTTGCAGGCAAAGTGCAGGCAACTAACGTGGCTTGGCGTGACTGGCTGCCCTGACTTGCATTGCTTGGGCCTCACTGCACTTGAAGCCAATTGCATCACACCATACCAGCCGCCTGCACTTTGCCTGCCATATAACACTGTCCATAGAGCGACCGATTGGTCATTAGCGCATAGAATTGTAGTGTGTGCTGCGTTGATTTTGAGAGATGCACATACATTGCCATGCTCTTAAAATTTGGGCGCATCTCAACATCCATACACCGTATAGCTTAAACTCCGTGCACCGGTGAATAGTCGGTTACTCTATATCTTCTCCTTATCATTAAGGAGATTGACTTGTTCACAATTTTCATGTAAGGTGTGTAAATACTGAAATAGGAGTGACATGTTGGGAGTGATGGCACCTCATAGGCATAGGAATGAGTCCAAGCGTATGCGTAGGACACCTTATGCTATAAGAAAAAAAACAGGCTGATATATGACAGACCGCGACTATTATTATCTGCTGTTTGATATCCGCTCCCTATAATTTCCCACACAAAAAAAAAAAGATAAAAAAATGCCGAGAGGGTTGTCATATACCTCATGATAATTGGTAGATTTTGCACTTGCCAAAAGTACAACAAGCTAGAGATATTTACTCAAGAGAGGGCTTTAAGTTGGGCAACTTTTCAGGCAGGCACCCTTCTAAAATAATTACAAAAACTGTACTAAGGTAGTGACCGTAGTTCTAGAATAAGAGATTTTTTTTGAAAAAAAAAAAACGCTTTAACTACTCTTTTTTCATAAAACGTTCTAACATGATTGACACTCATTTTCCAAAAAAAAATATTAATAATAAAATATGAAGATAATAATAATAATAATTAGAAGAAAAAAAAAGCATTCGATTTTATATTTTCCTTATTTTTTCAAAAGTTTTCTAATTTTGTTGACAAAATATTCGATACGGACAACCAACATGAGAGACCTTGACTGCCTTGAATTTGACGATGTAGATTTTTTTTCGTCCTACACTATAAAAAATAAGAATATTAACGGCAGCCAAAAATAACCTCTATTAAATAAAATATAAGAATATTAGCGGCGGCCAACTTGAGAAACCTTGACTGCCTTGAATTTAGGTCTCTTTAAACGAACAATTTAAACTCCTCTTATAAGTGGATTTCTGGTCCAATCACAGCGTTAGGCAACAAAAAATGCTGGTAACTATTTTCAAAGCATGCTCTCTTTGGAATTTTTTTTTGATGTTTTTACAAATTTCACGTTGGAAATTTGTCCATCCTCTAAGTACTGTTGACTAAAGATGACAAACATAGTAAAGCCAAAAACGAGGACCAAAAGTGTTTCATTTTCGGCAGACTCAGCACTACTGCTTCTAAAAATTCTATTCAGTCAGAAAAATAGAATTTTAATCAAATAAATACAGCTACTCAGTCAAGCTTCTTATTTTTTTAAATAAAATATACACAGGTACAAAGTCAAGTTTTCAGTTTGATTTCTATCTAATAAAGAAACCTGTTTTCAGTCAAGATGAGAACGAATACGGGTCTCCTTGCCTTGGCCGGCAAGCCAGTTATAACCGTTTGACTAGCCACTTGCCGTACCAAAACCTACACTTGTAGAAATGTCAACAAAATTATGAGGACAAGAAAAATGAGGAATCTAATTGTTGTGTTGAATTGTTCTTTAGAAGCATGGTTTTAAATCTCGTGGATGTTCATACCGCGACACGACAATGAGAATTTGATATGATAGTTTGGTATAATTTTACCTGATTCGCCTATTCGCTCGGTTTGATTTGACCAAAATATGATTTGACCAAAAATATTCAAAATCATTACCTATTACTTTAGATCATGCCATCAAAGTAACAAACTCGGTATCTGGTATCGGTCCTTGGAGGACCGATACGAATCAACCAATGTCTATATATAATTTAAAAAAATAAAAAAATAATTTTGGAGGCAACAGTCATACGGGTTCTGTATCAGCCAATAGGTTCCATATCGGCTGATATGAATACCGATACTCGATATAATATCTAATACGTATTGATTTGCCGAAAAACTAATACGTATCGGTATCGACCGATATTTGATACCTTATTTTAGATATATAATATATTGAATTTCTATAGAAGTTTTGCAGCAGCTATTGAAATGGATCACTGGCCGGCCTTAAATTATGCATTATCACCTCTGTATATGGTTCGCCCATTATGAGTGAACTAGAGCGAACCGAACCGCAAATAGGTTTGCATCGAACCAACTCTTGCAGTAGGGCCTAGTTTTTATATGGTGTCCAGCTATTTCAGAGTTAGGTGAGTAGACCATCAAATATTAAAAAAATGGGTATCATTATTTACAGCTTTTGAAACTGTTACCTCACCCCACCTCTTCTAGTCGGCATGCCGTGATCACTTTGAATTAACCAATGGAGATCATTGTTCATCCCAAATTTTCACATAAATGGTCTTGAGATCATAGAGTACCATCAGACGTTCGATTTTTATTCCACTCGGCACACATTTAAAAAAGTGACCCTAAAATCACATTTGAGCATGATGTTTGCCAAATAATTTAAGAATCACGTTTTGGACAGTGTGCCACGTGGAATAAAAATTAGTCATATAGTGGTATGACCATTATCTCAAGATCAATGCTCATCATCTCATTCAAAAGCGGTTGATCAATGCGGAATGGAAGAGGTCGGTGATATCATAGTTTGTTGGACAGTAAATATGGGAACCTTTAAATATTATTTTCATGACTTTATTAAGGGGAAATTTACCTGACCGACCCTGTCAAATACACCTTTTATGTCAGAGGCCTTGTAGTTTCACCTTTACCTAAACCGACCAGCTCCAAGCCTAGCCGACCCTAAGGAGAGTAAAAAGCCCAAATTACCCCCTTCTATAACTTTCTTTAACCCACAAAACATCCTCTTCTTCCTCATTTTAATCTGCTAAAAAGTTAGAGGTGGGTCAGGTGACGATGTCTTATTCTTTAGTCTGATCTGTCTCGATCTGCTATTTCGAAGAAGAAAACAGAGGCTTGGGAGAAGAAGCCCGTGCATTTCTCCATTGTGACAAGAAGACCCTGCAGTTTTCCCTTGCGACGCGAGGTATCTTACATAAATCTCATTTTTAATTTATTAGGGTCTCTTAATAGGGCAATATAAGAAATAATTTAAGTTTATTGGTCTACATTTTCAGTTTGTTATGATCTCCTATTCGTGCAGTATAAGAAAGTTTTTATATCCTTGGATCATTTTTTGAAAAATATATATTGATTGCAAATATAATCGTTATCGACTCTATATACAGTCGATATCAATTGCAAATATAATCGTTATTGACTCTATATTCAATCGATAGAGATTATCTACTGTAATATCCTAAAAAATCACGTTAAACAGTGACCTCGGGATCCGTGTCCAACTGGTCATAGGTTGACCATGTAGGAGTTCACTAGTTGACGTAGGATAGGATGAACGGATGAGATGTAAGAATTTAAGTGAGTGTGTAGAGAGTGAGGTAAATCTGGAATCACATACACCTATTCGGGTGTATGTGCTCAACACACAAGCCAGAGGGGAGATAAAAGGGTTTAATAGCCCTAATTTCTCTTTTGCTTGGTTGTTGAGAGAGAGTAAAGAAGAGAGAGGAAGTAAGGAAGGGTAGTTGAGCTAGGAGTTATTGTGGGTGATTGGAAGGGGATTCAAGCATTTAAAAAGGGCGATTCAACGCGAAGGATCCGTCCAAGCCAAAGCTGGAACCCTAGCCTTTCCAATTCACTTAATTTAATCAATTTGAGATTGATTGAAGGT
Organism: Chloranthus sessilifolius; assembly: GCA_021018995.1. Classification (NCBI taxonomy): domain Eukaryota; kingdom Viridiplantae; phylum Streptophyta; class Magnoliopsida; order Chloranthales; family Chloranthaceae; genus Chloranthus; species Chloranthus sessilifolius. The sequence goes on along the minus strand of CM037596.1, from coordinate 33,559,915 downwards.
AAAATTCTTGTAGATTAAATGCATAGATTAAAAGGTTTAATAGTAGTTAGAAATAGCTAAAATCATAGGATAATGGCTTAGAAGAGAAAGAAAAAATTGTTGGAAGAAGATTGGGAAGAACAGTCCAAAAGGGGGCTGAATCTGGCCAATTCGATTAATCAAAATTGAGATTCGATTAATCGATTTTCGCCAAGAAGTTGAAAAATCAAGGAACTCGAATTCGATTAATCGAACTGAGTTTCGATTAATCGACTTTGAGTTTCGATTAATCGATTTTGGTGTCGATTAATCGACTGAGAACCTCCAGTGGACTCCAGTGGATGGAGGAAAAGGACCTGGGGAAATCGACTAGTCGAAATGGGATTTCGATTAATCGATTTCGAATTTCGATTAATCGATTTGGGATCAATTAATCGATTTTGGAAATTCGATTACTCGAATTGAGAATCGAATGGATAGAGTAGAGAATTTCGATTTATCGAATTGGGATTCGATTAATCGAATGGGAATCTCGATTAATCGATTTTGAGAATCGATTAATCGACTTTAAATTTCGATTAATCAATTTTGGGAATCGATTAATCGAATCAGATTCAATTAATCGACTTTGGAGTTCGATTAATCGACTGTGCCAGTTTTTGTTAACTTTTGAGTTTGACCTTAAGATTCATAGAGGGTCTTGGACCTTCTTTGTTACATCTTTAGTGATGTATTGCATGTGTTATGTTGTACCATAGGTGGTATGTGTGATTAAGAGCACAAGGAGCCACGTGGGACCTTGATGCATGATTTAGCAGAGACTTGAGGTAGGGAACACCTTGAACATGTACTTTATTTTGCAAGAGCATATATGTAGTGATATAGAACTCAATTTAAAACTGTTTTATTGCTTAAGAGTTTATGAAAAAGGGTGTGTGTGTGACATCTATAAGAGTAATCATAATGAGCCATTCCCAGGGGATGAGGAAGTAAAGTAATAAAAGCATCAGGTGTGATGCAAATGAATGGATACATCCCAGGGATGTATCCAAGATTGAATAATGTCTGATAAGGCCTAACTGATATAAGATACCACACTTACACGGTGATAACTATATGTAAAGCACCTGATATTTTTGTTATTTGAGGTTTGATAGGATACCCCACCGACGTGGCGGGATACCCCACAGCGGGCGGGATATTTGTAACCGTCTGTGGCGGCTGGCGAGTGCGGAGGCTTATCCGTACACAGTAAGCACACCCCAGGGGTGTTGAGTTGAGATAAGTTGAAATCCCGCCACCGATACCCAGGGGAAAGGGGCTTGGGTACTAATTGTATTCCCAGGGAATACGTTTAAAACTGTCTATATAGATGACGATGAAGGGTATCTCATCGGGGCTCGATGCTATATTGCTCGGGGATTACTTAAGTTGAAAGGTTAAGTTTTGCTTTAGGCCTATTCAGTGTCATTCATGATTAATTAAAAGGCATGTGTAAACTACCAGTAAAATGTGATTCCTTTTCAACTGTTTTCTCAGTAACTGCATAGACACATCATGCATAAGCATATCATGGAATATATGTGAGTTTTAATTTATATGTTCACTGTGTTTTTTTCCCTATTGAGCTAGGATGTAGCTCACCCTTTAGACTATACGTCGCAGGTCCATTATTAGCAGCTGCTGAGGCTTCAGGGGACGTTGACCCTGGTGAGTCGGACCTTACGCCTGGTGACGAGTTGGAGCCACCTCCTGAGGACTTCTTCTAGAGAACTCCGTTGTGCGTCTTTGAGAGCTTTTGTGAGCATATCTAGTGCGGCTTGGTATGTCAAACCTAATTTTCGTTAAACAATATAATGAAATGTTGAGATTATTCTTTTGGGCAAACCATTTGTGATGATTGGCAATCATCGATGGTTCAGATCGGTTCTCCATTCATGTAGGGGCATGAAGGTAGAACCTTCTTTTGATCCATATTTAATTAGTGAATTATTCTGCAATTATTGTTATCCTTTTCAGTTTATTTTTATTGCTTGATATACCAGTGTTCCGTGCCTAGCCAAGGGGCATGGTCAAGATGATCGTGCTGTTGGCACGGGTTTCGGGGTGCCAAAATCTGGGCTGTCAGATCTACAAAGTCGGTATCGACTCTATATACAATTGATATCGACTGTATATAGAGTCGATAACGATTATATTTGAAATCGATATCGACTGTATATAGAGTCGATATCGACTCTATATACAGCCGATATCGATTGTATATAGAGTTGATATCGATTTACAATCGTCTTTTCTTTTTTGTTTCATCAGTCTTATGATCCCTTCCTTCTCATTCTTAAACAGACGATGACGGACGTGAGGATTTCTCTTCTTTGTCATTATGATGGCCTTCTTGTAAACGACGATAGCTTGTATGAAGGTGGCCGGCAGAGGGTTATTAACATTTCGACTAGTATTTCTTATGAATAATTCATGAGGCGAATGTCTGCTGTCAGTTTTGCAAGGGCAGATGAAACAGTTTCCACAAAGTTTCATATGAAGATAGTGAATACTCCCGTGGTTGCCGACATTTTGAATGCTGATGATTTGGCTACCCTATTTATGTTTTATAAATCCGGGGTGGACGTCATAAAGGTATTCATCATTAAGGAGCCGTCATCCTTCCGAGCTGAAGCTAAACAAGTAGATCTTGGCGGGACAGATTTTGTGACTCATTTATTTCAACCATGTAAGTTTGAGGATGAAATTGTATATGATGCCGTCCCGTTAGGCGATGACAACGATATTACAGCAAACATGACTGCCATGAAAGCAACTTTTGATTTAAACGATGCTTCGATTGAATCGTATGATGACCCACTAAAATACATGCATGGGTTACAACAATATAGCCAATGGTTAGACTACACATAAGAAAGGGTGGTGGATACTGACGATTTCAGTCATATCTTCCTCGGTGGATGGACAACTTGGTTTACTCATGAATTATATTCTACCATGCCATCGATAGGAATTACCGGAGAAACTCAACCCCATGTCCATGCACATGAGCACCCCTTCGGTGAAGGGTAGTAAATCACGCCATTATCGATTCGGTGAAGGATCTAGTCAATCACATCAGAACTCCTTCGGTGAAGGATTTAGTCAATCACCTGAGAACACCGCTAGTGAATGGCGTAGTCATCCTTAACCCACTAATGAAGATATCTTAGAAGAAGATTATGAAAGTGAACCGGATGAGTTTATATAAGAGGATCCGAAAATTTTTGTGAGAGACATTGATAATCCCCTAGTAGACGGAGATTAGGAAGTGTCAGAGACATCGGGCGACTCCTCCGATGAAGAGGTGAAAACTGAATATCGAAATTGGACGTTTAAAGTTGGAGAGATCTTTCGAGACAAACAAATATTTCAAAGAGCATTGAAAGAGCATGCAGTGGAGAAAAACTTTCAAATTCGGCCTTTGAAAACTGCTAGTTATCGAGTGACAGTCGGATGCTACGAACCCGTTTGTTCGTGGCAAATATATGCGTCTAAATTGACTGGACTCGATTCTTTCCAAATCAAGACATTTAATAGTACTAACACATGTGGCGCTGCTAAGATCGGACCGCACGGTCACCGTAATGCAACAATCTCCTTCGTAGCCAACTATGTACGGGATAAACTTATGAAAGGATTCGACTACACACCGGCATCGATAATGTTTGATATTACAAAAGCTTATAATATATAAATCTCATATGCAATGACTTAGAGGAGAAAAGAACTTGCCCTTAATAATATTAGAGGCAGTTGGGAAGGATAATTTATAGACCTACCAGCTTACGTGATGGAGAGGGTAAATCCTAATGTATAAACATCCTTTCAACTTACGCTTGACGGTAAGTTCTAAATTTTTTTTTAGAGTTTTGGCTCATGTATCGGAAGCTACCGCAATACACTTCATCACATATTGCTTGTAGACGGCACACACCTATGAGGACGTTTTGAAGGGATCCTACTTATCGCCTTGGTGTAAGACGGTAATGGTCATATATTACCATTAGTATTTACTGTCGTCGAATTAGAAGAAGACGATACGTGGATGTGATTTCTTGAACGGGTAGGTGCGTTCGTGATCAGTGGATTTAAAGAAGATTTTATTTTTATCACGGATAGGTCGAAGGGTTTAATAAATGCGGTGAAACATATCTTCCTTAACACATATCATAACTACTGCATGCGACATATGACACAAAATTTGGTATATAAGTATCCCAAGAATAATGTGAAGGGTCTATGGTGGAAAGCTGTGCGTGCATATTCAGTAGAGAGATTTGATTATTTTATGAACAAAATGAAAAAAGATCCTGCTGATCCTCAGGCCGTAGAGTATATTTCAAAAATAGACCCGAAGCATTAGGCACGCGCATATATGGAAGGAAGGTAGTACGATTCCTTGACTACGAATAATGTCGAAAGCTTAAACAGCGTACTAAAGATAGCTCGAGAGAAATCAATTATCGACTTAATCAGAATTATTAGAGAGAAAGTTGCCGATCATTTTTAAAAGTACAGACATATATCTGAGAAATGGACTACCCTCTGCCCGAAAGCAGACGAGTATATGAAGAAGGTGTTGCAATGGGCCGATAGAAAGAGAGCTCAACCATACAGGCGCGATCAATTCCAAGTCAACTCTGAAAATTTCATTCATCACGTCGACTTAGAACACAAGACGTGTAGTTACCGCCGTTGGCACATTCATGGCTTGCCTTGCTCCCATGCCGTGGCAGCCATCAATCAGAGAAGTTATGACTACCATAACTTCTGTGAGAATTAGTTTTTCATCGCTTGCTTTAGACAAACATACGACGAGCAATGGCTTCCCACCCTCGATAAAAGCCAATGGGAGTTCCAAGCAGAGCAACTCCCTGAAAATATGAAAGTGAGACCACCCTATAATTGCCGAAAGCAAGCCGACCATCCGAGGAAGAGAAGGATAAGGTCTAAGGGTGAGGTTGGGGCCCTATAGTATAGCAGGTGCAGTGAATATGGTAACAATCGCATGAGTTGTACGGCAGTAAGACCAATGGGTTGATAGTGTATATTTTTAATAATGATAGATAGAATGTAAACGAGAATATATATTTGCTCATAAATTCAGAATCCTGATTTTTTTGATTCGTAATAGTTATAATTTTACTGTACAGCTACATAGAAATATACAACCTAGAATGTACAAATGAGCCGTCAGCGACTGTATATATAGTCGTTGCCGATTATTTATAGAGTCGTCATCGACTATATAAATAATCGATAGCGACCCTATAAAGAGTCGCCATCGACTCTTTATAAAGTCGATATCGATTCATTGTAGAATCGCTATCGACTATTTATATAGTCGATGACGAGTCTATATAGAGTCGCTATCGATTATTTATATAGTCGATGACGACTCTATATAAAATCGATAATGACTGCTATTTCTATATTATAACTACTGCTACTTAAAAATATTTTAATTATATTAAAAATATTTCATTTACAAAAAATATGTCATTTACATTTATAAAATATTTCATTTATATTATAACCATACTACTGCTGCGCCTCCTCCTTTTTGTTGTCCTGCTCCAGCTCTCCTCTCCCATCACTGGTGTATGTAGCCAGTGTATGGCCAATTTCTACCCTGATCCTATCTATATTTGATTGCACGAAGTCAAATTTCTTTCCTGACATGAAGTACTCCACATACTTCACCACAAACACCCCACAATCACTTGAATTGGTCTGTTGGGAAAGGGCTTTGACCTGGCAGTCACTAGATGACTAAGGATAGGTCTTCGCGTTCAGTGCAGTGGAGTCACCGCATGAATATAAAATCGTGGGAAGGTATTGAGTCTGTTTCAAAATAGAGGAATGTCAGATATGCTAAGTTAACAATGATGAAAGATATGCTAAGCAAAATATCTTACCAGCGTTTGTAATTGAGTCGGATATCATTCCTTAGAGGGCCTATTAAATATAGGGTCGACGATCATTATCGATCGTTCGACTACCTTCACGATCGCAAGCACCCAGTATAATAATTGTTGTGAATGAATTGGGATAAATATCTACAAAAAGCAATATAATCTCAAAGGATATGATAGAAAAATTATAAAGAGGTTAGAAGTATACTATGCTGCACTCGTGAGCCCACAGCTTCCGAAACTGATTTTGTGACAACCAGAATTTCGGCACCCCGAAACTCGTGCCATCGACATAACCCTCGAGGCCGTGCCCCATAATATACTTGCGGAACACTTGGTACATCCCATTCATAATATTAAACACAAGAAAATAATGCAAATTAATTCTCCATTTCTACAGTACGTTAATCCAAAAATACATGTCCAAAAGATAGTTCTGATTTCATGACTCCGCATGAACAAAAGAACCAACCCAAACTATCAGTGCCGTAGCTACGGTCACTCTCAATGTTTCGGCAAAAGAATATTACATATACGTTTATCCTTTCAAAAAATAAGGTTGGACGTATCAAGCCGTAATTTTCTTTCTTTTTATAAAATACTATCAAAATACGCAGCGAAAATCTTCTAAAAAAATCTCTCCGGAGGAGGCTCAGACTCCTCCCTAGGAAAGTACTCGGAATCGTCGGGATCACCTTCGCCGGTGGCAGCTCCTACATTATCGTCAATTCCTAGACCTTCACCTGTGACATATAGTCAAAGGGTGAGCTACATCCTAGCTCAATAGGGCAATATCACAGCAAGTATATTCATTTTACAAACATATATTTCATGACTCGAATAAAACATGCACTCATAGATATGTCATTTCTTGAAAAATAACTTTAAGATGTGATGAAACAATTTAACTACATTTATTACTCTAATCATATATTTCTTTCACTGACTACTAGTTCACTTAGTTGCAACCAGGCTGAGATCATGACTTAAATCTTAATTTAAATAATCCCCGAGCAATATAGCATCGAGCCCCGATGGAATGCCCTCCATGGTTGTCTAATCAGACTATTTTTCTTGAAATTGTCCTCGTCCCTGTCTCTTAGGCGACGAGCATATTACTACTATACATCCTTGGGATGTCTGCTGGTGTACGGATTAGCCGTCGTACCGGTCACGGATATCCTGCCGAGTCAGTCACGGTTATCCTGCCGCGTCGGTTGGGTATTCTCTGAACCTTAAAACCAAATTGTGCAATAAATATAGTTATTTACCGTGAATTTGTGCTAATAGATAGTAACACTCAACCCATGCATTCATGTTTACTGTTTATCTCTTTAACATGGATCTTTACATCCACCTCACATCCCTGGGATGTCATGTTGTCTATTGCATCTCTGCAATGCCTGTGTGTTCTTACATCCCTGGGATGATTCTTCTCTTACTTAACAATTTCTCTTTTATTTATGTAGACACATACACCATTGTCATTTACATTACTCTTTGCATTAACTATAACTCAAAAAAAAATTTAAAGAAGCATGCATCTTACACTATCACTACATATGGGCTCATAATACAGTATACTAGTTAGATATTCCCCTACCTTACATGCGTCTCGAACCTTCAAATCCTCTAACCCGATCCTACTACGAGTAAGTCAACGGTCCGACTTAACCTAGGTATGATCAACGCATGAAAAATATTACTACTATGTTTAAACAGTGGGTCAAGAAGCCTAGGTTCAATTATAATTCATTTACAAACTAAACTAGGCTCCAAAGCCTAAATTTACTCAAATCGATCGAATGATTTCCAAATCGTTCAAACGATTCTCAAAATCGTTCGAACGGTTTCTAAATCGTTCGAACGAATTTCATATCGTTCGAACGATTTTTATTTCGTTCGAACGAATTCTCCTTTTACCTTTTTCTCTTCTGAGCAAACCGTTGGATCGATTTTTATTTCGATCAAACGATTTTCAAAATCGAACGAACAAATTCCAAATCGTTCGATCGATTTACTCAGAAACCTTTCTCTTATTCAACTCTTCTCCTCAGGCCAAATTCGTTCAAACGGTTTGGAAAATCGTTTGATCGAATTTGCCTATTCTCAGTTTTGGATCGAGTTCATCACTTCTTGAACTCATCCAAACCCCAGCCATGTCTTTATCATTGATTTCTCATATCTAAGCTACTAAATCCTATGTTTTAACTACCAAATAACTATATCAAGGATTAAACTTACCTTTTTATCAGTTAGATCCTTTGATCCCAAGCCTTAGCTCCCTAGAGTTCCTCAATCCCTAAATCCATGATCTCTCTTCTATCCCGAGCTCGATCTGCTAGTTTCTCCGAGCCAAAGTCAATAATTTGCATTCAATGCAATCGTATGATTTCTCACATTTACTCTCTCACTCTCTCTCTCTTTCTCTTAACTCTCCTCTTAACTACTCAATCAAAAGAAATAATTTATTTCCCTTTCCCTTATTTCTTATAACCTTATCCTTAACTTGGGTGTTAAGCACCTATAACCATTCAGTGTATGTGTGTGCATATACTTTCATCTATTTTTAACATCTCTCCTCTCACATGAGTTATTCAATTCAAACTAACTAATCCTAAGTTAATCAAGTCAAAGTTGACCCGATCAAATACGTGACCAGTTGGTCCGCTTCCCGAGGTGCACTAATTAAGTATGAATTTTCCGAGACGTTACAGATTGAAGAAGAAATTTTCCATCAGCTTCTTGCCTTGGCTCTGTTCGTGTTTATAGGAAGCCCACCGTTTAACTTGAATCTCGAACGATTCTTCGTATAATTTTTCAGCGAGAAGGAACTTGTTGAAATCGTTCAGTTCAAAGCCCATGTACGTCAGAGTGGTAGGGCACATAAGAAAGCTTTTGTCCTTTACATCAGAATGAATATTGTCATTAATTACTTCAAAGTGTCTCAGGTAAGCACCCATAATCTGAAACTAATGCAGTTAGAGTTAAATAATCGTTATTGACTCTCCAATGAATTGATATCGATTCTCCATATAGTCGTTGACGACTATATAAATAATCGTTATTGACTTTACAGTGAATCGATATTGATTCATTGTAGAGTCGATAACGATTATATAAATCATCGTCATCGACTATACAATGAATCAATACCGATTCATTGTAGAGTCGATAACGACTCTATTTTGAGTCGTCGATCGCTTTAAATTATCTATTTATGCCTACAGTAGCTTTACTTTACTTACAAAATTATCCATGTACTGTGTGCCCGCCAAACATCTGAAAGATTGCACCACCAGCGTATAGTTACTGACAGTACTTACGTAGTCGCTGCACAAATAAAGGCCAACATAACTAATCTTCGTAATAAATTTATAATAATAAAGTGAACGATTCCGGCTTGTTCCTGGGAAGAATAACTTACTCGTCCTCCGACTCAGGATTGTTCCATATGTCTAGCATGTATTTCTGCTCCGCTGTCAGCTCAGCAGTAGCATCATCAGCCGTATACTCAGGCTCAGCGGTAGCATTAGCCACCGATCCAAGCTCAGCAGTTGGTCCTTCAATGGCCTTCTCGGTTGTAGGCTTTTTTACCGTCACTATCCTTCGCTGTATCCTAGGTTTGACGGCAGTTGTTTTGATGAGTTTCCCTTGCCTAGGTCTTACGCGAGGGTCAATTTATTAGTGAGGCAATTGGGAAGAGGTTTGCTCTTCACCAGCTGAACCCTTATCGGTTTGAGTCTCAGGCTGCTCGTCAGCAGCTGCCGTCACCTCATCCATGGGAGGATCCTGATGCACGGGAGCTGATGGTTCTTGATCGACCGCTGTGTCACACACCTTTGATATCAGCTCCTCAATAGCGACATCCTGAACATCGAAATAATGGTGCAAAATTAGAAATAATTTTTGGTCCCCATTTTAAAATGTCAAAGTCGATTTTAAATTTAATCGTGATCGACTGTATATATAGTCGATATCGATTGTACCTACAATCGTTATCGACTCTATTAACAGTCGATATCAATTGTAAATACAATCGTTATCGATTGTAAATATAGTAGATATCGATTGTAAATATAATCGATATCGACTCTATATAAAGTCGATAACGATTGTAAATATAATCGTTATCAACTCTATATACAGTCGATATCGATTTATGTTAACAAACCTGAACATATAAATACCACATTTCAACACATACCTTAGGTCTCGCCTCTAATAAATTTTTAAGAAGTTCTTTTATATTCTCCTGGCCCTTTCTGACCAACGACTTGTAGTGATTCAACTTCTGCAACTCCGCATCCCCTGATTTCAGTCGCTCATTCAAGGAGTTGTATAGCTTCTCTATGGAAGCACAACGTTTCGCAAGGACCTTATTCTCTCCCTCCAAATCGCTCACTCTTTGGGTGACCTTCAAGTTCTCCAGTGCCAAATCGTCGATCCTCCTCAACAACGACTCATTAGAGGTGGACGGTTCAGCTGGGCTCCCTTTCCCAGCTAGGATCTCCTTCGTGCCCCCTAGTTCTCGGCCGCTCTACACCTACATGGACGAGACCCTTTTTCGAGGACGGTTCTTCGTCCGACGTCGATTGGTCATCCCATTCTTCCTCGTCAATATTCTCGATCAGAATGTAATTTCTCTTCTTCTTCGTTCGCATCTCTTCCACAGCTTTCTTGACCGGTTCATGAAGCTCTTTCCTCTTCCCCCCAATAACATTTTTAACCGTAGATATTCTTTTAAGATGGGTATATCTAATTCAAAGCTAACAGGCACGAGGGGAGCATGAACCTTTTGAAAGAAAAGGAAACACGATAGATAACAGACTAAATTGATCATATATTCAAAATGCAAAGTATCGACTATTTAATAAATCATTATCGATTTTGTAATGAATTGGTACCGACTATTTAATAAATTGTTATCGATTCTGTATTGCATCGCTATCGATTAATTAATGAATCGGTATCGACTACTTAGTAAGTCATTATTGATTCTGTAATGAATCGTTATCGACTTATTAAATAGTCGTTATCGATTTTTTACTGAATCGCTATCGACTATTTAATAAGTCGTTATCGATTCTGTAATGACTTGTTATCGATTTTAGAATGAATCGGCAAGTTATTTTTTGAATCGGCATCGGGTCTCTCTACTCCTTAATTTTATTTATTTAAATTATTTAATAAACCTCATACCTTGCTATCTAACATTTGTCCGTGAGTATAACCTTTGATCCTTGACTGTGCCCTGCCCGACCATTTCAACAGTCGTGGGAAAGGGTCCTCGAGGCCTATATGAGAAGGCGAGATATCTAGCAGCATCTCATAAGCCCACTATTGAAGTACACATATGCATCTATATGTGTTTTACGTCTTAAGGGCTTTATCCATCTTAGCAGTCTTTCTATTCGCCGTGCCCTTCATTATATACTCTATCAAGTCATGGTACACGTGGAGACCCCACGGAGTTCAGTTAAAATTCTCGACATCATCGATGAGGTCGATGTGGTCTTTCGTCAGTTAATGGTGGGACCCGAGAAAAAGAAATATACACAGCACATATAGAAGGGACAACTTTATGAAGTCGTCATCACTTTTCGCTCTCCAAATTACATTATCTATGTGAGACCGGAGAATTTTCCCATGAGACATTCCACGAAAGTATTTGTATCGAATGATTTATTCTTCCGGTAGTTTAACGGACGGGGTATACTTTTCTGGGCCAACTACGGCAAGGCCCAGTATCAATGCAATGTCCAACTTCTGAAGATAGACATCAGTCTTTCCGATTTGGAAGTGATTTTTTTTAACCCAAAATGTCAACATCACATCGATCACATCGGAAAGAAATCTCACACCCTTGGGCATTTGAAATATTCCATCGAAAATTAAATCTCTCAGCAACTTCTTTCGAGTTAGGGTAGCATTATCGTAGAGACTCGAAATGGCACTGGGAGAACACTTGGCAACATGTTGGTGTACAACCATCTTGACAGCTTGTTAAAATGAACTGTAATAAAAAAGAAAGGATTGAGTCCCATACTAATAAGGATAGTTTAAATGTTAACTGAACTGTAATATATAAAACTGATATCAATTACATATAGGGTCGATATCGATTTCATATGCAATCGATAACGACTATAAATAAAATCGATATCGACTCTAAATGTAATCGATATCAACTCTATATATAATTGATATCGACTCTATATGTAAAGTCACCATCGATTTTATTTATAGTCGTTATCGATTGCATATAAAATCGCCATCGACTATTTATAGAGTCGATATCGACTCAATATAAAGTCGCTATGGGCTCAAAATATTTTATTTACATTGAAAATATTTAATTTACAGACTCAAAATATTTCATGAAGTCGACATCGACTCAAAATGTTTCATTTATATTTAAAATATTTCATTTGCAGTTAAAAAATAAAATCTGGACACACATTAAACTAAGACACTGGCAGCAACGTCTGACGGAAGATTCTTCGATAAAGATCGGTCTTCAGCTTCTAACCAAAATTTAGGAAGATGGATGATGAGCAGGTGGTGGATGGAGTTAAGAGGTGGGTGGTTCCATCTTAATTTTATTTTTCTTTCTTTTCTTCTTTTTCTTTTCTTCCTTCTTCTTTTTCTTTTCTTCCTTCGCCAAAATTTTCTGCACTTTCTCGTATTCGTCCCATAGGAACTACAGAGGATTTGGTTCTAGTGGTGGTGGGTCCTCCCATACTGAAAAGAACTTGATTGGGTTATAGTTGGTTTTATCATCTATCATGGGGAAAGATGGGCTGGTAGGGATGAAAGGGAATGATTTTGCTAAGGACGAACTAAACCTGTATTTAAAGCGCCTAGATGGTAGAATACGAATCATTATATTAAATTTTCTCATCCTTCCAAGCTTACTTGCCATAATGGTTTTACAAAAGGGTAGTTGGTAATAAATTGAACGTTGGCTGAGATAAATATAAAACCTCGTATGATTTATTATGGGTTATGACATCGAGGATTTAATATGATGGGTAATAATTATATTTATATAATGGATATTAATTATATACATAGAGAGTCGATATCGATTTTTTATAGAGTCGTCATCGACTATTTATATAGTCGATTACGACTACAAATACAATCGATATCGACTCTATATGTAATCGATAGCGACTTTATATGTAATCGATAATGATTATATATACGGTCGATATCGATTGTATATAGGATAACCTTAACAAATTTTGACAAAATGTGCACCAAAGAAAGGAGAAAATAAAAATCTACAGCAATAGAAGGTAATTTTAATTTCAACTTACAGATTTGGTAGCTTGAAGATTGTAGAACTGAACGCTAGCGTCTACGAAGTGACACCGACTCTCCGCCGACTTCGAACAAATAAGTAAAAAGTAAAAAAAAGATAAACAGTGAAGAGTTGAAAAAAGGGCGGCTATTTATTACATTGGGGGTAGTTTGGGCATTTCCTAAAGGCGAGCGACGTGTCACGGGGTCGCACTTTTACAACCTCAGTCTCGTGCGGCACCTAACGCACGCTGCGCTAGGTAAGCCTACTTCTGATACCAATAGTCGCGAGGGCATCCTTCGACGTGCTACCAACCCGCGCGGTGCTTCGCTATTGCATGCAACGAAGCTAACCCATCTACACATCAGCTCTGATACCACCCACCTAGAGGACAGAAACTCCCCCAACGTGGTTACCTCTGTTTCGCGGCCTACCACCCAGCTTATCGTGCCCCTTTACGACACGCTCCAATTACACCACTGTACTAAACTTGGCCTGCTCAAGCTTCACCCTGTGCATTGCACTAGTACCTCGCTTCGTAACAGTCTTGGTATGCAGCTTTCCATGCCACCATGTCTTGCTCACATACCGAACCAAGCCCACAACCTTGTGCCTCATGCTCTGGTGCTCAAATGAGTTCCATGCAGCTTGCCTTCGTGTGCGTTCCGAATTACTAGCACTCGTTCATCCTTGGCCCACATGCTGTCGTGCTCAACTGAGTCCCATGCAGCGCTGGTGTTCTTCTCGCGAGGTTACCTAGCCGTATACACCACACCGCATAGTCCAGAGCCATACATCAACATCCCTTGGGTGCCACATGACATCGTTGCGTCGACGTCCTAGGCCCATCCTTTCAGGCCTAGGAGACACTTGCGCCCCCTTTGGCAATGCAAGGCCCCGTGTGGGTGGGAGGCAACTCTTCAGCTCCTCTCCCACATAGAAGGGTAAAATAGTCATTCGACTATAATGGCAGGAGAACCTCAAACCTATTGCTTTGACATACCGTAATGCCTCCTACATCGCTAGCCCACCAAGGCTGTGCCACGTCCATGTCGCTCCCGCGTCCTACCCACATACGACCGTGTCACATCCTCGCAGCGTGACCACGTCGCCAGGCCCACTTGGCCTCATGTCGAGTGCCCTCCTAGCACCACATGTCGTGCCCTAAGCACCATACTGCAAGCTCGAGTATTGGCCCCGTCACATCCTCCACCACTCCATAAATGTCAACGTCCTCGTTGATGCATGAACATAGTGAATGGACCCTGCCAACTCCTCCTAGCCTGTTAGCATCACATTTCTAGTTCTTAGGTCCGCACCTTCCCACTAGCTCCCCACCATCACCCCGACCGGGTTAACTTGGTTCTGCTATCACAAGGCCCTCACCTGTTAACTAGCTCAGGGATGTCGCGTGCCCTCTTGACACCACACCGCGTGCCTCTGCATCAATTGTTCATGGATGTCGCGTGCCCTCTTGACACCACATCGCGTGCCTCCGCACCAATTTGCTCAATAGCATCATCGCTTCTGGATTGAACTTAGCTATGATACCAAATGTCATGGGGTCCGCAACCTTAGTCCCACCTAACGATGTCATCGTGCTAGGTCACCGCTTCGATACCAACATCGCGGGGCATCCTTCGACGCATACCAACCACGGTATTTCGCTACCACATGCAACAAAGCTAACCCATCTACACATCAGCTCTGATACCACCCGCCTAGAGGACGGAAACTCCCCCAACATGATTACCTCTGTTTCGCAGCCTACCACCCAGCTTATCATACCCCTTTACGACATGCTCCAATTGCACCACTGTGCTAAACTTGGCCTGCTCAAGCTTCACCCTGTGCACTGCACTAGTACCTCACTTCGTAATAGTCTTGACATGCAGCTTCCCATGCCACCATGTCTTGCTCACATACCGAACTAAGCCCATAGTCTTGTGCCTTGTGCTCACGTGCTCAACTGAGTCTCACGCAGCTTGCCTTCGTGTGCATTCCAAATTACTAGCACTCGTTCATCCTTGGCCCACTTGCTGTTGTGCTCAACTGAGTCCCACGCAGCGCTGGTATTCTTCTCGCTAGGTTACCCAGCCGTATGTACCACGACGCATAGTCCAGAGCCATACATCAACCTCCCTTGGGTGCCACATGGAATTACTGCGTCGACGTCCTAGGCCCACCCTTTCAGGCCTAGAAGACACTTGCGCCTCCTCTGGCAATGCAAGGCCCCGTGTGGGTGGGAGGCAAGTCGCCAGCTCCTCTCCTACATAGAAGGGTAAAACAGTCATTCGACCCGAATGGCAGGAGAACCTCAAACCTATTGGTTTGACATACCGCAATGCCTCCTGCATCGCTAGCCCACCAAGGCTGTGTCGCGTCCATGTCGCGACCATGTCGCTCCCGCGTCCTACCCACATACGACCGTGTCACATCCTCGCAGCGCGACCACGTCGCCAAGCCCACTTGGCCCGATGTCGCGTGCCCTCCTGGCACCACATGTCGTGCCCCAAGCACCATGCTGCAAGCTCGAGTATTGGCCCCGTCACAGATGGCTCGGCGCACAGCAGGTTAGTTTGGGTAAAGGTGAAACTACAGGGCCTTTGACGTAAAAGGTGTTTCTGACAGGGTCGATCAGGTAAATTTCCCTTTATTAAGAGTTTGTGAGTGTAACAATATGAACGACTACCCAGCTTTATCCAAATCCATTTTTGGAAAAACGGAATATTTCGAGAAAAGAAAAACATTTTTGTATCGCATTTTTTTGGTTTTTTTGTCAAAAACATATTTTAAATGCATTTTTTTTGGAACGAAAAAGAAAAAGTGTTTTGGACACTATGTGGTGGGCTTTACTAAATACTGTCCAATTAGTCAGAGTGTACATTTTCTAGGATTTTTCACTTGAGAGGATTCCAACTTTCACTATATTTATGTGGTAGGGCCTAATAATTCATTATTTACCAAATCGGGTCTGAACCCTGTAACTTAACTATATTTCGATACTTACCTAAGGGTACCTTTATTTATAACTCATAATTCTTTCTTTTCACCTCGAGTTTCACATGTTTAAACGGTTGATTGCTTTGAATCAAATGATGGAAATAATAAAGCGATTTTAAGAGGAATGTTGAGCGACTAAATGGAACACCATTAAACTTTATCCAGATTTGCCACCAAGGAGTTATAAGTCGTTTTAACTGAGAAGGATTTATTGCCGTTATTGGACTAAATACGTGGCTCAGATAGATCCATCCAACAACTAGTTTTGCCTAGGATGATAGAGAGGGCACATAATTCAGTGATCTCTATATCATAATCTTCTTTTGAAACTGACATTCCACTAGCCGTTTGAATTCGGAGAGAAGATCTGCGAATTTATGTCAATCAATTGAGTCTGAGCACAAATTTATGTCAATCGATTGATTCTTAGATGTCAATCGATTAAAAAATCAATCCATTGTACATGAATAGAATTTAATGGATTGAGTATGAGTATTTAAGTTCTATATTCAGTTTTTCTCATGACAGTGTCATTAAATGCCAATGTTTATGTATCATGATTATATTATATGCACTTCAATATTTATATACCATGATTCAATATTTATGTATCATGATTAAATGTACTTAAATGCTTATGTATTATGATCTTACTCTTATGTACTTTACATATTTCATAATGATCTATACAATGCACAATCAAGATATGTAAACATGATGAAATGTCAAGCCATGATTAATGATCATTAGAGCCAACATCTTCTACTTGATGGAGTCTAAGAAGGTATTAGACCCAACATCTTGTGTTTGATGGAGTCTAACTAAACATTAATAAGAAGCATTAGACCCAACATCTTGTACCTGATAGAGTCTAAGATGTTATTAGATCCAACATCTTGTGCTTGATGGAGTCTAACTAAACAAGAATATGATAAGCATGATTAAACCCAACGTCTTGAGCGAGATAGAGTTTGACGTGCAATAAATTATATGATTAATTAGACCCAACGTCTTGAGCATAACAGAGTCTAACTAAACAAGTGATAAGCATGATTACGATCCAACATCTTGAGCGGGATGGAGTCTAACGTGTATTAAATGACAAGAAAGATGAAATTAAAAGAAATGATGTATTTATGTGACATTGATATCCATGCTTATGCTCAGTTCATTTTAGCTCATTGAGATTATAGATGTCACATGCACACACACATAAAATATACAGAAATATTCATATGACCATGATTGATATTTTATGCTTTAATGAATTGCATGTCTGATCCATACAAGTGTAAACTTATATCCCTTATTGATGTGGGTGGCAAGATAAGACAAGTGTAACCGATGACAACGTATGGGTCAATGGTGATGAGACTGTACGTGGTGCTCTGAAAACTGAACTGAATGCCGATGATGGCTTAATGGCCTAATTATCTATTTTCCATTTTAATTATTATTATTGATTTTAAATAAATGAGATATTGATCAATTAGTATTTTATTCTGACTGTTTATACTTTAATCATGTTAGAATTTGTTATTGGAATAAGAATATTATCATGAGTTTTATTTTGATAAATTAATATTCTAAAGAAATTTTATCTTCTGTTGTTAAGGTGCTTTTATTGCCTTATTATGTTTCTAAGATTGATTCTAGAATATGTGGAACTAGAGTTTAACATGAGATTTATCGGTTGCTGATGACGAACAAACACATTGATACATTAATCGAGGCGATTGTAAATGCTATTAATGCAACTAGAACTCCAAATTCCCAACCTACTCCTGCCCCTACGTTGGAATTGGTGAATTCAGGAAGAATAGCCCACGATACTTCAATGGGACAGGAGATAGCGCTGAGGCTATGAAATGGGTGCAGCAGATGAAAAAAATCTTCGATCTGATGAAATATAATGAAACATCTAAAGTGAGATTCACAACCTACAAACTAGAGGGGGATTCCGAGAACTGGTGGAGATAATTGAAAGAAGCGACTTGTGTCGAAGAGCCTGGTTATGTATGGGACTAGGATGAATTTGTAAAGGTATTTTACGATAAGTACTACCCCCAGAGCGTCCAAGAAGCGAAGATTGATGAACTCCTAAACCTGTAATAGGGAGAGATGACTGTTGATGGTTATGCTAATCTTTTTATGAAACTGAGCCAGTTTGCATCAACCCTGGTTTCTGATGAGAACTTTCAACTCAGGAGGTTTGAGAAGGGTTTGAGGCCCCAGATCAGGACCTTCGTGGTTGGACACCGATGCGACTCATACAAGGACCTAATTGATAGGTGCTACACCATCGAGAGAGAACTGAAGGCACCTTAATTGACTGGTAATGTGGGGCAGAGATCGGCTAGAAACTTTTAACATGTGTTTTCTAAGTCCAACATGAGATCAGAGAGTAGGGCCACTCCTTACTCAAGACCAACCTTCTCTCAGCATAGCAAGACTAATTCTACTGTAGCGTCGACTGCGAAGATTACACCGATCTATTTCACTTGTGGTAAGAATCATTACGACACCTGCCTGAGAGACGGGTGCTTGTTTCAACTGTGGACAACATGGGTCATAGAGCAGCAGAGTGCAAGATGCCTAAGAAGTTGGCTGGATTGAAGGCTATGCCTCCCGTGACGATTACGGCTAATGGCCGTGTGTATACTCTATCTGATGCTAACGCTAGAGCTTCAGACGATATCATCTAGGGTATATTTATTTAAAAATTCATGATTAAATTCTTTCATGCCTGTTTATGTAGTAATGTCATACATATTAATTTACGTAAAATGGACAGTTTTTTGAAAATGTTTTCAAATTATATATATATATATATATATAGAATAAATGAAATGAATTTGTTAAGAATTAATGATTATCTGGTAGACATTAAACTCCTAAATTGAATGATATCCTTATGTTAGATAATTTAAGTCGTGGCGTGTCTTGGATGCCCAGGTTCGATGTTGATCGATGGTTTTTTTGGTCATCTGCTTTTGAATTCAGGTGCCTTACATTCATTCGTTTCCTTGAACTTTGTTAAGTATCTTGATAAAGACTCATCTCCTATGAGCATTTCTTTGACCGTAGCAACTCCTCTAGGGAAGAGTGTACTCACTGACAGAGTCTACCCTCGATGTTTTATTCAGATTGGAACCCATGTATTAGATGTCGATCTAATTGAGTTAGATTTTAAAGATTTTGATGTTATCCTAGATATAGATTGGCTAATTGAATCTCATGCGACCCTTGATTGTTTTGCCAAGATCATAATTTTTACCCCTTTGAATGGACCGACGTTTAAATTCAAGGGAGCACGAAAGGGTGCTATTCCAAAACTCTTTACTTTATTGAAAGTCGAGAACAAGCAAGGAGATATATCTTCAATTCTTATTATAAATAAATTTGCAGGAGTTTTTTTGAATGAGGTGACGGGTTTGCCTCCGAGAGGGAAGTCGAATTTTAGATTGAGCTCATACCTGACACTGCACCGATAGCCAAGACTCCTTATAAGATGGCGCCCGCAGAACTGTTAGAATTGAAGAAACAGTTGCAGGAACTGTAAGATAAGAGCTTTATTAGAAGGAGCTAGTCACCATGGGGTGCTTCTATTTTATTTATGAAGAAGGGCGGTTCTTAGAGGTTGTGGATTGCTTTCAGACAGTTGAACTAGGCGACGATTAAGAACAAGTATCCATTGCCATGGATCGATGTTCTATTTGATCAACTGTAAGGTGCATGATATTTCTCTAAGATCTATCTAAGATCTGGATATCATCAGTTGAGGGTGAGAGAGTCCGATATAGCTAAAACAACATTCAATATGAGGTGTGGGCAATTTGAATTTTTAGTAATGCCTTTCGGATTGACTAATGCCCCTGCAATCTTTATGGACTTGATGAACTATATTTTCAAGCCCTATTTGGATCAATTTGTGGTAGTTTTCGTCGATGACATCTTGATCTACTCCAAATCCGAAGACTTAAAGATCATCCTACAAATCCTATTGAACCACCAGTTGTATGTTAAGATGAGTAAATGTGAATTCTGGATGTGTGAAGTGGCATTACTGTGGCAGGAATTACTATTGATCCTGCGAAGATTGAAGTCATTATGAATTGGGCGAGTCTCAAAGTGTTACTGAAGTGCGAAGTTTCCTTGGCTTAGCAGGTTACTATAGAAGGTTTGTGGAAGGTTTCTCAAAGATCTCAGGACCTCTTACACTACTGACCAAGAAGAATGTGCAATTCAATTGGACCAATGAGTGCGAGAAGAGCTTTCTCGAGTTAAAGAAAAGGCTGACTACTGCTCGTATTCTAGTGATACCTTCTGACAGTGGTAGCTTTACAGTTAATACCGATGCGTCATTATTGGTGCGCGCTTTTTATGGGCTCCTCTCAATTCCCGTTGAATAAGTGGCTTCCAATTCTGTCCTGTCGGACTCTAGCGATGCGGTGTATGTGATAAGGTGGGGATAAATAGTAATAGGAGGAATTTTCTAGGATGATTCCTAGTTGATTTGCGATCGCCAGCTACAGATATTTATCGACGCTGTAACACGTCAATGATTACGCTTTTAAGCAGGTGTGGATTACTTCTATACTGAATCGTCCACCTGCGAACGTCTGCAGTAGTATCTTCTTTTAATTAGATAGTTTCAACTTTCTTTTTAGTTTCCCTTATTACTGTTACGGTCGATTTAGATTCCCTTTTTTGTTGTGAATTATGATTAGGTGAGCTTATTATGACAGGTTATTTTAGTGTCCTGATGTTATCAAGAGTCCAATCATTTTTCAATTTCTCAATATTATTAGGAGTCTAATTAATATCAAAGTCCTGGCTCTACTAAGAGTCCAATCAATTCCAGTCTCCTACTGGTACTAGGAATGCATGAGTATCAGTTCCAATAATATTGCAATTAAATAAAAGAGTCCAATTATATCGCAATTCTGTATGAAGCAGGTATACTGATTGTATTGCAATTATATCTAAAGTAATTTAAGTAGTCCTACTAAAATTCTAATTAAAGAAGACACAAAAAACTAATTTTACTGCGACTCTTATTAAAACAATAAATTAACTTACTAAAATATAAGTAAATAATTAAAGCAATAATATTAATTTTTTATTATTTTTAAATCATAATCTATGGATTGGTTATGGCAAGAATCTAACAAATAATAAGTAAATTAACTTTCCTAAATTCTGATTTAAGATAATAGACTAACTAAACTGGAATACTAAATTGACTCAAAGCAAATAATAATATAGAGGTCTACTAGATGCAATTAATCGATTATACTGCAATAAAAACTAATTAAAATTAACTAAGTAATCCTCAGCAATCTAAAAAAAAGGGGGTTTGGGCCCGCTATGCTCAGGAGGATTGGCCTCATTCGCGAGCACCCTCCGTAAGCTCCGGTGGGAAAATCGGATGGCTGAGATAAAAGATAGATTGGTATTTGAATAAATAAAAAATGTATTTTTGGAATGGAATTTGAGATTATAATAGGAAATTAATTTAAGAGACTAAAGTTATGAACTGAAATTTATAGTTTTAAATTTTTTTGATGGTATGAAAATATAGAATTAAATTATAGATTAAAATTTAGGATTGAATTCGGGTCCGAAATCAGAAAAATTAGGCCGTATGATTAAGGACTGGTTCTGAACTCTGAGAGTCAGAACCAGAAATTAATGATAAGAGTGTAGATTAAGATTTTGGAGTAGAATCAAAGTATAAAGTCGGTGGATCGGACCATTAGATTAAGAATCGGTTCTAGAAACAGAGATCTAGAACCGGATATAGAGAATTTTGGTCCGAAGAGGGTGCTACGGTCTAAAAATTAGAAATAGAATTGAATAATTAAACTAAGTGGGAAATCCTAAGTCTAAAATAAAATTAAATTCTTACCTAAGGTTGGGGCTACGGTGAGAAATCTCGGAGTTTGAATCTCAAAATCACGACTAATTTGCTCTAGGGATTCGTTCTCGGAGCTCTCTGATTTTAGAATTTACGCTGTCGTTTCTCAAAATTTGTGACCTCTTCGTGTTGTGTGTTCGAAGAGGCCGCTACGGTCTAAAAATTAGAATCGAAGCTACGGTGAGAAATCTCAGAGTTCGAATCTCAAAATCATGGCTAATTTTCTCTAGGGGTTCATTCTCGGACTCTCTGGTTTTAGAATTTACAGTCTCTCCTCTCTAAATTTCGCAGCTTCCTCGTGTTGTGTGTTCGAAGAGGACACTATGATTTAAAAATTAGAATCGGGGCTGCGGGCTACGGTGAGAAATCTCGGAGTTTGAATCTCAAAATTATGGCTAATTTGCTCTAGGGTTCGTTCTCAGAACTCTCTGGTTTTAGAATTTATGGTCTCTCCTCTCTAAATTTCACAGCCTCTTTTCTCTCTCTTTGAGAAAAAGAGTTTTTATAGGTTTTTCTTTAATTAAGCGCCTATTTTCGGGCATTTAATTGAATTACGTGCTAGTTTTCTAGAACTTAATCACTTTGAGTTGGTCACTAACTCAGTGAGTGATGGGCTGAATTACTCAGCGGGTTTCCTAGTGTAACATCTCCAAAAATTGAGCGTCCAATAGTGACCTCGAGATGCGTGTCCGACTGGTCATAGGTTGATCGGGTGAAAGTCAACTCGATGATCGTATTTACAACTTAGGTTGATGTCATGAGTAAGTGTGCAAGTGTGTGTAGTTTAAAGCTTAGTGAATAACAATGTACATCTATCTTGGGTGTATATGCCTAACACAGAAACAAGGGGAGTTATAAGGGACTTAATAACCTAAGAGAAGTTATTTCTCTTGTTTTGGGTTAGTAAGAAGAGTTAAGAGGAGAGAGAGAGAAATCAAGGAAGGGGTAATGGCTAGGAGTTAATGCGGCTTTGAATTGAAGATGGGTTTGAACATTTAAGGTCGCATTCAACGTGATTGGAACCGTTGAAGCAAAAGCTAGAAGCCCTAGCCTTTGAACCAACCATTCAATCAATTAAGAGATTGATTTGAGGTGAGTTTTGTTGAATTTTAATGTGGATTATGTAAATAAGTAGTGGTGCATTCAATTATTATTCAAAAGATGAATTAAAGATGTAAAAAATGAAGGAAAAATGGAAAGGAAGAGATTTGGAAGAAATGCCCGAAAAAGGGCCGAGTTTCTGACCAAATCAATTTGGAAAATCGATTAATCGATTTTGGTTCAGAAGTAAGCTGGGCAGAATTGACTTTCATAAGTAAGTTTGGCAGAATTTCCCAAAACCGATTGATCGATTTTAAATCGATCAATCGATTCTAGAATTTCGATTAATCGATTTAAAATCGATTAATCGTCTGAGCACTTATAGTGGCTGGAAAATGGAGAGCTGGGAAATTTGATTGATCGATTTTAAAATCGATCAATCGAGTTTGGATTTTTGATTAATCGATTTGAGATCGATTAATCGAAGTTTGCATTTTCGATTAATCGATTTGGGATCGATTAATCGATTTGGAATTTCGATTAATCGATTTTGAGAGATCGATTAATCGATTTTGGGAGATCGATTAATCGATTTTGACAGTTTTTATTGAATTTTGAATTAGACTTTGAGGTTCAAGGAGGGTCTTATACCTTCTTTATTGCATCTTTCTTGATGCTTTGCATATGCCATGGTGTACCATAGGTGGTACGAGGGAACACAAGCATAAGGAGCCGTGTTAGACCTTGATACTTGGACATTCAGAGACGTGAGGTAGGGAACACCTTGAACATATATTTTAATTTTCAAAAGCATATATGCAGAGTGATTCAAATGAATATTTATGCATCTAAATGTGTGTGTGTATGACACTAAGTAAATAAATGAAAATGAGACATCCCCAGGGGATGAAAATGTGATAAAGGCATCTGTATGATGCGATTGACTTAGACATCCCAGGGATGTATGTGACATTGTAAAGCTAAAGTAAACAAAGATTGGTAAGGCCTAATCGATATGAATTAGCATAATTATACGGCGAACAACTATATGTAGCACACATTTGATACTTTCGTTATTTAAGGTTTGAACATAATACCCTACCGACGTGGTGGGATACCCACGACTGACTCGGCAGAATATCCGTGACCGGTATGGTGGCCAATCTATACACCAGTTTGACATCCCAGGGATGTGTGTATGAGACTAGAAAACTTGTCGCTTATGAGAAAGAGACTTGGGTAGTATTCAAGAAAGAAACAAATATGAAAACTGTCTATTTAGATGACGATGGAGGATATTCCATCGGGCGCCCGAATCTGTAGTAAGTTGAGATTAAGATTTAAGTAATTAGGCCGAATCAGTAACTAATATCAGCAAGTTGAGAATGAATAAACACATGTAAAGTAACAGTTGCATCCAGTACATCTTTTCAGTTATTTAAGATATCTTCTCAGTAATTCTATTAGATAAATCATGCTTTTAAATTATTTTAGAATATATGTGAGAGTTTGACTTATATGTTCAATTGTTGTTTCCCTATTGAGCTAGGATGTAGCTCACCCCTTTAGACTATATGTCGTAGGTCCACTGCTTGTAATTGCTGAGGCTTCGGGATACGTAGATCCGGGAGATTCGAATTACGTGCCCAGGGAAGAGTTAGAGCCTCCTCCTGAGGACTTCTTCTAGAGGACCCGTGCGTACTTTGAGAGTGAGTTTTGAGAGCATTTTGTACGGCTTGGTATGCCAAGTCTTATTTTCAGAAAACTGTAATTAAATGATATATTCTTTTGGCAAACCATCTGGGGTGATCCTGCTTATCACCGATGGCTCGGGTCGATTCTTCTGTTCATGCGTTGGTATGAAAGTAGAACTGTCTTTTGAGCTTTTGCTTTGGACTAGCATGCCTTTATTTATGTTGCTCAGTTACATGTTTTACTTGACTTGCTTGATATACCAATGTTCCGTACGGACTTTAGGGGCACGCCCTAGAGGGTCGTGCTGATGGCATGGGTTTCAGGGTGCCAAAATCTGGGCTGTCACACCTAGTCCTAATGAAATCAGGACTAATTAAGCGCGTGTTGGGACATGCATAATCCAATTAAGCGTGTTACCTGAAGCACTTAATCGAGGAAACGTAATCGAGTCTCAAAACGGTCTGTAAAAGGAAGGTTGGTTTGAAAGGGGACTGACCACGCACTTGTGGTTCTGTGCGTGATTGAATTACGCACAGGTTTTCAGGCGCTTAATTCAGGGTTGTCCGAGTATGGTCTTAAGAATAGAATGAAGGACTATTGTTTTAGTCTGTATTCTGACTATATACTATTGCTTAGTATATAGCCTCCCTACGTTGGGATCTGAGCCACAAAGCTATTATTTCAGCTTGTGTTCAGCCATGTACAGTTGCATGGTCCCGTGTCGAGGGTTAAAAAGGTTAAGGGCTGACCAAACAAATTCGTGTACTCCGAGAGGGCGAAATGGGGGTGTCTACAGTCATATAAAGGACTAGGCGGTGTCCTGATGCAGAATGAGAGAGTTGTAGCTTACGAATCTAGGCAGCTAAAGGAACATGAAAAGAATTACCCTATGCACCATCTAGAACTGGCTACTATCATATTCGCGCTGAAGATCTAGAGACACTATCTTTATGGAGAGAAATCCATTATCTCCACATATCATCAAAGTCTTAAATACCTTTTTACCCAGAAAGACTTGAATATGAGACAAAGGAGATGATTGGAATTTCTGATCGATTATAATTGTGTGATCAAGTATCATCCGGGAAAGGCTAATGCTATTGTTGATGCCCACAGCAGGTTTGTTCCAGAGCAGGTGATTCGACCAAGGGCATTGCTGTCGCACATTATTATCACCTCTTCATTACTTGATCGAATCAGGGGACTACAACTTCAAGATCCTATCCTTTTGAAGCTGAAGGACAGTGGGGAGCCGGAGATTACTGTCAGAGATGATGGGATGATGTTGTTCCAGAGATGCTACTGTGTACCTGATAATAAAGATTTGAAACGGGAGATCTTAGACGAAGCCCATAAGTCTAAATTCTCTATTCACCCTAGGAACAATAAAATGTATAAAGGATTGAAGAAAAATTATTAGTGGAATGATATGAAGAGAGAGTTCACTGACTACATGACAAGATGTCTCATATGCCAGCAAGTTAAAGCCGAACACCAAAAACCACCTGGGTTACTTCAGCCACTACCGATTCTAGGTTGGAAATGGGAAAGTATTGATATGGATTTCATCACCGGGTTGCCGAGAACTTTGAAGAGGAACGATGCTATTTGGGTTATGGTCAACAGATTGACTAAATCTACTCAATCAAATAAACAATCAAAATGTTTAGGGTGAACTGAATAAGAATAGATGACAATCACCTTAAATTTTGTGCCAAATGATCATTTGGATGACGTAAGATCATGAGACGCATAAGGAACGGTCATGGCCTATCAATCTTAATCAATATATATATATATAAAATTATGCAACTCGTTCACTTCAGTGTAAGGTGAATAGTGATGAATAAAGTGAATTTTATAATAAAAATTATTTAGGATTGAAAGATATACATCTTAAATGTGTTTCTTATGATTTAGGCGTGATTATATCAATTGGGATTCAAAAATACTTTCTAAAAAATTTATCTAAATATTTATGAATCCCAATTGATATAATCATGACTAATACATAAGATACATATTTATGACTAATACAGAAGATACATATTTATGAATTATGATGGTACCCCATGATGCATTCATGGACATCCGTGATCACGGACATCCGTGAGTGATTCACGAACTTCCGTGAGTGATTCACGGACTTTCGTGACCCGAAAAACTATAAATTAAAGGTAGTTGCAGACAGTTTATAACTGATCTGAAAATCCTTCATTTTTAGTATTCTGGTCCTAATATCTATCCTTGAGATTACCTTGATTTTGATTCTTTAAATCTTAATCTCAAAGATGTTGTGTATTTTCCTATTCTGTGTTTGAGAGTGTGTGGCTCATGTGAGACGAGTGGACTTTCGTTGGATGCGACGGTTGTTGGAATTCTTCACTATGGATCGGATGATGTTGAGAGGCTATCATTGTTGGTGAGATGAGTGATAGGGCATATCATTCTAAAGCACTGTAAGGTTTTTCATTCATAGTAGATTATTTTATTGGATCTAAGATAGATCCCGTAGTTCTTTACCTGTGATAGATTTTTCCACGTTAAAAATTACTTGTGTTCAATTTATAATTGTGTGGTGATTGTGTGTGATTAGTGTTAATTAGTTTATTCTTTGTATTCTTAATAATTCCAAATTTTGAATTGGTATCAGAGCGTAGGTCACTTAGTAAATTCTAACGAATTAAGTGTAATGTCTAATTTGGGATATAACGATCTTCTAAGAGAAGGTGCGTCTACTGCTAAAACTCCTTTATTTGATGGCTCTAATTATCCTTACTGGAAGGCAAGGATGAGAGCATTTTTAAGTTCTATGGATCCACACATTTGGTACTCTATTGAGGATGGATGGTCGGCACCGACTACGACCTCTGTTGTTGATAATATACCACATACCACTGTCAAACCTAGATCTTTATGGACTAATCAAGATTATGACAACCTTGGCTATAATTTTAAGGCCCGTAATGCGTTATTTGGAGCAGTTACTGCTTCAGTGTTTCGCCGCCTCAGTACTTGCACTGTAGCCAAGGATGCCTGGAAAATACTTGAAACTACATATGAAGGGACTCCTCAAGTGAAGATATCTAAACTCCAAATGCTTACATCTCAATTTAAAAATCTTCACATGAATGAGGATGAAAAGTTCTCTGATTTTTATATTCGTTTGAATGACATTGTTAATAGCTCTTTCAATTTGGGTGAACCTATTTCGAATATAAAAATTGTGCGGAAAATACTAAGGTCTCTACCTAAACGATTCCGATCTAAAGCCAATGCTATAGTTGAATCTAAAGATGTTGACAATTTGAACTTAGATGAATTAGTTAGATCTTTGCAAATTTATGAATAATGAAATACAAGACAATCATGTGTCTAAGAGTGTTGCTTTCAAATCATTTAAGGAAGAGTCTGATTCTAGTAGTGATTCTGATAGATCAGAAGAACTTGCCTTATTTGTTAAAAAATTTTAAAAATTTTACAAAAATAAAAAATAACCCTTTCAAAAATTCAAAAATTCAAGTAAATTCAAATCTTTTAAGAAAAAATCTCAAAAAGAACTCACTGATACTATTCAATGTTTTAAATGTCATGGCTATGGGCATTATGCTGCTAAATGCCCAAACAGGAAGAAAGATAAAGGAAAATCTAAAGTCTTCACTGCTACTCATGAAGTTGAATATCAAAATGAGTCATCATCTGATGAATCTGAACTTGTATCTTATCGGTTTCGAGCTTTTTTAGCCTCTATTGTAGAATCTGATAAATCACAATCTCAAACATCGTTTATAAATGAAACTGAAACTGATGGTAATGTATTGGATATAACTAATGCTTATAGTGAATTATATCAAGAATCCTTACATCTTACCAAAGAGAATGTAAAATTGATCAAGGTTGTGAATGAGTTAACAAACACTATAAGTAATTTTAAGTCTCAACTTAAAACTCAATTTCAAGAAAAGATTACACTTCAAGAAAAAGTGAATTGTATAAACTCTAAATTTATGGAACAAGAAAAGAAAGCAAATTTTCTTTTCTCACCATAATTAATGAAAATTTAAAAAGTGAACTTGATTCCATTCTTGTAAAATATTCAAATTTCTACATGGCTAATGAGAAAATGGAAAATTTACTAAGATCTGGTCAAAGAACTACAGACAAATCAGGTATTGGATATATTAATTCATTAAATAAAAATCCTAAACCTGAGATAACTCAAGCCCCAAAATTTGTCAAGGAAACCAAATCATTTCCTACGAATTCTAAACCAACTTCAAGTAAATCTAAATCAATTGTATCTAGATCTTTTAGTAGAAGGTTTCAATCTGTTATACTTGTGGGTGGGAAGGGCATACTTTTGTGTATTATCCATTTACTTTTGAATACTCTTCTTACTACATTCCTAACTTCTATACTTTGAAGAAATATGAAAATATCCAGCATAAAAATAAATTCATCTCGTTGAACAGTTCAAACACAAACATCAACAAACATAATCAACTCTTAAATACAAACGTGTTTGGATTCAAAATTTTGATTTGACTGCTCAGGTTGCTCATATTTCACTTAAAGCTAGTGAATCGTTTAAATGGTTCCTTGATAGTGGTTGTTCCCGGCATATGACTTGTGAGATATCATTCTTCTCTCATCTAAGTCCATGCTCTAAGGAAAATGTGACCTTCGGAAATGGAAGTTCATGTAAAATTACTGGTAAAGGAATAATTGAAGCACCTGGATGTCCTAAACTGAATGAAGTCCTTTATGTTGAACGACTTAAGGCTAATCTCATTAGTATTAGCCATTTATGTAATGATGGGATGAATATAAATTTTACCAAAAATTTGTGCACTGTAATTGATTCTACTGGTCAAATTGTCCTTGAAGGGATTAGATCATCTGATAATTATTATACTTTAGTGATCCCTTCAAAAACAATTGTCTTATTACTAAAATAAATAAGATCAATATTTGGCATCAGAGGCTTGGGCACATGAATAAAAATGATCATTACAAATTAGCCTCTGATCAATTTGTTAAAGGTTTATCAAAATTAAGTAAACCTGATGGATCTATTTGTAGTGCTTGTCAAATGGGTAAACAGACCTGTGTTCCTCACAAGAAAGTTAATGTTCCTACTTGTTCTAGGATACTTGAATTAATTCATTTTGATCTTGTAGGTCCTATGAGAACAAGTAGTTTAGGGGGAAAGAAATACGTGTTTGTATTGGTTGATGATTTTTCTAGGTATACTTGGGTTGCTTTTCTTAGAGAGAAATCTCAGGCTTTTGATGAATTTGTTATAATTTTCAAAAGAACTCAAGTTGAAAAGAATCTTTCTATTGCTCGAATTCATAGTAATCATGGTAAAGAATTTGAAAATTCATCTTTTGCTAAATATTGCTCTTTAAATGGGATAAAACATGAATTTTCTGCTCCTCACACACCTCAGCAAAATAGTGTGGTTGAAAGGAAAAATAGGGTTCTTCAAGAAATGGCTAGAGTTATGTTAAATGCTAACAATGTGGCTAAAAATCTTTGGATTGAAGCCATAAGTACTGCATATTATATATCAAATCGTGTGTACCTGAGACCCAACACTACTAAAACTCCATATGAAATATGGAATGGTAAAAAGCCTCAAGTTAGTTACTTTCGTGTCTTTGGAAGTGCTTGTCACATATTAAGGGATCAAGAATCCCTTGGTAAATTTGATGTTAGAACTGACATAGGAATCTTTCTTGGTTACTCTTTAAATAGTCATGCTTACAGGATTTTTAATTTAAAGACTCTTACTGTGATTAAATCAATAAATGTAGTTGTAGACGATCAAAAATCTATTTCTTCTAATGTTGTAAATAGAGATATTGATGATGAAAATATTGTCATTCCTGTTATTCATGAAAAATATAGACTTAATAACATTAATTCTTCATTTTACAATGAAAATTTTACATTCACTAATCCTGATATCACAGAAGACTTAAGTGTAGAAGATACAAATAACAATAACTCTGAAAATCGATCTCAAAATAGATCCTCCTATGCACGTGATATGAGGAGTCATCCTTCTAGTGCTATTTTTGGTGATGCCTCCACAATGTTAACGACTTGGAGAAAATTTAAAAATCTTTCAAATCCTCTATGTCATGTGTGTTACACATCTAATCTCGAACCTAAAAATATTAAAGAGGCTCTTTTTGATGAACATTAGGTTATGGCCATGTAAGAAGAGCTCACTGAATTTAAAAGAAATGATGTGTGGGAACTTGTTTCTAGACCTTCAAATATTAGAATTAGTGGTACAAAATAGATTTTTAAAAATAAAATAAATGAAGGAGGTAAAATTATTAGAAACAAAGCTAGATTGATGGCTCAAGGCTACACACAGGTAGAAGGCATTGATTTTCATGAAACATTTGCACCTGTAGCTAGACTTGAGTCCATTCGTATCATTTTGGCCATGGCATGCCATTTAGAATTTAAATTATATCAAATGGATGTCAAAAGTACTTTTTTGAATGACTTTCTTTCTAAGGAAGTATATGTGGAACAACCTAAAGGGTTTGAAGATTCACATTATCCTCTAAATATTTTGCGACTTAAAAAGGTATTATATGGTTTGAAGTAAGCACCTTGTGCTTGGTATGATAGACTAACAAAATATTTAATCAATAATGGATTCAAACGTGGCAGTGTGGATAAAACCTTATTTTTAAAACAAGAATCGTCTCATTTGACTGTTGCCCAAATTTACATTGATGATATTACTTTTGGTTCTACAGTTGATTTAAATGCTCATAAATTTCAAAATCTAATGAGCACTGAATTTGAAATGAGTCTATTTTGTGAGTTAAATTATTTTTTAGGTCTTCAGATTAAACAATGCTCCTTTGTCATTTTCATTACTCAATCCAAATATGTCAAAGAACTTATTACAAAATTTGGTTTGGAATCTAGTAAGCTAGCCTGTACTCCAATGAGTACATCTGTGAAGTTGTCAAAATATGTATCAGGTAAATCCGTTGGAGAGACTTTATATAGAAGCATGATAGGTAGCCTTCTCTACCTAACTACTAGTAGACCTGATATAGCCTATAGTGTGGGTATGTGTGCTAGATTTCAGGCAGCCCCTATAGAATCTCATCTAACTGTACTGAAACGTGCCCTCCG
The DNA here is from genome assembly GCA_021018995.1 of Chloranthus sessilifolius. Taxonomy (NCBI): domain Eukaryota; kingdom Viridiplantae; phylum Streptophyta; class Magnoliopsida; order Chloranthales; family Chloranthaceae; genus Chloranthus; species Chloranthus sessilifolius. The sequence continues at coordinate 33,527,835 of CM037596.1, read as the reverse complement.
TTATGTTAACAACACATTAGAGTTAGGTCTTTGGTATCCGTTTGATACCACTTTTCAAATCATAGGATTCTCTGATTCTGACAGGGTTGGTAATTCTGATGATCATGAAAGCACCAGTGGTGGTTATTTTTATATCAGTATTGTCTTGTTTCTTGGCTCAGTAAAAAACAAGCATCTATTTTCTTATCCACTATTGAAGCAGAACATATTTCTACTGGAAATGATTGTACTCAACTTTTATGGATGAAGCAACTGTTGTCTGATTATGAGATCACTCAAGGTGTAATGACCTTATTTTGTGATAACACCAGTGCAATTTATATTTATGAAAATCCTGTATAATACTTTATGACTAAACATATTAATATCCGACATCATTTCATACGTGATTTGGTAGAAGATAAACTTATTCTCCTTGAGCACATAGACACTCAATTACAATTGACTGATATTTTTACAAAACCCTTGGATTTTGTTCGGTTTGAATTTCTTCGAAAATCCATTGGTTTATGCTTCATCGATTAATTTTTTCATCAAAATTTGTATATATATTTTGTAAATAATTTTTTATTAAAAATTACTTTTTGATCAAGAAATTATTGACTTCTTGAACATTTCAGGATTTTATTTGATACACTTTGAATTTTTATATTGTACATTTGATCATATTTCCTGATATCGAATCTCTTTAATCATGAGTTATTCTTAATTGCTTATAAATCAGTTTTATCATGGTTAACTTTTTATCTCTTGTTAGTATATAAAGAAATCTTTTATTTAGGGTCTTTGCAACACTGTTGAACCATGAATTATGTAAGTGACTCTCTTTAAAAATTTGCGTAATACTTCTTACATTTTCCCTTTTTGACTCGAGCAATTAAGGTCGTTGGAGTATTTTATACTTAATGCCCTGAGCCAACTGGATTGGGAGTCATTGGCTAAACTCGCTACATGAGTCGAATAGAAAGCAAGTAAGCTTGAGCATTTGTTTTAAAATAAGTGTATTGCTCTACTTTGTTGCCTAATTAACTCGAGCAAGTAAAATCATTGGAATTTCTTAAGATCTATTGCCCTAAACTATTTAGTTGGGAGTCAATGTTCTAAAGCTCGTTAAAAGGATCTTTTAGAAAACATAAAAAAGGTTGGAGTGATAATCATTTTTGTTAAAAATTATATCAAAATAAACATTGTCACTTCACATATTCAATTTAAGCTTCTGTAAGATTCACTTTCGTTGCTATTGACCAGGCTCTTCAAGAGATTTTCTTTATTAACTATTAGAAATCTTAATGTTGCCGCAGATTTAATTGATGTTATATAATTTTGACCAACTCAAGGACTATATGCTTACTTTTTAGGATGTTTAAATCATTTGTTTAACATTTGAATTTATTGTGTTGCATCTTGAATCTGTAAATTTTTAGGGATTCCATGATTTTCTAGTATCAAAAGTTTGAAATTTGAAAATTTTTAAAATTTTTGAAATTTTTTTTTAGTTTCATCTTAGAAAGCTTAATGTCATGGACGTCCATGACTCATTCACGGACGTCCATTCTCTAAAACATTCTCTGGAATTTTTCATACGGACGTCCGTATTTTTTATGCCTTACTACCATATTTTTTCCAGACGTCCGTATTTTTAATGCCTTTTTGCCAGATTATGTCCGGACGTCCGTCATACACTCCGGACGTCTAGAGTGTCAACAGTCATTTCAATTTTTAAAAAAAGCGTGCTGCAATGTCAACTGTATGCATTTATATCTTTCACGGACGTCCGTAGCTGTCACAACGGACGTCCGTAGAGCAAAAACGCCTTTTGTGTTTTTATTTAACGACTGTAATTTCAAGCACGGATCTCTTAGGTTGTCCGGGCGTCTATACCCACCTAACGGACGTCCGTGACGTTTCTTTATAAAATAGAATTTTTTGGTTTTTGCCTTCATTCTACACAACTTTTTTCATCTGAAAAACAGATTTTTTTTTCTTTCTTGGATTTTACGTGAAAATGTCTCTACATAGAAAGAATTTCAAGAAATCTATGGGTTCTTCTTCCTCCTCTATGTCTGCTTTACAACGATTTCCTTCTCAAACCCATGATGATCGTTTTCTCCGTCTATTTACGAATCGAAACCTCATTGTAGAACGTGTGGTTCTCCAAAAATTTCTTACTGATCACAATCTTTTCAAAACTTTTGCTTCCCGGGGGTGGCTGTCTCTGCTGTCTATACCAGGTACCGCTTACATCGATGTGGTTTGGTGTTTTTATGCCAATCTTTTAAAGTCTCAAATCATTGAGAGCCGAATGGAGTGTTATGCCATTTCTTACGTTTTTGGTAAGCAAATTTAATTTTCTTTATTAGTTATTTATGAAATTTTGAGTATTCCTTTAAATTTTGATCGGTATAACTACCCTGTGGATGAAAGTCAGGTTCATTCTTTGTTTCAACCATCCACTGTGTACAACTTTGTTTGCAATGATCCAAGTCAACTAACTAGAACTGCATTGTATTACACTTCCCTAAAAACCAAATTTCAGTGGCTTCGTCATATCCTTTTTGCCACTCTTACACCAAGGGCAGAAAATATGGATCAAGTGCGCTGGGACATTATCTATCTTATGTTTCTCTTAGATAAAAATCATCCTTTGTGTATTTCGACTATTATCTTTGAGATTATCGTTTTTCGTATGAAAGATTCTTTCAAAATGTCTCTTCCTTTCCCATCATTATAAGTAAGATTGTAGAGTCTCAAATGACTCTTCCACCTCATTTGGCTACTTCTCGGGCCATGGCACCCCTAGGTAAGCTTACAAAAATTGGAAAGAGAATTAGAATAAATTTGGATGACATTGAATTCATCGGTGAAAGTTCTGAAGAGGATGATGCCGACATCCTGATTCAAGAAAATATTGGTCACTAAGCACCTGTACCTCCTCCAGTTCCTCCTCCATTTCAAGCTTCTGAGGGTCATTACTATGACCAACATTTTGATAGGATAAGTTCTGATATTCAAAACTTATCTGATAGGATAGAGACTGGCTTTAATTTATATGGAGAGAAGCTTTCATCTTTATAGATGACTACGACTGACGGGTTTGCTGCAATGATGCATCGCTTTAACAGTGTCTTCCCACCACCAGGAGCTCATTTTCCTCCACCAGAGTGACTTTTTATTTTCTGTGTTGTGATTTTTGAGATATTTATTTTCAATGAAAATGATGTTAATGTTATATTTTTTTAGTGTGATGGTGCAATATGGTGAAGTTTGCAATATTTTCTGAAACTTTTTGTAAATGCACCATTGGGTACGTATGATATGTATAATATTTTTTGAAAATCAAATGAATGTAGTAATGGTCTTTAATGTATCTACATGGTTGTCTTTATTTGTGATTAAAGTATCTACATGGTTCTTGTTTCACCTTATCCTTTGTCACATTATGACAAAAAGGGGGAGATGTAGTATTATACTTGTGCTATTAATATCTTATGTTTCATTCAATAGGTGAAAAGCAGCAAGTGAAAGACCCATAGATATTTTTTTACTTGGCAAATAGTTAGGGGGAGCAAATCGAGTTGTAACTTTTTGCCATGTCATTCTAGATTGATGTATAGGACTTAGATGAGAAATAAAATTATGTAATTTTTTTTCTTTTAATCCTTGTAAAGTGGTTTTTGTCATGATTGTGACAAAGGGAGAGATTGTAAGATATATTGTCATTTTCATGACTTAAAACCAGTAGTGCTCCTTAGTATGTTAGTGGTACCAAGTAAAATAAAATGACAAACGTTTTGTCATTTTTGGACCCACGGACGTCCGTGATGCATTCACGGACATTTATGAGTGATTCATGGACGTCCGTGACCCAAAAAACTATAAATTAAAGGTAGTTTCGGATAGTTTGTAATTGATCTGAAAATCCTTCATTTTCAGTATTCTGGTCCTAATATCTGTCCTTGAGATTACCTTGATTTTGATTTTTTAAATCTTAATCTCAAAGATGTTGTGCATTGTCCTAGTCTATGTTTGAGAGTGTGTGGCTCGTGTGAGACGAGTGGACTTTCGTTGGATGCAACGGTTGTTGGAATTCATCATTATGGATCAGTTGATGGTGAGAGGCTATCACTGTTGGTGAGATGAGTGATAGGGCATATTATTCTAAAGCACTGTAAGGTTTTTCATTCATAGTAGATTATTTTATCAGATCTGAGATAGATCCCGTGGTTTTTTACCTGTGATAGGTTTTTCCACGTTAAAAATTACTTCTGTTTAATTTATGGTTGTGTGGTGATTGTGTGTGATTAGTGTTAATTAGTTTATTCTTTGTATTCTTAATAGTTCCTAAATTTCAGTTACAAACTTATCCCAAACGTGGGCTATAAGTGAGCTACTTCCCTTCCAGATATGAAGCATTTAAAATCGGAGCACCTAGTGTGACAAAATCGAATAATATCTGTAGACACCCAAATTCAGCCCAAGGCTCGATCGGAACACATTTCGAGAGACGTGCAATTTTGAGCTTTTAATGACATGTATGAAACCCTTAGAAACCTTTTCAAATCCTTAAGAATCTTCCCGAACCCTTAGGAATCAACCCTATCCTTCCCAAACCCATTAGAACCCTTTCCTAGACCAGTGTCAAACCCTCCCGAGTAGTGGTTGGAAAGAGGAGTACCAAAATTTACATAGACCTCTTCAGGAGTTGAGTTATATACTATTGGAAAGAGAACTTCTTCCGCTTTCTAACAAGTCAAAAATTATTTCAATCGGAGTTACATATAAAAAGTTATGACCATTTTAAAATCGGATCATTTTGAAGGAATTTTTACCTGGCGCGACTAATAGTTGCGCCAAGCCATTTTCCTCCAGAATTTGCCTGACGCAACTAATAGTTGCGCCAAACTTTTTTCCCCTAGAAATGGCCTGGTGCAACTAATAGTTACGCCAGGTATAAATGGGTCCCCCAACCCCTCGCAAAGCCAACTTTCAGGCTACTATACAGAACTGTTTTACTGTACATTTATGAACAGTAACCTCTGGATTTTACCTCAAAAATCATGATTAGAGTTTGACTTGTTGACTACCTTGATCTTTGGGGTGTGTTTTGATTAGTTCTGTTGCACCCTTTTAATGCCTATTTGCAACCCTTCAAGAGGCTTAAGGCCTCACCCCATCATCCACCATTGGAGGATCCTTCCGCACATCTCAAGGCTCTAAAAATCTTAGGAATCCTTAGATGTGAGATTACCTAATTGCTAAATCCATTTAGCTCTTAAGTAGCCTCCTTACCCACCTTTTTCCTATAAATAGAGCCTCCCACCCCTTGGTTTAGGGGTTGAAAATTTTTACCTAAGAGAGAAAGAGCTTAAAGTGAGAAAATCTTTTTCCCTTTGGTGCACTATTGCCCATACAAATTTCAGAATTTCAAAACCCCCTTTGAGTGATAATTTCTACCTTAGATCCCTTACTTTAGGTATATCCTACCCATTTACCTTCCTTCTCTACCTCTTAGCTAGCAAGCCTTAGAGGTTAGATGTGGCAACCCGACATTTCCCAGTTTCTCAACTAGGAAAGGTCGCGCCATCGGATCACCTGATATGATCCTTTCATCAAGGATTCCTTATTTTTCATCAAAGTGTTACAAATTGCGGAAGCAATGTATTTAAACTCTGACAAATAATAATGATGACAAAATAACTGCTAAATAGAACTAAAATACGTGATAAATAGAAGTCACGGAACTGATGTATAGCTTTTCACCGATGACGGCCACCCGTCATCAAAACAGTGAAAAGAAACCTATACATCCTAAGAACATCCCATCAGAAATCTAAAACCAACATATATCATTTATACAGACCAGAAATATCTTCTTTTTTTTTTTTTTTCTCTCTCTCTCTCTCTCTCTATCCCAATGCCCCATATTCCAAGCTACAAACCTAACTACAGGAAGAACTCCTCTAGTAAGTCGTCTTCCTCGTTGTCGTCGTCGTTGTCTTCCTCCTCCTCCTCTGGCACGTATGTAGGGTCAGCCGCGTGCTCAGGGTCAGGCTCTACAACTAAGACAATTAAGTCAAGGAATAAGCTATTATCCAAATCTCAGTTGAGAATATTACATTGTATTCTATATTGACAGTTTATCACTTTTTCATAGAGGAGCATAAAATAACATATGAATATCATGATGAAATGTTGTAGTTATGCTTGATATAACAAGTGAAACAGACTGAACTGAAAATACATGCTAGCGAAAACAGGAAATCAATAAGGTCAAGCTCCCGAGTTAGCGGGATCACTTGGACGAGAATAAGTCAAGCTCCCGAGTTAGCGGGATCACTTGTCAAGCTCCCGAGTTAGCGGGATCACTTGATTTACACAGGAGCAATATCATGTCAAGAACATTGAATTTAACAGAGTTTGAGTACTGAATGACCCAGAAATGCATTTGCATGTATGAATTGTGATGCACTGTACACTAAAATAATGCATTAATTTCCAAAGTTGATTTATGCTCATAACTGGAAAAAGACTTTCTTTTTCATTTCTTCAATGTGCACTATATACTATTGATACTCATATTAACATTAGCTTAATGGCTAATCAAGGTCATTTATATGATAACAAATCAGGTTCATCAATTAAAACTCAAACTTTGTCTTACTATGCTGAGATGTTATGTATATATATTAACATCAAAATTGTTTTATAAGATTAAGTCAAAATAAATAAATCAGATTTCTTCCTCTATTTCTCCAGTTCTATGAAACTAAGCGACATCTGTGTACAATAATAAAATAGCAATACAGATTCCCTACCTGTGTGCGTCAAGTTTTACACGTACTATTATCGGTGCACAGTCAAGTAGCCGAAGACCTCATGCAACTTTTATTTCTCCACAATAGTTTAAATGTTCCATGTGGCACTAAGCTAGAAAAATATGGATTTATTTTAATAAAACTAAGATTGTATAGTTGAGCCAGTAGGGTATATATGGCTCCTAGTGCACCAAGCTGAAAATAGGCAAGCATCATGGACTCAAGGTCCAAAGTGCAGAAGATGGAGGCCAACCTAAAAACACCCAGAGCTGGGGAGGTTGCCGCGGCAACACTCAGGGCTTGCTGCGGCAAGCCCTTCAGCTGGCCTGCTTGTTGCAGCAACCTTATAGTGTTGCCGCGGCAAGCCTGTCTGCGTTTGGCTTGCCGGGGTTCTACTGGTCTTCTTTCTTGGCCTTTCTATCTTCTATTTCTTCCTGTTATTTGCATATATATATATATATGTATATATATATATGTATGTATACTTTCAGCAGATTTTAAATATCTGTATACATAGATTGGAAATCGCCAAATCTGTAATCTGCACTTTATAGAGTCCACAGATCGACTACACAGATCTGAAGTGCAGCAATCTGCACTTCCGTTCATGCTAAGGCTTCCTTTTTATTCTTGGTTGCTGTTAGGCTTGCACAATATATAATTAGATAAAAATATATAACATCTGTATGTTATATGCAATATATAACATATATAGATAAAAGTATATAGAGTTTATAAACTGGAAAAAGAGGTATATAGATCAAAGTATAAAAATATATATCTATATCTAGTCTGATTTTCGATGGGGATTCAGAGTGCAATCAAGTTGCACTCAACTGCATACTTAGGCTTATTTCTGAGCTGCATGTTCTTAGGATCAAATCTTCTATAGAAGAACAACAATTCACTAACCTTTTTGGTGTTTATTACGGTCGCATCGGTGCGATGCCAATCATCTAGTGACGTGCGCTTACCGAGCTAGTGCACTACAAGGATGGTTTTATACGTAATAGAGGTCGTAAACAGATTGGCTTTGGTTTTCTCTACAAAATTTGTTTTGAATAATTCTACTAGAGATTTCAGGCAAGAAGATGGAGGAGATGTCATTGCATGTTATAGGGGTCGCAACTGCACTTTGCGTGCATGTAATCATAAAATGACTCAGGTGAGTCATGTATTGCATTTGGGATACAAGCAGCTTACATGTTGCTTGAGATTTAATTGCTATGTTAGGCATGGTACCTAGAGAATGTATCTCATAAAAAACAAAGCAAGTGTTTACTTGCATGTAAGTCTCACACTCACTATTTGTGTATACTATAGATGATAAAACAACACTGAAAACCAGAAAAGCCAACAAAAGGCTTATCTTAATTAAATCTTGGGCTGGGGTATTTATATAATACCCACCCGATTTGGCCTTGCATAGATAAAGCCAAATTGTTTTGGCTGCAGTAAATAACAAATATATACCACTACTGGTATATATTAAATATTTTAAATTTACTATGGCTGTGTCTAGCTTAAAGGAAAATTCTAAGATGTTTAGGGCTATCATAGTGATGTCCTTAGGGTATTGTGATGGAAACTTGCACATGACCTGACCGGACTTGACCGGACTCTCACTACTACCGTGCTAAACCTGGGGATCGTTACATTCTCCCCTATTTTAGGCATTTTCGTCCTCGAAAATCAATCGGGATTATCTGGGTAACAGATGAATGTCACAATAGCGAATAGCCAAACACCAGTGCTTATGTGGTGTTTTGATTCATCAATTTCTCATAAGACAAGATGAATCATTAAAGCTACAGCTGTGAGAAACCAACATCAAAGCTACAGCTGTGAGAAAAACTGAATGTTTGGAATTAACCACTCATGTGGCCCCTGATGAGGAGTATTTCAACATTAACATGGATTCTCAGCTAAAAACATATAGACCATTCTCATACAAAAACCAAATTGACCTGCTCCTTATCATTATGTAAGACAAAACATGTAATACACCATAGAATTGCACTTTAAGATAGAATTGCACGTTAAGATAGAATTGCACTTTAAGATGTACATACACAATCGTTAAACATCAGAACTATCATAATTAGGCATGTAATTCAAGTAAATATAAAACTATAATGTAATACATAAATTCTGATTTTGTGAATTTATATTTTACCAGGTTGAGGATCTGTTTGCTGTTGGCCCGCTGAGGATGTACCAGCTTCCTGTTGTTGTTGTTAGAAGTCTTGCAGGAATTCAGGGACCAATAATGTTGCGTTGCGGGTATACTGGGAGACATAGTTGTGCGCCCGCCCAATGTAAGGGTTTGCAGTAGTTTGAAAAGTATGCTCCATCATAATATTAGTCGCTTCCTCAACATAATCGATACATTGATGGAGCATGTAATGGTTTCGATATAAGTTATCAAATTGTAGGAGGGTTTGATTATGGTTTTCATGCATGAGCTGAACAAGGTCGGTGGTGGTGTAGGTCCCTTGAGCCGGAGGGACTGGGTCGGGTTGAGGTTGGGGTTGTGGTTGAGGAGGGACGGGGATTTCAGCTTGTTGAACTTGGGGAGGACGACGAATTTGTTTCGCTTGGCGGTTACGTACCGCTTGAGATGAACGTTGATACACACTACACCAAATGGCAGGGCTGAAGACCCACATGTTATCGGTGCGGACCTCTTCGCCAACAGGGATTTGATAGGGGACGAGATTGACACTATCAAAGTGTCCTTCCAACATTTGAGAGATCAGTCTAGGGTAGGGGCAGGAAGGCATGGAAGGTGACACGGTGCTTTGTAGGTTCTCATTGGCATACTTGATGCCTTCCCAAACCACCCTAGGAGCATTTAGCCATCGTCCTTCATGGACGGCAAAAAGAGCTTGCAAGAGAGCATCTCGGCGCTCTCTTTCATGCTGCATGGGGTACAAATTATATCTCAAGGTACAATCCAAAAACCACATCCGTTGTGGTAACTTGCTGCGACGTACGACAAGACTATGATCAGAAGCGGTCTGACCATCAGTCATTTTTGAGGTGATGTGGTGAAATTTCACATCCCTCTGCCGGGGTATTTGTAGTCCAGAAGTGGCATCATAGTCAACATTACAGTCCATTGCTTTCGCTATGTGTAGAATATTGAAATAAAATTTACGACCATCAATTTCGATCTGTAATTGATCAACAGTGGGGGTGACGACCAAATTTTGGTAAAATAATCGGACTAACCGGGGGTAAAATTGGTTAGGGAACGGTTGATACAAGGCACTTAACTGTGCCTGTTCGATATAGCAAAGTGACCATGCAGTCGGGTCATTCGGGGTTAAGAGTCGATCATCAACGATCCACTCCGGTTCCATTGCTTTTGCAGCCCACCACGGGATGGGTTGTTCATGTTCTTCCGGTGGATTGATTGGCTCACATGAGGAAGAAGAAGGGCCTTTGCCCTTTTCTTGAGCTGAGGACTTTGAGGGTTTAGACACTCCCATTTTTTTAGGAGGCATTGTGCAATCTATAGGACAATAAAAGACAAAACAAAAACAAGAGGAGGGAGTTTGCTTTGTTTTACCTCTCAAAGCTTCACAAAAATCAGTCGGAAATGAGAGTTAAATCAGAAACGAAAGGGGTTGTTGGAGTAGATCAGGTAGATGCAACGGCTATAGATCTGATTTGAAGGTGTGCATGCATGAATCTTTGCTTGGAAGGTTGAAGAAGGCGAAATCTCCACATGTATCTAACAGAAAACGGTTTAGAAATGGGTTTCGGACCCACCATAATGCAACAGAGTTGCCGCGGCAACACTTTAAGCTTGCCGCAGCAATAGTTAGCCCTTGCCGCGGCAAGGAGGTCCTGCTGGAAGTTGGCCCGGATTTCGGGGCTCTTGATATGTGGTGTGAGATTTATTTATACTTATGTGATCTTAGCAGATAGGGGATCTATTGAAAATATTGGTTGTAATATTTGATGTATTTTGCTATGTTAAAAAATTTTATTTCAATGGAATTTGATCCATTTTGCATTATTGTGTATAAAATTATTATAAAAAATATTATATTTGGCCATCAATGGCCCTTGGATTAGTCACTTAGGATAGGTGGCAGTAATTTGGGATACACCTGTGCTTAGGTGTCCCATAGGTGTCCCCATATACATTATTTTTCATCATTTTATAGAATTTACTTTTATAATTGAATTGTTATTTTTGAAGTTCAAGATTTATGACACTTAATTCATATACTACGTTGGGTGTGATTCTTATATACTGATGCATGGCACTGATGCAGGGCACATGAATACTAGTTTTAAAACAAGATATACGCATAATGGAAATAAGTTAAATTCATTTGACTATGTCTATGTATAAGGTAAGGGGATTTTTAGTATGTACCCTATGTAAATAATTGTGGGTACTGAGCACGAATATCAGCTTCGCGCTCCCAGGTAGCTTCATGCGACCCATAATTCTTCCATTAGATCAAAATGAGTGGAATTCATTTTGTTCTCAAAATTTGATCTCTGCGGTCCAAAATCTGACCTAGTTCTCCGGTTACCGTTAGATCTTCCTGGATGTCCAAAGGTTGATAATCCAATACATGCGTCGGGTCACTGACGTATTTTCTCAACATCAATACGTGAAATACGTCATGAATGCCTGCTAGGTGCGGAGGTAACGCGAGTCGATACGCTACTTCTCCTACTCTGCCCAATATAGGGAATGGTCCAACATAACGAGGACTTAGCTTGCGTTGTTTCCCAAATCGCATCACGCCTTTTGTCAGAGAAATTTTGATAAAGACGTGCTCGCCAATCTGTATATGATTTCATCAGACTAAATGACTATATAAGTCTAATGACTTCACAAAGAACGTATCAGTGTAGGATATTACCTGAAAATCAACACTTGTTCTTTTGAGATCAGCGTAACTCTTTTGTCGACTCTGAGCACTCTTCAATCGTTCCTGAATAACGTGAACAACTGCATTGGTGCTTTCTATCAAATTAGGGCCTAAAATCAATCGCTCTCCAGCTTCTTCCCAGTTAATCGGAGATTTACATCGGCATCCATACAGTGTTTCGAATGGTGCCATACCGATGCTTGACTGAAAACTATTATTGTATGCGAATTCGATCAGGGGTAAGTGTTTATTCCATGATCCTTGAAAATCAAGCATACAGGCCCTTAACATATCCTCAATCACTTGATTAACCTTCTCTGTCTGCCCGTCGGCCTGAGGATGAAATGCTATATTGAAATCTAACTTGGAACCCATACCTTCTTGGAAACTTTGCCAGAATCGAGAAGTATACAAAGGATCGCGATCTGACACGATGCTTACGGGTATCCCATGTAGTCGTACAATCTCACTCAGATAGATTTCGGCTAGTTTCGATGCTGTATACCACGTACTATAAGGTAAGAAATGCGCCGATTTGGTGAGACGATCAACAATAACCCAAATGGCGTTGTAACCTTTTTGAGTACGGGGCAAACCGAGAATGAAATCCATGGAAATATGTTCCCATTTCCATTTTGGAATAGGCAATGGCTGTAGCAGACCAGCAAGATGTTTGTGCTCGACCTTGACTTGCTGACATGTTAAACACTTTGCAACATAATCCGCTACATCACGTTTCAAACCGTTCCACCAAAACGTTTGTTTAAGATCCTGGTACATCTTGATACTACTAGGGTGAATAACATATGCTGACTTGTGAGCTTCTTCGAGGATTTCTTGATGTAAAGCATGATCATCAGGGACACATACTCGTCCTCGAAATAATAATGACCCATCGTCCTTTATCGTGAATTCTGGCTGTAGCCCACTTTGTACCCCCTGTCGGATGGAAATAAGCTCTGCATCTAACATCTAAAGCTTTCTGATCCTATCAAATAGTGGAGCTCGGATCATTATTATAGCAAGTAAACCTCCATTCGTTGTTGCTCGAAGAGTGGCACTCGATGATACAATGTCATTGAGTAGTTTCCATCTTTGTAGTCTTATAACAAGATGAGATAACTGAGCGGAGGATTTACAGCAAAGTGCATTAGCTACAACATTGGCTTTACCGAGATGGTAATGAATCGAACAGTCGTAGTTTTTCAAGAATTCCATCCACCTTCTCTGTCTCAAATTTAACTCTTTCTGAGTGAAGAGATATTTAATATTTTTGTGATCGGTGAAGATCTCGAAGGTTTCACCGTACAGATAGTGTCTCCAGATTTTTAATGCGAAGATGACCGCTGCTAATTCTAGATCATGAGTGGGATAATTCTTCTCGTGATCTTTCTATTGACTAGAACCATACGCAATTACACGTTCCCATTGGTTCAATACACATCCTAACCCACTGTATGAGGCATCACTGAAGACAACATAACCACCACTGCCGGATGGTAATGCGAGAACAAGTGCGGAAGTAAGTCTCCTTTTCAATTCTTGAAACCCTTGTTCACACGCCTCAGTCCACTCGAATTTAACATTCTTTCGAGTGAGCTGCGTGAGTGGTCCAGCAAGTCGTGAAAAACCTTCAACGAAGCATCGATAATAACCTGCAAGACCTAGAAAACTTTTGATCTCGGTTACTGTCTGTGGCTGCTTCCACTGTACTACAGCTTCAATCTTTGCAGGATCAACCGTGATACCTGCTTCAAATATAATATGCCCCAGAAAACTGACTTGATTCAACCAGAAGTCGCATTTACTGAATTTAACATACAACTGCAAATCTCTCAGTGTTTGTAATGCCAGACGCAGATGTTCTTCATGCTCTGTCTTGGTCTTGGAATAGATAAGTATATCGTCGATGAATACTACGATACACAAATCAAGATAAGGTTTGAAGACTCTGTTCATCAGGTCCATAAATGCAGCACGTGCATTGGTCAACTCAAAGGGCATGACGAGAAACTCGTAGTGACCGTAGAGTGTTCGAAAAGCTGTCTTTGAAATATCTTCAGCTTTTACCTTCATCTGGTGAAAGCCTGATCGTAGATCAATCTTTGAAAAGAACCGCGCTCCTTGTAACTGATCAAAGAGATCGTCAATTCGAGGAAGCAGATATCTATTCTTGATCGTTAATTTATTGAGTTGACGATAATCAATGCAGAGGCACATTGAACCGTCCTTCTTTTTCACGAATAACACCGGTGCACCCCACAGAGACACACTCAGTCTAATGAAGCCTTTATCAAGAAGTTCTTACAATTGCTCCTTGAGTTCTTTTAACTCTGCCGGTGCCATTCTATATGGTGCCTTTGATACTGGGTCGGTACCTGGAGCTAACTCAATTGCGAATTCAACTTCTCTGTCAGGTGGTAGTCCTGGCAGCTCATCAGGAAATATGTCAGGATATTCACAAGCACTAGGTACATTTGAAAGTGAAATTTCCTTCTTTTTCTGCTCATCACTTTGTATTAAAGCAATATACCCTTGAGCACCATCATCAAGCAATTGTCGTGCTTGAATTGCAGATATCAACGAAAGATTCGTTGACGGTACGCCATAAAATTTAGTTGATCTCTTCTTTTGTGGGCGAAAGGAGACAATCTTCTTGCGACAGTCAACGTTTGCATGGTGAGTGAACAACCAATCCATGCCAAGGATCACGTCATATCCTTGCATCGGTAACAAGATCAGATCAGCTATCGCTTCATATCCCCAGTAATCCTTGATGGAAACGATAATCGACCGCTATACTTTATCAGTTGTAAGGGATTGTCCAGTCGAAAGTGTAGCATCGAGAATAAATTCGAGAGGTTCCGGAATACCTCCTAACTTCTTTAACTTCTTAGCAAACTGGGGTGTAACAAACGAGTGCGTAGATCAGGGATCTATCAAGACTCGTGCGTCGTAACACAAATAAGCATCTTTTGGGTATAGTTGTAAAATACCTAAGGTATACAAACTAGTGTTAGCTAGATTACTTATAAGTATCAACTAATCTAATAATATATTACTAGAGAAATTTAGAATGTCATATTCCTAATTTACGATATGCACATTCTCTATCTAAAATGATAATTCATTGTAAGCGTTACTGTAAAATTAATGAACAATCATACCTTGAATGATGTCATGGCTAGTCCTCACATCTTTTGCAGTAACAGCATAAGCTCGTCCTTGTACCGTAGGCCGTGCCGATCGTAACACTGGTCCTGCCTTTGTCGCTATTTCGATCATTTTCGGGCATTCTCTGATCCGATGTCCCATCTTGCCACATCAAAAACATGCACCAGAAGCTTTACGACACTTATCAGTTTTGTGTGCCTTCCCACATTTCCCACAAATATCTTTGGAGGCAACTGATGAAGCCGTATAAGATCCCGTGCGAGATCCTATCGGTCATGCTTGAGAAAACCCATATGTACTTCGAGCCGCTGAAAAAGATGGATTCAGAACACGTGGAATCCTTGGTGGTGCGGAGAACATTGATGGATTATAAGTCCGTGTAGATGCTCCTGCAGCTGGTTGAAAAGCGGTCTATCCTTGAAACCGTGGTCGCTTATTAATTTGACCCACACTATAGGACTTTGGTGAAGCTTTTTTGGCCTTCTGCTTTTCATCTCTCCTTTTGAACATGGTGTCCACATCAGTTTCTGCTATTAATGCCAATTTCATCACATGAGCGTAAGTCATCGCCTGAAACAACGAAATGCGCTCTTTGATTAGAGGTTTCAAACCCCTTTAAAACTTTTGGATTTTCATCAGCTCAGTGGCTACTAACAACGGTGCGAAGCGAGAAAGACGAGTAAATTCTTATTCATATTCTCTAACGGTCATCTGTCCTTGTACCAATGTTGCAAACTGTACCTCGAGCTTATACCTTTCAGGCGCTGGAAAATATTTTTCATTAAAGGCCTCAGTGAATTATGCCCATGTCCATGGTACACTAGGCATCCGTGTTCTTTCAACAGACTGCCACCATGGCTTTGCCTCACTCTCCAGTTTGTACGCTGCCCAACTTACTTTCTCTTCTTCGGTACAAGTGACTCTTTGTAACACTTTCTCGATATGTGTTAACCATTTCTCAGCCTCCATTGGGTCATGCTGACCTTAGAAACTCGATGGTCGAAGTCGAATAAAGTCCGTAAAACCCTCGGGATGTCGAACAGCAAGCATGGCCATAGTGTTTACCATGGTCTCCATCAACTGTAGATGGTGTCCCGCATTTTGTTCCATACCATGAACGCTTCCCATCGATGGAGTATTTATAACTGGCGGAGTTTGCTCTGGCGGAGTATGTTCTGCAACATTCTCCATTGTCGTTCGACTTTCAACCAGATGGGCATTCGCACCACTTCCCGAAGCAATATCATGCTCGTACCCAGCTACCGGAATAGTATTCGGTCCAATACGATGAGGCAACAGTGGTCTACCCCTGCCTCTTCCATGACGCGGAGGCATCTTCACCTAATCAGAGAAAAACTTAATCAGACGTACAACTCAATCTAACTCCTATTCTATTACCAGATATTTTACCATATGTGTATATGTTAGAGTTCAGTCTCCAATGACATAACGCCGGGAGCTCTGATACCACCTGTGACAACCCAACGTTTCCCAGTTTCTCAATTAGGAAAGGTCGCGCCATCGGATCACCTGATATGATCCTTTCATCAAGGGGTTCCTTATTTTTCATCAAAGTGTTACAAATTGCGGAAGCAATTTATTTAAACTCTGACAAATAATAATGATGGCAAAATAACTACTAAATAGAACTAAAATACGCGATAAACAGAAGTCACGGAACTGAAGTATAGCTTTTCACCGATGACGGCCACCCGTCATCAAAATAGTGAAAAGAAACCTATACATCCTAAGAACATCCCATCATAAATATAAAACCAACTTATATCATTTATACAGACCAGAAATATCTTTTTTTTTTTCTTTTTCTCTCTCTCTATCCCAATGCCCCATATCCCAAGCTACAAGCCTAACTACGGGAAGAACTCCTCTGGTAAGTCGTCTTCCTCGTTGTCGTCGTTGTCGTCTTCCTCCTCCTCCTCTGGCACGTATGTAGGGTCAATTGCGTGCTCAGGGTCAGGCTCTGCAGCTAAGACAATTAAGTCGAGGAATGAGCTATTATCCAAAGCTCAGTAGAGAATATTACATTGTATTCTATATTGACAGTTTATCACTTTTTCATAGAGGAGCATAAAATAATATATGAATATCATGATGAAATGCTGTAGTTATGCCTGATATAACAAGTGAAACAGACTGAACTGAAAATACATGCTAGCGAAAATAGGAAATCAACAAGGTCAAGCTCCCGAGTTAGTGGGATCACTTGTCAAGCTCCCAAGTTAGCGGGATCACTTGGACGAGAATAAGTCAAGCTCCCAAGTTAGCGGGATCACTTGTCAAGCTCCCGAGTTAGCGGGATCACTTGATTTACACAGGAGCAATATCATGTCAAGAACATTGAATTTAACAGAGTCTGAGTACTAAATGACCAAGAAATGCATTTGCATGTATGAATTGTGATGCAATGTACACTAAAATAATGCATTAATTTCCAAAGCTGATTTATGCTCATAACTAGAAAAAGACTTTCTTTTTCATTTCTTTAATGTGCACTACATACTATTGATACTCATATTAACATTAGCTTAATGGCTAATCAAGGTCATTTATATGATAACAAATCAGGTTCATCAATTAAAACTCAAACTTCCTCTTACTATGCTGAGATGTTATGTATATATATTAACATCAAAATTGTTTTATCAGATTAAGTAAAAATAAATAAATCAGATTTCTTCCTCTATTTCTCCAGTTCTATGAAACTAAGCGACGTGTGTACAATAATAAAATAGCAATACAGATTCCCTACCTGTGTGCGTCAAGTTTTACACGTACTATTGTCGGTGCACAGTCAAGTAGCCGAAGACCTCATGCAACTTTTATTTCTCCACAATAGTTTAAATGTTCCATGTGGCACCAGGCTAGAAAAATATGGATTTATTTTCATAAAACTAAGATTGTATAGTTGAGCCAGTAGGGTATATATGGCTCCTAGTGCACCAAGCTGAAAATAGGCAAGCATCATGGACTCAAGGTCCAAAGTGCAGAAGATGGAGGCCAACCTAAAAACACCCAGAGCTGGGGAGGTTGCCACGGCAACACTCGTGGCTTCTTTGCCATGCAAGCCCTTCATTTAACTTGCTTGCCCTTTGGCTTGCGGTCTTCTTTCTTGGCCTTTTTATCTTCTATTTCTTCCTGTTATTTGCATATATATATATATATGTGTGTGTATATATATAAGTATATATGTAGACTTTCAGCAGATTTTAAATATCTGTATACATAGATTGGAAATCGCCAAATCTGTAATCTGCACTTTATAGAGTCCACAGATCGACTACACAGATCTGAAGTGCAGCAATCTGCACTTCCGTTCATGCTAAGGCTTCCTTTTTATTCTTGGTTGCTGTTAGGCTTGCACAATATATAATTAGATAAAAATATATAACATCTGTATGTTATATACGGTATATAACATATATAGATCAAAGTATATAGAGTTTATAAACTGGAAAAAGAGGTATATAGATCAAAGTATAAAAATATATATCTATATCTATTCTGATTTTCTATGGGGATTCAGAGTGCAATCAGGCTGCACTCAACTGCATACTCAGGCTTATTTCTGAGTTGCATGTTCTTAGGATCAAATCTTCTATAGAAGAACAACAATTCACTAACCTTTTTGGTGTTTATTACGGTCACGTCGGTGCGGTGCTGATCATCTAGTGACGCTGCGCTTACCGAGCCAGTGAACTACAAGGATGGTCTTATAAGAAATAGAAGTCGTAAACAGATTGGCTTTGGTTTTCTCTACAAAATTTGTTTTGAATAATTCTACCAGAGATTTCAGGCAAGAAGATGGAGGAGATGTCATTGCATGTTATAGGGGTTGCAGCTGCACTTTGCGTGCATGTAATCATAAAATAACTCATGTGAGTCGTGTATTGCATTTGGGATACAAGCAGCTTACATGTTGCTTGAGATTTAATTGCTATGTTAGGCATGGTACCCAAAGAATGTATCTCATAAAAAACTAAGCAAGTTTTTACTTGCATGTAACTCTCACACTCACAATTTGTGTATACTATAGATGATAAAACAACACTGAAAACCAGAAAGCCAACAAAAGGCTTATCTTAATTAAATCTTGGGCTGGGGTATTTATATAATACCCACCCGATTTGGCCTTGCATAGATAAAGCCAAATTTTTTTGGCTGCAGTAAATAACAAATATATACCACTGCTAGTATATATTAAATATTTTAAATTTACTATGGTTGTGTCTAGCTTAAAGGCAAATTCTAAGATGTTTAGGGCTATCATAGTGATGTCCTTAGGGTATTGTGATTGAAACTTGCACATGACCTGACCGGACTTGACCGGACTCTCACTACTACCGTGCTAAACCTGGGGATCGTTACATTAGAACTCCTATTTCCAAGAGCTCATCAAAAGCAAGCCAACGCAAGGCTCTCCTATGGTGCTACAAAGGCCTGAGGGCTACGGCTCTCCCCTTTCTTCTCCTATCTCTTTCTAGCTCCCTCCATCCTCCCATTTGTGCCGTTACGCCGCCGACTTTTCAATAGGGACGAAGCGACACAAAGAGGATTCTAAGCCCTTTTGGGCAAGAGGAAGCTATTTTCCTTTTCTTTTACTTTATTTTATTTTTGGCTATTAGTAGAGACCGCTTTAAGCGGGTTGATCGGGTGCCTAACACTTTCTCGATTGATAACCGAAGCCCCTACCTAAGAGCCTTTGGTGTGGACCGAAATCAGAGTCATATTTTTAGCACTTCGGTGCTTATAAAAATGAACTAGGTTTTATGGAACACCGAAAGCTCTGGGTGGCGACTCTATATTTTTTCCAAGCGAGCGCATCACCGCGACGGGATGGTCACAAATCTCACGGTTGCACAGATGGCGACTCTGCTGGGGAGTAGCTAGTAGAGCTTTCTCTTGAACTAGGCCTTTTTTTTTTCCAAACATTTTATTGCTGCTTTTTTTATTTTTATTTTACTTTTTTTTTTACTCACCCCTCCAATTAAGTCACTTTACTTACCCCTACTTTTACGTCATTTATGAGCCTTAGCCGATTGGCGGGCCTACCTGTGCATAGTCTTTAAATTTCTTTACTTTTTCGTCATTTTAAGTGCCTTAGCCGATCGGCGGGCCTACTTGAGTATTGTCTTTTAATTCATTTAATTTTTCGTCATTTAAAGTGTCTTAACCGATTTGCGGGCCTACTTGCACGCTCATATCCCAATAGTGGACGTTGGCCCGTAGTGGCGGCACGGGATCATCACCCCCAGTCTCTGAACCAAAGAAAACTTTCAAAAAAAAAGAGAAAAGCTTTGAAAAAAAATAAAATTGAACCAAGTTAGAGAGCTTAATCAATTTGTTTTTTATGGGATAGATTTTCAAAGGGTTGGGTTTAGGCACACATACAACCACCCGGGTCTTAGTATGGCGGCAACCCTTAATGGTGATGATCCAGAAAAGTCCCAACCCACCTAGTATCTGAGAAGGCGCTTGCGCCGGAGGTATATCGGGTGGGTTCCCATTTCGAAGCTTAAAACCCTTGGGGAGCGCGCTAGCGAGTTATACCAGACTCAAACCCTTTAAGTGCGGTGAGGAGAGAATCGATCACCAAAAAAAAATAGCTCTGTTCCCAGAAGCCTAGCTTCCACAAAAACTAAAAAAAGAGACTCATTTTGGGTGTTGGTGGCTGCTGTCATACATTCTGGAGCATCAATTTTTGCCTGGAGCATGTATTAGTTGCGCCAGTGCAAAAAACTTGAATTTATAACTGGCACAACTAATAGTTGTTCCAGCTTTAAAATTCAGGTTTTTACCTTGGTGCAACTAATAGTTGTGCCAATGTAAAAATAGTGCCCTGCAACCTGGGCGCATGTATTAGTTGCGCCAGGTCTATTTAACAGCACACTAGCCCGAATCTGTGGCCTTCTTCACCTCTCGAGTCCTCCGATCAGTGTGCTTAGTGCTTTGTTTAGGCCCCGTCATCTCCGACACCCAATACGCCCCCACCGGTCAAGAGAGGGCAACCTCTTTTTGACCCATTCTAGGGGATCGGATTATTTGCCTCGATTTCTGTGCCTTCAATAGATCAAAGGTTCTCCTTCGATTCTTTCGAAGTGCGTCGGAGTCGTCGCCGCGGGTCTTGAATTAAGGTACGAGAGCCACCCGAAAAGGGAATTTCAAGGCCTATGAACCTTTGTTTTTCAAAACTTTTTCAAAAAAAATTCAAAAAATATATATATAATCAAAACCCAAAAAAAACATATATAGTTTGTGGTGCCGGCACAACGGCATCATCTTGCCCTCCGCTGTCTCATAGGGAAAGAAGGAGGAGGATTTTTGAGCCTTATCTAAGGCACCCTTACTCAACCCGTTCCCGTAGAATGTCGTGGGTAGTGGACCCGACTTATGCCAATTCTGACTCATACCTGCCACATTCTCCAACTCACTCCCATTCGGGAGAAGTTTTTTCCACCATCTCCCTCACCCAACCCCCCTTTACCGTTACCGGCCCATTTGGCGCCCCAATTTTCCCAACCACTACCCCCCAAAATATCCAAAATCACCCCCCCATTCCCCATCTTTTGCCCAAACCATGCCCATTCTCCCTCCCATATCCATGCCCAATCCAACACCTTTCCCATCCACATTCATGGCAAACCCAATCCCATTTTCCCAATCCACATTCATGCCTCATTTTTCACCCTCCCCATATAGGTCCAATCCACCCTCATTTACCTATGTCACCTCCACCCTATCCGACCCCCCACAAGTCCCCCCATATCTACCCGGGTCGTGCCCATTTTCACTGGGGCCATGCCCGAGTTTTTCCAAACACCCACACTTTACCCTCCATCACCCTTAAACATCCCCAACCCATCCCCCTTTGCCAATGTCTCACCCCATTCCTTCAATCCACCACATATCCCACCTCTTACCATGGCCATGCCCGATCATATTGGGGCCATGCCCAATTTCCCCTCTCCACCACCCACATCCAATCCTCCTTCCATGACCATGATGGAGGAGATGTTCCAAGCCTACTCCATGTAGAAGGCTTCTCAAACACCCCCATCATCCACACCCCACATCCATGGACCCATCCCATACCCTAGCCAATCTCCATGCTTCACTCCCCCATGACCCCCATCAACCCCCTATAATTCACACCATCCAAACCCCCATCTCCCACATGCCCTAAGGCCCATTGGCCCAAAATCTCACCATTCACCAAGGCTCATTGGTCCAAAACTCTACCACCCATGATCTCCAAGGCCCATTGGCCCAAAATCCCACCACCCATGATCTCCAAGGCCCAATGGCCCAACACCCCATCACCCATGATCTCCAAATCGCAATGGCCCAACACCCCATCACCCATACCCAAGGTCCCATGGCCCAAACCCATCAAGGGCTCATGGCCTAAACCCACCAATGGCCTATGGTCCATGCCCCTCAAAACCCAGTGGGCCAGGACCACATACCCCAAGGGCCCATGGCCCATACCCACCAATTCCCACGGCCCATACCCCTCAAAACCCAGTGGACCAGGCCCCCATACCCCACGGGCCCATTGCCCAAACCCTTACCCAAGGGCCCATGGCCCATGGCCCAAACCCATTTAGTCCAAGCCCAAACCCTCCAAGGGCCCATGGCCCATACCCCTCAAAACCCAGTGGGCCAGGCCCACATACCCCAAGGGCCCATTGCCCAAACCCTTACCCAAGGGCCCATGGCCCAAACTCATCTAGGGCCCATGGCTCAAACCCATTTGTCCTAAGCCCAAACCCTCCAAGGGCCCATGGCCCATACCCACGAATGGCCCATGGCCCATACCCCTCAAAATCTAGTAGGCCAAGCCCACATACCCCAAGGGCCCACATCCCACACCCATTTGGCCCAGGCCCATGCCCACCAATGGCCCATGGCCCAAGCCCTCCAAAGCCCAATGGGCCATACCCATCAAGGCCTAATAGGCCAAGACCCCCCAAATCCCATGCCCTTTACCCAAGCCCAACCTAATCAAGACCTTGTGGCCCAAACCTACCCCGAGCCCATGGCCCAAACCTCTTACCCTCCACAATACCCCCAAAATTTCACCCACCCCCAACCTTCACAACTGGGTCAAACCCATGCCATACCTCAGACCAAATTTTCTCATGGCCCCATACCACAAGACCATCTCCAAACCTTCCCTCATGCCCAATGGCCTCATCAGGCCCCACCACTAAACCAAACTACCACTCACCCCTTCACCCCACAACACTTCCCTTACACCCAAGGGCACTACGTGAAAATGAAGAATAAGCAACACTACTTGCCTAAAGAAAACCACAGTCTCTGGCCGTTGTGGACAAATTTACCGATACAACTGCCCAAATCAGTAGTTTCTAAAATGCAACGGCCTATTTTGTATAAGTAAGCCTACTCGAACCTGTGACCTTAAGTTATAAAGTATATTGAGCGTCTCTTTCATAAAATGCAACGGCCTGGTTTTGTATAACTAAGGTGCCTCGAACTTGGGACCTTAAGTTGGAAAATAAATTGGGCGCCCAAATACCCTGCTAAATGAAATTGAGCACGGGAACGTCTCTCCAAATACCCATTTCTCTTCTTAGTCCTTGCTAATCGTCTTCATTCGATGTGATCTTAAGCCCAAGCTTGATTCGATTCGATCCTTCTCGTCTCCATAACCCGAAGCTTGATTCAATGCGATCCTCATCGTTTCCATAAGCCGAAGCTTGATTCGATGCGATTCTCATCGTCTCCATAAGTCGAACGAAGCTTGAAGCCCTAAAGCAACATTGAAGAAACGATCAGGTAAGGTTTTTATTTTATTTTATTTTTTCCCCTAGGGATCATCGTTGCGGTAAGATCTGATACCTTTTTTTGTTTTAATCTCTGCTTCTTGTTTCATTTGATTGGTTTTCTGATCTGCATTGTTGCCAAAATCGTTGTTTTTCTACTATGATTCACGTTTTTGTTGTTTTCTGTTTAATTTGAACGATTTTCTGTGAAATTTTTTGTATTTTGGGGATTTGATTTGATTATTAATCGGATTCGGAATAGAAAATTTCGTTTGAACACTTAGATATTTTCTTTATTTAGAGATATCCTAGTTTGGGATTCTTTCCGATTTTTGGGTTTAATGATTCATATTACTTGTAAACATGCTTTGTTAAGATAAGAATGAATTAATTTTTTAGTTTTATATGGTATATTTTGATTATCACCATCAAAGATGATTTTTTTTATGATCTCTTTTCATCAGTGGATGTATGATCAAGACCGTCTAATTGACTTATTGTCTTTTTGGATGGTCCATAAAATTTTTTTCCAATTTCTTCTTCTCTTTGTAATGGTCAATAAAAATATTAACCAATGGCCATGAAATTAAAAAGTTTCTTGTAGTTGAATTAGTGTTTCCATCGCAACCTATTAGTGACCAATTGATTGGATGATCCTGATTTATTTTTAGTCAGCTTTTCTTCTTATCTTACCTATTTTGTTGGCTCTAATATTTTGAAAGAACGCATTAGAACTATCATTTGCACCTTAAAAATATAATCTCATCCCATCAGCTGAACTTTAAAATTTCCATGTCAAAGACATCCCAAAAGTGATCTAGTATAAGATTGAGATGAACTGTGTTTTTGGTCACTTTTGTAAGATATGCCATGTGTTATAAAAAAAATTGACTGTTTGACTTTGATGGTATGCCTGTGACGGGGAAGATTCATGGTGTAGAAGATTTGATAGAAACAGTCTTGATCATTTGATTCAAAGAAATTAGGGGTTTTATTTTATTTTATTTTTTCTAAAATATTAAAAAGGATTATACCCAAATCATTTTACTTTGGCATACCCTAATTAGAAATAGTTTTTCTTAATTCTATATGTTTTTTGATCATCCAAAATATTTTTTGAAATTTCAGAGTTAGGGTTTTTATTTTCTTTTATTTTTTCTGAAGGATTATTTTATTTTTTCTTAAGCAGCTACTCCATCTTCGAAGCCTGCTAAATCCGGTTGGGATATATATTGATTGTTACCCTACTGTATTTTGAGGTATTTTCCCAAATTTTCCTCTGTTTTATATGGTTTGCTATCTATTTTTGTGTAAAAAGCGCATATGAAAAATGGGAAATTCAAAATGAAATTGCAAAAATGTTGATTGATGGCCGTTTGATGTCTGTGCTTAACACGTTGAGAGGAACCCCCCGAGTTCTGCGCACATTTGTGGACCTTGTAACGCACATGAAATTTCATGCTCTTCAATGCCTGCATGCATCTCAAGGTCCATGATGTCGTAACCATAACACGCATTTCGTAAGCCATATCTTGTCATCTGTTGATTTAGTTATTTTGGCTATTGTGATTCTTCCTTCCCAAGTTTAGAAATAATGTTGATTGCTTTGAATGAGATGATAGAGAAATAATGTTGATTGCTTTAAATGAGATGATAGAGATCGTTTTTTTTTTTTTGGCCCAAACTTTCATGATCTCAATTTCTGGATATTCTGATGGTTAAATACCGAAAACTTGTAATCAAAACAAAGCGAAAAAAAAATCAGTTCAGTTCACTTGGTTCGGTTTCAGTTTATTCAAAAAAAAATTCAATATTAATTCTTTTTTTTTTTTCAGTCTTTAGTTTTGGGTCCCAACCGGTTTTCGGTTTTAGCTGCTCAAAACTGAAACTGAACTGATTGGGAATCGGTTAAGTTCTTTCCGATTTTATGTCCCAATTGGGATTTTCCGGTTTTGGCCACTCAAAACTGAAAGCAAACCGATTGGGAATCGGTTCGGTTCTTTTTGCCTTTTGGCTGGTTTCAGTCCAGTTTGGCGGGCCAGATTTTTGGTCAGTTTTCTATGTAAATTATGTAAAAAATTATGCTAATTATGTGTTGAAATTATGTTGGAATCATGGTATCAAGTGTCGGCCGACACATACATATCAGCGATCTGTATCAGTATCTCCGTCAATCGATGCTAACTCAGTTTTTGAGACGTCAACCGATACTGACTCACTTTTCAAGATGGGAAATCAAAATCTAACCATGTGATTGTATGTTCATGATCTAAAGATCAATTAGATCAAAGATAGGTGCAACAAACAAACTGATAGTAAAATTAGATTGGTCCCCCCCTACAAGTCAGACCAGTCCACTATGAGATTGATCGGTCACTTGTGGGGAATTTTCACCTAACATAAAACCGATCAATCTTATATAAGAACGAAGTATCATATGAAACCTAAGGAAATTTTCATCTAACTCATTTTTTCAATTAAATTAAATTTCAACATATGTCAAATATTTAGACCCTGTTTGCTTATGCTTAATAAAAGAAATGAAAAAGTTCAAGGTCTGGGACCCTATTAGATAATAAGAAAAATGTTGAACACTGTTTGATAAAAAGTAAAAGATCAACTTGTGGACTTCTTGGATTCATACGATAGAGATCCTTTTTCACCCCTAATCTTCCACACAATGGATCTTGAGACCATGAGCTTACCATAATTCAATCTTCTTGTTTTCTAATCTTTTGGGTTGTTGAAATTTTGTTTGTTGTTGTCAGAAACTCTAGTTTTGCTGGGTTGTTTCTATATTTTAGGAAAATGATAACTGGCGTATAGTTTTAAAAATGGGCCAGGGGCCGATATGTATATATCGTGTTAGGCCTGATCTAGTACGATATGAAGCCCCGACTAAATATGAGTATACAAGTCACCTATACCGCTCATATTATCTTTGGTTCAAATAAGCCATTATCAGTCATATGGGCACCTATCACTTGTGCTTTTTCTCTCTCTAAAACTTCAATTTTTTTCCTTCATTATTGTGATTTTTCCTTCATTTAGTTTTGTAGAATGTCTTCAACAATCCCAAGTAAAGAGTGGATGACGGCAAATCATACAACTGTGGAATATATCGAAGGTCTTCATTCATTTATCAAATTCGCAAAAGAAAATGTAGAAGATCACGATTGGTGTTGTTGTCCTTGTGTCAACTGAAATCTTAAAAAGCATAGCCTCGTGATTATTATGGAACATTTATTTTGTGATGGTATAGATAAGTCTTACGATATGGAAGCACCATGGAGAATCATTTTCTAATAGTCATACCAATTTGGGGACTAGTACATCGACTTCTAACCCAAATGAAGATAGGTTTCCAAGAATGGAAGATATGTTGAATAACACATTCGGAGGTGTTCGTACTGAATATTTAGATGCTTGCTTAAATGATGCTTATGATGAAGATGACGAGCAACGTCCACATGATTTACATGATGATGCGGGGTATAGTAACTTGATGGAATGTGCATTAGAACCTTTGTATCCGTCATGTAAAAATGAGCACAGAAAATTGTCAGTCACGATTGAGTTGTTGAGCATGAAAGCTAGGCATCAGTGGTCTGATAAAAGCTTCACAGAGCTATTGAAAATGATAAAAAACATACTTCCTGAAGAAAATACTTTGCCAGATACCACATACAATGCGAAAAAGTTGATCAAGTCTTTACGTATGAAATATGAGATTATTCATGCATGCCCCAATGATTGCATATTATATTGAGAGATCATGCAAATAAGGATACTTGTCCTCGTGGTATGAGCAGATGGAAGCCACCAAATGCTTCAAAGCCGAGGGCTAAGCCATTGCCATGGAAGAAATTAAGATACTTTCCATTAACTCCGAGGCTACAAAGAATGTATAGTGTACCGTGGATTGCTGAGAAAATGACATGGCATGCAAACTCAGTTGCAAATGACTCACATGCCCATCCGTAGATTCTTCTTGTTGGAAATCAATTAATGTTCAGTGGAACGAGTTTGGTTTAGAGAAACGTAATGTTCGTCTAGGACTTGCCACAGATGGATTCAATCCTTTTGGCAATAAGAATAATTCTTATAGTTGTTGGCCTGTTATGATTGTTCCCTACAATCTCCCTCCATCATTGTGCATGCGCAAGGAGTTTACAATGTTGACCATATTGATTTCCGGGCCCAATGGTCCTGGACATGACATTGATGTTTACTTGCAGCCATTGCTTGTAGAATTAAATGAATTGTGGTCCACTGGAGCAATAACATATGATTCCTATACAAAAACTAGGTTTAACATGAAAGGAATTTTATTATGGGCTATACATGATTTTCCAGCATATGGTCATCTTTCGGGTTGTAGGACAGCAGGAAGATATGGTTGTCCTATTTGTAGTGAAGAGGTTGACTCCGTATGGTTATATCACGGAAAGAAATTTGCTTACATGGGCCACCGAAAGTTCCTTACAGATTTAAATCATCCTTTCAGAACTCAGAAATCCCAATTTAATGGTAAGGAAGAACATAGGAAACATCCACGCCGTATGAGCGGTTCAGAAGTTTTAAGCAAAATGGAAACAATTCAGACCACGTTCGGAAAGGCAGCAGGAAAGAAGAGGAAAAAGCCCATGAATGAAGAGAGTTATGCATGGTCAAAGCGATCAATCCTATTTGACTTACCATATTGGAAGGTGATAAAATTTTCCTTTCATTTTATTATGTGATCTCCAATAAACTTTGTTTGAATACTAATTTTTTACTTTATAAATGTAGGATCTTCCCGTTCGTCATAATTTGGATGTAATGCACGTGGAAAAGAATGTTACGGAAAATTTAATTGCAACGATTATGGATACAAAGGGTAAAAGTAAGGATGGAATTGAGGCCCGATATGATCTTAAAGATATGAAGATAAAGAAAAATTTATGGATTGTGCAGAAAAATGACAAGGTGTATTGCCCTAAAGCTCCATTTGTCTTATCTCGAGATGAAACTAATTTGTGAAACATTGTATAATTTGAAAGTTCCCATTGGATACAGTGCAAATTGGAAGTATAACGTAAGTTTGGAGGATTTTCAACTGAAAGGCCTGAAGTCACATGACTATCATATCCTCATGCAACAACTACTACCCGTGTTGTTGATGCATGCATTCAAGAAAGAAAAGCCATTGAGAGCAGCTATCCGACAAATGTCAATATTTTTTAATGTCCTATGTTCCAAAGTTATAGATCGGGTTGAGCTTATAAACATGAGGAGACGCATGATCGAAGCACTGTGCGTATTTGAAAAGTACTTCCCGCCTTCATTTTTTGTTTCTATGATACACCTTGTTGTTCACTTGGCGGATGAGGTGCTAACATGTGGTCCTGTTCGATGGATGTATCCATTGAAAGGTAAACCTTCATAATATGACTTTTAAAGTATTTCTTTTTACTAGTATTATTGATATCTAATTGAAGAAAATTGTATAGGATGATGAAGACTTACAACCATTATGTAAAAATCCGAACTTATCAAGAGGGGTCTATTACAGAGCAATATCTAATGAAAGAATGCATGAGGTACTGTATGGAGTATATGCCAAATGATAATGCAGGAGGGCATAAGCGAGGAGATATAATATTCATGGATTATGATGTTACACGTGGTTTCCCTCTCGATAAAAAAGGAAAAGTCTATTACCTTCAAAACTTGCAATACCAACAAGCGCGTAAATGGATTCTCACACATTCTCCAGGAAATGTTGAATGGGAGATGTAAGTAATATTTATAAATATCATTATTTTTCCTCAATTAATATTAAAATACTTTATCTAATTAACACTTAACATTTATAGGAAGTACCAATCTAACCTCCAAGGCCACAAGTTACGTGATAAACATCTGAGGGGCAACTACATTCCTTGGTTAAGACAACAATTAGAAAAAGAAGAGTCTTCTACCTTGAAGAGTCTTGCTGATGGTCCAGACTTCAAAGCCATATCGTATAATTCTTACGTGGTTAATGGATATCTTTTTTTTATGCAATGTAAATGAGTATAAGCACGCAGAATAGTGGAGTCTCCATGAAGGCTTTAACTAATTTTAGGGCTAGTGTCAAAGATAAGAACCTTGTGGAAGAAGAAGTCACTTATTATGGCATCCTTAAACAAATACTTGAATTGAATTATGGTAACTTTAAAGAAACAGTCTTTTATTGTGATTGGGTACGTATAGAAGATAAAACAAATGGATGTGTTGTTGATCCAGAAACAGGCTTAATTTTTGTTAATCTTGGGAGGCTTATGAGGAGTTCACATGAAGATGACGAGTCGTTTATTCTTGCCTCCCAAGCCACCCAAGTCTTCTATTGCAAAGATCAAACTAGAGCTGATTGGTATGTGGTCTTAGATGCTCCAAAGAGATTGACTCGAGATGTAGATGCTTATGAAGATCCATTAGTATTTGAGGCAAGAATTAATGCAGATACTTTAGCATCACCATTGCTCGCTGATGTTGTGGAAGATGATGAATACTAAAATATATTTCTCATTTTTTTTTGTAATTACCATTGGAAGATGATGAATACTAAAATACAATTCTCTTTTTTTTATAATTTTCTTCCCTCTACATGCCTTTGAAAAACTCATGTGGTCCACTCTATGTTCTCTCTACATCTGTAATTACCATTGGAAGATGTACTCTATTTTACTAATAAACATGGTTTTGACATGTCTTGATACATTATATGGTCTTGGCAAATACTATTTACTTATTTTCAGTAAAGAATTGAGCATGGAAACATATGAACCTCAATCAAGTCGTTTAGAACAAAGCGAGACTGCTGAGAAAGGTTTGTTCAATCTTTTTTTTTAATCTATTCTTTTTTTAATAATCGCTGTTTAGATATATTGCTAATAACATATATTTTGTCTAGGCATACGGAAACAAGTTAAGTTTAATGAACATGGGCAGCCAATTGGAACATATTCATCGAGTTTATCGACGTTAATAGGTCAGGTGGCAAGGACACATTGTCCACCTACATACATGACATGGCATGACGTGCCAAAAAATGTGAAGGATAAGATATGGAGCACTATCTTGGTGAGTACATATATTATTTACTTATATTATTTTTGGGCCGATTTCCTCCATGATTTTATCTTATCTTTATATTATTATAGGATGAATATGATATTGAAATTCAACACAAAGCTATAGTATTATCGAAAGCTAACGGATGTTGGAAGCAATGGAAGCATGAGCTTCGAAAAAAATATGATGAATATGAGACGGATGCAGAGCGGGAAAAACATCAACCAAAATGTGTGAAGTTGGAAGATTGGAAGACATTTATTCACATATGTTCTACCAAAGAATATGTCGCACGTCGAGAAAAGGGGAGAAGTTCTAGAGAAAAGATGACAAACCCACACACCACTGGTCGGCGGGGAGCAGCTAAGATGGCAGAGGAGTTGGTAATCTCACTAAAATATTACTTTAATATAATTTTCTAAAGAAATAATTCTTACTTATGATCATTGAATTGTACCGAAAAATGCAAAATCCTAATGGTGTAGTTACCGGAATGATGTAAGCTTATAGCCACATACTAAGAAAGACGGGACATGCCCTTCACAATTTATGATTGAAAAATTGGTGTGCTCCTATATGTTATTGTTCATTTCATAAACTTCAATAGTTATAAAGGAGTGTGAGACTTTATCATTATAATATTTTATCATTATTTATTTTTTACAGGATGAAATTAAGAAAATGGTTGAAGATAATCCGGTTGAAGGAGAAGCAATTTTAGATGATGACCCTGTTGCACATGTAAATGCCTTCCTCTCAAATTAGATGATTGAATTATTGCTCTTTAAATCAATATCGTAAATATGAATAAAATTGTATCCTAGGTTTTTGGTCGTGATAGAAGAGGTTATGTACGAGGTATGGGTAGAGGTATATCAAAGACAACTTTTTCCTCATCAGCTCCTTCTAGGGAAATAGCTTCACGAGAGAAGAGAGCACGTGAAAGTGTGGAGTCAAACTATGAAACAATTATGCGACGACTTGATGAGGAGTCTAAGGCACGTAAGGTGCTTGAGGAGAAATTCAATACATTACCAAGATATGATAGCTCTCATGGATCACATATGAATCGTTCGAGCGATCAATTGAGTTCTACTTATCAGGTAAAAATTTATTTGTCCAATCAAAATTTACAATTTACCTCATATCATTATTGAATATCAATCATTTCATTTATTTTTCCTATATTTCTGTAGGAAAGGAGACAATCATCGGTTCATCTTGGCAGTCCCATAGAACAACTACCCTCTCAGTGCATATTAAAGAACTTCAAAAATAAGAATGTTGCCATGGGACGTGTCGATAGAAAAGCAAGTCAATCAAACTTATCATATACAATCATAGTAGATGACATATATGATATCACTGCAGAATTGTATGCTCGTGATGGAACCTTGGGAGATATTACACCGGGTGATATAATTACGTGGCCCAAAAGTCTTGTTCATTTTAGTTGATTGTTCTTAGAAGTATATGGTACTTTTTTATGTGGTCTTTATTCAAATGCATCTATAGAATTATGGATTACTTATATGGTTCTTAGAGGTATATGGTTTCACATTTTGGTGGTTCTGGTTTATCTGTAGAATTATGGACTAATTGTATGGTTCTTAGAGGTATATGGTTCCACATTTTGGTGGTTCTGATTTATTTTGGGAGAGTATGCTTGAGGAATTTCTAGCTTTTAAAGGGTCTTATTTGAATTGGGTGTCATATATTTTATGGTCGGATGAAGGTGAGGCCTCATAAATGTCTTTGGTTATGAAAGTTGTCAATCCTTTGGGTATTGCTTACATTCATAATAGTTGATCTTAGTGCTTGGTGCTACTGTGTAGATTGATTTGGGTGTTAGAGATTTATGTTGGTTTGTTTTGTAGCATGTTATTGTGCACTCGACTGCGTTGGTTTGTTTTCAATTGCTTGTATGCTCTTGAATTGCTGCATTTTAGCATGGGAAAATCATACCAAGAGAGGAGCTTGACAAAATTCTGGCTAAAGAAAAGACTGAACAACTTGAGGTAAAGAAATGATAAAATTTGGGCCTCACGATATAACAATGTAGCAGTTCAATTTTTTCCATAAAAGGTACTATTATTGAGCATTTTATTGAGAATACTAAAGTTCATACATCCTAGAAGAGCAGAGGCATCTTTGTACCATATATTTGAGTTCTTGTTATCAATGAAAGAAGCCTTTGAAAGAACTCGAACTAATGTGGCTGCAATAATTGCAAAAGCAGGTTGCTGATATTGATGAAGCTATGGCACGAGCTGTTGACGTAGGAGAAAATGATGTAAGTTAACAACACACTTCATTTCTGAAATAGGTTACTCATAGTTTGGCTGGTCGTACATAATGACTAGTTTCTGATTGCTAAGTTGATACTACTCTATGCTACATTTGTTTTCAATAGGAGGAAGAAGATAGCGATGTTGAGCGGGAGTCCAAAGTTGATGGGAAGATTACATGCAACTGGAGTGTTTTGAAAAGTACTCCTGAACTCCGCAACTCGAAGGTACTTTGCATCCTACGCATATACATTGTGTTGTGTGCATTGCCATAGAGTGATTACTGTGGCTAGCTTTTTCAACTTATGCTTGATTGTTTAAAGAAATATAATCATTTTCAATTCAATCGCAAGTTTTACATAAAAAACTGTATAGCATAAAAAGGACAAAAAGCTAGTAATTTATTTGGTAAGTCGAAACAAGTCATTTTTTGTCTTACTTATAGCTGAAATCTGTCACTCTTACACGAAATTAGAGTTTTCTGAAGACAAATTTGAGATGAGCTTTGGTACAAATTACTTAGGTAATTCTTTT
This sequence comes from Chloranthus sessilifolius, assembly GCA_021018995.1. Lineage (NCBI taxonomy): Eukaryota > Viridiplantae > Streptophyta > Magnoliopsida > Chloranthales > Chloranthaceae > Chloranthus > Chloranthus sessilifolius. The sequence goes on along the minus strand of CM037596.1, from coordinate 33,494,218 downwards.
ATTTGTATGAGAGCTATCTTCATTTAATAATTTTGTACTGATCAGAAATGACCTGACCTGGTTCAAAATCTGACTGACACAGTTCAAAATCAAGGAAATCGACTGACACAGTTCAAATGCATCTGACATCATAGTTTTTGCAGTTCAAATTTGATGTGTAGAAGTTTTGTAAACTAGGAGAAGAATCAATGATGCATACACTAATTTAAGGGAATCTATTATATTTAGTGTTTTTGAGAGCAGATGCTGTTTGTTAAGTTCTACACCAACATTGAATACCGTTTTCTATCTAGTAGAATTCAGTACTTGAGAATTATGTACATACTGAAAATGAGAGCCCATTAACAGATTGAACTCTATATCAAGTTCAGCTAATTTTAAAAGTCTTGGATACTCGAGCTTCTGAGGTGGAAACCATGTTTAAAACTGTAGTATAACTTTAATGTTTGTGATCCTCATACACTTTGTACTAAAATTCAATTATAGCTATGAGTTCCTTGGCATAATCATAAATTTTAGAAAACTTAAGTCTTTGAAAATGCTTCTCAAGTGTATTCAAGGGGAGTGAAAATGAATGTAGGGTTCAATCGGTCACTTCAACACTGAGTATAGAATCAATTTGATTTTTTATTGAAGATAGAGGTAGTGTCATGCGTGTCCAAAACCTAGCCGAGTAAAGAATGTTACGCTTTGCTAAAGTTCTTAAATCAGATACAGCCACAGGATTGCAAGGGGGTAGTGACTCTTTTATGGTTGAAGGATTTAGAAAATGAAAGGAGAAAGAAATTTTCAAATTCATGGTGGAGGGCCACCAGTGCACATAACTAAGCTTATAGGAAGTGTCAAGACTTGTTAAATCAAAATAAACACATTCAGTTAACTTTCTCATGATATTGGTGCTAATCCTACCGCCATTACACATCGTATCAAGTAGAGTGCATTTTCTGTTACGCATATTGCAAAGAAATAGACTGTGTATCGAATGGGAGAAGAGTGAACTCTCACTCTCTCTCTCTCTCTCTCTCTCTCTCTCTCTCTCTCACAAGAAAATCCTGCGTCATCCCCTGACCACCAGTGCTGCTGAAAAAATTTATTTGGGCTCTTTTCATATAGGCCCCACAGTACCTTTTGCTCTCCCATTAAAAGCATATCTGTTAGCGAAATAAGAGGCCTGGTTTATATTACTTCCAAGGCCCAAACTCCCCTATAATAACCCCATTGATTCTCTTCATCCCACTCTCTGTATTGTTCTTCTTGAGTGCAAATTTTGATATTTACACCTTCAATTAACACAAATCAATGAATTTGCAATATGCACGATAAATTCAACCACATGAACATCAGGAAATACTTAAATAAAAGATATACTCACGCAGATCGCAATGCTTTTATAAAACAATAAATGTTTCTATCATATATTAAGAAGCACCTTTTCTGCTCTAGAAGGATCTGAAGCTTTCTTTGCCTTCTCATGGCGACTTTCATAATCTCTTATAAGCAGCATACCTTCAGGTGAGCTTAAAAATGATGCACTCTCTAACTCCCATGTAGCATGCTCATAACCAAGACCATTCCATTTCACAAACCACTCAAAGCACTCATCAGTCTGCTTTGAGGACATTGCTAATCTTTTCTGCAGCAGACGCTGCGGCACAGTCCACTCAGATTTCCATCTTGCAACCTGCAAAAATACTTGAAATCATGAAAACCACAAGAAATGCATATCGGAAATGAGAGCCCATACATCCAATCAATACATGCATCAGCATGGTATTTAGGTCCATTAATAGAGTGGCATCCCTAAAGTCATTGGGGTTGCTAGAATATTAAGTCTAGCAAGAGATCACAATCGTACAAAGATTTTAGAATTTTTCTGGTATTGAATGAGCAGATTGTATCCGGGCCGAGAGCATTGGGGTTGCTAGAATATTTGAAGGCTCTAAAGTCATTTCCAGGCTCCTCTTGATTCAAATCTTCAACCCACGATAGCAATAGGGTTAAAGAAGATGAAGAAGATGATGGTATTTTTTATTTCTAAAAAATCTGTTTATTTTCTATCGTTTTCCATTCCCTTTAATGGGCCTTTTTTTGGGTTTTTGGGTTTATTTATTTGTTTATTTTCTGTAGACGACCTATCAAAAGATTAAGGAGTTGAAGGAGATGATATCGAACCTCATTCAATGGCAAGAGCTACTATATCAGGTGGGTATTTTGTTTACAATGGTTAACTAATCTAATTATATGGTTTTCAGTTGAACTAAAATTTTAAGTTCTACTATTGTTTCAGTTGCAGAATGTAGAATCGTGCAAGCAGTCTTTAATTGCTGGGATGCTCATATCCCGTTCCTTTAGGTAATCAACGCTTCCTTTAAGAAAGAGAATTTTTTATTTTTCAACTTCATGCACCACCAGCGTTCATAGTGTTATGGGAGGGACTGACTCCCTTAACGTCATGTACACAAATAGTGCCATGACTGATCACTTTTAGGTCATGTGGCGCAAATCTTTGACCAATCTTAGATTCATCAGTTAAAATGTCTGTCAAAGGATTTAAACCATCCAAATTAGTGCACTTTAATTTCGATAGTTAATGAACAACAGTTCATTATGGAGTGTTTTAGATTGGAGAGTTTAAATCCTTAGATGAGTTGTGAGTGATTTTTGACGCCCACTTCAGTTCACTGTAAGCTATCATCTTCCATGTCTTGGATTGCCTAAATTGCCTAAAAAATGAATGCTAATGTGGCTTTATTTTGGGCGGTCATGCCACTGTACCAAAAAAGGGCAATCATCCCCTTAATAGTAAGAGTACTTATTTTTTTCCTCTCCTATTTTCAAATGCAAGTACTGTTGCTGATGCTTTAAAACAAATGATAAAGATTTTTTTCGTCCTAATCTTTTCCACATTTTGGTCAACCATAGAGATGCAAGTTCGGTGTCTTTGGGAACCGATCTGAGTGGTAGCATATGATCTTTCTTGGCAGAGACCTCAGCTTTAACAAGTTGACAGGAAATATTCCAACCACCTTCGAAAGCCTGGTCAAAACAGACTTTTTGTAAGTAATCAAATTTCTGTCTAATTTGTTTACTGCAACTGTTTACTATGATGGCTAATGCAATTATGCTACATAAGAAAACTGCTCAATCACCGTAAACTGATGGTATGAGTTGTAATTAGGTATTGGACTGGCAACTTTCTCAATGGACTACAATTCACCTTGCGATTAGGATCTCTGCCCCCTGAGCCCAACGCCTAACCACCACGCCATTCACCTTGCGATTAGGATTGAGATTGATGGAGTCGATCATTCCACAGAATCCCATGGTGGAATCTGTATCGCACTTAAATTTAATCATCCTCCCATGTAAAATACTATGGGATCAGTCCCAAAATGAGGTGGCGATTTCTGTTTGCAGATACCTGTAACACTTCTCGAGTACTCTCTCAACTCAGTCACAGAAGGAATTGATGCAATAGCCTCCACGAGTTGTCATACGTGGAGAAAACAACTACACATCAATGCATGCTTACACTGGAGAGCCCGTCCATCTTAATTTCAGGTTTGGCCACTTGATGTTTCTTATTCATTTGCCTCCATCATCTGACCATGGTATGAAAACTTGGTTTTTTATTAAAAAAAGTGGACTACAACTGGCACATGAGATTTGTACCGTGGCACATAGTTTAAAAAGAAAGAATTGATATTTTTGGGATCTGTACCAAATGGAACACCATCTACGCTGCTGATTTGAAGCCCCATGATATGAAGATCTGTGGTGCCAAAGATTGGCACAAAACTCGATCTCTATCATCTGACTTAACACGAAAAGACCATCATCCGATTCAATGGTTGACCGTCAATCGGATGAGAGATCATTTTTCATGCCAATCTTTGGCACCCATGATGTTTATATTATCTCCTTCAAGTCAGACAATGTGGCACAGATCCCAAAAACACCAAGGCCTAAAAAAGAAATTATGTGCCACGGTACAAACCTCGTGTGCAAGTTGTAGCTCCCTTAATAAAATTGGCCGTGCATTTTGTTTTTCAGTCTGGACCATGTACCGAGTTTATGAATTCTACTGAGTCATGTTGGAAATCGGAGTTAGATTCAAGTTCCTAAGAAGTTGCTTCAGGTTTTATTAACAGAGTTTATTTTTTTGCCAGTGGATCTGGGGTAGGAATGGATATCGTGGTATCCAGTGTTCAGGCCTACGTGAGTGCACTTAACAAAATGTTGGGTTTCGAGATTATATCTGGAAAACTGATTTAGGGGGAGAGTTCTCAAGTGTCCGCTTAAAAAGGTACACACCTGGAAAATCCGGATCGCTCGGCCAGGAGCATTATTTTAGCTAAATTTGGTAAACGTTTTTATATCACAATGGCCGATTGACAGGTTCAACTCCAATCACCTTGGTATGCCTCAATATTGCCCAAGTTTCCTTTTTTTAAAAAAAAATAATATTGTCCGACCTCATAAACCATGAAATTATTTTGGTAATAGCTGAAGAGTTTAAATTAAGCTAAAGGCTTCCAAAAAGTTAGGTCGGGGAATTTTAAATTTTAAATTGAAGTGAATGAAGTTATTGAATCACATCATCATATGGGTCCAACTCCAATCATCTTAGGAATCCCCCTTGCTGTCTTATATTCTTACTCAAGCATTTAGTGTCTCTTTTCACAGATTTGATGTCTAACGCACCCAGGTAGATAGATAAAATCAATTGTGAGACAGAAGCAAAATTTTCGTGTGAGTACAAATGTTGGGGGCATCTAATTCTTTGATGTGTCTATTGTGGTGTTCCATGGCCTTTTCACCCTTTTTACAGACGTCATTTTCATGAAGTTTATAGCTGCTAAATAAAAGACATTTCATAATTCTGCCAGTCATCCTACTTAGCTAGCTAAATAAAAGACATATCATAATTCTGCCAGTCATCCTACCTAGCTGATAATGAACAAACTTCATATTAAGCTGAATTAGAATATATGGAAGGATGTGAACAAGCCCATTTACATAATCAAGCCTATTTTAGGCTTCATTATTGCAATGGTATGGCTTTACCTGCTTATTGTAGCATGTTATTTGTTAGGGGTCTCAATTGGCCGGGCATGAGCACAGCCCAACCTGCTATGGGCCGGGTATGGGCTTCATTTTTATGCCCATTTAATAAATGGGCCGTGCTGGGATAGCCCCCATATATAAACGGGCTGGGCTTGGTCATATAGGCTCAATCCCGTCGGACTGTTATACTATTGGACTATTTTGGTCCGGCCCGACCCGAATGAAATAATAATGAGGTGATGGGAATTTGATTACACAATGTGTTTTTTATCAGTCTTTGTTTGTTGGTGGAATAGTATTTTTTGAGTTGGAGGTTAACTTGGAAGTGGTAATTTTCATGCTGCAATCCGTCTAACAGCCCATGCATTTGATTATTTCCCCATTAGAAATTAACAAACATTGGACGGCTACGAAATTAGTTAGACATAAAAAATATATATCTTTGATTTATACTTTATTACTTATACACATTTCATTTATGGGGGACTTTTTATAAAATCTACACCATGCTAGATGGGGGGCAGACAAAACAACTTGGGCTGCGGGTAATAAAGATAGGTAGTGATCGTTAAAAAATCTTTGCACGTGCTTATTATTCGATGTTCTTTGATCGCAAACTATCTTTCTTTATGCATCTATATAGATCTGCCAATCATATCTATCATATCCTTCATGTATTCAGATTACAAGATCAGTAAAAGAGTATTGACTTTGGATCATTCTTTGCTTAAGGATTATAAAATTCAGGTAATTTTTTTTTCTCTTTATTGTTGAAGTAAAAGTTTGATTAGCCTTTGTTTATAATATTCATCTTTTGTGATGCCTTTCATATGTTTAATATTACAGATCATGGGAGGATTAAATACGGTTAGGAAGAAGGCTCATAATATAATGCAAGAAGTAACAGTGAATCTGACTGAATCATGTTTGTTGACTCCTCGATGCATAGTGCCAATATTGCTATTGAAGATGGAAGTGTTTGCTTGCTCAAATCTACTGCTATAAAAAGGAATTAGTTTACATATGTTTTGTAAAATAATTTAGGAAAGTGTTGATTCTTTAACTGTCTGAATTTCTAAGGAACTGTAAATCACTATATGTTTTTGTGCATTTACATTTTTCATTGCACCAACTGTAGGCAATATTGGCGCCACAGTTTTCTGATTTTAAATTAATTTTGTTTTGGCTTCTTATTTTTTTATTCAGTTGAATGAATTATGTTTTTTTTCCCTTCTATATTGATATGTGATTGATACAATAGTTATATCAGGTTCTAATTGCAAAATTAAAAAAAGAAGTTATGCATTTAAAAAAAAAAAAAAAAGTTTAAAAAAACAACGGTCCATAACCGTTGTTTTGAGAGTCAATTAACAACGGCTCACAAACGTTGTACTTTTACAACGGATATATACCACTGACTTAGACCGCGGTTTCGGTAGAAAAATAACAACCCTTTTCTGTAAAGAACAACGGCTACAAACCGTTGTACTTTTGCAACGGACATATACCACTGACGTAGGTCGTGGTTTCGGTAGAAAAATAACAACCCTTTTCTGTAAAGAACAACGGCTACAAACCGTTGTACCTTTGCAACGGACATATACCACTGACGTAGGTCGTGGTTTCGGTAGAAAAATAACAACTCTTTTCTGTAAGAAACAACGGCTCACAACCGTTGTACGTAAGCAACGGACATATACTACTGACTTAGACCGTGGTTTAGGCAGAAAAATAACAACCCTTTTCTATAAGGAACAACGGCTCACAACTGTTGTAAATGTGCAACTGACATGGGCCGTTGTTTAGGAGGTAAATAAACAACGGGTTTAGGCCGTTGTTTATGGAAACCACTGCTCTATAAACAACGGTCGTTACCACGGTTCAAAACCGTTGTGTATGAAATTTACAACAGTTTTGGGCCGTTGTTTTTTTTCGATTTTCACGTAGTGGGGGCTCACCCAACCTACATCCAGTCCAATCCCACCCTGTCCATACATCAACATGAAAATCTCGTCCTCACTGCACCATATGTAGACCAGCAGTATGAGGAGGACGAGATCAGAAACAGTGGGGCCTATGTCAGGGCAGTGACCAATGTCAATCCTCCACCTGTAATTACCCCACCCCTGGCAGCCCAAAGTGAGTCTAGGCTAATAATTGAGAAGACTGCCCCCATGTCCAAAGAATCAAAACAGTTAAGAGAGCAACTAGACAAGATCCATAAATAATTGTTGAAGATGGGTGGCGCTGAAATCCACGTCACAAATTTCACGGATTTGTGTCTATTTGCCGAGGTCCCCCTGCCCCCCAAATTTAAAATGCCAGTATTCGACAAGTACAATGGCATAGGCAACCCGATTGCACACCTCAAGTCTATTGTGGGGACATGTGCCTGTACGGGGGGGAACGAGAGACTGCTAATAAAAGTCTTTCAAAAGAGTTTGACCGGTCCGGCCCTGAGGTGGTTCATGTCTCTTGAACCCTCCATGATGAAGACGTGGAAAGATCTGACCCACCTATTCCAAGAGCAATATATTTACAACATAGACATTGAGCCGCATAAGTCTGATTTAGTCCATCTGAGGCAGAACCCAAATGAAACCTTCAGAGATTATCTAGGGCGGTGGAGGGCACTAGCAGCTCAGATCAAAAATAGAATACCTGATGATGAGCAGATAGAGATGATCTCAAAGAATACTCTGCTAGTGATCTCGGACTTTTTGGTGTACCAGCAGCAGTCTAGCTTTGCTGATCTGGTGAGAAATGCTAACCGATGTGAGGATGCCATCAGGGAGGGTCGTCTAAATAAGAACATGCCGAGCAGACCTAGTGGGGTTAGGAGATTTCCAGAACAAAGAACTGAGAAGAGGACAGGGGCCGATGTTTAAAACATTGCTAATACCAGGCCTAATAATAACGTAACCCCGTTCCAATTTCAAACAGCGCAACTAGCTCCCGTCAGGACAAGGCCAGTACAGAGAGCCGGGAATGGGCAGGGAATGCAAATGACCCCGAAAAAGAGAGCCTGTTATGATCGTGTTTTTATGCCCTTGGGGTAATCTTTAAGTGTACTTTTACCTTTATTAATTGAAAAAGGATTAGTAACTACACTCCAACCATGACCTCCTCCCAATTCGATTCCATATAACTTTGAGCCGAATACTCATTGTAATTCCACCAGGGCCCGGGCCACCCGACTGATCGCTGCTTTCCATTGAAGCATGCGATCTAAGATTTAATCGATGCTGGGAAGATCATTCCCCCTGCACCCACCAAAGCAAACCAGCATGCAAATATTCACCAGGTGCCTTTGCCACCAGACCCTATCGGAGTAGCAGGTCCCAGACCCTCCATAGGGATGGTAGAGGAAATTGAGGAAGAGTATGAATTCAACCCCTTTGATTATATCAGTAACAGAGAAAATTTTGTGGTCCCCTGACAATGAGACCAAGAAGAGAGAACCATTGGGGTGATTGAGCCCCTAAATCTGGCAGATTATTTTCCTACCCCTACACCAGCAGTTGAACCCCTAGATCTTAGGGCCTATTTCCCATCACCCACCCCCATCAACTACGTACAAATAAATGCGTATCAACCATATTCCACCACCCCCTTGAATTACTCTTTAAGCCATTTGGCCCCAATTCTCCACCCGCACCCATCAATTACCAATGGCCTACACCTACCCAATTATCCCCATTTCAGCCACCCATAAATTCTACCATCCCTGCCAATTCCCTAGTGGCCCATCTGGCCCCCGATTCTCCACCCGCACCCATCAATTACCAATGGCCTACACCCACCCCATTATCCCCATTTCAACTACCCACAAATTCTACCATCCCTGCCAATTTCCTAGTGGCCCATAAAGCTCCTAATCCTCCACCCGCACTCATCAACTACCAATGGCCTACGCCCACCCCACTACCCCCGGTACAACCATCGTTAAGCTTCACCACCCCTACTTGGCCCAATTTTGCCACCCACCCATCCATCATCGAGGTAAGCCAGGTCTTACCTATCATCCCAGAGCCATTGGTACATGCACTTCAGATACTAGCAAGAGTTTGAGTACTAGCTTTAGATCTAGCTGTTCACTGCTTTAGAGAGACAGCAGTGATCCAGTCACAAACCTACAATCTCTACAGCCAGATCAGATCTGCCATCTGATGGTGGGTCTATATAAATATAGGGGAGTCTGTCTCTGCACGATCTCTCACAGGGCTACAAGTATAAGTGCAGAGAAGAAGAATCTGTCTTAGATCTGTGGATTGGCCTCACTCTAGGGCTATAACCTGTCTACTCAAATGGTCACAGACTATCCACAGAGGCTATCCTCCTCACAAAGGTCTGAGACAGAACAAATAGATTACTGCCACCACCATGTTCACAAGGCTACCAGCTCAGGCTCCCATGGGGATTCAGATTTAGTGGATCCTCTAGTGGGGCATAGGCCTATATATGTGCAGTAGCCTGGACACACAGGTCACTTGGATCTGAATAAATCCTTAAAAATAATCCTCCATTGATTACAATACAACTTAACAATGGAGGATCTCAAGGCAACAGCCTTGTACAGAACAACCCTCAAACATCAATCCCATACATGTATAACATCCTATTATAAAACTTCATTAAACTGTTCCAAATAGATATACAAAGGCATAGCCAGCAAGTGCTGGGCTATGGAGAGAAGAAAAAGGAAAAAGAAGCTGCTTAAACCCTAACCTTAGCCTAACGGAACTCTATAGCTGATTTAAGAAGATAGGATCTATTCAGTAGGGACCTCCCCCTGCATATATAGTAGTCGGCTGTGGGAGCATTAGGGTTAGAAAAACCCTAATTTTAATGATGCAAACGTGGCCCATTTCTGTTCCTTGGATGCCTCGGGGCGTGTGCAAGGAGATTGGAGCATTGGAGTGAGCGCCCTAGTTGCTGGAAGTTCCCAGACTGCCCCTGCAGAAGTGGGGGGAAGTTAAGATCCCGAACCTCGCTAGGTAGAAAGGGTTTCCAGGTCTTGTCGCATGATAGAGTTGACGTCGCGGGATTGAATTGACTTGAGGCTCTTGCAGTCGCGAGATAGATAGTTTGGCCATCACGGGATTGCGCTTTCCATTTGAGTGATGCGGGAATTGCGCGCGCAGTTCATTCCTTGGTGAATCACGCGGGGATCCTTGCAAAGAAGTAATTGCATCATCCTCTGGATTGCGCAAGCAGTCCCCTGAAGATCTACATCCCGCGGCCATTGCGCGACAGCTGCGTGCAGGAGTGCCTGGAGCTCTCTCTCCTCAGTGAATCGCGCGAGGATTAAATGCTCCTCTCTTGAGCTGCGCGAGACTACGTGAGCGCTTACAACTGAGCCTTGCGAGTACTGCGTGAAGTTTGCTTCTCGAGCCCTTCTGTCATTAATCTGCGCGAGAACAGCGTGAGCAGTTGGTGTGCTGCCTTGAGAAACCTGCGACAACTGCGCGAAGCATTTTTCCCTGAATCAATTGAACCTTGTGACATCTACGCGAGGCTCATTTCTTAACTTATTGTTGCTGTACTTTTCCTATGCTGCATCCAAGTTCTGTCTGTATTCAACTTCCTTTCTTCTGAGGAACTTCTGGGGAAAAAGTAGGCTTCTTAGCAGGGTTAGGGCCTTATCTGCAGCTGCTGCTTATTACGTACAAAATGATCTTAACACAGATTTATTAAATGACTAAGGGTCTAACAGAGGTTAAGTTAAGGGGTGAAGAGTAGTACTTTTCAGGTCTTAACACACCCCCAAACCTAATCTTTGCTAGTCTCTTAATAAAGCTTTAACTAAACATCTACACCTTAATTAAATGCCACTTTCGTAGGGATCACAGGTACATTTAGCATATGCACCAAGCCTTTTAAACCCCTAGGTGATCCCTAGTGGAGGAGTGAAGTCTCTTGAGGGTTTTCAATGAAGATACCCACAAACTTCACTATTAAAATAGTTAACAATGGTGCAATCAATGACAAAACAAATTTCAATGAATAAAGCATCAATCCACTTCTCTTTAGAATTCGGAGGAAATTGCAGCAGTAATGCATGCCATTTAAAACTCAAAATTTTTAGCATGTGTTTGCATTTCCACCAATCGTTTTACATTAGAAATTCAATGTGCACATAAAAGTACCAAGCTTACCTTAGATTCGAAAATCAGGTTGGATACAACCCCAATGAAGTTGTAAGTCAAACCCAATTCTCACCAGGGCTATCTCTCAACAATGAATATCTAGGGGTGTTCACATTTAAAGAAGCTCAAGAGCAGTTACAGACCCCAAATGGGCCTGCAAGCATGAGCATAGGTAAAACTTCTAATTTCTGACGTCCTCATGACTTTTCACCATAGATTAGGCACTCCCTCATCTCTACCTGACAGCTCATTTCACTTTGGATCTTCAAGGTCTTTTGAATGGGTTGTAATGTGGCTTATGGGTGAGGGATATAAAGAATGAAGGGGTAAAAAGGAAATCAAAATTGAGAAATCAGCAAGGTAAGGAGTGACTTATGACTTCACTACCTTCATTTCATTCAGCATACTTCATCTTCCTTGATATTTTTCAGATTTAAAGTGGCCAGCTTCTCTTCTTTTGTCCAATTTTCAGATGACGATATTCTCTTGACTTCTTTTTTCTCTTTTTATTTTATTTTTATTTTTTTATTATTATTTTTTTATTTTAATAAAATGCCACAACTGCACCACTGCTAGACTTATGTTCATATATTGCTTCTCTTTTTCATTCACCACATGTTGGACTCAGCTTGCCCACTTTCATCTCTTTCTCCTTTACCTTCTGAATTCTTAGAGTGAGGCTAAGGTTGAATCAGGTCTACAGGTTGAGGTGCAGGTACTCTGGTGTATCTTGAAGGCTCAAAATGTTTATGCAAAAGGGCAGTTTCAATGGCTTGGTACTTTTAGGCTCAAACTGTCCAAATGAAGGCCTTGAATCATTTCCTTAGTATCATGTGTTGTTGTCAACTAGTTTTGATTTGGAGGTGCCTAACTTCTAGTAAAAAGTGCTGAGTCAATCAAACCTTAGAGCAGAAAAAATACCAAAAACACTCCTCAACAGAAATTGATGGGTTCAAATCTCACTAGATATAGTCTTCTTTTTAACTCATGGAGTGTATTTTCACCACTTTCTCTCCTCTTAGGTTTACTAGGTACTAATTTAAAATTTCTGATGTTAGCTTTATGGTAGTGCTAAGATTTTAAAATTTTCATTTTTGAAATATCTGCAAAAATGTTTTGATTTTCCACAAATTTCCTCATTGCAGCAAGTTGGGTGGAAATTAACTTTATTCATCCCAATTATACCACCACTACTGCACTAAAGTTAACTATTCTATTGACAGACCTACCCTGCCACACCCCCAAACCATGAGGAGCAGTGTCCTCACTGGTTCAAAGGTCAGAAAGTGCAGGGTAATAGTCATGAAAAAGGAGTAAACACACACAAACAATATACACAAAGCAATATAAAAAAAATATTCTATTATCTTCAAAAGAAATGTATAATGGGAATTACAAGAACAAGAAAAAAAATACAAAGGAAATAAAAGCCTAACTATAATCTAGTGTATATTGTCATTCTGCCATTTCCATTTGTGCTGTAGCTGGTTCCTATGTATAACTCACCACCAGGGGCACCCCCAGACACTTTAAAATGACCTCCCACTTATAGCATCAAACATTCAAGCATAGGCAGCAAAAATTATTATCCAAACATCGTGCATTCAATCAAAAATCACCAATTTAAGAGAAGTACTCATTCAAACCAAGCCTAAAAAGAAATCAGACCAGACAGATTCAGACTCAAGTGAGGCCACTAAAATTTCCTAAAAAATTTGAACAAAAGAAGGCAATATAAACCTAACAAAACCAAAGTACATATAATACAACATGGACACATCTGTGGATCAGTTTAATGAAATGTCCCCTTGAAAGTGAATGGTGTCCATAGGTTCAGTAGGTTTTTCTAAACAAGGCTTAAGCCTCTGACCATTCACCTTCAAGGTTTTCCCAGACTTGGGATCCTTGATTTCCACAGCACCAGATGGGGAAACATTCATGACAATATAGGGGCCTTCCCATCTGGATTTCAGTTTGCCAAGAAAAAATTTAAGTTCGGAGTTAAACAACCAAACCTTATCACCAGCCATGAAGCTCTTTCTTAACAAGCCTTTGTCAAAGAAAGCCTTGGACCTTTCCTTATATATCTGGGCATTGGCATATGCATCCATCCTCAGCTCATCCAGTTCTGACAGCTGCAGTGACCTGTGATGACCAGCAGAAGTTAGGTTTAGATTTAATTTTTTTATGGCCCAATAGGCCCTGTGTTCTAACTCTACTGGGAGATGGCAAGCCTTGCCATAAACCAGTCTGAATGGGTAATCCCAATGGGAGTCTTATAAGCAGTCCTATAAGCCCATAATGCATCATTTAGCTTTTCAGTCCAGTCCTTTCTATTAATCCTCACTGTCTTCTCAAGGATGTGCTTGATCTCCCTATTAGAAATTTCAACTTGCCCACTGGTTTGTAGGTGGTAGGGAGTAGCAATCCTATGGGTGATAAAATATTTCTTGAGTAAGCTCTCAAAATTTTTATTGTAGAAATGACTACCCCCATCACTAATAATGGCTCTAGGGGTGTCAAATCTTCAGAAGATATTCTGCTTTACAAATTTTAGGACTACTTGATGATCATTGGTTCTTGCGACAATAGCTTCTACCCATTTTGAAACATAATTCACTACCGCTAAGATGAAATGATAACCATTTGAAGGAGGAAAGGGACCCATAAAGTCAATACCCCAGATATCAAACAGTTCCACAACAAAGATGGGCTGCAAAGGCATTGAGTTTCTTTTGGACAGCCCTCCTAATTTCTGACATCTCTCACATGTCCTGCAGTGTGTATTGGCATCTCTGAATAAAGAAGGCCAATAGAACCCATACTGTAAGATCTTGTTAGCTATTTTTCTTCCACTAAAGTGGCCCCCACAGGCATTTTCATGACACATGGCCAAAATACTGGGGACAACACATTCTGGAATACATTTTCGGATGATTTGGTCTACACAGTATTTGTATAAGCAAGGTTCCTCCCAAAAAAAGAATTTGGCCTGTGAGAAGAACAGGTCGTTGTCCATTTTGGTCCAATGGGCAGGAATCTTACCTATAACTAAATAGTTTACAATGTGTGCATACCAAGGAACCAAGGATTGGATGGCAAATAATTACTCATCCGAGAAAACATCATTTGCAGGGTCATCAACACATTTTTTCAACACAATTCTAGACAAGTGGTCAGCCACAACATTTTCCACACCCTTTTTGTCCTTGATTTCAATGTCAAACTCCTGCAACAGGAGTATCCATCTAATCAGCCTGGGCTTAGCATCTTTCTTGGACAATAGGTATTTCAATGCTGAGTGGTCTATGAAAATTATAATTTTAGACCCAAGTAGGTAAGGTCTAAATTTGTCAACAGTAAAAATCACTGCTAGAAGCTCTTTCTCAGTTGTGGTGTAATTCAGCTAAGCTTTAGCAAGTGATTTACTGAGATAGGCAATGACCACTGGCAGCTTATCTTTCCTTTAGCCCAAAATAGCACCTATTCCCAAGTCGGATGCATCACACATCAGCTCAAAGGGTAGTGCATAGTCAGGTGTTTGGAGTACAGGGGCAGAGGTGAGGCATATCTTCAAAGTTTCAAAAGCCTGAAGACATTTAGCAGAAAAATCAAAGGGCACATCCTGGCAGAGCAGGTGGCACAATGGTTTAGCAATTTTGCTAAAGTCTTTAATGAACCTCCTGTAGAATCCAACATGTCCAAGGAAAGATCTGATTTGTTTGACTATTCTTGGAAGGGACAAATTTGTAATGAGGTCAACTTTGGCCTTATCTATCTCAATTCCTTCGTTAGA
Source organism: Chloranthus sessilifolius (assembly GCA_021018995.1). NCBI lineage: Eukaryota > Viridiplantae > Streptophyta > Magnoliopsida > Chloranthales > Chloranthaceae > Chloranthus > Chloranthus sessilifolius. The sequence continues at coordinate 33,479,206 of CM037596.1, read as the reverse complement.
GACTATATGGCCCAACATAATACCTTGTGTTACCATGAAGTGGCTCTTTTCCCAACTTAAGACCAGATTAGCCTCCTCACATCTTTGCAAGACCAGGTGGAGGTGTTTCAGACATTAGCCAAAATTGTCCTCATATACAGAGAAGTCATCCATAAAGATTTCCAAGAACTTGTCAATCATATCAGAGAATATAGCATACATACACCTCTGAAAGGTGGCTGGTGCATTACACAGCCTAAAAGGCATCCTTCGATAAGCAAAGGTGCCAAAAGGGCAAATAAATGTAATTTTCTCTTGGTCGTGAGGGTGCACAGGGATCTGGTTGTACCCTGAGTACCCATCAAGAAAGCAATAAAAAGCTTTTCCAGCCAATTTATCTAGAATTTGATCTATGAAGGGGAGAGGGAAGTGGTCTTTTTTGGTTTTAGAGTTGAGCTTTCGATAATCTATGCAAACCCTCCAGCCAGTGGTCTCCCTGGCTGGTCTCAGCTCTCCAGACTCAATTGTAATAACTGTTATGCCAGATTTCTTGGGCACCACTTGGATAGGTGCCACCCATTCAGAATCAGAAATGGGGTAAATTACCCCAGCATCTAGCAATTTAATAATCTCTTTGAGGACCACTTCCTGCATGTGAGGATTCAATTTCCTCTGTATTTCCCTGGAGGGTACTGAGCCCACCTCTAAATGGATCCTGTGCATACATATTGATGCATCTATCCCTCCGAGATCCGTATTGGTCCAGCCAATTTCCTTTTTGTGCTTCCTCAAGACTATTAGCAATTCTTCCTCCTGCTCATTGGTAAGAGAGGAGGAGATAATTACAAGAAGTTTTTCACCTTTCTCAAGGAAGGCGTCTTTCAGTGTTTCTGGAAGCTTCTTGAGATCCAGAACAGGGGCTTGTTGGGTGGATGGCAAGATTGGTTCTTTGTTGGTTTGAGGAAGAGACAGCAATGTAGGTTTCCAAATAGAATGCTGCACTAAGTCCATAGAAGACGTCAATGTGGTCATGTCTATTGTCATAACAGCAGGGCTATCTTCCTCTACCATGTCCCAAACTTCAACTAAACTTTTGACAATGTTGCCGCAATTCAGCAGAGTGGGCAATTCTTCTTCAACAACTTCCTCTAGTACATCCACTGCAAAGCTTTCCTCATTATGCAGCTGAGGGTACTTTGTGCTGTTGTACACATTCAGTTCAACCTTCATGTGTTAGAAAATTACCTCTATAATCCCTAACCTGCATTAAATGCAAGCATTGGTAGTGGCCAAGAATGGCATGCCCAAAATAACAGGTTTAAGGGTTGTACTCTTGTTGCAGCCCATGTCCAAAACCAGGAAATCTGCAGGGCAAAAGAACTTGTCCACTCCTACTAAGACATCCTCAACCACTCCCATAGGTCTCCTTTCAGACCTATCAGCCATTAATAGTACAATGGGGGTGGGTTTTCGCTCCCCCAAACCTAGCTGCTGATACACACTGTATGGCAGGAGGTTTACACTGGCTCCAAGGTCTAGAAGGGCCCTTCCAATTGTGTGGTCTCCAATTATGCAGGGGATAGTGGGTATCCCTGGGTCTGGCAACTTCTCTGATATTATTATGTTTAATACAGAATTAACTGTATTAGTTACAAAGACCTTTCTGGACAAATGGCCTCTAGCTTTTCTTTTCTGGGTACAAAGGTCTTTCAGAAATTTGGCATAAGATGTGACCTATCTAATTGCATCAAGCAGGGGAAAATTGATTTTTACCTGCTTAAAGGTCTCCATCATTTCCTCTATCTATGCATTCCCCTTATCAAAAGGGGCAGGGCCACTCAAAGCTTCAGGAAATGGCAACTGAGGTACTGCTGGTTCCTCAGCTGCTAGCCTATGACTAAACTTTTATTTTTTTCTTTTATCATCTTTTATTTCCTGCTGAGGCTCAACTACAGCCTCATTATTTTTCTCTTGTTGCAGGGTAGCAGGCAACTCTTGGCTCTGTGTTCTAACATATTCTTTTTCACATTCAGTTGAAAATTCTTTAAGAATAACCTCTCCTTGTTCCTTTCCAACCTGGTTGTCCACCAGCCTGCCAGACCTTAGGGTTGTGATGGCATTAGCTCCCTCAAAACTTGAGGAACCTTTTCCAATCAAATATTGGCCCTTAGGGTTGGCCACTGGCTGGCTTGGCAACCTGCCCTCCTCTCTTTTAGCCAAGGCATTGGATATTTGGCCTAGCTGCTCTTCCATTTTCTTTATGCTTTGACTGTGAGAGTTCACAGTCTGAGTCAAGGTTCCAAGGTTTTGCAATGAGGTCAAAACTTGATCCTCAAAAGAAGCATTTTGGGGCTGAGGTGGGGGAACTACCAACTGATTTTACTGCTGGGGCAGCTGCTGATGCTAGAAATTTGACCTTGGGGCATATCCCTGGTTAAATTGCTGTTGTGGCCTTTGAGATAAGGCCAACATCTGTTGTGGCTGTATGTAATTATCTTATCTCTACCTCAAATTTGGGTGATCCCTCCACTGGTAACCAGCATTTTGATGTTGGTATCCAAATGGCTGCTTGTTGTAGTGAACAGATTGTTGCTGGCCAAATGATTGGACAACAACAACTTGTTCCATTACATACTCAGGATATTTCCCTGTAGATGGGCACTCTTCCACAGTGTGTTGTGGAGATTAGCATATCAGACATGCCTCCATCACCTGTGCAGCCCATCTGGGTTGCACCACAATCAATAGTTTATTAAACCTATTAGAAAGATTGGCCATTTGCATTTGCAGGTCATTATTCCCAGTTACTTCATACATCTTTCCTTTGGAAACTGCAGCTAGTCCCATTTTAGAAGAAGGCTCATGAATAGTTCTTGACAAGGATATCTTTTGGAAAGCATTTTCAATGATGACCTCGAGCAACTCCCATGCCTCATCAGCTGTTTTGTGCATGTAAGTTCCACCACAAGAGGCATCTACCATGTCTCTACTTTTCTCATCAATCCCATTATAGAAGCTCTGGACAAGCTGTCAGTCAGGGATCTTGTGGTGGGGACATTTTTTGAGAATCTCCTTGAATCTGTCCCATGCTTGATTAAAATCTTCAATTGGGGATTGGGCAAAAGCAAGTATTGCATTCCTCAACTGGCTAGTTTTTGTGTCTGGGAAGAATTTTGTCAAAATTTTGGTCTGTAGGTCTTTCCAAGAGCTGATGCTGTTGTTTGGGAGAGTAGCTAGCCAGGTGCTGGCCCTGTCTTTTAGGGAGAAAGGAAAGAGCCTTAATCTAGTGGCTTCTGGTCCCAAATCAGTAATGGGAAATGTTGTGCACAGGGCCAAGAATTGGTCAATGTGCTTGTAGGGGTCTTTCTTGCTGAGCCCATGGAAAGAGGGAAGCATTTGGATGATTGAGGTTTTAATCTCATAGTTTTCCTAAACATCTGGGAATTGAATGCTGAATGGGGAATTATAATCATCAGGAGCATTCAACTCCTTCAATATTCTGGGTTGCTCTTCACCCATGACTGCTGTCTCAGTTTCAGTAAGGGGCTCAACTGTGGTGTGTCTAGGCCTTTTTGGTCTTCTGGCCTTTTCTATCTCAGGGTTAGGAGGCTCTAATGTGGGACTGAGGGATCTCCTTCCTAACATGCACACACACCAACAGCAGGGAAGACTACTTGCAGACACATTGCAATTAACTCAAAGAATTATCTAAACAAAATTACAACTATCTTAATGAACTGCTATGGAATTTGCAAGGGAAAAATAGACTGAGTTTTGAGGGTTAGAGAAATGTAAACAGAGGTAGCTAGACTCCTAGTGTAGTTCAACTTTCCTTCTCTGCTACTGTCCAGATCTGCAAAAAAAAATTCCAAATGTAAATCAACAGTATCAGTTATTCACAAGCACAGCTACCAAAGAATAAAAAAAACACAAAAATATAGGGTCTACTAATAGATCAAATTCCCCGGCAGCGACGCCAAAAACTTGTTGCTTGTTATTTCTCCAGTGTGAAAAGAAACTAAGATGGATTCAACACATCTGGAAGAAATCAAAACCTGTAAGATACAAGGCCTGTTGTAGCAAGTTTTAATAAGTAAGAGTTTATTTCACAGGGAAAATGGTCTAAAGCTCTAAGGGAGCCATCTTTAGTAGGTCCTCCAGATCTGACTACAGATCTGGCAATCCTAAATGGAAGGGGATTTAAGGTCACTATTGTTTAAATCCTATGGTAACCTAATGCCTAGACTACATAAATGGTTGAGAAGAATGATGGAGTGTGAGAAAATAAATATTAAAAGGCGTGAGAAGTAAGCTATTAGGTATAGATCTGTTGGGTTTTATAACTCAGACTTAGATCTGCTGCTATAGAAGTCCTGTCCAATGGCTACATTATCACCAAAGAGGAGAAAGGATCCAGCTCACCCTTGTGCCATGATCCAATCCCTTATGGCTATAACCTGTCCACTCTAATGGTCACAGACTATCTAATAGGGGAACCACATTCCATAGATGGGTCAGAATATGTTTATCATTGTAGGCACTACTTCATCCAGGCTACCAGCTCAAGAATCCATAGGAACCTCAACCTCTAAAGTTCTGTGTGTGGGGCATAGGCCTGCATATGTGCACTAGCCTGGACACACAGGACCAGCAAGAGTTCGAGTACCAGCTTTAGATCTAGTTATTCACTGTTTTAGAGAGACAACAGTGATCCAGTCACAAGCCTACAATCTCTACAGCTAGATCAGATCTGTCATCTGGTGATGGGTCTATACAAATACAGGGGAATCTGTCTCTGCACAATCTCTCACAGGTCCTACTGAGCTATGAGCAAACCAATGCTAACGGTGACAGCAGCAGCAGGGAGGGGACAGTAAACTTTGTTACCAGATCGGGAAGAATCTCAAAAGACCCCGAGGTAAAAATAATAGCAACTGCAACAGCAACAGCAACAACACCAGCACCAACACGGCCAGAGGGGAAGAAGGACAGTGCAGTCCACATGTTTGAGAAGATGAGTCGAGAGCACATTCTCGAGACTCAATTAAGAAGGATGCAAGCCCATATCACTATCAGCGATCTTTTGATGACGTCCCCACTCCATTTTCAAGTTCTAATAGGGGCATTAAAGAATGCCTATGTGTTCCAACAAGTGAGCCCAGACGAGGTTGGGCAAATAATTGGATAGGTGATGGCACCCAATGCCATTTCATTTTCGGATGCGGATCTGTCGGAGGAGGGAAACAGTCATGCTAAATCCCTCAACATTACTATCGAATCCAGGAATATGATAATTCCCTTGGTTCTAATTGATAACGGGTCGACTCTGAATGTGTGCCCGTTGAGGATTGCCACCAAGATCGGCGTGGACCCCTGTATGCTAAGGCCGTCAAGGACTAGCGCTCGGGGATTTGATAATACAAGAAGAAAAATAATGGATGAGGTAAATCTGGAATTAGTAATTGGGCCCATGATCTTCTCTATACCCTTTCAAGTGATGGATATCAAATCTTCTTTTAATTTATTGATAGGTCGCCCGCGGTTATATGTGGTCGGGGCAATACCTTCTACCCTCCATCAAAAGCTAAAATTCATATCCAGGCAGAAGGTGATCACCATCATTGGTGAAGGGCATGATGAGAAAGACAAAGCCACTCACAGCATTGAAAATCCTAAAGTAATGGATGTGCCACATATTGAGGAAGACACCGACCTCCACAGTTTCGAGTATGAGGTATCGGCAGTAGGCCCAGAACCCTCGAGAAATATCACTTCTACAATCGGCAGTAGAATGGAAGTAGAGATGGCCATGCTCCAGAAATGGGGCTATCAGAAAGGTAGAGGGCTTGGGCCTAGATTACAAGGCAAAAGAGAGTCAGTTATTGCCAAGGGACAGAAAGTAAGATTTGGGCTAGGTTACAAGCCCACAGAGGAAGAGGTCCGAGAGGCTAAAGAGAAAGCCAGGGTCGCTGTAGCTACAAGAGCTCGAGGAATCAACATAGAAGAGAAACCTTGCCCGAGGCCGCACATCAGAGAATCCTTTGCCAACGCCGGGGTCGTAAAAATCGATCAAAATGGGGTAACCCATTTGACCCCACACAAACCCATAGCCCCTGCCCATCCCACCAATCCCAACATCTCCCTTCCTAACCTGGAGATAGATTTGGTTGTGTTATCCCTCTTCGAGGAACGACGGCCAGTACTTGAACAAACTCTCCCTGTGATAAATCATCACAAAACTTAGTTATCATTTGAGGACATAATCTCAGACGAAATGAGGATCAACATGATGGAAGCTGACTCTAATGAGCCATATCAGTCAGCACCCTCCATCCCAACAGGTAAAGGAATGGCCCCTCAAGTATGCAATTGGGTATCTTTGCCTCAGACTCTGAAAGCATGGAGTGGCCTAAAATTTGGCACCTGTTTCCCAAAAAAAAAAACCTATAAAAAGTAAGATAAGTCCTTGGCAGGCAATATTTTGTATATACACAGACTCGCACTGCCAAGGGTCCGCCTCCAAAGAAATACAAAATCTCAAAAACATTAAAGAAAACAAAAATCTTAAAAATATTGAAAAAATACAAAATCCCCAAAACATTAAAAACATCCAAAGTCTAAAAATATCGTCATTTAAAATTCTAGAAAAAGTCCCACAAAAGGATGCCTTAATCGAAATACCCGTCCCACGTAAAATCGACCCCTTTTCTGTAAAAATACAAGAAGAGGTAGGAGTTACGAGTCTGGACGAGGATAGTCCTTTCGAGGAGCTCCCCAATGAGCTCCTTGACCGGTTCGCTGACTTTGAGCATGGCCCTACCCCCATTGTTGAAGAGACAGAAGACATCAATTTAGGGACTGAGGAGATTCCCAGAATAACCAAAATCAAAACGTCATTGTCCCCTAAAGAAAGGAAAAGCATGATCGACTTCCTTCGGTCACACCAAGACATTTTGCCTGATCGTATGAGGGCATGCCTAGTCTGAACACCGATTTGGTCGAGCATGAGTTGCCTCTCTACCCCGATATGAAGCCGGTTAAGTAGAAGCTGAGACGCCTCCGACCCGAGTGGATGTTGAAAGTCAAAGATGAAGTCATCAAGCAGTATGACGCGGGGTTTCTCATGGTATCCAAGTACCCACAGTGGCTAGCCAATATTGTGTCGGTGCCGAAGAAGGATGGAAAGGTCTGCATGTGCATCGATTTTCTAAATTTGAACAGGGCGAGCCCGAAGGATGATTTCCCACTACCACACATCGACATCTTGGTCGATAACACTGCTAAGCACGGGATGCTTTCATTCATGGATGGATTCTCAAGATATAATCAAATAAAGATGGCAGAGGCCGATCGAGAGAAGGCTGCATTTATTACTCCATGAGGAACCTTTTGCTATCGAGTCATATCGTTCGGCCTCAAAATTGCCGGTGCAACATACCAAAGGGCTATGACCGCACTGTTTCACAACATAATGCACCGAGAGATTGAGGTGTACGTCGATGATGTGATAGCCAAGTCACTAGAGCAAGGCGATCACTTGGTAAACCTTCAGAAGTTGTTTGAGAGGCTGAGAAAGTACAGGTTACGTCTGAACCCATAGAAGTGCACTTTTGGTGCTATGTCCGGAAAACTGTTGGGGTTCATCGTCAGCAGGAGAGGGATCGAGGTCGACCCAGTTAAAGTCAAAGCTATCACTGAGATGCCGCCACCATCTATTGAGAAAGAGGTCAGAGGGTTCCTGGGCAGAATACAATATATCAGTCGGTTCATTGCACAACTAACTCTAATCTACACGTCGATCTTTAAGCTACTAAGGAAGAACTCGCCCGTTGAATGGAACGACGACTGTCAGGCAGCGTTCGATAAAATTAAAGGCTACCTCCTTAACCCACTTGTTTTGGTACCACCCGAGCTGGGGAGACCACTCTTATTGTACCTCTCCACGATGGAAGTCTCGATGGGATGTGTCTTAGGGCAACATGATGAGACAGGAAGAAGAGAACAGGCCATTTACTATCCAACCAAGAAGTTTACTGATTATGAAACGCGCTATTCTCATCTAGAGAAAACATGCCTAGCTCTTGTATGGGCTACTCAGAGACTTCGCCATTACTTGCTATTTAAGGCCGTTCTACTTTTAGCCCGAATGGATCCATTGAAATACCTGTTTGAGAAGCCGGCCCTCACTGGACGGACCGCGCACTGGCAGCTTTTATTGTCTGAGTTTGACATCACGTATGTCACTCAGAAGTCGATAATGGGACAGGCACTCGCCGATCATCTTGCCGACAATCCTTTGTCAGATTATGAGTCTTTGAGAACTGAATCCCCTGATGAGGACATTCTTTTTATGATAGAAGATGATATTGAAGAGGCAGAAGAGTCATGGGTAATGCACTTTGACAGGGTAGCAAATGCCAAGGGCCAAGGAGTTGGCGCCATTCTGATTTCGTCAAAAGGATCCCATGTACCCATCTCTATCAAGCTCAACTTCCCTTGCACTAACAACATGGCGAAGTATGAAGCTTGTGCCGCTGGTCTGCAGGCGGCTCTCGATCTAAATGTAACTCACCTTCGAGTGTTTGGTGATTCACAGTTGATCATATGCTAAACGAACGGTGACTGAAAGATGAAAGATGAGAAACTGATCCCCTATCATGAACACCTCGAGGATCTGATAGCTTCCTTCTAAGATGTGACATTCTCATATGTCCCTCAGATAAGGAGCCGCTTTGCCGATGCACTAGCAACTTTGGCGTCAATGATAGAAATCTCGTATGGTGCTGAGATAAAGCCGATCATGATTGAACAGAGAAGTGAGTCGGCCTTCTTCTTACAGATTGAGGAACCGACAAAGCCTGATGATGAGCCACCTTGGTTCTCAGATATCAAGAATTTCCTCGAGACAGTAACTTTCCCTGAGGGTACGTCCCAGACGGACCGACGAACCATTCAATGTTTAGTAGCAGGCTACGTCATTTACGAGGAATGCCTTTACAAGTGGTCGTATAACAACATTCTACTCAGGTGCATTACTGAAAGTGAAGCGATCAACATCATGAATGAGATCCACTAGGGGGTATGCGGAGCCCACGTCAGCGGTCACATGCTTGTTAAGAAGTTTTGTGGCAGGGATACTTTTGGACCACTATGGAATCAAATTGCTGCAAACATATTCAAAAATGCTACAAGTGTCAGGAACACTCCAGTCTGACACATGCTCCTGCCATTGATCTACACTGCATGACCACTCCTTGGCAATTTGCTACCTGGGGCCTTGATGTTGTCGGAATGATTAATCCAAAAGCATCAAATGGACATCGATTCATTCTCGTCGCCATTGAATACTTCACCAAGTGGGTAGAAGCAACGTCATATGCCAACATCACGACCAGTCACGTCGAGAAGTTCTTCAAGAGTAATATTGTGTGCCGATTTGGAGTACCCAAAGTGTAACATCCTGAAAAATTTTGATTTTGAATAGTGTGCCTCAGGATGCGTGCCCGTCTGGTCACTTATTTGACCAAGTGAGAATGACTTGGTAGTTTGTGTTAGGTTACACTAGATGAGAAAAAGTATGGATGTGTGGTGTAAGAACAGTTCACTTGGGTCATATACATTCACTAGTGTGTGTGTTTTACACACTTTGGCGTGTTAGTGTTTCACACATGAGATGTGTTTTGGGATTACACCCATTTGAGTGTATGTGGTTTGCTTGAGAACAAATCCCATTGAGCCTTAAGTGAATAGGCAAGCTTCTTGTAGAAGCTATACCCGGTTTGCACAAGGGGTTTTAGGTTTTGGGTTTTTGAGGAGAAAAAGAGGAAGGAGGAAAACTTGTGAATTTGTGTACTCCGAGTCTTTGATTCACATGAAGAAGGTTTGTGAGATCGTGTAAGGGGAAGATCGTCGTCAATTTCGACGTTTGGTTATAGTTTTGTGGGTTTTGGAGTCGTTTGGGGGTTTTGAAACCCTCTTCTTGTGAATAGATCATGAGTTTTGATCCGCAAATCATTGCGTGAGTTTATGTGAAGTATGTGTAAGGATTGTCGTCGATTTCGTGGGCTTAGGTGTGATCGTGAAGCTCGGAGATGATCGAGGTGGGTTTGGAAACCCTTTTTGTTTAACGAAGAAGACGATCTGATCTACGAGTAGATCGCCGATTTAAAGAGATTGAGGGTGAAAATCTATCGATAAGGCTTAACTTGGCTTCGCGCAACTTCGAGGTTAAGGTGGGGAAAGTTCCATACACAATTGTATTTCGATTTGATTTTTCATAGATGCTTAGATATGATCATTAGGAATGTGTGATAAATTGATCATATTTGAATTCTACTTAGACTCTTTAAAATATCAAATGCATGTTTGCTTTGAAATCTTTTGAAATATCGACATATGGATTTGTGTGTTTGCCTTATAGCTTTTGAGATTTAGAAACATATAGTGCTTTCTACCCTTTTTAAATATCGAAAATACACCCATTTGAAACATTTTGAAATATCGAAAATGTGTTTTGCTTTGGAATCATTTAGAGGATTGAAAATGTTTTATTCTAAAGTTTTAGAAAGATCGAATCTAAAATGAAATATTGAACATCAAATAAGTAAATCAAACCATAAGTTAAGTAAATTGAAGTGGACCACTATGGGCAGATTATAAGTATATTATGGACCCCTATGGGTGGATTATAAGTACACTGTGGACCGCTATGGGCGGATTATAAATATATTATGGACTGCTATGGGCAGATTATAAGTACACTATAGGCCGCTATGGGCGGATTATGTGCATTTGTAGACCGCTAGGGCGGATTGTTCGTGGGATCGTGGACCGCTAGGGCGGATTATAAGTAAATCAAATCAGTAAGCCACGTGAATGAATTGAACTCTGCAAATAAGATGTATAAGTCATTTAAGCAAATTGAACTTCGTAAATCGAATCTGTAAGACATGCAATTTGAACAGAAGAATCGTAATTTGACCGGTACGGCGGGTTATCCGTAATTTGAACCGGTAAGGCGGGATATCCGTAATTTGAACCGGTACGGTGGGATATCCGTAATTTAAACTGGTACAGCAGTTTATTTGTAATTCGTTATTTGTATCGTGCTTTAAAATTTGAATGTTGAATCCAAAACTCCAAACTCACTATGTAAGAATGTGTAAGGCCGGTACGACAGAATATCCGTGATTTGAACCGGCACGGCGGGATATCCGTGAATCGACTTTATAAGCTATGTAAGAATGTATAAGGCATTTAAGTGAAGATATGTAAGAATATATAAGGCCGGCACGGCAGAATATCCGTGATTCGAACCGGTACGGCGGGATATCCGTGAATCGACTGAGTAAGTGATGTAAGAATGTGGAAGACATGTAAGTGAAACTATGTAAGAATGTGTAAGACACGTAAGCGAATGTAAGCGAACTCAGTAAATCAAGATAAGACATGTAAATGAATTAAAAGCAGTTTCAATTTTGATAAGAAAATGTCATTGAAATAAGTTTGCTTTTGAAATCAGCTTGCCTTTGAATTCAGTTTATTTTTTAAATCTAATTGCCTTTGAAATCAGTTTGCCTCTGAAATCAGCTTCGCTTTTGATAAGAAAATACCTTTGAGATCAGTTTCGCTTTTGATAAGAAAATACCTTCGAGATCAGTTTCACTTTTGATAAGAAAATGCTTTTGGAATTTAGTTCTATTGTGAGTTTGAAAATGTCATCAGTTTTTAATATCAAAATATTGTGATCTTCATCTTTGAATCTATGTATGACTGATGGCATGTACATTGGTATCAATTTTCTCTACTGAGCTAGGATTTAGCTCACCCCCCGACTATACATCACAGGTTTAGCTTTTATCAGGACATCGGACTTGAGGAGTGCTGAGATTTTCGGGATCGTAGATCGAGTGCCTTGTGGAGTTTGGTGAGTGTGGCTTGGTACAATGGGTTATTATATACTAGTTGTACACCACTGTTTGGTGATGTTGGTACATCATCAGTGGTCATTATTAGTTATTGTAATATTTAATATTAGAATTAGAGATTTTATTTATGTTATGTTTCATACCAAGTATTCTGTATCAGGTTGTGATCTACGATCTGACGGTTCGGATTTTCTCATTAGTGTTTGAAGAAAAAAAAATATATGTCAAAAAATTCAGGTTGGAAAAATCCGGGCTATCACACAAAGATATCATCACGGACAACAGTACAAACTTTGTGAATAAGCGCATCCGAGCCTTCTGTGAGCAATACAAAATCAAGCACCATCACTCGTCACCTTATCGGCCTCAAACTAATGGAGCCGTGGAGGCTGCGAACAAGACGGTCGTCCGCATCCTCTAGAAAATGGTCGTCACTTACCAGATTAAAGTGAAATGTTGTCATTTGCTTTGTGGGCCTACAGAACATCGATCTGTATCGCTACGGGGGCAACACCATTCTCCCTTGTATATGAAACTGAGGCCATCCTACCAGTTGAGGTTGAGGTACCCTCACTCCGAATCCTCATGGAATCTGACTTACCCGAAGCAGAGAGAGAGATCCCGCTTTGATTAGCTGAGCTTACTGGATGAGAAAAGGCTCCCAGCCTTGTGTCATACTCAAGATTACCAGGGGCGAATCGCACGCGCTTATAATAAATGTGTCCGCGGTCGAGATTTGAAGGTAGGAGACACTATGTTAAAGAAAATCTTCCTATCCCTCCATGTCGATCCAAGAGGCAAGTTCAAGCCAAACTGGGAAGGACCTTATGTCGTTCGAGAAGTACTATCGGGATACGCCATCCACCTCACCACCATGGATGGAGATCATTTTCCTGAGCCCATCAATGCTGGATACATCTAACGGCTCTACTCTTAGTCTATTGCGATAAGGTAAGTATTGGTAAAATAGATATGTGACTGCTTAAGAACCACTCAAAAGAGGTCATCATTCCAAACACAGTAGCCGAAAAGCATCCTTAAAAATGATGATATCCTTTACTACCCCATTTGAGCCTGAGCCTTTCTTTCAATAAACCCCTTCCCAAAAAAAAAAAAAAAGAATGTGTGTGTACATATACAGAAAAAAGGGAAGTAAAGTTACCATCAAAATATAAAAAAATCGAAAAAGCCAAACCTCAAAAAGAGATCGCCTGAAATGGAGCAAAAAGAATAAAAAATGTGTAGAAGAATTACGGGGCATGTACAGTAAAAACCCCCAAGGGAGAAAGTATGTTGAGAAAACTGAAGCCGTATCAAGTAAACCCTTTTAGCCTAGCATACCTTCAAATCCTAACCTAACCCATGGCCAAGCTACACCCTGAAGAAAGCCCTCTTTTAGGTTTACAAGCAGTCATAATATATGTTAAGTCAACACAAGCCGAGTTGTGAGACGACACCAGAACCCCGTCCAGCCGGCTATGAGGGAATCGATGTCTATGTCGTGGCTGTTGAAAAAATAATGATGAAAGAAATAAAAAGAATAAAAATATATATATAAATAAAAAATAAAATAAAAATACAAGCTCAAAGTAAGATGGACGTGATGAAAACCCGAAAGGGCATTACGGGTAAAAACAGCGAGCTTGTACGGACCAAGTGAAAGTTCGAAAGTGTGCTTAGGGTAAGAGAGCTAAACCCATGGACGTGGTGAAAACCCGAAAGGGCGCCAAGGGTAAAAAAGGAGATAAATAAATAAAAAAAAGAGAAACAATTGAAAAAGAAAGGTTTGGACTGATTGAAAAGATTGATGTTTGAGGAACCCTTTTATTACTCTTCCTATACCCTCTTGTCCTACTGGGCCGCTCATGCTAGTTCGAATCGGGTCCCGACCAAAATTGTCTTTGTGAAATCGCACCGTCAAACATATGACCCGAGGCATGGAGAAAGGTTTAACTCAATCCAAAAGGATCAACGTTCCGGCCTTGGTAAAATCTAAAAACTCACACAGGTCCGACTGCATGAAAGAGTTCGACTATGCTCAAAATGGGACCCATTACTCCATCTCACTATCAAGGCATCAAAAAAAAAAAAGAGAGAGAAAGCCAAAAATAAAAAATCAAGAAAAATCCAAATACTAAAAAAATGTGCATATATTTCTACTCATATTTAGCATCATATTTCAATCTCAAAAATGAAGAAAAATAAAAAAAATCTCTTTAAAACAAAAATTTTTAAAAATATATATTGAAAATGAAAAAAATATAGGTAAAAATTTACTTTTCCTTCTATTGTTTAGGATGGATTTTCTTTATATGTATAAACAAAAAAGGGACTGACCTTTTCTCGAGAATATGCAGGAACGTCACACGGTCCAAATCCTCAAAGTGGGCAACTTCTCAGCGATGGACAAATCAGATGAAGCATCTCACCACTGACATCAAGTCTATTAAAAAAAAAGAGAGAAAATCATTTTGAAAAAGAAAGAATAAATTTGTGCTTCCACGCACAGTTACACATATGCGTATTCTGATGCGATAAAATATCGATATTTTATCAGCAACACCATTGTGCTATAGTAACGTCCTAAGTCTAAGGCACGCCTTGGATTCTGGATCCTACTTCAAGGAAGGAGCAACGGTGTTAGTCCTGATCAAACAGTCAATGTTTCGATCGAGTCGACTCTACTGCTAAATCTTTGCGATGAGTGCTCTGTTTTGGATTCATATGAATTTCAGTGTCTTAAGCTTCAGATTCTCCGTTGGAAAAGGTCAATCGTTGGCTGAGACCAACCTGTTGAGAATGAGATTACATATCAATCAAACTATGTATAACCATGCATTCAGAAGGGTTCATTTCTCTTTTATTTTTCTGCAGGCTTAAAACCTATATGGGCAACGGTATCCCTGTAAATTGTACGCCATGTATCTGGGTATCTGTATGATGGTCGTTTGTTCCCGTAAATTGTACCCGGGCAGGTCCGGGTCAGGGCTTCCATCGCCTTTGTTGTTGCTTATCGCCCCTGATAGGTGCATGTTTATGCATAATTAATTATTATTTATGATCATTGTCAGTGGAAGCCAGGATTGGATGCCCCTTTTTGGGAGACACCCAATGATTGGTTTGATCTATTTAGCGGTACTTGAAGCTGGGTGCTTTAAGTCATATTGATCCAGGGCATGTTTTCAAAATGGCACGTTCTCCCAAAAAGCATTGTGACATCTATTCACTTTGCTCGAGCAGTCATGCTAAATAAACTTTGGGATCGATGGGTTTGCCCAAAGATCTCAAACTCTGCTTTCAATAGGGGCACCCGTGAACAGTCAGATGGGGCAATCAAATGCCTCATAGGATTGGACGCAAATTGTGAAGCCTTGCGTATGTTTACTTTGCACCTATCTTTGAATGTGGGACGATCACCCCTCCTACTTACGAAGTTGTTGCATTCAGAATAAATCTTAAACATCAAATACCTTCAAAATTATCCCGAGAAGCGAATGTCTTTCCCGACTATAGGGATTTCGCAACTCATTCTACCTCGGTTATGCCCAGTAATATCGTTAAGCGCTTGGGAATAGATTACCTCGAGAAACCAATGTTTAGCCTGACATTCAGGGTTTTCATTTTCTCACCATGTTACTCATTTGATATTTGAAGTTTGTTCTGAATGCAGCGGACCTATCAGTAATGCCTTGGACCTCTTCGGATGTCTCTTTTCTTTGGCATTGGATCATTAGTGATTGGATACTAAAGAGGGGCATCTGTAGACACCCAAATTCGGCCCAAGGCCCGATCGGAACATATTTCGAGAGAGGTGCACTTTTGAGCTTTTGATGGCATGTATGAAACTCTTAGAAATCTTTACAAACCCTTAGGAACCTTCTCGAACCCGTAGGAATCAATCTTATCCTTCTCAAACCCATTAGAAGGACTAGTGTCATACCCTTCTGAGCAGTGGTTGGAAAGAGGAGTACCAAAATTTATACAGACCTCTTCCGGAGCTAAGTATATATTATTGAAAAGAGGACTTTTTCAGCTTTCCAACAAGCTAAAAATCATCTCAATCGGAGTTATATATCAAACGTTATTACCATTTAAAAATTAGGTCATTTTGGAGGAATTTTTGCTTGGCGCGACTAATAGTTGCGCCAAGCCATTTTCCCCCAGAATTTGTTTGGCGCAACTAATAGTTGCGCTAGGCTTTTTTCCCCTAGAAATGGCCTGGCACAACAAATAGTTGCGCTAGGTATGAATGGGTCCCCCCACCCCTCGCGAAGCCAACTTCCAGGCTACTGTACAGAACTATTTTATTTTACATTTGCCTGGCGCAACTATTAATTTAGCTAGGCATATGAACAGTAACCTCTTGATTTTACCCCGAAAATTGTGATTAGGGTTTGACTTGTTGACCACCTTGACCTTTGGGGTGTCTTTTGATTAGTTATGTTGCACCATTTTAATGCCTATTTTCAACCCTTCAAGTGGCTTAAGGCCTCACCCCATCATCCACCATTGGAGGATCCTTCCACACATCTCAAGGCTCCAAAAACCCTAGGAATTCTTAGATGTGAGATTACCTAATTGCTAAACCCATTTAGCCTCCTAACCCACCCTTTTCCTATAAATAGAGCCCCCCACCCCTTGGTTTAGGAGTTGAGAATTTTAACCTAAGAGAGAAATAGCTTAAAGTGAGAAGATCTTTCTCCCTTTGGTGCACTATTGCTCATACAAATTCCAGCATTCCAAAACTCCCTTTGAGTGAAATTTTCTACCTTAGATCTCTTACTTTTAGTACATGCTACCCATTTACCTTTCCTCTCTACCTCTTAGCTAGCAAGCCTTAAAGGTTAGAACTCCTATTTCCACCATACAAGCCTTCAAGAGCTTATCAAAAGCAAGCCAACGCAAGGCTCTCCTACGGTGCTACAAGGGCCCGAGGGCTCTGGCTCTCCCCTTTCTTCTTCTATCTCTTTCTAGCTCCCTCCATTCTCCCATTTGTGCCGTTACGCCGCCGACTTTTCGGTAGGGACGGAAGGGCACAAATAGGATTCTAAGCCCTTTTGGGCAAGAGGAAACTATTTTCTTTTCTTTTACTTAATTTTAATTTTGGCCATTAGTAGAGACCACTTTAAGCGGGTTGATCGGGTACCTAACACCTTCCCGATCGATAACCGAAATCCCTACCCAAGAGCCTTTGGTGTGGATCGGAATTAGAGTAATATTTTTAGCACTTCGGTGCTCATAAAAATGAACTAGGTTTTCCGGGACACCGAAAGTTCCGGGTAGCGACACTATATTTTTTGCAAGCGAGCGGATCGCCGCGACGGGATGGTCACAAATCCCACGGTTGCACAATATCATATCGGGTCAGGTTGGGTTGTCACAGCATTTCACAAAGGTAGCTTTGTTCGTGTTAGAATAGTCCCACATCGGTTGTGGGCTTGGAGGTCTTGGGCTATATATAACTTGGACATACCTCACCTTATAAGCCGGTTTTGTGAGATTGAGTTAGCCCCGTTGGATTTCTTATCATAGACTCAAAGCCAGTATTTCTCCACTCCACGTCACCCTGTTCAATTGTCCATATGATTTGGCTTGGCTAAATCCCGTCAACACGTGCCGGGGCGTGTTAAAATAGTCTCACATCGATTGCGGGCTTGGAGGTATTGGGCTATATATAACTTGGGCAAACCTCACCTTATAAGCCGGTTTTGTGAGGTTGAGTTAGGCCCGTTGGATTTCTTATCAATTCGCACCTACACTGTAACTCGTTGACGACATTGAATCAGGTGATGGAGATCGATTTTAATCTCAATCTTCCACACGATTGATCTTGAAATCATGGGCGTGCCATCAGACCGTCAATTTTATATTCCTCATGGATCATATCCCAAAAAATTGACTCAAAAATCGTGTGGGACACATCTCATTCAAACATGATTTAAGAATCATTTTTGGAGATTTGTGCCACATGGAATTCGAAACTGACAATCTAATGATGCACCCATGGTGTCAAGGTAAATCATAGGGTTGATTGGGGTGAAAATCAATCTCCATCATCCGATTCAACATAATCACAGGTTTACACTTAGACGGCCTCAGTAATTTGGTAAGCGTGAATAGTGCTTTCAAAAAATGTAGTCATTACTTGCACACAAAAAATTGTCCCTTGCACACAATTTAAAGGAAAGATGTTGTATGTTGACCATGTTGACCTATGCTCATGTGGAAACATCATCTAAGTCGTTTCATTTGAATCATGAGCTAATGATTTTTGGTGCAAAACTTTGACACAAAACATGATCTCTATCATATGATTCAAGGCAATCAACCATTGGATCCGATGATAGCATTTGATTGCGTTGCATCACATGATAGAGATCCTGTTTCGTGCCAATATTCTGCACCAAAATCATAGGCTCACTCTAAAAATAAGGTGTTTTAGCGGCATTTACTGTTAAGGCAATTTTTTATAGCGGCAGGACTAATAGCGGTAGTTTTTTATAGCCACGGGACCAATAGTAATAGTCTTACTTTTTTTTGTAGTGGCTTACAAACAAACAGTTTAGATGGTTTTATTTGTCCAAATGACACATGGCGAGAAAAGCCTTCTCTTAACTTGTGTGCTTGGGGCAAATTTGTGTGCAACACTTGAGTACCATGGGCAAATCATTTCCCTTAAACATGGCCAACAACTCAGTCACCATCAACTGGTCTTTCACGTCTCTTCAATTCAAATTTGTCATTAGTCAGTACTAGTAGGGTGCCCTAGATTATATACGATGCCCTAGATTGTATCAAGGATCAAAATTTTGGGTATCAGAGGGGATCGAAACTGAAATTTTGTATCTCATACAAAAATGATGGAAATTTTCGTTTAAATTATCTTTTCGGTAGGAATCGAAACTGTTAATTACGGCCAAAATTTTGAACCTTGGATTATAAACATTATATACGATGCCCTAGATTATATACGGTGCTGATTTTCGACCATAAAAACCATTCTCATGTTTTTTTGTTTTTTTTTTTATTTTACTACAAATTTTATCGAAATCATTGAATCTTAAAATCAATGAAGCAAATTAGTGGGAATCAAAAGTTCTCACAACCGTCGGAGGTAAGGGTCTCACAATAACAGTTAAGGCTGTATGGGTCATGTCTTTTGATAGGTAACAAAGAGTGGAGGTAGTCAAAATTAATTGTTACAAGATGATATATGACAAATTTAATTCCTTTATTTCAGGCATTAAATTTTGAGAGCTCTAATGAAAAACGCTATAAATAGTCGTTTCAAAATATTTTATTGATTAAAGGGCTGTAAATATATTTAATATTATATTTTAAAAATATTTAAATCTAATAAAATATAATATTTTATATTTAAATCCTCAAGTGCCTAGTAGCCAATATTAGCTACCAAGCAATCGGTATCCTATTTCATGTGGAATAGGCAAGGTGTCAAAATTGGAATTGGAATCGGGTATTGGTTTTCCATAGACCAATATAACTCGGCCGAAACAAATACAACTTAGTACTTATTATATATTTATATTTTTTTAACTCGGTAAAACTTGGTTCAACTCGTTACAAGTTATAATTCTAAGCACGTCCACTCTATACAACTCGGTTCAACTCGGTTCTCACCATCTACTTGTGTGATAGCTCATAAGTGACAAGTGACAACTGAGTGCTCCAACTCCTACTAGACCAGTTGAAAAAGTAAGGGAAATTTATCTGACCGACCCTATCAGATATACTTTTTACTGCAGAGACCCTATAGTTTTACCTTTACCCGAATCGACCCGCTGCGCGCCGAGCTGACTACCACCTTTAGGAAATACCGGATTTACCCCCATTGTAATAAATAGCCGCCTTCACCACACCCTACACTGTTTACCTTTTTACTTTTCTACTTTTTCGTTCAAAGTCGGTGGAGAGGCAGTCGACAGTCGCTAGCATTCCGTTCTTCAATCTTCAAGCTACCAAACCTGTAAGTAGCTAGTAAAAATAATTAATTTCTGTTGATTTTTTTCTTCCACTTTCGTCGATGCACATTTTGAAGTAAATTTTATCGTTATCGATTGCGTATATAATAGATATCGATTGTCTATACAATCGATACCGATTGTCTATACAATCGATAACGATTTCGCCAACATTTTCTTTTTCGTCCCAAAAGATCTGAAGAGGATCTAATTCTGGTGGGTCGTTTGACATTGGGAAATAAATTTGATGGTGATGGTAGATAATAAGGATGATTCATTGCATATATATGCAGAAAATCATTTCTTGGTGATATGCAATCGCAGCTATTATCCCTAACCATCACCAGCAAATGATTTTCCACCATCAGCAGCAAATGAATCATCCTTATTATCCCTACCAGCCCCCATATTTCCAAATGTCAAATGACGGCGATAAAAAACCTCAAAACCCACCACCACCACTAGAATTAGATCCTCTTCAGTTCCTTCGGGACGAAAACGATGAAGTAATGAAAATTTTGGCAAAGGAAGAAAAGAATAAGAAAAAAAAGAAAAAAGGGAAAAAAATTGGACAACTGTATATACTATCGATTGTTAATGCGATCAACGTCGATTGATTCAACAATGGATGACGATTCACTAAACAATCGTCATTGATTGGGTACACAATCGGGGACGATCGCATTACCAATCGGTGATGATTGTTTACACAATCGTCATCGATTGTTGAATCAATCGATGACGATTGTGTACACAATCGATGACGATTGTTTAGGGAATCGGCGAGTTTTTTTATCTAGCCTGATTATAAACATTCTCTTTTAATTTTATTACAGTTCATATACAGAAGCCGATAAAATGGTTGTACAACGTGCTGTTGGCAAATGTTCTCCTGCTGGCATTTCGAAGATCTTCGAAGACGCTAGCCCGCAACGGAAGGAGATGCTACGTGCATCAGTTTTCGGGAGAATATTCCAAATGCCAAAGGGTGTTAGTTTTGCTGGAGATGTTGTGGATGCCATGTTAAGTTTTTGGGTTGAGAAGAACCACTTCCGAATCGGGAGGAGAGATGTCTATCTTCGGGAGATAGACGTTGCCTTAATTCTGGGCCTTGTAATTGTTGAACCCCAAGAGCATTCCCCTTCCATTAAAGCACCTGAAGTAGAAACAATTCAATACAAATATTTTCGGGGACTAGCGCCCGGAAAAATTCTGCGGTCTCATATTGATAGTGGATTGAGGCTAGCGCAAAGTGATGAAGCCTTCGTCAAATTGGCTCTTCTTTTTATTCTATGTACATTCCTTTTTCCCGGGTCTCATCTTCAATTGTCGGAAGCCCACGTTGAACTCGTTGATGACGTGGAAAATTTTAAAAAAACCCCATGGGGTCTCTACGTCTTCAAAGACTTGCTAGAGTATATAGAGAAGGGCGTGGCAAATAGAAAGACAGCCGACAACGATAAAGCCCTTAAGCCATATAATATTTATGGCTGTATGTGTTTACTTCAATGGTGGGCCTATGAGATGCTGCCTGACGTCTCACCTCAAAGAACATCAATGCTAAACCCTTTCCCCCGATTGTTGAAGTGGGCGGAGAAGCCCCAAACGAGGAATAAAGGCTACACTCTTGCGAAGATGGTCGACAGGAAGGTATGATGTCGTTTTAACTAATTCAAATATGTAAAGGTAAAATTGTAACAACTTTAAAGAGTAATATGAAGGATCCCGATTACCAAATCAATCGATATCGATTGCCTACGTAGTCGGAAACGATTGATTAAACAATCGCTATCGACTACCTACACAGTTGGGATCGACTACCTACACAATCGGGATCGATTATCTACACAATCGGTATCGATTATCTACACAATCGGGATCGATTTCCTACACAATCGAGATAAACTGTAAATGGAATCAGTTTCCACTCTTTAAGCAGTCTTTAATTTAGAGTGATTTTTCAATTTCTGTAAATTTTTCTATGTTATTTTACAACCTGTCCTTTTTCGTAACAGATTAACGCTCCCCTCGAACCCGTTACCTTCGAGATGGACATACCACTCGTAAGGGATTATCAGCGGGTTTTAAATTCTGTTGGGGGGGAATTGGGGGGAAGAAGAAAGAGGTTGAGGAGGTCAAGAAAGTTGTGGAAGTTGATCTTCGTCCCAAGAAGAAAAGAAATATTCCTCTCAAAGAAATTGAAGAGGAAGAATTTGAAGACGAAACAACGTCTGACGAAGGCTCTTCGTCAGATGAGGTCCAAGGCCAATTAGACCGGCCTAAAAGGGTCGCCTCGAAGACAACCAGCAATACACCATCCTCCTCTAATCAAGAGTTGTTGAGGAGGATTGATGCTTTGGAGATAGATAACTTGAAACTTAACCAAAAAGCCAGCAATTTGGAAGAGTTAGTTAACCAATTGGTGAAAGGGAATAAGCGGCTGGTGGAGGAGAATATGCTCCTCCGGACACAATGCAACTCCTTTGAAGAACGACTCACTTCAAGGGATGTTCAATTACAAACGGCGGATCACTTCAATAAGTTGATCCGGAAAGAGCAAGGAAAAATTATGGAACTCCTTCAAACGATAATGGAGGTGACACCCAAGGTATGATTGGCAGTGTAGTCTGCTTTAATTTGATTTTTTATTTATTCGATTGTTTACCGATCGTATTTACAATCGATAGCGATTGCATATACAATCGATAACGATCGTATGTACAATCGGTAGCGATTGCATTGACAATCATTACCGATTGCATTGACAATCGATACCGCTTGTAAATGCAATCGTTAGGCGATCGGTACCGAATGTAAATACGATTTATATTGTTTTTAGAAGTCATTCTGTTCTCTGTTTTCTTATTTATCAATTTTATGTCTTTCGATGTTCAGGATGGTGCTGTTTCGAAGTTGCTATCGGAAGTGTCTCTCGCTACCGATATTAGACCACAACTTGCTGGTTCAGCTGACCAGGGATCAGTAGATGTGGCACCAGCTCCTCCCGCCCAAGAGGATTTGGCAGCAGCTGATAACCAATCCCACGATGATGATGATAAGGGTGGTCCGGTAGTTGATGAGCAATCCGAGTAGCCAGTAGATGCTCGCCTGAGGCCTAGGATTAAAGTTAAACCAGTTGCCTCGAGACCTAGGACATTAAAGAAGCTGGCGATAAAAATAAAAAAACCACCAACAGTGACGATGCCCCCTCCTACGGAGGAGCTGACAGATGAGCAGAGGTTCATGAATGCCATCTGGACAGCTCCCGAAAAGGATGCCGAGTAAGTTACATATATTACGAAATTGTCCTTTTTCTGGTGATAGTAAGTGTTACTTAGTTACTTCGTTTTGAATTAAAACTTGGCCATTATGTTTCATGCAACATCTACGTAAGCTCCGTGGGTGATTATACACTCCGGATGCATACGTTTAAATGTCTGGAAGGCACGACATACTTAGACAATCTTGTAAGTAACGAAATCTCTCATATTAAATTTTCAAGTTTTCTAAAAGTAAAGACTGACTTGGAAATTGAAAGATGGCCCAGATATACAAAATCGATTGTTTATACAATCGCTGACGATTGTGTACACAGTCGATGCCGCCTCTCTATGCAATCGCTAACGATTGTCTGAATAGTCGATACCGAATAGCTAGACAATCGTTAACGATTGTCTGAGCAGTCGATACCGATTAGCTAGACAATCGTTACCGATTGTCTGAACAATCGATAACGACTCCGCATTTACTGAAATTTGTTATCTTTTCAGATCATGGGAGCCTATCTAAGACTTTTGGAAGTCATGGATGACGCTGCTCATCTTGAACTTGGTGATAAGTTCTTCCTGATGAGCCCCACCGATTTGTCATATATCGGCATGGATTATAACGATTTCAGATTCTTTGTTGAAACTGAAAAACTCAACCAAAAATCGATGGCAACGCAAATTGAACGGTGGGCTGCTCTAAAGGAAGAAACCAACCTAGGCAAAAAGATGCTCCAAAACCTCTTCAATAGGTGGAGGAATCTGTGAGCTCACCAATGCAACACGGTACATTACGCTCTCTGCAAACTTTGTTCATTCATAATTTCCACCATAGTGTCCTCTAATATATTAATAATATTATTCATTTCAGATATTTGTCCCAGTCCATAGCCACGCTCCTTTGCATTGGGCCCTTGCGATCGTTAAGGTTTTAAAACGATCGGTAATGATCGTTGATCCAATTTTGGATAGGCCATCGAAGGACAAGTATCCTCTACAAATAAACATACTGGTAAGAATCGTCCACACCTTCAAAATTGTCTAAACAATCGATAACAATTAATTATACAATCGGTAACGATTGATTACACAATCGCTAGCGATTGCCAAAAAGATCGACAACGATTGATTATACGATCAACAACGATTGATTATACAATTGACAGCGATTGATTATACAATCGCTAATGATAGATTAGACGATCGACCACGATTGATTATATAATCGCTCTCGATCGTTTGGGCAATCGATCACATATATTTCTTGATATTTTTTCTGCTTAAGGAGCTTATCTTATCAAACATTATCTGACATTAAACTTTTCTAAACAGACCAAATATCTTCCCGCTGTTTTACATGTACACGGAGACTCCACTGCATTGGAAGCTGCGACCTATCCGTGGCCAAGTTCTGATTGCAAGGTCAAATCCGTGCCCCGACAGAGCAATGGTTGGGACTGTGGGGTATTTGTTTTGAAGTACATAGAGCACTTCATGTTGGGAATGAAATTTGACTTCAGCCAAGGCAATATGAGTCAGATCAGGGCAGAAATTGGACAAGCCCTCGCTAAATTTACTGCCGATGGAGAAGTCGAGAGAGCTATGGATGAAGAACCTAGTACTGATGCAGTAGCATCCTAGTTTATTTCTAACGTTAAAATTGTATTAACTTGAACGATTAATTTGTAAACGAAAATTTTATATTTTAAGTGTAAAAACAATCATGTTTTTTTTAATTTATAATATCAAGTATGTAAAATTTATATGGGCTGCTTAACATTAGGTGGAGGAAGCAATCGATGTCGATTGCAGAAGCAATCGATATCGATTGATTATGCAATCGACATCGATTGATTATGCAATCGACATCGATTGCAGAAGCAATCTACATCGATTGCAGAAGCAATCGACTTCGATTGTAGACGCAATCGATATTGACTGTCTACGTTTGAAAATTTTTAAGTGTACACAAATCTTGCCTTAAATTCGAAAATCAGGTTGGATACAATCCCAATGGAGTTACAATTCAAACCCAATTCTTACCAGGGCTATCTATCAACACTTCTTTACATTTTTAGGGGAATTTACATCTAGTGGGAAATTTAACCGACTTCTTGTACTGTATCAACCCATGGGACCAATTGCCGTGCAACTCCGGCGATTGTGACCATACTCTTTGCACCTGCCACACTGTAGGGCCCTAACTTCACCCTTAGATCTTATCCTTCTCTTTCTCGGACGTCCGGCTTGCTTTCGACAATTATAGGGTAGTTTTACTTTCATATTTTCTGGCAGATGCTCAGCTTGGAATGCCCATTGGCTTTTATCGAGGGTGGGAAGCCATTGTTCATCGTATGTTTGTCTAAAGCAAGCAGTGAAAAACCACTTCTCACAGAAGTTATGATAATCGTAACTTCTCCGATTGATAGCTGCCATGGCATGAGAGCAAGGCAAGCCATGAATAAGCCAACGACGGCAAGTACATGTCTTGTGTTCTAAGTCGACGTGATGAATGAAATTTCCGGAATTGACTTGAAATTGATCGCGCCCGTATGGTTGAGCTCTCTTCCTACCGGCCCATTGCAGTACCTTCTTCATATGCTCGTCTGCTTTTGGACAGAGTATGGTGGTCCATTTCTTAGATATCTCTCTGCGCTTTTGAAAATGGTCGGCGACTTTCTCTCTAGTAGTTTTGATTAGGTCGATAATTGGTCTCTCTCAAGCTATCTTTAATACGCTGTTTAAGCTTTCGGCATTATTCGTAGTCAGAGAATCATATTGCCTTCCTTTCATATGTGCGCGTGCCCAATGCTTTGGGTCTATTTTCAAAATATACTCTACGGCCCGAGGATCAGCAGGATCTTCCTTCATTTTGTTAATAAAATAATCAAATTTCTCTATTGAATATGCACGCGCGGCGCACCACCATAAATCCTTCACATTGTTCTTTGGATACTTGTGTTACAAATTTTGTGTCATATATCGCATGCAATAGTTGTGGTGTGCGTTAGGGAAGATATGCTTGATCGCCTTAGTTAAACCCTTCGACCTATTCCTGATAAAAACGAAATTTTCGGTAAATTCACCGATTACGAACGCACCTACTCGTTCAAGAAACCACATCCACGTATCCTCTTCTTCTAATTTGACGACGGCAAATGCTAACGGTAATATATGGCCATTACCGTTTTGCCCTGAGGCAATAAGTAGGATCCCTTCGTAACGTCCCCGTAGGTGTGTGCCATCTACAAGCAGTGTGTGACGAAGTGTACTACGGCAGCTATGAATGCAGGGGCCGAAACTCCAAAAAAATCTTTGAAATTTACCGTCAAGTATTAGTTGAAAGGATGTTCGTACATTAGGATCTACCCTCTCTATCTCCTTCACATAGGCTGGTAGATCCACAAATTATCGTTCCCAACTGCCTCTAATATTATTAGGGGCAAGTTCTTTCCCCCTCCAAGCCTTAGCATATGAGATTTGCACATTATAAGCTTTTGCAATATCAAATATTATCGACGCCGGAGTATAGTCGAATGCTTCCATAAGTTTCTCCCGTAAATAATTAGCTACGAACGAGATTGTTGCATTACAGTGACCGTGCGGTCCGATCTTAGCGGCCCCGCATGTGTGAGTACTATTGAACGTCTTGATTTGGAAAGTGTCAAGCCCATTTAATTTAGACGCATGTATTCGCCATGAACAACCGGTTCAGAAAGTATGCGGTCACACTCGATAATTAGCGGTTTTCAAAGGTCGAATTTGAAAGTTTTTCTCCACCGCGTGCTCTTTCAATGCTCTTTGAAATGTTTGTTTATCTCTGAAGATCTCTCCAACTTTAAACGTCTAATTCCGATATTCGGTTTCCACCTCTTGATCAGAAGACTCATCCGATGTCTCTGACACTTCGTAAGCTCCATCTACTAATGGATTATCAATGCCCCTCGTAAAATATTTCGGATCCTCTTTTATAAACCCATCCGGTTCATCATCATAATCTTCGACGTTCTCTTCACCAGCAGTATTTTGAGGTGGTTCACTAGATCCTTCTTCACCGAAGGGGTTCTGATGTGGTTGACTAGGCCCTTCACGGAACGGGTCATGACATGGCTGACTAAGCCCTTCACCGAACTGGTTTTGACATGGTTGACTAGTCCCTTCACTAAAGGAGAATTATATGTATGGAAATAGGGTTGAGCTCTTTCGTTAATCCCCATCGATGGCATAGTAGAACATAATTCGTGAGTCATCCAATTTGTGAATCCACCGGAAAAGATATGATGAAAATCGTCTTCATCCCCCACTCTTAGAGACGTGTAGTCTAACTCTTGACTACAATGTGCCCCATGCATATTTTGTAGTGGGTCATCATATGATTCAACTGGGGCATGGTTTAAATCAATAGTCGTCTTCATGGTGGATATGTTTCCCGCAAAATCGCCGTCATCACCTAATTGAATAGTATCATACGTAAGTCCTTCCTTAAACTTATATGACTGGAAGGAATGGTTACTCATAAAATCAGTCCCACCTAGAGGTACATGTTCAGCTTCGAATCGGAAGGAGGATGGTTCTTTAATGATGAATACCTTTATAATGTCCGACCCGGATTTATAAAACGAAAATAGGGTGGCCAAATCATCCGAATCCAAAACGTCGGCAAGCATAGGGGTGTTCACTATCTTCATAGAGAACTTTATGGAAATTGTTTCATTCGCTCGCAAAACCGACAATGTAAATTCGCCTTCTGAACCGTTCATAAGATATACCCGTCGATATTGTAATAACCCTCCGGCGGCCACCTTGATACAAACCATCATCGTTTACAATTTGGCCATCAAGTGACAGAGAAGAGAAATTTTCACACCAGACATCGACTGTTTAAGAAGGAGAAGAAAGGAGTCATAAGACGGATGAATATGACAAATTGGTAGCAAAACAACTGATATCCAATCAGTAGCGATTAACTACTCAATCGGTGCCGATTGGATACTCAATCAGTGCCGATTGGATACTCAATCGTTAGCGGTTGGTTATCCAATCGTAGCGATTGACTACTCAATCGGTGACGATTGAGTATTCAATCGTTCCCGATTGATTATACAATCGCTCTCGATTGGATAACCAATCGCTAACGATTGAGTATCCAATCGGCACCGATTTCAAATAAATGCAGGAGTGGATATTCAATCAATATCGATTGTTTATGAAGTCGTTGACGATTGGTTAATCAATCGTTAGCGATTGGATATGCAATCGCTAACGATTGGATACTCAATCGAGGTATATCTTACAATCGACTAGCTCCTGCATTTACTTACAATCGATAGCTATTATTTCCAAAAGTTAATTCGATATGGTTTACAGTGGATCTCAATATACCTCGCGTCGGAATGGGAAACTGCGCAGGATCTTCAGTTTAAACTGCAGGATCTTCAGTTTACAGTGGATCTCAACTCCAAATGACAAAATGCCGGAGCTTCTTCTCCTAAACCTTTGTTTTCTTCTTCCAGTTAGCAGATCTGAGGCAGAAGACGTCGTTACCTTCACCACCTCTTTAGCGCAGATTAAAATGAGGAGAAAGGGAACCTATTTGGGTTAAAGAAAGCCAGAGATGAGGGTAATATGGATTTTTTATTCTCCTTATGGTCGGCTCGACGCGCAGCGGGTCGATTCGGGTAAAGGTGAAACTATAGGGTCTCTGCAGTAAAAGGTACATCTGACAGGGTCGGTCAGGTAAACAAATACAACTTAGCACTTATTATATATTTATATTTTTTTAACTCGGTAAAACTTGGTTCAACTCGTTACAAGTTATAATTCTAAGCACGTCCACTCTATACAGCACGGTTCAACTCGGTTCTCACCATCTACCTGTGTGATAGCTCATAAGTGACAAGTGACAACTGAGTGCTCCAACTCCTACTAGACCAGTTGAAAAAGTAACCTATTGAGGTGCTGACAACTGCTACCAGACCACTAGGCAAATCGCCTTATTGGAATTTATTGCACACGAAGCATTTATTGCGTGCCTTGTTTTAATTTTATCGCCTTTACTGCACACCTAAAAATCAATGGGTAATAGGAGATTATTATGTTTGCACCCACATTTTCACTTAAACCGACAATACTAAACCCGATATGTATCAGAGCCAATACGTATCGATTTACTAAAAAACCGATACGCATCGATATCGGCGGATATTTGATACCATGGGAATAGACTACTTTACTAGAGAGAAAACAGGCTTTAAACATATTCGCTGAAGGGTGTTGAGCTGTTTTTGACGCCTCTATTGGAGATGCTTTAAGGAGGGTTTAGCTCCGTTCATTAAACATAAATTCCAAAAAATACAGAACGAAAAAAAATAAAAAATAAAAATTCACACATCCACAACATTATGATCTCCCATATTATTTGTAGATCACTACAAAAAATAAGACTATTAGCGACGGTTTTTAGCTGTAAAAAACTGCCGCTATTAACAAAAAATCTGTTAAGACTATTAGCGGCAGTTTTTTGTTAATAACGGCAGTTTTTGGCCGTCTCTAATAGTCTTTATATTTTATAGTGGATCTTCCCAGATTAACTCCTGTTAACGGGTCATGTCGGGAAAATTTTTTGCTGCCCAATGAAGAAAATGGCATATGCCCCGACCAGACCCAACTCGATGGTGCACCCACTGGACCAAACACGACAGTTCAAGGGTATATACCTGATCCGACCCGGGCATGACCAAATATGAAGGATCCTCTTTGTTAACAATATGACTAATTGCATCGGTCACATTCTCAAACTTACCTAAAAATTAAAAATACCTGCAATTTTCGAGTTTGATCTCAAACATCATTCAGTATTTCTTGAAAGAAGGATTATATTAGATAAAGAAAGAAGGAATACAAAGAAAGGAGATGCAAATGGAGATTTGCAAGAGGCAAATCAGCCATCATTCACTGCCATCGAAAGCGTTCCATAGGATCCTCTTTTTTATAAGTTAGTTAACAAAGAGTGTCCACTCATCATGAGTGTCCACTCATTACGCACGGAGACCTGTGGACTACGATGTCAACTGATGATGAATGAGCACCTACCGTAGACTAACTCTTTTAATAAAGTATCATTTGCAATTACCCTCCGTCTCAATAACAAGGTTCAACAAAATCCTTCATTAATATCTAAGGTTTGGTCAAGAAAAATTATAAATGGAGGACAAATTTAATGTAGACTAAGTGCAAGCGACTGAATTCACACAATGTGATTGATTATACCGATTTGTATTAATTGAGTCCCGCTGCCCATACAGCCAATTACATTATGCCACATCAGCTGCCTGTATTTTATCTCCATCAAATTTATCTTTTGTTTAAGAGTGCCCTTTGATCAATAACATCATTATTAAAAACGGACATGGTAGAACTCGTTTACCAATTGGGGGGGTCCCACTAAAAATAGATAAAATCGATTTCGATTTCATGTCGGGACCAAGTCACCGTAGATTTAAAACCAACAGAGCTATTAATGTATTAACCTATTCTACATCAAGTCGCTAAAAGGCCAACCAAAATTATTGAATAAGTAATAGCGGTCATTGGCGTTCACAAAGAGAAGCACTCATTTTAAGCCACGTGATTCGTTTTATAAAATCTCAAATAATCGAAGTCCTAGGTTATAACGGGATCTATCACGGGAAAAAAAATGGATCCACTCTAATATGGAAGGTTGATGGTTATGCACAATTCTTTAACATTTAGTAACAAAGTGCTTTCGTCGGATAGCGCTAATGCTTTAATATTTATAATCTTAAGGTTGAGCATAGTAAAAGCCATGATCATTCACACGAGACATAAAACACTTTAAATGATCAAAGCTATATTCCATAAGGGCAATGATTAGGTCCAACTAGATTGAATCGAATTTTGAGTTCAACCACATTTACGGTCCTTAAAAATAAAGAAAATCTTTAAAAATAAAGAAAATCTTGACTTCATGTTAAGAAAGTCCACATTCTCTCGTATCCAAAAGTTACATATGTGGTTGAACTCAAAATCCGATTCAAACTATTTGAACCTGACCATTGCCCTTCCACAATGCTAAAATGGGTGCTTTGATGGCAATATCTGTTGGTATTAGCTGAGTAAGTCTCTCACATGGTGCTCCACACCAGCCAACTTGCATGCAGACTTTGGGTCATTGGCAGATATTTGGGACCTCTAAATCTTTGCTCATGGGAAAAACTGGTGAATCAATGCACACCTTGGTGAGTGGGCCACTCACCTAGTACAAATTGGTCGAGGGTAACTACCTGTTAACTCTCAAATATGCTCGGGTCAATCTTCTAAAGCTAGAATGGTCAAACATGTACTCATGCAACTGATTTGCTTGTTCATCAATGACTGTCACTGTCAATTGTTTGACCATTTTAGCAAATAGGTAAATAGAGCGACAAAAAATTGCAAATAGCAGGCAGGTGTTTTGCAGACAAAGTGCAGGGGGCTAACGTGGCGTGATTGGCTGTCATGACTTGCATTGCTGGGACCCATTGCACTTCCAGCCAATTGCATTATGCCATGTCAGTCGCCTACACTTTGCCTACCATATAACACTGACCATAGAGCGACCAACTGGTCATTAATTGGCACACAGAATTATAGTACTGTGTGCTACGTGGATTTTGAGAGATGCACATGCATCGCCATGCTCTTAAAATCTGGGCACATTTCAACATCGGGGTTTGGTCAGTCCTACCAAGTAGGACCTTAAATCGGGTTCTACTTTACCTCTTACCATCCAAAAGAGAAGAGATGATGGTGGGTTAATCGTGGAAACCAATAAATGTAAGAGAAATTAAAGGAGTAATAGAGAGAAATTGATGTGGAGGAGAGAGAAAAAAGATATCCAACCGTCTCTCCAAATTTTTCTTCTTCCTTCAAACAAAATAGCAGCCTTATTTTGGGTAAGATTTTAGGTAAAAGAATAAATTAAAATTTTTTTCTTCATTCCAATGAAATAACAACCTTATTTTGGGTAAAATTTTAGGCAGAAAAAAAAATAGACAATTATATTTCGAGAAAAATATTAAAGAAATTTTGTTTGATAGCGGGTGATTGTGCACACAATATCCAAATTTTAGAAGGACAAAAAAATTAAGATGACACTCATGAGCAAGGTATAAAAAATCGGTTGATACCGATACGCATAGGTGATATGTATCAGTTTTTGGCTAAACCGATACGTTTTGGGTTTCGGCTGATACGTCTCGGTTTCGACCGAGATTTTAGTTATTTATTTATTTTATTTTATTTATTTATTTATTTATTATTTTTAAATTGACCGATACGTATCAGTATCTGTGACAGCCAAAATTTCCTAACCCGAAACCCGTGCCGTCAAATCTGAGTCACATCGCTAATCGTGAGCGGAGATCGGGGACACTTAGTACATCCACATACATAGCAGAGTTCAAAGCAGATAATCAATTGATAAACAATCTTATTATGGCAACAGAAATCTCCAATTCAAAATGGTGTATATAGACAAGTACAAAATAACCCAGATAGTAGTTCTATTTCTATGAAAATTAGATGAACAAAAGAACCACAATGAACCACCGGTGATGGCTGTCCATCACCTAAATAGTGGTTCACAACATTTATTTATAACATTACATGAATCGAAAGTTCTAAGACAAAATGACTGGACGTACCAAGCCTAGATCTCAAAAGCTCAAAAACAACTGCTCAAGGGCCCCTAAGGGAAGAACTCCTCAGGTGGGGGTTCTGTCTCTTCCTCCATTGTATACTCTGGATCACTCTCTATCCCTGTATCTTTCTCTGCTTCTATACCTGTGACGTATAGTCGGGGTGAGCTAACAGTCTAAGCTCAATAAGAATTAAACTAAATCTCATTTTAATCATATCAAGAAGGAATCAGATAACAGAATCTAAAATATGTTCAAATAGTTATTCTGTGATATTGTTCAAGATGAAATTTTATTGTAACACATATGCAATTTTCGTATCAAACAGAAATGAAGAAACAAGCTTGGAATTTAAATCAGATGGTCATGATTCACATACAATTTATTATTTAATACTTAACTTAAGTCATAACTTAACTAATCTCTTGAGCATATAGGAGCCAAAGTTTTACCGATGTGAATCCTCCTAACCACCATTGTTTATTGAACTCTTACAGATTGTCCGTGTTGAAGGAGGAATTAGAGGGAACCGTATCGGTTCAGAGATTGTTCAAAAATTGTTTAGATAAACCGTTGTACCGGTGCAAAGAGCTGGAGGATTCCTTTATGTAACCTTAAATCATCGTGTGATTTTAATATATAAATTACCATAGTGTCGTGTGTTTAAATTAACCAAAATCAGGCGGATTCAGATTCAGAATATCAGATTTTGGATATCAGATGCATATGCAGAGTTTTATCCCATGCTTACTTTTTCTAGTTCAAACACAAAAGCGGAATCGAATTTCGAATGCAAAAATCAAAGATTATTCAAATCATAGCCAGGTTTATCATCTAGATTCAATCATATCATTCATGCAAATTCAAGTTAAAATTCAATCAGTGTTGAGTTTTCCCCTACCTTAAGTTTGTGATACGCAAAGACAAGCTAAACGATGCGGAGGTTCTAGATGCATGATCCAGACCGTCAATTATATCCTATAATAGTCAAAGACCATTTATCAATGATCGAGGAACCATATAGATCGAAATTTTCGAAGATTTTCTAAAGAAAATCCAAAATAAGCCAAACTTGCATAGTCACGCATGCGAGTTCACCTAGCACCTACCAAGTCGCACGAGCGAGAAACACTAGTGCAGATTTGCACTAAATTTGAAGTGCATTTCGCGCGCGCAAGTTTCAGTTTCGGAAGCTTAGTCGCACGCGCAAGCGAGTTTCTAAAACTCAGCCCGATTTTTTATTCTTTTCTCCTCCTTTATTCTCATTCAATCACATATTCATTCATACATATTGAAAGCAGCTTACACTAACAAAGACCACATAATCCAGAGGATTTTACCTCCAAATGCGCGAGGTTAAACTCGCAATGATCAATTATCAAAGATATTTCACTTGCACGTGAAATGAATTTTGAGCCCCACTTTCCCTCGATTGTCATGCCCGAACTTTCAACCCATCACCTACACGCAACTTACTCGACTATTCACGCACACGAAAAGTCTTACGAGACCACGAACACCAAGGTTTCAAAATAATCCCAAAAGAGGGTTTAGTAGGAACAGGGTTTTCTCTTGGGCTCGCAGATTCCACCCACGCGAGACTGATGACGTCTTGCGGCAACAAAATGAAGGATAAGAAGATTGAGAGGGAGATCAACACTTATTGGAAAGGAAACATAGAAAGAGGGCAACATAGTGGTGCAATGCCCTCATTGTACAAAACCATAATCATCAAAAAATAGAAAGAGGGCAAAAAAAAAAAAAAAATCAAATCAGCACAAGCATGGATGATGGTCGCCTAACACGCGCACTAATCAAAAGAAATAGCGCGAGGTTACCCTTGAAGTATGAACAATTTCGATTACAGCCACAAGATGCGAAGAGTCGAGCCTTTGTGTTGAATATATAGGCATGGGAAGGTAGAATGCGAAACGGTGATCGATACAACGCGGTGGAAGATGAAGTGGTGGCGTAAATGTATGCGTAATTGAAGGCGTTGGAGTGGAATGTGAAGTGCCGCACAAAGAATCAAAATATTTCAAAGGGATTTCACGCGGGAGCTCAAGGAAGAAGAAGCCATGAGGATTTAGGGTTTGTACCGATCAAATGTGAGAATTCGACCGGTCCAAGGGCTTTAGATAGCCCTAGATGCCCTGAAACTCGACCGGTCAAAACCATTTCAACTGGTCAAAATTATAATAGAAATACAAATTTCTCTTTACAGCTTCTATTCTAAGGCTTTAATCCTCAGTTTCGAGCGGTCGAAACACAATAAAAACTTTTAGTTCTGTGATATTTATAATTTCGACCGGTCGAGATGGTCTCGACTAGTAAAAATTTGACTTCTTTGTTTATTTTCTAAGCAGTTCGATTGGTCGAAATTAGTTTTGACCGGTCGAAATCTGGTAAAGAACTTAGTTTTCTGTCCCAGATTTCATCAGTACTTACCTACTTTTTATTTTCTTTGTTCTTTTCTTTTTAAATTTTAGAATTTTAATTTATTTCATACCTACTACCTACACAACCCAAACTCATTAAATCTCATAAAAATAAGACAAAAATCCTAAACTAATACTATACAAGGGGTTTGGGTTGCTTCCCGAGAAGGGCTATGTTTATTTGGTCTTCAGTTGGACCCCCTCAAGCTATGAGAGGCACGAGAAAAAATTGTTCATATAGCATGCTTTGATCGCCCTTTCTATTAATTGGGGTCTTGAGGTTTTTTGTAGGTAGACTTTCAACCAACTCATACACCCTATAAACCATGACATATTCGGATTCAGTGTGTGTTTGCAATTTAGGAGTACTGAATACATCGTTGTTTACAACCATTCGACTTGAGGCTTTGTCGAAGCATTGTAAGATTGGATCGCTAGACACATAAGGTGCCTTAAATGTAATGCTCGGCTGCTCAGTTGATGTAAAACAAGAAATTGTGTCTTCCTCGTGCAATTGTTCTTAAGGTATTATAGGAGTAACGCAAATTGGTTGACCATCTTCTGCTATTTCAATCTTATGTGGGCCAACCATATCTTCCTTGTAATCTACCTCATATCCCCCCTTGAAGGTCATGGTCTCATCCTCAGGCTCATGTGTAGGGGTAGTTCCTTCTCTCCAAATCAGGTCTTGCAAGATGCTTATTGGTTCGTTAGGCAAGGTATCTTCCTCCCTAGCTATGACAACGACTAACTATCCAATTTGATGTTCAATTCTCGCAAGAGGATGGGTATGAGAGTGGATTAATTCAAGATGGTTAGATTGTGATTAGAGTTCTTCTAAAATAGTTAAAATCTGGTCTTCGAAAT
This sequence comes from Chloranthus sessilifolius, assembly GCA_021018995.1. NCBI lineage: Eukaryota > Viridiplantae > Streptophyta > Magnoliopsida > Chloranthales > Chloranthaceae > Chloranthus > Chloranthus sessilifolius. The sequence continues at coordinate 33,443,049 of CM037596.1, read as the reverse complement.
CAGAACTGCATGGGGATTGTGAATATTGTGGGTCAAATTGAGGTTAATTTAAAAAATTTGGCATGAAAAACTGATTTAATTAAGAAGCACCGATTTGGTTTCCACCAATTAGGACCATACCCCCATATGCATCCCAATAGTGATATGGAGTCTCATAATTAAAATCATAAGATGATGGGGGCATCGAATTTGTGGGAAACTCCATATCACATAAACTAAGAAACAAAAATACAAAAATAAAAACCTAACTAAATATGAAAACAAAGGCACGTACCTTGGCCGCTCGCGGGCATCCCCTTCGAAGCTTTGATAGGCTCAGACCTCGGTCTCCAAATCTGATAAAAGTAAACTAGAATAAGAAAATTACTAATACAAACTAACTAAAAGGTAATAGTTCAACTAAAATCGTAGTCCCCAACAATGGCGCAAAAAACTTGATCATTTTATAAATATAAATCTTGCAAGTGCACAAGTTTGAATGTACTAGGGCAAGTACAAGGGTGCCAAACCATAGGGACTAGTCATTTATTTTAAATTAAAGCCTTAACTAGAAAGGTTTTATAAAAGCAAAATCCTAATTAAGTTATTTAGAAAAGAAGTTAAAACAGATTTGGAAAACAATGAGAAAACAGCCTGGGATCTTTCTTGGATATCAGATTCATAAATAAGTTGCATCATATTCCTAACCTATTTCAAATTCCAAGTACCTCCACTCTAGGCTACAAGCTCTATCACTTCGTATATGAATTAGACAAATTTAAACATCAAGGCATCATTACATGTAACCAACTGAAATTACCCTACAAGGCTTAGTTCGCCGGTGAATATCCTATCTAATCCAACCCCAATCCCTACAAGGCTACTAGGATTAAACTAATAGACTTAACCCTTTTCAGTCGCTCATTCTCGATGACTCTAGAAACCTCAAACATGCAATCGTACAATAAACTAATGCAAAATAAAAGAGAAATAGAAAATAAATTATTTACTTATCATTGATCATACAAGAGATCCCAAGCTTCGGGATGTTTTAGTCGCGCATCGTTGCTATGGTCTTCATCATAGCTGAATTGATCATAACCCTCAATCTCACAAACTCTCGCAGATCTGAAAACTAAACTAAAACCTAGAAGAAAACCTAAAACTACGAGCAAAAAGCCCTATAGCTAAAGCTATCTTATTCCTAAACCTAGGGTCCTTATTTATAGGTGTATAAGGCCCTAGAACATTTATTTCAACTAGAAAACAAATCCTATAATGTATCTAATCTAAACTAGGAAGGAATAGAATCTCGGAGTCTTGATTTTTGAAAAAATCCAACCTATCACGCCTAAAAATCAGCAAGAAAACTCAACTTTGCACTTAAAAATAAGCTAGAATCTCGACTTCCACCGGTCGAGAGTGGAGCTCGACCGGTCGAAATTATAAGCATAAGACACCCCTCTTTGCTGTTGGGTTTTGACCGGTCCCGATTTACATTTGGACCGGTTTAGTTGTGAATTTCTGAAGCTGAAAGAGCCTTGACCGGTCGAATTTTGCGTTCGGAAAATCCTAGACTTGACCGGTCGAAATGGCAATCTCGATCGGTCGAGATTGGATTTCCTACACTTCTCTCCAAACTTCATTTCGCCATAACTTTTGATATACAACTTGGAATTAGGAGAATCTTGGCTCGTTGGAAAACTCACTGGTATAGCCCTCACCTCTTTCAGATCTATATGTAAACCATGACACTCTTCTTTCTCTCCATTATTTCGGTTTTTTCCTGCCTGAAGACACCCCATTTTTTGCCTCTCGGAGAATACAAACCTGTTCTGTCTACCCTTGACCTTGCCCATGACTTTTGGAAGGGGACTAATCCTCTCTAAAAGTCCTAATACCTTGATACGGGATACCGATACGTAAAATAGGCCCGTATCGGCCGATACGTATTGGTGATACCGATATGTATCGGTATCGGCCAGTTTTTGATACCTTGCTCATGGGTGTCCTCTTGATTATTATTTTTTTCCTTCTAAAATTTGGATATTGTGTGCGAAATCACCCACGTTTAAACAAGAATTTTCTTTATTATTTTTCTCGAAATATAATAGTCGATCCTTTTTTTTTGCCTAAAATCTTTCTAAAATAAGGTTGCTATTTCATTGGAATCATAGTGACAAATTTCATTTTTGGTAATTTTTCGGTGGGAGATCCTTTCGGTCCATTTCAGATTAATTTCGATACCTTTCGAAAAAAATTCGGCAAAGTATCGGGGATTAAAAAGATATAAAAAATATATTTAATATATTTTTTTTAAAATTACTACAATATATACTAAATTACTAACATATTTTTTAAAAAAAATAATTAAACCAAAAAAAAATTTACCGAAATTTCTGAAATTTCGTCGAAAAATATTGAAATAAACCGAAATTTTCGTTTTACCCCCTTTTCGGTAAATTTCATAAAATTTCGTCGAATTTCGATGAAATTTGTCACTATGGTTAGAATGAAGAAGAAAAATTTAATTTATTTTTTTGCCTAAATCTTTCCCAAAATAAGGCTGTTATTTTGTTGGAAGGAAGAAGGAAAATTTGGAGAGACGGTTGAATATCTCCTTTCTCTCTCGTCCACATCAATTTCTCCCACAAGCATTTATTGGTTTCCATGATTAACCCAACATTATATCTCTTCTCTTTTGGATGATAAGAGGTAGAGTCCGATTTAGGGTCCTACTTGGTAGGACCTGACCTGTGATGTCCAAAAAAATTTCTACTTCTGAACAGTCTGTCTCGGTGTGAGTGCCCGACTAGTCACGCACCTGAGACTATAAAACTATTAAAGTGATTTAATGAGTTAGAATAAATTTTGAGTGAAAAATAAAGATTTAGAAATGGTATGAACCATTTGATGAAGTACCGTATACCGAGGCACGATTTAATGGCTTAACACCCAAAAGCTAAACTTTAAGTATAAAGGCCAAATGGGATAAGAGAATTCTTTCCCTTGCCTCATTATTTGAGCTTTGTTTGTTGAGAAGAGAGAAGAGGAAGTGAACTCTAGATTTTAGGTGTGTGTGCGAGATTGAAACTTTGCGTGAAGTCCGAGAATTTCGAATCGACGTATTTCCCCAAATTCCGACTTTGAAACCCTAGCCTAAGTGTGAGCTCATGGATCGGAGGAATCGATCACTTAAAGGTAAAAGGAATTATGTTAAGTTGTGATTTGTATATATGTTAGTCTTTAGTTAGGATGTGAGTGAAAAATTAGAAGAAAAGGAGTTAAAAATGAGAGAAAATGAGTTTGGGAAGTTGAAACTTGTGAATGTGAGATATTTGACAAAACCGATCAATCGAAATAAGTATCCGATCGATTGATTTTGTTAGAGCACAAATATGAAGGTTTCTGGAGAAATTGATCGATTAGTTTGAACACTGATCGATCGATCGATTTATGAGAACAGTGAGCGTGTTAAAGGGTTTATGAAGAAACCGATCAATCGAAATGGAATTAGATCGATCGATTTGAAATTTGATAGATCGATGTAAAATTTGATCGATCGATTTGGGAACTAATTGATTAGATTATGGCAGCATAAGTGTGTGGTTTTCTGAGGAAACTGATCGATCGATTTAGGAATAGATTGATCGATACAGACAGATTCAAGAATTTAGTTTGTTGTGTTAAGGGGACTTGGGGGAGACCTTATACCTTTCTGTATTACGTCATTTATGACATGGATAGTGAATTGGTGTGTTCTAAGTATGAGCATGAGTATGTGTGAGAGGGGCTAGCTCAGAATAAGAAGCCTTCGTTTTGGTTTTGAGTAGAGGTAGGGAAAACTCTGTAACATGTGCATTTGATTACAACTATCATGGATTTGTGATGTGATGAAAGTGTGTGTGATTTATGAATTTTATCAATAATAAGCATAAACTTCGTTTATGATTTTAAATGTGAAAAGTGTGTGTGTGTATGTGCACTTAGAAAGACTATGTGTGTGTGTGTGACATCAGAAAGAATCAGCTATGTGTGTGTGTGAGCTTTGAAAAATTAAAACTTCAAACCTAGTATAAATTATCACAATTCACGGTGATAAACTATAAGTTAAATTTCGTACTTTGAATTAAGAATTCATGCGGAATGAACCTTTGTGCTCCGATACAGCGAGATATCCGTTCTTTGATTATCATTCTGCGGTAATACATCGTTCGGCACAAGTCACCTCGTTCGAAGGGGCTTGGGCATTGTGTAAATTATTCATTGAATGATGATGGTTGGAGTTCCCATCAGTATATGTGTGACTCTCGATACTATATATGCTCGAGATTGTATTTTAAGTTTGATTTAAATTTTTGTGTTGTAAGAACAAGTTTTAGCAACCATGATTAGTGTGTTTTGAAATATGCATCAGATATTCATTTTGTGTCAATTTAAGTACTTTTAAATTGTGATTCTTAGCAAAAAAAGTGTGTTTTTAATTATATCATGAGATATATGTGTGATGTAAAAATATGCATATTAGTTATGTTTCCCCATTGAGCTTAGGTTGTTAGCTCATCCCTCGACTATACGTCACAGGTACAGGAGTAGATGTGCGTACTGATTATATAGATCTTGAGGACCCAGACTACATACCAGAGAAGGAGACAGAGCTCCCTCCTAACGAGTTCTTCTAGTGGGCAGAGCGTTGCGTGTTTAGTCTTGAGATTTTATTGTAAGGCTTGGTACGCCTAGCCAATTTTTGTTAGAACTCATGCATTTATGTCGTGTTGTATTATTTTACGAATCATGTTTTGGAGACAGCTGTTCGTCACTGGTGGTTCGGTTCGGTTCTTTTATTCATGTGATTTACATGGGATTAGAGCCGTCTTTTATTATGATCCGGACGTTGTCATTATATAGAATTGGAGATTTAATTCCTTATGATGACTCTATCTGCTTAGTTAGAAAATATGTTTTATTGTCGCTTTGTGTGTTGATATAACAAGTGCTTAGTTCATTCGGGATCACCTTATGAGCGGTCCTGACGGCACAGGTTTTTGGGTGTGGAAATCTAGGCTGTCACAGTTGGTATCAAAGCATATGCTTTAAAGATTTTTGACAAGCCTTAGATGTGATTCATATGTTTAGGATTTTGTCAGAATATCATGTCCACTAGAGGTAGAGGATGACCGAGAGGCAGTCATGGGAGGAACTTGAGAAGTGAGGATGAGGTTCCCACCAGTTCTAATAGGGTTCCGATTGGTAATAGAGAGGTTCCGAAAAGAAACATTCCAGAAGAGAGAAACTAGGGAAGAGATCAAGATAAAGAGGAAATGCAAAGAATGGCATAGGCCATGGAGGCTGTGGCAAATGCCATGGCCCAACAGACAACACTGATGGCTACAAATAGTACCATCAACCATTAGCAGTCACCTACAACTCCAATTCCACAGACACCATCCACTTTTGTTGAGTTTAGGAGATTGAGACCTCCTAGTTTCTACGGGCAGACGGATCCGCTAGAGGCAAAAAAGTGGCTCAATCAAATTGAGAAACTTTTCGAGAGACTACTGTGTACGGAAGAGGAGAAAGTAAGTTGGGCCTCTTTTCAATTGGAGGGAGAAGCCGATCCATGGTGGAAATCGGTATTAAGAATGCAAGAACAAGACAACTCAAATGGATTGTGGACTTGGGAAGAGTTTGTTGAGGTTTTAAACAAGAAGTACTTCCCAAAGCAAGTAAGGAACCAGAAGGCGACAGAGTTTCTAACATTAGAGTAAGGAGGAATGTCTGTATGAGAGTATGGCATAAAATTCATACAATTGTCTAGGTTGCTCCTCAGTATGTGGCCACAGAATTGATGAAGGCCAACAAGTTTGAGAGTAGCTTAAGGCCGATCATTCATGATAGGATCTCCGTATTAGAGCTGGAGACCTATGGAGTAGTGATGGGAAAGGCACTGGTTGCCGAGAAAGATATCGATGATATGTATAAGAGACGGAACTAGCAGAATAAGGGCAAGGCGGGTCAAGGGAGACCAAGAAACTATGAGTCGGCGAACAAAAAGCCAAGATTCGTAGCACCAATCTCAAGGCAACCTGCTAAGACAAATTACTCTAGGCCACCTATGCTTACATTAGTGGGACCTTTCTATTACGAGGGTCCTGCGACTACTACAGGAGTATCAGTTACCCAGGATTTCTCTAGGGCAACATTATTTACTCCAAGTGAGACGTGTGCTAGATGTTGCAAGTCTCACAAGACCTCAGATTATAGACGGGGTACGGGCGGATGCTTCAAGTGTGAAAAGATGGGGCATATGATCAAGGATTGCCCAAAGCTGAGAAAAGAGAGGAAGACATCAGCTGCAATGCCAAGGCCTATACGGATTGCAAGGCCTACTGTACAAGGGCGTGCATATGCTGTTACCGCTCAGGATGCCTAGAACAGTAATGATATCATCCAAGGTAAAATTTCTATTTAAATTCAATATATATATATATCATTGATTGAAATTTTAGATGAGGAAGGTGCATCAATTTTAAAAGTAGTTTTAAATTTTAATGTCTCCATGTTTCATTTTGGATGCATACGTAATTGGTTAAACATGTTGTGACGTAGGTAGCTTGCAAATGTATGGTAAGGACGATTATCTTTGTTATGAGGCGAGAGTGTTGATAGACTGATTTGTGCCAAAATATGACATTATTTCTCACCCTAATATCAACATTTGGCTATCCGATGAAGGCTATCTGACGGCTGTTATGCAGTTTTAGTGATTTTAGGTATTTTCGTCTCTTGGATCTTACTGAAGCATAAAAGAACATAATTAAGGACAACATGGGAGTATTGAACTATGGAGCCAACGAAAGTATCAAAATCCATGGAAGAACCGATTGATCCAACCATTTCTAAGAGAATTAAAAATGTCACAGGTCTTACTCAATCGATTGAATTATGAAAATCAATCAATTGAGGTTATGACAACTGTTCTGCCGACCAAAATCTAAATTTAAAATCAATCGATTGAATTTCATAAATCAATCAATTGAGTCGGATGACAACTATTTCCCTCTTAAATTCGAATTTAAATTCAAATTGATTGATTTCCTATAATCAATTGATTTATTTCAAATTCAAATGATTCCGCCAAAATTCAGATTTTGAATTCAATCGATTGACCTATATATGGAAACTCTTCCATCCGAGCCCTATGTAAATGAAGCAGTGTTAAGGGTTTGGGTGTGCTCTCTTAGTCCTTCTTGTGAGGCCTCTTTTTGGCCGATTTTTTTAGTCTTCTCTTAGTTTTCTTTAGTGTTTTGTAGTTTTAGCCTTTGATAATTAGTTTGTAATTAGGAATCAAAGCTTTGTAAGGTTTCAAATTTTTTTCTAAAAGATCCGAGCATTTGATAAATTAAAGAACGTGTTTGATGGTTTCGGATTTGTGTCATGCGTGTGGATCGGAGATGAACGGCTAAAATCGTTCATTAAAGGAGGAAGCGACCCTTAGATAGGTAGTTAATTTATTTTCATTTCAATCATTTCTTTTTACAAATATTGAATCGTATGGGTTTAAGTGTGTGCCTATTATTTATCATGGAATGCTTATTTACAGCCGTTGACCTTGGTTATCAGCGACAATAAAAGAGTTATTCCACCTAGATCTAATCTTGTAGATTGATTTAGGATGTCATACGATTGATTATTAATGTTGTGATTTCACATGTGAGATATGTTATGCCTTTCGCATGATTCATGTCGTGGTTGGATGAGTCATAGTGTTTGGATAGGGTATGCCGGATCAATAATTACATTCTTTACGATTCATTTTTCTTGTAGTTAAACAAGGGCAAATAATTTGACATTGAAATGTTTGATTGATTGTTGGTAGCAAGATTATAAATTTAGGGTTAACAGACTCCTTGATCATCTTTTAATTGTTGTTTGGTTATTCACTGTTTTCCCTGAATAAGCTTTGTTGAAATTTTATTAATCGCATTTTGTGTAGTTGATAGTCTTCCTCATAGATAAACCTTATCTTTGGTACTTCCTTAGGTTTAACTTATGCTTTTAGAAATTAATGAAATTTTGTGCTTCCCTGTGGTGCAGACACCCCCATTTTAGCCTATCGAAATATACAAATTTGTTCTGTCAACCTTTGACCTGATAACCCTGATGTGAGACCATATGCTGAAATAATAGTATATGGCAGGACACAGGCTGAAACAATAGTTCTGTGGCTCAGGCCCCATACCCCCGACGTGGGAACTAAGCACTGAAACAATAGTACATTACTGAATACAGGCTAAAACAATAGCTCTGTGGCTCAGATCCCAACGTAGGAAGACTATATACTGAAACAATAGTATACAGTCAGAATGCAGACTGAAACAATAGTTTAGCATTGCAGACCCAACCCGGACCTGGACAACTCCAAATTAAGCACCTAAAACCAAGCGCTCAATTCGATTGCACACCAAATCAGAAGCGCGCAATCAGTCCCTTCTTAGACCAGATTTCCTTTCCCCATAGCAACTCGAGACTTGATCACGCGTTTATCATAAGACGTGCGATCGGATTGAGTGCCACATCACCGACATGCAATTGGCCTAGGCCCGGCCTAGCGTCACTGTCCTTGACCCCTAAGTTTCCTCAATTAAACGCTTCGAGAGTGGTGCTTAATTGGATTACGCACCCCAAACTAGGCGCTCAATTAGTTCTAACGCTATTAGGACTAGGAAACTTGCTGAGCAAGTCAGTCGGTCGCTCACTGAGTAGGTGACCGACTTAAAGTGATTAAGCACAGGAAACTAGTGCGCAATTCGATTAAATGCCTGAAACAGAGCGTTTAATTAGAAAAAAACCTATAAAAGTTTTTTTTTTAAATTTCAACTGAACACAACACGAAAAGGTTGGCAATTTTCGAGAGAGAATGAATTTTTTTGGGATTTCGAAACCAGAGAACTCTAAGGACAAACCCATAGAGCAACCTAGTCATGATTTTGAGATTTAAGGGCAGAATCTTCGAGATTTCTCTCAGCAGCCCTGACCCTAGGTAAGAATTTAATTTTTATTCACGACCATAACTTCTAGTCTCTAGATTTAGGAAGCATAGGTTTTAATATTCAGTCCGAGACCGTAGCACCTTTTTTCAAACCGTAAATTTTTATATCTGGTTCTAATTCTCCGAATTCAGAACCAGTCCTTAATCCGACGGTCTAATTTATCGACCCTAGGCTTTAATTCCGTTCTAAAATCTTAATCTGTAGTCTTATCATTAATTTCTGGTTTTAGGTCTTAGACTCTAGAACCAGTCCTTAATCATACGGTTTGATTTCCTGATTTCGGACCCGAATTCAGTCCTGAAAATTTATATTTTAATTTTAATTCCTTAGTTTAAAACTTCTAAAAAATCCAAAATATTAATTTCAGTTTCTATAATTTTAGTTTCTCAATTTAATTCATAATTCATAATTATTTCTTCGAAATCGACTCCGAAAAATCCAAAGATACTATTTTATCATCATGAATCCAATTTATCTTTAATTTCAGCCACCCTATTTGCCCAAGGGAGCTTACGGAGGGTACTCGGGAATGAGGCCAATCCTCCTTAGCATAGAGGGCCCAAAAACTCTATTTTTGTTTTAAGAATTTTAAAATTAATTAATTGCTTTTCTTATCTTTTCAGTATAATTAACTAGTAGATTTATTTTATTTCAGCATAATCAATTAATTAGGTTAATTAAATTTTAGTATGATTGATTAATTTCTTTAAATCAGATTTTAATTGGTTAATTTCTTGCTTTAATTAGAAATTTAGTCTGATTAATTCATTGCTTAAATTAGATTTTTAGTAAATCTAGTTCTCTATTTTAATTAGAATTCTCGTAAGACTGTTATACTTGATTTAATTAGAATTCCAATACAACTAGTATACTTGATCTACTTAGAATCTCAGTATAACTAGCGTGCTTAATTTAATTAGAATTTTACCAGAACTACTACGTGTGCACTCCTAGTATAATTAGGAAACCTGATCACAATTAGACTTCTAACGGGATTAAGAGATTAAAATTAATCGGACTTCTAATGGGATTAGGACACTTAATTAATTAGACTTTCAATAAGAATAGGAATAGTAAAAATTAATTGCACTCTTAATAGGATTAGAATAAACTTATATAACTAAACTCGCAGTAGAATCAGGGAAGTCTAAACTGATCAAAACTATAACAATAACGGGAAATAAAAGAAAAATTAAACTATCTAAATTATAAGAAAAGACATAGCTGCCTACGTTCGTAGGCGGATGATTCAGTATAGAAGTAATCCATACTCGCTCTCAAGCGTGATCATTGACGTGTTGCAGCGCCGATAAACATCTGCAGCTGGCGATCGCAATAAACTAGGAACCTTCCTAGAAAACCCTTTATTTCTAATCTTTCAAACGCCACATCGCTAGAGTCCACTTGGACAAAATTGGAGCCACTGATTCAACGGGGACGAAGAGGAACCCAGAAAAAGCATGCACCAATAGATTGGCGATCGTGATGGGATGCTTTTGCAAACTCTTTTTCTAGATAGTTTCCATCTTATTTTCTTATTTTTCTTTCCATCGTATCATTTAGATTCCCTTTTATATATATATGAGTCTTCGTCAAACACTCAAGATGTATGGTATACGAAGGGTGAGTTTAGGAGACCCATCATTGTGGGGATATCATAACAACCCCATGTACGAAGAAGAACCACTTCACAATTCAAGCCCAGGACAACCTGAGATTAACAAGGACGGCGAGCAAGAAAATCCCTTCTCCACCCCACACACTAGTAATAATTATAATGGGAGAGATGGTAACATCAGACAAAACCTCACCGCTCAACAGATTGTAGAACTCAGCATTCAAAGAATACAAAGAGGAGATGACGACTCCGAGGGCTGGCTACCGCATATGAAACCATTAGGTTGCGCCAATTTTCAGAAGAATAAGAGCGACAAGAGAGGCCACCTCCTACCCTGAGCACAGTGTCGGCCCGCGCCACACCATTAAGACAACTTGCCCACACATTCTTCAACGATGGCTCTTTAGACAAGGTTTGCTCACGGGTCGCTCCAAAAGACAGTACCATTAAAATCAAAGATCGCCCTAAAATGCTCGATGAGTACATGGTCAAGCGAGAGCGCCCCAATCACTCATTCGGATTTGACAAATTTTGCCGAGACGTCGAGTTTAATTTACCAATAAGATTTAAGCCACAGAAATTAATCAAATATAATGGCACGGGAAATTTGAGTCATCACTTGGCCCTCTTTTGTAATGATTGCCGACCCATACGTGATAATCAAGGACTTTTCATTCACTATTTCCAACTCTTATTAGAAGGAGAAGCTTTAGATTGGCTTGCAAAACTCCCGCTTTATAAATATAAAACCTACGATGAATTAGTCAATCAATTCCTAGACCAATACAAACACTTGATCCAAGAGACAGTCAGTCTCAGCGATCTAATGGTAGCCAAGCAAGGACCTGATGAAGAATTTACCGACTTCGTCTTCAGATGGAGAAAACTCACTGCTAGGACCGACACCTCAATGAAAGAGAAGGATTCGATGAATGTAATCATCGATAATACTAGAGAACCGTTAAGGAGCGCACTTGTCATAAGTGATTGCCCCGACTTCACTGCACTCCACTCCCGAGCATCCCGACTAGCGCGACATATTAAAGGCGGAGACCTTGCTATATCCATAGTCATGTCGAAAGTAGGCTCTTCCAGTGAATCAAAATCGAAAATAATAAGAAAGCCTTAGGAACTGAACAGGTCAACACCATTGTTAATCAAGGACAAAACTCTGGGAACGGAAATTTCTACCCACGAAACTTTGGGCAAAACCAAAATCAGCAAAGATACACGAACCAAAACTAAGGCGCTAATCAGCAAAGATATGCAAACCAAAACCCAGGACAACACATTCACAGGTTAAATAAGTGATCCCCAACACTAATTATTAGCCTAAACCACGCCCTTGTTAAGCCTGATCCAAAACATTCCAGACCTAAAAAAATATTCACCCCGATAACTAAAAGAAAATGTACCAGACTAAACAAAAAAAAATGCCCCAACATCACCTATACACTTTAACTGATACCAAACCAAAAAAATAAAAAAAAATGCCCCCCATCATCCATTCATTTGAAGCAAAACTAAACAAACAAATAAAAATTGTCCCAACTAAGGCGAAACTAAATAAGAAAAATACCCCCATCATTCATACACTCCAACTAAGCCCAAACTAAATCAAAACAAAAAATGCTCCTAACATGCCCCGTGTGATAGCCCAGATTTCGGCACCCCAAAACCCGTGCCATCAACACGATCATCTTGACCGTGCCCCTTTGCTAAGCACGGAACATTGGCATATCAAGCAAAAATGAAATAGTAAATTAAACTGCAGAATTTAAATCTATATAAAAGCATTTTTCAAAAGACAGTTCTACCCTCATGCCTCTGCATGAATGGAGAATCGATCCGAACCATCGATGATAGCAAATCATCATGGATGGTTCGTCCCAAAAGAATAATCTCAATTTACACATGTACATTGTTTAGCAAAAATAAGGCTTGATATACCAAGCCGTACAAATCTCTATCAAAAAGCCCTCAAAGCGGCACAACGGAGTCCTCTAGAAGAAGTCCTCAGGAGGTGGCTCCAACTCGTCTCCGGCCGCAAGGTCCGACTCACCGGGGTCAGCGTCTCCTGAAGCCTCGACAGCTGCTAGTAGTGGACCTGCGACGTATAGTCTATAGGGTGAGCTACATCCTAGCTCAATAGGGAACAAGACACAGTTGAACATATAAATTATTGCTCACATATATTCCATGATATGCCATGCATGATGTGTCTATGCAGTTACTGATGAAAACAGTTAAAAAGCATTATATTTTACTGGTAGTTTACTCATGTCTTTATTTATTCATAAATGATGGTGAAAAGGCCTAAAGTAAAACTTAAACTTTCAACTTAAGTAATCCCCGAGCAATATAGCATCGAGCCCCGATGAGATATCCATCATCGTCATCTATATAGATACTTTTAACGTATTCCCTGGGAATACAAATAGTACCCAAGCCCCTTTCCCCTAGGGATTGGTGGCGGGGTTTCACTAGTCATAATCAACACCCCTGGGGTGTGCTTACTGTGTACGGATAAGCGCCCGCACTGGCCTACGATTTCGCCGTCGTATCGGTCACGGATATCCTGCCGTGTCAGTCGTGGATATCCCGCCACGTCGGTGGGGTACCCTATCAAACCTCAAATAACAAAAGTATCAGGTGCTTTACATATAGTTATTCACCGTGTAATTGTGCTATCTTATATCAGTTAGGCCCTATCAAACATGATTCAATCTTGGATACATCCCTGGGATGTATCCATTCACTTGCATCACACCTGATGCTCTTATCTCTTTACTTCCTCATCCCCTGGGGATGGTTCATTATAATTACTCTTATGGATGTCACGCACACACACTTTTCACAATTCTTAAGCAATTAAAATATTTTGAATTGAATTCTATATCACTACATACATGCTCTTGCAAAATAGAGTACATGTTCAAGGTGTTCCCTACCTCAAGTCTTCGTTCGATCAATGCATCAAGGTCTCACGTGCCTCCTTGTGCACTAGCTCACACGTACCACCTATGGTACCACATATCATGTAAAACACGTCACTAAAGATGCAATAAAGGAGGTCCAAGACCCTCCATGAAGCTTAAAGTCAAACTCAAAAGTCAACATAAACTAGCCCAGTCGATTAATCGAACTCCAAAATCAATTAATCGAATCTGATTCGATTAATCGATTTCCAAAATCGATTAATCGAAAGTCAATATCGATTAATCAATTCTCAAATCGATTAATCGAGATTCACATTCGATTAATCGAAACCCAATTCGATCAATTGAATTTCTCTACTCTATCCTGTCGATTCTCAATTCGAGTAATCGAATCTCCAAAATCGATTAATCGATCCCAAATCGATTAATCGAAATTCTAAATCGATTAATCAAATTCCCATTTCGATTTTTATTTTCTTTCCTCCACTGGAGTTCACTGTAGGTTCCTAGTCGATCAATCGATTTCCAATTCGATTAATCGAAATCTAAAGTCGATTAATCGAATCTCAATTCGATTAATCGAGATCGGGGTCCTTTGACTTTTCAACTTCTTGGCCAATTTCGATTAATCGAAACCCAATTTTGATTAATCGAAATTGCCAGATTCAGCCCTTTTTTGGCTGTTCTTCCCAATTTCTTCCCTTACTTTCTCCTCCATTTTTCTAAGCTCTTATCGCACATTTTAAACTATTTCTAACTACAATTTAACCCTTTAATCCATGCATTTCAAACTACATAAATCTTATCTTTAATAAATCTCAAATTTATTTCAAATCAATGGTTGGAAAGGCTAAGGTTCCAGCTTTGGCTTGAACGGATCCTTCGCGTTGAGTCGGTCTCTTTAATGCTTGAATCCCCCTTCCAATCACCCACAATAACTCCTTGCTCAACCCTTCTTTACTTCTCTCTCTCTTCTTTACTTCTCTCTCAACAACCCAAAACACAAATTTAGGGTTATTAAACCCTTTTATCTCTCCTCTAACTTGTGTGTTGAGCACAAGCACCGCGATAGGTGTATGTGACTTCACATTTACATCACACACCACACAGTCAATCAATTTATCACATCTCATCCGTTCATCACACTCTATGCTAACTATTGAACTCCTAATTGGTCAAACCTGTGACAAATCGGGCACGGATCCCGAGGTCACTGTTTAACATGATTTTTCAGGATATTACATCCTCCCCACCTTGGGAATTTTCGTCCCCAAAAATAACCCAAGGGTACATGCTCCCCCCCACACTCGGAGGTGAGGTGGTCTAGTTGACTCAGATGCATCCAAGTAATTACATGAATACAAGCATAGGATTATAATTTGAGGAAAATGAACGATTTACACAAAAAATTGGATTTCCATTAATATCTGAAAATTTTTACAAGGCGCCACATGAGTTGGCGTACAAAATCTACATGTATACAATCATGACCCATACAAAATAAAGACAGTCTCTGGAGTGCTGTGGCGGTGGTGGCAGTTGTGGTGCCAGCGGTGGTAGGCGAAGTGTAGGCGGGTGGGCTGGCGTCTCTATCGTGAGGCGGAGGTAGATGTGGAAGGAGCCGCGTCGGTAGTGGCAGTGGTGGGATGGAAGACGGGACCCCTATGGAAGGCGGTCCGTCCGGCAGTCCACTCCTCCTCCTGAGCGAGGTAGCGGTAGTAGTCGGTCAGGTAGATGTAGCGGAGGGTGTGGAACATCAAAAAGTCCATCCTCTGGTTCATCCGTTTGTTGTTGGCCTCCATGCGAGCCAACACGTCCTTGATGGTAGGACCGGATGAAGCGGCGCGCCGGCGGTATGATGAGGTGGGTGTAGCGGGCGCGGAGTGAGCGGGCGGTGTCGGTGAGGCCGCAGTGTGAGAGGTGGCCCTCTCTACTGAAGGCTCGGCTGGGTGTGCCCCACCCACGGGTGGGTCCTGCTGTGGTGGTGGGGGTGGTGGCGGTGCAACTGCTGCTGCTGTTGGAGTGGGGCCCGGAGCCGGTAAGGTCCGCTTGAGCAGGTTGTAGCTATGGGTCCATGAAGTCTTGGAGAACGTCTTCACACAATCCGTAGCTCACACCTCATGAGGCGAGATGGTGTAGTCGGGAGCGTCGGAGTAGCACTCCAACATGCTTGAGATGAGCCGCGCGTACGACATCTTCTCCTTGGGCCGTAGGTTGCCCTTCATCAGCTTCCCCTTTACGTACCTCATCCCCTCGAGGACGAGCAAGGTGGCGTCAAACCACCGGCCACAGAAGGCCGCGTAAAGTGCCTGTTGCACGTTTTCCACGCGCTCCGTGTCGTGGCGCATTGGGTATAGGTTACACTTGATTATAGAATCAAGCATCCACATGTAGTGGGGAAGGTCAACCCTCTTGATGGAGGATCCCGACCCCTTCTTACCATTGGTCATGCGGGTCATGACCTCCTCGAATCGAGGTTCCTCCTCAAAGGGTGGAAATAGGGTGGTCTCAGGGGTAAAGTCGAGGTAGCACTCAAGCACCTCGTGTATGTGATGACGAGTAATCGTGTACTCTCGGCCCTCGATGGTGGTCTTGATCACATCGTCGGTCGGGCCGTCCACAAGCCCTTGGTAAAATAATCTCACCAATCTAGGGTAGTAGGAACCCCGGATTGGTTTGAGAAGGTTGCCGAGACCGGCATTGTTAAGGTAATTACGAGCCCATTGGGTCTTGCTCGGTACATCGGGATTTGTAAAAAGGGTAGGGTCAATGAGGTACTCGACCTCAAAGGTCTTTGCGGCCCACCATTCATTTGGTTGCACCACGTTAGTGGGTGGTGGGGGAATGGGGGTTGATTCGCCCGAAGATGCGCTCGTCGAACTGGAGGTGGTCTCCGATGCCAACGGTGATGGAGTCCTCACCTGCGATGGGGTAGGTGGTGGTGGCGCGGCGTTCTTACACCGAACCGAGAGCTTAGAGGTTGCCTTCTTCGAAGACAACCGGGTTTTGGGTGGCATTTTTGGTAAAATGGCAAAATCTAGGGTTTTGTCTAGCTCAAATTGAAAGAAAAAGCAAATTTTAGGGTTTACCGTAGGTTTTGGAGGCGGTGCGATGTGAATGCGAGCCGAAAACCGACGGAAAAAGGAAACCCTAGGGCGCCGGATGGTCGGAGAAGAAGGAGAAGAAGAAGCGTCCAAAAATTTCAAGCTGAAATGATTTCGAATGGGGAATGAAATCCCCAAATTTTTATATATAGGCCTCGGCTCGATTAATCGAAATTTAGAATCGATTAATCGAGATTCAGAACTAGGTTAAGCCGCGCAAAATCGATTAGTCGATTTCCCAAATCGATCAATCGAAAGTCAAAATCGATTAATCGAAAACATTTCGATTAATCGAAATCGTATCCGTTTAAAAATTTAAGTTTTAGAGCTCACTGGCGCGAGCCAGTCGATTAATCGAAATCCATTTCGATTAATTGAAATTTCAAAATCGATTAATCGAAATTCACTTCGATTAATCGAAATCGTGCAGTAACTTCCAAAAATTTCAGGATTCCTTAAGTTATTCAATTAGTCGAACTATGGTTCGATTAATCGAAATTTCAAATTGATTAATCGAATTCTACTTCGATTAATCAAAATCGTTTCTCTGACTTAGAATTTTCATGGTTCCTTTAAGTAAATCGATTAATCAAACTTCCAGTTCGATTAATCGAAATTTCAAATCGATTAATCGAAACCTCCTCGATTAATCAAAATTTCATTAATTCATTCCTAATATCTTCTAACATTCCTAGTTTGTTCGATTAATCGAACATGTAGTTCGATTAATCGAATACCCAATTCGATTAATCGAATTTCCAAAATCGATTAATCGAAATTATAAATTGATCAATCGAAATTGTATTCTGTGTCTGTCCTAACTCTTATTCAAATGTCCAGTCACTGGCATCTGTCAGTCGACTAATCGAACAAAATCGATTAATCGAAATTCCAAATCGATCGATCGATTTGAATTTCGATTAATCGGTTTTGCCCAATTTCTGCTGATTTTCAATTTCCTTGGTTCCTTGATTTCTTTTGGTAGTTTATGACATCATGGTTCTTTGATTTCATAGAAACACATACACTTGGTCATGTACATAGTAAATCTGTTCCTTTAATCATACTTTTGATCAAGACATCCATTGATTTACAAGTATTGTGGAGATTCCACAAACATGCTTGTGGTTTACATTGGATTCTCACGTCGTTGGAAATAAGGCTGGATATTGTTCTTTCACATCGGCCTCTCGTTCTCAAGTAGCCTCTTCTTTTGGATGATTGTTCCACCGAACAAGCACTAAGGGAATCCCTTTAGTGCGCAGTACTTGTTCCTTTCGATCCAAGATTTCCACTGGTTCCTCTATCATGCTCATGCCCTCACACATCTCCATAGGTTGTTTTCCTAACACATGAGATGGATCATTCACATACTTTCTGAGCATCGATATGTGGAAAACGTTATGTACCCGATCAAACAACGGTGGTAAGCCAATGCGATATGCAACTTCACCTACGCGTCCCAAAATTTCAAATGGTCCAACATAACGTGGGCTTAACTTCCCTCTCTTGCCAAATCTCATTACGCCCTTCATAGGTGACACTTTCACAAACACGTGCTCACCCACTTTATAGTCGACGCTAGTTCGCTTCATGTCGGCGTAACTTTTCTGTCTACTCTGTGCTGACTTCAGCCTTTCTCTGATTATTCGAACGACGTTGGCGTTGTCTTCAAGTAGTTTTGGCCCTAAAACAAATTTCTCACCTGTTTCCTCCCAATTAAGGGGTGATTTGCATCGTCGTCCATACAGAGCTTCATACGGTGCCATGCCAATGCTCGTTTGGAAACTGTTGTTGTATGCGAATTTGAGCAACGGTAGATACTCATCCCAGTATCCTTGCATATCAAGCATGCACGCTCTGAGCATGTCTTCTATTACTTGGTTCACTCGCTCTGTCTGCCCATCAGTTTGAGGATGGAAAGCTGAACTAAAGTCTAGTCGTGTTCCCATTCCTTCTCAAAATTTCTTCCAAAACTTGGACGTATATAGTGGATCACGATCTGAAACTATGCTGCTTGGAATCCCATGTAACCTTACGATCTCCTTCATGTATAAGTCTGCCAGTCTTCCTGTCGTATACATAGTATTGTACGGCAAAAAGTGCACTGATTTGGTCAATCGGTCTATGACGACCCAAATGGCATTGTGTCTCTTGGCAGTACAGGGCAATCCAACAATGAAATCCATCGAGATTGATTCCCATTTCCATTCTGGGATTGGTAAAGGCTGCAATAGTCCCGCAGGATGCTATGATCAATCTTCACTTGCTGACAAGTCAAACACCGTGACACGTATTCGGCCACGTCTTGCTTGATCCTCTCTCCACGAGTTCTTTTTCAAGTCTTGGTACATTTTGGTGCTACCAGGGTGGATAGCATAATTTGACTTATGGGCTTCATCAAGAATTGTTCGTCTTAGATCGGCATTGTCCGGAATGCAGAGACGGCCCTTAAACAATAAAGAACCATCTTCTTTAACTGAGAAGTTCGAACTGATGCCCTCACTCACGTCTTGATGAATCTTTGTTAATGCCGGATCTTTCATCTGTAGATCGTGGATATGCTCAAATATCACTGGCTTTACCGATATGTTAGCCAAAAAGGATCCGGTAGCTTTTGACTCAATGTTCGCATCGTAGAGTGCCAGGTCTTCCAATAATTTCCATCGGTGCATACCCAAAATCAATCAAGCTAACTGAGCTGAACCCTTCTGACTCAAGGCGTCTGCTACTACATTCGCCTTTCCTAGATGGTATTATATGGAGCAATCATAATCCTTGAGGAATTCCATCCATCTGCGCTGTCTCATGTTGAGCTCTTTCTGTGTAAACAGGTATCGGAGGCTCTTATGATCGGTGAAAATCTCAAAAGTCTCACCATATAAGTAATGTCTCCAAATCTTCAGCGCAAAAATGACTGCTGCAAGTTCAAAGTCATGAGTCGGATAATTTTTCTCGTGTTCTTTCAGCTGTCTTGATCCGTAAGCTATCACCTTCTTATGTTGGTTGAGTACACAACCAAGGCCATTGTATGACGCGTCGCTGTACACGGCGTATCCTCCACTGCCTGAAGGAATCGCTAGCACTGGAGCCGAAGTGAGTCTCGTTTTGAGTTCTTGAAAACTCTTCTCGCATGTCTCACTCCACTCAAATCTTGAATCTTTTCGTGTCAGCTTTGTGAGAGGTCCCGATATCTTTGAAAACCCCTCGACGAAACGTCGATAATAGCTTGCTAAGCCCAGAAAACTTCGGGCATCGGTCACTATCTTTGGCTGCTCCCATTTAACCACTGCTTCTATCTTTGCTGGATCTACAGTGACACCATGCTTTGAGACGACATGTCCCAAAAAGCTAACCTCTTCCAACCAAAACTCACATTTGCTGAGTTTGGCGTACAATTGGTGTTCACGTAGCGTCTGTAGAGCAATCCTCAAATGTTCTTCGTATTCCAAATTGGATTTGGAGTATATCAATATATCATCAATGAACACTACGACGCAGGAGTCCAAGTGTGGTTTAAACACTCGGTTCATCAGATCCATAAACGACGCTGGAGCATTCGTCAATCCAAACGGCATCACAAGGAATTCATAGTGTCCATACCGTGTCCTGAAAGCTGTCTTCTGGATGTCCTCTGCCTTGACTCGTAACTGATGATATCCAGATCTCAGGTCGATCTTGGAAAAATACCTTGCTCCTTGCAGTTGGTCGAATAGATCGTCAATTCTAGGCAAAGGGTAGCGGTTCTTCACAGTGAGTTTGTTCAATTGTCGATAGTCAATGCACAGCCGCATTGACCCATCTTTCTTCTTGACAAACAAGACCGGTGCTCCCCATGGAAACACGCTCGGTCTAACAAACCCCTTGTCCATAAGCTCTTGTAGTTGTTCCTTCAACTCCTTTAACTCAACAGGAGCCATTCGATATGGCACTTTTAAAATAGGCTTCGTTCCTGGTGCTAAGTCAATGGCGAATTCCACTTCTCTCTCTGGAGGTCATCCAGGCAATTCCTCTGGAAACACGTCGGCGAAGTCTCGCACAACTGCTATCTCAGAAATGACATTCTTTTCTTCCTTGTCCTCCTTTAAGAAAGCCAAGTATCCATAACCCTTTCCGATCATTTTCGCCCTCATCAGCTGAGATCAAGTACGATGACGACCTCACTCCTTGAAACCGAAATGATCTTCTTATGTTGGGTCTGAAAATGACAACCTTGTTCTTGCAATCGATGGTTGCACAGTGCTGCGCCAACCAGTCCATGCCAAGGATCACATCAAACCCTTGCATGTCTAACAGTATCAACTTCGCTTCCAATTCATGCACCTCTAGGTCTCGAACTGCTACAATGATGGATTTGCAAGCTAACTCCGTGTCTACTAACTCTCCAGTCGGAATAGACACAGATAGGACGAAGTCCAACGCCTCTGGAACAATCTTCATCTTCTTGGCGAAACGTGGAGTGTCGAATGAGTGGGTAGACCCTGGGTCTATCAACACTCTAGCGTCATATCCAATAAAGCATCCTTTTTCATATATAGTTAAAGTACCTATAGTATACATACATACATATAATAATTTACACAACAAAATACACCCTTAATTCACATATAGATTTAGTATTGAGAAAAAGAATCTATACAATTCCAAATGTATGTACCTTCTCTATCTAAAATTTTAATGAAACAGAATTTTCTTTAATTAAAGAGAGTCTCACCTTGGATGACGTCATGCACGTTCCCTGCTTCCTGAGCAGTGACTGCATAAGCTCTCCCCTGAACGATCGGCTTCCTTGCTTGAATGGGTCGTGGTGCTGCAACTGAAACCGTCTTTCTTTTATCCGTCTCGGGGCAATCCTTGATCAAGTGGCCCACCTTGCCACATCAAAAACAACCCCCAGTTCCCACTCTGCAATTCACTATTTTATGAGGCTTGCCACACTTTGCGCAAGTCTCCCAAGGTGCAGAAGAAACAGTACGAGAACCCTGTGTGATAGTGGCGCCAGTAGATATGGCAGGGCTCTCATATCGTAAAGGTCTCCTCGACGTAAGTAATGGAAACCTCTGTTGGTGTTGTTGTTGCGCCAGCCTTCCGAAACCTCCCTGAAACTGTGGTCTCTAATTTTGGGCCACGAACCTCGGCTTTTTATTCACCGGTTCATAGGTCCCTGTCCTTCCTTGTTCATTTCCTCCTCTCTGCTGCTCCCTCTGTCTATATCTGTTATTGTTCTCCTCCTCTACAGCCAACGCCTTGCTCATGACCTCTTCATAGGTCCTCAACTGAAATGGAGCTACGCCTCCTCTGACCTCAGGCTTCAAGCCTTGTTGAAACCTCTTTGACTTCATCATGTCGGTAGCGACGTAATCCAGAGCAAAACGGGTAAGTCGTAGAAACTCCACCCCATACTCTCTCACTGTCATTCTCCCTTGCACTAACTGTAAAAATTATATCTCAAGCTAGTTCCTCACCACTTCCGGAAAATATTATTTGTTGAACTCCTCAATAAACTCCTCCCAAGTCCAAGGCAACTCTGGGGTCTCCTGAGCCCGAGTCTGTATCACGGACTTCCACCAAGGCCCAGCCTCCCCATCCAACATATAAGCTGCCCATCTCACACTCTCATCTTCCGTGCATGTCAGCACGCTAAATACTTTCTCCATCTCCATAAGCCAGTTCTCAGCGGCCATTGTGTCTGCCTGCCCAGAAAATGAAGGACGTCTCATCCTCCTAAACTCTGTAAAGGATGAAGGCACAAGCAGCGCAGGTCCTACAGGTGGTGTAGGTGGCTGCTGTTCTCTTGGCGCATGAGCTGCAAAGGATGCGGCTTGTTGTGCCATGACAGCTGCCATAGTCTCCATAGTGTGCATCATCCTTTATCGCTCCTCTCTATCTTCCTGTCTTTCTCTCACCCTCTCCTGTTCTCTTAGATCTTGATCTTGACGCTCTCGATCCTCTTCATCATGCTGTCTACTACTACTGTCCCCTGGGGCCTCAGTACCTCCTAAAGGCACTCTATTAGTAAGAGAGATGTAATCATCTCCACTACGTAGACTCCTCTGTTGGCCTCCCCTTGGTCGGCCTCTTTCTCTAGATGACATTTGTGGCTGCATTTGAAACTAAAGTTTCGTTAGCAGAAGCCCCTATGTTTTGACCAAAAGAACAATTGTCAGAATTGCTAAAAGAAATTGCTTTGATACCAACTGTGACAGCCCAGATTTTAGCACCCCAAAACCCGTGCCATAAACAAGATCATCTTGACCGTGCCCCTTTGCTAAGCACGGAACATTGGCATATCAAGCAAAAATGAAATGATAAATGAAACTGCAGAATTTAAATCTATATAAAAGCATTTTTCAAAAGACAGTTCTACCCTCATGCCTTTACATGAATGGAGAACCGATTCGAACCATCGATGATAGCAAATCATCACGGATGGCTCGCCCCAAAAGAATAATCTCAATTTATACATGTACATTGTTTAGCCAAAACAAGGCTTGACATACCAAGCTGTACAAATCTCTATCAAAAAGCCCTCAAAGCGGCACAATGGAGTCCTCTAGAAGAAGTCCTCAGGAGGTGGCTCCAACTCGTCTCCGGCCGCAAGGTCCGACTCACCGAGGTCAGCGTCTCCTGAAGCCTCGGCAGCTGCTAGTAGTGGACCTGCGACGTATAGTCTATAGGGTGAGCAACATCCTAGCTTAATAGGGAACAAGACACAGTTGAACATATAAATTATTGCTCACATATATTCCATGATATGCCATGCATGATGTGTCTATGCAGTTACTGATGAAAATAGTTAAAAAGCATTATATTTTACTGGTAGTTTACTCATGTCTTTATTTATTCATGAATGATGTTGAAAAGGCCTAAAGCAAAACTTAAACTTTCAACTTAAGTAATCCCCGAGCAATATAGCATCGAGCCCCGATGAGATACCCATCATCGTCATCTATATAGACACTTTTAATGTATTCCCTGGGAATACAAATAGTACCCAAGCCCCTTTCCCCTGGGGATTGGTGGCGGGGTTTCACTAGTCTTTGTCTGGATAAGCCTCCGCCAGCTCTGATTTACGCGCCGTATCGGTCACGGATATCCTGCCGTGTCAGTCGTGGATATCCCGCCACGTCGGTGGGGTACCCTATCAAACCTCAAATAACAAAAGTATCAGGTGCTTTGCATATAGTTATTCACCGTGTAATTGTGCTATCTTATATCAGTTAGGCCCTATCAAACATGATTCAATCTTGGATACATTCCTGGGATGTATCCATTCACTTGCATCACACCTGATGCTCTTATCTCTTTACTTTCTCATCCCCTGGGGATGGTTCATTATAATTACTCTTATGGATATCACGCACACACACTTTTCACAATTCTTAAGCAATTAAAATATTTTGAATTGAATTCTATATCACTACATACATGCTCTTACAAAATAAAGTACATGTTCAAGGTGTTCCCTACCTCAAGTCTTCGTTCGATCAATGCATCAAGGTCTCACGTGCCTCCTTGTGCACTAGCTCACACGTACCACCTATGGTACCACATATCATGTGAAACACGTCACTAAAGATGCAATAAAGGAGGTCCAAGACCCTCCATGAAGCTTAAAGTCAAACTCAAAAGTCAACATAAACTAGCCCAGTCGATTAATCAAACTCCAAAATCGATTAATCGAATCTGATTTGATTAATCGATTTCCGAAATCGATTAATCAAAAGTCAATATTGATTAATCGATTCTCAAATCGATTAATCGAGATTCCCATTCGATTAATCGAAACCCAATTCGATTAATCGAATTTCTCTACTCTATCCTGTCGATTCTCAATTCGAGTAATCGAATCTCCAAAATCGATTAATCGAATTCCCATTTTGATTAGTCGATTTCTCCAAGCTGTTTTCTTTCCTCCACTGGAGTTCACTGTAGGTTCCCAGTCGATCAATCGATTTCCAATTCGATTAATCGAAATCTAAAGTCGATTAATCGAAACTCAATTCGATTAATCGAGATCAGGGTCCTCTGACTTTTCAACTTCTTGGCCAATTTCGATTAATCGAAACCCAATTTCGATTAATCAAAATTGCCAGATTCAGCCCTTTTTTGGCTATTCTTCCCAATTTCTTCCCTTACTTTCTCCTCCATTTTTCTAAACTCTTATCCCACATTTTAAACTATTTCTAACTACAATTTAACCCTTTAATCCATGCATTTCAAACTACATAAATCTTACCTTTAATAAATCTCAAATTTATTTCAAATCAATGGTTGGAAAGGCTAAGGTTCCAGCTTTGGCTTGAACGGATCCTTCGCGTTGAGTCGGTCTCTTTAATGCTTGAATCCCCCTTCCAATCACCCACAATAACTCCTTGCTCAACCCTTCTTTACTCCTCTCTCTCTCTTCTTTACTTCTCTCTCAACAACCCAAAGCACAAATTTAGGGTTATTAAACCCTTTTATCTCTCCTCTAACTTGTGTGTTGAGCACAAGCACCGCGATAGGTGTATGTGACTTCATATTTACATCACACACCACACAGTCAATCAATTTATCACATCTCATCCGTTCATCACACTCTATGCTAACTATTGAACTCCTAATTGGTCAAACCTGTGACCAATCGGGCACGGATCCTGAGGTCACTGTTTAACGTGATTTTTCGGGATATTACACCCCGATCCAAAATAAATAAATTAAATAAGTAAACCTCACACTTAAAATAAATCAAATAAGCTACAAAACAAACTAAACCTAAGTTTACAAAAGAAATTAAAATCATAGTAAATAAATAAAATAATTACAAATACACCGAGGGCATACCCTCTGAATATACAACTTGAAACTTGAAACAAAAAAATAACAGCCCGTTCAGGCAATGTCCGAATCAAGATTTATTCTGGAAAACAAAAATCTCATCTTCCCCTTTTCCTTTAGCATGACAGCAATTCGACCGCTACCTTACATTCCCAATCCCGTTCATCCTCAAGAATCCACGTAATAAGCACAACTCTTCAAGTTCAACACCCAAGATACGAAAGAGAAAGGAAGAAAAGACATTAATAAAAAAAAAATGCCCAAAATCATTAGAAAATTCCCCAAAACTTTTAATCCCAAACTTGGAATAGAATTCAAAACAACAAGAACTCAAAACTTTAGCTTACACATTTATAAACTATACCTCCTGAATTACTAAATGACAAGTATCACACATTTAAACCATCCCAATCTAGTTAAATCTAACTCAAACACATACCCCCTTTGAAAGACCACAATCCATGACGGACTCAGATGAATCAATAATTACACAACTCTTAACCCCCTAAGAAACACCAATCCCTCCAGGTCTAGATAAACCAATAGGATTTAAACATTTAACACCCATCTAGAACCTTTGAAAACTCATACCTTTTTAAGTCTCATCTTGAATCAAACAAAAGACCAAAGCTTAAGTTAAATCAAACCTTAAACTAGACGAAACTTTAACAAAAAAAACTCTCTAAGATGAGACCTTAACTTGTTTAGGACCAAAAAGAAATGCCCCCAACAAACCAAACAGAACCAAAAACCCTCTAAACCAAACTCAATAAAGCACATTAACCTTGGGATAAACTCTGAATAAATTTGGAATGAATTCTCAAACTCTAAATTAAATCCTAAAATAAGTCAAACAAATCAGATAAATCTAACCAATCCGCTAATAAGCTTAAACGAATAAACAAACAGAAACAAAAGAAATGGCCCTTCATTCATAACTCAAAAATTTTACAAGTATCACCGGAGGCATACCTCCTGAATTTACAACCTAAAACGAAAACTTAAAACTTCAACCTACAACCAAAAATAAAGACTAGGTTCAAAACAGAGACAAAGCGAGCGAGGAGCATATTCTGCTCGGAGCATCCCATCGGAGGCTTTAGGGAGAATTAGTTGGGAAACACATCCCTCCACATTTTACTCCTTCTCTTCCTCTATCTTCACCTCCTCCACCGTTGCCTCCTCAACGCTGCCTCCACTGCTCCCTAAAAAGGACCAATGTGAAGATTAGCGCCCTCATTCTCAATACCATCCACTCCCAAAATAATGCCGTCCACGAGCATCACCTCGGGATGAAGATCACGCGAAATGATGAAAATAAGAAGAAACGGCATTCCAATCAGACGGTTAGATCATAAGATATCACTAAAACACGAATTTCAAACATAAGATATCCAGAAACAGGTTAAAACTCGAGACTAAAATAGAGAATGAAAAGCAAATGAAAGCTCCCTCGCTTATATAGAGTATGGACCTAATCATGCACTAGGAAACATGTGCTTAACTCGATCACGTGCCACACATACTGCGCACAATGCAAAATGCGCGCTCCGATTCGAACGCATAGATAAATCATCGCCCGTGCCAACGGCACGACGCTCCGATTGCGCGCAATCTATGAACCGTGTGAATTTGTCAAATGACACACTGCCACCACATGACTTGAAAGGTCACTCGTACACTGACCTAGTGATGCCTCGATCACGCGCTACAATTATAGCACAGAATCTAATCGCACGCCTACTCTTACACGCGTAAACTGCCCCTCAAACCTGTGATTCACACGCCCAAAAATAGGCACGCAATCGTATTGAACGCCCAAAAATAGGTGTGCAATACCTGACTTGGGACAAAATCTACACCCTCAGACCTTTTTATCCCATCGCGGTCAAGATCCTTTAGTCCCATCGCATAGCCTCACAGTCTGTTCTGTCGAAAAAAAAGAGAAGAAGACTTACTCACCTGTCCCATCGCACACCCTTGCAGGAGAAGGAAGTATCCATAGCACCCGTCCCCATCGCGATAACATATACACATGCGATATCACCTCAATATCCAGTCCTATCACGGCAAGACGTACATCCCTTACGTAATACCCTCATGTCCCATCGCGAGAAGCCGAAAGTAAATCTCCCGAGGACGCGAGCACGCCATCGCTAAATACGCTCAGTCGACATTCCATCATGAACATCACTACCTGAAAACAAAAACATAGCTCAGACAGCACATGCCATGCCATATGATGAAAAGAGGGAAAACTTGAGTGTCTCCCATCGCTAAGGCGAAGGCTTCTCTCTCTCTCTCTCCCGAATTGATCCCCACAGTCCCACCAGGAATCACCCAACACACTGCCAAAGAAAAGAAGAATCCCGAAGTCCCGTCACGACATCACCTCTCCAAGACATCACACTCGCAACTGCCAACCCCTCCTACAGTGGCCACTAACAAAAGGAAAAGAAGAAATCTCAAAAGTCCCATCACGACATTATCGCCACCAGACCGTACAAGCTACGCACAATCCAGGTAAGTATCACCCCCAGGTAAGTACTACCCACTTTTCAATTACTCGATATTCCTCATAAATATACAGTTAGCTATGATTAAGTTAAATGTTTTCAAAACCCGTCTCTCTTGACTCGAGAATCACTGTAGTCCTCCCATTAGAGACAATCATCAGTATTCATCGAGAAGATTAGACGGAGTATCTGACATGCCAAGTGTCGTCTTGATAACCACAATAACGGTCGAGTCCACAATTCTCGTACCAGTGGATCAGCTCAGTGACGTCTCAGAAGCCACATTTTTTATCATTTTACCACCAAATTGATCTTAAGTTAAAATTCATAAGATTTCAAATTTTCAAAACCCCCAAATTTACAAAATCCCCTTACTAAAAGAAAAAATAAAAAAAAGAGAGAGAAGAAAAGAAGAACAAAGCAAAAAGATAAATAGACCCAACTCGCCTTTCCTTAAATACCAAAAAAAAATAATTGATCAAGCGCCCCATCACCTGCGCGCAATAAATTACACTTAAACCCGACCTCCAACTCCTAAGACCCCTGAACTTGCAATCAAGCGCATATCCCACTGTGCAAGATTAGATCAAGCGCACGCCCCACTGTGCAGAATCATTTGATTCGACACATTAGGATCAAAATTCCCAACTTAGAGGCCGACCCCAGATGAATCAGGTGCACGTGCCACTGCGCAGAATTCAATTGAGTACACCTCATAAGACCCCCAACTAATCTTACCCAAACCAGCCATTTCCCTGAGAAACTGAACATTGTGTATATTTAATCTAAGAACTTACAAACGCCTATTAGAAAAGGAATGCCTGACACACATTGGTGTGAGCAATGACACGCCCGGTCTGACATGACTTGCAAAAGCCTTCGATATTACATGATACTTCATTTTATTATTATCGGTCCTTGAATATTATTTTGGACATTTGATTGACGCCCTGGTATCTTGATTGTGTGAAATCCCTCTGTTGGCCCGCGCCATACAACGGGATGTGCCATACACCTACAAACTCGGAATGTGTCCTTCGACAGCTACCATTACCCTTTAAATACTCTATTTTTAGTTTACGCTAATAGATAAGAAAGCCAAGCATGTCATATCAGCATCCCTAGTTCACATTTGTGATTTCCTAAGAGAAACAAGAAGACACCTTGAATGAGGGGCGTCTACTTCTTCGATGCATTCTTACTTCGCAAGAGCGCACCGAAGAGGGGCATCTGTAGACACCCCCATTTTACCTCTCAAAATATACAAATTTATTTGGTCAACCTTTGACCTCATAACCCTGATGTGAGACCATATGTTGAAACAATAGTATATAGCTGGACATAGGCTAAAATAATAGTTCTGTGGCTCAGGTCCCATACCCCCGACGTGGGAACCATGCACTGAGTTAATAGTACATGATTGAACATAGGCTGAAATAATAGCTCTGTGGTTCAAATCTCAACGTAGGGAGATTTGAATTCCCATAGGTAAGAATTTTAAATCTTAGGTAAGAATTTTATAGACCGCAAAATTTTATATCTGGTTCTAATTCTCCGAATTCAGAACCAGTCCTTAATCCGACGGTCTAATTTACTGACCCTAGGCTTTAATTCCATTTTAAAATCTTAATCTACACTCCTTTCATTAATTTCTGGTTCTAGGTCTTAGACTATAGAACCAGTCCTTAGTCATATGGTCTGATTTTCTGATTTTGGACCCGAATTCAGTCCTGAAAATTTATATTTTAATTTTAATTCCTTAGTTAAATACTTCTAAAAAATCCTAAATATTAATTTCAGTGTCTATAATTTTAGTTTCTCAATTTAATTCATAATTCATAATTATTACTTCGAAATCGGCTCAGAAAAATCTTAAAATATTATTTTATCATCATGAATCCAATTTATCTTTAATCTCAGCCACCCGATTTGCCCAAGGGAGCTTACGGAGTGTACTCGGGAATGAGGCCAATCCTCCGTAGCATAGCAGGTCCAAAAACCCCTTTTTTGTTTTAAGAATTTTTGAATTAATTAATTGCTTTTGTTATCTTTTTAGTATAATTAACTAGTAGATTTATTTTATTTCAGCATAATTAATTAATTAAGTTAATTAAATTTTAGTATGATTGATTAATTTCTTTAAATCATATTTTAATTGATTAATTTCTTGCTTTAATTAGAATTTCAGTCTGATTAATTCATTGCTTAAATTAGAGTTTTAGTAAAACTAGTTCTCTATTTCAATTAGAATTCTAGTAAGATTGTTATACTTGATTTAATTAGAATTCCCATACAACTAGTATACTTGCTCTACTTAGAATCTCAGTATAACTATCATGCTTGATTTAATTAGAATTTCACCAGAACTACTACATGTACACTCCTAGTACAATTAGGAAACCTGATCACAATTAGACTTCTAACGGGATTAGGAGACTAAAATTAATCGAACTTCTAATGGGATCAGGACACTTAATTAATTAGACTTTCAATAAGGATAGGAATAGTAAAAATTAACTAGACTCT
Source organism: Chloranthus sessilifolius (assembly GCA_021018995.1). Classification (NCBI taxonomy): domain Eukaryota; kingdom Viridiplantae; phylum Streptophyta; class Magnoliopsida; order Chloranthales; family Chloranthaceae; genus Chloranthus; species Chloranthus sessilifolius. The sequence goes on along the minus strand of CM037596.1, from coordinate 33,412,494 downwards.
TAATAGAATTGGAATAGACTTATATAACTAAACGCGCAACAGAATCAGGGAAGTCTAAACTGATCAGAACTATAATAATAACGGAAAATAAAAGGAAAATTAAACTAGCTAAATTATAAGAAAAGATATAGTTGCTGATGTTCGCTGGCGGACGATTCAGTATAGAAGTAATCCATACCTGCTCTCAAGCATGATCATTGACGTGTTGTAGCATCGATAAACATCTGCAGCTGGCGATCGCAAAAAATTAGGAACCCTCCTAGAAAATCCTTTATTTCTAATCTTCTAAATGCTGCATCGCTAGAGTTCACTTGGACGGAATTGGAGCCACCGATTCAACGGGGATCGAGAGGAACCCAGAAAAAGTGCGCAACAACATGTGGGCTCGACACCCTTAATTTCACTGTGCTACTATAGACCTTATGCACTTGCAAGGATACAATTTAAAACCGATCAAGTTTTTAGCGCCGCTGCTGGGAAAGCATCGAAATTTTGTTAATTTTTATGAGTGTTTAGTTTTGTTTAAAATAAATAAATAAATAATAATAATAATAATAATAATAGTTTGCTCGGACTGTGAATTTTGTTCACTGTTTTGTCAGCCAATAGATTGATTGTGAAATTCAATCGATCAACTGACACACAAAATTGAGGGTACTATTCTATGCTCTGTGAAAGGTCAATTGATCGATTTGTGAAAATCAATCGATTAACTGAGAAGCAAAAGTTTGCCAATTTTGTGATGTAAATCCATCAATTGATTTATTTAAATCAATCGACTGATTCTGAACTATGAATAGTCCAGTTTTTTTTTTTTTTAAATAATCTTTTAGGGTTTTTTTTTTAGATTTGTAGGAGTTTTTTTTTAGATTTAGAAATTTGAATTTTGAAATTTAAAATTTTGAAATTTGAAATTTTGAATTTGAAATTGAATTTTGAATTTCAAATTTTGACTTTGATTTTCAAATTTAGAATTTCTAATTTTGATTTTAAAATTTGAATTTTAAATTTGGTTTTAAAATTTTAAATTTTGATTTTTTGGGATTTGTAGGATTTTCTAATTCAAGTATATTTTCTGTTGTAGGATTTTTTAATTCTAGTTTATTGCCTTTTGTAAGATTTTCTAATTCTAGTTGATTACCTTTTAGGATTTTTTTTTTAGGATTGGTAGGATTTGCTTTTCTTTCCTTTTTTTTCTTATGTAGAATTTTTTTTAGGATTTGAAAGATTTGTAGGATTTCATTTTAGATTTTGAATTTTAAAAATTTTGAATTTTGAAATTTGTAATTTTGAATTTTGAATTTTAAATTTGAATTTGAATTTTGACTTTTCAATTTGAATTTGAATTTTGATTTTTGAATTTTAAATTTTGAATTTTAAATTTGAATTTTGGATTTTTAGGATTTGTAGGACTTTCTTTTAGTTTATTATTATTATTTTTTAGACTATTTGTATTAATAGTTTTCTAATCATAGTTTACTTGTTGCTAGGATTTGGAGATCGAGGTCCGAATCTACCAAGGCTTCGAAGGGGATGCCTGCGAGAGGCCAAGGTATGCACCTTTGTTTCTAAATTTAGTTAGCTTTTTGTAGTTGTATTTTCATTTTTTAGTTTATGATTATGCGATATGGAGTTTCCTACAAATTCGATGCCCCCATATATTGATAAATTTAATTATAAGACTCTATACCAAAATTGGAAAGAATAGTTGGATTATATACAAAATTGGTGGGAACCAAATCAGGGTTATAAATTAAATCAGTCTTATATGCAAAAAATTTCAGACCAACCTTAGTTTGACCCACGATATTCATAATTTGCATGGGATGAATATGGAGAGAATGATCCTAATTGGTGGGAACCAAATCAGAGTTGTGAATTAAATCAACCTTATATGCAAAAATTTTCAGACCAACCTCAGTTTGACCCACAATATTCACAATCCCCATGGAGTTTTGAGTGTAAAGATTGGATGTTAAATATGTGTTCTAATTTTCAAGATCAGATGTTAGAAGAACTCCGATCCCAATTTGACTGCCTTGCATATCAAATGGGGCAGATGATCGTTGCCACCACTAGGGAGGAAGATTCCTTACCTAGGCAACCTATTAACATCTCGCAAGACCTGATTTAGGAAGAAGAAACTATCCCCGCCCATGCACCTAAGGTTGAGACTGTGACCCTTGAGAGCGAACATAAGGTAGATTACAAGGAAGATGTTGTTGGCCCACATAAGATTGAGATAATGGAAGATGACCAACCAATTTGTGTTACTCCTCTAATACCAAAAGATTATTTGCATAAGGAGGGAACAATTCCTTGTTTTACATTGATTGAGCACTCGAACATTACATATGAGGCATCTTATGTGCCTAGTGATCCATTTTTGCAATGCCTCGACGAACCCTCAAATCGATTGGTTTTAAATAATGATTTATTCGGTGCTCTCAAATTGCCAACACACACTAGAATCGAATATTTTATGGTTTATGGGGTGGATGAGAGTTCACTCACCAAAAGCCTTAAGCCCCTAATTCATAGAAAGGGCAACCAAAATATGTCAGATGAATAACCCTTTCTCGCTCCTATCGAAGCTTGAGGGTGGTCCTGCTGAAGACCACAAAACAAAAACTTAGCGCTTCTTGGGAGGCAACTCAAGCTCCTTGTAAATTATTAATTTAGGGTTTTTACTTTCTTTTTATTTGATTTAATTAGTATGATTTTGATGGTTAAAAAAAAAGAAAAAAAGAAAAAAAGAGTGGGGGATTGACCTTAAACTGCCCTATTGCTGTTTTAATGTTTATGGTTTTGTACAATGAGGACATTGCACCACTTAGGTTTCGGGGTGGTGTGCTCAAATGCGTGGTTCATGATCTTTAATTTTTTTTGCATTAAACATTTAACCACATGCACTTTCAATATCATGTTTAAAAAGAAAAAAGAACATCACTATTTATTTTTGTTGTAGTTTTCAAACTGTAATCACTGATGCATGTAAATTTTAATTTTTAAATATTCATGCCATGATAAAACTGCTGTTGTTTAGGATAAGTAACTCTATTGTGAACATTTAAAGATTAGTTTGAATTTTATGCCTAGAAAATTTTTTACACTTTTGCCATGCTTAGGCCTGGAAATCAAAAGATTAGTTTAATATAAAATTCTAGGATACTAAGAAAAACTAAACCCTAAAAGCTTTAGAACTTTTTCCTCATTCTTGATGAGTGCTAAATAAATTGGGAGTATCTTTGGAATTCGTGCTCAATTGTTGAAATCTTATACACTTTATCTCGATTTGTTTATTTTGTATGTTTTATCATTGCCCTAGAACCCATTGTGTTTAAACTCAAGACAAATAGGCATCATTACTATCTTGAAAGGAAATGATCAAAGGCCATCATTGGCTCATTTGTGCCTAAAATTCCCCACCTTGTATTGATTTTCTTTTTTACACCCCCTTTGAGCCTTGTTGAAAATTTTTGCCCTAAATATTTCTTGTTAAGCTATATTAATCATATCCACATCAGTTTAAAAAATGTAAAACCTTACCCTTCAATCTCTGAGAAATTGAAAAAGAAGGATGAGAGTAGGAGAGGCATGATAGTAATGCTTGCAAGGAGCATATGACAGAAATATACTCAAAAAATGGGAGAGAAAAAATGAGAAAAAAAAAGAAAAATATATGTGTGCAAGAGGAAGAAAAATTAGAAATGAATGAAAAATATGAAGTGATATCCAAAAGAAAAAAAGAAGGAATAAAAAGAAAAGAATTTGGAAAAGGGAAAAAGAAAAAGTTCTGAAAAATTTGAAAAAGAAAATATGAAAAATGAGAAAATCAAATGTGTTCCGTTTTTCGATTTCTCAGAGAAATTTGAATCCAATTTCCCCTTTCTTTCATAACCTTCACTCGAGCCACATTACAACCTTAGAAAAGACCTTCATGATTCGATTTCAATTGGTAAATGCCTTGTGGAGAGTGATGATACAATGACTATGGTACTTAGTATAACATGCTTAGGATGCAAACATCATTCCTTATGAGATTACTTTTTAAATTCTTTGATGCACTATCTTTCTTATATCATGTGAGATTTTTTTAATTCGTGTTGTAACTTCATCTCACATGTGAGTGAAAATATAAATCATTTATCGGAGCGATTATGTTTTGAGTGTATACCTAAGGTGAGGATTGAGTCGAGACTTGAGATCCGATGATTCCCAGTTTAGATTAATCCGACAATAGAATGATTTAAGCATTGGCACATGCACACACGACACTCTTGGAATAAATGAAAGACTGTTCTAATAATCGGAGCATTGGGTTAATTGGAATAAGCAACAGTGGAATTATTATAGCATCGGTATTTGAGAATGAACATTTGCATGTTGAAATGATTACTGGTTTCTTATTTTAAAGGTATATATATATTATATAAACCGATTTATGAAAACTCTTTTATTGATGGTTCTGAAAGTTTGTGGCTAACTTCACTGTAAGCCCTCAGGAGACAACTCCTCCACTAGGGATCACCTATGAGTTTAAAGGCATATGGCATATGCTAAATACAATCATTCTCCCCACGAAAGTGGCATTTAATTTATTTTTTAAGGATGTTAGTTTAATTTGCTTTGAAATATTTATCACTCTTTACTCGAGGACTAGCAAAGTGTAGGTTTGGAGGTGTGATCTGTGCTAAACTATAACCATATTTCGCACCCTAATACCAACATTTGGCTATCCAATGAAGGTTATCTAACGATTGTTGTGTAGTTTGAGTTATTTTAGGTATTTTCGTCTGTTGGATCTTGTCGAAGCATAAAAGAGCATACTTAAGGAAAACATGAGAGCATTGAACCATAGAGCCAACAGAAGCACCAAAATTCATGGAAGAACTGATTGATCCAACCATTGCTAAGAGAATTAATAATGTCATAGGTCTTACCCAATCGATTGAATTCTGAAAATCAATCGATTGAGGTTATGACAACTGTTCTGCCGCCCAAAATCTAAATTTAAAATCAATCGATTGAATTTCATAAATCAATCGATTGAGTTGGATGACAACTATTAAATACCAAAAAATACTATTTTTCACCTCTTAACTTAGCCTTTACTACTCTTTAGAGCCATTTAATAATCCTCGTTTGAGTGTGTTTGTAGTTAAGAATAAAATTGCAGCTTAGTACAACAGTCCACTCATTTGGAGGCCAAAGAAGAGAGTTTTAAAGCCAAGCCATGAAGCAGATGCAAGAACAGAGGATACACCATGGTGGTATACGCCTTGGTGATCATTTTAGTAGCCCAAGTATGCACTAGAAGTCAAACAGATGAAAGAAGAGTGGAACCATGCATAGGAGACTGTTGTAGCAGTCTGTGCACAGTAGCAACTATGTAGAGAAGAGTTTTCATGCAGCTGAAAGCAAGCTCGCAAAGCCCTCGCGCAGTTCAATTCACCCAGAAGTAAGCCTCATGAGCATCTCGCATAGTCGGAGCATGCAGCACAGCATCCTCTCGCACACCTCTCGCGTAGTGCGCTAAGGGCTCGAACACAACTCATGCAACTCAAGAGGATAGAGACACCGAGAAGATTTTCTTATGAAGATCACGCGAAGACCTCATGTGCCTCCAAGACAGAGCCAACCACACGAGATGTGCAGGCCATCCTAGCGATCAACCTCGTGCAGCTTAATGCCCATCCTAGCGACAACCTAGCAAGATGCAATGTAGCCCAATGAGAGCCTCGCAACTTGAGCCATCTGGAGAACCATCTGCCCGAGCTATGCTACTCAATGTGAAAGGGACCTCGCGAAGCTCATTCCACTGCAAGATCAACCACTCGACAGCTTCGCGGGAAGTCAAAATGCAGCACTCATCTATGCGAAGCTCGAGATCCTCACTTCTCAGTCCATACACAGGGACACTTTGGAGATTTCTCAACTTCTAGGGCACACATCCCAAGGTTCTCATTTATTTCACACATCTCGAGGCATCCAAGGGTCACCATGGAGCCATGTCTTCAAGCAAAAATTAAGGTTTTCTCTTATGTTCCTATTGGCCAAGGCAATGAGAAACTTAGTATTTAAGTTGTAATGTTTTAGCAGAAACTTATCTTTTCTCAACCTAATTCGGCTGAGAGCTTTGGTCAGATTAAGGTTAGGATTATGTCATCTTCTTCATTTTATTTCCCTCCTTGATTGAATCCTTATTCATCTGTGTTTTTGACATAAATTAATTTGGATTTGATGCTCCCATTGTTGTTCGAGCTTGTAGCCTTGCAACAATGGTGACAACAGCAGTTTACTTGTTCTATCTCATCCATCTGTGATTTGGATAACCCCTGGAATAGCCTGTGACCATTTAAGAGGATAGACTATAGCCCTAAGGCTGGTTCAACCCATAGATCTGAGATAGATTCTTCCTCTCTACACTTGAGCTTGTAGCCTTGTGAGAGATTGTTGCAGAGACAAGCCACCCTCTGTTTTACATTTCTATCAACAAGCTCTTAGATCTAATCTTATGTAGAGATTGCAGACTTGTGAGCTGAGTCATTGCAGGCCTTTTATAGTAATGATCAGCTGATTCTAGATCCCCAAATAGCTTATGAATGATTGTGGTTTCCACTGGTTTTTCAAGAGCTATTTGCTCCTATGCATGCATGTGCTTGTAGCCTTGCAAACATAGTTTCTGCAATGGCGTTCATATTTTGATTTGGCCCATTTGACTGGAGGAAGTCCCTTGGATAGTCTGTGACCATTTAAGTAGATAGGCTATAGACTTAAGATCAATCCATTCTCTTGGTTCAGGTTAGTTTTATGATTTAATATTTGTGATTTGATCCTCTCCCTTGGATAGTCTGTGACCATTTGAGTTGACAGATTATAGCCTTAAGAGACCAGTTTAAATCACAGGGGTTGGGTTGGATTCCCCTACCTTGCAGATGTGCTTATAGCCATCTGAAGGATTACTACAAAGACAACCCTAGATTTGACTTGCATGACTGATGTGACCTTAGCTGCATACTTCTCACCATTTTATTTTTGTTATTTTACCACATCACCATCACCCTTCTTTTAACCCTTTCTATAATATAGGACTGTATTTTATTTCTTTTTTTAGTTTTGGTTTTACTTGGGACACCCCCATACACTCTTTTTTTTTTAAGGATTGCCAGATCTGTAGTCAGATCTGGGGGCCTACTAACATAACCCTCTCTGGGTTCTTGATCAATTTTCTCTGTGGGACAAACTTACTTATCCAAACTTGCTTCAACAGGCTTTGTATCTTGTAAGCTATACTTTGTGTTGAAATCTATTCCATTTCATTTTATTTTCTGCTGAATTTTAACCATCCATTTTGCAATAAATTCTGCCAGCATAAAGTAATAATGAATTTTTTGGTGCTGCTGTCGGGGATATTTGATCTAATTAGTAAACCTGAGTGTATATTTATTTATTAGATTCATTTGTAGCAGTACCTGTTTTCTGAATAAAAAGTACTATTGATTTCTGATGGGTTTTTGCAGATCTGGACAGCAGCAAAGGGGAAGAGCTTAGAACTGTAGCTGAAAGTTAGCTACCTTTAGTTTGCATTTCTTTCCCCTTAAATCTCAGTTCCATTTTTATTATATTGATTTTCAGTAGCTCAGTAGTATTTGTTAGTATTTTCTCTTTGTTTACAAATTCTTTAAGTGTGATGCCTATGTATTCTTTACTTGCAGCTGTGAGTGAGCATGCTTAGTAGGAGGTCCCTTAACCCTGATTTAGAACCTCCAAATCCTGAGATTGAGAGGACCCTTAGACCTAGAAACACCACACAAGCCCTTGCTGTAGATACTGAGCCAGCAGTAGAGATGGGTGAGCAACAGAGAACATTAAAGAAATTCAATGCACCAGGGGTATATACCTCCCCTTTCTGCATTGCTTTCCCTACTGTTCAAGGGAACTATGAAATTAAATCATCCATCATTCAAATGCTACCATCATTTCATGGGCTTACTAAAGAAGATACATATAAGAACATCGATGAGTTCTTGGCTTTTTGCACCACATTCAACATTGCTGACTTGGGAGAGGAAGTCACCAAACTGAGGCTCTTTCCTTTTTCATTAAAGGAAAGAGCCAGAACTTGGCTATCCATGCTCCCAACAAAATAGCATACAGACATGTAATGATCTCTAATGCCAATTTTTGGCAAAATTTTTCTCAATGTCTAAAACTAGCCAGTTGAGGAAGAGCATAATTTCCTTTGCTCAATTCCCAATTGAGGACTTTCATGAAGCTTGGGAAAGGTTTAAGGAGCTTTTGAAGCAATGTCCCCACCACCAAATTCCTGAGTGGCACCTTTTCTAGAGCTTCTACCAAGGAATTGATCCCAATTGTAGATATATGGTGGATGCCTCATGTGGGGGTACTTACCTCCACAAGATTGCTGATGAGGCTTGGGAGCTTTTTGATGTTATAAGTGAAAATTCTATATAGCAAGAGTCTCTGTCACGAAATGACATTGAGATTCCTACTAAAGTGGGAAAGAGGTCAACTCTAAAGGAAGGATGTATGAAATAAGTGTGCCTAGTGATTTGGAGAGGAAGGTGGATAACCTGAGCCTCAAATTTGATAAATTGATGAATGGGTTGTAGCTTAGACTGGCTGCATATGTGGAAGAGGAATGTCTGATATGCTAATCTCCCACACATTCACTTGAGGAATGTCCATCAGCCAGCTAATATCCTGAGCTGCTCATAGAACATGGCAATGCTGCCCAATCATATGGGCAATAACCTGCTGGGTATCAATGGAGAAATCACCCCAATTTGAGGTGGAGACAAGGCACCTATCAGCAACCTCAGCAATAGCAGTTGGCATCACCTTACAGGCCACTACCACAGTTTCAGCAGGGCTATGCACCAAGGTCAGCCTTCTAGCAATTAGCCCCACAGCCTAATCAATTAGCATTGCCTCCACATCAGCCTAGAGCCCCTTCATTTGAAGAATATGTTTTGTCATCACTGCAAAACTTGGGATCACTATCACAGTTTGTGAACTCTCACAGTCAAAGCATGAGAAATATAGAGGACCAGCTGGGCCAAATTTCAAATGCATTGGCCAGAAAAGAGGAGGGCAGGCTGCCTAGTCAACCCCTAGTCAACCCTAAGGGTCAATTCATGATTGGTGAGGGCTCCTCAACTCATGAGGAGGCCAAGGCAGTTACTACTCTAAGGAGTGGTAGGGTGGTTGACAATCAGATTGAAAAGGGAGGCAAAGGAAAAAAATGAGAGTGAAAATGGAAAGACTGTGAGTGAAGAAAAAGAAATGAACTCATCCCTTACTGTGGAGCAGTAGGAACAAAATAAGGGGGCTGATTTGAGCCCTAACAAGAAGCAATTAATAAAGAAAAAAGAAAAAGAATAAAAATTTGATCATGAGGTAGCTAGGCATGCAGCTGAGGTACCAGCAGTACCACAGCTGCCATTCCCCCATGCCCTTAAAGGCCCTTCTCCTTTTGATAAGGGGAATCCCCAGATGGAGGAAATGCTGAAGACCTTTAAGCATGTCAAGATTAATTTACTCCTGTTTGATGCCATCAAATATGCCTATGCTAAGTTCTTAAAGAACCTTTGTACACAAAAGAGGAAAGGAAGAGTTCAGCTGTCCAAGAAGGTCTTTGCTGCAGAACAAGTGGAATTTGTGCTGTCAATAGGCACACCTGTAAAACTGCAAGACCCAGGGGCACCTACCATCCCTTGTGTAATTGGAGACCACACTATAGGCAGAGATCTCTTGGACTTCGGGGCCAGTGTCAACCTACTGCCATATTCAGTATATGAGGAGCTAGGTTTGGGGGAACTGAAACCAACTCCAATTGTGCTCTAGTTGGCTGACAGGTCTGAGAGAAGGGCTATGGGTGCGGTTGAGGATGTTTTGGTTGGGGTGAACAAGTTCTACTACCTTGCTGATTTCTTGATTTTGGACATTGTTGGAATTCTGCCTTGTGTTCAAAAAGGAGTTTAAAATCAGACAATTAAAGAGTCTATGGATAGCACACACCAAGGCAGGTTCACACACAGTCTTGCAAGTATTCAGGGCTTGCTGTAGCAAGTTTTAAAAAAAAGTAAGGGAATGTCCACAGGGAAATGTGAGCTAAAATCAAGTAAATCTCCAGATCTGTGGTAGATCTGGCACCCTTCCTAATATTAAAACAGTAAAAGGAAGAGGAGAGGTTTAAGGGATTGTCACTTCTAAATTAAACTAAAAAAAAGTAAGATTGCAGAGATGGATGGTAGGATCAGATCCAGAGTACAGATCTTGCAAAGAAGAGAAATTAAACACAGAAAATGGGGAGAAGCAGCTTGGAGTTTGGTCTTGCTATAATTAGGTTGAGCTGCTAGGGTTACAGAGAGTTTAGAGTACACCAATCCCTCATCTGGCCATAGGCACAGCTACAGGGTAGAAGAATCTACTCTACACCAAAGGCTTGAACTGATCTTAAGGGTATGATCTGTCCACTTTAATGGTCACAGATCATCCTATAGATTTCAAGGTAGAAGAATCTAATTTAGACTAGAGGTTTGAATTGATCTTAAGGCTATGATCTGTCCACTTCAATGGTCACAGATCATCCTAGGGATTTCGTCCAAACCAAAGGGTTCAATTAGAACATTACAATCACTGCAAATGCTGCAATTACTAGGCCACAAACATAGGCAATTGCAGGAGCATCAGATCCAGGGAGATCAAATGGCATCCAAGAGGTCTACCAGTTAAGTGGGTGAGCTATTCTCATCTACACAAAGCCGATCGAGCACCAAATGAAACCAAAGGAACTATAGATCTAATTACAATAATTAAACCAACATTATATTAAATTAAACTAACCATACAATGAAATGTCCTCAGATTTACAGTCTATTCATCATCTAACCCTCAACAGCACTCTCAGCTCTCCCTAATTACAGATTCGACCTTTCTCTTTGTTGCTCTCAAGAAGTTAGCCAACCATAGTTGGACTAAAGGAAAGAATTAAAGAGTTTCGCTGCAAGCCCTGGTTTCCAGAATCGATCCCCCCTTTTTCTGATGACTTCCTTCCTTCCTATAGCTTTCTCCTTTAGCCTTAGATATGTTTTTCCTGCCAATTGCAACTTCTAGAATGATTCTCTTATTCCCTCTTTTATTCCCTTTCTAAGAGTTTCTTTCAGTTCATTAGAGTTGAGGGAGAGCACGTGGGTTGGTTAGGATTTCCCAGGGCACTTCTAGAAGTCTCGCGTCGGTCACCAAGGTGCCTCGATTTATGTGTAGCAGGTCACCAACTTGCAGTGTGTGCACAACAGATTTTCTGGGAAGTGTTTAGATTGATTTTTATAGGTTGGTGAAGCTTTCGATAGGTTGAAATCAAGAACTTTGGTCCTTCGCTAGGATTCAGGATCCTATCGAAAGGTTCCGATAGGTTGAATCCTACAGTTAGAGCTTCAGCATCTGCAGCCTTCATTTGATGTTTTCGATAGATTCTGCGATCCTTTCTACAGGTTGAGCTCTTGCATTGCTCAATAGGTTCTCTTCTAGGTCCTATCGACAAGTTCTAGAAGCTTTTGATAAGTACACCCACTGATCTGTAGCAACCATTCGATAGGTGGCATTTTCGCGATAGGTTTCAGGATCCTGTCGACAGGATCACTTTAAGTTTTAGGGGACCTTTCGATAGGATGCTTCCTGCTTGCTTTCAACTGTCCGATAGGTTCCAGATCCTATCAAAATACTCTGATCTCCATGACTTCTTTTTCAGCCTTCAGATCTTATCGATAGGTTGAAGTAACCTATCGACAGGTTGTTCTCAGCCTATTTTTTTCCTTTTTCAACACTGTTTTACTGTTGCTGCATGCCCCAAGTGGTCATTGATGTGGACCCCTTTTGTGTGCCATAGCTGGGTCAGAGCTGTGGTGAGAGATGGACCTTCTTGTAGAGCACTTTAAGGTGGATTTCTGTACTATGACTGCTTATTACTGCTATCTACAAAACATGCTCAACAAGCACTTATTAGTCAATTCATAGGTCTGTCAAAGCTCATGTTAAGGGATGAAAAGTGGTACTTTTCACTGATTAACACACCCCCAAACCTAAGCTTTGCTAGTCCCTGAGTAAAGGAAAGATAAAGAAAACTAAAATGCCACTTTTGTAGGGAGCACAGATGCATTTAGCATATGCATCAAGCCTTTTAAACCCCTAGGTGATCCCTAGTGGAGGAGTGAAGTCTCCTAAGGATTTTCAGTGAAGGTACCCACAAACTTCTCCAATAAAATAAGTTAATACTCATGCAGCATGCTAAAACAGAGCTTAAGTAAAATGAATTCCACACCATTTCCATTTAATTTTAGAGCATTTTTAGCATAAAAATCACCAGTTCAAAACATGAAATTCTGCTGTAATTCCTTCATCATCAATTAGTTCATGTCAAGGCATTGTGTCTGAAAATTAATGCATAACTCACCTTTAATTTCAGAATTCTACTCTGATAATACCCCAAATCTTACTAGGGCTATTCACTCATAACAAAAATGGAAGGGTGCATCATTTCACACAGCTCAAGAGTAGCTACAGCCCTCAAATAGGACTACAAGCATGAGCATAGGCATTGCTCTAATTTCTGAAATTTTCTAACTCTTTTCACCATAGATCAGACAAATTCTCATCTCCACATGACAGCTCAATCTATTTCAGATCAGTAAGGTCTTTTTATTGGATTGTAATGTGGCTTATGGGTGAGGTTTATCAAGAATGAAAGGGTGGAATGTGATTCAACATTGAGAAATCAGTAAAGGTAAGGAGGTGATTTGCAACTCAACCTTCTTCCTTTAAGCACATTTTCATCTACTTCTTGAATTTCTAGATTTGAAATGGCCAGTTTCTAATCTTCTTTTCAGTCTTTCAATGAAATGACTTCTCTTTCACATTCTTTTTGTTTGATCTTACTTTTTTTTTTTCATATTTTTCTCTATTTTTCTTTTTATGGGCTGGAATGCCACCATACCACCAAATGTGCTTCCAAATTTTAAACCTTGCTCCTCTAACCTCACTTCTCCTTCTATCTCTTGATTCCTCAGATTGAGGGTGAGCTAAAATAGGTCAAAAGGTTTAGGGTTCAAATTTTCTGGTTTTCATCAAAGAAAACTGAGACTTTTAAGGCTCAAGTGGTGTGTATCATGGGCAGTTCAAAGGTGGGATATTTTAAACTCAAACTGTCCAAGGGATGGCCTTACTTCATGTCCTCACTATCATGCATGCTGCCAAGCTGTTTCAACTCAGATTTGCCTAACTTCTAGTGATCGAAACTTGATCCAATTAGTCCTTAGAGCAGAAAAATTGCCAAGACACTCTTCAAAGAAAATTTTTCAGGCATAAATTTCACTGGGTATGGCCTTCCATCAAATTTTCTGGGGTGTATCCTTACAATTTTCTCTCATTTCAGGTTCACTAAACATTAATTTTTCTGAAAATGCTTGACATTTTCTTCATGAAGAATGTTAGACTACAACTTATTTCAATTTTAAAATGTTCTTAATTTCCTCTTTTTCCAAAAATCAGGTGGGAAATCACTTTATTTCAAAAAAAAATTCCAACATAGCATAGCTGCACTAGCATTAACTCATTTCATTCATTGGCACACCTGCCACACCCCCAAACCTAAATTAAACAGTGTCCTCATTGTTAGGAGCATGGTAGTACGGAACAGTGCATGTGAAGAACAGAAAAAGAATAAGCGCAAAGAAAGGAATAACACAAAAAGAAATTACTATTAAGCAGCAAAAAATATGTACAAGGGGCAAAATAGAAACCAATTTATTTACAAGCATCATCAAGCCAATCATATAAATCTTGCAAAATTTTAAAGTCGTCCTTTTATAAAGGAGTTTTTCTTTTTGGTTGGGACTTCTTGGTAGATTGCTGATGCCTCCTCAGTCTGGGCAATAGGTTTCTTGTCTTTCTTTGGAGAAGCAGCAAGAGGAATGGACCAACCGTCTGAATCAGAATCAGATGAGAAGAGGGCAGTAGGATTGAGGCCAAGGGTAGTGGCAACTTTTCTTTTTTCTTCTTTGGAGAGTAAGGTGGAGGAGGTATCAGTAGGTGGAGGGGGCTCGGTAGGGGCTACCTCTTCAGATTGGGTAGCAGGCTTCTTCCCTTTCGCGGTAGAGGCACTAGATGAAATAGGTCTCTTAGAAGTGACTTTTCGTGGAGTGGAAGACCTCTTGGGTTTTGGTGGGGAAGGTTGAGTGGAAGGGGGGTCTGGACCGGAGGGGGGGGGGAACATTTACAGGTTGGGGAGGAGTGGGATTGGAGGAGGGAGGGTCAGTAGGAGGAGCTATAGCTAGAGGGGTAGGTTGGAAGGGCTGAGAGGTCAAGGAAGCAATCTTTTTCTCCAATATTTCAATTTGTTTTGTGGCATAGAGCAAGTTGGTATCAGAGAGTTCCTTGGTGGCCTTGAGTATCTCCTGAGCATTGGCTAATTTTTTCTTGAGAAGCTCAGAATTCTTCTTCTCATATTTTGCAATGAGACTCTCAGTAGCAGCCAACTATTTTGCTTACTCATAACGAGTTAGGATTTCTTTCCACCCCTGAGAGATATCTCGGAGCTTGATTCTATGCTCCAATTCCATGTTGGCAATCCTTCCCTCATAAGGGGCTTCAAGGGAAGCTCAGAGTGTAGCCATGCCTCTCAGAACATCCCTTTGGATATAAGGGTTGTCCCTCATGGCATACAATAGGGTGAGGTAAGGGGGGATGTATATGTTTTGTCTGAGGACAATGGGCAAGGAAAGGGGTGGAGTGGATGAAGAGGAGGGGGTAGAAAAAACAAGATCCTCACATGGATCAGTTTGGGTGGAGGCATCTTTGAAAACAGGTGGAGAGCAAGTGGGGGAGTGGGTGATGGATGACTCAGCAGCTGCAGTAGGTACTACTACTGGTGAGGGAGGAGTAAAGGATGGTGATGAAGGAGGGATGGGAAAAGGTGGAGCTGCTACCTCCATAGACTGGGTAGCAGCTGTGCAAGGTGAAGCAATGGGGGAAGGTGGAGAAGATAAATGGAGATGTGGAGGAACAGGGACGAGAGGAGAAGTGTGAGAAGGTTGGGGAGCTAGGGAGGATGGAGTAAGGGTGGACTGAATGGATTGAAGGCAGGAGCTCATGAGGGCTTGGTTGTTGGTGTTGGTGGTCAATTAAGTCTGAATGGACTGTAAGAGGGAGAGAATTTGGGTGAAGGTGTTAGGCATGGTGGGGGCAGAGGGGAGAGGTGTTTGGATGGGATGGAAATGAGAGGAGGGTACATGGTTAAAATGAGGAGTGGGATGTGGGGAGTCAGGAAGTGGGGTGTATTCATGAGCAACATCCTCCACAATGGATGTCATGAGAGCAGTGAACCCAGTAGTGGTGAACTGGTCCACACCCTGTGTAGGCATAAGGGTTTGAGGGGGGAAGTCAGAAATGGGTTGGTCAATGGGTGGAGAAGACAAGGTAGGGTTAGGCTCTGATAATGTAGGAGGTTCAAGGACTTCAGGTTGGAAGACCTGAGTGGTGGGTGAAGGTAAAACTAGTTCAGAGGTTGGAGGAAAGGGGTTTATTGGAAGAGGGACTGATACAAAGGGAAAAAGAAACGTGAGTGGAGGTGTGGGTAATGGGACAGGTACGATAGGTGAAGGGATGGATGAGGGTATCTCAGTAGGAAGATCTGCTACCATGGTAGTGGGCACCTTCTCAGCCTCCTCCATCTCAACTGACTTACTCTTCTTGAACAAGGTTAGGATAGTGGACCATTCCCTTTTCCCATATACTTTTGTGGTCAACTTCTCCATTGGCTCATTCCTTTTGACTACATATTTCCCAGCCTTGAGCAAGCATGTAATGAGCCTGCTGAAAGGCAGCCCACCTCCTTTAGCAAATGCTTGTCTTTTAAGCACTTTGTCATTAATATCCCCCATTGTCTCAAAAATCAATTGAGGTGCATTCAAAAATTGGCCTTTTGAACAGTAGTATAAGGCATCTACAATTGGGGGCCTTCTCTCCTGCAGGTGCCCAGTGACATAAACATTTTTCCTCAAAATAACATCAATGAATTTGAGACTGGGTTGAAGGTCTCTTCTCATCAAAGATTCACCAGATCCCACAATTCCATTGGTGAGCTCCTTAGCCATTTCTTTGAATGTAACCCATTTGGGTGCTCCCTCGGACCTAGTGGAGTCAAACTGGTGTGGAACTCCCAAAGCTGTCCCAATATCCTTGCTATCCACTGTGATTTGACAATCATCAATCAAAATTTCCAACATAGCCTCTTTCCCAGGCACCACCTTCTTTTTCAAATTTTGGTACCACAGCTTAAGTAGCTTGGGGAACATAGTCTCCTTCAATGGTGTGAGTAGGGGTAACAATCCCTCCTTTTTCAGATACAATAGTGTCCCCTGACACTCCTCAATGTTGGCAAAGAATGCCTGATCAAATTCAGTCTCAGGGACCAGGCTCAAACCATCCACAAACTCATTAGGAGTGGTTAATTCAGCAGGAAGCTCCACCACAGACTGTATGGCAGCGGTGGGCAAGGGCGCTTCCCCAGTTGGGGCAAATCTCTTCAGGGTATATCTGCAGCAGGTTCTTGAATTGCTACAGACTTGGCTTTTTTAGCTTTAGGATCCTTCTTTGGCGTCCCATCAGGGAGCTTCCTTTTGGTAGGTGGTTTGGTGGCAGTCTTGGATTTCTTGGAGGACTTGGGGGTGGAAGCAGCTGGATGCCAAAATAGGTCAGCTAAGGTTTCTTCAGAATCAGCCATTTTGCTCTCAGAAATAAATCTCTTAAAATTCGCTCACCAATTTGAATTGAAATGCTGAGGTACACAACTAGGAAAACAATAAAAGGGAGGCAGAAAGACAGCTTACCCAGAATTCCTAGGGCTTTGCAGAAACCGTACTGCACACTTCTAATTTCACAAAAATTTGGTGCAAAATGCTCCTTAGTGCATGCTGAATGATCTTGGAGACTGACAAACCTAATGGTCAAGAGTCCTAAGAGTATGTGGTAGAAAGAGAGCAGCGACAAATGAGGAAGAGAGAGCTAGGGTTTTGCAGAAAGTGTGAAATGGGCGAAAATGACCTACCGATAGGTATATAAAGAGGAAAAATCGATTTTGATAGGATGAATTGAATGATTTCGATAGGTCAAGGCGTCCTGTCGAACGCTATAGAAGTACAACGTGCAAATGGAATACTTCGATAGGTCAATCCTTCTTATCGATAGGTTCATGTAGTGTATGATTTATCCTTTCGATAGGTTCCCGATAAGTACCCAGAACCTATCGAAAGCTTCTTTCTGATCTTTTGAACTTATCGAAAAGTTATTTTCACCTATCGACCAATCTTAGTGCCTATCGAAATCCTCCAGGGACCTATCGAAATCGTCAAATGACCTATCGAAAGGTCTCATATGCCCATAAAAATAACATCTTCGTGCAGTGCTCAGCCTCAACACTCAGCAAACTCTTTTGTTGTGCTTCCATTCAAAAAATTTTCATTAATTACACACTCCCAAAGTCCCTGAATTGCGGGCAAGACCAATGTGATGACCCAATGCTGGAATGGCTATTTTATTATGATCAAAGCCTTAAAACATAAAGTAATCATTTAAAACAGAACGAAAATATGGTACATATGATACACACTAAAATCAGGTAGAAATTGGAGGGTCCTGAAGATCAATGGCCTCCTCAAGTACATGGATTTTTTCAACATAACTTTTTAACCTTTGGCCATTGACTTTCATGACCCTACCATCTTTAAGGTCCCTGATTTCTACAGTTCCAGATGGGGAAACATATAAGACTATGTAAGGCCCATCCCATCTGGACTGCAATTTGCCTGAAAAGAGTTTTAATCTTGACTTGAACAACCATACCTTGGCACTTGTTTTGAATTCTCTCCACAGCAGGTGCTTGTCAAGAAAGGCCTTGGTTTTGTCTTTGTAGATCCTTGCATTTGAATAGGCATCCATCCTGAACTCTTCAAGCTCAGATATTGGCAATCTCCTATTCACACCAACAGTGGTTAAGTTAGCATTTAATGTTTTAATGAAGAAACAGTCCTCACTCTCTAAGTGGGGCTGATGAACTGCATGGTACACATTCAGCTTGACTTTCATATTGCCAAAAGTTACTTCCATGATCCCTGATCTATATTGTATACAAGCATTTGTAGTGACCAAAAAGGGCCTGCCTAAGATCATTGGGATAGAAGTAGCACTCCTACTTGGCTCCATATCTAGCACTAGAAAATTAACAGGATAAAAGAATTTATCAACCCCAACCAAGACATCTTCAATGATCCCCACTGGCTTCCTTTCAGATCTATCAGCTAGTTGCAAGACCACATGTGTGGGCTTTAACTCTCCTAAGCCCAGCTTCTGATATACTGAATATGGAAGTAAATTTATACTAGCTCCCAGATCTAACAAGGCCTTTTCAATGGTATGATCCCCAATGATGCAGGGGATAGTGGAGACTCCAGGGTCTTGGAGTTTGGTTGGGGTGGCAATAGTCAATATCTGTTTCACTTTTTCTGCTGAAAAGACTTTCTTGGATAAATGTATCCTTGATTATCTTTTGTGGGTGCACAGGTCTTTTAAAAACTTGGCACAGGTTGAAACCTGCTTGATTGCATCAAGGAGAGGTAGGTTAATCTTTACTTGCTTAAAGGTTTCCATCATTTCCTCTATTTTGGCATGTCCTTTATCAAAAGGGGAAGGTGCTTGCATTGCCCTAGGAAATGGAAAATGTGGGACTGCTCCCTCATTTGCAGCCTTTGCCAACTCATCATCTGTTTTTTTTTGTTTTATTTTTTTCTTGAGGATCATCACTATTCTTTTTATTCATTATGGGTTGCTCCTGTTGCACTTTCTCTTTAACCACCTCTTTCTCTTTTTCTGCATTTCTCAAAGGCCCACAACCTACTTGATTATCTACCAACCTTCCACTTCTCAATGTGGTGACAGATTTGGCTTCCTCATGGGAAGAGGAAACTTCACCTACCACATATTGTCTCCTTGGATTATCTATGGGTTGGCTAGGCAGCCTCCCTTCCTCTCTCTTGGCTAAAGCATTAGATAGCTGACCAAGATGGTCTTCTATTTTTTTAATGCTTTGGCTATGAGAGTACACAGTTTGAGACAAGGGTCCTAAGTTCTGTAATGAAGCCAGAACTTGTTCCTCAAAAGAAAGGGATCTAGCAGCTGGAGGGGGTGCAGATTACTACACAGGCTGAGCCATAGGCAGTTGGTATTGAGGCCTTGGGAAGTAATTCTGATGGTATGGCTGAGCATTTTTGTAAGGCATAGGCTATTATGGCTGCTGGTGGTGGTTTTGAAAACCATCTTATCTCTATCTCAAGTTTGGTGGTTTCTCCATTGGTAACCAGTAGTAGGTTGTTACCAAAAAGACTGGGTGGCGGCCACATGCTCCATCACAAAGTCTGAAAATTGGACAACTAAGGGGCATTCCTCAAGGGAGTGAGTGGGGGACTGGCATATAGCACATGCCTCCTCTACTTTAGCAGCCACGGGTGACTGCATTGCTCCCATGAGCTTATCAAAATTTTTGGTCAAACTGTCCACTTTCCTTTCCAAATCATTGTGTCCACTTACCTCATACAATTTTCCTCTTGTGGTATTTTCTTTCACCGGTCTAGGAGTGTCCAAATCCCTGGACAATGTCTCTCTCTACATGGAGTTCTCACTGATAATATCAAACAACTCCCAAGCCTCCTCAGCAGTTTTGTGGAGGTAAGTACCACCACAAGAGGCATCGACCATATCCCTACTTTTAAAGTCAATCCCTTGATAGAAACTTTGGACAAGTTTCCCTTCAGGGATTTGATGATGGGGACATTTCTTCAGGATTTCTTTGAATCTTTCCCAAGCTTGGTGAAAATCCTCAGTTGGATCTTGAGCAAACGAGATAATGCCCTTCCTCAACTGGCTTGTCTTGGACATGGGAAAAAAATTGGCTAAAAACTGACATTGAAGATCACTCCAGGACTGAATATTGTTGGTTGGGAGCATTGGCAACCAAGTCCTGGCCCTATCCTTTAGTGAAAAAGGAAAGAGTTTCATCCTGGTTGCTTCCTCCCCCAAACCTGTGATATTGAAGGTAGTGCACAGTCCTAAAAATTCATCAATGTGTTTATATGGATCTTATTTGTCCAGGCCATAGAATGAGGGTAGCATTTGGATTATGGATGACTTGATCTCATAGTTCCCTTGAGCAGCAGGGAATTGAATGCAGAAGGGAGAATTGTAAACCCCTGGTGCATTAAATTCTTTCAAGGTTCTAGGTTGCTGTTGCTCACCCATTTTAGCAAATCTAAGTGCAGCAGATGTGGGTGAAATTTGTTTAGTCCTAAGGATTCTTTTAACCTCTGGATTTAATGGAACGATCTGAGGGTTAAGAGTTCTCCTTCCAAACATACACCACTCACAATCTTAATGCACACACAATGCACAGCCAATTTATCACAACAATCAGGAATCAACACAATACAAATCCACAGATAAGAAAAATAAAAGGAGTAGAGGAATGCAAACTTTAGCACATCCTCTAGCACAATGTTCCTCTGTAAACACAGCTTCCAATCTATTAAAAATAACCAAAACTACTACAAAACAGCAGAAATTTCAACAGCAGTTAGTGGAAAACTAAACAATCTATTGCAAATCTACAATCTATGCTAAAATAAACTTAGATCTACCAATTTCAAGCACACAATTCCCTGGCAGCGACGCCAAAAACTTGTTGGAATTCTTCCTTGTGTTCAAAAAGGAGTTTAAAATTAGACAATTAAAGAGTCTATGGATAGCACACACCAAGGCAGGGTCACACACAGTCCTGCAAGTATTCAGGGCCTATTGTAGCAAGTTTTGAAAAAAGTAAGGGAATGCCTACAGGGAAATGTGAGTTAAAATCAGGTAATTTCCAGATCTGTGGTAGATCTGGCACCCTTCCTAATGTTAAAATAGTAAAAGGAAGAGGAGAGGTTTATGGGGT
Organism: Chloranthus sessilifolius; assembly: GCA_021018995.1. Classification (NCBI taxonomy): domain Eukaryota; kingdom Viridiplantae; phylum Streptophyta; class Magnoliopsida; order Chloranthales; family Chloranthaceae; genus Chloranthus; species Chloranthus sessilifolius. Next base: position 33,391,433 of record CM037596.1, on the reverse strand, counting down.
TGTCACTTTTAAATTAAACTAAAAACAAGTAAGATTGCAGAGATGGATGGTAGGATCAAATCTCAAGTACAGATCTTGCAGAGAGGGGGAATTAAACACAGAAAATGGGGAGAAGCAGCTTGGAGTTTGGTCTTGCTGTAATTAGGTTGAGCTGCTAGGGTTACAGAGAGTTTAGAGTACACCAATCCCTCATCTGGCCATAGGTACAGCTGCAGGGTAGAAGAATCTACTCTTCACCAAAGGCTTGAACTGATCTTAAGGGTATGATCTGTCCACTTTAATGGTCACAGATCATCCGATAGACTTCCTCCAAATCAAAGGATTAAGGTAGAAGAATCCAATTTAGACCAGAGGTTGGAATTGATCTTAAGGCCATGATCTGTCCACTTCAATGGTCACAGATCATCCTAGGGATTTCCTCCAAACCAAAGGGTTTAATTAGAGCATTAAAATCACTGCGAATGCTACAATTACCAGGCCACAGACACAGGCAATTGCAGGAGCATCAGATCCAGGGAGATCAAATGGCATCCAAGAGGTCTACCAGTTAAGTGGGTGAGCTATTCTCATCTACACAAAGCCGATTGAGCACCAAATGAAACCAAAGGAACTATAGATCTAATTACAACAATTAAACCAACATTACATTGAATTAAACTGACCATACAATGAAATGTCCTCAGATTTACAGTCTGTGCATCATCTAACCCTCAACAACACTCTCAGCTCTCCCTAATTACAGATTCGACCTCTCTCTTTCCTGCTCTCAAGAAGTTAGCCAACCATAGTTAGACTAAAGGAAAGAATTAAAGAGTTTCGCTGCAAGCCCTGGTTTCCGAAATTGATCCCTCCTTTTTCTGGCAACTTCCTTCTTTCTTATAGCTTTCTCCTTCAGCCTTAGATCTGTTTTTCCCGCCAATTGAAACTTCTAGAATGATTCTCTTCTTCCCTTTTTTATTCCCTTTGTAGGAGATTCTTCCAGTTCGTTAGAGTTGAGGGAGAGCACGTGGGTCGGTTAGGGTTTCCTAGGGCACTTCTAGAAGTCTCGCGTCGGTCACCAAGATGCCTCGGCTTGTGTGCAGCATGTCACCAACTCACAGCGTGTGCACAGTAGTTCTTCTGAGAAGTGTTTAGATCGATTTCGATAGGTTGGTGAAGCTTTCGATAGGTTGAAATTAAGAACTTTGGTCCTTTCGCTAGGATTCAGGATCCTACTGAAAGGTTTCGATAGGTTGAATCCTGCAGTTAGAGCTTCAGCATCTGTAGCCTTCATTTGATGTTTTCGATAGGTTCTGCGATCCTTTCGACAGGTTGAGGTCTTACATAATTGCTTTCGATAGGTTCTCTTCTAGCTCCAATCGACAGGTTCTAGAAGCTTTTGATAAGTTCACCCACTGATCTGTAGCAACCATTCGATAGGTGGCATTTTCGCTATAGGTTCCAGGATCCTGTCGACAGGATCACTTTAAGTTCCAGGGGACCTTTCGATAGGATGCTTCCTGCTTGCTTTCAACTGCCCAATAGGTTTCAGATCCTATCGAAATACTCTGATCTCCACAACTTCTTCCTTTTCAGCCTTCAGATCCTATCAATAGGTTGAAGTAACCTATCGACAGGTTCTTCTCAGCCTATTTTTTTTCCTTTTTCAATGCTGCTTTGCTATTGCTGCATGCCCCAAGTGGTCATTGGTGTGGGTGACTTTTGTGTGCCATAGCTAGGTCAGGGCTGTGGTGAGAGATGGACCTTCTTGTAGAGCACTTTAGGGTGGATTTCTGCACTATGACTGCTTATTACTGCTATCTATAAAACATGCTCAACAAGCACTTATTAGTCAACTCATAGGTCTATCAAAGCTCATGTTAAGGGGTGAAAAGTGGTACTTTTCACTGATTAACAGACATGGAACCTTGCAAAAGTAAAACCCCAATTCCTATCATCTTGGGCAGGCCATGCATAGCCACTGCCAATGCCTGTAATCAATACAGGTCTGGGGTGATGGAGGCAACCTTTGGGAACATGAAGGCCCAATTAAATGTGTATAATCCTGCCAAATAACCTCAGTTGGACATTGAGGACTTCTTTACAGTTGGTGTACTAGAGGACCTTGTAGTAGAAGAGTTATCCAATCTGCTAGATTGGGATAAAGTTTTTGAGAACCTGGAGACTGTTTGGAGTGAGGTTGAGAGGAGGACAAAATTTTCATAACTAAAGACAACATCACATCAGAGTCTTCAGTGGGTCTAGTGCAGCATTCCAGCTGGAAACCCACACTGCTGCCCTGCCTCAAACCTCCAAAGCACCTTTGTTGCCATCCATTGAGAGCCCACCTGATATGGAGCTTAAATAGCTGCCAGACACATTAAAGTAGGCTTTTTTGGGGCAAGACAAAAAGCATATAGTGATCATCTCTTCCTCTCTTACTAGTGAGTAGGAAGAGGAATTATTGAATGTCCTTAGAAAGCACAAAAGAGAAATAGGCTGGACAATAGATGATTTAGGGGGGATTGATCCCTCAGTTTGCATGTACAAAATACACCTGGAAGAGGGTTCAAAACCCTCTAGGGAGATGCAGAGGAAATTAAATCCTCATATGCAAGAGGTAGTCTTAAAAGAAATAGTGAAACTATTAGATGTAAGGGTAATCTACCCCATTTCTGATTCAGAATGGGTGTCACCTATTCAGGTGGTCCCCAAAAAGTCAGGCATAATAGTTGTCACTTCTGATTCTGGGAAGTTGATGCCAACCAGGGAGACCACTGGTTGGAGAGTTTGCATTGATTATAGGAAGCTCAACACCAAAACTAGGAAAGATCACTTCCCCCTCCCCTTCATTGACCAAATTCTAGACAAATTGGTTGGGAAAGCATACCACTGCTTTCTTGATGGGTACTCAGGTTATAACCAAATACCTGTGTACCCTTAAGACCAAGAGAAAACCACATTCACTTGTCCATTTGATACTTTTGCATATAGAAGAATGCAATTTGGACTGTGCAATGCCCCAGCCACATTTTAGAGATGCATGTATGCTATTTTCTCAGACATGATTGACAAGTTTTTAGAAATCTTTATAGATGATTTATCAAGTTTTGGGGACAATTTTAGTCTCTGCTTGAATCACCTCAGCCTAATGTTGCAAAGATGTGAAGAGACCAACCTGGTCTTAAGCTAGGAAAAGAGCCACTTCATGGTAACATAAGGAATTGTGTTAGGCCATGTGGTTTCCCACAGAGGCATTGAGGTTGATAGAGCCAATGTTGACTTAATCTCCCACTTGCTGTTAAGACTTGAAAAGTGCCACTTTTCACCCCTTAACTTAACCTCTGTTAGACCCTTAGTCATTTAATAAATCTCTGTTAAGACCATTTTGTAGGCAATAAGCAGCAGCTGCAGATAAGGCCTTAACCCTACTAAGAATCCTACTTTTGCCCCAGAAGTTCCTCAGAAGAAAGGAAGTTGGACCCAAACAGAGAACTTGGTTGCAGCATAGGCAAACCACAGCAGCAACAAGTCAAGAAGTGAGCCTCGCGCAGATGTCGCAGGGTTCAATTGATTCAGAAAGAATGCTTCGCGCAGTTGTCGCGAGTTTTTGAAGGCAGCACACCAACTGCTTGCACTGTTCTCGGGCAGATTAATGACAGAAGGGCTCAAAAAGTAGACTTCGCACAGTTCTCGAGAGGCTTAGTTGTAAGCGCTCGCGCAGTCTTGTGCAGCTTAAGAGAGGAGCATTTAATCTTTGCGCGATTTACTGAGGAGAGAGATCTCCAGGCATTCCTACGCATAGCTGTCACGTAGTGGCCACGGGATGCAGATCTTCAGGGGACTGCTTGCGCAATCTAGAGGATAATGCAATTTCTTCTTCACGAGGATCCCCATGAGATTCACCAAGAAATGAACTGCGAGCGCGATTCCCGCACCACTCAAATGGAAAGCGCAATCCCGCGACGACTAGAGCATTCCCGTGATGACCAAAGTATCTGTCTCACGACTGCAAGAGCTTCAAGTCAATTCAATCTCGCGACGATAACTCTATCATGTGACAAGACCTGAAAACTCTTGCTACCTAGCGAGGCACGGGATCTTAACTTTCCCCCACTTCTGCAAAGGCAGTCTGGGAACTTTCAGAACTAAGGACGCACTCCAATGCTCTAATCTCCGTGCACACGCCCTGAGGCATCTAAGGAACAGTAATGGGCCACATTTGTATCGTTAAAATTAGGGTTTTCCTAACCCTAATGCTCCCACAGCCGACTGCAATATAAGCTTAAGCCTAGTTTAGGTTAAAAGGGGGCTATCTTCTTGAATCAGCTGTAGAGTTCCAGTAGGCTAAGGTTAGGGTTTAGGCAGCTTCTTTTTCCTTTTTCTTCTCTCCATAGTCCAGCACTTGCTGGCTATGCCTTTGTATATTTACTTAGAACAGTTTTAATGGTGTTTTATAATAGGATGTTATACATATATGGGATTGGTCTTTGAGGGTTGTTCTGTACAAGGCTGCATCCTTGAGATCCTCCATTGCTAAGTTATATTATAAGCAATGGAGGATTGTTTGTAAGGAGTCACTCAGATCCAAGTGACCTGTGTGTCCAGGCTAGTGCACATATACAGGCCTATGCCCCACCACAGGATCCACTAAATCTGAATCCCCATGAGGGCCTGAGCTGGTAGCCTTGTGAACATGGTGGTGGTAGCAATCTACTTATTTTGTCGCAGACCTTTGTGAGGAGGATAGCCTTTGTGGATAGTCTGTGGTCATTTAAGTGGACAGGTTATAGCCCTAGGCTGAGGCCAATTCACAGATCTAAGACAGATTCTTCTTCTCTGCACTTGTGCTTGTAGCCCTGTGAGAGATTGTGCAGAGACAGACTCCCCTCTATTTGTATAGACCCACCATCAGATGGTAGATCTTATATGGCTATAGAGATTGTAGGCTTGTGACTGTATCATTGTTGTCTCTCTAAACCTGTGAATAGCTAGATCTAAAGCTAGTACTCAAACTCTTGTTGGTCCTGTGTGTCCAGGCTAGTGCACATTGCAGGCCTAGCCCCACACACAGAACTTTAGAGGTTGAGGTTCCTATGGATTCTTGAGCTGGTAGCCTGGATGAAGTAGTGCCTGCAATGATAAACATGTTCTGACCCATCTATGGACTGTGGTTCCCCTATTGGATAGTCTGTGACCATTTGAGTGGACAGGTTATAGCCATAAAGGATTGGATCATGGCACAGGGGTGAGTTGGATCCTTTCTCCTCTTTGGTGATAATGTAGCCATTGGACAGGACTTCTATAGCAGCAGATCTAAGTCTGAGTTATAAAACCCATCAGATCTGCACCTAATAGCTTACTTCTCACCCTTTTTATATTTATTTTCTCACACTCTATCATTCTTCTCAACCATTTCTGTAGTTTAGGCATTAGGTTACCATAGGACTTAAACAATAGTGACCTTAAATCCCCTTCCATTTAGGATTGCCAGATCTTTAGTCAGATCTGGAGGGCTTACTAAAGATGACTCCCTTGGGGCTTTAGATCATTTTTCCCTGTGGGACAAACTCTTACTTATTAAAACTTGCTACAACAGGCCCTGTATCTTGCAGGTCTGTGTATTTTTAGACTTGCTGCTCTGTAGTTTTCAATCCACCTTTGATTTATTTTCACTAACCCATTCTTATCATTGTTTTCAATAAAGTTAGCAGCAAGCATCTAAAATACCCTAAAAAATTTTTTGCGTCGCTGCCGGGGAACTTTGATCTATTAGTAGACCCAAGATTTTTGTATTTTTTTTATTTTTTGGTAGTTGTGCTTGTGAATAACTGATACTGCTGATTTACATTTGGAATTTTTCTTTTCAGATCTGGACAGTAGCAGAGAAGGAAAGTTGAACTGCACTAGGAGTCTAGCTACCTCTGTTTGCATTTCTCCAACTCTCAAAACTCAGTCTATTTTTCCTTTGTAAATTTCATAGTAGTTGATTAGGATAGTTGTAATTTTGTTTAGATAATTCTTTGAGTTAATTGCAATGTGTCTGCAAGTAGTCTTCCCTGCTGTTGGTGTGTGTGTATGTTAGGAAGGAGATCCCTGAGTCACGCATTAGAGCCTCCTAACCCTAAGATAGAAAAGGCCATAAGACCAAGAAGGCCCAGACACACCACAGTTGAGCCCCTTACTGAAACTGAGACAGCAGTCATGGGTGAAGAGCAACCCAGAACATTGAAGGAATTGAATGCTCCTGATGATTATAATTCCCCATTAAGCATTCAATTCTCAGATGTTCAGGGAAACTATGAGATTAAAACCTCAATCATCCAAATGCTTCCCTCTTTCCATGGGCTCAGCAAGGAAGACCCCTACAAACACATTGACCAATTCTTGGCCCTGTGCACAATATTCTCCATTACTGGTTTGGGACTAGAAGCCACTAGATTAAGGCTCTTTCCTTTCTCCCTAAAGGACAGGGCCAGCACCTGGTTAGCTACTCTCCCAAGCAACAGCATCAGTTCTTGGAAAGACCTCCAGACCAAATTTTTGACCAAATTCTTCCCATAGACAAAAACCAGCCAGTTGAGGAAAGCAATACTTGCTTATGCCCAATCCCCAACTAAAGATTTTAATCAAGTATGGGACAGATTCAAGGAGATACTCAAACAATGTCCCCACCACAAGATCCTTGGCTGGCAGCTTGTCCAGAGCTTCTATAATGAGATTGATGAGAAAAGAAGAGACATGGTAGATGCCTCTTGTGGTGGAACTTACATGCACAAAACAGCTGATGAGGCATGGGAGTTGTTCGAGGTCATCAGTGAAAATGCTTTCCAAAAGATGTCCTTGTCAAGAACTGTTAATGAGCCTTCTTCTAAAATGGGACTAGCTGAAACTTCCAAAGGAAAGATGTATGAAGTAACTGGGAATAATGACCTGAAAATGCAGATAGCCAATCTTTCTGATAAGTTTGATAAACTATTAACTGTGCTGCAACTCAGATTGGCTACACAGGTGATAGAGGCATGTCTGATATGCCAATCTCCACAACACCAAGTGGAAGAGTTCGCATCTGCAGGACAATATCCTGAGTATGCGATGGAACAAGTTGCTGCTGCCCAATCATTTGGCCAACAACAATCTGTTGGCTACAACAAGCAACCATTTAGATACCAGCACCAAAATGCTGGCTACCAGTGGAGGGACCACCCAAATTTGAGGTGGAGACAAGATAATTACATGCATCCATAACAATTGTTGGCCTTACCTCAAAGGCCCCAACAGCAATTTAACCAGAGATAGGCCCCAAGGTCAAATTTCCAGTATTAGTAGCTGCCCCAACAGCAAAATCAGTTGGTAGTTCCCGCACGTCAGCCCTGAAATGCTTCTTTCGAGGATCAGGTTTTGACCTCATTGTAAAACCTTAGAACCTTGACTCAGACTATGAACTCTCACAGTCAAAGCATAAAGAAAATGGAAGAGCAACTAGGCCAAATATCCAATGCCTTGGTCAAAAGAGAAGAGGGCAGGTTGCTGATCGGTGCTGAAATATGACTATAATTCACACTTTAAATCCTACATTTAGCTGTTCAATGAAAGCATCTGATGGTTGTTGTGAGGTTTTGATGTTTACAGGTGTTTCTGACAGTTAGATCGTTCAAGTGCATAAAAGAAGGAAATTACAGGCTAAAAAAGAGATATGGACAAAAAGGTCCAAAGAAGCATTGAGAGCCATAAAGAGAATCAACCCCCATCAAGAAAGGGAAGAATTTGCATTGAAGAGTCAATCGATTGAGGCATTATGGTCAATCGATTGACAGATGGAGAAAAACTCAACCCTAGAAAGTCAATCGATTGAGACATGAAATTCAATCGATTGAGACATGAAGGCAGAAGTGCCCTAAGGGGATTCGAACTCAAAGTCAATCGATTGAGACATGAAACTCAATCGATTGAGGCAATTAGGGTTAGTTTCAATCGGATATTATAAATAAGAGGCCTACGGCTTTGTAAAGGGGGAGAGCTGTTTTTTTGAGAGAGATTATTTTGAATAGAGAGTCTTTATTTTTGAGAAAAATTTGTGTAATAATTAGAGACTTTTGTAAAGGGTTTTCTTAGAGTAATAAAATTGTGTTGAGATTTCCTGAGAAGATATATTTCTTTTACACCTTCTTTGCTCTTTACTTTGGGAATGGTTTTGAATACAATTGAAGATCTTGCACCAAGGATGAGAGGCTAAAGGCTGTAGATCAAGGAGGATGCGATCCCCAGATAAGTACCTATATTTTATGTTTAATGCCATAGTTTGATAATTTCATCATCAAATCGTTTTTCTCAAAGTGTAGTGATCATGTTTTTAGTGTTTTGATCTAAAATACCATGAGATACGCTATGCTTTTCACATGATTCATAATTTTGAGTCATTGTTTATAGATAGGGTATGCCGGGTTAATGATCACGCTTAATTACTAGTCATGTTTCTCTTAGAATGATGGTGTGTTGATGTTAATAAAATTGTGGGTTTAAAAATAGAAAAGGGTATAAATCTGGGGTAGCAAATTCCTTGATCTTGTTTTTAAATTTTGTTCTTAGATTTCTCATTACCTAATTTTTAGATTAATTTATTTTCTTTCTTGCAATTAGAAAAGTGTTAACTCTTGGTAAAAATTAAATCTGCCCCATGGTACTTCCTCGGGGATATTTTCTAAATCTCTAGGAAGAATTGAATAAAATTTCAGATTTCCCTGTGGGTTCGACACCCTTGTTCTTGCCTTACTAGAACAGATCTTGTACACTTGCAAGGGTTTATTTAAAATTTGATCAAGTTTTTGGCGCCGTTGCCGGGGACATCGGCGAAATTTTGGTTAATTCCGATTAGAGATTTTTTTTTTTACAGCAGTCAATCGATTGAGAATAACCCCTCAATCGATTGACTCTATTTTGTGTGTGTGTTTGCTTGTTATTCAATCGATTGAGCCTTGTTCTCAATCGATTGACTGTGTGTGTTTTTTTTAGCAATAATTGTGTCTCAATCTATTGACACAACTCTGTCAATAGATTGAAAGCTGAAAATAAAAAATATATATATAATTAAAAAAAAAAAAAAAAACAAATTTCTTTCCTTAATTCTTCTCTCTTAGATTAGATTTTGCAATCTTCTTTTAGGAAGTTTTTATTTTTAGGAAGTTTATATTTTTAGGAAACTTATATTTTTATTTTAAAAGTTTTCTTTTAGGAAAGGTTTTCTAGGTTTTTAATTTCTAATTTCTAATTTTCGAATTTAGATTTTATTTTTATTTTTATTTTTTTTTTTCTGAATTTTAATTAAAAAAAAAAAAAATATATATATATATATAAAATAAAAATAAAAACTGAGTGGTCTTCTTTCCTTTTCCTTCTTACTTTGCTCTCTGTTCATAGCAGCATTCAATCGATTGAAGCTACTTTCTCAATCGATTGATACTGAGCCACTTTCTGTGTGCTCTCTACTCTTTTCTCAATCGATTGACATTCCTATGTCAATCAATTGACAGAATTCTTGTGTGTTTTTAATCTTTGAACCTCAATCGATTGGGATAAGTCTCTCAATCGATTGACTGACAAAGTCTTTTTCTGATATTCTGTGTGCTTTCTGACTCTTGGAACCTCAATCGATTGAGAGTATCCCCTCAATCGATTGGCTGGCAAGTCATTTGTGGGAAAGTTTATGTGCTTCTGTCCATCTATTGAGACCACTGTCTCAATCGATTGAGTCTGTTTAAGGACTTATTTTGGGTTCTTCAAACCTTTGATTGTGGGTGTGGTGTATGAGCTTTACTCGTTCTCATCACCCACATTTGCTACCGTTTAATCCGGAGATCGAACGATCTTTGCGAGACAATCGTAGAATCCAACGGAGTCAGTATCATCCTACTGATACCATGGCTGATCAAGAGCAAGAAATGAATGAAAACAACAATCAGAATGGCAACAATGTGAATAATGGAAATAATGGGAACAATAATTACTATGGGGGACCTAGAACACTTGAATACTATAATGATCCTGGTTTTTACGAGGATCAGGAGTGTATCATGCATGCTCCCATTCCAGGGAATCATTATGAATTCAAATCGGCGATGATTCAAATGCTACCAATATTCCATGGTTTGGCAAACGAAAATCCGCACGTTCATCTGAACGAGTTCACCGGGGTATGCAAAATGTTCAGAGTCCACAATGTTACTGATGAGATAGCAAAGCTCCGACTCTTTCCGTTCTCTTTAAGAGACAAGGCAAAAACGTGGTTCTATTCTTTAGAACCGCAATCTATTCAGAGTTGGGCCGAGCTACATCGTCAGTTTCTCAAAAAGTATTTTCCTATGACTAAAGCCATAGAGATGCGTCAAAAGATCCTTTTCTTTTCCCAACAACCTACAGAGACATTCCATGAATGTTGGGAACGTTTTAAGGAGTTGATCAGAAGTTGCCCTAACCATCAAGTTCCAAGGTGGCAACAAGTCCAAAGTTTCTACAATGGACTGATTCCTGAAGAAAGACGCATGGTTGATGCATCTTGCGGTGGATCTTGTGCCACGAAAGAGGCCGATGAGTGTGGGCATTGTTTGAGAAATTGTATCAAACCTCGATACAAAGTGAGACACTGGGGCGAACCACTTTGGACTTAGCACCTAAATCTCATGTGTTGACCAAAGACGGATTGTATGAGGTCAACAATAATAATTCTGATCTATCAACCAAGGTTGATATGTCATTCAAACAGATGAACATGTTGTTAGTGCAACCAAGCAAGCTAAAGTTCTGTCACCCCCTTGTATGCTCAATTTGTGAACACCCAGGTCATATCGCTAATGAGTGCCCAACTACCTTGACATTCCTTCCTGATGAATCTACTCTTCCAGAGCAGATAAATGTCACTCAATCTTATCAGCGGCAAGGTAGAAACGTGTACTCAAATACCTACAACCCAGAGTGGAAAAATCACCCCAACTTAGGATGGGGTGGATCAAACCAAACTGGTCAGGTCAACCAGCAATACCGAGCCAATCCTATGAATGGACAACAAGTTTTTCCACAAAATTTTCAGCAAAATTTCCGTCCACAACAGAATTTTCAGCAGAATTCTAATTTTCACCAGAATTCTAACTTTCAGCAGAATGCTCCATATTCTCATCCAAATTCTGATTTCCGAAAAAATCAGAATTTCAATCAGAATCCTAATCAATCTCATACAAGCACTTCAAAGGATTCTGATCCGAAGAAAAGGTAATGCGAGATGCAATCTTTTCATCAGATGATAATCGACCAAGTCACCAATTGGCAAATCAACTGAGTCGACGAGAGGAGGTAAGCTTCACCAACCCATCAACAATCCTCGCGCCAAGCATCATCTCGATGAAGGACCATTAAATAGTCAACGGTTCTGAAAGTCATATCGTGTTGAAGTGGACGGGAAGTTCATAATCAAGTGGAATTGCCTGTGGAAGCACAGGAAGAAAGTGAAGCAGACAAAGAGCAGGAAGCAGAGAAAGAGAAAGAGTCAGCGAGAAGAGCGGAGAAAGAGAGAAGAAAAGAGAAAGAGCTAGAAAAAAGAAAAGAGAAGGAGGAAGAGAAAAGAAGAGAGAAAGGAAAAGAAAAGGTGATAGAGGATGAGTCTCCCTCAACTGTCCAACAAGGACAAGACGAAGATTCAGAAGGGGAACCCGCACCTTTTGTCCCAAAGGCACCATTTCCTCAATGCCTAACTCCTCCATCAAGAATGGGAAAGGGACCAACAAAAATGGAAGATATTTTCGAAACATTTAAGCAAGTAAAGATAAACCTTCCATTGCTTGAAACAATCAAGCAAGTGCCTGAGTATGCAAAGTATTCCAAAGATATATGCACTCGGAAGAGAAAGGCACGTAATCATGTTTCGAGGAAAGTGTTCTTGACTAATCACGTCAGTTCTATATTGCATTTAGTAACCCCACAAAGACTAAAAGACCCTGGAGTTCCTACTGTTCCATGTGTCTTTGGTGGGCAATCACTTGGGAAAGCGTTATTGGATTTGCGAGCCTGTGTTAATTTAATCCCCTATTCATTGTACGAGAAACTCGAATGGGTGAATTGAGACCCTAGCGGTCCTGCAAGCTGGCGAGATAGATCGAGAAGAGCCGAGGGGCGTTATTGAGGATGTCTTGGTTGGAATAGATAAGTTTGTCTTTCCAAAGGATTTTGTTGTTTTGGACATGGACACACCGTTAAGTCACTTAGTCAAGTCCCCATCATCCTTGGACGCCCGCTTTCGCCACGGCCAACGCTGCATTAATTGTTTAACGGAGTCATGGACATTTCTTTTGGAAACATGAAGGTTCGATTGAATATCTTCCATGCGATGAACCATTTCCCAAACGAGGATGAGGTCGAATGTTTTTACATCGATCAGATAGATGAAGTGGTGGATGGGGCATTACCTTCAATGCTTACCAAAGAGGAATTTGAAAATGCTTTGTTGGCCATCTATGAAGAGAAAGGATCGGAAGAGAAGCGGTCAGAAGCGAGAGAGAGTCTAGCTCATCATGCCGTGTGATCACTTAGATGCGAGTGTGCACGAGATAGAATCATTACATTGAGGTGAAGGACGTGTTGCCTCCATCACTTGAGCAACCACCACTTGTGGAATTGAAACAATTGCCAGAGTCCCTCAAGTATGCTTTTCTGGGACCTCATGAAGCACTTCCAGTAATAATCTCATCCACGTTGTCGGCAGAACAAGAAAAAGAGTTGTTGAAGGTGCTAAAAGAGCACAAGGAAGCTATCGGGTGGACTTTAACTGATCTAAAAGGGATTGACCCATCGGTATGTATGCATAAAATACATTTGGAAGATGAGAGTAAACCTTCAAGGGAACCACAGAGGCGACTTAATCCAAACATGCAAGAAGTCGTCCTAAAAGAAGTCATTAAACTCCTTGATGCCGGAATCATCTATCCGATCTCTGATAGTGAATGGGTTAGTCCAGTCCAAATTGTTCCGAAAAAGTCCGGAATCACTGTGAAGGAAACTGCTGAAGGAGAATTGGTCCCCACTCGAGAAACTACTGGATGGCGTGTCTGCATTGACTTTCGGAAATTAAACACCGCCACCAGAAAGGATCATTTTCCCCTTCCGTTCATTGATCAAATCCTTGAGAAGTTAGCTGGGCAAGAGTTTTACTGTTTTCTTGATGGGTATTCGGGATACAATCAGGTGCCTGTCTACCCAGCTGATCAAGAAAAGACAACGTTCACATGCCCTTATGGTACGTTTGCATACCGCAGGATGCCATTCGGCCTATGTAATGCCCCGGCCACATTTCAACGGTGTATGTTGGCCATATTTTCAGATATGATCGACAAATTCATTGAAGTATTCATGGACGACTTCTCGGTTTTTGGGAGAACCTTTGATTCTTGTTTGAATCATCTTTCACAAGTGCTGCAACGTTGTGTTGACTCCAAACTTGTTCTTAGCTGGGAGAAGAGCCATTTTATGGTTAAACAAGGGATTGTTCTGGGGCACATTGTCTCACAGAAAGGAATCGAGGTGGATAGAGCAAAAGTTGATCTAATTGCTAACTTGCCACCCAACAGCGGTGTTAAACAAATTCGATCATTTTAGGTCATGTGGATTTTATAGAAGGTTCATTAAGGATTTGCAAGGTGGCTAAACCATTGTGCACCTTGCTTGGCAAAGATGTTCCTTTTGAATTTACTGAGGACTGCATGCAAGCATTTTTGAAATTGCGAAAGCTCTTATCCAATGCACCAATCATCCAGCCACCGGATTATTCTCTCCCATTCAACTCATGTGTGACGCATCCGACACGCAATTGGAGCCGCCCAAGAGAGGGTGAATAAATTACCTCACGTAATTTATTATGCTAGCAAGTCATTAATTGATGCCCAACTCAATTACACCACCACCGAGAAAGAATTATTAAGCTGGTGTATGCTCGGACAAGTTTCGTTCCTATTTGCTTGGATAAAAATAGTGGTCTTTTCGGATCATTCCGCTCAAATATCTTCTAGCAAAGAAGGATACTAAACCGAGATTAATCCGTTGGATCCTTCGCTCCAAGAGTTCAATTTCAAGATTAAGGATAAGAAGGGGTTGAGAACGTGGTGATCATTTGTCGAGAATTCTACGAAGAATCGCACACCGAGACCATCCGTGACACGCTTCAGGATGAACATTTGCTAGCAATTGATGTAGCTTATGCAAAGGTTCCATGGTTTGAACATTGTGAATTACTTGGCGCGTAATCCCCACCGAGTGGGGTAAGAATGATAAGAATCTTTTTCTCCCAAATAAAATACTATTTTGGGATGAACCATGTCTGTTCAAATTTTGCTCAGATCAGCTCATCAGGAGATGTGTACCCGAAGAGGAGCAAATGAGCGTCCTATACTTGTGTCATGCTGGGGCCTGTGGCGGCCATTTCGGAGGACAGAAGACCGCCCAGAAAATCCTTCAAAGCGGATTCTACTGGCCCTCCATCTTTCGTGACGCTGCTCAATTTTGCAAGGAATGCCGACGATGTCAATGACTTGGCAATATTTCAAACGGAATATGATGCCCTTAATCCAATTCGATTGTTGAAATTTTTGATGTTTGGGGATTGACTTTATGGGTCCCTTTCCCCATCCTTTGGGTTTTCATATATTCTAGTATTGATTATGTCTCAAATGGAAAGAAGCTGTGGTAACCCGATCGAATGATCATAAGGTTGTGGTCAAATTCCTCAGAGACAATGTGTTTACCCGATTCGGGATTCCAAGAGCAATCATCAGCGATGGCGGTTCGCATTTTTGTAATAGCCATTTTGCCACCTTAATGAAGAAGTACGGCGTCACTCACAAAGTTGCTACGCCGTACCATCCACAGACTAGCGGTCAAGTGGAAGTGTCTAATCGGGAAATTAAGCGAATTCTAGAAAAAACGGTCCGACCGGATAGAAAAGATTGGTCAAACCGGCTCGTGAGGCTCAGGGGCATATCGGACCGCATTCAAGACTCCGATTGGAATGTCTCCGTTTCGAATTGTTTACGGGAAAGCTTGCCATCTTCCTGTCGAATTGGAGCATAAAGCATTCTGGGCGATAAAAAGATTTAATTCTGACATGCAAGCAGCCGGGTCGCATCGCCGATTGCAATTGAATGAATTGGAGGAATTACGCTACGAAGCGTATGAGAATTCGAAAATGTACAAGGAAAGGTATAAAAGCTGCATGATGCATCCATTTCTAAAAGAATTTCACATTGGCCAAAAAGTTTGTTATTCAATTCATCAAGCTCCACCCGGAAAATTAAAATCTCGATGGGAAGGCCCATTTCAGGTAGTGTCCATTAGTGCATGGTGCCATTGAAATTCGGAGCCTTGTTGACAATCGCATTTGTAAAGTTAATGGGCAAAGACTCAAACCAATGTTTGAGCCGATCACCCAGTTACAGATTGAGGCGATGCACCTCCGTGATCCTGGGGACTGATCACTGAAAGGTCGAGCTGTCGACATGTAAACTCAGCGCTTCCTGGGAGGCACCCCAGTTGTTGTAAAAAAAAAAATGAGTCCACAGTCAATCGATTGACTGTGATTCCTCAATCGATTGAAGGGTCTGTGACAATCAATTGACTGAGATTCCTCAATCGATTGCAGGGTCTGTGTCAATCGATTGAGCTTCATCATCATTTTTTTTAGTCTTTTGTCTCAATCGATTGAGAATTTGGCCTCAATCGATTGACATCTTAAGAGTTTGTGCATTTGTGTTGGAATTTGGACCGCCACCCGACAACTCTTGTCATGGCAGCTGCCTTCTTGGGTTGGTTTTCCGTGGCCCTTTAATGCCCTTCCGTTTCCAAGGACACCAACCGGCGCTATCAATCCTCAATCGATTGACACCTTAGTGTCAATCGATTGACATTCAATAGTGGAGTAATGGCACGAGCCCCTTCTCCCAAGCAGTGCCACGTTGCCGCTCCCACCTCGCGACGTGGGCACTCCATGCCTCCTCAATCGATTGAGCCTCACACTATATATATGGTCCTCCCCACCCGTGGAGTCCTCATTCGAATTCCAGCCTAATTTTCAAGCCGAGATCTTTTGCTCATCCTTGTTTCGATCAAATGGCTGCCCTTATCCGACCACCGCGCCCAGCCAATGATCCACCGCGCATCCCTAATGAGCATTATATCGATCGCCAATTCCAAACGGAGAATTTTTTCGACTTGGTAAAGTACCGGAACATCGCGGAATGCGCATTCGTCAATTCATCGAGGCCCTCCGTTTGGAAATGCTGCTCACCCCACCACCCATCGATGTAGCCCCGCGCATCATTCGGCTATTCTATCAAAAGATGGTGTGGGTGCCCGAGACCCTCTCCCCAACCGGCTTGCCGTTCATCACCATTGAGATCGATAACTGGCAATATAACCTCCATGCCGCTGATCTCGCCCGTGCTTTTAATTTCTACGAGGCTCGTCCCGTCAACCACCACCTTCCTCCGGCTATCGAGCGTAGCCAAGATGATATGATCAACAATATGTGTGGTGGTCGTCGTGGGACCGGTCAGGCCACAAAGCGCGCTGTGTTGCCCATGGATATCCTCTTTTGGGACATCGTTATGGCCAATAACCTTCTGCCACATGGTACAAAGACCGAGAGGACTTTGGGTCGGGTGAAGGCGCTCTACGCGGCACACACCAATACTTGGTTTGATGCACCTGGGTTGATGCTCGCGGAGATGTACCGCTTCCATAGTGATATCGCCCCGCCTGCATTCGCCAAGCTCCACTTCCCACACTATGTGATGCACCTTCTGGAGCACCTTGGCTGCCCCATCTATGACGATGAGGAGATGGGTGACATGCAATTCTATCAATATGGTGTGAATGTGTGGGTCAAGAGCATCAAGGCGATCATCCGCGTGCAATCGGCCCCGGTTGAGGATGCTCCTCCTCCTCCCCGTCCAAACCCCGCACAGCGCCAACGTGGCGGTGTTAGGCGACCTCGTCCCGAAGAGGTCCCCGATTTTGATGCCGAGGCGGCTGTTGCTCGCCTCGAGGTGCGGATGGACGGGCTGAATGCACGGCTCGGTGGTGTGGATAGGCGGTCCCGGTTTCAAACCGCTCTCCTTATGCGGATGGCTCGCGAGTCATTCCCGGGTCGTGCCAACCATTTCATCGACGGCGCGCGAGCGGCAATGAACGAGGAGCGGGAACCGAAAGATGAAGATGAAGATGATGATGATGATGATGTCTGATTGTCTTGTTTTGTTTTGAAGTTTTTTTTTCTGTTTGGTGTTTATGGTAGTTTTGTTGATGTATCGGATCGGTGGCTGCAAGCTTCAATGATAATGTTTGCTTTGTTTTGGGCATATTTGTGTTTGGTTTCTGGCTCTCAGTCAATCGATTGAGATCTCTCTCTCAATCGATTGAGCTACCTCATGCCCTCCTATATTTTCCTCCGTCAATCGATTGAAACTTCTGTCTCAATCGATTGAATGATCCACCTAAATTTGGACATTCCTGGTTTTGGTCTCTATTTTTAGTATGGTTTATCAATCGATTGACATTTAGGTGCCAATCGATTGACACTTACTTGGTCAGCCAGTCAACCCCTGCTGGAATAGGGGAGTTTCTCCAAATATTTGATGTGGAGCTCGGATTTACCATCTCTGCCCTCTCTTGTCAATCGATTGACACAAACATGTCAATCGATTGACTGTTACTTCTTTCTAAATATTTCTCCATGCACCGACTTCCGAATTTTTTTCTTTAAAGTGTCCCTCTTTTAGGAAATTCTTAGCTATTTAGGGCACTTGCCGGGTCCTCCTTTGCGTCCAAATTTGTAGTTTCCGTCCCCGCCTTGTCGCCATGTCTTCCATCCGTCCTCGTACACGAGCCGCAGTCCAAAAGTTAATGGAGCCCGCACGCAAACGTGCCCGATACACCGCTCCACCACCCATCGATTGGTCCACCCATGCCATCCTCCACCTTGATGATGAATCTGTTTCATCACCCGTCCTCACCACCCCTACCCCACCCTTATCACCACCTCGGGCCCCAATCTCACCTGTCGGCGCAGTTGGAATTTCTGAAGAAATGTGGCGCTACGCTTTTCCAAAGCCACGGGGCGGAATCTCTACCATGGCGGACTAGAGGATTTGTTTTCGGTTTTTAGGATCTCAGTTTACATGTCTTTAGGGTAGGGGTGTTCTTATGTTTCGTTGTTTCAGTTCGGTTTGTTTTCGTTTTGGATTCGTTTGTTTCGTGTTGCATCACGTTAGATTTTGCTTTACTTTGTAATAATTTTCTTTTTAATAACAATTTAGTTTCGTATTTGTATTTTCTCTCTTTCCCTTGCTCGGTTGTTTTGTCCTTTGCTTGCATAGAACAGGTTTGGGGGAGGCCTTCTTCCCTTTCTCCACATCATCACCAATGAGGACATTGGCCAGTTCAGGTTTGGGGGGGTAATTGGTTGTTTTCTAAAAAAAAAAAAAAACCTTTTAGCTGATTCTCGGATTTTTGAATGTTTATCAGTCAATCGATTGAGCCTACTGTCTCAATCGATCAACTGATAAACATTAAAGGATATAAGAATTTATGGCTCAGTCAATCGATTGAGTCCAATCAGTCAATCGATTGAGTCCAATCTGTCAATCGATTGAGAATTTGGTCTCAATCGATTAACTGATGGTTGGCAAATGCTGTAATTTAATTGATTATTCATATTTGTCAGCATGAAGATTCTTCCTGAATTTCTTTAATCAATGCTATCATACCATGGTTATTTTATGAGTGCCCATAAGGTGTAGATATTGAACATTAATGATCATGAATCATGCTTAAAAATAATTGTTTTCATCACTCGCTCTCAATCTCAAAATCGGAGGATTAAGTGTGTAACATGGAATCCTAAAGATCACAAAGAAAGACTAAAACCTTGAAAGTTTTTGAAACACTTGAAATCCTTGTTCCAATTGTTAAAACCCATTGATTTGTGATTTTATGTGTGTTATAACATTACACTAGAAATCATTGTGTACTAACTTAAGGCGAATGGGCATATTTTACCATCATGAAAGGAAATGATCTAAGGCCATCATTGGTTCGTCTGTGCTTAAAATGCCCCACCTCATAAATTTATCCTTCTAGTACACCTTTGAGCTTATTGGAAATTTACCTTTATACATTCTTTGATAAGCTGCAATAACCTTTAACCCCTTACCGCTTCTGAAAATTCAGCTTGCCCTTACTTATTTCTGAGAAATTAGGAACAAGGGATGAAAATGAGTGAAACGAGAGTAAGTGGGGATTATATGTGTTGTAGTGTGTACTGAAAAAAAAAAAAAAAAAAAAGGGAGAAAAGGAAATTGTAAAAACAATGAAAAATATATTGAGAAGAATGGTGAGAGACTAGAAAAGAAAAAGAATAAAAATACAAAATCAGTAGTTGTTTCTTTTCCAATTTCTCAGAAATTTTTGAATCCACCCTTCCTTTCTTCTCTTAACCTTAACCCGAGCCCCATTACAACCTTAGAAAAGACCTTTTTGATCCAATCATGAGTGATGAAATGCCTTGTGGAGAGTAAGTACATAATTGTCTATGGTGCTTGATATATGCATGCTTAAAATACAGATATCTTTCTTAATGAGATTTCCCTTATAATTCTTTGATACACCGTCTTTCTTTAAACTTGTGAGATTTTCTCCTAATGGTGTTACAATTCCATCTCATTCATCGAGTGATTTCATTCGAGTGTATACCCATGGTGAGGATTGGAGTCTAGACATGTGATCTAAAAGTTCCAGTTTAAGCTTGTCCTCTGACATAAGAACTTTGGGCAGTGATGATCTCATGACATTGAGGCATGAAATATGAATATTAGAAGACAATGGTCCGAATCAATGTGGCATAAATGGAATAAACATGGTTAGATGTATTCTAAAAAGATTTTTCAGGGCATCTAATTGCTAAAGGACATGATTAATCAATCCTAATAGCCTTGAAGTTTGTAGGTACCTTCCAAAACCTTGAGACACAACTCCTCCACTAGGGATCACCTAGGGGTTTAAAGGCTTGTTGCACATGCTAAGTGCAATCGTGTTCCCTGAAAGTGGCATCTAAATGTTAGGTTGTTAGTTTATTTTAATATTTATCATTCTCTTTGCTCGAGGACTAGCAAAGTGTAGGTTTGGGGGTGTGATCGGTGCTGAAATATGACTATAATTCACACTTTAAATCCTACATTTAGCTGTTCAATGAAAGCATCTGATGGTTGTTGTGAGGTTTTGATGTTTACAGGTGTTTCTGACAGTTAGATCGTTCAAGTGCATAAAAGAAGGAAATTACAGGCTAAAAAAGAGATATGGACAAAAAGGTCCAAAGAAGCATTGAGAGCCATAAAGAGAATCATCCCCCATCAAGAAAGGGAAGAATTTGCATTGAAGAGTCAATCGATTGAGGCATTATGGTCAATCGATTGACAGATGGAGAAAAACTCAACCCTAGAAAGTCAATCGATTGAGACATGAAATTCAATCGATTGAGACATGAAGCGTATGCCCTAAGGGGATTCGAACTCAAAGTCAATCGATTGAGACATGAAACTCAATCGATTGAGGCAATTAGGGTTAGTTTCAATCGGATATTATAAATAAGAGGCCTACGGCTTTGTAAAGGGGGAGAGTTGTTTTTATGAGAGAGATTATTTTGAATAGAGAGTCTTTATTTTTGAGAAAAATTTGTGTAATAATTAGAGACTTTTGTAAAGGGTTTTCTTAGAGTAATAAAATTGTGTTGAGATTTCCTGAGAAGATATATTTCTTTTACACCTTCTTTGCTCTTTACTTTGGGAATGGTTTTGAATACAATTGAAGATCTTGCACCAAGGATGAGAGGCTAAAGGCTGTAGATCAAGGAGGATGCGATCCCCAGATAAGTACCTATATTTTATGTTTAATGCCATAGTTTGATAATTTCATCATCAAATCATTTTTCTCAAAGTGTAGTGATCATGTTTTTAGTGTTTTGATCTAAAATACCATGAGATACGCTATGCTTTTCACATGATTCATACCGCGATTAGGCTGAGTCATTGTTTTTAGATAGGGTATGCCGGGTTAATGATCACGCTTAATTACTAGTCATGTTTCTCTTAGAATGATGGTGTGTTGATGTTAATAAAATTGTGGGTTTAAAAATAGAAAAGGGTATAAATCTGGGGTAGCAAATTCCTTGATCTTGTTTTTAAATTTTGTTCTTAGATTTCTCATTACCTAATTTTTAGATTAATTTATTTTCTTTCTTGCAATTAGAAAAGTGTTAACTCTTGGTAAAAATTAAATCTGCCCCTTGGTACTTCCTCGGGGATATTTTCTAAATCTCTAGGAAGAATTGAATAAAATTTCAGATTTCCCTGTGGGTTCGACACCCTTGTTCTTGCCTTACTAGAACAGATCTTGTACACTTGCAAGGGTTTATTTAAAATTTGATCAGTTGCCAAGCCAGCCAGTGGCCAACCCTAAGGGCCAATATTTGATTGGAGAAGGTTCCTCAAGTTTTGAGGGAGCTAATGCCATCACAACCCTAAGGTCTGGTAGGCTAGTGGACAATCAGGTTGGAAAGGAACAAGGAGAGGTCATTTCCAAAGAATTCTCGAATGAATATGAAAAAGAATATGTTAGAGCACAGAGCCAAGAGTTGCTTGCTACCCTGCAACAAGAGAAAAATAAAGAGGCTGTAGTTGAGCCTCAGCAGGAAATAAACGATGAAAAAAGAAAAAAAATAAAAGTTTAGTTATAGGCTTGCAGCTGAGGAACCAGCAGTACCTCAGTTTCCATTTCCTCAAGCTTTGAGTGGCCCTGCCCCTTTTGATAAAGGGAATGAACAGATAGAGGAAATGATGGAGACCTTTAAGCAGGTAAAAATCAATTTGCCCCTGCTTGATGCAATTAGACAGGTCCCAGCCTATGCCAAATTTCTGAAAGACCTTTGCACCTAGAAAAGAAAAGCTAGAGGCCATTTGTCCAGAAAGGTCTTTGCAACTGATACAGTTAATTTTGTATTAAACATAACAATACCAGAGAAGTTGCAAGACCCAGGGATACCCACTATTCCCTGCATAATTGGAGACCACACAATTGGAAGGGCCCTTCTAGACCTTGGAGCCAGTGTAAACCTGCTGCCATACAGTGTGTATCAGCAGCTAGGTTTGGAGGAGCTAAAACCCACCCCATTGTGCTGTTAATAGTTGATAGGTCTGAAAGGAGACCTATGGGAGTGGTTGAGGATGTCTTAGTAGGGGTGGACAAGTTATTCCACCCTGCTGACTTCCTAATTTTGGACATGGGCTGCAACAAGAGTACAACCCCTATACCTGTTATTTTGGGCAGGCCATTCTTGGCCACTGCCAATGCCTGCATTCAATGCAGGTCAGGGAGTATGGAGGTAACTTTTGGACATATGAAGGTTGAACTGAATGTGTATAACAGTGCAAAGTACCCTCAGCTGGACAATGAGGAAAGCTTTGCAGTGGATGTACTAGAGGAAGTTGTTGAAGAAGAATTGCCCACTCTGTTGGATTGGGGCAACATTGTCAAAAGTTTAATTGAGGTTTGGGACATGGTAGAGGAAGGAAGCCGAGCTGTTATGACCGAAGACATGACCACATTAAAGTCTTCTGTGGGCTTAGTGCAGCATTTCATTTGGAAACCTACATTGCTGCCTCTTCCTCAAACCAACAAAGCACCAATCTTGCCATCCACCCAATATGCCCCTGATCTGAATCTCAAGAAGCTTTCAGAAACATTGAAATATGCTTTCCTTGAGAAAGGTGAAAAACTTCCTGTAATTATCTCCTCCTCTCTCACTAATGAGCAAGAGGAAGAATTACTAATAGTCTTGAGGAAGCACAAAAAGGTAATTGGCTGGACCATTGCGGATCTCGGAGGGATAGATGCATCAATATGTATACACAGGATCCATTTAGAGGAGGGCTCAGAACCCTCTAGGGAAATATAGAGGAAATTGAATCCTTACATGCAGGAAGTGGTCCTCAAAGAGATCATTAAATTGCTAGATGCTGGGGTAATTTACCCAATTTCTGATTCTGAATGGGTGGCACCTATCCAAGTGGTACCCAAGAAATCTGGCATAATAGTTATTACAACTGAGTCTGAAGAGCTGAGACCAGCCAGGGAGACCATTGGCTGGAGGGTTTGCATAGATTATCGGAAGTTCAACTCTAAAACCAGAAAAGACCACTTCCCTCTCCCCTTCATAGATCAAATTCTGGATAAGTTGGCTGGAAAAGCTTTTTATTGCTTTCTTGATGGGTACTCAGGGTACAACCAGATCCCTGTGCACCCTTATGACCAAGAGAAAACTATATTTACTTACCCTTTTGGCACCTTTGCTTACCGAAGGAAGTCTTTTAGGCTGTGTAATGCCCTAACCACCTTTCAGAGGTGTATGTATGCCATATTCTATGATATGATTGACAAGTTCTTGGAAATTTTTATAAATGATTTCTCTGTATATGGGGACAGTTTTGGCCAATGTCTGTAATACCTCCACCTAGTTTTGTAAAGATGTGAGGAGACCAATCTAGCCTTAAATTGGGAAAAGAGCCACTTCATGATAACACAAGGTATTGTGTTGGGCCATGTAGTTTCTAAAGAAGGGATTGAGGTAGATAAGGCCAAAGTTGACCTAATTACAAATTTGCCCCTTCCAAGAACAGTCAAACAAATCAGATCTTTCCTTGGACATGCAGGATTCTACAAGAGGTTCATTAAAGACTTCAGCAAAATTGCTAAACCATTATGTCACCTGCTATGCCAGGATGTGCCCTTTGATTTTTCTACTGAATGTCTTGAGGCTTTTGAAACTTTGAAGATATGCCTCACATCTGCCCCTGTACTCCAAACACCTGACTATGCACTGCCCTTTGAGCTGATGTGTGATGCATCCAATTTGGCAATAGGTGCTGTTTTGGGCCAAAGGAAAGATAAGCTGCCAGTGGTCATTGCCTATGTAAGCAAATCACTTGCTGAAGCTCAGCTGAATTACACTACAACTGAGAAAGAACTTTTGGTAGCGGTTTTTACTGTTGACAAATTTAGACCTTACCTACTTGGGTCTAAAATTGTAATCTTCACAGACCACTCAACATTGAAATACCTATTGTCAAAGAAAGATGCTAAGCCCAGGCTGATTAGATGGATACTCCTGTTGCAGGAGTTTGACATTGAAATCAAGGACAAAAAGGGTGTGGAAAATGTGGTGGTTGACACTTGTCTAGAATTGTGTTAGAAAAATGTGTTGATGACCCTACTAATGATGTTTTTCCGGATGAGCAATTGTTTGCCATTCAATCCTTGGTTCTTTGGTATGCACATATTGTAAATTATTTAGTTATAAGCAAGATTCCTACCTATTGGACCAAAATGGACAAAGACTTGTTCTTCTCACAGGTCAAATTCTTTTTTTGGGAGGAACCTTGCTTATACAAATACTGTGCAGACCAAATCATCCGAAAATGTATTCCAGAAAGTGATGTCTCTAGTATTCTGGCCATGTGCCATGAAAATGCCTGTGGGGGCCACTTTAGTAGAAGAAAAACATCTGACAAGATCTTGCAGTGTGGGTTCTATTGGCCTTCTTTATTCAGAGATGCCAATACACACTGCAGGACATGTGAGAGATGTCAGAAATTAGGAGGGCTATCCAAAAGAAACTCAATGCCTTTGCAGCTCATCCTTGTTGTGGAACTGTTTGATGTCTGGGGTATTGACTTTATGGGCCCCTTTCCTCCTTTAAATGGTTATCATTTCATCTTAGTGGCAGTAGATTATGTTTCAAAATGGGTAGAAGCTATTACCACAAGAACCAATGATAATTAGGTTGTCCTCAAATTTGTAAAGCAGAATATCTTCTCAAGATTTGGCACTCCTAAAGCCATTATCAGTGATGGGGGTAGCCATTTCTACAACATATATTTTGAGAGCTTGCTACTCCCTACCACCCACAAACCAATGGGCAAGTTGAAATTTCTAATAGGGAGATCAGGCACATCCTTGAGAAGACTGTGAGGACTGACAGAAAGGACTGGGCTGATAAGCTAAATGATGCATTATGAGCTTATAGGACTGCTTATAAGACTCCCATTGGGATGTCCCCATTCAGACTGGTTTATGGCAAGGCTTTCCATCTCCCAGTAGAGTTAGAACACAGGGCCTATTGGGCCATAAAAAATTTAAATCTAGACCTAACTTCTGCTGGTTATCACAAGTTGCTGCAGCTGTTAGAACTGGATGAGCTAAGGATGGATGCATATGCCAATGCCCGGATATATAAGGAAAGGTCCAAGGCTTTCTTTGACAAGGGTTTGTTAAGAAAGAGCTTCATGGCTGGTGATAAGGTTTGACTGTTTAACTCCAAACTTAAATTTTTTCCTGACAAACTGAAATCCAGATGGGAAGGCCCCTATATTGTCATGAATGTTTCCCCATCTGGTGCTGTGGAAGTCAAGGATCCCAAGTCTGGGAAAACCTTGAAAGTGAATGGTCAAAGGCTTAAGCCTTGTTTAGAAAAATCTACTAAACCTATGGGCACCATTTACTTTCAAGGAGACCCTTCATTAAACTGATCCACAGATGTGTCCATGCTGTATTATATGTACTTTGGTTTTATTAGGTTTATATTGCCTTCTTTTGTTCAAATTTTTTTTTTATTTTTTTTTGGAATTTTTAGTGGCCTCACTTGAGTCTGAATCAGTCTGGTCTGATTTCTCTTTATGCTTGGTTTGAATGATTACTTCTCTTAAATTGGTGGTTTTTGATTGAATGCATGATGTTTAGATAATGATTTTTGCTGCCTATGCTTGAATGTTTGAGTTTAAAGTGTCCGGTCTGCTCATGGTCCACAAGAAACCCCCGGGAGCCTCTCGCCAATCCCCTACATTTATTATGCGCTTTCTTTCCCCATAATATGTTGTGCGACTTATCATTCCCCAAACGAATCACAATTTATTGCTAAACTTGGAAAGAGACAAACTTTAATATGCCGATTCATATTCCACCGTCCAAGTATTTTAAATACGCAGTTAGTTCGTCTTCATCTCATTCTTTCTCCTCTAACCTTAGCAGCCCTACCCTACTCATAACCATGGCAGATAAAAAATCCACAGAGCTGCCAAACAAATTCTACCCGATGTGGTTGGACCCGCCACCGCCTAAAGAACCAGACTCACTACAATTCTTCTGGGACGAATATGAGGAGGTGCAAAGGATCCTGGCCAAGGAGGAGAAGAGAGAGAACAAGACAAAGAAGAAGAAGCAGAAGACCGAACCACCCCCTTCTTCTCCCCCATCCTCCTCAAACCCTCCACCACCTACTCCCCCTTGATCCCTGTTCTTCCCCCCCCCCCTCCACATGCACCAGGTTGAGGATATCCCTAGGCTAGGGGGAAGAACTATTTCATTTTTGCAGAATGTTTTAGTGCTCTGCGTCGAGTCTGTTCATAGAATTTTACCATTTTGTAAATCTTTTTGTAATATTTTTTATATTATAATGAAATTTTCTTTTTGTTCTATACTATTCAGTTTACTCTCTTTGCTTATTTTTGTTTGTCTACTCTTATGTATTTTGTGTTTGTCTTCTTGTGTGTTTACTTGTTGTGTGCTCTTTTTACTGCTATTTCTGTTCTCCTATCTCTGTATTGAGCCAGTGAGGACACTGCTCCTCATGGTTTGGACGTGTGGTAGGGTAGGTCTGCCAATAGAATAGTTAACTTTAGTGCAATAGTGGTGGTATAATTGGGATGAATAAAGTTAATTTTCACCTAACTTGCAGCAATGAGAAAATTTGTGAAAAATTAAAATATTTTTGCAGACATTTCGAAACTGAAAATGTTAAAATCTTGGCACCACCATGAAGCTAACATCAGAAATGTTAAATTTGTACCTAGTAAACCTAAGAGGAGAGAAAAAGGTGAAAATACACTCCATGAGTTAAAAAGAAGACTATATCTAGTGAGATTTGGGCCCATCAATTTCTGTTGAAGAGTGTTTTGGTATTTTTTCTGCTCTAAGTTTGATGGACTCAGCACTTGTTACTAGAAGTTAGGCACCCCCAAATGAAAACTAGTTGACAACAACACATGACACTACGGAAATTATTCAAGGCCTTCATTTGGACAGTTTGAGCCTAAAAGTACCAAACTATTGAAACTGCACCTCAACCTATAGACCTGATTCAACCTTAGCCTCACTCTGAGAATTCAGAAGGTAAAGGAGAAGGAGATGAAAGTGGGCAAGCTGGGTGCAACATGTGGTGAATGGAAAAGAGAAGCAATATATGAACATAGGTCTAGCAGTGGTTCAGTTGTGTCATTTCAGTAAAAAAAAAAAAAAAAATGGAAGAAAAGAGAAGTCAAGAGAATACCTTCATCTAAAAATTGGACAAAAGGAGAGAAGCTGACCACTTTGAATCTGAAAAATATCAAGGAAGATGAAGTATGCTGAATGAAATGAAGGTAGTGAATCCATGAGTCACTCCTTACCTTGCTGATTTCTCAATTTTGATTTCCTTTTTACCCCTTCATTCTTTACATCCCTCACCCATAAGCCACATTACAACCCATTCAAAAGACCTTGAAGATCCAAAGTGAAATGAGCTGTCAGGAGGAGATGAGGGAGTGCCTAATCTATGGTGAAAAGTCATGAGGATGTCAGAAATTAGAAGC
This sequence comes from Chloranthus sessilifolius, assembly GCA_021018995.1. Lineage (NCBI taxonomy): Eukaryota > Viridiplantae > Streptophyta > Magnoliopsida > Chloranthales > Chloranthaceae > Chloranthus > Chloranthus sessilifolius. The sequence goes on along the minus strand of CM037596.1, from coordinate 33,363,690 downwards.
TTTACCTATGCTCATGCTTGCAGGCCTATTTGGGGTCTGTAATTGCTCTTGAGCTGCTTTAAATGTGAACACCCCTAGATATTCATTGTTGAGAGATAACCCTGGTGAGAATTGGATCTGACTTGTAAATTCATTGGGGTTGTATCCAACCTGATTTTCAAATTTAAGGCAAGCCTAGTACTGATATGTGCACATTGAATTTCTAATGTAAAATGATTGGTGGAAATGCAAACGCATGCTAAAATTTTTTGAGTTTTAAATGGCCTGGATTACTACTGTAATTTCCTCTGAATTCTAAAGAGATGTAGATTGATGCTTTATTCATTGAAATTTGTTTTATCATTGACTGCACCACTGTTAACTATTTTAATAGTAAAGTTTATGGGTATCTTCACTGAAAACCCTCAAGTGACTTCACTCCTCCACTAGGGATCACCTAGGGGTTTAAAAGGCTTGGTACATATGCTAAATGTACCCTTGATCCTTATGAAAGTGGCATTTAATTAGGTGTAGATGTTTAGTTAAAGCTTTGCTAAGGGACTAGCAAAGATTAGGTTTGGGGGTGTGTTATGACCTGAAAAGTACCACTTTTCACCCCTTAACTTAACCTCTGTTAGGCCCTTAGTCATTTAATAAATATCTGTTAAGACCATTTTATAGGCAATAAGCAGCAGCTGCAGAGAAGGTCCTAACCCTGCTAAGAAGCCTACTTTTGCCCCAGAAGTTCCTCAGAAGAAAGGAAGTTGGACCTAGACAGAGAACTTGGCTGCAGCATAGGCAAAGCACAGCAGCAACAAGTCAAGAAGTGAGCCTCACGCAGATGTCGTAGGGTTCAATTGATTCAGAAAGAATGCTTCGCGCAGTTGTCGCGGGTTTCTGAAGGCAGCACATCAACTGCTCACGCTATTCTCGCGCAGATTAATGACAGAAGGGCTCAAAAAGCATACTTCACGCAGTTCTCGCGAGGCTCAGTTGTAAGCGCTCGCGCAGTCTCACACAGTCTCGTGTAGCTCAATAGAGGAGCATTTAATCTTCACACAATTCACTGAGGAGAGAGAGCTCCAGGCATTCCTGTGCACAGCTGTCGCGCAGTGGCCGTGGGATGCAGATCTTCAGGGGACTGGTCGCGCAATCCAGAGGATGATGTAATTGCTTCTTCGCGAGGATCCCCGCGAGATTCACCAAGAAATGAACTGCGCGCGAGATTCCCGTGCCACTCAAATGGAAAGCGCAATCCCGCGACGACCAGAGCATTCCCACGATGACCAAAGTATCTGTCCCGCGACTGTAAGAGCTTCAAGTCAATTCAATCTTGCGACGACAACTCTATCACGCGACAAGACCTAGAAACTCTTGCTACCTAGCGAGGCACAGGATCTTAACTTTCCCCCACTTTTGCAGGGGCAGTCTGGGAACTTTCAGAACTAGGGCAGGCACTCCAATGCTCCAATATCTGTGCACACGCCCCGAGGCATATAAGTAACAGTAATGGGCCACGTTTGCATTGTTAAAATTAGGGTTTTCCTAACCCTAATGCTCCCACAGTCGACTGCTATATAAGCCTAAGCCTAGTTTAGGTTAAAAGGGGGCTATCTTCTTGAATCAGCTGTAGAGTTCCAGTAGGCTAAGGTTAGGGTTTAGGCAGCTTCTTTTTCTTTTTTCTTCTCTCCATAGTCCACCACTTGCTGGCTATGCCTTTGTACGTTTATTTGGAACAGTTTTAATGGTGTTTTATAATAGGATGTTATACATATATGGGATTGGTGTTTGAGGGTTGTTCTGTACAAGGCTGCTGCCTTGAGATCCTCCATTGCTAAGTTGTATTATAAGCAATGGAGGATTGTTTGTAAGGAGTCACTCAGATCCAAGTGACCTGTGTGTCCAGGCTAGTGTACATATACAGGCTTATGTCCCACCACAGGATCCACTAAATCTGAATCCCCATGGGAGCCTGAGCTGGTAGCCTTGTGAACATGGTGGTGGCAGCAATCTACTTGTTCTGTCTCAGACCTCTGTGAGGAGGATAGCCTCTGTGGATAGTCTGTGGCCATTTAAGTGGGCAGGTTATAGCCCTAGGTTGAGGCCAATCCATAGATCTAAGATAGATTCTTCTTCTTTGCACTTGTGCTTGTAGCCCTGTGAGAGATTGTGTAGAGATAGACTCCCCTGTATTTGTATAGACCCACCATTAGATGGTAGATCTGATCTGGTTGTAGAAATTGTAGGCTTGTGACTGGATCACTGTTGTTTCTCTAAAGCAGTGAACAGCTAGGTCTAAAGCTAGTACTCAAACTCTTGCTGGTCCTGTGTGTCCAGGCTAGTGCACATTGCAGGCCTAGCCCCACACACAGAACTTTGGAGGTTGAGGCTCCTATGGATTCTTGAGCTGGTAGCCTGGATGAAGTAGTGCCTACAATGATAAACATGTTCTGACCCATCTATGGACTGTGGTTCCCCTATTGGATAGTCTGTGACTATTTGAGTGGACAGGTTATAGCCATAAGGGATTGGATCATGGCACAGGGGTAAGTTGGATCCTTTCTCCACTTTGGTGATAATGTAGCCATTTGACAGGACTTCTATAGCAGCAGATCTGAGTCTGAGTTATAAAACCCATCAGATCTATACCTAATAGCTTACTTCTCACCCTTTTTATATTTATTTTCTCACACTCCATCATTCTTCTCAACCATTTCTGTAGTTTAGGCATTAGGTTACCATAGGACTTAAACAATAGTGACCTTAAATCCCCTTCCATTTAGGATTGCCAGATCTTTAGTTAGATCTGGAGGGCCAACTAAAGATGGCTCCCTTTGAGCTTTAGACCATTTTTCCCTGTGGGACAAACTCTTATTAAAACTTGCTACAACAGGCCCTGTATCTTGCAGGTCTGTGTATTTTTAGACTTGCTGCTCTGTAGTTTTCAATCCACCTTTGATTTATTTTCACTAACCTATTCTTATCATTGTTTTTAATAAAGTTAGCAGCAAGCATCTAAAATACCCTAACACTTGCCCCTACCAAAAACTGTCAATTAGATCAGGTCTTTCCTTGGGCATGCAGGATTCTATAGGAGGTTCATCAAGAACTTCAGGAGAACTGCTAAAACTATGTGCCACCTACTCTGTTAGGATGTGCAATTTAATTTTTCTACTGAGTGCGTTGAGGCATTTGAGGTCTTAAGGAAATGCCTAACCTCTGCCCCTGTGATTCAAGCCCCAGGCTACTCTCTCCCATTTGAGCTTATGTGTGATGCATTAGACTTGGCTGTGGGTGTTGTCCTAGGATAGAGAAAGGATAAGCTGCCATCTGTGGCATACTATGCCAGCAAAACTCTGGCAGAAGCTCAGCTTAATTACACCATAACTGAGAAGGAGCTTTTGGCAGTTGTCTTTGTCGTGGATAAATTCAGGCCTTACCTACTTGGGTCTAAAATTATTGTATTCACTGACCACTCATCCCTCAAGTACCTACTAGCCAAGAAGAATGCTAAGCCTAGATTGATCAGATGGATCCTCCTATTGCAAGAGTTTGATCTTGAGATCAAAGATAAAAAGGAACTAGAAAATGTGGTGGCTGATCACCTATCTAGGATTTTAGTGGATGAATGTGCTACTACACCTGTTAGAGATGTTTTTCCTGATGAGCAGCTGTTTGTTATTCACTCTGTTGTGCCTTGGTTTGCCAACATTGTTAACTACTTAGCTGCTGGTAGGACCCTCCCCATTGGTCCAAAATGGACAAGGGCTTGTTCTTCTCACAAGTCAAGTACTTTTTTTGGGAGGATCCATGCCTATACAAGTACTATGCAGACCAGATTATAAGGAAGTGTGTCCTTGAGAGTGACATCCCCAGTATTCTGAGCATGTGCCGTGAAAATACCTATGGGGGTCACTTCAGTGGGAAGAAGACAACAGCTAAGGTGCTGCAGTGTAGTTTTCACTGGCCTTCCTTGTTCAAGGATGCCCATGCACACTACAGGGCTTGTGTTAGATGTCAAAGGATGGGTGGCCTGTCAAGAAGAAATTCAATGCCACTGCAGCCCATCCTTGTGATAGACTTGTTTGATATTTGAGGAATTGATTTTATGGGCCCCTTTCCTCCTTCAAATGATTGCAATTTTATCCTTGTGACTGTGGATTATGTTTCCAAATGGGTAGAAGCAGCTGCCATAAGGACCAATGACCACAAGGTTATCCTGAAATTCATTAAAGAAAATATCTTCTCCAGATTTGGCACCCCTAGAGCCATGGCAGCCACTTCTATAACAGATACTTCGAGAGCTTGCTCAAGAAGTATGCTGTTACCCACAAGATTGTAACTCCCTACCACCCATAGACCAGTGGGCAAGTTGAAATTTCAAATAGGGAGATTAAGCACATCTTGGAGAAGACAGTGAGGACAGATAGAAAGGACTGGGCTGTGAAGCTGACTGATGCATTGTGGGCCTATATGATTGCTTATAAGACTCCAATAGGAATGTCCCCTTTCAGATTAGTCTATGGCAAGGCTTGTCATCTGCCAATAGAGTTGGAATACAAGGCCTATTGGGCCATCAAGAGTCTAAATGTGGATTTAACATCTCTTGGTATACACAGGAAGCTGCAACTGTCAGAAATAGAGGAGCTGAGATTAGATGCTTATGCAAACTCCAAGATCTACAAGGAGAGAGCTAAGACATTCTTTGACAAGGGGCTGTTGAGGAAGGACTTTAAGGATGGTATAAATGTATGGTTATTCAACTCTAAATTAAAGTTTTTGCTAGGGAAGTTAAAATCCAGATGGGATGGACCTTTCACTGTGATCCATGCATCCCCATCTGGTACTGTGGAGATCATGGACCCCACTTCTGGGAGGATCATGAAAGTGAATGGTCAAAGGCTTAAAATTTGTGTAGAAAATTCTGTAGAGCCTCCTGAGACCATCCACCTTCAAGAACCTCCACTCAAAAGTGATCCACAGCCTTGTGCACTTTGTAAACTAATTGTTTTGTATGTTGCAAAAATTTTGTCATTTATTATGTTGATTTGCTTTTTATGTGCTGTTAAATTTGTTTGAGTGTTTAAGAGTTAGAGAATCTGAATCTCGATTAATGAGTATGTTTCTAGTGTGGTTTGTACATACTCTATACATGCTAGGTGGACTGTGCATTTTAGTTGCTAAGCATCACCCTGAATCTGCTATGATTTAAACTCATTGGCTACAATGCTATGAGAGGTTGAACATTTATGTGCATGAACTATGAAAAGGGCATGACTCTAATTGATGTGACATAGATGAGATGTGCCAGGAATATGGTGCTCGTGCACCATGGCAGTGTGCAAGATAGTTTAAATGCACATGGCAGTGGGCTGGCACTAAGAAGCAGTCAATTTAGCCTTGTCACGAAGCTCAGGCAACTGCGTAAGCAGTTGTTAAGGCAAATTCTGCATTCTCGTGTGGCTAATGGAACCTTGCGAGCTATAGTTCAGGTAGACATGAGGTGCTCGTGAGGCCTTGATGTGCAAATTTTATCTTCGTGAGAGCTTCGCAAGCATACTGCCTAAAGCATGAATAGTAATGAGCTTCGCGAGGCTCGTTATTATCAGCAAATATGCCTTGTCGTAAAGCTCATTTTCAACTACGCGACAAGGGTTTTCCAGGGTTATTTATGCTTTTCTTCTAATTTCCTCATCTCGACAACATTGTGAGAGTCCCGCGAAGCACGGGTTCCATTGATTTATACACCGCGAAGTGCTTCTTCTTCTTTTCATCTCTTTGCCCTAACTTCTAGAGAGAACCATAGACCTGCCACTCCCATTCTTTTATCTTCACTACCCATTCTTCCCCAGTCCTTACATCCTGCTCTTGCTACTTTACTCCACGTCAGCTTTTGATCATTTCACACCAGGCAGAGGATAGATTGGTCCACCGTGTAGTTGTCAAATTGAAACCCTAGCTTTTGGGGGTAAGTTCTCAATTTTTTTAACTGGGTGTTATTGATCCGTTGAATCTATATACTAGCTGAATTTTTAGGAGTATTTTGTGTGGTGAACCATCGATTTTGCTGTAAGTAACTTAGGGTTGTGAATTTGAGAGGCAAACCCTAGATTTTTGGTTAAATGGCTGATAAAACACCCTTTGTGGAGAACCTTGAAGATCTGTTGAGCCCCCCACCTATTGACCTCCCCATAGCAACTAGAAAATCAGTGAGGATTGCGGAGGCATCCACTGTGGAAGGCACTGATGCCCCTATTAACCAACCTGAGGACCCCAAGAAGAAAAAGGATGCCCCAAGGAAGAGGGCTAGGGCTGTGACTGACAAGCCTCAGAAGGCTAAGAAGCAAAAGAAGGGCAAGGAGGGTGTCTCTGAGTTCAACCCACTGACAACCGCCAGTGAGTTCTTGGCTGCCATTAAAGTGGAGTCTAAGACTACCTTTGCTAAGGCATTTTTTGAGAAGGAGCCCTTGACTACCCCATCTATTGATTTTCTGACCAAGGCCTCCTTGTTATCTCTGCTCAGGCCCCCATTGGAGTTGGCCTACCTAGGTTAGTCCAACTTTGGTATCAGAATACAAGGGTGAAAGAGGATGAGGATGGACACCCAATATTTTAAATCTTGATTGATGACTTTGAGATGTTGGTGGGTCCCTTAGAAATTGCCAAAGTCTTAGGCATACCAGCTGCCTATAAGCAAGAGAGTACCTTGGGAGCTCCCCTGACTGCTTCAATCACTGAGATTGCTGAGAGGATAATACATGGGAAGAAAGCATCAAGAGACTCCATAAGGAGAAGAGATTTGGTGCCCAATCTGCTATTTATAGAGTAAATTCTGAGAAAAAATGTTTTCTGCTCTGGGCACCAGCAGGAGAGAAGGGCACTCATAACTGATGCAATTTATTCCTTCTCCCTGGGGCATTACATTAATGCAACCCAACTGATATTTGAGGGGATGAGGGACATTCATGAGAAGGTGAAGAAGAAATAAAAGCCCCATTCACTGCCATATAGCAGGCTGATTATAGCACTGCTAAGAGGAGGGGGTTACCAGTTTCAGATGGGGGAGGGGACGGAGACACTGCCACCTATTCATTTTGGGAAGAAGCTTTGGGGAATTAGTCTGAAAATGGTGTAGAAGAAGAAAAATCTGATGGCTGAGGCAGCCCCCACCATTCAAGAGGCACAAGTTGCAGCAGTTGCTGCTACAGCTGATGCTCCTGCTGCCAGCTTAGCCATCCCACCCACCACCAGCCCTATGCCAGTTCCTCCTCCACCCATCATTCCATCCTCTACATTTACCACTATCCCAATCCCCAGCCTCACCATTTTTACCTCAGCCCCTATCACATTACCCACCCCTATACATGTACCTGCACCTAGCCAACCCATATTTCCATTCACTTTACCTACCCCACCCATTACTAAGAAATACACCAAGAAGAAATCCTCTACACAACCCACAACAGCCACTGAACCTCCCCAACCTATTCCCCTACCAGACCTCACACCACAACCTATTCCAAACCTGGACCCCATTCCATTAACCCAGCCTATACCAGACATTGATCAACCCACTACCTCTGCACCCATTGAACTCGACACCTTAGACCCCTTTGACCCTTCCATTCACGTTTTCTCTTCCCATGACCTAGACCCATACACCACTGAGGGATACTAATCTATGATGGACTCCATCATTGGGGACATTAGATATGGTTTACCCATTTCCCAGACTACCCACAGCCTACCCATTTTACCCCTGACCCTCCCTCCAAACCCAACTGATGGCCAACACTTAAAACCAAGCCACACTCCATACTAGCCTACAATCTATCCATTCAACCCTATGACCTTTTATCCCTTCAAATCAGCCACCTTTATCTTCACCCATACCTGTGCCTACCCCCCCTCCTTCACCCTAGCCTTCATTTCTAGTACCTACAGCCACAGGTACCACCTAAATAGATCCTCATATTGAAGACCTGACAATGGTCATTGTTACCCCTAGCTCACCTTCTGTGATGACAGCAGCTGCTGCCACTGAGACTGACATTGACCATGTGGAGCTATTCCTTATTCCACCCTCACTGGCCTCTACCTCCACACAAACCCAATTCGAGGTAGAGGAACAACACCTCCGTCCTACCTTACCTACCTTTACCTCTGCATTTACCTAGATTGAGCCCAGTGAGGAGGAGCTGGCACCCACTCATCCACCTCCATCATCTTTACCATCATCCCTTTCCATTTTCTAGCTTCTTCCAATCTCATACCCCCATTTTCTATCCTTAGAAGAACCATGGTAGACAACCCCTATATCAGGAGGGATGTGATCTGAGGAATGGCTGAGATCAACACTACAATCAAGTAGCCATTCCTAGCTAAGATTGCCCAGTTGCAGCTGGACCACAGAGTTGAGAAGCTGCAGTGGGAGCAATTATTGCTCAGAACCCTCAAGCTATATGAAGAGCAGATACAGAAATCAGAAATATTGGGTAGACTGGTAGAGACACTCTAAAAGTTATTCCCAATAGTGCACCCAACTTCATCAGCTGAGTTGTCCATCAATGAGCCTACCGCGGAGAAGGGCAGCACCAAGCCATAGAAGCCAGCTACTAAAAGGACAAAGGCTGGTGCTGCCAAAACTAAAAATTTGAAGAAGGAAACTTTTAAAGAGAAGTATAAAAAATTGCCAAATGATTATGGATGGGCACCAGTTACTCTATCTAGCTCAGATTCATATTAGGTTTTAGTGTGTCAGTTGTCCTTAGATTTTAGTTTCTGCTTTTACACATGTACAAATTTCATTTGTAGTGTCTTCTATACTATTTTTATTAATGCAAATTTCTCTTTTGTCTCTTTTTCCTTTGCTGTACTTTTCCTTGTCTTCTATTATGCATCTTATTTTACTATTTTGTGTGTGTTGTTTTATGATTGTACCCTGCTGCCCTGAGAGCTTACTCTTTGAAATAGTGAGGACACTATTCCTGATAGGTTTGGGGGTGTGGCAGGATAAGCCAATGGGATAGTTAACTTAAGTGCAACAATATTAAGTGAGTAAGAAATAAATAGAGTGAAGTTCACCTAATAAATTTTGAAAATGAGGAAACTGAAACTGATGCAAGACTTGTTAACACTAAAATTATTAAAAAATTCAATACTGCCATAAGGTGAAAAGCAAGAAAAAAATTTCAGTGTTAAGTGAACCAGTGAGGAGAGAAAAGGTGAGGAATGCTCAAGAATTCAATTGAAGACCATACCTAGTGAGATTTAGGCCTACAATTATTTTTATTTTTTTTTGTGTATATGGCAAATCATTTCTACTTCAAGGACTGGCTGATTCAACCCCTTTTTACTAAAAGTTAATCACCTCTAAGTTGAAACTTGTGGCAGCATGTATAACACTAAGGAGATGATCAAGGCCTTCATTTGGACAGTTTGAGCTTAAAACTACCAACCCATTGAAATTACCCTTTTGCATACACTTTTTGAGCCTTCAAATCAAATTTTCTTCAAGATACACCACAGTACCTGCACCTCAACCTGTAGACCTGATTCAATCTTACTCTCACTCTAAGAATTCAGAAGGTAAAGGAGAAGGAAATGAAAGTGGGCAAGCTGAGTGCAACATTTGGTGAATGGAAAAGAGAAGCAATATATGAATAGAAGTGTAGCAGTGGTTTAGTGGTGACATTTCATGAAAATAAAAATAAAAACAAAAATAAAAAAGAAAGAGAAGTCAAGAGGATACCTTTATCTGAAAATTTGAAAGAAGAAGAGAAGCTGGCCACTTTGAATATGAAAAATATCAATAAAGATGAAGTATCTGAATTCAAGAAGGTGAAGTCATGAATCACCTCCTACACTTGCTGATTTCTCAGTTTTTGAACCCCCTTTTTTTTCCTTCCATTCTTTTCAAACTTCAGTCATAAGCCACCCATGTAAAAGTTTGTGTTGATCCAAAGTGAAGTGAGCTATCATGTAGAGATGAAGAGTTGTCTGATCTATGGAGAGAAGAACTAGATGCTAGAAATTAGGAGCAACTACCTATGCTCATGCTTGCATATCCATTTGGGGTCTGTAACTGCTCTTGAGCTTGTGTGAACTGAAACACTCTTTAAATTCATTTGTGAGAGAAAACCTTGGTGAGCATTTGGTCTGAGATTGAACTTATTGGGCATTGTTTGAACCTAATATTTGAATCATTGGTAAGCTTAGTGGTTTGCACACTGTGTTTCTTGAGGTCAGATAATTGGTTTGATGAGTATACATGCATGATTTAGGTGTAAACTGTTGGCATTCCATGTCTTGATACTCCTCAAATTTGAAAGATCAAAAGTCGAGTGATACTCAATTTGTTGAATACTGATTTGATCATGCTTGCACTTGTGTTAACTATTTTATTGAGAAGTTTGTGGGTATCTTCACTGAAAACCCTCAGGAGACTTCCCTCCTCCACTAGGGATCCCTAAGGGTTTAAAAGGCTTGATGCATAAGCTAAATACATCCGTGCTCCCTACAAAAGTGACATTTAAAATTTTAAAGTAGTTAACCTCTTAACCTAGCTTTTACTACTCCTTAGAGCCATTTAATAATCCTCTTTTGAGTATGTTTGTAGTTAAGAATAAAATTACAGCTTAGTACAATAGTCCACTCATTTGGAGGCCAAAGAAGAGAGTTTTAAAACCAAGCCTTGAAGCAGATACAAGAACAGAGGATACACCATGGTGGTATACACCTTGGTGATCATTTTTGGTAGTCCAAGGGTGCACTAGAAGTCAAACAGATGAAAAAAGAGTGGACCCATGTAGAGGAGACTATTGCAATAGTCTGTGCATAGTAGCAACTATGCAGAGAAGAGTTTTCGCATAGCTGAAAGCAAGCTCGCAAGGCCCTCACACAGTTCAATTCACCCAGAAGTAAGCCTCACGAGCATCTCGCATAGTCGAAGCATGCAGCACAGCATCCTCTCGCACACCTCTCGCGCAGTGCACTAAGGGTTCACACACAACTCACGCTGCTCAAGAGGAGTGAGACACCAAGAAGATATTCTTGCGAAGATCGCGCGAAGACCTCGCACACCTCCAAGATAGAGCCAGTGACGCGAGATGTGCAGCCCATCCTAGCGATCAACCTCGTGCAACTCAATGCCCATCCTCACGACAGCCTGGCAAGACGCAATGTAGCCCAGTGAGAGCCTCACGACTTGAACCATCTGGAGAACCATCTGCACAAGCTATGCTACTCAGTGCAAAAGGGACCTCGCAAAGCTCATTCCATTGCAAGATCAACCACGCGACAGCTTTGCGGGAAGTCAAAATGCAGCACTAATCTACGCGAAGCTCAGGATCCTCACTTCTCAATTCATACACAGAGACACTTTGGGGATTTCCCAACTTCTAGGGACACACACCCCGAGGTTCTCATTGATTTCACACATCCTAAGGCATCCAAGGGTCACCATGGAGCCACGTCTTCAAGTATAAATTAGGGTTTTCTCTTCTGTGTTCCTATTGACCAAGGCAATGAGTGACTTAGTATTTAAGCTGTAATGTTTTAGTAGAAACTTATCTTTCCTCAACCTAATTCGGCTGAGAGCTTTGGTCAGATTAGGGTTAGGATTAAGTCATCTTCTTCATTTTATTTCCCTCCTTAGCTCAGCATTTGCTACCTAAGTCCTTTTTGTAAACAGCTAGGTATAGTATTTCAGTTTTGCAAGGGGTTTTATATAAAATTTGGGAGCTGTTCTGGTTTACTCTGAACAAGCTGTTATCTCAAGGGCACCATTGTAAGTCTCTTTTATGCAATGAAATGCCATTTTTAATAGTTTAATTTAATCCTTATTCATTTCTTTTTTTGACATAAATCAATTTGGATTTGATGCTCCCATTATTGTTCGAGCTTGTAGCCTTGCAACAATGGTGACAGCAGTAGTTTACTTGTTCTATCTTAGCCATCTATGATTTGGATGACCCCTGGGATAGCCTGTGACCATTTAAGTGGACAGACTATAGCCATAAGGCTAGTTCAACCCATAGATCTGAGATAGATTCTTCCTCTCTGCACTTGAGCTTGTAGCCTTGTGAGAGATTATTGCAGAGATAAGCCACCCTCTGTTTTACATTTCCCTCAACAAGCTCTTAGATCTAATCTTGTGTAGAGATTGCAGACTTGTGAGCTGAGTCATTGCAGGCCTTTTGTAGCAATGACTAACTGATTCTAGATCCCCAAACAGCTTATGAATGATTGTGGTTTCCACTAGTTTTTCAAGAGTTGTTTACTCCTATGAATGTATGTGCTTGTAGCCTTGCAAACATAGTGTCTGCAATGGTGTTCATGTTCTGATTTGGTCCATTTGACTGGAAGAAATCCTTTGGACAATTTGTGACCATTTAAGTGGACAGGCTATAGCCTTAAGATCAATCCAATCTCTTGCATCAGGTTAGTTTTCTGATTTAATCTTTGTGATTTGATCCTCTCCCTTGGATAGTCTATGACCATTTGAGTGGATAGATTATAGCCTTAAGAGACCCGTTTAAATCATAGGAGTTGAGTTGGATTCCCCTATCTTACAGATGTGCTTGTAGCCATCTGAATTATTACTACAAAGACAGCTCTAGATCTGATTTGCATGACTGATGTGACCTTAGCTGTATACTTCTCACCATTTTATTTTTGTTATTTCATCATATCACCATCACCCTTCTTTTAACCCTTTATATAGTATAGGATTGTATTTTATTTCTTATTTTAGTTTTAGTTTTAGTTGTTACACCCCCATGCACTCCCTTTTTTGTAGGATTGTCAGATCTGTAGTCAGATCTAGGGGCTTACTAACATAACCCTCTCTGGGTTCTAGATCAATTTTCTTTGTGGGACAAACTCTTATAAAAAATTCCTACAACAGGCCCTGTATCTTACAGGGTGTACTTTGTGCTGAAATTCATTCCATTTCATTTTATTTTCTTCTGAATTTTAACCATCCATTTTGTAATAAATTTTGTCAGCATAAAGTAACCAACAACAACTATATCCCTCTCAAATTCGAATTTAAATTCAAATTGATTGATTTCCTAAAATCAATTGATTTATTTCAAATTCAAATGATTTCGCCAAAATTCAAATTTTAATTTCAATTGATTGAATCTTGGAATTCAATTGATTGACCTATATATGGAAACTCTTCCATCCGAGCCCTATATAAACGAAGTAGGGTTAAGGGTTTGGGTGTGTTCTCTTGGTTCTCTTTTGAGGCCTCTTTTTGGCCAATTTTCTTAGTCTTTTCTTAGTTTTCTTTAATGTTTTGTAGTTTTAGCTTTTGATAATTAATTTGTAATTAGGAACCAAAGCTTTTTAAGGTTTTGGATCTTTTCCTAAAAGATCCGAGCATTTGATAAATTAAAGAACGTGTTTGATGATTTTAGATTTGTGCCTTGCGTGTGGATCGGAGATGAACGGCTAAAACCGTTCATTCAAGGAGGAAGCGACCCCTAGATAAGTAGTTAATTTATTTTTATTTCAATCATTTCTTTTTACAAATATTAAATCTTATGGCTTTAAGTGTGTGCCTATTGTTTATCATCGAATGCTCATTTATAGCCGTCGATCTTGGTTATCGGCGATAATAAAAGAGTTATTCCACCTAGATTTGATCTTGTAGACTGATTTAGGATGCCATACGATTGATTATTAATGTTGTAGTTTCGCATGTGAGATACGTTATTCCTTTCGCATGATTGGATGAGTCATAGTGTTTGGATAGGGTATGCCGGATCAATAATCACATTCTTTACGATTCATTTTTCTTGTAGTTAAATGAGGGCAAATAATTCGACATTGAAATGTATGATTAATTATTGGTAGAAAAATTACAAATTTAGGGTTAGCAGACTCCTTGATCATTTTTTCATCGTTGTTTGGTTATTCACCGTTTTCCCTACATAAGCTTTGTTTAGATTTTCTTAATCGCATTTTGTGTAGTTGATAGTCTTCCTTATAGATAAATCTCACCTTTGGTACTTCCTTAGGTTTAATTTATGCTTTTAGAAATTAATGAAATTTTGTGCTTCCCTGTGGGTTCGACGCCCTTGATTTCACCGTTTTACAATAGACCTTATGCACTTGTAAGGGTACAATTTAAAATCGATCATAGACCGAGCGTCTACTCACTTGTTTGTAACATTGCAGTTTGTGAAGAAAGTGAAGGTCATTCTCGAGACCATAGATTTTATTTTAGAATTGTCGGTTTCAATGGGAAATTCGGTCAGTACCGATACAGCGTGCCAGTCAATTATAGTCGTTATCAAGGATTACAAAAGTCATGAATTGGTGACGGATTTGATCCCGTTGGATATGCAAGGATTTGATATAATCCTTGGCATGGACTAATTATCCACGTATGGTGCAAGCGTTGATTGTCGGAGGAAGATGGTTACTTTTCGACCTAATGGGAGTAGATTGTTCAAGTTTATAGGAATGCGATCAACCTTCATACCGCTTATCTCTGCAGTCTGAGCACAACGTTTGATGAGAAAGGGATGTAGTAGATACTTCACTTTTCTGAAAGAGCAACGGGAAGAGAAGAATGTGATATCAGAAATTCCGATTGCTCATGAGTTTCAAGACGTGTTTTCGGATGAATTGTCAAGATTGCCACCAAGTAGAGAAGTGGAGTTCACCATCAACCTAACACCAGGAACGGAGCCAGTATCTAAAGCACCATATTGAATGGCTCTAACTGAGTTGAAGGAGTTGAAGGACCAGTTGCAGGAACTCTTAGATAGAGGGTTCATAAGATCTAGTGTGTCTCCTTGGAGAGCATCAGTCTTATTTGTGAAGAAGAAGGACGGGTCGATGAGATTGTGCATCGACTGTCGTCAATTGAATAAATTGATTATCAAGAATTGATACCCATTGCCCAGAATAGATGATCTGTTTGATTAGTTACAAGGTGCAAGATTCTTTTCTAAGATCGATTTGATATTTGGATACCATTAGTTGCGAGTTAAAGCCGAAGATATTCAGAAGACTGCGTTCAGAACTAGATACGGGCACTACGAGTTATTGGTGATGTCGTTTGGATTGACTAATGCACCAGCTTCATTCATGGATCTAATGAATCGGGTGTTCAAATCACACCTCGATACTTATGTAGTTGTGTTCGTAGATGACATCCTCATCTACTCGAAAATGATGAAGGAGCATAAACAACATTTGAGGATAGCTCTACAGACACTGCATGAGCACCAACTATATGCAAAACTCAGTAAGTATGAGTTTTAAATAGAGAAGGTGAGCTTCTTGAGACTTGTCGTCTCAGAAAGAGTTACAGTGGATCCAACAAAGATTGAGGCAGTAGTGGAATAGGAACAATCAAAGACTGTATCTGAGATTCACAGTTTCCTTGGTCTGGTTGGGTATTACAGACGGTTTGTGAAGGGATTTTCAAAGATTTCAGGGCCACTCACAAGACTCACAAGGAAAGATGTTAAATTCGAGTAGACTGAAGAGTGTGAGAAGAGTTTTCAAGAACTCAAGAAGAGACTAACTTCAATACCAGTGTTGGCTATTCCATCAGACAGTGGAGGGTTTGCTTTGTATAGTGATGCTTCACATAGTGGCTTAGGCTGTGTGCTCAACCAAAATAAGAAGGTTATTGCTTATAGGTCGAGACAACTTAAGGACCACGAGAAAAATTATCCAACACATGATTTGGAACTGGCAGTAGTGATCTTCGTATTGAAGATATGGAGACACTACTTACATGGAGAAACCTTTGAGATATTTACGGATCACAAGAGCCTCAGATATTTGTTTACACAGAAGGAACTGAATATGAGGCAAAGGAGATGGATGAAATTTCTCAATGACTACGATTACTCCATTCAGTATCATCCAGACAAAGTGAATGTTGTAGTAGATGCTTTAAGTCAGAAGAGTTCGGCTCTACTATCTAGCCTTGTCATGGGAATTCATAGGTAAAAACTACTGAAAGATTTTTCTCTGTATGACATAAAGATCGAGGTATAACCTTCAGGAGCCTTATTGGCTAACATCAAGATTCGACCAACGATCTTCAATCACATTAATGAGTTATAGATGAAAGATGCAGAGTTAGTGAAGATCATACAGGGTGTGATTGATGACAGTAGACCAGATTTCTCTCTCAAGGAGGATGGATCGCTGCTATGTATACCGATTGATGCTAACCCTAGGCAAACTATCTTAGACAAAGCTCACAAGTCTAAGTATGCTATTCATCCTTGTGGTACCAAGATGTACTAGGATCTGAAGAAGAATTATTGGTGGAGAGGTTTGAAACAAGATGTTGCTGAATACGTTTCAAATTGTTTAGTATGTCAGCAAGTGAAAGTGGATCACAGACATCAGACAGGTTTATTGCAACCTCTACCAATACTAGAGTGGAAATGGGTGTCAATCTCTACGGACTTTGTATTAGGATTACCACGGACAGCAAGGCAGCACAATGCCATTTGGGTGGTCATTGATCGACTAACCAAATAAGCTAACTTCTTGCCATTCAACACCATGCATACGGTAGGCAGATTTACAGAGATGTATATGAAGGAGATAGTCCGATTGCATGGTATTCCAGTCAATATTGTTTCAGATCGTGACCCTTTATATAGTTCAAAGTTTTGGCAAAAGTTTCAAGAAGGAATGAGTACGCTATTAGATTTCAGTTTGGCATTTCACCCACAGACGGATGGACAAACAGAGCGGGTGAATAAAATCATAGAAGATATGCTCAGAGCATGTATGCTTATTTTAGAGGATCATGGGATCAACACTTACCATTGATCGAGTTTGCATCTAATAACAGTTTTTAGACAAGTATCTGTATGGCACCTTATGAAGCACTTTATGGACAGTGATGTAGATCATCGATTAATTGGGAAGAGACCGATTAAAAGTTTATATTGGGTCCGGAAGTTAGTGAGAGCAATGTCGAGGCCGTTCATCTGATTTGTGATAGGATCAAGACAACTCAGAGTAGACAAAAGATTTATGTTGATATAAAAAGGACAAACGTCGATTTTAAAGTTGGCAATCATGTGTTTATCAAGATCTCACCTATGAAAGGTGTGACGCACTTTGGAAAGCGGGGAAATCTAAGCCCACGCTATATATGACCTTTTGAAATTTTGGGCTGGGTTGGTGAAGTAGCATACAGAGTTATTTTACCCCCATAGCTTGATCGAGTACACAATGTGTTTCATGTATCGATGTTAAGGAAGTACGTGAAGGACCCTACACATATCTTTGATGATCAACCGATCGAGATTTATGAAGATTTGATCGTGAGAGAGGAGCCGGTTCAGATACTTGATCGGAAAGAGCATGTATTGCGCTCAAAATGTATTTCGTTAATGCTTGTTAAGTAGCGGAATCATTTAGTAGAGGAGGCCACTTGGGAGCACGAAGCTGAGATTTGCGATCTATACCCTCATTTGTTTCAATGAGAGTTGAGAGAAAATTTTAAATTGTAAATTTCTTTTGAGTTTATAAACTTGATGTTTTAATGTGTAATGTATCTTGATGGAGCTATAAAGAATAAAATATTTCAAAGTTAATAAGTTGCAATCAATTGGGAGTTAAAAACACAAAATTAGAGGTTTTTTGTTAAAATTGACCGATCAAAACTTACATTGATCGATCAATTTGACAGAACAGAAGCACAGGCTGTCTTTGAAAATCTATTGATCGAAATTAAAACCGATCGATCGTTTTTGAAACCAATCAATCGAAATATACACTGATCGATCGAATTCATAAAAACAGAGAGCAAAATATAAACTGATAAAAAGTTATGAAAATCAATCGATCGAAATGGAAACCGATCGATCGAAATTTAAATTGATCGATCAATATTATTAGGCACCAAGGTTAATATGAAAACCGATTGATCGAAATTTAAATTGATCGATCAATATTATTAGGCACCAAGGTTAATATGAAAACCGACTGATGGATTTTGAAAATCGATCGATCGAAATTATCAATCAGCGTAGATTAAAGTAAAACCGATTGACTGATTTTAAAAATCGATCGATCGATTTGCACGATATATAAGGGAATCGGGTTTTCCTAATTCGAAATTTTCAAAAAATTTTAGAGGTTTCCTTGGGGTTTTCTTTTGTTTGTTCTTGGAGATCATTCATTAAATTTTCAACCGTCTTTCAAGCATTTTTCTTCTTCAAGGGATTGAACCTAACTCTCCTACAAGGTAAAATCTAACTTCCTTGGAGATTGTGATTTCAAGTTCAAGCTTATTTTACAAACCCTAGTTTTTAGTTTTATTTAATTAGAGATATAATGACACCTAAGACAGGGCAATCTTCTAAACCTTTGGCGTCGAAGCAACCCACTACACGGTTGGGTTCTTTGCAGCCACCACCAACACCACCACCCTCTTCGTAGCCACCACCACCACTGCCATAAGAACGACCTAATGTGTGGTGGGTGGCGAAAGAATTTGAGCCCGAATATATCATTAACCAGGCACTTTTTCAAGAGCGGGGTGTACAGGGTATTACAAATTGGGCTCTTGATTACCTTAACAAGACCGGGTTAGAGAACCTACTCAATCCACTTCACGACTACTACTACCCCCGTTTGGTAAGATTGTTTTCCCAGAATATGTACATCGGTGATAAACCAAACACCGTTTGTACTAAAATTGATGGACGAGTGTATGAATTCACTCATGACCATGCGGCCGACGCACTCGAGTGCTATGTCAACTATGGTATCGGGATCGATTTAAGGGAGCCAAATCAAAAATCGATTGATTTTCATATTGTCATTAAGAAGATGATGCAAGGCAGGCAGGGGTCAGGTCAGGCCATTAAAAGAGTAGATTTGTCTAGTCCTTTGTGGATGTTGTTGCATCAGTTCAGGATCAACCAGCAGCTGCAGCTCCACCTCAATGGCGTGCTCCGATTCGTGTTCCCCACCACCTCAGCACTCGTCTACTGCTACAATTGATGATGTTCTCGCCCTCATGGCTGAGAACAATCATCAGTTGAACTGACGTTTGGACTACCATGAGGCGTTGATGGCTGAGACGATGTGCTTCATGTATCCTTTCGAATATTTGCAGCGCATGGCGGCGGCACGTGCCTATATACTTAAGGCATCGAGTTCTGGAGCAGGGGGACCACATAACGACGATGAGCAGCTAGATGAACAGGATGAGCAGCCGGGTGATATGATGGATTGAGCAGAGATTGCAGGGGTATTATTTTTTATATTCAAAGGATGTTTTTTGAAATTATATTTAATTAATTCAGGAAAATTTCTATAAATGGTTAAACTATTGTGGCATGGTTGCCACCCTTGGATGGAATACATGGTGAATGTATATCGCTTTGTAGATAGTTTTTGGATGGAATACATTGTCTATGGAACTTTTACATTTTTGCATATTAATGGTAGTCTATTTAGCTTGTATGAAATTGTGAATGAACTTTCAAGCAGGAAGTGGATATATCTTGAATGCTTGTGATTTGATACGTGTCTTGAATGGGTATGATTAGATATGTGTGGATATTGTTGGGAATGTGTGTGGCTTGCTATGTGTCGTTGTAAATCACATTGTGTGACTAGATACCTTAGGTTAATTTTTGAGGACAAAAATTCCTAAGAAGGGGAGAATGGGATGTCACAAAAATTTTTGACTTTCGAATAGTCTGTCTTGGTGTGCGTGCCCGACTGGTCACGCACCTGAGAATATAAAAATATTAAAGTGATTTCATGAGTTAGAATAAAGTTTGAGTGAAAAAGAAAGATTTAGAAATAGTATGAACCATTTGATGAAGTACCATACACAGAGGTATGGTGTAACGGCTTAACAACCAAAAGCTAAACTTTAAGTATAAAGGCCAAATGGGATAAGAGAATTCTTTCCCTTGCCTTGTTATTTGAGCTTTGTTTGTTGAGAAGAGAGGAGGAAGAGAGCTCTAGATTTAAGGTGTGTGTGCAAGATTGAAACGTTGCGTGAAGTCCGGGAATTTCGGATCGACATATTTCCCTAAATTCTAGCTTTGAAACCCTAGCTTGAGCGTGAGCTCGTGGATGTGGGTGGAAAATTAGAAGAAAAGGAGTTAAAAATGAGAGAAAATGAGTTTGGGAAGTTGAAACTCATGAATGTGAGAAATCTGACAAAATCGATCGATCGAATAAGTATCTGATCGATCGATTTTGTCAGAGCAAAAATGTGAAGGTTTATGAAGAAATCAATCGATCAAAACAAAATTCAATCGATTGATTTGTGAAAACAATGAGTGTGTTAAAGGGTTTCTGAAGAAATCGATCGATCGAAATGGAATTTGATCGATCGATTTAGGAACCAATCGATCGGATTATGGCACCATAAGTGTGTGGTTTTCAAGGAAATCGATCGATCGATTTGGACAAATTCAAGAATTTGGCTTGTTGTGTTAAGGGGACTTGGGGGAGACCTTATACCTTCCCATTTATGTCATTATGACGTATGAATTGTGAATTGGTGTGTTCTAGGTATGAGCATGAGTATGTGTGAGAGGGGCTAGCTCGGAATAAGAAGCCTTCATTTTGGCTTTGAGTTGAGGTAAGGAAAACTCTGTAACATATGCATTTGATTACAACTATCATGGATTTGTGATATTTTGAAAGTGTGTGTGATTTATGAAATTTGTCAATGATAAGCATGAACTTTATTTATGATTTTAAATATTAAAAGTGTGTGTGTATGTGCACTAAAAAAGATTATGTGTGTGTGTGAAATCAGTTATGTGTGTGTGTGACATCAGAAAGAATCAGCTATGTGTGTGTGTGAGCTTTGAAAAATTAAAACTTCAAACCTAGTATAAATTACCACAATTCACAGTGATAAAATATAAGTTAAATTTTGTATTTTGATTTAAGAATTCATGCAGAACGAACCTTTGTGCTCTGGTACATCGGGATATCCATTCTTTAGTTACCATTCTGCGGTAATACTTCGTACAACACAAGTCACCTCGTTTGAAGGGGCTTGGGCATTGTGTAAATTGTTCATTGAACGACGATGGTTGGGTTTTCCATTGGTATATGTGTGGTTCTTGATACTATATATACTCGAGATTGTATTTAAGTAATTGATTTAAGTTTTTGTGGTGTAAGAACGAGTTTTACCAACCATGATTAGTGTGTTTAGAAATATGCATCAGATATTCATTTTGTGTCAATTTAAATACTATTAAATTATGATTCTTAGCAAGAAAAGCATGTTTTGAATTATATCATGAGATATATGTGTGATGTGAAAATATGCATATTAGTTATGTTTCTCTATTGAGCTTAGACTATTAGCTCATCCCTCGACTATACGTCACAGGTATAGGAGTAGATGCGCGTACTGAGGACAAAGATCTTGAGGACCCAGAGTACTTACCAGAGGAGGAGACAGAGCTCCTTCTTGATGAGTTATTCTAGTGGGTAGAGCACTGCGTGTTTAGTTTTGAGATTTGATTGTAAGACTTGGTACGTCCAGCCAATTTTTGTTAGAACTCATGTATTTATGTTGTACTGTATTATTTTGCGAACCATGTTTTGGTGACAGTTGTTCGTCACTGGTGGTTCAGTTCGGTTCTTTTATCCATGTGATTTGCATGAGATTAGAACCATCTTTTGTTATGATACGGACGTTGTCATTATATAGAATTGGAGATTTAATTCCTTATGATGACTCTATCGGCTTAGTTAGAAAATATATTTTGTTTCCGCTTTGTGTGTAGATGTACCAAATGTTCAGTTCGTTCGGGGATTGTGTTAGAGTGTTTTTAGATGCTTACTGCTAACTTAATTGAAAACAATGATAAGAATGGGTTAATGAAAATAAATCAAAGGTGGATTGAAAACTACAGAGTAGCAAGTCTACAAATACATAGACCTGCAAGATACAGGGCCTGTTGTAGCAAGTTTTAATAAGTAAGAGTTTATCCCACAGGAAAAAATGATCTAAAGCTCCAAGGGAGCTATCTTTAGTAGGCCCTCCAGATCTGACTACAGATCTGGCAATCCTAAATGGAAGGGGATTTAAGGTCACTATTATTTAAATCCTAAGATAACCTAATGCCTAAACTACAGAAATGGTTGAGAAGAATGATGGAGTGTGAGAAAATAAATATAAAAGGGTGAGAAGTAAGCTATTAGGTACAGATCTGATGGGTTTTATAACTCAGACTCAGATCTGCTACTATAGAAGTCATGTCTAATGGCTACATTATCACCAAAGAGGAGAAATGATCCAACTCACCCCTGTGCCATGATCTAATCCCTTATGGCTATAACCTGTCCACTCAAATAGTCACATACTATCCAATAGGGGAACCACAGTCCATAGATGGGTCAGAACAAGTTTATCATTGTAGGCACTACTTCTTCCAGGCTACCAGCTCAAGAATCCATAGGAACCTCAACCTCTAAAGTTGTGTGTGGGGCATAGGCCTGCAATGTGTACTAGGCTGGACACACAGGACCAGCAAGAGTTTGAGTACTAGCTTTAAGTCTAGTTGTTCACTGCTTTGGAAAGACAGCAGTGATCCAATCACAAGCCTACAATCTCTACAACTAGATCAGATCAACCATCTGATGGTGGGTCTATACAAATACAGGGGAGTCTGTCTCTGCATAATCTCTCACATGGCTACAAGCTCAAGTGCAGAGAAGAAGAATCTATCTTAGATATGTGAATTTGCCTCACCCTAGGGCTATAACCTGTCCACTTAAATGGCCACAGACTATCCACAGAGGATATCCTCCTCACAGAGGTCTGAGACAGAACAAGTAGATTGCTGCTACCACCATGTTTACAAGGCTACCAGCTCAGGCTCCCATGGGGATTCAGATTTAGTGGATCCTGTGGTGGGGCATAGGCCTGCATATGTGCCTAGCCTGGACACACAGGTCACTTGGATCTAAATAAATCCTTAAAAACAATCCTCCATTGCTTACAATATAACATAGCAATGGAGGATCTCAAGGCAGCAGCCTTGTACAAAACAACCCTCAAACACCAATCTCATATATGTATAACATCCTATTATAAAACACCATTAAAACTATTCCAAATAAACATACAAAGGCATAGCCAGCAAGTGCTGGACTATGGAGAGAAGAAAAAAGAAAAAGAAGCTACCTAAACCCTAACCTTAGCCTGCTGGAACTCTACAGTCGATTCAAGAAGAAAAGCCCCCTAGCCTAAATTAGGCTTAAGCTTATATAGCAGTCGGCTGTGGGAGCATTAGGGTTAGGAAAACCCCAATTTTAATGATGCAAACATGGCCCATTACTATTCCTTGGATGCCTTAGGGCGTGTGCACGGAGATTAGAGCATTGGAGTGCGTGTGCTAGTTCTGGAAGTTTCCAGACTGCCCTTGCAGAAGTGGGGGAAAGTTAAGATCCCGAGCCTCACTAGGTAGTAAGAATTTCTAGGTCTTGTCGCATGATAGAGTTTTCGTCACGAGATTGAATTGACTTAAAGCTCTTGTAGTCGTGGGATAGATATTTTGGTTATCGCAGGAATGGTCTAGTCGTCGTGGGATTGCGCTTTCCATTTGAGTGGTGCGGGAATCGCGCGCGCAGTTGATTTCTTGGTGAATCTCACAGGGATCCTCTCGAAGAAGCAATTGCATCGTCCTCTGGATTGCGCGAGCAGTCCCCTGAAGATCTGCATCCCGCGGCCATCGTATGGACAACCGTGCGGAATGCCTGAGCTCTCTCCTCGAAGCGCGAAGATTAAATGCTCCTCTTACGAGTAGGCGAGATCGCGTAAGATTGCACGAGGCCATCGAAGCCTCGCTAGAATCAAGCGCGAGATGGTGTGGTTCTTTGAGAGACCCGCGACAACTGCACAAAGCATTCTTTCATAATCAATTGAACCCTGCGATATCTGCGCGAGGCTCACTTCTTGACTGGTTGCTGTTGTGCTTTGCCTATGCTGTAGCCAAGTTCTCTGTCTGGGTCCAACTTCCTTTCTTCTGAGGAACTTCTGGGGTAAAAGTAGGATTCTTAGCAGGGTTAGGGCCTTATCTGCAACTGCTGCTTATTACCTACAAAATGGACTTAACACATTTATTAAATGACTAAGGGCCTAACAGAGATTACGTTAAGGGGTGAAAAGTGGTACTTTTTAGGTCTTAACACTCTCCCAAACTTAATCTTTGCTAGTCCCTTAGCAAAGCTTTAACTAATTAAATGCCACTTTCATAGGGATCACGGGTACATTTAGCATATGTACCAAGCCTTTTAAACCCCTAGGTGATCCATAGTGGAGGAGTGAAGTCTCCTGAGGGTTTTTAGTGGAAATTATAGCAGTAATGCAGGCCATTTTTAAAACTCAAAATTTTTTTAGCATGTGTTTGCATTTCCACCAATCATTTTACATTAGAAATTCAATGCTCACATATCAGTACCAAACTTGCCTTAAATTCGAAAATCAGATTGGATACAACCCCAATGAAGTTACAAGTCAAACCCAATTCTCACCAGGGCTATCTCTCAACAATGAATATCTAGGGGTGTTCACATTTAAAGCAGCTCAAGAGTAGTTGCAGACCCCAAATGGGCCTGCAAGCATGAGCATAGGTAAAGCTTCTAATTTATGACATCCTCATGACTTTTCACCATAGATTAGGCACTCCCTCATCTCCACCTGACAGCTCATTTCACTTTGGATCTTTAAGGTCTTTTGAATGGGTTGTAATGTGGCTTATGGGTGAGGGATATAAAGAATAAAGGGATAAAAAGAAAATCAAAATTGACAAGGTAAGGAGTGACTCATGATTTCACTACCTTCATTTCATTCAGCATACTTCATCTTCCTTGATATTTTTTATTTTAGATTCAAAGTGGCCAACTTCTCTTCTTTTTAATTTTCGGATGATGTTCTTCTCCAAACTTCTCTTCCTGTTTCTCTTTTTATTATTTTTCTTCTTTTTATTTTTATGATTTTTATGATGAACTGCCACACAAATACCACCAACACACTATTATTCATAGGGTACTTTTCTTCTCCTTCTACCAAATGTTGGACCACTCTCACTACCTTCAACTCCTCCTTTACCTTTTGAATTCTCAGAGTGAGGGTAAGGTTGAATCAGGTCATGAGGTTAAGGTGCAAGTACTCCAGTGTTTGTTAAAGAAAAATAGGGCTTTTTGAGGCTCAAAGAGTGTATGCAAAAGGGCAGTTTTAAAAGGTTGGGTTTTCAGGCTCAAACTATCCAAATGAGGGCCTTGAATCATTTTCTTAGTGTCATGAGTGTTGTCAACCAGTTTTGATTTTGAGGTGCCTAACTTCTAGTAACAAGTGTTGAGTCAATCAAACCTTAGAGCAGAAAAAATACCAAAACACTCTTCAACAGAAATTGATGGGCCCAAATCTCACTAGATATTGTCTTCTTTTTAACTCATGGAGTGTATTTTTATCTTTTTCTCTCCTCTTAGGTTTACTAGGTACTAATTTAACATTTCTGATGTTAGCTTCATGGTGGTGCCAAGATTTTAACATTTTCAGTTTCGAAATGTCTGCAAAAATATTTTAATTTTTTCATAAATTTCCTCATTGCAGCAAGTTAGGTGAAAATCAACTTTATTCATCCCAATTATACCACCACTACTGTACTAAAGTTAACTATTCTATTGGCAGACCTACCCTGCCACACCCCAAAACCATTAGGAGCAGTGTCCTCACTGGTTCAAAGGTCAGAAAGTACAGGGTAATAGTCATGAAAAAGCATTAAACATAGACAGACAATATACACAAAGCAATATCAAAAATAAGATTCTATTATCTTAGAAAGAAATGTATAACTGTAATTACAATGACAAGAAAAGAAGGGGAAAGGAAAGAAAAGCCTAATTACAATCTAGTTTAAGAGGAGGAATCAAAATCTGAGTCTATGAACCAGTCCCAGCCCATCTGTTGTGCATGTTTCCTAAGTTCAGCTTTGTTCTCAGAACTGTGCTTGGACTTGGTTCTGTCTGTGGGAGCTTTGGTCTTTTTCTTCTTGGCTTGCTTCTCAGTTGGACTCTTTTTCTTTGGCTGCCTTAGTTTCTTTGGTTGGGCTGGTGGTCTCTTCATGGTTGGAGCTTTTGGTGCCCTCACCCTCATTTTTCTGGTTTTGGGTTCAGGAGGGATCATAGGGGATTTTCCTTTATCTTGCTCAGGGGAGGCTACAGGGGACTTTTCTTTTTCTGGCTGGTCATGTGGTTGTGCCTCCTCATATTGGGCAGCTGGCTCTTTACCAATTTTGATAGAGGCTGTTGTGGAAGCAGTCCTCTTAGCAGTGGCTTTCCTCTGTTTAGGATAAGTTTGCTCAATAGGAGGAGATAAAGGAGGGGCAGCAAGGGTTTGGGTAACTTGAGGCTCAGGTTCTGGAATGAGTATAGAGAGTGGGGTGGGTTGCTGAGCTGCACTTCTGGCAGCAGCCAATGCAGCTTCCAAAGAGGCTATCTGGATTTGGGCTTCTTGAGGTCAGTTTCATGGATTTCCTTTTGGAGTCGAAAGATTTCCTAGCCGTTGTTGAGTCTTTTTTCGAATATTCTTGCTTTCATCCTCTCCGCATTAGTATTTGCTTTCTCCAGCTCTAGATTCATTTGATGATAAGCAGCCATAGTTTTCGCCTTCTCATAGGCCTCCAAAATGTTAGTCCACCCAAGTGAAATACCCAGTAATTGTTTTCTGTGGGCCTCCTTTACTTCAGTGATTTGCTGTAGCAAAGGGGACTCTATGGATTGCCGCAGTTGGGCCATGCCCCTCAGGACATCCCTCATAAGGTAGGGATGGTCTCTCATGGCATGGAGGATGGTGAGGTAGGGAGGGATGTAAAAGGAGTGTTTGGGTGTGATAGGAAGAGAAGAAGTGGAAGGAGCAAAATGTGATTAGGCCTGGGTGGGGGAAGTGGTATTATCAGTGGATAAGTCTAGTTGTTGGGGGAGGGTAAAAGGTTCTGGGTTTTTGGGTGGATTTGTCAGTGTCTGAAGTGTGGATTTGATGGATGTGATTTCAGTTTGCATCTGGTCCTATGTGTGTGTTGTGGTGGACAGTTGTGATTGGATGTCTTGGATGAGGGAGAGGATAAGTGTAAGTGTGTCTGGGTTGGGAGGTTGAGATTGTGTAGAAGATGGAACAGGTTGAAAAGGGGAGGAAGGGGCATGATGGAAAGTGGAAGGAGGAGGAGATTGGGGTTCTGGTGAGTGATGTGGTGATGTATTTGGGGAGTCCGAGAGGGGGGTGTAGTGGGTGGGCATGGTGTCAAGGAAACTAGCCATAAAGGCTTAGAATCCGGTGGTTGTGTTAAGGTTGAGGTCTATGTCTGTGAGTGGAGATGTAGTAGGCATGGCTGGAGTGGTGTCTTGGTCAATGTGAGGTGTGTCAGTGGGGATAAAAGGGATTGTGGGTGGGGGTAGGGACATGGTGGAGGTTGTGTCAGTGGTTTTCTTTTTCTTGTATGAGATCAGTGGAGGACTGTAAGGGTTATGTGAAGATGATGGGGGTATTGGGGTGTGTATTGAGGTAGGGTAGGGGAAGGTGTGGGGCTGTCATGGGGGGTGGTGTCCTCCCAGGTACCAATCACAGGAAAAAGGGGTGTAGTGGAGGAAGGGAGAGATGTTGATGGTGTAATGGGATGGGATGTTGTCAGGATAGGGGATCCTGCAGTAAAAGGTGGAGGGGATGTGGGGGATACTGCAGCAGAGGTAGTGATAGGATCTTGAACCACCTCTTTAGTAACAGGGGTGGGCCTTGTAACAGTTGCCTCATCGTTTTGCTTGGGAGGGGCCTAAGCCTCACCCTTCTTCTTCTTTTGGGTTTCCATCAGGCTCCTGCTGATTCCCCATTGCCTCTTGGCAAAAGTTGTAGGAGTGAGGGTGGTAGTCTCCTCTCCTTTTGGTATCTTGTACCCCCCCCCCTCAAAAGCAGTTTGGTGATGACTCTGGCATAGGGGAGTGTGTGTGGCTTCTTTTTTCTGCCCTACCTTCTCCACCAAGTCCTTCATTGCTTCAAAAATTAACCAGGCTGCATGGAAGCCATGGCCTAGAGAGAAAGAGTAAACAACATCAGCAATAGGAGCCCTCCTCTCCTGCTGATGGCCTGAGCAATAAATATTTTTTCTCAGGACCTGGTTAATGAAAAAGAGGCTTGGCTCCAACTCTCTTCTTCTTATGGAATCCCCTGAGGCCTTTAATCCTCTAGTAAGAGCCCTCGCAATGGTGTCAATTGAGGCACTCAGGGGAGGGCCATATCCACAGTTAGTGTCAAATACAACTGGGATGCCCAATACTTCTGCAATTAGCTTGGGGTTAATCAACATCTCGAAATCATCAATCAGCACGAGGAAGCCTGATTGTCCATCTTTGTCCTTGGTGACCCTGATGTGTTGATAAAAAAGTTGCACTAGCCTAGGGTAGGCTAGTGCTGGAATTCCTCTCATCAAGGGTGTCAGACCAGCCTTACTCATAAATTCAATGGCAGAGGCAGAGAGAGGCTCCTTCTCAAAGAATGGCAGGTCAAAAGCTATTTCAGGCTCCAAGGGGATTGAAGCCATGAGCTCAGAGGGTGTAGAAAACTTAGGGGTTGGCTCCTCCACCTCCTCAACCACATCATTCCCTTTTTTCGGTGCCTTAGAAGTCTTGACCTTCTTAGGAGTGGGATCAACAGGGGCCTTATCCCTGGCCCTTTTCTTTTGTGCACTCTTAAGGGCCATTATAAACTCTACTTTTGAAGATGGAAAAGGGGGACTGAGATCTGAGTGCTTACCCTAAAATCGTAGGGTTTAGTTCGATCGAACGCACAGTGCACCACGAGATCTCTGAGCAAAGGGCAACTTATGGGGATGACGTTAGGAACAAATCTCTAGGATCCTGGTGTGAATAATGGGTCGTAGAATGGACACTAGAGGAGAGAGGTGGAAAAGTGCCGGAAGCTAGGGTTTCACTGGATGGAGAAAAGAGAGAGAACTGGAAAAGGAGACAATCGCGGGTTTGGAATACTTATCTCTAGGCTTGGCGTGCTTTGGAACATATCCTGTCACGGGATGGGAAATGAAACTGGCGACGGTGTAAATGCAACTTGGATTGCGTGAGAGTCTCCCAGGTTTACCTTGGAGCTCGCGACAGCTAGTGAAGAATTCTATTTGGATTGCATGATAGTCTCCCAAGGTTTACTTTGAATCTCGCAACAGCTAGTGAAGTGTTCCATTTGAATTACGCGAGAGGCTCCCAGGCCTCATTTTAGACCCAGTGATAGCAAAGCTTTAAACAGAGAGCATGCGCTCTTCATTCTACCATTTCCATTTGTGCTGTAGCTGGTTCCTAGGTATAACTCACCACTAGGGGCACCCCCAGACACTTTAAACTCAAACATTCAAGCATATGCAGTAAAAATCATTATCCAAACATCGTGCATTCAATCAAAAACTACCAATTCAAGAGCAGTAATCATCAAACCAAGCATAAAAAGAAATCAGACCAGACAGGTTCAGACTCAAGTGAGGCCACTAAAATTTTCTAAAAAATTTGAACAAAAGAAGGCAATATAAACCTACCAAAACCAAAGTGCATATGACACAACATTGACACATCTGTGGATTAGTTTAATGAAGGGTCCCCTTGAAAGTGAATGGTGTCCATAGGTTTAGTAGGTTTTTCTAAACAAGGCTTAAGCCTCTGACCATTCACCTTCAAGGTTTTCCCAGACTTGGGATCCATGATTTTCACAGCACTAGATGGGGAAACCTTCATGACAATATAGGGGCCTTCCCATCTGGATTTCAGTTTGCCAAGAAAAAATTTAAGTTTGGAGTTAAACAACCAAACCTTATCACCAACCATGAATCTTTTTCTTAACAAACCCTTGTCAAAGAAAGCCTTGGACCTTTCCTTATATATCCGGGCATTGACATATGCATCCATCCTCAGCTCATCCAGTTTTGACAGCTGCAGCGACCTGTGATGACCAACAGAAGTTAGGTCTAGATTTAAATTTTTTATTGCCCAATAGGCCTTGTGTTTTAACTCTACTGGGAGATCACAAGCCTTGCCATAAACCAGTCTGAATGGGGACATCCCAATGAGAGTCTTATAAGTAGTCCTATAAGCCCATAATGCATCATTTAGCTTATCAGCTCAGTCCTTTCTATCAGTCCTCACTGTCTTTTCAAGGATGTGCTTGATCTCCCTATTAGAAATTTTAACTTGCCCACTGGTTTGCGGGTGGTAGGGAGTAGCAATCCTATGGGTGATAGAATATTTTTTGAGCAAGCTCTCGAAATTTCTATTACAGAAATGGCTACCCCCATCACTGATAATGGCTCTAGGGGTGCCAAATCTTGAGAAGATATTCTGTTTTACAAACTTGAGGACAACATGATTATCATTGGTTCTTGTGGCAATAGCTTCTACCCATTTTGAAACATAATCCACTGCCACTAAGATGAAATGATAACCATTTGAAGGAGGAAAGGGGCCCATAAAGTCAATACCCCAGACATCAAACAGTTCCACAACAAGGATGGGTTGCAAAGGCATTGAGTTTCTTTTGGACAACCCTCTTAATTTCTGACATCTCTCACATGTTCTGCAGTGTGTATTGGCATCTCTGAATAAAGAAGGCCAATAGAACCTACACTGCAAGATCTTGTCAGCTATTTTTCTTCTACTAAAGTAGCCCCCACAGGCATTTTCATGGCACATGATCAGAATACTGGGGACATCACTTTCTGGAACACATTTTCGGACGATTTAGTCTGCACAGTATTTGTATAAGCAAGGTTCCTCCCAAAAAAAGAATTTGACCTGTGAGAAGAACAGGTCTTTGTCCATTTTGGTCCAATGGGAAGGAATCTTGCCTCTAACTAAATAATTTATAATGTGTGCATACCAAGGAACCAAGGATTGGATGACAAACAATTGCTCATCCGGGAAAACATCATTTGCAAGGTCATCCACATATTTTTCCAACACAATTCTAGACAAGTAGTCAGCCACTACATTTTCCACACCCTTTTTGTCCTTGATTTCAATGTCAAACTCCTGCAACAGGAGTATCCATCGAATCTGCCTGGGCTTAGCATCTTGGACAATAGGTATTTCAATGCTGAGTGGTCTGTGAAGATTACAGTTTAAGACCCAAGTAGGTAAGGTCTAAATTTGTCAATAGCAAAAACTACTGCCAGAAGCTCTTTCTCAGTTGTGGTGTAATTCAGTTAGCAAGTGATTTACTGACATAGGCAATGACCACTCACAGCTTATATTTCCTTTGGCCCAAAACAACACCTATTGCCAAGTCGAATGCATCACACATCAGCTCAAAGGATAGTGCATAGTCAGGTGTTTGGAGCGCAGGTGCAGTGGTGAGGCATATCTTCAAAGTTTCAAAAGCCTCAAGACATTCAGCAAAAAAATCAAAGGGTACATCCTGGCAAAGTAGGTGGCACAATGGTTTAGCAATTTTGTGAAGTCTTTAATGAACCTCCTATAGAATCCTGCATGTCTAAGGAAAGATCTAATTTGTTTTATTGTTCTTGGAGGGGGCAAATTTGAAATGAGGTCAACTTTGGCCTTATCTACCTCAATCCCTTCTCTAGAGACTACATGGCCCAACACAATACCTTGTGTTACCATAAAGTGGCTCTGTTCCCAACTTAAGACCAGATTGGTCTCCTCACATCTTTGCAAGACTAGGTGAAGGTGTTGCAGACATTGGCCAAAACTGTCCCCATATACAGAGAAATCATGCATAAAAATTTCTAAGAACTTGTCAATCATATCAGAGAATATGACATACATACACCTCTGAAAGGTGGCTGGTACATTACACTGTCCAAAAGGCATCCTTCGGTAAGCAAGGTACCAAAAGGGTAAGTAAATGTAATTTTCTCTTAGTCATGAGGGTGCACAGGAATCTGGTTGTACCCTGAGTACCCATCAAGAAAGCAATAAAAAGCTTTTTCAGCCAACTTATCCAGAATTTGATCTATGAAGAGGAGAAGGAAATAGTCTTTTCTAGTTTTAGAGTTGAGCTTCCAATAATCTATGCAAACCCTCCAGCTAGTGGTCTCCCTGGCTGGTCTCAGCTCTCCAGACTTAGTTGTAATAACTGTTATGCCAGATTTCTTGGGCACCACTTGGATAGGTGCCACCCATTCAAAATCAGAAATGAGGTAAATTACCCCAGCATCTAGCAATTTAATAATCTCTTTGAGGACCACTTCCTGTATGTGAGGATTCAATTTCCTCTGTATTTCCCTGGAGGGTACTGGGCCCTCCTCTAAATGGATCCTGTGCATACAAATTGATGCATCTATCCCTCCTAGATCAGCAATGGTCCAGCCAATTGCCTTTTTGTGCTTCCTCAAGACTGTTAGTAATTCTTCCTCTTGCTCATTGGTAAGAGAGGAGGAGATAATTACAGGAAGTTTTTTACCTTTCTCAAGGAAGGCATATTTCAATGTTCTGGAAGCTTCTTGAGATCCAGATTAGGGGCTTGTTGGGTGGATGGCAAGATTGGTGCTTTATTGGTTTGAGGAAGAGGCAGCAATGTAGGTTTCCAAATGGAATGCTGCACTAAGCCCACAGAAGACTTTAATGTGGTCATGTCTTCTATCATAACAGCTTGGCTTCCTTCCTCTACCATGTCTCAAACTTCAATTAAACTTTTGACAATGTTGCCCCAATCCAGCAGAGTGGGCAATTCTTCTTCAACAACTTCCTCTAGTACATCCACTGCAAAGCTTTCCTCATTGTCCAACTGAAAGTACTTTGCACTGTTGTACACATTCAGTTCAACCTTCATATGTCCGAAAGTTACCTCTATAATCCCTGACCTGCATTGAATGCATGCATTGGCAGTGGCCAAGAATGGCCTGCCCAAAATTACAGGTATAGGGGTTGTACTCTTGTTGCAGCCCATGTCCAAAACCAGGAAGTCTGCAGGGTAGAAGAACTTGTCCACCCCTACTAAGACATCCTCGACCATTCCCATAGGTCTCCTTTCAGACCTATCAACCATTAGCAGCACAATGGGGGTGGGTTTTAGCTCCCCCAAACCTAGCTGTTGATACACACTGTATGGCAGCAGGTTTACACTGGCTCCAAGGTCTAGAAGGGTCCTTCCAATTGTGTGGTCTCCAATTATGCAGGGAATAGTGGGTATCCCTGGGTCTTGCAACTTCTCTGGTATTGTTATGTTTAATACAAAATTAACTGTATCAGTTGCAAAGACCTTTATGGACAAATGGCCTCTAGCTTTTCTCTTCTGGGTACAAAGGTCTTTTAGAAATTTGGCATAGGCTGGGACCTATCTAATTGCATCAAGCAGTGACAAATTAATTTTTACCTGCTTAAATGTCTCCATCATTTCCTCTATCTGTGCATTCCCCTTATCAAAAGGGACAAGGTCACTCAAAGCTTGAGGAAATGGCAACTGAGGTACTGCTAGTTCCTCAGCTGAATGGGGAATTATAATCATCAGGAGCATTCAATTCCTTCAATGATCTGGGTTGCTCTTCACCCATGACTGCTGTCTCAGTTTCAGTAAGGGGCTCAACTCAACTGTGGTGTGTTTGGGCCTTCTTGGTCTTCTGGCCTTTTCTATCTCAGGGTTAGGAGGCTCTAATGTTGGACTGAGGGATCTCCTTCCTAACATGCACACACACCAACAGCAGGGAAGACTACTTGCAGACACATTGCAATTAACTCAAAGAATTATCAAAATAAAATTACAACTATCCTAATCAACTGCTATGGAATTTGCAAAGGCAAATAGACTGAGTTTTGAGGGTTAGAGGAATGCAAACAGAGGTAGCTAGACTCCTAGTGCAGTTTAACTTTCCTTCTCTGCTATTGTCCAGATCTGCAAACAAAAATTCCAAATGTAAATCAGCAGTATCAGTTATTCACAAGCACAACTACCAAAGAATAAAAAATACAAAAATCTAGGGTCTATTAATAGATCAAGATTCCCCGGCAATGGCGCCAAAAACTTATTAGGGTATTTTTAGATGCTTGCTGCTAACTTTATTGAAAATAATGATAAGAATGGGTTAGTGAAAATAAATCAAAGGTGATTGAAAACTACAGAGCAGCAAGTCTAAAAATACATAGACCTGCAAGATACAGGGCCTGTTGTAGCAAGTTTTAATAAGTAAGAGTTAGTCCCACAGGGGAAAATGATCTAAAGCTCCAAGGGAGCTATCCTTAGTAGGCCCTCCAGATCTGACTACAGATCTGGCAATCCTTAGTGGAAGGGGATTAAAGGTCACTATTATTTAAATCCTAAGGTAACCTAATGCCTAAACTACAGAAATGGTTGAGAAGAATGATGGAGTGTGAGAAAATAAATATAAAAGGGTGAGAAGTAAGCTATTAGGTACAGATCTGATGGGTTTTATAACTCAGACTCAGATCTGCTGCTATAGAAGTCCTATCAGATGGCTACATTATCACCAAAGAGGAGAAAGGATCCAACTCACCTCTGTGCCATGATCCAATCCCTTATGGTTATAACCTGTCCACTTAAATGGTCACAGACTATCCAATAGGGGAACCACAGTCCATAGATGGGTCAAAACAAGTTTACCATTGTAGACACTACTTCTTCCAGGCTACGAGCTCAAGAATCCATAGGAACCTCAACCTCTAAAGTTCTGTGTGTGGGGCATAGGCCTGCAATGTGTACTAGCCTGGACACACAGGACCAATAAGAGTTTGAGTACTAGCTTTAGGTCTAGCTGTTCACAACTTTAGAAAGACAGTAGTGATCCAATCACAAGCCTACAATCTCTACAACTAGATCAGATCAACCATCTGATGGTGGGTCTATACAAATACAGGGGAGTCTGTCTCTGCATAATCTCTCACATGGCTACAAGCTCAAGTGCAGAGAAGAAGAATCTATCTTAGATCTGTGAATTGGCCTCACCCTAGGGCTATAACCTGTCCACTTAAATGGCCACAGACTATCCACAGAGGATATCCTCCTCACAGAGGTCTGAGACAGAACAAGTAGATTGTTGCTACCACCATGTTCACAAGGCTACCAGCTCAGGCTCCCATGGGGATTCAGATTTAGTAGATCCTGTGGTGGGGCATAGGCCTGCATATGTGCCTAGCCTGGACACACAGGTCACTTGAATCTAAATGAATCCTTAAAAATAATCCCCCATTGCTTACTATACAACTTAGCAATGGAGGATCTCAAGGCAACAGCCTTGTACAGAACAACCCTCAAACACTAATCTCATATATGTTTAACATCCTATTATAAAATACCATTAAAACTGTTCCAAATAAATATACAAAGGCATAGCCAGTAAGTGTTGGATTATGGAGAGAAGAAAAAGGAAAAAGAAGCTGCCTAAACCCTAACCTTAGCCTATTGGAACTCTACAGTCGATTCAAGAAGAAAAGCCCCCTAACCTAAACTAGGCTTAGGCTTATATAGCAGTCGGCTCTGGGAGCATTAGGGTTAGGAAAACCCTAATTTTAACGATGCAAACGTGGCCCCTTACTGTTCCTTGGATGCCTCGGGGCGTGTCTACGGAGATTGGAGCATTGGAGTGCGTGCGCTAGTTCTGGAAGTAGCCAGACTCCTCCTGCAGAAGTGGGGTAAAGTTAAGATCCCGAGCCTCGCTAGGTAGTAAGAATTTCCAGGTCTTGTTGCGTGATAGAGTTGTCGTCACGGGATTGAATTGACTTGAAGCTCTTACAGTCGCGGGACAGATATTTTGGTCATCGAGGGAATGTTCTGGTCGTCGCGGGATTGCGCTTTCCATTTGAGTGGCACGGGAATCGCGAGCGCAGTTGATTTTTTTGTGAATCTCGCGGGGATCCTCGCGAAGAAACAATTGCATCGTCCTCTGGATTGTGTAAGCAGTCCCCTGAAGATCTGCATCCCGTGGCCACTGCGCGCAGGAATGCCTAGAGCTCTCTCTTCTCAGTGAAGCGCGCGAAGATTAAATGCTCCACTCCTGAGCTGCGCGAGACTGCACGAGCGCCTACAACTAAGCCTCGCGAGAACTGCGCGAGCAGTTGGTGTGCTGCCTTGAGAGACCCGCGACAACTGCGCGAAGCATTCTTTCTGAATCAATCGAACCATGCGACATCTGTGCGAGGCTCACTTTTTGACTAGTTGCTGTTGTGCTTTGCCTATGCTGCAGCCAAGTTCTCTGTCTGGGTCCAACTTCCTTTCTTCTGAGGAACTTCTGGGGCAAAAGTAGGCTTCTTAGCAGGGTTAGGGCCTTATCTGCAGCTGCTGCTTATTACCTACAAAATGGGCTTAACACACATTTATTAAATGACTAAGGGTCTAACAAAGATTAAGTTAAGGGGTGAAAAGTGATACTTTTCAGGTCTTAACAGATTGCCTTATGGGCGGCCCTGACGACACGGGTTTTCGAGTGCGAAAATTTGGGCTGTCACATGACCAAACCCCTTTCAACATCCATACAATATATAGCTCGAACTCCATGCACCAGTGATTGGTTGGTTGCTCTATTTTATCTCCTCATCATTAAGGAGATTGACTTGTTAACAAATTCCATGTAAGGTGTGTAAATGTGAAATACTCATGGCATGGTCGATGGCACCTCATAGGCATAGGAACTAGTTCAGGCACAAGCGTGGGACACCCAATGTTATAAAAAAAAGACTGATAAATGGCGGACCGCAAGTAGTGGGTACAACAATACAAGTCAAGCCAGCCACTTACATTGTGACACACACTACAAAAAAAAGGCACCTACGCTAGCCGTCGAACGGTCATATATTATCTGTTGTTTAATTTCCGCTTCCAACAAAAAGAAAGCTGTTGTGTGACGACCCGACTTTTCCAATCCCTAAGGTATAGGAAAGGCCGGTTCATCAACTTATTGATTTCTCAATAAGCCGTAACAAACAGAAGCCGGCAACATAAACAAAGGTCTAAAGAACAGAGGCATCATATCATAATCCAAAAAGACTACAGATAGCAAAAGAATATATCACTGTGAGGAACCAAAAGGAACCACCGGTGATGGCCAATCCAATCACCTAAAATAGAGGTTCACGATAATGGTTCCTCTAGTGATATCAAAAGGACAAAAATAATAGCCTAGGGCTCAATATTCCAAAATAATATCCAGACAAAAATACCAAAATACAAGGATCCAAAGATCACGGGAAGAACTCCTCCGCTGGTATATCCAAATCCTCCTCTGGAATATAATCGGAGTCCTCCGGATCCTCTGACCCAATCGGTCTCAAGACTGTGACGTATAGTCGAGGGTGAGCTAACAGCTAAGCTCAATAGAAGAAGCCAGATCTATTTGCAGTTCATTATAAGTACTGGTTTTCAAAAGACGGAATCGGATCAAATATGATTTTTCAAAGATGCTTTCAAATTTAAATCTCCAGTTCTAATCCTGGGTCAAAACTGATAGTAAGTTCAAAGTGTTCAAAATGTTCTGATTTAGCATGCTTCTTGTCTTAAATTTAGAACTTAATTTTATCTCTCAAATTTCCTATAGCATGAGAGCGGACTAAGTGACCGATGGGAAGACCCTCGACCATCGCCGTTCATGAACCCATTTCAAAAATGCAACAAGCCCCTGGGCTAGGAGGCAAACTTGTGCCAAAGTTGTACAGGCAACACGGTTGGTGGAATGTAGGGCATCGTACTTATGAACGCTAAAGCAAATGCAAATGCTAATACATATCAAAGCTTAGTGATTATAGCATATACTGAATTGTCAAAGTTCGATTCAAATTGATTCAAAATTTACTCGAGATTCACGATTCAAAAGGTTTAGCCGAGGTTCGATTCACATGATTCTTGTCCCTAACAATGTTTACAAATTCGATGTTGTCTTATATTCAAGCTTTGTTTATACTATGTGCCTGATTACTATCAAATTTATGCATTTCAAATAGATTGTCTATCATGACTTGTGCTTATAATTTATGCAAAGAGAATTTGGGTTCCCCTACCTTAACCAAGCGGTTTCAAAAGCATGCAAAAACGGTCCTCTCCAAGGACTTCCGACGTATTAAACCTACATATATTAACACCCTTAGTGTTAATATAAAGGTATAAGATTTAACCCAAAGCTTGCAAGAAGAAAATCCAACAAATTTTGAACCAAAAAGTCGAGGCGAATTCGATGGTCGAATTTACAATTCGATGGTCGAATTTGAAATTCGATGGTCGAATCCAAAATCGACCATCGAATTTCCAAATCATCGCCTAAAATCAGAATTGACAATTGATCGATTTTGAAATCGACGATCAATTCTCTTTCTGTGGTACATGCACTTTGACATTCTCGGTTCTCTTTCCGATTTTTTTCACAGCTAATCCTCTTCTTTATTTCACATATATATGTTCTAATTTCTAACAATAATCTCTGATTTTCATACAAAGATTTTCAAGACATACCTCCTTTTTGGCTCCAAATGGTAGGTCCTTCGTAAATTTGTGCTCCAAAATCAGTTTCTAACCAGGGGGTTCAATGGCATCGACTTTGTTCATTGCAACCCTTCCTCTTTAGTGATTCTGTGCAGGGATGTCTTCTCCTCTATCTTTCCCTTCTCATAGCTTAAACAGATCTAAAGACCATCACCAACACGTTCAATGGCCAAGATGGGAGGAGGATCTCTTTCTTCTTAGATCTAGGATTTAAAATAACCTTGCATGGTTATTTTCCTTAACTTTCAACGAGAGAGAGATAGAGATAGAGATGCAAGCTTCACTTGCAATCTCTTTTATAACCAAACCAATCTAGCAAATATCTAGATATTCAACTCTTTAACTTATCCTCTAACTTAGGGATTTATTTCATGCTAACCACTAACACCTCCTTATTGTGTATGCCAATGCGTGCATGACTTGCACACCTCTCGAGACCAAATCCTTTGGCCATCAGTCTTACCATAGTCTTAGCTTACCAAAAGTCCAAAAATATTCTACAGTATTTTCCGGGCACGCTTACCGAGGTAAACGAAAATATGCCGAAAATATCAGGGATATTACATGTTGAGAGGGGTTCGTTGTCATATAGTTGATGATAATTGATAGATTTCGCACTTGCCAAAACTAGAGATATTTACTCAAGAGGGCTTTAAGGTGGGCAAATTTTGAAGCAGGGACCCTCCTAAAATAATTATCAAACAAGTACTAGTGATGAGTGGTGAAATATGATGATATTCTACCCCCTAAAGCCTACATTTAGCCATCCGATGAAGGCTAGCTGATAGATTTGTAAGGTTTTTAGTGTTTCAGGAAAATCTGGCCATTGCATGCAATTGGAAGTATAGAAAAGTATAAACTTACACTGGAACACTAGAGCAAATAGACTGTTGGGCCCTGAATTTGAATTTGAATTTTGAATTTGAATTTCAAATCTTGACCTGAGTCCTATTTAAGCAAACTGGAGAATTAGGTTTAATGAGCTTTTTCTTTTCTTAGTTTTATTTTTCCTTAGCATTTTTCTTAGCTTCCTTCTTCTTCCATTTTTCAAGTTTTGTTCTTACATTTTTCTGGTTCTAGTTTAGACTAGTTTCAAATTTTGAAATTGACGAAGATTGTACCCGCTTGGATTAAAATTTTTGTAGATTTTATTAGAGCCATTTTATGGTATTTTAATATTTATTTTGATTTGTCTTTCAATTATATTGTTCATTTCTAGCATGAGTAGCTAAATCTTTTCGAGGATGGGGATCTAATGAACCCCATCCAAGGTTTTTCATTTATAATAATGTAGATTTGTGATTGGGATATTATTTTATCATAGATGCTTTGATCTTTAATGCCTTATTGCTTTTGCCTATTTCGTAAAGCCCAATTGTCATCTAAGATATAGGTGCTAGTCATGCTTCTCCCATGATCTCGAATCTAAGTGAGGATTTTACTTCGGGTTTTTTGTCGATAATATTTACGGCATTAATTCATCGTCAATAGGAGTCTCTCTTTAACAGCAGATGTTTTGCCCTCTTTTACGGTAGTAATTTATCGTTATTAGAAGTCCCGTTTACGGTGAATGTTTTGCCTCATCTCTTTTAGCATACACTTAGAATTGGTTCTGTGGATTAAGCGATATATTTTCCGTAAATATTTGATGAGTTCAATATTTTACATTACCAAAATACAATTAACAATAATAATAATCATTATCGATTGTCAAGATGCATTTATCAAATTTTGACTAAAGTCAAAATTTAACCAATAAAAATGAGTCAATGCATTTTCAAGTTACAGATTAAAATAATGATTGATATTTTTAATTATAATATTTCACTAATTAAATTTTGGGAGCCATTACTTGCACACATTTTTCAAGTGATTGCACTGAATTTTAAGAAAGACTTGGTATTTTTGGGACAT
This sequence comes from Chloranthus sessilifolius, assembly GCA_021018995.1. NCBI lineage: Eukaryota > Viridiplantae > Streptophyta > Magnoliopsida > Chloranthales > Chloranthaceae > Chloranthus > Chloranthus sessilifolius. The sequence continues at coordinate 33,323,312 of CM037596.1, read as the reverse complement.
GTGATATGTAAAAATGTAATATGAGCCGTTTGATTTGAAGTTCAAGATCAATAGATATCTGATAAATAAAATTGGAGCAAAACACGATACTTGTCATATGATCTATTATAGTCAACTGTTGAATTATATAATAATAGCCTTTGACTCAATTTAATCAAATGATGAAAATTATATTTTGTTCTCATCTTTTGCAATTGATATCTTTAAATCATGGCCTTCAAATCAAACATCTTAGATAGTGTTTTCACCTAGTAGAGGTTGCCAAACTTGAAAGTTTTTCTATTAAATTCGGTGCAATCTGATGCAATCACTTGAAAAGCGTGTGCAAGTAATGGCTCCCTTAAAATTTATAACTTTTTATAGAAAATCTAACTTTGACAAAATGTCAAACTTTGACCAAGAAAAAATTGCTCTGATAGAGTATAAATTTATGTACTAGTAGACTATCTATAAGCAGGCTTTGAGTTTGACTAAAAATAAATTTTGTCTAAAAGTCAAAGTTTGACAAAAGGTCAAACCATTTACTAATATAATTGAGAATCTAGTATCAAATTATACATCAATACGGTAGTATCCTTTTCTCGCTATCAAATTATAGGAGTCAAAGTTTAATAAAAAGTATAATTTTAATTAAAAGTCAAAGTTTGACTTTAAAGTCAACCTTTGACCTCTTAAAATTTGGTAACTTTCAACATATTATCACTAACTTACAACTTATAACTTATTATCATGTTTCAATAGTCAAAGTTTGATCAAAAGTCAAAACTCTAAATAGCTTATAAAGCCAATTACAGTTTGATTAAAATTTAAACTTTGACCAAAGTCAAATATTAACTGAAAAGAGTATGATGTAGATAATGTAGAGGTCATAGTGATCGTATTGGTATGATGGTCATAGAAATGAAAGTTATTTTTTAAAAGTCAAAAGATAATTTTTTTTGCTTTTAGATTTTTTACAAGTCAATTTAGCCACTTAAATGGTTGAAATGGCTTCCTCCTAAAATAATTTGATATATGGAAATTCAATTTTCATGCAGGACTAACTTAATTTCATTTCCATCTCCTTACATAACTATCAAACAACAACAATTGAAAACTAAATTTCATTTCCACCTATGTAATTAAATTTTCATGTTATCAAACAAGGCCTAAGAGCCATTAATTGCTTTGTATTGGACTATACAAATCTTTTTTGCCTCAGTCTTCCACCTAATTGAACTTGAGTTTACCGTACACTCAAAAAGTTGATGTGAGCGGCAGCCAAAACTATCACTATTAACAAAAAAATTACCACTACTTGTCTTATCGCTATTGAAACGACAAGTTTTTTTTATTAATAGTGGCAGTTTAATAGTCTTATAATTTGTAGTGTGAAAAAATTATGTTTGAGAGTACAACATGATTTTTGGGTCATCTATGCCACATATGATTAAAGATTTTTGGGTAATCTATGCCACATGTAATTAAAAATTGACCGTCTAATGGTACACTCATGATCTCAAGATCTTTTGTAAAATAAATTGAGATAAAAAATAATATTCATCGTTTGAGTTAAAGTTATCAATTATTTTTTTATCGTGGTGCCCTTAGAGATCCAATGGGTAGAAACAGCGGTGCCCATCATTACCGTATATGTACTCATAAGTGCCATAACATTTCATTTCCTTTCTATAAATAAAATGTGATGTAGCGTGGAAGCACCCCAAATAACCCCACGATCTAAATGTCGATCCATCAGACACTAAATCAAAAAGGAGAAAAATGATAACTAAAATCTATTAACATACAAGAACAGAGATTTCCGTGATTCGAAGATTGCCTGCATCCATGTGGCAGCAACGAATAAATTTTTTTGATAAGTTCTCCAGAAAATAATATAAGCGTAGGTTTTTCCACGAAGAGAAAAGTATATAATGCCGGCTTTCAATGCATTTGGGGGGCCGTTAGCCTCAAAGCCTGCCTACATCTCAAGAATAAAATACTGGGTACTTGTGGGCCTTTTTACCCCGGTTGAGGCCCTGCGGCCCCTTGAATGTTGGGCCCAATAAGAGCACCTGGGTCAATCATACCTCTAAAAGTATAATTGAAGTTAGGCCATAAATAATAAGTGACTCATTAAAAATAAATAAATAAATAAATAAAATAAAATAAAACTTCCCTTGAAAGCATGTATCAAAGGAGAAGCAACTATAAAAATAAAAATAGATAATTAACCTATCCCAGAGGAATCCCAATTTGCCGATTCTAGAGGGCCAAACTTTGGTGTTTCCGTGGTCTTAAGCTCTATCAATTCCCACTTTAATCGAAGAAATAATGGTATGGCAATTAAAAGATTCGAGCTTATTTCCAATAACCTCCCTACCCGCCTCTGCCTAAATTGCCTGAACAAATGTATGGATTCTTCTTTCTGCAGGCCCAACACCATTCTCTCCTTCACAAAGCATGTGTGGCCAGTGTTATTTTTGGTGGGTAACTTTAAATGGATAAAAGAGTCTCAGTACAAACTTCAAAGTTTTGAAGAGTTCCTGGCCAAATCCGACCGTTAGATAAGAATCTTTTAGAGGCTATAAATAGGACATGAAACGTTATCAAAACACCAACGAATAATAAGCTACCTGCTCTTACCAGCATTTTAAAAAGGGACCTTGATTCGAGTTCGGGTTCCTAATTTGCAATTCGCTATTTTTAAATGAATTTAATTCGTCGAGTATATTAGTTTTGAAACTTTAAATAAATTTAATTCGTAAAAATTAGTAGCCAATTTCCCTCAAAAATCCCCTATTATCCCAATCAAATCCCTTAAGTTAAAATACCATAGCAATGTCTCTTTTAGTTTTTTAGACTAAAATGCCCTTCATATATAAAGGATATTAAGACTAGACTATTCCCTTTTCCCCCTCTCTTCCTTTCCTTCTCACGCTGGTTCCCCTTTTTCTTCGTGCAAACCTCGCCGACGAAGAAAACAGTAGGGTTTCTCTCTCTCTCAACAATTCTTCTTCCTCTTATTTTTCTTCTTTATTTCTTCATATCAAAATCAGAAACGGGCTAGATAAGCTGCCCTAAGTCAATTTTTTCATGTTATGGTTGGATCACCTGGTACAGTCTACTCTGTAAACTAACCTAGGGTGTCGCAAACTGACCTATGTCAATCTGAAATAGAGAAATGGGTGAAATAAACTACTCTCGATCAATTTAAAGCTACCCTAGGTCAGTTTAAAATGTCCTAGGTCAATTTTGGTAATCACTTAGTGCAGTCTACTCTGTAAACTGGCCTAGGGTGGCGCAAATTGAACTAGAGTGGCGCAAACTGACCTAGGTCTGTTTGAAATAGATAAATGAGTGAGATAAACTGTCCTAGGTCAGTTTGAAGATACCCAAGATCAGTTTAAAATGCCCTAGGTCAATTGTGGTAATCACCTAGTGTAGTTTACTATGTAAACTGACCTAGGGTGGTGCAAACTGACCTAGAGTGGCGCAAACTGACCTATGTCAGTTTGAAACAGAGAAATAGGTGAGATAAACTATCCTAGGCCAGTTTGAAACTATCTTAGGTCAGTTTAAAATGTCCTAGGTCAATTTTAGTGATTACCTAGTACAGTCTACTCTGTAAACTGACCTAGGATGGCGCAAACTAACCTAGAGTGGCGCAAACTGACCTATGTCAGTTTGAAACAAAGAAATTGGTGAGATAAACTATCTTAGGTCAGTTTGAAACTACCCTAGGTCACTTTTGGTGATCACCTAGTTCAGTCTACTCTGTAAACTGACCTAGGATGGCTCAAACTGACCTAGAGTGATCGTAAACTGACCTAGAAGTGTTTTACCTATTGTTGAGTGTTCCTCAATGCATTGTGAATTGAAAAATATATTTTCTATGAAGTTGGAGGTCACCTAGTGCAGTCTATGCTGTAAACTGACCTAGGGTGGCATAGTGAGCTGACCAATGTCAGTTTGAAACTTAGAAACGCAATCTATAAACTGGCCTAAGATGGCCCAATCTATACTTTTTATGTAAAAAAATCGTTTAGAAAGTTGCTCTGAACCTTAAACCCTTAATCATAGGGTGAGAGAAACTGACCTACGCCAATTTCAAACTTACCTAAGGCGAGATAAACTACTCTAAGTCAGTTTGAAACTGCCTTAGGGCGAAGCAATCTATACTTTTTATGTTAAAAAATCATTTAGAAAGCTGCCATAAACCTTAAACCTATAATCATAGGGTGAGATATAAAATATTCTTTTGTTAGCAATATATGGTTGAGTAGTTATACTAGTCGATTTATGATATCAATCTATTTCTCTTATTTTTAGGTCTTCATAAACCAAGGATTAAAGCAATGGTAATATAGTTTAATATTATTTAATTTTTTTTCATTCATGATATCTCTTTCATATATGTGAGCCTAATCTTTTGCTTTTATTTTTTGCTTCTGATAGGCTCATGCGCGTGTCAGATGTACTCCAAAATCAACCGTCTCTCGGCTTGAGAGATGTCTGAAATACTTGTGCCCCGATTGTGAAGAGAGTATTTCTAATTCTTGCCTTGGTCAATTTGTAGGTGTTAGTGCATTCAAATTTTCAAGTTTCATTTTCACATGTGTATTAAGGAGATATAGCATTCCGAATTTAGTAATAATTGGTGAAATTATCCACCAAATCGATCCCATAGACATTGCATTGATTATGGGATTGAGAGTTGTCGGGGACACTTCATTTGAGTTTGACCTACAAGCCATAGAGCCCACGTCTCTTATTGGGAGATTTTTTCCTGGGCATGCGACCTCGGTTAACACTGATGACGTATAGGCGCTTTTTGACCAACAACTTGGGGTAGAGGACTATGTGAAATTAAAATTCTGTCTCGTTCTTATAGTTTTTTTGCTATCTAATACATCTAATTCGTTAGATAAAAGGTACATACATCTCGTAGATGACTTAGATAGATTTAATAAGTATCCTTGGGGCCTAGTCGTATACAACACAGTCCTCTTAGAGATGCAAAAGGCCAGTAAATTTAACTTGGAGGCCTTCTACAATATGTATGGATGTGTCATTGTTGTGCAGATGAGCCTTATATCTTTTAATGTTTGTCAAATTATAAGTTTTGTTATATTGTCAAATTGAAAGTTTCAATTATTTTAAATTTTATAGTTGTGGGCATATGAGCATCTAAACTTTACTATCCCGTCTGTAAGAGATGGACCACAGTTTTCACGATTTAAGCGATGAGAGCACTATCTATTTCCTCCACACATGAGACAAATGACGTTAAATTTTGATAAATGCAAACTGGTATTAAGACTTACTACAATTCTTAATTTCAGGAATGCAAATTTATGCGCTAGCATAATTTACTTCCCATTTAATTTTGTCTGTGTTAGGCGTCCTTCCAGCTCACCCCTACCCAGGAGGAGTTCAAAATTGAGTTCATTCGTGAGGCTTGAGATAACAGACATCTCATGGTAATTTACTTTTCTTTTAATATCTTTCATTTGAATATTTAACGCATATATATTTTATCATGTATTAAAAACTTATAAGAAGGTCTTCTAGGTTCCTCCGGAGACGGCTACCCCACTTCTTTCTCTTTCACTGGCCTCTTCACCGACTCGTCTGTTAGAACATAATGTAAGTAGCTGTTTAAGTGATGTTTTGTCTATTGCGTTAGGTATAAGTCATAATATATTATGCTTACTGTCATTTGTAGGTGGAAGTTAGAGGTTTAAAAAGAAAAGAGAGGAAAGAAAAGAGAAAAAAATTTGAGGGAGGGGGAGGAAGGGAAGCAAGAGGGACACCACTCCAGAAGAAAGGATGGACGAAAGAGAATGAGAAATCAAGTACCTCAATTGTTCACTAAGAATGTTTCGCTCAAGAAAACTCAAAAATCTTATAATGAAATCTTACGAAAACATGAGGTAGAAATGAGAGAGCTGCAGGAAACAATATGAAAAAATGATGTGAAAATGAGAGAGCTGCGAGAAATAGTATAAAAAAATTATGTGGAAATGAGAGAGTTGCATGACAGGCTCACTACGTTAGAGCAAGCAATAAGTGTCAAATTAGTTAGTGTGCACCTTTTGTATTTTATTACATTCTATAAATTCTTTTAATAAATATTACACTTTTCTAATATTGAGAAGTTATTATCATTCAGAACCTTCGCATGGGCTGCAGCCCTTCGACACAGTCTAGCCCCAATACTGCCATGCTATCAGATAAGAGCCCCGAGATTGAACACACGGTAGATCTAAAGGTTACAATCTTTTCACATGAATTTTTTGCTACTTGAAATTCTATTTGGATGTATTCATCTGTTCGAAAATAATGATATTTTATTTTTTTTAATTTTACGAAGCTGGATCCGGTAGTGCAGAGCATATTGGATTTGAGTGCTCCTATTACGGTAACACATATTCACATAATTGATTCTTTTATACAATGTCATCAATTATGTTACACCTTTTTATATTATACTTTTGATTTCATTAGTATTCAGCCCCTATCACATCGATAGTCACACCTCATGTGCTGGCAAAGGGGCACAAAATCGTTGTGATTATCGACTCGAGCAAGCAACCATCAAGGAAGGTTAGATATTCTTTTATGGTCTATTCTAGTATAATTTATTTTTTACGCATCATTCTCATATAGAAGATAGCAATAAATAATATTTTCGCATCGATTTCAGACCCACAGGAAAGTTCTAAAGGAGATTGAGAAACTGGTTAGGCCACCATCAAAATATTTGAGGTCCCCATTTTGTCAGCGTCGATGGTAGAGGGAGGATTGTGAAGGAACCAACATCGACTTCCACCCTTGTTGACCACACCCCCCTTCGGCCTTTGACAGATGAGGAGGAGGTCTTCTTATCAAGCCTGATTAATATACCACACCCTCCAACGTAAGTAGCACCATATCGTTAAGAAAGTTATTTCCATCCTTGAGAAAGTCATGCCTAACATAAAATCTCACTCATTGTAGGAAAGGATGCATACGTATTAGGGGCCATAGAGTTCAATACACGAACTTGCAGTGTACTGTTGGGAAAAATTGGTTGAGCAATGATATAAGTCTCTCCCTTTGTAACATACTCTTTCTCTTAGTAACATCTATTAAAACTTATATGCGTATGTGAACTAATAAATAATACTGACTGATGTAGGTTCTAAACCCACTTTTGATATTAATAAAAAATCGGGAGTGTGAACACCCAAATCTCATCAAAAGATATTACTTTATGGATTCATACTTTGTGTTACTGGGCACACTATCGACACATATTTCCTTTTCTTCCACCTATTTTACTTTGCATATTAGTAATATTTAAAAATTTATTGCAATACAGAATATGTTACAATCAGAGTTACTTTCATTTAGAAAGTGGGCAAAGAGCCAACCAGACAGTGTTGCAAATCTAGACCCGATTACACTCCTAGAAGCTAACGACTGGCCTACTAACCTTTGGGCACCACTAGAAGATGTTGAGTTTCTAGAGAGCGATATGGTAACTTTCTCTATTATATGTATGATTTGATCCTGACGCTTCACATACCCTAATTTCTAGAGAATAACTTGAGTCACATATATGTCTAGGTATTCATATGCCTCAATAAGCAAGCCGCGCACTGGGCTCTAGCTATTTGCAAACCTCGTTCCCACATGATCGAAGTTCTCGATAGCATGGAAAACAATGTTGTACAGTATTGGAAGACCGAGTTGAAGTGTTTGGTAATCCTGCCATCTTTGATGAACTAAACTTTCCTACTACATATATCCATAGTGATCAATATTTCATATTTTGGTATATTATATTATCTGTAGAAGGATGGTCTCTCCAAGCTATTATTTCTGTCAAAGCAAGAAGAATTTTCTGACCTATCACCTCATTGGTGGGAGGTGACTCAGATAAAAGATCGGCCCATGCAGAGCATCCGTAATAAGTATAATTGCGAATATTTTATGATCATGTACAGAGACTACCTTTATAAGGGTTTACCTTTCACATTTTCTCAGGTAAAATCAATAACTATTATAAATGAATTAAAATTACGGAACTCCATCATTGAACCTTATGTTAGTTTCTCTGCATACAGGATGACATGCAATATATTAGGAAGAGGGTTGTAGTTCAAATTGGAAAGGGCGTGGCGCTGCAATAGAGGTACCCAATAGAGGCTATCATTTTGTTTTACAGATAAATTAGTTTCTGAGACTATCCTGGGGTCTTTTGACTATGTAGCTTTTCTTCGAGAAAGTTTACTAGCTCACTTCTAGGTCACTTGATTTCGGCGAATCGTAGGTCACTTGAATAGCAGCTCTGTTCTATCTTATAATGAGAATATTATTATTCTAGATATTGATGCAAATGTGGTCAATTGTATTTTTAATCATAGAAGATACCTATGATAGATGTGGCATTTTATTAGAAATTAAGAGTTAGATTGATCAAATTAGGACATTTTTGTGATAACCTCTAAAGGACAGGGAAATAATTAGGGTCGGATTGCATGAGAAATAGCATTTTTGTTTATTTATCACTCTCTTTCTGCACAAGGAATTTGACATTTTGGTTGCAGATGATGAGATTTGTATGAGGTATTTCTTATCATTACCAAGGTATCAAATTTGGTATCGGTCCATGGAGGACCGATCCAAATTGAGCGATACGTATCGACCGATACCGATTCTGATACCAGATATAAATATTTGATTCAGAATTTAATGTAGGAGATGGGTTTGTAGAGAAGAAATATTTCACCAGATATAAAACCCTATTTTTTTATTTGTAATGGTTAATTAGTTTTATTTAGATTTCAAATTCCTAAATAAGTATATTCAATTATTGATTTTGTCATTTGGCATTTGAATGGATATTGGATAGAGACTTCCCAAGTAGTTCTATTTTGGCTCTTCTTTTTTTACTTTTCTTGTGTTAAAAGAAACTGAGTACCACCTGATTCTTCAATACCCATTAGAAAAAATGTTAAGTTAGGCTTTACTGTTTTTCGTGAAACACCATATATATATATATATATATATATATATATATATATATATATATAATATATTCAACTTTGGAATTGGATCAAGTCTGGGTTTGCTTTGTTCGGATCCTAATTTGTATTATCCACAACTGAACGCACTTATAATTTGGGTCTGCTATTAGACCTGTCCAGCAAGATTAGGTTCTATTAGGTTTGGTCCAGATCAACCTGCCGCATGGACACCCACATCTATAGGTCAAGTACCTTGGTACATTAGATTAAAGATAAGTTTTCCAATGACAATGAAGTGGAATTAATCTCTTGGCTGGAATCATGGTATCAAATATTAGTCGTACTGGTAATATGTATCAGTTTCTACCCAAACTGGCTTGTTTGAAATTTTATATATGTTGTTAGTTCATCTTATTTCTGAGTTTGCTTCTGCTCACAGCGGGGACAAAGAATGGCGAGCACAAAGCTGCGTCACAGCAAGCTAGAAGAGGCGCTTGAAGTGAAATCTAACCATGGGAGTATAAAAGTGAAATTTTTTTAATCCAACTCATTATTTGGAATTTAAAACCATGTAGAGAAAACTTCAATTTTGAATGAGCAGAGAGAGTGATTCGGAACTTCAACGTTCGAAGGTCAAAGGTCATGAATCCTGTGAACAATGCAAATGCTACTCAGATTTTGTGTAGCCCCATATAAACCGCATTCTGATTTCTAATTCAACAAACTTATTAGCTAATTTATGTTGCTTCCCTCAGAAATTCACTAGATGCTTCGTGAAATGTGAGCTGCATATAAAAAACTGCTAATCGGGTAATTGGGTATTCAAAATGAAAAAAGTGAAATTATGGAATGTTCAAAAGAAGAAAAGAAGGTTTGACTTGGGTCCTGCCTCCCTTACTTGGTCCTGAGTGCTACTTTTGGTGCATGTGACTTGGGTTCACCCCTCGCTAGGGGAGCAATCAATGGTAACAAAATTGACTGTGATCACCATGGAATTTCCACTGTTAATTTTATCACCATATTTTTCACTCTTTATTTGATGGTGAAAAATATTTTTAACAGTGTTTTTTTTTGTATAAATAAATTTATCAAAATAAGATTTTATGGTTTGAATTTTCACATAATGCATTGATTGCCAGAACATAACATAAGAAAATAACCATATTGAATATTCTTTTGACAGAAAAAGGGTGATGACACTATTGAATACCACTTGCAGTGCCCAACTATTGAGGTATTCCTTTATATAGTCAAATTTCATATGATGATGCATTTTTCATTTATCTTGGTAGAATTTCTGTAGTTATTTTTTAGTAATTGAATTAATTCTTAACTCATTATTTCATTCATTATCATCCCTTGGAATAATTTGTGATAGAAGAGACAATAAAACCATCATCTTTACATTGTTAAACTTGAGTCACTTCAATCAATCAAACATTTTGCAAATGTTTTGGTTTGATGACTATGAATTGTGTGAGGGTGAAGCATAATGACTACACTTTCACTAGTTACATAGTAATAGTTATATTGTTATGCTAGAACATAGTAACTGAGTTTGGATTCGGCAATTATTCTTCAGATGCCATTTTAATTCATTCATAGTAATAGGCTTGAGGCTGAAAGGAACCTAAGTGTGCAATTTTAATTCATTCATCTAATTATGATTTATATTCATTTCTTATTTGTACTTTGAGGCTGTGGGTTCTCAAGTCTTTGTAACTATTATTTGTCATGGCAAGAAGCAATTGCAATACCTTGGGGAGGTCTTCCAAAGAAAGTGACAAAACTCTACTTCGCTGTGAGAGGTTCGTAATTATTTATGATGCCCTATCTTCATATAAACCTATATATTACTCTTATCTTGCAGTATTGAAGCTGTATATCTGCAGGAATTGGGCTATTTCTGTTGGGTCTGACAGGAGAAAGCACATTTCGAAGCAAAAGCTGCAAAGAGGAAGACCGAGTATGAAAAACTCATTGTTGCATATAACAAGCAACAAGTTATCACATAAACCAGCCTTTCCAGCTTACAAAACATTTTTTTTTCCTTATTTTTGCATTCATAGCTTTGCAGGTTTACAATGACTGATGGTTAAAACTTAGAACTAATGGGTGCAGATGTTCCTCGTGGAGGTCATGGAAGACGTAGAGTTGACACCATTGAGAGAAGCACTAGTTGGATTACCAGGGGTCAATGATTTATCAACCGAGCAGCGCAAGAGGTGGACAGTTGCTGTCGAACTAGTTTCAAACCCTTCTATAATATTCATGGACGAACAGACCTCTGGACTCGATGTCAGGGCTGCAGCAATTGTGATGAGAACGGTGATGAACACAGTAGACACAGGAAGAACAGGGCTACAACAATTGTTTATTGATTTTGTTTAATTACCAAGGATATTATTTGTAATTTTCTTTTGGGCTATTTGGGATTTTTAAGGACAGCAAGTTGTTAACTATAGAAGTTATTTTCATGATTTATTTTTTTCACAGAAATTCAAATTGTAGTGTCAGAGAAGATTATTTTCATGATTTGTTTTTTTCATAAAAATTCAGATTGTAGTGTCAAAGAAGATTGGTGAGTGTACCACTGCTCAATATAATCCATCACATGCACCATCATCAGTTCATGGGTCAATCTTTATTTTTATATTATGAATTTCATCTTCACTGCTCTCTAATCAGGTTGCCACCTTGGGTGGCCAGAGCTTGTATGGCGTATAACGTGCTCAGGTTGCCACCTTGGGGGGAAATGGATACAAGCCATCTACCATGATCTGAATATGGATACAAGTGTTGCTAAAGAATACAGGTCTCAAAACTTGGGTGGGAAATGGATACAAGCCATCTACCATTTCAACAGTCATAGCTTTGATCTTTAAAACTACCATTTTCTGTGTCTTAATTTTTGCAATATTCTTAAAGTTCATAGCGATAGATCATAGATTGAAATCGTTCCCTAAGTCGATGCCATCTCTTTTAACTGCAAGGAAGTCATAAATGTTTTGCCATTTGGACAATTTGGAGTAGTAAATTTTGTGCCACATAATACCAAATGGCTTAAATTTAAGCAGGTGATGGATTGAGGGAGTTAATCCCTGAATACTTTTATTTAACTCATCTTATCTCCAGTAAATTGGGTTCACCATATAGTGGCAATTGGCAAACCATAAACTACTTGAATATTTTCTTGCACCTTTTTTATGTGATGAGTTTCCTTGATAATATTGAGCATCAGCGATAATGTTTTGAAATTGGCTCGATTGTGCTTTTTTTTTACTCATTACCCCTCATGAGCATGATTGCCACATAGGAAAAAAATAAGACTAGGGGAGTCTTCATTGCAATTGCTTTTGAAGAAAATTTAGTGTGGTGTTGGGCACCATCAAGAGGTGGTGCCCACCATCTGTAAAGAATTTTTTTTTCCAGCTGTTTGACTACATTGTGCAAAATTATTTTCCTAAGGCACCATGTGAACCTGTAATCTCACCACATGGACTACAGATTAGTTTATGCATTTATTGGATGACCATAATTATTCGTCAATGAAAATCTTAGGTGGGACCTTTGAGTGTCAAGAAACCTTTAATAATCTAATTGTGACACCTATTTGTGAATAAAGATGTCAAATAGGAGATCATTATTTGCTTCTTAATTTCTGTAATATTCTAAAAGTTCATAGCGATGGATCATAGGTTGAAATGCAACAGGCCCAAAAATGATGTTTTATGTAGATTTAAAGAACCCAATCTGTTGATTATAATATCAACTATTCTTTTTAGTGGCTGATGTTGAAGTTCATCAACCGGATGACGAACATCCACTTAGAGTGAGAGATGTTTCAATGATGGATAAATTCCAAAGAAAAAATCGCTTTGGATGAGCTTTTTTGAAGAAAGTTCTTGAATTGAATTTACTATGGACCATTTTTCAGCTTGAACGGTCAATGGATCTTCAAAAACTTTGAAGCATAATTTAGTCCCTAGGGAATATTATATTCCCAAATGCTAAAAGATATACCACAAATTCTCTATACACCTTGAAAATCATAAATTTTATATCAACCATCGACATATCTATTTAAGAAAAGATAATATACATATCCATAAACTAAAATTCTATTTTTTAACGCCTCAATGATCTCCCACAAATGGTCGGCATCAAGTGGGTTGCAAACCTGCTAAACATGAAATTTAGTTCAAGCAGATGGACTCAACCATCATAACAAGACATATAAAAGGGACCCGACCATCATAAAAAAACATATAATCATATGGACCCAACCATCAGAGGTGAAAAATGAATTCAAAATTATACTACGATCGCCCATTTTGATCGGAAGTACACTTCCTGCAATACACATGCGATATACCTGCAGAGAATATGTCGACATTTTCAATTTGCATGTTATCTGCAAAAAATATATGCGTGAATCTATCAATTACCATGATTACAAATTTCATAATATTTTTTTACAGCCCTCAACAACTTATTATTCTTACTAAAACATGTTTCATCTGCATACAATCGTATCACCAAAAAGGTAGAAAAGATTTATCCATTTAGTAGTGTAGTTAAAATGACGTCGCGAATAAAATGCTTTAATGTGACCCTGCAAGCCTGCACACCAAAATAGAATGCAAGCGTTACGGTACTTAAATGCAACAACTCTGCGTATGTGTTCTTATAGGATATTGGGATAAACACTTAGCTGAAGTTAAAAAATTTTAAATTGATATATATATATATCAACAGCATATATTAGCAAGCCCCCAAGTTAGTATGTTTCGACTGGATGTGTATCAGCCAAATCGGCCGATTATTAAATTATCTTCCCTTTATTTTTCAGATGGTTTTTACTTTGAATCAGAGAATGATGATCTCACAATGTATTTTGTAAAAGATTGGGGCAAAAAACTATCTTCATCATTTGATTCAAAGGAGTCACTTGTTTAAACACGTGAAATTCGAACTGAGAATGCAAAATCTTGGGTTAAAACTAAAGGCGCCCCTTGCTATAATTGACACTTTAGGGAAGGATGACTTTTTTGAACAATGGAAAAGAAAAATCGCATACTTTGAAGACTTGTATTTAAAGCAACTCTTACCCTTAGGTGATGGAACCTTCAATGAAAGCAACAAGCGGAGATCACATGTTATATGGGCAGTGAACCAAATCAAATACTACCCACCATGTGTTTAAGTAAATTAATTTAATGTACTTCAATAGTGTAAGCCAATTAAGTATCTTCATTTAAAATTTATGATTTGGACACACTGCAACCTTTACTAATAATATCTAGTACTGCTACATGGTTCAGCTATTGTAGGAAAATTTCTCCTTTAATGAGTTTTCAATTTCAGCTATGTGTGAGTTGTCAAATCGTAGAGGCTAGTATGTGTTGTCAACTTATACGCCATCTCGACGAATGATAACTCCTCTACTACGTATGTGTTGTCAACTCATAGAGGCTAGTAATAGTCTCTACCTAACTCACAACTATATAATAAATACACATACAATACTTACTCATCACCTCTCAACCATTTTTATTCAACACTTCCCTATACACATTTAGGACAACCCTACCGCAGAGGATCCTAGCAGAAGTACTTCTTGAAGCAAGTCCATTCATTCTGAATCGGGTCCGCAAATATTGCATCATGGGTCAGGAGGCCTTCTCATTCAGTGATAATTTCTATGCCATATACATCATCGAGGACATCTTCAAGCTTCACAAACCTTATTTCTCCCCTTTGAGGGAGATGATATGTGGTGTATTCCACCTTACAATACTCTAGAGCCAATAAACGAGCGATGCTTAGGGGCAATTAAGCTACTGGCAGTAAATGACCTTTCGACATATGCCCAGTGGATTATAGGCAGATTTGAATTTGCGTTTTGTAATGAATTCTTATTTATGTTTGGCCCATCAATGTGGTCCTCCAACCAATCGGATGTAATTTCCCTACGGTCTTATATTTGTGCAAAAACAAACCTACGTCCTGAAAACCGGTATAAGAAGTTTTGCGTTGATGTCACCCACTATTTTGACTGATTAGCAGACATGTATTTCTAATATTTTCTATCTACATCATATTAGGTCTCGAACCTCCCTATCTTCTACTATTTTCTACTCGAGTAAATTTTATTTACCTTTTTACGCATATATAATTTAGAACCATCACCAATATGTAGTTTCATTTACATACTATCTTCTTAATTTCAGGGTTATCTCGGTTTGACTCCTATCAAATTGATTTACTTTGCATATTGTCATATGATTGTAAGGGTTACCTTTGTTTGATTCCTATAAAAATTGAATTCCATCACTACGGAGTATAAGTTGGCCGCCTCAATAGCTTTAAGATAACTCTGTGAGACTTCAAAGCCCACATGACACTGTTGCATCTGACACTAAAACCTCTGAACAAATAAATGATAGAAAATATTAAATTGTTATAGGTTATTCTAGATAAACGAATGAGAGATAAAATAAATAACAGATACTGGAAGCAAGTAAGAGTCCGTGAAGAAACTTTTAAAGTGACTATGTATGCAATGTGTATTTATGTAGGAAAAATATTACCTTCAGGGAGTTTTCTGCAATTCTTTCGGTTGTGACCAACCTCCCTACAATTGGCGCATTGCCGACATGCGACCACCTCACCGACAATCTTTCTTCTCAAATTTTTAGGTCGTTCTGTTGGTATCTTAGGAACTGGTGGCATAACTATTATTTTTTCCGTAGATTCGACCCACTTATCACTAATAAGAGTGGCATGAATAACAGGCTCATAAGTCTTACGGTACCTATCCACCGTGAACTAATATTGAACATATAAATAAGGATTTGTGCAACGATAATTTATGACTACCAGCGCATGTTTACACGGGATGCCCAAAATTTCAAATTGCCGACAAGTGCACGTGCGTTTTCTCAGATGCACGGTATTTCTAGTATCTCCAACAATTAAAAATTCATCGAAATAAGAGGGGAATGTAGTATACGTGAACGATGCTCTATCATTTTCTTTAAGAAACTCTTCGATCTTTGACGTCATAATTATGGTCTATTTTTTGACCTCGTTCCTTTTATTGTAAAAATATTCTATCACCTTCTTATGCATACTTTTTATTAGGCCAATGATTGGTAGCTCCCTAGCATCTTTCAGTATATTATTAAGACATTCAGACCGTGATGTGGTCATGTGTTCGTATCTCTCAATAGGAAAATGTGCTTTAGCCCAATATTGTTTTCCAATCTGAACAATATAGTCGTACGCTTCTTCAGATATCTTCTGAATTTTACTTATTTCTTTATCAAGTTCAATTTCGATATACGCATAACATGTTTTCTTGGTGTGATCTATTACAAGTTCATTCTTGTACATACTCAAAATTTTCTCAATGTGATATAAACATTATCCATGCGAAGCATACAGAAAGACTTTTAACCTGTTTGAGTAAGACCTTTTTGTCGATCACTTAAGATTACTGTGTGTGAATCGTATCCTATGATCTCTGCCAATCCATGTAAAAAATATTCCCAATAACTACTATTCTCTGATTCCACCACGACAAAATATAACGAAAATATCCTCTTATTCCCATCAATGTCGGTAGCTATGAGGAGTGAAGCTCTATACCTTCCGAATAAATGTGTACCATCAACTGAAATTAGTGGCCGTAAGTACTTCTTAAATGAATCAATGCATGGCCCAAATGCCCAAAAGATTCTCAAGAATGCATCGCCTTCCTTCGTCTGTAGGTATACAAGGCATTGAGGATCCACACGTTTCAGTTCCACTATATATGGTGGGAGCAATTTATAAGACTCCTTCCAACTACCTCTAATATCATTGAGGGCGATCTCTTTTGCATGCCAAGACTTCCAATATTTTGTATTAGTTTGAAATCGCGTTCTCACGTCACACATTATCTGCTTGGGAGTGCAGTTGCTATTTTCTTTCAGTTGGTCCTTCACAATTGACGCCATCCAAATACTTGTAGCTTGACGATGGCTTTGTTGTCTATCTCGTGGCAACCCACAAGTATGCTCTAGAGTAAATCTTTTAATTTTAAAATAATCTGAGTCTCTCATCTTCGAAGCACGTATATGCCAAGAGCATCCATCTTCACAACATCTAGTAGCAACAACCTTCCGATTAGTTATGGTCGGTTTAATTTCGAAGTTCCCATGCATTGTAAATTCTCGCAAAGCAATCTGGAATGATATCTTCCCAGTGAATATTTGGTTTAAATTGCGAACACCGTCTGTGCCAGGAACACCGCTCACTTGTTGTGCCTCATCCACCACATATATGTCTTCAATGATAGGAAGCATGTTGTTTGTGTCACAAACGTGAGATTCTGTAATATCAGTCACTCGATCATTGTACCTTGGCTCGCTAATCGGAGGTGTACCCCTACTTTCTCTTCCTTCAAGTTCGCCCCCCCTACACTCACTACTGGTCTCTGCATTGACCATCTATATGCTGACATCTATACTACCTCCCTTAGAGAGTGCGGTAGCTTTTTCATTCCCAACTATGCCGATATTATATGCATTGCCTCCGAACACACAAGGCAGAGATGCACTTATATTTTTGTTGGCTGGATTGATAGGGACATACGCTAAAATCACGCCGACTTCATTCTTACTATCTGAAACACATGTCACACCAACATGCCTGTTGAAGGATGGCTAATCAATTATCAATTTAACAAATTTAATTTATGAGATAATCTCAATACTATCGACTTAGTAGATTGAATTAACCTTTCATGCGAGGAGGAAGTAGCAGTGGGCCGAATAGTTACTGTTGCGATGAATGTGGATGAAAAAGTACGCTCTTCGTTCCTACATTAATTTAAATAACTTAAATTAATTCAACAAATACAATCCAATAAAAACAT
Organism: Chloranthus sessilifolius; assembly: GCA_021018995.1. NCBI lineage: Eukaryota > Viridiplantae > Streptophyta > Magnoliopsida > Chloranthales > Chloranthaceae > Chloranthus > Chloranthus sessilifolius. Next base: position 33,305,393 of record CM037596.1, on the reverse strand, counting down.
AAGTAATATAAGCGAACTAATCAAGACTAATCATAAATATATTACGCACCTTTTAATATAAAGATTATTCAGGTGGATAACAGGAGTTTGACATACAGTAGTCGATGCACTTACAACTATGTTACATTGAGTCTCAAACTCCTCTGATAGGCATGTAATGGGAAGGGACGCGGTGGGTGTTAAGCCGCTAGAGAAATCCGTCAAAGGATATGTATTACAATCATTGTCTTGTTCGACATGAACTTTTTGTACGTAAATACATATACTATACTCGACAAATAGTGAATAATGCATCATCTCACACACATCATTATCGTCATTAAGGTCTACCACATACTTTTCTCTCCCTACTTGTGGCATTATGTAGCTAAGCTTTAGTATTGTATCTTTGATATGAATTTTAGTCACCTCATGTATTTTAACAATTAAATCCTCCAAACTTATCTCTCTCCACAACCAATACTTTCCTTTTTCCGACTTCGTACACTTGTTTCCTAGAGTCGGAATTATTTAACCGTCCATCATAAAAGCATAATAAGTAAACTTTATCTTCGAATATAACCATCGTTTATATCTACTAACAATGACTGTTACCAAAATAAAATTAAGTTAGACTAATCACTAGAGATAGTCTAACTACATTAGAAATCATCAACAAACATAATCAAACTTACAGCACAGGCTGCACTATATGACCGCCAACTCCATAGAAAGTATATTTTTTAACTCACAATGCATTGAGGAGCACTCAACAATAGGTAGAACACTTCTAGATTAGTTTACGGTCACTCTAAGTCAGTTTGCGCCACTCTAGCTCAGTTTGCGCCACCCTAGGTCAGTTTTCAGAGTAGACTGTACTAGATGATCACCAAAACTGACATATGGCATTTTAAACTGACTTAAGGCAGTTTCAAATTGACCTAGGATAGTTTATCTCACCCGTTTCTCAGTTTCAAACTGACATTGGTCAGTTCGCTACCCTACCCTAGGTCAGTTTACAACACAGACTGCACTAAGTGACCTCCAACTCTATAGAAAGTATATTTTTTAATTTACAATGTATTGAGGAACACTCAACAATAGGTAGAACACTTCTAGATTAGTTTACGATCACTCTAGGTCAGTTTGTACCACTCTCGATAAGTTTGCGCCACCCTAAGTCAGTTTACAGAGTAGACTGCACTAGGTGATCACTAAAACTGACCTACGACATTTTAAACTGACCTAGGATAGTTTATCTCACTAATTTCTTTGTTTCAAACTGACATAGGTCAATTTGCGCCATTCTAGGTTAGTTTGTGCCACCGTAGGTCAGTTTACAGAGTAGACTGTACTAGGTGATTACCAAAACTGATCTAGGAAATTTTAAACTGACTTAGGATAGCTTCAAACTAATAGAGGGTAATTTATCTCACTCATTTCTCTGCTTCAAACTGACATAGGTCGGTTTGCGTTACTTTAGGTCGGTTTGCTTCACCCTAGGTCAGCTTATAGAGTAGACTGCACCAAGTTATCCAACCATAACATGAAAAAATTAACCTAGGACAGTTTATATAGCCCGATTTTGATTTTGATGTAAAGAAATAAAGAAGAAAAATAAGAGGAAGAAGAATCGTTGAGAGAAAGAGACTTACAGTGAGAGAGAGAAAAATCCTACTGTTTTCTTCGTCGGCGAGATTTGCACGAAGTCGGCGAAGTTTGTACAAAGAAGAATGGGAACGAGCGTGAGAAGGAAAGGAAGAGAGGGGAAAGAGGAAATAGTATAGGCTTAATACCCTTTATATATGAAGGACATTTTAGTCTAAACAACTAAAAGAGGCTTTCCTATGGTATTTATGACTTAAGGATTTTGGTTGGAATAAATAAGGATAATGAGGGATTTTTTTAGGAAAATTGGTCAAAATTAATTTGACAATTCCGCATTCAATTGGGGATTCACTGGTTGAGAAAAATTCAGAGCCAAATCCTACCGTTAGATAAGGATCTTTTCAAGGCTATAAATAGGCCATGAATAATAAGTTAGCTGCGCTTACCACCATTTTAAAAAGGACCTCGGACGCTCGCTCACAATAAATCCATTAAATCGTCACTCGTTTTTATTCATTTTCATCTTCCCTGTCCCATTTTTTCTCAACAATTTGCACAGTAACAAAGAGCCAGCTAAGTCAGGCCCACATAGCCCAGTGATTTTTCAGGAATAATGGGGTTCAGACCCACACTACCATTAAAATAACTTTTCCTCAATTTTTCTCATTATTTTTTCATTAAAATATAATCTCTGCTTCAAATTTACTCTCTAGTTTGCATGTTAGCCAAGTGTCCAGCTAATCAGGGACACAGAGCCAGTAGCAACTTTTATATTAAATTTAGGAATAATGAGATCTGACCCACATCACCATTGAAGTACCTTCTCTTCAATTTTTCTCAATGATTTTCTATTAAAATATCATTCTCTTCCTCATATTTTTCTCTGTAATTTGCATATTACCCTAAGTGTCCGGTCAATTCAGGGCCACGGTTCCCAGTAGCAACGTTTATATTAGGAATAGAGTATCTTTAAATCCACCAAGGGAATCTTTGAGTTCACTCACGATTAAACACATTGACTCTGAAGAATCAAATAATAGAGATTCTTTTTCCTCCCAATCTTTCACACAATGGATCTTGAGATTATGAGTATACCATCATATGATTAATGTTTTATTTCACGTAGCACACATTTTAGTAAGGTGATCGTAACATTACGTGTACGCTCAAAATTGATTTTAAGGTCACTATTTTTAGTGTGTACCATATGAAATAAAAAAATCGATCGTCTGATGTTACACCTATAATCTCAAAGATCCATAGTGTGAAAGATTGGGATAATAAATAATCTCTATCATCTGATTCAATGCATTCAATGTGATTCGGCGTGAGTAATCTCAAATAGTTGGTGAATGGATTTAAAGGTACTCTTAGGATTATGGGCACTGACCAACATCACTATTAAAATATGCTTTTGATCTTGAGCCATTAAAGTATGATTTACACTTATCATTTTATACTAAGTACATTTAACTGCTTTGCCTCATGACACACATCTAATGTCAAACTAAATAATTTACATGGCAGTTTATCCTTGAAAAATGTCTAAACCGAAAAATTATCTTGCAAGAGTGAAAGATTCAATTGATAAAATTTAATATGAGCCTTTAAAATATATCAATAGTGATTAATATTAGAGTTCACATATCAAATGATTCAAATGTCTCTTTGTGATTGGTTATTTCACTCCCAACAACACATTAATGATTTATAGTCGGCTTTAAGATTTTCTACTCTTCGCTAATTACTGTCGAAGGCACAGAATGAAATATTAGCAAATCTGGATAAGCTTGTTTCCTAACTATCCGAATCATTTTGGATTATTTTGGATCGGCCTAGAACCCATCTCTTCACATTTATCACTGGAAAAATAGAGTTCATTGTCACAGAAACGGACAGCGTTAGAAAAGCTGCTTTTCACACTTATGGAAAGTAATTATTAGGTTCGACCCGGGAGTACCATGTGACCTAATACTAGGGTCACATTTTGGAATCATCGTGTGTTTTCTAATCCGGATCTGTTTGGGTTGAGAGATTTGGGGGCCGAAATTGATACTTGAAACCAAGGTTCAGGGTTTCTATGTTTTTTTTTTTTTTTTTTTTTTTGTCTTTATGGCATACCTGCAATATGAACAAACCATCATCCAAATGGCTGATTTATATGAAGTATCGACACGCTGGGGAAGGGTGCAATTATAAAACGTGCAATTATCAAACGTTCCCAACCTAGAAGAGCGCCACGATCTCATGTTTCTCTATACGGTCTCTCTCACTATCTTCCACTTATATTTTTCTCAAAAAATGTGAATATGACCTCAACATAAGAGCTTTGAGATTTAATCAATTTTTAATAGAAAATTATATAGGTAGGAAAGATTTATTGAGGACAAAATATTATTGAGGACAAAGTACAGGAGGCTGATGTGGCACTATGCCACTAACTGCACCGAAATGCATTAATTGAGCGGTTGCCTCACCGCACTTCCTGCCAATTTTTTCGCGCCACATCAACCTCCTGCACTTTGTCTGCATAAAACCTATCTTCCACATACCACTGTCCATTTTCAATTGATATCATGGAAAATTATTAATGATAAGTAATTTTTGATAGACAATTTTGCAATAACTTATGTGGCACAATGTGACTGGATGCAACATTGGCCCCACTGCACGTACAGCCAGTTACATCACGCCACTTAAGCTGGCTGCAAAATCGCCTTTGAGAAACTGCCTACGGTATAACACTGTCCTTGACATCATGTATGCAACTTTGTGTATGAAGACATGCGCACACTGCAGAGTCCATTTTCTTCCACTAAATTAGTCAAACCTTTGGAAATTATAGCTATTTATGGGCATATAAACCAGTGCAAGTATATATTCAAGCTTTCACTGGTTTGGTGTTGAAGAATATTTTAAGTTGCCCCACATGAAAGGTTTTGTAGTCTTGAGTTATTTTAATTTAAAGCATTGAAGAATATTTTAAGTTGTCACATGATAGCTTTTGCAGTTTTGAGTTATTTTAACTTAGAGTGTGGCGGCCTTTCTGGAGTTTTTGTTTGTTAGTCTACCTTTATGGTCAATAATGTTGCATAAAAACAAGGATACAGGCCGTTTTATGCTTTGTGCTCATATTCTTAAATAAATTTAAGCAAATATTTTTTGTTGTTTGGCTTTTGTATTATCATATCTCTTGTTTAGTAGGTAATTTTATTTTATAAACTACGGCAAAGGTGGCTATATATGTTAACATATATTCGAGTCACTCACGGCTTCTTAGTCCCTCTCTCAAACCACGTGCTTATGGTTTTTTAATTATTCATTATTGTATTCATGAATTTGACTAGGGTTAGTGCTATGTATTTTCATGGTAGCATGATCATTGTTTGAGATGCCTAGGTTATTTTATTTTATGTATTTATTTTAATATTAGTATTTAAAACTTCTTTTCTTGTAAAATCAACATATTTGTACTAATGATTGCATAGACAATATGCCTGTTTGAGTCATAATCTTTTCCTCATAGCACTAGTGTATTGGATCACATCCCAATGGCGCAATTAAACATGCTCCATGGTACAATTAAACATGCTTGGAAAGTAGGACTAGGATGGGAAGACCTCTTGGAAAGTCTTTTTTGTCCAAGCAAAACTTTCAGATTGTAGCTAGGTTCAATCCTAAATTTATTTTTTTTCGTTAGAGGCAAGGTATCAAATTGAGTATCCGTATCTGGTATCGGTTTGCCGAGGACCAATATGTATTGGTATCGATCGATTGTATCGGTATCGGTCGATATGCAAATGCGGCGAAATTTGATCTTTTTGAAAAAAATATGAAATTTTTATAGACTTAATAGTCATAAAAGTATCATAAAAGACCTATATTTAAACTATCAGATGATTTTTTTGACCAAAAAAATAAAAATAAATTTGATAGGTATCGCCTGATACCCGATACATATCGACCAATACTATGCAGTATCTATCGATACCCGATATCGATACCATCCCGATACTGGTATTATGGTGGTATCAGTATCAGTTGATTAAAATACCAATATGTATCGATATCGGCTGATACTTGATACCTTGATTAGAGGTGATATCTCATTCTCTAGTTTCTATTTTAAAAGTAACCTATTTTATTTAATTATTTTACATTTCATCAGGTGTTTAACTCCTCTTAATCGCATTTTTTTCTTAATTTCTTAATGTACTTTAACGTTCTTCAAACCAAAAGCTTGTGTTATGGCCATTACCCAGAAAAGTTCTAGAATTTTTGAAAACAAAATCCCTCGCAGCCAAAATTCCTCTCCAAGACCAAGAAGGGTCTCTTGGAGGAGTAAGAGTCCAAATATATTGCTGCCCAACATATTTAGATCTCATAGCATGGGTCCACTAAGTATTAGTGTTAATAATTGACCAAAATAGTTTAGCCATACCTGCTATGTTCTAGTCTTTTAATCTTCTAATACCCAATCCTCCTTCATCTTTTGATCGACATATTTTCCTCCAACTTATAGGATGCATAGATTGACTAATCGACGACCCTTTCCAAAGAAAACAATTGAAAATCTTCTCAATCTCCTTGATAGTCCGAGAAGGTAACAAGAAGGCTCCCGACCAGTAAACTTGAAAGCTGCTCAAAACTGAGGAAATCAAAACCAACGTACCCGCGTACGATAACAAAGCCAAGTATCATCAAAGCCATGTTGGTGGAGGATCTCAATCAGGAAGTGTCATCTGACATGATCATACACCTTATGAATATCAATCTTAGCACGCAAGGCTCTAGGTCTGCTATTTAAATGAAACTTTCTGACCATCTCGTGAGCTATTAAAATATTCTCAGCAATATGTCTTCCTTTAACAAAAGTCGAATGGCAAGGGCTTATAAGATGAGGAAGAACAGAGGCAACTATTAGACAAAATTTTGGTAATGACCTTGTAAATAAAATTACTTAAGGCAATTAGCCAAAATTTGTCAATAGACTTAGCATCCTTCACTTTCGGGATTAGGCTCATAAAAGTAGAATTAATCGATTTGAGAAGCTTCTTCTTTTTAAAAAAATTGCATACTGCTCGCATGAAGTCTCCAACAACAATGTCCCAGTAAACTATGAAGAAGTTAGTAGGAAGACCATCTGGAGCCGGAGCCTTTCCATTAGGAGTATCGAATACGGCTTTTTTAATTTCCTCGTTTGTAACTTGTTTACTCAGAATCGCAGCATCCGCAGGAAGAATCTTCCTTTTGAAAGGAATTGTAGGAATTGCATTTGAACTAGATGGCAAATAAATGCCTTTGTAGTATTTGATAGTATAGTCACCAATCTGATCGGGATACACAAATCTATTCCCACTCTCATCAACAATTTCAACAAGGCTATTGGTTTCAATTTTGGATTTAACACTAGCATGATAGAAATTAGTATTTCTATCACCATCATTAATCCTCAGATGATGAGATTTTTGAAAGTAAAATTCATCGTCAACATTGAGCTCCTTGTTCAACACCATCAATGCTTCATTTTCCTTAATAGCAACCTCAGTGCAATATGGTTAACTCTGGATCTCCTGTTGAATTTTTGTGAGGGAGGACTGGGCATCTTCCACACAGCGATGAATGGATCCAAAATCTTTGTTGTTCCACAATCTGATAGCCTTCTTCGTATTCTTCAATTTATGTTGAAGGATTGTGCAACCGTGGGCTCTCACGAGTTCGTCACGACGATACGCACTTTTAAAAATATGGAGTTGCCACTCGGAGCTTTTGGTGTCCCGGGATACCCAAAATCAATATTATAAGCACTGAAGTGTAAAATATGACTCTGATTCATTGGTCAACGCCAAAGCCTCTTGGGTAAGGACTCCGATTATCAATCGGGAAGGTGCTAGGCCCGCTTGTAAGTGGTCTCTACTATGGCCAAGTCTATGTTTAGATGTATATATATATATATATATATATATATATATATATATATATATATATATATATAAGGAGAAAAATGAGCGACACTTCCCCTTCTCCGAAGACACTCGGATCCTATTTGAGTCCCTCCCGCAATCACCGAAATTTCGGTGACATAACGACTCAAATTCTAGGATAGATGGAAAGTAAAAAGAAGGTAGAGGAATAGTGGGGAGAGCCGAAACTCTCGGGCCCTTGTAGCACCGTTGTTGGATCCTCGCGTGAGTGTGGGGCCGGTGAGATTCTGAAAGCAAATGAGTAAGAAGAAGGGTTCTAACTTGTTATAGATGGGGAGATGTGAGTTTGGGAATGGTGATTAAGGTGGTTGTATGAGATGAGCTAGGATTTTTTAAGTTTGGAAAAGTTCAATCTAGGCAAATGAAGAGGCAATTGGCTAGAGTTTTCTCTCTTAGAAATTTCAAAAGATCCCTTAAACAAGGGGGGGCTGGCTCTCTATTTATAGAATTGAGGGTGATTAGAAGAATACTTAAGGGCTAATGGGTTTAGCAATTAATTAGGTAATCCTTAATCTAAGGTTTTCTAGGGTTTTGAGGGCTTGGAAAAGAGGGATTTGGGTTTTAATGGTGGATGATAGGGTGATGGGTTGAATGGCAAAAGGGTAAAACTAAAAGTTGGGAGGGGTATAAGGGTCCTAAAGAAATACACCTCAATCTCTGGGATGGTCCAAAAGTCAAATCCCAAAATAGAAATCTGCCATTTTTCACGAAAATCAATGTTTTAAGCTATGTGTACATACTATGTAAGCATAGCTTAGGAACAGTGATTTTTCAGAAAACTAAGAAGTCCAGAGCTCGAGCTGGGGCAGTTATAAAGCAAAGCTAAAAATTGGCTATGCGTACATAGTATGTACGCGTAGTCAATTTCTATCAAAATATGCTTATGCGTACATAGTATGTACGCGTAGTCCCAAAAAATTCTATGCGTACATAGTATGTACACATATGCCATATTTGACAGAAAAAGCTACATGCTGCTTATGGGGGTTTAGGAAAAGCCTGATATGGTATGGGTGTTGGTTCCTTAGGGTTTGGGATGGTTCTAAGGGTTCGGGATGATTCCTAAGGGTTTGGGGAATGCTTTCGGAAGCTTGGGAGTACGATGGTCTTGAAGTATGTGTAGATCGTGCCTTGGGCTGAATTTGGCTGCCTATAGATGCCCCACTTTGGTATCCGATCACTAATGATCGTATGCCAAAGAAAGAGACATTCGAAGAGGCCCAAGGCAAACACTCTTAGATTCTTCGTATTCAAAGCATGCCTCTAACATCAAATGGTAAAAAGAAAAACATTGAGAGTAGCGGAAGTCCATTATGCTGGGAAACCGTCCGCTCATCGAGAATGGAGAGTAGGGGAAGCCCAATATGTTAGAAAAATATCTGTTCCTAGAGATTATTGGTCTCAAAGTGCTTAGCGACATTACTGGACACAATCGTGATAGTGTGATTAATGATGCATGATATTCGAGATTCATTTTGAACAAAACAGCCCCGCGAGTAGGAGGGTGATCGGCCCATACTTCAAAATTGGTGTAAAGCAATGATGCAAAGATCCAACGGCCTGTGTCCAATCTCATGTGGCATTGAATGCCCTATTTTGATTGGTCATGGGTGCCCCTACGCGAGGTAGGGTTTGAGCTCTTTGGGCATACCCATCAATCCTGAAGTTAATTTAGCGCAACTACCCGAGTGAAGAGAATTTAGTGTGTGCCAATATTGATGACGATCTTATAAACAGATCAACTATGCAAATATATGGACCCATTAGGGGCAATAAAAGCAAGGCGATGGAAGTCCCAACCCAGGTCCCGCATGAGTATAATTTACAGGAGCAAACGACCATCCTACAGATACCCAGACACATGGCGTATACTATATAGGGATACCGTGTAAGTTTTTTTAAGCCTGCAACCGAGAATAAGTACGAAAAAAGATCCCTTCTGCATCCAAGTTTGAACATAGTTATTCAATATGTAATCTCATTTAGTGGTGGAATCAAATCGATCGAAACATTAACTATTTGATCGAGATTGACACTGTCGCTCCTACTTTGAAGTAGGATCCAAAGATCTAAGGAGAACCTTAGATTTAGGTCATTATTTTAGCACAACTATATTACCGAAAAAATATTGATATTTTACCGCATTGAAGCACGCATGTGCATAGAGAGTGACAAAAAGTACCATGAAAACTCAGATATCTTTTTTCTTTTCTTTTCATATGATTTCTCGTATTTCTCCCTTTTTTTTTTGAATAGATCGAATGTCTTAGATGAGGGGTGAGATGCTTCGTCTGATCCGTCCACAACCATTTTTTGATATGGAATGTTTTAGCAACTCGAGAGGTTGCTTGATTCGAGGCTTCGGGCCATTTGATGTTTCTGCACATTCTCAAGAAAATGTCAGTCCCTTTTTTATTTATACAGATAACAAATATGCATCCTAATTAACTAAAAAAGAAAGTTTTTACCTATATTTTTTTTATTTTTTCTTCAAAACTTATATTTTTAGATTTTTTAAGATTTTTTTCTCTCTCTTCTTTGAGCTGAAAGTGGATGCTGCAAATATGTACATGGACATAAAATGGAGTATATATATATTTATTTATTTTTGGATTTGTTTTTCTTTTTTGTTTGATGCCTTAACAATGAGACGAGGTAACAGGTCCCATTTTGAGCATAGTCGAACCCGTTCATGCAATCGGACCTGAGTGAGGTTCAGACTTTTTACTAAGGTTGGAACATCCATCTCTTTGGATCGAATCAACCTTTTATCCTTACCTCGGGTCATGCGTTTGGCTGTGTGGTCTAAAGATCTACCTAATCTAGACCCGATTTGAGCAAACATGAGTGGCCCAGTTGATGACCAGATAATTTGCATGTGACCAAAGGAGCAATTGATTTTCTTTTTTTTTCTTTTAGGAACATCTTTAATCACAGCGCCCAAGATGGGTTTTCCCCATGCCCATTGTCGCCCTCTTTTTTACCCGTAGTGCCCTTTCGAGTTTTCACCACGTCTATGAGTATATATTTTTACCCCAGGCGCCTTTTCAGGTTTTCACCTGGTCTCCATAAGCTTGCTCATTTTAATCATGGCGCCCTTGCGGGTTTTCACTATGTCCATTTTACTTTAAGCTCGTATATTTTTATTTTTTTTCTTTTTTTCTTTCATTTTAAGATCATTTCAAAGGCCATGACATGGATATTGATTCCGTCATAGCCGGTTGGATGGAGTTCTTTTGTTGTCTTGCAGCTTGGCTTGTGCTGACTCAACGGATACTGTGACTGCTTGTAGACCTTAAAGAGGGTTTTCTTTAGGAATGTATTATAATATTCCTAAAAATTGAGCGTTAAATAGTGACCTCAGGATCCATGCCCGACTGGTCGTGGTTTGACCAAGCGATGGTCAAACAATGAACTCATGGAGTGATGAACGGACGTGGTGCATATATGACCTAAGTGTAGTGTATAGTGTGAGTTAGTGGTCACGTACACCTATCTCTGGCGTATGTGCTTAACACTGAGACTAGAAAGCGGATATAAGGGTTTTAATAAACCTAGGTTACCTTTTTGTTTGGGTTGTTGAAGAGAGAGTTAAGAAGAGAGAGAGAGAGAGAGAGAGAGTAAAGAGGAGTTATTGAGCCAAGTTAATGCAAATCAAGAGGGGGTCAAGCATTGATTATTGGATTCGACGTGTGAAAGATCGTTGAAGCGGAAAGCTGGAGCCCTAGCCATTCCAACCTAGATATTGATCTATTTGAGATTGATTGAACGTGAGTTTCAAATTGAAGTTATGCATAGATTGTAGATGATTAAATTCAGTCAAATATAGCTAAAGGATAGATTAAAGACTTAGAAAAAGGAAGGAAAAAGAAAAGGAATGGGTTTTGGAAGAACAACCCAAAAGGGGGCTGAAGCGGGCCAAATCAATTAATCGAAATCGGGGTTCGATTAATCGATTTTGGCCTAGAAGTTGAAAAGTCAGGGATGCCCGGTTTCGATTAATTGATTTGGAAATCGATTAATCGATGTTAAAGGTCGATTAATCGATTTAGAAATCGACTAATCGACTGGGTACCTCCAGTGGCTGGAGAAACAAGACCTGGGGAAATCGACTAATTGAGTTGGGAAATCGATTAATCGATTTTGGATTTCGATTAATCGATTTGGGATCGACTAATCGATTTCGGACTTTCGACCACTCGATTTGAGAATCGACTTTACTATGCTAGGGATTTCGATTAATCAATTTGGGATCGATTAATCGATTTTGGATCTCGATTAATCGATTTGGGATCGATTAATCGATTTTGGATCTCGATTAATCAATTTTGGGAATTGATTAATCGATTTGGATTTCGATTAATCAATTTTGGGAATCGATTAATCGACTTTGGTAGTTTTACTAAACTTTCTAGTTTGACCTTGAGATTCATGGAGGGTTTAGGACCTTCTTTATTATATCTTTAGTGATGTATTGCATGTGTTGTGATGTACCATAGGTGGTACGTGTGAAAGAGAGCACAAGGAGCCGGGTGGGACCTTGAGGCTTGAACCTTCGGAGACCTGAGGTAGGAAATACCTTGAACATGTACTTTAATTGCAAGAGCATGTAATCACTGATGGTTCGGATCGATTCTCTGTTCATGCAGTGGCATGAAAGTAGAACCGTCTTTTGCATGTGCCAGATGGGCATATTGATTTTACCACTTTATGTAGTTATTTACCTTATCTTGTTATTATTGCTTATTATACCAATGTTCCGTGTATAGTTTTGGGGCATGGTCTGGAGGATCGTGTTGATGGCACGGGTTTCAGGATCTCAAAATCGGAGCTATCACAGTTGGTATCAGAGCATTTTCTTTTAGAAATTCTGACAATTATTCTTTTGTCAGAGCATAGGAACTTTTGCTAATGAAAACTTTATTTTCACATACAGATCGTTATGTCTTCTAGAGGAAGGGGCCGACCCAGGGGCAACCATAGTAGAAGCTTGCGTAGCCGAGATGATTTTATCTCGGATACAAATAGAGTGCCTGTAAGAGATAGAGGAGCTTCAGGCAGTGGTGGCCAAGGGAGCCAAGATCAGGCAGAGACTTAGGATCGAGATCGTCAGGATCGAGATCAGAGAGAACAGGAAAGAGTCAGAGAAAGAAACGAGGATAGAGAGGAGCATCAAAGGATGATGCACACCATGGAGACCATGGCGACTGCTATGGCCCAACAGGCAGCATCCTTGGCAGCTCATACTGCCCACGAGCAGCATCAGCCACCGACACCTCTAGTGGCTCCGACACCACCAGTGTTTTATGCTTTTACTGAGTTTAGGAGGATGAGACCTCCTAGCTTTTCGGGGCAGGCAGAGCCCATGGCAGCCAAGAACTGGCTGAGTGAAATGGAGAAGGTATTTAGTGTGCTCACATGTACGGAGGACGAGAGCGTCCGTTGGGCAGCCTATATGTTGGATGGAGAGGCTGGGCCTTGGTGGAAGTCCATTTCACGGATTAGGGCTCAGGAGACTCCAGATTTGCCATGGACTTGGGATGAGTTTGTGGAGGAATTCAATAAACAGTACTTTCCGAAAGTGGTGAGGAACCAAATGGAGATTCAATTTCTATAGCTTACTCAAGGGAAGATGACTGTTAGAGAGTATGGGGTGGAGTTCATGCGACTTGCTCGCTTCGCGCCTAACTATGTCATGACAGAGATGATGAGAGCAAAGAGGTTTCAATAAGGATTGAGACCAGACGTGAGGGGAGGAGTAGCACCATTCCAGCTGAGGACCTATGGAGAGGTCATAAGCAAGGCCTTGGTGGTAGAGGAAGAAAATAATAACAAATACCGCCAGAGGGAGCAACTAGGAAGGTGGAATGTGGACCAGAGCAGAACGGAAAACTATGAGCTGGTGAACAAAAAGTCAAGATTCGTAGCAGGCAATAAGAAACCCCTGTTCCAAGGAGGTTATGGGAGACCGGCGCAGCAGACCAACTAGCAGAAATTCCCATTACTTGCGTCGGGGAGGCCGATGACATATGAGAGCCCTGCTATCACGACCGGAGCTACAGTTACTCAGGGGTTCTCGCGAGCAGCTTCTTCCACACCTCATGAGACTTGTGTCAAGTTTGTAAAGTCTCATAGGACAACTAACTGTAGGCAGGGAACTCGGGGTTGTTTTCGATGTGGCAAGGTGGGCCACCTGATCAAAGATTGCCCGGAGGTGAATAAAGGAAAGACGGCTTCAGCTCCTATTCCATGACTGATACAAGCAAGGAAGTCGATCGTCCAAGGGAGAGCCTACGCAGTCACAACTTAAAAGGCTCAGAATACAAATAATGTGATCCAAGGTGAGTTTTCTTTTAAATAAAGAATTTCAATTCTTGAAAATTTTTAGATAGAGAAGGTGCATTCATATAGAAAATATAAGAGAACTTGCATGTAATAAATTCTAGTATGATGATAGACATTATATATATATGTATGTATGATTAGGTATGTTACAAATTTATAAGAAGGAAAGCGACGTGACATACGAAGCTCGAGTGTTGATAGACCCAGGGTCTACCCACTCATTTATTACCCCTCTCTTTACAAAGAGAATGAAAGTTAGCTTAGAGGAGTTGGACTTTGTGTTAATCGTGACCTTTCCCACTGGGAAATCGGTTGATACCGAAAAGGGTTGTAACTCCGTGATTGTGAGAGTCATGGATGGAGACGTCTTTGAACTACTGGAGAACCTAATTCTGTTAGACATGCAAGGATTCGACATGATCTTTGGCATGGATTGGCTGTCGACTCATTGTACGACGGTAGGTTGCAAGAACAAGGTCGTCATCTCCAGACCCAACACGAGGAGATCATTCCGATTTCGAGGAGAGAGGTCGACGCATATGCCACTTATCTCGGCAGTCAGGGCCGAGCGATTGATCAGAAAAGGGTATAGTGGATACTTTGCATTTTTGAAGGAGCATAAAGAGGAGAAGAATGTTATCTCTGAGATAGCAGTTGTGCGAGACTTTGCCGATGTATTTATGGAGGAGTTACTCAGATTACCTCCAGAGAGAGAAGTAGAATTCGCCATCGATTTAGCACCAGGAACGAAGTCTGTTTCTAAAGCACCATACAGAATGGCTCCTGCTGAGTTGAAGGAATTGAAGGAGTAGTTACAAGAGCTAATGGACAAGGGATTTGTTAGACCGAGCGTGTCTCCATGGGGAGCACCGGTCTTGTTTGTAAAGAAGAAAGATGGGTCAATGCGTCTGTACATTGACTATCGGCAATTGAATAAATTTACAATTAAGAATCGATACCCTTTGCCTAGGATAGATGACCTGTTCGATCAACTGTAAGGAGCAAGATATTTCTCCAAGATTGATCTGAGATCTGGATACCATCAGTTGAGAGTCAAGGTAGAGGATATTCAGAAGACTGCATTTAGGACTCGGTACGGACACTATGAATTTCTAGTGATGTCGTTTGGGTTGACAAACCCCCCGGCGTCATTCATGGATATGATGAATAAGGTGTTTAAACCACACCTAGACTCTTGTATCGTAGTGCTTGTTGACGACATCCTGATCTATTCAAAATTAGAAGAAGAGCATGAAAAGCATTTGAGAATAGCCCTACAGACTCTACGTGAACACCAGTTGTACGCCAAGCTCAGTAAGTGCGAGTTTTGGTTAGAAGAAGTTAGCTTTTTGGGACATGTCGTCTCAAAGCATGGTGTCACTGTAGATCCAACAAAAATCGAAGCAGTGGTCAATTGGAAGTAATCAAAGACCGTGACTGACGTTTGTAGTTTCCTTGGATTGGCGGGTTACTATCGACGTTTCGTTGAGGGTTTTTCAAGGATAACGGGACCACTCACGAGACTCACACAGAAAGACGCAAGATTCGAATGGAGTGAGGCATGTGAGAAGAGTTTTCAAGAACTCAAGAAGAGACTCACTTCAGCTCCCGTATTAACGATTCCTTCAGGCAGTGGAGGGTTTACAATGTATAACGATGCTTCGTATACTGGTTTGGGCTATGTGCTTAATCAATACAGAAAGGTGATAGCATATGGGTCGAGACAGTTGAAAGAGCATGAGAAGAATTATCCGACACATGACCTGGAATTAGCAGCGGTCATTTTTGCGCTGAAGATTTGGAGACATTACTTGTACGGTGAGACCTTTGAGATCTTCAATGATCATAAGAGCCTCAGATATCTGTTTACACAGAAGGAACTAAATATGAGGCAGCGCAGATGGATGGAGTTCCTCAAAGACTATGACTGTTCTATACAGTACCATCCAGGCAAGGCTAATGTAGTAGCCAATGCCTTGAGTCGAAAGAGTTCAGCTCTGTTGGCTAGTTTGATTTTGGGTATGCACAGATGGAAGTTGTTTGAGGATCTGGCACTATATGATGCGAACATCGAGTTGCAAGCTACAGGAGCCTTCTTGGCTAATATATCAGTGAGACCGGTGATATTTGAACATATCCACGAGCTACAGATGAAAGATCCGGCGCTAACCAAAATTCGTCAAGATATAACTGAAGGCATAGATCTGAGTTCTCGATCAAGGAGGATGGTTTCTTATTGTTCAAGGGCCGTCTTTGCATTCCGGACAATGCCGATTTACGGCGAATAATTCTTGATGAATCTCACAAATCCAACTATGTGATTCATCCGGGTAGTACAAAGATGTACCAGGACTTGAAAAAGAATTACTGGTGGAGAGGTTTGAAGCAAGATGTGGCAGAGTACGTGTCGCGGTGTTTGACGTGCCAACAAGTGAAGATCGATCATAGACACCATGCAGGATTATTGCAGCCTCTACCTATACCGGAATGGAAGTGGGAATCGATCTCTATGGATTTTATTATTGGGCTACCGCGTACTGCAAAGAAGTACAATGCCATTTGGGTAGTGGTCGATCGATTAATCAAGTCAGCGCACTTCTTGCCTTACAATACGATGTACACGGCGGGAAGACTGGCAGAGCTATATATTAAGGAGATCGTCTGTTTGCATGGGATTCCAAGTAGCATTGTTTCTGACCGTGACCCATTATATACATCAAAGTTTTGGAAGAAATTTTAAGAGGGAATGGGAACGCGACTAGATTTCAGTACGGCATTCCATCCGCAAACTGATGGATAGACGGAGAGGGTCAATCAGATCATCGAGGACATACTTAGGGCGTGTATGTTAGAATTGCAAGGATTGTGGGATCAGCACCAACCATTGATTGAGTTTGCATACAACAATAGTTTTCAGACGAGCATTGGGATGGCACCATATGAAGCTCTTTATGGACGGCGATGTACATCGCCCATCAATTGGGAAGAAACTGGGGAGAAATTTATTTTGGGACCCGAAATACTTGGAGATAATGCCACCTATGTTCGTATGATAAAGGCAAAACTCAAAGCGGCTCAGAGCAAACAGAAAAGCTATGCCGATATCAAGCGGACGAGTGTAGACTTTAAGGTGGGTGAACATGTGTTCGTGAAAGTGTCACCTATGAAGGGGGTGATGAGATTTGGAAAAAGAGGGAAGTTAAGTCCCCGCTATATTGGATCATTTGAGGTTCTGGGTCGAGTAGGGGAAGTTGCTTACCACATTGGATTGCCACCATTATTTGATCAGGTACATAATGTGTTCCATGTATCTATGCTCAGGAAGCATCTTAACAACCCTGATCATGTGTTGAGCGGTAAATCATTTGAGATGCATGAGGATATGAGCATGATCGAAGAACCAGCTGAGATTTTGGATCGGAAGGAACAAGTGTTGCGGACAAAAGTAATTCCATTAGTACTTGTTCGATGGAAGTATCATCCGGCCGAGGAAGCTACATGGGAACGAGAGGCCGACGTGAAGGAACAGTATCCGCACTTGTTTGCGACAGTTTGAGAGTTAAAATTGTATCACCGCAAGCATGTTGCGGATTTAAACCATATGTTGTAATCCAATGTCGATCTGTTGATCAATTTATTCAATAGAAATAATTTTAATCCGCATAGTATTCCTAATACCATGTCGAATGCATGCTTAGAATTCATCATAGCCATGACATGACCATGATGACGTGTTTCACAAACCAGTGACCAACTGGTCATGTTTTACCAAGAAACCAAAAGAGATAGAAAAATAACAAAAATTTGGAAATCTGATCAAAATCGATTAATCGATTAATCAATTTGGGAGTTCGATTAATCGATTTTGGTCAATTAGTCGACTGGCATACGCCAGTGAGTGGATATTGAATGGAGATACAGGAAATGAATGGAATGAAATTTCGATTAATCGATTCGGGTTTCGATTAATCGATCTTGGAATTCGATTAATCGATATTGGAAATTCGATTAATCGAGTGATTGAGAATTTTAAGAAAATTTGAAGAACTTTACGAGTTTGATTAATCGAAGTGAAATTCGATTAATAGATTTTGGGATTTTGATTAATCGACTCGGGGATTCGATTAATCGACTGGCTCACGCCAGTGAGCTCGAAAAGTTGAAATTTTAAGTGACCACAATTTCGATTAATCGATTTTGAGTTTCGATTAATCGATTTCGCGCAGCTGAACTTAGTTTTAAAACTCGATTAATCAATTTTAGAAATCGATTAATCAAATCGGGCCTACATATATAAATCGAGGAGGGATTTCTCCCCATTTGAAAATTTTAGGGTTTTAGTTCTTGCGTGCCACTTCATCTTCCTTCTCGAGCAAGCATACCAGCTAGGGTTTTGGGGAGTTTGGATTGATTTTGGACCAAAATCACTTGCATCCGAATCGAATACCTAAGGTAAACCCTAGATCCGAGCTTTTTCTTTAATTTGAACCATTGAACCCTAGTTTTGTAATATTTGCACCAAAATGCCGCCTAAAATCCAGTTGTCTTCGAAGAAGGCAACATCTAAGCTCCCGGTCCGGCGTAAGAACGTCGCACCGCCACCGCCTACCCCATCACCTGTGAGGACCCCATCCTCGTCGGCATCGGATACCACATCTAGTTCGATAAGCGCGTCTTCACACGAGTCTTAACCAATTCCACCACCACCTGAAAATGTCCCCCAACCAAATGAATGGTGGGCGGCTAAGACCTTCGAAGATGAATTTATCTTCGATGTGGAATTATTTACCAACCCCGACGTCGAGGGTGAGACCCAATGGGCTCGAAATTACTTGGTGAAGGCGGGACTCGACAATCTTTTGAAGCTACTCCACGGGTCTTACTACCCCAGATTGGTCCGCCTATTTTACCAAGGCTTGGCGGAGGGTCCTACCGACGATATTATTACGACCACGATTGATGTCGTGACTATACCTTCACCCGTCGCCACGTCCATGAGGCCCTAGAATGTAGTGTATAGTGTGAGTTAGTGGTCACGTACACCTATCTCTAGCGTATGTGCTTAACACCGAGACTAGAAAAAGGATATAAGGGTTTTAATAAACCTAGGTTTCCTTTTTGTTTGGGTTGTTGAAGAGAGAGTTAAGAAGAGAGAGAGAGAGAGAGTAAAGAGGAGTTATTGAGCCAAGAGTTAATGCAAATCAAGAGGGGTCAAGCATTGATTGTCGGATTCGACGTGTGAAAGATCATTGAAGCGGAAAGCTGGAGCCTTAGCCATTCCAACCTAGATATTGATCCATTTGAGATTGATTGAAGGTGAGTTTCAAATTGAAGTTATGCATAGATTATAGATGATTAAATTCAGTCATATGTAGCTAAAGGATAGATTAAAGACTTAGAAAAAGGAAGGAAAATGAAAAGGAATGGGTTTTGGAAGAACAGCCCAAAAGGGGGCTAAAGCGGGCCAAATCGATTAATCGAAATTGAGGTTCGATTTTGGTCTAGAAGTTGAAAAATTAGGAATGCCCAATTTCGATTAATCGATTAATCGATGTTGAAGGTCGATTAATCGATTTAGAAATCGACTAATCGACTGGGTACCTCCAGTGGCTGGAGAAACAAGACCTGGGGAAGTCGACTAATCGAGTTGGGAAATCGATCAATCGATTTTGGATTTTGATTAATCGATTTGGGATCGACTAATCGATTTCAGACTTTCGACCACTCGATTTGAGAATCGACTTTACTATGCTAGGAATTTCAATTAATCGATTTGGGTTTCGATTAATCGATTTTGGGAATCGATTAATCAAATTTGGCAGTTTTACTAAACTTTCTAATTTGATCTTGAGATTTATGGAGGGTCTAGGACCTTCTTTATTACATCTTTAGTGATGTATTACATGTGTTGTGATGTACTATAGGTGGTACGTGTGAAAGAGAGCACAAAGTGCCACGTGGGACCTTGAGGCTTGGACCTTCGGAGACCTGAGGTAGGGAACAACTTGAACATGTACTTTAATTGCAAGAGCATGTATGTAGTGATATAAAACTCAAACTGAAAATATTTTAACTGTGTAAATCTTTGTGAAAAGAGTGTGTGTGTGGCACCAAGAATGTGATAAGGGCATCTGTGTGATGCGAGTAACTGAGACTAAATAACCAAATGAGAATGAGACATCCTCAGGGGATGAGAAAGCAATAAAGGCATCAGTGTGATACGAGTAAATTAGACATCCCAGGGATGTTATTGTGATTGAATAACTACTGTTGAGGCCTAACTGATATAAGATAGCACTTTACACGGTGAACAACTATATGTAAAGCACATGTTATTTTTATTATTTGAGGTTTGATTAGAATACCCCACTGATGTGGCGAGATACCCACGACTGACTCGACAGGATATCCATGACCGATACTGTGGCCAATCCGTACACCAGTGTGGAGGTCTATCCGTACACAGTAAGCACATCCCAGGGATGTTGAGATGAGATTTAACCCTGTCGCCTATTGAGAAAGGAGCTTGGGTAGTATTCCCAGGGAATACATATAACAACTGTCTATTTATGCGACGATGGTGGGTTTTCCATCGGGGCTCGATGCTATATTGCTCGAGGATTACTTAAGTTGAAGATTTAAGTTTTGCTTTAGGTCTGTTCAGTGTCATTCATGATAAATTAACAGTAAAATGAAACATGCAAACTACCAGTAAACTTGAATGCAAATTACATCTTTTAAACTATTTTCTAGAAAATGCATAGACATATCATGGAATATATTTGAGATTTTGACTTATATGTTCATTGTGTTGTTCCCTATTGAGCTAGGATATAGTTCACCCTTTAGACTATATGTCACAGGTTCGTTGTTAGCAGCGACTGAGGCTTCGGGAGACGTTGATTCGGGAGATTCGG
Organism: Chloranthus sessilifolius; assembly: GCA_021018995.1. Classification (NCBI taxonomy): domain Eukaryota; kingdom Viridiplantae; phylum Streptophyta; class Magnoliopsida; order Chloranthales; family Chloranthaceae; genus Chloranthus; species Chloranthus sessilifolius. The sequence goes on along the minus strand of CM037596.1, from coordinate 33,284,560 downwards.
ATTACGTGCCTGGGGACGAGTTGGAGCCTCCTCCTGAGGACTTCTTCTAGGAGACTCCGCTGAGTACTTTGAGAGAGAGTTTTTGTGAGCAGTTTGTAGAGCTTGGTATGTCAAGCCTTTATTTTTTGTCAAACAATATAATTAGATAGACATTATTCTTTTGGGCAAGCCATCAGGGGTGATCTGTGTATCACCGATGATTTAGATCGGTTCTCTGTTCATGCAGTGGCATGAAAGTAGAACCGTATTTTGCATGTGCCAGATGAGCATATTGATTTTATCGCTTTATGCAGTTATTTATCTTATCTTGTTATTATTTCTTATTATACCAATGTTTTGTGCATAGTTTTGGGGCACGGTCTGGAGGATTGTGCTGATGGCACGGGTTTCGGGGTGCGGAAATCTGGGCTGTCACATATATCATGGCCGTGGGCTAGAAGGGATAGGTTAGGAATTTTGAAGGTTTTCTTGTGTTTAAAGATTTTCCTTGATTGGGTTCCAGCTATCGCAATACACTTTTTCCTTGGAGGATTTTTACTGTACATGCCCCATGATTTTTCTCTCTTTTCTTTTATATTTTTTTATTCTTTTTGCTTTTTTTCAAACATCCTCTTCTTGAGATTTTGCTTTTCTAATTTTTTTTTGGATTTTGATGGTAACTGTTTTTCTTCTCTCTTTTCTGGTATATATATTTTTTCTTTCTTCTTTTTATGGGGAAGGATTTATGAAAGAAAGGCTAACGGCTCAATGGGTGTAGCAAAGTGCATGAGCATTTAAGGACGCTTTCTGCCTACTTGGCTTTGAAATGATGACCTCTTTCATAGGGTCCTTAAGCATTCACGTATCCATCTTATTAATACTTACCTTTCCATGGGAGACTAGGAGTAGAATCGCCGCATGCTTCGTTGATGAGCTCAAGAAAATATTCTCCGTCCATGGTGGTGAGGCAAAGTGCGTATCCAGGGAGTACTTCTCGGATGACGAATGGTCCTTCCCAGTTGAGCTTGAATTTCCCTCTCGGATTGGCGTAGAGAGACGAGAAGATTTTCTTGAGAATCGTGTCACCCACCTTTAAATCTCGAATGCGAACACGCTTGTTGTAAGCACGTGCATTTTGCCTCTGATTGGCCTGGGCGTGACACAAGGCTAGGAGCCTCTTTTCATCGATCAGATTCAGCTGTTCGAAATGGGTCTCTTCCTCTCGGCTTCCGATAGATTAGACTCAATGAGGATATAAAGTGAAGGCACTTCAACCTCAATTGGTATAAAGCCTCAGTTTCGTATACAAGGGAGAATGGTGTTGGCCCTATAGCGGTATGGATCGACGTTCGATAGGCCCATAGTGCGAAAGGTAGCATTTCACTCTAGTCTCGATACGTGACGACCATCTTCTCAAGGATGTGGACGACTGTCTTGTTGGTAGCTTTGACGACTCTATTGGTTTGTGGCGGATATGGTGACGAGAGATAATATTTGATTTTGTACCGCTCGCATAAGGCTCTAATGTGCTATGTTCACAAAGTTGGTGCCATTGTCCGTGATGATGTCCTTGGGCATGCCGAATCGGTAAATGATGTTGTTCTTGATAAACTTCTTAATATGATTGGCCATGATGCTCCTGTAAGATGCTGCCTCTACCCATTTGGTGAAGTACTTGATAGCAATCAGGATGAATTGATGCCCCATTTGAAGCTTTCGAATTAACCTTTTCGATGACGTCGAGGCCCCATGTGATGAATGGCCATGGAGTGGTCATGTTGTGGAGATCTATGGCGGATCATGTATTAGATTGGAGTGTTCTTGGCATTTGTAGAACTTCTGAACGTGTTTGAAGCATTCAATTTTTATGGTGGTCCAAAAATACCCTTATCGTAGGATCTTTTTAGTGAGCATATGCCCATTGACGTGGGCCCTACATACCCCCTCATGGATTTCCTTTATGACGTTTGCTACTTCGCTCTCAATCAGGCATCGTCACAGGTGTAGAGGCACTCGTCACAGGTGTCATAATTTGCCGCTAAACGTTGGATGGTTCGCCTATTCATCTTGGATGTGTCCTCCGGGAACGCTCAAGTTTCGAGGAAATTTTTGATATCTGAGAACCATGGAGGCTCATCATCTAGTTTGGTTGATCCCTCAGTCTGTAGGCAGAAGGCAGGCTCATTTCCCTGTTCGATCATTATTGGCTTCATCTCGACGTCGTATGGAATTTCAACCATTGATGCCAATGTTGCTAGTGCATTTGCAAAGTGATTTCTTGCTCGCGGAACATAGGAGAAGGTAATATCGTCGAAGCACACGATTGGATCTTCAAGGTGCTCATGGTATGGGATCAACTTCTCATCCTTTATCTTCCAATCTCTGTTTGTCTGACATATGATTAGCTCTGAGTCACCAAATATCCTGAGATAAGTTACGTTCATGTCCGAAGCTGCTTGTAAGCCAGCTACACAAGCTTCGTATTCAGCCATGTTATTGGTGCAAGAGAAATTGAGCTTGATGGAGACTGGTATGTGGGACCCTTTTGGCGAGATTAGAACTGCGCCAACTGACCTTCAGCGTCTAATGCCCCATCAAAGTGCATTACCCAGGACTCTTCTGTCTCCTCTGTGTCATCTTCTGTCATGAATAAGATGTCCTCATCAGGGAACTCAGTTCTTAGAGGCTCGTAGTCAAGTAAGGGATTCTCAGCAAGATTATCAGCAAGTGCTTGCCCCTTGATTGATTTTTGGGTGACATATGTGATGTCAAACTCCGATAAGAGGAGTTGTTAGCGTGCAGTTCAGCCAGTGAAAGCCGGCTTTTCAAATAACTACTTCAAGAGAACCATTCAAGCCAGGAGGAGAACTGCCTGAGATAACAAGTAGTGATGAAGCCACTATGTAGCCCATACGAGAGGCAAGCATTTTTTTTCATATGAGAATAGCACATCTCGTAATCAATAAACTTCTTGCTCAGATAGTAGATGGCCTGCTCCCTTTTTCTAGTTTCATCATATTGCCCTAGGACACATCCCATCAAGAATTCCATCGTTGAGAGATACATTAAGAGTGGCCTTTCGGGTGCTGGGGGTACCAAAACTGGAGATTGAGGGGATAACTTTTGATCTAATCGAATGCCGCTTGACAATCATTGTTCCATTCAATGGAGGAATCTTTTCTTAGTAATTTGAAGATCGGCTTACAGATAGGAGTTAACTATGCAATAAATTGACTGATATACTGTATTCTTCCCAAGAAACCTCTGACCTCTTTCTTGGTAGATGGTGGAGGCATTTTAATGATAGCTTTTACTTTGATTGGGTCAACCTTGATGCCTCTCCTTCTGACAATGAAACCTAGTAATTATCCTGACATAGCGCCAAATGCACATTTCTGAGGGTTTAGACGCAATTTGTATTTTTCAGCCCTTCGAATAACTTTTGGAGGTTCATCAGATGATCACCTCTTTCCTGTGACTTGGCGATCATGTCATCTACGTACACCTCAATTTCTCGATGCATCATGTCATGGAACAGTGCTGTCATCGCTCTCTGATATGTTGGCCAGACATTCTTTAACCTGAATGGTATGACATGATAGCAAAAAGTGCCCCATGGAGTGATAAACACTATCTTTTCTCGGTCTGCCTCTGCCATTCTTATCTGGTTGTAACTGAAAAAATCATCCATGAATGAGAGCATCCTATGCCTTGCAGTATTATTGACCAAGATGTCGACATGTGGCAAAGGGAAGTCGTCTTTCGGGCTTGTTTTGTTAAGATTCCTAAACTCAATGGACATGCAAACCTTTCCATCTTTCTTTGGTACTAACACGATGTTGGCTAGCCACTGCTGGTACTTGGAGACCATGAGGAAACCCACGTATTATATTGCTTTTTGACCTCATCTTTCACTTCTAAAATCCACTATGGCCGGAGATGCCTCAAATTCTGTTTGAAAAGCTTGACATTGGGATACAACGACAACTCATGCTCGACCAAATCAGTATTCAAACCAGGCATATTTTCGTATAACCATGCGAAGGCGTCTCCGTATGATTGAAAGAAATCAATTATGCCTTTTCTTTCCTCAAGAGACAATGACATTCCAATCTTGGTGATTTGAGGATCTTTCTCAATCCCCAGATTGACCTCCTTGGTCTCTTCAATGATTAGGATAGGGTCATGCTCAAAATCGTCGTATTGCTCGAGGAGCTCATTGGGAAGCTCCTCAATTCAGACCTCCTCACCTAAATCTGTGACCCCTACCTCTCCTTGTATTTCTATAGGAAAGAGGTCGATTTCACACCGAATGAGTATTTTTTTTAAGGCATCATTTTTGTTGCTTTTTTCAAGAATTTAAAAAAATAATATTTTTAGACTTTTTATTTTCTCTATTTTTTAAAGGTTTTTCTTTTCTTCGGAGACGGGCCCTTGGCAAGCCGGGTCTTTGTACATGCATGGTGTTGTTTGCCAAGGTCTAATCTCACTTTTTATAGGTTATTTTTTTTTGAAAGCTGGTGCCAAACTTCAGGCTACTAGAAGCTTCCAGAGTTAGGGGCATTGAAGCCCAATTTCTTACTTGGGGTGTCGTACCCTTACTATGTACTATGGAGGAAGTTGATTGAGATGGCTTTTGAGGGTCAACTTCCATCATATTTACTGCCAGTTCATCTTGGACCTGGTCTTCGAAGGTTAACACGGGCTTGGGATGGGTTGAGACAAGTGGTTGTACTAGCAGGGATACGTCTTCCTCAAAGAACAACAAGGAGGCTAGGTCTATTTCGATCTTAGGGGGAATGATTTGAGGATTGGTTTCATAGACAATGGCTTTTTTGTGTGGGGTCAGCTGAGTTGCCCCGTTCTGGTCGATCTTGATAACCGCTGCGCTCACAAAAGTGATTTGAATGTGAGGTTGCAGTCGGGGCTCATCACCCATGTTTATCACCCTGGATTTAGTGATGATAATAGCATGGGCCTTTTCCTTGGCCTCTTGGATCTCTTCTTCGGTAGGCTTATAGCCTAAACCAAACTTGATTTGTTAACCACCCTTTACTTTGACGGGGTCTCTCCTGCCTTGCAGGCAAGTGCCCAACGCTTTGCCTTTCTGATAACCCCACTTCTGGAGCATTGCTACTACTGCAACCATTCGTCTTATTTTTAGAGTGACCTTTTTTAGGGATTCTGGTGCCACTGCTGCTGACACATCAAACTAAAAACTGTGAAGCTTTATGTCCTCAGCCATGTGCGGTACATCTAACATCTTGAGATTTTCGATGTTGTGGGCCAATTCTCTCTTTCTTATCACCCTTCTCCCAAAATAGATAGAACTTTCTCTTTCGAGATGAACTTGAGCTGTTGATGTAGGGTGGAGGGCACCGCCTTGATTTCATGCAGCCATGGGTGCCCTAGCAGTTGATTAAATGTGGACTTAATATCCATGACCTAGAAAGTAATAAAGAAGGTCATTGGCCCAATTGTGAGCTCAAGATCAACTTCTCCTATTACTTCCCTCCTGGTATTATCGAACCCTCGAGCTCCTGTTCTGGCCGGTCGGAACATAACTTGGTCGACCCCTATCTTGGTTGCGGTTTGCAGAGAGCACACATTTAATGCAGAACTATTGTCTACCAATACTAGTGGTATCACTAAATTTCTAATTTTTGTCGTGATGTTGAGGGATCTGGAATGGTTACCCCCTTCAATTGGAAGATCGATGTCTGAGAATGAGATGGCGTTGGGAGTCAACACTTTCCTGATCATCTGTCCCACCTCATCTGGGGAGACCTTATTTGATATGTGGGCACCTTTTAGTGCTCCCATTAGAGCTTAGAAGTGGAGTGGAGATGTCATTACTAGGTCCCAGATGGTGATGTGAGCCGGTGTTCCTTTAAGTTGTGTTTTTAACGCATATTCCCTACTCATTTTTTAATGGGATGTATTGCCGCAGGTTCCCTTCTTTCTTTAGGTTGGGCTGTGTAGACATCCCCATTTTGCCCTCTCAGAGTATACAAACCTGTTTGATCAACCTTTAACCTTGCCCATGATCGCTAGAAAAGGACTAGCCTTATCTAAAGACTCTAAAACCCTAATATGAGAACCATGCACTGAAACAATAGTACATGGTTGAGACCCAGGCTAAAAAATAGCTCTGTGGCTCGGACCAGGCTCAAACCCAGGTAGATCCTGAATTATGCATCCTGTACAGAGTGCGCAATTTGATTGAACGCCCGACAACTAGCGCGCAATTGGTCTCTCTTGGACTAAGACTTCACTTCCTGAAGACCGTAATTTGATTAAACGCCCGACAACTAGCGCGCAATTAGTCTGTTATAGACTGGCCTTGTACCCTTCTAGAAACTGCCTAAGATATGATTGTACGCCCTATCTAGAGCGTGCAATCGGATTATGTTCCTCAGCACAAGCTCATAATTGGTTCTTAAGTGGACCCGGTCTCTAACTCCTTAGACCGCCAAAATTCCCCTATTAGATGCAGTTTGGCACAGTGTTTAATTGGATTGTGCATATTAAACTATGAAAGCAATCGATCTAATTAGACTAGGATTGGGATACCTGACTGAACCAGTCAGCTGATCACTCACTGAGTCAGTCACCGACTCAAAGTGATTGAGCGCCTGAAATAGGGTGCATAATTCAATTAAGCGCACCAGACAGGGCACATAATTGAAATTACCGATCAATTGAGCGCACCTCACAGGGCGTGCAATTGACCAAATATCTATATATAGGACCCACCACCTCATCCCAAAAACACATCACAACGCAGCCAACAATCAAATTTTTAAGTTCCTGCCTTCAAGCTTAGGACTTCAAGATTTCTCTCTGTGGCCCTGGCTTTAGGTATACTTCCCTTCTAGTTTTTAATTCCTTAGTTCTAGTTCTTAGTTCTTAGTTCTAGATCATTAGTTCTAAACTTTAAGTTCATAAGCTTTTAGTTCTAGATCTTAGATTCTAAATCTCTTTAGTCCTTAATTCTTACTTTTTTCCCTGGTTCTAGTTCTTAGGATCTAGAATCAGTTCCTCCTTTTTTTTTTAGTTCTAGATTTAGGTTCTAGCCCTCTATTTCTTAAATTCTAGATCTTAGATCTTAGGTTTTAATCTAAATTTCTAGTTTTATGATTCTAGTTCTTAGCTTTTAGAATCAATCCTTAATTTCAGTTTTAAAATTTCCATTTTTACTTCTAGAATTTTAGTTCTAATTTTTAACTTGATTCTCCATCTTCGATCCGTAAATCCATAATTTCAAAATAAAAAATAGTTTTTCAATCCATATTATTACTAAAATAATCCTTAGCCACCCGATTTGCTTAAGGGAGGTTATGGAGGGTACCCAGGAATGGGGCCGATCCTCCATAGCATAGCGGGCCCAAAACCACTTTTTTTTAGAATTTCGATGAAAGTAGGATACTTTGATTAATTAGAGTTTTGCTAGAGTTAATCTACATAGTTTATTTAATTATAGTTGTTCATAAAATTAGGAAGATTAGTATTTCTAGTAAGATCAAGAAATTAGTTAGAATCCCTAATTAGATTCTGATATAATTAGATTCTTATTCAAATTAGGATAGTAATTAAACTTCTAGTCAGATTAGGAGACCTAGTTGAACTAGGATTTCTCGATTAATTAAACCCCTAACAGGATTAAAATTAATTAGAGCCTTGATAATATCGAGTAGATAAGGCAGTCAAAAATCATAGTGAGAATAGGAAAGGTAAAGTAGTTAGAAGAGAATCAGGAAAACTAGCTTGACTAAACTTAAAGGAGACCCAGTGCTGCTGACATCGGCTGGCTGATAATTCAGTAAAGAGAACAACCCATATCGCCACCTCAAAAGGCATGATCAGTGATGTGTTGCAGCGTCGATAAACATCTGCAGCTGGCGATCACAACCAACCAGGTATTTTTCGAAGATTCACCTCTTTATTTTCAGTACTTAATTTCCTCTAAAAACACCGCCTTTTTTGAAGTCCACTTGGACCGAATTGGGCCACTCTTTCAGGGGACCAAAAGGGACCCAGAAAAAGCGCGTACCAAACAGATTGACGATCGCGATGAGACATCTTGTCGCCAAAGCCGTCCGTGTTTAGTTAAGTTTCCTTTTCTTCTAGTTAGTTTTTTTTTTTTTTAGTTTTATTACTTTTCACATTTAAGTAAGTGTACTACCAAGAGCACATGAGCATACACCAGAGGCTCAAGACGTCAGGAATATGAAGGATTAGAATCGATGACTCGTTGTTATGGGGGTACCATACTAACCAGCTATACCATGAGACGCCACTCGAGGGCTCATCACAATACAACTCGAAAATAACATGGCTGGCGGTGAGGAAACCCCGTTCACACCCCTGACCACCAGCCATAATGACGGACACAGAGATAGTAGCTTCAGGCAGAACTTCACAACTCGATAACTTGTAGACCTCAGCGTCTAGAAATTAAAAAGGGAAGGAGATGAAGCTGATGAACTACTCCACGGCTTAGCTGCAGTATACAAGACCATCAAAGAACGACGGGAGGTAGAAGAACGAGAATGATAAAGACAGGAAAGGCCACCCCCTACTCCGACAATGATATCACCACATGTGTCGCCACCTAGACACACTCTCCACATGCTGCTCAGTAGCGAACATTAAGACAGAATCCATTCCCAGACCGCTAAGCAAGATGCTGTCGTAAGGGTAGAAGATTTCCCTAAAATGATCGACAAATATATGACTAAGAAAAACTGTCCCAATTTGTCATTCAGATTCGACAGTTTCTGCTGAGACCTCGAATTCAACCTACCTGTGAGATTTAAACCCCCGAAATTTATCAAATACAATGGCACCGGGAATCCAAACCACCATCTGGCATTGTTCTGCAATGACTGCCGACCTATTCGCGATAATCACGAACTTTTGATACACTACTTTTAGAGGTCACTCAAAGGGAAATCCCTTGATTGGTTTGCAGGGCTCTACTACATAAAATTGACACATTCGAAGAATTAGCGGGACAGTTCTTAGATCAATACAAGCATCTGATACAGGAGGCCGTCAGTCTCAGCGACTTGATGACAACGAAGTAAGAAATCGAAGAGGACTTCGCCGATTTTGTATCATGATGGAGGAAGCTCACAGCTCGGACGGGAAGTCAAATGAGAGAAAAAGACACAATCAACATTATCATAGATAACGTCAGACAACCCTTCTGTGCGCTCTAATCATAAGTGATTGCCCAGACTTCGCTGCTCTCCACCTGCGCACTAGTCGCATTCAATGACACATAAAGGGAGGAGACCTCACCTTTTCAATTACAACACTGAAGGCATTGACTTCCGGCGATTCAAAATCCCAAAATAATAAAAAAGGCTCAGGCTCTGAGAAAGTTAACATGGTTGTTAATCAAAATAAAGGCGATGGGAACAACCAGCAAAGGAACTCCAGTCAGGGTCAATACCAGAATCAGCAATGGTACGCTGATCATAATCAGAATCAATATCCTAACCGAGACCATTACCCTAACTAGAACAAAAATGCTGCCTGAAACCGTCCTGCCATTACCCAGGGCTATAATAATGTATCCCTGTCCCAAAATTTTAATCCGCAGACTCGAGGTCCCTATCAGCCTAGACGAGATCATTATCCTCCATTACCTAAAACCATCCCCAATATTTTTTTACCTCCAAAGCGACTAGAACCTCATTCGCTTCCCACCAGAGCGACCACAGACCTAGCCTGCTAACCTCGGTTACACCAAGTTCTGTGCTTTTTACCGATACGCGGGACATAGCCTGGAAGACTGTTGGGTGTTACGAGATATGATATACGACATGAATGATCGAAACTAGATTGACTGAGATTTCTTTCGAAATTCTAACCAAAGTAACCAACAGCCTTCGCCAAACCTTTGAATCACCAACAACCCTTTGTCAAACCACAATCAAGGACCGGTCGCCCATATCACCACGGTAGACCTCCCAGGCCGAGCCCCTTTTCATCCATCTACTCTCATCACACAAGTCAGTCATCCTACTACTACATCCAGTTCAGATGATCCTTCAAGGCCCACCATCATTCCACCTCACCCCTCCACCTTCATAACTTGAATTGAAACACCAATTCCTCCACCCTACTCGAACTTTACTCAAATTCGAGTTCAATCTTTCCGAGCTTGAAGATCTACCATTCAACCCATATCACCTCTACACCATCGAACGTTGAGGTAGCTCCTGGTAATGCAGAGCCAAAATATGAAGACTATGTCCTTCAAACTGTGAAACAGATCACGGCGTGGGTAGACAATGTCACCATAAATACTACCAATAAATAATGTGAGGAGACAACTAAAGAACGCCCATCCGTAGTAGAGGTAGGATAGCAGGAGGCAGAGCCCACTAAGGAAGAAGTACTAATCTCCGCATTCCTCGAAGAGGAAGACTACACTCAATACCTCCCACCTTGGAATGGCATAACTCTGGTACGTATTCCTTCGTCAAATTTTGCCCCTTTCACCGCAAGTCCCGCAATGAATCCTTCAATACTTCAGGGTCTGCAGCAGACATGCTCAGTCCTTAAATCTGAAACCAACTATCCGCCACCACCATTCCTTCTGAAAAAGCTGAGCAACAACGCACCGCCACCTAGCTGGATAACCAAATAATGAGGAGCGAGCTTGCCCCCTCCACCTCATGTAATCCCTCCGCCTCCAGCACCAGTGCCTCAACCATCTCAACAGAACGAGTGTAGAGTGCATTGACTCGACAAAGGAAACAGGTAAGAAATATGATCTTCTCTGACACCTCACAAAGGTGTCAGCACAAATATTGATCCTCAAACTCATCAAGAAATCGCCAGAGCATCACCGACTACTTGTGGAAACATTGGATGAGAAACACATGAACGAAGTTACCACTTTGGATCAGTTGCATGAGATCACCTTGGTTATGACTCAACCTCCTGCGCTTACCTTCACTGAAGCTGACATGCCTAAAGAATCATTATGTAGAAGTTCGGCTCCTATTTATCTAACCATCATAATTAGAGGATTTTCAATACCACACGCACTGGTCGACACCGGAGCAGGACTCAACATCTGTCCTATAACGACATTAAAGACCCTTGAATACATCGAACATGATATAAGGCCTTCGTCTTTATCCCTCATCGCTTATAATGCCTCTCGGTGCTTCATCAAGGGAACCATCAAGTTGGAAGTTCACCTCGGGCCAGTCACCAAGGACATCACTTTCCATGTCTCTGACTCCTCAAGCACTTACAATCTGATATTAGGAAGGAAGTGGCTGGAATCCATGAAGGCAGTAGCATTGACGTATCACCAATCCGTCAAATTCTCGCATGAAAATTTCATCGTCAGAATATACGCCAATATGCCCCTTAAAGAAATTGACACAGACTATGAGGCGAGCATCCTTATGACACACGACTTGGTACTAAATGCGAGGCATATAAAAAAGATGTAGGATCCTGATGATGCATCAATAGCAGAAGTTAGCCACCCGCGATCCCTTCTAACCTACCAACAAAAAGTACTGAGAAGAGAAGCCAGACCTGATCTCGCCCTACTGCACGACATAAACCTAGCCGCAATAAATGGATGAGACCTAATGTATCAGCTAGGGTACGTCCCTAACACTGGACTCGACAAAGATAAGTAAGGATGTATAAGACCGATCATCCCAAAGAAACTACACAAACACATAAGATTAGGCTACCAGCCAGAAGGCAAGCAAGCTGACATTCAACCGACTTCACCAAAGTGGTCGCTCTATGACCATTTCATATATGAAACTACTGAGAAGGCTAATGTGCTGAAGAGAAGAATGGAACCATCCTTCACTGAATCTTATGCAATCGAGATCGAGCAAGTGACCAAAGCCTTCGCTTACTTGACAAACCTAAGCCATGATAGTGATGACATGGACAAGCCACTCGAAGAAGTCAGACCATTATTACCCCTGAAGAGTCAGAGCAGCATGCAGAAGACTGGGAGTTGACCGACGTGGAAGACTTCCACATCACTACATTAGTAGACGAAGAAGAACCAGAGTCAGGGACACCCTAGCCTCATGAACCAGGAAGAGAAGACTGGCACTCAATGTCAAGTGAAGAAGAAGACTACTAGACTAGCCATACAGAAATAGACCCTGGAGATCACCTAAGAGCAGAGCGGCTGAAGCTCCTCGAGGAGGTCAACAACTCTCGAAGCGAAGAAATAGACTCTAATGTTGAACTTGATCATCAATCCTTATTGGATAATTGGCGGTGTCCATGCCGCTACCCTTACCCTGAATCACCCTATTGCAACCTGTGCGCGTCCATCTTGATGTGGTGCGAAAGAGATATCTTGCGCGAGATACGACAGACAATAAGGGCAAAAGACCATCACATCACCTTTATAGAATTCCAAGAAGGATTGGAGCTCGACGCTCCCGAATCTTCGAATGCGCCATAACTTCATATATACTAGAATTCACTAGAAGAGGAATGGCAACCCGTGCCAAGTGATGACAAAGACTATTGGATAGATCTCCCCGCACTTGAGTTAGCAGAACAGCTGGAACATGGCTTCCAAGGAAAATCAGACAAACTGGAAGATCTTGACCATGGCAATAGTGACCTCAGCCCCGATCATGAAGGATGGGAATGCCCTTGGGAGTATCTCTGCATCTCTCACCCATATCAGCCCCGCTGTTAGGCCTGTATACTTCTCACTGTATATCATGAAATCCAGAGGAAGGAATTCCCAGATTTCGACTTCAATGATGATACTTTTGAGCACTTCTTCACTACATGGGAGTGCCCAAAGGAGTTTCCATGCATCGTTCGACCATATTAGCCTTATTGCCAAACATGCACCACAATAATAGAAGACTTCGAACGAGAAGGCCCGGCCAATCCCCTTCCTGCATTGTGGAGAATGATCGAAAACAACCTAGGTTCAGTAATTAAGATCATCGAACCATATTTACAATTAATACGAAGCAAAGAATCTCAATGACAAGTGGATCTCTGATCTGATTCCGAAGATGAGAGTTTGGATGACTATCATCTTCAGACTCTCTTCAACAATGAAGCGCTTCACATTGTAGAAGAGGAAGAGGAGCCAACTGACAAAATGCCACCAACATCGCTCATCAAGAGGATCATCTCAGACGAAGATCATATAAAAAAAATGCCAAATTCTAAACAGGTGCACATTGTCCGAAGACTTGCACAAATGGCTCCAGTAGCCATCCCACTTAGGCAGCTAGGAGAAGTAACCGCGTTGGTTCTGCCTCAGGAAACCGACCCTGTACCATACCTATTATCAAAAATAAAAAAATAGAAAATCCTAAAATTTCTAAAAAATATAAAAATAGAAAACCTAAAAAAATTTAGGAAATTACAGAAAAGAGAGGGAGCTCTCCATCCTAGACCCCTTCAGCAATCGATCGGGAGATCTTTCCCCCAAGGCTACAAGTGGCGGATGCACCAATGAAGCCGAAGAAAAATCGACTGATATACCCTGACTCACCGACACCTTCAACGTCGCCCAGTCGTATCTCGAGCTCACTCAACACAACTCTACTGCTTCTTCCTCGCAAGGATGCAAGGCATCCTGACGTAACAACAAGCCTGTTATCATACTTGACGAGATACTCTGTGACTTTGAGAGGAGGATGAATAGCCTTGGCGTTCACCTCACAAAGGATACCGCGGTTATGAACTGCACCGATGAAGGGCTACCTCTCATAAAACTAATCCCCCAATGTAGTGATTTTACAGTGTACGAGCTTATAGACGATGAAGCAGGACCACCAGTCACCGAGGAAACCCAGGACTTCCAAGGAGTTATCAAGCGCCTCGATGAGCAAACACAAGCTGTCGTGGAATCGACTGAAGAGATAAATTTTGGCACCAAGGAAGAACCCAAGAAGCTACTGATCAGCGCAACATATAAACCTAAAGAACGACAACAAATTATTCAAGTCCTCCAAGATCACCTCATCTCTTTCACATGGTCCTATGAGGATATGCCTGGATTGGACCTGAGCTTCGTAGAACATCGGTTGGTCCTGGAACCTGATGTTAAACCCATCAACCAGAAGCTCAAAAGGATGCACCCCTAGACAGCACTACGAGTCAAAGAGGATGTCGACAAGCTATACAAAGTGAGATTCATTGAGTCGTCCTCTACTCTAAATGGATTGCCAACATAGTACCTATCGCCAAGAAGGATGGCAGAGTGCAGGTACGTATCGACTTCTGAAATATCAACAAAGCATGCCCAAAAGATGACTTCCCCCTACCACACATCGACACCCTGGTCAATAACACTGCCGGATACGAGATGTTATCCTTTATGGATGGTTTCTCCAGATATAACCAGATTAAATTAGTAGAATCAGACCAAGACTTCATTCACCACTCCATGGGGAACCTACTGCTACGTCGTCATGCCTTTCGGGCTCAAGAACGTAGGAGCCACATATCAATGCACCATGATGGCCATATTTCATGACATGATACACAAGTGTGTTGAAGTCTATGTTGATGACATACTAGTGAAGTCTCAAACGTGAGTAGGACATGCTGAAGTGCTATGACTGGTGTTATAAAGATCTGAGCAATATCAACTGAAGATGAATCCAAAGAAGTGTGTGTTTGGAGTAACCTTCGAAAAACTATTTGGATTTATAGTCAGCAAACGAGGTATGAACATTGACCCAGTGAAGGTCAGATACATCCTTGAGATGTTACCTCCCAATAATATCAAAGAATTATGAGGCTTCATAGGAAGGTTACAGTTTATTAGAAGATTCATCTCCCTGCACTCAGATCGATGCAATCCTTTCTAGAAGCTACTTAAAGGGGGAGCCGAGTACCAATGGGATGACCAATGTTTGCAGGCCTTCGATAGCATCAAGAAGTACCTCCTCAACCCGCCAATACTATTGCCACTAATTCTTGAAAGACCCCTAATCCTCTATCTCTTATCAAATAATAAAGCGATGGGAGTAATTCTTGGACAATATGAAGAAGACGGCAAGAAGGAGAAGGCTGTCTACTACCTCAGTAGAACGATGGTCGTGTACGAATGGAAATATACGCCAATGAAGAAGTCCTGCCTCACACGGGTGTGGGCCTCAATGAAACTACGACACTACTTTAGAGCCCACAAAATATTTGTACTAGCTCATATGGACCCTCTAAAGTACATCTTTGAGAAGCCCGTAATTTCCGGGAAGATCGCCCAATGGCACATGTTACTACAAGAGTTCGACATCACCTATATCACATAAAAATCCGTCAAAGGAGAAGGGATCGCTCATTACCTTGCCACTTATCACTCCCAGATGATGAGCCTGTGCACGCAGACTTCCCTGATAAAGACCGGCTCTCGATTCACAATGAAGTGCCCGATAATATGTCATGGACCCTCTACTTTGACGGTGCTCTCAATCATAAAGGGAAAGGCATTGGGATAGTCCTACTAAGCCCAGAAGGAGTTGTCATACCAAAAGCCTTTCAACTTGACTTCCCGGTAACCAACACGTTGCAGAATATGAAACTTTCATCGCCGGACTACGAGTAGCATTATAGCTAGGAGTCAAGCAGTTAAAGATAATCGGTGACTCTAAACTTGTAATATTGCAAGTTATCGGGGAGTGAAAAACCAAAGAAAGATGACTAATGGCCTACCTCGAGACAACTTAGTTCTTAATAAAGAAATTCGAAAGAATCTCTTTCATGCACATCCCTAGACTGGAGAACGAGCTCGCAGATTCTCTCGTCACACTAGCGTTAGTCATTCAGAAACCAGTCGGTCAAAATACAAAATCCTTTTTTTTCAAAAGGTTAACAATGCCAGCACACGAAGTCACTTGGCAAGTGAAGCCGGAACTACTGATTACACTAGAAGCTTACAAGAACGATGGGCAGTTTGCTCCAAGCACTTTTATGGAGAAAGAAGCCACCGTCTCCACATTCAGATTAAAAAAATCACCAACTGACGATAGGCAACCATGGTACTTCGATATCTAGAATTTCTTAAAGCATCAACGTATCCCTCCTTATGCTACAAAGATCGAACGGAAAATCATGAGGAATCGTTGGGCGAGATTTTGCATACTCGGAGAAACCCTATATAAAGAAGCCTTCATTAAAGGACTATTGATGCGATGCGTCATGATAGCTGAAGGATAATATATCATTTGAGAAGCACACACCAGTGGTTGCGACGCCCACGTCGATAGATAAAGGCTCGTAGATCAGATCATACGATAAGGCTACTTTTGGCTGACAATGATAAGAGATTGCCACCTCTACGTCCAATGCTGCAAGCAATGCCAAGAACACACCGTGCTCATGAAAGTGCCATCAGTTGCATTGAATCCTATAACCTCACCATGGCCATTCTCAATGTGGGCCTTTGACAGCATCATGCCCTTCACGAATATAGTTGGGAACACTCACAAACACACGTTCATACTTACTGCGACCGAATACTACACCAAATGGGCAGAAGTTGAATCCTCGTCAGAATCACCACTTTGACACTCGTGAGGTTTATCATTCAGAACATTATCACCTGATTTGGAGTACCCAAGATGTTCATCACCGATATGGACAACAATTCATTGTAGAGAAGACGAAAAAGCTATGCAAGAAATTTGACATTGATCTACACCACTCATCACCATTCTACCCTCAGGGAAATGGATAAGCAGAAGCTACGAATAAAACACTGATTCGAATTCTAAAATGAACAGTGGGGCCAATTAGCCTGAACGATTATCAGAAGCACTCTGGGATAGGACTTCTATTCACACAACCATTGGCCAAACTTCTTACCTCCTCAGATATGAGATGGAAGCAGTCCTACCCTATGAGATACAGATACCATCCTTACGAATTTAACTTGATGATGAGCTATCCTTAGACGAAAGGAGAATTGCTCAACTCATCGAGCTAGAGTAACTTGATGAGACGCGTCTAAGGGCAGCTGATCATGTTTAGGTATATCAAGGGAGAGTGGCGAGGGATTACGATAAGAATGTCCTCGAGCGAACCTTTGACATTGGAGAATTAGTCTTGAAGAAAATTATGCCCTCCAAACACACTCATCCAAAGGGAAAGCTGAAATCAAAATGGGAGGGCCCATATGTTATAGCAGCCACATATCTAGGGAATGAATACAAGTTGGTAAACCAAGATGAGGAAGAACTCTCCAGCCCTTGGAACGCCATGTACCTTAGAAAATACTATCCTTAACCATGTGATTATCACATCCTATAACCAAATATTTATATCTATCACCTCTGTAGTTGTCACGACCTATTCGTCAATGTACACACCCCCATTTTGCCTTCTCAAAATATATTTCTTGTTCGATCAACCTTTGACCCTTTTAATCTTGATATGGGACCAGGCAATAGTTCATGGCTGAACACAGGCTGAAACAATAGCTTTGTGGCTCAGATCCTGAAATGGGTAAACTATATACTAAGCAACAGTATATAGTCGGAACATAAACTGAAATAATAGTCTTGCATTTCATTCTAGAGATCATACACGGATAACCCCGAATTACTTGATATAAACCCAACACGCAATTTGATCACGCGCAAAATCACAAGTGCGTGACCAGTTCACCTTTCAAACCAAACTTCCTTTCCCAGACCGATTCGAGACTCGATTACGCACCTGAAATAGAACCCGTGATCGGATTGAGCGCTTCACCACCAGTGCACAATTGGCCTATGCCCGACCTAGTCTTACTACCCTTGACCCTTACGTTTCCTTGATTAAATATTTTAGGTTAAATGCTTAATCCGATTGAGCGTATGATAACATACGCACAATTAGTCCTAATTTGTTAGGACTAGGAGACTCGCTGAGCCAGTCAACCGGTCGCTCACTGACTCGGTGACCGACTCAAAGTGATTAAGCACCAAGAGACAGGCGTGCAATTTAGTTAAACGGTTGTAAATAGGCGCGTAATTGAAGGAAAACCTATAAAAGATTTTTTTCTTAATTCGCCTGGGGGGTTGGACGAAAAAAGGCTAAATTTTTTGAGAGAGAATGAGTTCCGAAACTAGAACACTCCAAGGACAAACCCATAAAGCATCTTAATCATGGTTTCGAGATTCAAGCTTCTTACTTTCGAGATTTCTCTCCGCAGCCCCGACCCCTAGGTAAGGATTTAATCTTTTAATTCGTAGTCGTAGCTTCTAATCACTAGATCTAGGAACTCAATTAATTTTTATTTTTAGTCTTAGACCGTAGCCCCCCTTTTCAGACCGAAATTCTATATATCTGGTTCTAGTTCTCTGTTTCTAGAACCAGTTATTAATTCATTGGTCCGATATACTGATCTTAGACTTTAATTCAATTCTAAAATCTTGATCTATAGTCCTATCATTATTTTCTGGTTCTAATCCATCGATTCAGAACCAGTCCTTAATCATACGGCCTGATTTCTCGATTTCAGACTCGAATTCAGTCTTAAAAAAATTATTCTTAATTTTAGTTTCTTATTTCAATACCTTCGAAATTCTAAATATTAATCCTAGTCTTAGAATTCTAGCTTGCCATTCAATTCACAAATGCTATTTTGAAATCAATATTGAAAAAAAAAATCAAAAAATATTACTTTACTATCCAAAATTCAAATTTTCCATTTTAATCTTAGCCACCCGATTTGCCCAAGGGAGCTTATGGAGGGTACTCGAGAACGAGGGCAATCCTCAGCATAGCAGGCCCAAACCCTCATTTTTTTTTAGAACTAATAAATTGCTTTAATTAGTTCATATCTTGACATAATTGATTATTTACATTAGTTAGACCTTGATACGATTATTAGAATGTTAAATCAAAATTTCCTCTTCATAAGTTTATTTGATTGATTATTCTAAATTTGAATTATAGGAAATTTAGTTTATTCATGATTAGTTATATCTTGCCTTCATTAATATGTCAATAATTAGGGTCATAGAAAAATCAGTCTTTTGTTTGGTTGATAATTGAATAGAAAATTTTAATTCGTTACCATAATTAGGCCCGTAGAAAAATCAATCTTTTTGTTTGGTTGATATTCGAATAGAAAAATTAAATTTGTTGCTTTAATTAGGCCTGTAGAAAAATTAGTCTCTTTATTTTAATTAGAATTATAGTAGAACTGTCATGAGTATTTTAGCTAGAATTATAGTTGAGTTACTGCAATTGCTTTAATTAGAATCCCAGTATAACTAGTATGCTTAATTTTAGTTGGAATATTATTGGAATTGATACATGTGCACTCCTAGTATCAATAGGAGATTGAGATTGATTGGACTCTTAGCAATACCAGAACCTTTATGTTCACTGGACTCATGACAGCATCAGAACAATAAAATAACTCACCTTAATAGGCTCATACAATCAGAGCATAATAGTAATAAAATTGGGAAACTTAAACTGACTAGAATTATAATCATAAAGGGAAATAGGAAGAGAATTAAACTAAGCTAAGGAGAAGCACTGCTGCCGGCGTTCGCAGGAGGACGATTCAGTATAGAAGTAACCTACTCCTGCTTCATAGCGTGATCACTGATGTGTTGCAACGTCATTAAATATCTGCAGCTGGCGATCGCAATCAAACTAGGAACCTTCTTAGAAATCCTCCCCCTTTTTTAATTTTATTTATTTTGTCATTCTAAACACTGCATCGCTAGAGTCCACCTGGACAGAATTGAAGTCACTGATTCAATGGGAACCGAGGGGAACCCAGAAAAAGCACGCACCAATAGCCGGTCGTACGTCTTCAAATCTTGGAATATCCTTAAGACTTCCTATTTACTGCCCACCTTCTTATTCGGGCAATTTGATCAAAGGACAATTGATATACTTGACCTCTTTCAAAAGTACAAGTAACACTCGACTCTCATCCACCTTCCCCGCCATTGGAGGAGACGTTAGAGCGCAAAAAAATGAAGATGCTAGGCTAGGCTTAATCAAAACTCACCATTCTTGTGCTAGCAGGTTGCTTTAAAAAAAAAATATACACATATACAAAAAAATTGAGTGAGGGCAATGTGACGAATGAACTGGTCAATCAGCTCAGAGAAGCATAAGTAGTCAATGGACGTCTCTGGTAACTCTACTAGAAATGTATAAGCAAGTTGTGAGGGCATCCCTGATGTCCCGATACTACTAAATGTCGTCATAGGGTGGCAGGATGAGGACAAACTCTTGTTAACAAAGAATGAAAGAATTTGATAGTGTCGACACATGACGGAGAGCTCAATCATGGCACCCCATACCCACTCTAAGAAAAAGACTGTTACTCATCCCTTTTAGAAAGTGTCAGATACAAACTATTTCCTCACATCACTGAGCCATTTCTTTCTTTCACCCTTAATCTTTTATTTTCGGACAATGAGTTGGAAGTCTCTCAGGGTATTCCTAGAAATGAAACCTAAAACCGATGGACGATGACTGATACAATCACCTATTATACTTACCGCACGCCCCCTATAACAATGACCATGGGATAGGATGACCACTATCAAAGGTAGACCTCCAATATACAGATGATATGATTAGACAATTCCCCTGGTTTGATGATAGTCTCAAAACAAGCTTTTCTCCAAAACTAACTCACCAAATACACATAGGCCCAAGGTACTTATCAAAAACTCAGAGAAGCTCCATTGCACCTCAACACTGGAGCATTTTTTTAGAATCACGTTGAAAGCCCTGGCTTGCCCATAAAGAAGATGCGGAACGACGAAGTCACCACTCGAGGAATATTACTGAAGATATCGCGCTGCTTATCCCATCACGCTCTTACACTAGGGCATTTTTTTTAGTATCAGAATTTTCTTTTCCTATTGCATAATTTTCCTTTCCTTGTAATGAAAAGTATAAAAGCAAAGAGAAGAAAAAAAGTATAAAAAAAAGAAAAGAAAAGAAAGAAAAAAAATGCCCCTCTTTTATTACTAGACCTCGGTCTGAGACACTTCCCCCCTTAACAATCAGCAAGGGGGCCAGTAAAATTACTAATGCCTTTATCCTCATGTACAGATATAAGATAACCTTTGAGTATTATCAGGCCAACTCAAGGAGCATCCGAGTCCTAATAACAGACGACGGTACCAAAAATAAGACGATAGAAGGTAACAAGAAAACGAAGCATAGCCAAGTATGTCTAAACCAAAACTCTCTTTTATATATCAAAAGTTTCTTTTACAGTTGTCATCGGGGGCATACCTCCCGTATATATAATGGATAAAAAAAAGAAAAGCAATAAGAATGCCCTACTCCCTCCGCTGCCTCTACGAAGCGCACTCACTACCATCTCTCCTATCCTCAACCCCCGGGTTTGGGCTTTGATCCCCTGACAACTCAATACCAGCACTCGGAGTCCGAGGACACTCTGTACAAGGAAAAGGCCTAGCAACAGAACCTCCCTCGCTCGCCTAGCTAGAGGCCTACCGAGAATGTGAACGCAGAGGACCAAAGGTAAGCATAGGCCCAAGGGCCAAGTCTGCCTGAGCATAGGCCCTCATGCGCTCACAAACCTCTTGACGAATCTCTGCCAGTGAGCCACTATCCCTCGACCCCGACCCTGGAAAATGGTCGATCATCCCTCGCACTCTCCCACCAACTCTTGCCAACTCGTGCTGTAAAAGATCTATTGTCGACTGCAGCTTAGCACGAGCCACGACTTGGGCACTCTCTAACTCTGTTGTTTGAGTCCTCCACTTGATGAACAAGTCTACGATCACCTCCTGGAGATGGTGCTCCACGAAGTCGGAAGGGATCTCACGAATCTCCTGGAGAGCTAAGATGCGTTCTGTCTCCAGGCACGATTGCTCTAGCTCACGTACCTGTACAAGTCAAAGGCTAAGGAAGCGCATATCCATGATAAGACAAAGAACATAGACAACCAGGACATACCAGTTTTGTACGCTCCCGCAGAAGACGCTCTATGGCGGAGGCGGTGGCTGGGTTAGTTGGAGGAGCCTTGGATGCAGGCAGCTACAAGAAGAAAAGAAAGAACATCAAGGATACAATGGTGCTACAAAATTGAGAACAAAAAATTACCGCGCTAACCAAATATACTTGGGAAGAAGCGGGAGTCGACTCCTAAGGAGGAGCCTCGGGAGCAGAGTCAAGAATAACCTGCACGTGAACCAAACAAACACAAAACTTGTTAGATAAAGCTGATTAGTAAATGAAATAAAAGCTAAACAAACTCCACATAAACAAAATATACCTGACTCTCTGGACGCAGAGAAGCGACAGTCGCCTCCCTCGTCTGGAGATCCATAGCAAGGCGGCGTTGAAAAAGACATGACGTAACATCAACAAACTACTAAACAACACAACGCCAGATAACTTAAAAGAGCGAAGAAACTTACCCAGTGCTCTAGCTCTGCTCGGAGCTAAGCCATCACCGGATCCTCTAGACTGGAAGAGGCGACTGAAGACGGGTCGAATGCTGGAGTAGAAGCCTAAGCAGCGGAAAGATCCGCTCTCTGTAAATATCAATGAACACATTATACCGGACAATGTCAAAAAAATGCTAACAATTAATAAAAATGAGATAAGTACTTACCTGTCGATCAACCTCAGAGCATAGGCTAGCCACCACTGCCTAGCCCGCCTACTACTGGCTACGATAAGACCCGATCAATGCCGCCTACCTGGCGACCTCGCTCTCCCTCTCAGCCTGATAAACAGAAACCAAACAAGACTCTTAAACTAGGAATGATTAAAAATAGAGGTAAATAAATTCGCAAACAGACACACTCACCAAAGATCGCCGCGTCTCTGCAAGCTGAGTTCTCATCTCGTCCTCTAAGGTCCTAGCCTGGAAAATCGAGTCCATCAAGGACCGCAACATCTCCTTGTCCGGATGAGGAGCGCATCCTGTCTGCTCCATCACCGTGTGAAGTGCGTCTAGTGCTCCACGGACGCTCGCGCCAGGTGGCCTTGCTCTGATGCAGCCAGTCTCTCCCTTAGAGTAAAAGCAAACTCAGAACCACCAACTGTAAAAGAATCGCTCCAATGGAAAGGGCGGGTGAAGAGTCGGCCACCACCTATATCATGTAACCACCGTAGGAACTCTCAGGCATCTGCCTCATCACGTGCCCCGATGGCCCTGGTCCCCCGGCTTCAAAGTCCTCAATCTGGGTCGCCATCCTTGACAAAAAGATGCGACCAGAGAGACCATTCATCCTCCTTGCCACTCAGTGGGGAATCTCTGAAGGGACTCCCTGAGGGAGCCCCAACTAATGAGTCGCTCGAGAAAGGTGGATGCCCTCCACCTTCTCAAAATAATGGACCCAGATTTGACCGAACTGAATCACCGACTGCCCTGCGTCCTCCTCTGCACCATAGGGCCACCAAAATACCTGTGACCAGAAGTAAACAAAATGGCCTATCAAATCTATGACCTAAAACATGTAAAACACTATTACAACACAGACATGTACCTGCCCTGCATGCATATCCTCAAACAAAATGGCCTGTCAAATCTACGACTTAAAACACGTAAAACACTATTACAACACTTCTTCCTTAGTGGGTTCTTCCTCCTGCTGTCTTATCACTATCGCTGATGAGCGTTCTTTAATTTTTTCCTCACATTGTTGACTGTAGTATTTAGGGTGACGTCTACCCATGCCGTGACCTGTTCTGAAGTTTGAAGGACATGGTCCTCATATTCTGGCTCGGCATTGCCGGGAGCTACGTGAAAGTTTAGGGGTGTAGAAGGTTCCATGGGTTGAACGATAGGTCTTCGAGCTTGAAAAGATTGAACTCGAACTCAAGTGAAGTTGGGATATGGTGGAGGAATTGGCAGTTCAACTCGAGTTATGAAGGTAGAGGGGTGAGGCGGAATGATGGTGGGCCTCGGAGGATCATTTGATCTAGCTGTGGCGTCACGATGTCTAACTCTTGTGATGAGAGTAGATCGATGAAAAGGGGATTGGTTTGGGTGGTCTACCATAGTGACATGGGCGACCGGTCCTTGATTGTAGTTTGGCAGAGGTATATTGACGATTACAAGGTTTTGTGGAGGCTGTTGGTTATTTTGGTTAGAATTTCGAAGGGATTCCCAGTCAATCTGGTTCCGATCATTAATGTCGTATATCATATCTCTCAACACTCAGCGATCTTCCAGGTTATGTCCCATGTATCGGTGAAAAGTGCAGAACTTGGTATAATCGAGGTTAGCAGGCAAGGGTCGTGGCCACTCTGGTGGGAAGTGAATGAGGTTCTGGTCACTTTGGAGATAAAAAGTATTACGGATGGTATTGGGTAATGGAGGATAGTGATCTCATCTAGGTTGATAGGGACCTCGGGTTTGCTGATTAAAATTTTAGGGTGGGGGTACATTATTGTAGCCCTGTATTGGCAGGATGATTTTGGGCAATGTTTTAGTTTAGATTAGGATACTGGTTTTGGTTAAGATATTGATTTGGATAGTGATTAGCATACCATGGCAGATTCTGGTATTGACCCTGACCAGAGTTCCTTTGCTGGTTGTTCCTATCGCCTTGATTTTGATTAGTGATTATGTTAACTTGCTCAGACCCTGAGCCTTTCTTATTATTTCGAGGCTTTGAATCACCGAAAGTCAATGCCATCAGTGCTGTGATAAAAAAGGCGAGGTCTCCTCCCTTTATGTTCCATTGAATGCGACTGGCGCATAGATGAAGAGTAGTGAAATCTGGGCAATCTCTTATGATTAGAGCGCTTCGAAGGGGCTCTCTAATGTTCTCTATGATGATGTCAATTACATCTTTTTCTCTAATTTGACTTCCCGTGCGAGCCACGAGTTTCCTCCAATGTGATACAAAGTCGGCAAAGTCTTCTTTGATTTCTTGCTTTGTTGTCATCAAGTCACTGAGACTGACGGCCTCCTGTATTAGATGCTTGTATTGATCTTGGAACTGTCTAGCTAATTCTTTGAATGTGTCAATTTTATGTAGCGGGAGCCCGATGAACCAATCGAGGGTTTCCCCTTTGAGTGACCTCTGAAAGTAATGTATCAGAAATCTGTGATTGTCGCGAATAGGCTAACAGTCATTGCAGAACAATGCTAGATGATGGCTTGGATTCCCGATGCTATTATACTTGCTAAACTACAGGGGCTTGAATCCTCTAGGTAGATTAAATTCGAGGTCTCGACAGAAATTATTGAATCCGAATGATAAATCAGGGTGGTTTTTCTTAGTCATCTATTCGTTGATCATTTTGGAGAAGTCTTCTACCCTTACGATCTGAGAATGAATTCTGTCTTGACGTCCGTGACTGAGGAGTGTGTGGAGAGTGTGCCTAGGTGGCGACACGTGTGGTGATATCATCGTTGGAGTAGGGGGTGGCCTCTCCTGTTGTGACAGCCCGGATTTTCCCAACCTGAATTTTGAGACATATATTTTTTTTTCTTCAAATACGAATGGGAAAACCCGGACAATCAGGTCGTAGAACACGATCCGAATATAGAATGCTTGGTATATCCACATACATGCAGAAATCAAAGCAGATAATACATATGGCATAAATAAATCTCTAATTCTAACATCTAATATTATAATAACTAACAACGACCACCGGTGATGTACCAACATCACCAAACAGTGGTGTACAAAATTATATACGAGTTCAAAGGGTACCAAGTCTGAACTCACCAATCTCCACAAAGTACTCAATCTATGACCCCGAACATCATAGCCCTCCTCAATTTCTCAATTTGCAAGTCTGGTGACCACATAGAAGCTATACCTGTGACGTACAGTCGAAGGGGTGAGCTACATCCTAACTCAGTAGAGGAAAATTTAATACTCATTCACATCTTATCATAAGGAAACATAGATTCAATGTCATAATCAAACTTTTTCTTATTTAAAACTGAAACTCATTTCAAAGGTATTTTTTCTTATCAACAAAGACTGATTTCAAATACTGTTTTCTTATCACACGACTGATTTCAAAACTGATTTCCTTTTTTACATAATACTGATTTAAAAGCTGATTTCCTTATCATACAAAAGTGATTTCAAAACTGATTTCCTTTTTACACACAAAAGTGATTTCAAAACATTTATTTATCTTTTAAAACTGATTTCCTCTTTACACATCAAAGTGATTTCAAAACAGTTATCTATCTTTCAAAACTGATTTCAAATCCGCCCCGGCGGCCCACTATACTTGTACTCCGCCCATAGCAGTCCACGACAAGCATAATTTGCCCATAGCGGTCCACATACATATAATCCACCCATAGCGGTCCACTTTAACCTCACGACTTATGGTTTGATTCACGAAGTATAATCCGAAGAGTACGTAAAATCCCGCAAAAGCGGTCCAAGGGCGTACATGACTACATCGAAATCCAAGGGTGTACGTAAATCACATAAAGACGGTCCAAGGGCGTACATGACTCACAATAGTGTCCAAAGGAGTACGTAAAATCCCGTGAAAGTGGTCCAAGGGCGTACATAAGCACAACAAGTCCAAGGGTATAGGTAAAATCCCGTAAAAATGGTCCAAGGGTGTACGTAAAATCTCATAAAATGGTCCAAGGGCGTACATAAATCCCGCCACAGCGGTCCAAGGGTGTACATAAATCCCGCCACAGTGATCCAAGGGTGTACCTTCTCACAAATCTACAAGACTCAACGATTCTGAGTTCACATTCTAGTTCATTTTCTAAATCATGGTCCAAAGCTCACATTCTTGGTTCAAAGGTTTTAAAATGCATCATTTAAAAATCAAGTTTAAAATCGAATA
Source organism: Chloranthus sessilifolius (assembly GCA_021018995.1). Lineage (NCBI taxonomy): Eukaryota > Viridiplantae > Streptophyta > Magnoliopsida > Chloranthales > Chloranthaceae > Chloranthus > Chloranthus sessilifolius. Next base: position 33,257,794 of record CM037596.1, on the reverse strand, counting down.
CCATAGTACAAATTCTAGGTTATGTTCACGGTTTAGAATTCTCCATTTTCGACTCAATGATTTCAAATTTCTATTTTACAAGAAGTTCAAGTGATAGTTCAAATCACTATCAAGCTTACATTAAATACATTAAGAAAACTTGCCATTTTTCATTTAAATATATCAACGAAAATTATCATTTTTTATTTGATTTAATCATGGCATCTATGAATAAATTTCAAAAATGCAATTGGATATTAAATTTCCCCTACCTGAACCTTGAAGCAAGCAAGGTCCCATAGATGGCCTTCCACCCTTAATTTGCATCACAAGCACACAATGATGCATCAAGGATTTACTCCAATCACTAATAACTTAGACCTATTTAAGTATTTTCTCAAAACCGAGTCGAAACAGGCAAGTTTGTGCAAACTTAGAAGTTAATATAACTTTCTCCTAAATTTTTGACCATTAAAACTTTGGATTTACTAAATTATTAAATCACAAAAGTTGTAGAACTTTTTGTTATCTTTCCAACTCCTTAAGAATCGCATCAATCAGAGTTTGGAGTAGAAGGTTATGGTCAAAATACCAAAGCAGTACTGACAACTCAGACAAAATTGACTAATCGATTTTCCAAAGTTGATTGATCGATTTTCTCTCGATTGATCGATTTTCAAATAGCCAAAAATCTTCCTTACTGATTGAGACCAGTCGATTAATTGACCCAATTTCGATTAATCGAAATTCAAAAATCGATTAATCGATTTTACTCGATTAATTGGTTTTGTTTCTCGATAAAAATCAGAATTTGATCCAAATTATCACTAAATGTTGACCTTTAAAACAGTTGATTCACAAGTTGGTCAATTCACAAAAGTTGTAGGGCTTTCTATCCTCTTTCTAATGCAATAAGAATCACATCAATCAGAGTTCGGCACAAAATGTTATGGCCAAACTACTATAGTAATGTCAGTAAGCCCAGGCAAAATCGATTAATCGATTAATCGAATTTTTCTTCGATTAATCGGTTTCGTGAAGCTCCTCTTGAATTTATCTTCTGTCAAAAATTGATTAATCGATTTTCAAAATCGATTAATCGATTTTGGCAGTTTCTAAGCACTTCTCAGGTTCGAACCTTGAAACCCATCTTTTACATCAAAATCCAATCCCTTTTGATCCTAATCTTTTACACACATCTAAGCAACCTATATTTAGTTAAAATACATTAAAGAATTATGTTATTTACCTCCTTAAATTGGTGATCTACTCGTAAATTGGATCGTCTTCTTCGTTAAACAAAAAGGGTTTCCAAACCCACCTCGATCATCTCCGTGCTCCAAGATCACAACCAAGCCCACGAAATCAACGACAATCCTTCCACACACACTTCACACAAACTCACGCTACGATTTACGGATCAAAACCCACGATCTCTTCACAAGAAGAGGGTTTTAAAACCCCCAAACGGCTCCAAAACTCACAAAACCACAACCAAACGTCGAAACCGACGATGATCTTCCCCTTACACGATCTCACAAATATTTTTCACGCAAATCTAAGGCCCGCCACACAACCCCACTAGTTCGTCTCCTTCTTCTTCTTCCTCTCTTCCCTTTTTCTCTCATTAAAACCCAAAACCCCCAAAATAGTACAAATCGGGTGTTAGCTTTTAAAGGAAGCTATATGCTTTTCTTTAATTCAATGGGACTAGTTCCCATACAAAACACATAAACCCCCTTTGGGTGTTAGCTGTTATCCAAGGATCTAGCCTCCGTGTGAAACAGACGTACTTATTTAGGGTGTCTTCTCATAACAAAATGATCTTTGATTCGGTGTGGGGTTATACACCCAAACCATCCACTAATCGGACCCGGTGTTAAGCCAATACACCAAAGCTTGGTACATAAGAAACCATCTAATGCTCAACACACAATCTAAATCGGTCTTTTTTCACTTAAGACCAAACCCAATTTAACTTACATAAGTAATTTCATAAAATTGAGCACGTGACCAGTCAGGCACGTACACCGAGGTACACTATTCCTAGGACAAAATTTCAAGATGTTACATTCTTCTCACCTTATAAAATTTTCGTCCTCAAAAATTGCCCTAAGTAATCAGGACTTACCACGCGCATCAAGTTAAACATTTACGTCCAGATATGAATCGATTTACACACAAATAAATTCGGGGTTGTTTACATTCTTCCCTACATAGGAATTTTTGTCCTCGAAAATGGATGACTACATTTTCGAACGCTAACTCACTAACCATGATTCCCGTTGATAAGAACTTACCCACCATGAGGAACCATCATCCTGCATGAAAATTCGCATATCACCAAACTGGTAAACATGTTCACTAAGCTAATAACCATAGTCACAACCACTACAGTATGAACCATCAATGAAAATTGCAACCCGCAATTTATCAAATGGAGCACAATTGAAATTTGATCATTGCCATAAGGAAAAGAAATAGTCTAATCATTAATTGACAATAAGTACCATTAATTGCAATAAAGATTCCCACATACGTATATCAAAAGATGAGCTAATAACATTGATCATACACCCAAAATACAAAGAGTATATTTCCTCAGATTAAGCACTGAAGAACATGATAGACGACACTTGTGGTTCCTCATGCCGAAGGCCTCCTATCATTCTTCGGTTCCGTATAGTCCCTTACCAGATGCCCCATCTGACCACAATTGAAACATGCACTCATGGTCCACTTACACTTGGCTGCTCGATGTCGTCCCCCGCATCTTGGGCATGATTTACCAACTGTAAATGATGACGTGGGTGGAGCCTGTTGTGTTTGTGGCACTCCAGTTGTCATAAGATTTGAAGGACGAAAGGTCACTACAGGCACAGACATAGGTGGTCTTGCATAAACAGTCTGAGTAGACTGAGGGGGTGCTGGCAATAAGAGTCTTGGTATCTCGAGTGCCTGCTCATGGGCATATGACTGCAATTTACTTGCTCTGTCTCTACGCTGTTTGTCCCTTCTCTTATATATTTCTTCCACATCTTCTTCCACCACCAGAGCCTTGCTCATTACTGCGCCATATGTTTTCAACTCAAAAGCAGCGACTTTTCCCCTGATACATTGTCTTAAGCCGTGTTGAAATTTCTTGGCTTTCATCAGATCCGTCACCACGAACTCAGGGGCAAAGCGAGCAAGCCTCATAAACTCGACTCCATACTCTCTCACAGACATCCCCCCTTGCTCCAACTGTAGGAATTTCACTTCCATTTGATTTCTCACTACCTCAGGAAGTACTGTTTGTTGAACTCTCCCACGAATTCCTCCCATGTCCAAGGCAATCCTGGGGTCTCTTGCGCTCTAGTCCGTGATACGGACTTCCACCATGGGGCTGCCTCCCCATCTAGCATATAGGCTGCCCAATGTGCACTCTCATCCTCAGTGCACGTAAGTACACTGAATACCTTCTCCATTTTGCCTAGCCAATTTTTTGCGTCCATTGGCTCTGCTTGCCCTGAAAAACTCGGAGGACGCATCCTCCTAAACTCGGTGAATGTAGAAGGTATCTGCTGAGTGGTACCCACTTGAGGAGTAAGAGGTGGCTGATGCTGGTCATTGGCATTATGAGTTGCCAACGATGCCGCTTGCTGAGCCATGGCGGCTGCCATGGTTTCCATGGTATGCATCATATTCTGACGTTCTTCTCTTTCTTCATTTCTTTCTCTTACTCTTTCCTATTCTCTTTGATCTCTATCTTAGTTCCCCTCTTGGTCTCTGCTCCCCTGACCACTGCCTCCTGGAGCATCTCTATTCCCCAATGGTACTCTATTTGTGTTTGACTGGGAACCTCTATCACCTAGACCATCTCTGGGTCGTCGACCTCTACCAGACATAATGATCTATTATAACAATGAAACAAAAGTTTTAATTAGCAATCACTTATTATACTTAGACAGGACTTTTAAAAGCTCACAACATATACTATAACAAAATCTAATGTCACATCTATGGACCTACAATCACGCTCCACACACATAACTAAGACTCACAGTCTCATGGGAGACTTAACGCCTAAAATATGACAGCCTAATGCCATTGAGAGATACGACTCTGAATTTCTAGAAGATTTCATAATAGGGATTGCAAACCCATCCTAAGTTCCGACATAATCTAATGCCATTGCAATTTAGTCCTAAATTTTTGGGTCTCAACAAGACCTAATGCTTAAGCTCTGATACCAACTGTGACAGAGTCATAGTTGGGTCTAGACTTCTGACACAATCTAATGCTATCGCGTCTGAGTCCCAATAAGACCTAACGCCTAGGCTCTGATACCAACTGTGACAGCCCGGATTTTCCCAACTTGAATTTTGAGACATATATTTTTTTTTCTTCAAACACGAATGGGAAAACCCAGACCATCTGGTCATAGAACACGATCCGAATACAAAATGCTTGGTACATCCACATACATGCAGAAATCAAAGCAGATAATACATATGGCATAAATAAATCTCTAATTCTAACATCTAATATTATAATAACTAACAACGACCACCGGTGATGTACCAACATCACCAAACAATGATGTATAAAATTATATACGAGTTCAAAGGGTACCAAGTCTGAACTCACCAATCTCCACAAAGTACTTAATCTACGACACCGAACATCATAGCCCTCCTCAATTCCTCAATTTATAAGTCTGGTGTCCACATAGAAGCTATACCTGTGACGTATAGTCGAAGGGGTGAGCTACATCCTAGCTCAGTAGAGGAAAATTCAATACTCATTCACATCTTATCATAAGGAAACATAGATTCAATGTCATAATCAAACTTTTTCTTATTTAAAATAGAAACTCATTTTAAAGGTACTTTTTCTTATCAACAAAGACTGATTTAAAATACTGTTTTCTTATCACACGACTGATTTCAAAACTGATTTCCTTTTTCACATAAAACTGATTTAAAAGTTGATTTCCTTATCATGCAAAACTGATTTCAAAACTGATTTCCTTTTTACACACAAAAGTGATTTCAAAATATTTATTTATCTTTTAAAACTGATTTCCTCTTTACACACAAAAGTGATTTCAAAACATTTATCTATCTTTCAAAACTGATTTCAAATCCGCCCCGGTGGCCCACTATACTTGTACTCCGCCCATAGCAGTCCACTTCAATCTCACGACTTATGGTTTGATTCACGAAGTATAATCCGAAGAGTACGTAAAATCCCGCAAAAGCGGTCCAAGGGCGTACATGACTACATTGAAATCCAAGGGTGTACGTAAATCACTTAAAGACGGTCTAAGGGCATACATGACTCACAACAGTGTCCAAAGGAATACATAAAATCTCGCGAAAGCGGTCCAAGGGCATACATGAGCACAACAAGTCCAAGGGTGTACGTAAAATCCTGTAAAAATGGTCCAAGGGCGTACATGAGCACAACAAGTCCAAGGGTGTACATAAAATCCCGTAAAAATGGTCTAAGGGCATACATAAATCCCGCCATAGCGGTCCAAGGGTGTGCATAAATCCCGCCACAGCGGTCCAAGGGTGTACCTTCTCACAAATCTACAAGACTCAACGATTCCGAGTTCACATTCTAGTTCATTTTCTAAATCACGGTCCAAAGCTCACATTCTTGGTTCAAAGGTTTTAAAACGCACCATTTAAAAATCAAGTTTAAAATTGAATACCATAGTACAAATTCTAGGTTAAGTTTACGGTTTAGAATTCTCCATTTTCGACTCAATGATTTCAAATTTCTATTTTACAAGAAGTTCAAGTTATAGTTCAAATCACTATCAAACTTACATCAAATATATTAAGAAAACTTGTCATTTTTCATCTAAATATATCAACGAAACTTATCATTTTTCATTTGATTTAATCAAGGCATCTATGAATAAATTTCAAAAATACAATTGGATATTAAATTTCCCCTACCTTAACCTCGAAGCATGCAAGGTCCCATCGATGGCCTTCCAGCCTTAATCTACATCACAAGCACACAATGATGCATCAAGGATTTACTCCAATAACTAATAACTTAGACCTATTTATGTATTTTCTCAAAAACGAGTCGAAACGGGCAAGTTTGTGCCAACTTAGAAGTTAATGTAACTTTCTCCTAAATTTTTGACCTTCAAAACTTTAGATTTACTAAATTATTAAATCACAAAAGTTGTAGGCCTTTTTGTTATCCTTCCAATGCCTTAAGAATCACATTAATCAGAGTTCGGAGCAGAAAGTTATGATCAAAATACCAAAGCAGTACTGGCAACTCAGACAAAATCGACTAATCGATTTTCAAAATCGATTAATCGATTTTCCAAAGTCGATTGATCGATTTTCTTTCGATTGATCAATTTTCAAATAGCCAAAAATCTTCCTTACTGATTGAGACCAGTCGATTAATCGACCCAATTTTGATTAATCGAAATTCAAAAATCGATTAATCGATTTTACTTGATTAATTGGTTTCATTTCTCGATAAAAATCAGAATTTAATCCAACTTATCACTAAATTTTGACTTTAAAGCAGTTGATTCACAAGTTGGTTAATTCACAAAAGTTGTAGGGCTTTCTGTCCTCTTTCCAACGCAATAAGAATCACATCAATCGGAGTTCGGCATAAAATGTTATGGCCGAAATACAATAGTAATGTTAGTAAGCCTAGGCAAAATCGATTAATCGAATTTTTCTTTGATTAATTGGTTTTGTGAAGATCCTCTCGAATTTATCTTCTATCAAAAATCGATTAATCGATTTTGGCAGTTTCTGAGCACTTCTCAGGTTCGAACCAACCCATCTTTTACATCAAAATTCAATCCCTTTTGATCCTAATCTTTTACACACATCTAAGCAACCTATATTTAGTTAAAATATATTAAAGAATTATGTTATTTACCTCCTTAAATCGGCGATCTACTCGTAGATCGGATCGTCTTCTACGTTAAACAAAAAGGGCTTCCAAACCCACCTCGATCATCTCCGTGCTCCAAGATCGCAACCAAGCCAATGAAATCAATGACAATCCTTCCACACACACTTCACACAAACTCACACTAAGATTTGCGGATCAAAACCCACGATCTCTTCACAAGAAGAGGATTTAAAAACCCCCAAACGGCTCCAAAACCCACAAAACCACAACCAAACGTCAAAATCGACGACGATTTTCCCCTTACACGATCTTACAAATGTTTTTCACGCAAATCTAAGGCCCGCCACACAACCCCACGAGTTCGTCTCCTTCTTCTTCCTCTCTTCCCTTTTTCTCTCATTAAAACCCCCCAAAATAGTACAAATCGGGTGTTAGCTTTCAAAGGAAGCTATTTGCTTTTCTTTAACTCAATGGGACTAGTTCCCATACAAAACACATACGCCCCCTTTGGGTGTTAGCTGTTATCTAAGGATCTAGCCTCCATGTGAAACGGACGTACTTATTTAGGGTGTCTTCTCATAACAAAATAATCTTTGATTCGGTGTGGGGCTTACACATCCAAACCATCCACTAATCGGACTCGATGTTGAGCCAATACACTAAAGCTTGGTACATAAACCATCTAATGGTCAACACACAATCTAAATCAGTCTTTTTCCACTTAAGACCAAACCCAATTTAACTTACATAAGTAATTTCATAAAATTGAGAATGTGACCAGTCGGGCATGTACACCGAGGTACACTGTTCCTTGGTCAAAATTTCAAGATGTTACTCCTGTCTTTGTTGCTCTCATTCTTCCGCCTCCCATCTTTCTTTGATGGCCTCGTATGCAGCAGCTAAGCTGTGGAGTAGTTCGTTGGCTTTATCTCCTCCCCTTTGTAATTTCTGGATGATGAGGTCTACAAGTTGTCGAGCTGTGAAGTTCTGCCCGAAGCTGTTGTCTTTGTGTTCGTCATTGTGGTTGGTGATCGAAGGTGTAGTGGGGTTTCCTCACCGCCGGCCATGTTGACTTTCAGGTTGAATTGTGCTAAGTCCTCGAAGGACTGCTCATGGTATAGCGAGTTATTATTGCACCCCCAAAATAGCAGGTCACCAATTCTAATCCTTTGTATTCCTGACATCTTGAGCCTCTGGTGTATGCTCATGCACTCTCAATAGTAGACTTAAGTGCGACACTAATAAGACTAAAACTAAAAAAACTAATTAAAAAGGGGAAATTCAACTAAACACGGGCGGCTTTGGCAACAAGACGTCCCATCGCGATTGCTAGTCTGTTGGTATGCGCTTTTTCTGGGTTCCTTTTGGTCCCCGAAAAGAGTGGCCCAATTCGGTCCAAGTGGACTCTGGCCAAGGCAGTGTTATTAGAGGTAATTAATTATTGAAAATAAAGAGGTAAATCTCAAGAAAATACATGGTTCGTTGTGATCGTCAGCTGCAGATGTTTAACAATGTTGTAAAACATCACTGATCACGCCTTTCGAGGTGGAGATATGGGTTGTTCTCTTTACTGAATCATCGGCCAGCCGATGTCAGTAGCACTGGATCACCTATAAGTTTAGATAAGCTAGTTTTCCTAATTCTCTTCTAACTACTTTACCTTTCCTACTCTTGCTGTGACTTTTGAATACTTTATTTACTTAATATTATAAAGGAACTAATTAATTTTAATCCTATCAGGAGTCTAATTGGTTTAAATATTCTAATCCTATTAGAAATCTAATTAATTAAGCCTCCTAATCTTTCTAGGAATGCAAATATGTTAATTCTAGGAAAATTATTTAGGAATATACTACTTCTATTGAAATTCTGATCAATTAAAGTATACTAATTCTATTATAATCTTAATTAAAGTAAATATGCTAATTTTACTTGAAATCTAAAAAAAGGGGTTTTGGCCCGCTATGGTAAGGAAGATCGGCCCCGTTCCTGAGTACCCTCCATAAGCTCCCTTGAGAAAATCGGGTGGGTAGAGATTATTTTAGTAATAATATGGATTGAGAAATTGATTTTTATTCAAAAATCAAGTTAAAAGTTTGAACTACAATTCTGAAACTAGAGATGGAAATTTTAAGACTGAATCTAAGACTGAAATTAAAGACTGATTCTAGAAACTAAAAACTAGAATCGAAAAACAAAAAAAAATTTAGATTAAAAGCTAAGATCTAAGATCTTGAATTTAAGAACTGGTAGGTTAGAACCTAAATCTAGAGCTAAGAAAAAGGAAGAACTGGTTCTAGAATCTGAGAACTAGAACCAGGGAAAAAGGTAAGAATTAAGGATTAAAGAGATTTAAGATCTAAGATCTAAAACTAAAAGCTTAAGAACCTAAAGTCTAGAACTCATGATCTAGAACTAAGAACTAGAACTAAGGGCTAGAATTAAGAACTAGAACTGGAAGAAATAAAAACTAGAAGAAAAGTATACCTAGGGTCAGGGATGCAGAGAGGAATCTCGAAGTCCTAAGCTTGGAAGCAGGAACTTGAAAATTCGATTGCTAACTGCGTTGTGATGTGTTTGATGTGTTTCTGGGACAAGGTGGTGGGTCCTATTTATAAGTATTTGGTCAATTGCACGCCCTATGGGGTGCGCTCAATTGGTCGGTGAATTTCAATTATGCGTCGTGTCTGGTGCGCACAACTGAATTATGTGCTCTATTTTAGGCGCACAATCACTTTGAGTCGGTGACTGACTCTCTGAGTGACCGACTGACTGGCTCAGTCGGGTGTCATAGTCATAGTCTAATTAGACTTATTGCGTGCATAGTTTAGTGTGCACAATCAATTAAGTGCCTTAATTCATGCGCTTAAAATGGGATTTCAGATGGTCTAGGGAGTTAGAGACCAGGTTCGCTTAGGAACCAATTATATACTTGTGCTCAGGCGCATAATCCGATTACGCACTCTCAGTAGGGCGTATAATCGCGTCTTAAGCGGTTTCTAGAAGGGTAAAAGGCCAGTTCAAAATGGACTAATCACGCGCTAGGTACAAAGCATGCAATATGATTATGCGTGTCTTAGAGGACGCATAATCAAGGTCTAGGAGGTCCTCAGGAAGTGAAATCTTGTGCATCAGCTAAGAGGGACCAAGGGAGCATAATCAAGAGGGACCAATTGTGCACTAGCCATGAGGCGTGCATTCGATTTATGCGTGCTGGAAAGGGTGCATAATTTGAGGTTTTCTTTGGTTTGAGCCGGGTCCGAGCCACAGAGCTATTGTTTTAGCCTGGGTCTCAACCATGTACTATTATTTCAGTGCATGGTCCTCGTATAGGGTTTTAAAACCTTCAAAGAAGGGTAGTCCTTTTTCGGAGATCATGGACAAAGTCAAAGGTTGACCGAATAGGTTTATATATTTTTAGAGGGTAAAATGAGAGTATCTACAGATGCCCCTCTTCAACACATTCTTTTGGAATAAGAAAGCATTGAAGAAGTAGACACCTCTCATCCGAGGTGCCTTGTCGTTTCTCTTGGGAAATAATAAATGTGAACCAGGGATGCTGACATAGATGCTTGGCTTTCATATCTATTAGTGCAAGCTAAAATGGAGCATTCGGGGGCCCAATGGTAGCTGTCGAAAGGCATATTCCATGTCATGGATGTGAGTTCCATCCCGCCGCATATTGCAATGTGCTGTTAGTAGCAGTCAACGGGGGAAAAGAGGCATAACCTAATCCGTGGGTTCAAGGGGTCCCGCTACATATCGCGACCTGCTGCAAGGGCAGTCAAATGGTTGGAGAGTTGATATCCTAATCTGTAGGTGCAAGGAGTAATCAAATAGAGAGATATCTGACACAGTCGAGGTGCCGGGGGGCATCATACAAATGTCCAGAGACAAGGTCCAGAGACCGATAATAAGATGAAATATCATGTAATAGTGAAGGCTTTCGCAAGTCATGTCAGACCGGGCGCGTCATTGCTCACACCAATGGCGCGTCGGGTGTCCCTTTTCTAGTAGACATTTATGATTTCTTAGGGTTGAATATACTTAGTGTTCAATTTCCCAGGGAAAAGAACGGATTGGAGAGGTGAGAAGTGAAAGTTTGACAGATAGGAGTTTATTTACTTTATTATATATTTTTTTATTTTTAAAAATTTGGGGAATTTAACTTAAGATCAATTCAGTGGTAAAACTTCAAAAAATGTGGCTTCCAAGATATCGCTGAGCAGATCCACTGGTATGAGATTTGTGGACCCGACCATTTGCGTAGTTGTGAAGACGACACTTGGTATGCTAGATGCTTCGTCTAGCCTTCTCATGAATACTAATGATTGTCACTTATGGGAGGACTACAATGATTCACGGATAGAGAGAGATGGGTTTTGAAAATATTTGACTTAATATTAACTAATTATATTTTAGAAGAAATATCGAGTATAAAGAGGGGTGATACTTACCTGAATTATTGCCTGTTGGGGACTTTTGTATGCGATGGGACTCGATGGTTGTTATAGTGGTGTCGCAATGGGACATAAGGGGATTTCCTCTTTTTACTTCTGCTACAGCAGGACTTGAGGGTCACCAATGTGATGGAATGTCTCGACGAGGTTCACGATGAGACATGGCGGTTCTCCCTTTATGGTCGTGTGTAATAGTGAGTCCCGTCGATTGTAGTTGTGATAAGTCGTGAGGGGGACTCTGATGAGATGTGCTGGAACGTGGTAAGGGCACGATGGGATGTTGGAGGGTTTCCTTTTCTGTAATGGTAGGGGCTTACTGATTATCGCACGATGAGACGGTGGAGGGTCTATCCTCCTCTACTCCCAGCGAGCATGTGTTTCAGTTGCGGTGGAGTCTGATGATTGCTGCGTGACAAGGGGTTTGGGAAGTGGGCTCTCTGATTTTACGTGAAACATGATCAAGCCTTCCCCTCTGTTGGTTATGCAAAGTTATTTGATGGGGTTTGGAAGGTCTGGCTCTCTGCGATGGGACATTGACTGAGCCTTCCTTCTTGATTATGCATTGTGACGGGATGTGTCCGAGCGTCTTGGGTAGTAATGTCGTGATGGGACGGGTTTGTGAAGAGATAAAGTTGCAGTTGCATCGCGACAGGACATGTGCGGGGTTGATGATTCCTGAGTTGGTTCGATGTCACGATGGGACAATGATGGTGTTTCTTTCTTTGGCAAATCTTGCTTATGTAATGGGTTGGAGTCAATTTGAATGGTGTCGGGATTGCTACGGGATTTGGCTTTGGTCTTTGTGGTATGATAGGATTTTCGGGACGTTCATTCTTAACTCTTCACGATGGGATATTGGTTGAGCCTTCATTTGATCGCGTGTCGTGTTAGGCCGTGTGGTGAAATTTTAGCATCGTGGTGGGACATAGGTGTGGTCAATGGCTCTCTCTCTCTCTCTAAACGGCTTGTGAGCCTATGCGATGGGATGGAGGAGAAAGAGGGATTTTGATCGAGATGGGATAAAGAGGTGTGAGGGCGTGCAGTCTATGTGGTCATAGCTGAGTATTGCGCATAGGGTACGACGCGTTCGATTAAATTGGGTGGTTGGCCATATGCGCGTACTTATATGATTGGAGAGGTGATTGCGCATCAGTGTGTCTACATGAAACGCCATTATGCGCTCTGTGAATAGCGCGCAATTGAAGAGTCGCAGGGTTAGCAGAGCGAAGGTGTTCGAGTGTCGATTCGAATTCCACGCATGAGTTCCAGCGTGTAATCCAATTATGTGCTAGAGTCAGTGTGCAAAATCGGAGCGTCGCCAGGTCACTGTGTGGGTGTCCCTTTGGAATTCGCACGGTAACATAGGCATATAATTTCATTGTGCACAGGATTAGCTGCGCGCGATTATTTTTTTTGAGATTGTGTACGAGTGAAAATTCAACTGTGCACCCCTCGTGATGTGCGTGATTGTGTTTAAGCACTTTTGTAGATACACACAATTGAGTTGCACATTTTGTTTTGGACGTTTAATTAGGTGGGTTTCTATATATATCCGAGTTTCTTTCATTTTTGTTTATTCATTCCTGTTTTACTCTAATTTCTGTGTTTTAGTAATATCTTGTGATCCAACCATCGGATTGTGATGTCGTTTCTTTCGTTGTTCATGGTTTCGCGTGATCTTAACCCTGAGGTGGCTTCAGACGATGGTGTGATCTTGAGAATGGGCGGTATTGGAAAGGAGGAGGTCAGCCTTCACATTGGTCCCTTTTAGGGAGTAGTGAAGGCAGCATTGAAGGGATGAGCGGCGGAGGAGGTGAAGATGGTGGAAGGCAAGGTGTTATAAGTGGAGGGATGTGTTCCCCAACCAATCCTCCATCTTGCCTTTTCTGAAGCCTCCGATTGGACGCTCTGAGGTCGGGCCTCCGGGCTTAGTTTTCATTTTGGGTTGTAGATTAGGTCTTTAGGTTTTGGTTTTGGGATGCATATTCAGGAGGTATGCCTCCAGTGATCTTTGTAAAAGAATTTGAGATATGAATAAAATGTTTGATGTGTTTATTTGTCACCTTTATTTTAGATTATGCTTCATTTTCAGTTCTGCAATTGAGGGGGACTTTTATATAAGGTTTGAGGTATTTTGTTTTAGTCCTATGTTTGGTTTTGGATGTGAATTATGTGAGTTGAAGGTTTAACTTAAAAGGGTTCTAGATGGATGTCTGGTGTCTTAATCTTATTGGTTTATTTTTTCTATGGTGGATTTGTGTTTCTTAGAAGGATAAGTGTTGTGTGTTTATTGGTTTATCTAAGTTTGGGGGCGATTAGTGTTCCTAAAGGGGGCAAGTGTCTTGTTTCAATGAAGATAGATAAAAGGGGCTTATAAGCAAGGCACTTGTTATTTTGTGGTTCAGAGAGCAGAAGTTATAAATGGGGGGTTAAAGGCTTGGTTTTTTTTCTATTATTTGGAATTTTATTTCAAGTTGGGGAAAGACTTGGGGCATTTTTTATAAAATTATTTTGGGGCATTTTTTTTAGTTTAATTTTCTTCTTTTCTTGGTATTTTGGATGTTAAACCTTAAATGGATTGTAGTTTTTATTTATTTATTTTTGTTGAGGATGAGCGGCATTAGGAATGCACGGTAGCAACCGAATTGCTACCATGATAGGGGAAGAGATGGAAGAGTTAAAGGAGGAGGAAAAGAAACCGAAGGAAGGAGCGGTGTCAAAGTTCGTGTGACCGACGCCAACTGCTCGTTGGTAGGCTTTGTGGATTATCCTTTAGTTGGCGTCCCCTTGGGGGTTTCTGTTGTCTGTCGAGGATGTGCTGATTTATCATGTGGAGTCGGAAGAAAATTAAAATCAAAGTGAAACAGAGGATAAAGATATGGTGAAAATAGCAATCCTAAAACATCCTAGACCTGCAAGATACAGGGCCTATTATAGCAAGTTTTGATAAGTAAGAGTTTATCCCATAGAGAAATTGATCTAGAACCCAGAATGGGCTATAATAGTAGGCCTCCAGATCCGGCTACAAATCTAACAATCCTAAAGAAAGGGAGTTGGGTGCCACGACTACACTAAATTAACCCTAACAAAAGAGAAATAAAGTGTAGCCCTATCCTAAAGAAAGGGTTAAGAAGAAGATGGTGATGGTGTGTGACAAAATAAAATATAAAAATGATGGGAAGTAAGTAGGTTAAACTAGAGTTAATGCAATAATGGAACTCAGATTTAGACTCTCTCTGCAGTGGTCCTTGCTGAGATGCTATCAATAACCTCAACAAGGTAGAAGAATTTAATTTAACCCATGCCATTTGGCGTGCTCTTAGGGCTATACTCTGACCACTCAAATGGTCATAGAGTATCCGATAGAGTTTGTCAAATCCCATTGATTAAACTGAAAATGCTAACTTAATCCAAAGGAGTCGATTGATCATTTCCCCAACCAATGAACCAGATCAGGCCATGAATATTATTGCAGACACTATATAATGGAAGTGCTACAAGCTCCAAAGATCTGCACATAGATCTGGCTGACAGCCATAGGTATTCCAACCCATAAAATCCTATGTGCTTTGCCAAGGCCAACGGCTCAATGTGCCCATACAAAGGACTAGCAATAGGTTGAATAAGGATTTAGAATCAGCTGATCATTGCTACAAATGGCATGCAATGACTCAGCCTCAAGATGCAATTACTACAGAGAAATAAGATCTAACATCTAATATCGATCAAGTAAAACAGAGGGGAGCCAGTTCCTGCACAAACCTCCTCACAAGGCTCTAGAAGCTCATGTGTAGAGGAGAAGAATCCTTCTCAGACACGTGGCTGGACACCACCTTAGGGTTATACTCTCTCCACTTAAACGGTCACAGGGTATTTGATAGGTCTATCTATAGCACAGAGATCTAAGAAAAAACATGTAAATTGCTACTGCCACCTTCGAGTCCTAGGGCTACGAGCTCTCCAGATCTGACTATAGATCCGGCTTGCTATCCATGGGTCTATTAAACCAAGGGAAATCAGATGATAAATAATAGATCTACTAGAAACTGAATGGGCTAGTCACAAAGCATGAATCCTATAGACATCTAAGGAAACCATAAGATGTGTAGATTTAATTAGTCATTAAAGCAACAATCCATTGATAAAAGCAAAACTTACAATAAACTGTCTCAAGGCTGCAGCCTGCACACAACTGCTCATCTAAAAGATCCCAATGTATACAAAGCCTATTACAAAATTAAAATAAAACTAAACCTAGCTGCTTACAAAAGGATTAGCCAGCCAATGCTGGGCTAAGAGAGAAGAAAAATAAGAAAAAGAGATGATCAAACCCTAACCCTAGCCTGCTAGAGCTCTCAACCTACAGAGGATGAAAGAAAGATGAAAATAGTAAACTCTAAGTACAACTTATATACTCTGTCCATAAGGCCTTGGCTCAAAAGAGATTAACCCTAATTTTTTTAGTAGATGTGGCATTGTTACAACCCTTGAATATGTTGAGATGTGTGCGTCGAAATCTGTGCCTCGGGAAGTGTGCCCTAGCCTTGAAAAATTCCCAAAAGATCCTTGAGTTAAAACTGAGAAGTGGAGAGCCTGAGCTTTGCGAGGCTGGCATTTGCATTAATTCACTCGCACAGTGGCAAAGCCTTCGTGGAGGAGCATTTAGCTTAGAAGGATTGTTCACTCGCGCGGTAGATTCTCAGTTGATCGTGCAGTTGCATTGCACTACAATGTTGTCGCGGAGGTGATTTGGAATGCCTGGATTTCTCGTACAGTAGAGCTTCAGAAGTTCTCTATCACTGGATACTCACGCAGGTAGGCTCCTGCGCTCACGTAGTAACTGGTTAGGCTTCAGACTGTGCGAGAGCTGCACGATGAAAATTCTTGGTGTCTCTCTCTTCCAGGGCTTCGTGAGAACTCCGCGAGGTGACAAATTATTCTTTATGCATATGGATTCGCTATGTTCTATGTGCGGCTGCTTTAAGGCTCGATCTCCGTGAGAGCTTCGCGAGCACAAATTCTAAGGGTTTTAAGAAGCGAGATCTTCACAATTTTTTTACTGCTCTCCTCTTGACTGTGCGTCCTATTTGCACGAGGGCAGCTCCACGAGGGAGATCCTCACCTCTGTGAGTTGAGGGAGCTCCTCAACTCAACGAGATGAGTCTTTTGATCCTCTGATGCATTACACTTGCTGCTGTTGCAGCATCCTCCTTTCTCATCTATCTTCTTTCATCTGCTAGACTTTTGTCAATGATGAACAGTAAATGAGTCACCATGGTGAGCACTAGTAGGGTGTTCCATTAGGCTTTGGCTCAACTGTCATCTTTACATATTTTCTTTCTCTTCTTTAGACCAATAAGCAGGGATTTTGTATTAAGTTACACAGTTTATTGCTAACTATAAAACACACTTAACAAACGATTATTAGTGAGCTTCAAGGTCCAACAAAGGCTAGGTTAAGAGGTGAAAATTTATACTTTTTAGTGAATAACACACCTCCAAACCTAATCTTTGCTAGTCTCTGAGCAAAGAAAAAATTAAAATAACTACTCTAAGAATTTAAATGTCACTTTTGTGGGGAACACAAACGCATTTAGCTTATGCATAAAGCCTTTTAAACCCCTAGGTGATCCCTAGTGGCGGAGTGAAGTCTCCTGAGGGTTTCAGTGAAGATACCCACAAACTTTTTAATAAAACTATTAACAAAAGTGCAAAATTATCAAGTTAGCTGTCAAGAAACAGAGCATCTGTTCACCTTTGATGCAATAAAAATGTGAGGAATTTGAACGTATGATATGTACAGACATTTAATCACCACAACTTTTACATAGATGCACATCATTTCCAATTAGCTCACAACAAAGGAAAACATCACATGTAGGTCAGTACTGAGCTCATCATTAATTTAAAAATTAGGTTATAGGTTATGCCCAATATATTCAACATCAGACCCAATGCTCACCAGGGCAGACTCTCACAAGGAACTTTGAGGGTTTTCATTTTCTCTCAAGCTCAAGAGCAGTTATAGGCCCCAACTGGGTCTGTAAGCATGAGCATAGGAAAAGCACCTAAGTTCTGGCATCATTGGTTAATCCTCACCATAGATTGGACAACTCTTTGTCTCTGCATGACAACTCATTCAACTTTGGATCATAGGGTCTTTTGACTAGGTTGTAATGTAGCTTATGGGATAAGTTATAAAGAATGGAAGGTTGAAAAGGGATTCAAAATTGAGAAATAAGTAGGTGAAGGAGGTGATTCATGACTTCACCTTCTTTAGTTCAGCACATTTAATTTTTTTAAAAATTCTTCAGACTTGAAGTGGCCAGCTTCTCCTCTTGATTTCGATTTTTTCAATGAACTTTTCCTCTTGACTCTTGTCTTATTCCTCCTCTTCATTATTGTTTTTCTTTCTTATAGATACATTTTTCTTTTGGTTTTTGTTTTTGTTTTCATTTTTCTGACTTGTCACCTCTTTCCTCAGCTGCTACACTGCTAAGCTTTAGGTATCTCTTCTCCATTCACCCAATGTTGACCCTATCTTATCCATATTCAACTCATTCAACTTTACCTTCTCAATTCTTAGAGTGAGGGTAGGTTTGAATCAGGTCCATAGGTTCAGGTACAAGTACTCAAGTGTTTTTTGAAGAAAATTGAAAATTAAGGCTCAAAACGTGTGCACACGGGCAGTTGATTAGGGTTTGGTCTGTTTAAGCTCAAACTGTCTAAGACAAGGCCTTAATCCTTTCCTAGGTGTCATGAGTGTTGTCAGTTGTTTAAACTTGGAAGTGCCTAACTTCTAGTGAGGGCATTGACTCAGCTAGTCCTTAGAGCTAAAAGAATTGCCTCAGTTACTCCACAGAGGAAGGGAAAAATTTTTGTAGGCCTAAATATCACTAGTTATGGTCTTCCATTGAACTCTTAGGCATGTCCTTACCTTTTTCTCTCTTTAATGATTCATAAAGTACTGATACAAGTGAGTTTTCTTGGTGTTCACATAATGGAAAAGTTAAAATTCAAAAGCTTGTAATGCCTAAAGGTCTGTAAAATTTTAAAATTTCTCATTTTTTATGATTCTTAAGTGAGCATGGCTCCATTTCTATCTGACTCACTTGATTCTACCGTACTTAGGTGAACTATTTCATTGGTAAACCTTGCCACACCCCAAACCTATAAGGAGCAGTGTCCTCACTATTTTAAAGGTAGATGTGGATGTGCAACAGGCTCAAAACAGAGATAAAATAGAAAATGAATTACAGGAGGAAAATAAAACACACAACACAAAAACAAACACATAAACACACAAATAAAAATAAAGAAAGATAGTGAATGAAACAGCACATTACGAAAAGAAATTCTATTGAGATACAAAAAGATTACCATAAGGTGTTACAAAGAGATCCTAACTAAGTACATAAAAAGTATAAACCTAAGAAAAATATAGACACACATTAGCAAAACATCCTTTCAAAAACAAAATGGTTCTCCCTCCTGGCTCCGGGATATCCTCAACCTGCTACTTGTGGAAGAGGAACTACAAGCCAAGAGAGGGAGGGGGGGGGAGAACAGGGATCAAGGAGAAGGAGGCTGAGCAGGTGGTGGAGGGATTGAAGGGGATGGGGGAGAAGATGTAGGTGGTTCTATCTTCTGTTTCTTCTTCTTTCGCTTGTTCTTTTTCTTTTCCTCCTTGGCCAAGATCCTTTGGATCTCCTCATATTCGTCCCATAAGAATTGTAATGGGTCAGGTTCTGGTGGTGGCGGTGGATCCCCCCAAACTGGTTCGAATTTAATCGAAAACTCGAAGGGTTTGTCATCCGTCATTGGTTATGGGTAGGGACGGACTGCTAAGGTTAAAGGAGAATGAATGTGAAGAAGATGAACTACCCTTGTATTTAAAGTGCTTGGACGTTAGAATATGAACCAGCATATTAAATTTTGCCTCCTTCCAAGCTTCATTGCCATAAAGAAATTAAAGAAGGTTAGTTGGCAATAAATTGTGATTATTATAGGGAATGATAAATCGCAAAATTTATTATGGGGAATGAAATCGCACAATAAATGTTGGTCTATTTTAAGTACTGAGAGTTAAAGTAGAGAGATACGAAATGAAGAAATCGAAGAAATCCATCAGGGCTAAAAGGGTCAATCCTGCGCTTCACGCAACTGTTGGCAGGGACTCTTGGAATAGATTTCACGCGCAGTGCAAAGGTAAATTCGCGAGAAGAACATAGCTCCGGGAAAATAGAATTAGATGCTCTGTGTGCTTCACAAAGTTACTTTGCAGAGTTGACGTTGGGCCTAAGTGGGCGAAGCAATTTCCCATTTCTCATACGGCTTAACTGGTGATCTCCGTGAAGAACAACCATTTGGAGTTTCAGAGACCTCGCGTAATAAAATATTTTGAATTCTTCTTTTCGTGCCGTTAAGACCCTGTGAGAAAACCTTGAAATGACTCACGATTATGAAAATTAGGCCATTTAATCCCGCGAGAAAGCAACACTTAACCCCTTTTCTTAATTTGTGCCCTGGCCTGTGCATGCACAACGTTATGCACCCATTCAGTGGCCATTAGCACCAACCCTTTTACATGTACTCCATTCTCTAATGAAAATGTCCTCCTCCCTACCAGCACATGCATATAAAAAATTCAGAATGATAAAAGTTTTTCATAGAAGTAAATTCCTGACAATTACAGTGTCAGTACTTCAATCACCTAACAGCAATAGGCATGCATCTCCCATGCTAATGACAGATATGAAAACAAACAAGCAAATCTCACAAAAAAAAAATAAATGACATGTTCCTAGGCAAATAAAAATACACAAAAGTTTTAACAGATATGGTACATATATTACAAATCTGTGGATTACTGAGCAGTGGGAGGTTCATGTATGTGAATGGTCTGAGGAGAATCCACTGAATTTTCTATACAAATCTTAAACCTTTGACCATTCACTTTCGTGATCTTCCCTGTCTTAAGATCCAAGATCTCCACAGCCCCAGATGGGGAGGCTTTGATAATAGTGTAAGGTCCATCCCATCTGGATTTCAACTTCCCTGGAAAAAATTTAAGTCTGGAGTTAAAAAGCCAAACTTTAGTGCTAGCATTGAAGTCCTTCCTCAATAACTTCTTATCAAAGAATGCCTTTGATCTTTCCTTGTATATTCTGGCATTTGCATAGGCTTCGAGCCTCAGTTCATCAAGTTCTGCCATTTGCAACTTCCTGTGAGAACCAATAGAAGTTATGTCTAAATTTATTGCTTTGATAGCCCAATAGACTCTGTGCTCCAACTCCATTGGTAGGAGCATGCCATGCTATACACCAGTCTAAATGGAGACATGCCAATAGGGGTCTTATAGGCAGTCCTATAAGCCCACAAAGCATCATTCAGCTTTGTGCCCAATCCTTTCTACCAGCCCTCACAGTCTTTTCCAGAATATGCTTAATCTCCCTATTAGAAATTTCAACTTGTCCACTAGTCTGTGGGTGGTAGGGAGTTGTAATTCTGTGTGTAACATAATACTTTTTGAGTAGGTTCTCAAAAGGTTTGTTATAAAAATGGCTCCCCCCATCACTGATGATAGCTCTGGGGATGCCAAATCTTGAGAAAATATTATCCTTCAAGAATTTAAGGACAACTGTGTGGTCATTGGTCCTTGTGGAAATGGCATCCACCCATTTGGACACTTAGTCCACTGCCATAAGTATGAAATTAAATCTGATATATGTAGGAAAGGGGCCCATAAAATCAATGCCCCACCTGTCAAAAAGTTCTACTACTATGATGGGCTGTAAGGGCATGGAATCTCTCTTAGAAATGCCTCCCATTCTTTGACATCTCTCACAGGCCTTGCAATGTAAGTAGGATTCTTTAAACAAAGAAGGCCAATACAAACCATATTGGAGCACTTTTGCTGTAATCTTTTTACCACTGAAATGACCTCCATAGGCTTGCTCATGGTACATTGAAAGAATGCTGTGGAAGTCACTTTCAGACACACATCTCCTAATAACCTAGTCTGCACAATACTTGTAAAGGTATGGATCCTCCTACAAAAAATGTCTAACCTGAGAGAAGAACAGGTCTTTGTCCATCTTAGACCAGTGTGGAGGGATCCTACCAGCAGCAAGAAAGTTGACAATGTGTGTAAACCAGGGCACACTAGACTGCAAAGCAAAAAGCTACTCATCAGGGAACAACTTATTAACAGGTGTTGCTGCACATTCTTCCAAATTAATTCTAGAGAGGTAGTCAGCCACCACATTCTCCACTCTCTTCTTGTCTTTGATCTCAAGATCAAACTCCTACAGGAGGAGGATGTGCTGGCTTTAGGTATCTCTTCTCCATTCACCCAATGTTGACCCTATCTTGTCCATCTTCAGCTCCTTCTCCTTTACCGTCTGAATTCTCAGAGTGAGGGTAGGTTCGAATCAGGTCCATAGGTTCATGTACAAGTACTCAAGTGTATTTTGAAAAAAATTGAAAATTAAGGCTCAAAAAGTGTGTGCACAAGGGCAGTTGATTAAGGTTTGGTCTGTTTAAATTCAAATTGTCCAAGAGAAGGCCTTAATCCTTTCCTAGGTGTCATGAGTGCTACCAGTTGTTTCAACTTGGAGGTGCCTAACTTCTAGTGAGGGCGTTGACTCAGTCAATCCTTAGAGCTAAAAGAATTGCCTCAGTCACTTCTCAAAGGAAGGAAAAAAAAATTTTAGGCCCAAATCTCACTAGTTATGGTCTTCCATTGAACTCTTCGGCATGTCCTTACCTTTTTCTCTCTTTAATGATTCACTAAGTACTGATACAAGTGTATTTTCTTGGTGTTCACATCATGGAAAAGTTAAAATTTAAAAGCTTGTAATGCCTATAGGTCTGCAAAATTTTAAAATTACTCATTTTTTATGATTCTTAAGTGAGCATGGCTCCATTTCTATCTGACTCACTAGATTCTGCTGCACTTAGGTTAACTATTTTATTGGCAAACCTTACCACACCCCCAAACCTATGAGGAGCAGTGTCCTCACAATTTCAAAGGTAGATGTGGATGTGCAGCAGGCTCAAAACAGAGATAAAATAGAAAATGAAGTACAGGAGGAAAATAAAACACACCACAAAAACAAACACACAAACAGACAAATAAAAATAAAGGAAGACAGTGAATGAAACAACACATTATAAAAATAAATTCTATTAAGATACAAAAAGATTACGACAAGGTGTTACAAAGAGATCCTAACTAAGTACATAAAAATTATAAACGTAAGAAAAATCTAGACACACATTAGCAAAACATCCTTTCAAAAATAAAATGGTTCTCCCTCCTGGCTCTGGGACATCCTCAACCTGCTGCTTCTGGAAGAGGAACTGCATGCCAGGAGAGGGGAGGGGGGAGAACATGAATCAAGGAGGCAGCTGAGCAGGTGGTGGAGGGATTGAAGGGGATGGGGGAGAAGATGTAGGTGGCTCTATCTTCTATTTCTTCTTCTTTCGCTTGTTCTTTTTCTTTTCCTCCTTGGCAAAGATCCTTTGGACCTCCTCGTATTCGTCCCATAAGAATTGTAATGGGTTGGGTTCTGGTGGTGGCGGTGGATCCCCCCAAACTGGTTTGATTTTAATCGGGAACTCGAAGGGTTTGTCATCCGCCATTGGTTATGGGTAGGGACGTACTGCTGTGGTTAAAGGAGAATGAATGCGAAGAAGATGAACTACCCTTATATTTATAGTGCTTGGACGGTGGAATATGAACTGGCATATTAAATTTCACCTCCTTCCAAGCTTCATTGCCATAAAGAAATTAAAGAAGGTTAGTTGGCAATAAATTGTGATTATTATGGGGAATGGTAATCGCACAATTTATTATGGGGAATAAAATTGCACAATAAATTTTGGTCTAATTTTAGCACTAGGAGTTAAAAGCAGAGGGATAAGAAATGAAGAAATCGAAGAAATCCATCAAGGTTAAAAGGGTTAATCCCGTGCTTCGTGCAGCTGTCCACGGGGACTCACGGATAAGATTTCCCACACAGTACAAATGTAAATTCGCGAGAAGGAGAATCGTGCAGAAGAAAATAGCTCCGTAAAAATAGAATCAGATGCTTTGTGTGCTTCACAAAGTTACTTCGCAGAGTTGATGTTGGGCCTAAGCACGCGAAGCAGTTTCTCATCTCTCATACGGCTTAACAGGTGATCTCCGCAAAGAGCAACCATTTGGAGTTTCAGAGACCTCGCGCAATAAAATATTTTGAAATCTTCTTTTTGCCCCTTCAAGACTCCGCAAGAAAACCTTGAAATGGCTCACGATTGTGAAAATTAGGCCATTTAATGTCGCAAGAAAGGAACACTTAACCACTTTTCTCAATTTGTGCCCTGGCCTATGCATGTACAGTATCATGCACCCATTCAGTAGCCATTAGCACCAACCTATTTACATGTACTGCATTCTCTAATGAAAATGTCCTCCCCCCTATCAGCACATGCATATCAAAAATTCAGAATGATAAAAGCTTTGCATGGAAGCAAATTCTTGACAATTACAGTGCCAGTACTTCAATCATCTAACAGCAATAGCCATGCATTTCCCATGCTAATTACAAATATGAAAACAAACAAGCAAATCTCCCTAAAAAAAATAAATGACATGTTCCTAGGCAAACAAAAACACACAAAAGGTTCAACAGATATGGTTCATATATTACAAAGTTGTGGATTACTAAGCAGTGGGAGGTTCATGTAGGTGAATGGTCTGAGGAGGCTTCCCCGAATTTTCTATACAAATCTTAAGCCTTTGACCATTCACTTTCGTGATCTTCCCTGTCTTTGGATCCAAGATCTCCACATCACCAGATGGGGAGGCTTTGATAACAGTGTAAGGTCCATCCCATCTGGATTTCAACTTCCTTGGAAAAAATTTAAGTCTGGAGTTAAAAAGCCAAACCTTAGTGCAAGCATTGAAGTCTTTCCTCAATAGCATCTTTTCAAAGAATGCCTTTGATCTCTCCTTGTACATTCTGGCATTTGCTTAGGCTTCCAGCCTCAGTTCATCAATTTCTGTCATTTACAACTTTCTGTGAGAACCAGCAGAAGTTAGGTCTAAATTCATTTCTTTGATAGTCCAATAGGCTCTGTGCTCTAACTCCACTGGTAGGTGGCAGGCCTTGCCATACACTAGCCAAAATGGGGACATGTCAATAGGGGTCTTATAGGCAGTCCTATAAGCTCACAAAGCATTATTCAGCTTTTGTACCCAATCCTTTCTATTAGCCCTCACAGTCTTTTCCAAATATGCTTAATCTCCTTATTGGAAATTTCAACTTGCCCACTGGTCTATGGGTGGTAGGGAGTTGTGATTCTGTGTGTAACAGAATACATTTTGAGCAGGTTCTCAATAGGTCTCTTACAGAAATACCCCCCCCCCTCGCATCACTGATGATAGCTCTAAGGATGCCAAATCTTAAGAAAATATTGTCTTTCAAGAATTTAAGGACAACTGTGGTAATTGGTTCTTGTGGCAATGACTTCCACCCATTTGGACACATAGTCCACTGCCAAAAGTATGAAATTAAATCTGATAGATGTAGGAAAGGGACCCATAAAATCAATGCCCCAGATGTCAAAAAGTTCTACTACTAGGATGGGCTGCAAGGGCATGGAATCTCTCTTGGAAATGCCTCTCATCCTTTGACATCTTTCATAGGCCTTGTAATGTAAGTAGGCATCTTTGAACAAAGAAGGCCAATACAAACCACAATAGAGCACTTTTGCTGTAGTCTTTTTGTCACTAAAATGACCTCCACATGCTTGCTCATAGTATATTGAAAGAATGTTGTGAAAGTCACTTTCAGGCACACATCTCCTAATAACCTGGTCTGCACAATGCTTGTAAAGGTATGGATCCTCCCACAAAAAATGTCTAACCTGAGAGAAGAACAGGTCTTTGTCCATCTTAGACCAGTGTGAAGGGATCCTACCAGCAATAAGAAAGTTGACAATGTATGCAAACTAGGGCACACTAGACTGCAAAGCAAAAAGCTACTCATCAGGACATAACTCATTAAGAGGTGCTGCTACACATTCTTCCAAAATAATTCTAGAGAGGGGTCAGCCACCACATTCTCTACCCCCTTCATGTCTTTGAACTCAAGATCAAACTCCTGTAAGAGGAGGATCCATCTGATCAACCTTGGCTTTATATCCTTCTTAGCCAGTATGTATTTCAGGGTTAAGTGATCTGTAAAAACTATAATCTTAGACCCCAACAAATAAGGTCTGAACTTGTCCACTGCAAACACTATAGCAAGCAGCTCCTTCTCAATTGGGGTGTAATTGAGCTAAGCTTTAGCTAGTATTTTGTTGGCATAATAGATTACTGTAGGCAACTTACCTTTCTTCTATCCTAAGACAGCACTTATGGCCAAGTCTGATGCATCACACATCAGCTCAAAGGGGAGTGAGTAATCTGGGGCCTAGATTATAGGGACAGTTGTAAGGCACTTTTTCAAGGCCTCAAGGCACTCAGCAGAAAATACAAATGGCACATCCTGGCAAAGCAAGTGGCACAATGGTTTGGCAATCTTACTGAAGTCCTTGATGAACCTCCTATAAAATCTAGCATGTCCTAAAAATGATCTGATCTGCTTGACAGTCTTAGGTGGGGGCAGATGTGAAATCAAGTCCACCTTAGCCTTGTTAACCTCAATTCCTTTGTGAGAGACCACATGGCCTAGTACAATCTCTTGTGTCACCATAAAGTGACTCTTTTCCTAGCTTAGGACCAAATTGATCTCCTCACATCTTTGTAAAACTATATCAAGGTGCCTCAGACACTGGCTAAAGCTGCCCCCATATACTGAGAAATCATCCATGATGATTTCTAAAAAATTTTCAATTATATCAGAAAAAATTGCATACATGCACCTCTGAAAAGTGGCTGGGGCATTACACAGTCCAAAAGGCATCCTTCTGTAAGCAACGGTGTCAAAGGAACATGTGAAAGTAGTTTTCTCCTGATCTTGAGGATCCACAAGGATTTATTTATACCCTGAGTATCCATTAAGAAAATAATAAAATGCCTTCCCAGCCAGCTTATCTAGAATTTGGTCAATGAAAGGGAGGGAGAAATGGTCCTTTATGGTCTTGGAGTTGGGTTTTCAATATTCAATACAAACCCTCTAGCCAGTGGTCTCTCTGGCTGGCATCAACTCCCCATAATTCGTAGTGATAACTGCGATGCCTGACTTTTTAGGTACCACTTGGATAGGTGACACCCATTCAGAATCCAAAATGGGGTAAATCACCCCTGCATCCAATAGTTTCACTATTTCCTTGAGGACCACCTCCTATATGTGAGGATTTAATTTCCTCTGCATCTCCCTTGAGGGTTTGGCACCCTCATCCAGATGAATTTTGTGCATGAAAATTAAGACATCAATGCCTCTAAGGTTAGCTATTGTCCACCCAATTGCTTTCTTGTGCTTCTTGAGAACATTCAGTAGTTCCTCCTCCTGCTCACTAGTGAGAGAAGAGGAGATAATCACGGGAAGCTTATTGTCCTGCCCCAAAAAGGCATATTTTAATGTGGTTGGGAGCTGCTACAGCTCCAGCTCAGGGGAAGGTAACATAAGTACCTTAGTGGATTGAGAAAGGGGTAGCAATGTATGTTTCTAATTGGAATGCTGCACAAGGCCCACAAAAGACTCTGTTATAGTGTTGTCTTCTGTCATGAAAACTTGGGCCTTCTTCTCAAATAAACTCCAAATATTTTCTAGGTCATTAGCAACATTCTCCCATTCCAGTAGATTGGATAATTCCCCTTCCACTAGGCCGTCTAGTACTTCTACTGCCCAGCAGTCCTCAAGGTCAGTCTAAGGCACTGTAGCAGCATGGTACATATTCAAATGGGCCTTCATATTCCCAAAGGTAACCTCCATCACCCTTGACCTACATTGTATGCAAGCATTTGCAGTAGCCAAGAATGGCTTGCCGAGGATAACCTGAATTAGGGTTTTACTTTGCAAGGGTCCATGTCCAAAACAAGGAAATCAGCTGGATAATAGAATTTGTCCACCCCCACCAAGATATTATCTACCACACTCACAGGTCTCCTCTCAATCCTATTAGCCAGTTGGAGCACAACCGATGTAGGTTTAAGCTCTCCCAAACTTAGCTCCTCATACACTGGATAAGGGAGTATGTTCACACTGGCCCCAAAGTCCAAGAGGGCTTTTCCAATGGTGTGGTTTCCGATTATGCAGGGGATAGTAGGTACCCCTGGGTCTTGTAATATTTATGGTGTGGTAATAACAGGACTAACTCAACATGATCAACAGCAAAAACTCTTTTAGACAACTGCACCCTTGCTTTCCTCTTTTGTGTATAGAGGTCCTTCAAAAATTTAACATAAGCGAAGACTTATTTTATGGCATCAAGTAAGGGCAAGTTGATCCTGACCTGCTTGAAAGTCTTCAACATTTCCTCCATCTGAGCATTCCCTTTATCAAGAGGGGATGGGCCAGCTAGTGCTTGAGGAAATGGCAGCTGTGGCACTGTTGGTGCTACTGCTGCATGCCTATTAACATCATGGTCATATTTTTATCTTTTTCTTTTATCTTCATTTATTGTTTGATGTTGAGGTTCAACATCAGCCCCATTATTTTGCCCTAGATGATCCACAGTAGGAGGTACAATCCTTGGCTCTTCAACACTAATAATTCTTTTATTTTCATTTTTATTTTTTGTGACCTCCTCAGTTACCTTGCCCACATGATTATCAACCACTCTCCCACTCCTAAGGATAGTGATAGCATTAGCATCCTTATTAGTAGAGGCTGCTTCTTCAATCATATGCTGCCCTTTGGGGTTGGTCAAGGGCTAACTACGCAATTTACCCCTCTTTCTTTTATTCAAAGCATTACAAATTTGACCCAATTGGTCCTCAATCTTCTTAATGCTCTGTCCATGAGAATTGACAGTCTGTACCAGGTTTCCCAAATTTTGCATTGAAGTCAGCATCTGCTCTTCAAATGAAGAGGATCTAGACTGTTGTGGGGTAGGGCCATCTGATTAGACTGGGGGACAGGTAGCAAATTTTTTTGCCTTGGTGGGTACCCTTGGTTAAACTGGTGCTAGGGTATGTAAGGAGCTATCACTTTCTACTGCTGGAGTTGAGGATATGAATCTTGTCTCCACCTCAGGTTTGGGTGGTTCCTCCAAGAATACCCAGCAGGCTGCTACCCATAACTTTGAGCAGCATTGGCATGCTCCATCACAAAATCAAGAAACTGGTTGGTAGATGGACAATCATGAATATAATATCTGAGAGATTGGCATATAAGACATACTTCCTCCACCTGTGCAACCATTCGGGACTGCATCACATTCATTAATTTGTCAAATTTTAAGGATAAATTATCCACCTTCCTCTCCAAATCACCTTGCACCTCAACTTCATATATTCCACCTCTAGGGGTGACATCTTTTACCATCTTAACTGAGGTCTGGCTGTCATTGCGTGACAGAGACTCCTACTGCATGGACTTTTCCCCTATTATGTCAAACAGCTCCCAAGCTTCATCAGCTGCCTTGTGGAGGTAGCTACCACCTCAGAAAGCATCCACCATATCCCTGCTCTCGGGATTAATTTCTTGGTAGAATATTTGCACTAGTTGCCACATTGGAATTTGGTGGTGGGGTCATTATTTTAACATCTCCTGGAATCTTGTCCAAGCTTCATAAAAATCCTCAGTTGAGGACTGAGTAAATGACAAAATATTTGTCCT
The DNA here is from genome assembly GCA_021018995.1 of Chloranthus sessilifolius. Taxonomy (NCBI): domain Eukaryota; kingdom Viridiplantae; phylum Streptophyta; class Magnoliopsida; order Chloranthales; family Chloranthaceae; genus Chloranthus; species Chloranthus sessilifolius. The sequence goes on along the minus strand of CM037596.1, from coordinate 33,228,690 downwards.
CATCTGGCTAGTTTTGTTTATGGAAAAGAATTTGGCCAGGAATTTAGTTTGAAGGTCACTCCCTGACTGTATGCTGTTGGCTGGGAGCCTTGATAGCCATGTGCTGGCTTTGTCCTTTAGTGAAAAAGGAAAATGCCTCAGTTTAGTGGCCTCAAGTCCCAAGCCAGCAATATTTAAAGTAGTGCAAAGTGCCAAAAATTGGTCAATATGCTTGTAGGGATCTTCTTTACTAAGCCCATAAAAAGAAGGCAACATATTAATGGTGAAGGATTTAATTTCATAATTCCCCTCAACAGAGGGAAATTGAATGCAGAAGGGAGAGGTGTACTGCCTAGGTGCATTGTACTCCTTTAATATTCTCTGCCTCTCAGCCATGACAACTGATTCAGTTTCAATAGCAGGGCCTTGTGTGGTGTGTCTAGGTCTAAGGATCCTTTCAACTTCTAGATTTGGAGGTTTCAACTAAGGATTTAAGGACCTTCTACCAAGCATATACTCACACCCATAGTAAGTAAAGACAATGCTCACAAGCACACCAAAAAAAAATTTCAAACAAAAATTAACAACTAGATAGATTTACACTAAATAAATAACAGGGAATTAAATATAAATGGACTGAGATTAGGGGAAAGGAAGTGCAAACAGGGCTAGCTACACTCCAGTTGCAACTCTAGCTTTTCCCTTCTTCTGCTGTCCATTTCTACACAATTCCATAAAATATCAGTAGTACTTTATTCTAGATTAGGCACAACTATAAAGAATTTGAAAGTCTAAATTATAGTATAACTCAGGTCTACTAAAAAGATTAATATCCTTGACAATGGCGCCAAAAACTTGTTGTCTGTCGAAGATGTGCTGATTTATTATGTGGTGTTGAAAGAAAATTAAAATCAAAGTGAAATAGAGGATAAAGATATAGTGAAAACAACAATCCTAAAATATCCTAGACCTGCAAGATACAGGGCCTATTGTAGCAAGTTTTGATAAATAAGAGTTTATCCCACAGAAAAATTGATCTAGAATCCAAAATGGGCTATAATAGTAGGCCTCCAGATCTAGCTACAGATCTAACAATCCTAAAGAAAGGGAATTGGGTGTTATGACTACACTAAATTAACCCTAACAAAAGAGAAATAAAGTGCAACCCTATCCTAAAAAAAGGGTTAAGAAGAAGATGGTGATGGTGAGTGCCAAAATAAAATAAAAAAATGATGGGAAGTAAGCAGGTTAAGCTAGAGTTAATGCAGTAATATAACTCAAATTTAGACTGTCTCTGCAGTGGTCCTTGCTGAGATGCTATCAATAACCTCAACAAGGTAGAAGAATCTAATTTAACCCATGCCATTTGGGGTGCTCTTAGGGCTATACTCTGTCCACTCAAATGGTCACAGAGTATTCGATAGAGTCTGTCAAATCCCATTGATTAAACCAGGAATGCTAGCCTAATCTAAAGGAGTGGGCTGATCATTTCCCCAACTAATGGACCAGATCAGGCCATGAATAATATTGTAGATACTATGTAATGCCAGTGCTAAAAGCTCCCCAGATCTACACACAGAACTGGCTGACATCCATAGGTATTCTAACCCATAAAATCCTATGTACTTTGCCAAGGCCAACGGCTCAATGTGCCCACGCAAAGGACCAATAATAGGTTGAATAAGGATGTAGATTCAGCTGGTCATTACTATAAAAGACCTGCAATGACTCAGCCTCAAGCTGTAATTACTACAAAGAAATCGGATCTAGCATATGATATTGGTCAAGTAAAATAGAGGGGAGCCAGTTCCTGCACAAACCTCCTGACAAGGCTCTAGAAGCTCATGTGCAGAGGAGAAGAATCCTTCTCAGACATGTGGCTTGACACCACCTTAGGGTTATACTTTGTCTACTTAAATGGTCACAGGGTATCCGATAGGTCTGTCCATACCACAGAGATCTGAAAAAGAACATATAAACTACTGCTATCAGCATGGAGTCCCAGGGCTACATGCTCCCCAGATCTTGCTACAGGTTCGACTTACTATCCATGGGTTCATTAAACCAAGGGAAATCAGATGATAAATAATATATCTGCTAGAAACTGAATGGGCTAGTCTCAAAGCATGGATCCTATAGACATCTAAGGAAACCATAAGATCTATAGATTTAATTAGTCATTGAAGCAACAATCTATTGATAAAAGCAAAACTTACAATGAACTGTCTCAAGGCTGCAGCCTGTACACAATTGCTCATCGAAAAGATCCCAATGTATACAAAACCTATTACAAAACTAAAATAAAACTAAACATAGTAGCTTATAAAAGGATTAGCCAGCCAATGCTGGGATAAGAGAGAAGAAAAATAAGAAAAAGAGATGATCAAACCCTAACCCTAGCCTGCTGGAGCTCTCAGCCGATAGAGGATGAAGGAAAGATGAAAATACTTAACTCTAAGTACAACTTATATACTCTATCCATAAGGCCTTGGCTCAAAAGAGATTAACCCTAATTTTTCCAACAGACATGGCACTATTACAATGCCTAAATGCCTTGAGATGTGCACCTTGAAACTCATGCCTCGAGAAGTGTGCCCTAGCCTTGGGAAATTCTCAAAAGGTCCTTCAGTTAAAACTGAGAAATAGAGAGCCCGAGCTTCACGGGGCTAACATCTACATTAATTCACTCGCGTAGTGGCATAGCCTTCGTGAAGGAGCATTTGGCTTAGAAGGATTGTTCACTCGCGCGGTAGATTCTTAGTTGATTGCGTAGCTGCTTTGCACTGCAATGCTATCGCGGAGGTGATTTGGAACGCCTGGATTTCTCGTGCAGTAGAGCCTTAAAAGTTCTCTCTCGCTGGATACTCACGCAGGTAGGCTCCTGTGCTCGCGTAGTAACTGGTTAGGCTTCAGAGTGCGCGAGAGCTGCTTGAGGATTCACTATGTTCTACGAGTGGTTGCTTTAAGGCTCAATCTTTGTGAGAGCTTCGTGAGCATAAATTTTGAGGGTTTTAAGATGCGAGATCTTCGCAATTTCTTTACTGCTCTCCTCTTGACTGCGCGTCCTATCTGTGCGAGGGCAGCTTTCACTACATCCTTAGCTCCACGATGGAGCTCCTCAACTCTGCGAGATGAGTCTTTTGTTCCTCTGATGCATTGCACTTGTTGTTGTTGTAACATCCTCCATTCTCATCTATTTTCTTTCATCTGCTAGACTTTTGGTCAATGATGAACAATAAATGAGTCACCATGGTGAGCACTATCAGGATGTTGCATTAGGCTTTAGCTCAGCTATCATCTTTGCATGTTTTCTTCTCTTCTTTGGACCAATAAGCTGGGATTTGTATTAAGGTACATAGTTTATTGCTAACTACAAAACATACTTAACAAATGATTATTAGTGAGCTTCAAGGTTCAACAAAGGCTAGGTTAAGAGGTGAAAAGTGATACTTTTCAGTGAATAACAGTTTCCAAGATTGACCTTCCATAGGTGTATTCGTCAGATCTTGGGTGGCTTTCTGTGAGCCACTCTTTCTTTTCTGCCAACTCGGGAGAGGAAGATGAGATTCTTGTTAGACTTCATTCAGGGTGTGGTTCCTCTATGAAATTTTCTATTATTTTCTCCTATTTTGGGCATGTCTTTTAGGGATATCTCTCCTAAGTGTCTACGGGCTCAGGTGTTTTTGAGTGTTTGTCTTGAATCGAAATTCATCCCTCGCTCTGAGATTGTAATTATTTTGTAAATTCAAAGGGTATGCCCTTGGTGTAATTTGTAATAATATTCTAGATTTATAAAAGATTTATTTGTAATTATGTGAATTTTTTATTATTATTGTTGAATTGACTTAGTTGGTTTTTAGAATGGCTTTACTTTTATCGAGTGCAATCTTATTTTGTTAGGGTATCTTCATTTGGCTGGGAGATATCTGGTTAAATTTAGAATACTCCCTCTGCATTTTTAATCTAGTTTGGCCTTAATTTGGTGTAGGTTTTGGATGGAATTGGATGGTTTGAGTCCTTTAAGCGTGATTGTACGGTTGAAATTTGAGTATTGAGAGTGTGAATGCCTAAGCGAGAGTGTGTGTGTGAAATCTGAATTGTGTATGGTGTTTGGGTTATCGGTCACTAAGTCTGAGTTATTATCTTTGGGCTACAGATGGCTGGAAAATTTTTGGTAAACTTGGGTAATTGCGCGCTGGAGACAGGGTGCTTAATATAATTGCGCACTTGGTCAGGTGAGTAGGAATGATAGACCCAGGGGTCAATTATGTGCTAGATTTGCCGTGTGCAATAATATTACTCGCTTGTCTAAGGTCATGTGATTTAGTCAGTTTCTGGTCAATGTATGGGCAACGCTTGAGTTTGCACGCCTGTATTAGAGCGTATAATCCGATTGTGTGTTCTATTCAGAACGCGTGACCGGTATGTGTGCGGGCGACGAATTGGTTATGAACGCGTTCAATGGCGCACATTTTAATTTGTGCGCAGAAGATAATGCGCGTGATTCAATTGTGCACCCATATTCAGTCACACGATCAAGCCACGCTCTATATATGCCTACGGTTTTCACTTTAAATGCGTGTTTTTGGAATCTTTTATAATTTTGAGCTCTCTTGCTTCCTTGCTCTTGATTTTCATGTTTTTGTGGTTTCTTGCAATCTATTCGTCTATGTCGGATGTTGTTTCTTACGTTTTCTTTAGTTCTTCGAGCTGTTTGATCCATGATGGATTCTGAGAGTACTGATCATATTTCATGGACTGTATTTGAGGTAGAGCGGATGATCGAGGGAGGAGGTGAGACCTCCTAGGCACGCACCGGTTGTGATGTTGAGATGGTCGTCAAGGAGGTGGTCCTCGAGACTGGCGCTAGGGAGGGTGAGGATGTTTCTCCTCACGAGCCCACGATTAAGATTCTGCTGGAGGAGTTCTTCGTGCAGAATCAGGTAGGTATCTGTGAACAAGAGTCTCTTTTATTTCTAGGCATTTGGGATACGATGTAGACTTCTTAGGATTCCTTTAATTTTATGTCGAACATCATTTCGTGTTATCATGTTTTGTGTGCTTGTTTTGGATTGTCATTCTTATTAGTTTTATCATTTTTATTGTTATTGTCATTAGGTAGGTATGGTCATCATCTATGATTGTGATTAAGGTTAGTGTAGGCCTAGGTTAATGTGTATCATGTTTCTTGTGGTTCATCAGGAGCCTCCGGTACTGGCCATTAGTAAGGCGTGGTCAGATCTCATGCCTGGTATCATGCACTGCCTGAGTTCCAACGAGCGCAATTAACGACTTTTGGTTTTGGGTCGATTTTAGAGCTGGAGCCCTTTTCAGTTGATCGTGTTCTGATTGGGGCGATTATGGAGAGATGGAGGGAGGAGCAGCAGGCATTGCTGTTCCCAGTAGGCACGTTGTTGCCCACCCCTGAGGACTAGGTTCGTTTCACCGGGCTGTTGTTTGAGGGAGCACCTTTCACGAGGCAGATGGAGAGCAACTATCAGGCCGTGTGTAGGGACGTGCTCGGGGTTGAGTACCAACACAATGGGTTTGCGACTAGTATTGTCCGGACTACTTGGTTTTTTGATACTTTTGCTAGCGAGTTTGTTCCTCCAAGGTGTCACTCAGAGGCAAGGACGGCTTTCGATAGATGCCGCGAGGCGATGGCATGCTGAGCGCTAGTGACAGAGCCGAGAGTAGCGATAGATCGAGTACTCCGGGCATTCTTCATGCATTTCTTCGGGGTGGTCCTCTTCTCGTCCTCAACCCGGGGATGTATGACAGGTCTTTTCTTGACATTGCTGAGGGACCTAGATCAGGTTCCCACCTATGCTTGGGGGGCAGCAGAGTTGGCGCACCTCTAATAGTAGCTTTACCGTAGAGGAGAGGCATCGCGACCATCGAAGGTTTCCTCCCTTTTATCCAGGTGGGTTTGATTGACTAGTAGTTTTATTGGTAATGTCTTAGTGATTTTGGTCTCTATTTTAATGATGGTTTCGGATGTCGTGTGTTTAGTTTTGGGCATATGACCACTTCTCCTTCTTGCACTCGTGGGCCCCGATGGAGATTACTTTCATGTTCTCTCGGATGCACGTGTGGCGGTAGGTGCTGGGGCGCCATCATCGATCTTCAAATCTGCAAACAGTGTGGAGTTTATTTGAGGATATGCACACAGGGTAGGTACAGGTTGTTTATATTGTTAGAGTGTTTTACGTGTTTTAGGTTGTAGATTTGACAGGCCATTTTGTTTATTTCTGGTCACAAGTGATTTGGAGGCCTTATGGTGTAGGGGAGGATGCAGGGCAGCCGGTGATTCAGTCCGGTCAGCCCTTCTTTGATGTGGATATTTGGGTCCATTATTTTGAGAAGGTGGAGCGCATCCACCTTTCTCAAGTGACTCGTCAATTGGGGCTCCCTCAGGGAGTCCCTTCATATATTCGCCACCGAGTGGCGAGGAGGATGATTGGTCCCTCTGGTCGCATTTTTTGGTCAAGAATGGCAGCCCAGATTGAGGACTTTAGAGCCGAGGGGACCAGGGTTACCTGGGCACGCGATGAGGCTGATGCCTGAGAGTTCCTACGATGGTTTCGTGATATAGGTGGTGGTCGACTCTTTACCCACCCTTTCACAGTCGGTGGTCTTGAGTCGGCCTCCGCTTTGAGGGAGAGACTGGCTGCTTTGGAGCAGGGCCACTTGGGTGCGGGCGTTCACGGAGCATTGGATGCACTGCACAAGGCAATGGAGCAAACAGAATGTGCTCCTCGTCTAGATGAGGAGATGTTGCGATCCTTGACGAACTCGGTCTTCCAAGCTAGGACCTCGGAGGACGAGCTGAGGGTTCAGCTCACAGAGATGCAGCGATCTCTGGTGAGTGTATTTGTCTATGAATTGATTTACTTTTATCTTTAATCATTCCTGGTTTAATAGTCTTGTTTGGTTCCTATTTCTCAGACTGAGAGGGAGAGCGAGGTGTAAGTGGCTGACATTGCTGGTCTTACCGTACCCAATGTGCCGGTGATAGAGGTTACTCTCTGAGAATGATCAGTTGGTAAGTGCTTGTTTTGTTTTTATTTTATTAATTGTTAGCATTTTGTCATTGTCAGATCTGAAGTCTTTATTGATACTTGCAGAGAGCAAAGCTTTTCGCTGTTGGGGCTTCTGCTCCAACATTTGACCCATCTTCAGCTGCTTCTTCTAGTCGAGAGGATCCGATGATGGCACAGCTCCGAGCAGAGCTAGAACACTGGGTCAGTTGCTTTGCTCTTTTGAGTTTTTCGACCTTGTGTTGTTTAGTGGCTTGTTGATATTGAGTCATGTCTTTTTAGCGCCGCCTTGCTGAGGATCTTCAGGTGAGGGAGGCGACTGCTGCTTCCCTACGCTTAGAGAGTCAGGTATATTTTGTTTTGGTGTAGTTTATTTGGTTCTTATTTCATTTTCTAGTTAGTTTTATCTAACGAGTTTTGTGTTTGTTTGGTTCACGTGCAGGTTATTCCTGACTCTGCTCCCGAGGCTCCTCCTCTGGGGTCAACTCCCACCCTTCATAGGTATATATTTTGTTAGCGTGATTTTTTTTTTTGCACCATTGTATGTATGATGTTCTTTCTTAGTTTCTTATAGCTGCCCGCATATGAGGTTCCTCCAGTTGATCCGGCCACTACTGCCACCATAGAGCATCTTCTGTCGGAGCGTGTTGAGCTGGAATATCTTCGTTGTTTACACTCTTTGTCTTGTTATGCATATGCACTGTCTTAGCCTTTTACTTGTACAGGTACATGAGTTGGATCAGTTGCGCATAAAGACACATCGCGTCTTACTTCGCTAGGAGATTTGTGAGATTCCTTTCGATAACGCAGAGCGCCATCTCTAGGAGGTGACTGTAGACTTGTTGGTCGAGCGGAGGACTCGGACAGTAGAGTTAGAGGGTGCCCAGTCGTAGCTCGTGCTGAGATGCAGTCGATGATAGATCTTTCATAGCATGAGTTGGCGAGAGTTGGTGGGAGAGTGCAAGGGATGATCGACCATTTTCTAGGGTCGGGGTTGAGGGCTAGTGACTCACTCGCAGAGATTCGTCGAGAGGTTTGTGAGTGCATGAGGGCCTATGCGCAAGCAGACTCGGCCATAGGGCCTATGCTTGCCTTTGGTCCTCTGTGTTCACATTCTCGTCGGGCCACCAGCCAGGCTAGCAAGTGGGGCTTTATTTCTAGGCCTTCTCCTCGTAGGGAGTGTCCTCCAACTCTGGGTGCTGGTATTGAGTTGTCAGAGGATCAGACCCCGGACCCAAAGGTAGAGGATATGGGAGATGGTAGCGAGCATCCTTTGCAGAGGTAGCGAAGGGAGTAGAGCATTTTTATTATTTTTTTTAAAAAATTATCCATTGTATATAAGGGGGTATACCCCCGGTGACAGATGTAAAAGAAACTTTTGATATATATATATTTGGTTTAGATGTACCTGGCTTCGCTTCATTTTCTTGTTACCTTCTATCATCTTATTTTTGGCAACGTCGCCTATTATTGGGACTCGAATGCTCCTTGAGTTAGCTAGGTAATAGTCGAAGGTTATCTTGTATCTACACATGAGGATAAAGGCATTAGTAATTTTATTTTTCCCCTTGCTAATTGTCAAGAGGGGAAGTGTCTTAGACCGAGATCTGGTAATAAAAGAGGGGCTCTTTTTTTTCTTTTTGTTTTTTGTACTTTTCATTATAAGGACAGGAAAAAAATGCAATAGGGAAAGCAAATAACTAAAAGAAAATTCTAATACTAAAAAAAATGCCCTAGTGTAGGAGCATGACGGAATAAGCAGTGCTATATCTTCAGTAATGTTACTTGGGTGGTGACTTCGTCATTCCTCATCTTCTTCATGGGCAAGCAAGTGCCTTTAATGTGATTCTACCTCTGAATAAAAAAATGCCCCAGTGTCAAGGTGAAATGGAGTGTGTCTGAGTTTTCTGATAAGTACTTTAGGCTTATAGGAGGCCATGGGTATTTGGTGAGTTAGTTTTGAAGAAAAAATTATCTTGAGACTGTCAACGAACCAAGGGGATTGTCTAATCATATCATCCATATATCGGGGGTCTACCCTTGATAGTGGTCATCCTATCCTGTGGTCATGGTTATAGGGAATGTGCGATATAATAGGTGATTGTGTCAGTCGCCATTCATTGGTTTTCAGTTTCATTTATAGAAATATTTTGAGGGGCTTCGGACTCATTGTCCAAAAAAGAAAAAATTAAGGGTGAAAGAGGGGAAAGGCTCAATGATATGGGGGAATAGTTTGTATTTGACGCTTTCTAAAAGGGATGAGTAGCAGTCTTCTTCTTAGAGTGGGGATAGGGTGCCATGATCGAGCTCTCCGTCATGTTTCGACACCATCAAAGTCTCACATTCTATGGTTTTTATCCTCCTCCCGCCACCTTACGATGACATCTAGTAGTATCGGGACATCAGGGATGCCCTCATAGCTTGCTGATATATTTCTAGTAGAATTACCAGATATATCCTCATGGCCTGCTTATACTTCCCTGGGCTCATTGACTGGTTCATTCATTGTATTGCTCTCACTCGATTTTTTTTATTTATGCATTTTTTTTCGAAAGCAACCTGCTAACACAAGAATAGTGAGTTTTGATTGAGCCTAGCATGTTCATTTTTTGCGCTCTAACGTCTCCCCCAATGGCGGGGAAGGTGGATGAGAATCAGGTGTTACTTATGCTTTTGACAGAGGTCGAATATGTCACCAATCCTTTGATCAAATTGCCCGAATAAGAGGGTGGGCAATGGATTGGAAGTCTTAAAGATATTCTGGGAATTCAGGACATACGGCTGACGAACGGGTTGTGAAAACTACAGAGGCGATAGATATAAGTATTTGGCTACGGGATGTGATAATCATATGATTAATAGTATTTTCTAAGGTACATGGCATTCTAAGGGCTAGGGAGTTCTTCCCCATCTTGGTTCACCAACTTGTATGCATTTCCTGGATATCGAGCTACTATAACATATGGGCCCTCCCATTTCAGTTTCAGTTTTCTCTTTGGATGAGCATGTTTGGAGGGCATGATTTTCTTCAAGACTAATTCTCCAATGTCGAAAGTTTGCTCGAGGATCTTCTTATCGTAAGCCCTGGCCACTCTCCTCTAGTATACTTGAGCATGATCGGCTGCCCTAAGACACGTCTCATCGAGTTGTTCTAGCTCGGTGAGTAGAGAAATTCTCCTTTCATCTAAGGATAGCTCATCATCGAGTTGAATTCGTAAGGGTGGTATCCGTATCTCATAGGGTAGGACTGCTTCCATTTCATATGTGAGGAGATAAATAGTTTTGCCAGTGGTTATGCGAATAGAAGTCCTATAGACCCAGAGTGCTTCTGGTAATCGTTCAGGCCAGTCGGCTCCACTGCTCATCTCCATTGTTCATTTCATAATTCAGATCAATATTTTATTTGTAGCTTATGCTTGTCCATTTCACTGAGGGTAGAACGATGATGAGTGGTGTGGGTTGATGCCGAATTTCTTGCATAGCTTCTTCGGCTTTTCTGTGATGAATTGCGGTCCATTATCGGTGACGAACATTCGGGGTACTCCAAATCGGGGGACAATATTTTGAATGATAAACCTCACGAGTGTCGAAGCGGTGATTTTGATATAGGATTCAGCTTCTGCCTATTTGGTGTAGTATTCGATGGCAGTGAGTATGAACGCGTGCTTGTGAGTGTTCCCAACTGTATCCGTAAAGGGTCCGATGATGTCGAAGGCCTACATTAAGAATGGCCATGGTGAGGTTATAAGATTCGATATAACTGATGGAGCTTTGATGAGCGGAGCGTGTTCTTGGCATTGCTTACAGAACTGGATGTGGAGGTGGCAATCTCTTATCATTGTTAGCCAGAAGTAGTCTTATCGTATGATCTAATCAGCAAGTCTCTGTCTACCGACATGGGCATCGCAGGCACTAACGTGTGCTTCTCGGATGATGTATTATCCTGTGGCTATCGTGACGCATCATAGTAGTACTCCTTTGGTGAAAGCTTCTTTGTATAGGGTTTCATCGAGTATGTAAAATCTCGTACATCTGTTCCTTATGGTTTTTCATTCAATCTTTATGGCATAAGAAGGGATATGTTGATGCTTTAGAAAATTCCCGATGTCGAAGTACCACAGTTGCCCATCGTCGGTTGGTGGTTTTTCAAATATGAATGTGGCGACGATAGCTCCTTTCTTCGTAGAAATGATTGGGGCAGGCTGCCCTTCGTTCTTGTGAGCTTCTGGTTCAATTGGTAGTTCCAGTTTTAGTTGCCAAGTGGCTTTGTGTGCTGGCGTTTTCAACCTCTCAATGAAAATTGATTTTGTACTTTGTCTGACTGGTATATGAAGGACTGCGGCTAGTGTGGCGAGAGAGTCCGTGAGCTTGTTCTCTAATCTAGGAATGTGTGTGAAAGAGATTCTTTCAAATTTCTTTATTAAGAACTGAGCTATTTCTAGGTAGGCAATCAATCATCTTTCTTTGGTCTTTCACTCCCCGATAACTTTCAATATTACAAGTTTGGAGTCGTCGATTCTCGTCAACTAGTTGACTCCTAGCTGTAGCGATGCTCGTAGTCCGATGATGAAAGCTTCATATTCTGCAACGTTGTTAGTGACTGGGAAGTCGAGTTGAAAGGCTTTTGATATGACAACTCCTTCTGGGCTTAGTAAGACTATCCCAATGCCTTTCCCATTATGATTGAGAGTGTTGTCGAAGTAGAGGGTCCATGATGTCTTATCGATCTCTTCATTGTGAATTGAGAGTAGGTCTTCATCAGGGAAGTCTGCGTGCACGGGCTCGTCATCTGGGAGTGGTAAGTGGGTGAGGTAATCGGCGATTGTTTGTCCTTTGATGGATTTCTGTGTGACATAGGTGATGTCGAATTCTTGTAGTAACATGTGCCATCAGACGATCTTCCCGGAGGTGGCGGGCTTTTCGAAGATATACTCTAGAGCGGTCCATGAGTGCTAGTACTAATATTTTGTGCGCTCCGAAGTAGTGCTGCAGTTTCGTTGAGGCCCACCCTAGTGTGAGGTAGGTCTTCTCTATTGGCGTGTACTTCTGTTTCTATTCGACCATCGTTCTACTGAGGTAATAGATAGCCTTCTCTCTCTTGCCATCTTCTTCATATTGTCCAAGAATTACTCTCATTGCTTTGTCGTTTACTGAAAGGTAGAGGATTAGTGGTCTTCCAGGAACTGGAGGTGACAGTATTAGTGGGTTGAGGAAGTATTTCATGATGTTGTCGAAGGCATGCTGACACTGGTCATCCCATCTGTACTCGGCTCCTCCTTTAAGTAGTTTGTAGAAAGGCATCGATCTGAGTGCTGGAAGAAGAATCTCCTGATGAACTGTAACCTTCCTATCAAGCCTCGTAATTCTTTAACATTGCGGGGGGGGGGGGGGGGGTGGCATCTCGAGAAGTGATCTGACCTTCATCGGGTCAACTTCGATACCTCATTTGCTGACTACAAATCCTAATTGTTTTTCGGAGGTTACTCCAAATATGCACTTCCTTTGATTTATCTTCAGTTGATATTGCTCAGATCTTTGTAACACCAATCGTAGTGCTTCGACCTGTCCTCCTCGTGCCTGAGGCTTCACTAGTATGTCATCGACATAGACTTTAACACATTTGTGCATCATGTCATAAAATATGGCCATCATGGCACATTGATATGTGGCTCCTGCGTTCTTGAGCCCGAAAGGCATGACGACGTAGCAGTAGGTTCCCCATGGCGTGGTGAACGAAGTCTTTTCTTGATCTGATTTTGCTAATTTAATTAGGTTGCATTCGGAGAAATCATCAATAAAGGATAACATCTTGTGTCCGATAGTGCTATCGATCAGGGTGTCAATGTGTGGTAGTGGAAAGTCATCTTTTGAGCATGCCTTGTTGAGATTTTAGAAATCGATGCATACTCACACTCTGCCATCCTTCTTGGAGACAAGTACTTTGTTGGCAATCCATTTGGGGGAAAGGACGACTCGAATGAATTTTGCTTTGTGTAGCTTGTCAGCATCCTCTTTGACTTGTAGCGTTGTTTGGGTATGCATCCTTTTGAGTTTCTATTTGATGGATTTAGCATCAGGTTCCAGGACCAACCAATGTTCCACTAAGCTCGGGTCTAATCCAGGCATATCCTCATAGGACCATGTGAAAGAGCTTAGTGATCTTGGAGGACTTGAATAATTTGTTATCGCTCCTTGGGTTTGAGTGTTGCGCTGATTAGTAGCTTCTTGGGCTTTTCCTCGGTGTTGAAATTTATTTCTTCTGTCGGTTCTGCGGCAGCTTGTGTTTGCTCGTCAAAATGCTTGATGACCGTTGGAAGTCCTGGGTTTCCTCGGCGACTGGTACTTCTTCTTCATCGTTCGTGAGTTTGTACATTGTGAAACAACTATATTGGGGGGTTAGTTTTGCGGGAGGTAACCCTTCATCGGCATAATTTATAATTGTGATGTCCTTTGTCAGGTGTAGGTGGAAGTTATTCATCCTCCTTTCGAAGTCGCGGAGTATCTCGTCGAGTATGATTACGGGCTTGTTACCTCGTCGGGACGCTCTATGGTTTCGCGAGGAAGAGGTAGTGAGGTCACTTCGAATCGAGTCGAGGCAGGTTTCTTCGATGTTGAGGGCAAGGCGATGACCATGTATGGTCAAGTTCAGTTACTCCTTCCTTGATTCAGTTGAGGTGATCACTACTAATCCTTTGGAGAAAATTTTCCTTGCTGGTCGCTAAATGGGTCTAGGACGAAGGGCTGCCTCCCTTTTCTGTGGTCTTCTAATTTTTTGGGATTTTCTATTTTTATATTTTTATGGGTTTTAGGATTTTCTATTTTTTTTTTTTTTGATAATAGGTATGGAACAGGTTTGGTTTCCTGAGGCGGAACCGGCGAAGTTACTTCTCCTAGTTGGGGAAGTGGGATGGCTGTTGGAGCCATTTGGGTGAGTCTTCGAATGATGTGGGTTCATTCAAAACTTGGCATTTTTTTTGGAGTCCTCGCCCGAGGTGATCCTCCTAATGAGCGATGTTGGTGACGATTTGTCAAACGGCTCCTTTACTACGTGAAGTGCTTCGTCGTTGAAAAGCGCCTGAAGACGGTAGTTGTTCAGATTCTCGTCTTCGAAACCAGATCAGAGATATGCTTGTCACTGAGATTCTTCACTTCGTATTAGTCGTAGATATGGTTCGATGAACTTAATTACCGAACCTAGGTTGGTTTCGATCATTCTCCACAGTGCAAGAAGGGGATTGGCTCAGCCTTCTCGCTCAAAGTCGTCTGTTATTATAGTGCAGGTTTGGCAATAAGGCTGATATGGCCAGACGATGCATGAAAATTCTCGTGGGCACTGCATGTAACGAATAAGTGCTCAAAAGTGTCATCATTGAAATCAAAACCTAGGAATTCCTTCCTATGTATCTTGTGGTACACGGAGAGAAGTATACAGGCCTAACAGCAAGGCTAATATGGGTGAGAGATGCAGGGATACTCCTAGGGGCAATCCCATCCTTCATGATCGGAGCTATGGTCACTATAGCCAGGGTCAAGATCTTCTTCTTCGTCTGATTATGCTTGGAAGACATGTTCAAACTATTCTGTTAACTCAAGTGCGGAGAGATTTATCCAATAGTCTTCATCATCACTCAACGGCGATTGTCATTCTTCTTCCAGTGAGTTTCAGAATATCTAAAGTTGTGGCACATCTGAAGAGTGGGGAGCGTTGAGCTATAATTCTTCTTAGAATTGTATAAAGGTGATGTGATGGTCTTCTGTCCTTGTTGTCCGTCGTATCTCTCGTAGGATAGCTCTTTCACACCGCGTTAAGACGGACGTGCACAAATTGCAATAGGGCGATTCTGGGTAGGAGCAGCGACACAGACACCACCAATTATCCATTAAGGATTGATGATCAAGTTCATCATCAGAGTCCATTTCTTCGCTTTAAGAGTTATTGGCCTCCTTGAGGAATTTCAGTCGTTCTGCTCTTAAGTGATCTCTAAGTTCTATTTTTGTACAACTAATCTAGTGGTTTTCTTCTTCACTTGACATCGAGGACCAGTCTTCTCTTTTTGGCTCATGAGGCTGGGGTGTCGCTAATTCTGGTTCTTCTTCTGCTAATGCAGCGATGTGGAAGTCCTCCTCGTCGGTCGACTCGCAGTCTTCTGTGCATGGCTTTGGCTCTTCAGGGGTTTCGAACAATGATCTGACTCCTTCAAGTGGTTTGTCCATGCCATCACTATCATGGCTTAGGTTTGTCAGGTTGGCAAAGTCCTTGGTCACTTGCTCGATCTTGGTTACCCGATATTCAGTGAAGGATGGCTCTTTTTCTCTCTTCGGTAGATTAGACTTCTCGGTGGTTCCATATATGAAATGGTCATAGAGCGACCACTTTGGGGAAGTGGGTAGGATGTCGGCTTGCTTGTCGTCTGACTAATAACCCAACCCAATGTGTTTGCATAGTTTTCTTGGTACGATCGGTCTTATGCATCCTAGCTTATCTTTGCTAAGTCCAGTGTGAGAGGCGTATCCTAGCTGATACATTAGGTCCCATCCTTTTGCCGCGGTCGGATTAATGCCATATAGTCGGGCAAGATTAGGCCTGACTTCTCTTCTAACTACCTTTTATTGGTGGATCGAAAGGGACCGAGGATAGTTAACTTAGTTAACTTCTTCTATTGATGCGTCATCAGGATCCTGCATCTTTTTTATATGTCCTATATTTAGTATCGAGTCGTGCGCTGTTGGAATGCTTGTCATGTAGTCTGTGTCGATTTCTTTAAGGGACGTATCAGTGTCTATCCTGATGATGGAATCTTCGTAGGGGAATTTGACACATTGGTGTTACATTGAGGCTACTGCTTTCATAAATTCTAGCCACTTCCTTCCTAATATAAAATTGTAAGTGCTTGAGGAATTAGAGACATGGAAAGTGCCATCCTTGGTGACTGGCCTGAGGCGGACTTGCAACATGATGGTTCCCTTGACGAAGCGCCGAGTGCCATCGTAAGCAATGAGGGATAAAGACAAAGGCCTTATATCCTACTCGGTGTATTCAAGGATCTTTAGCGTTGTTATAGGACATATGTTAAGTCCTGCTCTAGTGTCGACCAATGCATGAGGTACTAAAAATCCTCTGATTATGACGGTCAGCTTCAGTGAAGGTAAGCGTAGGAGGTTGAGTCATAACCGAGGCGATCTCATGCAGCTGATCCAAAGTGGTATCTTCGTTCACGTGCGTCTCATCCAATGTTTCCACAAATAGTCAGTGAAGCTCTGGCGATTTCTTGATGAGTTCGAGGATCGATATTTGTGCTGGCACCTTCATGAGGTGTCGGAGAAGATTGTATTCCTGTCCTGTCTCTAGGACATATTCTTTGTCGGGTCGATGCGCTCTACACCCATTCTGTTGAGTTGGTTGAGGCATTGGTCCTGGAGGTGGAGGGGGTAAGTTCACTCCTCATTCCTTGGTTATCTGATTGAATGGCTGTGCATTATTTCTTTGCTTTTCTCTAGGGAATGGTGGAGGTGGATAGTTGGTTCCAAATTTCAGGATTGGGCATGTCTGTTATTGACCTTGGAGCGTTGGAGAATTCATTATGGTACTTGTGGTAAAAGGAACAAAATTTGAAGAAGGAATGCATACTAGGGCTATGCCATTCCAAGGTGGGAGGTATTGAGTGTAGTCTTCCTCTTTGAGGAATGCAGAGATTAGTACTTCTTCCTTAGTGGGTTCTTCCTCCCGCTGTCTTATCTCTACCGTTGATGGGCCTTCTTTAGTTTTTTCCTCACGTTGTTGATTGATAGTATTTCGAGTGACGCTGTCTACCCATGTCGTGACCTATTCTGCAGTTTGAAGGACAAGGTCCTCATATTCTGGCTCAGCGTTGCCGGGAGCTACATCAAAGTTCGAGGGTGTAGAAGGTTCTATGGGTTGAACGAAGGTCTTCAAGCTTACAAAGATTGAACTTGAACTTGAGTGAAGTTGGGATATGGTGGAGGAATTCGCGGTTCAACTCAGGTTATGAAGGTAGAGGGGTGAGGTGGAAGGATGGTGGGCCTCAGAGGATCATCTGAACTAGTTGTGGAGTCAAGATGCCTAACTTATGTGATGAGAGTAGATGGATGAAAAGGGGCTCGATCTGGGAGGTCTACCGTAGTGACATGGGCAACTGATCCTTGATTGTGGTTTGGCAGAGGGTATTGACGATTCCAAGGTTTTGCGGAGATGTTGGTTATTTTGGTTAGAATTTTGAAGGGATTCCTAGTTAATTTGGTTTTAATCGTTCATGTCGTATATTATATCTCTCAACACCCAGCAGTCTTCTAGGTTATGTCCCGCGTATCGATGAAAAGTGCAAAACTTGGTGTAATCGAGGTTAGCAGGCTAGGTCCATGGCCACTCTGGTGGGAAGCGAATGAGGTTCTGGTTGCTTAGGAGACGGAAAATATTGGGGATAGTATTGGGTAATGGAGGATAGTGATCTCGTCTAGGCTGATAGGGACCTTGGGTCTGTTGATTAAAATTTTGGGGCGGGGGTACATTGTTGTAGCCCTGGGTATTGGTAGGACAATTTCGAGCAGTATTTTAGTTCTGGTTAGGATACTGGTTTCGGTTAAGATATTGATTCTGATTTTGATTGGCGTACCGTGGCTGATTCTGGTGTTGACCCTGACCAGAGTTCCTTTGCTGGTTGTTCCCATAGCCTTGATTTTGATTAGAAAACGTGTTAACTTGCTCGGAGCATGAGCCTTTCTTGTTATTTTGGGGCTCTGAATCACCAAAAGTTGATGCCTTCGGTGCTATGATCGAAAAGGCGAGGTCTCCTCCCTTTATGTGTCGTTGAATGCGACTGGCACGTAGATGAAGAGTAGCGAAATCCGAACAATCACTTATGATTAGAGCGCTTCGAAAGGGCTCTCTAATGTTGTCTATGATGATGTCGATTGCGTCTTTTTCTCTCATTTGACTTCCCGTGCGAGCCGCGAGTTTCCTCCAGTGTGATAAGAAATCGACGAAGTCTTCTTTGGTTTCTTGCTTTGTTGTTATCAAGTCACTGAGACTAACTAACTCTTGTATCAGATGCTTATAATGATCTAGGAACTGTCCAGCTAATTCTTTGAATGTGTTGATTTTATGTAGCAGGAGCCTGGCGAACCAATCGAGGGCTTTCCCTTCGAGTGACCTCTGAAAGTAATGAATTTGAACTCCGTGATTGTCGCGAATAGGCCGGTGGTCATTGCAGAACAATGCCAGATGATGGTTTGGATTCCCGCTGCTGTTATACTTGCTAAACTTCAGGGGCTTGAATCCCACAGGTAGATTAAATTCGAGGTCTCGAGAGAAATTGTCGAATCTGAATGACAAACTAGGGCGGTGTTCCTTAGTCATGTATTCGTCCATCATTTTGGGGAAATCTCCTACCCTTATGACAACATCTTGCATAGCGGTCTGAGAACGAATTCTGTCTTGGAGTCTGTTACTGAGGAGCATGTGGAGAGTGTGCCTAGGTGGTGACACGTGCAGTGATATAGTCGTCGGAGTAGGGGGTGGCCTCTCTTATCTTTGTCGCTATCATTCTTCTGCCTCCCGTCTTGCTTTGATGGTCTTGTATGTTGTGGCTAAGCCGTGGAGTAGTCCGTCGGCTTCATCTCCTCCCCTTTGCAATTTCTGGACGATGAGGTCTACAAGTTGTCGAGCTGTGAAGTTCTGCCAAAGCTGCTATCTTTGTGTCCGTCATTGTGGTTGGTGCTCGGAGGTGTGAATGGGGTTTCCTCACCACCGACCATGTTGACTTCTGGGTTGTATTGTGCTGAGTCCTCGAAGGACTGCTCATGGTATAGCGGGTGATTATGGTACCCCCATAACGGTGGGTCTCCAATTCTAATCCTTCGTATTCCTGACATCTCGAGCCTCTGGTGTATGCTCATGCACTCTCGATAGTAGACTTAAGTGTGGAAAGTAATAAGACTAAAACTAAAAAAACTAACTAAAAAAGCAAAATTCAACTAAAAACAGGCGACTTTGGCAAAAAGACATCCTATCGGGATCTCCAGTCTATTGGTACGCGCTTTTTCTGGGTTCCTTTCGATCCCCAGAAAGAGTGGCCCAATTCGGTCAAAGTGGACTCTGGCAAAGGCGGTGTTTTTAGAGGTAATTAAGTATTGAAAATAAAGAGGTAAATCTTAGGAAAATACCTTATTTGTTGCGATCACCAGCTGTAGATGTTTAACGATGCTGCAACACGTCACTGATCACGCCTTCCGGGGTGGAGATATGGGTTGTTCTCTTTACTGAATCATCGGTCAGCTAATGTCAGCAGCACTGGGTCGCCTGTAAGTTTAGTTAATCTAGTTTTCCCAATTCTCTTCTAACTACTTTACCTTTTCTACTCTTGTCGTGACTTTTTATTACTTTATTTACTTAATATTGTCAAGGATCTAATTAATTTTAATCCTATCAGGAGTCTAATTGGTTTAAATATTCTAATCCTATTAGAAAGCTAATTAATTAAGCCTCGTAATCTTACTAGGAATGCAAATATGTTAATTCTAGGGAAATTAATTAGGAATATACTACTTCTATTGAAATTCTGATTAATTAAAGTATACTGATTCTATTAAAATCCTAATTAAAGTAAATATACTAATTTTACTAGAAATCTAAAAAAAAAGGGTTTTGGCCCCCTATGTTAAGGAAGATCAACCTCGTTTCCGGGTCCCCTCCGTAAGCTCCCTTGAGCAAATTGGGTGGCTAGAGATTATTTTATTAATAATATGGATTGAGAAATTGATTTTTATTCAAAAATCAAGTTAAAAGTTAGAAATACAATTCTGGAACTAGAGATGGAAATTTTAAGACTGAAATTAAAGACTAATTCTAGAAACTAAGAACTAGAATCGGAAAACTAAAAATATTTAGATTAAAAGCTAATATCTAAGATCTAGAATTTAAGAATTGGAAGGCTAGAACCTAAATCTAGAACTAAAAAAAGGAAGAACTGGTTCTAGAATCTGAGAACTAGAACCAGGGAAGGGTAAGAATTAAGGATTAAAGAGATTTAAAATCTAAGATCTAAAACTAAAATCTTAAGAACCTAAGTCTAGAACTCATGATCTAGAACTAAGAACTAGAACTAAGGGCTAGAGCTAAAAACTAGAATTGGAAGAATTAAAAATTAGAAGAAAAGCATACCTGAGGCCAGGGCCGCAGAGAGGAATCTCGAAATCCTAAGCTTGGAAGCAGGAACTTGAAAATTCGATTGCTAACTGTGTTATGATATGTTTGATGTATTATTGGGACGAGGTGGGTCCTATTTGTAGGTATTTGGTCAACTGTGCACCCTGTGGGGTGCGCTCCATTGGTCGGTGAATTTCAATTATGCGTTGTGTTTGGTGCGCACAACTGAACTATGTGCTATATTTCAGGCGCACAATCACTTTGGGTCGGTGACTAACTCAGTGAGTGACCGACTGACTGGCTCAGCCGGGTGTCATAGTCCTCGTCTAATTAGACTAATTGCACACCTAGTTTAGCGCGCACAATCAATTAAGCACCTGAATTCATGTGCTTAAAAGGGAATTTCAGGCGGTCTAGGGAGTTAGAGACCAGGTTTGCTTAGGAACCAATTATACACTTGTGCTCAGGTGCATAATCCGATTACACACTCTCAGTAGGGCGTACAATCGCATCTTAGGTGGTTTCTAGAAGGTAAAAGGCTAGTCCAAAATGGACTAATCACCCGTTGGGTACAAAGCGTAAAATATGATTATGCACGCCTGAGAGGGCGCATAATCAAGGTCTAGGCGGTCCTCAGGAAGTGCAATCTTTGTCCAAGAGGGACCAATTGCTCATCAGCCATGGGGCGTGCAATCGATTTATGCGTGCTGGAAAGGGTGCATAATTCGAGGTTTTCCTGGGTTTTAGCCCGGTCCGAGCCATAGTGCTATTGTTTCAAGCTTGGTCTCGACCATGTACTATTGTTTCAGTGCATGGTCCCCGTGTAGGGTTTTAAAGTCTTTGGAGATGGTTAGTCCTTTTTTGGAGATTGTGGGTAAAGTCAAAGATTGACCGAACAAGTTTGTATATTTCGAGAGGGCAAAATGGGGGTGTCTACAACGACATAAAAAACTATCACTAAAGGGAGGAAACCTCCGATGGTCGCGACGCCTCTCCCAGTATGGTAAAGTTTTTCGTAGAGCTGCGCCAATGTTGCCGCCTCCCAAGCATAGGTAGGCACCTAATCCAGGTCCCCCAACATTGTCAAGAAAAGACCCATCACACATCCTCAGGTTGAAGATGAGAAGTGGGCCACCCCTAAGAAATGCATCAAGAATGGCTGGAGTACTCGATCTGCCGCTACTCCCGGCTCCGTCACTGGCGCCCTACATGCCATCGCCTTGCGGTGTGTATCGAAAACTATCCTCAGCTTCAAGTGACGCCTCGGAGGAACAAACCCACTAGCAAAAGTATCAAAGAACCAAGTAATCCAGACAATCCCTATCCCAGACCCACTGTGCCGGTACTCAACACCGAGCACCTCCCGACACACGGACTGATAATCACTCTCCATCTGCCCCGTGATAGGTGCTCCCTTGAACAGCAGCCTAATAATACGGACCCAGTCCTCTGTTGTGGGCAGAAACATGCCTACTGGAAACAACAACGCCGCTGGACCTCAGGCAGGGCACAATACTAGGCATAAGACTCTAACCATGTCGTACTAATGGCCAGTGCTGGAGGCTCCTGACGAACCACAAAAAAAAAAAGAGAAAAACAAAGTACACATCAACTTATGCCTACACTACCACTGATCGCAACCATCAATGGTGATAATAATAAAAGAAACGGCCCACAATAAGCACACAAAACATGACAACGCAGAGTGATAAAGTAAATGTAACCTGAAACTAGATACAAGTATGATGCATGAAGGTGCACCCTAAAACTAAATGTAGGTTTGACGTAAAATTAAAAGGGTTCCATCCTAAGAAGTCTACGTCATGACCTAAATGCCTAGAAATAGCAAAGAGTCTTGTTCACGGATACCTACCTGATCCCGCCCGAAGAACTCTAGCGAAATCTTGATCGTAGGCTCGTGAGGAGCAGCATCCTCACCAGCATCCACAACACCATCCTCACCATCCTCACCGTCCTCACCATCCCTATCGTCAACCTCGGGAACCTCCTCCCTGACAACCATCTCAATGTCACGACCGGTGTGGACATCAGAGGTCTCACCTCCCCCCTCGACCATCCGCTCTACCTCGAATGCGGTCAATGAAATGAGGTCAATACCCTCAGACTCCATCTCAGATCGAAGAGCTAAAAAAAAAAACTAGAGAACGTAAGAAACAGCGTCCAAAATGGATGAATAGATTGCAAGAAATCACGAAAACATAAAAATTAGGAACAAGGAAGCAAGAGAGCTCGAAATTACAAAAGATTCAAAAAATGCGTAGTTGAATTGGAAACCTCAGGCTTATATAGAGCGCGACTCAATCGCACGCTTGAATACGAGCGTGCAATTGAATCACGCGCATTATTTCCTACGCACAAATTAAAATGCGCACCATTGAACACACGCATAACTAAATCGTCACTCGCACACACACCGATTGCGCATTTTGAATAGCACGCCCAATCAGATTATACTCCTTGAGGCTGGCGCGCAAACTTAAGTGTCGCTCGTACATTGACTGGAAACTGATCGAATCATGTGACCTTGGCCAAGCGTGCAATCTTATTGCACGCATAAAACCGAGTACATAATTGACCCCTGGGTCTACCATTCCCGCGCATCTAATCAAGTGTGCAATCGCATTGAGCGCCCTGGATCCAGTGTGCAATTACCAGGTTCACAAAAAATAAATTTTCCAGCCATATGCAGCCCAAAGATGAATACTTAGACTTAGTGGCCGATAACACAGACACCATACGTAGTTCAGATTTCACACACACTCTCACTTAGGCATTCACACTCTCAAAACTCAAAATTCAACCGTAAACTCACACTTAAACACCTCAAACCATCCAAGCCCATCCAAAACCTATACCAAATTAAGATCAAACTAGATTAAAAATACAGATGAAGTATTCTAAATTTAACCTAATACCTTCCAACCAAATGAAGATACCTTGACAAAATAAGAATGCACCTGATAAAAGTAAAGCCATTCTAAAAATTAACTAAGTCGAATCAACAATAGTTAAAAATTTCACATAATTACAAATAAATCTTTTATAAATCTGGGAAAATTATTATAAATTACACCAAGGGCATACCCTTTGAATTTACAAAATAATTTACGATCTCGGACCGAGAGATGAATTTCGATTCAAGACAAACGCTTAAAAACAACTGAGCCCATAGATACTTAAAAGAGGCAACTCTAAAAGAAATGCCCAAAATAGGAGAAAATAATCGAACAGTTTGGAGAGGAAGCACACCCTGAACGAAGTCCAACAAGAACCTCATCTTCCTCTCCCGAGTTGGTAGAAAAGAAAGAGTGGCTCACAGAAAGCCACCCAGGATCTGGCGAATACACCTATGGAAGGCCAATCTTGGAAACCCCCAAGGGGACGCCAACTAGAGGATAATCCGTAGAGCTTACCAAGGAGCAATTGGCGTCGGTCATGAGAACTCTGGCGCAACTCTTTCCTTGGGTTTCCTTTCCCCCTCCTTTGACTCTTCCATCTTTTCTCCCAATGGGGTAGCACTTCGGGTCAAATTAACATCATCAACCCTAGTGCTACCTCGTATTCCCAATGCCGCTCATTCCCAATAATGACAATAATAAAAAATTATAATCTTCTTAGGATTTAACACCCGAGATACAAAGTGAAAAAAAATATAATAAAAATAAAACATTAACTAATAAACTAAAAAAAAGCCTCAAATTTCTAGAATAATAATGAAAAATGCCCTAACTCTTAAATAAAAATATGCCCCAAGTCTTTCCCCAATTTGAAATAAAATTTAAAATAAAACTCAAGCCCTTAACCCCTCATTTATAAATTATGCTCCCTATACCACAAAATGACAAGTGTCACACTCACAAGCCTTCTCCATCTAATTAAATCTATACCAGACACATACGCCCTTTAGAAACACCAATCCATGACAAGTCTAGATAAATCAATGATCACACAACACTTATCCTTCTAAGAAACACAAATCCACCATAAAATAGATAAACCAATAAGATTAAAGCACTTGACATCTGTCTGGAACTTCTAAAAATCAAACCCAAATTCACACATTTCGCATCCAAAATCAAACATAGGACTAAAACAGAAATGCCTTAAACCTTAAACATTGGTCTCATCCTCTCACCATGACATAAAAAAGGAAAAATATTAATCAAATGCCCCTCAATGGCAAAATTAATATGGCAAATAAACACAACAAACATTTTATTCATATATCAAATTCTTTTACAAAGATGACCGGAGGCATACCTCCTGAATATACAATCCAAAATGAAAACTAAGCCTAAAGGCCCGAGCTCGAAGTGTCCAATCAAAAGCTTTAGAAGGCAAGATGGAAGATTGCTTAGGGAACACATCCCTCCACTTATAATACCTTCCCTTCCGCCATCTTCACCTCCTCTATCGCTCGTCTCTTCAACGCTGCCTGCACTGCTCCCTAAAAGGGATCGATTTGACGGCCGACCTCCTACTTCCCAATACCGCCCATTCTCAAAGTCACACCACCATTGGAGGCCCCGTCAGGCTGAAGATCACACAAAACCACGAACCAAAGAAATGACATCAAAATCCAATGGGTGGATTACAAGTTATCGTTAAAACTCGAGAGTTAGAGAAAAATAGGAACGAATGAAGAAAAAAAAAAGGAACTCGGGTATATATAGAAACTTGCTTAATTAAATGCCCGAAATGAAACACGCAATGCAATTATGCGCATATACAAAAGCGCTTAATCACAATCATGTGCAGCGCCACGCTCGCACAATTGAACTTTCGCGTGTACACATTCTTGAAAAAATAATCGCACACAGATAATCCTGCGCACAATGAAATCACGCGCCTATGTTACCGTGCAGAATCTGAAGGGACACCCGCACAGTGACCTGGCGATGCTCCGATTGTGCACACTGACTCTAGCGCATAATTGGATTACATACTGACACTCATGCATGGAATTCGAATAGACACCCAAACACCTCCGCTCTGCCAGCCCTGCTCTTCGATTGCGAACTGCTCACAGAGTGCATAATAACATTGCACACAGATAAACTGATGCGCAATCACCTCTCTAATCATATAATCACACACATATGGCCAACCGCATAATTTAATCGAAAGCATGGTACCCTACGCACAATACTCAGCTACGACCACATAGACTACACACCTTCACACCCCTTTATCCCATCTCGATCAGAATCCCTCTTTCTCCTCCATCCCATCGTATAGCCTCACAGGCCATTTAGAGAGAGAGAAAGCCATTGACCATGCCTATGCCCCACCGAGATGCGAAATTTTTACCGCACAACCTAACACACCAATGCGACCAATGGAAGGCTCGACCCAATATCCCATCACGAAGAGTTAAGAATGAACCTCCCGAAAATCCTATCATACTACCAAGACAAATGGCAAATCCCGTAGCAATCCTGATTCCATTCAAACTGACTCCAACCCATTGCATAACCAAAATCTGCCAAAGAAAGAAGCACCATCATTGTCCCATCACAACATTGAAGCAATTAAGGAATCATCAAACCCCGCACATGTCCCGTCTTGATGCAACAGTAACTTGATCTCCTGACAACCTGTTCCGTCATGACACTACTACCCAAGACGCTCGGACACATCCCGTCACGATGCACGATCAAGAAGGGAAGGCTAAACCAATATCCCCATCGCGAAAGCAGAGAGCCCCCTTCCCAAATCCCTTGTCACACAGACTCCACCGCAATCGAAAAACACGCTCACTGATAGTGGAGGAGGATAGAGCCTCCACTATCCCATCATGCGATAATCAACGAACCCCTACCATTATAGAAATCAGAAGAAGAGAGGAATCCCTTTGACATCCCATCACACCCATACAACATTCTAGTGCGAACATCTCATCAGAATCCCCCTCACGTCACATCACAACTACAATCGATGGGACTCCCTATAGCACACGACCATAAGGGGAGAACCGCCATGTCCCATCGCAAACCTCAGCTCCCTAAGACATTTCATCACATTGGTGACTATCAGGTCCAGTGGCAGCAAAAATAAGGAGAGGAAGTCCTCTTATGTCCTATTGCGACGCCACTACGATAACCAGTGAGTCCCATCGCATATAAAAGACCCCAGTTGGCAACAATTCTGGTAAGTATCACCCCTTCTTCTATTTACTCGATATTTCTGTAAAATATAATTTGTTAGGATTAAGTCAAATTTTTTCAAAACTCATCTCTCTCTATCCGTGAATCACTGTAGTCCTCCCATAAGAGACAATCATCAATATTCATGAGAAGGTTAGATGGAGCATCCGGCATATCAAGTGTCGTCTTGACAACCATGTAAACGGTTGGGTCCATAAATCCCGTACTGGTGGATCTGCTCAGTGATATCTCGGAAGCCACGTTTTCCGAAGATTTACATCCGAATTGATCTTAACTTAAATTCTCAAATTTTGAAAAAAAAATTAATAATAATAATAAGAAAACCAAAAAAATGATAATGAACTCCTATCTGTCAAACTTTCACTTCTCACCACTCCAATCCGTTCTTTCCCCTGGGAAACAGAACATTAAGTATATTCAACCCTGAGAAACCATAAATGTCCACTGGAAAGGGACGCCTGACTCACAATGGTTTGAGCAATGAGACGCCCGGTCTGATATGACTTGTGAGAGCCTTTGCCATTACATGATATTTCATCTTATAATTATCGGTCTCTGGACCTTGTCTCTAGACAATTGTATGACACCCCCGGTACCTCGACCATGTCGGACATCGCTCTGTTTGATTGCCCCTTGCAGCAAGTCACGATATGCGGCGGGATGTCCCTTGCACCCATGGATTAGGTTATGCCTCTTTTCCCTCATTGATTGTTACAAACAACACGTCACGATATGTGGCGGGATGTCACTCGCATCCACGACAAGGAATACACCTTTTGACAGCTACCACTGGGCCACCAAATGCTCCATTTTAGCTTGTGCCGATAGATAAGAAAGCCAAGCATCTCATGTCAGCATCCCCGGTTCACATTTATGATTTTCCAAGAAAAATGAAAAGGCACCTTGGATGAGGGGTGTCTACTTCTTCGACGCATTCTTATTCCACAAGAATGCGCCAAAGAGGGGCATTTGTAGACACCCCTATTTTGCCCTCTCAGAGTATACATACCTATTTGGTCAACCTTTGACCTTGCCTATGATCTCTGAAAAAGGACTAGCCTTCTCTGAAGACTCTAAAACCCTAATACGGGGACCATGCACTGAAACAATAGTACATGGTTGAGACCCAGGCTGAAAAAATAGCTCTGTGGTTCGATCCCGGCTCAAACCCAGGTAGATCCCAAATTACGGGCCCTGTATAGAGTGCACAATTTGATTGAACGCCTGACAACTGGCTCGTAATTGGTCTCTCTTGGTCCAGGATTTCAGTTCTTGAGGACCGCCTTAAACCTTGATTATGCGCTCCTTCAGGCATGCGTAATCATATTGCACACCTTGTACCTAGCGTGTAATTAGTCCGTTTTGGACTGGCCTTGTACCCTTCTAGAAACAGCCTAAGACATGATTGTATGCCCTATCTACAGTGTGCAATCGGATTATGCGCCTCAGCACAAGTGCATAATTGGTTCCTAAGCGAACTCAGTCTCTAACTCCCTAGACCACCAAAATTCCCCTATTAGATGCAGTTAGCACAACGTTTAATTAGATTGTGTGCACTAAACTAAACGCATAATCGGTCTAATTAGACTAGGACTGGGATACCCGGCTGAACTAGTCAGCCGGTCACTCACTGAGTCAGTCATCGACTCAAAGTGATTGAGCGCCTGAAATAGGACTCATAATTTAATTAAGCACACCAGATACGGTGCATAATTGAAATTTACCGACCAATTGAACACACCCCACAGGGCGCGCAATTGACCAAATACCTATATATAGGACCCACCACCTCATCCAAAAATACATCACAACGCAGTCAGCAATCGAATTTTTAAGTTCCTGCTTTCAAGCTTAGGACTTTGAGATTTCTCTCTGCGGCCCTGGCCTCAGGTATACTTTCCTTCTAGTTTTTAATTCCTTAGTTCAAGTTCTTAGTTCTAGATCATTGGTTCTAAACTTTAGGTTCTTAAGCTTTTAGCTCTAGATCTTAGATTTTAAATCTCTTTAGTCCTTAATTCTTACTTTTTTTCCTAGTTCTAGTTCTTAGGATCTAGAACCAGTTCCTCCTTCCCTTTTTTTTTGGTTCAAGATTTAGTTTCTAGCCCTCTATTTCTTAAATTTTTGATCTTAGATCTTAGATTTTAATCTAAATTTGTAGTTTTATGATTCTAGTTCTTAGCTTCTAGAATCAATCCTTAATTTTAGTCTTAAATTCAGTCTTAGAATTTTTATTTTTAGTTCTAGAATTTTAGTTCTAATTTTTAACTTGGTTCTCCATCTTCGATCCGTAAATCCCTAATTTCAAAATAAAAATCATTTTTTTAATCCATATTATTACTAAAATAATCCCTAGCCACTCGATTTGCCCAAGGGAGCTTATGGAGGATACCTCGGAACGGGGCCGATCCTCCTTAGCATAGCGGGCCCAAAACCCTTTTTTTTAGAATTCTGATGAAACAAGGATACTTTGATTAATTAGAGTTTTGGTAAAATTAATCTACATAGTCTATTTAATTATAGTTTTTCATAAAATTAGGAAGATTAGTAGTTCTAGTAAGATCAAAAAATTAGTTAGAATCCCTAATTAGATTCTGATATAATTAGATTCTTATTCCAATTAGGACAGTAATTATACTTCTAGTCAGATTAGGAGACCTAGTTGAACTAAGATATCCTGATTAATTAAACCCCTAATAGGATTAAAATTAATTAGAGCCTTGATAATATCGAGTAGATAAGGCAGTCAAAAATAATAGCGAGAATAGGAAAGGTAAAGTAGTTAGAAGAGAATCAGGAAAACTAGTTTGACTAAACTTACAGGCGACCTAGTGCTGCTAACATCGGCCGACCGATGATTCAGTAAAGAGAACAACCCATATCTCCACCTGGAAAGGCATGATCAGTGACGTGTTACAACATCGATAAACATCTGCAGCTGGCAATCACAACAAACCAGTTATTTTTTAGAGATTCGCCTCTTTATTTTCAGTACTTAATTGCCTCTAAAAACACTGCCTTTGCCAGAGTCCACTAGCACCGAATTGGGCCACTCATTCAGGGGACCGAAAGGGACCCAGAAAAAGTACATACCAACAGGATGGTATTGGTACCTCTGACTATTTGGAGATTCTTCCTAATCGGGTAATAACTCAACTGCCCCTGTGTTGCTGCTGCTAGTATTAGCATCTGTATGACTGTAGTCGAGTAGGACATGATGGGGATTATACATCAGCCCCGAGATTTGGAATGGGATGGATGGAGGTGCTGAATATGGATGAGCTGGCGGGGGTGTGGCAAAATTGGGCCAACTATAGTGTATTGGTGCTAGAGATGGATTGGGTGGCATATAGTGGTTAGCTGTTCGTGTCAAAAATGGTTGGTATGTCGGGGGTGAGGTGATAATGGGTTGTGCATGATTGATAGGGGCTGATGTCGGGAATGGATGGTATAGTGGGGGTGAGGCCCAACTGGGTTGAATGTGGATAACAGGCGCGGGTGCCAGGAAGTAAAGCCTTTAGTCTAAAGGTGCCACTTGGGGTGTTGAATTGGGGAAATAGTCAACTAAATTCAAAGGCTCGACTATCCCTATGATTTCATTTTCCTTAGTCCACTGCCTTGGCGTTTCACAGCTTTCTCGTGTGTTGATGCACTCTGAGGGGTCAAACTCTTCCATTTCTTTCTCCAGCATGTTAATGGTGGCCCTTAGGCCCATTCCTGCTTGTGGGTGTGGTGGTAATGGTGCTTCATGTATGTTGGTGTGCAGGTTGGCTTGGGGAGGTGTCAGTGGGATGATCTTTCCCACCTTGATCAAATCCTGTATTGCATGCTTTAGAGGAAAGCATCGATTGGTTGGGTGACTCGACTCCTGGTGGAAGTTGCAATGTGCATTGGGATCATAATTTCTTGCGAGAGGATTTGGGGGAGGGTCTGGTTTAAATGGAGTAACCAACTCCTTTTCAATTAACAAAGGCAATAGGATATTGAGGGATTGCCCTAAGGGAGTGATTTGTGTCCACTGGCCCTTGCCCTACCTCTGAGCTAGATTTGCCTATGCTAGTGCTAGTTGTACTGCCCTAAATTAAAATCGTGTCATGCTAGTGTTGGGCTATGAAGTCATTATAGCTTGAACTTCTGCCCCTGTTATTTTCTCATTCCTATGCTCTATGAATTTGCAGGCCCCACTGGACACATTTTTATTCAACCGCCCCTCTTACTACGTCTTCAAAATGGCTGGTATTTCTTACCAGGTCAGCGAAACTGGCTTGCTACTGGTAGACTAGAAAGTCAGAGATAATATGAAGGACTGATTCCGAGATCATCTCGATTTGCTCCTCATCTAGGATGCGGTTCCTTACTTGGGCTGCTAGGGCCCTCCACCTTTCAAGATATTCATTAAATGTTTCATCGGACTTTTGCTTCAAGTGGACTAGATATGACTTGCGCGGCTCTATGTTGATGTTATAGATGCACTTCTCTAGAAACAGGTGGGTTAAGTCTATCCATATTTTCAACATAGATGGTTCAATAGAAGTGAATCATCTCAAGGCTGGACCTGTAAGGCTTTTTTGGAACACTTTGATGAGGAGTCATTCATCTCCGCCATACTGGCACATGTCCCCATAATATGACTTGAGGTGTGCAATAGGGTTATCGGTGTCGTTATATTTGTCAAATGACGATACTTTGAACTTGGGTGGCAAAGGCACCTCGGCAAACAGGCACAAATTTGAGAAATTCGTGGCATGGATCTCAGTTCTGCCCAACTTCATTAACTACTTTTGGATCTTATCCATTTGTTCTTTTAGCAGTCTTGATTCTCTTGATGGTAATGTGGAGCTAGACCCCAACTAGGCTTTCTTAATTCATTCTGAATAGCCTGTTGGTTGGTGAGTGTGGGTGGTGGGGGGTTCAAACTGGCGAACGCCCCCACGTAGGTTTCACAATTTCGGGCCTCATCCTCCTCGTATTGATGTCCCGCATCAAAGAGTGGTGGAGGGGTGAGATTGATTAGATTTTGGAGGGATTGAGTAGGTGCCTGATGGGGCCATTATAGGTAGGGGAAGCTTTGATAAGTGGCTTATGGGGTAAGGGGATGAGTGAATGGTGGGTTTTGGGTAGGTGACTAATGAGGCCATTGTATATTTTGGGAATTTTGAGGATTGGGTTGGGGAGTGGGTGGAAGGGTAAATTGGGGATGGTGGATGGTTTGGGATGGGTTCCCCTGTTAGGTCGGATATGATGGGTGTGGATGGGCATGATTTAGGTTGGATTGGGGGATTGGATGAGAGGGGTTGGCTATTTGGGAATGAATGGGGTATGTTTGTTTGGTGTGGATGTATGTGGGGAATTGGGGGAAGGATGGAGGGTTGGAAAATGTGACCCTTAGGGTTGGGCCTACATGGGCTTGGGGTTGGGTATTGGGCCTTTGAGACCCACTCTGATGGCCCAATGGTTGATGGGAGGGGCCTTGGGTGGTATGGATTATGGGTGGTTGATTGGTATTTTGGGTGAATGGGGTGTGAAAATTTTGAATGGCTTGTTGTGAATTTGGATGTGTTTGGGGTTGATGAGTAAGGCTTTGAGAAGTCATCTTAGCGGTGTATGCCCTCATCATGTCATCCATCATGGTCATAGGATTGGTCATGGGGGTGGATGTGGATGGACCTTTCAATGAGAGGGTGTACGGGAAAAATTGGACATGACTTGGGAAGATGTGGGAGGATGAGGTACATTTGGAGTGGATGTGGAGGGAAGATGGGGTGTATTTGGGGTTGATGTTGGAGAAAAATGGGGTATATTTTGGGTGGAGGTTGATCTGTGCCGAAATATGACTATATTTTACACCCTAATACCAACATTTGGCCATTCGATGAAGGTATTCTAATGGCTATTATGCAGTTTTAGTGGTTTCAGGTGTGCGTGACTGTTGGATATTGCAAAGGCATAAAAGAGCATAATTAAGGATAATATAGGAGCATTAAACCAAAGGGCCAATAGAAATACCGAAATCTCTGAAAAGAATTGATTAGTCCAACCACAAGCAAGAGAATAGATATGCCACATGTCATGCTCAATCAATTGAAATTTAAAAATCAATCGATTGAGTTGGATGGCAACTGTTTCCCTCTCAAATTCGAATATTAACTCAATCGATTGAGATTTAAATTTCAATCGATTGAGATTTAAATTCAAATAAGTCCGCCAAAATTCAAATTTTGAATTCAATCGATTGAATCTTGGAATTCAATCGATTGACCTATATATAAAAACTCTTCCATCCGAGCCCTATATAAACAGAGCAGTGTTTAAGGTTTGGGCATGCTTCTTTTAAGGGCCTTCTTGGACAACTTCCTTAGTCTTTTTCTTAGGTTTTTCTTTATTATTTTTAGTGCTTAGTTTTAATTTATAATAATTAGTTTGTAATTAGGAACCAAAACTTTGTAAGGTTCCGGATCTTTTTCTAAAAGATCCGAATATTTGATAAATTAAATAACATGTTTGATGGTTTTGAATCTGTGCCTTGCGTGTGGATTGGAGATGAACGGCTAAAACCGTTCTTTCAAGGAGGAAGTGACCCCTAGATAAGCAGTTAATTTATTTTCATTTAATCATTTTTTTTATAAATATTATATTATACGACTTTCAAGCCATACGATTGGATCTTAATATTGTGATTTCGAATTTTGAGATACGCTATGCTTTTTACATGATTCATATCGCATTAAGCTGAGTCATAGTTTTTAGATAAGGTATGCCGGATCAATAATGACATTCTTTTTGAATCATTTTACTTGTAGTAAAATAAGGGTTAATATTTATATTCATTATCATAATTATTGAATCGTACAACTTTCAGGCCGTATGATTGGATCTTAATGTTGTGATTTCAAATTTTAAGATTTACTATGCTTTTTATATGATTCATACCATATTAAGCTCAGTCATAGTTTTTAGATAGGATATGTCGGATCAATAATCACATTCTTTTCGATTCATTTGTCTTATAGTTAAATGATGGCAAATAATTTGACATGAAAATGTGTGATTGATTGTTGGTAGAAAAATTATAAATCTAGGGTTAGCGGACTCCTTGATCATGTTTTCATCATTGTTTAATTTTTTATTATTTTCTTTGTTTAAGCTTTGTTTAGATCTTTTTATTTTTATATTTGTGTAATTGTTAATTTTTATCGTGACAAAGATCTCGCCTTTAGTACTTCCTTAGGTTCTTTGACGCTTCTAAAAGTTAATTAAATTTTACGCTTCCCTATGGATTCAACACCCTTAATTTCGTCATACTTCAATAGATCTTGTGCACTTGCAAGGATACAATTTAAAATCGATCAAACTTTTGGCGCCGCTGTCGGGGAAGCATAGAAATTTTGTTAATTTTTATGTGTTTAGTTTTGTTTTTAAAAAGAAAAAAAAAATCTTTTTGGATTTTTTTTAGATTTGTAGGAGTTTTTTTAGATTTGAAATTTAAACTAAAAATTTTGAACTTTGCATTTTTAATTTTAAAATTTTGAATTTTGAAATTTGAATTTTGAATTTTGATTTTGAATTTTAAAATTGAATTTAAATTTGAATTTTGAAATTTGATTTTGAATTTTGAAATTGAATTTAAATTTGAATTTGAATTTGAAATTTGAATTTTGAAATTTGAAATTTTGAATCTTGAAATTCGAATTTTGAATTTTGAATTTTGAAATTGAAATTTTGATTTTGGTTTTGAATTAGTAAGATTTTATTTTCTTTCCTTCTTTTCTTATGTACTACGCTTTATAGGATTTTCTTTTCTTCCTTTCTTTTCTTTTGTAGGATCTTTTACTATTTTTAGAATTTGTAAGATTTTTTAGGATTTTTAAAATTTTTACGATCTATAGGACTTTCTTTTAGTTTATTGCATTTTAAGAGTTATAGGATTGGTAGGATTTTATTTCTTTCCTTTCTTTTCTTTTGTAGGATTTTTGTTAGGATTTTTGTCTGAATTTTAAATTTTAAATTTGAATTTGAAATTTAAATTTGAATTTGAATTTTGAAATTTGAAATTTGAATTTTGAATTTTTAAATTTGAATTTGAAATTTAAATTTGAAAATTTGAAATTTAAATTTGAAATTTTGAAATTTAAATTTGAAATTTTGAAATTTGAATTTGAATTTTGAAATTTAAATTTGATTTTTAAATTTAAATTTGAAATTTAAATTTGAATTTTAAAATTTGAAATTTGAATTTAAAATTTGGAAATTTGAATTTGAATTTTGACAAAAAAAAAAAGAAAAAAAATTGAATTTTGAATTTCAAATCTTGATTTTGATTTTCAACTTTTGATTTTGATTTTGAATTTTGAATTTGAAACTTGAATTTTGAATTTTGATTTTAATTTTAACATTTGAAATTTTGATTGTTAGGATTTGTAGGATTGTCTTTTAGTTTATTGCCATTTTAGATTATTTGTATTAGTAGTTTTCTAATCATAGTTTACTTGTTGCCAGATTTGGAGATTGAGGTCCGAGTCTATCAAAGCTTCGAAGGGGACGCCCAGGAGAGGCCAAGGTACGTACCTTTGTTTCTAAATTTAGTTAGGTTTTTGTAGTTGTATTTTTATTTTTTTATTTTTTATTTATGTGATATGAAGTTTCGTACAAATTCGATGCCCCCATCTATTAATGAATTTAATTATGAGACTCTATATAAAAAATAGAAAAAATATGAGGGGAATGATCCTAATTAGTGGGAACCAAATCAGAGTTGTGAATTAAATCAACCTAATATGTACACTTTTTCAGACCAACCTTAGTTTGACTCACAATAGTCATAATTCCCATGAGATGAATATGGGGAGAATGATCCTAATCCATCCCCACATTTGGATGAATATGGGAAAATGATCAATATTGGTGGGAACCAAATCAGGATTGTGAATTAAATCAACCTCAATTTGCCCCACAATATTCACAAACCCCATGGATTTCCAATTTCTTGCGAAATTTGATAATTAAGGTGATTGAACTCCGCACCCAATCGGTCAATTTTCTTCAATTATGTATCCAGTCTCGTGTGAAAGTTAATCATCTAAGAAAGCAGTGGGCCGATAGTACAAAATATATTCCACAGGAACAATAGAATTCTAAGTTAAAAGACCAGATTGTAATTATGATAGAACAATTTCACTATCAATCGATCAACTATTTTGAATTATATCACCAGTCTCTTGTGGAACTCGAATATCAAATGAGGCTATTGATAGCTTTTATGGCTAGGAGGGATGATACCTTACCTAGCCAACCAATAAGTATCTCATAAGATCTTCTTTGGAAAGAAGAAACTACCCCCACCTATGAACCTGAGGTTGAGACTGTGACCCTTGAGAGCGGGCATGAGATAGATTACAAGGAAGAGATTGTTGGCCCAACTATGATTGAAATAGTGGAAGATAGCCAACCAATTTGTGTTACTCCTCTAATACCTCAAGAACATTTGCATGAGGAGGACACAATTCCTTGTTTTACATTGATTGAGCAGTCAAGCATTACATATGAGGCACCTTATGTGCCTAGTGATCTATATTTACAATGCTTCGACGAACCCTCATTGAAATAGGGCATGTAATTGATAATTAAGTGCACCCCGTAGGGCATGTAATTAGAAAAAAACCTATAAATAGGCTTTTTTACCTCTTCCCAAGGGAGAGGACCACGCATCTAGAAATCAAATTTTCAAGTCCTCCATATCTAGGCTTCGGATCTCGGGATTTCCTAAGCACCTAGGTAACTTCTTCCTCATCTTAATTCTTATTACTAGTTCTAGTCATTAGGTTATGACTTCTAATTCTAAATTTTAGTCTCTAATCCCTAGTTTCAGATCTTAGGATATAGTTTTTAGTTTCTGATCCCTGATTTTTAGACCACAATTATTTTTAGAATCAGTCCTTGAATCTATTATTCAATTTTTAAATCTTAATTTCATCATTATTTTAATTTTTAGTCCTAATATTGAAATCCTGGTTCTAGATGAGAGTTTTCTAGAACCAGTCTCTAATCATACGGTCCAAATTTCTGATTTTGATCCCGATTTCAGACCGTAAGGTTTTAGCTTTCAGTCTTAAACTTTTATTTCTTATAATTTTTAGGCCGTAAATTCTAAGTCGTAGTTATAAATTATAGTTCTTAACTTTTAGCCTCTAAACCTAATTTATAAACCAAAAAAAAAATCATTAATCCTTTCAATCTCCAAAATATTACTTTTAAATTTTGATTTATTTCAAATCCAACCATCCGATTTTCCCAAGGGAGCTTACGAAGGGTACCTAGGAATAGGGTCGATCCTCCTTAGCATAACGGGCCAAAATCCCCTTCTTTTCAAATTTTAGTAAAATTAGTATATTTACTTTAATTAGAATTTTAATACAATCAATATATTTATAATCAATTAGAGTTTTAATAGAATTAGTATATTCCTAATTAGTTTCAGTAGGATTAATATATTTGCATTCCTAGTACGATTAGGAGACTAATATTAATTAGACTTCTAGTTGGATTAGGAGACTTAATTAATTAGATTTCTAATAAAATTAAGATATTCAAATCAATTAGACTCCTAGTAGAATTAGAAAACCCCTTTTCTAGTGAGACTCCTAGTAAGATTAGGAGATTAATGTTAATTAGACTTCTAATAGCATTAGGAGACCTTTTAAAATCACAGTAGAATTAGGACACTTAATCACAATAGAATTCTAATAAAGGTAGAACGCTCAAAAGTAATTAGATTCCTAACTAGTTGGATTTCTGATAGTATCAGGATATTTAAACCAAATAGACTTATACTAAGATTAGGATACTAGAATATTAGACTAATTCATCACAACAGGTTCACGTAGTTAGACTCATAGTAGAACTAGGAAACTTAAGCCAATTAGAATTAGAGCAATAATAAGAAAACTAAACTATCTAAAACTCAAGAAGAGTCAGTGTTGCTGACGTTGATAGGTCGATGATTCAGTAAAGAAGTAACCCACACCCACTCCAAAGCATGATCACTGACGTGTTAAAGCGTCGTTAAATATCTGCAGTTGGCGATCGCAATAAACTAGGGACCTTCCTAGAAATTCTCCTTTATTTTTAGCATTCAAAACACCGTATTGCCAAAGCCCGCTTAGGACAGAATTGGGCCACTGATTCTCGGGGACCGAAAAGAACTCAGAAAAAGTGCGCACCAACAAACTGGTGATCGCTATGGAACTTTTTCTTGCCAAACTCTTCGTTATTTAGATAGTTAGTTTTTTTTTTTTTTTTTTCTTTCCATCGCATCATTTCAAATTCCCTTGAATATATGAGCATTCGCCAAAGAATCGAGATGTCCGATATACGAAGATTGAGTTTTAGAGACCCGCCGTTGTGGGGATATCACGACATCCCGTATACGAGGAAGAATCACCTTACGGTTTCAGCTTACGACAACCTGAGATTAACATGGCTGGCGATCAAGAAAATCCCTTTTCTATCTCGCACACTGATAATAGCCACAATGGGAGAGATAGTAACACCAGACAAAACCTCACTGCTTGACAAATCATAGAACTCAGCATTCAGAGAATATAAAGAAGAGATGATGATGCCAAAGAATTGCTTCAAGGACTGACTGCTACATACGGGAGAGGTCGCCTCCTACCCCGAGGATAGTGTCAGCTCGTGCCTCACCATTGAGACAACCTGCTCACACATTCTTCAATGATGATTTTCAAGACAAGGATTGCTCATGAGTCGCTTCAAAAGATAGCACCGTCAAGATCGAAGATCTCCCCAAGATGCTCGATGAATACATGGCCAAGAGGGAGTGCCCTGGTCACTCATTCGAATTCGACAAGTTCTATCAGGACGTTGAATTTAGCTTACCGACGGGATTCAAACTACCAAAATTTATCAAGTATAGCGACACGAGAAATCCAAACCATCACCTGGCCCTCTTCTGCAAAGATTGTTAAGCCATACGCGATAATCAAGGACTTCTCATCCACTATTTCCAATGCTCATTAGAAGAAGAAGCTTTAGATTGGTTTGTAGGACTTCCGCTGTGTAAGATAGATACATTCGATGAATTAGTCGGTTAATTCCTAGACCAATACAAACACTTAATCCAAGAATTAGTCAGTCTTAGCGATCTAATGGTGATAAAGAAAGGACCTGATGAAGAGTTCACCGACTTCATCGCCAG
This sequence comes from Chloranthus sessilifolius, assembly GCA_021018995.1. Classification (NCBI taxonomy): domain Eukaryota; kingdom Viridiplantae; phylum Streptophyta; class Magnoliopsida; order Chloranthales; family Chloranthaceae; genus Chloranthus; species Chloranthus sessilifolius. The sequence continues at coordinate 33,190,110 of CM037596.1, read as the reverse complement.
ATGGAGGAAACTCATTGCTAGGACTGATACTTCTATGAAAGAGAAAGACTTGGTTGATATTATTATCGATAACACCAAAGAACCATTAAAGAGCGCGCTTGTTATAAGTGACTGTCCGGACTTCACTGCACTCTACTCTCGGGCATCTCAACTAGTGCGACACATTAAAGGCGAAACCTTGCCCTGTCCATAGTCACGTCGAGAGCGGGCTCTTTCGATGAATCAAAGTGAAAAAATAGCAAGAAAGCCTCAGGAATCGAGTAGGTCAACATCGTTGTCAATCAAGGACAGAACTTCGAGAATGGAAACTTCCAGCTGAGAAATTTCGGGTAGAATCAAATCAGTAATGGTACGTGAATAAAATTCAAGGCGTGAATCAACAAAGATATGCGAACCAGAACCATGGCCAGAATCAGAACCAGGGCCAATATCATAATAGAAGCCAATACCCCATTGCTTACCAAAACTAGAATATAATATAGAATCAGTCGACTCACATGCAGAGCTACAATAACGTACGCCCACCATAAAATTTCAACCAAATTAGAGGCCCCTATCAGCCGAGATGAGAACACTATCCCCCTTTACCTGATACAATCCCCAACATCTTCTGTCTCCTTAACACTCGGAATTTCCTCTGATTCCTATAGGAAAGACTCCGACCATGGCCGACAAATCTAGACTATAGTAAGTTCTGTGCATTTCATTGATATGCAGGACATAATCTGGAAGATTGCTGGGTCCTCTGGGATGTAATCTATGACATGAATGACTGGAACCAAATTGACTGGGAAGCGCTCAGGAATCCTAACCTTAACAATAGTCAACTCCAATAGAACTTAGGAATTATTAATAACCCCATGCCCAACCACAACCAAGGAACCCCAGCCCAGGAACCCCAGCCCAGGAACCCCAGCCCAGGTCACCACCGTGGATCTCCCCGGTCAATCCTCTTTCCAGCCCTCCACCTTAATCACTCACCTTAAACCTTCCAACACTTTTACCACCTCTGTGGGAGCTCCTCTACCCATGCACCTCTCAACCTTGATCACCTGAATCGCCCCTCGGAGCCCACCTCCTTATCCGAAATTCACTCAGATACGAGTCCATTCCTTTAGGGCCCGAAGACCATTCCTCGATAGTCACCCACCATAACCTTCAACCCCTCTAAATTCTGAATCAACAACACCATCGCCGCTTCCCTCATCCGATTCAGAACCTGAGTATGAAATTCATATTTTTCAAACTGCACTCTAAATCGCCGCATGGGTAGACCGTGTCACCCGAAAGACCCCAAGCCAAGAAGACGAGACAAGGACTGAGTGCTTGCTAAACACAAAAGAGAGTGAACAAGAATAACATCCTGACACGTGCAAGACAGTGGTCTCTACTTTCTTGGAAGAAGAAGATTACACACAGTACCTCCCACCTTGGAGCGGCACAGTGTAAGTACGCACTCCATCCTTGAATTTCACTCACTTTACAGATACATCAACATCGAGCAACACTAAGCTCGGTCAACAATCAACTTGCCCAATCCTTAAATCAGGAACTAACTATCCCCCACCACCGTTTCCTCGGGATAAGGAACCTAAAAATGCATAACCACCAGAAAGAAACACCAGGGAGAAAGAGACTAACTTACCTCCCTCGCCTCACCTTATTCCTCCACCAATCCCCGCACCTCAACCACTCCAACAACCCGTCCCCAAGGCTTATCAGCCAGGCAAATAAATTACGCTCGAGTCAGGACAAGAATATGACCTCCTGCGGCATCTCTAAAAAATCTCGGCCCAGATATCAATACTATAACTCATCAAGAAATCACCTAACCATCACTGACTGCTGATAAGAACGCTTGAAGACACACAAGTGGATGAGGACACAACATTGGATGAGCTACTTCAAATCACCTCGATCATGGCGTAACCTCCGACACTCACTGCCACAGACACAGACATGCCTAAAGAGTCACTCCGAGAAAGTTCAGCTCCCATATACCTTACGATCATAATTAGAAGATTCTTCGTACCCCATGCGTTGCTCAATACAGGAGCAGGACTTAATATTTTCCCTATCACAATGTTAAAGATGCTCGAGTATATGGACCAGGATGTCAGACCCTCAGCACTTCTCTTATAGCTTATGACGGCTCGCGTTATTTCATCAAAGGAACTATCAAACTCTAAGTTTGCCTCGGACCTGTAGTAAAAGACATCACTTTCCATGTTTCTAATTCCTCCAGTACTTACAATCTTATCTTAGGAAGAAAATGGTTAGAGTCAATGAAGGCCGTCACATCCACATACCACCAATGCGTCAAATTCTCGTATGAGGACCCCATTATCCGTATATACGCTGATTATGCGACGAGTATTCTGACAGCCCATGATTCCATATTAAACATAGGCCATATTCAAAAGACTCGAAACCTCGATGAGACAACTATTATAGAAGTCCTACCCATCCTAGTTCTCCCCCAACGCATCAACAAAAATTAACGAGAAGAGAGGCTGGCCAAGACCTCGCCAAACTCTACGACAAAAGTTTGGGACCTTATGTATCAGCTCAGATACATCCCCCACACCAGACTTGGTAAAAATAAGCAAGGTCATGTAGGGCTTGTCCCAAGGAAAATACATAAAACACATAGGGTTAGGTTACCAATCGGACGATCCACAAGTTGGCTTGTTCCCTACCTCACCGAAATGGTTTCTATATGACCATTTCATCTATGGGACCACTGAGAAAGCAGATATACCAAGGCAGAAGGAAGTGTCCTTCACTAAATCCCAAGAAGTGGAGATTGAATAAATGGCTAAAGCATTCAATGATTTAATGAATCTAAATGACAATATCGACAAACCACTTGAGGGAGTCAGGCCATTAAGCAATACTGAGAAATCTGCGAAAGAAAAGCCTCCCGAACATGGACCACACATTGAAGACTGAGATTCGACCGATGAAGTGGACTTCCATATTACGACCTTAGAAGATGAAGAATAGCAAGAGTCAACAGAGGAGGACTGAATTTCGATGACAAGCGAAGAAGAAGGCTATTGGAGGAACCTCACCAACATAGAACTAAAAGACCTCCTAAGGGCAGAACATCTAAAATTGCTTGAAGAAGTTAATCTCTCCCAGAACACCAATCCAAATTCTGACGGCGAATTCGATTATCGACCTATACTCCATCACTGGCAGTGACCTTGCTAGTGCCCTTATCCATAAACTTCGTACTGTAACTTGTGCGCATCTATCTTGATATGGTGTGAAAGGGCTCTCTTACGAGTAGTTCGGCGAACCACCACAGTGGAGAATGATCACATCGTTCTTATTGAGTTCGAGAAAGAACTCGAACTAGATACCCCTCCATCCCCAAACGCGCCACAACTCCAAATATTCTGGAAATTTCTCGAGGAAGAGTGGCAACCTCCTCCGAGCGATGACAAGTGCTACTGGATAGACCTCCCTGCACTCGAGTTAGCATAGCAAGCCAACCAAGGACTTCAAGCATTGTTGAAATAAGAAGAGGAGTTCGATACCAGCCCTGACTCTAGCTTTAAAGGATGGGAATGCCCTTGGGAATCTCCCTGCATTTCTCACCATTACCAGCCTCACTGTCGAACATGCGCATTCATCCTAACATACTATAAAGTTCAAGGGAGAGGGTTTACTACCCCTTAGGATCCCTAACGAGGTCACCCTCGATAGAGAGAGCCGTGGCATTATAACTCAAAAGATGATATTCAACCGATCATGATCTCCAGAGCTTCTTCGAAGACGGGGTAATCAATGTGATAGAGGAAATCCGAACGTCAACACCATTGTCACCAGCGTCGCTAATTCAAAAGATCCCATCAGATGAGGACTCCAAAAAAATTGCCAAATTCAGAACGAGTCCACATTTCCCAAAGAATTATCCGAATGGCTCCAGCAGCCATCTCGCTCCCTCAGTTAGAGGAAGCAACTCTCTCGGTGTCTCTTCAGGCGACCGACTTTGTACCATATCTACTATCGAAAATAAAAAAATAGGAAAAGCAGAAAACCTTAAATATTCAGAAATACAAAATCTAAAAAACCAAAAAAACTTAGAAAAGAAAGGGAACCCTTTGTCCTGAATTAATTTTGCGACCAACATGGAGACTTTTCTCCTAAGACTTCTATCCCCTCTCCCGCACGAAGACGCAAGGCATCCAGGCAAAACAAAAAAGCAGTGATCATACCAGATGAGATACTTTATGACTTTGAGAAAAGAATTAATAGCCTTGATCTTCACCTTACCAAAGATTTCTCAGTCATAAATTATGCCGATGAAGGGCTACCTTTTGTAAAATCAAATCCCCAGTGTAGTAATTTTGCGGTGTATGAGCTTACCAAGGATGAAGAAGGAACACCAGTCACTGAGGAGGCGTAGGAATTCCAATAGGTCATCAAGAATTTGGACAAGCAAACCCAAGCTGCCGCGAAACCTACAGAAGAAATCAACTTTGGCACTGAAGAGAAACCCAAGAAGCTACTAATTAGCGCAATGCTCAACTCTAAGGGACATCAATAAATCGTATAAATCCTACAAGAACACCTTGATTCCTTTGCATGGTCCTATGAAGATATGCCTGGTCTAGACCCAAGTTTAGTAGAACATCGTCTTGTCTTGGAACCTGATGTAAATTCGATTAAGCAGAAACTTTGAAGGATTCACCCACAAACAGCCCTTCAAGTTAAAGAAGAAGTTGAAAAGTTATACAAAGTCAAATTCATTTGAGTCATCCTCTACCCCAAATGGGTCGCCAATATAGTACCTGTCTCTAAGAAAGACAACAGAGTACGGGTTTGCAATGACTTTTAAAACCTCAACCAGGCATGCCCAAAAGATGACTTTCCACTTTTGCACATTGACACTCTAGTCGACAATACCACTAGACATGAGATGCTATCTTTTATGGACGGTTTCTCTGAGTATAATTAGATCAAATTAGTAGAGTTTGACCAAGAGAAGACTTCTTTCACCACACCATGGAGAACTTATTGCTACATCGTCATGCTTTTCGGGCTCTAGAATGCAGGAGCCAAGTATCAACGTGTCATGATGGCTATTTTTCACGATATGATGCATAAGTGTGTAGAAGTCTACGTCGATGACATATTAGTGAAGTCCCAAACACTAGCAGGATATGCTAAAGCACTTTGATTGGTGCTACAAAGAGATGAGAAGCATCAACTAACATTGAACCAAAAGAAATGTGTCTTCGGAGTCACCTTCAGAAAATTGCTCGGTTTCATAGTCAGCAAGCGAGGAGTCAAAGTCGACCCTACAAAAGTCAGAGTCATCCTTAAGATGCCACCTCCCAGTAATATTAAAGAATTACGAGGCTTGATAGGAAGGTTGCAATTCATCAGAAGATTTATCTCCTAGCATTCATATAGATGCGATCATTTCTACAGACTACTTAAAGGAAGAACTGAGTATAAATGAGATAATCAGTGTCAGCAAGCCTTCAACAACATCAAGAAGTACCTCCTTAACCTGCCGGTACTATTAGCACCAATCCCCAGAAAACCCCTGATTATCTACCTTCTAGCAAATGACAAAGTAATGGGAGTAATTCTGAGATAATATGAAGAAGACGGCAAGAGTGACAAGGCTATCTCTGGCTTAGTAGGATGATGGTCGAGTATGAACGAAAATATACTTCAATGGAGAAGACCTGCCTCACATTGGTGTTGACCTCAACTAAATTATGACACTACTTCGGAGCACATAAGATACTAGTACTAGCCTGAATGGACCCTCTGAAGTATGTATTCGAAAAGTCCTCAACATCAGGAAAGATCACTCGCTGGCATATGCTATTACAAGAATTCGACATCACTTATGTCACACAAAAGTTGATCAAAGGACAAGCAAACATCGATTACCTCGCAGATCTCCCACTCTCGAGCAATGAGCCCATACACCGGATTTCTCCAATGAAGACCTACACACAATTCAAAACAAAGAGCCTGATAAGACGTCATGGACCCTTTATTTTGATGGTGCTTTAAATCACAAAGGAAAAGGCATCAGGATAGTCCTGCTAACACCGGAAGGAGTTGTCATACCTAAGGCTTTTCAACTAGACTTCCCTATCACTAATAATGTCACGGAATACGAAGCTTTCATAGTTGGACTACGAGCAACACTAAAATTAGGCGTTAAATAATTGAAAACCATCGGTGATTCCAAGCTCGTAATCTCATAAGTTATAGGAGAATGGAAGACCAAGGAAAGGAGACTGATAGAATATCTAGAAACTACTCAATATTTGGTAAAGAAATTTGACAGAATCTCTTTCATGCACATCCCTAGATTAGAAAACAAGCTTGCAGATTTCCTTGGCGTGTTAGCCTCGGTCATCTAAATACTCATCGAATAAAGTACCAAGACCTTCTTCGTTGAAGAACTGATAGTACCCGCCCACGAGGTAGCATGGACGGTTAAGAGAGAATTACTAGTACTCCCCAAGAGCACTAGACCAAATGAAGCACTTGCTCAAAAAAATCACGTCAAGGTAGAAACCGCAGTCGCTATGTTAAAGTTTGAAAAATCACCAAATGATGATGGACAACCATGGTATTTCACATCTGGAACTTCTTAAAGAATTTAACACGTTCCTCCATATGCCACGAAGATCGAGCAGAAGACTATAAGAAGCCTTCACTAAAGGAGTACTGCTACGATGCGTCACAACCGTCGAAGGACAATACATCATCCGAGAAGTATACGCCAGTGCCTGGAGCGCCCATGTCGGTAGACAAAGAATCGCCGATCAAATCATACGACAAGGCTACTTCTGGCCGACGATGATAAGAGACTACCACCTCTATGTCCAAAGCTGTAAACAATGCCAAGAACACGTCGCACTTATCAAAGCTCCATCAGTTGCATTGAACACTATGACCTCGCCGTGGTCATTTTCGATGTGGACTTTCTATGTCATTGGACCTTTCACAAACATAGCTTGGAACACTCACAAGCACACGTTCATACTTACGGCAACCGAATACTATACCAATGGGCAGAAGTTGAAACTTACATCAGAATCACCGCTCAACACTTGTAAGGTTTATCGTTCGAAATATCATCACCAGGTTTGGAGAACCCAGGATGTTTGTCACCGACAACGGACCACTGTTCATCGCAGAGAAGACGAATAATTTATGCAAGAAGTTCGACATCGATCGACGCCACTCATCACCTTCTACCCTCAAAGCAATGAACAAGTAGAAGCTATGAATAAAATGTTTATTCAAATTTTAAAATGCACAGTAGAGATAAGCAATGGAGGCAACTGGCCCGAACGACTACTAGAAGCACTCTAAGCCTATAGGACCTCTATTCCTATGGCCACTGGTCAAACTCCCTACCTCCTTACCTACGGGATGGTGGCAATCATGCCATATGAGATACAAGTATCATCCCTACGAATTTAACTCAATGATGAGCTATCCTTAGACGAGAGAAGAATTGCCCTACTCACGCAGCTAGAGCAGCTTGATCAAACACGTCTAAGGGCAGCTGATAACGCTCAGATATATCAGAGGAGAGTGGCCAGTGCTTATGATAAGAAAGTCCTCGAACAAACTTTTAATATTGAAGAACTAGTCTTGAAGAAAATCATGCCTTCCAAGTATGCCCCTCTAAAAGGAAAATTGAAACCGAACTAGGAAGGCCCTTATGTTATAGCAACTGCATACCCTGGGAATGCATACAAACTGGCGAACCAAGAAGGGGAAGAACTCCCTAGCCCTTGGAATGCCATGTACCTTAGAAAATATTACTCTTAGCCCTGTGATTATCACATCCCGTGGTTAGATACTTATACTTACCACCCTCGTAGTCACCACGACCCATTCATTGGTCGTACACCTTCAATTCTCAGAATATCCTTAAGACTAGTGACATACCTAACCTCTTTCAAAAATCCAAGTAATACCTGATTCTCACCCCTTCCCTCACCATTAGAGGAGACGTTAGAGCCAAAAAAATAAAGATGACGTGTTCAATCAAAACTCATCATTCTTGTATTAACATGTTGGTTTCAAAAGAAAAGAGAGAAAAAAGAAAGAAAAAGAAAAAAAAAGAAAAAAGAAAAAAGAAAGAAAAAAAAAGAAGTGAAAAAACTATATATATATATATATATATATATATATATATATGTATACAAAAACATCGAGCGAGAGCAATACGACGAATGAACCAGTCAATGAGCTTAGGGAAGCATAAGCAGGTCGTGAGGACATCTATGGTAACTTTACTAGAAATATATAAGCAAGCTGCGAGGGCATCCTTGATGTCCCCACACTACTAGATGACGTCATAAGGTGGCGGGAGGAGGATAAAATCCTACTAACCATAGAATGTGAGATTTTGATGGTACCAAAATATGACGAAGATCTCGATCATGGTGCCCCATATCCCCATGAGAAAAAGATTGTTACTCATCCCTTTCGAAAAGCGTTAGGTATAAGCTATCCACATCACTAAGCCTTACCCTTCTTCCACTGTTTTATTTTTCGGATGATAAATCGGAAGCCTTTCAAGATACTCCTAGGAATGAAACGGAAAATCAGTGAATGGCGACTGATGCAATCACTTACTAAATCTACCACACCCCCTGATAATTACCATGGGATAGGATGATCACTACCCAAAGGTAGACCCCGGTATACAACTTACATAATCAAAATTACCTCCCTGGTTCGATGACAGTACCGATGAACTTTTCTTCAAAGCTAATTCACCAAACACCAATGGCTTCTTATAGACCCAAAGTGCTCATCTAAAAACCCAGAAAAAAGCTCCATTGCATTTAGACACTGAGGCATTTTTTCCTGGAGGAGAATCACCTTAGAAGCGCCGACTTGCCCATAAAGAAGATGCGGAATAACGAAGTCACCATCCGGAGAGTGATACCGAAGATACTACATTGCCGATCCTACCACGCTCCTACAGTGGAGCATTTTTATTTTATTTTAGTTATTTGCTATCCCTGTTGCATTATTTTATTTTCTAAAAAAAAAAAGAAGGAAGAAAAAAAGAAAAAGAAAAAAGAAAAAAAGAAGAAGAGCATATATCCATCTTTTACTACCAGACCCCAGTCTGAGACACTCGCCCCCTTGATAACTAGCAAGGGGGAGAATAAAAATTATTGATAGCCTTGCCTTTATATGTGTAGATACAAAGAAACTTTCAATCATTACCAGGCCAACTCAGGAAGCATCCAAGTCCCGATTACAACTGACGGCACTAAAAGCAAAAGGCAAATGCAAGAGGTAACCAAAAGAAAAGGAACCAACACTAGTACATCTGAACTGAAAAAAACTGTTTAAAAATATATATATCAAAATTTTATTTTACATCCGTTACCGGGGGCATTCCCCCTGCATATACTATAAGCCTGACATAAAAAAAAGTGATAATAATATAAAAGAAAGGTAAACTATACACCCCTACTCCCTACGTTGCTGCTGGGATGGCTGATCACCGCTGTCCCCAATATCATCAACCCGGAGGTCCATTGACTGATCCTCTGAAAACACAATCTCGACACCCAGAGTTAGCGAAACCTTCAGGCGAATCGAATGCCCCACTAAAGAATCCCCCTCGCTCACCTGGTTGGAAGCCCGCCAGGACCGCTAGCGAGAATGACACTCAGCAAGTAGCTCCTGGATGGCAGAGTCCTCCTCGACGTAGTCCCTAACATGCTCACGAGTCATACGGTGAGCTTGTCGTGCCTGAGAACCCATGGCCACTGGATCCAGATGAATCAAACGACCAACCATCCCACGTACTCCATGCTCGCTCCTCGACAGAAGATGTTGCAAACGATCAATCCTCGCCTTCATCTCAGCTAGCACCGTCTCTTTTCAAGAATTGAACTTTAATAATAGTGAAGTTGCTTCAACTTTTTGCTCTTGAGTCCTCATGTATTCAATTGGCAAATTTGTAGTAAAAATTCTCCGACCATCCGATATGTTGAATTGATTATCAGCAGCATGGATTTGCCTTCCCATTGCAGAGAATGTTTTAATCGAACGAATCTAATAAGATTTTGGATTAATGGCCATGATGCTTGCTTTAGTCATGGGGTCTTCGACTTCATCGAACTCGTAGTCTTTAGTTTTATCTAAAAACCAAATTTGATAAGGCTGATAAAATTTTTCTTTTGATCTCCATCCAATGGTGCTCGTGATCCAGAATATATAGTAGACGGTGCGATTAAGATTTTTGGTGAGATGATAAATCATTGTTTTGATCATCATCGGAAATTCATTGATAGGATAACCAGAAAAGATTAGTTATTTTACTAATCCCCAATCAAGGCTTTCTTCCAGATTATACATTGGATTTTTCGTATAAACTGATAATTTTGGAAGAAAATCTTCATAACACTGAGCTATGTTATAATTATCCATTAAGATTTGTTTAATCTTAACCTCTTGATCTTCAATTTGTGATATCAGGGGTTTACTGATGTCACATGGCAGAACATGTTTTATTTTTTCAAACAAACAAATTCTTTTTAGTTTGTGAAAAATGGGGTCTGGATAATTTGAATCTATAAGCTCTGCTAATTCTAAAAAATGATTGATTTTTTCAAAAGAGAAGTTTTCTGCGAATGTTTCAGAATCCCATGCTATGGATTTAACAAGGGCATTTGCACTATCTTGTAGCTTTTCTAGCTTTTGTTCTTTTTCATGGATTTTTTGAGAGATTGCTCATGTGCCGCCTGAACTGTTTCTTCTCATTTAGAAGTTGGCATTTCTAGGCTCCATTAATTTCATGATAAAGTTCTGAAGATATTTCAGGATTATAGAAATCAGGAACGTTATTCATCGAAATGCTAGTTTGTTCTAGCAGATATTGCGATTGTTGTATTTGATACAAAGTAAAAGCTGATTTGGCTTCATTGAAATCGTCGTGAGCTTGGTAAAGGGAGTTTGGAAAGTTTGTAATTTGTTTTTGGCAGGCTAAAAAAGAGGTATATAGTCCTGGTTGGTAGCCTCTTAACACAACATAGGTTTTTCCAATAAAGGTTTTTCCAACATAAGGTTTTCTTATAGTTGGAGGTGGTTGAGAAGAGGAGTTTCCTTCTTCTGTCATCTTCTGTCGTTTACAGAGTTCAATCCACTGGTTTAGTGGTAACATAAATCTTTTCCTGCAATAAATAGGACTTGTAACATCCTGAAAATTTGGACTTTGAATAGTGTACCTCGGGACGAGTGCCCGACTTTGAATAGAGTACCTTGAGATGCGTGCCCATCTGATCACTTATTTGATCAAGTGAAGTCAACTTGATGACCTTGGTTGGACTAGTTTAGTGCGAAAGTGCACACTCGTGTAGTGTAAAAGCATTTAAGTGGGGCCATATACGTTTGAAACGTGTATGTGTTTTACACGAGAGCCGATCCTTTTTGCTTTAACGGAAGGCTAGCTTCTTTTAGAAGCTTAGCCGTGTTAAAGAGTTGAGGCTTGGGGTTAGGGCTTTGGAAGAGAGAAAGAGGAAGAAGAAGAAGGAGAAATCTTACGGATTCGGATGCGTCGAGTTTAGGTTTGGTGCCGTTTGGGGGTTTGGAAGCCCATTTCTTTGAGCGAAGAGATCGTGTGTTTTGATCCGTTAATCGTAGCGTGGGTTTGTGTGGAAGGTTTACCGACGATTGAGAGGGGTTGGTTGTGATCATGGAGTTCGGAGATGCTCGGTTTGGGTTTTAGAAACCCTCTTGCAAAACGAAGAAGATGATCTGATCTTTGAGTTAATCGGTTGATTCAAGGTAGGAAATCCATGCTAGGTGAGTTTAAATACTTTATTTTATGGTTGTATAATTATATTATATGTGAGATTTGGGTTAAATTTGAGGAAGAAAAATTAGATTTTGAATGAGAAAACCCAAGGTTTGGACGCGAAATCTACAATTTTTGATCGATCGAAGTGATTTTGATCGATCGAATTTGGCTTAAGACTGATGAAATTCGTTTCCTGAAGGTTTTCGATCGATCGAAATTGATTTCGATTGATCGAAATGGATTTCGATCGATCGAGTTTCAAATTTGATCGATCGAAAGGTATAGAACAGAGAGTGTTATGAATTTCTATTGGAATTCGATCGATCGAAATGGATTTCGATCGGTCGAGCTTCAAATTCGATCAATCGAAATTAGATTTCAATCGATCGAATTTGACTATGTGCGCCGATAGTGCTTCGGTATTTTAGCCTTAACGTTCTATCCCGAACTCAGAATCAGGTGATTCTTGAGGCGTTGAAAAGAGAACAACTAGACCTACAACTTTCATGTATATTAAAATCAATGAATCAAATGTTTTAATGGTTAAAATTTGGAGGGAAGTTACATCAAGTTTGAGTTGGCGCGTTTCGACTGAAGTACCAATACAGTCTCGGTATTTTAGCCATAACATTTTGTACCGAACTCCGATTAACACAATTCTTGTTATGTTAGAAAGATGACTTTGAGATCTACAATTTTTATGTTTTAAATAACTCATGAATCTAAATGTTTAAAGGTAAAAAGTTTATGGGAAGGTACGCCACATTTCAGATTATCATGAATTTGTCCGTTTCCGCCTCGTGTTGAGAAACATTTATAGATGTCTAAGTTTCTAGTAACTAGAGTTAGTCTTTGATACATGTTATGTTCGTGATGTAGATTGAGGATGAAAAGCCATAGATAGAGCTTCGCTTGGCTTCGTACAGCATCGAGGTTAAGGTAGGAAAAATTTTCCATCTAATTGCATTTTTGATTTTGTTCATAGATGATGTGATATGAATGAATACTTTGTAACTATTTCAGAAAATATGAAAGCTTTGAAGTATGAATTTGTAATTGAACACATGTGTCTGTTCATTTCATTTATGTATTGGTTTCCGTTCTGTTCACGTATCTGGTTGTGTTTCGTTCTGTATCCATTTGTGTTTTGTCCAATTTCCGAATTCGTTCATGTTTCGGGTAAGGATGAGAACTCTTTGAATCTGAACAACGAGTGATAGAGAGGAGTTGAGTCTCCGAAGAGGGGTTGAGTCCCCGGGGTTTTTACTCTATTCCCGCTTATGGGATGCTTTGTTCCCGCTTATGGGATGCTTTGGCCCCTCATTGATTTGTGACCCTATGTGATGTGATGCGATGATACTTTGTGTGCAAAGAGGGGTTGAGTCCCCTAGGTTACGACCTTGTTCCCGATTATGGGATGCTTCAGCCTTCTGATATATGTGCTTCGATTCCCCGCTTATGGGATGTGTTGGTTATACTTTGTGTGCAAAGAGGGGTTGAGTCCCCGAGGTTTTTACCTTGTTCCCGATATGGGATGCTTTGGCTTTCGATATGTTCGTTCCGTTTCTTGATACGTCTCATTCTTGTATGCTTCGATTTGATGATATGTTGATTTTCACAACATTACTGACAAATAATCGTGCAGCTTGCTCTCTGCATTATAGTTTATCGGTGCCGGAATGAATGTAGCGTACTTTGAGAATCGATCCACAGCTACCAGGATGGACCCGAGTGTCCCTACTTTGGGCAATGCAGAGATGAAGTCAAGGGAGACGCTCTCCCACGGTCTGGATGGCACTGGCAATGGTTGCAGGAGTCCAAATGGTTTAGCTCTTTCCACTTTGTCCTGCTGGCATATCAGGCAAGTAGTGGTACCATCGCGCTTCTATTGGCCTCTTCCATCTTAGGCCAATAGAAACGCCTTTCCAACAAGGCAAGCGTGTGATGAATTCCTGAATGACCAGGCCACAATGTGTTATGACACTCTTTCAAGAGTTCCTTTCTAAGTTCTTTCACTTTTGGCACATAGAAACGGCCCCCTTTTGTCACCAACAGTCCAGAATCGTCGTGTTCTCCCCTCTTGTATCTGCTGTAGTAGGGTCCTCGCGAGTGGATCTAGTTTTAACCCATTACGCAATCTATCGGGGATAGTCGAACTAATGCGACTAGCTGTAGTTTGTTCTTCAATTTTTAACGCTGCTAACTGAACTTTCAATGCCGCTAACTTTGCTTTACGGCTCAAAGCGTCTGCGATTGAGATGCGAATGAGTCGCATGTAGAGGGACGGTACTGCTGGGTTATATGTCACGAAAAAGAACTCGACACTAGTTGGCCATGTGAGCCACATGTTGAGTTAGCGGGCCGGTCCGAGGTGGATGGACGCTAGTGACTTTCAACATGAGACGTTGAGTCATACCAGTGCTGTGAGCACCGTTGCCATGTCGGCATGGAGCACGGGGGATGCTCCGTTCTCATTTCGTGATGGTTGTTGCCTATGAGGGCTATACATTGCGGTAGCGGGTCGGTCCAAGATAGATGAACGCTAGTGACCTCCAACATGAGACGTTGGGTCACGTTGGTGCTGAGAGCACCATTGCCACGGATGACAAGGAGCAAGTAGGATGCTCCATTCACATTTAACAACTTGTTGGCTACGAGGGCCACACGTTGAAGTAGCGGGTCGGTCCAAGGCGGATGAACGCTAGGGATATCCAACATGAGATGTTGGATCACCTTGGTGCTAAGAGCACTGTTGCCAGGGATGGCAAGGAGTAGGTAGGATGCTCCATTCTCACTTGAGGAAGCTGAGATTTTATGCATCAGTCGCTGGTAGATGACATGAGGGTCTGGACCGCTGGTATGCGGCAAAGTAAGGATCTATATGTTGCGATGGCCCAGGATCGATGAGATAGTTAAGCGAGGCATCGCGAGAACTGATTTGAGCTAGGCTGAACCAAAGTAGGGGTCAGAAGCTCGTTGCTTTGTTGTGTGATGATAAGGCACAACGTCCGCGAGAGACGGATGGCTGGACAAAGATCTAGCGTAGCTTTAGAGGAAGCAAATACAAGAACCAGATGGGTATCTTCAGAGGAAGTGAGTCTCAGGTGATCGTTGAAATCTTTGGTCTACGAAAGGGACCATAAGTCGAGTTGCAGGAAGTGACTCGAGTCACACTATTGGGTGAAGACAGAGGTTGAGGTACTATAGTGTGAGAAGCATAAAGCTTCTTTGATTGAGCAAGGTGCTCATGGCAGGCTCTTGGGTGAAAACACAGAGGTGTTGAGGTGCTAGAGCGCTGCAGGATCATTGAGGGCTTGTATGGTGAACAAGTCTAAAGGTCCAACAAAGCTGGGTTCCATCAGTTGCTACGATCAAAAGATATAAGCGATGTTGGGATTTCAGCATTGTTAAGCATACATCGAGGCACTAGAGCTGCAAAATTTGCCTGAGTGGCAGTCTCGTGGTTGGAAACATATATTGAGGTACTGGAGTTCTAAAAATCACACGCAGGTCAAACTCTTGGGCGAAGACACGGAGGTGTTGAGGTGCTAGACGGCAGTGCGGATGAAAGGTAGACTCCTGGGAGAAGATGGACTGTTGAAAACCTAGAGAGCTGCGAGGGGAAATGAGTTGCGAAAGCTTGGTTGCTAACGATTGTCTTGCTTTCGGTCGTATGAGGAACTAGTATATAAAGATACCTGGGTGAAATACTGACCGGACTAAGTTATTTAGAACACTACGTTGGGTGAAGACACTGAACATGGTTGAAGTACTAGCACAGAATTGTGAATCAATGCAGTGAAGTGCACTAACTGTGATTCAGATCCAGGTGTGCTTCGATGAAGACCAGATTGTGTGTTGAGGAACTGACGTAGGAGTTAGGATGCTGACGAGGACATCAACGCATCGAGTGGGGGAGAAAAATGTGACCAAAATCACGCCCCTACTGCATAGACCGAAGCATTAAAATGCTTCAAATTCAAAATTTTCTAAGCGAACTCTTGGGTGAAAGACACGTGGTGTCGAGGTACTAGAGTGAGCTGTAATCACTAATGCTCAATGCATGGCTCAGTGACGGATAGCGTGGTGCAGAACCGCGTGGATTTGACCAAATTTATCCAGCGAGGAGGTGAGAAACCTTGGGGCTAGATATTGGTGGAACACGTCTGCATGAGGATGCGATGTGAGACTCGGTAGAGTACGTGGGCCAATAGAAATGCCTTTCCAACAAGGCGAGCGTGCGATGAATTGGGGCGCCAAATGGAGCTTTAGACGACCGAACAAATCCTGCCCCCAACAACTCATTTAACTACAAACGTGCCCTGCTATAGCGAGGCCAACCTAACTCAGATACCAGTTTTCTCACGAAGCATAACCTAACATTGGTTATCACGCTCGTGCAAGATCTCACTACCGCGCACAGCGAGACCTCAATCCAACCATCACTCTGATACCACCCGCCCAGAGGACGAGAACTCCCGCGTCGTGGTTGCCCTCACTTGAGGCAAACCTACTCAATGCATCGTGTCTACTTGCGACACACATGCCAGCACCTCAGTGCCCCTTGGCGTGTCTAGCTTCACCCTATGCAATGCAGTAGTCCCTCACTTCAGACAGTGGCATGCATCTCTTCATGCCAACCAAGCCAACCAACGTGTGTGGTCCACGCGACCAGCACACTTGGAGTAGCATGCAGCTCTTCATGCTCTCCAAACCAAGCATCAGTGTGTGGTACACACGACCAGCACACTTCTACTCCAGGCCCTCAGCTAGTGCGCGCCACTGCATCCCACGTAGCCCTTGAGTGCCCACGTGAGGTCACCGACCCATGTGCACCGCGACGCCGGCACGGGGCCACATGGTAACCTCACCCCAGGTGACACATGGCATCACTGGCCGCGCATTCGCGGCGATGTTCTAGGCCCACCCCTAACCTAGAAAGCACATGCGCTCATCCCGCAACGCAAGGCCCCATGTGTGGGAGAATAGCTCCAGAGCTCCCTTCCCCCTATATATGGTCCAAAGACCAACTTAGGCAAAGTAGCAGAAAACCCTCAAACCCCTTGGTTTGTCATTCCACCATGGCACATGACCTTCTGCCCGTGGCACACACCTGTAAAGGTGGTGTCTTGCCATTAAACATGGCACACGATCCTCTAACCGTGGAACCTAGTGCCATCCTCCAATCCCACATGGCTTGTGAGGTCACGCATCAGCATCCCTTGTGACAGTGTCGCGTCTGCATCGCGACCATGTCACGAGGCCCTCATGGCCTCATGTCCAACATAGCATTGTGTCGCGATCATGTCACGTCCGTGTCGCGACCATGTCGCAAGGCCCTCATGGCCTCATGTCGTGTGCCCTCATGGCACCACATGGCGTACGCTCATGGCACCGCATCACGTCTAAGTCGTGACTGTGTCTTGTGTCCTACTCGACACCATATCAGGTCTGCCATTGCACCCAAATGCCGCACGCCCTTGGCACCGCATCACGTGCCCTCTTGGCACCGCATCGCTTGCCATACAAGCTAGATGTCGCGTGTCCTCTTGACACCGCATCGCGTGCCACCATGGCACCGCCTCACGTGCCTTATAGCACACAAACGTCGTGTGCCCTCTTGGCACCACGGAGCACCACACTACGTGCCTTATGGAACCAAGACGTCGCATGCCCTCTTGACACCAAGTCGCGTGCTCCACTGCGGAGCACCGCCTTCTAAGCCCTTCACGCGTCTAGCCACCATACTAGATCACAGCTTAGTTCGGGTCACCGTCGCATCATGCATCAGGGACTCATGCATGCATCGCAGGGCCACGTGCCTCTACGTCCACGCGCTACACGGCTAGCTTACAAGGTCCGCTTGCCCTCTTGCTTGCTATGTGCCCAGTTCCAAGGTCGTCATGCCTTCATGCTGGCACACAGATTAATGAGGCCGTCACATCCTCCCCTACTCAATAAGGTCAACGTCCTTGTTGACGCAAAATCTCAAGGAAATGAACCATGCCACATCCACCAATCTGGTTGTGTCAACGTCTTTATTGACAATTAGACCCGCATCAGTTCCTCGACTTATGTCTTCACCCCATGCAAAGCCTATCCTGAGTCACTATTCTCATAGTGCACTCGTGTGCTGCACTTAGCGTCCCACGCTAAATCAGCCTATTTTACGCTCGTGTGTGGCCCTCGTCACCAACACACGTAGTATTACCCTCTAGCCAATGTACTCTACCCAGTCTCACATCGCATCCTCATGCAAACGTGTTCCACCAATATCTAGCCCCGAGGTTTCTCACCTCCTCGCTGGATCAATTTGGTCAAATCCACGCGGTTCTGCACCACGCTATCCTTCACTATGTCATGTACTGAGCATTAGTGATTACAGCTCACTCTAGTACCTCGACACTATGTGTCTTCACCCAAGAGTTCGCTTAGAAAATTTTGAATTTGAAGCATTTCAGTACTTCAGTCTATGCAATAGGGGTGTGATTTTGGTCACATTTTTCTCCCCCACTCGATGCGTTGACGTCCTCGTCAGCATCCGAACTCCTACGTCAGTTCCTCAACACACAATCTGGTCTTCACCGAAGCACACTTGGATCTGAATTGCAGTTAGTGCACTTCACTACAATGATTCACAATTCTGTGCTAGTACTTCAACCATGTTCAGTGTCTTCACCCAAGAGTTCGACCTGCGTGTGATTTATAGAACTCCAGTACCTCAATGTATGTTTCCAACCACAAGACTGCCACCCAAGCAAATTTTGCAGCTCTAGGGCCTCGATGTATGCTTATCTCCTTCAATCATAGCAACCGATGGAACCCAGCTTTGTATGATCTTTAAACTTGATCAACACACAAGCCCTTAAGGATCCTACAGTGCTCTAGTACCTCAACACCTCTGTGTTTTCACCCAAGATCCTGCCATGAGCACCTTGCTCAATCAATGAAGCTCTATGCTTCTCACACTATAGTACCTCGACCTCTATCTTCACCCAATAGTGTGACTCGAGTCACCTCCTGTAACTCGACTTATGGTCCCTCTCGTAGACCAAAGATTTTAACGATCACCTTGGACTCACTTCCTCTGAAGATACCCATCTAGTTCCCATATTTGCTTCCTCTGAAGCTACGCTGGATCCTAGTCCAGCCATCCGTCTCTCGCGGACATAGTGCCTTATCGTCACACAACAAAGTAATGAGCTTCTGACCCCTACTCTGGTTCAGCCTAGCTCAAATCAGTTCTCGCGATGCCTCGCTTAACTGTATCATCGATCCTGGACATCAGGGAAATATCCAAAAAAGATAAAATATTCTACTTCCTTGAAGGCCTTAAGCCTTGGGCCCAGGCTGAATTGAATAGAAGGACACTACCGGACCTTGCAGCCGCAGTGGCAGCCACAGAGCGACTAACGGACTATGGGCCCTCAGATCAAAATAGGAAGAGGCCGCACGAGAATAAAAGTGATTCAACGAATCCGTCAAAAGCTAACAAGAAAAGCAAGAGCGGCACACAAGAAAAAAAAGCGCATGGAAAAGATTCACATGCAAATTTAGCTAAGTCCGCCAACTACGTGCCGAAGCCGGGTTGCTTCTTGTGCAGAGGGCCTCATCGAGTTAAAGATTACCCACAGAAATAGTCGTTGAATGTCCTTCAAGGTACTACTAGCGCTCCTATAATCCTTCCTAAGGAGGAACCAAGAATGGGGGTACTCAGGTTGCTGAATGCCATAAAGGGGAAAGTAGCGAAAGGAAAGACAGTAGCGCCCAAGGGGCTGATGTTCATAGAGATGTGCATCAATGGGAAAAGTACTCGTGCCATGGTAGACACGGGGGCTACGCATAACTTCATTGCTGATAAAGAAGCACGTCTCCTAGGCTTAAAACTTGAGCATGACGCCAGTCGAATAAAAGCTGTGAACTCGGAGGCGCGCCCCATTGCAGGAGTAGCAAAGGGGGTACCTGTGCAAATAGGGCCATGGAGCGAAGCCACAAGCTTTATAGCAGTAGAGATGGATGATTTCAAGGTTGTCCTTGGGTTAGAACTCCTACACCAGGCTAAAGCAGTGCCCATGCTATACCTCGGGTTAGTGTGCATGTTTGGAGAAGAGACCCCTTACATGATCCCAGTCATTCAGAAAGTGTGTTAGGATTACTCCAAGAATTCTAAGATGTCATGCCGCCTGAATTGCCTAAGGTGTTGCCACCCAGAAGATCAGTAGATCATCGGATCGAACTAGAACCAGGTGCGAAGCCGCCGGCCAAAGCTCCCTACAGAATGGCTCCTCCCAAGTTAGCCGAATTACATCGACAGTTAGATGAGTTGTTGGGGGCAGGATTTGTTCGGTCGTCTAAAGCTCCATTTGGCGCCCCAGTCTTATTCCAGAAGAAACGGAACGGTAGCCTTTGATTATGCATCGACTATAGAGCATTGAACAAGGTTACCGTCAAGAATAAGTATCCAGTGCCATTGATTACAGATTTGTTTGATCAGTTGGGCAGTGTGAGATACTTTACCAAGCTAGACTTGAGATCTGACTATTATCAAGTGCGAGTCACCGAGGGAGATGAAAGCAAGACTACCTGTGTGACCAGGTACGAAGCCTTTGAGTTTCTGGTAATGCCCTTTGGGCTGACTAATGCCCCAGCCACCTTCTGCACCTTGATGAATGAGTTGTTCCATGCCTACCTCGACAAGTTCATGGTGGTGTACTTAGACGATATCGTTGTGTATAGCAACACTTTGGAAGAACATCTCAACCACCTCCAAATCATCTTCAATATACTGCGAGAAAATTAGCTCTACGTCAAGAAGGGCTCAGTCGCGTCCGCATCACGTGCCCTGCTGGCACTGCATCACGACCAACTACCACCATGTCGCGTGCCCTCCTGGCCCACGACCGAAGCTCTTGGAGTATCAATGGCGAAACCCTTATGGCTTGGTGATGCGCTGACGATGCTCCAGCTTCAACCCACCAATGCCTGACGCACTAGTGGCACAAGTGGCCCTGCGGTTGGCTCGGATGGCCACGCCGCGAACCCACGTCACATCCTCCCCTACTTAGTTGCGTTGACATCCTCGTCGACGCGCTTCCAGTACTTCTTCAAGGCGGATTGGAAGGACGGGTGGGTACTCTCAAGTTCCCACCTAATTTCAGCCTCTGGCAGGCCTTTCCACTTTAAAAGGTACTCCACAGGAAATTCATTCTGACTGCCATCTTCCCTGATACTGCGTCTGTGAGCAAGGATTTCTTCAACCTGTCTCTTCAACTATAAATCGGCATCTGGGGCGACCCGAGTTGACAAACTTCTCCCTAGATTATTCGGGTCTCTCTTATAGGGCTTCAAGCAACTGACGTGAAAGATCGGATGCATTCTCAGTCGGGGAGGAAGTTGCACTCGAAATGAGACATCATTAATCCTCTTCATGATCAGAAATGGCCCATCATACTTACGAACTAATCCTGCGTGCTTTCTTCTGAAAAATTTGAAACGCCGATTAAGTTGCACCAAAACTTCACGACCCTGATCGGCCCACTTCTTCATTCGCTTAGCGGCCTTTTCTAGATAGGCCCTAGCAATCTCTGCATTCCTCTGCCACTCCTTGGCGAGATGGTAGGCTTCCGGACTTGACCCAGTATATCCTATAGTAATTATATGAGGCGTTGACGGTTGCTCGCCAGTTGCTAATTCGAATGGGCTCTTATTTGAGGCTAAACTCTTCTGTAGATTGTAACAAAATTGTGCCACGTCTAACAACTGAACCCAATTCTTTTGGATGGCACTGACAAAATGTCTCAAATATTCTTCCAAAATAGCATTCACCCTTTCTGTCTGTCCGTCTGTTTGTTGATGCATGCTGGATGAGAAGTTCAGCTTCGTCCCCAAGAGCTGGAATACTTCTGACCAAAACTTGTGAGCAAACCGTGGATCTCTATCACTGACAATCACTTGCGGCACTCCCCACTGCTTCACAACATTACTGACAAAAATCGTGCAGCTTGCTCTGTTGCTTTCTCTTCTATTCCAGGATTATAGAAATCAGGAACGTTATTCATCGAAATGCTAGTTTGTTCTAGCAGATATTGCGATTGTTGTACTTGATACAAAGTAAAAACTGATTTGGCTTCATTAAAATCATCGTGAACTTGGTAAAGGGAGTTCGGAAAGTTTGTAATTTGTTTTTGACAGGCTAAAAAAGAGGTATATAGTCCTGGTTGGTGGCCTCTTAACACAACATAGGTTTTTCCAATAAAGGTTTTTCCAACATAAGGTTTTCTTATAGTTGGAGGTGGTTGAGAAGAGGAGTTCCTTCTTCTGTCATCTTCTGTCGTTTACAGAGTTCAATCCACTGGTTTAGTGGTAACATAAATCTTTTTCCTGCAATAAATAGGACCACTTTGGTTAGTGGTTTAAACTTGGATCTCTGCTTAAGAAATCAGCCAAAACGTTAGTACTTCCTTTAACATGTTCAACTTAAAAGGTATAAAGTGCTATTTGATTATACCATTTCAATCGTCTTCCGTCTAAAATATCTTGTTTATTAATTAAAAAGTCTCGAACTCCCTTGTTATCGGTTCTGACAATAAAAACTTCCGGGGCGAGATATATATGAAATCTTTTGAGGGCAAGTTTTATTGCTAATAATTATTTTTCAAAGATGATATAATTCTGTTCATTTGGTTTGAATTTTCTAGAATTATAACCACATAATTTTTCTTTATTTTGTACCTTTTTTGTTAAAGGTGATTTTCTTGGTTTTATTCCATTAGAATGACAAGAATCTTTTTCTTCCCAATCTTCAGCAGGAATTGCTTTTAAAACACATCCCCAACAGTTATCTAAAGGATCTGTTTCGAGAATTAATTTATCTCCGGTTGTGGGAAGATAAACAGTAGGACAATCTTCAATATCTTGTTTTATTTATTTTAATATCTCTTTATCTTTTTCGGTCCATGTAAATTTTATTTCTTTTTTCAATTTGTTTATGAAAGATTTTTCTTTTTCAGCTAAATTTTTAAATAATTTCTTCCATAATTCAATAAGCCTAAGAGACTTTGTAACTGTTTCTTATCAGTTACCTCTTCAGGAAAATTTTTTATTTTTATAATAATATGATCTTGAAGTTTTAGACCATCATGTGTTAAAATAAGACCTAAAAATTCTATTGATTCTTTTTCAACTTCTATTTTAGAAGGTGAGAGGATAATTCCATGTTTTTGAAAAATATCGCACATTTGTTTTAAATATTTTTTGCGTTCTTCTTTTGTTTTAGAAAACACTAAGATATCATCGATATATACCACACAAAATCCTTTATAAGGGGTAAAAATCGAATTCATCCATCTTTGATAGATTTGTAGAGCAGTATTCAAGCCGAATGGCATGGAATTCCATTGATAATGTCCACATGGAGTGCTAAAAGCAGTTAAAGGTTTAGATTTATCATCTAACTTTAATTGCCAGTATCCTGATTCTAATTTGAAGAATTTTGATCCTTTGATTTGGTTAATCAAAACATCTTTTCTTGGAATAAAGTATCCGTCAAATTCTAAATTTTCATTTAGTCTTTTATAATTTAAAACCATTCTAGCTTTGCCGCATTTTATTTCAGCATGATTTCTTACTAAAAATGCAGGGCTAGAATGAGGACTTTTTGTATTTTCAATGAGTTTTTTCTCTAATAGATCTTTAATTTGTATTTCAAATTCATCTATGTCTATTTTTGTATAGACCATAGGTTTCACCCTAATTATGATATTGGGATCTTTCAAAGTTATGGTACAGTACCATGGACTTTTATGCCATAATTTTAGTGGGTTGTCACTAAAATTATCTTTGAGGATGGTGAAAAGCCAATGAGTGTGATTAAGTTGTGTAATAACCTCACCACGCTTGCTGGGGGTGAAGCCTTTATGACATGTAGAGTTATGAACTTGAAGAAGTGGAATGTGAACCAGTTCCTCTTTGAGGGATAGGCCAATAGAACCTATGGTTAAGGTCATTCGTAAGTATGCAGCAATGAAATTATTACCTAACAAGAAATTTCCATGCATGTTGGGAAAGCAAAAAATTTTAGGAATAATGAATTTTTTATCATTAAGCCAAATAGAAATACTTTTTGCTTTTAACTCAATAACTGTTTCTCTTCCTTCAATGCCTTTGACTTTGATGGGATGTTTAATGTTAACCCATTTTTTCGAAGGCAAATCATTATACCGACAAGCACTTATTGTGGCTCCTGTATCCATTAGGACACATAAATTATATGGTTTATAATTTTGAAACATAAAATTTCCTAAGACGTATGTATATCGTCTTTTTCCATAACTAGGAGAAATTAAAATTTCAGCATTTTTTGACTGAAAATGATACAATTGAACTGTGTTTAGTTCATGAGTTTGTGTTTCGGGTAAGATAGGAACTTGTATATTTTTTACTGCAATATGTGATTGGTATTGAGTTGGTTCGAGAGCATTGGATGTTGATGCTCTAGACTCAATATTTTTTACAGGAAGCCATTCATCTTTTATAGTATTAAATGAGGCAGTCCTTGTATCCCTAAAATATAAATTATTTTCAGAAGCTTATATTTCAATCATCTAGGTTTGTAATATTGGTTTTTGTTCTAAAAGATCTTCAAATAACCATTGTTTAGGTATCTATAAATCTTTCCAATTTATTAATCTTGGTTGGATTTCTGAATCATATGGTTTGGGTTCAAATATTTCAATCAGATTTTTGTCTGATTTTTGCATTTTTGTTATTGGTTTAGAGGTTAATTCATGTTCGGTTTGCCAAGTTATGGCTAAGTTGTGTGAATCTTCTTTCATTTCTAATCCCTTTGTTTGAATTTTAATTTTTATTGTGTCTTCAATATTTGGGTCGTCCAGTGAAATAAAATAATTTGGTTTTAATTTAAACCAAATCATTCCATAAGCTAAATTTGATTGAATCCCTCCAATCAAGGATTGTAAAGGATTAAGTAATCTTTTATCCATTACTACAGCTAGTATAGGTGTGTCTATACCATTTCTGAATAATCCTGTTATGCATATTTGAAGTATACCAATATGAATATATTTTAATTTTGGATTCTCTTTTTTCCAGCGTAATATTTTCTTTTTATCAAACAGTGTTATTTCTGCTGTAAGATTAGATGTGCTTTTTGCAGTAGTATTTCCTGAAAAAGCTTCAAATATTCTTCTAGACAAGAGTTTGTCTAAGGAAGAAATTTTATAGATGTCTTCTTTATTAAGTTTTTGTTGTAACTCAAATTTTTGAAGTTGTTCTTCAGAGAATGATATTTATTTTCCTATTACATCTTTCAACGTAATCATTTGATGTTCTTCTTCTGATGTTTCGACTATATTTAACATAAATATTAGATCATCTATGTCAGAATCGGAGTCTGTTTCAGATTCTAATTCATAAATGATACTATTATCATCACTTGAAATTTCTTCACCAAAATAAACATCTAGATTTGCTTCATCTAAATATTTAATCATTTTAGTTATATTTTTTCCCCGTTTTGGGCATTGAGGAGCATAATGTCCTTTATTAAAAATAAAACAACGACATTTCTTTTTAGCCATGGTCGTTTTATCTGTTTTTTTAGTTTGTTTTTTCTTTTTAATATATTTTTTATTTTTAACAAACCTTTTTCTTTTGTTCCAAGGTTTCCATTTAAATTTTTTCTTCTTATATCCCTTTCTTTTAGGGATATTGCATCCGATTTTCCAATTTTCTTGGAGAATTTTATCGCAACATTTATGAATAAAGTTAGAATTTGTGATTTGATTCTTAACTTGTTTTTTAGCTTTAAGTTCTAAACATCTATCTGCTATTAATCTTAGAACAAAGGATGTTCTAAGTCCTAAAGTATCTTGTTTAGCTAATTTATTAATAAAATCCGGATAGCCTTTGATGGCTAACTCATCCCACGGTGCTGGGAGTTTATGATAAAATTGTTCTAACCAGGATATATTAATTGGAGGTTCCAATTGATAATAATATTTTTTAAAAGTATTGCAATATTCTTGAAATTGGCAAATATTGCATAATTCTAATTTTGATAAAATATATATCGCATCTTCTTGTAGGTTTTGTTCACCTGTATATCCACAAAGATGTTCTTTAATGATTATCGTAAAGTGTTTTAAGATATCATCAAAATTATTGAAATTTCCTAATAAGGATGCTTTTTGTATTTTTCCATCATTAGATTTTTCCCATTATTTTAACCATTGTAAAACACTACCTTGGAGTGTTGCTGCAATATAGTCAAGAAATCTTTCTTTGGACCAAACGGCTTTTTAGTTTGTGATTACTATGGACATGGATTGTGCCCAATCGTCGATTACTTTTTCTTGATCTTTAAAAGGGACATTTGTTAAATCCATATATGTACCTCCTTGAGCTACGTTTTGTTTGTTCAAATCGTCTCTTCTATTATTTGTAGGGATTGGGATTTTCTCATTTTTTACTCCTGATGACAAACTGCCATCATTTATATGAATATGATGTTTTAGATATTCCTCTTGTTCTTCAAGATTTAATGTTTTTAAATATGTTTCTAAAATTTCAAATTCCTCTAATGGTTCTTCAGCTTTTCTCTTTCTCAAAGTTAGAGGATCTTGTGACTCATTAAGATCTGAAGAAGTATCTGAGAGATCAGAAGTGATATTCATTGTATCAGTTTTTGATACGTCGTTTAATTCCTGGTTTTGGAAGTATGTTAAAAGAGGTTCATGTTTTAAAGAAACTTCTTTTATTTGAGAAATGATATTATTTCTATCTTCAATTGGAAGAGTTTCATCCATAAATAACTGCTGCCAATATTCAATGATTTCTTTTACATTCAAGTATTCTTGATAATTATATTCAATATTTTCTTGTAAGACACAGATGTCATCAGTATTGATTTCATTAGTTCCGTAGAATAATCGGGTATTCGAATATTCATCTTTTTATTTTTCTAAATTTAACTGCTCTAATTTTGTTATTAGATTTTCTATTTTTGATTTGGTTTCTTCTTTTAAATCCAAATCGATTAATTTACCTAAGATCAAAATATTTTCTTTATTTATCATTACTTCATTGTGAATCGCATACAGCTGTATTTCCATATCGTCTTGTTTCTTATAAATTTTCTTTAACCAAGTACCAGTTATATCTAATAGACTATTTATACAACCACTTATTATATGCATATTACTTTCAGAATTTCTATCTATATGGAATATATGCCTATAATCTTCTTGGTTTTTATGATTCCAAGAACTTTACAATCAATAGGTATTTCTAGGTTTTTACTAGATGTTTCTGC
This sequence comes from Chloranthus sessilifolius, assembly GCA_021018995.1. Classification (NCBI taxonomy): domain Eukaryota; kingdom Viridiplantae; phylum Streptophyta; class Magnoliopsida; order Chloranthales; family Chloranthaceae; genus Chloranthus; species Chloranthus sessilifolius. The sequence continues at coordinate 33,162,952 of CM037596.1, read as the reverse complement.
CATGTTATTTGATGCAGGTACCTAAAATTGCTTAACGTATGGTTGGTGCCTAAACCGTTCCCAAATAGACAAAAAAGCTTTTACAGCTATGAAAGTCTTTGAAGGGATATGGGCTTTACCAAACGATAAGTATATGGGTTTTATATCAAATAAGTAAGAAAGATTTAGTAAAAAGACTTTTTTTATTTTTTTTATTTTTTTTATTTTTTAACCTTGACTGATATGATCCCAAAGTAGATAGATAACCAACATTATGATACAAATAAGAAAAAATATAATAATAAATATATTAACGAAAATAACATCTATCGGTTCCATTATAGTACATACTTACAATGACTAAGACAAACCACTGCAGACGCCAATGCTAATACCACACTCTAACACTTGAACATGGCTTTGATACCATTTACAATAATGCGGAAATGTTTCTCAACTCGATGCCTTCATCAGGGGTGAGCTATGCCCTTAAATAGCTTTTTTCACACACCTCTAGACAAAATAGCTAATAGTAAAGATGCTTTCTCCTTTTTCAAAGCCTTTACTCACATCTAGACAAACTTCATTATTTACACCAGTAAGATGCTTTCTTTTTTCAATGCAAGTCATACTTTTTCTTAAAGTAAGATAATGGGTGATGTCATGGCCGACGTTTCTTGTTTATGACGTCAGGGCTGACGATTCTGAGTAGCAACGTGTCCTGGATGAGCTGGAGTCGTTCTTGCTACTGGTGGTAGTGGTGTGGTCCACTATGCTTCCATACAATTTTTCAACTGGTGGTAGTGGTGTGGTCCACTATGCTTCCATACAATTTTTCAACTGGTGGTAGTGGTGTGGTCCTAAGATGTATGTATATCGTCTTTTTCCATAACTAGCAATGCACCTAAAGTGCCAAACTGCCAATGCACCCGAAAGTGCTCAAATTACTAATGCATCAAAAAGTGCTCAATCAAAACTATGTCGGAACTTACCCCAGTGACCTCTTTAGCCAACAAGTTTGCAGAGTTATTTGCAGTGTCAATCTTCATATCAACAATGATGGTTACTACACCTAGCACAATGCTTCCTTGTAAAAGATACAAATTATCGCGTCTAGTGCCATTCTTCACAACCAATGCCCTCATTATCACCCTGAAAAAGTAATTTTGCCTTTAGATTCCAAAATACCCAATGAGATGAGATTTCTTTCAACTCCAGTACATATCAAACTTCCGTCAAAACCTGAACCGTTCCATCATGTAGCTTGAAATGGATGTTTCACATACCTCTTATCTTATAGGTGTTATCATTTCTCATAAGAACTACTCCACCACCCAACTCCGTAAAATTGAAAAACCAATCCTGATTGGGATACATATTATAGGTACACCCGAATCTAAAACCACTCATTTGAATGGCAAAAATAATTGATGAACCGGTCAACACATATTCTGAATTGTCACTCTCATCTGCTACGTTCGCATCATAAGTTTTCTTGTGCTTTTTCACCAAACTTGGACAGTCCTTCTTCCAATGCCCTGTATCATGACAATAGGCACAGTCATCATTTGCAATTCTTTGACCACTTGCAGCATTACCTATTTTTTAAAGAGACTTATCCCTTTCACTAAACCTTCTCCCTTCCGATCTACCCCTTGCTATCAAAGCTTCACTCAATGTGTCCTTATGTGTCTCTTTATCCTTTTTTCGATACTTATTGTTTATCAAAGTGTCAGACACATCATCATATCTAATATATTCCTTCTCATATAACAAGGTGGTAATCAAACACTCATATTCATCAAGAAGAGAATTCAACAACAATAGGCCCTTATCCTCATCATTATATTCTACATCTAAATTTTATAAATCGGTGAGAGTTTTATTATAATCATTCAAATGTTCAGACATAGAAATACTTGATCGATATTGGAAACGGAAAAGTTTCTTCTTCAAATAGGGTCGATTCTCAATGCTCTTCATCATATGCTTATCTTACAACTTTTTCCAAATTCTTCCAAAGCTCTTTTACATTTGTCTCCTTCATCTGCTTATCTTTCAACTTCTTGCAAATTCTTCCAAAGCTCCTTTCCGATCTTTCGCAAGATGCAACCGAATTATGCCACAAGCTTGCCGATTAATCTTGTCACAATCTTTCTCTGTTACATCTAACCCTTCATGTTGTCAATCAAAAAAACCACCAACATGTAACAAAATTTCCCACGTAAGCAAGACGATGCCTATGCCGAAACTCAGGCTCTGATACCAATTTGTTGTGCAAAACCCTTAAAAAGCCTTTGCACACCCAATCTCACGTGTGATAAAAACAATCAATAAATCAAATAAATATAGGAAATAGAGAACGAGAGAGAAATCACACCCACAAGAACAAGATTTGTGTGGTTGTAGACACCCCATTTTCAATCTCTCAGGAGTATACAATAGTGTTCACACCACCTCACAGCCATGCCTGCCTGAAATGATGAAAAAGTCAAAATTTGGCAAAATTCTCAAAATTTCATAACTTGGCAATTATACGTTGAAATCTCAGCGTATAATTGATTATACCCTAAAATCTCAGCGTATAATTTGACCCAACTAGAACCCGGATGAGTTGCCAATTATACGCAGGAGTCACAATGTATAATTGATTATACACTAGAGTCTCAACATATAATTGGAATCCCAGTGTATGATTACTTGTATTCCTGGTTCCCAGCGTATAATTAGTCTGCTCTTGACTAGGACTGTTCCTCTCGAGCAAGTTGTGCTAACTCCGCGAGTCGAGTTCCCAGCCACCACCTAATTATACGCTGAAACTCCAGCATATAATTCAATTATAGGCATTGTTTTGGGCGTATAATTCACCAATTTTACGTTGGACTCCCAGCATGTAATTGGGCTGATACTATAAATAGGCCCCTATCCCCTTCATTCTGAGGACACATTCTTTCTACTTATTCTCTCTGAAATTTTTAAGGTTGGCTCTGAAATTCTGAATTATAAAAAGTTGAACTCTAAACATTTGGGTTTAGAACTTTGACTTTCTTCTAGGAATCTCACTAAGTATTCATTCTTGTTGAGATTGGCCCTTGTGCTTTGTTTCCCGAGCTTTCCAAAGAGAATAAGGTTAGCCTTAGAGCTCTCCCTTAGGAAACCTCTGCCGAAATTCCTAACATAGATCCGACTAAGTCCATACCCCTCTTGCATATCTCAAAACCATCCTATCCTTTAAACTGATTTGCCCAAGGGAGCCAACGGAGGGTACTTAGAAATGAGTTCGATCTTCCCGTGCATAACAGGTCAACACACCCATTTGGCAAGATATTAGCTAGTACACCTTCACCCCCTCTACAAACCGAGTCCCAAGTGACCAAATTCGATCAATTTCTCGAATCCAAGAGGATTCCTGAAAACATGTACTAACAGGCTAGCGTTCACAATGAGATGACTCCTTTTGCTAGAGTTTGCCCCCTTTAAATTAATTCAGAAATCATTTTTTTTTCTTTCGTTTCTTTTTATAACACTTCTTAGCACACACCATACGCATACTAGACATTTTAGGGTCTATTCTCTTACTACCCCCCCTCTGGTTTGAAAGGGTCGGTGTGATCATCTCTACGGGGGATTCAATTTGGAAAGCTTCCTATATATCAGACCTTCTTGTAAGACATAATCAGATGAAGATTGTACCCACCCATCATTGAGGAAGCCTTAGGCACCCGGAGTAGAATAGGATCATTCTTCTACCCTAGTTTTAAAAAATCTTTGACTTTGAGAACTCATGTTGTCGGCTTTTCTTAAAAAAAAAATCTGGAATCTGGAAATTGAACTTCAATAATAATGACTCATCCTTATGGGGCTTCCAAGAGAATAAGTTGACTTTGAGAACTCATGTTGTCGGCTTTTCTTAAAAAAAAAATCTGGAATCTGGAAATTGAACTTCAATAATAATGACTCATCCTTATGGGGCTTCCAAGAGAATAAGTACAATGTTGGACCGTCTCAAGTGATAGTCCAAGAAAATGTGTACCAACAGGCTGGCGATCACGATGGGACTCCTTTTTCTAGAGTTTCCCCCTTTTAATTAAATCGGAAATCATTTTTTTGTTTCTTTTCTTTTTATAACACTTCTTAGCACACAACACACATACTAGGAATTTTAGGAACTTTTCTCTTACTACCCCCTCTGGTTTGAACGGATCGATGTGATCATCTTTGCGAGGATTCAATTTGAGGAACCTCTTACACATCAAACCTTGTATGACCTAGTATTAATAACTAATTTATACCACTTTTCACTTCCTAACCTAGCCTTTAATAGACCTTTGAGTTGTGTAATAATTACTTTTTAAGTTTGTTTTTATAGATGGCAATAAACTATAACTTAGTGCAATAGTCCATATAATGAATACCAATAAGAGAGAATTGGAAGTTAAGCCTTGAAGTTGATGAAATTACAGAGGGTGCACCATGGTGGTCCCCACCATGTGGGCCAGTCAACATGCCCTAGACCCCTAGATGTCCTACAACAAAAGAGAAGCAGGGCCCGCACCTAATGGAGTGCAACAGTAAGGGGAGCAGTTGAGAAGCTACCTCGAGCAGTTCTGTGACTGCTATAGCAACCACTCAAGCTGTCTCGAATAGATACACCTTCAAAACTCCAAGGCAGAGTAGATGTCGAGCAGTTGAGGAAGCATCTTAAGCAGATCAGCCTTCAAAACACTTAGCTCAAGTGGTTCTCAAGCAGATCTCGAGTGGCACATAACTCCAAAAATCTCAGCTCGAGTGGTTCTCGACTAGATACCTCTTCAGAAGCTTCAGGTCGAGAGGATCTCGAGCACTTTATAGTAGCTGCAATGAACCTGTCAAGTAGCTGAAAATAGTTTCATATTACAGCCTATCAAGCAGTTTATAGCTTAAAATAATCCACTCGAGCAGTTCGAAATCCATCCTCACAAACTACCTTCTGAAGCCATTTATCCTATCGTGCTTCATAATAAACCTGTTGAGCAGCAATGCCTGAAGCACTTCAACCACTCGAGCACTCTTCAAATAACACCCTAGCCACTCGAGTGCCTCTCGAGATTCACATTTTGAAGCTCAACCACTCAAGGCTTGGGTTACAGCTTGTATTTATGAACTTTACGGGCATTTGTGGAACTTCCATAGCACCTAGGGCACATTTCCCAATGTGTTATGCTTACCTAACTGTCAGGGGCAATACTTGGCTGAAAAATAAGCCACATCAATAGGATCCTAGCTAACTTGATTCCCCTCCTCTCTGATTGGCCAAAACCAAAAAGGCACTTTAGGGATGGTATAAAAGCTATGAAAAGATGCAGAAAAGGGAGACAGTTCTGGAGCAAGGGAGCCATGGGAGATATTCTTTCCTTAGGTCATTTAGGGTTAGATCATCTTTTTCTTTTCTTCTTTCTTTATCTCGGCATGTTGAGCTAAATCTTTGTAATAGTTAGGGCTGAGATAAGCTATAAAAAGGTTGTGCATTAGCTTTGTAAAGGGTCTGGAGTCTTAGAGACTGCAACCTTCAGGGCAAATTATTATAAGTTCCTCTTTAAGCAATAAAATTGTATTTACTGTTCCATTCAATCTGTAATTTTCTTATGTTTTTCATTAAGATCCTTATAGATTGTATGCACCTATGGACGCATGAGCTTATAGCCTTACAAATATAGTGGTTGCAGTGATTATTTTATTCTGGCTTTTAACCCCCATGACTGGAGTATATCCATGGGATATCTTGTGACCATTTAAGTGGACAAGATATAGCACTGGTACTAGTTCATATCTCAGGGTTGAGTTTGATTGTTCTACCTTGTATTTGAGCTTGCAGCCAAATGAAGGACAACTGCAGATCCAACTGTTGCTCTGTTTTGCCATGCCTTTTTCAATGAAAAATTATGCCCTAGCTATTTACTTCCCATATTTTCTATTTACTTTCTTAATCCATCTTCATCCTTCGCTAAACCCCCTTTCTTTTATTATTGTTTTTATAGTTAGCTTTATTTCTAATTTTAGCTTAGTTTTTGTGATAGCCAAAATACTCCCTCTCTTTACCTTGCTTTCCTAGTTTAGGCTTAGAAATGCCAGATCTATAGCAGATCTAGAGATCTACTATATTATTATGTTTAGATCATAGATCCCTATGGGACAACCCTTACTTATCTAAACCTTACTACAACAGTCCTGAATCTTGCAGGACTATGTGTTTGTTTTATTGTTGTGTTCAATCCATTTTTGTCCCTTTTTTATTTTGCCTATTTTTTATTGTTGCCATTCCTTTTCCAATTTTTAGTAATATGCATAAGAAAAAGAAAGCCAACAAGTTTTTGGCGCCACTGCCGTGGGCCTTTGATCTAAGTAGTAGATCTGAGTTTTTCTTTATATTTTTATTCAGATATGTTGACTATATTTTATCTGTATGAATAAATTACTGCTGTATTTTTGGGACTTGTGCAGATCCGAAGCAGTAGCTAATGGGGAGCAAATAGCTACAGTTGGAGCACAATCTGCCTTAGTTTGCATCTTTTTCTCCCTTGTCTTGGTTTCATTTCTACATTCTTTAAATATCACAGCAGTAGTGTCTTGTTTTGCTTTTTATTTGTTGTATATTTTTTGCTGTGTGTTTGTGTAATTACTTTTTACTTGTTGTGTATTGTATGCTAAGTAGATGGTCACTCAATCCTGAGTTAGAACCTTTAAATCCTTAAATAGAAAGAGTCCTTAGATTTAGGCAAACACCACATACTCCTGCTGAACTTATAGAGCCATTTGAGATGGGAGAGCAACCTAGACCACTGAGGGATTACTATGCACTAGGGGCATATTCATCCCCCTTTTGCATTCAATTCCCATAGTTGAGGATAATTATGAGATTAAACCTCAGACCATCCAAATGTTACCATCCTTTTATGGGTTAAGTTAAGAGAACCCTTACAAGCACATTGATGAGTTTCTTACCTTGTGCACTACATTTAAAATTACTGGCCTGGGATATGAAGCCACCAAAATGAGGCCTTTTTCTTTTTCATTAAAGGATAAGGTAAGAAATTGGCTTAAGATGCTCCCACCTAATAGCATAACATCTTGGAATGCCCTACAGTGTCAGTTTTTAGCTAAATTTTTTTCTATGAGCAAAACCAGTCAGTTGAGAAAGAGCATCATCTCTTTTGCTCAGTTCCCAACTAAAGATTTTTATGAGGCCTGGGAAATATTTTAGGAATTGTTGAGGCAATGCCCACACCACCAAATCTCCAAGTGGCAGCTTGTTCAAAGCTTTTACCAGGGGATTGATTCTGAGAGTAGAGATATGGTGGATGCTTCATGTGGTGGCACTTATCTCAGCAAAACTGATGAGGAAGCCTGAGATTTGTTTAATGTGATAAGTGAAAACTCTATACAGCAGGAGTCTCTGTCAAGAAATGACATTGAACTAGCTGCTTGAGGTGCAAAAGAAACTATTTCCAAGGAAAAATTATATAAATTAAATGCGTACAATGACCTGGAGAGGAAAGTGGACAATTTGTCTAAAACGTTTGGCAAAGTGTTGAGTGTGTTGCAGTCCCAAACTACTGCGTAAGTTAAAGAGGCGTGTCTGATATGCCAATCACCCGGACACTCATTGTTAGACTGTCCATCAACTAGTCAATATCCTTCATTGGTAACGGAGCATGCTAATGCTGCCCAATCATATGAACAACAACCTGCTGGGTATCATTGGAGGAACCACCCTAACTTGAGGTGGAGAAAAGATAACTTTCAGCAACTTCAGCAGTAGCAGGCAATGCCCTATAGACCAGCCCAATAGTACAATCAAGGTTATGTACAAAGACAATAATTTCCTCAGCTTGTGGCACAGCCAAATAAGTTGACTTTACCACCACCACCTCAGACCAGAGCCCCTTCCTTTGAGGAGCAGGTTTTTTCCTCACTACAAAATCTCAGCTCCTTGTCATAGACTGTGAACTCCCAATAGTCAAGAGTATAAAAAAGATTAAAGACCAGTTGGGTCAAATTTTAAACACTCTGACTAGGAGAGAAGAGGGTAGACTGCCAAGCCAGACAATGACCAACAAGAGACAGTTTATGATTGGTAAAGGTTCCTCAAATCATGAGGAAACTAAGACCATCACCACCTTGAGGAGGGGTAAAGTGGTGGATAACCAAGTAGGCTATGAGAAAAATAAGAGTGTAGAGAGATAAATCTCAACCCTTGTTGTTGAGCAATAAGAGGAAAATAATGGGGCTGTTGTTTAGCCCCAACAGTAAAAACATTAAAAATACAAAAAATTATGATGTGGATGATAGGCAAGCAGCTGAGGTACGAGCAGCATCTTAGCTGCCATTTCCTCAAGCTTTCAAAGGACCCTCTCCTTTTGATAAGGGGAATGCCATAATGAAAGAGATGGTAGACACATTTAAGCAGGTGAAAATCAATTTGCCTTTGCTTGATGCCATCAGGCAGGTTCCAGCCTATGCCATGTTCCCTAAGGACTTGTGCACTCAAAAGAGAAAAGCTGGAACCCATTTGTCTAAGAAAGTGTATGCAACTGAAAAGGAAAAATCTATTTTATCCAGCTAAACTTCATGACCCAGGGGTACCTGTTATCCCTTGCATCATAGGTGACCACACCATAGGAAGAGCTCTCTTAGATTTCGGAGCTAGTGTCAACTTGTTGCCATATTTAGTTTATGAACAACTAGGTTTGGGGGAGCTAAAGCCTACACCTGTGGTCCTCCAATTGGCTGACAAGTCAGAAGACAAAACCAATGGGCATTGTGGAAGATTTGTTGGTGGGTGTAGATAAATTTTTCTACCCAACTAATTTTTTGGTGTTAGACATGGAGCCTACCAAGTGCAGCACTCTCATACTTGTGATTTTGGGTAGGCCATTTCTGGCCACTGCCAATACTTGCATTCAATGTAGATTTGAAGTGATGAAAGTCACTTTTGAAAATATGAAGGTTAAGTTGAATGTGTACAATGCTACCAATTAGCCTTAACTTGACAATGAGGATTATTTTGTAGTAGATGTTATAGATGAGTTGGTGGAAGAGACCTTACCTAGACTGCTAGATTGGGATAAGGTACTAGATGATTTTGAAGAAGTGTGGACTGAAGTTGTTGAGAAGGAGGCCCCCACCCTAGTTGCTGAAGAAATAAATACAATGGATTCTTTAGTGGGCCTGTGCAACACTCTATATGGAGACCTACATTGCTGCCCCTCCCTCAACCTCTAAGGCACCTTTGTTGCCTTCTGTGAAAAGTCCACCAGATCTGGAGCTGAAGCAGCTGCCAGAATCTTTGAAATATGCATTTCTAGGATAGGATAAAAAATTACTAGTAACTATATCCTCCTCTTTCACTGAGTAGGAGGGGGAGGAATTACTTTGTGTCCTCAGGAAGCATAAGAAAGCCTTTGGATGGACAATTGCTGATTTGGGAGGAATTAATCCATCTTTTTGCATGCGCAAAATTCTTTTGGAAGAGGGTTCCAAACCCTCTAGAGAAATGTAGAGAAAGTTGAACCCTCACATGTAGAAAGTAGTCATAAAGGAAATTATCAAATTGCTTGATGCTAGGGTCATTTACCTTAACTCTGATTCTGAGTGGGTGTCACCTATCGAAGTTGTCCTCAAGAAATCTGGCATCACAGTAATACCAAATGAGTCTGGAGAGTTAATGCCAACCAGAGAGACCACTGGTTGGAGGGTTTGCATAGATTACAGGAAACTGAACTCTAAGACCAGAAAGGACCACTTTCCTTTGCCCTTTATTGATCAGATTTTGGACAAGTTGACAGGCATAGCATATTACTGCTTTCTTGATGGATATTCTGATTATAATTAGATACAGTGTATCCTTAAGACCAAGGACAAACTACTTTCACCTGTCCATTTAGCACCTTTGCCTATAGAAGGATGTCATTTGGACTGTGCAATGCTCTTACCACTTTTCAAAGGTGCATGTATGTCATTTTTTCTGATATAATTAATAAGTTTTTAGAAATCGTCATGGATGACTTTTCAATCTATGGGGATGATTTCAGTCAATGCTTGCATCACCTCTGTCTTGTGCCTCAGAGGTGTGAAGAAATCATCTTGGTTTTGAGCTGGGAGAAGAGCCACTTTATGGTCACCCAAGGGATTGTGCTTGGCCATATGGTATCCAAAAAGAGCATAGAGATTGACAAGGCAAAGATTGACTTGATTTCACACTTGGCCCCACCCACACTTGGCCCCACCAAAAAAAATTAGATCATATTTAAGACATGCTGGTTTTTATAGAAGGTTCATTAAAGATTTCAGCAAAATTTCCAAGCTATTGTGCCACTTGCTTTGTCAAGAGGTGCCATTTGTGTTTGATGTTGAATGTGTGAAGGCATTTGAGATATTGAAAACCTGTTTGACCTCTGCCCCAGTGATCCAGGCCCCAGATTATACTCTGCCCTTTAAACTGATGTGTGATGCATCTGATTTTGCTGTTGGAGATGTTTTAGGAAAGGGAAGAGAGAAACTGCCCTGTATAGTTTACTATGCCACCAAAACACTGCAAGAAGCTCAGCTGAATTATACAACCACTGAGGAAGATCTTCTAGTTGTGGTTTTTACTTTGGATACGGTTAGACCTTATTTATTAGGGTCTAAAATTATAAGTTTTACTGACTACTCTGCCCTTAAATATCTACTGGCGAAGAAGGATGCAAAACCTAGGCTGATTAGATGGATCTTACTCCTGCAGGAGTTTGACCTTGAGATCAAGGACAAGAAAGGGATAGAGAATATAGTTGTTGAGCTCTTATCTAGGATCTTGATTGAAGAATGTTCTACAACACCACTTACAGACTCCTTCCCTGATGAGCAATTGTTTGCCATCAAGTCAAGTGTGCGCTGGTTTGCAAATATTGTCAATTACCTTGCTGTAGGTAGGATCCCTTCCGCTGGTCCAAGATGGACAAAGACTTGTTCTTTTCACAAGTCAAATATTTTTTTGGGAGGATCCTTACCTCTATAAATATTATGCAGGCTAGGAGATCAGAAAGTACGTTCCTGAAAGTGAAGTCCACAGTATTCTTATCATGTGTCATGAAAATGCCTGTGGAGGTCATTTTGGAGGAAAAAAGACAGCAGCCAAGGTACTGCAGTGTGGTTTTTACTGGCCATCTTTGTTCAAGGATGCTTTTGAACACTGCAAAGCCTATATGAGATGCCAAAGGTTGAGGAGCATATAAAAAAGGGATTCAATGCCATTGCAACCCATCTTTGTGGTTGAGCTATTTGATGTTTGGGGGATAGATTTCATGGGTCCATTCCCTCCTTGCATGGGTTAATTTCATTCTTATGGCTGTGAACTATATTTCCAAATGGGTAGAAGCTATAGCTCTAAGGACAAATGATCATAGAGTTGTCCTAAAGTTTATAAAAGAAAATATATTCTCCAAATTTGACACCCCTAGAGTCATCATCAGTGATGGGGTAAGCCATTTCTATAATAGACACTTTGAGAGCTTGCTCAAAAGGTATGTTATTACACATAGGATTGCCACTCCATAGCACCCACAGACCAGTGGGCAAGTGAAAATTTCTAATAGAGAAATAAAGCATATCCTAGAGAAAATAATAAGGACAGACAGGAAGGACTAGTCTCTGAAATTGACTGATGCATTGTGGGCTTATAGGACAGCCTATAAGACCCTCATAGGGATGTCCCATTTAGACTAGTTTATGGCAAAGCATGTCATCTCCTAGTGGAGTTAGAGCACAGGGCCTATTGGGCCATTAAAAATTTAAACATTGACCTAATTCTTGCTGGTTTGAATAGGAAATTGCAGCTGTCTGAGCTGAAAGAACTGAGGCTGGATGTCTATTCCAATGCTAAAATTTACAAGGAGAGAGCTAAGGCCTTCTTTGACAAGAACCTTCTCAGAAAGGACTTTACTGATGGTGCCAACGTATGGCTTTTTAACTCCAAGCTCAAGTTATTTCCAGGCAAATTAAGATCCAGATGGGATGAGCCATATATTGTACTTCATGCATTCCCATCTGGTGTTGTTGAGATCATGGACCCCACTTTTGAAAGGGTCATGAAAGTAAATGGTCAGAGACTCAACCTTCGTATTGAGAATTTTGTGGAGCCCTCTAAAACCATACACTTGCAAGAACCTCCCACTGCTGAGTGATCTCCAGCATGTATAATATGTGTCATAGCTATGGTTTGTATTTTGATTTTCTATAAATATTGTTTTTTTGTGATATATGTTCATAAATCTGGATGTATGCAATTTTATGATTTGTTGTAAGCACTATAAACCATTGATCTTTAATGTATGAGAGTGTACTTGGCATCACAAGTGTAAACTGGGTTGTTTTTAGCCTTCTCGAGAGGATCAGGAGCCTTTAGGCATCCTCTCGAGGCATTTTACATCAGTATTTGGCCTTCTCGAGAGGATCTAGCACTGCAAAGCAACCGCTCGAGACACTTTATTTGAAGAAAATAAAAGCCTCAACAAGCTATTGTGTATTAATGGATATCTGCTCGAAAACCTCTCGAGCAGTTACACCAGAAGGTCCAGCCTCTCGAAGCTCGGGTTCTCTGTGAAGAAGCCTATCGAGCAGTTAACATTTATAGCTCGATAGGCTAGCTTTCACATTTTTCATTTGCTCAAGATCCTCTCGAGCTGAGTATTCTAAACACCCAATCTCTCGAGGCTCGGGATTCATATTATAAACCTCTCGGGCTATCCACTCTCTCATTTCATTGTTTGCTAAAATACCCAGGCACGAACACCCAACCCAGATTTTCTTCTTCCCTCTTCTCTACACCATCTGCTCCACCATTTACCCATTGCCCTTGCCATTTTGTAAAGCTACTCAAGCCAATCATTTTACACTTGGAACCTATGGATTTGATCCACTGTGCAACATCCACAACAGAACCCTAGTTTTGGGGTAAGTTAGAAAGTTTCCTCTTAGTCTCTTTATTTTCCAGCATACTTCTACTACAGTGAGTTGTTTCTGCTGAGGATTATTTAGGGGGTCAAGTGTGTGCCAAGTTGTTAGGGATACCTAGGGTTTGCATTAATTTCACAGAAAGTAGTGTTCAATGGCTGAAAAACTCAAAATTTGGAGAAACCCTACAAACCTTGCTTAGTCCTACCCAAACCTAGCCCCCTACTCCAACTAGAAAGTCAGCAGATAACTTCATCATCAGCCCCTGAAGCCCCTGATGCTTAGCAAGCCCTAAGAGGAAAACTGCTTTGGATAAATTAACAGCCCCAAAGAAAAGAGCCAGAGCTGACACCCAAGAACCCAAAAAGGTCAAATCTAAAACACAGAAGAGAGGAAATGGAGCAACCCCTGAGTCTGACCCATTCACCACCCCTAATGATTTTGTGCCTACCCTCAGTTTGGTATCAGAGACAGCCTTTGATATGGCATTTTTCACTAAGGAAGCCCTAGCTAAAGCAACCATTGAATTTCTGATCGAGGCCTCCCTAGTCTCATTGTTATAGCCACTTGAAGAATTGGTGTACTCTAGATTGGTGAGGCTGTGGTGCTAAAACATAAGAATGAAAGAGTCTGAGAGAGGACCAGAGGGGAAGGATCCTATGATGGTAATCCTCATTGATGATTTTGACACACTTATGGCCTCAACTGACATTGCACAGGCATTGGGCATCCCAGCATCATATGACCCATCCTGTAATCTGGGAGCCCCATTCAATGCCTCAATCACAGTGATTGCCCAATAATTGACTCAAGGGAAGAAGGCATCTGGAGACTCAGTAATAAGAAGTGACTTCAGTCCTAATTTACTTTTCATGGACACTGTATTAAGAAGAATATCTTTATGGCTAGTCACCAATAAGAGAGGAGGTACCCAATTATAGATGCCTTATACTCCTTCTCAAGAGGGCATTGCTTTGAGGCTGTAAAACTGATATTTGAGGGAATGGACACTCATATCAAGGTACAGAAGAAGTAAAAGCTGTATGGGCTACCCTACAGCAGGCTTATCATAGCCTTGCTCAAGAAGAAAGGCTATATTTGAGAGATGGGAGAGCCCACTGATGAGCTGCCACTAATTGTGTGTGGAAAAAAGCAATGGAACATCAGTATGACATTGATGATGAAGAAGAAGGAGCATGTGGCTGCCCCTGATGCTACCACTTCTATTGCAGCCATTCCTGCCGAAGCCACTTCAGAAGGCCAGGTCACAGCCACTGCTACACCTACTCCATTCCACTCTGTAGCACCCCTTGTGCTAGTTTCAGCTGTCACAACAGCAGTAGTTCCATCTTCTTCCATTACAACACTTACACCACCTTCTCCACCTGCCTCTTCTATTCCTGCATCTATCCCATCAATCCCCACTCCATCAACCTTACCCACCCAATCCATGCCTATATCAGTTCATATTCCTACCATAACTTTTCCTTATAACCTTCCTACACCTTCCATCAAGAAAACATACGAGAAAAGGAAAACCCACCACCCACCACTGAACCCACTACCACATCCATTAACATACCCAGCCCAACACCTTCCCCTTTTACCTATGCTGACAGTGAACCAATATTAACTGGCATTGAACCACCTAACCTCATTGAACCCTTTGACCCAATTCCTACCCCTGTCAATTCCCCTCCACTTTCACCAAACCAAGACCAATTCACAATAGAGGGGTACTCAACCCTAATAGACTCCATTGTGGGGGATATGAGGCATGAGTATACCCCTCTCCTTGAATCCCCACACCCATACACATTTAGCCATGCCCCTACCTCCCTATTTCAACCAATTTCCACCGAAACCAATACCCAACTTATTACCCCTTCCTTACCAGACCCTCTAACCCAGATTATCACCCTCCTAACCTCTCTCCAAGCCCAATTCTATACAAACTCTGAAAACCAAGCAACCACCCAAAACAACCTTACCTCCATCCAATCAACCCTTCAAACATTTATACCTGCCTCCCAACCACCCACACCTACCCCTGTCCCTACCCCTCCTCCTTACCAGCAGCCTTCTCCATCAGTGGCAACAACTGATGCTACCACCCAAATAGACTTTGATACTGAAGAGCTGCCCATAGACCCCCTTTCCACATCCTCAACCTTCACCCAAACCTAAACCAATGAAGAGGAGCTGACCCTTGCCCTACCATTCATTCCCTCCCCATCTGCCCAAACTGGTACTAAGCTGGCTATTATCTCCACTTCTTTGAATGATCCATCCAATTGGGCAATTGTTCCAAACAATCCAACCAGATTGCCTCCTACATCCACCCTCACTGCCTTCATGAATGCCAATGCATACCTGGCCCAGGAGGTGTACCAGCTGATAGGCTTTGTCAATAGCAATGTCTTTTTGACTTGTGAGGAGTAGCTGGCCCGGATGAAGCCTCTGTATTGGAAAACCTTGGAGAAAGTTATGGTGGATCATGGAAAGGAGATGGAGGTTATGTAAAAAAGGTTGGACACTGTTGTATCCATCTATAAATTATATGAGCAGAGGGTTTAGAGGTATGAAGAACTGGCTGATTCATTATCGGTATCTTTAATGTCTATGGGAGTGAAGGAAGTATATGAGTAGGCAACAGCTCATGGCATCAAACTCCATGATCCCCCATAACATAAGAGCATCACCAAACAAAGAAAGCTAGGAACATCAAGAACCAAAGCTGGGGCTGCACAGGCTACCAATCTTAAGAAGGGCAAGGAGAAAACTAGGGAGCACATAGATGTAGATTCTAATTCAAATCACCTCTAGGAGTGGCTGTTGTTAGTTTCTTTGGTGTCTTCTATAGTGAATGTTTTTACGAGTTTTGTAATTGTGTGTCTTTTGTATAAAGCTTCTCCTATGGATAATATTCAATGTTGTGAATAAAATTTTCTGTTTATGTGCCTCCATTCATGGTCATGGTTTAATTTTCTGTAACTAGTTGTTCATTCAATTTTCTGTTGTATCTTATTATGTCTTCTCATGCCTAGCTGCCCCTAAATAAAATACTACTGACCCTAAATAAAATGCTACTGAAATATTGAGGACAATGTTTATCTTAGGTTTGGGGGTCAGTTAGGGTAGACCAATGAAGTAGTTAAATTTAGTGCATCAATGTAGTTAGACTGAAATAAATAAACTTAATTCTCACCTAACCAATTGTGAAAAAAGAGATTAAAACTGTTGGCAGATGTTTTAAAACTGAAATCATTTAAAATTTAACACTCCCATGAAGTTAATATCAAGAAAATTTTTCACAATCAGTCCTCAGTAAACCAGAGAAGACAGAAATAGGTGAGGATATTGCTAATCTCTAAAACATACCACTTTTTATCTCCTAACCAATTCATCTTTTTCAAGCCAATAAGAAAGAATTTGGAGCTAAGTTGTGGGACTGATGAGTTACATTGAATGCACCATGGTGGATCACACCAAATATGCCCAATGAGTTCAAGTGAAGACTCCCAATGAGATTTGGGCCTATAAATTTTTTTTCTTTTGAAGAGTGCCTTTGACAATTTTTCTGCTCTAAGGAATGACTGATTCAATACCTTTTCACTAGAAGTTAGGCCCCCCAAAATGAAACTATTTGACAGCACTCATGACACCAAGGAGGTGATTTAAGGCCATCATTTAGACAATTTGAGCCTAAAATTCCTACCCTTTGAAATTGCCCTTTGTATATACTCTTTGAGCCTTTAACTCCATTTTTCTTAGACAAATATCAGAGTACTTGAACCTGAACCTCATAACTTGATTCAGCCTTACCCTCACTTTGAGATTTCAGAAGGTAAAGGAGAAGATGTTGTAGATAGGTGGGTTGGGTTCAATATTTGGTGGAAGGAGAAGAGAAGAATGCAATAAACAGCAGTGTATCAGTTGTATAGTTGTGACATTTCATAAAAAAAATAGAAAAAAAAATAAAAAATTATAAAGAGAAAAAAAAAAAGAGAAAGAGAAGTACTTCATCTGAAAAAGTAAAAAGAAGAGAAGAAGTTAGCCACTTCAAATCTGAAAAATACAAATGAAGAAGAAACTATGATGAAATGGAGGCGAAGTCATGAACCACCACCTCCCCTTACTAATTTCTCAAATTTGAATCCTTTCTACCCCCTCTATTCTTTTTAAACCTCAATCATAACCCACATTACAACCCATCTAAAAGACCTTGTTGATCAAAACTGAAATGAGTTATCATGTGGAGATAAGGGGATGTCTAATCCATGCTGAATAGTATATGAGGAGGTGTTAATCAGTGAAAAATGCTATTTTTCACTCTTTAACCTGACCTTTGATAGACCTGTGAATAGACTAATAAGTGCATGTTGAGCATGTTTTATAGATAGCAATGAAAAGCAGTCATAGGGCAGAAATCCACCCAAAAGTGTCCCACAAGAAGGTCCATCTCTCACTACAGCTCTGACCCAACTATGGTACATAAAAGGACTCTACACCAATGTCCACTTGGGACATGTAGCAACAGAAAAGTAGCGCTAAAGAAGGAAAAACAGGCTGAAAACAACCTGTCGATTGGTTATTGCAACCTATCGATAGGATCTGAAGGCTGAAAAAGGAAGAAATCGTGGAGATCAAAGTATTCGATAGGATCTGGAACCTATCGGGCAGTTGAAAGCAAGCAAGAAGCATCCTATCGAAAGGATCCTAAAACCTATCGAAAGCTGATGGAACCTGTCGATAGGAACTAGAAGCAAACCTATCGAAACTCATTGCGCACAGATCAACCTGTTGAAATGAAGTGAGCAGAAGCCAAACCTGTCAAAAGGAGCCCCCAACCTGTTGAACACATGTTAAGTGGTGAAAATTTTCACTTTTCACCCTTTTACCTGACCATTGATAGACCTGTGATCACACTAATAAGCGTCTGTCGAGTGTATTTTGTAGACAGCAATAAAAGATGATAATAATGCAGAAAACCACTCAAGAATGCTCACAAAGGGGCCATCTCTTAGCAAAGGACAGACCCATCAATAACACACCAGAGGGTAGCACATCACTGGACCCTTAGAGTGCTTGGCTGCAGCAGAACAAGGCGAAGGAAGTGAAGATAGGCCAAAAACATCCTATCGAGAGGACACCTGAAGATTTTGATAGGAGCTGAGAGTTAAATTTGAAGAATTCATGCAGATTGGCGAGGTTTCGATAGGATCTGAAGGCAGAAAGAAGAAGAAGTTGTCAGATTGTGAAATTTGATAGGATCCAAGAACCTATCGAACAGTTGGGAGAAAGACAGATTTCATCTTGACGAAATCTACCTAAGGAGAAAAGGGAACCTATCTAAGGGTTCTTGAACCTATTGAAAGGTCTCCAAAACCTATCGGAAGACCGCCTGAACCTAACAAAATTGAGGTGTTGGAACAGCACCTATCAAAGGATGTTTGAGCCTTTCAATAGGAGTGAGAGCTATCCTATCAAGGTGATGGAATGCAAAGCTACAACCTGACAGAACTGTCTCCCAACCTATCGAACTACTCCTCCAACCTGTCGAATGCTCTAGATAAAGTGCAGTGAAGATGAAGCCTCAAAGCTTATCCTATCGGAATCTATCGAAGGGATTGGAGAACCTGGTGAAAGGACTAAAAAGCTTTACCAGAACTTGTCGAAAGCTTCCCCAACCTCTCGAAATCGTGTGCAGAACTTCTCATAAACTCAGCTATGCACACGCTATGACTTCGTGACCTGCTGCACGCAACCCGGGGCACTTGGTGACCAATACGACGGTTCTAGAAGATGCCCTAGAAAATCCTAACCAACCCACGTGCTCTAACAGAACCCTAACAAACTCTGAGGACCTTCTAGAAAGGAGTTTTGGTAAGAAAAATAAAGGAGAAATCTATATATAGAGACCCCCAATTGCAATGGGGGGAGATCGAGATTTGAATAAAATTCTAGAGATTAGAGCTTGCAAAGAAATTCCATTTTCCCTCCTTTAGTCCAACAATGGTTGGCTAATTCCCCTGGAGTAGCAAGGAGAGAGGTTAGATCTGTAATTGGGTAAAGTTGAGTGCTATTGTAGGTTCACTACTGCACATACTACAGATCTGAGAGCATTTCTATTATAGAGTGAGTTTGATTGCAATGTAAATGTTGTTTTTTGTGACAGCCTGAATTTCGGCACCCTGAAACCAGTGCCATCATCACGATCCTCCAGACTGTGCCCCAAAACTAAGCACGGAATATTGGTATAACAAGCATAAATAAATAAATAAAACTAATAATCTCATAAAGCAGAAACAGTTAATATGTCCAACTGGCATATGCAAAAGACAGTTCTACTTTCATGCCACTGCATGAACAGAGAACCGACCCGAACCATCGGTGATAAACTGATCACCCCAAATGGTTCGCCAAAAGAATATCCAATTTAATTACATGCTTATCAAAATAAAGGCTTGACATACCAAGTCGTACAAGTTAGCTCTCAAACTACTCTCTGTCAAAGTACACAGCAGAGTCTCCTAGAAGAAGTCCTCGGGTGGAGGCTCCAACTCGTCTCCAGGCACGTAATCTGAATCACCCAGATCTACGTCTCCCGAGGCCTCGACAGCTGCTATCAATGGACCTGCGACGTATAGTCTAAAGGGTGAGCTACATCCTAGCTCAATAGGGAACCAACACAATGAACATATAAATCAAAACTCACATATATTCCATGATATTCTAAGCATGATGTGTCTATGCATTAGCTAGAAAATAGTTCAAAAGATGGTAATTTCATTCAAGCTTTACTGGCAATTTGTATTTCTTACTTTACTGTTGATTTATCATGAATGACACTGAACAGGCCTAAAGCAAAACTTAAATCTTCAACTTAAGTAATCCTCGAGCAATATAGCATCGAGCCCCGATGAGATACCCTTCATCATCGTCTAAATAGACAGTTGTTATAAAGTATTCCCTGGGAATACAACCCAAGACCCTTTTCACTAGGCAGCGGGGTTAAAACTCAACTCAACATCCCTGGGATGTGCTTATTGTTATGGATAAACCTCTGCACTGGTGTACGGATTGGCCGCCGTACCGATCACGGATATTCTGCCGCGGCAGTCGTGGGTATCCCGCCACGTCGGTGGGGTATCCTATCAAACCTCAAATAATAAAAATAACATGTGATTTACATATAGTTATTCACCGTGTAAGTGTGCTATCTTATATCATTTAGGCCTCAACAGTAATTATCCAATCATATATACATACATCCCTGGAATGTATACATACTCGCATCACACCTGATGCCTTTATTACTTTCTCATCCCCTGGGGATGTCTCATTCTTATTAGATTACTTGAACTTAATCACTTGCATCACACCGATGCCTTTTTCACATTCTTGGTGTTACACACACACCCAATTTCACAAAGCTTTTCATAGTTAAAACAACTTCAATTTGATAATTATATCACTACAAACATGCTCTTAAAATTAAAGTACATGTTCAAGGTGTTCCCTACCTCAAGTTTCTGATGGTCCAAGCATTAAGGTCCCACGCGGCTCCTTGTGTTCGCTTTCACACTTACCACCTACGGTACATCACAATACATGCAATACATTACTAAAGATGTAATGAAGAAGGTCCTAGACCTTTCATGAATCTCAAAGTAAAACTAAGAAGTTAAGCAAAATAGTCAAAGTCGATTAATCGATTAATCGATTCTCAAAATCGATTAATCGAAATTTAAATTCGATTAATCGATCCCAAATCGATTAATCGAAGTCTCTAACATAATGAAGTCGATTCTTAAATCGAGTGGTCGAAAGTCTGAAATCGATTAGTCGATCCCAAATCGATTAATCAAAATCTAAAATTGATTAATCAATTTCCCAACTCGATTAGTTGATTTCTCCAGGTCTCTTTTCCCCAGCCATTGGAGGTACCCAGTCGATTAGTCGATTTCCAAATCGACTAAATCTAAATCGATTAATCGAAATACAATTCGATTAATCAAAATCGGGCTTTCATAACTTTTCAACTTCTGGGCCAAAATCGATTAATGGAATCCCAATTTCGATTAATTGATTTGGCCAGATTCAGCCCCCTTTCGGGCTGATCTTCCAAATCTCTTCCCTTCTTTTCTAAGCCTTTAATCTATCCTTTTTAAACTATATTGACTGAATCTTAACCATCATACATCTATGCATTAACTTCAATTTAAAACTTACCTCACGAATCCCTTCAAGAGATTGATTTGTTGGGTTTGATGGCTAGGGTTCCATCATTTGCTTCACGATCCCAATCACTTTGAATCCGTCAATGAATGCTCTAATTAGTCCTTTAATTTGCATTCACTTCTTCCTAAATAACTCCTCTTTACTCCTCTCTCTCTCCTCTTAACTCTCTCTTTAACAACCAAAGCAAAAAGAAACTAGGGTTATTAAAACCCTTATATCCTCTCTCGACCTTGTGTGTTAAACACATACACCAGAGATAAGAGTATGTGACTATAACTTAACACAATACTCTACACTTAGGTCACACTAATCTCACATTAGTACATAACTTCATGAACTCAATGTTTGACCATCACTTGGTCAAACCTACGATCAATCGGCATGGATCCCGAGGTCAAAGTCAAACGGTCAATTTTTTTCGAGATATTACATTCTCCCCACCTTGGGAATTTTCGTCCTCGAAAATAATCCAAGGGTCTTGCTTGGGTACCCCACACACTGGGGTGACACGTACCCACACACGCAAAAGAGAACGCATACATTACACAGTGCATGAAATCGAATATAATGCCAGTACAAAAGAAAAACTGCTCTGTATTTGATTATGAAACTTTTAAAATTACAAGTGGCTTCAACTGTTGCTGATAATACACGTTACAATTTAATTACAACAGCACAGAATATGCAAAAAGTAACTACAAAATAAACTATCGTCCTGTGCTCACACCGTGTCCTCTCCTGGGTGATCTGATGTTGGGGCGAGCTGCTTTGATGGGACTAGCGACTCCGGTGGTGGCTGAGTCGTCTTTCTGGGCTGCTCGAGCTGCTGGGGCACCGAGCCGGATGCATCGATGGCCGATGTGCTCGCATGGAACACCGGACCCGTATGAAAGGCAGTCTGACCCGCAGTCCATGCCTCCCCCTGCGCGAGGCACTGCTGGTAGTCTAACCGATGATGTACCGTAGTGTGTGGTACATCAAAAAGTCCATCCGCCGGTTCATCCTCTCATTGTTGGCCTCCATCCTGGCCAACACGTCCTCGATCGTCGGAGCCTGGCGAGCCGCGAGCCGGCGATATGAAGAAGTGGGTGTCACTGCCGCAGACTGCGCTGGCGGCGTAGGTGATGCAGTGGTATGGGAGGGTGCCCCCTCCACTGGTGGCTCAATCGGGTGTGCCCCACCCATGGGTGGGTCTTGACGTGGTGGTGGGGGTTGTGGTGGTGCTCTTTGGGCTGCCGCTCATCGGTCTTTGGACCGGACCCGAGCTAGGTTCCGCTTGAGTAGGTTGTAGCTACGACTCCATGAAGAGTTCGAGAACGTCTTCACTCGATCCGTTGCCCTCTCCTCATGGGGCGATATTGCATACTCGAGAGCGTCGGAGTAACACTCCAACATGCTCGAGGTGAGCCGAGCATAAGGCATTTTCTCCTAGGGCCTCAAGTTGCCCTTCATCAACTTTCCCTTAATGTATCTCATCCCCTCTAGGATGAGCATCGTGGCGTCAAACCAACGGCCACAAAAGGCTGCATAAAGTGCCTGTTGCACTTTCTCCACCCTCTCAGTGTCATGACGTAGTGGGTAAAGGTTGCACTTGATTATGGAATCAAGAATCCACATATAATGGGAAAGGTCGACCCTCTTAATGGAGGATCCCGACCCCTTCTTCCCGTTGGCCATGCGGGTCATGATCTCCTCAAATCTCACCTCTTCCTCGAAGGGTGGGAAGAGGGTGGTCTCATGTACAAAATCGAGGTGACATTCAAGTACCTCATGGACGTGGTGACGGGTGAATGTGTAGTCGCGACCCTCTATCTTGGTCAAAATAATTTCGTCGGTAGGGTCGTCCATCAGCCCTTGGTAGAATAATCGAACCAATTGAGGGTAGTAGGACCCACGAATGGGTTTCAAAATATTGCTAAGACTGGCTTTTTGAAGCTAATTACGAACCCATTGGGTCTCGCCCGGTACATAGGGTTTGATCGATAATGTACTCGATCTCAAAGGTCTTAGCCGCCCACCATTCATTGGGTTGGAGTACATTGGTGGGTGGCGGTGGCATGGGCGAACACTCGGGCGAAGCCGCGCTCGTTGAACCGGAGGTGGTCTCCGATGCCGACGGTGATGGAGTCCTCACCGGTGATGAGGTAGGTGGTGGCGGTGTGGCGTTCTTATGTCGGACCGGAAGCTTAGAGGTTTCCTTCCTCGAAGACAAACGGGTTTTGGGCGGCATTTTTGCGAAAATAGGACAAAACTAGGGTTTTTTTTTTTTATAGCTCAAATTGAAAGAAAAGACTCGAATCTTGGGTTTACCTTAGGTTTTTGATATGATGTCATGCTATTTCACCCTGAAATCGATTTGAAATGCCCAAACGCTAGGTATCTTGGTCGGTTGGAGAAGAGGAAGAAGAAGGCGCGCAAAAGAAAACTCCAAATGATTTCGAATGAAGTGAAAAACCCCTTCGATTTATATATATAGGCCCCGGTTCGATTAATTGATTTCCAAAGTCGATTAATCGATTTTCAAAATTAAGTTAAGCCGTGCGAAATCAATTAATCGATTTCCAAAATCGATTAATCAAAACTCAAAATTGATTAATCGAAACCATTTCGATTAATCGAAATCGTACTGTCTTAAAATTTCAAGTTTTGGAGCTCACTGGCGTGAGCCAGTCAATTAATCGAAATTCACTTCGATTAATCAAAATTCTAAAATCGATTAATCGAGATTCACTTTGATTAATCGAAATCGTGCAGTCCTTAAATTTTTTTCCAAATTCCTCCAGTAACTCGATTAGTCGAACCTCCAATTCGATTAATCGAACTCCCAAATCGATTAATCAAACTTTACTTCGATTAATCGAAATCATAAAATTTATTCAAGTTTCTCTAAAATTCTCAAGTTATTTGATTAATCGAATCCCCAATTTGATTAATCCAAAACATAAATCGATTAATCGACTTCCAAAATCGATTAATCGAAATTTCACTTGTCATTTTTCTGAATCCTTTTCAAGTTTCCACTCACTGGCACATGCCAGTCGACTAATCGACCAAAATCGATTAATCGATTTTGATCAGATTCTACAGATTTTAAAAATTATTTGTTTCCTTGATTTCTCTCGGTAAATTATGATGCCAACTGGTCACTGGTTCTACAAAACACATCATCACGTCCATGGCGTGGCCATGATGAATTTAAATTTCACATTCAACACTGTATATGAGACTCCATGTGGATAATATTGTCCTTATAATAAATTGATCATAAGATCGATATTGAATTACA
This sequence comes from Chloranthus sessilifolius, assembly GCA_021018995.1. Classification (NCBI taxonomy): domain Eukaryota; kingdom Viridiplantae; phylum Streptophyta; class Magnoliopsida; order Chloranthales; family Chloranthaceae; genus Chloranthus; species Chloranthus sessilifolius. Next base: position 33,138,474 of record CM037596.1, on the reverse strand, counting down.
ACATATGATTTAAATCCACAAACATGCTTGCGGTGATACAATTTCGACTCTCAAGCTGTCGCAAACAAGTTTGGATACTGTTCTTTCACGTCCGCCTCTCGTTCCCATGTAGCTTCCTGGGTCAGATGATGCTTCCATCGGACAAGTACTGATGGAATCACTTTTGTTCGCAACACTTGTTCCTTTTGATCTAAAATCTCCACCGGCTCTTCGATCATAGTCATGTACTCATGCATCTCAAATGATTGACCACTCAACACGTGATCAGGGTCATTAAGGTACTTCTTGAGCATAGACACGTGGAAGACATTGTGTACTGAATCGAATAATGGTGGCAAACCAATGTGGTAAGCAACTTCCCTTACTAGACCCAAAACTTCAAAAGGTCCATGATAGCGAGTACTTAGCTTCCCTCTCTTTCCAAACCTCATCACCCCCTTCATAGGTGACACTTTGACAAACACGTGTTCACCCACCTTGAAGTCTACACTCGTCCGCTTGATATCGGCGTAGCTTTTCTTTCTGCTCTGAGGCGCTTTGAGTTTTGCCCTTATCATCCGAACATAGGTGGCATTATCTTCAATTATTTCGAGTCCCAAAACAAATTTCTCCCTGGTTTCTTCCCAATTGATGGGCGATCTACGACGCCGTCCGTAAGTGCTTCATATGATGCCATCCCAATGCTCATCTGAAAGCTGTTGTTATATGCGAACTCGATCAAGGGTAGGTGCTGATCCCACGATCCTTGCAATTCTAACATACATGCCCTAAGCATGTCCTCAATGATCTGATTGGCCCTCTCAGTCTGTTCGTCAGTTTGCGGATGGAGTGTCGTACTAAAATCTAGTCGCGTTCCCATTCCTTCTTGAAATTTCTTCCAAAACTTTGATGGATACAATGGGTCACGGTCTGAAACAATGCTACTCTGAATCCCATGCAAACGGATGAACTCCTTCATATACAGCTCTGCTAGTCCTCCCACCGTGTACATCGTGTTGTAAGGCAAGAAGTGCGCTGACTTGGTCAATCGATCGACTACTACCCATATGGCATTGTACTTCTTTGCAGTACGCGGTAGTCCAACGATGAAGTCCATAGAAATCGATTCCCACTTCCATTCTGGTATAGGTAGAGGCTGCAATAGACCTGCGGGATGTCTATGATTGATCTTCACTTTTTCGCATGTCAAAAACCGCGACACGTACTCTGCCACATCTTATTTCAGGCCTCTCCACCAGTAGTTCTTTTTCAAATCTTGTTACATCTTTGTGCTTCCTGGGTGGATAGCATAGCTTGATTTGTGAGATTCATCAAGAATTGTTCGTCGTAGATCGGCGTTGTCCGGAATATAGAGGCAGCCCTTGAACAATAAGGAACCATCCTCCTTGATTGAAAACTCAGATGTAATGCCTTCAGTTACATGTTGACGAATCTTTGTTAACGCCGAGTCTTTCATCTGTAGTTCATGGATATGCTCAAATATCATCGGTCTCACTGAGATATTAGCCAAGAAGGCTCCTATAGCTTGCGACTCGATGTTTGCATCATATAGTGCAAGATCCTCAAACAATTTCCATCTGTGCATACCCAAAATTAAACTAGCCAATTGAGCTGAACTCTTCTGACTCAAGGTGTCAGCTACTACATTAGCCTTGCCTGGATGGTACTGTATGGAACAGTTTTAGTCTTTGAGGAACTCCATCTATCTGCGTTGTCTCATGTTTAGTTCCTTCTGTGTAAACAAATATCTGAGGCTCTTATGATCGGTGAAAATCTCAAAAGTCTCACCGTACAAGTAATGTCTCGAAATCTTAAGTGCGAAGATGACTGCTGCTATTTCCAGGTCATGTGTCGGGTAATTCTTTTCATGCTCTTTTAACTGTCTTGATCCATACGCTATCACCTTTTTATATTGATTAAGCACACACCCCAAACCAGTATATGAAGCATCGCTATCCATTACAAACCCTCCACTGCCTGAAGGTATAGCTAACACTGGAGCTGAAGTGAGTCTCTTCTTAAGCTCTTGAAAACTCTTCTCACATGCCTCACCCATTCAAACCTTGCATCTTTCCGTGTAAGTCTCATGATTGGTCCTGATATTTTTGAAAAACCTTCAACGAAATGTTGGTAGTAACCTGCTAATCCTATGAAACTACGTATGTCGGTCACGGTCTTTGGTTGCTCCCAATTTACTACTGCTTCGATCTTTGCTGGATCTACAGTGACACCAATCTTTGAGACAACATGTCCCAAAAAGCTAACTTCTTCTAACCAAAACTCGCACTTGCTGAGCTTGGCATATAATTGGTGTTCACGTAGAGTCTTTAGGGCTACTCTCAAGTGTGTTTCATGCTCTTCCTCTGATTTTGAATAGATCAGGATGTCGTCAACAAACACTACAACACAAGAGTCCAGGTGTGGTTTAAACACCCTATTCATCAGATCCATGAATGACGTCGGGGCATTTGTCAAACCAAACGGCATCACTAGGAACTCATAGTGTCCGTATCGAGTCCTTAATGCAGTCTTCTGAATATCCTCTGCCTTGACTCTCAACTGATGGTATCTCGATCTCAGATCGATCTTTAAGAAATACTTCGCTCCTTCAAGTTGATCGAATAAGTCATCTATCTTAGGCAAAGGGTATTGATTCTTGATGGTAAGTATATTCAATTGTTGATAGTCAATGAACAGACGCATTGACCCATCTTTCTTCTTTACAAACAAGACCGGTGCTCCCCATGGAGACACGCTCGGTCTAACAAACCCTTATCCATTAGCTCTTGTAGCTGCTCTTTCAACTCCTTCAACTCAGCAGGAGCCATTCTGTATGGTGTTTTAGAAACAGGCTCCATTCCTGGTGCTAAGTCGATGGCGAATTCTATTTCTCTCTCTTGAGGTAATCCGAGTAACTCCTCCGGAAATACATCGGTGAAGTCTTGCACAACTGCTATCTCAGAGATAACATTTTTCTCCTCCCTATGCTCCTTCAAAAATGTCAAGAACCCATTACACCCTTTTCTGATCAATCGCTCTGCCCTGACTGCCGAGATAAGTGGCATGTGCGTCGACCTCTCTCCTCAAAATCTAAATGATCTCCTCGTATTGGATTTGAAGATGACAACCTTGTTCTTGCAATCTACCGTCACATAGTGAGTTGATAACCAATCCATGCCAAGGATCACGTCGAATCCTTGCATGTCCAAAAGGATTAGGTTCGCCGGTAGCTCAAAGTCATCTCCATCCATGACCCTCACGATCACGGAGTTGTAACCCTTCTCAGTATCAACCGATTTCCCAGTAGGAACAGTCACGATTCAAACGAAGTCTAACTCCTCTGGGTCGACTTTCATCCTCTTTGTGAAGCGAGGGGTAACAAATGAGTGGGTCGACCCCGGGTCTATCAACACTCGAGCCTCGTATGTCACATCGCTTCCCATTCTTATATATTTGTAACGTACCTAACCATACATACACATATATATATATATTATTTATTATCATTCCATAATTTATCACATGCAAGTTTTTCTTATATCTCCTATATGTAGATGCACCTTCTCTATCTAAAATTTCAAGAATTGAAATTCTCTATTTAAAAGGAAGCTCACCTTGAATCACGTCACTTGTGTTCTGAGCCTCTTGAGCTGTGACTGCGTAGGCTCTTCCTTGGATGATCGGCTTCCTCGCTTGTATGGGTTGTTGAGTAGGTACTGAAGTCGTCTTCCCTTTATTCATCTTAGGACATTCCTTGATCAAGTGGCCCACCTTGCCACATCGAAAGCAACCTCGAGTGCCTATCCTATAGTCCGCTGTCTTGTGAGGCTTGCCACATTTGGCACAAGTCTCATGAGGTATGGAAGAAGCTGCTCGAGAAGCACCCTGTGTGACTGTAGCGCCAGTAGTGATAGCAGGGCTCTCGTAGCGTATTGGTCTCCTCGACGTGAGCAATGGAAATCTCTACTGGTTGCTCTGCTGTGCCGGTCTCCCATAACCTCCTTGGAACGATGGTTTCTGGTTATTTGGTATGAGCCTCGACTTTTTATTCACCGGTTCATAATTCCTCGTTCTGCTCTGATCAGTGTTCCACCTTCCTTGTTGCTTCCTCCAGCGGTACTTGTTGTTATTTTCTTCCTCTACCACCAAGGCTTCACGCATGACCTCCCCATAGGTCCTTAGTTGGAATGGTGCTACTTCGCCCCTCACATCCGGCTTCAAACGTTACTGAAACCTCTTTGCTTTCATCATTTCAGTGATGACGTAGTCGGGCGCAAAGCGAGTGAGTCGCATGAACTCCACTCCGTATTCTCTCACAGTCATCTTCCCTTGAGTAAGCTGTAGAAATTGGATTTTCATTTGGTTCCTCACCACCTCAGGGAAGTACTATTTATTGAATTCCTCGACGAACTCGTCCCATGTCCAAGGCAAATCCGGAGTATCTTGAGCCCTAGTCCATGAAACGGACTTCCACCAAGGCCCAGCCTCTCCGTCTAGCATGTAGGCTGCCCAACGGACGCTCTCATCCTCCGTGCACGTCAGTACACTGAATACCTTCTCCATCTCACTCAGCCATTGCTCTGCCACTATGGGCTCTCCCTGTCCAGAAAAGCTTCTCATCCTCCTAAACTCAAGAAACCAAAAGATGTCATGGCGGTCAAGCCCTTTGGAGGTGTCGGTGGTGATGTCTTTCATGAGTCAGTATGAGTGCCAAAGATCTTTTGTTGAGCCATGGTCTCCATGGTGTGCATCATCCTCTGACGCTCCTCTCTGTCCTCATTCCTTTCTCTAACTCTTTCCTGTTCTCTTTGATCTTGATCCTGACGATCTTGATCACGGTTCTCTCCCTGATCTTGGCTCCCTTGGTCACCACTGCCAGAAGCCCCTCCATCTCCTATGGGTACTCTATTGGTATCCGAGATAAAATCATCTCGACTACGCAAGCTTCTACTATGGCCGCCCCTGGGTTGGCCCCTTCCTCTAGAAGACATAACGGTTTGCACGTGAAAACAATGTTTTCATTAGCAGAAGTCCCAATGTTTTGACAAAAGAATGATTGTCAGAGTTTCTAAAAGAAATTACTTTGATACCAACTGTGACCGCCCGAATTTTGGTACCCTGAAACCCGTGCCATCAGAACGATCCTCCAGATCGTGCTCCAAAACTATACACGGAACATTGGTATAACAAGCACAAATAAATACATAAAGCCAATAATCTCATAAAGTGGAAACAGTTAATATGCCCAACTGGCATATGTAAAAGACAGTTCTACTTTCATGCCACTGCATGAACAAAGAACCGACCTGAACCATCGGTGATAAACAGATCACCCCAGATGGTTCGCCAAAAGAATATCCAATTTAATTACATGCTTATCAAAATAAAGGCTTGACATACCAAGCCGTACAAATTAGCTCTCAAACTACTCTCTGTCAAAGTACACAGCAGAGTCTCCTAGAAGAAGTCCTCGGGTGGAGGCTCCAACTCGTCTCCAGGCACGTAATCCGAATTACCCGGATCTACGTTTCCCGAAGCCTTGACAGCTGCTATCAATGGACCTGCGACGTATAGTCTAAAGGGTGAGCTACGTCCTAGCTCAATAGGGAACCAACACAATAAACTTATAAATCAAAACTTACATATATTCCATGATATTCTAAGCATGATGTGTCTATGCATTAGCTAGAAAACAGTTTAAAAGATGGTAATTTCATTCAAGATTTACTGGTAATTTGTATGTCTTACTTTACTGTTGATTTATCATGAATGACACTGAACAGGCCTAAAGCAAAACTTAAATCTTCAACTTAAGTAATCCCCGAGCAATATAGCATCGAGCCCCGATAAGATACCCTTCATTGTCGTATAAATTAACAGTTGTTATAAAGTATTCCCTGGGAATACGACCCAAGCCCCTTTTCACTAGGTGGCGGGGTTAAAACTCATCTCAACATCCCTGGGATGTGCTTACTGTTACGGATAAACCTTCGCACTGGTGTATGGATTGGCTGCCATACCGGTCACGGATATCCTGTCGCGTCAGTCATGGGTATCCTACCACATCGGTGGGGTATCCTATCAAACCTCAAATAACAAAAATAACATGTTGTTAAGACCTGAAAAGTACCACTTTTCACCCCTTAACTTAACCTTTGATTAGACCCTTAGCCATCTAATAAGTTCTTGTTAAGTGTTTTATGTAGGTAATAATCAGCAGTGAAATAAGGCCAGGAATCCTACTAAGGAGCCTGTTTTGGTACCAGAAGTCCCTCAAAAGGATGGACTCTGAATCCAGACCTAAAATGAGCCTCGCGCAGCTTACCCAAGCTTTAGAGGATTCAGGTGAAATATGCCTCGCTTAGTCCAACTGAGCTTCCCAAGACTTTACAATAACTTCTCGCGCAGTTGAGTGACTGAAGAGCTTCAGAAGTACAAACTCGCGCAGCTCTCGCGAAGCTCAAGAGTAGAACACATCGTGCAGTCTCATGCAGTTCAAAGCAGACCTCTCTCAACCTCGCGTAGTTCGCTCAAAACGGCTGAGGAGAGAGAGCTTCAGAAGACTCTTTGCACAGCTATCGTGCAGTAGCCTCGGGATGCAAATATCAGAAGAGAACTCGCACAGTTCTCACGCAATTCAAGAAGAAAGCATCCTCGTGAAGACAGAGCCATCCTCGCAAAGATCAATTAAGACATGGAACCTCTCACAGTTCTGAACTCATTAAAGCCTCGTGAGGAAACTCTCGAAGTCCATTGAAGAGAAGTGCTCGCACAGTTCTAGCTCTATTCAGATCCATCCTCACGAAGATCAACCCAGCGAATGCGCAGCTACCTCACGACTGCTTGAACTCCAACCCCGCGACATCTGAGGCTTTGATGTCTACTCAACCTCGCGAAGCCCAATCCAGCGAGAGCACAATTCTCTACCGCGCGACTGCCTGAAAAGAAAACCAAGGCAACCTCGCGACGGTTGAAGCTTCAATGTCAAACCATCCTCGCGAAGAGCAAGAGCTACCATGCAACAAGTCTGGGAAACAATAGCTACCTAGCGAAGCTCTAAACTTCAACTTCCATCGCTTCAACAGAGGACTTTCTGGGAATCTCTAGCGATTAGGGCACGCACTCCCACGCTTAAATCTTTATGCACGTTCCTCGAGGCATCCAAGGGTCACTATTAGGACATGTGGCATCATTAAAATTAGGGTTTCCTAACCCTAATGCGCCGCCACACCACTGCTATATAAACCCATACTTAGCTTAGGTTTAGATATCTTGGAACACATCTCGTCTCTTGGAGACTTGATCTGAGATCGTTTTTCTTTTCTTTTGTAGCTGTAAGTAGTTTTCTTTTTCTTTCTCCTTCTCTCCATAGTCCAGCACTTGTTGGCTATGTCTTTGTATGTATTTTGAACTAGCTTAATGGAAGTTTTGTAATAGGATTTTTACATTATGGGATTTGTGTTTGAATGTGATCTGCTCTGTGCAAGGCTGCTGCCTTGTGATCCGCCATTGCTTTGGCTGTGATTCAAAGCAATGGAGAACTGATTCTAAGGGCCACTTAGATCTAAGTGACCTGTGTGTCTGGGCTATCATGGTCCTATACAGCCTTAGCCCCACCACAGGACCCACTAGATCTGAAATCCCCATGGGAGCTTGAGCTGGTAGCCTTGTGACTATGGTGGTGGCAGTGATATTCTTGTTTTGTCTTGGCCTCCGTGAGGAGGATAGCCTTTGGGATAGTCTGTGACCATTCAAGTGGACAGGTTATAGCCTTAGGGTGATTCTAATCCACCGATCCAAGATGGATCCTTCTTCTCTACACCTGAGCTTGTATTAGCCTGGTGAGAGATTGTATAGAGGCAGACTCCCCTATATTTGTATAGATTCGCTATCAGATGTTAGATCTTATCTAGTTATAGAGATTGTAGGCTTGTGGCTGGACCATTGTAGCCTCACTCAAGCAATAGACAGCTAGATCGAAGGTTGTACTCAATCTCTTGCTGGTTCTATGTGTCTGGGCTATCATGGTCCTATACAGCCTTAGCCCCATACATAGAGCTTTAGAGGTTGAGGTTCCCTATGGATTCTTGAGCTGGTAGCCTGGATGAAATAGTGCCTACAATGATTAACTTTTTTTGACCATCTCTGGATTGTGGTTCCCCTATGGGATAGTCTGTGACCATTTGAGTGGACAGGTTATAACCTTAAGGGATTGAATCATGGCACAGAGATGGGTTGAATTCTTTCTCCTCAGTGGTGATAACGTAGCCATTGGACAGGATTTCTATAACATCAGATCTGAATCTGAGTTACAAAACTCCTCTGATCTAGGCTCAATAACATACTTCTCACCCTTTTATATTTATTTTCCACACTCCATCCATCCTCTCAACCCTTTCTGTAGTTTAGACATTAGGCTACCTTAGGATTTGTAAACTAAGTGACCTTAAACTCCCTTCCCTTAACGACTGCCAGATCTGTAGTCAGATTTGGAGGGACTACTAGAGATGGCTCCCTTGGAGCTGTAGATCATCTTTCCCTGTGGGACAAACTCTTACTTATCAAAACTTGCCACAATGGACCCTGTATCTTGCAGGTCTAGGACTTCTCAGTTGTGTTGATTTCATCCCCTATTTTATTTTGATTTTAAATTTCTTTTACCAAAAAAAAATAAAGAAAGTATAGCTGGGGTAGCAACACATGTGCTTTACATATAGTTATTCACCATGTAAGTGTGCTATCTTATGTCATTTAGGCCTCAACAATAATTATTCAATCATATATATATACATCCCTGGGATGTATACATACCCGCATCACACCTGATGCCTTTATTACTTTCTCATCCCCTGGGAATGTCTCATTCTTATTAGATTACTTGATCTTAATCACTTGCATCACACCGATGCCTTTTTCACATTCTTGGTGTTACACACACACCCAATTTCACAAAGCTTTTCGTAGTTAAAACAACTTCAAATTTGATAATTATATCACTACATACATGCTCTTGAAATTACAGTACATGTTCAAGGTGTTCCCTACCTCAAAGTTTATGATGGTCTAAGCATCAAGGTCCCACACGGCTCCTTGCGCTCGCTTTCACACTTACCACCTATGGTACATCACAATACATGCAATACATCACTAAAGATGTAATGAAGAAGGTCTTAGACCTTCCATGAATCTCAAAGTAAAATTAGGAAGTTAAGCAAAATTATCAAAGTCGATTAATTGATTCCCAAAATCGATTAATCGAAATACAATTCGATTAATCGATTCCCAAAATCAATTAATCAAAACCCAAATCGATTAATCGATTCTGAAATTCAAATTCGATTAATCGATCCCAAATCGATTAATCGAAGTCTCTAACGTAATGAAGTTTATTCTCAAATCAAGTGGTTGAAAGTCTGAAATTGATTAGTCGATCCCAAATCAATTAATCGAAATCCAAAATCGATTAATCGATTTCTCAACTCGATTAGTCGATTTCTCTAGGTCTCTTTTCTCCAGTGACTGGAGGTACCCAGTCGATTAGTCAATTTCCAAATCGACTAATCGAAATCCAAATCGATTAATTGAAATACAATTCGATTAATCGAAATTGGGCTTTCATGACTTTTCAACTTCTTGGCCAAAATCGATTAATCGAATCTCAATTTTGATTAATCGATTTGGCTAGATTCAGCCCCCTTTCGGGCTGATCTTCCAAATCTCTTTCCTTCTTTTCTAAGCCTTTAATATATCCTTTTTAAACTATATTGACTGAATCTTAATCATCATACATCTATGCATTAACTTCAATTTATAACTTACCTCACGAATCTCTTCAAGGGATTGATTTGTTGGGTTTGATGGCTAGGTTTCCATCAGTTGCTTCACAATCCCAATCGCTTTGAATCCGCCAATGAATTCTCTTATTAGTCCTTTAATTTGCATTCACTTCTTCCTCAATAACTCCTCTTTACTCCTCTCTCTCTCCTCTTAACTCTCTCTTCAACAACCGAAGCAAAAAGAAACTAGGCTTATTAAAACCCTTATATCCTCTCTTGACCTTGTGTGTTAAACACATACACCAGAGATAGGTGTATGTGACTGCAACTCAACACAATACTCTACACTTAGGTCACACTAATCTCACATTAGTACATAACTTCATGAACTCAATGTTTGACCATCACTTGATCAAACCTACGATCAATCGGCACGGATCTTGAGGTCAAAGCCAAACAGTCAATTTTTTTTGGGATATTACATTTTTAATGCTATAATTAGATCTAAAGTTCCTTTGGTTTCATTTATTGCTCGATCGGATTTGTGTAGAGGAGTCTATAGATCAGCTCACCCACTTAATTGGTAGACCTCTTGGATACCATCTGATCTCCCTGGATCTGATACTCCTGTAATTCCCTGAGTCTATGATGTTGGAATTGCAACATCTATAGTGGTTTTAATTGTTCTGATTGATGCTTTTTCTTTGGAGGAGATCCCTAGGATGATCTGTGACCATTAAAGTGGACAGATCATAGCCTTAAGATTAGTCCAAGCTCAGGCTCCAATTGGATTCGTCTGCTATAAATCCCTAGATCAGATAAAGTCTATAGGATGGTCTGTGACCATTCAAGTGGACAGAACATAGCCTTAAGGCCAGTTAGATCCTATGATTTGGAGTGGAGTCTTCTACCCTGCAGCTATGCTTATAGCCAGTTGAGGGAATTGTGTGCCCTGAACCTCTGTGGCATGATTAACCTAATTTGAATTCAGTGAGACCAATCTCCAAGCTACTCTTCTCCATTTTCTATTTTTGACTCCCTTGCCCTGCAAGATCTAGATTCCTAAACTCGGTCCAAGTTAGTTTTTGTTTAATTTTGGTATAGCTTCAGTGACAACCCCTTTTAAACCTCTCCCCTGTATTTTAGCTAACTTAGCATTAGTTAGGGTGCCAGATCTCTTACAAATCTAGAGATTTACCACATTTTTAACCTAACCTCCCTGTGGACATTCCCTTACTCACCATCTTTTTAAAACTTGCTATAATAGACCCTGTATCTTGCAAGTCTAGGATATTTTAAATGTGTTGAATCCATCCCCTGGTTTTTTTTTTCTCTTTATCATTACACAATAAATCAGCACACTAGAAATTCCCAACAACATACCAGATGAAGGCGGCAGATGCTGAAGCTTTATTCTTAGCCCAACCTATCGAAACCTATCGAAAGGATCCTGAATCCTAGCGAAAGGAGCATAAGGCCTGTTTGAAACCTGTCGAAAGCCTCAAGAACCTATCGAAATCGATCGAAGGACTTCTCAGAAAAGCTATTTTGCACCCGCTGCAAGTTGGTGACCTACTGCACACAATTCGAGGCACTCTGGTGACCAGCACAAAGTCTCTAGAAGTGCCCTAGGAAACCCTAACCGACCCACATGCTCTCCCCCAACTCTAACTAACTGCTAGAGCCTTCTAGAAAAGGTATAAAGGAGGGAATAACAGGATTATTCTAGAAGCTATAATTGGCAAAAAAAATGGATCTGAGGCAGAGGAGGAAAGCTATAAAAGGAAGAGAAGCTGCCAAAAAAAGGGGGGATCAATTCTAGAGATCTATGCTTTCATCAAAATTCTCTATTCTTCCTTTTAGCCCAACCATGGTTGGCTAATTTCTTTGGAGCAGCAAAGAGGGAGGTTAAGTCTATAATTGGGGAAAGCTGGGAGTTTTATTGAGGGTTGGATGTTGCATAGACTGCAAATCTGAGGGCAGTTCATTGTATGGTTAGTTTAATTTAATGTAATGTTGGTTTAACTGCTGCAATTAGATCTATAGTTCCTCTAGTTTCATTTGGTGCGCGATCGGCTTTGTGTAGATAGGAATAGCTCACTCACTTAACTGGTAGACCTCTTGGATGCCATTTCATCTCCCTAGATCTAATATTCCTGTAATTGCCTGTGCCTATGGCCTGGCGATTGCAGCATTTGTAGTGGTTATAATATTCTGATGGAAGCATGAGAATGGAGTGAATCTATTGGATGATCTGTGACCATTGAAGTGGACAGATCATAGCCTTAAGATCAAGCCAAATCTATAGCCTAGATCAAATTCTTTTACCCTGCAGCTGTGCCTATGGCCAGATGAGAGATTAATGCACTCTAAACTCTTTGTAACCTGTCAGCTCAACCCAATTGCAGTAAGACCAAACTCCAAGCTGCTTCTTCCCATTTTTTGTCTTAAATTTCCCTTCACTGCAAGATTTGTACTTTGGATCTATTTATGCAATTTTAATTATTTTTGTAGTTTAGTTTAAAAGTGACAAACCCTTAGACCTCTCCTCTTCCTGTTGTTGTTTTAGCATTAGGAAGGGTGCCAGATCTACTTTAGATCTAGAGATTTACCTAATTTTCAGCCATATTTGTCTATGGACATACCCTTACTTTCTTTTAAAACTTGCTACAACAGGCCCTGAATACTTGCAGGACTGTGTGCGAGCCTGCTTTGGTGTGTGCTAGCCATAGACCCTTCTACTAGTTGATTTTAAACCCCCTTTTAGACACAAGGTAGGATCCCAACAAGTTTTTGGCGCCACTGCCGAGGATCTGTGTGCTTAAAATTGGTAGATCTAAGTTTATTTTAGAATAGATTGTAGATCTGTAATAGCCTATTTAAATTTTCACTAACTGCTTTTGAAAGTTTTTACTATTTTATAGTAGTTTTTGTTATTTCTTCAGATCAGAAGCTGTTGCTAACAAGAAGCATTTTGCTAGAGGTTGTGCTAAAGTTTGAATCCCTCTACTCTTTTTATTTTTCTGATCTGTGAATTTGTAGATTTATTAGTTAATTGTGTTGTTCCTGATTGTTGTGTTAAATTGGCTCTGCATTGTCTGTGCATTAAGCGTGTGAGAGGTGTATGTTTGGAAGGAGAACTCTCAATCCTCAGATCGTTCCATTAAATCCAGAGGTTGAAAGATTCCTTAGGATTAAATACATCTCACCCACATCTGCTGCATCTGGACTTGCTGAAATGGGTGAGCAACAGCAACCTAGAACCTTGAAGGAATTCAATGCACCAGGGGTTTACAATTCTCCCTTCTGCATTCAATTCTCTGTTGTTCAAGGGAACTATGAGATCAAGTCTTCCATAATCCAAATGCTACCCTCATTCCATGGCCTGACCAAAGAAGACCCATATAAACACATTAATGAATTTTTAGGACTGTGCACTACATTCAATATTGTAGGTTTGGGGGAGGAAGCAACCAGGATGAGAGTCTTTCCTTTTTCATTAAAGGATAGAGTCAGGACCTAGTTGTCAATGCTTTCACCCAACAGTATTCAGTCCTGGAGTGATCTTCAATGTCAATTTTTAGCCAAGTTTTTCCCCATGTCCAAGACAAGCCAGTTGAGGAAGGGCATTATCTCATTTGCTCAAGATCCAACTGAGGGCTTTCAACAAGCTTGGGAGAGATTCAAAGAACTCCTGAAGAAGTGTCCCCATCATCAAATCCCTGAATGGAAACTTGTTCAAAGTTTCTATTAGGGAATTGATTATAAAACCAGAGATATGGTAGATGCCTCTTGTGGTGGTGCTTACCTCCTTAAAACTGCTGAGGAGGCTTGGGAGTTGTTTGACATTATCAGTGAGAACTCCATGCAGAGAGAGACATTGTCCAAAGATTTGGACTTTCCTAGAATTGTGAAAGAAAATACCACAATAGGAAAGATATATGAGGTGAGTGGGCACAATTATTTAGAAAGGAAAGTGGACAGCTTGACCCAGAAGTTTGATAGGCTCATGGGAGCAATGCAGTCACGCATGGCTACTAAAGTGGAGGAGGCCTGTGTTATATGCCAGTCTCCCACTCACTCCCTTGAGGAATGCCCCTCAGCTGTTCAATTTCCAGATTTAGTGATGGAGCATGTGGCTGCCACTCAGTCCTTTGGGCAACAACCTACTGCTGGGTACCAATGGAGAAACCACCCCAACTTCAGGTAGAGACACGATTCCTTTCCAAACCAGAGCAGCAGCCACAGCAACCATGCCTTACAAAAATGCTCAACCCTACCACCAGAATTACTTTTCAAGGCCCCACCACCAACAACCATGACCCAGCCTATGGCTCAGCCTGTGCACCAAGTTGCACCCCCTCCAACTGCTAGATCACTTTCTTTTGAGAAACAAGTTCTGGATTCATTGCAGAACTTGGGATCCTTGTCTCAAACTGTACACTCTCATAGCCAAAGCATCAAAAGGATAGAAGACCATCTTGGTTAGCTATCTAATGCTTTAGCTAAGAGAGAGGAAGGGAGGCTGCCTAGCCTACCCATGGACAACCCAAGGAGACAATATGTGGTAGGTGAGGTTTCCTCTTCCCATGAGGAGGCTAAATCTATCACCACATTAAGAAGTGGAAGGTTGGTAGACAATGAAATATGCTGTGGGCCTTTGAAAAATTTAGAAAAAGAAAAAGAAGTGGTCATGGAGAAGGAACAATAGGAGCAACTGTTAGGATATTTTAAGTACTTGCTGCTAACTTTATTGAAAACAGTGATAAGAATGTGTTAGTAAAAATAAATCAAAGGTGGATTGAAAACTACAGAACAACAAGTCTAAAAATATACAGACCTGCAAGATACAGGGCCTGTTGTAGCAAGTTTTAATAAGTAAGAGTTTGTCTCACAGGAAAAATGATCTAAAGCTCCAAGGGAGCCATCTTTAGTAGGCCCTCCAGATCTGACTACAGATCTGGCAATCCTAAATGGAAGGGGATTTAAGGTCACTATTATTTAAATCCTAAGGTAACCTAATGGCTAAACTACAGAAATGGTTGAGAAGAATGATGGAGTGTGAGAAAATAAATATAAAAAGGGTGAGAAGTACGCTATTAGGTACAGATTTGATAGGTTTTATAACTCATACTCAGATCTGCTACTGCAGAAGTCCTGTCCAATGTCTACATTATCACAAAAGAGGAGAGGATCCAACTCACCCCTATGCCATGATCCAATCCCTTATGGCTATAACCTGTCCACTTAAATGGTCACAGATCCAGAGATGGGTCAGAATAAGTTTATCATTGTAGGCACTACTTCTTTCAGGCTACCAGCTCAAGAATCCATAGGAACCTCAACCTCTAAAGTTTTGTGTGTGGGGCTAGGCCTGCAATGTACACTAGCCTGGACACACAGAAGCAGCAAGAGTTTGAGTATTAGTTTTTAGGCCTAGCTGTTCACTGCTTTAGACAGACAGCAGTGATCCAGTCATAAGCCTACAATCTCTACAACCAGATCAGATCTGCCATCTGATGGTGGGTCTATACAAATACAAGGGAGTCTCTCTCTGCACAATCTCTCACAAGGCTACAAGCACAAGTGCAGAGAAGAAGAATCTGTCTTAGAGCTGTGGATTGGCCTCACCCTAGGGCTATAACCTGTCCACTTGAATGGTCACAGACTATCCACAGGGGCTATCCTCCTCACAGAGGTTTGAGACAGAACAAGAAGATTACTGCTACCACCATGTTCACAAGGCTACCAGCTCAGGCTCCCATGGGGATTCAGATTTAGTGGATCCTGTGGTGGGGCCTAGGCCTACAATGTGCCTATCCTGGACACACAGGTCACTTGGATCTAAATAAATCCGTAAAAATAATCCTCCATTGCTTACAATGCAACATAGCAATGGAGGATTTCAAGGCAGCAGCCTTGTACAGAATAACCCTCAAACTTCAATCCCATATATGTACAACATCCTATTATAAAATACCATTAAAACTATTCTAAATAATCATATAAAGGCATAGCCAGCAAGGGCTGGACTATGGAGAGAAGAAAAGGGAAAAAGAAGCTGCCTAAACCCTAACCTTAGCCTACTGGAATTTTACAGCTGATTCAAGGAGTACAGAAAATCCCCTAAACCTAAACTAGGCTTAGGCTTATATAGCAGTCAGCTGTGGGAGCATTAGGGTTAGGAAAACCCTAATTTTATCAATGCAATCATGGCCCATTTTTGTTCCTTGGATGCCTCGGGGCGTGTGCACGGAGATTGGAGCATTAGAGTGCATGCCCTAGTTGCTGGAAGTTCCTAGATTTCCCCTACAGAAGTGGGGGGAAGTTAAGATCCCGAGCCTCGCTAGGTAGCAAGGATTTCCAGGTCTTATCACGTGATAGATTTGGCGTCACGGGATTGAATTGACTTGAAGCTCTTACAGTCACAGGATAGATGGTTTGGTCATCGCGGGATTGCTCTGGTCGTCGTGGGATTGCGCTTTCCATTTGAATGGCGTGGGAATTGCGTGCGCGGTTCGTTCCTTGGTGAATCTCGCGGGGATCCTCGCAAAGAAGCAATGTACATAGGCCTCTAGATTACGCGGGCAGTTCCCTGAAGGTTTGTATCTTGCGGCCACTATGCGATAGCTGCGCATAGGAATGCCTGGAGCTCTCTCTCCTCAGTGAATCGCGTGAAGATTAAATGCTCCTTTCTTGAGCTGCGCGAGACTGCGTGAGAGCTTCCAGTTGAGGCTCGCGAGAACTGTGTGAAGTTTGCTTTGTGGGCCCTTCTGTCATTCATTTATGCGAGAATAGCGTGAGCAGTTGGTGTGCTGCCTTCAGAAACCCGCGATAATTGCGCGAAGCCTTTTTCTCTGAAACAATTGAACCCTGCGACATCTGCGCGAGGCTCACTTCTTAACTTGTTGCTAATTTGTTGTGCCTATGCTGCAGCCAGTTCTCTGTCTGGATCCAACTTCCTTACTCTTGAGGAACTTCTGAGGCAAAAGTAAGCTTCGTGGCATGGTTAGGGCCTTATCTGCAGCTGCTGATTATTACATATAAAATGGGCTTAACACACATTTATTAAATGACTAAGGGTCTAATAGAGGTTAAGTTAAGGGGTGAAAAGTGGTACTTTTCAGGTCTTAACAGCAACCCATGTTGAATAAGAAGGATAATGGTGATCCTCAAGAAAAAAATAAATAAAAAAAAAGAGATGATGAGTTGGCTAAGGCTGCAAATGGGGGAGCAGTCCCACATTTGCCATTTCCTAGGGCAATGCAAGCACCTTCCCCTTTTGATAAAGGGTATGCCAAAATAGAGGAAATGATGGAAACCTTTAAAAAAGTGAAGATCAACCTGCCTCTGCTTGATGCAATCAAGCAGGTTCCATCCTATGCCAAGTTTTTAAAAGACCTTTACACCCACAAAACACAATCAAGGATACATCTGTCCAAGAAAGTCTTTTTAATAGAAAGAGTGTAACAAATACTGACTATTGCAACCCCAACAAAACTCCAAGGCCCTGGAGTCCCCACTATCCCCTACATCATTGGGATCATACCATTGAAAAAGCCTTGTTAGATCTGGGAGTTAGTGTGAATTTGCTTTCATATTTAGTATATGAGAAGTTGGACTTAGGAGAGTTGAAGCCCACACATGTGATCTTACAACTAGCTGACAAATCTAAAAGGAACACTGTGGGGGTCATTGAAGATGTCTTGGTTGGGGTTGACAAATTCTTTTATCCTGCTAATTTTTTGGTGCTGGATATGGAGCCGAGCGAGTGTGCTACTTCTATCCCTGTGATCTTAGGCAGACCCTTTTTGGCCACTGTAAATGCTTGCATCCAATGTAGATCAGGGGTCATGGAGGTAACTTTTGGTAATATGAAAGTCAAGTTGAATGTGTACAATGCAGCTCATCAGCCCCACTTAGAGAATGAGGACTGTTTTTCCATTGATGTGTTGGATGAGTTTGTGCAAGAAACTCTACCTCAGCTGCTGCATGGTAATGATTTCTTTAATGTTTTTGAAGAAGTATGGAATGAAACAGTGGAAGAGAAAGCCCCCACATTTGAGCTTGAGCAAGTGAAAGGTGTGAATTCTGAAGCAGGGCCAGCAAAGCATCACCCATGGACTCCTACTTTACTACCTCTTCCACCACCTTCTAAGGCACCTCTATTGCCTTCACTCATCAGTCCTCCAAATGTGGAGTTAAAGCAACTCCTAATATCTTTAATAAATGCCTTTTTAGGAGCCAATCATAAATTGCTAGTGATAATTTCTTCTTTCCTCACCCTTGAGCAGGAAGAAGAATTTCTTTGTGTGTTGAAAAGGCATAAGAGAGCAATAGGGTGGACTATTGCAGATTTAGGGGGGATAAATCTAGCTATATGCATGGACAAAATTCATCTTGAAGAAGGCTCTAAACCCTCTCGAGAGATGCAAAAGAAGCTCAACCCACACATGCAGGAATTTGTAATGAAGGAAGTAGTCAAACTCCTTGATGCTGGGATCATTTACCCTATCTCAGATTCTCAATGGGTGGCACCCACCCAGGTGGTGCCCAAGAAATCTGGGATCACAATAGTTTAAGTAGACTCAGGTGAGCTGATTCCAACCAGACAGACCACTGGTTGGAGAGTGTGCATAGACTATCGCAAGCTCAATGAGAAAACCAACAAAGATCACTTTCTATTGCCCTTTATAGATCAGATCTTAGATAAGTTGGCAGGTAAGACTTTCTATTATTTTCTTGATGGTTATTCAGGATATAACCAGATTCCTATTTACCCTCAAGATCAAGAAAAAACTACATTCACTTGTCCATTTGGAACCATTATATACAGAAGGATGCTATTTGGACTATGTAATGCACCTGCCACTTTCAAAGATGCATGTATTCTATCTTTTCTGACATGATTGACAAGTTTTTAGAGATTTTTATGGATGTTTTCTCTATTTTTGGGGATGATTTTAGCCAATTCCTGCACCATCTCAGCCTTGTGCTACAAAGGTGTGAGGAGACCAACTAGTTTTGAGTTGGGAAAAGAGTCATTTCATGGTGACTCAAGGTAATGTCCTAGGGCATGTTGTTTCCTAGAAAGGAATAGAGGTTGATCAAGCTAAAATTAATTTAGTTATACATTTGCCCCCTCCCAAAACTGTCAAACAAGTCAGGTCATCCTTGGGCCATGCTGGTTTCTAGTTTCTACAGGAGGTTCATCAAAGACTTTAGCAAAATTTCCAAGCCTCTTTACCACTTGCTGTGTCAAGAGGTCCCATTTGTATTCAATGATAAATGCCTAGCTGCTTTTGAACTTCTGAAAACCTATTTGACCACAGCTCCTATATTGCAAGCTCCTGATTTTTCTCTCCCATTTGAGCTGATGTGTGATGCATCAGACTTTGCCATTGGTGTAGTGCTAAGACAAAGGAAAAATAAAGCACCATGTGTGGTGGCATATGCTAGTAAATCAATGGCCGATGCTCAATTGAATTACACTATAACTAAAAAAGAGCTGCTAGCCATTGTATTTGCTTTGGAGAAGTTCAGATCATATGTGTTGGGATCCAAGATCACTGTGTTTACTGACCATTCAGCCCTAAAAAACCTCTTGTCTAAGAAGGAGGCTAAAGCCAGACTAATTAGATGGATTCTTCTTTTGCAGGAATTCAACTTGGAAATCAAAGACAAGAAGGGGGTTGAAAATATGGTTGTTGACTACTTGTCAAAGATTCCAGATGCTGATATAGAGAGTTTGCAAATCAATGATTCTTTCCCAGATGAGCAACTTTTTGCTATGGAGATAAGTATGCCCTGGTTTGCCAACATAATGAACTATTTGGCTGTGGGAAAGGTACCCCCACATTGGAGTAAGGATGATAGGAATCTGTTCTTCTCACACATTCGATATTACTTGTGGGAGGATCCTTACCTTTTTAAGTATTGTGCAGACCAGGTGATAAGAAGATGTGTACCTGAAACTGAGTTTGAGAACATTCTAACCATGTGTCATGAACAAGCTTGTGGGGGCCATTTCAATGGCAACAAGACTGCTGAAAACGTGCTCCAAAGTGGATGCCATACAGAATTGCAAAGCTTATTCTAGATGCCAGCAACTAGGAAGTATTACAAAAAGAAACTCTATGCCCATGCAGCCTGTGCTTGTTGTTGAACTATTTGACATATGGGGAATTGATTTTATGGGACCTTTTCCCCCCTCCTATGGATATAATTTCATCCTTATAGTTGTGGACTATGTGTCCAAATGGGTAGAGGCCATAGCTACAAGAACAAATGATCACAAGGTTGTCATTAAGTTCTTAAAAGAAAACATCTTCTCTAGGTTTGGCACCCCCAAAGCTATTATTAGTGATGGAGACAACCACTTTTGCAACAAACCTTTTGAAAAACTGTTGGAAAAATACTCTGTGACCCACAGAGTTGCTACTCCCTACCACCCACAAACCATTGGGCAAGTAGAGATTTTCAACAGGGAAATCAAACACATCCTAAAGAAGACTGTGCGAGCTGATAGGAGGGATTGGTTCATAAAACTGTCAGATGCCTTGTGGGCTTATAGGACTGCCTATAAGACCCCCATAGGGATGCCCCCATTCAGGTTAGTATATGGCAAGGCATGTCAATTGCCTGTTGAGTTAGAACATAAAGCATATTAGGCCATTAAAGCATTAAATTCTGACTTAACCTCTGTTGGTGTGAACAGAAAATTACAAATATCTGAGCTTGATGAGATGAGGATGGAAGCATATTCAAATGCCAAGATTTACAAAGACAAAACCAAGGCCTTTCATGACAAGCACCAGGTGCGGAAAGAATTGAAAACAGGTGCTAAGGTATGGTTATTCAATTCAAGATTGAAACTCTTTCCAGGCAAATTGCAATCCAGATGGGATGGGCCTTACACAATTTTACATGTTTCTCCATCTGGAGCTGTAGAAATCAGGGACCCTAAGGATAGTAGGGTTATGAAAGTCAATGGACAAAGGTTAAAAATTTATGTTGAAAAAATCTGTGAACCTGAGGAGACCATTGATCTTCAGAACCCTCCAAAGTATACATGATTTCATAGTGTATTATATGTACTATAGTTTGATCTTGTTTTATTTTATTCTGTTTCGTTCTGTTTTGTTCTGTTTTATTCATCATGTCAATCGTGTCAGCAATCCGGGGACCATGGAAGTGTGTACATAATTAGAACAGTTTGAATGGAAGTACAACAAAAGAGTTTGCTAAGTGCTGAGGCTGAGCATTGCACGAAAATGCAGTTTTGATAGGTCATTTGCACCTTTTGTTAGGTCAATTGGTGATTTCGATAGGTTATCTGAGGGTTTCGATAGGTACTGAGACTTGTCGATAGGTGAAACCAACTCTCCGACAGGTTCAAAAGGACAGAAAGAATGTCTCGATAGGTTCTGGATATCTATCTGGAATCTATCGAGAGGATGAATCATGTGCCATATAAACCTATCGGAAGAATGATTCCACCTATCGGGATCCTATCGAATCATTCCAGTTAAAAGCCTTATCTGCTATGTTTTCGATAGGACGCCTTGACCTATCGAAATCATGCAGCTCATCCTATCAAAATCGGTTTTTACTCTTTATATACTTGTCGTCATTGCTGCTCATGATTGTGCACCCGTGCTATGGGAGAATTCTACTCCACGTGTACCATGTGTACAGCTGCGCGAAGCACGAGATTTACATTTTTAACCCTCTTGGGTTTCTGAATTTTGCCGTAACTCCCAACACTAAAATTAGACCGCCATTTAGTGCATGACTTCGTTCCCCATAATGAATGGTGCGATTCACCATTTATTCATAACCTTGGAAGGCGGCAAAATTGAATATGTTGATTCATATTCCATCATGCACCCACTTTAAATACATGGATGGCTCATCTTCGTCTCTTCCATCTTCCCCTAACCTCAACAATCCTCCTCATAACCATGGCGGATGACAAGCCTACCAAGTTACCAACTAAATTCTATCCCATGTGGTTGGATCTGCCACCGCCCAAGGAGCGAGACCCTCTCCAATTCCCCTGCGATGAATACGAAGAGGTGCAGCGAATCCTCGCTAAGGAAGAGAAGAAAGAAGAAAAGAGAAAGAAGAAGAGGCAGAAGACATAACCACCTGCGTCACCACCCCCATCTTCTTCAGCTACTCAACCACCCGCCCCCCTGACTCTTGTTTTCTTCTTTTCTTCTTTTCCTTTTCTGCCCCCCCCCCCTCCTGGCTTGCAGTTCCTCTTCAATATGAACCAGATTGAGGATATCCTTGAGCCAGGAGGAAGGATCTTTTTGTCTGTAGAAGAATATTTTCGCAATATATAGATCTTATTCTCAGATTTGTTGTGCATTTGCTTTGTAATCGCTGTTTTGTCATATTTGTAATGAAATGCCTTGTTAGTATTCTCTTATTGTGATGGTTGTTTTATTCCTGTGTACTGCATGTTTGGCAATTTCAATGCCCCTTTGCTTTTAATATTATGTCTTGGTTGTTCACTGCTACATCCAATATATTAAAACAGTGAGGACACTAGTTAAATTAGGTTTGGGGGTGTAGCAGGTGTGCCAATGAAATGAGTTAATGATAGTGCAACAATATAGTTAAAAAAAAAAAAGTAATTTCCCACCTGATTTTTGAAAAAAAAAAAAGAGAGGAAATTAAAAACTTTTTAAAAACTTAAATGAGATGTAGATTTAACATTTCTCATGAAGCAAATGTCAAGAATTTTAAGAAATAGATGTTAAGTGAACCTGAAGTGAGAGAAAACTGTGAGGGTACCCCCCAGAAAATTTGATGGAATGCCATACCCAGTGAGATTTGGGCCTGAAAAATTTTCTTTAAAGAGTGTCTTGGCAATTTTTCTGCTCTATGGACTGATTGGATCTAGTTTTGCTCACTACAAGTCAGGCAAATCCAAGTTGAAATAACTTGACAGCATTCATGACATTGAGGACATGAAGTAAGGCCATTCCTTGGACAGTTTGAGCTAAAATGCCCCACCTTTGAACTGCCCTCGATACACACTTTTTAAGCCTAAAAATCCCAATTTTCCTTCATTAAAACCAGAAGAATGCGAACCCAAAACCTTTTGACCTATTTCAGCTCATCCTTAATCTGAGAAATCAGGAAATGGGAGGAGAAGTGAGGTTAGAGGAGCAAGGTTTAAAATTTGTTTGAAAGAAAAGGAAGCACATTTGATGGTATTATGGCATTCCAGCCTGTAAAAACAAAAAAAATAAAAATAAAAATAAAAATAAAAATAAAAATAAATCAAAGAAAAAGAATGAGAAAGAGAAGTCATTTCATTGAAAGATTGAAATAAGGATTAGAAACTGATCACTTCAAATCTAAAAATTCAAGAAGTAGATAGAATTGTGCTGAAATGAAGAAGGTGTTGTCTTGACCACCTCCTCACTTTTACTGATTTCTCAATTTTGAATCCTATTATACCTGTTATTCTTTTACAAATTTCACCCATAAGCCACATTACAACCCAATAAAAAGTCCTTACTAATCAGAAATTGGATTGAGCTGTCATGTGGAGATGAGGATTTGTTTAATCCATGGTTGAAAGAGTTAGAAAATTTTACGAATTAGAGAAATACCTATGCTCATGCTTACAATCCTATTTGAGGGCTGCAACTGCTCTTGAGCTGTGTGAAATGATGCACCCTTCAATTTTGTTGTGAGTGAACAGCTGTGACAGCCCGACTTTTCCCCTTCTCGTAAATGGGAAAGGTCGCGCCGTCGGATCACCTAACATGATCCTGTCATACAACGGCATCATGTACAAAGTGTAACATATGCGGGAGCAAATTTAATTAACTCTGATACGAAGAAATATGGTAACAACTGATATCCATTCCTTTATCTAAAGCAGTAAATTGAACAGGAAATATAAATAGAAACCTATAACTGAAGTAGTAAACTATCTTAAATCACACTGTTGTTTATACATATTTAATATTTTAAAAACAACACTCTATCTCTTCCAAACCTCTCAAGGAAAGAAGTCCTCAGTAGAACCTTCCTCCTCGTCCTCCTCCTCAGACTGGTAGGTAGGATCAGCTTCGTGCTCAGGGTCTTGAGCAATATCTGCAGCTAAGACATAAAGTCGTAGGATGAGCTATCATCAAAGCTCAGCAGGAAAAATTTAAAGTGCTAATTTATATGTTAGATTATCCATTCATGTCTAGATGCAAAATAAAATGAAACGCATGTCATCTTATATTAGGTCCATTCTAGCATCTATATATCTTAGCAGTATATAACAGAACAAGCACCAAATCATGCAATTATTATATCATGCATACAAGGAATCGGGCGAGATCAATGAATCATGTTGAAACAAGACATGTACAAGAACAAGAAAATCAAGCTCCCGAGTTAGCGAGATCACTTGGACCGAGGAAATCAAGCTCCCAAGTTAGCGGGATCACTTGGACGAGATATCAAGCTCCCGAGTTAGCGGGATCACTTGGACGGGATATCAAGCTCCCGAGTTAGCGGGATCACTTGGACGGGATATCAAGCTCCCGAGTTAGCGGGATCACTTGTTTCAAGATGCATTAAAGACATGTACATGACATCAAAGATAACAGAATATGAACAATGCCTGATATATATGTGAGCACATCGTGAACAGATATCATATAGCAAAACTGATTTGAATAATTGAACCCACATGATCATATATGACTGTAACTATCGTAATCATTGATATTCATGTATCCAAGTTGAACTAGCATCATAATTATGTAAAGCATACATCAAGTCTGTAGATTTCTAAGCTGATCTAACACCAGCGGTCATAGTAATACATTGAAATCTAGCATGTGCATACATTATACTTCCTCTAAACTCATCAAGTATCATCATACATATAAATTCATCTACTGATCGATATCCAGTCATCTAAATTGGTTTGACAATAGTTCTAATATAATAACATGTGTCAAGCTGATCTTATCGAACTGATATGCTCATAATCATTTATCGAAACTTTTATTAGTATAATTTGAAACTTGCATAATACTAAACTAGCATACTAACCTAGCATAACTATTTATATTCATGCATTGAAACTGCTCGTATCCTTTTTTCCATCTCACTTAATTAGCATTACAGATCTTGCATGTTTATACATCATGAAACTATCATACTTAACTGACTGAGTTAACTATTGATTAACACTAAACTTATCCAAGTTGAACGTATCAAAGCTACACTATCATGTTCATACTAATTCAAAATTGAGCTTCTTATTCTTAACTAATAGTTTATCCAAACTAATTTTAACAAAGTTGAATACTTTAATACTGAATTCATCAAAACAACATTGGCATGGTTCTACTAATCATCTTTATATACCACGCTTGTCATCCTTATTTCTTAACCTTAATTCGAGCATATCTTATCCATTCCAAATTAAATATCACCTTGTAGTTGGTAACTATTCATAGGTTACTGATATCCATCATGTAAAACATTCCTTCATTTACTAATATCTATCATCCTCAGAAAATAAAATTTAATCAGATATCATATTTCCTATACACATGATTCTACTAAGAGTTTACTTTACTAGATGAGAATATAAAACTCAATATCATTTAGTTCAGAAAAGTCCCTACAACAGCATACATGGAATCTATCTCATTATAAGCAACTATTTTATACTTATAGCTTTATTGAACAAAATAATTTTATATGCTATCTAGATGTGAATGAGCAATTAAAACACAAGTTAGCAAAGTACATTCCCTACCTTACACCAGGTTTACGTTTAACTATTTTCCCGTGCACGCTCGTCTTCAAGCAAATGCGTCATGTGTACCAAGTGACACCTAGAAATGTCATTCATAGGTTTAGTATTTTAAATAGTTTATTGGGTCAACATAGACTCCAATTATGAACCATTTGTGGTCCCATGTCTTATGGGCAAACTCAATAAGTGAACCCAACACAAACCCCTGACAGAGGTGTCGCTAAGTGTGCCAGATGCAGGGTTGCCGCGGAAAGCAACATAAGTTGCCACGGCAAGCTTTGCAGTTGCATGTTACCACGACTTGTCACTACTTTTTGACCCCTTAAACGTTAGATTCAGAAATTGGTTCCTTCATGAAAGTTGTAGGGCTCGTTGTTCCCTTTTCAATGCATTAAGAATCGTATCAATTCGAGGTCAGGATCAAACGATATGATTACAATACCACACAGTGGTCTGAATATACTGTTGCCGCGGCAAGCTTTGTAGTTGCATATTGCCGCAACTTGTCACTATGTTTTGACCCTTTAAACGTTAGATTTAGAACTTAATTACTTCATGAAAGTTGTAGGTCTCGTTGTCTACTTTCCAACGCATTAAGAATCATGCCACTTGGAGTTCGGGGTCAAACGATATGACCGAAATATCACACAGGGGTCTAAGCATAGGGTTGCCGCGGCAACACATAAGGCTTGTCGGGCTTCAACTGGGCCTTCTTCTTGCTATTGCTATTGCTTTTATATATATATATATATATATATCTATATATATATATATAGTCTTTCTTTATGTATTTCTTCTCACTTCTCACTTATCATTATATATATATATATATATATAATCTGTAGCATATATATGCATCGATATATATATATATATATATATATATATATATATATATATATCTGGTTTACCATTTACAGATTTTGAACCTAGAAGTGCAAGGAGCTGCACTCAATCTCTGGGCAACAATTTGAACTGTTAGTTCCTAGGATTAAGTCTTCTTGTATAAGATCAAACAAGTGACCTACCTCTTGGTGAATTTGTTTAGCATTTGATCATTGCTACTGTGTTTGCTGCCGATTTCGAGTTTGGAGCAAAATGAAAAGAACCGAGAGCCTATGGTTGTGGGTGATTTTCACAGAATTTTCTCTAAGTTACTTACCTCTGATTTTTAACCAACCTTCAAGGAACGAAAGAAGTGCTGTTATCTAACAATGGGTATCGACTTTGCGTGCATGCTTCTACGAGGTGACTCACGAGAGTCGTGGAGGCAACTTGTAACTGTAAAGAGCTTATTAGCTCATACGGGTTACAATCCGATGTAACCCAATATCACCGGAGTAATGTGTTTTACAAAGAACAAAATAGGCTCTCTCTTTAGGTTATATATAAAATAATAACCAAAAACGACAAATACTTTAGATATTAGCCTCCCCCCCTTTCCTTGGTTATATATTAAAGCCAAATGGCTTAACTTAAGTATATAGCATATATACCACTTTTGGTATATAGGAGTTTACTTATGTATACTATAGTTTACATCTTTTATTTTAATAACTTTGTATGTATCTAGCTTGAAGTCCCATTTCTAAGATTTACGGACTATCCTAGTGAGGTCTTCACGCATGACCTGACCAGACACTTACCACTGCAGTGTCTAAAACTGGGGATCGTTACATTCTCCCCTATTTTAGAAATTTTCGTCCTCGAAAATCAATATGGACTATCTGGGTAACATATGAATGTCACAATAGTGAATAGCAAAGTTGCAGTGTTCATACCATATGTGGTGTTTTATTCACCAAATTTATCACAAGACAAGAGGAATCATTAAATAGACAAAACCAAAATCAAAGCTGCATTTGTGAAAAAAAAAAACTGAAATTTTGGAATTAACCACACTCATGTGGCACCTATTTTCATGTGTCTTAATGAACATGATTTTATTTCATGTGGCACCTGATGAGGAGTATTTACAAATTAACATGGATGCTCAAATGAACATTAGACCATTCACATACAAATACCAAATTGAACTACTCCGTGTCCTTATTGAAGACAATTTAAATAAGAACAAGAGAATTGCACTTTAAGATTTACATACACCATAGAGGACTACCAAGTGTTCTTAACAGATAAGCGGTTTATAGAAAATAGTGATTGGTATTTTTAATGTATTTTTCTATATTAAATTTTTTTATTTCAATGGACTTTGATCCATTTTTGCAATATAGCTTAAAAATTGTTATTAAATATTATATAAATTATTATATTAGCCCACTAAGGGCCCTTGGATTAGTCACCTGGGACAAGTGGCAATAAGGCTGTGAGATAGCCTTGTTGAAGTGTCACTTATTACATTCTATGGATTCTTCAAATAATATTTAATATATTCTAGTGTTTAATGTTAGAATAAATTTATACTTGTAAGCATGTTATTCAAATACTATTGTCGTAGGTGTTTGTTGCAGGGTACATCAATAAAACAGGAAAATAATTATAAAGGAATCATTATTTCTAAAAATCAAAAATTAAGCATTTGATTTCTTAGCAATATTCATGTGACCATGTACAAAGAATTTGTAAGTGAAGTTTAGGTACGTACCCTATGTAAATAATCTAGGGTATTGAGCATGAATATCAGCTTCGCTCTCCCAGGTAGCTTCATGCGACCCATGATTCTTCCATTGGATCAACACAAGTGGAATCCATTTTGTTCTCAAAATTTGATCTCTGCGGTCTAAAATTTGATCTGGTTCTTTGGTTACCGTTAGATCTTCCTAGATGTCAAACGGTTGATAATCCAACACATGCGTCGGGTCACTGACGTATTTTCTCAGCATCGATACATGAAATACGTCATGAATGCCTATCAGGTGCGGAGGTAACGCGAGTCGATACGCTACTTCTCCTACTCTGCCCAATATAGGAAATGGTCCAACATAACAAGGACTTAACTTGCCTTATTTGAGATCGACATAACTCTTCTGCCGACTCTAGGCACTATTCAGTTGCTTACGAATGACGTGTACAACCGCATTGGTATTTTCGATCAAGTCAGGGCTTAAAAGAAGATGTTTACCAGTGTTTTTCCAGTTAATTAGAGATTTACATCGGTGTCCATACAGTGCCTCGAATGGTGCCATACCGATGCTCTACTGGAAGCTGTTATTGTATGCGAATTCGATCAGGGGTAAGTGCTTATCCCATGATCCTTGGAAATCCAGCATACAGGCCCTTAACATGTCTTCAATCACTTGATTAACCCTCTCCATCTGCCTGTCGGTCTGAGGATGAAATGCTGTACTGAAGTCTAACTTGGAACCCATACCTTCTTGGAAACTTTGCCAAAATCAAGAAGTGTATAAAGGATCTCGATCCGACACAATGCTTACGGGTATTCCATGTAGTCATACAATCTCTCTCAGATAGAGTTCGGCTAGTTTCGATGCTGTATATCGCATACTATAGGGTAAGAAATGTGTCGATTTGGTGAGACGATCAACAATCACCCAAATGGCATTGTAACCCTTCAGAGTACGGGGTAAGTCAAGGATAAAATCCATGGAAATGTTCTCTCCTTTCCACTCTGGTATGGGCAGTGACTGTAACAGACTAGCGAAATGCTTGTGTTCGACCTTTACTTGGTGACAGATCAAACTTTTCACAACATATTCCGCCACTTCTCGCTTCAAGCCATTCCACCAAAACGTCTTCTTTAAGTCCTGATACATCTTCGTGCTACCAGGATAAATGGCATAGGCTAACTTATGACCTTCATCGATTTGAGAGAGCAGATATCTATTCTTGATTGTCAGTTTATTGAGTTGACGGTAGTCAATGCGAAGACGCATTGACCATTTTTCTTCTTCACGAACAATACTGGTGCACCCCATGGAGACACACTCGGTTTGATAAACCCTTTGCCAAGAAGCTCTTGTAACTGCTCCTTGAGTTCTTTTAACTCCGCTGGTGTCATTCAATAAAGCGCCTTTGATACCTCCTCGATGCCCGGGGCTAAATCACTAGCGAATTCCACTTCCCTGCCAGGCAAAAATCCTGGCAACTTAGCAGGGAAGATATTAGGGAATTCACAAGCTATTGGCAATCTGCTTCTACAATAAATGCTCATATGATGATTGGATAGCCAATCCATGCCAAGGATTACAGCGAATCCTTGCATATTGAGTAAATCGAGTAAAATCACTCGGCTACTGCTTCATAGTCATCGTCACCTTAGAGTAAGACGATGATTGATCGACATACCATGTTAGTAGTGACAGACTGCCTGGTCGGGACTGACACGTCACAATAAAGTCAAGATGTTCTGGGGTGGCTCCCAACTTTCCTAACTTTCAACAAATTGGGTGTAACAAAGGAATGTGCCGATACAAGATCTACCAAAACATGTGCCTCATATAACAAGTACGCATCCTCTGGATACAAGTGCATGGTATCTAATGTATATATATATATATACTAGTGTTACCTAA
Source organism: Chloranthus sessilifolius (assembly GCA_021018995.1). Lineage (NCBI taxonomy): Eukaryota > Viridiplantae > Streptophyta > Magnoliopsida > Chloranthales > Chloranthaceae > Chloranthus > Chloranthus sessilifolius. The sequence goes on along the minus strand of CM037596.1, from coordinate 33,108,412 downwards.
ATTGCGTTTACATAGCAAAATATAAATTTATCATTTCTAAAACTGATGAAAAGAAAACAATATACTAGATGTACACATATATAAATTATTTACCTAGATGCACCTTTCTCATAAATAATTTAAATAACTTATAACTAAATAGTTCACATGCCTTAGATAATATCGTTGCTGGTTTTGGCATCTTGTGCCGTCTTTGATGTCGTTCCCACAATCTCTGGGTACTCCTTAATCCGATGCCCCATCATACCACAATGAAAGCACGCCTCAGATGCTCTACGACACTCCTCCATGTTATGTGTCTTCCCACATTTTCCACAGAATGCTAACGGAATGGTTGAAGAGGTGCGTGAAATTTGTGGAACTCCAAATGCTCCCGTTAGAGTAGGGTTCGAGTGACGGAATGACTCCGAAGGTGTAGATATGGTCGGTTTTGGATAAACACCTTGAGCAGGTTGCTGAAATTCGGGTGTCGTCTTTTTCGTTTTCGTCATAGGGCAATCTTTTATCAGATGTCCTAGTCTGCCACATCTGAAACACTCACCTATAGCCCACCTACATTTCCCCGTCTTGTGTTGTATTCTGCACCGTGGGCATGACCCAATGAGTGCGGGTGAAGAAGTGTGTACAGTGGACTGCACTAGTGTCGTAAGTAACTCATTCTGTCGGGCCATTGTTCTGACCATTTTCTCTAGTAATTGCCTAGTTTGTTCATGATCATTCTTCCCAGCATACATGGTCCTAGCTCTTTTACGAGGTGCCATATTGATTTGTCAAAATGAAACAAATGTTCCAATTAACAGTGATCTTGATCATCATGATCCCATGACTTGAAAACATTTACATCCTACCTCGGATCCTAAAGGCATACTTCGATCACTATTGATCGATCACTCCAGTCAAACGTGCTCATATAGATCCACAACTTATGCTCTAGTAGATCCTAGTGCCATAGCCTTGAGTCTCTAGAAGACCTAAATACCTAAAGCCTAGGCTCTAACACTGAACGAACATAAGAAGTCTTGCCATATATCCGTGCCAGAGTTAAGTCTCCAGAGACTTAACGTCGAGCTTTGATACCACCTGTGACAGCCCGACTTTTCCCCTTCTCGTAAATGGGAAAGGTCATGCCGTCGGATCACCTAACATGATCCTGTCATACAAGGGCATTGTGTACAAAGTGTTACATATGCGGAAGCGAATTTAATTAACTTTGATACAAAGAAATATGGCAACAACTGATATCCATTCCTTTATCTAAAGTAGTAAATTGAACAGGAAATATAAACAGAAACCTATACCTGAAGTAGTAAACTATCTTAAATCACACTGCTGTTTATACATATTTAATATTTTAAAAACAAATCTCTATCTCTCCCAAACCTCTCAAGGAAAGAAGTCCTCAGTAGAACCTTCCTCCTCGTCCTCCTCCTCAGACTGGTAGGTAGGATCAGCTTCGTGCTCAGGGTCTTGAGCAATATCTGCAGCTAAGACATAAAGTCGTAGGATGAGCTATCATCAAAGCTCAGCAGGGAAAATTTAAAGTGCTAATTTATATGTTAGATTATCCATTCATGTCTAGATGCAAAATAAAATGAAACACATGTCATCTTATATTAGGTCCATTCTAGCATCTATATATCCTAGCAGTATATAACATAACAAGTACCAAATCATGCAATTATTGTATCATGCTGACAAGGAATCAGGCGAGATCAATGAATCATGTTGAAACAAGACATGTACAAGAACAAGAAACAAGAAAATCAAGTTCCCGAGTTAGCGGGATCACTTGGACGGAGGAAATCAAGCTCCCGAGTTAGCGGGATCACTTGGACGGGATATCAAGCTCCCGAGTTAGCGGGATCACTTGGACGGGATATCAAGCTCCCGAGTTAGTGGGATCACTTGTTTCAAGATGCATCAAAGACGTGTACATGACATCAAGGATAACAGAATATGAACAATGCATGATTTATATGCGAGCACATCGTGAACAGATATCATATAGCAAAACTGATTTGAATAATTGAACCCACATGATCATATATCACTACAACTATCGTAATCATTGATATTCATGTATCCAAGCTGAACTAGCATCATAATTATGTAAAGCATGCATCAAGTTTGTAGATTTCTAAGTTGATCTAACACCAGCATGTGCATACATTATACTTCCTCTAAACTCATCAAGTATCATCATACATACAAATTCATCTACTGATCGATATCCAGTCATCTAAATTGGTTTGACAACAGTTCTAAAATAATAACATGTGTCAAGCTGATCTTATCGAACTAATATGCTCATAATCATTTATCGAAACTTTTATTAGTATAATCTGAAACATGCATAATACTAAACTAGCATATTAACCTAGCATAACTATTTATATTCATGCATTAAAACTACTCGTATCCTTTTTTCCATCTCACTGAATTAGCATTACTGATCTTGCATGTTTATACATCATGAAACTAGCATACTTAACTGACTGAGTTAACTATTGATTAACACTAAACTTATCCAAGCTGAACGTATCAAAGCTACACTATCATGTTGATACTAATTCAAAATTGAGCTTCTTATTCTTAACTAATAGTTTATCCAAACTGATTTTAACAAAGTTGAATACTTTAAGGCTGAATTCATCAAAACAACATTGGCATGGTACTACTAATCATCTTTATATACCACGCTTGTCATCCTTATTTCTTAACCTTAATTCGAGCATATCTTATCCATTCCAAATTAAATATCACATTGCATTTGATAGCTATTCATAGGTTGCTGATATCCATCATGCAAAACATTCCTTCATTTACTAATATCTATCATCCTCAGAAAACAAAATTTAATCAGATATCATATTTCTTGTATACATGATTCTACTAAGAGTTTACTTAACTAGATGAGGATATAAAACTCAATATCATTTAGTTCAGAAAAGTCCCTACAACAGCATACATCGAATCTATCTCATTATAAGCAACTATGTTATACTTATAGCTTTATTGAACAAAATAATTTTATATGCTATCGAGATGTGAATGAGCAATTAAAATACAAGTTAGCAAAGTACATTCCCTACCTTAAACCAGGTTTACGTTTAATTATTTTCCCGTGCATGCTCGTCTTCAAGCAAACGCGTCATGTGTACCAAGTGACACCTAGAAATGTCGTTCATAGGTTTAGTATTTTTAATGGTTTTATTGGGTCAACATAGACGCCAATTATGGACCATTTATGGTCCCATGTCTTATGAGCAAACTCAATAAGTCAACCCAACACAAACCCCTGACAGAGGTGTCGCTAAGTGTGTCAGATGCAGGGTTGCCGCGGCAAGCTTTGCAGTTGCATGTTATCATGACTTGTCACTACTTTTTGACCCCTTAAATGTTGGATTCAGAAATTGGTTCCTTTATGAAAGTTGTAGGGCTCGTTGTCCCCTTTCCAACGCATTATGAATCGTGTTAATCAGAGTTCGAGATCAAACGATATGATTACAATACCACACAGTGGTCTGAATATACTGTTGTCGCGGCAAGCTTTGCAGTTGCATATTGCTGCAACTTATCACTACATTTTGACCCTTTAAACGTTAGATTTAGAACTTAATTACTTCATAAAAGTTGTAGGTCTCGTTGTCTACTTTCCAACGCATTACGAATCGTGCAACTTGGAGTTAGGGGTCAAAAGATATGACCCAAATATCACACAGGGGTCTGAGCATAGGGTTGCCGCGGCAACACATAAGGCTTGCCGCGGCAAGCACCTTGCTGCGGCAACCCCTTGAGGTTGCCGTGGCAAGCCTGGCTTGCCGGGCTTCAGCTGGGTCTTCTTCTTGCTGTTGTTGTTGCTTATATATATTTATATATATATATATATATATATATATATATAGTCTTTCTTTATGTATTTCTTCTCACTTCTCACTTATCAGTATATATATATATATATATAATCTGTAGTATATATATGTATCGATATATATATATATATATATATATATATATCTGGTTTTTCATTTATAGATTTTGAACCCAGAAGTGCAAGGAGCTGCACTCAATCTCTGGGCAACAATTTGAACTGTTAGTTCCTAGGATTAAGTCTTCTTGTATAAGATCAAACAAGTGACCTACCTCTTGGTGAATTTGTTTAGCATTTGATCATTGCTGCTGTGTTTGCTGCTGATTTCGAGTATGGAGCAGAATGAAAAGAATCGAGAGCCTATGGTTGTGGGTGATTTTCACAGAATTTTCTCTAAGTTACTTACCTCTGATTTTTAACCAAACTTCAAGGAACGAAAGAAGTACTGTTATCTAACAATGGGTATCAACTTTGCGTGCATGCTTCTACGAGGTGACTCACGAGAGTCGTGAAGGCAACTTGTAACTGTAAGGAGCTTATTAGCTCATACGGGTTACAATCCGATGTAACCCAATATCACCGGAGTAATGTGTTTTACAAAGAACAAAATAGGCTCTCTCTTTAGGTTATATATAAAATAATAACCAAAACCGACAAATACTTTAGATATTAGCCTCCCCCCCTTTCCTTCCCCCCTTTCCTTGGTTATATATTAAAGCCAAATGGCTTAACTTAAGTATATAGCATATATACCACTTCTGGTATATAGGAGTTTACTTATGTATACTATAGTTTACATCTTTTATTTTAATAACTTTGTATGTATCTAGCTTGAAGTCCCATTTCTAAGATTTACGGACTATCCTAGTGAGGTCTTCACGCATGACCTGACCAGACACTTACCACTGCAGTGTCTAAAACTGGGGATCGTTACAACAGCTTTGGTAAAACTTGGGTCTAAAATCTGGTTGTTTGAGGGATTATCAAAAACATAATTCTTAAATTAAAGGTGAACTTTGCATCAATTTTCAAACACAATGCCTTGCCATGGACTGATTCATAATGAAAGAATTACAGCAGCATGTCAGGTTTTAAATTGATGATTTATTTTTCTAAAAATCCTCTAGACTTAAATGCACATGGTGTGGAATTTATTTTATTTTTAAACTCTGTTTTAGCATGTTGCACTAGGACTAACTGTTTTAATTGGAGAAGTTTGTGGGTACCTTCACTGAAAACCCTCAGGTGTCTTCACTCCTCCACTAGGGATCACCTAGGGGTTTAAAAGGCTTGATGCATATGCTAAATGCATCTGTGCTCCCTACAAAAGTGGCATTTTAGTTTTCTTTATCTTTCCTTTGCTCAGGGACTAGCAAAGCTTAGATTTGGGGGTGTGTTAATGAAAAATATCATTTTTCACCCTTTAACCTGACCTTTGATAGACCTGTGAATAGACTAATAAGTGCATGTTGAGCATGTTTTGTAGATAGCAATGAAAAGTAGTCATAGTGCAGAAATCCACCCAAAAGTGCCCCAAAAGAAGGTTCATCTCTCACTACAACTCTGACCCAACTATGGCACACAAAAGGACTCCACACCAATGCCCACTTGGGGCATGTAGCAACAGCAAAGCAGCGCTGAAGAAGGAAAAACAAGCTGAAAACAACCTGTCGATAGATTATTACAACCTATCGATAGGATCTGAAGGCTGAAAAGGAAGATATCATGGAGATCAGAGTATTCAATAGGATCTGGAACCTATCGAGCAATTGAAAGCAAGCAGGAAGAATCCTATCGAAAGGATCCTGGAACCTATCGAAAGCTGATGGAACCTGTCAACAAGAACTAGAAGCAAACCTATCGAAACTCATTGCGCACGAATCAACCTGTCGAAATGAAGTGAGCAGAAGCCAAACCTGTCGAACACACCAGATGAAGGCGGCGGATGCTAGAGCTTTATTCTCAGCCCAACCTATCGGAACCTATCGAAAGGATCCTGAATCCTAGCGAAAGGAACAAAAGGCCTGTTTGGAACCCGTCGAAAGCCTCAGGAACCTATCGAAATCGACCGAAGGACTTCTCAGAAAAGTTACTATGCACCCGCTGTAAGTTGGTGACCTGCTGCATGCAATCTGAGGCATTCTGGTGATTGGCATGAAATCTCTAGAAGTGCCCTGAGAAACCCTAACCAACCCACGTGCTCTCTCCCAACTCTAACTAACTGAAAGAGACCTCTAGAAAGGAAATAAAGGAGGGAATAACAGGATTATTCTGAAAGTTGTAATTGGCAAGAAAAATGGATCTGAGGCAGAGGAGGAAAGCTATAAAAGGAAGGGAAGCCGCCTGAAAAGGGGGGGGATCAATTCTGGAGATCAGAGCTTGCATCAAAATTCTCTATTCTTCCTTTTAGCCCAACCATGGTTGGCTAATTTCTTTGGAGCAGAAAAGAGGGAGGTTTAGTCTGTAATTGGGAAAAGCTGAGAGTGTTATTGAGGGTTGGATGTTGCATAGACTGCAAATTTGAGGGCATTTTATTGTATGGTTAGTTTAATTTAATGTAATGTTGGTTTAACTGCTGTAATTAGATCTATAGTTCCTCTGGTTTCATTTGGTACTCGATCGGCTTTGTGTAGATGGGAATAGCTCACCCACTTAACTGGTAGACCTCTTGGATGCCATTGGATCTCCCTAGATTTTATATTCCTATAATTGCCTGTGTCTGTGGCCTAGCGATTGCAGCATTTGTAGTGGTTATAATGTTTTGATGGAAGCATGAGAATGGAGTGAATCTATTGGATGATCTATGACCATTGAAGTGGATAGATCATAGCCTTAAGATCAAGCCAAATCTCTAGCCTAGATCAAATTCTTCTAACCTGCAGCTGTGCCTATGGCCAGATGAGGGATTAATGCACTTTAAACTCTCTGTAACCATGTTAGCTCAACCCAATTGCAGTAAGACCAAACTCCAAGCTGCTTCTTCCCATTTTCTGTCTTAAATTTCCCTTCACTGCAAGATTTGTACTCTGGATCCATTTCTGTAATTTTAATTATTTTTGTAGTTTAGTTTAAAAGTGACAAACCCTTAGACCTCTCCTCTTCCTGTTGTTGCTTTAGCATTAAGAAGGTTGCCAGATCTGCTTTAGATATGGAGATTTGCCTAATTTTCAGCCACATTTCCCTGTGGACATACCCTTACATTCTTTTAAAACTTGCTATAACAGGCCCTGAATACTTGCAGGACTGTGTGCGAGCCTGCCTTGGTGTGTGCTAACCATAGACCCTTCTATTGGTTGATTTTAAACCCCTTTTTAGACCCAAGGCAGGATCCCAACAGGAGGTCAAAAATTAGAAGCAATGTCAATACTCATGCTTGCAGACCTATTTGAGGTCTATAAATAATCTTGAGCTTATCAAAATATGAACTGATTGGGTGTGATGAAAAGTAACTGATTAGAATGTAACTAATCTTGAGGATTGGGTCTAAAAAGTAACTTCAGTGGGCAATGTTTAAACCTGATTTTTAAATCAATGGTGAGCTTAGTGCTGATTTTCACACACTACACTCTTGATGTAAACTGATTGGGTGTGATGAAAAGAAATGCCGATTCATATGTTAAAATGTTTGCCATGACTATTTTAACCTCCATTAAATTTGAATGAACAAGGTGTGGAATGATGTTTTATTTGTTATTATCTATTGTGTCATATGTTGCACTATGCTTAACTGTTTTGTTGAGAAGTTTGTGGGTATCTTCACTGAAAACTCTCAAGAGACTTCACTCTTCCACGAGGGATCACCTAAGGGTTTAAAAGACTTGATGCATAAGCTAAATGCATCTGTGCTCCCTACGAAAGTGGCATTTAAATTAATAGAATAATTGTTTCATTTTCCCTTTGCTCGGGGACAAGCAAAGATTAAGTTTGGGGGTGTGTTAATCACTAATTTATGTCACTTTCCACCTCCTAGCCTAGCCTTTAATAGACCTTTGAGCTGTGTAATAATTGCTTTTTAAGTATATTTTTGTAGATAGCAATAAACTGCAGCTTAGTACAACAGTCCATATAATGAATACCAATAAGAGGGAATTGGAAGTCAAACCTTGAAACTGATGGAATTACAGAGGGTGCACTATGGTGGTCACCACCATGTGGGCTAGTCAACATGCCCTCGACCCCTAGATGTCCTACAACAAAAGAGAACTGGGGTCCACACCTAATGGAGTATAGTAGCAGGGTGAACAAGACATCACTAAAGTAGGACCTTGAGCTCGAGCAATTCAGTGACTGCTGCAACAACCACTCGAGTTGTCTCGAGTAGATACACCTTCAGAACTCCAAGGCCGAGTAGATGCCGAGCAGTTGAGGAAGCATCTCGAGCAGATCAGCCTTTAAAACACTCAGCTCAAGTGGTTCTCGGGCAGATCTCAAGTGGAACATAGCTTCAGAAATCTCAACTCGAGTGGTTCTCGAGTAGATACCTCTTCAAAAGCTTCAGGTCAAAAGGATCTCGAGCACTTTCTAGTAGCTGCAATGAACCTATCGAGCAGCTGAAAATAACTTCATATTACAGCCGGTCAAGCAGTTTATAGCTTAAAACCATGCACTCGAGCCATTCAGAATCCATCCTCACGAGCTTCCTTTGAAGCCATTTATCCTGTCGAGCTTCACAATAAACCTTTCGAGTAGCAATGGCTGAAGCACTCCAGCCGCTCGAGCACTCTTCAGATAACACCCTAGCCACTTGAGCACCTCTCAAGATTCACATTCTGAAGCTCAACCACTCGAGGCTCAAGTTACTACTTGTATTTATGGACTTCAAGGGCATTTGTGGAACTTTCACAACACCTAGGGCACATTTCCCAATGTGTTATGCTTTCCCTAACTATCAGGGACAACACTTGGCTGAAAATAAGTCACATCAGTAGGATCCCAACTAACTTGATTCCCCTACCCTCTGATTGGCCAAAAGAAAAAAGGCACTTTAGGGATGGTATAAAAGCCATGAAATGATCCAGAAAAGGGAGACAGATATGGAGCAAGGGGGCCCTGAGGGATATTCTTTCCTTAGGTCATTTAGGGTTAGATCATCTTTTTCTTTTCTTCTTTCCTTAGCTCAGCATGTTGAGCTATCTTTGTGATAGTTAGGCTTGAGATAAGCTGTAAAAAGGTTGTACATTAGCTTTGTAAAGGGTATGGAGTCCTGCAGAGACTGCAGCCTTGAGGGCAAACCACTGTAAGTTCCTTGTTAAGCAATGAAAGTTGTATTTACTATTCTATTCAATCTGTAATTTTTTTGTATTTTTCATTAAGATCCTTATATATTGTTTGTACCTATGGATGCATGAGCTTGTAGCCATGGACACATAGTGGCTGCAGTGATTTTTTTGTTCTGGCTTTTAACCCCCATGACTGGACTATATCCATGGGATATCTTGTGACCATTTAAGTGGACAAAATATAGCCCTAGGCCTAGTCCATATCTCAGGGTTGAGTTGGATTATTCTACCTTGTATTTGAGCTTGTAGCCAAATGAAGGACAACTATAGATCCAACTCTTGCTCTGCTTTGCCATGCTTTTTTCAGTGAAAATCAGCCCCTAGCTATTTACTCCCCACATTTTCTATTTACTTTCCCAATCCATCTTCATCCTTCTCTAAACCCCCTTTCTTTTATTGTTGTTTTTATAGTTAGCTTTATTTGTGTTTTTAGTTTAGTTTTTGTGACACCCAAAAACTCCCTCTCTTTACCTTGCTTTCCTAGTTTAGGTTTGGAAATATCAGATCTATAGCATATCTGGAGATCTACTATATTATTATTTTTAGACCATAGATCCCTATGGGACAACCCTTACTTATCTAAAACTTGCTACAACAGCCCTAAATCATGCAGGACTGTCTATTTATTTTGCTGCTGTGTTTAATCTATTTTTATCTCCTTTTTATTTTGCCTATTTTTTATTGTTGCCATACCTTTACCAATTTTAATAATATGCACAAGCAAACTACAACAAGTTTTTGGTGACCAAATTGGGCCAATTTCCCGAATCCGAGAGGGTTCCCGAAAACGCGTACCAACAGGCTAGCGATCATGGTGAGATGATTCCTTTTGCTAGAGTTGCCCCCTTTTAATTAATTCAGAAATCATTTTTTTCTTTCTTCTCTTTTTATAACACTTCTTAGCACACACTGCACGCATACTAGACATTTTAGGAACCATTCTCTTACTACCCCCCGTCTAGTTTGAAAGGGTCGGTGTGATCATCTCTACAGGGGATTCGACTTGAAAAACTTCCTACAAATAAGACCTTCTTATAAGACCTAATCAGACGAAGATTGTACCCACCCATCATTGAGGAAGCCTTAGGCACCCAAAGTAGAATAGGAACATTCTTCTACCCTAGTTCTAAAAATCTTTGAGATTGAGAACTCGTGCTGTCGGCTTTTCTTAAAAAATAAATAAATCTGGACTCTAGAAATTGAACTTCAATAATAATGACTCATCCTTATGGGGCTTCCAAGAGAATAAGTACAATGTTGAACCTTCTCAATAGATAGTCCAAGAAAATGTGTACCAACAGATTGGCGATCACGGTGGGACTCCTTTTGCTAGAGTTGCCCCCTTTTAATTAATTCAAAAAACATTTTGGTCTTTCTTTTCTTTTTATAACACTTCTTAGCACACACCGCACACATACTAGGCATTTTATGAACCATTCTCTTACTACCCCCTCTAGTTTGAAAGGATCAATGTGATCATCTCTGCGGGGATTCGATTCGAGGAACTTCTTACACATCAGACCTTCTTGTATGACCTAGTCAGGCGAACATTGTACCCACTCATCGTTGAGGAAACCTTAGGCACCCATAGTAGAATAGAAACATCCTTCTACCCAAGTTCAAAAAAATCTTTGAGATTGAGAGCTCGTGTTGTCGGCTTTTCTTAAAAAAAATATGTCTAGAATATGGAAGTTAAACTTCAATAATGACGACTCATCCTTCCAATACAGTAAGTACAATGTTGGACCATCTCAAGAGATAGTCCAAGATTGTCCTCAGGTAAACATGGCCGGTGAAGGTGGAGATTCACCCTTTACTCCTCCAAATACTAGTCGCAACAACAGAAGAGAAAGTGGTATTGAGCAAAACTACATCACTGACCAAATTTTAGACTTTGCTGCTCATACAACTGTAAAAGGTGGAAAAGAGGCTGATGATATGCTACAATCATTGGCTGCATTGTACAAAGCCGTTGTTGACCCTAAATTAGTATATGAGAAAGAACCCATTATCGGTGAAAGCATTATTCCGAGAAATGAACAAAAGGGAAGGTTGCCAACCACTCTACTTATCCCGACACCCCAGTTGTCACTGAACAGGCGTGCCTCCCACACATCATTCAGTAATAATCGTCGAGGAGAACTCTTACCCAAAGCATCTAAAAGGGATACCACTATAAACACGGAGGACCTTACTCAGATCCTAGATGGCTATATGGCCAAGAGAGAGCGTCCAAATTATTCTTTTAGATTCGACAAATTCTGCCAAAATGTTAACTTTAACAAGTACAGTGGAACGGGAAACCCGGAGCATCACGTGGCACTATTTGTGATGATTGTCGATACGCGACAATCAAGGGCCCCTAATTCATTATTTTCAAAGACCACTAGAAGGGGAAGCCCTCGATTGGTTTGGTGGTTTACCACTCAACAAAATTAAGACATTGGATGACCTAGCAAGTAGATTCTTAGACGAATATAAGCACTTGGTTTATGAAGTTGTTAGTCTTAGTGATTCAATAACCACAAAACAAGAGGCTGGGGAAGACTTTGCAATCTTTGTTAGTCATTGGAGAAGGCTCGTTGCTCGAGCAAGGTATCAAATGAATGTAAAGGATGCAGTAGATGTCATAATCAATAATATTCGAGAGCCTTTTCGGAGTGCTTTTATACTAAGCGACTGTGTGCAACCGTGGATCTCATGGAAACATCATAACGATGCGCTCATAAAATGGAGTTACCACCCAGAGCTTTTGGTGTCCTGAAATTCCCAAAATCAACATCGTGTGCACCAAAGTGCTAGATTTGATCTGAATCACCAGTCAACGCCAAAGCCTCTAGGTAAGGACTTCGGCTATCAATCGGGAAGGTGTTAGGAGCCTGATTGACCCACTCAAAAGTGGTCTCTACTATGGCCAAGTGTGTGTGTGTGTGTGTGTGTGTGTGTGTATATATATATATGTATATGTATATATATACGAAGGAAAGTGAGCGGAACTTCCTCTTGCCTGAAGGCACTCGGATCCTATTGGGATCTCCATAAACACTAAATTTTTGGTGACATAATGGCTCAAATCCTAGGATAGAGGAAAATCAAAAAGAAGGTAGAGGAATAGAGGGGAGAGTCAAAGCTCTCAGGCCCTTGTAGCACCATTGTCGGTTCTTCTTGTGGATGCAACACCGGTGAGCTTCCGATAGTACAATGGGTTAGAGAAGGGTTCTAATTAGCTAAGGCTTGGGAAGAGGATGGTTGGAAATGATGGTATGAGAGAGCTTTGCTAAGGCTTTGAGGGATTGATGATGGATTTGTAATGGTTTATGAAGGATGGACCTAGGATTTTAAGGTTTGGAAAGCTTTAGAGTGGAGATGGATGACTATTTTTCTAGAGTTTTTCCTTTAGGATTTGGAAAAGTGTCCTAAACAAGGAGGGGTGGGTCTCTATTTATAGATGGAGAGGTAATTAGTGAGTGGTTAGGTCATTAATGGGTTTAGGAATTAGGTAATGGGGAATCTAAGGTTTTTGGGATTTTTAAGAGCTTGGAGAAGAGAAAAATCACTACAAAAAATAAGACTATTAGCGGCAGCCAAAAACTGCCACTATTAACAAAATAAATTGCCGCTAATAGTCTTAATAGCCTTTAGTAGTTTTTTTTTAATAGCGGCAGTTTTTTACTACAAAAAACTGCCAATAATAGTTTTATTTTTTGTAGTGAATGGGTTTAATGGTGGATGATAGGGTGATAGTTTGAATGACATAATACTTAAGGTTGGGAAGGGCATATGGTCCTAAATAAACAAACCCCAAGCTTTGGGATGGTCCACAAGTCAAACCCCCAAATTTCAAATCAACCATTTTTTAAAAAAAATGAGTTTTTTTTTTTGAGAAGTTAGGACCCGTAATAGGGCTTGGTTCTATATAAAAAATTTTATTTTTATTTTTATTTGTACTCATGCCCAATAGATACATTGGCTCAAGCAACCCCAAAATGATATATTATAATAGTCAATCAGAGTTTTCTATCACATGTTATGGCCATCGAAAGTTCGAGGGCCGCACAACATCATAAATCCGTGAAATGTAATCTTTTGGGGTCTCGAGCCTCTATGGGCAGACTTGTGGGTCCGGGATAGGTCCAGTATGGGTTCTATGAATCGTCCGGGAATGGTTCTAAGGGTCCGGGAAGTGCTTTCGGAAGCTTAGAAGTGTGCCTTTCTGAAAGTGCAGGTTGATCGAGCCTTGGGCCATTTTTGGGTGTCCACAAACTGCTCTAACTTCTTTGCCCTCTATTTATGTGCTTCGTGCATAGAACGTCGCATAAAAAATGAAGACTTTAACTTTTCTACACTAACATTTGAGGGAGTCGCTTCTAATGACATTAAAACAAAGACTCTAAAGAAGACCCTAGGCCCTGAGCAAATCAATACAAACCAAGAATAGAACCAAAGAAACGTTCGCCCAAGTAATCTGAATGATCAAAATCAAAATCAATACCCTATCCAATACCCTAATTGAAACCAACATCCATACTCTAACCAGAATCAAAACCAACACCCCATAACCAACATAGGATACCAACCTAGGAGAGCTAGTAACCCACCATAGCTAGACACCAACTCCAACATATTCGAAGTCCTATCTAACTAAAGCCTCCATAGATTTCCTCCCGAGAAACCTAGACCATGGCCTCAATACCTAAATTATTCAAAATTTTATAAATTTCATAGGTATGTCGGGCACACCCTTAAAGGCTGCTATCCTCTATGCGATATCATTTATGAGATGAACAACCATAATCAAATTGATTGGAGTGATGCTCGACCAATCAACGGAAACACCATAAAAACTAACCCTATCTTCTACAACTCTTCACTTGGCCATACTCAATCAAGCCCTCGACTCATGTTAAATACCATACGCTCATTCACTCCTACCCCAGTCCACCCAGCTAGCCTAATCCATAAAATTGAACCTCCTTCAAAGCACATCCATACTTTCCGCTCAAAACTGACTAACCTTGTCCGCCATACCATTATGCCTACTCTTCATGTTGAACATATCCCCTAAATACATAAAATTATTCCTGAACCAACCCAACCTTTCACCAAAATCGATGAACTTATTCCCCAACCAACCCAACCTACCTCCGAACTCAATAACTTATCTACCAGTGAACTAATTTCCTCGTTCCTTGAGCCAATACCTAACTTTACAATCAATCCCTGCACAGACTCACCCACCAGTTCCAGAAGTAATTCTTGAACCAACATATCAGCATATTACAAAACCATCTATACCTAAACCAATCGTCCCACTAATTTTAGAACTAACCTTTGAACCTAAACCCCTAATCGAGTATATTTCTAAAAGAACTAGTGATTGAGCTACTTATATGTGTATCTAATTAAGTCTTTACCTATTACAAGTGCACAATGAAAATCATAGTACTAGCAAAGGATCGTTCCCACAGAGATATATTAAACTATATTAACTTAATTTTTATGAAAACTTATACTTATCTTTTAAGTTCCTAAACTACGGGAGAAATATGAATAAAGAATTATTTTTAAACTAAGTTTGCAGAAAATAAATCCTAATCCTCCTTCAAATTATGGTCGTCAATCACAATCTTCAGCTATCGGATATTTATAAATTTAAATAGTACCATTATACTATATATCAAGTTTCTTAGCATTGGTCGTCAATCAATACTAAAATCCTATCAATACAGATTTAATCTAATCAACAATCTCCTAAAACCTGGGCGTCAATCAAATTCCAGAAAACTAAAGATGGAAAAGTAAAAATCGTTACACTAATCTGCTAACCTCAATTTGAGTCGTCAATTCAAATTAAAATCTGAAGATGTTTATAAAGCAGGAAATAAAAGAAAATAAAAATATATACTAGAAAATAATAAAATTTATATCTTTCACTCATCAGCCGCACTCGTTAATTTCTTCTGAGAAACTACATATATCTACTCTAATCTTCAGCTCCTAATCACAGTCGTCAATTGCTCTTGAGAAACCTTGGATATCTAATCTACAAAGCAATAAAAATCTACTCTAAATTTGATTGAAAGAAAACTCAACATCAGTCGTCAATTAATGTTGAGAATTTCTTCGATGCTTATTTCTATACTGGGCTCTCTAATTTATAGATCATAAGGATTCTGTTTACAAGACTTCTAATTCTAATAAAATAAATAACTAAAAACAAAACTATCCAAATATAACTCTAATTCTATTTTTATAGTTCCTTGCTTCCTTTAATAGATGTACTTCTGGATTGTTCAAAAGTAGAGATCTTCTGGTGTCTATTTTCATCAATCTTCTAAAATTCGTGATTAGCCAAACTTCTAATTCAAGAGTTCTTATAATTCTATTCATGGCGGTCGAATTTTCACATGATCAGTAGCAATAACAGTAACAGGAAAGCTTCATAATTGTAATCGTAAATCATAATTATCTCTTTTCTTCTCTTTTTCTAAAAAATCGTAAATTACGATTTTCTATTTTTCATAGCTTCCTCTCTGGACGATTCTCTTGATTACGATTCATCACTTTTTAATTATGTATCACCTTTACTTTTGAACGTCATCTGGGAAATCGTAAATTACGATTTCTCATTTCTCTATTTAGTAGGCGCTCAATTGTCTTTTCACGATTTTCTAGTCTTCAGTATATAGTGAATCCTCTTTTTACCCTTGATCGTCTTTTACTATTTTTTTTTAGTTTATTTTAATAAAGATTAGCATTTCGGCTCTCTTTTACTGATTTTCCTTAATATCTGGACATCAGTAACATATTAGTAGCAAACTAAATTCTAGCATTATTAAGTTAAGGGTGATAAAATGATATATTATGTGACTGATCACACCTCCAAACTTACGTTTTGCTAGTCCCTAGCAAATAAGGAAACATAATACATTTTATCAAAATTAAATTGTCACTTTCGTAGGGAGCACGATTGCATTTAGAGAATGCAACAAGCCTTTAAAACCCCTAGGTAATCCCTAGTGGAGGAGTTGTAGTCTCCTGAAGGTTTTTAGTGAAGTTACCTACAAACTTCAAGTTTATTTTTAGATTTTTTAAAAATAAAAATTTTAAACTAATTTTGTACACTAAATATAGTAACTAAATTACCTATGTGGCTAAATTGGTCATTACATAGTTTATTGCAATTTTCTAAAATTACCAATCTTTTATCCTTACTTTCCATTAAAACATTTATCCTTGATTAGAAACAATTTCATTTCATAAAAAGCAGGAGATATATGCATTAGTGAACAGTTTATTCTTCATAAATTTTTCTAAACTGTAGATTTAGAAAATATTTTCATTCAACACTCATTATTAACATACTCTCAAAAGGATATCGAAACTTTTTGGGTTCTTTCAATATATTTTTTAGAAAAATTTAATCAAAGATATTTTTGTCAATCTCATTGAAAAGGATAATCTACTTTATTCATATGAATCCATGTACAATCCATAATATCTAGTATCCATATCTCTATTAGGCTTATGCTTTTGTAAATCATAAATCAGAAAGGTCTTTCCTTCTGCTTGTAATGGGGCTTTGGGTTTCAGAAGGTGTGAAAGAAAGGTAGAAAAGGATTCAAAGTTTTTCTGAGAATTTAGCTCTTCTTTCTCCTATCTTTTCAGCTTCTTCTTCTTTTCCTTCAGTAAGTATCCATAAATTAGATAGCTTCTTCCCATTTTCTTTCTTTATTTTTAAATAAATCCCATTTTTTTTGTAAAATCATATTTTATGATTTTTCTTCTCTTTGAAAGCTTTTTACTTGAAAATTGTTTTTCTTTCTCAGAAATCGTTCTTCACGATTTTTCATTCTTTCCCATATTTTTCTTTTTCATTTCTTTCTTCAACTGTACCCAGTTTTAGCATTCCCCTTTATCTATTTTTGCTTTACTCCTTTCGCTCCCTCTTTTTCCCTTCTTTTACATTCTAAATTCTAAGAAATTGTAAGGGTTAAAGGTTGAAAGTTTTGGGCAGTACATATGGTTAAAGGTTTATCTGATTTTTGGTACAAAGAAATTTAGTTTTAGGCTTCAAATATAGGTTCAATAGATAAAATTTATTCTAGGATTTTAGCTTTTTAGCTCTGGTTTAACAAAAGATGACCTTTAATCATCTTTACGATTTATTAGCATAGATGCCTTATTGTTATGATATTTTCAATTGATAGTTCTAGACAAAAAATCCGGTTATCATAGAATATTTTGATTCTACATTCAGCAGTATGAGATTTTATATCATTATAGAAGTTCAAAGAAAATTTTTGATTTGAATGAAAGAAACAGTCTCTCTGAATAAAAGAGGAAATATGGTTCAAAAGCTCATTGGTTTTAAAATTATTGGCTCAAAACGCTCACTAGTTTTCAAAATTAGAATTATAATTTTGAAACTATAGTCTAAAATTTTACAGTTTAGATCAATCTATTATTTCAAACAGCTATTCTAATACAGTGTTCAACAATCTCGGCATGAATTGTAACTGTTCTTTTTCCTGATTATTGGATTTCTACTATAATGAATCGTACATTTTTCAAGAATTGTAATTTTTTTCTATCATAATTCCTATGTAATGATCAATTAAAATTCAAAACTTTTGAACAAAAACAAAATAACTAGAGCTATTTATTGCTATACTACTACTGTACAGAAATTATGTATCCCTCCAAACTTAAATCGGACAATGCCCTCATTGGCACAAAAATAGGGGACACTAAAAAAATTTACCTAAAAATTATTGATATCTCTGATTTCTTACCCGATTGTGAAAAAATTCTATAAAGAATATTCCCCCAAAAACACAATGATTTTACATCTCAAAGACAAGAATAACAAAAATATTAGTGGTGTTAGTAACAATTACACAGTAAAGATAAAAGTTAGTCAAAAAGAAAGAAAATTTTATATATATTAACTGAATATTTACATCAACTTGAAAGGAAAATATAGAGAACTAAAATATTAGAAACTAATTACATAGAAGAAAATAATCCTAGGAAAAATCTACTGAGATCATACCTATAATGTTTATGATGTTCTGTTATATTTTTACTCACTTGGTGATGGTTGGTGTGGAACACGGATAGAAGTAGTAGGGTCATCTTTCGAGTCAAATACCCAAGCAGCAGAATAACCATCTTGATCTTCATTTGAAGGAAAATCCCCATGTGCTAACGGTTTAGCCGTGTCTGTGTTTTCCTTTTCTACAATCATCTGGCAAGAAGTACCATCCTTACACTGCTAATCCTTATTAGGCTTCTCATCCACATCCGCAGTTAGCTTCTTGATTACAACCTCTTTAGTTTAATTTCTGCTCTCAGCTTTTCCGCTATAGCTTGTTCTTTTGTTATTGTGACTAGATGTTCATTGTTATAGACTCAATGATCTACTTTTGTTCATGATTGATGGAGCGTAGAGAATCTTTATCTCCTTTGTGACAGCCCAGATTTTGGTGCTCCAAAACTCGTGCCGTCAGCACGACCCTCGAGGCCGTGCCCCAATTAGTAAGCGGAATGCTTGGTATAGTCCCACAACCATAATCAAAACATAAACCAAATTTAAGTAGGACAAATCTCCAGTTTTATTATATAACCCCAAAATAATTGCCCAAAAGATCGTTCTAATCCCATGCTCCCGCATGGGCAAAAGAACCAAGCCGAACCATCAGTGTCGTAACTACGATCACCCTAGATGGTTTGGCAAAAGAATATTGCATGAACCATTATCCTTGCAAAACATGGTTGGACGTACCAAGCCAAAATATCTCTCTCAAAATAACGGAAAAGCACGCAGAGGGTCTTCTAGAAGAACCTCTCAGGAGGGGGCTCAGACTCCTCCCCTGGTATATAATCTTAGTCCTCAAGATCGACATCTACGAAGGCAGCTCCTAATACAGCACCTATGACGTGTAGTCAAAGGGTGAGTTACATCTTAGCTCAATAGGGACAATATCTGAACGAGTGCATCTTTCTTACTCACATATTTATCATGATAGATATAAAGAATGAATTCATCAATGTCATTTATGTAAAACAGTTTGAGATGCAAGAAAATAATAAACTGCTTTTATTACTCTACTCATGACATCAGACGTAAATTGTTCTTGTGATTGTAACCAGGCTGGTCTCATGACTTAAATGCTGAACTTAAATAATCCTTGAGCAATATAGCATCGAGCCTCGATGGAATACCTCCATCGTCGTCTAATTAGACTATTTTTCAAGTATCCTGACCCACGTCCCTTTCTCATAGGCGACGAGCACATTACTATACATCCATGGGATGCCTACTGATGTACAGATTGGCCGCCGTACCGGTCACGGATATCCTGCCGAGTCAGTCATGGGTATACCGCCGCGTCGGTTGGGTATTCTACAAACCTTAAATCCATTGTGCTTTACATATAGTTATTCACCGTGTAATTGTGCTAAAAACATATCAATTTATCGCCTGTTCAATCTCATTGATGGTCCATCTTATAACTTAGATCTTTCTATCCACCACACATCCCTGGGATGTTGCACATTCCTATGCATCCTTCAGATGCATAATGTACATATGCATCCCTGGGATAGCTCATATGTTACACTCATTTTTTCTACTCTTTTTTTTTTACCGTGTACGCACACATGCCGTACTTTCATGTTTTTACTCATAGCATTACTGATACAAAATTTACACTAAGCTTTAATGAATATGCATCTTTAATATCACTACATACATGTTCTCGTAATTGAGGGTACAAGTTCAGATATTCCCCTCCCTCTCACTTGATTTCTTTCCATGGATCCTTCAATCCGAGCCGTACTCAACCATCATTATGTTTGGTATAACTAAGCCTGGCCAAACATATATAACCCCATCGCTATAATTGTAAAAACATTGGGTTAGAACCTTAACCCCAACAAACGAACAGTTCATATGAAAAAAAAACCCACAAAACCTGAATTTGTCCAATTCGATCGAACGATTTGAAAAATCGATCAAACGAAATCCAAAATCGATCGAATGAATTTATTTCGTTCAATCGATTTCCTCAGAAATCCAATTTACCTCATTTATGTCCCCTGGCAAACCGATTGAACGACTTTTAAATCGTTCACACGGTTCTCAAATTGATAGAATGATTTCTAAAATCGTTCGAACGATTTCTTCAAAATTCACTTTTCATCTTATTTTCTCATTGGTCAAAATTGATGGAACGAAATCTAATTTCGTTCGATCGATTTACCCATTCTCAGATCTGAACATGTTCTTTCTTCTAAATTCATCTCATCATCATCCATCCCATTCATCATCCATTTTTCATACAAAACAGTTTGGATTCTCTATCTAATAACTAAACAAACTTGAAATAGTGGATCTTACCATATCTAATGGTTGGATTTCCCTTGCTCCAAGCTTTAGCTCACTAGGGTTTCACAAACCCCCAAATCTCTACCCTCACATCGATCCCGATCTCGATCCGCTAGCTTTCCGAGCCAAGATCAACTACTTGCATTCATTGCACTCTTCTCAATTTCACAAAAATCAATCTCTCATTAACTCTCTTTCTCCCTCTTCTCAACTACATATTCAAGTGGAATAACTCCTTTTTTCCCCTTTTTCTTATCACCTACTACTTAACTTAACTAGGGTGTTAAGCACTTATAACTCACTAACATGTATGTGTAACTATCTTGGATACTTAGTCCAACTAAATGATTTTTTTATTATACCCTTCATCTCTCCTATGATCTACCAAGTCAACCAAGTCAACATTGACTTGGGCAAGGGTGCGACCAGTTGGTCTGCTTCTCGAGGTGTGCTATTTAAGTACGAAATTTTTGAGATGTTACATTCACCCCTCCTTGAGAATTTTCGTCCGCGAAAATTATACACAAGGGTCCCCCCACACACTTTGGCGTGAGAGCCCACGCACACCGAATAGGGTATAAAAAACATAAGTAACACTACAGACCCAACATGACATGGACAAGAAAAATACAGCATGTACAACAAACAGAGATGCTGTAAAAACACAGCACACAAATTTAGACACACGTGTCATAACAAGCACAGAAAATGTCCATCAAAAACAGTCACACACATGGCTGTGTAGGCACACATGTTGCAACCAATATGGACAAGTAAACCTCCTGTAACAGAAACACCAACAAGTACACAAGTATCCTTGAAGAAAAATAGCGACATAACTACACGGCATATCAATCTGAGTTATAGTTAAACCATAGAGCACATCCATTGAGTTAAATTATGCGAACATTGCCCATAGCAAAATAAGAGTATAGTTAGAGATAAAACATCACCAAAAAGTGAGGCACTGATGTTTGGGTGGGAACCATGCCACAATTGTTCAAGAGGACCCATGTCCCTGAGTACCTGTGTTAAAATTTACAACTATTGGCCAAAAAGTATTAATTATCCAAAAAATTTGACACCCAAAATAGGACTCCAAAAAAAACAGCCATCAAGACTCCTCGTCGCCCGGCAGATCGCCGCCATCACCATGCTGCCCCGCACCCGAAGTCAACGCCCCCGAGACCCAGGCCTGTGCTACTGCCATAAGTTGGAGATAATTAGCGGGATACATAAAGCGCATCTCCTCAGCATTCAATGCATCGTAGTAGTCCAGGCGTCGATTTAGAAGGCGGTTATTCTCTGCCATTTGCCACGTGTTGGTCTCCAACAAGGCATAAAGATCAGCAACAGTCGGCGCAGGAATGCCTTCATGCGGTGGTGAACGGGCGCCTGAGCACGGCATCGAACAGGTTGCTACAATGGAAAAGTAGCAGCTGGCTCGTCATGAATAGGAGTGTCATGTGCTGGCTGGTTCGGAGCTTGTGGTTCCGACTGAGGTGGTTCTTCGACGAGCGGTTTCTTAATCAACTTTATGTAAGTTCGATTCCAGTCAACTATAGTGAACGGGTGAACATTACCCGTGAGTCGTGGTTCATTGGGAGAGAGGGTGTACATCTCACCTCCCACATAATCCTCGACCATCAGGGAAATCAAACGGGAATATGGCATGTCATCTACGAATTTCTTACCTCTTCGAGCATCTTTTTACGGGCATACTTCATCCCTTCAAGTACCATCTTGGGAGCATTAAACCATCGGCCACTGAAAGCCGCAAAAAGTGCCATTTGGACTTCACCCACCCTTTTAGTTCGATGGCATAACGGGTACAAGTTGTAGTGAATGATGGAATCGAGCATCCAAAGCTCGGGGGTAAGTCGACACGTTTAATGGAGCGAACCCGAACCCATTCTTCCATGGGTCATCTCAGCCACAACATATTTGTAATCGAGAGTGGCTGGAAAAGGCTCAATGAGGGCAATATTCTCGTGGTTATAAGTGTGGAAACACTCTAAAGCATCGGCCACATCATCGAAAGTGAACGTGTAGGGCCGATTATCAAATTTTGTCCGGAGAATGGTCGGGTACTTGATCAGTTCCATATTCTAATAAAATAGTCAGACTATTTTAGGGTAATAATTGTCCTTGCATGGGCGAAGGATTCCCGTCAAACCCGCGGTGGAAATATAGTCGAACGCCCACTTTTTCTCAGTGCGCTTGGCAAAAATTTTAGGCTCAATTATCCACTCGGGTTCAAAGTCTTTGTCAAACCACCATTCATTCGGTCATTAAATTGGTAGTGGTGGAGGTGGTGCTTGTGTAGGTGGTGCTGATGAAGAACTCGTAAGTGGTTTCTTCGGTGGTTGTTGCGAAGATGAACCTGAAGTGGGTTTCTTCAGTGTTGAACTCCCCGTGGCTTGGCGAGTCTTGGGGGGCATTGTAAAATAATGAGAAACTTAGGGTTTATGGTCAAGGGTTTAATCCCTAATTCCACAAATCCAACAATAAGAAGGAAACGGAGATTCTAAAGATCAAAATAGACGTTAATAGTTACCTCTTAATGCCTCAAACAATTGTTGCGTGCGGCTCGTAGCTTTAAGTGGCCAGAAACAACGAAAAACTGGCAACCCCCACAAACCCTAGAACTCTCTCAAGGAGAAAGAAAAAAAGAAACAGTGGGTGGATTTCGATTGAATGGCAAAAATCGAACTCAAACATATATAGTTTTCAAAATCGATCGAACGATTTGCCAATTCGTTCGATCGGTTTTCAATCATTAATGGAAGCCCCAAAAATTCGTTCGAACGGATGTGAATTTTGATCGAACGAATTGCATTAGTTAATGTGGTCCCAAACTTTTCGTTCGATCGAAATTAAAAATTGATCGAACGATTTTCTGAAGTTGATTCTTATGCTATTTTGCACTCCACTGGCCCAACCATTTCGTTCAAATGATTTGAAAAATCGATCGAACGGTTTCTACCAACTGCCTAAACTTCTTACTGGTTTGTATATTTCGTTTGAACGATTTGAGAATCTATCAAACGATTCTCTGGCAACATTGAAGCCTTAATCCTACAAAAATTCGATCGAACGAAATTCGATCGAACGAAATTCGATTTCGATCGAACGAAATTTGATTTCGATCGAACGAAATTCTCAGAAATTGTGGGGAGGTTGTGTGTGCATGTCCCTTAACTCGTTTAATAATTATCCTCTAGTTACAAAAATAAAAATGACCGTCCATAGTGTGTTTGATCACGTTATGCCTAGATCATTCGCATGGTTTGCCAATCCATGAACTAAGTGGTAGCTCCACCAATTTGGTAGTAGCTCTTCGATTATACGTCATCGAATCTGACCCACAAGTATAAACAAATAAAATTTCAAGACACTTATAAATATAAAACAAATCTCAATACATTAGTGCACATTTTCTCTCATACATGTAAATTCCAACTTATATCTACAAAACAATGTTTGGACTTGTGCTCATCTACTGTTACTCAAACAAATGGGGATACAATTCCCTAATTTCAGCCTCTCTTTCCCAAGTCGCTTCCTTGACCGGGTGATTTCCCCACTTGACAAGTACTAAAGGGATGATTTTAGTGAGTAAAGTCCGTTCTTTTCTATCCAAAATTTGGGTCGCTACTTCAATCTTAGTCATGTCCTCCTGCAACTCAACAGGTTGATTCCCCAAAATGTGTGTAGGGTCCTTTACGTACTTCCTGAGCATAGAGACATGAAAGACATTGTGCACGCGATCAAATAACGAAGGCAACCCGATACGATAAGCCACTTCACCGACTCGACCCAAGATTTCAAAGTGTCCTATGTAACGGGGACTCAACTTTCCCTTCCTTTTGAACCTCATCACACCCCTCATGGGTGATACTTTAACAAAAACATGATCGCCAATGGTAAAGTCGAGGATAGTTCGTTTGACATCGGCATAGCTCTTCTATCTACTCTGAGCTGATTTAAGCCTCTCTCGAATCATACGTACGACCATGGCATTATCTTCAAGAACTTTCGGTCCTAACACAAATTTCTCCCTGATTTCTTCCAAGTTGATAGGCGATCTACATCGCCTTCTGTAGAGAGCTTCATACGGTGCCATCCCAATGCTCGCTTGAAAATTATTGTTGTATACAAACTCGATCAATGGTAGATGTTGATCCCACGATCCTTGCAACTCTAGCATACACGCCCTGAGCATATCTTCAATCACTTGATTTACTCATTCCGTCTGCCCATCGGTCTATGGATGGAATGCCGAACTAAAATCCAAATGAGTGCCCATACCATCCTGAAATTTCTGCCAAAACTTTGAAGTATATAATGGGTCACGATCAGATACAATACTATTGGGAATGCCATGCAACCGCACAATCTCCTTCATATAAAGTTTCGCGAGTCTTCCTATCGTATATATAGTGTTGTAGGGCAAGAAGTGAGCTGACTTCGTCAGTCTATCTACGACAACCCATATAGCATTGTTCCTTTTCGCTGTTCACGGCAACCCCATGATAAAATCCATTGAGATTGACTCCCATTTCCATTCTGGGATAAGTAGAGGTTGCAATAATCTAGCAGGGTGTCTATGATCAACCTTCACCTACTGACATGCCAAACATCGTGACACGTACTCAGCGATATCGCATTTCAGACCTCTCCACCAATAGCTCTTCCTCATATCTTAATACATCTTGGTGCTACCAGGATGAATCGCATATTTAGACTTATGAGCTTCATCTAAAATAGTTTGTCTCAAATCGGAATCAACTGGAATACAGAGGCGGCCCCTAAATAACAAGGAACCATCCTCCCTTATCGAGGAATCCAGTCTGGTGCCTTCAATCACCTCTTATCAAATATTGACCAACTCGAAGTCTTTCATTTGTAACTCGTGAATGTGTTCAAAAATTGTTGGCCTCACTGAAATATTGGCTAAAAGGGCATCGAAAGCTTGTACTTCAATGTTTGCATCATACAATGACAGGTCTTCAAACAATTTCCACCTGTGCATTCCCATCATAAGGCTAGCTAACTGTGCCGAACCTTACAACTCAAAGCATCTGCTACCACATTAGCCTTGCCTGGGTGATATTGAACGGAGCAATCGTGATCATTGAGGAACTACATCCACCTTCGCTGCCTCATATTCAGTAATTTCTGTGTGAATAAGTATCGGAGGCTCTTATGGTCAGTGAAGATCGCAAAGGTCTCCCCATATAAATAGTGTCTCCAGATCTTCAATGCGAATATAATCGCTGCTAATTCGAGGTCATGGGTCTAGTAATTCTTCTCGTGATCTTTCAGCTGCCTCGACCCATAAGCAATAACCTTCTTGTATTGGTTAAGCACACAGCCTAACCCGTTATGAGAAGCATCGCTATAAATCGCAAAACCCCCACTTCCTGAAGGAATGGCAAGTACTGGAGCTGAAGTAAGCCGCTTCTTGAGTTCTTGGAAGCTTGATTCGCACGTATCATTCCACTTGAACCTCACATCCTTCCGTGTGAGTCTCGTTAGCGGCCCCGATATCTTTGAAAATCCCTCCATAAAATGCCCTATAATACCCAGCCAGACCAAGGAAACTGTGGATGTCGATCACCGTCTTGGGCTGTTCCCACTGCACTACGGCCTCGATCTTAGCTGGATCCACCGTGACACCCTCTTTTGAGAAGACATGTCCCAAAAAGCTAACCTTCTCCAACCAAAACTCGCACTTACTGAGCTTGGCATACAGTTGATATTCACACAAAGTTTGCAGAGTTGTTCTCAAGTGTTCTTCATGATCCTTCTCTGATTTGGAGTAGATCAGGATATCATCGACGAATGCTACAACGCAAGAATCTAGGTGTGGTTTAAACACCCGATTCATCAAATCCATAAATGATGCTGGCCCATTCGTCAATCCGGGCATCACTAAAAACTCATAGTGTCCGTATCTCATCCTAAAAGCAATCTTTTGGACGTCCTCTACCTTGACTCTCAGTTGATGATATCCAGAACGTAGATCAATCTTAGAAAAATATCTTACCCCTTGTAGCTGGTCAAACAAATCATCTATTCTTGGCAACGAATATCTGTTCTTTATAGTGAGTTTGTTTAACTGGCGGTAGTCAATGCACAACCTCATTGACCCATCCTTTTTCTTTATAAACAAGACCGATGCTCCCCAAGGAGATACACTCGGTCTTGCAAACCCCTTATCTAAGAGCTCTTGCAACTACTCTTTCAATTCCTTCAACTCGGTCGGAACCATCCTGTATGGTGCTTTCAAAATCGGCTCCATTCCAGGTGCCAAGTCGATGGCGAACTCTACCTCTCTATCCGGAGGTAGTTCTGGTAGTTCTTCTGAAAAGACATCATCTAATTTACATACCATTGTGATCTCAGAAACAATGTTCTTTCCTTCTTTGTCCTTTTCAAAAATGCCAAGTACCCACTGCATCCACTTTTGATCAGACGCACAGCCTTGATGGCGGACACAAGTGGCAGAAACTTGGTTCTCACCCCTATGAATCAAAATGATCTTTTTGTATTCGGCCTAAATATGACAACCTTATTCTTACAATCGATTGTTGCACAGTATTGTGACAACTAGTCTGCGCCAAGGATCACGTCGAATCCTTGCATGTCTAATAGAATAAAATTTTTGCATAACTCAAAGACATCCCCATCTCTAATGGCTATGATCATCGACTTGCGGACTAAGTCTGTATCAACCAATTTTTCCATCAGAATAGACACTGCTAAGACAAAATCCAAAGTTTGTGGTTTAACTTCCATCTTTCTTGCAAATCGAGGAGTGACAAAGGAATGAGTAGACCCTGGGTCTATCAACACCCTGGCCACGTACGCTACATCACTCTCTTTCCCATATACATCTACGGTACCTATAAGGTATATACATTTCAGCATTTGTTTCATGCAACATAGCAAGATACGGTAAGTAAGATCAATTATTTTCACAATAAAATCTAGATAAAAGTACTTTCGCTATCTAAAACAAAATTGTCCAACACCCGTAAGACAATGAATAATTTAATCCAAGTAAAGCTCACCTTGTATAATGTCATTGGAATTCTGGGTGTCCTGAGCCGTAACTGCATAGGCCCTTCCTTGTATGACCGGCTTCTTTGCTTGGATCAGTCTTGGTGCAGAAACAGAAGCCATTCTTCCCTTAGCCATCTCGGGACAATCTCGGATAATGTGGCCTATTTTTCCACATGTGTAGCATCCCCACATTCCCCGTCTACAATCAACTATCTTGTGAGACTTGCCACACTTGGCACAAGTGTCCTTTGGTGTAGAAGAGGCTACTCGTGAGAAGCCTTGGGTAGCGGACACTCCTGTGGTGGTAGTAGGACTCTCATATCAGATCGATCTCACAAATGTAGATATAGGTGGCTTCGAAAAGTTTGTATATGTAATCTATCTAGGGAGTGGAGCTGGTGCTGTAAACCTCAGCTTTTTATTCCCCGAGTCATAGTCACCCACTCTCCCTTGGAAGGTTCTTCCTCCATCCTGCTGATCCCTTTGTTTGTATATGTCGTATATATCCCTTTCGACCACTATAGCTTTCCCCATCACATCCGCATAGTTTTCAAGTTCAAAAATCGACACTCGCTCACAGACATTCGGCCTTAAACCTTCCTCAAATTTGCCTCCCTTCATGTTTTCTGTGGATACTAACTCTAGTGTAAATCGTGACAAGTGTGTAAACTCTACACTATACTCTCGCACAGACATGCTTCCTTGTTGCAGATTTGCAAAGTCTCTTCTCATCTGCACTCTTACTTGTTTGGGGAAATACTCCCGGTTGAACTCCCTAATAAAATCCGCCCAAGTCCATAGGCAGTGAGGGTGCTCAACTTTTGTTCTCCTTAATACCGATTTTCACCAGGGATCGGCATCTCCCTCAAGCTGGAAGGAAGCCCAACCTACCTTTTCGTTCTCTGTACTCTGTAACCTATCTAGAAGCTTTTCCATCTGGTTCAACCATTTTTCAGCTTCTAATGGATTTGTCTGCCCGTAGAACTAGGAGGTCTCAATCTCCTAAAATCTTTGAATGAAGAAGGAAACAATGCCGGAGGAGGTGGAGGTGGCGGTTGATGACTAGCGACATTATTAGCCGCAATCAATGCTGTTTCTCGGCCAGTAGCGCAGTCTGCTGTGTCTGTTGGGCCATCGCAGAAGCCATAGACTCCATGGCTAATGTGATACGATTCATCGCGTCACCTCTCTGATCCTCCCTCTCATGAGGATTTTCTTGGTCTCTACTAGACCCTGCTTGAAATTCCTCTCCACCTCTTACTTCTATTCTGACGACCTCTAGGTCGACCCCTCCTCCCAGAAGACATCACGTTCTGCACATGAAACCAGAGTTTCATTAGCAGTAGGTCCCTTCACTCTAACAACATCTATAACTTGTCAAAAAAATCTAAAGAAAAGGCTCTAATACCAACTGTGATAACCAGGATTTTGGTGCCCCGAAACTCATGCCATCAGCATCACCCTCGAGGCCGTGCCCCAATTAGTAAGCGGAACGCCTGGTACAATCCCACAACGATAGTCAAAACATAAAAAAAATTTAAGTAGGACAAATCTCCAGTTCCACAATATAACCCCAAAATAATTGCCCAAAAGATTGTTCTAATCTCCAGTTCCACAATATAACCCCAAAATAATTGCCCAAAAGATTGTTCTAATCCCATGCTCCTGCATGGGAAAAAGAACCAACCTGAACCATCAGTGTCGTAACTACGGTCACCCTAGATGGTTAGGCAAAAGAATATTACATGAACCATTATCCTTACAAAACATGGCTGGATGTACCAAGCCGAAATATCTCTCTCAAAATAACGACAAAGCATGCAGAGGGTCTTCTAGAAGAACCTCTCAGGAGGGGGCTCAGACTCCTCCCCTGGTACATAATCTGAGTCCTCAAGATCGACCTCTCTGGAGGCAGCTCCTAATACATCACCTGTGATGTATAGTCAAAAGGTGAGCTACATCCTAGCTCAATAGGGACAATATCTGAACGAGTGCATCTTTCTTACTCACATATTTATCATGACAGAAATAAAGAATAAATTCATCAATATAATTTATTTAAAACAGTTTGAGATGCAAGAAAATAAATAAACTATTTTTATTACTCTACTCATGACATCAGACGTAAATTGTTCTTGTGACTGTAAGCAGGCTGGTCTCATGACTTAAATGCTTGACTTAAATAATCCCCGAGCAATATAGCATCGAGCCCCGATGGAATACCCTCCATCTTCATCTAATCAGACTATTTTTCAAGTATCCTGACCCACGTCCCTTTCTCATAGATGACGGGCACATTACTATACATCCCTAGGATGCCTACTAATGTATGGATTGGCCGCTGTACCGGTCACAAATATCCTGCCGAGTCAGTCATGAGTATACCGCCGCGTCGGTTGGGTATTCTACAAACCTTAAATCCATTGTGCTTTACATATAGTTATTCACCGTATAATTATACTAAAAACATATCAATTTACAGCCTGTTCAATCTCATTGATGGTCCATCTTATAACTTGGATCTTTCTATCCACCACACATCCCTGGGATGTTGCACATTCCTATGCATCCTTCATATGCATAATGTACATATGCATCCCTGGGATGGCTCATATGTTACACTCATTGTTTCTACTCGTTTTTTTTTACCGTGTACGCACACTTGTCGTACTTTCATGTTTTTACTGATAGCATTACTAATACAAAATTTACACTAAGCTTTAATGAATATGCATCTTTAATATCACTACATACATATTCTCATAATTAAGGGTACAAGTTCATATATTCCCCTACCTCTCACTTGATTCCTATCCACGGATCCTTCAATCCGAGCTGTACTCAACCATCACTATGTTTGGTATAACTAAGCTTGGCAAAACATATATAACCCATCACTATAATTGTAAAATCATTGGGTTAGAACCCTAACCCCAACAAAAGAACAATTCATATGAAAAAAAAATCCACAAAACCTGAATTTGTCCAAATCGATCGAACGATTTTTAAATCGATCGAATGATTTGAAAATCGATCGAACAAAATCTAAAATTGATCGAACAAATTTATTTCGTTCAATCGATTTCCTCATAAATCCAATTTATCTCATTTATGTCCCCTGGCAAACCGATTGAACGATTCTTAAATCGTCCACATGGTTCTCAAATTGATCGAACGATTTCTAAAATCGTTCGAACGTTTTCTTCAAAACTCACTTTTCACCTTATTTTCTCATTGATCAAAATCAATGGAACGAAATCTAATTTCATTCGATCGATTTACCCATTCTCATATCTGAGCGTGTTGTTTCTTCTAAACTCATCTCATCATCATCCATCCCATTCATCATCCATTTTTCATACAAAATAGTTTAGATTCTCTATCTAATAACTAAACAAACTTGAAATAGTGGATCTTACCATATCTAATGGTTGGATTTCCCTTGCTCCAAGCTTTAGCTCACTAGGGTTTTCCAAATCTCTACCCTCACCTCTATCCCGATCTCGATCCGCTAACTTTCCAAGCCAAGATCAACTACTTGCATTCATTGCACTCTTCTCAATTTCACAAAAATCAATCTCTCATTAACTCTCTTCTCCCTCTTCTCAACTTCATATTCAAGTGAAATAACTCCTTTTTTCCCCTTTTTCTTGTCACCTACTACTTAACTGAACTACGGTGTTAAGCACTTATAACTCACTAACATGTATGTGTAACTATCTTGGATACTTAGTCCAACTAAATGGTTTTTTTATTATACCCTTCATCTCTCCTATGATCTACTAAGTCAACCAAGTCAACATTGACTCAGGCAAGGGTGCGGCCCGTTGGTCCGCTTCTCTAGGTGTGCTATTTAAGTACGAAATTTCCGAGGCGTTACATCCTTATAGTTTCGTTATTTTCCCTTTAGCTATCGTCAATAAGTGATTCTTCTCACTTAGCTGTTGATGGAGTGTTTTCTGGTGGTCCTTAAGGGCTTTTTCTCTGACAATTTCTGCATCATCGGGGACTACTATTAAACTTCTAGACTGTTCAAGTATAGCTGCCTTGTTCTCTTCATACACCTTTCTTTCTTCTTCCCTTTGTCCTTTGCTGGTCTCATTCGCCATGCTATTTCTCTTTCCCTTTTCTCTTGATGATTGAAACCCTAAGTTGTAAATGCAGAATCAAATGCACGCAGGGTTCCCAAAATAATACAGGAGAAGTAAGGGGTGTATAGAAAATAAAATAGTTGGGTTGGGCAAGAGAATAGTTACAATGAAGAGCTTTTTGAAAAAGATAGGGAAGTAAGAGAGAAAAACTAGAGAAGTTGAAAATGGGACCGATAGATCCTTTTTCGAATATGTAGGCACTCTTTTCAGTGTTGACTTACTGAACTGGTCGTCAATAGAATCGTCGGTTGATTCTAGTACGAGCCTCGGTATCAGTGAATCGTAGTCACTACTCTTCACTAATAAATCTAATGACGATCAATCGTACATCCATACGATTATTCGCTATAATGTGCAACAGGTAGGATATTATGGCTCGTCGTCTTTCAACGATTTGGGTCATAGTATGCTACCTAAACTAAAAAGAAAGAGAAAAATATAGTTTACATAGTTTACAATTGATGCTGCAAATGAGTTGGTAGCTCGACAATCCATGAGGTGTTTATATTTGATTTTGGGGAGCCAATATCTCCCCCATGAGCACTTATCCTCTAAGATTATTAACCAGCTACATAGGTAATTGGCCACTCTCTCTTCTTGCCACTTGAGAAGCTAGTTGGCCTATCTGGCTTTCCAGCTTCGTGGTGGACTGGGTATGTGAGTTAATTACTTGAGAGAATTGAGTAAGCTGATTTAAGTCTTTGAGTGCTGATGCGACTGTTGCTGTAAATCTCAAAGATTTGAACAACTGAGGCATCAGGTGCATTACTCTGTGGTTCAAATTGGGTCTGTGCAGCGGGCATTTAAGGTCTTTGGTGGAAGGCTTGATTCTAGGGAAATCGCGGGTGCACAATTGATGGTGCTAACTGTGCTCCACCTATGGAACCATAGTTAAATCCAGGGTTGCTTCTCCATGCTAGATTATATGTGTTTCCATAGTCTCTCCTCTCAAAAGCCATTATTGTTCACTTTTCACTACCTCTTGGTGGGTTGGCAGAGCTGGGTTTTCAGTATATGTCTGAGTCTCGCAATTAGAGTGGCTTTCCAAGGTTCTATCCGGGGTACTAGGTTGGGCAGCCATTAATGTTACGATTTATTGTTCGAGGGCCAAAACTTTCGCACTCAAGTCCTCCTTCTTTACTTTATCACTGTTCATATCGTAAAGTCCACCCCTCACGAGCAGGGTCTGGCGAGTGACTTCTGGATCAGATCTAAGCAAAGCATGCTTCTGTTTTGAGTTATTGGCCAGCTTCTCAAATAAATTTCAGGACTGCTAGCCATTCTGAGCCATAAAGGCTCCTCCACTCACGGCAACGACTGTAGACTGGTTAGTCTCAGTCAATCCTTGGTAGAAGCTCTGAGCTATCGACTAATTTGGTACCTCATGATGAGGATACTTCCGTAACAAATCCTTCATTTGTGCCAAGCAAACATGATATAATTCTCTTGGCTTTTGTCGGAAATCTTGAATTGCTTGGCGAATTTGGTTAGTTTTACTAATTGGGAAGTACTCACCCAAATATTTGGACTATAATTCTTCCCATGTGATAATATTTCTGGCAAGTAATGAAATTAACTATGCCTTCACCCTATCCTTGAGAGAGAATGGGAACAAATGTAGTTTTATGGCCTCTTTATTGTCAGTCGATAATTGCAACACTGTACAAAGCTCTATGAAGTCCCTGAGATGATGGTAGGGATCTTCTCGATCAAGCCCATGAATGGTTAGTATAGATTGAACTGTATGGAGCTTGATTTCATAATTTTGACTTGTAGGTACCTCTGGTATAGCTATACAAGAGGGCTGAAATGTGCCTAGATTGGCAAATCGTCAGCCATGGTAAAGGATTCTCTTGCGGAAATTTGATTTGCTACCAAATTACGTCAGAAAGTCCTCTCAATTTATGTATCACACTCGAAAATATCTAGAATTCGAGATCGGGTGTAATCCATACAAAAAGAAAAACTTTGTTTTTTATATTTTTGACTTTATTTAATTTTTATTATAAAAGGCAGTGAGAGGGAGCAAAATCTAAGCCTCGAGCTTCTCTAATCAGGGGAAGTTGAAACTTTGATTCATCACTCCGAATAAACCTATAAAAAAGATTTAAGAATTGATCAAAGAAAATTAAAAATATAAAAATATATAAAAAGAGAAAGATAAATACTTATTTTATTAAATTAATATAAATTCACCTATCCCCGACAACGGTGACAAAAACTTGATTGAGTTACTTATATGTGTATCTAATTAAGTTTTAACATATTGCAAGTGTACAATAGAAATTATAGTACTAGTAAAGGATCGTTCCCACAAAGATAGGTTAAATTATATTAACTTAATTTTTATGAAAACTTATACTTATCTTTCAAGTTCCTAAACTACGAGAGAAATATGAATTAAGAATTATTTTTAAACTAAGTTTGCAAAAAATAAATCCTAATCCTCCTTTAGATTATGGACGTCAATCATAATCTTCAACTATCGGATATTTATAAATTTAAACAGTATCGTTACACTATATATCAAGTTTCTTAGGATTGGTTATTAATCAATACTAAAATCCTATCAATATAGATTTAATCTAATCAATAATCTCCTTAAACTTGGGCGTCAATCAAATTCCAGAAAACTGAAGATGGAAAAGTAAAAATCATTACACTAATCTGTAAACCTCATTCTGAGTCGTCAATTCAAATTAAAATCTGAAGATGTTTACAAAGCAGAAAATAAAAGAATATAAAAATCTAAACTAGAAAACAATCAAAATTATATCTTTCACTCCTTAGCTGCAATCGTCAATTGCTTCTAACAAACTACAGATATCTACTCCAATCTTCACCTCCCAATCGCAGTCGTCAATTTCTCTTGAAAAATCTTAGATATCTAATTTACAAAGTAATAAAAATCTATTCTAAATTTGATCGGAAGAAAATCCAACCTCAGTCGTTAATTGATACTGAGAATTTCTTCGATGCTTATTCCTATATCGGGCTCTCTTATTTATAGATCATAAGGAGTCGGTTTACAAAACTTTTAATTCTAATAAAAAAAATAACTAAAAAAAAAACTATCCTAATATAACTCTAATTCTATTTTTATAGTTCCTTGCTTCCTTTAATAGATGTACTTCTGGATTGTTCAATAGTAGAGATCTTCTGGAGTCTATCTTCATCAATCTTCTCAAATCCGTGATCAGCCAAACTTCTAATTCAAGAGTTCTTCTAATTCTGTTCATGGCGATAGAGTCTTCACGTGATCAACAACAATAATAGTAACGGGAAAGCTTCATAATTATAATTGTAAATCATGATTATCTCTTTTCTTTTCTTTTTTTGGAAAATCATATATTATGATTTTCTATTTTTCATAGCTTCGTCTCTAGACGATTCTCTGGATTACAATTCATCACTTTTTCATTCTGTATCGCCCTTACTTTTAAACATCATCTAGGAAATCATAAATTATAATTTCTCATTTCTCTATTTAGTAGCAGTGCTCAATTGTTTTTTCACGATTTTCTAGTCTTCAGTATATAGCGAATTCTCTTTTTACGCTTAATCATCTTTTACTGCTTTTTTGAGTTCATTTTGACAAAGATTAATATTTTGGCTCTCTTTTACTGGTTTTCCTTAATATCTGCACATCAGTAACTTATTAGCAGCAAACTAAGTCCTAGTATCATTAAGTTAAGGGTGATAAAATGGTATATTATGTGACTGATCACACTTCCAAACTTACATTTTGCTAGTCCCTAGCAAACAAGGAAATATAATACATCTTATCAAAGTTAAATTATCACTTTCGTAGGGAGCACAATTGCATTTAGTGAATGCAACAAGCCTTTAAAACCCCTAGGTGATCCCTAGTGGAGGAGTTGTAGTCTCCTGACGATTTTCAGTGAAGTTACCTATAAACTTCAAAATATTTTTGGATTTTTCAAAATATTTTTCAAAAATAAAAATTCTAAACTAATTTTATACACTAAATATATTAACTAAATTACCTAAGTGACCAAATTGGTCACTACATATGTGACAACTTGGATTTCCTAACCCAAAATCCGGACCGTCAAATCACCCTTTAAGGTGATCCCTTACTTACAGAACACCTGGTGCACCCACACATTGTAGAACAAAGTAGATCACTCTAATTACACAGATAGAGTCATCACAAATATGGCCAAAATATGATTCCATTCTATTGAATAAATAAAAGACAATGGCACAAAATGATGGTTCTGTCCTTATGCAACCCATAAGCCCGACAAAACCGAAACGAACCACCAATGATGCACAACTATCATCCAAACAGTGGTTCAAATGACCATATACACAATCCTTAATTTATGATTCTAAACAAACTAAAATAGCTGGACATACCAAGCATTGTACAATGATCTCATAAAAATATCTCAAAACTATGCCCTAAGGGAAATAGTTTTCTGGCAAAAGATCCAACTCCTCCTCTGGTATATAATCGGGATCTCCCTCACGGCTAGAATCCTCATGGCCTAACTCTGCGTCTGTACCTGTGACGTATAGTTGAAGGGTGAGCTAACATCTAAGCTCAATAGAGGAATATCACTAGCATGCATAGCATATCATAAAGTATATATTATGTGACTGAAATTTAAAGCACATATCACAAAGCTAAATCTTTTAGACATATTCATTGAAATAACTGTATCGAAGTGTACACACATCTACTTAGTTTCTCATGTTCTTATTTAACTCCTTTTCTTATGATTCACATACTTCAAATTTGATTTAAAAGCTTAACTTAATTAATCTCCCAAACCACCATCGTTCAATGAACAATTCCTACACTTGCCAAGCCCCTAAGCTTAGTTAATAGGGTCACTTGAGCCACGACTACAAGCCCCTGAGCTTAGTTAACAGGGTCACTTGCATTACAATGACCAATAGCCGGTCTACGAACTGTGTACATAATGGGGATTTATTTTAAGGAAACCTTAAATCATAGTGCAATTCTAACTTATAGTTGTTTACCATGTAATTGAATCAGTGTGATTAATTTTAACAAGGTTTGGAGTTTCACTTGCTTGCACATTTTGTTCGCATACACACTTACTTATCACATGGTTCACGTTTACTTATCATATGGTTCACATTCACTTATCACATTCAAGTACATACTCACTTGTCACACTTATCATGCTTAACACGTTACTTATCTCATCCACACACGCACACACATACTCTTCTCATTCACAATTCATCTATACAACCATATTGGAAGTCATGGTATTGAATTCCCCTACCTCAAGGCACACTCAAGTCATTCCATAGGTAGTTCTCTTGTGAACTCACATATAAGATCAAAGCTTTAGTCCTACATTAAAAATGTCCATATAAAACCTTAGGAATACTTAAGAAAGCCTAAAGGCATGTATTTTCAAAGAATTCAGATGAAAAGAAATAAAATCAAACTGACTCTATTTCTCGCGCGAGCGAGCCCTAAAGCTCGGGTGTGCGAGCTCAAAACACCACATTCATCGCGCGATCGACTGAATTTTGGCCTGCTGCAGTTGGTCATGTGAGGCCTCATGTGAGCGAGCCTCAATTCACTTAAGTCCTCGCACGAGTGAGTCTCAGAGGCTCATGGGCTTACTTATACCTTCTATAGGTTTCTCGAGTGAGCGAACTCTGGAGTTTGGGCACGTGAGAACCAGAGATGTTTCAAATCCGAGTTTTTCCTTAACTCGATCTTCTTTGTATCTCATCCATACATCTCACACATCACATTAAATACTTAATAACAAACTCTAAACACATTGGGTATTGATTTCTCACCTTTAACTCGACGATTTCCTCGTAGATCGGATCGTCTTCTTTGTTGCAATAAAAAGTGGTTTCCAAAACCCACTCGGATTTCACTGAGCTTCTCGTTCACGACCAAGCTAACGTAATCATTGGCGATCCTTCACAAACACATATACTTCGCACAACCTCACTACGATCAAGTGAATCTAACATATGGATTCAAGAAAACTTCTTTCTCTTCTCTTCAAACTCTTTCTTCATTTCTTTCTCTCTAACTTGAAATCTCAAAACCCAATAAATGGGTCTCACGTGTGAGACCCCTCCCTATCCTTGCAAGTGACTTTGCCATCTTGCTAAATGCAAACACATGAGATGTGTGTTACACTTATCCACTAACTCCTTGGTGTGAGACATACACATCAAAGTGTGTTAAATTACATGGGTTTCCTTGTAAACCACACACACCACATTCATACACATACATCACATGACTTACACGGTTTACTAAATTTGGGGTTATTACAGCTTAGTTTATTACGATTTTCTAAAATTACCAATCTTTATCCCCACTTTCCATTACAACAGTTATCCTTTATTAGAACTTTAACAATTTTAATTCATAATAAGCAGGAGATATATGCATTAGTGAATAGTTTATTCTTCATAAATTTTTCTAAATTACAGATTTAGAAAATATTTTCATTCAAAAGTCACTATTGACATACTCTCAAAAGGATATTGAAATTTTTTGGGTTCTTTCAATATATTTTTCAGAAAATTCAATCAAAGATATTTTTGTCAATCTCATAGAAAAGAATAATCTACTTTATTCATATGAATCCCTGTACAATCCATAGTATCTAGTATCCATATCTCTACTAGGCTTACGCTTTTGCAAATCGTAAATCAAAAAGGTCTTTCCTTTGGCTTATAATGGGGCTCTGGGTTTCAGAAGGTGTGAAAGAAAGGTAGAAAAGGATTCAAAGTTTTTCTGAGAATTTAGATCTTCTTTCTCCTATCTTTTCAGCCTCTTCTTCTTTTCTTCAGTAATTATCCATAAATTGAATAACTTCTTCCCATTTTCTTTATTTTTTTTAAAATAAATCCCATTTCTTTTGTAAAATTGTATTTTACGATTTTTCTTCTCTTTGAAAGCTTTTTACTTGAAAATCGTTCTGCTCAGAAATCGTTCTTCACGATT
Source organism: Chloranthus sessilifolius (assembly GCA_021018995.1). Lineage (NCBI taxonomy): Eukaryota > Viridiplantae > Streptophyta > Magnoliopsida > Chloranthales > Chloranthaceae > Chloranthus > Chloranthus sessilifolius. Next base: position 33,069,660 of record CM037596.1, on the reverse strand, counting down.
GTTCATTCTTTCTCATATTTTTCTTTTTCATTTTCTTTCTTCAGCAGTACCCTTTTTTAGCATTCCCCTTTATCTATTTTTGCTTTACTCCTTCCACTCCCTCTTTTTCCCTTCTTTTATATTCTAACTTTTCAGAAATTGTAAGGGTTAAAGGTTGAAAGTTTTGGGCAGTACATATGTGTTAAGACCTGAAAAGTACCACTTTTCACCCCTTAACTTAACCTTTGATTAGACCCATAGCCACCTAATAAGTTCTTGTTAAGTGTTTTATATAGGTAATACCCAGTAGTGAAATAAGGCCAGGAATCCTGCTAAAGAGCCTGTTTTGGCACCAGAAGTCCCTCAGAAGAATGGAGTCTGAATCCAGACCTGAAATGAGCCTCGCGCAGTCTAGCTGAGCTTCCCAAGACTCTACAACAACTTCTCGCGCAGATGATTGACTGAAGAGCTTCAGAAACATAAACTCGCATAGCTCTCATGAAGCTCAAGAGTAGAACACATCATGCATTCTCGCGCAGTTCAAAGCAGACCTCTCTCAACTTCGCGCAGTTCGCTCTGAACGGCTAAGGAGAGAGAGCTTCAGGAGATCCCTCGCACAGCTATCGCGCAATGGCCGCGGGATGCAGTTATCAAAAGATAACTCCTCGTGCAGTTCTCGCGCCATTCAAGAAGAAAGCATCCTTGCGAAGGCAATGCCATCCTCACGAAGATCAGTTATAAGACAAGGAACCTCGCATAGTTCAGAACCCATTAAAAGCCTCGCGAAGTCCAGTGAAGAGAAGTACTCACGAAGTTCTCGCGCTATTCAAATCTATCCTCGCGAAGATCAACCTCGCGACTGCTTAAGCTCCAACCCCGCGACATCTGAGGCTCTGATGTCTACTCAACCTCACGACTGCCTGAAGAGCAAACCAAGCCAACCTCGCGAAGGCTGAAGCTTCAATTTCAAATCATCCTAGCAAAGAGCAAAAGCTACCACGCGATAAGTCTGGGAAATAATGGCTACCTAGCGAAGCTCTGAACCTCAAACTTCCATCTCTTCAGCAGAGGACTTTCTGAGAATTTCCAGCGATTAGGGCACGCACTCCCATCCTCAAATCTCTGTGCACGTGCCCCAAGGCATTGAAGGATCACTATTTGGCCATGTGACATCGTTAAAATTAGGGTTTCCTAACCCTAATGCACCACCACACCACTGCTATAAATACCCACACTTAGCTTAGGTTTAATAGTTTAGACTTTCCTTTCTTTCTACATCCTGAAATAGCTGGGAACACATCTCATTTCTTGGAGACTTGATCTAAGATCGTTCAGTTTTTCTTTTTGTAGTTGTAAGTAGTTTTCTTTTTCTTTTCCCTTCTCTCCATAGTCCAGCACTTGTTGGCTATGTCTTTGTATGTATTTTGAACTAGATTAATGGAAGTTTTGTAATAGGATCTGTACTTTGTGAGATTTATGTTTGTATGTGAGATGCTCTGTGCAAGGCTGCTACCTTGTGATCCGCCATTGCTTTGGCTGTGTTTCAAAGCAATGGAGGACTGATTCTAAGGGCCATTCAGATCTAAGTGACCTGTGTGTCTGGGCTATCATGGTCCTATACAGCCTTAGCCCCACCACAGGACCCATTAGATCTGAGATCCCCATGGGAGATTGAGCTGGTAGCCTTGTGACCATGGTGGTAGCAGCGATATTCTTATTTTGTCTTGGGCTCCGTGAGGAGGATAGCCTCTGGGATAGTCTGTGACCATTCAAGTGGACAGGTTATAGCCTTAGGGTGATTCTAATCCACCGATCCAAGATGAATCTTTCTTCTCTACACCTGAGCTTGTAGAAGCCTGGTGGGAGATTGTATAGAGGCAGACTCCCCTGTATTTGTATAGATCTGCCATCAGATGTTGGATCTGATCTGGTTATAGAGATTGTAGGCTTGTGACTGGGCCATTGTAGCCTCACTTAAGCAATGGACAGCTAGATCGAAGGTTGTACTCAATCGCTTGTTGGTTCTATGTGTCTGGGCTATCATGGTCCTATACAGCCTTAGCCCCACACATAGAGCTTTAGAGGTTGAGGTTCCCTATGGATTCTTGAGCTGGTAGCCTGGATGAAATAGTGCCTGTAATGATTAACTTGTTATGTTTTGACCCATCCCTGGATTGTGGTTCCCCTATGGGATAGTCTGTGACCATTTGAGTGGACATGTTATAACCTTAAGGGTGGAATCATGGCAGAGTGATGGGTTGGATCCTTTCTCCTCAGTGGTGATAATGTAGCCATTGGACAGGATTTCTATAACATCAGATCTGAATCTAAGTTACAAAACTCCTCTGATCTGGGCTCAATAACATACTTCTCACCCTTTTATATTTATTTTCCACACTCCATCCATCCTCTCAACCCTTTCTGTAGTTTAGACATTAGAATACTTAGAATAAGTGACCTTAAACTCCCCTCCTTTTAGGACTGCCAGATCTGTAGTCAGATCTGGAGGGACTACTAGCGATGGTTCCTTTAGAGCTGTAGATCACCTTTCCCTGTGGGACAAACTCTTACTTATCAAAACTTGCTACAATGGACCTTGTATCTTGCAGGTCTAGGATTTCTTAGTTGTGCTGATTTCATCCCCTGTTTAACTCTTTCTTTGATTTTTAAATAACTTTTACCACAACCAATAAAGCACACACTCAGAATCCGCCAACAAGTTTTTGGCGCCCTTGCCGGGGAAAGATGATCTATTAGTAGACCCTTAGTTTTTGTATTCTTAGTATTCTTTGCAAATGCGAATAATTGATACTGCTGACATAATTTTGAACCTTTCTTACAAATCTAGACAGCAGCAGTGAAGGATAGTTGGACTGCAATTGGAGCTTAGCTACCTCTGTTTACAAACTCTCTGACTTTTAAAGCTCTGTCTATCTTTCTTAAAAAAATTTCTAGCAGTATCTAGGATAGTTTTAAATGTATTCTTTGAATAGCTATAAACTAGTTAGATAAATTTGTTAATTGTACAAATATTCTTTTGCAATGTCCCTGCAAGAATCTTTCCTTGCTGTTGTTGTGCTTGTATGCTATGGAGGAGATCTCTCAGCCCTGCTTTAGAGCCTCTTAACCCTGAGTTAGAAAGGGGATGGAGACTTAGAAGAGACAGGCACACCATAGGAGAGCCCCCAAGTGAATCTGTGACACCAATTATGGGTGAAGAACAACCCAGAACCCTCAAGGAGTTGAATGCTCCAGATGACTATAACTCCCCTTTTAGCATTCAATTCCTTGATGTTTAGGGGAACTATGAAATAAAAACTTCAATCATCCAGATGCTGCCCTCTTTCCATGGGCTTAGCAAAGAGGACCCTTACAAGCATATTGACCAGTTCTTGGCCTTATGCACCACTTTTAATATCACTGGTTTGGGACCTGAGGCTACTAGGCTCAGAGTCTTTCCCTTCTCTCTGAAGGATAGGGCCAGTACCTTGTTGACCACTCTTCCCAACAATAGTATTGCTTCATGGAAAGACCTGCAGACCAAGTTCCTGACCAAGTTCTTTCCTGAGACCAAAACTAGCCAGTTGAGGAAGGAGATTCTTGCTTTTGCTCAATCCCCAACTGAGGATTTTAACCAGTCCTAGGATAGGTTTAAAGAAATGCTCAAACAATGCCCCCACCACAAGATCCCAGAGTGGCAGCTTGTACAAAGCTTCTACAATGGGATTGATGAGAAAAACAGAGATATGGTCGATGCCTCTTGTGGTGGATCCTACATGCACAAGACTACTGAGGAGGCATGGGAATTGTTTGAGGAGAATGCTTTTCAAAAGCCATCCCTGGCAAGAACTAGTCAGGAATCTGAGTCAAAGGTGGGGCCTGCTGCTGGATCAAGAGGAAAAGTTTATGAAGTGTCTGGGAACAATGACCTGCAGCTACAGATGGCAAACCTCTCTATAAAGTTTATGTGATGCAACCCAGAAGGGCTGCTCATGTGGCGGAGGCATGTCTGATATGCCAGTCCCCACAGCACACAGTGGAGGAATGTCCATCTGCAGGGCAATTTCCTGAATTGGTTTTGGAACATGCTGCTGCTGCTCAATCTTATGGCCAGCAACAATCTGGGGGCTACAATAGGCAGCCATATGGATACCAGCACCAAAATGCTGGTTACCAATGGAGAGACCACCCAAATCTGAGGTGGAGGCAAGACAACTACATGCAGCCCCAGCAGATGTTGGCCTTACCACAAAGGCCACAGCAGCAGTTCAATCAAGGGAATGCCCCTAGGTCTACCTTCCAGCACCATCAGCAGCCCCATCAGCAGCAAAATCAGTTGGTCTTACCCCCTTCTCAACCTAGAAATACTTCTTTCGAGGACCAGGTCTTGACCTCACTGCAAAACCTGGGTTCCTTGGCTCCAAATGTGAATTCTCATTGTCAGAGCATCAAGATGGAAGAACAGATTGGCCAACTAGCGAACACCTTAGCCAAAAGAGAAGAGAAAAGGTTGCCCAGTCAACCAATGGTTAATCCCAAGGGCCAATTTTTGATTGGTGAAGGATCCTCAAACCTTGAAGGGAATCTTTCAATGAATTGATGCTAAGAACTGTGCACTTTGTATGTTATGTATTTTACTGTTTATAGGAATTTTTAGTGATCTTGTTGGAGTCTGAGTTTAGTGCTTTATGCCTACTTAATTCCTGTTTCCTTTGTTTGATAATTTCAAGTGATTGAATGATGATGGTATTGTTTGAATGCTTTTCATGATGTGTGAATTTAATGCTTTGAGAATATAGAAAATTTTGAATGTTTTATAATGCTTATGGGTGTCCCTGGAAGAGAGCTTGTGAGAGAATCCACCCACAAAACAAAGGTCAAAAGGCTGACTAGTGGGTGTGTGAATTCTGGCTCTATTTAAGCCGTCGCGAGTGTGCGACCGTGGATCCTCTCGAACCCGTCACGGCGATGCACTCGCCTTTGATGAAAATGTAGAGTCGCCACCCGGAGCTTTTGGTGACTCGGGAAACCTTCAAATCGATATTTTGAGCACCGAAGTGCTAAATATGACTCTGATTTATAGGTCTTTGCCAAAGGCTCTAGGGTAGGGGCTTCGGTTATCGATCGGGAAGGGTTTAGGCACCCGATCAACCCGCACGTAGCGGTCTCTATCTATGGCCAAAATAAAAATAAAAAGGGCGGAGTTTCCCCTTGCCCGAAGGTAATACGGTCCTATCAAGCTTTGAGCCAAACTGAAATTTTGGCGGTGTAACGGCTTGAATCCTTGGACGGAGGAGACACCAAGAGGGTAGAGGAAGAAAGGAGTGAGCTGGAGCTCACGGGCCCTTGCTGCACCGTGGAAGATCTTCGATTTGGCGTGCTTCCGATGGCCTAAATGGTGTAAAAATGGGTTCTAATGCTAGGATTCAATAAAATAGGGGGTGTAGAGTGAAGCTAGAGGCTAGGTTTTAGCTAAAGGGAGTGATCTAATGGTTGAAATGGATTGAAAAAAATGAACTAAGCTTGCTGGAATTCTGGAAAATGAGTGCATTTTCTCTCACTAGGGTTCTCTCTTGAGCTCTAAATCCTTAACCTCCAATTTTTTCTAACCCTTAAGGAAGAGGGAGGCCTCTCTATTTATAGAGAAGGGAAGGGTTAGGGGCTTACTTAAGAGCTAATTGGTTTAGCAATTAGGTAATCCCCCATCTAAGATTTTCTAGGTTTTCAAGGTCCTAGGGTTTTGGGAAACTAGTTTTAATGGCGAATGATGGGGTGAGACCATGGGTGACTTAAGGGTTGCCAATAAGCTCAAAGGGGGGGCAACCAATCTCAAGACACCCACCTCAACCAAGGGAATGGTCAAAGGTTCAAACTAGATGGAGAAAATTCAAGCTACTGATGACAGTTACTGTAGCTAAGCTGGGCGTATATATTATATACGGCCAGTTTGGGAACAATAAATTTCACCAAGATCAGGGGAGTTTTGAGAAGATGAAGCCCGTGGTGGGTCCCACATATACTGGGCGTATATATTATATACGCCCGACCAAATTTCCTCCAAAATAGGTAGGTATATATAATATATGCGCTTGACTAATCTGGGGCTAAATTGGCTGGGCGTATGTAATATCCACGCCCGAGCAAAAATTTTATGATTTTATGTGAAACTTCAATCGGCCATAACTTTTGAACCGTAGCTCCAAATTGGGTGATCTTTGACTTGTTGGAAAGATAGAGAAGTCCTCTTTCCAATGATATATGAGTCATCCTTGGTAATGGTCCGTGAGAAATTTTGTAGCTCTCCTCCCATCAACCGCCAGAAGGGTTTAAGTTAGGTCTGGGAAGGGATTCTAAGGTGTAGGGGTGACTTCTACGGATTGGGGGAATGGCTCTAAAGGTCTTAGGGTGATTCCTACTGGCCTAGGAAGGTTCCTAAGGGGTCAGGGGGTGCCATCATAAGCACAGGGGTACATCTCTCCCGAAGTACAGATTGATCGGGCCTTGGGCCGAATTTGGGTGTCTACAGATACCCCTCTTTGGTATTCGATCACTAATGATCGGATCCCAAAGACAGGAGACATCCGAAGAGGTCCAAGGCACGTTTGATGGGTCTGCCTGGTTCAACTCAATTCTCAAACATTCATGGTGATGGTGAGTGTACGTAAGCCCTCTCATTTCGGGATATCGTCCGTACGTCAGAGCTAACAGTCCCCAAGCGCATTGCGACATTACTGGGCATAACTGCGATGATCACAGAAAGTGTAAGCCCGCTAGCCGAGATATCGTCCACTTCCTGAGGAAAATTATAAATTTGTGATGTTTGAGTATTAATCTGAACCAGACAGCTCCATGAAACGGGATGATCGATCTATGCTTCGGGATTGATGCGAAGCATACAAAGCGAAGGCCTTCAAACTGTGTCCAATCCTATGGAATATCGACAGCTCCATTGGATTGGCCAAAGATGCCCTTACCTAGGTAAATGTCGGAGTTTCTGGGTGAACCCATCAACCTCGAGGTTGCTTTAGCATGATTTTCTCGAGTGGAGCGAATATTGATGTCGCAACACTTCTTGGGAATGCATGCTCATTTTTCGAGTAATTTTTTGTCATTTTCTAAATTTTCTTTTGCTTCGAGGCTTCTAAGCAGAGCTCAAGGACCTCTAGCAATTTTATTCTTGCACAACTCTTTAAGTGGATCAAATGCCAGTTGATATGCTTTTAAGAGTGCGTGCGCCATGCCGAAGATAGGTGCACCTTGGGGATGTGCACGTTCCAGTGGTGAGGTGTTCCTGATTCACACGGACCGGAGTGCCTTAACTTGAGACAAAGCTGAAAAGATCGGGCTAGGACCAATCATCCCTCGAAATAGATGGCCAATCCTATCCTCCATCCCTAATGAAATCACATCTTACTAACTATGCACAGACAGACACCCATCAGGGGCGATAAGCAGCAAATAGGCACGAACGAAAGCCTCGACCCTAAGGTACAATTTACGAGGACAAACAACCATCCTGCAGATACCCAGATGCAAGTGCGTACACTCAACAGGGACACCGTGCCTATACAGGTTTTAAGCCTGTGTAAAAGAAAATAAAAGGAAATGAGCCCTTCGGCCTGTATGTTTGCACATAGTTTGGTTGGTGGTAATTTCATTTTTGACGGGTCAGTTTTGACTGACAATAGACTTTTTGAATGGTCTGAAGTCGGGGGAACTCTTGGTCAATATCAATCCGAAGGCGGATGACCAAAGTGAATGCTTGGAAGGTGGGGTCAACCCACTCAGGATTTTTACTAAGCAGTAACAGGCTGTTACTTCTTCTCCTTTTCTTTCTCCTTCTTCCTTTTTTCTTTTCTTTTTCTTTTTTTTCATGTCAGATTGAGACCCCGGGCATGCTCAAACTGCCTTTATTTTTGCACGTATCCTTAGGTGAATCAACTTGCCATGTTGATATACCTTAGGGACGTGTGCATTCCGGTGATGGGTTCTTGGTTTGCCTGCCGGATCAGGCCTTGACTTCTGTGGGGGAGATTTGGGGCTAAGTGTATGCTCCCGGTGATGAATGAAATTCATTTGCCTGTCGGATCAGGTACAAAGTGTCCCTGCATGAAACGGGGTTCGAGAACTTTCGGGTGAACCCGATCATTCTGAATTAATTTAACACGGCTCTCGGGGTGGGGCAAACAGACGTTGCGACGCTCTTTTGAGAACCAGTGTTATATATATATATATTTTTTTTTTCTTTCTCTTTTATATTTTTTTTTCTCTTTTTTTGATTTTGTGGGCGCATTAGGTGGGCGCCTACGGATCTGGATCCGTTTGTTGTAGCACGGTCCCTTTGGGCCAATCGAAGGAAACTCGAAGGGTCATTTGGGGATGCATGCACCTTTGCCTGCTGATACGTGGGCTTAACCGATGGTCCGAGCCTTGATATGGGGCATACACAGGGCCAGAGCCGAGATTGCGAAGGTGAGAGCTGCTACGGCCGAGAGCGAGGTTCTTCGGTTGATTGGTCTTTTGACTGAGTCTCGCAGCGCAGCTGAAGCTTCACGGAGACGGCAGAAGAGTCTTCACTGTAGGTGGATGTCCGATCGAAATGCCCGCGAGGACTCCCTACTTGCAGAGATTAGCGCTTTGAAGCGTGCTCCCCGCCCTTGACCTGTTCCTACACATATCATAGATCATATACACGGGGGGGAAGGCCCCCTAACAGAGATCTCTTTTTGGGTTATCTTTTTCTGTTCTTTTTCTTTTTTTTTCATATATACACAGCTATATACATTTTGGGTTTTATTTTTTGTTGTAAAGGAAGCAGCAAAATAGAAAGTGTGTCATGTCGTTATCTTTTTGGGACGTGACACTCAGCAGGCAACACTTGTAAAGAAATGGAATGAAATCTATACATGCGCTCTTATTTTTTTTTTTGTAATTCTGCAATGTAAGACTTTTTATGGGGATTTTCTCTTTCACCAAGTGGGGGTTTTTTTTTTTATGGAAAAGGGAAATCTATTTTCTTCTTTTTTTTTTTGTTTTTAGAATTTTCTCCTCCACAGTGTGAGGCTTTTTATGGGAAAGGGAAATCTATTATCTTTTTTGGAATTTTCTCCTCCACAGTGTGAGGCTTTTTATAGGAAAGGAAAATCTATTATCTTTTTTAGAATTTTCTCCTCCACAGTGTGAGGCGTTTTATGGAAAAGGAAAATCTATTTTCTTTTTTTAGAATTTTCTCCTCCACAGTGTGAGGCTTTTTATGGAAAAGGGAAATCTATTTTCTTTTTTAAAATTTTCTCCTCCACAATGTGAGGCTTTTTATGGAAAAGGAAAATCTATTTTCTTTTTTTGGAATTTTCTCCTCCACAGTGTGAGGCTTTTTATAGGAAAGGGAAATCTATTTTCTTTTTTGGAATTTTCTCCTCCACAGTGTGAGGCTTTTTATGGGAAAGGAAAATCTATTTTCTTTTTTTGGAATTTTCTCCTCCACAGTGTGAGGCTTTTTATGGGAAAGGGAAATCTATTTTTTTTTTTGAAATTTTCTTCCCCTTCTCTTTGTGATGTCGGCAGTTATGAAGCCAAACCAGTGGGTCCTATTTTGAGCATGGTCGAACCCCGTTGGTGAGGCACAGGTTTTTTCTTTAAACGTGGGAAGGTCAGCTTCCCCGGGATTGGTCTAGCCTTCTGTCTTTTCCTTTGGTCATGCGTCAGACGCCGTGGTAGAGACGACATACTTGATTGGGATCTGATCCAATTTTCACATGGGTGGCCCAGCAAAGAGGAGGAGAGGCTCAAGGGATCCAAACAAAAGCAGGCAGGCTAGGACCAATCTTCTCCTAATCTCTCTTTTCTTGACATTTTTGCTCATAACACCCAAGACGGGTTTTCGCCATGCCTGTCATCCCTGTTTTTACCCGTAGCGCCCTTTCGGGTTTTCACCACGTCCATGGGTTCGCTCTCTTACCCCAGGTGCCCTTTCAGGTTTTCACCTGGTCCGCGTGAGTTCGCTGTTTTTACCCGTGGTGCCCTTTCGGGTTTTCACCACGTCCGTCTTGCTTTGAACTCAAATTAATATTTTTTCTTTTTTTCCTTTTTTTCTTCTTTTTTTCTTTTTCAAAAACCAGAAAGCCACGACATGGGCGTCGATTCCATCATAGCAGGCTGAATGAAGTTCTGTGTGGTTTGTTAACTCGGCTCGTTCTGATGCAGTAGATGTTATAACCGCTTGTGGACCTTAAAGAGGGCTTTCTTCTGGGTTGTAATGTGGTTGGCGTTCAAACAGGTTGGGTTTTTCTGGGGATTTGGATCTAAGTTTGGGGTGATTTCTAGATTCGGGGACTCCTTTTTCTTCCCAAAGGCTTTTTATGCCCCAGTCATCATTCATTTTTTTGTTGTTATTTTTGGGTACCCCTCTTTTTCTTTGTTGTTTTTTTTGTTTTGGGGAGCGCCTTCTTCTTCTTCTTTTGGTTTGGATTTTTCCTCCCTTTTCTTCTTTCTTCTTTTTTTTTTTGGAATTTTGGGTGGGGTATATGAAAGAAATGGTTGTTGGCCCGAAGTGTGTAGCAAAAAGGGTGAAGGTTTTCAGGGAATATTTTTTTGGGCTACTTGACTTTGAAATGATGGCCTCTTTTATGGAGCCCTTAAGCGGTCACGCATCTACTTTTATCAAAACTTACCTTGTCCCAAGACCTATGAGTAGAACTTATGGAGGTATCCAGCGTTGATGGGCTCTGGAAAGTGGTCTCCGTCCATGGTGGCGAGGCGAACGGCGTATCCTGGCAGAACCTCTCGGACGACATAGGGTCCTTCCCAATTTGGCCTAAACTTCCCTCTCAGATCGGCGTGGAGAGACGAAAAAATTTTCTTCAGTACAGTGTCTCCTACCTTCAGATCTCAACCGCGGACACGCTTATTGTAAGCACGTGCAATTCTCCTCTGATAGACCTGAGTGTGGCACAAGGCTAGGAGTCTTTTCTCGTCAATTAGGTCTAGCTGTTCAAAACGGGCTCTTTCCCTCTCAGCTTCAGGTAGATGGGATTCCAAAAGGATACGGAGCGACGGTACCTCGACCTCAACGGGTAGCACGGCCTCGGTCCCATACACAAGGGAGAATGGTGTTGCCCCTGTTGCGGTGCGGATAGACGTTCTATAGGCCCAAAGTGCGAAGGGTAACTGCTCACTCCAATCTCTGTAAGTAACTACCAACTTCTCCAGGATGAGGATCAGAGTTTTGTTGGCTGCCTCTACTGCTCCATTCGTCTGAGGCCTATATGGGGATGAACGATGATGCTTGATCTTGAACCGCTCACACAAGGCCCGGATGCGCCTATTAGCAAAATTAGTGCCATTATCAGTGATGATATATTTGGGTATGTCGAATCTGCAAATGATGTTGCTCTTGATAAACTTCTCAACATGGCTAGCCTTAATGCTCGTATAGGAGGCCGCCTCTACCCATTTTGTAAAGAATTCCACAGCAACGAGGATGAATTGATGTCCATTGGAAGCCTTAGGATTGATCTTGCCGACGACGTCGAGACCCCAGGTGGCGAACGGCCAAGGAGTGGCCATGCTGTGCAAGTCAATGGCCGGAGCATGTATTAGACTGGAGTGCTCTTGGCATTTGTAGCACTTCTGTACGTGCTTGCAGCAATCAGTCTCCAAAGTAGTCCAAAAGTATCCTTGCCTTAGAATTTTCTTAGCAAGCATGTGACCGCTGGCGTGGGCTCCGCAGACCCCTTCATGAATCTCCTTCATGATCTCAATCGCTTCTTTCTGGGTTAGGCATTGGAGCAGAATATTGTCGTGAGACCGTCTATACAGGAGATCGCCGCAGATGACGTAGTTTGTTGCCAATCCTGGATGGTGCATTTGTCTACCTTTGATGTTCCTTCCGAGATAGTTCGGGTCTCGAGGAAGTTCTTGATGTCTGAGAACTAGGGTGGTTGATCTTCTATCTCCGTAGGTCCTTCGATCAGGTGACAGAAAGCCGGTTCGTTCCTCTGCTCTATCATGATCGGCTTCATCACCACTCCATATGGAATCTCAACCATAGAGGCCAGGGTAGCCAGGGCGTCAGCAAACCTATTTCTTGCTCATGGCACATAGGAGAAGGTGACCTCCTCAAAGCAAGTTATCAGATCTTCCAGATGTTCATGGTATGGGATCAGTTTCTCATCCTTGGTCTTCCAATCCCCATTGGTTTGGCATATAATTAACTGTGAATCTCCAAAGACCCTAAGGTGAGTTATATTTAGAACAAGAGCACGTAAACCATATTGTTGGTGCATGGGAAGTTCAATTTGATTGAGATGGGTATATGGGATCCTTTTAGCGAGATAAGAATGGCGCCAACTCCTTGGCCCTCAACATGCGATGCCCCATCGAAGTGCATTACCCAGGGCTCCTCCGTTTCCTCTGTATCCTTGTTAGTCATGAACAAAATGTCTTCATCGGGGAATTCGGTCCTTAGAGGCTCATAGCTCGGTAGAGGGTTCTCAGCAAGATGATCGGCGAGTGCCTGCCCCTTAATCGACTTCTGGGTGACATAAGTAATGTCAAACTCGGATAGGAGTAGTTGCCAACGTGCGGTTTGGCCAGTGAGAGCAGGTTTCTCGAATAGGTACTTCGACGGATCCATCCGTGCTAGACGTAGAACGGCCTGGGATAACAGGTAGTGTCGAAGTCTCTGAGTAGCCCAAACGAGCGCCAGGCATGCTTTCTCCATATGAGAATAGCGCGTCTCATAATCAGTGAATTTCTTACTTAGATAATAGATGGCCTGCTCTCTTCTTCCCGTCTCATCATGCTGTCCTAACACACAACCCATGGAAAACTCAGTCGTGGACAAGTACATTACCAGGGGTCTATCAGGTACGGGCGGTACCAATACCAGAGGTTTCAGGAGATAACCTTTAATCTTGTCAAACGCAACCTGGTAGTCATCATTCCATTCAATCGGTGAGTCCTTTTTTAGCAGCTTGAAGATTGGTGCGCATATCGGAGTTAACTATGCGATGAATCAGCTAATGTACTGGATCCTTCCTAAAAAGCCTCTGACTTCCTTCTCTGTAGATGGTGGTGACATCTCAATGATAGCCCTGATCTTGGTCGGATCGACCTCGATCCCTCTCCTATCGACAATAAAGCCCAACAACTTTCCGGACATAGCGCCGAAGGCGCACTTATGGGGATTCAACCGCAATCTGTATTTTCTCAACCTCTAGAATAGCTTCTGTAAGTTTATCAAGTGGTCCTCCCTTTCTGGTGATTTGGCAATCCTGTCGTCGACGTATACTTCAATCTCTCGGTGCATCATGTCATGGAACAGGGCCATCATTGCTCTTTGATAGGTTGCCCCAGCATTCTTCAGCCCGAATGGCATTACTTTGTAGCAAAAGGTTCCCCAGGGGGTAATGAACACTGTCTTCTCGCGATCAACCTCTGCCATCTTTATCTGATTGCATCCTGAGAATCCATCCATAAATGAGAGCATTCCATGCTTTGCGGTGTTATCGACCAAGATATCGATGTGTGGCAGTGGGAAATCGTCCTTAGGGCTCGCCTTGTTGAGATTTCGAAAGTCGATACACATTCGAACCTTTCCATCCTTCTTTGGTACGGGGACGATATTGGCTAGCCACTACAGGTACTTGGATACCATGAGGAAACCTGCGTCATACTGTTTAATGACCTCATCCTTCACCTTCAACATCCATTCGGGTCGGAGTCGTCTCAGCTTCTGTTTCACCAGCTTAACATCGGGCTAGAGTGGCAACTCATGCTCAACCAAATCGGTATCCAAACCAGGCATGTCCTCATACGACCATGCGAAGACGTCTTGGTATGACCGAAGGAAGTCTATCATACCTTTCCTCTTCGCAGAGGACAACGATGCTCCAATTTTGGTGATTCTGGGGGCCTCTGTGGTGCCCAAATTGACATCCTCCGTCTCTTCGATGATCGGGGTAGGGCCATGCTCAAAATCGCCAAATTGTTTGAGGAGCTCATTGGGGAGCTCGTCAGTTTGGCCTTCCTCGTCCTGACTCGTGACCCCTACCTCTTCTTGTATTTCTACAAGGAAGGGGTTGGCTTCACATGGGACGGGTATCACAACATTGATTTTAATTTTATTGGGAATTTTAAAGGACAATATTTTTTGAATTGGTATTTTTTCTATTTTTATGATCTTTTGTATTTTTTCGGAGGTCAACCCTGGCGAGGTGGATCTCTATATATACAAGGTAGAGTGGTCCAGAGGCTAACCTCACTTTTTACAGGTTGTTTTTTTTTGGAGAGTCGGTGCCATTTTCATGGCATTTGGTGGCTCTCAAGAGTTGGGGCAAGGATGCCCAGTTACTCACCTGCGAGGCTTGGCCTTTACCTCTTTGATCAGGAGCGGCATCGGTAGGCTCTTGCATTTCTTCCCTCAACATATTTACAGAGGGATCCTCCGGGACCTTGTCTTCTACGGTTAGGAGGGGCCTAGAGTGGTTGGTGCTGGAGGGGTGGATCGGGGAACTTCTTCCTCAAACAAGGAAAGGGCGGCTAAGTCCATTTCAAAGTCTGGTGGGATGATGTAGGGATTGGTGGGGTGGATTGAAGTTGGCTTATGTGGGGTTACCCTCGTCTCCCCATTCAGATCAATTTTTACTACCCCGGCGCTCACAAAGGTTTCACGGATGTGGGGGCGAGCGTGAGGTTCCTCTTCCAAGATGATTCCTCTGGCCTTGGCGGCTGCTGCGGCTCTCATCTTTTCCTTGGCTTCCCTGACTTCCTCTTCTCTGGCCCTGTAGCCTAATCCGAATTTAGTTTGTTGCCCCTTGGCCCTGACGGGGTCTCTTCTTCCTTGAAGGCGTGGGCCCAGTCCTTTCCCTTTTTGATGGTCCCATCTATGGAGCATGAACACAGCTGCGTCCATTCCTCCTCTAGTTTTATCCAGGGTCTTTTCAGTTGGTTAGAGGGTAACATTTGAGAAGTCATACTCAAATCGATGGAGATCGGCGTCCTCAGCTGTGTGCGGTATGTTCAGCACTTTCGGATTCTCAATGTGTAGAGCGCTCTTCCCCATGTCCTCTCTGCTCTCACCTATGATGGTGACAATTTTTCCTTCTGAGATGAATTAGAGCTTTTGGTGCAGGGTAGATGGTATTGCTCTGAGCTTATGTATCCAAGGCCGGCCCAACAGTAGATTGAAGGTAGACTTGATGTCCATTACTTGGAAGGGGGTGGTGAAGTTTGCACGGGAATTCGATAACACTAGAAGGGAAATCATAGGAGAAGTAGACCTGAAGACCAACGGTACCACCAAATTCCCTACTTCCACTGTTATATTCAGGGGTTTAGAATGGTCATTCCCCTCGATCGGTAGGTCTGCATCGGTGAAAGAGATGGCATTTGGGGCCAACACTTGCCCTATTATTTCCCCTACTTCATCTGGAGTTACATGGGTGGAGACATGCGAGTCCTTGAGCGCTCCCATTAGGGCTTGAAAGTGGAGTGGAGATGTGATTAACAAATCCCACACGGTAATATGCACGAGTGTTCTCTTGAGCTGTGTCTCCAGTATATGTTCCCTGGCCATTTTTTCAAAGGGATTTCCTGTGGCCTGTTCTTTCTTCTTTTCCTCTCCTCTGACTGCCCCTGATGCTTTCGACTGGGCAGAAATCCGGCCCGATCGGGTAACAAATTCAATAGCCTCTTCTTGGTTGCACCCGGCATTCATGTCCGTCTGTTCATAGCTCAATGGTACCTGACGCGGGTCATAAGCAGGTTTTGGGATGAGAAATGGAGTGCGTGAGGATTCCGGGGAGGATTGGGCCGGATATACTGGTTTCTCGGGTCCGACCAGGTTAACTCCAATGGGGGGTGGAATGGTAGTGGGGGAAATTGATAGAATTGGAGTTATGGACACGGAGGGGGCTTGTACTAGTGTTACCTGGGCATGGTAGGACCAGTAGTGATTGGGTGATGAGGGGATTGGGTGAGGGGTTGCTTGTCCGGGTGGCAGTGGAGTTGGGTTAGGGCCAAAATAGCAAAGGGATGGCGGGAGTGTGACTGTGCTGGAGGGATGGGGAGACGTTTAAGGTGTGGTGGGCACGGGGTGATAGGGATACAAAGGGTTTGTATATGGGGAGGTATGATGGTGATGGGTTTGTGGATGAAGTGGGGTAAATTGGGGACGATGGAGTTGTGCATTGAGCAGGATGGTTTGGATATGGCGGGGTAGTGGGTGGAATGGGGGGGTATAAAGGGCTTGTGGCATGGTGGGATGATGAGGGGTTGGTAGATGAAATGGGATAGATTAGGGATGATGGAGTTATGCATGGGGCGGGGTAATTTGGGGGCGATGGAGGGGTGTATGAGGTAAATTGGGTGGTGGGATTTGAAGATGTGTATGGAATGGGGTAACTTGGGGATGGCGGAGTAATGTATTGGGTGGAGGGACTTGAGGGTGTGTATGGGGTAGGATAATATAGGGATGGTGGAGTTGCATGTGGTACGGGATGATTTGGGTGTGATGGAGGGGTGTATGGGGTAAATTGGGCGTGGGGTGGATACGCGTATGATTGCGGCGGGGCTGTGCCCGTTTGGATTTGATAGGCGGGAGCAGGGATGGAAAAATACTGTCCTAAATCTAAGGGCTCCTCTTGGCAAGCCGGTGTGGGAAATAATCGGCAAGATACAGTGGCTCGATCACCCCAACAAATAGTTCATCTTCGTTCGACCTGGGGAGTGAAAATTCTTTCTGATTGCTAATATAATCTGAAGGAGTCAAACTCTTCTTCTTCTTCCTCTATCCAATGTATGTTAAGCCTGGGGCCTCCTGGGTGCGGTGGTAGAGGGGCTTGATGAATATTATGGTTCTGCCCTTGGGGAAGTGGCGGGGGTATGATCTTTCCCGCCTCTATCAGATCTTGGACCGCGTGCTTTAACGGGAAGCACCGGTCAGTAGGGTGACCCGGTCCCTGGTGGAAATTGCAATGCAGATTCGGATCATAATTCCTTGGTATTGGGTGGGGTGGCGGGTGAGGTTGGAGTAAATTGACCAGGCCCTTCTGTAGTACACCGGCAGTAAGACACTCAAGGATTGCCCCAACAGGGTGAATACTCGTTCAAAATGTGCTTTCATCTGTTCTGGGGTAAACGGGGCTCTTGGGCCGTTGCTTGGCCTTGATACTTGCTCGAAACAGGTTGGGGGTGGTTGTGTAACCTGGAGTTGTACCGGGGGGGCATTGGTATTGGCCTGGGGGTAAACAATGTTCTGCATCATCCGGTCTTCTTTCAATCTTTTCCAACAGGTGGCCATTACATTCCTTCCTAACCGCCCTCTCTAATGGCGTCTTCATGATTGGCGTTTGGACGGATCGACAAAACTTGATGGCCGATATACTAAAAAATCTGCGATGACTGGGATGGCTCCCTTGGTTATCAATTCAATCTGCTCATCATCGAGAATCCGATGAGTTACCTGAGCGGCTAAGGCCCTCCACCTCCCCAAGTAAGCATTGAATGTTTCATCATGTCTTTGCTTTAATCGGGCCAAGTCCGACTTCCTTGGTTCTATGTCCATGTTATAAACATATTATTCTTGAAATAAGCGTGTCAGATCTTTCTAATTTTTTATCATAGATGGCTCCAGGGATGTGAACCATCTCAGTGCTGGGCCCATCAAACTCTTCTGGAACACTTTGATGAGGAGTTGTTCATCTCCGCCATACTGGCACATATCCCCGCAGTAAGATTTCAAGTGGGCGATGGGGTTGCCAGTGCCATTATACTTATCAAATGATGGCATCTTGAATTTCTGTGGCAGGGGGACATCAGAGAACAGACATAAGTCTGAAAAGTCCATTGAGTGTAGTTCCATTCCTCTCATCTTCATTAGCTGCTTCTGTATTCTGTCTATTTGTTCTTTCAGCTGCTCTAGTTCCTTTGAGGCTGTGGCGGGGACCGCTTCCCCCTGATTTGGTTCGACCCTAGGTGTGATGATGGTGGGCCCGGGAGGGTTAAAACTGGCAGTTCCTCCACTGTTGCGAATCTCATCCTCCTCGTACTGTTGATCGTGGTATTGGTGAGGGGCGAGCTCTGCTATTTGGACTTGGGGGGTGATGGGTTGGATGACTTGGTGGGGCCATATGGTTTGTAGGGGATGAGAAGGGATAAATGGGTGAGCGTTTTGTGGGTAAGTGATGTGCTGAGTTGGGTGCACGTTCTGGGGGTGATGGGGGTGTGATTGAGGTGGTGGAATGTTGTGGTTTTGAGGAATGGGATGGATTGGATTTCCCATCGGAGGTGGGATGGGGGCGTAAGGGGTATAGGTGAATGAAGGGTATTGGTGGGGGGTATGGGGTTAGTGAATGGGCCTTGATGAGCGTGGGCGGATGGGCCTTGGGTTTGAGGGATTTGGGTTTGTTGGTTTTGGAAGGCTCGAATCGACGGGCCCTGGGCCTGGGTGTGGGGATTAATATGACTTTGGGCCAATGGGCCTTGTTGAGTTTGGGTTACTGGGGCAAGAGGGGGCTGAGTTTGGGTCCATGGGCCCTGGGTTTGGGTTTGGTAGGTTTGGGTCCATGGGCCCTGGGGGGCTTGGACTTGGGCCTGGGTCTGGTGGGCTTGGGCTTGGGCCCATGGGTTTTGATGGTTTTGGGCCTGGGCCTGGGCCTGGGTCTGGTGGGCTTGGGCTTGGGCCCATGGGTTTTGAGGGTCTTGGATCTGGGCCTGGGTTTGGTGGGTTTGGGCTTGAGCCCATGGGTTTGGGGGAGTTTAGGCTGGGGCCTAGGCCTGATAAACTTGGGCTTGGGTCCATAGGTTTTGAGGGTTTTGGGCCTAGGCCCATATCTCAAGAGGTGTTTGGGCTGGGGCCCATGGATTTTGTGTGGGTTTGGGTCTGGAATTGAGGTGGGGGATTTTGGGAGGTATGGACGATGGGTGGTTGGGCATGGTTAGGAGGGAATGGGGTATGGAGGTTTTGGACATTTGGATGCGGGGTTTGAGAGGTAGGGTTGCAAGAAGCAGCCCACAGAGTGTACATCGTTCTCATGTCCTCCATCGAGGGCATGGATTCAGGTGTGAGATTGGGGGGTGATGGCTCACTTAAGGATGGAGGTGGTTGGGAGAAATTGGGCATGACCCGGGTAAATGGGGGGGTATGTTGGGATGTGAATGGGCCATGTGGTGGGAATGGTATATGAGATGGGGTGGATGGGATGTAGGATGTTGGGGGCATGGGTGATGAGAGGGATGGAACGTGGGAAGTAGGCGGGGGATGGGACTCCCTGGGGGGTCTTTGGAAGTATGGGGATGCGGTAAGGGTGTTTGGATGGGAGATGGGGATGTAAGGATCGGTTGGGAAATGAGGGGTTTCAGTAGGGGATGAAAAAGGGGTATGTTGGGAGAATGTGAGGGAAGGGGATGAAGTGGAGGTGAACACGGGTGCCCCAAATGGGCCCGTGATATCGAACCTGGTTTGGGTGAAGGTGTCAGAGATCGGTTCTTCTCCTATCCGGGAATGGGAAGGGGATGACGGTGGGGATGTATCGGCTCTTGACATGATCCGCTGATGAGTGTTGTACCGATGTCGCGGGTAAGGGCCAAATACCTTCCTGGTTCTTCTCCTACGGGCTGGGTTTAAGGTCGCCGTAGTGACGGTCACACCTAGGTATATTTTCGATTGTTTTTCTTTGTGTGTTTTTTTGGTTTTTGGAAAATGATGATTTTATTATATATATATATTTTTTATTTTTGAAAAGTGAATTTTGTGATTTTTTTATTTTTGATTTTGATTGATTTTTTTTTAAGGTGGATTTTTATTTTTTTTTGAAGATGAGGATTTTCTCTTTTTTTTTTTCAAATTGCAATTAACTCCCCTCTACTTAGATGAATGATGACCTGGTGCCCAGGGTCAACTCCCATTTTGGGCGATATATGTACCTTTAGTAGGTCCCACGGCGGGATCCGACACACTTCGGAAGAAGCGAAAGGGAACCCTTTCGTTCTATTGAAGGCGAGGGAATCCACGCAAATGACCCGATCCCCCGAAGCAAATCAATAAGAAGTCGCCTTCTTTTGACTGGACGGGGGCATGTTGGGTGTTAGAGAATGTGGGAGGCTACCGCGGACACTAATACTGCTAATCGAGGAATTCGGGTGGTGGATTGGGCCTCAGGTTGGGTTCTTTGTGAGATATATCTGAGCATATATATTATGCACCTTGACCAAAAGGATCTGATTTGGTGGCGTATATATATATACTTTGGCTTAAATCTGAGATTTTGGTAGGCGTATATATATACTCTGTGTAAATTTGGGGCTTTTTTGCTGGGCGTATATATTATATATGCCGGGCAAAAGGTTCTATCAATTATATTTTGACAGTGGACAGCAAGCCCGAATATGGGTCTTTGAACTGGTTTTTTGGGAGAAATGCTCCCGGAGACTACTGTGTATGTTATCAGGTCCCTCCTTTCCGTTTCCTAGGGATACACGGCTGAATTTTAGGTTTTCTACGCTCTCACCAATGCCGGTTTTACAGCTTGATCGGAATTGGCAACCCAACCGATATACCTCCGGCGCAAGCGCCTTCTCAGGTACTGGAAGGGGTGGTTCTTTTCAGGATCATCACCACTAGGGCTGCCGCCTTACTAGGAATCGGGCAAATTGTATCTGTGCCTAAACCCCCCAAAAACTATCCAAAAATGCAAAAATAAATTCAATTATGTCCCCATACTGTTGGTTCACTTTTAATTACAAATTTTTATAGGGGAGTGAAATTAAGTCCAAAATCGGGTCGGGGATGACAAGCCCGTGCTGCCTCAACGGGCTGGCGTTCAAAAGTGAAATATGATGACCGAAATAAAGTGCATAGTAGGCCAAAGCTAATAAGGCTTGTAAATGACCGAAATTTAAATGACGTGAAAATAAATGCGAGCGGGCCCGCCAAACGGCTAAGGCGGCTTAAATGACTAAAATCGTAAAAACTGAAATTTAAGGCTCAAGTAGGCCCGCCAAACGGCTAAGGACTTAAAGGACTGAATCGTAGGGGTGAGTATGTTAGTAAAAACAACAAAAAATAATGAACAACAGCAGCAAATTAGAACAAAAAACAGCCATGGTTAGTAAAATAACAAAATAAAAGGAAAGGCCAACAAGAGGGGAAGCGCTAGGGTGAAATCCTCAGCAGAGTCGCCATCTGTGCGACCGTGGATCCTCTCGAACCCGTCGCGGCGATGCGCTCGCCTTTGATGAAAATGTAGAGTCGCCACCCAGAGCTTTTGGTGACCCGGGAAACCTTCAAATCGATATTTTGAGAGCACCGAAGTGCTAAATATGACTCTGATTTATCGGTCTTTGCCAAAGGCTCTAGGGTAGGGGCTTCGGTTATCGATCGGGAAGGGTTTAGGCACCCGATCAACCCGCACGTAGCGGTCTCTATCTATGGCCAAAATAAAAATAAAAAGGGCGGAGTTTCCCCTTGCCCGAAGGTAATACGGTCCTATCAAGCTTTGAGCCAAACTGAAATTTTGGCAGTGTAACGGCTTGAATCCTTGGACGGAGGAGACACCAAGAGGGTAGAAGAAGAAAGGAGTGAGCCGGAGCTCACGGGCCCTTGCTGCACCGTGGAAGATCTTCGCTTTGGCGTGCTTCCGATGGCCTAAATGGTGTGAAAATGGGTTCTAATGCTAGGATTCAATAAAATAGGGGGTGTAGAGTGAAGCTAGAGGCTAGGTTTTAGCTAAAGGGAGTGATCTAATGGTTGAAATGGATTGGAAAAAATGAACTAAGCTTGCTGGAATTCTGGAAAATGAGTGCATTTTCTCTCACTAGGGTTCTCTCTTGAGCTCTAAATCCTTAACCTCCAATTTTTTCTAACCCTTAAGGAAGAGGGAGGCCTCTCTATTTATAGAGAAGGGAAGGGTTAGGGGCTTACTTAAGAGCTAATTGGTTTAGCAATTAGGTAATCCCCCATCTAAGATTTTCTAGGTTTTCAAGGTCCTAGGGTTTTGGGAAACTAGTTTTAATGGCGAATGATGGGGTGAGACCATGGGTGACTTAAGGGTTGCCAATAAGCTCAAAGGGGGGGCAACAAAAACACCCACCTCAACCAAGGGGATGGTCAAAGGGTCAAACTAGATGGAGAAAATTCGAGCTACTGATGACAGTTACTGTAGCTAAGCTGGCCGTATATATTATATACGCCCAGTTTGGGAACAGTAAATTTCACCAAGATCAGGGGAGTTTTGAGAAGATGAAGCCCGTGATGGGTCCCACATATACTGGGCGTATATATTATATACTCCCGGCCAAATTTCCCCCAAAATAGGCAGGCGTATATAATATATACGCCTGACTAATTTGGGGCTAAATTGGCTGGGCGTATGTAATATCCACGCCCGAGCAAAATTTTTATGATTTTATGTGAAACTTCAATTGGCCATAACTTTTGAACCGTAGCTCCAAATTGGGTGATCTTTGGCTTGTTGGAAAGCTAGAGAAGTTCTCTTTCTAATGATATATGGTTCATCCTTGGTAATGGTCCGTGTGAAATTTTGTAGCTCTCCTTCCATCAACAGCCAGAAGGGTTTAAGTTAGGTCTGGGAAGGGATTCTAGGGTGTAAGGGTGACTTCTAAGGATTGGGGGAATGGCTCTAAAGGTCTTAGGGTGATTCCTACTGGCCTAGGCAGGTTCCTAAGGGTTGAGGGGGTGCCATCGGAAGCACAGGGGTACATCTCTCCAAGTCTGATTGATCAGACCTTGGGCGAATTTGGAGTGTCTCTGAGGTTCTCGAAAATTTGGTTTAGTTTTCTCATAGCTCATAAAGAATTACTTTACTTTGCTGTCGCAAGTTTTAGATATATCTGGGTGGGCTGCCTCACGCAGTTTAAATGAACATCCAATCTCGCGACCCATTCATGCCTATCCAGCGAGCGGATATTTTCAAAGCGCGCCGAGCCTCGCGATATTTAAATCCCACCCCGCGCTACTTTTCTTTACTGCTTTCTCTTTCCTCTCCTGCCAGCGAAACCCTAGCTCCCACTCCTCTCAATCTCTCTCATCCATCATCCTGTCTATAGTTCATTGCTCACATTGAAATTTTGAATTTTTATTCTTAAAGCTTCCGTCAACAGTTGCCCCCTGCTAGGAGCTCTTGCGCTTTATCGTGCATCAAATTGAACAGAACCCTAACTTTTAGGGTAAGACTCAGCTCTTAATCTTTCCTTTCAAAATTTCAACTTCGCACTCACCAAGAAGAATCTTGATGGCTCTTAAAAGTGCACCTACGAAGAGAGCCAGGGACCAGGCCACTGTGGAGCCTGCCCCTAAGAAAGCCACGTCCTCTACGGCACAACAAAAAGGGAAGGAGGTGGTTCCTGAGGTGGCTGCAAAAACACCGAATTACTCTACTCCCTCTGAGCTCCTCATTTCCATTCCCTTAGAGCCTGAAGCCATTTTTGATATATCGTTCTTTGAATCTGAGCCTTTGTCAGCTCTTACCATTGAGTTCTTGCGCAAGGCTGGTTTGTTCCCCTTGATGCAAATGATTCCTACACTAGCCTATCCTAGGTTAGTGCAACTCTTTTACCAGCACCTTAGGGTCAGACTAGACACACATGGGCAGCCAGGCCTCCTTGTGTTAGTTGAAAATTTTGAGATGCTGCTTAACCCAGCATTGATTGCTGAAGTCATGGGCATCCCTGCCATTTTTTATCCCAACTGCGGTTATGGTGCCCCTGTGAGTGCCCCCCTTGATACCATTGCCCAGGCCATTACCAGAGGCTTGAAGGCCACAGGGGACTCTATCAGAAGAAGAGATTTGGATCCCAAGCTGATGTTCATCGATCAAGTGCTAAGGAAGAATATCTACGGCTTCGGCCATCAGCAAGAGAGGAGGACACCAATTGCTGATGCTCTCTATTCCTTCTCTTTGGGCCACGGATTTAATGCTGCATGGCTGATTTTTGAGGCCATAAAAGATATGATGGTGAAGCTCAGGCTGCAAAAGAAGATCCACACTCTCCCCTATGGAAGACTCATCACCAAATTACTTCTGAGGGGAGGATACAAGATACCAGTGGGGGAGTTATCTGCTGACCTCACTCCCACCACTTTTACGAAAAGACAATGGGGGATCAACAGAAGTCTAATGGATCCCCAGAAGAAGAAGAAGAAGGCTGAAGCTCAGAATGTTTCTGAGCAGAGAGAGGGAGCTGCTGTGGCAAAGGCCACCCCTGCCCCCAAAAAGAAGGCTAAAGCCCCTGCTCCAAAGCTTTTGTCACCTCTGCTTCTACAGCAATCCCTCCATCCACCACACTTGCCTCTCCACTAGTTTCTTCACCTATTCCATCTCTCCCTTTCCCTCTCTTATCTCCCTTTTCCATTTCACCCCCCATTATAATTCGGTCCTAGGTGGAAAGTGTTGAACCCCATGACAACACTCCCCCTTCACCCACCTTACCTCAATACACAGCCCCAGTATCTCCAACATCATCTGACCTCAATCCTGACAGCCCTCCCTTGATAGCATACCTTAAAAAGAAAACCTCTCACACAACCCCTGCCTTATCTTTTCCCACTTCCACCTCCCCTGTCATTCCCACAGACACACCCCATATTGACCAACCCCTAGTTCAACCCCTCCCAACTACATCTTCACTCCACGATCTTGACTTTAACCTAGCCACCACTTTCGGGTATCAGGCTTTCATGACTACCTTGCTTGATACCTTGCCCACCCATGACATCCCTCTCCCAGATTTCCCACTCCCTTCCCCACATCACTCACCAGTCCTTTCATCTTCCCCCCCTACAACTTTTCATCATGCCCCCACTTCCCCTTTCCAACCTATTCCCTCCTATCCTCAGACTCCACCCCAACCACCCTCAGATACCCTTACCCATATCCTTTCCCTCATACATGACATCCAAACCCAACTCTCCAACACCACACAAACCCAAGCCCAAATGCAAACTGACATCACCAACATACAATCCACCCTTCAAACATTGACTAACCCACCCATCTCTACACAACCTCCTACCACCCCACTCATCCAACCCCCTTCCACCTCTGACTCCACAGTTCCACCAGACCTCACCCAATTTGACTTACCTACACCCCTCCTACTCCATGACACCATACCCCACTACTCCTTCCCCCCTCTACCTATCCTTCCCCCACTAATATTAACTCCACCACAATTCACCAACACTTCTACCCAAACAGACCCCATTCCCTTCCCATCCACCTTTCCCATTCAACCCCACCTATTTGCAACCCCACCACTTCCATTTCGACCTTTCACCATTTCTTTCTTCCCTTACCCAGAACCATCCACATCCACTGCCCTTCCTTCATTTCACTTTCCACCCATACCTTCCATTCCACCTCTTCTCCCACCCCCTCCTTAATTCACTGACCATTCAACACAGACTAACCCAGCCACTTCCACCCCTCCACTTGACTTCACCCCTCCAACACCCACTCTTCCCCCCAGGATCAATCACCTTCTACTTCTTCCACTCCATTTCTACCCATCGTACCCAGACACTCCTATTACACCCCTCCCTATTTCACCCTCCTCCATGCCATGAGGGACAATGCCTATATCAAGAGGGATGCTCTCAATGGCATGGCCCAACTTCGACAAGCCATCGAATACCCCTTGCTGCAGAAAATGAGTGATTTGAAGCTTGCTCACAGTGAGCAGCTGAGAGATATTTCCAAGGGGTGGGAGGCAATTTTGGAGTCACTCAATGCGAACAAGGCTGCGACAACTTATTATAGAATGACTACTGAGATGGAAAAGGCCAATGCAGAAAGGGCGAAAAAGCACAACCGATTATTAGAAAGGAAATTGAACAATGCTCAAGAGATCAACCGACTCAGCAAGGAGCTTACAGATTCCAATCTCCTATGGGCTAACAAGAAAATTCAGATTTTTGAACAACGGGTTGCCTTCCTACTATCCCAACCAATACAAGCCATCCCTCTCGCCATAGCACCCCCTGAGGCCCCATCTTCTTCCACACAACCAGACCCATCTTCTTCCACTCCCCCTACCCCTACACCTACACAACCTGTTCCCCCACCTCCTCCAGCCCCAACTCGGGTACCCCCTCCTGTTCCTCCTCAAGTGCCTACTGTAGTACCTACACAACCTATTTCTCCTGCTAAAGTCCCTACTGCAGCTCCTGCTCTTGTCTCGGTGCCCCCTGTTCCCTCCCCTGCTCCCAAAAGAAAATGCACTCCTTCCAAGAAAACTCCCACTTCTAAAAGAGCCACTGCAGCCCAAAAAGGAAAAAGGTCAGCCCCTCCATCCCCACCTTCAAAGGTCACCAGAGCTTCTGCTCCGGATGATCCCCATGGTCGCCTTCTTTCCAAAGAGGAACGCAGACAGGCTGCTGTTGCCCTTGGATTGGATCCCACTGAGCTTTTTCCTTCTGACTCAGAATCTGATTCTGCACCACCTAGGGATCCCAGTGCCCAGACTACTGCTGTTGCCCCTTCATCAAGCCCTGTTGAACAATCCTATCCTCAGCGAAGGAAGGTTGCTGCCAAGAGGACTACTCCCCCAAGTGGCTCTTTGAAAATTAGAAAAGACAAATCTGCCCAGTCTGAGGAGGCACCACCAATTAGCCAGCCAGTTAAAGGGAAGAGCCCTGCCATTCCTGCGGCCAAAGAACATGAACAATCTTCTGTGTCTCCCCCTAAGCTTCCTATAGGGAAAAGTCCTCTCCTGCCTCAAGTGCAAACAAAAGCTAAACCCCCTGTTGTCCCTCCTGAGCCAGCTCCTGCCCAATCCCCTCTCATTCCCCCTCCGGCCCAGCACGAGCAAGCCTCTAAAGCGACGAGCTCCAAAGGTAAGGGCCCCAAAGGAAAATCTCCCACCAAACCCCCTGAGCCACCCACTGATAAAACTTTCGAGATCCCTCCTGAACCAAAGAGGAGAAAAATGAGAGTCAGAGCTCCAACCATACCCAAAACTGCCGACCAAAGAAAGGCAGAGAGAGAACGAAAGAAGAAAGAGGAGGAGGCTTACCTTCAAGAACATGCTAAGAAGATGGGTTGGGACAAGTTTTGAGCCAGATTCTGACTAGATTGTACCTAGGACTTTCTCTGTTTTTCCACTCTTTTGCTTCTGCTCTCTTATAGTTTGTACACTTCTCATTTTTAATAGAATTTATTCCCCTGTCATTACAATCTTGCTTTATCTGTTGTGTGTTTTATTTCTTGTTCTGCCCCTTTTATGCTTTAATAACTCTGCTGCACAGACACCTTTGAACCAGTGAGGACACTGCTCCTCATAGGTTTGGGGGTGTGGCAGGCAGACCCTGCCAATGGAATAGTTAACCTAAGTGCAGCAGACTCATCTGAGTAATATGGAAATAGACCTCTGTTCACTTAAGAATCATGAAAATAAGAAATTTAAAATTTCTGCAAACTGTTGACATTATAAACTTTTATATTCCACATTTCCATGATAATATCACCAAGTAAACTTACTTGTATCAGCACTTAGTGAATCATTAGAGAGGGAAAAAGGTGAGGACATACTTAAAATTTCAAAGGAAGACCATAACCAGTGAGAATTGGGCCTATAAAAAAATTTCCCATCCTTTGAAGAGTAACCAAGGCAATCCCTTCTAGTTCTAAAGACTGGCTGAGTCACTATGCTCACTAGAAGTTAGGTAACTCCAAGTTGAAACAACTGACAATACTCATGAGACTTTGGAAAGGATCAAGGCCTTCTCTTGAACAGTTTGAGCCTAATAAGACCAACCCTTAAGCAACTGCCCTTGTCCATACCCCCTTTGAGCTTTAAATCCTAAATTTCTTCAAAATACACCTGAGTACTTGAACCTGAACCTATGAATCTGCTTCAGCCTACCCTCACTCTGAGAATTCAGAAGGTAAAGGAGAAAAAGTTGAAGATGGACTAGCTATGGTCAACATTAGGTGAATGGAGAAGAAAAACCTCAAATCTGGCAGTATGATATCTGAGAACATGGTGGCATTTCTGAAAAGCAAAAACAAAAATAAAAAGGAGAAGATTCCATAAAAAGGAAATAAAAATAATAATGAAGAGGAGTAAAGGAGGAGCCAAGAGGCATTTTCATTGGAGAATCAAAATCAAGAGGAGAAACTGATCACTTCAAATCTGAAAATCTAAAAGAAGATGAAGGGAGCTGAATTCAAGAAGGTGAAGTCATGAATCACCTCTGTCACCTACTGATTTCTCAATTTTGAACCCCTTCTCAACCCTCCATTCTTTCAACCCCACTCCATAAGCCACATTACAGCCCAGTTAAAAGCCCTTGTGATCCAAAAGTTGAGTAAGCTGTCATGTGAAGATAAAGAGTTATCCAATCTATGGTGAGGAACTATCAATGATGTCAGCACTTAAGAACTCTGCCTATGCTCATGCTTGCAAACCCATTTGGGGGATGTAACTGCTCTTGAGCCTGTGAGAAAATGAACCCCTCAACAAAACCCTTATGAGAGTATGCCCTGCAAAGTTTTTGAGTCTGAACTTGAATGCATTATGTATGACCTTAACCTAATTTTTGACCTAAGGATAGGCTCAGTGCTGGCACACACTTGTGCAGTTTTCTGTGATTGTAAACTAATTGGAAATGTTGTGCAATCATGAAAAGTTTATGCTGTTTAAATTACTATGCAACCAATGAATTAAATTTCTTTTATGATTAATGATTCAAGAGTAAACTAAGTCTGCCCCTTGACTGCTCACTGGATGATATTGCACTTTTGTTAACTGATTCATTGAAGAAGTTTGTGGGTGTCTTCACTGAAAATCCTCAGGAGACTTCACTCCACTAGGGATCCCCTTGGGGTTTAAAAGGCTTGATATATATGCTAAATGTATCCGTGCTCCCTACGAAAGTGGCATTTAATTTTTATAGTAGGTTTAATGTAGCTTTGCTAAGGGACTAGCAAAGATTAGGTTTGGGGGTGTGTTAAAACCTGAAAAGTATCACTTTTCACCCCTTAACTTAACCTTTGCTTAGACCCATAGCCACCTAATAAGTCCTTATTAAGTATTTTATGTAGGTAATACCCAGCAATAAAATAAGGCCAGGAATCCTGCTAAAGATCCTGTTTTGGCACCAGAAGTCCCTCAGAAGGATGGAGTCTGAATCCAGACCTGAAATGAGCCTCGCGTAGTCCAACTGAGCTTCCCAAGACAATACAACAACTTCTCACGCAGATGATTGACTGAAGAGCTACAGAAACATAAGCTCGCATAGCTCTCATGAAGCTCAAGAGTAGAACACATCACACAGTCTCGCGCAGTTCAAAGTAGACCTCTCTCAACCTTGCACAGTTCGCTCTGAACGGCTAAGGAGAGAGAGCTTCAGGAGATCCCTCACGCAGTGGCCACGAGATGCAATTATCAGAAGAGAACTCCTCGCGTAGTTCTCGCGCCATTCAAGAAGAAAGCATCCTTGCGAAGGCAATGCCATCCTCGCGAAGATCAGTTATAAGACATGGAACCTCGCGCAGTTCAAAACCCATTAAAAGCCTCGTGAGGTAACTCCTGAAGTCCAGTGAAGAGAAGTACTCGCGAAGTTCTCGCGCTATTCAAATCTATCCTCACGAAGATCAACCTCGCAACTGCGTAAGCTCCAACCCCGCGACATCTGAGGCTCTGATGTCTACTCAACCTCGCGACTACCTGAAGAGCAAACCAAGCCAACCTCGTGAAGGCTGAAGCTTCAATTTCAAATCATCCTAGCGAAGAGCAAAAGCTACCACGCGACAAGTCTAGGAAATAATGGCTACCTAGCGAAGCTCTGAACCTCAAACTTCCATCTCTTCAGCAAAGGACTTTTTAGGAATTTCCAGCGATTAGGGCACGCACTCCCACGCTCAAATCTCCTTGCACGTGCCCCAAGGCATTGAAGGATCACTATTCGGCCATGTGGCATCATTAAAATTAGGGTTTCCTAAACCTAATGCGCCACCACACCACTGCTATAAATACCCACACTTAGCTTAGGTTTAATAGTTTAGACTTTCCTTTCTTTCTACATCCTGGAATAGCTGGGAACACATCTCATTTCTTGGAGACTTGATCTGAGATTGTTTAGTTTTTCTTTTTGTAGTTGTAAGTAGTTTTCTTTTTCTTTTCCCTTCTCTCCATAGTCCAACACTTGCTGGCTATGTCTTTGTATGTATTTTAAACTAGATTAATGGAAGTTCTGTAATAGGATCTGTACTTTGTGGGATTTGTGTTTGTATGTGAGATGCTCTGTGCAAGGCTGCTACCTTGTGATCCGCCATTGCTTTGGCTATGTTTCAAAGTAATGGAGGATTGATTCTAAGGGCCATTCAGATCCAAGTGACCTGTGTGTCTGGGCTATCATGGTCCTATACAGCCTTAGCCCCACCGCAGGACCCACTAGATCTGAGATCCCCATGGGAGCTTGAGCTGGTAGCCTAGTGACCATGGTGGTAGCAGTGATATTCTTGTTTTGTCTTGGGCTCCGTGAGGAGGATAGCCTCTGGGATAGTTTGTGACCATTCAAGTGGACAGGTTATAGCCTTAGGGTGATTCTAATCCACCGATCCAAGATGAATCTTTCTTCTCTACACCTGAGCTTGTAGAAGCCTGGTGGGAGATTGTACAGAGGCAGACTCCCCTGTATTTGTATAGATCTGCCATCAGATGTTGGATCTGATCTGGTTATAGAGATTGTAGGCTTGTGACTGGACCATTGTAGCCTCACTCAAGCAATGGATAGCTAGATCGAAGGTTGTACTCAATCGCTTGCTGGTTCTATGTGTCTGGGCCATCATGGTCCTATACAACCTTAGCCCCACACATAGAGTTTTAGAGGTTGAGGTTCCTTATGGATTCTTGAGCTGGTAACCTGGATGAAATAGTGCCTGCAATGATTAACTTGTTATATTTTGACCCATACCTGGATTGTGGTTCCCCTATGGGATAGTCTATGACCATTTGAGTGGACAGGTTATAACCTTAAAGGTGGAATCATGGCAGAGTGATGGGTTGGATCCTTGTTGAGAACTGGAAAATACCATTTTCCACCCCTTAACCTGGGTCTTGATAGACCTTTGAGAGAACTAAATAAGTGGTTTAAGTGTGTTTTTCACAGCTAACAATAAAGGCAGACTTAACTTTGAAAGCAGCCTAAAAGTGCCAAAAAGATAAAGATCCATGTTGATCCGGAGGAAGAAGGAGAAGAGACAACCTCACTAGCTGTCAAAATGCCTGAACTGAAGAGGCAAAGACTTGGTCTCAACCTAGAAAAGAAGTGTGGAGCGATTCTAACAGAAGAAAGCAGTACAGAGAACTTTTTGAAAAGAATCTGAACTTTTCGAAAAGAATCTGAACTTTTCGAAAAGAACCAAAAGCTCCAGGCTTATCTTTCGAAAAGCACCTGAACTCTTCGAAAGGATTTCTGACCTATTGGAAAAGAAGAGAACTCCTAGTGAACAGCAGCAGAACTGTGCGAAAAGAGCTTCAGAAGTCACAGAACTTTGTGAAAAGTTCCCAAGACTATGCAAAATGATATTTTGAAGATTCCTAGCATCTGCAAGGGTAATTCAGTAATCTTTTGCACGTGCCTCAATGCATTTAAAAACCAGGGACATTCCTGAAGATTCTGAGCATGAACCAAAGGCATATTCCACCCCATGTGAACACCCAAAGAAGAAATCACTTGGCGGGAACTTCTAGAAGCTCTAACAGATTTTCGAATTACATAACAGAATTGATGCTTCTGTCATCTGATTGGCTGAACCAAATTAAGCAATTCTGATTGGCCAAAATAGATCTGGATCCTCGTGCTCGACTACCATTGGTTGATACAGATCTAACCAATTCTGATTGGTCGATACACATCTGAGCTAGACCTGGGGGAAACTATAAATAGATGAACCATTTGCCCAATTTGGGTATCCAAATTTTGAGTTTCATTTCTGTTGCTCCATTTCCAATTTAGATAGCTTGTCTAAAACTCTTGTAATAGCCTAACTTTTACTTGTAATTGAGAGCTGTGAGATACTTCTGTAATTCAAAAGAGAGTTGTATTCAAGACTACAAATCTGAGAGCTGTTTAAGCTGTGCTCTGTAATTGTAATGGTGAATTTGAAAAGGTTGCTGTGAATCGTACGTTCTCAATTGGATTCGTGTTAAGGGTTCCCTGTGATCTCCTTATTGCACTAGACTCCTTTGGATTTACTGTTTTTCAAGCAATTTCCCTTAATTCATTATCGCTGTGAGAATTAGTATTTGTAACCTAATCTTTCACAACATTTGTGGTGGTGTTTCTCGTTCTGAATTAAGGGTTCAGGATAAAGACTCTTGGATGGTCTGTGGCCATTGAAGTGGACAAACCATAGCCATAAGTTTAACTTTAATCCTTGAGTTAGATTACTTTCTCTTGCATCTGTGCTTGTGGCCAGATGAAGATTGAATCATCTCTCATTTGATCTACATTTATTCTCATTTTACTTCAAGGACCAAATCGAAGTTAGATATTATTTCTCCATTCTTATTAATTTACATCAAAATCTCCCCAACTCAGATCTGGATCATTTAGTTTAATTATTACTTTTATCATTTAGTTAATGTGACAAATTCAACCTTCCATCTTATGTGCTTTGTAGATAGGATAAGAGGCCAGATCTGGTAGCTTAGATCTGGAGGTTTATCTTACATTTTAAATCAATTCCCTGTGGACGATCTTTTACTCACTTACATTTAAAACTTCCTACAATTGGCCCTGATCTTGCAGGCTAATTAAGTTCTCTCTGTGCTGATATTTTCTTATTCTTTTTAATCTTTCAAATTCAGTACAATTCATCATCTGTAAGTCTGTTTTTAAAACACAAATAAATCATGCACACTTAGAATCAAACAACAAGTTTTTGGCGCCATTGCCGGGGATTTGTTTTAAAATAGGTAGACCTAAGTTTTCATTTTATTTTTATTTTATTACATCAGTGCTAAACTATTCCATTGTTTAAATCTGTGCAGTTATTCATATACATTTTGAAGCGTGGAATCTACTTTAAAAGTAATTCTGAAGGTTTGCTGTGCATAATTTGATTCTTTGTTCTGTGTTGTATGTTTGGTAGGAGGACTCTCAGCCCTGAGATTGTCCCTCTAAATTTAGAAGCTGAAAGGCTACTACGAACCAGACAAACATCACAGAATTCTGCTGAAACAGCTACTATGGGTGAAGAACCTCGACTTTTGAGGGATTACTTTGCACCTGGTGCCTATAATTCTCCATTTTGCATTCAATTTCCCACTGTTGAAGGAAATTATGAGATCAAATCATCAACTATCCAAATGCTTCCTTCCTTCCATGGTTTGAGTAAGGAAGATCCATACAAACATGTGGATGAATTTTTGTCTCTTTGCACCACATTCAACATAGCTGGACTTGGTCCAGAGGCAACCAAGCTTAGGCTCTTTCCTTTTTCATTAAAGGACAAAGCTAGAGCATGGTTGTCTATGTTAGCACCAAATAGTATCACTTCTTGGAATGATTTGCAGTGTCAATTTTTAGCCAAATATTTCCCTATGTCTAAAACCTGCCAGTTGAGACAAAGTATTATTTCCTTCTCACAACATTCAACTAAAACTTTTTATGAAGCATGGGAAAGATTTAAAGAACTTTTAAGGCAATGTCCTCATCATCAAATCCCCCGATGGCAGCTTGTTCAAAGCTTCTATCAAGGAATTGATCAAAAGGGCAAGAATATGGTAGATGCTTCCTGTGGAGGCACCTACTTGCAAAAAACAGTTGAAGAGGTCTGGGATTTATTTGAAGTAATTGGTGAAAATTCAACTCAACAGGAATCTTTTTCAAGAGACATTGAGAATCCTGCTAGGTTGAACAATCAGTAAACCACCAATGGAAAAATTTATGAGGTGAATGAGTTGGAAAGGAAGATGGACAATTTAACCACAAAGTTTGATAGATTGATGGACTCACTTAAAAAACCAATGGTTGCAAGAGTAGAGGAGGCATGTCTGATATGCCAGTCCCTTACTCATTCACATGATCAATGTCCTGCTGCACCACAGTTCCCAGATCTAGTGGTGGAACAAGCTCATGCTGCCCAATCATTTGGACAGATGCAGTCAAATGAATATGCATGGAGAGGGCACCCCAATTTAAGGTGGAGCCAGGGCAATTATCAATCACAACAGCAGCAGCAACCAAAGTACCAAGTACCTTTCAAAACTGCTCAGCCTTATCAGAAGAATTTTTATACCAAGCCAAATTTTCAGCAGCCCATTCCACAACAACCTGTACAGCAATCTGCTCAAGTTCAAGCCCCTTCTAGATCCCCTTAAACAATGCGTCCAATCCTATGGGGTATTGACAGTTCCATTGGATTGGGCACGAGTGCCCTTACCTAGGTAAGGCTTGAAGTCTTTTGGGCGGGCCCATCAACCTCGAGGTTATTTTAGTATGTTTTACCCGAGTGAAGCGAATATTGATGTCGCAACACCTCTTGGGAATGCATGCCCATTTTCCGAGTAAAATTTTTTTGTGTCACTTTCTGAATTTTCTTTTGCTTCAAGGCCTCTAAGCAAAGCTTAAGGACCTCTGGCAACTTTATTCTTGCACAACACTTTAAGTGGATCAAATGCCAGTTGATACGCTTTTAAGAGTGCGTGCTCCATGCTGGGGATAGGTACACCTTGGGGATGTGCACGTTCCAGTGGTGAGGTGCTCCTGATTCACATGAACCGGAGTGCCTTAACTTGAGACAAAGCTGAAAAGATCGGGCTAGGACCAATCATCCCTTAAAAGAGATGGCCAATTCTAACCTCCATCCCTAATGAAATCACATCTTACTAACTATGCACAGACATACACCCATCAGGGGCGATAAGCAGCAAAATAGGCGTGAACGGAAGCCTCGACCCTAAGGTACAATTTACGAGGACAAACGACCGTCCTGCGGATACCCAGATGCAAGTGCGTACATTCAACAGGGACACCGTGCCTATATAGGTTTTAAGCCTGTGTAAAAGGAAATAAAAGGGAAAAGAGCCCTTTGGTCTGTATGTTTGCACATAGTTTGGTTGGTTGTAATTTCATTTTTGACGGGTCAGTTCCAACTGACAATAGACTTTTCGAATGGTCTGAAGTCGGGGGCACTCTTGGTCAACATAGATCCGAAGGGGGATGACCAGAGCGAATGCTTGGAAGGTGGGGTCAACCTACTCAGGTTTTTTTTTTTTTTAATTATTATTTTTACTTATGCAATAATAGGTTGTTATTTCTTCTCTCTTTTTTTTTGCACATGTCAGTTCGAGACCTCGAACATGCTCAAACGGGTTTTATTTTTGCACGTATCCTTAGGCAAATCAACTTGCCATGTTGATATACCTTAGGGACGTGTGCATTCTGGTGACGGGTTCTTGGTTTGCCTATCAGATCAGGCCTCGGTTATTGCTGGGGGAGATTTGGGGCTAGGTGCATGTTCCCAAGCATGACCGGTGGTGGATGAGTTTATTTGCATGCCAGATCAGGTCTTTACTCCTGGGGGACTCTGTAGGGAACAGTGACCGGAGATGGGCAAAATTATCTGCCTGCCGGGTCAGGTACAAAGTGTCCCTGCATGAAACGGGGTTTGAGAACTTTCGGGGGGACCCGATCATTCCGAATTGATTTAACACGGTTCTCGGAGTGGCGCAAATGGTCATCGCAACGCTCCTTTGATAACTAGTGTTATATATATTTCTTTCTTCTTCTTTTTATTTTTCTTCTTTTTTTTCATTTTATGGGCGCATTAGGTGGGCGCCTACAGATCTAGATCCATTTATTGTAGCACGGTCCCTTTGGGCCAATCGAAGTGAACTCGAAGGGCTATTTAGAGATGCGTGCACCTTCACCTAATGATATATGGGCTTCTGAGGGGGGTTCGGGCCATGGTCCAACATGCAAGGGGTCCGTCGGGCCTCAAAATCGAAAAAGGAGGTCGGGCAGTTTAAAAACTACCATTTTGGTGGTATATATATATATTGACCAAATCGAAATGGTCGGCTGATATATTATATACCGACTAAAATCTCGATTCTGGCTTGCCCAGCGAGCACAAAAGGGGCCCCCCTTTTAAAATTCTATCTTCCTCCCTCCTTTCTTCTTGAGTCCGGGACAACCCCTTGGGGTTTTTTCATTTGATTTGGCTTGAGTTCTATTGCCGGGGGTCGCGGTTGTGGATCAAAAGTGCTCGTTCTCCGTCGATCTTTGTTTTTCTCTTCCATTGAAGGTAACCATTATCCTTCCTTTTTCTTTTGGATTGCCTCTCTTCTTCCTTTTTTTTTTATATATGGTGAAATGCTTTGTGATGCCAATATTTGATTCCTTAGGCCTATTTCCCATTTATTATTCATTTATTTTGTTTTTGTGGGGTTGTTTTCTTTTTTTTTTTGTTTTTGATGGATTAGTGCATTTTATTTGATGGATTGGTGCCTCTCCCCTCTTTTTTGGATTAGCGCATACATATATTAGTATGTGTATTTATGTATTTTTTTTTTTCTTTGTTTTTTGTTTGGTGGATTAGTATACACATACACACACATTTTTTTTGCTTGTTAATGGGTTAGTACATTTATACACACACACACACACTTTTTTTTTTTGGATTATTACGTACGCATTTTTTGTTAATGGGTTAGTGCACACACACATTTTTTTTGGATTAGTACGCATACACACATTTTTTTTGGATTAGTACACATACACACATTTTTTTTGGATTAGTACACACACATACACATTTTTTTTTTTTTTTGGGATTAGTACTCATACACGCATTTTTTTTTTGACGGGTTAGTATGCACACACACACATTTTCTTTTTGGGATTAGTACTCCTGCACACATTTTTTTTTGGCATGCACACACACATTTTTTTTGATTAGTTGTTGTTTTTTTTTTTTTTGATGAGATTCTTTTTTTTCTTTGGATTAGTGCATACATATATATATATATATATTTTTTTTTTTGGTTTTGCACTCCTCTCATATGCCGATGCGCCTCATACTTTCAGGATGTCCGGTGAAGAAGGGTATGATCAGCAAGAAGGGCCGGAGATGGCCTACGGTCCCCATGGGGAACAGTTCATTGTGTCT
This sequence comes from Chloranthus sessilifolius, assembly GCA_021018995.1. Lineage (NCBI taxonomy): Eukaryota > Viridiplantae > Streptophyta > Magnoliopsida > Chloranthales > Chloranthaceae > Chloranthus > Chloranthus sessilifolius. The sequence goes on along the minus strand of CM037596.1, from coordinate 33,032,539 downwards.
CAGCGCTCCTCCCAGCCTTGGTACGAAATGCAAGGCGAGGCCGCCCATACCGGCCTCCGCTACTGCCAACACACCCATATGTCCAACTTCGGGATCATTGGTCAGGTAAACAGATGAGCCCCCTCCCCTTTTCCGCTTTCGCTTTTGTTTTCCTTTGATGTCTTCATTATACCGGCTTGCCCTTATCTGATTGACATCTTTCGTTTGCAGCCCCTGCCACACATTATGTTCCGAGGCGGTTGGTTTGACCTCCAGCGCCTCGTGCTTTACCTTCCCCCAGTGGTGAAGGACCTGCTCACTGCTGCCGATTTCGGGGATTTCATTTCGTGCCCTGCTGTGAGGGCCGATACGGCCTATTTAAAGGCACTGATAGAGCGTTTTCACCCCGAGACCATGACATTTCACATGGCCGTGGCAGAGACGGCCTTTACACTGGCGGACTGGTCCATGATCACTGGGGTCCGTATTGGAGGGGTGCCCGTGGTACCTACCCGCACACCGGGTAAGGAGGAGGTGATTCGACTGATAGGGGCCTACCCGACCTCTGGAAATATTCGAGGTTCTGAGGTCAAGCTGTCCTGGCTTGTTGATCAGTTTGAGTCTCACGAGCTAGTGGACTAGGGCCAGCCTGACCTGGCCATTTATATCGAGCCCGCGCCCGCACTTATGCTGGCCCGCATCTCCTTGCTGTTCCTCCTGGGCAAGACTCTCCTCTCCAACACCAGCGAAGGGCGAGTCTCATTGTCCCTGCTCAGCCTGATGGTGAACTGGGAGACCTTGAATCGATTCGATTGGGGCGGCACTGGCTATGCTGTACTCATGTCCAGCCTAAAGCGAGCCGTTCTTGGAGAGTCTAGCTCTATTGTGAGTTTCTGGCCTGCAATTGAGGTATTTTATCCTTCAATTTTAGTGTGTCCAACTTTCTTTTATAGCATACCTGTCTTTATCTGCTTGCTTTATCAGATCTGGGGGTATCTTCACTTCCAACCGAGTCGCCCTTTGCTTCAGTCTGAAATTGCAACGTTCCCCCTCATGAGTAACTGGCACGTGGGTCGCCGTCGGGACGTAGGTATGAAGCATTTAGAGTTAGGTCTGCGCTCTCAGTTCGACTTGTTGATCCCAGAGCAGGTAAAACAATTCCCTTTTTATAAATTTTACAGCTCAGCTCTTGTGTGCCATGGGTTCTGACCGAATGTGTGTATCCCCTCCCTATTTTCTCTTCCTTTGCAGGTCATTCTCGACCCTTACATAGGATCTTCCTTCTGGACCTTGGCCTCAGTGGGTCCTTCTCGCTTTTTACTGGACCATTGCATCATCTTCCTCTACGGGTCTTGGACTAGGGCCTACTATTTAGGGGAGAGAGTGGTTCATCAGTATCGTCCTCTCTTTGCCATGCCCCAAGCTCCTCCCGCCGATGTGTTAGCTCCAGAAGGCTCCATTGATGAGCTCACTGCTCACTTTCTTCACCATGGGGTTCTTATCGATGACCTTCTCTTGCCCGGGGGGTATCAGTCATGGTACGATTCCTTGCCCTATCATTTCTTGTTGTCCCGCTTCGTGCCTGTGCTAACTTTTTAGCTTTTGGCGGGCTGCGATCTCAGGTAATGCCCCTTTTCTCTTTTGATTTAGCAGGTTCCTTGTGGTTACTTTGATTGACCTGCCACCTTTAATGATAAAATGTTTCTCTCTATAGTTTGAGCAGGGCGGCGACTCAGATGAGGGGGATGAGGCGGCTGCTCCTTATGATGCCGCAGGTGCTGGATATTCCGACCCTTCTGGTGCTGGTGCTTCTGGTGCGGCCTCAAGTGCTGGACCCTCTGACCCCTCTGGTGCTGGTGCTTCTGGTAGTTCGCCCTCCGAGGTCCAGGGGACTTTCAGGCATTTGGACGATGCTTTCTTATCGCGCGTGTGCGCCGACGTGGCCGAGAAGGCACGTATCTCAGCTGAAGCCATCCAGGTCCCACCTCCTGAGCTGATTCTTGGGGTAATCTCTATCTTGTTGCTTTGTTCTCCTTCCTTTTGAATTATGCTGATGGCCTATGTGACTAACACCTCCTTTTTCTTACTGGCCAGGATTATGAGTCGGCAGTGAGTCAAGCTGAATATTATCGTAACCTTGTTGGGCTTAGGGAGACCGAAGTGGTGAGTGAATGCTGACCCAACCTAGTTATCTTCCTTATTTACTTTCCGCCTATTTCTCTACCTGATGGCTTTTGGTGTGTTCCTACACGTGCTCGTGAAAAGGAGTCGCGTTCTCTTCTCAGCCATATTTCTCAGGCGTGGACTTGGGTGGGGGAGACTCGTACCTTTCAAAGCGCAAGCCGACGCAGGAAGAAGTCGAAGGGGGCTGCCCAGGACTAGTTTATTCTCTGGAAATTTGGCATAAGAGAACAATTTAGACTTTTGGTTTATTTGGGGATATGTAATAACAACAATTTGTGCTTCTTTTTTTTTTGGATGGTTTATATGAATGTTTTATTTGGGTATTTCTTTGCTTTTGCCTTTACGGTTTCTTCTTCCATGGCTTGAAATGAGTCGACATCCCTCCAATGATGGGGTCGACCATGCAGGTGGTTCTCCGTATATAACCTACGGGCAGTGCGTCATCCGGGGGCTTCCCATGGGTATGTGATTATGTGCGCCTGTGGGCTGCCCTGAGATGAAGAAGTGGGTCAAGCAGAAACATGTTCCCCCTTTGGAACAAAAATGGGCCAATGTGAGGGGGGGCTTGCTGGGCCCGACCTTAAACTGGGCGTATATATTATATACGCCAGGCAAATGTCCGACCACAAAAGCCGGGCGTATATATTATATACGCCTGGCCAATCCATAGAAAAAATGGCCGGGCGTATATATTATATACGCCGAGCAAAATGGTTCAAAATTTGCCTTGGGGTATATAATATATACGCCTACTATATTCTGGGCCGAGCGGGTTCTTTATAACCCGAGCCTGATCCCCCCTTGCCTCTTCCTCTATCTTAGTTTGGCCCTTTTGCCCTTCCTTTTTCTTTTCCTTTCCTCTCTTTTTTCTGGTGGGTCCATCGCCATACATTGACTGATTTTACCAAGAACATCTTTGTACGTCCATGGACCCGCCTTTGAAAATGGGCCCAAGTTCTCATACGGGGGCCGGGGTATACTTCCCTGTTTTGGAGCGGGGCCCAGTTTTTTGCAAAAATGGCATGATAGCTTGGCTGAGAGTGAGCTCGCTGTTCTGGATTGCCTCGGGTTATCCCACCTTTCCTCTCTCCTTGTTGTTCCTCTGTTGCCCAACCTACTACAGGCGACTTTGGCATCGTGGGACCATAGGGCCCATGTCTTTAAATTTGGGTCTAGGGAGCTAACCCCAACCTTGGAAGAGCTAGCCTCCATCACGAGTCTAAAGATGCATCGAGGCCTTGCCAAAGTAGTGCCCAAACCGGGGTATGCAAAGGCGGTCCACGCAGTCCTCGGCTTAAAAAAGGGTGGATATGAGAAATGTTTCGCCGGAGGGCCCACCAGGTGTTCGGTGAAATTCCTGAGAGAACTTTTCGGTGACTCGAGCCTTCGAAAGTTGCCTATTCGAGATCCCTTCAATGTAAAGGCCTTTGCCCTTTATTTGCTGTCGGAAGTTCTCTTCTTCACTGGGGGTGAGAGCTTTTCCCTTGGACTATGTGATGTCTTGACTGAATTGGAGGGAGGTCGCTCATTGGTACACCTGGTCCTGGCGAAGATGTATCGAGGCTTGGATGCTGCAGCCTCGGGCCGGGTTGGGATTCTCAGCGGGATCCCGCTCCTTGTTCAGATCTGGTTAGGAGAGCATTTGGCTATCATGGGGCCTGTGCCGAGATTCTGCTTGATAAGAGGAGATGTGGCTCGAGGCTTTCTTATCCGGAGTTCGAGACTGCCTTGTGGGAGCGTTGAGGAACTGAGCCTGTGGCTATCTGATGCGGAGCTGACCTAGCAACTTCCTTGGATGGACGGCACCTTTTCGATTGTCCGCTCTCGGGATTGTGAGGGTATCACACTTTTGGGGTTGATTGGTAGCACATACTACTTCCCATCTCAGGTGCTTCGTCAATTCGGGTATACTTAGCATGTGTCGTGTACTGCAAGGCCACCTTTGTGCTCTCTGATATTCTCTCGAGGTTCTCTTAGTGATCTTGATCGCATAGCTGCCCTCTGGGAAACCCGCCAATCGGCGCATATGTGTAGCTTGGTTTAGGGGGGAGTTCCCTCCTCCGATTATGAGGTTTGGCTGGTATCCGCGGAGTTACCTACTCCTGGCCCGATTTTGGTAGATGTGGCAGAGACGGGGCCTTGGCCATATAAGAAAACAATACTTCGGGCTAGGATTGAGTCTCTTTCTGTGGAGAGGTTGGCTTTGACTAAATCTTTGGAGAAAGAAAGGGTCAGAGCTGATATTGCGGAGGTGAGAGCTGCTACAGCCGAGAGTGAGGTTCTTCAGCTTGATCGGTCTTTGATCGAGTCCCAGTGCTGAAGCTTCACGGAGACGGTAGAAGAGTCTTCATGGTAGGTGGATGTCTGATCAAAATGCCCGCGAGGACTCTCTGCTTGCAGAGATTAGCGCTTTGAAGCGTGCTCCCTGCTCTTGACCTGTTCCTGCACATATCATAGATCATATACACGGAGGGGAGGAATGCCCCCTAACAGAGATCTCTTTTTGGGTTATTTTTCTTCTTTTTTGTCATATATATACAGATATATACATTTTTGGTTTTTTTTATCTGTAAAGAAAGTAACAAAATAGAAAGTGTGTCATGCCGTTATCTTTTTGGGACGTGACACTCCGTACGTGATACTGTAAGAAATGGAATGAAATCTATGCATACATATATTTTTTAGTTTTTTTTTTTTGACTTTTCCTTTACACGTTTCGCAATGTAAGGCTTTTTATGGAGATTTTCTCTTCTACAAAGTGGGGTTTTTTATGTGAAAGGGAAATCTATTATCTTTTTTTGAAATTTTTTCCTCCACAGTGTGGGGCTTTTTATGGGAAAGGAAAATCTATTATCTTTTTTTGAAAATTTCTCCTCCACAGTGTGGGGCTTTTTATGGGAAAGGGAAATCTATTATCTTTTTTTAAATTTTCTCCTTCACAGTGTGGGGCTTTTTATGGGAAAGGAAAATCTATTATCTTTTTTGAAATTTTCTCCTCCACAGTGTGAGACTTTTTATGGGAAAGGGAAATCTATTATCTTTTTTGAAATTTTCTCCTCCACAGTGTGGGGCTTTTTATGGGAAAGGAAAATCTATTATCTTTTTTGAAATTTTCTCCTCCACAGTGTGGGGCTTTTTATGGGGAAGGGAAATCTATTATCTTTTTTGAAATTTTCTCCTTTTGGATCTTTTGTTGTGCCGGTAATTACAAGGCCAAACCAGTGTGTCCTATTTTGAGCATGGTCGAACCCTGTTTGTGCGGTACAAGTTTTTTCCTTTAAACACGGGGAGGCCAGCTTCCCTGGGATTGGTTTAGTCTTTTGTCTTTCCTTTTGGTCATGCGTCAGACGCCGCGGTAGAGACGACATACTTGATCGGGATCCGATCCAATCTTTAACATGAGTTGCCCAGCAAAGGGGAGAAGAGGCTTAAGTGGTCCAAACTGAGATAGGCGAGTAAGAACAGGTCTTCTCCTGATCTCTCTTTTCTTGAAATTTTTACTCATAGCGCCCAAGACGGGTTTTCGTCATGCCTGTCATCCCTTTTTTTACCCGTAGCACCCTTTCGGGTTTTCACTACGTCCATGGGTTCGCTTTCTTACCCCAGGCGCCCTTTCGGATTTTCACCTGGTCCGCGTGAGTTCGCTGTTTTTACCCGTGGTGCCCTTTCGGGTTTTCACCACGTCCATCTTGCTTTGAACTCAAATTAATTTTCTTTCTTTTTTTTTTCTCTCTTTTTTTTTTTAGAACCAGAAGGCCACGACATGGACGTTGATTCCGTCATAGCCTACTGAATGAAGTTCTGTGTAGTTTGTTAACTCAGCTTGTTCTGATGCAGTAGATGTTATGACCACTTGTGAACCTTAAAGAGGGCTTTCTTCCGGGTTGTAATGTGGCTGGGATTCAAACAGGTTGGGTTTTTCTGGGAATTTGGATCTAAGCTTTGAGTGAATTTCAGATTGGGTGACTCCTCATTCTTTCCAAAGGCTTTTTATGCCCCAGTCCTTTCTTTTTTCTTGGTCCCCCTTTTTCTTCTTTTTTTTTGGGGGGGGTTTTGCTTTTTTCTTCTTCTCTCTTCTTCTTTTTTGTCTTTTTTTTTTTTTTGGTTTGGATTTTCCCTCTTTTCTCTTTTCTCTTTTTCTAGAATTTTGGGAGGGGTATATGAAAGAAATGGTGATTGGCCCGACGTGTGTAGCAAAAAGGGTGAAGGTTTTCAGGGAATATTTCTTTTGGGCTACTTGTCTTTGAAATGATGGCCTCTTTTATGGGGACCTTAAGCGGTCACGCATCTACTTTTATCAAAACTCACCTTGTCTCAAGACCTATGAGTAGAACTTACGGAGGTATCCAGCGTTGATGGGCTCAGGAAAGTGGTCTCCGTCCATGGTGGGGAGGCGAACGACGTATCCTGGCAAAACCTCTCGAACGACATAGGGTCCTTCCCAATTTGGCCTAAACTTCCCTCTCGGATCGGCATGGAGAGACGGAAAAATTTTCTTCAGTACAGTGTCTCCTACCTTTAGGTCTCGACTGCGGACACGCTTGTTGTAAGCACGTGCAATTCTCCTCTGATAGACCTGGGCGTGGCATAGGGCTAGGAGTCTTTTCTCATCAATCAACTCTAGCTGTTCAAAATGGGCTCTTTCCCTCTCAACGGTGTAGATGGGATTCGAAGGATCTGAGCGTGATTGACCAACCTCAACGGGTTGCTGGCCTCGGTTCCATACACAAGGGAGAATGGTCGCTCACGCGTACGGATAGACGTTCTATAGGCCCAAAGTGCGAAGGTAATCGCTCACCCAATCTCGTAGTAACTACCATCTTCTCCAGGATGCGGATAAGAGTTTTGTTGGCTGCCTCCACAGCTCCATTCGTCTGTGGCCTGTATGGGGATGATCGATGATGCTTGATCCAGAACTGCTCACACAAGGCCCGGATGCGCCTATTAGCGAAATTAGTGCCATTATCAGTGATGATGTCTTTGGGTACGCCGAATCTGCAAATGATGTTGTTCTTGATGAATTTCTCGACATGACTGGCCTTAATGCTTGTATAGGAGGCTGCATCTACCCATTTTGTGAAGTATTCCACAGCGACGAGGATGAACTGATGCCCGTTGGAAGCTTTAGGATTGATTTTGCCGATGACGTCGAGACCCCAGGTGGCGAACGGCCAAGGAGTGGCCATGCTGTGTAAGTCAATGGTCGGAGCATGTATTAGACTGGAGTGCTCTTGGCATTTGTAGCACTTCTGTACGTGCTTGCAGCAATCGGTCTCTAAAGTGGTCCAAAAGTATCCCTGCCTTAGGATTTTCTTGGTGAGCATGTGTCCACTGACGTGTGCCCCGCAGACTCCCTCATGGGTCTCCTTCATGATCTCACCCACCTCTTCCTGGGTTAGGCATCGGAGTAGAATATTGTTGTGAGATAGTCTATACAGGAGATCACCGCAGATAACGTAGTTTGTTGCCAATCACTGGATGGTGCGTCTATCTACCTTTGATGTTCCATCCGGGACAGTTCGGGTTTCGAGGAAATTATTGATGTCCGAGAACCAGGGTGGTTCATCATCTACCTCTGTAGGTCCCTCGATGAGGTGACAGAAAGCTGGCTCGTTCCTCTGCTCTATCATGATCGGATTCATCACAACTTCGTATGGAATTTCCACCATAGAGGCCAGGGTAGCCAGGGCGTCAGCAAACCGATTCCTTGCTCGTGGCACATAGGAGAAGGTGACCTCCTCAAAGCAGGTTATTAGATCCTCAAGATGTTCATGGTATGGGATCAGTTTCTCATCCTTGGTCTTCCAATATCCGTTGGTCTGGCATATAATTAACTGTGAATCTCTAAAGACCCTAAGGTGAGTTATATTTAGATCAGAAACTGTATGTGCCTCATACTCGGCCATATTGTTGGTGCATGGGAAGTTCAATTTGATTGAGATGGGTATATGTGATCCTCTGGGTCAGATAAGAATGGCGCCAACTCCTTGGCCTTCAACATGCGATGCTCCATCAAAGTGCATTACCCAGGGCTCCTCCGTTTCCTCTGTATCCTCATCAGTCATGAACAGAATGTCCTCATCAGGGAATTCGATCCTTAGAGGCTCATAGTCTGGCAGAGGGTTCTCAGCAAGATGATCAGCGAGTGCTTGCCCCTTAATCGACTTCTGGGTGACATAGGTAATGTCAAATTTGGATAGAGAAGTTGCCATCGTGCGCTTCCACCAAAGGAGAGCGTGTTTCTAATAGGTACTTCAACGGATCCATCCGTGCTAGAAGTAGAACGGCTTGGGATAACAGGTAGTGTCGAAGTCTTTGAGTAGCCCATACGAGTGCCAAGCATGCTTTCTCCAGATGAGAATAGCGCGTCTCATAATCAGTGAATTTCTTACTTAGGTAATAGATGTCCTGCTCTCTTCTTCCTGTCTCATCATGCTATCCTAACACAGCCCATGGAAACTCTGTCGTGGACAGGTACATTATCAAGGGTCTATCAGGTACGGGCGGTACCAATACCAGAGGTTTCAGGAGGTAACCTTTAATCTTATCGAATGCAACCTGGCAGTCATCATTCCACTCAACCGATGAGTCCTTTCTCAATAGTTTGAAGATTGGTGCGCATAAATCAGCTGATGTATTGGATCCTGATGTATTGGATCCTGCCTAAAAAGCCTCTGACTTCCTTCTCTGTAGACGGTGGCAGCATTTCAGTGATAGCCTTGATCTTGATCGGATCAACCTCGATCCCCCTTCTGCTGACAATAAAGGCCAACAATTTTCCTGACATAGCGCCGAAGGCACACTCTGGGGGTTCAACTGTAACCTGTACTTTCTCAACCTCTCGAATAGCTTCTGAAGGTTTATCAAGTGGTCCTCCCTTTTCGGTGATTTGGCAATCATGTCGTCGACATACACTTCGATCTCTCGGTGCATCATGTCGTGGAACAGGGCCGTCATTGCTCTTTGATAGGTTGCCCCAGCATTCTTCAGCCTGAATGGCATTACTTTGTAACAAAAGGTTCCCCAGGGCGTAATGAACGCTGTCTTCTCGCGATCAACCTCGGCCATCTTTATCTGATTGTATCCTGAGAATCCATCCATAAATGAGAGCATTCCATGCTTTACGATGTTGTCGACCAAGATGTCGATGTGTGGTAATGGAAAGTCGTCTTTAGGACTCGTCCTATTGAGGTTTCGGAAATCAATGCACATTCGAACCTTTCCGTCCTTGTTCGATACGGGGACGATATTGGCTAGCCATTGGGGGTACTTGAATACCATGAGGAAACCTGCGTCATACTGCTTAATGACCTCGTCCTTCACCTTCAACATCCATTCGGGTCAGAGGCGTCTCAGCTTTTGTTTAACTGGCTTAACATCGGGGTAGAGTGGCAAGTCATGCTCAACCAGATCGGTATCCAAACCAGGCATGTCTTCATACGACCATGCGAAAATGTCTTGGTATGACCGAAGGAAGTCTATCATGCCTTTCCTCTTCGTGGGGGACAGCGATGTTCCGATTTTGGTGATTCTGGGGGCCTCTTTGGTGCCCAAATTGACATCCTCTGTCTCTTCGACGATCGGGGTAGGGCCATGGTCAAAATTGACAAATTGTTTGAGGAGCTCATTGGGAAGCTCGTCGGTTTGGCCTTCCTCATCCAGACTCATGACTCCTACCTCTTCTTGTATTTCTACAGGAAAGGGGTTGGCTTCACGTGGGACGGGTGTCACGACATCAATTTCAATTTTATTGGGAATTTTAAAGGACAATATTTTTGGAATTGGTATTTTTTCTATTTTTATGGTCTTTTGCATTTTTTTGGAGGTCAACCCCTGGCGAGGTGGATCTCTATATATACAAGGTAGAGTGGTCCAGAGGCTAACCTCCCTTTTTACAGGTTGTTTTTTTTTGGGGAGTCGGTGCCGTTTTCACGGTATTTGGTGGCTCCCAGGAGTTGGGGCAAGGATGCCCAGTTACTCACCTGCGAGGTTTGGCCTTTACCTCTTTGATTGGGAGCGGCATCGGTAGGCTCTTGCAGTTCCTCCCTCAACGTACTTACAGAGGGATCCTCTGGGACCCTGTCCTCTATGGTTAGGATGGGCCCAGAGTGGCTAGTGCTACAGTGATGGGTGGATCGGGGAACTTCTTCCTTAAATAAGGAAAGGGCAGCGAGAAGTCATACTCAAATCGGTGGAGATCGGCGTCCTCTGTTGTGTGCGGTATGTTCAGCACTTTCGGATTCTCAATGTGCAGAGCGCTCTTCTCCATGTCCTCTCTGCTCTCGCCTATGATGGTGACAATTTTTTCCTCTGAGATAAATCGGAGCTTTTGGTGCAGAGTAGATGGTATTGCTCCGAGCTTATGTATCCACGGCCGGCCCAATAGCAAATTGAAAGTAGACTTGATGTCCATCACCTGAAAGGGGGTGGTGAAGGTTTACGGCCCGAGGATCAGGTCGAGGTCTACTTCTCCTATGATTTCTCTTCTGGTGTTGTCGAATCCCCGGGCGCTTGATATGGATGGCCGGAAGGTGTCAGAGTTTGCCCCAATTTTGATTGTCGTCCTTAGAGGGCATACGTTCAGTACCGACCCGTTGTCAATTAGGACCAACGGCACCACCAAATTTCCTACTTCCACTATTATATTCAAGGGCTTAGAGTGGTCACTCCCCTCGATCGGTAGGTCTGCATCAGTGAAAGAGATGGCATTTGGGGCCAACACTTGCCCTATTATTTCCCCCACTTCATCTAGAGTTACGTGGGTGGAGACATGCTCGTCCTTGAGCGCTCCCATTAGGGCTTGAAAGTGGAGTGGAGACGTGATTAACAAATCCCACACAGTAATATGTGCGGGTGTTCTCTTGAGTTGTGTCTCCAGTATGTGCTCTCTAGCCATTTTTTCAAAGGAATTTCCTGTGGCCTATTCTTTCTTCTTTTCTTCTCCTCTGACTGCCCCTGATGCTTCCAGCTGAGCAGAAATCCGGCCCGATCGGGTAACGAATTCAACAGCCTCTTCTTGGTTGCACTCGGCATTCATGTCCGTCTGTTCATAGCTCAACAGTACTTGATGCGGATCATAAGCAGGTTTTGGGATGAGAAAAGTAGTGCATGAGGATTCTAGGGAGGATTGGGCTGGATATACTGGTTTCTTGGGTCCAACCAGGTTAACTCCGATGGGGGGTGGAATGGTAGTGGGGGGAATTGGCGAAATTTGATTTATGGGCACGGAGGGGGCTTGTACTGGTATTACCTGGGCATGGTAGGACCAGTGGTGATTGGGTGATGAGGGGATTGGGTGAGGGGTTGCTTGCATGAGTGGGGGTGGAGTTAGATTGGGGCCAAAGTAACGAAGGGATGGCGGGAGTGTGACTGGGATGGAGGGATGGGGAGACGTCTGAGGTGTGGTGGGCGCGAGGTGATAGGGATATGACGGATTTATATATGGGGAGGTATGATGGGATGGTGATGGATTTGGGGATGATGGAGTTGTGCATTGAGCGGGATGATTTGGATATGACGGGCTTGTGTAGGGGGTGGCATGGTGAGGTGATGATGGCTTTGTGGGTGAAATGGGGTAGATTGGGGATGATGGAGTTATGCATGGAGCGGGGTGATTTGGGGACAGTGGGTTGGTATATTGGGTGGTGGGATTTGAATGTGTGTATGGGATGGGGTAACTTGGGGATGGCGGAGTAATGTATTGGGTGGAGAGATTTGAGGGTGTGTATGGGTAGGATAATACGGGGATGGTGGAGTTGCGTATGGTAAGGGATGATTTGGGTGTGACGAAGGGGTGTATGGGGTAAATTGGGCGTGGGGTGGATATGCGTATGATTGCGGTGGGGCTGTGCCCGTTTGGATTTGATAGGCGGGAGCAGAGGTGGAAAAATACTACCCTAAATCTAAGGGCTCCTCTTGGTATGCCGGTGTGGGAAAATAATCGGCTAGATACAATGGCTCGATCACCCCAATAAATAGTTCATCTTCGTTGGACCTGGGGAGTGAAAACTCCTCCTGATTACTGATATAATCTGAAGGGTCAAACTCTTCTTCTTCCTCCTCTATCCAATGTATGTTAGGCCTTGGGCCTCCTGGGTGCAGTGGTAGAGGGGCTTGATGGATATTCAGTTTCTGCCCTTGAGGAAGTGGCGAGGGAATGATTTTTCCCGCCTCTATAAGATCTTGGACCGCGTGCTTTAACGGGAAGTACCGGTCCATAGGGTGACCCGGTCCCTGGTGGAAATTGCAATGCAGATTCGGATCATAGTTCCTTGGTATGGGATGGGGTGGTGGGCGAGGCTGGAGTAGATTGACCAAGCCTTTTTATAGCAATACTAGCAACAAGACACTCAAGGATTGCCCCAACGGTGTGAACACTCATTCGAATCGTGCTTTCATCTGTTCCTGGGTAAACGAGGCTCTTGGTCCATTGCTTAGCCTTGGTACTTGCTCAAAACGGGCCGGGGGTGGTTGTGCAACCTGGAGCTGTATCGGGGGGGCATTGGTAATGGCCTGGGGGTAAACAATGTTTTGTGCCTCTGTCCCTGGTCTTCTTTCAATTCTTGGTTCGACCGCTTTTCAAACCCCGGTGGCCCCGTTGGCCACATTCCTTCCTAACCTGCCCTCTCAAATGGCGTCTTCGCAACGATTGGCATTTCGGACCAGATCAGTAAAACTAGACTGCTGCTGATATACTAAAAAATCTGCGATGACTGAGAGGGCTCCCTTGGTTATCAATTCAATCTGCTCATCATCGGGAATCCGATGAGTTACCTGAGCAGCTAATGCCCTCCACCTCCCTAAGTAAGCACTGAATGTTTCATCATGTCTTTGCTTTAATCGGGCTAAATATGACTTCCTTGGCTTATCAAATGATGGCATCTTGAATTTCTGTGGCAAGGGGACATCAGAAGCAGACTTCAATCTGAAAAAAGTATCATTGAATGTAGTTCTATTCCTCCATCTCATGATTTATACATATTCTATCTATTTGTTCTTTCAACTGTTCTGGTTCTTTTGAGGCTGTAGTGGGGACTGCTTCCCCCTGATTTTGTTCGACCCTAGGTGTGATGATGGTGGGCCCGAGAGGGTTGAAGCTGGCAACTCCTCCACTATTGCGGATTTCATCCTCCTCATACTGTTGGTCATGGTATTGGTGAGGGGCGAGTTCTGCTATTTGGACTTGGGGGGTGAGGGGTTGGATGACCTGGTGGGGCCATATGGTTTGTAGGGGATGAGAAGGGATAAATGGGTGAGCGGTTTGTGGGTAAATGATGTGTTGAGCTGGGTGCACATTTTGAAGGTGAGGGAGGTGTGGTTGAGGTGGCAGGATGTTGTGGGTTTGAGGAATGGGATGGATTGGATTTCCCGTTGGAGGCGGGATGGGGGCGTAAGGGGTGTAGGTGAATGAAGGGTACTGGTGGGGGTAGGGGGTTAGTGAATGGGCCTTGATGAGCGTGGGTGGATGGGCCTTGGGTTTGAGGGACTTGGGTTTGATGGTTTTGGAAGGCTTGGATTGATGGGCCTTGGGCTTGGGTGTGGGGGTTAGAATGACTTTGGGCCGCTAGGCCTTGTTGGGTTTGGGCTAATGGGCCATGAGGGGGTTGGGTTTGGGTCCAAGGGCCTTGGGCTTGGGCTTGATAGGTTTAGGTCCAAAGGCCCTGGGGGGCTTGGACTTGGGCCTGGGTCTGATGGGTTTGGGCTTGGGCCCATGGGTTTTGAGGGTTTCGGGTCTGGGCCTGAGCTTGATGGGCTTGGGTCCATGGGTCTTGAGGATTCTGGGCTGGGGCCTGGGCCTGATGGACTTGGGCCCATGGGTTTTAAGGGTTTTGGGCCTGTGCTGAATGGGCTTGGGCTTGATGGGCCTGTACCCATGGCTCTAGGAGTGTTTGGGCATGGGCCCATGGATTTGTATGGGTTTGGGTCTGGAATTGAGGTGGGGGATTTTGGGAGGTATGGACGATGGGTGGTTGGGCATGGTTAAGAGGGAATGGGGTATGGAGGTTTTGGAGATTTGAATGCGGGGTTTGAGATGTAGGGTTCCGAAAAGCAGCCCACAGGGCGTACATCGTTCTCATGTCCTCCATTGAAGGCATGGATTCAGGTGTGAGATTGGGGGGTGATGGCTCACTTAATGATGGAGGGGGTTGGGAGAAATTGGGCATGACCCGGGTAAATGGGGGGTATGTTGGGATGTGGATGGGCCATGTGGTGGGAATGGTATGTCAGATGAGGTGGATGGGATGTAGGATGTTGGGGGCATGGATGATGAGAGGGATGGAACGTGGGAGGTAGGGGGGGATGGGACTCCCTATGGGGTCTTTGGAAATATGGGGATGCGGTAAGGGTGTTTGGATGGGAGATGGGGATGTATGGGTCGGTTGGGAAATTTGGGGTTTCAGTATGGGATGAAAAAGGGGTATGTTGGGAGAATGTGAGGGAAGGGGATGGGGTGGAGGTGAACACGGGTGCCCCAAATGAACCCGTGATATCGAACCTGGTTTGGGTGAAGGTGTCGGAGATCGGGTCTTCTCCGATATGAGAATGGGATGGGGATGACGGTGGGGATGTATCGGCTCTTGACATGATCCGCTGACAGGTGTTGTATCAATGTCGCGGATAAGGGCCGAATACCTTCCTTCTATGGGACGAGCTTGAGGTTGCCGTAGTGACGGTCACACCAAAATGTACTCTTTTTGTTTTTGTTTTCTTTTCTCTTTTTGTGTTTGTTTTGTTTTTGTTTGGTTTCTTTTTTTTTTGGAAAATGATTTTTGATTGATGATTTTTTTTTTTTTTTGAAGAGAGATTTCTTTTGGTTTTTTTTTTTTTTTTTTTGAAGATGATTTTTTTTTATGGAGATTACTCCCCTTTGCTTAGATGAATAATGACCTAGTGCCCAGGGTCAACTCCCGTCTCGGGCGATATATATACCTTTAGTGGCATGATCCGACACACTTCGGAAGAGGCGAAAGGGAACCCTTTCGTTCTATTGAAGGTGCGGGAATCCACGCAAACGACCCGATCCCCCGGAGCAAATCAATGAGAAGTTGTCTTCTTGTGATTGGTTGGGGGCATGTTGGTGTTAGAGGATGTGGGAGGCTACTGTGAGCACTAATACCGCTAATCGGGGACTTGGGGTGATGGATTGTCGTGGGGTGTATCAGTATATCGGCATATATATATTATGCACGACCAAAAAATCTGATTTTGGTGGGTGTATATATTATATCGCTGGCTTAAATCTGAGGATTTTGGGCGTATATATTATATCGCCTAGCTATTTTCTCGATTTTGGTGGCGATATAATATATACGCAAAATACTCATCGCTTTAGTTTTGATGAGAAAGAAGCCGAATGTGGGTCTTTGAACTGGTTTCTTGGGAGAAATGCTCCCGGGGACTGCTGTGTATGTTATCGGGTCCCTCCTTTCCGTTTCCTAGGGATACACAGCCGAACTTTGGGCTGTCTACGCTCTCACCAATGCGAGTTTTACGGCTTGTTTGGAATTGGCAACCCAACCGATATACCTCCGGCGCAAGCGCCTTCTCAGGTACTGGAAGGGGTGGTTCTTTTCAGGATCATCACCACTAGGGCTGGCGCCTTACTGGAAATCGGGTAAATTGTATCTGTGCCAAAACCCCCCAAGGACTACCCAAAAATGTAAAAATAAATTTAATTATGTCCCCACACTGTTGGTTCACTTTTAATTAACAATTTTTATAGGGGAGTAAAATTAAGTCCAAAATCGGGTCGGGGATGACAAGCCTGTGCCGCCTCAACGGGTCGACGTTCAATGGTGAGATATGATGACTGAAATGAAAAGCGCACGTAGGCCCGCCAAACGGCTAAGGCTCGTAAATGACTGAAATTTAAATAACGTAAAAGTAAATGCGAGCGGGCCCGCCAAACGGCTAAGGTGGCTTAAATGACAAGAATCGGAAGAACAGAAATTTAAAGGTGCAAGTAGGCCCGCCAATCGGCTAAGGCACTTAAAGGACTGAATCATAGGGGTGAGTACGTTAGTAAAAACAACAAAAATATAGAAAAAAATAGCAGAAAATAAGAAAAAAAATAGCAACGATTAGTAACAAAAAAAAAAAAAAGGCCAACAAGAGGGGAAGCGCTAGGGTGATATCCCCAGCAGAGTCGCCATCTGTGCGACCATGAATCTTCTCGAACCCGTCGCGGCGATGCGCCCACTTTTAATGGAATATAGAGTCGCCACCCGGAGCTTTTGGTGACCCGGGAAACCTTCAAATCAATATTTTGAGCACCGAAATGCTAAATATGACTCTGATTTACCGGTCTTTGCCAAAGGCTCTAGGGTAGGGGCTTCGGTTATCGATCGGGAAGGGTTTAGGCACCCGATCAACCCACACGTAGCGGTCTCTATCTATGGCCAAAATTTAAGATAAAAGGGCGAAGTTTCCCCTTGCCCGAAGGCAATACAGTCCTATCAAGCTTTGAGCCAAACCGAAATTTTGGCGGCATAACGGCTTGAATCCTTGGACGGAGGAAGCACCAAGAAGGTAGAGGAAGAGAGGGGTGAGCCGGAGCTCACGGGCCCTTGTTGCATCGTGGAAGTCCTTCACTTTGGCGTGCTTTCGATGGTTTAAACGGTATGGGAATGGATTCTAATGCTAGGATTCGATAAAATAGGGAGCGTAGGGTAAGACTCAAGGCTAGACTTTAGCTAAAGGGAATGATCTAATGGAGGAAATGGGTTGAAATGGATGAACTAAGCATGCTAGAATTCTGAAAAAATGTGTGCATTTTCTCTCACTAGGGTTCTCTCTTAAGCTCAAAATCCTTAACCTCCAATTTTTTCCAACCCTTAAGGAAAAGGGGGGCCTCTCTATTTATAGAGAAGGGGAGGGTTAGGGCTTACTTAAGAGCTAATTGGTTTAGCAATTAGGTAATCCTCCATCTAAGGTTTTCTAGGTTTTTAAGGTCCTAGGTTTGTGGGGAACCGGTTTCAATGGCAGATGATGGAGTGAGAACATAGATGACTTAAGGGTTGCAAATAAGCTCAAAGGGGGTGCAACCAAGCTCAAGACACCCACCCCAACTAAGGGGATGGTCAAAAGGTCAAACCAGATGAAGGAAATTCGAGCTCGAGGACGATCAGATAAGTCGGGCGATATATTATATACTCATTTAGAACAGAAATTTCACTTAAAATCAGGGGAGTTTTGAGAAGATGAAGCCAGTGGTGGATCCCATATATACTGGGCGTATATATTATATATGCTCGACCAAATTTCCCCCAAAATAGGCAAGCGTATATAATATATACGCCTGACTAATCTGGGGCAAAAATGGTTGGGCGTATGTAATATCCACGCCTGAGTAAAAGTCCTATGATTTTATGTGAAACTTTGAACAGCCATAACTTTTGAACCGTAGCTCCAAATTGGGTGATCTTTGGCTTGTTGGAAAGCTGGAGAAGCCCTCCTTCCAATGGTATATGGCTCATCCTAGGTAGTTGTCTATGTGAAATTCTATAGCTCTCCTCCCATCAACTGCCTAGAAAGGTTCAAGTTAGGTATGAAAAGGGGATCTAGGGTTTTAGGGGTGATCTCTAATGGTTGGGGAATGGTTTTAAAGGGATCAGGGTGATTCCTAAAGGTCTGGGTGGATTCTTACAGGTTCAGGGGTGCCATCGGAAGCACTGGGGTACATCTCTCCCGAAGTACAGATTGATCGGGCCTTGGGCCGAATTTGGGTGTCTACACCTGTGTTTTAGGAATTTCCTGTTTTAGGAGTTGTCTATACTTGTTTTATTTCTTACGTAGTTGTAATTCTGTACACAGTTTACTCTTTTGTATAATGTTGTCTTTTGTTAATAAATTTTATTTTTTTGTTAGTTCAATCACTGTCTTAGTATAATTTTCTCTTTATTTTCTACATTATTTTGTTAATGTCATTTTTTACAGTATTTTGTTCTTTCTTTACAAACCCTACAGCTCCTAAATGCAATGATGTTGAAACATTGAGGATAATGCTTATATTAGGTTTGGGGGTATGGCAGGTTGTTCCCATAAAATAGTTAAATTGTAGTGCAACATTGTTAGTTAAAACTAAAAGAAATAAAGTAAATTCCCACCAAATCAATTGAGAAAGAGGAAATTAAAATTTTTTAGCAAACATTTTAAAACTAAAATCCTTTGAAAATTTAATACTTCCATAAAGTTGGCATCAAGAAAAATTTTCACAATCAGCACTTAATAAACCGGAGAGGAGAGAAAAAGGTGAGGATATACCCCATGAGTTCAATTGAAGACCATACCCAGTGAGATTTTGGCCTATAAAAAAAAATTCTTTTGAAGAGTATCTTTAGCAATTTTTTCTGCTCTAAGGAATGACTAATTCAATACCTTTTCACTAGAAGTTAGCCACCCCAAATTGAAACTATTTGACAGCACTCATAACACTAAGGAGATGATCTAAGGTCTTTATTTGGACAGTTTGAGCCTGAAAAGACCTACCCATTGAACTCCCCTTTGTTTACACTATTTGAGCTTTAAAATCTATTTTTCATTAGCCAACACCAAAGTACTTGAATCTAAACCTCATGACCTGATTTAGCCTTACCCTCACTCTGAGATTTGAGAAGGTAAAGGAGAAGATGTTGAAGATAGTTGAGAGGGGTTCAACATTTGGTGGAAGGAGAAGAGAAGAAATCCATAAGAAGCGGTGTGACAGTTGTATATGTGTGGCATTTCATAAAAAAAAATTTAAAAATAAAAAAAAGAGAGAAAGAGAGATAGAGAAGTTAAAAGAAGTACTTCACCTGAAGAATGGCAAAAGAAGAGAAGAAGTTGGCCACTTCAGATCTGAAAAACATGAAAGAAGATAAAGATGTGATGAAATGAAGAAGGTGAAGTTATGAATCACCTCCTACCCTTAGTTGATTTCTCAATTATGAACTCTTTCTACCCGTTCTATTCTTTTTAAACCTCAACCATAAGCCACATTACAACCCATGTAAAAGTCCTCAATGATCCAAAGTGAAGTGAGAAGTCTTGTGGAGATAAAGGGATGTCTAATCTATGATGAAAGAAGATGAAGATGTCAGGAATTAGAAGCAATGCCTATGCTCATGCTTGCAGGCCTGTTCGAGGTCTGTAACTGATCTTGAGCTGCAATAAATGCGATACACCCTTGAGCTTCATTTCTGAGTGATAGCCCTGGTAAGGATTGGGTCTGAAAATTAAGCTCATTGGGCAATATTTGAACTTGATTCTTTAATTAATGGTGAGTTTAGTACTAATTTTCACAAACTATACACTCTTGATGTAAGCTAATTGGTTGTGGTGAAAATTCATGTTGATTTAAATGTTAAAATATTTGCAATTACTGTTTTAAACTCCTCTAAATTTGAAAGATTAAGGTGTGGAATGAAGCTTTATGCATTGATATCTGACTTGCCACTATTTGCACTATACTTAACTGTTTTATTGTGAAGTTTGTGGGTATCTCCACTGATAATCCTTAGGAGACTTCACTCCTCTACTAGGAATCACCTAGGAGTTTAAAAGGCATGATGCATAAGCTAAATGCATCCGTGCTCCCTACGAAAGTGGCATTTAAAATTTTTTAGAATAATTATTTAATTTTTCCTTTGCTCGAGGACTAGTAAAGATTAGGTTTGGGGTGTGTTAATCACTGAATTATGTCACTTTCCACCTCTTAACCTAGCCCTTAGTAGACCTGAGAGTTATTTAATAATTGAGTTTTAAACATGTTTTTGTAGTTAGAAATAATCTACAATTGAGCCATAGTGGTCCCCACCATGTGGGCTATTCAGCATGCCCTGAACCCCTAGAAGTTCTGCAATGAGATAAAAGTGGGACCTAAGCATTGTGGAGTGTTGTAGTAGACTGTGCATAATAGCAAAGGATCAGAAGTCTTAGCTCGAGCAGTTCTCGAGAACATTAGGCCTACAATAAAGGAGCCTCTCGAGCATAACAACTTCAGAACCTTCATCTCTAGTAGTTCTCTAGCAGTATCGAGTAGTTCCTGGCCTTTAGAAATCATCTATCGAGCAGTTGAGGACTTTTGCCTTTTACCTGTCTAGTGGATATACCTTCAGAAGTTCCAGCTCGAGCAGTTCTCAAGCACATCATATTAGAAGCCTTTTAGCCTGTCAAGCAGTCAATTGGATGTAGCATTTAACCTGTCGATCAAAAGTCAACCACTCGAGAAACCTTCAGAAATCTGACTTCTCGAGCAGTTAAAGAAAGGAGCAATACAGCCTATCAAGAATATGTCGAGCATTTCTGAACCTTCTGAAGCATCCTCACAAGCTACTTCAAATGCTATTGTACCCCTTGAGCAGTTATGGATTTCAACTCTAGCCACTCGAGATTCCTTCAGGAAACTCTTCAGCCACTCGAGTTCTTCACTATGAAGGTTCAGAAGTTCTTTCAACCTGTCGAAGCTTGGATTCCAGCATGTATTTTCAAACTTCAAGGGTATTTTGCAACTTTCACTGCACATGGGACACCTATCCAAGTGTATTGTGCTTTTCCTAACTGTCAGGGGTAATACTTGGATGAAAATGAACCACATCAACAGAATCCTAACTAATTTGATTCTCCTTTTCTCTTATTGGCCAAGGCAAAATGTCACTTTATGGATTGTATATAATCCATGTAAGCATGCAGAAAAGGATCGAAAAGCAAGGGAGTCGAGAGGATATTCTTGCCTTAGGTTATTTTTAGGATTAGGTCATCTTTTTGTTTTTCTTCCTTCCTTAGCTCAGCATGTCTGGCAAAGCCTTTATAATAGATAAAGTTGATTTAAGTTGTAAAAGGACTATGCAAAAGCATTGTAAGGGGTCTGAACCTTTGCAGAGACTTCAGCCTTGAGGGCTAATCCATTGTAAGTACCTTTTAAGCAATGAAAAGTTGTTTTTACTGTTTCATTAAATCTATAAGTTCTTGTGTTTTGCATTTAGATCTTTATAGATTTTTTACACCTATTGATGCTTGAGCTTGTAGCCTTGCAAACATAGTGGCTGCAGTGGTTTTCTTGTTCTGACTTTTTAACCCCCATGATTGGAGTATATTGTTGTCTTCCCCTGTTGTGCTTTGTTTTTATGTGTGGTGGAAACAAATTTAAAGATAAAGTAAACAATAGAATGGATTCCGCACAACCAAGGTAATCCTAGACCTGCAAGATACAGGGCCTATTTGTAGACCCTCATTTCGCCCTCTCAGAGTACACGAATTCATTTGGTCAGCCTTTGACCTTTTTAACCCTCAACATGGGACCATGCAACTGTACATGGCTGAACACAGGCTAAAACAATAGCTTTGTGGCTTAGATCCCAACGTAGAGAGGCTATATACTAAGCAATAGTATATAGTCGGAATGCAGACTGAAACAATAGTCCTGCATTCCATTCTTGAGACCATACCTAGACAACCTAAATTAAGCGCCTGAAAACCCGCACGTAATTCGATCACGTGCAAAACCACAAGCGGGTGATCAGTCCCTTGTCAGACCAAACTTCCTTTTATAAATCGTTTCGAGACTCGATTACACGCCTGGAAACAGACGTGCGATCGGATTGAGCGCTAGAGCACCAACGCGCAATTGGCCTATGCCCGACCTAGTCTCCTACCCTTGACTCCTACATTTCCTAGATTAAGCGCTTCAGGTAACACGCTTAATCGGATTACGCACGTCCCACCACGCACATAATTAGTCCTGATTTCGTTAAGACTAGGAAACCCGCTGAGTAATTCAGCCCGTCGCTCACTAAGTCGGTGACCGACTCAAAGCGATTAAGCGCCAGAAAATTAGCGCACAATTCAGTTAAACGTCTAAAAACGGATGCGTAATTGAATGAAAACCTATAAAAGCTTTTTTTCTCGAAGAGAGAGAGGAGGCTGGTAATTTTAAGAGAGAGAATGGAATTTTTTGGGTCTTCAAAACTAGAGAACTCCTAGGACATGCCCATAGAGAAAATTAGTCATGATTTCGATATTCAAACCCTCGAATCTTCGATGATTCCTCTCTGCAGCCCCGACCTTAGGTAAGAATTTAATTTTATTTTAGACTTAGGATTTCCCCTTAGTTTAATTATTCTATTCTATTTCTAATTTTTGACCGTAGCACCCTCTTCGGATCGAAATTCTCTATGTCCGGTTCTAGTTCTCTGTTTCTAGAACCGGTTCTTAATCTAGCGGTCCGACATACCAACCTTATGCTCTGATTCTACTCTAAAATCTTAATCTACAGTCCTATCATTAATTTTTGGTTCTGACTGTCAGAGTTCAGAACCAGTCCTTAATCATATGGCCTGATTTTTCTGATTTCAGACCCGAATTCAGTCCTAAATTTTAATCTATAATTTAATTCTATATTTTCATACCATCAAAAATTCAAAATTATAAATTTCAGTTCATAACTTTAGTTTTTCAATCTAATTTCTTATTATAATTTTGAATTCAATTCTAAAAATCCCCCTTTTATTATTCAATTATCCACCTATCTTTTATCTCAGCCATCCAATTGGCTCAAGGGAGCTTACGAAGGGTACTCGGGAACGAGGCCAATCCTCCTTAGCATAGTTGACCCAACCCTCTTTTTTTAGATTGTTTAGGATTAACTAGTAAATTATAGTTTAGTTATTTTTATTACTTCAATATAATTGACTAATTGCATCAAACAGGCCTTCATATCATTATTTGCTTTGATTCGATTCAGTCTTCTAGTTCAGTCAATTTGTTATCTCAACCAAAATTTAGGAGAGTTAATTCATTCATTATTAGTTAGATTTTTGCCATAATTGATCCGTAGATTACGATTCTAAAAAAAAGAGAGAGTTAATTTTGTTGCCTCGATCATTTATTTATATTTTAGTAAATTGATTTATTGCTTCAATCAGAGTCGCAATAAAAAAAAATTACTCTTTGTTTTCTTCAAATTAGAATGCTAGTATGATCACCTTAAGTGCTTTAGTTGTGATTGCCATACGATTGATACATCTACTTCTCTAGAATTGCAATAAAATTAGTATACCTGCTTTATCTAGAATTGCGATATAATTGGACTCTTTTATTTAATCGAAATATTACTGAAACTGATGCACATGCACTCCTAGTACCAATAGGTGACTGAAACTGATTGGACTCTTAGCAGTACCAGGACTTTGATATTAATTGGACTCCTAATGATACCGAGAAACTGAAAATGATTGGACTCCTAATAGTATCAGGACACTAAAATAACCCGTCATAATAAGCTCACCTAATCATAATTCACAACAAAAAAAAAAGGAATCGAAATCGACCATAACAGCATTAAGGGAAACTAAAATGAAAGCTGAAACTATCTAATTAAAAGAGGACACTGCTGCTGACGTTCGCAAGCGAACGATTCAGTACAGAAGTAGCCCACACCCGCTTAAACGCGTGATCATTGACGTGTTACAGCATCGATAAATATCTGCAGCTAGTGATCGCAAATCAATTAGGAATCATCCTAGGAAATTCCTCCTATTACTATTTATCTCCACCTTATCACATACACCGTATCGCTAGAGTCCAACAGGACAGAATTGGAAGCCACTTATTCAACGGGAACCGAGAGGAACCCAGAAAAAGCGCACACCAACAGACTGGCGATCGCGATGGGACACTTTTGTAAACCCCTTCTTTTTCTTTAGATAGTTAGGTTTATTTAACTTCCCTATTTTTTTTTCCCATTGCGTCGTTTAAATTTAGATTTTTTTTTTATGAGTCGTCGCCAAAGACTCGAAATGTCTGGCATACGTGGAGTAAGTTTAGGAGACCCTCCGTTGTGGGGATTTCATAACAACCCTACCTACGAGGAAGAACCCCTTATACTTTTAGCCCACGACAACTTGAAGTCAACATGGCTGGCGAACAAGAGAACCCCTTTTCTACACCACACGCCGGTAATAGCCATAACGCCAGAAATAATAGCTCTGGACAAAATCTCACCACTCAACAAATCGTAAAACTTAGCATCCAAAGAATACAAAGAGGAGGCAATGATTCTAAAGAGTTGCTTTGAGGATTGGCTGTTGCATATGAAACCATTACGGGACAACAAAATTCGGGAGAGCAGGAGCGACAAGAGAGACCACCTTCTACCCCAAGCACGGTGTCAGCCCGCGCTACGCCATTGAGGTAACATACTCACACGTTCTTTAATGACAGTTTGCCAGACAAGGTTATCTCATGCGTCACTCTCAAAGATAACGCTATAAAGGTCGAAGGCCTCGCAAAAATGCTCGATGAATACATAGCTAAGAGGGAATGCCCAGGTCGCTCGTTCGGATTCGATAAATTCTGTCGAGACATTGAATTTGACCTACCCATAGGATTTAAACCGCCAAAATTTAGTAAATACAACAGCACCGGAAATCCGAACCATCACTTGGCCCTCTTTTGTAATGATTGCCGACCTATACGTAACAATCAAGGACTTCTCATTCACTACTTCCAACGTTCATTAGAAGGAGAAGCTCTAGACTGGTTCACGGAGCTCCCAGTTTATAAGATAGAGACTTTTGATGAGCTAGTCTGTCAATTCCTAGACCAATACAAACACTTGATTCAAGAGACGGTTAGCCTCAGTGACCTGATGGCGGCCAAGCAAGTACCAGATGAAGAATTTACCGACTTTGTCGCTAGATGGCAAAAGCTTACTGCTAGAATTGGTACTTCAATGAAAAAGAAAGATTCAATTGATATCATCATTGACAATACTAAGGAATCACTAAGGAGCGCCCCATTCATCAACGATTGCCCCGACTTCACTGCACTTCACTCCCGAGCATCCCGACTGACGCGACACATCAAGGGCGGAGATCTTGCATTATCCATAGTCACGTCAAAGGTGGGCTCCTCCAACGAGTCGAAACCGAAAAATCATAAGAAAGCCTCAGGAACCGAACAAGTTAATATGGTTGTCAATCAAGGGCAAAATTCGAATAACGAAAACTTCCCACCACGCAACTTCGGGCAAAACCAGACCTAACAATGATACGCTAGTCAAAATTAAGGCGCCAATCAACACAGGTACGCAAACTAGAACCAAGGTCAAAACCAGAACCAATACTCTAACACTTATCAGGTCCAAAACGCAGTACAGAATCAATCGGCCCATGCACCAAATTATAACAGCGTACCTCCACCTCAGAACTTTAACCCAACTAGGGGACCCTACCAGCCAAAGCGGCAACACTATCCCCCTTTACCCGATACTATTTCTAATATTTTATGCCTCCTTAGCACCCAGAATCTCTTACGATTCCTACAAGAAAAGCCTAGGCCATGGCCTGTAAATCTCGACTACGGTAAATACTATTCTTTCCATTGGTATGCGGGACACAACCTAGAGGACTGTTGGGTTCTCAGGGACGTGATCTATAACATGAACAACCGGAATCAAATTAATTGGGAAGCACTTAGGAACCCTGACCCTAATAACAATCAACCTCAACAGAATTTAGGGATCATAAATAACCCCATGCCCAACCACAACCAAGGGACACCGGCCCAGGTCACTACTGTAGATCTCCCCAGTCAACCTTATTTCCAGCCTTCGACATTAATCACTCCTATCCTACCCTCCGACATTGTTACTATTCCTATAAGAACACCATCCTCCTTACACCCCTCTGCCTTGATCACACGGATCGCGCCACTCATCCCGCCTCCATATCCAAAGTTTACTCAAATACGAGTCCATTCCTTCAGGGCCAGGAGGCCATTCCTCCATCATTCCCCACTAGAGCCATTGACCCCGCTAAATCCTGAATCACCAATGTTACCACTCCCTTCACCCGACTCTGAATCTGAGTATGGAGACTATGCTCTCCAAACCGTCATTCCGACTGTCGTACGAATAAACAGTGTCGCCCACATGACTCCCAACCAAGAGAGTGAAGCCAGAACTGAGTATCCGTCAAATGAAGAGCAAAGTGAACAAAAAGAATACCTAAATCCATGTGAGACATTGGTCTCCACTTTCTTAGAGGAAGAGGATCACATGCAATACCTCCCACCTTGGAGAACCATACGGACATGCACTCCGACCCTTAACTTCACTCGCTTCACAAATGCACTAACATCGAGGCACGATAGGTTCGACCAGCAACCGGCCTACCCTATTCTCAAGTCAGGAACCAACTATCCACCTCCCCCTTTCCCGTGAAATAAAAATTTCACGCAAGCACAACTACCCGAGGGGAGCACGAGAGAAAGGGAAGTTGACTTGCCACCCCCACCGCACGTCATCCCCCCACCAATTCTTGTAACACAACCACCTCAGCCACCTACACCTAGGGCCCATCGGTCGGGCAAAGAAATAGCACTCGAGTCAGGGCAAGAGTACGATTTGTTATGACATCTCCAAAAGATCCCAGCTCAGATATCTATACTAGAACTCATCAAGAAGTCGTTTGATCATCATTGACTATTAATAAGGACACTTGAGGATACTCAAGTGGACGAAGACACGACCCTGGATGAGCTTCATCAAATTACCTCTGTCATGGCACAACCTCCCACCCTCACATTCACGAACGCACACATGCCTAAGGAGTCACTTCGTGAGAGCGTTGCCCCCATATATCTTACAGTCATTATCAGAGGGTTTTTTGTACCCCATGCACTAGTCGATACAGGTGCGAAACTTAATATTTACCCTCTCACCACATTGGAAACACTTGAATACACAGAATAAGACGTCAGGCCCTCATCCTTGTCGCTCATAGCCTACGACGGCTCACGTTGTTTCTTAAAAGGAACTATCAAACTTCAGGTCCGCCTTGGACCCGTGACCAAAGATGTTACATTCCATGTTGTTGACTCTGCTAGTACGTATAATCTCATTGTAGGTAAAAAATGGTTTGAATCAATGAAGGTTGTCGCGTCCACATACCATCAATGTGTTAAATTCCCGTATGAAGACTCCATCGTCCTTACATACGCTGATGCACCTCTTCAGGAGATGGATACCGATTACCTGGCAAGTATTCTAACAGCCCATGAATCTGTACTAAACACAGGCCACATCCAAAAGATGAGAATTCCTGATGAAGTAGCTGTCGTAGGAGTCTACTCACCTGCCCTTCCTGGTTTTCACCCAGAGCGACAACAAGAGCTAATGAGGAGGGAGGTTAGCCCAGACCTTACTAAATTATATGGCATCAACCCAACCGCAATGAAAGGGTGGGATCTTATGTACCAACTCGGATACGTCCCCCACACCGAACTCGGTAAGGATAAGCAAGGGTGTGTGAAACCTATATTCCCAACTAAAATATACATCACATAGGATTAGGTTACCGATCGAATGGCCAACCAATCGATTTATTCCCTACCTCACCAAAATGGTCTCTTTATGACCACTTCGTCTATGGAACTACTAAGAAAGCAGATCTGCCAAAGCAGAAGAGAGTATCCTTCACCAAACCCCAGGAGACTGAAATTGAACTAATATTCAAAGCATTTAATGATTTGATGAACCTGAATGATGATATTGATGAACCCCTCAAAGGAGGCAAACCTTTGTTTGACACTAAAGATCCCATAGAAGGAAGAAAGAAAGACCCTCCAGAAATCAAACCGCAATTATAGGATTGGGAATCTACAGATGACGAAGATTTTCACATAGTGACCTTACGAGATGACGAAGAACACCCACGGTCACCATGGGAACTGGATGACACCTTGCAAGAAAATATTAATTCATATAGCATCCACCTTTGCCTCAGCCTTGGAGGATGGGAATGCCCGTGGGACTCGCCTTGTATCTTTCACCCATATCAACCCCGGTGCAAAGCGTGCACTCGCATACTAGAGCAATTTGCTAGCAAGATCACACATCCTATAGAGACTGAGGTGGACAGAGCCAACCCTACAATCATAAGCATGACCAGTAATCCACCAACCTCACTCTTGGCACCAGAAGAGAGAAGACCCGATGGTCAGTTATTCGACCCAGGAGGAAACACCCATATCCCACTCCTAGAGTTTGAAGAGGAGTTTGAATTAGACGCTCTTTCGTCCCCAGATGCACCACAACTCCAAATACTTTGGCAATCGCTTGAGGAAGAGTGGCAACCTCCACCAAGTGATGACGAGGACTACTGGATAGACCTCCCTGCACTCAAATTGGCAGAGCAAGCCAACCTAGAACTTCACGCCTTATCAGATCCAGAGAGTGAGTTGGATAATATCATCGACCATAACTTGGAAGGATGGGAATGTCCTTGGAAATCTCCCTACATTTCTTACCATTACCAGCCCCGCTGTCGAGCATGTGCGCTCATCCCAACATATCATAAAGATCAAGAGAAAGAGCTCCCTCCCCCTGGGGATCCTTTAGGAGATTCCCCCTCACGGGAAGGACAATCATCTCATAACTTCGACGATGATAGTTCAATCAATTATAATCTCTCGAGCTTCTTCAGGGAAGAGACAATCAACCTAGTAGAGGAAACTCAAACTATGATACCCCTGTCATCAGCATTGCTTATCTGAAAGATCTCATTAGATGAGGACTCCAAAAAAAAATGTCAAATTTGCAATAAGTCCGCGTTCCCCGAAGGATCGCCCAAACGGCTCCCGTAGTGGTCTCTCTTCCTCAACTAGAGGAAGCGGCTCTCCCGATGCCTCTTGAGGCTGTCAACCCTGTACCATATTTATTATCAAAAATCAAAAAAATAGAAAATATAGAAAACCCAAAAAAATTAGAAACACAAAACCCAAAAAAATCATAAAACCTTAAAAAAGAAAGGGAACTCTTTATCCCGACTCAAGTCTGCAGTCAACGAGGGGACTTCCCTCCTCTAACTCCTGACCTGTCTCGCGCGCAAGGACATAAAGCCTTTAAGCTAAGTAATAAGCCAATCATCATACCAGAAGAGATACTCCACGACTTTGAGAGAAGAATTAATAGCCTTGACCTTCACTTTACCAAAGATCTTTCGGTCATAAGTTGTGCCGATGAAGAGTGGCCTTGTGCAAAGATAAATCCCCAACCTAGTAATTTTGCAATGTAAGCTTATCTAGGATGAAGGAGGAACACCTGGCCCTGATGAGACTCAGGACTTTCGGCGGGTTATTAAATGTTTTAACGAACAGACCCAGGCTGCCCCCGAACCCATGGAGAAAATCAATTTTGGCACCAACGAGAAGCCCAAGAAAGAACGCCAACAGATTGTACAAATCCTACAGGAACATCTCGACTCTTTTGTATGGTCCTACGAGGACATGCCTGATTTAGATCCAAGCCTAGTAAAACATCGTCATGTCTTAGAACCCGATGCGAAACCTGTTAAGCAGAAACTCTGCAAGATGCACCCCCAAATAGTCCTTCAAATCAAAGAGGAAGTTGACAAGTTACACAAAGCTAAATTCATCCGAGTTGTCCTCTATCCCAAGTTGGTTGCCAATATAGTACCTATCACCAAGAAAGACGGCAAGGTACGGGTTTGCATTGACTTTCAAAACCTCAATCAGGCATGCCCAAAGGATGACTTCCCACTCCCACATATTGACACTCTTGTTGATAACACCGCTGGACATGAGATGTTGTCTTTCATGGACGGTTTCTCTGGATATAATCAGATCAAATTAGCAGAGTCTGACCAAGAGAAGACTTCCTTCACCACACCATGGGGAAATTAATGCTACATCGTCATGCCTTTTGAGCTCAAGAATGCAGGAGTCACATATCAACGTGCCATGATGGATATTTTTCACGACATGATGTATAAGTATGTAGAAGTTTATGTCAATGACATATTAGTGAAGTCCCAGACGCGAGTAGGACATGCTGAAGCCCTTCGGCTAGTGCTACAGAGAGCTAAGAAATATCAACTAAAAATGAATCCTAAGAATGTGTTTTCGAAGTCACCTTAGGAAAATTACTTGGTTTTATAGTTAGCAATCGAGGGATTGAAGTCGACCCTGTGAAAGTGAGAGCCATTTTAGGGATGCCACCTCCCAGCAATATTAAGGAATTATGAGGTTTGGCAGGAATATTGTAATTCATCAGGAGATTTATCTCTTAGCATTCAGACCGATGTGATCCTTTCTACAAACTACTCAAAGGAGGAATTGAGTACAAATGGGATGACCAATGCCAGCAAGCTTTCGATAACATTAAAAAATACCTCCTTAACTCACCAATACTATCACCACCAATTCTCGGAAGGCCCCTAATCCTATACCTTTCGGCAAACGATAAAGCGATGGGAGTAATCTTAGGACAATATGAAGAAGAGAGCAAGAGAGAGAAAGCCATTTACTGTCTTAGTAGAACGATGGTTGAATATGAACGAAAGTACACCCCTATGGAGAAGACATGACTCACATTGGTATGGACTTCAACTAAATTACGACATTACTTCGGAGCACATAAGATACTAGTGCTAGCCCGAATGGATCCTCTGAAGTACATATTCGAAAAGCCTGCCACATCAGGGAAGATCACCCGCTGGCATATGCTATTACTAGAGTTCGATATCACTTATGTCACCCAAAAGTTGATCAAGGGGAAGCCATTACAGATTACCTCGCAAATCTTCCACTCCCGAACGATGAACCCATACACGCGAACTTCCCCGATGAAGACTTACTCACAATTCATGATGAAGAGCCTGATAAAACCTCATGGACTCTCTATTTTGACGGTGCTCTAAATCACAAAGGGAAGGGCATCGGAATAGGCCTTCTAAGCCCAAAAAGGAGTGGTGATACCCAAGTCTTTCCAATTAGACTTCCCTGTTACTAATAATGTTGTAGAATATGAAGCTTTTATAGCTGGATTGCGAAATCGTTACAATTAGGTGTCTAACAGTTAAAGACCATAGGCGATTCTAAACTAGTAATCTCGTAAGTCATAGGAGAATAGAAAACTAAGGAAAGGAGATTGATGAGATACCTAGAGAGCGCTCAATATTTGGTGAAAAATTTTGAAAAGATCTCTTTCACACACACATCCTTAGATCAGAAAATGAGTTAGCAGATTCCTTAGCCACACTAGCCTTTGTCATCCAGATACCTATTGGCCAAAATTTCAAGACCTTCATTGAAAGATTAATAGTACCCGCTCACAAAGTAGCATGGACCGTTGTAAGGGAACTACCAATTCTCCCTGCCAGCACGAAATAAAAAAAAAAATAATCACTCCAGAAAATCACGCTGAAATAGAAACCGAAGTCGCTATGTTCAGATTCGAGAAATCACCAACCGATGATGGACAGCCATGGTATTTTGATATCTGAAATTTCTTGAAACATCAACACGTTCCCCCATATGCCACAAAGATCGAACGAAAGACTATAAGAAACTAGTGTGCCTGAATCTGTATACTCGACAAAACATTATACAAAGAAGCCTTCACCAAAGGAGTACTGCTGCGATGCATCACGATTGCCGAAGGATAATACATCATCTGAGAAACACACGCCAATGCCTGCGGAGCCCACTCCGATAGACAAAGACTCGCCGATCAAGTCACACGATAAGGCTACTTCTGGCCGATGATGCAAGAGACTACCACCTCTATGTTCAATCCTGCAAATAATGTCAAGAGCACGCTGCACTTATCAAAGATCCTTCAGTTGCACTAAATACCATGACCTCGTCGTGGCCGTTTTTGATGTGGGCCTTTGACATCATTGGACCATTTACAGACACTGTGGGGAATACTCACAAGCATGTGTTCATACTTACAGTGACCGAATACTACACCAAATGGGCAGAGGCTGAGTCTTATGTCCGAATCACCACTTCGACGCTCACGAGGTTTATAGTTTGAAATATCATTACCCAGTTTGGAGTACCCAGAATGTTCATCGCCGACAATGGACCGTAATTCATTACGGAAAAGACGAAGAAGTTATGCAAGAAATACGACATTGATTTGTGCCACTCATCACCGTTCTACCCTCAGGGCAATGGACAAGCAAAAGCTATAAACAAGACGCTGATTCAAATCCTGAAATGAATTGTGGAAACAAGCAATGGAGTCGACTGGCCCGAACGATTACCGGAAGCACTCTGGGCCTATAGGACCTCTATTCGTACGGCCACTGGCTAAACTCCCTACCTCCGCACCTATGGGATGGAGGCAGTCTTACCATATGAGATACAAGTCTCATCTTTACGCATCCAACTTGATGATGAGCTATCCTTAGATGAGAGGAGAATTGCTTTACTTACTCAATTAGAGCGACTCGATGAAACACGCCTAAGGGCAGCTGATCACGCTCAGGTATATCAGAGGAGAATGGCCAGGGCCTATGATAAGAAAGTCCTTGAACAAACCTTTAACATTGGTGAGCTAGTCCTAAAGAAAGTTATGCCTTTCAAATGCGTCTATCCAAAAGGAAAACTGAAACCGAACTGGGAAGGCCCTTACGTTATAATAGCTGCATACCCTGGAAACGCATACACATTAGCGAACCAAGGTGGGGAAGAGCTCCTTAGCCCCTTGAATGCCATGTACCTTAGAAAATACGATCCTTAGTCTTATGATCATCACATCCTGTGGTTAAAATACGTATACTTATCATCCCCGTAGTCATCATGACCCATCCATTGGTCGTATGTCTTCAATCCTCATAATATCCTTAAAATCTCTTACTTGTCGCCCACCATTTGCAGTCGGGCGGTTTTATTGAAGGATTAGTGACCTACCTAAAACTTTTTTTTCAAAAGCATAAGAAACACCCAATTCTCATTCCCTATCCCCGCCATTGGAGGAGACGTTAGAGCAAAAAAATGAAGATGTTAGATTCAATCAAAACTCATCATTCTTGCACCAGCAGGATGCTTTCAAAAAAATGTACACAAAAATATATATATATCGAGTGAAAGCATCCCGACGAATAAACAAGTCAATGAACTCAAGGAAGCATAAGCAAGCCATGAGGTCATCTCCAGTAATTTTACTGGAAGTGTATAAGCAAGCTGCGAGGGCATCCCTGATATTCTCATACTACTAGATGTCATCGTAAGGTGGCGGGAGGAGGATAAACCCCTGCTAGCCATAGAATGCGAGATTTTGATGGTACCAAAACATGGCGAAGAGCTTGATCATGGTATTCCATACCTCTCAGAGGAGAAGATTATTACTTACCCCTTTTGAAAAGGTATTAGTTACGAACTATTCCCCATACCACTAAGCCTTACCTCTCCCCTTTCTAGTTTTATTTTGGACGATGAATCTGAGACTTCACAGGATATTCCTAGGAATGAAACTGAAAACCACTGAATGATGATTGATGCAATCACCCATTATACTTACCATGCTTTTCCCAAATAACCATGAGATAGGATGATCAATACCCTAAGATAGACCCTCGTACGCTATTAATCGAAAGACCTCCCCCCAGTTCGGAGATAGTACCGATGCACTTTTCTGCAAGACTAATTCACCTAATACCCATGACTATTTATAGACCCAAAATACTTATCTAAGGCCTAGGGAAACTCCATTGCATCCATATGTTGGGGCATTTTTTTTAAGAAGAAAAATTATATCAGAAACGCTGACCCGACCATGAAAATGATGAAGAATGATGAAGGTACCGCTCAAAGAGCACTATCAAAATACCGTACTGCAAGTTCAACCACGCTTCTACGTTGGGGCATTTTATTTTTATTTTTATTGTCATTTACTTTCCCTATTGCACTATTTATTATTTCAAAAAAAAAGAAGAAAAAAGAAAGAAAAGAAAAAGAAAGAAAGTCAAAAAAAAAGAAAAAAATAAGAGAGGAAAAGAAAAAAAACTTATATCCACCTTTCTATCACCAGACCCCGATCTGAGATATTTTCCCCCCTTGACAACTACCAAGGCGGGGAAATAAAACTACTGATAGCATTACCTTTACATGTGCAGATGCCAAGCGACCTTCAAACCAGCATCAGGCCATCTCAGAAAGCATCCAAGTCCCAGTGACGGCTGACGGCACCGAAAGCAAAAAAAAAAGAAAGAAAACACCAAAAGGTAATCAAAGGAGGAGAAGCAAATCAGGTAAATCTGAACCAAAAATCCCTAAATATATATAGACATATACCAAAAAAATAGTCCTTTCTTTTTTCTTCATATTTTTCACTGGGGACACTCCCCCTGTATACAACGCACATACAATGAATATAAATAAACACACACACACCCCTAATCCCTACGCTGCCGCTGAGGAGGACGAGCACCGCTATCGCCAGTATCGTCAGCCCGGAGGTCCATAGACTAATCATCTGAAAACATAATCCCGGCACCAAGAGTCCTCGGGACCTCTAAACGGTGAGGACCCGCCACCCAACCACCCTCACTGGCCTGATTGACCAACTGCCTCGATTGAGAATGAGGAGGAAGCCTCGCATGACTCCCCCGAACAACGGAATCCTCACGACTATCGCTCCTGTTGTGACTGCGAGAGGTATGATGAGACTGCCCAGCTGAAGAGCTCATAGCCCTCGACTCCGACCCCTCATGACGACTAGCTGACCTGAGCGACCCCCGCTTGCCCCTCGTCAGGTGATACTGTAACCGATCCAGGGACACCTGCATCTCCGCCCGCGTCGTCCGACACGCAACCGCTAGTGCCTCCGTATGAGTCCTCTGTGTGACCAACATCTCGACCACCAGATCCTCATGACTCTCCACCTCTCCCATGACCCGTCTGGCCTCTGGAGTGGCGCGTGCTCGAGCTGCCTCTAGCCGTGCCTCCTCGAGCTAACGAACCTGTATAACTCTATTGAATCAAAGGAAACGAACATATGCATATACAAACAACAATAAATTTTGAAATGAAAAATACATATATACCAAATCTAGCCTCTCCTAGAAGTCGCTTGACTGTCTCTGCGGTCACAAGATCAGTAGATGACACCCGAGGGACGGCAAACGTAGGTGGCTATAACGAGAATAAACAAATGCATCAGATAAATATTACGATAACAAATAACTTACGAACCCAATGACTAAAACATACCTAGGTAGGGATAGGAACGGACCCTAAGGAGGAGCCTCGGGAGCAAAGTCCGAAACTGCTTGAACAAAAAAAAAAAAACAACGAACAACAAGCCAATATGAAAGCGTTAGAATAAATAGAAATGAACAATCCAAACTAAATTACACTAAACCATACCTGACTCTCAGAACGTAGAGAGGCAGCAGTCGCCTCCCTCATCTATAAGTCCTCAGCAACTCAACGCTGAAACACCGGCACACGTTAGTAAACCATAAAGCCAATGTAATAATAAAGCCTAACAAACCAGTACAGTAACACAAGTAAACTGAAGAGTGATGGAACTTACCCAATGCTCCAACTCAGACCTCAAACGAGCTATCACTGGCTCCTCCAGACTGGAGGAAGTCACTGAAGAAGGATCAAATGCCCGAGCTAAAGCCCCTACAGCGGAAAGCTCTGCTGTCTAAAAATGCCACCAATATGCCAACATTAGTGAGGATCCCCGAACCGTTAATAGTTGATAAGTCCAATCCAAGATACTTACCAATCGCTCGATCTCCGAACGTAAACTAGCCTCCACCTTGCAACCCGCCTGCTGCGGGCCGCGCAACAGCTCGATCATAGCCGCCTGGTGAGCAACCTCAGACTCTCTCTCAAACTAACTATGATAAAAACAAGACCACTATATTAAAAACATTACCAGAATAAACCAATACAACACGTGGATGAATTAAAACCAGTGAACTAACTCACCAGGAGCTGACGAGCCTCTGCTAGTCAAACTCCTAACTCATCCTTCGCCGCTCTGGCCCTGGCAACTGACTCAGTCAAAGAACGTAACAACTCCTCATCAGGACGAGGAGCATGCCCCATCTGCTCCATTGCCATATGGAGGGCGTCTAATGCTCCCCACACACTCACCGTGAGGTGGACCTCCTCCAATGCGACCAACCTCTCCCTCAATGCCGACGCCGACTCCGGCCCGCCGACAGTGAAAGAACCACTACCATGAAAAGGATGCGTGAAGAGACACCCACCACCTAATGCGCCAAACCATCTCCTATACTCCCGCACATCAGCCCCATCATGCACCGTCATGACTCTGGTCCCCCCGGCTCTGAAATCTTCTATCTAGAGCGCCATCAGCTCAGTAAAATTCTGGCCTGGAGGGCCGGTCATCCTCTTAGCCACCCTGTGGCTAGTCGCCGGAGGGACTCCCTGATCGAGTCCCAGCTGTCGTACCACCCGAGAGGTGTGGATCCTCTCCACTTGCTCAAAACAATGGACCCATATGTCCACATCGAAGAAGGGCCGACCGGACTCAATCTCCGCCTCACCCGCGTCCTCTGCACCATCATAAGGTCTTCAGATCACCTATCCAAAGGAACAAATCAATCCATGAGCGAAGCCTAAGGGCGACCAAAAAAAACAGATGAGGTCAAATGAAAATATAAATACCATATACATGCCTGCCCTACGTGCATATCCTCGAAGGGGCCTCGTGTAGAGTGAAGGTCAGCCGACCAACGATGACCCCTCAAT
The DNA here is from genome assembly GCA_021018995.1 of Chloranthus sessilifolius. NCBI lineage: Eukaryota > Viridiplantae > Streptophyta > Magnoliopsida > Chloranthales > Chloranthaceae > Chloranthus > Chloranthus sessilifolius. The sequence goes on along the minus strand of CM037596.1, from coordinate 32,995,855 downwards.
GCCTCCCTCCACATGCGCATCCGCAGGAACATGAAGGAAATCTCCGACGGAACCCCCAGGTGCAGAAAAGCGAAATGATCGTATGTCCAAAACTGAAAATGATCACATAACAACAACGACCACACGCAACAAACATTAAGATCGTCACTATGACCAAAGGTTATAAAAAAAAGGGGTCACCATGATACCAATTTAACTAAAACTCACCTAGAGAAACTGGAGGAAACCTCTGATCGACGCTATCCCCTGACCCCGATGGTAAAACTGCTCGTAGAGATGCGCCAACGCAGTCGCACCCCACGCGTAGGTCGGGACTCAGTCTAAATCCCCCATAATCATCAAAAATAACCCGGTGGCGCATCGCCGAGTCGAAGAAGAGAAAAGTACTGTGCCCAAGAAGTGCATCAAGAATGCTCGGAGCACCCTATCCGCAGCCAATCCTGGCTCAGTCACGGGCCCTCGGCCCATTACCCTCGCACAACGTGCCTTGTAAAGCGTTGCAACCTCCGAATGATGCCTCGGAGGGGTGAACCCACTCGCGAACATATTAAAAAACCAAGTGACCCGAACAACACCGGGCCCCAATCCACTCAACCTATAAGGCACACCCAAGATCTCCTCACATACCTCCAAATAACTCCCTGCCATCCACCCTGTGATCGGCTCACCCTCAAAATGAAGACCAGTAATGCAGACCTAGTCCTCAGGGGTCGGCTGCATCATACCAACTGGAAAAAGAAGCGCCTGATGCCTCTCGCTCCACCTCTCTATAAGTGCCACGATCAAGCCCCGATCAACCTAAAAAGGCTCCAACTATAAGATCGTCCCAAACCCAAAAGACACCAACCACTCCTACTAAAACTCCGGCAAGGCACAGTACAAAGTATGAGACTCGGTCCTTGCCGTGTTGATAGCCAGCTGTAGGGGCTCCTATTGAACAAAACACGAACAATGACAGTAAGACCGACACACACCTATGACGAAAGATAAACAAATTTAAAGCGCAAAGCAAATGAAATACGCCCAAACCACATAATAATAACTTACAACGAACACACAAAACATGATAAGAACAACTAAATACAACATGTTGTCATAATACACAAGTAAACATGACCCATAATCAATGCAGGTTCGACATATATTAGAAGGGTTTACAGATCCTAATGAGCCTATGTCATAGCCTGAATGCTCAGGAAAATGGAAGAACTCTTGCTTACGGGGACCTACCTGGCCTCTGGCAAAGAAATCCTCTAGTGGATAATGCCTACGATCCTGAGGCTCAGCGCCTGGCTGTTCCTCACCCTGCTCACCCTTAACTTTATCGCCCTCCTCCTCGGCTACCCTTGGCTCAGCCTCGGGCACCTCTTCCCTGACCACCATCTGGTCACCCTCAGGGACTCTCTTCGCGACCATCTCCCTGATATCTGCCTCTATGGCAACGGCTCTAGCCTGTGCCCCCAAACTCTCACCTCCATCGCTCATCAACATCCCCTCTAACTCAGAAATAGTGAGCTCCGGCCTACCAACACCCTCACCATCCATCTGATACAAAGAGCTCGAAAAATTCAAGAAAATAGAAGAAACGACACCCAAAATGGACGACCGGATCACAGGATATCACAAAAACATGAAAAATGAGCACACAGACACTAGGAAACAGGAAAATCAAAGATTAAAATGGATCCCGTGATGAAAATGAGAAGTTCTGAACTATTTATAGAAGCTGCCCGAATTGTGCGCTTGAAATAAAGCACTCAAATGAATCACACGCCACTCATAAAGCACTTAATTTGGATCACACGCTCACTGATGAGCGCCCAAATGGTCTGTCACCCGCTCACATCTATCCGACCAGTTGATCACGCGCGTTACTGAGAGCGCGTAATCACCTCAAACGCTCACACGTCAGTGCGGGAATGTCAGTGGTCGTGTTCATCCTACGCATAGGTTCAGATGATTAAATGAATTAAACGCCTATGAACTAGAGCGTAATAACTCTTCACCCTTCCGAAATGCGCGCTAGAATTTTGACGTGTAATTAGATTAAACGCCCGAAGATAAATGCGTGATTTGCTCAGAAACAAAATTTTTACACCTAAGACAGCAAGCTAAAACCTGAAATTAGGACATTCCTGACATTTACTACCGACCCGAATTACAGCCTTGGGAAAATCACCAAAAACACTTCTAACTTAAAGAAACACGCGCCCCGAAAGGAAAAGAGAGCCCCCAAGACTAAGACCGTACGACAAAAATGCACTCTCCTTCACATTCATCAATTACACCAAAAAAAAAATGTAGCCCCCATCTTCCATACAATCCAACAAAAATATACATATAACAAAAAATGCCCCCCAACGCCTCTATATCCCTTAAGCTAATACAACAAAAAAAAAACAACAAAAAAAAGGGGAAACTACCCCTGGTGCTCCCTGAATTTAATAAATCTAAATTAAACTAAATCGAAATAAATAAACATTACATAAGTCAAACACGATACCGAGATAGTCGAACCAAAACAAGAGATATAGAGAACACAACCACTTTATAGATCAATAAAATAATTACAAAATACACTGAGGGCATGCCCTCTGAATATACAACTCAAAACAAGAAACTTAAAATCTGCACGTTCAGGCAATGCACGAATCCGAATTTATTCAGGAAACCAAAAATTCCATCTTCCCCTCTTCCCTTAGCATGGCAGCAATTTGACTGCTGCCCTGCATTCCCAATCCCGTCCATTCCCATTATCCACTTAATAAGTACAGCCCATCGGGTCTAATACCGGAGATACGAAACAAAAAGGAATAAAAGACATTAATTAATAAATAAAAGAAATGCCCCAAAATTATAAATACAAGATGCCCTAAACAGAAAAAAAGGGAGAAAACTTTCAAACTTTAAGCTTGAAATAAGAGAACAAAATATTCAAACCCAAAACCTCAGACTTAGACATTTATAAACTATGTCCTTTGAATCACCAACTGACAAATGCCACACATCTGAACCACCCCCTACCAAGCTGATTAAATCTAAAATCATACACATACCCCTTTAAAAGACCACGATCCATGACAACCAAGATGAACCAATAATTACATGACACTTGCCCCTCTAAGAAAAAATAAACTCCTCAAGTCTAGATAGACCAATAGGATTCAAACACTTAACACCCATCTAGAAACTTTAAATTAAACCCTAAATTCATACGCTTCTATTAAGTGTCATCTCAAATCAAATAAAAAAGACTAAAACAAAATACTTTAAACAAAAGAATAATTTTCTGGAATAAGACCTTGACTCGTTTGGGACCAAAAAAGAAATGCTCCCAACAAACCCATCAGAACCAAGTAAACCCTCTAAACAAAACTCAATAAAATATATTAATCTTGAGATAAACCCTCAATAAATCCGGAGTGAAACCCTAAACTAAATTAAAATCCTAAAATAAATCAAACAAATTAAATAAATCCAACTAATCCATCAATAAATTAAATCAATAAATGAGCATAATAAAATAAAATAAAATACCCCAAACAAGCCTAATAAAAATCAAGTGAACCTACTAAGTAGGACCTAATAGGACGAATGAATAAACCTTGGGTCATTCTCATAACCAACTTTAAAACTATAAGCTGACTCAAATCTTAAAACTACGACAAAGCAGATAAGTCCAATTAATCTATCAGCCAAAATTCAAGCCAACCAACTGCACAATATAAGGAATAAAAAAATAATTAAAAAATGCCCCTTTATTTATAATTTAAAGTTTTACAGATATCACCGGAGGCATACCTCCCAAATTACAACCCAAAACGAAAACCTAAAATCTAACATACAACTCAAAATGAAAACCAAAATTACAATGAGTCAAAACGAGGAGCAGAACATCCAATCAGAGGCTTCAGAAATGTTGCCACCAGACTTGGAGAACTTAAACCAGCCACCGGCAGAAGAGACGAAAGATGGGTTAGGGATACATCCCTCCATTTACAGCACCTCCTCTCCCTGCCATCTTCACTTCCTCCGTCGCCGCCCCATCAACGCTGCCTTCACTGCTCCCTAGAAAGGAACAGTGTGAAGACCGACGCTCTCATTCCCAATACCGCCCATTCCCAGAATGATACTATCCCCAGACATCACACTAGCATAAAGATCACGTGAAATAATGAGTATAGGAAGAAACCCCATCCCAATCTGACAGTTAGATCACTCAATATCGCTGAAACACGAATCTTAGAACGCTAGAGCACTCAGAAAAGCTAAGACTCGAGACTAAACCTGAATTAAAAAAAAAACAAATGAAGCTCCCTCGCTTATATAGAACATGGCCCTGATCACGCGCATGGAAAAATGCACTTAATTTAATCACGCGCTACACACAAAGCGCCCAATCCAAAACCCGTGCTCCTAACCAGGCGTGCAATACGACTGCCTCCCGCACAGATAGCGCGACCTCTCGATCCCGCGCTTTCTACAAACCATGCAATCCAATCGAATGACAAATAGTTGACGCTCAATGTGAAGGGTCACCTGTACAATGACTGGGCGACCCTCCAATCCCGCGCCATTGCTTTGTCGCGCAATCAGTTTAAACATCTCAAAATAGCCGCGCAAGATCGAAAAGTTGCTTGCCCGATGACACGGTAATGCTTCGATCGCGCAATTCAATCACAGGTTAACCTACACACGTGTAAATACTTCCTTTAGACCCTAAATTGTACGCCTGGAATTTAGCACCTAATTAGTTTCAGCGGCTGATATTGGGTGCTTAATTCCTGATTTTGCCGGAATTTACCCCTTCTCGAACGAGAGTCCCCTTTATCCCATCACATAGCCTCATGAGCTAGTCAGAGTGAAAAGGGACCGTCACTCGCTATTGTCCTATCATGTAACTAAAAAAAATAGAATGTTGACCACACCTTTAGCCCTATTATAGACAAAGCATATATGCCCCACGTGACACCATCACCCCCTCACCACATCGTTCATTTCATCTTAATCGAAACCATCTAGCCCCATCATGCATCCACTCAAGCACGTCCCACCACAATGAAAACACACACACATAATACTACCCTGACGTTCAATCCTGTAGACATCCAAATACGGCCCAAGGCCCGATCAGTCTGTACTCCGAGAGAGATGTACCCCTGTGCTTCCGATGGCACCCTTGAACCCTTAGGAATTGTCCTGAACCCATAGGAACCTACCTAGACCTTTAGGAATCACCCTGAAGCCTTTAGAACCATTCCCCCAACCCTTAGAGATCACCCCTAAGCCCAAGGATCCCTTCCCAGACCCAATAAGAACCCTTCTGATCAATTGATGGGAGGAGAGCTACAAAATTTTACACAGACCACTGTTGAGGATGAGCCACATACCATTGGAAGGAGGACTTCTCCAGCTTTCCAGTAAGCCAAAGATCTCCCAATTTGGAGTTATGGTTCAAACGTTATGGCCAATTAAAGTTTTATATAAAATCATGGCTTTTGCTCAGGCGTATGTATTACATACACCCAGCAAATTTGGCCCCAGTTTGGTCAGGCGTATATATTATATACGCCTGGCATTTTTGGGCCAAATTTGGCTGGGCGTACATAATACATACGCCCAGCATAGGTAGGGCCCCCCACGAGCACCCACCTTCTCAGATCTCCTCTGGCTTTCATGAAAATCACTGTACATAAATTATATGTAATATATAAGCCCAGCTTAGCTACAATAACAGTCATCAGATACTCAAAATTCCTTCATCGGGTTTGACCTTTTGACCATCCCCTTAGTAGAGGTGGGTGTCTTAAGGTTGGTTGCCCCCCCCTTTAAGCTTATATGCAATCCTTAAGTAACCTATGGTCTCACCCCATCATCTGCCGTTGAAATCTATTCCCCAAACCCCTAGGACTCTAAAAACCTAGAAAACCTTAGATGGGGGATTACCTAATTGCTAAAGCAATTAGCTCTTAAGTAACCCTCTAACCCACCTTTTCTCTATAAATAGAGAGGCCCCCCCTCTTCCCAAAGGGTTGAAAAAAATTAGGGTTGAAAGTTTGAGCTTAAGAGAGAGAGCCCTAGTGAGAGAAAGTTCCCTTTTATTTTTCATTCTTCAACCAGAATTCCAACATGCTTAGTTCACACCTTTCAATCCATTTCAACCATTAGATCACCCCTTTTTAGTCAAGCTTAGTCTCTAGCTTCATCCTACACTTCCCATCTACCGAATCCTAGCATTAGAATCCATTCCCCTACCGTTAAAGCCATTTAAAGCCATCGGAGGTACACCGAAGTGAAGGTCTTCCACAGTGCAACAAGGGCCCGTGAGCTCCGGCTCACCCCTCTCTTCCTCTACCTTCTTGGTGTTTCCTCCGTCCAAGGATTCAAGCCGTTACGCCGCTGAAATTTCGGTTTGGCTCAAAGCTTGATAGGACCATATTACCTTCGGGCAAGCGGAAGCTCCGCCCATTTATTTTTCATTTTGGCCATAGATAGAGACCGCTACGTGCGGGTTGATCGGGTGCCTAAACCCTTCCCGATCGATAACCGAAGCCCCTACCCTAGAGTCTTTGGCAAAAATCGGTAAATCAGAGTCATATTTAGTACTTTGGTGCTCAAAATATTGATTTAAAGGTTTCCCAGGTCACCAAAAGCTCCGGGTGGCGACTCTATATTTATTCCATCGAGAGCGCATCGTCGGGACGGGTTTGAGAGAATCCATGGTCGCACAGATGGCGACTCTGCTAGGGATATCACCCTAGCACTTCCCCTCTTGTTGGCCTTTTTTTTTTAAATCTTTACTAACCATTGTTGTTTTTCTGATTTTCTACTATTTTTTCCTTCATTTTTATTGTTTTTACTAACATACTTACCCCTATGTTTCGGCCTTAAATTTCAGTAATTTTTGCCTAAGTCACTTAACTGGCACCTTTTTACTTACCCCTACGTTTTGGCTTTAAATTTCAGCAATTTTTGCCTAGTCACTTGACTGGCACCTTTCTTGCTTACCTACGTTTCGGCTTTAAATTTCAGTAATTTTTGCCTAGTCACTTGACTGGCACCTTTTTTACTTACCCCTACGTTTTGGCTTTAAATTTTAGCAATTTTCGCCTAGTCACTTGACTAGCACCTTTCTTACTTACCTTTATGATTCGATTTTAAATTTCAGCACTTTATATTTTCTGCCTAGTCGCTTGACTGGCCCTGTCTTTTTTTCTTATTTCTTGTCATATCCTAATAGTGGACGTCGGCCCGTTGAGGCGGCACGGGCTTGTCATCGCCGACCCGAACTTGGACTTAAATTCACTCCCCTTTAAAAATCTGCAATTAAAAGTGAACCAACGGTGTGGGGATATAATCAAATTTATTTTTACGTGTTTTGGGTAGTTTTCGGGGGGTTTAGGCACAGATATAACTTACCCAGTTCCCAGTAATGCGGTAGCCCTAGTGGTGATGATCCTAAAAAGAACCACCCCTTCCAGTACCTGAGAAGGCGCTTGCGCCGGAGGTATATCGGTCGGGTTTCCAGATCAAGCCGTAAAACCCGCAATGGTGAGAGCGTAGACAGCCCGAATTCAGCCGTGTATCCCTAGGAAGCGGAAAGGAGTGACCCGATAACATACACAGCAGTCCCTGGGAGCATCCCTCCCAGGAAACCAGTTCAAAAAGACTCATTTTGGGCTTGTTGTTCACTGTCAAACCAAGCTGAAAGAACAGATTTTGCTAGTCATATATATTAAATACGCCCAACCAAAAATCCCCAGAAATACTCAAGCGTATATAATATATACGCCCAGCAAAAATCCCCAGATTTAAGCCAGGCGTGTATGATATATACGCCTAGCCAAATCTGCTTAGTTTTGGTCAGGGGTATATAATACATACGCCTAGTATAAACTGGGATCAAGCAGCCCGATCTAAGGCCCAATCCACCACCCAAGTTCCCCAATTAGCGGTATTAGTGCCCGCAATAGCCTCCGGCATTCTATAACACCCAATATGCCCCTGCCAAGTCAAAAGAAGGTAACTTCTCATTGATTTGCTCCGGGGGATCTGGTCGTTTGCATTGATTCCCTCACCTTCAATAGAACGAAAGGGTTCCCTTTCACTTCTTCCGAAGTGTGTCAGATCCCGCTGTGGGACCTACTAAAGGTGCATATATCACCCGAGACGGAAATTTTTCCTAGGTACCAGATCATCATTCATTTTAATAGGGGAGTTAATTTCCATTTGAAAAATCCAAAAAAATACATAAAAAAAATCAAAAACCTTAAAATATATATATATATATACTTTTGGTTTGACCGTCACTACGGCAACCTCGAACCCAACCTGTAGAAAGAGAACCAGGAAGGTATTCAGCCCTTACCCAAGACATCGATACAACACTCGTCAATGGATCATGTCGAGAGCCGATACATCCCCACCATCATCCCCATCCCATTCCCATGTAGGAGAAGACCTGATCTCCGATGCCTTCACCCAAACTCGGTTCGATGTCACAGGTCCATTTGGGGCGCCCGTGTTCGCATCCATCCCATCCCCCTCCCTTACATTCTCCCAGCATACCCCCATCTCATCCCCTACTGAAACCCCTCATTTCCCAACCGGCCCATACATCCCCATCTCCCATCCATACACCCTTACCGCACCCCCTACTCCCAATGACCCCATTGGGAGCCCCATCCCCCGCCTACCTCCCACGTCCCATCCACCTCATCATCCATGCCCCCTACATCATATATCCCATCCACCTCATCTCACATGCCATCCACATCACATGGCCCATCCACATCCCAACATACCCCCCATTTACCCAGGTCATGCCCAACTTTTCCCAGGGTATGACCAGTAAGCCACCATCTTCCATAGCCATACATCCATACCCTTCAAGTATAATCATCCATACCCCCATACCCGGGTCATGCCCAATTCCACCCGACCCCCTCCATCCTTGAGTGGGCCATCCCCCCCAATCTCACACCTAAATTCATGCCCTCAATGGAGGACATGAGAATAATGTATGCCCTATGGGCTGCCTCTCGGAGCCCTACATCCCAAACCCCACATCCAGGTCTCCAAAACCTCCATAGCCCATTCCCTCATGACCATGCCCAACCACCCGTCATCCATACCATCCAAAATCCCCCACATCAATCCCAGGCCCAAGCCTAAGCCCAACAGGCCCAAGCCCACTCATCTCAGGCACAAACCCACACAAATCCATGGGCCCAAGCCCAAATATCTTTAGAACCATGGGCCCAGGCCCACTCCCAAATCCAAGCTCAGACCCAAGCCCATCAAACCCATCAGACCCAGGCCCAGACCCAAAACCTTCAAGACCCATGGGCCCAAGCCCAAACCCATCAGACCCAAGCCCAAGCCCAAAACCATCAAGACCCATGGGCCCAAGCCCAAACCCACCGGACTCAAGCCCAGGTCTAAGCCCATCTGACCCAGGCCCAGTTCCAAGCCCCCAGGGCCCTTGGACCCAAACCTATTAAACCCAGGCCCAAGGTCCATCACCCCACACCTAATACCCACATGGCCCATTAGCCTAAACCCAACAGGGCCCATTGGCACAAAATCATACCAACCCCCACACCCAGGCCCAAGGCCCATCAACCCAAGCCTTCCAAAACCATCAAGCCTTAATCCATCAAACCCAAGGCCCATCCACCCACACTCATCAAGGCCCGTTCGCGAACCCCTTACCCCCCCACCAGTACCCTTCCTTCACATATACCCCTTACGCCCCCATCCTACCTCCAACGAAAAATCTGATCCACTCCATTCCTCAAACCCACGCCTACAGCATCTCGCCACATCAACCACACCCCCATCACCCCCAGAATGTGCACCCAGTGTTAGGCTATTTCTAGTGCTTGCTACATACTTTATTGGAGGCAGTGATAAGAATAGGGTGAATAAAAATGAATGAAAGGTGGATTGAAAATGACAGAGCAGCAAGCCTAAAATAGTCCTACAAGATACACGGTCTGTTGTAGCAAGTTTTGATAAGTAAGAGTTTGTCCCACAGGGAAGGTTGATCTAAAGATCCAAGGGAGCCATCAGTAGTAGGCTCTCCAGATCTGACTACAGATCTGGCAATCCTAAAGGGAAGGTGATTTAAGGTCACTTATTCCTACATTATTTGGTAATCTAATGATTTAACTACAGAAAGGGTTGAGGAGAAGGATGGAATGTGAAAAAATAAATATAAAAGGGTGAGAAGTATGCTATTAGGTTCAGATCTGATGGGCTTCATAACTTAAATTCAGATCTGCTGCTATAGAAGTCCTGTCCAATGGCTACATTATCACCACTGAGGAGAAAGAACCCAACTCATCTCTGTGCCATAATCCAATCCCTTTATGGCTATAACCTGTCCACTTAAATGGTCACAGACTATCCAACTGGGGAACCACAGTCCAGAGATGGGTCAGAACAAGTTCATCATTGTAAGCACTACTTTATCCAGGCTACAAGCACAAGAATCTATAGGGAACCTCAACCTCTAAAGGTTGCTGGGGCTTGTATGGGAGCATGTTAGCCCAGACACAGAACCAGCAAGAGTTTGAGTACAGCCTTAGGTCTAGCTGTCCACTGCTATATAAAGACTGCAGTGATCTAGTCACAAGCCTACAATCTCTATGACCAGACCAGATCTGCCATCTGATGGTGAGTCTATACAAATACAGGGGAGTTTGTCTATGCACAATCTCTCACAGGGCTACAAGCACAAATTAAGAGAAGAAGAATCTGTCTTAGATCTGTGGATTGGCCTCACCCTAAGGCTATAACCTGTCCACTTAAATGGTTACAGACTATCCCAGAGGCTATCCTCCTCACAGAGGACCAAAACAGAACAAGAACACTGCTGTCACCACCATGTTCACAAGGCTACAAGCACAAGCTCCAATGGGGATTTCAGATCTAGTGGATCCTGTGGTGGGGCTAGGCTTGTATGGGAGAATGTTAGCCCAGACACACAGGTCACTTGGATATAAATAGGTCTCTAAAAACAGTCCTCCATTGATCATAATACAACCTATCAATGGAGGATCTCAAGGCAGCAGCCTTATACAGAACAACTCAATCTCAAACTTCACTCCCATACATGTAAAACACCCAATCATGAAATTCCATTAAATCTAATCCAAATAAGCATACAGAGGCATAGCCAGCAATTGCTGGACTATGGAGAGAAGAAAAAGTAAAAAGAAATCTACCTAAACCTTACTAGAGGTCTACAGCTACTGCAAGAAGAAAATCAACAAAATTCTATTCTAAGAGAGAAAAGCCCCCTAAGCTTAAACCAGGCTTAGGTTTATATAGCAGTCAGCTTGGCGGCGCATTAGGGTTAGGAAACCCTAATTTTAATGATGCCATGTGGCCTAATATTGTTCCTTGGATGCCTCGGGGCGCATGCACGAAAATTGGAACGTTAGAGTACGTGCCCTAATTGCAGGAAGTTCCCAGAATGTCCTCTGCAGAAGTGAGGGAAAGTTAGAGTTCAGAGCCTCACCAGGTAACACTGGTTTTCAAGACTGTCGTGTGGTAGCACGGCCTTCACGAGATTGGATTATCTTGAAATTCTAGTCATAGTCTGCAGCTTAAGCAGTCGCACGATTGAGCATTGAATCCTCGCTGGATTGCTCTGGTCTTCACGGGATTGCACATTCCTTCTAAATGGCCCGAGAATCGTGCGAGTAGTTTGTTTCTCAATGAATCTTCACGAGGATCCTCGCGAGGATGTGATGTTCATTGGTCTCTGATCTGTGCGAGAGGTTTTTCTGAAGTTTTGCATCCATGACCCGCTGCGGCAATTTAGCATGTAAATACAGGAGCTCTCTCTCTTTAGGCGATCCGAGTGAGCTGAAAGCTTAAGAGCTGCTTTCTTGAGTTGCGCAAGACTGTGCGAGCATTTATATTTTAGCTTCACGAGAGCTACGCGAGGTGTGATTCTAAAGCTCTTCTGTCACTGAACTATGCGAGAATAGCGCGGACAGTTGGTGTGAAGCCTTGGTAACTCGCGAGGACTGCGTGAGGCTTAATTTCTGAATCCTTTGAAGCTTGTGAGAAAAAGTGGGCTCCTTAACAGGGTTCAGGCATTATTGTAGCAGTTGTTTATTACTTACGAAAAATGACTTAACACACATTTATTAGATGGCTAAGGGTCTAACAGAGGCTAAGTTAAGGGGTGAAAAGTGATACTTTTCATGTCTTAACACACCCCCAAACCTAATCTTTGCTAGTCTCTTAGCAAAGCTACACTAAAAATATACAGAAATTAAATGCCACTTTCGTAGGGAGCACAGATACATTTAGCATATGTACCAAGCCTTTTAAACCCCTAGGTGATCCCTAGTGGAGGAGTGAAGTCTCCTAAGGGTTTTCAGTAAGGATACCCATAAACTTCTCAATAAAATAGTTAACAGTAGTGCAAGATTATCAAGTTAGCAGTCAAGAAACAGAGTATCAGTTCACCCTTGAATCAGTAGAAATATAGAAATATAGGAAATTTAAATACATTGCCTACACAGATGTTTAAGCAGCATAAACTTCACATGATAGCACAGCATTTCCAATCAGTTCACAACAGGGGAAACTACACATGAGTGTTAGCACTGAGCTCATCATTGAATTAAAAATTAGGTTGTAGGTCATGCCCAATGCATTCAATATCAGACCCAAAACTCGCCAGAGCATACTCTCATAAAGAAATTTTGAGGGTTTCATTGTCTCTCAAGCTCAAGAGCAGTTACATCCCCCAAATGAGTCTGTAAGCATGAGCATAGGCATAGCATTTAAGTTCTGGCATCATTGGCAGATTTTCACCATAGATTGGACAACTCTTTGTTTTTACATAACAGCTCATTCAACTTTGGATCACAAGGGCTTTTATTGGGTCATAATGTGGCTTATGGAGTTGGGTTATAAAAGAATGGAAGGTAAAAAAAGAGAACAAAATTGAGAAATCAGTAGGTGAAGGAGGTGATTCATGACTTCACCTTCTTTAATTCAACTCCTTTCATCTTCTTTGAGATCTTCATATTTGAAGTGATCAGTTTCTCCTTTTGTTTGATGTTTCCTCTTGATTGCTTTCGTACTCCTCTTCATTATTATTTTCTTTTCTTTTTTATGTTGTTTTCTTCTTTTTATTTTATTTTTTATTTTTTTTTATTTTTTTATTTTTTGCTTTGATGAATTGCCACCTTTTTCTCAGTTGCCATACTGCTAGACTTTTGAGGTAATTCTTCTCCACTCATCCAATGCTGATCGTAGCTAGTCCATCTTTAACTCTTTCTCCTTTATTTTCTGAATTCTCAAAGTGAGGGTAAGGTTAAATCAGATCCATAGGTTCAGGTACAAGTACTCAGGTGTGTTTTGAAGAAAATTAGACTTTGAAGCTCAAAGAGTGTATGAACAAGGGCAGTTGCTTTAGGGTTTGGTCTGTTTAGGCTTAAACTGTCCAAGATAAGGCCTTGATCCTTTTCTAAGTGTCATGAGTGCTGTCAGTTGTTTCAACTTGGAGTTACCTAACTTCTAGTGAACACATTGACTCAGCCAGTCCTTAAGGCTAGAAGAAATTTACCTCAATCACTCCTCAAATAAAATAAAATAAAAAATTTGTAGGCCCAATTCTCACTGGTTATGGTCTTCCTTTGAACTTTTAAGTATGTCCTTACCTTTTTCTCTCTTCAATGATTCACTAAGTGCTGATACCAGTGAGTTTTCTTGGTGTTCTCATCATGGAAATGTGAAATTTTAGAAATTTATAATGTTTAAAGATCTGCAAAAAGTTTAAAATTCCTTAATTTGCATAATTCATAAGTGAACACAGCTCCATTTCTATGTTGCTCACATGATTCTGCTGCACTTTAAGTTAACTATGTTATTGGCAGACCTACCTGCCACACCCCCAAATCTATGAGGAGCAGTGTCCTCACAGAACAAGAGACACAGAACAAGAGAGGGAAATAAAAATGCAAAACTGAACAGTATGGAACTAAAAGAAAACTTTCATTAACAGAAAAAAGAAAAGAAGACAAAAAGATGGAAAAGGAAAAGACAAAATGGGGGGGGGGGGGGTCTAGGTGTAGCCGGGGGAGGGTTTGAGGAAGATGGAGGGGGAGATGCAGGTGGTGCCCTTTTTTTCGTCTTCTTCTCTCTCTTCGCCTTCTTCTTCTTTTTCTTTTCTTCCTTGGTGAGGATTCACTGGACCTCGTCATACTCATCCCAGAGAAATTGCAAGGGATCCGGCTCCTTGGGCGGTGGGGGATCATCCCAGATGGGGAAAATTTTGATTGGGAAATCGAAGGGGCCGTCATCCGCCATTTGTGTGAGGAGGTATGGACTTCTAGGGTTAGAAGAGGAGGAATGAAATGAAAAGGGACGGATGGCCGCTTAAAAAGAAAGGGACGAAGGAACATGAATCAGCGTAGTTGAAATTGCGCCCCTTTTCAAACCTGACAATAAATGCAGGCTGTTTGGGGAAAGAGGAAACACACACTGGCTCTTTGGAAAGGAGAAGGAGCATTAAATGAATGTTCAAAGAGAGGCATGGGTTAAAAGAAGTAAGTGTATCGTGCGGGGATCCTCGTGAAGAGCAATAAGTGATGAGGGAAGGTCCTTTCTCGCGCAGCTGAGCTGGGGATCTTCGCGAGGTACACTTACCATGGCACATCACTGTGAAGAGGAAGCCATTGAAATCCCTGAAGCAGGTAGTGCACACATTATAGTCAGTCACCAATGACATCTATCCGCTACATGGATTGCTGTTTCAAAAAATATCCTCCCAAAAACTCGTCTCCCATGAATGGCAAAAAGAACAACATCAAAAGTATCAAATAATGAGAAGGAAACACACAGAACAGAGCAATAGACAAAACTAGAATTTCTATTAAAGTGTAAGAAAAATAGTTACAAGTGTAATTACAAAAAGAAAAACAAAAGAAAAAACTAAGAGAAAGTCTAGAAGCTAGGATCTAATCTGAATCCGAAAGGAAATCCCAGCCCATCTTTTTAGCATGTTCCTTAAGGGCAGCTTTGTCTTGTTTCTTCTTTTCCTCCCTCTCCTTTTTCTTCTCAGCTGGTGTTTTTGCTACAGATGGAGCTTTAGGTGCCCTCACCCTCATTTTTAGTGCTTTGGGAGCCGGTGTTTCCTTGCGTTCTTTGGGGGCTTTGCCTTTACACTTCGCAGGGGGAGTGGCAGGGGGTTTTCCTTTGCCCTTGCCTTTAGCTTCAGCTGCTACAGGGGAGGCCACTGGGGATTTCTCTTTTCCTTTAGCTTTGGGTTCCTCAGTGGGGACCACTGGTGACTTTCCTTTCCCAGTGGACTCAGGTTTGGCAGGGGCCTGTGCCTCTTCAGACCGGGCAGCAGGTTCTTTGCCAATGTTTAAAGGGACAGCTTTTGGAGCATACCTCTTGACTGTGACTTTCGTCTGCTGAGGATAAGTTTGTTCTTGTGGAGGTGCAGTAGAGGCCTTGGGAGGTGGAGGCTGCTCAGTAGGTGGAGGCGGCTCAGTAGGAGGTGAAGCAGGAGCCTTGCGTTTGTCTTTCTGGGGCGGAGGTGGGGCCTCCTCAGACTGGGCAGGTGGAGCTGGAGTAGTAGAAGGCACAGGCACTTGAATATTGATGGGATTCAGATGGTAAGGTTCATTACGAGCAGTAGCCAATGTGGATTCCAATGAGGCTATCTTGATTTGAAATTTGAGAGCGTCAGTCTCATGGATCTCCTTTTGAATTTTTTGGATTTCTTGGGCATTGTTAAGGCATTTTTTCAGCATTCTCGCCTTGGCAGCCGCTGCAGTGGCTTGGATTTCTCATACTCCCAATTGATCTGATAGTAGGTGGTTGTAGCCTTAGTCTTCTGATATTCCTCCAGGATATTTTGCCACCCCAAGGAGATGCCCGGTATTTATTTTCTGTGAGCCTCCGTCATCTCATCAATCTGCTCCAGCAGGGGGGTCTTTATAGATTGGTGTAGCTTGGCCATGCTCCTCAGTGCATCCTTCCTCAAGTAGGCATTATCTCTCATATGGTGGAGGATGGTGAGGTAGGGGGGACTGTAGAAATGATATTTTGGGGCAATGGGAAGATAAGAGGTGGAAGGAGCAGATTGTGCTTAGTCCTGGAGGGGAGGAGGGGGGATGATAGTAGGGAAGTCAAGTGGTGGGGGAATGGGGTCAGGTTCTGGGTCTGTTTGGGTAGATTTGGCAGAGAAGGTGGGAGGGGGTAGGATAAGAGGAGGAATGGAGGAATAGGGGAAAAGGTGAAGGGTGTAGGCTCAACAAGAGGTGGGGTGATGGGGGGTGGAAAATTGGAATGGTGAAAGGGAGTAAAGGAAATTAGAGGGGAAGAGGTAATGGGGAAGGTGGGGGGGTAATGATTCAGGAGGGAAGTCTGTTTAGGTGATTTTGTCAGTGAACAGGACCAGGGGGTGAAGTGGGTGGTGGAGGGATGGGTGGAGTGGTTAAGGTGTGTAGGGTGGATTGGATGGAGGTGAGTTCAGCTTACATATGGTCCTGTTTTAAGGTATTGGTGGATAATTGGGCCTGTATGTCTTGGATTAGGGGTAGGATGAGGGTTAGTGTGTCAAAGTTAGGAGGTTGGATTTGGGAAGAAGAGGGTACTAGTTGGAAGGGGGAGGAGGGAGCATGATGGAAAGTGGAGGGAGGGGAATGGGGCTGTGAGGTAGTTGGGGAGTCTAGCAGAGGGGTGTAATAGGTGAGCATGGTGTCAAGGAAGGTGGAGATGAAAGCTTGGAATCTAATGGATGTGTTGAGGGTTAAGTCAATGTCGGGGAGAGGGAATGTAGTGGATATGGATGGGGTGGTGGTTTCTTCAAGGTGGGGTGGGTCAATGGGGATAGAAGGGATTGAGGGTGGTGTCTGGGAGATGGTTGGAATGGTTGCAGTGGTTTTGTGTTTCTTGTATTAGATGAGTGGGGGGGGCTGGCAGGCTTTGGTGGAAATGAGGGAGGAATTGTGGCTGTGTACTGAGGTAAGGTAGGGGATGGTGAGTCCTCCCATGGACCAAGCACAGGTGAAGGGGGAGTGGGCATGAAGAATGGATACAGATGGGGGTGAGAGATGGATGCAAGAGGAGTAGTGGATGCAAGAATAAAAGGTAGAGGGGGAGTGGCTACTGCTGCAGGGATGGAAGTGATAGTCTTTGAAGGCACCTCCTTTGTAGCAGGGGTAGACCCTGATGCAGCTGCTTCTCCTTGCTTGGGCTGGGCCTGTGCCTCAGCTTTCTTCTTTTTTTGACCCCCCATCAAGTTTCTGCTGATGCCCTATTGCCTCTTCGCAAAGGTAGTAGGGGTAAGGGTGGTGTTTTTTTCAGTACTCCCTATCTTGTAGCCCCCTTTGATCAATAGCAGGGTGATGATTCTTGCAAAGGGTAGGGTGTGAGGCTTTTTGTTTGACCCTAATTTCTCTACAACATCCTTCATAGCCTCAAAAATCAGCCAGGCTACATGGAAGCCATGGCCCATGTGGTAGGAGTAGACAGCATCCGCAATTAGGGTTCTCCTCTCCTGCTAATGTCCTGAGCAATATATGTTCTTTCGCAGGACTTGATCAATGAACAGCAGTTCAGGTTCTAGTTCCCTTCTTTTGATTGAATCCCTTGTTGCTTTTATTCCTCTAGTTAGGGCCCTTGCAATTATGTCAATCGATGCAGTCAGAGGGGGGCCATATCCACAGCTAGGATTGAATGCTGCCGGGATGCCCAAAACTTCAGCAATCATCTTCGGGCCCACTAACATACCAAAATCGTCAATCATCACTCGTAAGCACTCTTGTCCATTGTTGTCCTTCTCGACCTTGATGTGCTGGTAAAATAGCTTCACTGGCCTGGGGTAGGCTAGTGCAAGAATAGCTTTCATCAATGGCATCAAGCCCGCTTTACTCATGAATTGTATTACAGGGGCAGAGAGAGGTTGGTTCTCAAAGAATGATACATCAAACGCTATTTCAGACTCCAATGGAATTGACTCCATGAGCTCAGAAGGAGTAGAGAACTTTATGGTTGGTACCGCCATCCTCAACCACTTCCTTTCCCTTTTTGGGAGACTTTGAAGTCTTAGCTTTTTTAAGGGTGGTCTCAGCAGGGTCCTTGCTCTTCCCCTTTCTCTTTTGTGCAATTTTGGGAGCCATTTCCAACTCTGTCTTCTAGTATGCGCAATGGAGACTGAGATCTAGGGTTTGGTTTGATTTGACGCACAAGGCACCTCATGATCTCTAAGCAGAGGGCAATGGATGAGGGTGATGCTAGGAACACTTGTATAGATTTGTGGAGTGAATGATGAGTTGTGGGAGTGATGCTGGACAGGAGAGGGGAGAGCGGCAGAAGCTAGGGTTTTATAGAGGGAAGAAGGAAGTAGATAATGAATCACAGAGACAAAACGCGGGGTTGAAATACTTATCGCGAAGCTCAGCGCGCTTTGGATCCTCTGGTCGCGGGGTTGGGAATGAACCTAGCGAAGGTTTAGATTAAATCTGGACTGCGCGACAATCTCTAAAGTTATCCTTGGAGCGCGCAACAAAGTGAGATGAATTCATGTGAATTGCGCGGGCAGTTCCTAAGGCTTTATTTGGATTGCGTGAAAAGCTTTGAGGTTCATTTTTAATCTCGCGACAGACTTAGAAGCGCGCGATAGTAAATGGAGTCTTTCTGTTGAATTGCGCGAAAGGCTTCTAGATTTCCTTGTGAACCTCGCGATAGCCTGATAATCTTGCGATAACTACTGAATAGCTCGATGTGGACCGCGCGAGAGATTGACAGGTACGCATGAATCTCGCAATAGGTACTGTATGTTTCTACGCGAACTGCGCGATATGCTCCCAGGCTTCCTTTTTAGACCCAGCGACAGTAAGGTATAAAATAGAGAGCATGTGCTCTCTGTTCTGCCCCTTTTCAGGTTTGTTGTGGTTGAATCCTGGGCATGACCCTCTCTTAGGACTATCTTGAGACACGTGTAAACTCAATCATACACTCAAGGATAACAAAAAACAACCTCCCACATTAGGCATTCAACATAAGATATCAATTCAACAACAGTAAGAACCAAGCCAAGAATCAAAAGTTCAAAACAGATAAGGCAAAATTCAGATAAGAGCACTAGCAAATCCTAGGGAATTGATACTAAAGAAAGCAAGATAAATCAACCAAAAACTAAGTACATATGATACGGTAATGGCACACCTGTGGAATCAGTTTGAAGAAGGATCCCTTTGACAGTGAATGGTGTCCAAAAGGTCGGCAGGTTTATCAAAACAAGGCTTGAGCCGCTGACCATTCACTTTCAAGAGTCTCCCAGACTTAAGATCCTTGATTTCCACAGCACCAGATGGGGAAACATGCATGAAAATGTAAGGACCTTCCCATCTGGATTTCAATTTGCCTGGAAAAAATTTAAGTTTGGAGTTAAACAATCAAACCTTATCACCAGCATTCAAACTCTTCCTCAACAGCCCTTTATCAAAGAAAGCTTTGGATCTTTCCTTGTAGATCCTGACATTTGCATAAGCATCCATCCATAGTTCTTCCAATTCCAACAGCTGCAGTAACCTGTGATGACCGGCAGAAGTTAGATCTAAATTTAACTGTTTGATGGCCCAATAGGCCTTGTGTTCTAACTCCACTGGGAGATGACAGGCCTTGCCATAAACCATTCTGAATGGGGACATACCAATGGGAGTCTTATAGGCAGTCCTATAAGCCTACAGTACATCATTAAGCTTGTCAGCCCAATCCTTCCTTTCAGTCCTCACAGTCTTCTCAAGGATATGCTTGATCTCCCTATTTGAAATTTCAACTTGCCCACTGGTTTGTGGGTGGTAGGGAGTAGCAATCCTATGGGTGACAGAGTATTTCTTGAGAAAGCTCTCGAAATTTCTATTACAGAAATGGCTCCCCCCATCACTGAGAATGGCTCTGGGGGTGCCAAATCTGGAGAAGATATTCTGCTTTATGAACTTGAGGACAACCTGATTATCATTAGTCCTAGTGGCAATGGCTTCTACCCATTTGGAAACATAGTCCATGGCCACTAAGATGAAATGAAAACCATTTGAAGGAGGAAAGGGACCCATAAAATCAATGCCCCACACATCAAACAGTTCAACAACAAGGATGGGCTGTAAAGGCATTGAATTTCGTTTGGACAGCCCTCCTAATTTCTGACATCTTTCACAAGCTTTACAGTGTGTATGGACATCTCTAAAAAGAGAAGTCCAATAGAAACCACACTACAGCACTTTGTCAGCTATTTTTCTCCCACTAAAATGACTCGCACAAGTATTTTCATGGCACATGGCCAGAATACTGGGGATATCACTGTCGGGGACACATTTCCGAATGATTTGGTCTGCACAATACTTGTACAAGCAAGGTTCCTCCTAGAAAAAGAATTTGACCTGTGAGAAAAATAGGTCTTCATCCATTTTTGTCCAATGGGAAGGGGTCTTGCCTATAACTAGATAGTTGACAATATGTGCATACCAAGGAACTAAAGATTGGATGGCAAACAATTGCTCATCCGGGAAGACATCATTTGTAATGAGGTCATCAACACCTTTCTCCAACATAATTCTGGACAAGTGGTCAGCCACCACATTTTCTACACCTTTCTTATCTTTGATTTCGATGTCAAACTCCTGCAACAGGAGTATCCATCTAATCAATCTAGGCTTTGCATCCTTTTTGGACAGTAGGTACTTTAATGCTGAGTGGTCAGTGAAGATGACAGTTTTAGACCCAAGTAGGTAAGGTCTAAACTTGTCCATAGTAAAAACCACTGTCAAAAGCTCTTTCTCAGTGGTGTGTAGTTCAGCTGAGCTTCAGCAAGTGGTTTGCTGAGATAAGCAATGACCACAGGCAGCTTGTCTTTTCTCTAGCCCAAGATAGCACCTATTGCCAAGTCAGATGCATCACACATCAACTCGACGGGCAAGGTATAGTCAGGTGTTTGGAGTACAGGGGCAGAGGTGAGGCAACTTTTCAAAGTTTTAAAAGCCTTCAAACATTCAGTAGAGAAGTCAAAGGGCACATCCTGACAGAGCAGGTGGCACAATGGCTTGGCAATTTTACTGAAGTCTTTGATAAACCTCCTGTAGAATCCAGCATGCCCAAGGAATGATCTGATTTGCTTGACTGTTCTTGGAGGGGCAAATTTTTAATGAGGTCAACTTTTGCCTTGTCTACCTCAATCCCATCTTTAAAGACTACATGGCCCAACACAATTCCCTGTGTTACCATGAAGTGGCTCTTCTCCCAACTTAAGACCAAATTGGTCTCTTCACATCTCTGTAGGACTTGATGGAGGTGTTGTAGACATTGGTCAAAGCTATCCCCATAAATCAAAAAGTCATCCATGAAAATTTCCAAGAATTTGTCAATCATATCAGAAAAAATGACATACATACACCTCTGAAAGGTGGCTGGGGCATTACACAGTCCAAAAGGCATCCTTCTGTAAGCAAAGGTGCCAAAAGGACAAGTAAAAGTAGTTTTCTCTTGATCCAAATGGTGCACAGGGATCTGGTTGTTCCCTGAGTACCCATCAAGAAAACAGTAAAAAGCCTTCCCAGCCAACTTATCCAAATTTTGATCAATAAAAGGGAGAGGCAAGTGGTCTTTTCTGGTCTTGGAGTTGAGTTTTCGATAATCGATGCAAACTCTCCAGCCAGTAGTCTCCCTGGCTGGTCTCAACTCTCCAGACTCGCTTGTGATTACTGTTATGCCAGATTTCTTGGGTACCACCTGGATTGGTGCCACTCATTCAGAATCAGAGATGGGATAAATTACCCCAGCATCCAGCAACTTAATAATTTCTTTCAGGACCACCTCCTGCATGTGAGGATTAAGTTTCCTCTGCATGTCCCTGAAGGGTGATGAGCCCTCCTCCAGATGAACCCTATGCATACAGATTGATGCATCAATTCCTCCCAGATCAGCAATGGTCCAGCCAATTGCTTTCTTGTGCTTCCTCAGAACTGTTAGCAATTTCTCCTCTTGCTCACTAGTTAGAGAAGAGGAGATAATCACAGAAAGTTTTTCTTCTTTCTCGAGGAAAGCATATTTTAATGTCTCTGGCAGCTTCTTGAGCTCCAGATCAGGGGCTTGTTGTATGGATGGAAGGATTGGTGTATTGTTAGTTGGAGGAAGGAACAGCAATGTAGGTTTCCAATTGGAATGTTGCACTAAGCCCACAGAAGACCTCACTAGAGGTATGTCTTCTGGCATTAAAGCTAGGCTTCCTTCCGCCACCATGTTTCAAACTTTAGTTAAATCAGTGGCAATGTTGCTCCACTCCAGCAGAGTGGGCAGTTCTTCTTCAATAATTTCTTCTAGTACATCCACTGCAAAGCATTCCTCATTGTCCAGCTGAGGGTACTTTGCACTGTTGTACACATTAAGCTCAACTTTCATATATCTGAAAGTGGCCTCCATGATCCCGGACCTGCATTGAATGCATGCATTGGTAGTAGCTAAAAATGGTTTGCCCAGGATGACAGGTATCGGGGATGTACTCTTGTTACAACCCATGTCCAAAACAAGGAAGTCTGCAGGGTAGAAGAACTTGTCTACCCCCACTAGGACATCCTCAACCACTCCCATGGGTCTCCTCTCAGACCTATCATCCATAAATAGAATAATGGGAGTGGGCTTAAGCTCCCCCAAACCTAACTACTGATATACACTGTATGGCAGCAGGTTAACACTTGCTCCAAGGTCTAAAAGGGCCCTTCCAATCGTGTGGTCACCAATAATACAGGGAATAGTGGGTATCCCTGGGTCTTGCAACTTCTCAGGTATTGTCATAGTTAATACAGAATTAACTGTATCAGTTGCAAAGACCTTTTTGGATAAATGGCCTCTGGCCTTCCTTTTCTGAGTACAGAGGTCTTTCAGAAACTTTGCATAGGCTGGGACCTGTCGGATTGCATCAAGCAGAGGTAAATTTATTTTGACCTGCTTAAAGGTCTCCGTCATTTCCTCGATTTGCGCCTGACCCTTATCAAAAGGGGCAGGGCCACTCAAAGCTTGAGGAAATTGTAGCAGAGGTTCTGCTGGTTCCTCATCTGCAAGCCTATGGCTGAACTTTTGTTTTTTTCTTTTTTCTATTTTTATCTCCTGCTGAGGCTCAACTACAACCTCTTTATTTTTCCCTTGTTGAAGGGTAGCAGGCAATTCTTTACTCTGTACCCTAACAAAATCCTTATCACTTTCATTTGACATTTCCTTTGGGTAGACCTCTCCTTGTTCTTTTCCCACCTGGTTGTCTACCAGCTTGCCAGACCTTAAGGCTGTAATGGCATTGGCCCCCTCAAAATTTGAGAAGCCTTCTCCGATGGAATACTGGCCCTTTGGGTTGGCTACTGGTTGGCTTGGCAACCTGCCCTCCTCTCTCTTAGCTAGAGCATTGGCTATTTGGCCAAGTTGCTCTTCTATTTTCTTAATGCTTTGACTGTGAGAAGTCACAGTCTGATTCAAGGGTCCAAGGCTTTGCAATTGGGTCAAAACCTGGTCCTCGAAAGAAGCACTTCGGGGCTGAGGTGAGGGAACTACCAATTGATTTTGTTGCGGGGGCTACTATTGTTGGAAATTCGACCTTTGGGCATAACCCTAGTTAAACTGCTATTGTGGCCTTTGAGGTAAGGCCAACATCTGCTGTGGCTGCATATAATTGTCTTGCCTCCACCTCAAATTTGGGTGGTCTCTCCATTGATAACCAGTATTTTGGTGCTGGTATCCATATGATTGTTTATTGTAGCCACAGTTATTCTTGTAAAGATTGGGCGGCTGATTCCATTACAAACTCAGGGTATTACCCCACAGATGGACATTCTTCTACTGTATGCTATGGGGATTGGCATATAAGACATGCCTCCATCACTTGTGCAGTCATTCTGGGCTGCACCACAATCAAAAGTTTGTCAAATCTTTTCATAAGATTGGCCATCTACATTCTCAGGTCATCATTTCCCCTAACTTCATACACCTTTCCTTTAGAAATTTCAGCCGCCCCCAGCTTAGGAGAAGGCTCTTGAACAGTTCTGGATGAGGACATCTTCTAGAAAGCATTTTCACTTATGACTTCAAACAAGTCCCATGCCTCATCAGCTATTTTATGCATGTATGTTCCACCACAATAGGCATCTACCATGTCTCTGCTCTTCTCATCTATCCCATTGTAGAAGCTCTGGACAAGCTGTCAGTCAGGGATCTTGTGGTGGGGACATTGCTTGAGCATCTCCTTAAATCTATCCCAGCATTGGTTAAAATCCTTAGTTGGGGACTGGGCAAAAGAAAGTATGCCCTTCCTCAATTGGCTGGTTTTGGTCTCTGGGAAAAATTTAGACAAAAATCTTGTCTGGAGGTCTTTTCAAGTAGTGATACTGTTATTTGGGAGAGTAGACAACCAGGTGCTAGCCCTGTCCTTTAGGGAGAAAGGAAAGAGCCTTAGCCTAGTGGCTTCTGGTCCCAAACCAGTAATGGAAAATGTTGTGCACAGGGCCAAGAACTGGTCAATGTGCTTATAAGGGTCTTCCTTGCTAAGCCCATGGAAAGAGGGAAGCATTTAGATGATGGAAGTTTTGATCTCATAATTAGCCTGAACATCTAGGAATTGAATGCTGAATGGAGAATTGTAATCATCCGGAGCATTCAATTCCTTCAATGTTCTAGGTTTCTCTTCACCCATAATTGCGGTCTCTATTTCAATAGGGGGCTTAACTGTGGTGTGTCTGTGCCTTCTCGGCCTTCTACCCTTTTCAATTTCAAGGTTAGCAGGCTCTAAAGTAGGACTGAGAGATCTCCTTCCTAACATGCACACACACCAACAACAAGAAGACTATTTCACATTGCACTTAATAAAATTACAACTATCCTAATCAACTGCTTATGGAATCTTCAAAGGAGAAATAAACTGAGGTTTTGAAGGTTGGAGAAGTGCAAACAGAGGTAGCTAAACTCTCAATGCAATTCCAGTCTCCTTCTCTGCTACGGTCCAGATCTGCAAGAAAAATTCCAAATGTAAATCAGCAGTATCAATTATTCACAAGTACAGCTACCAAAGAATAAAGAATACAAAAATTCTAGAGTTTACTATTAGATCAAAGTCCCCAGCAACGGTACCAAAAACTTGTTAGGCTATTTCTAATGCTTGCTACAAACTTTATTGGAGGCAGTGATAAGAATGGGGTGAATAAAAATGAATGAAAGGTGGATTGAAAATGACAGAGCAGCAAGCCTAAAATATGCACAGTCCTGTAAGATAAACGGCCTGTTGTAGCAAGTTTTGATAAGTAAGAGTTTGTCCCACAGGGAAGGTTGATCTAAAGCTCCAAGGGAGCCATCAGTAGTAGGCTCTCCAGATCTGACTACAGATCGGGCAATCCTAAAGGGAAGGTGATTTAAGGTCACTTATTCCTACATTCTTTGGTAATCTAATGATTTAACTACATAAAGGGTAGAGGAGAAGGATGGAATGTGAGAAAATAAATATAAAAGGGTGAGAAGTATGCTATTAGGTTCAGATCTGATGGGCTTCATAACTTAAATTCAGATCTGCTGCTATAGAAGTCCTGTCCAATGGCTACATTATCACCACTGAGGAGAAAGAACCCAACTCATTTCTGTGCCATAATCCAATCCCTTTATGGCTATAACCTGTCCACTTAAATGGTCACAGACTATCCAACTGTGGAACCACAGTCCAGAGATGGGTCAGAACAAGTTCATCATTGTAAGCACTACTTTATCCAGGCTACAAGCACAAGAATCTATAGGGAACATCAACCTCTAAAGTGTTGTGTGTGGGGCTAGGCTTGTATGGGAGCATGTTAGCCCAGACACATAGAACCAGCAAGAGTTTGAGTACAGCCTTAGGTCTAGCTGTCCACTGCTATATAAAGACTGCAGTGATCTAGTCACAAGCCTACAATCTCTATGACCAGACCAGATCTGCCATCTGATGGTGAGTCTATACAAATGCAGGGGAGTTTGTCTCTGCACAATCTCTCACAGGGCTACAAGCACAAGTGCAGAGAAGAAGAATTTGTCTTGGATCTATGGATTGGCCTCACCCTAAGGCTATAACCTGTCCACTTAAATGGTCACAGACTATCCCAGAGGCTATCCTCCTCACAAAGACCAAGCAGAACAAGAACAACATTTCACCACCATGTTCACAAGGCTATAAGCACAAGCTCCAATGGGGATTTTAGATCTAGTGGATCCTGTGGTGGGGCTAGTCTTGTATGGGAGCATGTTAGGCCAGACACACAGGTCACTTGGATATAAATAGGTCTCTAAAAACATCATAATACAACTTATCAATGGAGGATCTCAAGGCAGCAGCCTTATACAGAACAACTCAATCTCAAACTTCACTCCCATACATGTAAAACACCCAATCATGAAATTCCATTAAATCTAAACCAAATAAGCATACAGAGGCATAGCCAGCAACTACTGGACTATGGAGAGAAGAAAAAGTAAAAAGAAATCTACCTAAACCTTACTAGAGGTCTACAGCTACTGCAAGAAGAAAATCAACAAAATTCTATTCTCAGAGAGAAAAGCCC
The DNA here is from genome assembly GCA_021018995.1 of Chloranthus sessilifolius. NCBI lineage: Eukaryota > Viridiplantae > Streptophyta > Magnoliopsida > Chloranthales > Chloranthaceae > Chloranthus > Chloranthus sessilifolius. The sequence continues at coordinate 32,969,255 of CM037596.1, read as the reverse complement.
CCTAAGCCTAAACCAGGCTTAGGTTTATATAGCAGTCAGCTTGGCGGCGCATTAGGGTTAGGAAACCCTAATTTTAATGATGCCATGTGGCCTAATACTGTTCCTTGGATGCCTCGGGGCGCATGCATGGAAATTGAAACGTTAGAGTGTGTGCCCTAATTGCAAGAAGTTCCCAGAATGTCCTCTGCAGAAGTGAGGGAAAGTTAGAGTTCAGAGCCTCGCCAGGTAGCACTGGTTTCCAAGACTGTCGCGTGGTAGCACGGTTTTCGCGAGATTGGATTATCTTGAAATTCTAGTCGTAGTCTGCAACTTAAGCAATCGCACGATAGAGCATTGAATCCTCGCTGGATTGCTCTAGTCTTCACGGGATTGCACTTTCCTTCTGAAAGGCGCTGGAATCGTGCGAGCAGTTTGTTTCTCAATGAATCTTCGCGAGGATGTGATGTGCATTGGTCTTTGATCTGTGCGAGAGGTTTTTCTAAAGTTTTGCATCCCACGGCCACTGCGCGACAGCTGCACACAGAAATACCTGGAGCTCTCTCTCCTTAGCTGATCTGAGTGAACTACGCGAGGCTTGAGAGTTGCTTTCTTGAGTTGCGCAAGCATTTATATTTGAGCTTCACGAGAGCTGCACGAGGTGTGATTCTAAAGCTCTTTTGTCACTGAACTGTGTGAGAATAGTGCGGACAGTGGGTGTGAAGCCTTGGTAACTCGTGAGGACTGTGCGAGGCTTAATTTCTGAATCCTTTGAAGCTTGTGAAAGCTGCACGAGTTTCAATTCTTGTCTGGATTCATCTTTCATCCTTCTGAGGGGCTTTTGGGGCAAAAGTGGGCTCCTTAACATGGTTCAGGCATTATTGTAGCAGCTGTTTATTACCTACGAAAAATGACTTAACACACATTTATTAGATGGCTAAGGGTCTAACAAAGGCTAAGTTAAGGGATGAAAAGTGGTACTTTTTATGTCTTAACACCCAGCTCAACACATCATTCATCTACAAACCAGCCATCCATTCATTCCTTCCCATCCTCTACAAACCTTGTGGCCCTACCAGGTCACCCAACCCATCACCCCACAAGTCCAAATAGCAGACGTCGCCCCTCATCAGTACAATGACCAACAGTACGAGGAGGACGAGATCCGCAACAGTGGAGGAGTTCCCAGCTTCGACCCTCCCAAGCCCACTATCGTCACACTCAAGGCCTAACAAAATTAGGGGGAGGCAGTCTCAGCGACAGCCTCAAAAGAATCAGAGCAGCTGAAAGAACAGATAGACAGAATACATAAGTAGCTGACGAAGATGGGAGGAGTAGAACTGCATTCAACAGACTTTTCAGACTTATGTCTATTCTCGGATGTCCCCCTGTCACAAAAATTTAAGATGCCATCATTCGATAAATATAATGGCACTGGCAACCCCATCGCACACTTAAGATCTTACTGTGGGGATATGTGTCAGTACTGCAGAGATGAACGACTCCTCATCAAAGTGTTCCAAAAGAGTCTAACGAGCCCAACACTGAGATGGTTCACATCCCTAGAACCATCCATGATAAAAACTTGGAAAGATCTGACACACTTATTCCAAGAACAATATGTCTATAACATGGACATAGAGCCAAGGAAGTCGGATCTGGCCCATTTAAAGCAAAGACATGATGAAACTTTCAATGCCTACTTAGGAAGGTGGAGGGCATTGGCCGCCCAGGTGACCCATCGGATTCTCGATGATGAGCAAATTGAATTAATAACTAAGGGAGCTCTCCCAGTCATCACAGATTTTTTGGTGTATTATCAACAGTCCAGTTTTGCTGATTTGGTTCGAAATGCCAACCGTTGCGAAGATGTCGTTAGAGAGGGCAGGTTGGGAAAGAGCGTGGCCAGTGGGGCCATCGGGGTTTGAAAAGCTATTGAACCAAGGATTGAAAGAAGACCAGGGGGCAGTGCAACATCGCCGTTTACCCCAAGCCAATCACATGCCCCCGTCTGACTCCAGTTTGCACAACCAAACTGTTTCAAGCAAGTGCCAAGGCCAAATAACGGACCGAGAGCCCCATTTACCCAGGAACAGATAAGAGCACGATTCGAACGGGTGTTCAAGCAATTGGGGCAATCTTTAAATGTCTTATTGCCAGTGTTGCTATAAAAGGGTCTGGTCAATTTACTCCAGCCTCGCCCACCACCTAATCCAATCTCGAGAAACTATGACCCGAACCTGCATTGTAACTTCTACCAGGGATCGAGTCACCCTACGGATCGGTGCTTCCCACTAAAGCATGCAGTCCAAGATTTAATATAGGTGGGAAAAATTGTTCCCCTGTCGCTTCCTCAAGGGTAGAACCAGAACATCCATCAAGCCCCTTTACCACCGCACCCAAGAGGCCCCAATTCTAGCATCCATTGGGTAGAAGAGGAAGAAGAAGAGTTTGACCCCTCGGATTACATCAGTAATCAAGAGGAGTTTTTATTTCCCAGGTTGCATAAGGGCGAACCATTTGTGGGGGTGATCGAACCGTTGTATTTTGCCAATTACTTCCCCACCCTGACATACCAAGAGGAGCCCTTAGATTTAGGGCAGTATTTTTCCACTCTCGCTCCCGCCTATCAAATCCAAACTGGAACAGCCCCGCCGCAATCATACACATATCCACCCCACTCCCAATTTACTCCATAGTACACACCACCTCCCAATCACCCCATCCCATACACTCTCCTTCCATCAGCCACCCCATATACCTCTTCGTCACACCCAAATCATCTCACGCCATACATAACTCCACCATCCCCACACTACCCTACCCCATACACACCCCCAATTCTCTCCACCCAATACACCACTCCGCCATCCCCAAATTATTCCATCCCGTACACACCTCCAAATCCCACCACTCAGTATACCACCCCACCATCCCCAAATTATCTTGCCCAATACACAACTCCACCATTCCCAAATCACCCTGCTCCATGCACAACTCCATCATTCTCAATTTACCTTGTTTCATCCATGAACCCTTCATCACCCCACCATGCCACCTCATATACAAACCCTTCATATCCGTACCCCCCTGCTCCATCCGCTACCATGTCATATCCCTATCACCCCGCTCCACCCGCACCTCCGACATCTCCCAGTCGCTCCATCCCATGCAACATACCACTCATCCCCAGTTATCCCGTCTCACACCCCAACCCATCAGCTCTTAATCACACCCCCCAACATCCGATCCCATCGCCCTCCAACCCCTCCATCCCAGTCACACTCCCACCATCCCTTCGCTATTTTACCCCCAATCCAACTCCACCCCCACCCAAACAAACAACCCCTCACCCACGCCCCTTATCACCTGCTCCCAATCACCACTGGTCTTACCACGCCCAGGTAATGCCTGTACAAGCCCCCTCCGCACCCATAAATCTAACCTCATCAATTCCCGCCACTATCGTTCTGCCCCCTCTTGGAGTCAACTTGGTTGGACCTAAGAATCTGATGTACCCAGTCTAATCCTCCCTAGAATCACCATGCACTCCCTTCCTCATCCTAAAACCTGCTTATGACCTGCATCAAGTGCCGTTAAGCTATGAATAGACAGACATAAATGCTAGTTGCAATCGAGAGGAGACTGTTGAATTTATTACCCGGTCAGGCAGGATTTCTATACAGTCAGAAGCATCGGGGGCCGTCAGAGGAGAAGAGAAGAAGAAAGAGTAGGTCGCAGGGAACCCCTTTGAGAAAATGGCCAGAGAGCACGTGTTGGAGACATAGCTCAAGAGAACACCCGCACATATTACTGTGTGAGATTTATTAATCACATCCCCGCTCCACTTTCAAGCCTTAATGGGAGCACTCAAAGACACACATGCTTCCGCCCACGTAACCCCAGATGAAGTGGGAAAAATAATCGGGCAAGTATTGGCCCTAAATGCCATCTCATTCACTGATGTGGATCTGTCGCTCGAGGGGAACAGCCACTCTAAGCCCCTAAATATAACAATGGAAACAGGGAACCTGGTGGTGTCGTTGGTCTTAATAGACAACGGGTCAGCACTAAACGTATGCCCTCTAAGGACGACAATCAAAATTGGTGTGAATCCCAACACCTTTCGGCCATCCATAACAAGCGCTTGGAAATTCGACAACACCAGGAGAGAAATCATAGGAGAAGTAGACCTTGACTTGATCATCGGGCCGAAAACCTTCACCATCCCCTTTCAAGTGATGGACATCAAGTCTACATTTAATCTACTGTTGGGCCGACTGTGGCTATATGAGATCGGGGCAATACCATCAACTCTATACTAAAAACTCTGATTCATCTCAGAGGGAAGAATCGTCACCATCTTAGGTGAGAGCAGAGAAGACAGGGAGAGGAGCACTCTTCATATTGAGAATCTGAAAATGCTTAACAAGTCGCACACAGCAAATTACACCGATCTCTATCGATTTGAGTATGACTTCTCAGACATTACCCTCGGGTCGACTGAAAAAACCCCTGCCAAAATTGGAGGAGGAATGGATGCAGTTGTGTTCATGCTCCACAAATGGGGCAACCAAAAAGGGCAAGGGCTGGGCCCGCGCCTTCAAGGAAGAAGAGACCCCATCAGGGCCAAGGGGCAGCAAACCAAATTCAGCCTAGGCTACAGGCCCATTTAAGAAGTCAGAGAGGTCAAAGAAAAGATAAGAGCCGCGGTAATCGTCAGGGCCAGAGGAATCAACCTGGAAGAAGAACCTCACGCTTGATCCCACATCCGTCAAACCTTTGTGAGCGCCGGGATGGTAAAGATTGATATGAATGGGGAGACGAGGGTAACCCCACACAAGCCTGCTTTTGCCCACCCCACCAACCCTTACATCATCCCCCCAAACCTCGAGGTGGACTTAGTCGCCCTCTCCTTATTTGAGGAGGAAGTCCCCCGGTCCACCCATCACTCTAGCACCAGCCACTTTGGGCCCATTCTAACCATAGAGGACAGGGTCCCAGAGGATCCCTCCGTAACCATGCTGAGGGAGGAACTGCAAGAGCCTATCGATGCCGCTTCCAAACAAAGAGGTAAAGGCCAGGCCTCGCAGGTAAGTAACTGGGCATCTTTGCCCCAACTCCTGGGAGCCGCCAAAGGCCGTGAATACGGCACCGACTCTCTAAAAAAAAACAACCTGTAAAAAGTGGGGTTAGCCTCTGGGACACTCTACCCTGTATATACAGGGATCCACCTCGCCAGGGGCTGACTTCCGAAAAAATGTAAAAAACCATAAAAATAGAAAAAATACAAATTTTAAAAATATTGTCTTTTAAAATTCCCAATAAAATTTAAAATGATGTCGTGATACCCGTCCGGCGTGAAGCCGCCCCCTTTCCTGTAGAAATACAAGAAAAGGTAGGAGTCATGAGTCTGAAGGAGGAAGGTCAAATCGATGAGCTCCCCAATGAGCTCCTCAAACAATTTACCAATTTTGAGCATGGCCCGACCCCGATCGTTGAAGAGACGAAGGACGTCAATTTGGGCACCAAAGAGGCCCCTAGAATCAGCAAAATCGAAACATCGTTGTCCCCTGCGGAGAGAAAAGTTATGATAGACTTCCTTCGGTCATACCAAGACGTCTTCGCATGGTCATATGAAGACATGCCTGGTTTGGATACCGATCTGGTTGAGCACGAGTTGCCACTCTACCCCTATATTAAGTCGGTTAAACAGAAGATGAGATGCCTCTAACCTGAATGGATGTTGAAGGTGAAGGACGAGGTCATTAAGCAGTATGACGTGAGTTTCCTCATGGTATCCAAGTACCCTCAATGGCTAGCCAATATCGTCCCCGTACCAAAGAAGGATGGGAAGGTTTGAATGTGCATTGATTTCCAAAATCTCAACAAGGCAAGCCCTAGGGATGACTTTCCGTTACCACACATCGATATCTTGGTCGATAACACTGCTAAGAACGGAATGCTCTTATTCATGGATGGATTCTCGGGCTACAATCAGATTAAGAGGGCAGAGGCCAACCGAGAAAAGGCTGCGTTCATCACTCCCTAGGGTACCTTCTGTTACAAGGTGATGCCATTCGGGCTCAAGAATGTAGGGGCAACCTACCAGAGAGCAATGACGGCCCTGTTCCACGACATGATGCACCGAGAGATCGAAGTGTATGTCGACGACATGATTGCCAAATCACCGAAAAGGGATGACCACTTGATAAACTTTCAAAAGTTGTTCGAGAGGTTGAGAAAGTACAGGTTGCTGTTGAATCCCCAAAAGTACGCGTTCGGCGCTATGTCAGGAAAACTGTTAGGCTTTATTATCAGTAGGAGAGGGATTGAGATCGATCCGACCAAGATCAAGGCCATCACTGAAATGCCACCACCGTCTACAGAGAAGGAGGTCAAAGGCTTTTTAGGCAGAATCCAGTACATCAGTCGGTTCATTGCATAGTTAACTCCGATATGCGCACCGATCTTTATGCTACTAAGAAAGGATTCACCAGTTGAGTGGAATGATGACTGCCAAGCTACATTTGACAAGATCAAGGGTTACCTCCTAAATCCTCTGGTATTGGTACCACCTGTACCTGATAGACCCCAGATAATGTACCTGTCCATGACAGAGTTTTCCATGGGCTGTGTGTTAGGGTAGCATGATGAGAACCCTCTGTCGGACTATGAGCCTCTAAAGACTGAATTCCCCGATGAGGACATCCTATTCATGACTGAAGAGGATACGGAGGAAACAGAGGAGTCCTGGGTAATGCACTTTGATGGGTGTTGCTGCCCCAGCTGTGCTTTCTTTATTTATTTTTGGTAAAAGAAATTTAAAATCAAAATAAAATAGGGGATGAAATCAGCACAATTAAGAAGTCCTAGACCTGCAAGATACTGGGTCCATTGTGGCAAGTTTTGATAAGTAAGAGTTTTTCCCACAGGGAAAGATGATCTATAGCTCTAAGGGAGCCATCTCTAGTAGTCCCTCCAGATATGACTACAGATCTGGCAGTCCTTAAGGGAAGGGAGTTTAAGGTCACTCAGTTTACAGATCCTAAGGTAGCCTAATGTCTAAACTACAGAAAGGGTTGAGAGGATGGATAGAGTGTGGAAAATAAATATAAAAGGGTGAGAAGTATGTTATTGAGCCTAGATCAGAGGAGTTTTGTAACTCAGATTCAGATCAGATGTTATAGAAATCCTGTCCAATGGCTACGTTATCACCACTGAGGAGAAAAGATCCAACCCATCTCTCTGTCATGATTCAATCCCTTAAGGTTATAACCTATCCACTCAAATGGTCACAGACTATCCCATAGGGGAACCACAATCCAGGGATGGGTCAAAACAAGTCAATCATTGTAGGCACTATTTCATCCAAGCTACCAGCTCAAGAATCCATAGGGAACCTCAACCTCTAAAGCTCTATGTGTGGGGCTAAGGCTGTATAGGACCATGATAGCCCAGACACATAGGACCAGCAAGAGATTGAGTACAACCTTCGATCTAGCTATCCATTGCTTGAGTGAGGCTACAATGGTCCAGTCACAAGCCTACAATCTCTATAACCAGATCATATCTAACATCTGATAACAGATCTATACAAATATACGAGAATCTGCCTCTGTACAATCTCCCACCAGGCTAATACAAGCTCAGGTGCAGAGAAGAAGGATCCATGTTGGATCGGTGGATTAGAATCACCCTAAGGCTATAACCTGTCCACTTGAATGGTCATAGACTATCCCAGAGGCTATCCTCCTCACGGAGCCCAAGATAAAATAAGAATATCGCTGCCACCACTATGGTCACAAGGCTATCATCTCAAGCTCCCATCGGGATTTCAGATCTAGTGGGTCCTGTGGTGGGGCTAAGGCTGTATAAGACCATGATAGCCTAGACACACAGGTCACTTGGATCTGAGTGGCCCTTAGAATCAGTCCTCCATTGCTTTGAATCATAGCCAAAGCACTAGCGGATCACAAGGTAGAAGCCGTGCACAGAGCAGATCACATTCAAACACAAATCCCATAATGTAAAAATCCTATTACAAATCTTCCATTACACTAGTTCAAAATGCATACAAAGACATAGCCAGCAAGTGCTGGACTATGGAGAGAAGGAAAAAAGAAAAGAAAACTACTTACAGCTATAAAAGAAAAGAAAAATGATCTCAGATCAAATCTCCAAGAGATGAGATGTGTTCCAAGATATCTAAACCTAAGCTAAGTATGGGTTTATATAGCAGTGGTGTGGCGGTGCATTAGGGTTAGGAAACCCTAATTTTAACGATACCATGTGGCCTAATAGTGATCCTTAGATGCCTCGAGGCACGTGCACAGAGATTTAAGCATGAGACTGCGTGCCCTAACCACTTGAAATTCCTAAAAAGTCCTCTGCTGAAGCGATGGAAGTTGAAGTTTAGAGCTTCGCTAGGTAGCTATTGTTTCCCAGACTTATCGCGTGGTAGCTCTTCACGAGGATGGTTTGACATTGAAGCTTCAACGGTCACGAGGTTGCCTTGGTTTGTTCTTCAGGCAATCGCACGGTAGAGAATTGCGCTCTCGCTGGATTGGGCTTCGCGAGGTTGAGTAGACATCAAAGCCTCAGATGTCGCGGGGTTGGAGTTCAAGCAGTCACAAGGTAGCTACACATTCCCTGGGTTAATCTTCACGAGGATAGATTTGAATAGCGCGAGAACTGCGCGAGCACTTCTCTTCAATGGACTTCGCGAGTTTCCTCGTGAGGCTTTAATGAGTTCTAAACTGCGCGAGGTTCCATGTCTTAATTGATCTTCGCGAGAATGGCTCTATCTTCGTGAGGATGCTTTCTTCTTGAATAGCGCAAGAATTATGCGAGGAGTTCTCTTCTGATACTTGCATCCCGCGGCTACTGCGCGATAGCTGTGCGAAGAGTCTTCTGAAGCTCTCTCTCCTCAGCCATTCTGAGCGAACTGCGTGAGGTTGAGAGACGTCTGCTTTAAACTGCGTGAGACTGCGCGAAACTACGCGATGTGTTCTACTCTTGAGCTTCACGAGAGCTGTGCGAGTTTTGTAAAGTCTTGGGAAGCTCAATTGGACTGTGCGAGACATATTTCTCCTGAATCCTCTAAAGCTTGGGTCAGCTGTGCGAGGCTCATTTCAGGTTTGGATTCAGAGTCCATCCTTCTGAGGGACTTCTGGTGCCAAAACAGGCTCCTTAGTAAAATTCCTGGCCTTATTTCACTGCTGATTATTACCTACATAAAACACTTAATAAGAACTTATTAGATGGCTAAGGGTCTAATCAAAGGTTAAGTTAAGGGGTGAAAAGTGGTACTTTTCAAGTCTTAACACACCCCCAAACCTAATCTTTGCTAGTCCCTTAGCAAAGCTACATTAAATCTACTACAAAAATTAAATGCCACTTTCGTAGGGAGCACGGATACATTTAGCATATGTACCAAGCCTTTTAAACCCCTAGGTGATCCCTAGTGGAGGAGTGAAGTCTCCTGAGGGTTTTCAGTGAAGACACCTACAAACTTCTCAATGAAACAGTTAATAAAAGTGTAATATCATCAAGTGAGCAGTCAAGGAGCAGACTTAGTTTACTCTTAAATCAGTAAACATAAAAGAAATTCAATCCATTGGTTGCACAGAAATTTAAACAGCATAAACTTCTCATGAATGCACAGCATTTCCAATCAGTTTACAACCACAGAAAACTGCACAAGTGTGTGCCAGCACTGAGCTCATCATCAGATCAAAAATTAGGTTATAGGTCATACATAATGCATTCAAGATCAGACCCAAAAACTTTCAAGGGCATACTCTCATAAGGGTCTTGTTGAGGGGTTCATTTTCTCTCAGGCTCAAGAGCAGTTACATCCCCAAATGGAAATGGGTCTCATAGGAAGAGTTCTTAAGTGCTGACATCATTGACAGAGCCTCACCATAGATTGGATAACTCTTTATCTCCACATGACAGCTCACTCAACTTTGGATCACAAGGGCTTTTAACTGGGCTGTAATGTGGCTTATGGAGTGGGTTTAAAAAGAATGGAAGGTTGAAAAGGGGTTCAAAATTGAGAAATCAGTAGGTGAAAGAGGTGATTCATGACTTTACCTTCTTGATTTTAGCTCCTTTCTTCTTCTTTGAGATTTTCATATTTGAAGTGATCAGTTTCTCTTCTTGATTTTGATTTTCCAATGAAAGTTCCTCTTGACTCCTCTCTTACTCCTCTTCATTATTTTTGTTGTTTCTTTTTTATGGAATTTTCTTCTTTTATTTTTGTTTTTGCTTTTCAGAAATGCCACCATGTTCTCAGTTACCATACTGCCAGAATTTTGAGATACTTCTTCTCCATTCACCTAATGTTGACCATAGCTAGTCCATCTTCAACTCTTTCTCCTTTACCTTCTGAATTCTCAGAGTGAGGGTAGACTGAATCAGGTTCATAGGTTCAGGTACAAGTACTCAGATGTATTTTGAAGAAATTCAGGATTTAAAGCTCAAAGGGGGTATGGACAAGGGCAGTTGCTTAAGGTTGGTCTATTTAGGCTCAAACTGTCCAAGAGAAGGCCTTGATCCTTTCCTAAGTCTCATGAGTGTTGTCAGTTGTTTCAACTTGGATTTGCCTAACTTCTAGTGAGCACAGTGACTAGAAGAAATTGCCTTAGTCACTCCTCAAAGGATGGAAAAAAAATTTGTAGGCCCAATTCTCACTGGTTATGGTCTTCCTTTGAACTTTTAAGTATGTCCTCACCTTTTTCTCTCTCTAATGATTCACTAAGTGCTGATACAAGTGAGTTTCCTTGGTGATCTCGTCATGGAAATGTGAAATATTAAAAGTTTATAATGTCTAAAGTTTGCAAAAATTTTAAATTTCTTATTTGTCATGATTCTTAAGTGAACATAGATCTATCTCCATATTACTCACATGACTCTGCTGCACTTAGGTTAACTATTCCATTGGCAGGGTCTGCCTGCCACACTCCCAAACCTATGAGGAGCAGTGTCCTCACTGGTTCAAAGTGAATGTGCAGTAGATCCATTATTTGCAAAAAGAAAGGGAAATAACAAGGAGCAAAACACACAATAGACAAAGCAAAATAGTAATGAAAAAAGAAGAGAATCTATTAAAAATGAGAAATGTACAAACTAAAAGAAAACAGAAGCAAAAGAGTGCAGAAACAGAAAAAAATCCTAGGTACAATCTAATCAGAGTCTGGATCAAAACTTGTCCCAACTCATCTTCTTGGCATGCTCTTGAAGGTAAGCCTCTTCCTCTTTTTTCTTTCGTTCCCTCTCTTCCTTTCTTTGGGCCGCAGTTTTGGGCATAGTTGGTGCCTTGACCCTCATTTTTCTGGTCTTTGGTTGAGGAGGGATCACTGAAGATTTATCTGTGGTTGGCGCAGGGGATTTGATAGGACTTTTTCCTTCGGGACTCTTCCCTTTTGGGCCCTTTCCTGGCTGAGGTTGAGGGGGCATGAGAGGGTATTGGGCTTGTTCTGGCTCAGGAGGGACAACAGGGGATTTATCTTTTTCTTTCACCTGAGGCAGGAGAGGACTTTTCCCTTTGTCAAGCTTAGGGGGAGCCACAGAAGACTTTTCTTGTTCCTTTGCTACAGGAATGGCAGGGCTCTTTCCTTTCACTGGCTGGCTCATTGGTGGTGCCTCCTCAGACTAGGCAGATGTTTCTTTTCCAATTTTTAGAGAAGCAGCAGTGTGAGAAGTTCTTTTAGCTGTAACTTTCCTTCTCTGAGGATAGGTTTGTTCAGCAGGGCTTGATGAAGGAGCAGCAACAGGAGTCTTGGCACTTGGATCTAGAGGTGGTGCAGAATCAGAGTCTGAGTCAAAAGGAAAAAGCTCAGTGGGATCCAAACCAAGGGCAGCAGCAGCCTGTCTGCATTCCTCTTTGGAAAGTAGGCGACCATAGGGATCATCCTGAGCACAAGCTCTGGTGACCTTTGGAGGTGGGGATGGAAGGGCTGGCCTTTTTCCTTTTTGGGCTGCAGTGGCTCTTTTGGAGGTGGAAGGTTTCTTGGAAGGAGTCTGTTTTCTTTTGGGGGCAGGAGATTGAACAGGAGGAGGCACTGAGACAGGAGCAGGAGCTGGAGTAGGGACTTTAGCAGGAGCAGGAACTTGAGTAGGAGCAGGAGGAGGTACCGGAGGTGGGGCTGTAGGAGGTGGGGGAACAGGTTGTGTAGGTGTAGGGGCAGGGGGAGTGGAAGAAGATGGCCCTGGTTGTGTGGAAGAAGATGGGGCCTCAGGGGGTGCTGTGGCGAGAGGGGTAGCCTGAATTGGTTGGGCTAGCAGGAAGGCAACCCTCTATTCCAAAATCTCAATTTTCTTGATAGCATACAGGAGATTGGTATCTGAAAGCTCCTTACTAAGTTTATTGATCTCCTGAGCATTATTCAGTTTCTTTTCTAACAACCTGACTCTCGATTGCGCATGCTGGGCATTTGCCTTCTCCATCTCTGTAATCATTCTATAGTAGGTTGCCTCAGCCTTCTTCGCATTGAGTGCCCAAAATTCCCTCCCACCCTTTAAAAATATCTCTCAGCTTCTCGCTGTGAGCAAGCTTCAAGTCACTCAGCTTCTGCCGCCAAGGGGATTCAATAGATTGGCAAAGTTGTGCCATGCCCCTCAGGACATCCCTCTTGATATAGGCATTGTCCCTCATGGCATGGAGGAGGGTGAAGTAGGGAGGGGTGTAATAGGAGTGTCTAGGTAAGATTGGTAGAAATAGAGTGGAAGAAGTAGAAGGTGATTAGTCCTGGGGGTAAAGTGGGGGCTGTAGTGATGAAGTCTAGAGGAGGGGTAGAAGTTGCTGGGGCAGTCTGTGTTGAGTGGTAAGTGATTTAAGGAGGGGGTAGGATAAGAGGTGGAATGGAAGGCATGGGTAGAAAATTAAATGAAGGATGGTCAGTGGAGGTGGATGGTTCTGGGTAAGGGAAAAATGGAATGGTGAAGGGTCGAAATGGAAGTGGTGGAGTTACAAATATGTGGGATTGAATGGGAAAGGAGGATGGGAAAGGAATGGGGTCTGTTTGGGTGGAAGTGTTGGTAAATTGTGGGAGAGGTAATATGAGTGGGGGAAGGATAGGTAGAGTGAGGAAGGGGTGGTGGGGTATGGTGTCTTGGAGGGTGAAGGGTGTAGGTAAGTTAATTGGGGTGAGGTCTGGTTGCACTATGGAGTCAGAGGTGGAAGGGGGCTGGATCAGTGGGGTGGTAGGAGGTTGTGTAGAGATGGGTGGGTTTGTCAATGTTTGAAGGGTGGATTTTATGTTGGTGATGTCAGTCTGCATTTGGTCTTGGGTTTGTGTTGTGGTGGATAGTTGGGTCTGGATGTCATGTATTAAGGAAAGGATATGGGTAAGGGTGTCTGAGGTTGGTTGGGGTGGAGTATGAGAAGAGGAGGAACAGGTTAGAAAGGGGAAGTAGGGGCATGATGAAAAGTTGTAGGGGGAGAAGATGAAAGGTCTGGTGAGTGATATGGTGAAGGGAATGGGGAATCTGGGAGAGGGATATCATGGGTTGGCAGGGTATCAAGCAAGGTAGTCATGAAGGCCTGATACCCTGAAGTGGTGGCTAGGTTAAAGTCAAGGTCTGGGAGTGGAGATGAGGTAGGGATGATTGGGATGGTGGCTGGGTCAATATGTGGGGTATCTGTGGGAATGATAGGGGTGGTTGGTTTAGGTAAGGATCTGGCTGGGGTTGTGTGAGAGGTCTTCTTTTTAATGTAGGATATCAGGGGAGGGTTGTCAGGGTTTAAGTCAGAGGATATTGGAGATACTGGGGCTGTGTATTGAGGTAAGGTGGGTGAAGGGGGAGTGCTGTCATGGGGTTCAACACTTTCCACCCATGAACGAATCACAGGGGGAGGTGGAATGGAAAAGAGAGATAAGAGAGGGAAAGAGAGAGATGGAATAGGCAAAGAAATTGATGGAGGGGCAAGTGTGGTGGATGGAGGTATTGCTGCAGAAGCAGAGGTGATAGAAGCTTGCACCACCTTCTTTGTAGCAGGGGCTTTAGCCCTCTTTTTAGGGGCAGGGGTGGCTTTTGCCACAGCAGTTCCCTCTCCTTGCTCAGAAATAACCTGAGCTTCAGCCTTCTTCTTCTTCTTCTGGGGATCCATCAGACTCCTGCTGATCCCTCATTGTCTTTTGACAAAATTGGTGAGAGTGAGGTCAGCAGATAACTCCCCCACTGGTATCTTGTACCCTCCCCTCAGAAGTAATTTGGTGATGAGTCTTACATAGGGGAGTGTGGAACTTTTTTTGCAGCCCGAGCTTCACCATCATATCCTTCATGGCCTCAAAAATCAACTATGCAGCATTAAATCCATGGCTCAGAGAGAAGGAATAGAGAGCATCAGCAATTGGTGTCCTCCTCTCTTGCTGATGGCCGGAGCAATAAATATTCTTCCTCAGCACTTGATCAATGAACAGTAATTTGGGATCCAAATCTCTTCTTCTGATGGAGTCCCCTGTGGCCTTCAAACCTCTGGTAAGGGCCTGTGCAATGGTATCAATGGGGGCACTCACAGGAGAACCATAACCACAGTTGGGATAAAAAATGTCAGGGATGCCCATGACTTCAGCAATCAACGTTGGGCTGAGTAGCATCTCAAAATTGTCAACTAACACAAGGAGGCCTGGCTGCCCATGTGTGTCTGATCTGACCCTAAGGTGCTGGTAAAAGAGTTGCACTAACCTAGGGTAGGCTAGTGCAGGAATCATTTTCATCAAGGGGATCAAACCAGCCTTGTGCAAGAACTCAATGGCAGGTGCTGACAACGGCTCAGTTTCAAAGAAAGATATATCAAAAATGGCTTCAGGCTCTAAGGGAATGGAAATGAAAAGCTCAGAGGGTGTAGAGTAATCAGGTGTTTGGTCAACCACCTCAGGAACCACCTCCTTCCCTTTTTGTTGTGTCGTAGAGGACTTGGCTTTCTTAAGGGCAGGCTCCACGGGAGCCTGACCCCGGGCTCTCTTCACAGGTGCACTTTTAGGAGCCATTAAGATTCTCCTTGGTGAGTGTGCAGTTGAAATTTTGAAAGAAAAAATTAAGAGCTGAGTCTTACCCTAAAAGTTAGGATTCTGTTCAATTTGATGCACGATAGACCGCAGGAGCTCCTAGCAGGGGGCAACTATTGATGGAAGCTTTAAGAACAAAAATCCAAAATTTTAAAGTGAGCGATGAACTGTAGACAGGATGCTGAAGGAGAGAGATTGAGAGGAGTGGGAGCTAGGGTTTCGCTGGCAGGAGAGGAAAGAGAAAGCAGTAAAGAAAAGCAGCACGGGGTTGGATTTTAAATATCGCGAGGCTTGGCGCGCTTTAAAAATATTTACTCGTTGGATAGGCATGAATGGGTCGCGAGATTGGATGTTCATTTAAACTGCGCGAGGAAGCCCACACAACTATATCTGAAACTCGCGATAGCAAAGTAAAGTAATTCTTTATGAACTGCGCGAGAGGAAACCAAACCAAATTTTCAGAACCTCGCGACGGCTTAAACAGAGTCAGAATTCACACACCCACTAGTCAGCCTTTTGACCTTTATTTTGTGGGTGGATTCTCTCACAGGCTCTCTTCCAGGGACACACATAAGCATTATAAAACATTCAAAATTTTCTATACTCTCAAAGCATTAAATTCACACATCATAGAAAGCATTCAAACAATACCATCATCATTCAATCACTTGAAATTATCAAACAAAGAGAACAGGAATAAAAGTAGGCATAAAGCACTAAACTCAGACTCCAACAAGATCACTAAAAATTCCTATAAACAGTAAAATACATAACATACAAAGTGCACAATTCTTAGCATCAATTCAATGAAAGATCCCCTTCAAGGTTTGAGGATCCTTCACCAATCAAAAATTGGCCCTTGAGATTAACCACTGGTTGACTGGGCAACCTTCTCTCTTCTCTTTTGGCTAAGGTATTCGCTAGTTGGGCAATCTGTTCTTCCATCTTCTTGATGCTCTGACCATGAGAATTCACAGTCTGAGCCAAGGAACCCAGGTTTTACAGTGAGGTCAAGACCTGGTCCTCGAAAGAAGTATTTATGGGTTGAGATGGGGGTAAGACCAATTGATTTTGTTGCTGATGGGGCTGCTGATGGTGCTGAAAGTTAGATCTAGGGGCATTCCCTTGATTGAACTACTGTTGTGGCCTTTGAGGTACAGCCAACATCTGTTGGGGCTGCACATAATTATCTTGCCTCCTCCTCAAATTTGAGTGGTCTCTCCATTGGTAACCAGCATTTTGGCGCTGGTAACCATATGGTCACTGTAGCCACCAGTTGTTGTCTTTGGCCAAAATATTATGTGCGAGATGCTCCAATACCAATTCAGGATATTATCCTGCAGATGGACATTCCTCCACTGTGTGCTGTGGGGACTGGCATATCAGACATGCCTCAGCCACATGAGCAGCCCTTCTGGGTTGCATCACAGTCAGTAATTTGTCAAACTTCATAGAGAGGTTTGCCTGCAGCTGCTGCAGGTCATTGTTCCCAGACACCTCACAAACTTTTCCTCTTGTCAATGCAGCAAGCCCCACTTTTGACTCAGACTCCTGACTAGTTCTTTCAAAGGATAGCTTTTGAAAAGCATTTTCACTAATCACCTCAAACAATTCCCATGCCTCATCAGCAGTTTTGTGCATGTAAGTGCCACCATAAGAGGCATCAACCATATCTCTACTTTTTTCATCAATCCCATTATAAAAGCTTTGAACAAGCTGCCAGTCTGAGATCTTGTGGTGGGGGCATTATTTGAGCATTTCTTTAAACCTATCCCAGGCTTGATTAAAATCCTCAGTTGGGGCTTGGGCAAAAGCAAGAATTGCCTTCCTCAACTAGCTAGTTTTGGTCTCAGGGAAGAACTTTGTCAGGAACTTGGTCTGCAGGTCTTTCCATGAAGCAATGCTATTGTTGGGAAAAGTGGTCAACCAGGTACTGGCCCTATCCTTCAGAGAGAAGGGAAAGAGTCTGAGCCTAGTAGCCTCACGTCCCAAACTAGTGATATTAAAAGTGGTGCACAAGGCCAAGAGCTGGTCAATATGCTTGTAAGGGTCCTCCTTGCTAAGCCCATGGAAAGAGAGCAGCATCTGGATGATTGAAGTTTTTATTTCATAATTCCCCTGAACATCAGGGAATTGAATGCTAAAAGGGGAGTTATAGTAATCCGGAGCATTCAACTCCTTGAGAGTTCTGGGTTGTTCTTCACCCATATTTGCTATCACAGATGCACTTGGGGGCTCTCCTATGGTGTGCCTGTCTCTTCTAAGTCTCCTTCCCCTTTCTAACTCAGGGTTAAGAGGCTCTAAAGTAGGGCTGAGAGATCTCCTCCCTAGCATACAAGCACACCAACAGCAAGGAGAGCTTCTTGTAGGCACATTGCAAATGAATAACTTTACAATTAACAAATTTATCTAACTAATTTACAGCTATTCAAAGAATACATTTACAACTACCCTAGATACTGTTAGAGAATATTCAAGAAAGATAGACAGAGTTTTAAAAGTTAGAGAGTTTGCAAACAGAGGTATCTAAGCTCCAATTGCAGTCCAACTGCCCTTCACGGCTGCTGTCTAGATCTGCAAAAGAAAAATTTACAAATATATCAGCAGTATCAATTATTCTTAACTACAAAAGAATAATAAAACTATAAAAACTTAAGGTCTACTAATAGATCAACTCCCCGAACCAGGCCAAAACTTATTCTTTGCCCTGTGCTTTCTTTATTTGTTTGTGGTAAAAAGAAATTTAAAATCAAAATAAAAGCAGGGGATGAAATCGGCTGGAGAAGTCCTAGACCTGCAAGATACAGGGTCCATTGTGGCAAGTTTTGATAAGTAAGAGTTTATCCCACAGGGAAAGATGATCTACAGCTCCAAGGGAGCCATCTCTAGTAGTCCCTCCAGATCTAACTACAAATCTGGCAGTCCTTAAGGGAAGGGAGTTTAAGGTCACTTAGTTTACAGATCCTAAAGTAGCCTAATGTCTAAACTACAGAAAGGGTTGAGAGGATGGATGGAGGGTGGAAAATAAATATAAAAGGGTGAGAAGTATGTTATTGAGCCTAGATCAGAGGAGTTTTGTAACTCAGATTCAGATATGATATTATAGAAATCCTGTCCAATGGCTATGTTATCACCACTTAGGAGAAAGGATCCAACCCATCTCTCTGTCATGATTCAACCCCTTAAGGTTATAACCTGTCCACTCAAATGGTCACAGACTATCCCATAGGGGAACCACAATCCAGGGATGGGTCAAAACAAGTTAATCATTATAGGCACTATTTCATCCAGGCTACCAGCTCAAGAATCCATAGGGAACCTCAACCTCTAAAGCTCTATGTGTGGGGCTAAGGCTGTATAGGACCATGATAGCCCAGACACATAGGACCAGCAAGAGATTGAGTACAACCTTCGATCTAACTGTCCATTGCTTAAGTGAGACTACAATGGTCCAGTCACA
This sequence comes from Chloranthus sessilifolius, assembly GCA_021018995.1. Classification (NCBI taxonomy): domain Eukaryota; kingdom Viridiplantae; phylum Streptophyta; class Magnoliopsida; order Chloranthales; family Chloranthaceae; genus Chloranthus; species Chloranthus sessilifolius. The sequence goes on along the minus strand of CM037596.1, from coordinate 32,950,802 downwards.
AGCCTACAATCTCTATAACTAGATCAGATCTAACATCTGATAGCGGATCTATACATATATAGGGGAGCCTGCCTCTGTACAATCTCCCACCAGGCTAATACAAGCTCAGGTGCAGAGAAGAAGGATCCATCTTGGATCGGTGGATTAGAATCACCCTAAGGCTATAACCTGTCCACTTGAATGGTCACAGACTATCCCAGAGGCTATCCTCCTCACAGAGCCCAAGATAAAACAAGAATATCACTGCCACCACCATGGTCACAAGGCTACCAGCTTAAGCTCCCATGGGGATTTCAGATCTAGTGGGTCCTGTGGTGGGGCTAAGGCTGTATAGGACCATGATAGCCCAGACACACAGGTCACTTGGATCTGAGTGGCCCTTAGAATCAGTCCTCCATTGCTTTGAATCATAGCCAAAGCACTGGCGGATCACTGGCGGCGACCTTGCAGGCGAATCACATTCAAACACAAATCCCATAATGTAAAAATCCTATTACAAATCTTCCATTAAACTAGTTTAAAATGCATACAAAGACATAGCCAGCAAGTGCTGGACTATAGAGAGAAGGAAAAAGAAAAAGAAAACTACTTACAGCTACAAAAGAAAAGAAAAATGATCTCAGATCAAATCTCCAAGAGATGAGACGTGTTCTAAGATTTGTTCCATGATATCTAAACCTAAGCTAAGTATGGGTTTATATAGCAGTGGTGTGGCAGGGCATTAGGGTTAGGAAACCCTAATTTTAACGATGCCACGTGGCCTAATAGTGAACCTTAGATACCTCGAGGCACGTGCATGGAGATTTAAGCGTGGGAGTGTGTGCCCTAATCGCTGGAAATTCCCAATAAGTCCTCTGCTGAAGCGATGGAAGTTGAAGTTCAGAGCTTCGCTAGGTAGCTATTGTTTCCCAGACTTATCGCGTGGTAGCTCTTGCTCTTTGCGAGGATGGTTTGATATTGAAGCTTCAATCGTCGTGAGGTTGCCTTGGTTTGTTCTTTAGGCAGTCGCGCGGTAGAGAATTGCGCTCTCGCTGGATAGGGCTTCGCGAGGTTGAGTAAACATCAAAGCCTCAGATGTCGCGGGGTTGGAGTTCAAGCAGTCGCGAGGTAGCTGCGCATTCGCTGGGTTGATCTTCGCGAGGATAGATTTGAATAGCGCGAGAACTGCGCGAGCACTTCTCTTCAATGGACTTCACGAGTTTCCTCGCGAGGCTTTAATGAGTTCTGAATTGCACAAGGTTCCATGTCTTAATTGATCTTCACGAGGATGGCTCTGTCTTTGCGAGGATGCTTTCTCCTTGAATAGCGCGAGAACTGCGTGAGGAGTTCTCTTCTGATATTTGCATCCCATGGCTACAGTGCGACAGCTGCACGAAGAGTCTTTTGAAGCTCTCTCTCATCAGTCGTTCTGAGCAAACTGCACGAGGTTGAGAGAGGTCTGCTTTGAACTGCGCGATGTGTTCTACTCTTGAGCTTCGCGAGAGCTGCGCGAGTTTGTGCTTTTGAAGCTCTTAAGTCACTCAACTGTGCGAGAAGTTGTTGTAAAGTCTTGGGAAGCTCAGTTGGATTGCGTGAGGCATATTTCTCCTGAATCCTCTAAAGCTTGGGTCCGCTGCGCGAGGCTTATTTCAGGTCTGGATTCAGAGTTCATTCTTCTGAGGGACTTCTGGTGCCAAAATAGGCTCCTTAGCAGGATTCCTGGCCTTATTTCACTGCTGATCATTACCTACATAAAACACTTAATAAGAACTTATTAGATGGCTAAGGGTCTAATCAAAGGTTAAGTTAAGGGGTGAAAAGTGGTACTTTTCAGGTCTTAACAATAGGGCATCGCATGTTGAAGGCCAAGGAGTTGGCGCCATTCTTATCTCACCAAGAGGATCGCATGTACCCATCTCAATCAAGTTGAACTTCCCATGCACCAATAATATGGCCAAATATGAAGCTTGTACAGCTGGTTTATAGGCGGCTCTTGATATGAATATAACTCACCTCAGGGTCTTTGGGGATTCATAGTTAATCATATGTCAGACCAACGGAGATTGGATGACCAAGGATGAGAAGCTGATCTTGTACCATGAACATCTTGAGGATCTGATAACCTGCTTTGAGGAAGTCACCTTCTCCTATGTGCCACAAATAAGAAATCAGTTTGCTGATGCCCTGGCTACTCTAGCCTCTAAGGTTGAGATTTCGTACCGGGTTGAGATGAAGCCGACCATGATAGAGCAGAGGGATGAATCGACATTCTATCACCTGATCGAGGGATCTACCGAGTTAAATGATGAGCCACCCTGGTTCTCAGACATCAAGAATTTCCTCGAGACTCGAACTATCTCGGAAGGAACATCGAAGGTAGACAGATGCACCATCCAGCGATTGGCAACGAACTACGTCATCTGCGGCGATCTCCTGTACAGACGGTCTCACGACAATATTCTACTCCGATGCCTAACTGAGAGAGAAGCAGTTGAGATCATGAAGGAGATCCATGAAGGAGTCTGTGGGGCACACGTCAGTGGACACATGCTTGCTAAGAAAATCCTAAGGCAAGGATACTTTTGGACCACTTTAGAGACTGATTACTACAAACACGTTCAGAAGTGCTACAAGTGCCAAGAACACTCCAGTCTATTACATGCTCCGGTCATTGATTTACACAACATGACCACTCCTTGGCCGCTCGCCACCTAGGGTCTTGACGTCAACAGCAAGATCAATCCTAAGACTTCCAACGAACATCAGTTCATCCTCGTCGCAGTGGAGTACTTCACAAAGTGGGTAGAGGCAGCCTCCTATACGAGTATTAAGGCCAGTCCTGTCGAGAAGTTCATCAAGAATAATATTATTTGTAGATTCGGTGTACCCAAGGATATCATCGCTGATAATGGCACTAATTTTGCTAATAGGCGCATCCAGGCCTTGTGTGAGCGATTCCAGATCAAGCATCATCGATCATTCCCATATAGGCCTCAGACGAACAGAGTTGTAGAAGCAGCCAACAAAACTTTGATCCGCATTCTAGAGAAGATGGTAGTCACTTACAGATATTGGAGTGAGCAGTTACCCTTTACGCTTTGGGCCTATAGAACGTCTATCCGTACCACTACAGGGGCAACACCATTCTCCCTTGTGTATGGAACCGAGGCCGTGCTACCCGTTGAGGTCGAAGTACCATCACTCCATATCCTTTTGGAATCCCATCTGCCTGAATCTGAGAAGGAAAGATCCCATTTTGAGCAGCTAGATTTGATTGATGAGAAGAGACTCCTAGCTTTGTGTCACACCCATGTCTATCAGAGGAGAATTGCACGTGCTTACAATAAGCATGTTCGCGCTCGAGACTTGCAAATAGGTGACACAGTACTGAAGAGGATTTTCCCGTCTCTCCACGCCGATCCAAGAGGGAAGTTTAAGCCGAATTGGGAAGGACCCTACGTCATCCGAGAAGTGTTGCCAGGATACACCGTTCGCCTCGCCACCATGGACGGAGACCACTTTCCTGAGCCCATCAACGCTGGATACCTCCGTAGGTTCTACTCATAGGTCTTGCAATAAGGTAAGTGTTGATAAAGGTAGATGCATGACCGCTTAAGGACCCCATAGAAGAGGCCATCATTTCAAAGACAAGTAGCCCAAAAAAAAACAAGAAATATTCCTTGAATACATTTACCCTTTTGCTACACACGTCGGGCCAATAACCATTTCTTTCATATACCCCTCCCAAAACATCAAAAAAAAAAAGAAGAAGAGGAGAAAAGAGAAATATGTTTAATACCAACAAAAGAGGAGAAAAGAGAGGAATAATCCCAAAAAAAAAAAAGAGAGAGAGAGGATAAATCCAAACCAATATATATATAGAAAAGCAGAACCCCAAAAGTGGGGATCAAGAATGAAAAAGAAACGACTGGGGCACGTATAGTAAAAGGCCCCTGAAAAGGAAGAAGAATCACTGAATCTGGAATTCACTCAAAGCTTAAATCTAAAATCCCATAAAAACCTAGCCTGTTTAAGCCCCAGCCACATTACAACCCGAAAGAAAGCCCTCTTTAAGGCCCACAAGCAGTCATAGCATTTGTTGCATCAGCACAAGCTGAGTTAACTGACCACACAGAACTTCATCCAGCCAACTATGATGGAATCGATGTCCATGTCGTGGCTTTCTAGTTCTTGAAGAAAGTAAAAAAAAAAGGAGAAAAAAATTAATTTAAGTTCAGAGCAAGATGGACATTGTGAAAACTCGCAAGGGCACCGCAAGTAAAAACAGCCAACTCACGCGAACCAGGTGAACACCTGAAAAGGCACCTGGGTTAAGAGAGTGAACCCATGGACGTAGTGAAAGCCCGAAAGGGCACTACGGGTAAAAACAGGGATGACAGGCAAAGCGAAAACCCGTCTTGGGCGTTGTGAGCAAAAATGTTAAGAAAAGAGAGATTAGGAGAGGATCTGTTCTGGCCCGCCTATTTTAGTCTGGACCCCTTGAGCCTCTTCTCCCCTTTGCTGGGCCGATAATGTTAAAAATTAGATTGGATCCCTATCAAGTATGTCGTCTCTACCGCGTCGTCTGACACATGACCAAAGATAAAGACAGAAGACTAATCAATCTCGGGGAAGCTGACCTTTCCATATTTAAAAGAAAAATCTGAGCCTCATGAACAGGGTTCTACCATGCTCAAAAAAGAGCCCACCAGTTTTCCTTTTCTTTTAAAATATTTTTACTCACAACGCCCAAGATGGGTTTTTGCTATTCCCATTATCGCCCTCTTTTTTACCCGTAGCGCCTTTTCGAGTTTTCAATACGTCCATGAGTTTTTTTATTTTTACCCCAGGCACATTTTCAGGTTTTCACCTGGTCCGCACAAGCTCAATCTTTTTACCCATGGAGCCCTTGCAGGTTTTCACCACCTCCTTTTTACTTTGAGCTTGTATATTTTTATTTTCTTTTCTTTTCTTTTTCAAAGGCCACATCACAGACGTTAATTCCGTCATAGCTGGCTAGATGAAATTCTTTTGTCATCTCTTAGCTTGGCTCGTGCTAACTCAACGGATATCATGACTGCTCATAGACCTTAAAAAGGGCTTTCTTTAGGGATGTATAGTAGCCATGAGTTAGAACAGATAGGTTAAGAATTTTGAAGGTTTTCTTGGGTTTAAAGGTTTTTCTTGATTAGGTCCCAGCTACCGTAATACACTTCTTCCTTGAGAGATTTTTTACTATACATGCCACATGATTTTTCTATCACTTTTCTTTTCTATTTTTTATTCTTTTTGCTTTTTTTTTCAAACAACCTCTTGGAATTTTGCTTTTTGAATTTTTTTTTTTTAATTTTGATAGTAACTCTTTTTCTTCCTTTTTTTGTTTGGCATATACATTTCACTTATTTTTCTCTTTTTGGGAGGGGGTACGAAAGAAAGGCTATTGGCTCAACGGGTGTAGCAAAGGGTGTGATCATTCAGGGACGCTTTTTGGCTACCTAGCTTTGAAATGATGGCCTCTTTTAAGGGATCCTTAAGTAGTTATGCATCCATTTTTATCAGTACTTATCTTGTCGTAAGAGACTAGGAGTAGAAATGTTGTACATATCCAGGATTGATGGGCACAGGAAAATGATCCCCGTCCATGGTGGCGAGACGAAGTGTGTATTCGGGGAGCACTTCTCTGATAACGTAGGGTCCTTCCCAGTTGGACTTGAATTTTCCTCTTTGATCAGCGTGGAGAGAGGGGAAGATCTTTTTGAGTACCATGTCACTCACCTTTAAATCTCAATTGTGAAGATGCTTATTGTAAGTACGTGCGATCCTTCCTTGGTAGACTTGGGTGTGACATAAATCTTGAAGCCTCTTTTCATCGATCAGGCTTAATTGTTCGAAACGTGCCCTTTCTCTTTCGGCCTCTGACCTCAACTGATAGGATGGCCTCAGTTCCATACACAAGGGAGAACAATATTGCCCCTGTAGCGATACAGATCGACATTCGATAGGCCCATAGTGCGAAGGATAACATTTCACTCTAATCTCAGTATGTGATGGTCATTTTCTTAAGGATTTGAACCATTGTTTTATTGGTATCTTCGACAGCTCCGTTGGTTTGCAGCCGATATGGTGACGAGTAATATGTTTGATTTTGTACTGCTCACATAAGGCCCTAACACATTTATTTACAACATTGGTGCCGTTGTCTGTGATTATATCCTTGGGCATGCCGAATCGAGAAACGATGTTGTTCTTGATGAACTTTTCAATGTGAATGGTCGTGATGTTTGTATAAGATGTTGCCTCTACCCATTTGGTGAGATACTCGAAAGCGACCAAGATGAATTGGTGCCAGTTTGAAGCTTTTGGATTGACCTCTCCGACGATGTCGAGACCCCATGTGGAAAATGGCCATGGAGTGGTCATGTTGTGGAGATCTATGATTGGAGCATGTATCAAACTAGAGTATTTTTAGCATTTGTACTTCTGCACGTGCTTGCAAAAGTCAGTTTCCATGGTGGTCCAGAAATACCCTTGCCGTAAGATCTTTTTAGCAAGCATATATCCGTTAACGTGGGCCTCGCATACTCCTTTGTGGAACTCTTTCACAACGTTCACTACCTCGCTTTCAATTAAGCATCAGAGTAGGATACTGTTATATGATCATATATAGAGGCACTCGCCACAAATGACATAGTTCACGGCTAAACGTTGGATGGTCTGTCTTTCTGCCTTGGATGTTCCTTCTGGGAAAGTTCGTGTTTTGAGGAAGTTCTTGATGTCTGAGAACCATGGATGCTCATCATCTAACTTTGTGGATCCCTTAATCTAGAGGCAAAAGGCCGGCTCATTTCTCTGTCCAATCATGATCGGCATGAAAGTTTGACCATTGATGTCAAGGTTGCAGGTGCATTGGCTAATCGATTTCTTACTCGCAGGATATACGAGAAGGTAACATCTTCGAAGCATGATATCAGATCTTCGAGGTGCTCATGATACAAGATCAATTTCTCATCTTTTATCTTCTAATCTCCATTGGTTTGGCATATGAACAACTGTGAGTCACCAAACACTCTAAGATGAGTTACATTCAGGTCGAGAGATGCCTGTAGGCCAGCTACGCATGCTTCATACTCGACCATATTATTGGTGAGGGAAAAATTGAGCTTCATGGAGATTGGTAAATGAGATCCCTTTGGCAAGATTAGGTTAGCGCCGACTCCTTGACCTTCAACATTCGATGCCCCATCAAAGTGCATTACCCAGGACTCCTCTACCTCCTCTGTGTCATCCTCTGTCATAAATAAGATGTCCTCGTCAGGGAATTCAGTTCTCAAAGGTTCATAATCAGGTAAAGGATTTTCAACAAGATAATCAGTGAGTGTTTAATTGATTGACTTTTGGGTGACATATGTGATATCAAACTCTGATAAGAGGAGCTTCCAACTTGCAGTTCAACCAGTAAGAGCCGACTTTTCGAATAAGTACTTCAATGGATCCATTCGTGCTAGAAGGAGAACGGCTTGAGATAGCAAGTAATGCTGAAACCTCTATGGCGTCCAATCAAGAGCCAGGCATGCTTTCTCCAAATGAGAATAGTGTGTCTCATAGTCGGTGAATTTCTTGCTTAGATAGTAAATTGCATGTTCTCTTCTTCCAGTTTCATCGTGTTGCCCTAGGACACATCTCATCGAAACTTTTGTCGTTGAGAGGTATATTAAGAGCGGTCTTCCAGGTACTGGTGGTACCAAAATAGGAGGATTGAGAAGGTACCCTTTGATTTTGTCGAATGCTACTTGACAGTCATCATTCCATTTGATGGGCGAGTCTTTCCTTTTAACTTGAAGATCAGTGTGCAGATAGGTGTGAGTTGTGCGATGAACCGACTTATGTACTGTATTCTACCCAAGAAGCCTCTGACTTCTTTCTCGGTAGATAGTAGAGGCATTTCTACGATGGCTTTTACTTTCATGAGATCAACCTCGACACCTCTCCTGCTAACAATGAAGTCCAATAGCTTTCTTGACATGATGCCGAATGTGCATTTTTGAGGGTTCAGATGTAACATGTAGTTTCTCAATCTTTTAAACAGCTTTGGAGGTTCACCAGATGATCACCTCTCTCTGTGACTTGTTGATCATGTCGTCAACGTACACCTCACTCCTAATGCAACATGTCATGGAACAGTTTGTCATCGCCCTCTGATATATTGCTCCAACATTTTTCAATCCAAATGACATTACTCAATAATAAAAAGTTCCCCGCGGAGTGATGAACGCTATCTTTTCCTGATCCGCTTCCACCATTTTGATATGATTGTATCCTGAAAACCCATCCATGAATGAGAGCATCCCATGTCTGACAGTAATATCGACCAAGATGTTGATGTGTGGCAAAGGGAAGTCGTCTTTCGAGCTTTCCTTATTGAGATTTCTGAACTCGATGCACATTCGGACCTTTCCATCCTTCTTTGGTATTGGGACGATGTTGGCTAACCACTGCGGGTATTTGGAGCTTATGAGAAAATTGGCGTTGCACTTCTTTATGACCTAATCCTTTACTTTCAGCAGCCACTCTGCTTTGAGTCGCCTCAATTTCTACTTGACCGACTTAACGTCTAGATATAGCGGCAGCTCATGCTCGACCAAATTGGTATCCAAACCAGGCATGTCCTCATATGACCAGGCAAAGACATCTTGGTATGACCGAAGAAAATCAATCATGTTTTTTCTTTCCTCGGGAGACAATGACGTTCTGATCTTAGTGATTCTAATAACCTCATCGGTGCCCATATTGACATCTTTAATCTCTTCAACGATCGGGGGTAGGGCTATGCTCAAAATTGACATATTATTCAAGGAGCTCATTGGGAAGATCCTCAATTAAGTCCTCGCCTTCCAGATTCGTGACTCCTACCTCTCTTTGTATTTCTACAGGAAAGTGATCGAACGGGCTTTTCAATTAATGCATCATTTTCTTTGCTTTTTTCAAGAATTTTAAAAGACGATATTTTTTGAGTTTGTTGTATTTTTTCTATTTTTTTATGGTTTCCTTTTCTTTGGGGATCAGCTCTTGGCAATGCAGGTCTCTCTGTACATGCATGGCATTGCTTGCCAAGAGCTAACCTCACTCTTTACAGGTTATTTTTTTTTAAGAAACAGGTGCCAAATTTCAGGCCACCAGAAGCTTCCAGAGTTAGGGGCATTGAAGCCCAGTTCCTCACCTGAGGTGTCGCACCTTTACCTGGTTTTGTGGAGGAGGTTGATTGAGACAGCTTTTAAGGGGTCAGCCTCCATCATGTATACCATTGGCTCATTTGGGACCTAGTCCTCAAACGTTAACACGGGCTTGGAGTGGTTTATGACAGGGGGTTGTATTGGCGGGGGTACCTCTTCTTCAAACAAGGATAGGGAGGCAAGGTCTATTTCAACATCAGGGGGAATGATTTTGGGGTTGGTTTTATGGATAGCCACTGGTTTATGCGGGGTCAACTTTGTTACCCTATTTTGGTCGATTTTGATGACCCCCACGCTCACGAAAGTGCTTTGGATGTGAGGCCTTGAACGGGTTTCATCTTTCAAGTCTATCCCCCTAGATTTGGCTAAGGTAATGGTTCAGGCCTTTTCCTTGGCCTCTTGGACCTCTTCTTTGATAAGCTTGTAGCCTAAGCCGAATTTAAATCGTTGTCCGCCTTTGGCCTTGACTGGGGCGAGGATCCAAATCTTTTCCTCCTTGGTAGCCCCACTTTTGGAGCATGGCCACTGCCACAATCATTCCTCCTCTGGTTTTTTCGATGACTTTTTTGAAGGGTTCTGACGTCACTGCCACTGACACATTATATTGAAAACTATGAAGCTCTATGTCTTCAGCTATGTGCAGAACATCTAGGGTTTTGAGATTTTCTTTGTTGTGTATCTCTTCTCACCCTTCACCCATGATGGTTATGACTTTTTGCTCTGATATGAATTTGAGCTATTGATGTAGGGTGGAAGGCACCGCCAGATTTCATGCAACCAAGGACACCCCAGTAGCAGATTGAAAGTGGACTTGATATCCATGACTTAGAATGGAATAGAGAAGGTCATTGCCCCGATGGTGAGCTCAAGATCGACTTCTCCTATTACTTCCCTCCTTGCGCTATCAAACCATCTCGTGCTTGTTTTGGTTGGTCGAAACATAGACAGGTCAACCCCAATCTTGGTTGATGTTCGCAGCAGGCACACATTCAATGTCGAACCATTGTCCACTAGTACCAACGATATCACTATGTTCTCGATTTCGACAGTGATATTGAGGGGTCTAGAATGGTTCCCTCCTTCTGCTGGAAGATCAGCATTTGAAAATAAGATAACATTGGGAGCCAACACCAGCCCGATCATCTGTCCCACTTCATCTGGGTATACTTTGTTGGATACATGAGCATCTTTCAGTGCTCCCATTAGAGCTTGAAAGTGGAGTGGGACGACATCAGTAAGTCTTAGACGGTGATGTGAGTCGGCGTTCTTTTAAGTTGTGTTTCTAACGCGTGCTCTTTGCTCATTTTTTCCATGGGGTGTACCGCTGCAGGTTCCTTTTTCTCTTCTGATTGGGTGAGTATTAGTACCTCAGGCTGCTTGGAGATTTTGCCTAATAGTGTGATGAATTTCACTCCCCATTCACTACTGCTCCCAACATTGATATCCATCTGATTGTAATTGAGAGGGACCTGATGGAGATTATATGTTGGCCCGGGGATTTGGAACAGGGTGGATGATGGCATCGGAGATGGATGGATTGATGGAGTGGCAAAGTTGGGCCAACTATGTTGGATTGGTGCTGGAGATGAATAAACTGGTGAAGGTGAGGCAAAACTAGGCCATGTTTGGTTAACGGAGGTTGAAGGGGGATGAAACAATGGGGGTAAGCTATAATTGGGAAACTTGTAACTGGCAGGGGCTGGTGCCTGGACTGACTGGTATGATGGGGGTGATATAAAGCTGGGTTGGACATGATTGATGGGAGCTAGTACCAGGAAGTACAATCTCAAATCCCGAGGGGCTGCTTGTAGTGTGGGGTTAGGAAAATAATCAGCTAAGTTCAAAGGCTCGATTACCCTGATGGTTTTGCTTTCTTGGTTCCACTACCCTGTCATTTCATAGCTTTCTCCTGTGCTGATATATTCTAAGGGGTCGATTCCTTCCATCTTTTCTTGTAGCATGTTAATTGTGGCCCTTGAGCCCATTCCTCCCTGCGGGAGGGGCGGCAATGGCACTTGCAGAATATTGGTGTGCAGGTTTGCTTGGGGAGCTGTCAGAGGAATGAGCTTCCCCGTCTCAATCAGATCTTGTATCTCATGCTTTAGAGAAAAGCATCGATCAGTTGGGTGACCCGATCCCTGATGGAAATTATAGTGCATGTTAGGATCATAATTTCTTGAGAGAGGGTTGGGTGGAGGGCCGGGTCATAATGATGTGACCAAACCCTTCTCAATTAGTAAAGGCAACAAGACATTGAGGGATTGCCCTAAGGGAGTGAACTCAAGGTTATAATAGTTCCTTCTCTGTTCGGAGGTCATTTGTGTCATTGGGCCATTGCCCTGCCTTTGAACTGGATTTGCCTAAGTCGGGGCTTGCCATGCTACCCCAAACTGAAAATGTACCATGCTCGTGCTAGGATGTGTGGTTATTATGGTTTGGACCTCTTCCCCTACTCTTTTCTGGGTCCTCTGTTCGGTAAATTTACGGACCCCACCGGCCCCACTAGTAGCATTTTTATTTAACTGCCCCTCTCTTATCGTGTCTTCGAAGCGGTTGGCATTTCTTACCAAATCAGTGAAGCTAGCTTGTTGTTGGTACACTAGGAAATCAGAGATAATGAGTAGGGCGGTTTTCGAGATCATCTCGATTTGCTCCTTGTCCGAGATATGGTTCCTCACTTGGGCTGGTAGGGCCCTCCACCTTCCAAGGTACCCATTAAAGGTTTCATCGTGTTTTTGTTTTAAGCGGGCCACATCAGACTTGCACGGCTCTATGTCAATGCTATAGACATATTGTTCCTGAAATAAGTGGGTGAGGTCTTTCCATATTTTTATCATGGATGGTTCAAAAGAAGTGGTAAGACTTTTTTAGAAAACCTTGATAAGGAGGCGCTCATCTTCATCGTACTGGCACGTGTCCCCACAATAAAACTTGAGGTGTGCAATGGGATTGTCGGTTCTATTATATTTGTCAAATGTTGGCACTTTGAATTTTGGAGGTAAGGGTACTTCGGCAAACAGGCATAAATTCAAAAAATCTATAGCATGGATTTCAGCACCTCCCATCTTCACTAACTGCTTCTGAATTTTATCCATTTGTTCTCTCAACAGTTCAGACTCCCTGGATGATTGTGTTGGGGTTGTTCCCCCAACAGGTTGCCCCTAATGCTTTCGGTTGCCTGCTGGTTGGTAAAGGTGGGTAGTGGTGGGTTAAAGTTGGTGAATGCCCCACGTAGGCTTCACTGTTTCGGGCCTCGTCCTCCTCATACTGATGGCTAGCATCAACAAATGGTGGAGGTGGGCCGAGATTATCAGGTGGATTAAGGATGGGTTGAGTGGGTGTTTGATGGGGCCAATGTGGTTGATGGGAATCTGGGTGACTGGTGAGAGGATGGGTGAATGGTGGATTTTGGATGGATTTGGTAGGTGTTGGGTGAGACCATTGTGGTTGGTGGGAACTTTGGGGATGTGTAAATTGTGGATTTTGGGTGAGTGTCTGGTGAGGCATTGTGTTTGGGGGAAGTTTTGGGGATTTTTAGGATTGGGTTGGGGAGAGGATGTATAAATTTGGGTGGGTTGATGGTTTGAGGTTGGTTTCCATGTTAGGTTGGGTATGATGGATGTGGATGGGTATGGCTCATGCCGGGTTGATGCAGTGGGTTGGCCATTTTGGGAGGAATGGGATGTGTTTGTTGAATGTGGGGAATTGGGGGAAGGATGGAGGGTTTGAAAATGTGACCCTTGGGATTGGCCATAAATGGGCTTGAGGTTGGGTGTGGAGCCTTTGAGGCCCACTCATATGGCTCCATGGTTGATTTTGGGTGTTTTGAGTGGTATGGATTATGGGCAGTTGATTAGCATTTTGGGGGAACGGGGTGTGGAGGTTTTGGAGGGTTTGTGATGGGTTTGGAGGTATTTGGAGTGGATGAGTAAGGCTTTGGAAGGCCTTCCAGACTGTATATACCCTAACCATGTCCTCCATTATGGTCATGAGATCAGCTAATGTGGATGGCCCTCCCGATGAGGGGGATGTATGAGAAAATATAGGCAAGACTTGTGTGGATTGGGGAAAGTTGGGTGTGTGTTGGGAAAATGAAAAAAGTAGGTATGTTTTGAGTGGAAGGGAAAATGGGGGTATTTTGGGTAGGTGGAAAAGATAGAGTATTTTGAGTGGAGGGAAGACTGGGTGTGTGTTGGGTGGATGTGGAGAAATGGGGTGTAGGTTGGGTGGATGGAAAATTAGGCATGACTTGGGTAAAGGTGGGAGGAAAATTGGGCATGACTCGGGTAGATGTGGAAAAATGGGGTGTATTTGGATTGATTATGGGGGGAGAATGGGGTGGATTTGGAGTGAATGGGGGACAAAAATGGGGTGTATGTTGGGTGAAAGTGGAGAGAAAATGGGGTGTGGTTTGGGTGGATTGGGAAAAATTGGGGATGCTTGTAGCTATTGTGGGAGAAAAAATGGGGTGCATCAAAGGGTCCGGTGACGTTGAATCAGGATTGGGTGGGGAGATCGGAGATAGGTATCTCTTCCATATGGGAATGTGATGGGGAAGGTAGTGGGGGTGAATTAGGATCGGCATAAGCCGTATCAACCACCCACAACATGGTTTGATAGCAGGTGCGGTATAGGTTTTTTGGGTAGGGAACGAAAACTTTCTTCCTTCTTCCCCTCCGGGATGATGGCAGGTGAGGCGATGTCGTAGTTACGGCACCACGAGTTCTCTTTTTGGTTTTTTTTTTTATATGATGATTTTTTCTCTTTTAATTTCTTTTTGAATTTTTTGAAAATGAAGTTTTTTGGATCTCTTTCTCTTGTAGTGTGTTTTTTTTTCGGGGACCTTGGAACTCCCTTTTCGAGTGGCATTCACACCCCTAATGCCTCCCACGACAGGTTCCCAATGCGCTTTGGAAGAGTCAAAAGAAATCCTTTGATCTATGAAAAGGCATGAAAATTCACGCGACAACCCAATCCCTTGAAAGAGTCAATAAGAGGGCGACCTCTCTTGAAGTGCGATGGCATTTTGGGTGTCAATGAGTGTGGGATTTATCGAGGGTATTAAAACCACTAAGTGGTGGGTTCGGGAATTTGTAAAAAAAGGCCCCAAATTCAGGTTGCTTAGCTTGAAATAAGTTAAGCGTATATATTATATACATACGCAAGGCTAAAATTCTGGAGATTTGACTTTGCATATATATTATATACGCAAGGCAAAACATCTGAAATTTTGGCTTAGCATGTATATTATATACGCAAGGCTATTTCTGGAGAATTTTAGCCTAGCGTATGTTTTATATACGCAAGGCTAAAAAAATATATATGTATATATTTTTTGACAACAACAGACCCGAGTTGGGCAGTTTTTGGGTTTGTAGAAGCAATGCTTCCGGGGACACTTCTGTTGTTCTTTATCAGGTCTCTCCTCACCGCGCCTAAAGGATACAAGGCCGATTCGGTGCAACTAACGCGCTCCCCAAGGGTTTTAAGCTAAGTAACAAACTCTGTCACCCACCCGATATACCTCCGGCGCAAGCGCCTTCTCAGATATTGAATGGGGTGATTCCTTTCGAAGTCATCACCACTAGGGCTGCCGCTCTACCGGGAACCGAGATGGATATATCATAACCTATCTTCCCACCCTTATGTAAAATCTACCCGCGGAAAGCAAATTGAATTAACTCCCTTGTTGGTTCAATTTAAGCTCAATTTTAAGGAGTTTTCTTTAAGTCCAAAAATGAGTGGTGAGAATTCCGTACCACCTCTACGGCCCGACATCCACTATTGGAATATGAAGCTAGATTAGCAAGTAGCCCGCCAAACGGCTAAGGTCAGTAAAGATGGAATCGTAAATTCTCAAGTAGGCCCGCCAAACAGCTAAGGCGTGTAAATGGCAAAATCGTAAGGGTGAGTAAAAAGTGATCAAGCAGGCCCGCTAATCGGCTAAGGTGATAAATGACAGAATTGTAGGGGTGAGTATAAAAAATGCATAATCGTAAGGTAAGTAAAAATTGACGGAATCGTAGGGGTATGTATGCAAAAATAAGAGAAAGTTTAACAAAAAGAAAAATACATGCAAGTGAGGCCTACTTCAAGTAGAAGTTCTAACAAAAATCTCCAGTAGAGTCACCATCTGTGTAACAGTGGGCTCTCGCGAGTCCTTCACGACGATGCGCTCCTTTTAAAAAAAGGATGAAGTCACCACCTGAAGCTTTTGGTGTTTCGATATACCAAAATCAATATTATGAGCACCAAGTGCCCAATATGACTCTGATTCACCGGTCAATATCAAAGCCTCTTCGGTAAGGACTTCGGTTATTAATCGGAAAGGTGTTAGGCACTCGATTGACCTCCTTGTAAGCGGTCTCTACTATGACCAAATGTAAAAGAAAAAAATAAAAATAAATGACACTCTCCCTTGTCCGAAGGCACTCCAATCCTATTTGAGCTCCTCCGCAATCACCGAAATTTCGGCGGCGTATCAGCTCAAATTCTAGGATAGAGGGAAAGCAAAGAAGGTAAAAGAATAAAGGGGAGAGCAGGAGCTCTCGGGCCCTTATAGCACCGCTGTGGACTTTTGCATGAGTGCACTTTTGGTGAGCATCCGATAGCAAACTGGTTGAGAAATGGGTCTTGACTTCTAAGGCTTGGGAGCTTGAAGGTAGGAGAGATAGGCTAAGGCCTTATTCTTGATAAAACTAAGGTAAACCTAGGTTCTGAAATTTGAAGGGATAAATGCTTGAAAAGGAGGAGAAGAATCACTAAAGCTCTTTCTCTCTTTGGAAATTTTTTTAAGGTCTTAATAAAAGGAGTGTGGCTCTCTATTTATAGAAGGAGAGGTGGTTAGGGGAGCACTTAAGAGCTAATGGGATTAGCAATTAGGTAATCCCCCAATCTAAAGTTTCCTAGAATTTTGGGAGCTTAGATAGGCGAGAATTTGGGTTTAATGATAGATGATAAGGTGGGACTCTAAATGGCAAAAAGGTAAAACTTAAGGTTAGGCGGGGTGCAATGGTCCTAAAGAAATTAACCCTAAACTCTAGGGTGGTTAAAAGGTTAAACCCCAAAAGTAAAATTCGGTCATTTTCTCAATAAATACTATTCTTAAGCCTTGCGTATATAATATATACACTAGGCTTAGGAACAATGTTCTCTGAGAAAAAGGAAAGTTTAGAGCCCGCAACTGAAGCCTGAAATCAAAAATATGCCTTGCGTATATAATATATATGCAAGGCTAATTTCTGGAAAAATTTGCCTTGTGTATATAAATATATACAAGGCCCAATCTCGGGCTGAGATAAAGCAGGCTACCAAAAATGGGTTTGGGGCCAGTCTACTGGGGGTTTGGTTATGGGTTTTATGGATCTGGTTGGAGCCTTCTGAGGGTTTGGGAAGGTTTTTAAAGGTTCGGGTTAATTTCTAAGGGTTCAGAGAGTGCTATCGGAAACTTGGGCGTATGCCTTTCTTGAAATATGTGTCAATCCGGCCTTGCGCCAAATTTGGGTGTCTACACATACATCATGCTCAAATTTATTTTTTGAGTTATTTTTATATGATCTATGTCACATCTTCATCTTTTAATTCAAAACAAATCAAATATTTTATGGCAAAATTGTTAATTCTCTTAAATTTGTAAGTTTCTTTAAAAGTGCTAAAAATAAGGAAGAAAAGTTGGATAACATTATTTACGTATACCCATTAGAAAAGGGATTCTATATGGCTATCATTATTTATACCCCTTAAAATTGTGATCTCACCTATATCCTCTAGTAGGTATAAAATGACCGCTTTAAATTAGAAGATGAACATCATTGTTTATCCCCATCTTTTACCGAAATGATTTTAGGATCATGAGAGTATAATTAGACCATCGATTTTTTATTTTACATGGCGCACGTCTTAAAAATGATACTAATATCATGTGTGAGAGTGATGTAGGCTATATGATTTTAGAGTCACTTTTTGGGTTGTGTGCCAAGTGAAATAATTTTTTTAATTATTTGATGATACAATTAAGATGTCAAAATCAACTATATAAAAGATTAACACAAAAAACAATGTCCATCATATAATTTAAAGTGAACAATATATTCGAAATGAAAGAGGTGGGATGACGTCACAATTTTATGAACGGTAAATAAAATATTGGATACTTTGTTCCTACTATAAAAAAAATATGGATATTTTGTTCACAAGTGCAGAAATCATTCGTGGTTTTATTTAGCAATAAGGATAAGAATTTTCAAATTTTAGTCTTGTTTTTAATCCGCGTATACTTTCTTGGGAAAGAATGCTGTTTATATTTTTATCATTAAAAAAAAGAAGCAAAATACTTCCTTTAAATATTTGATGAGAATTATTGTGTCTCATGGCTTATGTCGGTCAAAACTTAATATTTGATCACGTTTTTGAACCGAAAAAGGCTTTTTCTTTTTTAATATTATTTTAATTATATGCCATGTGATAAAAGATTTAAAAAAATATGTCAGACAGAAGCACAATGTTCAACGCTGGGATGTTGAGGCAGCGGCCCCACACTGGGATGTTGAGGAAGAGGCTCCTTTACCTGTATAAATATATTATGCGTTCGGAACATCCACACCAGGTGGGCATTATGTGACTATTAAGGTATCAAATATCGACCGATACCAATATCTATCACTGATACATACCGATTTTCTGAATACATATCGGCTCCGATACATATAAGCATTCACTGTAGTATTCTGCATGAGCTTCTCCAGCGCATTGTAGTTTTTGGGCTCCATTTTTCATCTAGGTGATTTTTGCTTTTTATTTGATTAAAAAGGCTTGGAGTGGTGACCGGAAGAACAGGTAGCGTAGGTGTCTAACCGGTTACAGCCCATTTAGAGCATAGCTTCTCGAGGCAGGTTGCTAAACATTGACGAGCCAGCTAGAGAACATCAGAGCTAACTCTGTTAACGCCCACCTGTTTACTTAAAGTGCTTAAGTCCTGAGACCCTTTCGTAATCGTTGATTACGTGGGACAGATGATATAGGTCATATTTCATGCTGATCTTCTACACAATAGATCTTAAGATCATGGATAATCTATTAGGCGATCAGATTTTGATTTCATGTGTCATAGATACCAAAAATATGGCCTGTGACTCATGTGGCACACATCACATTGAAACATGATTTCGAAACTAATTTTGGGGAATTTTTGATAGACTTAAATAAAAACTAATCATCTAATATGTGCGCCATGATCTAAAGATCTATTTTATGAAAGATAGGGGTGAAATATGGCTTCCATCATCTGATCTGATGCAATCAATGGCTATCAATGGGTCTAGATGTGAGTGCTTTCAATAAAGAGGTAGGTGCAAACAGAGGTACCCAAACAAATTCAACATTTTGAAAAGAGGGGGAATGGTGGTGGCAAAATTAATTAATGTCATTTATCAGTTGTCAAACCTGCATGCCCTATGTTGTCAATCTAACAGTCACGTTCCTCCACCGCTCCATGTATTAGCGTGAACGGTCAGTTTTTAACTTGGCAGTATCGGTTGCACGCAACGGACAGCTGGACACAAAGTCACCGATGCATATCGGTATCGGCTGATACGTATCGGTCCTTCATAAACCAATACTCATTATGAATACTGGTATTGACACATATAACGAGATTTTTTACTAGTTGTAAAAATAAAAGAGGTTGAAATTTGTGTTTATAAAGCATATAGTTCCTCCATGTGTAGCTCCATTTACTACACTCTTCAGCCGTATAATTTTGATGAAGAGCATTTTCACTATAGATTAATGAGGCATCACTTGCATCAATAGATGGAATGCTCACTTGGCCACTTGTTTTGCCAAGTGGTACGCATACTTTATTAGTTGCAAATTATCTACTAGCTGAGGTTAGCTCAAAATTGATCCCCATCAAGGATTCCAACAATTTGACTTAGGCTCTTTAATATGGACGATATATAATGTAAGGTTTTATTTTAAAGTACTTGGATTAGTCACTCGTCATCTATGGATGAGTAAACGTGTTCAATCCAATCACTTAATTTAATTAATGGCCAGTAGATAATAGTGGCTAAGGCCTCATTCGGCAATCTGTTCCAAGAAATTTTTTTTAGAGAAGATATTAGAAGAGAAGCACATTTTACCTAGAGATATGACTACATTTAGCTGAAAATAATATTGTATTAAGAAGTTGTTCAATGATGCCTTTGACAATATGCCATTTTTAATAGGGCTTTGTACCAAAACACGGGCTGTGCCTTTTTTATTATCAAATACTCATGTGCTGTTATTTATCACGGAACAGTGCCCCAGCACCTCTTTATCGGGCCTCCAGTGGATTGCGCAGGTCACAAGCAAAAGAGAACAAGACCTTTTTACCCCTAGTATTTAATATCACTTTTATGCCCTAAAAAACTGCAATTGCAGCTCGTTTCCCCCTTTCTTCTTTCGAAGATGAAGGTTGGGTTTTCTTCGCTTGCGCGGACGTGCGATTTATGATTTGATTTGGAACGACGACGATAAACAATCAAATCAAGATCACCATCGCGATGAAAAGCATCATCGTAGACGATCGTGATCAAGAAGGCAAAGACCACAAATTTAGGGTTTCGAGTTCTCACCACCAATCTTTGGATTCGCCTGAAGATGTCATCGATCCACCGAACCGCGATCGATCTCACCATCTTCTCAAATGACCTCACTATCTTTCACTCCAAATTTGTCTTAGAATTTCTGCAAAAATCTCTAATATCGATTTAAATAAGATTTTCCAAGGCTCGAGCCATTATTCACCCTAAATTTTTCTTAGAATTTATGCAAAAACACCTTGTGAAGAATAATTAAAATGGTTTATTTCTTATTATCTTCTCACTGTAAATTTGGATGTGGGAGCTGTGAATAAGTATAAAGTGATATTTCTCTTTTTGAAATCTTTAGCCCTTAAATAAATAAATAAAAAGTTTAACTAAACACCTTTTTTTTAATGAATTTTTTGTGAAAAGTTAATAACAATGGCAATATTATAATTC
Organism: Chloranthus sessilifolius; assembly: GCA_021018995.1. Taxonomy (NCBI): domain Eukaryota; kingdom Viridiplantae; phylum Streptophyta; class Magnoliopsida; order Chloranthales; family Chloranthaceae; genus Chloranthus; species Chloranthus sessilifolius. The sequence goes on along the minus strand of CM037596.1, from coordinate 32,930,566 downwards.
TATTGGGGAAAGGGCAAAATAGTAATTTTATATGCTCTATGAGTGAAATGCTACCCGTTTTGAAGCTGCATGGACGTCATTTGGTAATATAAAAAAATTATCACCGAAATGGTGATTAAAATAATTTTGGGGCGCTATTTGGTACTTTTCCCTTTTTAATATGTGATAAAAAAAAATTTGGAAAGCAGTCTGCTAGGTACTTTTTGGAGAAGGTTTGCCAAACTGGGTTTTGTGGCTTCTATAAAAAGTCGCAATTTAATAGTCTGTTTAAATCAGCCATTAATTCTTGATTAAATCGTTTCCTTTTGAAAATGCTACAATTTTTTTTAAAAGAAATGCAATTTTTGCAAATAAAATGTTAACTTTTCAACTTTTTTTTTTCTAATTTTTTCGGGAATCTTTTTATTTTGAATTTTTTTTTTAAATATTTCTTTTTTTTTTAATCTACATCTCATCTTATTATGATTTTGTTTATTCGGTGAATTTTTGTCGCCTCTGTTTTTCTTTTTATGGGTAAGCTGGAGCCGAACTTTTGACCTTGTGATTGTAATATTGCCAAACTTCCATTGTGCTACAGGCCTTCAAACCCTTTCACCTTTTTTTTCTAATTTGAAATTTTTTTTCCAACTTGGTCACTTTAATTTTCACAAATACAGGTATCCATGTGCAGTTTTAACACTATTTCTTTCACAAAGAATCTTTTTCTCAATCTTTTGTCAATAGTTTGCATATCCGTGTATACACCGAACACCATATCTTTATTCAAGAACCTGATCTTTATGAATAAATGCTAATTCGGGGTGAACTTTAAAAAGTGGTACTAAAGTTCCTTATATAGAGCTAGAGGTGAAGATGAACAACCCTCTAGTCAAACCAGAGTAAATTCTTTGAAAAAGTGCTCTAATTGTGGGTTGGGTGGGCATAATCGGAGGTGTTGCAGAGAACCTCCGATCACACGCCACCAAGAAAATGATGAGGGACTATCAAACATCTATGGACGTGGCTCGACTTCAAGCAAATCAAGATGTGGACGCGATGGGGCATCAAGCAACTCGGGACGTGGATGCTGTGGGTCTTCAAGCAGCTATAGATGTGGCTCAGCTTCAAGCAACTCAGGACGTGAATCGGCTTCTAGCAGCTCTAGACGTGGACCTGTTTAAAATAACTCTTGTTCTATATTTTTGAGTTAGTACATGAAACAATTAGTGGGTTTTTTTTTGGGTTGCTACAGGAATTAATTTGGGTCGTTCACTGTGCATCCAAATTTGCATATTGTCACTTGATGAGTACTTGAGTTTGATTTGTTTTTCAATTGTGGGTATTTTCCTTCGATCTTTCATGGTGTTTTTTTTTCTTTAGAAGATTGGTGTCTCTTAGTGCTTTTGTTGTTTTATTGTTGGGCATTTTCTATTCAAAGGTGATTTACTCTTCTTAGTCGTGTTTGCTGTTTTGAATTTTTGATTGGGCAATATATTTCATATCCATGCCTATGACTCTGCTGCTAAACAGAGTAGTCAAGCAATGAGTCTTAGCTTTTGCTCTCTCTCTCTCTCTCTCTCAAGTAACTTGTAGGTAGAATTGCTGTTTTCCATGCAAGAATTTGGGGTAAAAAACCTACTTCAAATTTGGTACTAGGCAGTTGAGTTAGTATTTGATTAGTTACAGTTCATTAAATCACTCCTACTGGCTCTCTCAATCACAACTACTCCTGCATCTGGGCATCTTTGTTTTCTGCATTTAATTCAATGAAAACAAAGAGAAGAACAGGTGTTTACTGGTTGGTCGGTTTTTTGTTCATGTTTTGGAACTCTGCTACTGGCTTGCTTTCTCCTAAAGGTGCTAACTATGAAGGTACTAATCTCTTTTTTAAATTATTTAGGCTTTCAATTTAAACATTGGTTGAGTCTATGATTAGTTCTTGATCTGAAAATCTAGTCACTGATTTGTAAGTTTTAACGCAAAAATCAATAACTTTTGTTTTTAAAAAATATTTCTAGTTGGCTATATGTGTGAAAAATCAAACCAAAGACGAAACCCATTGTTTAGTTTGTGAAGCTGCTTTAATGGTGGTGTTGCAGGGTAGTTGTTTTTTTGTTACAAATCTTCCTTTGCCAATCTCTATGCAAGGGAGCTGTTTTTGTTACAAATCACTCAAAAAGAAAAGGATAGTTATAATGAGCGAACGAAAATGTTTTTATTTTTTTTATTGAATCGAGCAATGGAGATCATTTATCCTCCCAATAGATTATCGGTGTACCATTAGACGGTCAGTATTTTATTTCACGTGTCACACATCTCAGAAAAGTGACCTTAACATCACGTGCACGCTAAAAATTGATTTTATGGTCACTTTTATAAGTGTGTACCATATGAAATAAGAAAATCGATTGTCTGATGGTACACCCATGATCTAAAGATCGATCTCATGAAAGATTAGGATGATAAACAATCTCCATCGTCTGACTCAATGCAATCGATGTGACTCAGCATGAGTGAACTCAAAGATTTTGTGGGTGTATTTAAAGGTACTCCTTTAGAATTGTGGTAACTCACCAATGGCAGGGGGTTATATAAAACAGAAATATAAAAGTAAGGGCTGCAAAATAAATATTCATAATTTAGGGAGTTTCTTATAATATTAGCATAACTTTGGGGTATATGCAAAAAATTCTAAAAAAAAATTTGTAGTTGTCTCTAGACGGTTAATAGTGGGATTTTGCCAATTCCAATAGTTGAAAAGGATCTTGCCAATTTCAGTAGTTTTGAAAGGAATCTTGCCAAATCTCTAATCAATGCTAAAAAACAATGAATCCGTATATCAAACAGTTAAAAACTTAAAATGATGGATCCAAATATGAAGCAGCTCAAATTTCGCACAATGCGAGATATACCAAGATGGACGGCTCAAATCTTATGTACTGTTTTGATAATTACTCGTATCTTATATACTAATAGCCTAAAATCGTGTAAACCCTAATATGATGTTTAAATAATGGTAAGGAGAATCGGGTCTATCCTTTATACTTGCTAATTATTGTAGGCTGCTTTCATTTTGAATCAAAACTTTTTTGGAAGCAATATTTGACCAAATTGAAGCCTTTGCATACATAAATTTGGCCTTTGCACACAGAAATTTTTTCGTCTTCTCGTGTGCAAAAGCCGTGCAAGTTGCTAGTCTCAAACTTTTTAACATATCAATCGAAACCGAAATATATCACCAAATATGTATCAGTCCTATCTTGACCCATGCATGATTTAAATTTATCGTAGACAAAACGTCTTGGGAGATGCATTTCTTGTTTCTTACAAACTTTAAAGTGTACTAATTGCCAGTTTTACACGTGGCACTAGTTTCATTTATAGGATCTTACATGTACTATTAGTGTAGATAAATCATGCATAAAATCTTGCTATGCAAGGAGTTATTAAGGAGAAGGGGTACCTGCTAAAGCAGGTAGCAGGATAGTAACCTATTAAAGCAGGTGAGCTCTACTATGACAGGAGCTACCAAAGAGCAATGCCATAGATTGCCTACCAAGTTTTGGCTAAATCTGATTGGCTAAATCTGTGTGCTCTAGTGTTTACTTTTGTTCTTATTTTTTAACGATTAATAGTAAAGCTTATTTATCAAATGGTATACAACTATTTTATAGGAGTGATTCTTTAGTTAAGATATGTTCCAACTGTGGATAGCAACTTTAATTGTTTAGGTTGATTACTGTGTCACATGGCATACTAGCAAAATATATTTGAATGATATAAGATCAAACACCTATTTTAATGGTATAAAATAATTTAAAACACATTTTTCATTACACACAGTATCTCCGAGATGTCTTGGGGCCATGTTCGAGATGTCTTGGATTTAAGAGATTTTAAACCATCGACCCAAAGTCCATTTGAAGCTCCAATGTGATGTGGTATCAATATACCCCTATGTTCTAACATGGATCAGCCAAAATAACTAATATATATCCAAATATCGACAAATGTCATTTTTTCCATTTAAGGCATGGTTGGAAGTTTGGAATCATTGCATATTTGTGGTGAAAATTTGGAGTAAATGATGATATATGGAGAGAAAATAATACAAACACAATCACACAAAAAACACATACGATTTTAATGTGAAAAATTCTTTTTACAGGTAAAAATTACGCGATATATCTCAGATTCAAAGTAAATAATCCACTATAAACAATACATTCTTACAGTGCTAATGAACTGAAATTTTGGTCCAAATATAGATGAAGGGAAAATTATAGGTTGAAATTCAAATTTTAGGTCAAAATTTTAATTAAAATTTTTGATTTCAATCATGCCCGAAATCGAAAACAAAACTACTATTTTGATCATTTATAGGGATTAAAACCTTGTGAACCAGCATTCAAGTGGCTCACACACATAGTAACAATGTTTGGGTTTTACAATTACTTGGTGGTATGTCAAACCGGTTTCAATCGTATAAAATCAAGAAAGAATCAATAATAATAGAGTTAATGTTTTTAAATACTAAAATAAATGTATTTCCCAATTTGTATGCATTAGTAATTTGTAATTAGAAAAAATAAAACAAAGTACAATTAAAACGTGTATCGCTATTTAAAAGAAATAAGAAAACTCATCAAATTAAAAAACCTAAAGAAAAATTTGAGTATGATTTTTGTAATAACCCAGATTTTTGAATTTATTTTAATTTCTCACACATTCACTTTTCACTTTTCACTCTGAATCAGTTATACTTATGCCTTTAATCAGCATGCGTCATAACACGAATTTTGCCTCGATATTTAAGGATTCCGGTCGTGATGTAATCCTCAAGGAAGTAAAGCCTAGGCTTTGGTACCATCTCGCTACCACCCGTAATCCTTACCCGATATCGAGGGCCTAGAATTCGTGTTATGACTCGTTAAGGCAATGTTTTATTACACATAATCTATAAATTGACTTAGCATATGGATTGAGGCATGTAAGATATCATTAAAAATAATTGACTCATAAATTAATAACGAAAACATAGACAATAATAATGAAGTATTTAATCCTAACCATGCATCTAGGATATTAAATCAAAATCAGTTTCAGATAGGGTAAAACGGTCTCAAATGTAAACTCACACAATATATCAAGGCTAAAACAAGTCTTTCAAGAAATAATGAAAACTAGAGTAAAAGGGTTCTCAATGCTGGTAAAAATCTACTGGATCTACGCCTCATCAAGGTAGTGGTACATCCTTGTTTATATGAGCCATCTCCATGATCGCCAGCCTTTCAAATCATCAAGGACTCGGATAAGCGTAATCTTCACCCATTCACCAACCGTTAGATTTGGGAGGGGGTGAGTTTACTCAATCACAGAACTCAACTGGTTGCACAATCGATCCACCATAACTTACCTGGCCATGGTGTAATCGCTGAATTAATGGCATTTTTAAAATATAACCAACATCTTAAATAAATGAAATAACTTATCTATAATTCATAGACTATCATAATCAAGACTGAAAAATATACTAATATAACATAAAGAGTGCATGATGGTTCTATTTTCTTATCACTTTTGCTATTTGTCTCATCAACTTAACATACGTACATATCGTAAGTCTTATTAATTACTCCATACGCCTACACAACGATTTCGCATCTTATCTTATTTAAACGATCTGCGTGATCGCCGCCGAGCCTACCACGCCGAGGTCCACGGTAGATAACCACCTAACCTCCATATCATAACATAAACCACCATCCACCAAATGCATGAGGTTGCAAGATAGTAACCACGATGTCCCCTTAGTTCGAGACAAAGCTATAATGTCCTTAAGACCCGCCTTGGTCAGACGTTAAGCCCTTACGGCTCGTAAGATATGGCACGGTAGAAACTTAATTTATATTTAAATGCCTTCACAACAAACAGATCTTAACATATCATAACATTATTCGTTCGGGCTTAGGTCCCTACCGATTATTTTATATTTGCGCTTAAGTCCCCACTTTCTTAATATATATGTGTCTTAACATATTCTTTTCTCATTTTTCTTAAAACTTAGTTAGAAATAGGCCACTATGACAGGCTTCACTAAACCACGCTTTCAAGGGACGTTCCAGAAGAATCCTGTATGTACTCGTGTGGTATCCCATACTACCATAGAGGAGTTGCATCCGTATACGGATGCCTATATTTCAAGTTCCACGGACGCGGAAAGAAACCCTACCGCGACGGTGCTTAAGTCATGTGTCATATTTTATTCTTAACTTATATGCGTATGCCCTATCGTGATTTTCTATACGTATTTAATGAATGTCATACGATAACGGTGAATATATATAAGAATGAATTATAACATAAACCTTAAACATTTCATATTTTGAAGAAAATTAATAAAGAGCATAACATATAAATATTAAAGTAAAACAGTAAAATAAGAAATATTTAACTATATTTATTTTACAATAGTGTTGAAACTATACTCATTAAGGTTAATTATATTCATGAATTTCGATTGACCTGTATAGCGATCCAACCTATTTTAAAATTCTAAAGGAGTTTATGTGTCAATTCAAGAATTGTAACGAGGCTTAGAGGAGGTAATAGAATGTAAGTATTTGAAAACGTCCATATTTGACTCCTCAAACTTATGATTGTTATTCGATGCAAGCTATTTAATATATTTTATTTAATCTTAGGATTTATAAGTCTGTAGATAAGTTTAGCATAAAGTAGTCAAAGAGTTAAAAAATAATGTCAAACCCGCGTAACTCGATCATCTAAAACGTATCCCTGATCATACAATTTTGACCTTAAAATATTAAATTCGTAAAATTGCTATTTCAGACAAAGTTGTAGATCTCGTTGTCTTCTTCCAATGTCGCAAGAATCATGTCAATCTGAGTTCGGCATAAAAAGTTACGGCCAAAATACGCTGCCTCATTAAGAGTTCGCCTGAATTTCACGAAAATCCTAAAACGATCCTATCGATTTTAGCCTAATTTCTATATTTTTAAGACCCGAAATTTATCAAAATTTAAGGAAAATTAGGGTTTTCTTTTAAGAAATAATCAATAATTTAAGATGGATTTAGAGGCACCCACCGCTGAAGCGTTTCAATCCCTACGATGTACGTTGATTGGAGATCGGATTCGAGAGACGATATGCCCAGTCTTTTCGCGAGAATTACTTTCATTTATAAATCGTCGCGACGAGAAACTTTGACGCGTGTAAGATTCTCTCGATAAGATCGAAATCACGGAGATCCGACGAGGAATTACGAAAGACGACCGCCGTAGCCAGCAGAAGAGGAAATAAAGACAAACCCGAGAGAAGAATATATATATATATCTAATTCTCTGTATAGGTTAACTCTAATTAAGACTTTCCGTATAAGATTTAATAAAATAGTAGTTTTTACACGCAAGTAGAATTCATACGTGACTTGAAAAGCTTGAGAAGAGGTTTTGCTCCACCGCTTTGTGTAAGCACCAAGATAAATGGTGATTCTCTTCCGAATTTAAAATTGTGCCCTTTAACCCGCTTCACTCTTTAAACGGGCATAACTTTTTATATTCTTATCGAAAATCGACAAATTATATATCGTTGGAATCGTATCGACAAGTACTCCGCAATGAGTCTAATATTGATATATAAAAAAATTAGACTATTTCTAAAGTGGGTATATTCTAGTGTGGAGCGTTAGCACCACACATTGTGTGGTACATCATCTAATACCATTAAATAAAATTTGAAAATCTGGGTTATTACAATTTTGCAAAAAGTTTGGTGCTCAAGAACATGAATGATCATAAATGTCGGTCATACCTAACACATATCGGGATACGAGTGTATCTAAATTTTAATTGCTCAAATATTAGGTCAAGTAAGTCAAATGTAGGACTATATTGGCCAGTGAACGGGTCATGCCGGCTAACCAACTTTAAATACCTGCCAACATGACAAGATCGTCATCGGACAACGCTATCCAGATGTGGTCCACCAGGGGTTAATTGGAGAAAAGATTTAAAAAGATTCAACCCGATTGAAGTTGATTATTGACCTCAGATTCAATCTGGTTGAAGTTGATTATTGACCTCAGATTCAATCTGGTTGAAGTTGATTATTGACCTCATGTTACTGCATTACAGATAGTGTTATATGACAAGCAGGTTTTGTGCATACAAAATACAGGCGCTGACATGTTACGATACGATTGGCTGTAAGTATAGTAGGTCCTACAGGTCGGAGCAGCCAGTCACATCGCATCTCATCAGGCGCTTGTACTTTGCCTATGCAAAACCTTACTATTAAGACAAATGACTGTTAAAAAAATACATAAAAATTACTTAATATTCCATGGGTTGAAATATTTTTTTTTTGTCTTTTTGTTTATTAATTATTCCAAGCTGGCGTGCGGTATAGCAAACGGTCAAAGTCGCCAGCGTAGTCTTACGAGATAAGGGCTGAAAGAATAAGCTTAGCTACACTCCACATGCAGGCTCTATTTTTTTATTTATTTTTAATAAAATCAGGAGATCTCGTTTTAATATCGCGATAAATCTAAGAAGCTTCTCATCTATCCATATTTCTCACTCTATATATTAGTGTCCCAGAGCAAGGGGAAGGCACCTTGGAGTTTTTATTTTTTCAATTTTTGGCTGGTCAGAAAAGTTGAATAGTTGATGTTCTTGAAGCCTTTGGCTTTAGTTTAGGATCGGTAAGATATTAACCCATGAATTGTTTTATTTTTAAAATTTTACTGTGTTGTCTCCATCTAGGTGTCTCATATTGTATAAGAAAATTGCTTTGGATATTTTTTTTTCCTTTTTTTTTTTTCTATTTTTTTTTCAATTTGTGGGCTGTGAAGTGAGCATGAAAGAGAACCCATAAGAAAAGAAGACAAATAAGGGAGCATATAAACGTTATTTGTTGCTTCCTCTCTTTCCAGTATTTTTTTTTTCTTTCTGTGTTTTCTCAATCTGGGTGTTTTATTTTGTGTAAGAAAATGGCTTCCGAATCTCTCTTTTTTATTTTTTATTTTATACATTAAAAAAAAATCTTTTTTCCTTATCCCTTTCTAAGATATTTATTTATTTATTTATTTTCCTCTGTATTCTCCATCTGGGTATCTTACACCTTCGGAATCTCATTTTGCTTTTGAATTTGTAGGTTTAAAAGTGAGCACATAAACAAATCCATTAGAAAAGAAGAGAAAGAAAGAGATTTTCTGAAAGAGATGAAAGAACAAGCAGCAGAAGAGTCCATGGAGCCTGAAACAGAGAGTAATGGAGAGGATAGAGGAGATGAGAAAGTGCCATTTTATAAGCTGTTCTCATTTGCAACCCCCAGAGATATTGTTTTAATGGTTATTGGATCAATTGCTGCTATTGCAAATGGGCTTTCAATCCCACTCATGACTCTGATATTTGGTCAGCTCATCAACGCCTTTGGTGAATCCAACCAGCAGAATGTTGTTCGTGAAGTATCCAAGGTTTGATTAGGAACTTTCTTATGTATAATTTTTATTATGTACTTAGATGTTTAAGTAATATTAGAAATTAAAAAAAAAAACAAAAAAGTTAGAAATTTATAAAATAAAAAAAAATTAGAAATTGATAAATGTATAAATACTTGGGTTATTTATATTTATTAGGAACCTAGAAGAGTTTAATCTCAGTTAAATACATATAGGACATGTTTGTCAAAGCCCATGATTTTTTTTTTTTGTGAACTTTCTATTCGCAAGTTGAAAAAGAAAGAAAAAATCATGGGAATTTTTTCAGTGCTTGTTTAGTCATTAGTTTCACTAAAAAATGAGTAAAATTCAGGTTTCTCGTAATTCTTTAGCATAGTATTGAAGCCGGGAGGCAAATTGCTATGAAGAGAAGGGTGTGTTACTGTTCTTGAGTATGAAATTTTTTTAGCCATCTAATTTCTGAGTAGAGATCAATTTCGCCCTTGTTACTGCTCGTCTAACTGGATTTTCTGCAACTCCGAGCGATCTCGACTTGTTTTCTTCATTTAATCATCTCTTATGGCGGCTGCGTGCATATACACCGTCGGAATATCAACAGAAAATTTCCTCGACTGTTCATCTTCCTCCATATACGGGTCGGTTAGCCCTAGGATCTCTTTCAGTCGTGATTTTGTCGACCGAGGATTAAAATTCGCCGGAGAAAAACATCCTTCTCCAGCGAAGTCGTCAGAAAATGGACCGGTTAAATTAGATCTAGACTATCTGCTACTGATCTCATTGATTTCGAGTTTCCGTTGGTAAAAATGCTTCCAGTCAATGAACTTTTCTCCAATCGAAAGCTCGTGCCTTTACAACTTCACTTGAGCTGTGGAGACGATGATTCCCGATGAAATTTGATCACCCACCCGAAACTCCAGATAAAATGGAGATTATGGGATACAAATCCTTCCAGAAAGTGACTTCTTTGACCATCCAGTATAACACTCACTCTTCTAAAAGATCTCGGTGACGGACCTTTGACCTTTGAACGTCTTCTCTAATTTCCAGTAGCTCTTGACAAAATGAGCAAATGAGCAAAAAACAGTTCCGTCGTTTTTTCATTGAAAACGTTTTGAGTAAAAGACCAAGTTTTTGGGAGAGGAGATTGGTCCCACACACTGCCAACCTCAAGAAATCCTTGTTTTGGGTAAAATCTCTTCTTTATTTGCAAAAAACTCATACCTGCTGCCGAACAGGCCCTTTTACAGAATATGTGGTATTTTATGAGTGATTTTTTGTTTAATTAAAAAAACTCTAGCAAGAGGGTTTTTTTTTGGGTAATTTTTGATTGAAACCATGATCACTAGTCACAAGTATGTGGTTTCTAAACTGAAGATGTTATATGTAATATTTTGGGCAAAGAAATTATGTTTCTTTCCAGCTGAGATGTCTCTGATTCTAATCCAGTATTGGATTGTCTCGGCTGAATATATACTATATTCATTATGTCTCGGCCATGCTCGAAGCATAAGACGTTTCGATAAGTCTCAATTGGAGTGGGATTGAACGAGCGGATACTTATATATTGTCTTTTATTATTGCAAATTTTGATGGAAAATACCAACTAAAGTTGAATATCTATACATTATTTAACCATTTTTACTCTTTCTTTTGCTTGCTTCTTTTGCCTTCTCAATGCATAGAAGGCGTTATAATCTTTGGTTTGTCCAGATGTCCAATGAATTAGATCAGCAAAGTGATGTGTTTTTTTTGGGCTTGTTTCAGGTAGCTCTCAACTTTGTATATTTGGCTTTTGGTACAGCTTTGGCATCATTCCTCCGTAAGTTCTAGCCTTAATCTCTTCTTTATCATAAGATGCAGGACTCAAACTCTCTTCAATTTTATATCTTCTTTATTCATGTCCCTAATGATCAATGTCTATAGGCGGGACCAATCACCTGCCAAAAAAATGTGTTATCAGCAAGTGATGGTTCTCACCTTCAGTAATTTTGACCAGATGTTGAAGAATTCTTCTCTTCAAATGGTTCTATGCATGTGAATCATTTTCTGACACACACAACAGCCCCCCCCCCCCTTTTTCTCAACTCTTACAGTGTGTATTGGCTTAGTTTTTTATCATTTTTGAAATAATTTGACATTTCAATTTGTTATTTGGGTGCATCATGGGTATGCTATGATCCAAGATACATGATGCGAGATTTTTCAGTAATAGGGTGTAATAGGATTGATCAAAGGAAATTTTTATCCTCTTACAAAAGAATTGACCACCTCATAACTAATATTATCCTCTTACAAAGGAAAATTTTCAGTTAAAAAAGCGACAGTGACTTTATTATTTTTTGAGAAATCCGTGATTATCTATCAACTCTTGGTATTCTCTTTATATATATCTGAACGATCGTATCTTATCTGTGGTACAGAGTTGTCATGCTGGATGGTTACAGGAGAAAGACAAGCGGCAAACATCCGTGGTCTCTACCTGAAAACCATATTGAGACAAGATATCACATTCTTTGACATGGAAACCTCGACTGGAGAAGTCATTGGGAGAATGTCTGGCGACACCATACTCATTCAAGATGCCATGGGCGAGAAGGTGAGCTCCATTTTGTATATCTCTTTTTTTTTTTTGGGTTTTTGTTAGTTTTTATGCATACAAGGTAAAACAAATACTTAGCTCCCTTCTCAAGCCATAAAATTTTGCTGCTCGACACACCATCATCGTAAAATATTGCCACTCCTCATTCCGCCTCTGGAAATGTTGTTTGTGGATCATGCTCGTCGGTGTTTCCTTCTAAAATATGCTCATGCCTCTTAAGCCATATGATGACCATCTTGTGCTGTAACATACATCGTTGTTGTTTAAATTTCTCGTCTATTTTCACTGTTTCCTGTAAGATTTATTCACATCACCATTTGTTCATAAATTGCATCACCAAATATTGACATCAAGTTTTTTTTCAGGTTGGGAAGTTCATACAGCTTGTCTCCACTTTCTTTGGCGGCTTTGTGATAGCATTTATAAAAGGATGGCTTCTCACTCTGGTGATGATGTCATGTTTTCCCCTCCTTGTGTTAGCCGGAGCAGCCATGTCAGTATTCATGACAAAAATGGCAAGTCGTGGACAAATAGCATATGCTGATGCAGGAAATGTTGTGGAACAAACTGTAGGAGCAATTCGAACGGTACGTGAATGTGATTTATATGACATAGACTACCGAAACATTCTCATATGATGATATATTGATCCTGCGTTTTTGTATGTGAGTAGGTTGCATCCTTCACTGGTGAGAAACAAGCTATAGTGAAATACAACACTTTTCTGAAAAAAGCATACAAAACAGTTGCTCAGCAAGGGTTGGCTGCCGGCTTAGGGATTGGTTCTGTATTGCTAATTGTATTCAGTAGCTATGGATTAGCCATCTGGTTTGGAGCCAAGTTGATCATTGAGAGAGGATACAACGGCGGTGATGTCATCAACGTCATCATGGCAGTCATGACTGGTGGAATGTAAGTCAGAATCGATTTCCAAATCACAGCTTTTAGACTTCAGAGTGTACCATGTCAGTCTTTTATTTTATTTTATTTTTTTCCTAGTAGAAAGCCGTGACAGGCCATTTCTCATCCTTGTTTGGTTGGTGTATTAATATCTCGGTATTGAAACAGGTCTCTCGGTCAGGCATCCCCATGCGTGAATGCATTTGCAGCAGGGCAAGCAGCAGCATACAAAATGTTTGAGACAATCCAACGGAAACCAGAGATCGATGCGTATGATATGAGCGGGATGGTATTGGACGATATTAAGGGGGACATCGAACTAAGAGATGTCTACTTCAACTATCCAGCAAGGCCCGACATTCAAATATTCTCTGGGTTCTCGTTTCATGTTCCAAGTGGCACAACCGCAGCTCTAGTTGGACAGAGTGGCAGTGGGAAATCAACAGTAATTGGTCTTGTGGAGAGATTCTATGATCCCAAAGCTGGTGAAGTCCTCATAGATGGTATCGACTTAAAGAAGTTGCGGGTTGGGTGGATAAGAGAACAAATAGGGCTAGTTAGCCAAGAGCCCATCTTATTTACAACTACTATAAGAGAGAATATTGCGTATGGGAAGGCAGGTGCAACAACAGAAGAAATCCGGACTGCAACTGAGCTTGCAAATGCTGCAAAGTTCATAGACAAGATGCCTCAGGTTGGTAACTAACTTATTTTCCGATCTTCTGCAAAGTCATTGCTCCCTCATATGGGGGTTCATATGGTTTCGCCAATTTATAATTCGAAGGTACGATTGTAATTTACAGGGGCTTGACACCATGGTCGGGGAGCATGGAACCCAATTGTCGGGCGGACAGAAACAGAGAATTGCAATAGCAAGGGCAATTTTAAAGAATCCCAAGATCTTACTCCTTGATGAAGCGACAAGCGCATTGGACTCAGAGTCCGAGCGCATAGTACAAGATGCACTCGTGAGGATAATGCTAAACCGAACGACTATTGTTGTCGCCCATCGTTTGAGCACAATAAGGAATAGTGACATTATAGCAGTGGTGCACCAGGGGAAGATAGTGGAGCAAGGTATCAATATCTTCCTTCTCTGTTAGATGCTTCTATATTCGTGCTAATACGAAATGCGAAATATTTTATTTAAAATTGGGTTAAATCTGTTCATCTCATATTCAAATTATGCTATCTATTCTCTGTTCATCAGGTTCTCATTCAGAATTGATCCAAGATCCTGATGGAGCTTACTCTCAGCTCATACGGCTACAAGAGATGAATAGTCCAACTGAAGAGGTGCCTACCATGGACACGGAAGATAAGTTAGAATCGAGCCTTGGGTCGGGTAAGTCCAGTCGCATGTCCAGGAGCCAGAGAAGTTTCGTAAAGAGATCTGTAAGCAGAAGTTCTTCCTTACATAGATCCTTTAGCAGAAATTATTCCCTTCAGAGATCCATTAGTAGAAATTCTTCAGTAAGCAGTAACCATTCCATTTCGTTCACCACCTTTGGAGTTCCCGTTCCCATAAATTTACAAGAGGGTGCCCAAGTAGTAGAGGATGAGGATGGTGGGTATGATGATGAGGGGGTTCGACATGATGTTTCACTCATGCGGTTGGCATACCTCAATAAGCCCGAGCTCCCAGTTCTGCTCTTAGGATCCGTTGCTGCAGCCATACATGGGGTGGTGTTCCCTATATTTGGTCTCTTGATTGCGAGTGCCATCAGAATCTTTTTTGAGCCCCCAAATGAACTTCGAAAGGATTCCAGATTTTGGGCCCTCATGTTCATGGGTCTAGGGATCATTTCTATGCTAGTAATACCAATACAGCAGTATTTGTTCGGTATCGCAGGCGGTAAGTTGATTCAACGCATCCGCTCCATGACATTCGAGAAGGTGGTGTACAAAGAAATCAGCTGGTTTGACGAGCCTGCAAATTCAAGGTTTGCTGACTAAACTCCAACATATTTATATAATACAACCACCTCCTTCTCTAAAAAAATAATAATAAATAAATAAAATTCGACCTTCCTCATATTTTCATCTTGTTTAATTTCAGTGGGGCGATTGGAGCAAGGCTATCCGCCGATTCTGCTAGTGTACGAAGCCTGGTAGGGGATGCCTTGGCACTAGTGGTTCAGAATTTAGCTACAATCACCGCGGGGTTCGTGATAGCCTTTGTTTCAAATTGGAAGTTGGCTTTCGTAATTCTAGTTATGTTGCCACTGATGGCTCTGCAAGCATTTGTTCAGATGAAGTTTATGAGCGGGTTCAGCGCAGATGCCAAGGTGTGTTCCTCTTCTAAACTACTTGCAACCTTTTGTTTCCCATTTCTTGCATCTTATCTATGTTTCCAAATTATTGAGAGATCAATTGATCTGGCATTCGGGCCATTCTTCTTTTTTTTAATCGGTGCATTAAAGCCATTATATTTGTAATATTAAATGCATGATGTAGACCAAAATTTATATTAGTAAATAATCGATAAAATGGAAATTGGATCTAATAGAGTGAGGTTGGTTTCAGGTAATGTATGAGCAAGCGAGTCAAGTAGCTAATGATGCAGTGAGCAGTATCCGAACTGTTGCATCTTTCTGTGCGGAACAGAAGGTTATGGATCTTTACACGAAGAAATGTGAGGGTCCCATGAAAAATGGAGTCCGACAAGGAATCATAAGCGGCGTGGGTTTTGGCTTCTCTTTCTTTGTGCTCTTTTCTACATATGCCCTCATTTTCTATGTTGGAGGTCTATTTGTGGAACATGGGCAAGCAACATTTAGCGAAGTTTTCAGGGTAGGTTTACACATTTTCCCTTCTTCCTCTTCCTCGCCCACCGATTGGAATGCTAATTTGATTTTCTTGTCATTTTCAACTACAGGTTTTCTTTGCTTTGACAATGGCGGCTATGGGCTTATCACAAAGCGGTTCAATGGTTCCGGATATCAATAAAGCCAAGGATGCAGCTGGTTCTATTTTTGCGATTCTTGATAGGAAATCTGAGATTGATGCGAGTGATGATGCTGGTACAACATTAGCCAATGTGAGGGGCGACATTGAGTTGCAACATGTTAGCTTCAAGTACCCAACTCGCCCAGATGTGCAGATCTTCAGAGACTTATCTTTGAGCATTCCTTCCGGAAAGGTATCTTCAGAGACTTATCTTTGAGCATTCCTTTCGTTCGTATCTTATAATGCACGTCGATCTGTTACTATAAATTGAACCACTATCTTTTGTTTGCAGACTATCGCTCTTGTAGGTGAGAGCGGAAGCGGGAAATCAACTGTAATCGCCCTACTAGAGAGGTTCTATGATCCAGATTCTGGAAAGGTATTGCTAGATGGAGTGGAAATTCAGAAGTTTAACCTAAGATGGCTGAGGCAACAGATGGGATTGGTAGGCCAAGAGCCCGTTTTGTTTAACGAAACGATCCGTGCCAACATAGCTTATGGAAAGCATGGGGAAGTATCCGAAGAGGAGATCATTGCCGCTGCAGAAGCAGCCAACGCACACCGCTACATATCAGGGCTACCACAAGGATACGATACGAACGTAGGCGAGAAAGGTGTTCAATTGTCTGGTGGGCAGAAGCAGCGGTTGGCCATCGCGAGGGCAATACTGAAAGACCCAAGAATTCTGTTGCTTGATGAGGCAACAAGCGCTTTGGATGCGGAATCCGAGCGTGTGGTTCAGGATGCACTGGACAGGGTGATGGTGAACAGGACCACCGTTGTTGTCGCCCATCGCCTCACCACGATCAAGGGCGCTGATATAATTGCCGTAGTAAAGAATGGCGTGATTGCAGAAAAGGGAAAACATGAAACTCTGATGAAAGTGCATGAAGGAGCGTATGCATCTTTAGTAGCACTTCACATGAGTTCATCTACTTAGGCAAACTAGGATTTGCGAGTTTGAAATTAATTTTCTCTGTATCGCTACAAAACATTATTTTTCTGTATCACTATGCATGAAAATTAGAGTAATTCCAACAGAGCCTTGTCTCTGCTACATGTGATGTATATAATTTCAACAGAGTAATTTTCTCTGTATCACATCTCATGTATGGAAATTACTAGATGGACTGTTTTCCTCACATAGACCCAAACAAAAAAAAAACCAATTGCAAGTGAATCATGTCCATATAATCTGGTTTGAAGAGAGAAATATAAATAGAGGAGAGCACACAAAAATCTAAGAGAGTTGACCAAGGTATCAAAAATCAGGCCGATACAGATACGTATTGGCGATATGTATCGATTTTTTGCCAAACCGATACGTATCGGTCCCATATCGGTATCGCCGATACGTATCGGGTATCGGCCGATATGTCTCGGTTTCAACCGAGTTTTTTTTTTTTAATTGGCTGATATGTATTCGCCGATACGTATCCGCTGATTCCTATCGGCCTCGAGCAAGCTGATACCTAATACCCAATTTGACACCTTGGAGTTGACTGCCTTGAATTAGATGAGGGAAATTGTTTTTTATCCCAATATTTCACACAACACATCTTGAGATCATAACTCACCTATCAGAGGGTCAGCTATGGATTCCATGTTGTACACATCCATGATCATGGTGTACCATGAGAAGTGTTCCACGTTGAATCAACATCGGACCTGTGATAGGTGGGCCATGCCTGAAGATCCCTTTTGTGAAAAGATTAACAACCGTTTCAAGACAGTCAACAATGTTAGGGTGGATTTGTGCTGAAAGAATCTTATTTGCCAAAACCTCTATCCTAAAACTTATTACAGTGACAGTCTTTTCCGTTTCTTTCTCCAATTGGGGCAATTGTCAGGAGAATCTTGACTGTACGTCATACTATAAAAAGTGAAAATTAACAAAGTCAAGATTCTCCTATTTCCAATGGCAGCGAATGGGATAGGGCTGGAAATCCGGTTACCTAATAAGACCTGACCATTGCGCCTCCAATTGATACCTAAATCTCAATGTTCCATACTGTAAACAGCCACCTACCCACCCACAAGCGTGGTTTTAATTTTTTTGCGAGATGCAGACTGAGATGGATTTCACCTTGAGATGCTATACTCAAAGTATTATTATTTTATTTTATTTTATTTTATATTATATAGGATGTTAGGCTAGTATATCATTGCATACTATTCATCATCTTTATACACATGACATTATTTTTTCTAATTATATTCACTCTATTTGATGTGTACTTCAATATCCGTTGTTATTCTTATCTTTTAACAGCTATTCTTTAACTGAGAGATAGGTTTTATTCTCATCTTTTAACAGCTATTCTTTAACTGAGAGATAGGTCTCAATCATGGACAATCATTTGCACTGTATAGAATGATCACATATTTTTGCATGTAATATGACGGTGAAGTATTTTTTAATGGTGTAAAATCATATAAAAAGCTTTTCGAGACGTGTCGGACTTAGAGCTGTCCAAGACAACTCGAAAATCCGAGATTTAAACCATGCTCGAAGAGATTCAAATATTTTGTATTATTTCTGCATGATAAGAGGACTGAAGACCTGCCAAATTTATTTTAAAATTGAGAAATTTACCTGATAGGCCCTGTCAAATACGCCTTTTACGTCAAAAGTTCTATAGTTTCACCTTTACCCAAACCAACCAGCTCCAGGCCTAGCCGACCCTTAGGTTAGCAAAATGCCTAAATTACCCCCTTTCTTTAACGTACAAAAACATCATCTTCTTCCTCATTTTAATCTGGTACAGTTTTTAAAAGTCAGAGGTGGCAAAGATGACGGCGTCTTCTCCTCAATCCAAACTATTCCGATCTGGTATTTGGATCGACCCAGATACACCTTTTTCGTCAGAGACTGTAGCAGATTAGAATAAGGAAGAAGAGGATACGCCTATATAATTTAAAATTTTAAATATTTACATTTTTCTATATTTACGCGATGTGAAACGAGGTCTATGCCGTCTATGTACAGAGTCGATATCGACTGTGTACAGAATCGATATCGCCTTTTTCTCATATCTATCTTTGAAATTATCGATTTTATATTGTAGCCTTCAAATCAGACGACATAGATCTCGTTTCACATTGCGTAAATATAGAAAAATGTAAATATTTAAAATTTTATAGGCGTATCCTCTTCTTCCTCATTCTAATCTGTTACAGTCTCTGACAAAAAAAGTGTATTTGGGTCGATCCAAATAGCAGTTCGGAATAATTTGGATCGGAATAGATCTTGTTTCACATCGCGTAAACATAGAAAAATGCAAATATTTAAAATTTTAAATTATATAGGTGTATCCTCTTCTTCCTTATTCTAATCTGCTACAGTCTCTGACGAAAAAGGTGTATCTGGGTCGATCCAAATAGCAGATCGGAATAGTTTGAATTGAGGAGAAGACGCCGTCACCTTCGCCACCTCTGATTTTTAAAAACTATACCAGATTAAAATGAGGAAGAAGATGATATTTTTGTGCTTTAAAAAAAGGGGGTAATTTGGACTTTTTGCTATCCTTAGGGTCGGCTAGGCTCCCAGCTGATGGATTTGGGTAAAGGTGAAAATATAGCCTCTAACGTAAAAGCTGTATCTCACAGGGTGGTCAGGTAAATTTCCCTTTAAAATTCACATTGAAAAGCTGGAATCCAAAGAGCATGACGATGACAACACATCTTGGAATCCATTATATTTAGCGTCTATTGCTTCCTTGGCAAGTTATGTTCCTTATTTGCTTAACTCTCCAGCAATCTCGATGTAGTTTTAATATATTTTGTTTATTAATTTTTATTTTTATGGGACCAATGGGTAAAATTAATGCAATTAATTGATGGTGAAATTGAGGTTCTTTGGGTTAGCCTTTCAAGTTAAGGTCAATACATCCAGACTACTGGATGAAGGAAGTTCTACGAGCAAGCGGCTTGATAATATTAAATATTAATTATATTTAGATGGTTATGAATTTAATCAAAATCTAAAGATCTTCTATTCTAATACATCTTTCTTAGTCCCCCTTAGAAATTTATATAAAGTTTAAATAGATCGATTGGATATTTGGCCCCTTTAGAAATTTATGTTTAAAGTTTAAATAGATCGATTGGATGCTTCCAAACATGTGCGTCTTTTACTTAGGTGTATGGGCTTGTTTGGGTGATATTACAGTAAAATATTCTTTACAAGGAAATATACAAGTGCGCTTGTTAATTTGGCAGTAAAATATTCTTTACAAGGAAATATACAAGTACGCTTGTTAATTTGGCAGTAATTCGTCCGGAACATGCTATAATAAATATTACTTGTATTTGCTAGACCTCCTAATGCTCATTTATTGTCTGGTTTTAACATTGGATTCATATGGTCATCTGGCTGTGGCTCATGTTGGATATTTGTGATCAATTTCTTAACCCATCTTCGGGTTTCCATAAAAATAGGATTAGACCTTTGACTATAGGTATTTCGAGATAATATGAAACAATTAGTTTCCTAATATAAGTAATATGTCTCTATATTAGATCACTGTCCCCTCTTTCTCTTAGCTTAACTTATTTCCATCTAGAGATGGACGTGACGCAGAGAAGATGAGAGGTAACGTGAACTTGGATTCTTTAGCGGAAATTATCGATTTTATTCCGGAGATCATCGGCTTTTCGATCGAAAGGACATGTAAAGTACGGATTTTATATTTTATTTGATCGTGTGAATCAAGTCTAAATCATAGAATTTCTAACAATTGATATAGAGCCACGGGTGGCTCATCTACAGTCAAATTATATGAATAATTATAATCATGTGATTATTGTTTTCTATTCATTGCTTAATTACGGTACAATATTTTGTGGCAAGGAGTCAAATTGGGTATCGGTTCATAGAGGACCGATACGAATCGGCTAATGCCGATACGTATTCGGCAGTTTATAAAAAATAAACATAAAAACATGTTCCCTGTTATACCTTTTAGTTCTCGTGTAGTAGTGTTGTCCATACTTGTGGTCTATAGATTATACTTATACAAGTTTTTAAATATGCAAAAAAAACATAAAAAAAATAATGATATAAGTTGATTTGACATCACAGAAGAAGAAGACAAAAAGAGCCAGTGCAGCCAGTGCCATTTCGTAAGGGTTTCCTCTGTGTGCGCCCTCCTATTCATTGAAAGCACCTAGGTCCTATACGCCTTGAAAATGATTGATGGTCTAAAATTAGATATTTAACAGAGTAGATCTTGGAAGCATAGCGCACGTATCGGACAATAGGTACTATATTTCCCATATCACATACCCTAAAAAAATACTTTAAAATCACGTTTGAGTAAGACTTGTGTCATATGACTTAAGAGCCATTTTTGTGGGATATGTGCCACATGTAATTGAACAGTAACCGTCTGATTTGTGAGCTATGATTTCAAAATTTATTTTGTGAAAAATTTGAGTTAAATACGACTTTTATCATCTGATCCAAAACAATCAACGATTATGAAGGTGTTTCAGAGGTTGGCAGTTTGAATAAACAAGTGGGCACCACTAGAGGTATCCATTTTCTTTCAACTTGCTGGTAACATGTGCGCAGAAAAAGCATGAAAAACAACCAAGCAAAATCGGAAACAAAAAATATGGCAGCAAAACGAACTTGCAAAAAACAGGAAAAGTAACAGAAAAATACGAAAACAAAAAATAAAGATTCGCGATACCTTATACGTATCATAGCCTATCGTTTTGGGATCAAACCGATACGTACAGCCGGCCGATTTTTTGATACCTTATTTTGTGCAATGATTTTAATCTGTTAAAGTTACTAATAACATAGATATAGTTCGTGTTTCCACTTGACTTAAAAGACAAGATTGAACCCTTGGTTGCTTTGGGTGTCGTGCGATAAAGGATAGGGGAAAGAAACGTCGACTCACAAGGATCCCTTTCCTTGTTTGTTATGAGAGAAGCTTGGTGCCGCCCATTAAAAGATAACCCTTATTCTTATTATTATTATTATTATTATTAGAAAAGGGTAGATTTGGCTTTAGGTCTTAGAAAAGTCAACGGTGAAACAAAAAGATCTTGCTTTTACTTTTTACCTTACCTCTAAGTATCAGATTAATAGAGCTTTTCTCATATAATTCCTTGCTTTTATCTATTTATTTATTTGTTTATGGTGTTATAAAAAAAAAAAAATCTATTTGTTTATGGAAAAGCAAACTATTTTTCAGTTAGTTTTTAGTTTTTCTTTATCGCTGTGAATATTTGTTTGGTGTAGTGTGGAGCACCAAGATAAGTTAAATAATTTTATCTTAAGTAAAAAATTCAACATATAGCTAAAACTTGACCTCATAAGTATAAGGGAACTCTTGTGGATTATCTTTTGGGTTTTGGAATTTGTAGTCAAAGTTTGACTTTATAAGTTTTAGGGGTTTCGATAGCTTACAATATGTTTTTAAAATTTGCCTTTTCTAATTTTTATGACCTTGAAATTGTGAAAGATTTGTGAAAGTCAATGTTTGACTGAAATTTTCATGGATTTAAATAATCCGAATTGAATTTTAAATAGCTGTCGAATATATGTTTGACCTACTTTGATCATGACTTTGTTTTTACCATAATTTCTTCCTTTTAACTCCGACTTCGACCAAGGAATAGTTGATTCCTATCTTCTCGATGAGATACTCTGTAATGAACCATATATTACGGTTATTTGAGACTATTTTAAAGTGTTTATGAAACCCTTATAGATTTAAATTTTCTTTGAAGTAGCGGATTTGTTTTAAGTTTAGTTTTGAGCTGTAAGATATTATTTTGCATGAGTGTAGACATTCAAATTTGGCCCACGACTCGATCGATGTATACTTTGAGAAAAGCGTACTCTCGAGCTTCCGAAAGCATTTTTCAAACTCTTAGGAAACATCCCATAACCCTTAGAAGT
Organism: Chloranthus sessilifolius; assembly: GCA_021018995.1. Classification (NCBI taxonomy): domain Eukaryota; kingdom Viridiplantae; phylum Streptophyta; class Magnoliopsida; order Chloranthales; family Chloranthaceae; genus Chloranthus; species Chloranthus sessilifolius. Next base: position 32,907,736 of record CM037596.1, on the reverse strand, counting down.
TCACCCAAACCCTTAGGAATCCTTCCCGGACCCTTAGGAATCAACACTAACCCTTAGAACCATTCTCGGACTAGTTTCGAACCCATCGGAGTAGTGGATGGAAAGAGAAATACCAAAGTTTACACAGACCTCTGCTAGATCTGAGACCTATACCATTGGAAAGAGGATGTTCCCAGCTTTCCAATGAGCCATGAATCGCCTTAATCTGACTTGTGTATCAAAAGATATGTCGATTTAAAAATTGGGTAGAAATACAGGAAATTACACTAACGTGTATATATTATATACGCTAGGCCAAATTGGTTTCTTCCTTCAGATTTGAGCTCCAGTACAAGCTCTAAACTTCTCTATTTTCTCAGGGAGCACTATTCCTAAACCTAGCGTGTATAATATACACGGTAGGCTTAGCTACGGTGAGTTTTGGGAAAATGTCAAGATTTCAAATTTGAGATTTGACTTGTTGACTACCCCAAAGTTTGGGATAGGTTTTGTTAAGACTGTTGCATCCCCACTAGTTTTCTTTTTCACTCTTTTACCATTCAGAAGCCTACCCTATCATCTACCATTGAAACCCAAGTCCCACCTATCTAAGCTCCCAAAACCATAGGAAACCTTAGAAATTTCAAAAAGAGAAAAAAATATTAAGTGATTCCTTTTCTCCCATTTTAACATTCACCCATACAAATTTCAGATTTGAAGTTCACTATTCACAACCCATCTTCCATCATAAATCCCTTAGATTTGTCAAGATCAAAACCTTAGCCTACCTCTCCTACCCTCTAGCTACCAAGCCTTAGAGGTTCAAACCCATCCTTCAACCCATTTGCTATTGGAAGCAAATCAACACGAAAGTCCACATCGGTGCTAGAAGGGCTCGAGAGCTCCGACTCTCTACTCTATTCCTCTACCTTCTTTGTCTTTCCTCTATCCTAAAATTGAGCCGTTATACTGTCAAAATTTCGATAAGCAGGAAGGGCTCAATAGGATCGGTATGCTTTTGGACAAGAGGAAGTGCTGCCAATTTTCTTTTCATTATATATATATATATATATATATATATATATATATATATATATATATATATATATATTATATACACATCCAAATAGTCATAGTAAAGACCGCTTACAAGCGGATTGATCGAGTGTTTAACACTTTCTCTATTGATAACCGAAGTCCTTATTTAAGAGCCTTTGGCGTTGACCGATAAATCGAAGTCATATCTTGCACTTCGGTGCTTAGAATATTGATTTTAGTATTCCGGAACACCAAAAGTTCTGGGTGGCGACTCCATCATTTTCGTTGAGTGCACATCGTCGTGACAGACTCGCAAGGTCCACGATTGCATAAATGGTGACTCCACTAGGGACATTTTAGAGCTTCTATCTGAAGTTGGCCCCTTTGCTTGTGCTTTTTCTTCCTTTTTACTAACTTTTCATTTTTACATACTTACCCTTACATTTCTGTCATTTTTTATACTTATCCCTACAATTCGGTCATTTACCGCCTTAGCTATTTGGCGGATTTGCTTGAGCATTTTTATACTCACCCCTACGATTCTGTCATTTACATGCCTTAGTCGATTAGCAGGCCTACTTGAGTATTTAGGTTTTTGTCATTTACACCCCTTAGCCGTTTGGCAGGATACTTGTTAAATTAGTTACATATACCATCAGTGGATGCTGGCCCATAGAGGCGACATGGGATTGTCACCACCTGTTTTTGAATTTAAGAAAACTCCCTTAAAAATTGAATTTAAAATTGAACCAAGAGGGGGACTTAATTCATTTTTGCGCGGGTAAATTTTATAAAAGGGGAGAAAATAGGCAGTGGTATACTTGTCCCGGTTCCCAGTAGAGCGGCAATGCTAGTGGTAATGATCTAGAAAAGGACCACCCCATCCAGTATTTGAGAAGGCGCTTGTGCCGGAGGTATATCTGGTGGGTGACCGAGCTTAAGAAAAAACCTTAAAACCCTTGGGGGAGCGCGTTAGTCATCCCGAAATGGCCTTGTATCCCTAGCTACGGTGAGGAGAGACCCAAAATATAAAAAAGAAACAGTCCCCGGAAGCACTGCTTCCAGAAAATCCAAAAAAAAATAGTCCAACTCGGGTCTGTTGTTGCTGTATAATATATATATATATATATATATATATATATATATATATATATATATACACACACACTATTTTTGCCTAGCATGTATAATATACACGCTAAGCCAAATACCTCCAGATTAAGCCTCGTGTGTATAATATACACGCTAAGCCAAAATTCCAGATTTTTAGCCTAGCGTGTATAATATACACGCTAAGCCAAATATCCAGAATTTCAGCCTAATGTATATAATATATACGCTAGCCTTATTCTGGCTCAGGCAGTCAGAATCTGAGGCTTTTTTTCACCATTCCTGAGTCCCCCACTTAGCGTTTTTAATATACTTGATAAATCCCATACCATCGACACCCAAAACGCTCTCGCCGATCAAGAGAAGTCGCCTTCTTATTGACTCTTTCGAGGGATCAGGTCGTTGCTTGAGTTTTCGTGCCTTTACATAGATCAAATGTCTTCCTTTGATTCTTCCAAAGTGCATTGGAATTCTGCCGTGAGAGGCATTAAGGGTGTAAATACCACCTAAAAAGGGGAGTTCTAAGGCCTCGAAAAAAACATCATTTTTATCCAAGGGATAGGAAACTTGCATTTGTCATATACAAAATCCAAAAAATAGTAAGAAAAAATCAAGAAAATAAATAAAAAAAATCCAAAAAAGGAGAGCTTGTGGTGCCGGAACAACGACATCGCCTTATCCTCCATCATCCTGTAGGAGAAGGAGAAGACGGGTTTTTTGGTCCTCACCCGAGGAGGCCGTATCCAACCCGCCAACAAACTATGTCTTGGGCGGTTGATCCCACCTATGTTGGCATGAATTCATCCCCACCACAATCTCCAACACATTCCCATTTAGAGGATATACCCATATCCGATTCTCCCACCCAAACATAATTTGGTGTCACCGGACCCTTCGGTGCACCCATTTTTCCATTCACATCCACCCAAAATTTACCCATTCCCCTTCCACATCCAATTATCCAACTTCTCCACATCCACCCAAAATCTAACCCAAAATTTCACATTTACCCAAAATACACCCCATTTTTCATCATTTACCCAAACAATGCCCAATTTTCCCTCATCCACATCCAATCCAATACCCAATTTCCCCCCATCTACGTAGGTCATGCCCAATTTTCCCCACACACCCAATCCTAATCCACCACATTTTCCCCCGTCCACCATGCCCAATTTACCTCCATCTACATCCAATCCACCTCATTTCTCCACCTCTAATCCAAACACACCCAAAATTTTCCCATCTAATCGGGTCATGCCTAATTTTCCATCCACATCCACCCAAGCTATAACCAATTTTCATCTATATTACCACCACCACCTCACTCGTCAAATGAACCACCCACATCCGTTCCCTCAACCAATCCCATGGCCATGATGGAAGACACGATTAGGGCGTACACAACTTGAAAGTCTTCCCAAAGCCTTCCTCATCCATCCCAAATTCCTAATCCATCACAAACCCTACAAAATCTCCACACCTCCTTCATCCAAAATGTCAATCCCAACCAACCACCCATAATCCATACCACCCAAAACACCCAACATCAGCCATGGGACCATTCAAATGGGCTCAAAGGCCCAATACCCAATCCCAAGCCCATGCCCACTCAAACTCAAGAGCCACATTTCCAAACCCACCACAATTCCCTGAATTTCCCACATACGTCCAATAAGAACACCCCATCCCTCCTCAAATTACAAACCCCCTTTCCCCACTCCCCAACCCGGCATAAGCCCTACCCATCCGCATCCGTCATACCCTATTCGACATGGGAACCCACTTCAAGCCATTAACCATCCACAGTTTACACCCCTTTTTCAATCCCCATTCAACCAAACCCAAACACCACAAAAACTTTCCCCAAACATATTCCGTGATCCTCCCTTGGATAGTGGATGTCAAGAGAGCTTGGTTGGTGAATTCAAACCCAAAGAGGCTGTTGACCTGTCTCAATTCATGATGGTAAAACATGACACTCTTTCGTCTAAAAAAGGGGGTAGTTGCCTATTTAAGGTAATTCCATGCATGAGCACAAAAAAGGGGGCATCTTCCTCAAGGTCGCCCGTAAGCAAAATCGAGCCTTGCATGGAACTGCTCAATCCAACAAAATATTTTCCCTCTCCCCCCCCCAAAAGTCAAGCTATCGGATTGTTGACCGATGGAGATATCGCCAATGGTGAGTGGTTCTTTGATGACCAATAAGATGAGGACGAGACGTTTGACAGTGAGGATCTTGAGCTAACATATTCTAGTCATCACTTCTCAAAATCGGTGCAATATGAAGGCCCAACCCTGGACCTACTAAAATGTCTCTCATCCATGCCAACTATTAATGCATCTCAGAAATTACATGTGCGACCCAAGAAAACTCGGAGACGCCATGAAAATGTCATATTCTCTGATGATCCGTAATCGTTGGATGAACCCGTGGAGGCAATGGATCAAGATGAGGATGAAGAACCAAGGCAAAGGCATCCCCAAGGAGAGGCACACCTCTACCCTCATAAAAGAATGATGGAGTAGGTCAATGAACCTCTCATAACCTCTTTAGAGAGGTTACTCAAAAGCCAAGAGGCACTAGAATCAAAAGATATGCAGGTCAAGGCGGCCATTGAGAATCTACCAATGATGCCTTTGGAAATGCCAAAGATGTTGGTCAAAGAAAATTTTCTAATCAAAGACTCAACTCTCGTGGCCGAGGGGCAGAAGAATACCATTGCTTCCAATTGCCAAATGGTTTCATATAAAGGCCCGAGCAATTTTGAACCCCTCCAAACCAGAAAAAAGGGTAGTGAAGGATCGAGATTAATTTTCAGCATGTCTTTTATCGATCTCAACTCATATACGAAACCGTGCATTGAGGCGTCAAGAAGCCCAATGAGACCGGTAGTGGGCAACATCCATATCGAGCTTTATGTTAAATCATGCGAATCATGGTTGTTAAGTTCACTCCCCATTCAGGCCATCTGTGGGCCCGCAATACCCAAAGCACCCCCTCTACCAATCTAAGCCTAAAATTTGGTTTTACCACGAGGTGGGCCTCAATCATGAGTACGGGGGTACTAGAAAACAAAGAGGGCAATGCCCAATTCGGATTGACCGTTGAATCCTCAAACTTCACGATTGCCGTACCTTCTTCTATTTTGCAATGGAGGCAATTGCTCTTTCAGGAAATGGTCAGCACCCCACCAATGGTTTGGAAGGAGGAATTTGCCCCCAAACACCTTAATTGTGTTGTCCATGATCCTTTGAGACCATTCCTTCACCCATCCTTTCCCCATAATCGAAAGTCTACCATTCTCGCTAATCCAAAATCAATCAGCTCAATAAATCCAAGGTTGTTCATTCCCCCAAGGGTGAAATCATTTGCACTCAGAAGCCCAAAGTCGTGCATGTCCATCCGCTCGAAGTCATGCAAATCATCCTCATTCACCATCCTGAACCTGAGACCATTAGTTCCGTTCCCTCATCATTGGCTATGTTGAAATCAAAGCTATTTAACCCTTCTTTCAATAACTCATGGATCGAGCTCTCCATGTCGCACCACCTTTTTTTGAGTATGTTAGTGAGCCATATCTGGAATCCTCTGCAAGGATCCAACGTTCACAAGCACCACTTAGTTCTCCAAGTTGAACCTATCCAAGTAAATGGCCATACCTTCGCGGAGCCAATACCCTCACAGGTAAGTAGCAAAGGTATGATGTCATTAGGAGAATTTGACCCACTCACCATTCAAGTGGCACATCACCTTGACCAAAATGTGTCAAGTTAGATGATATTTTGAAGAGCCCTTGGCGGGCGTAATTGTAAATGTCTTGATCCTGCCAAGGGCCAATCTCTGAAGAAAAGGAAAACCATAAAAAATAAAAAAAATGCAAAAAAATCCAAATATATTGTCTTTTAAATTTTTTGAAAAAAGCAAAGAAAATGATGTCGTAATTGAAAACCCGCTTGACGTAAAATCGATCTCTTTCCTGTAGAAATACAAGGAGAGATAAGAGTCATGGATTTAGATGGTGAAGACTTAATCGAGGGGCTTCCCAATGTGCTCATTGAGTAATATGCCAATTTTGAGCACGGCCCTACCCCAATTGTAGAAGAGACTAAAGATGTCAATCTGGGTACTGATGAGGTTCCTAGAATCACTAAGATCGGAACGTCGATGTCTCCCGAAGAACGAAAAATCATGATTAATTTCCTTCGGTCATACCAAGACGTCTTTGCATGGTCATACGAGGATATGCCTAGTTTGGATGCTGATTTGATAGAGCACGAGCTGCCTCTGTATTGGTCGTAAACCAACGGAGCCATAGAAGCTGCCTATGTATTGGTCGTAAACCAACAGAGCCATAGAAGCTGCCAATGAGACAGTAGTCTGCATTCTTGAAAAGATGGTTGTCACGCATCGAGACTGGAGTGAAATGCTGCCATTTGCACTGTGGGCTTATCGAACATCAATCCGTACCGCTATAGGGGCAACATCATTTTCCCTTGTTTTGGAACTGAGGCCGTGCTACTAGTTGAGGTCGAAGTGCCTTCACTCTGTATCCTCATGATATCTAATCTCCCAGAAGTCGAAATAGAGAGGTCCCACTTCGAGCAGCTGAGCCTGATTGACGAGAAAAAGCTCTTAGCCTTGTGTCATGCCCAGGCCTATCAGAGAAGGATCGCACGTGCTTACAATAAGCGTGTTCGTATTCGATATTTAAAGGTGGGTGACATAGTACTCAAGAAAATCTTTCCGTCCCTCCACGCCGATCCAAGAGGAAAATTCAGGCCCAACAGGGAAGGATCCTATGTCATCAGAAGTGCTTCCTGAGTATATGCTCCACCTCGCCACCATGGACTGAGATCACTTTCTTGAGCCAATCAACACTGGATATGTACGTCGACACTACTTTTAGTCTCCTGCAGTAAGGTAAGTATTGATAAAAATAGATATCTGATTGCTTAAGGACCTTATAAAAGTGGCCATCATTTCAAAGCCTAGTAGCCAAAAGCATCCCTGAATACTCATACCCTTTGATACACTCGTTGAGCCATTAAACTTTCTTTCAGGAATCCCTCCTAAAAAGAGAGAAAAAGAAGCGAAAACGTATATACCAAATAAAAAAAAAGAAAAGAGTTATCTAAAAAAAAATCAGAAAAGTAAAATCCCAAAAGGAGGATGTTTGAAAAAAAGCAAAAAGAATAAATAATAGAGAAGAAAAGAGAGAAAAATCATGGGGCATGTATAGTCAAAATCCTCCAAGGAAGAAGTGTATTACGACAGCTGAAACTCAATCGAGGAAACCTTTTGAAACCTGAGAATACCTTTAAAATTCTTAACCTATCCCATGGCCAAGATACATCCCTGAAGAAAGCCCTCTTTAAGGTCCATAAGTAGTTACAGTATCCTTTAAGGTAGCACGAGCCAAGCTGAGAGCAACAAAAACTCTATCCAGCCGGCTATGACGGAATCGACGTCCATGTAGTGATCTTTGAGAAAAAAAAAAAAAAAAAAAATACAAGCTCAAAGTAAAACGGACGTGGTGAAAACCTGAAAGGGCGCCATGGGTAAAAAGAGCGAGCTTGTACGGACCAGGTGAAAACCTGAAAAGGTGCCTGGGGTAAAAATGCAAAGACCCATGAATATAGTGAAAACCCAAAATGGTGCTACGGGTAAAAAAGAGGGTGATAACGGGCATGGCGAAAACCCATCTTGGGTGTTGTGAGTAAAAAGGTTAAAAGAGAAAGAAAAAGAAGAGAAAAACCTTGGTTACATTTTTGGATTTTTTGGTTGTCTCTGGGCCGCTCATGTTAGCTTAAATTGGGTCCTGACCAGGTATATCTTTAGACCGCACCGTCAAACTCATGACCTGATGTAAGGATAAAAGGTTGATTCAATCCAAAGGGATAGACGTTCCGACCTTGGTAAAATTCTGAACCTTACTCAGGAGTAGTATAGGTGAAGGGTGATTTGGAGATGTGTTCACTTCCCCACTCTTCAAAGCAGTTCCACAGTGGCATTGCATTTCTTCTAAGGAAGATCTGTGATGTGCTCTATTTGAGAGAGATTTTGAAGGGCAGTGAGGAGTGTTCCAATAGCTCTTGGCGGAGTGATCCTACCAAATTATGGTAGGAATGAATGAGGGACTTTGATTGAAGGTGGTTAGAAGCCGAGGATCGATCTTTATCGAAGAACCTTTTTCTCGGACGTTGTTGCCAGTATCATAGTTAGTGTGTGTCTAGATTCTTCCTAGGTTTTCATCTTTTAGGAAATAGTTTTTGTTTTCCAGTAATACCTATAATTAGTTTCCTTTCTATTGTAATTAGTCTATGTAAATATATGAACTTTTTCTATTGAGTACTTTTGTCTATAATTTTTTTTAATGTTGCTATTTTTGTTACTACTCTTCTGTGATTGCATCGGAGTTAGTTTTCCTCAAGTTTGGGGGAGATTATAAATCCCACAACAAATTCTTTTGCTTGGTATAGACAACAGTAGTAGTGATTCTTGGTAATAATTTGGTACCCCCTGCTTCTTCTTACAATGAAGACATTGTCTTATTTAAGTTTTGGGGGGATACACAACAACTTGTGTATATTATATTAGTTTGTTACATTTAATTTGCTTTTTGCATATATAGAAAAGAATTTTTTTAATTTTTTTTTTCTATTTTTAGATTTGTTTTGTAAATATTAAGATCAGTTAATAATTATATGTGAATTATGATAGAAAAATTATGAATCATAAAACTTACGATCCATCGTAGTAGGAGTTCAACAATAAAAAATAGAACAATTACAATTCATGCGTAGCTTCTTTTAAACACAATTTTAAATTGAATGTTTGAAACTATATAATTGATCTGAACTGCAATATTGAGATTAGTTTTTTCAAAATTATTTAACCAGTGCGCTTTTGAGCCACAATTTCCTCTTTTTACTCTGAGAGAAAGACTATTATCTATTCAAGCTTAAATTTCTTTGAACTTCTTGATTGCATTATACGAAATCTCATATTACTAAAAAATAGAATCAAATATTCTGTGATTATGATGATTTGTTTCTTTTAGAACTATCTATTAAATGTATATATGACATCCATGCTAGTAAATCGTAAAGATGATTAAAGGTCATCTTTTATTTAAAACAGAGCCAAAAAGCCAAAATCTCATAAAACATTTATCCTTTGAACCCACATTAGAAGCCTAAATCAAATTTCTTTGTACCATGATTTTATAAACTCTTAACCATATGCACTACCCAAAACTTTCAACCTCTAACCCTTATAATTTTCTGAGAGTTTAGAATGTAAAAGAAGGGAAGAAGAGAGAGTGAAAGGAGTATAAATTAACAGATAAGGGATATGCTGAACAAGGGTACGACTGGGAAGAAATAAAAGAAGAAAATATGGAAAAGAGTAAAAAATAGTACTTAGGATTGTGAAAAAAGAAAGAGAAGCAAACAACTTCCAAAGCTGAAAATCAAAAGGATAGATGAAGAAAATAATCAAAAGAAGAAATAAAATTTACAAAAAAAGAAAAATGGGAAGAAGTCATCTAACTTTTTGGATACTTAATGAAGTAGAAAAGAAAAGAATAGAAGAAGATAGAGAAGGAAGAACTAAATTCTCAGAAACCTTTGAATCCTATCTACCTTTCTTTGAAACCTCTTAACCCAAAGCCCCATTACAAGCCGAGCAAAGACCTTTCTGATTTATAATTTACAAAAGCATGAGTCTAGTAGAGATATATGTAATAGATACTATGAATAAACAAATAAATCATAAGAACATAATTGATTATCCATTCCATGAGATTTATCCTTTTAGTCAATTGTCCTTTGAATTTATCATATATATCATATTATGAGAACCCAAAAATTTCGATATCTTTTTAAGAGTATGCCAATAGTGAGAGTTTGGATGAAAATATTTTCTAAATCTGTAGTTTAGAAAAATTTATGTTGAATAAACTTTTCATTGGTATGCACACACTCCACGCTATACTGGATTAAAATTATAATAACCATATGGTGATTAATTTAGCTAGTGTATAAAATTAGTGTAGATTTTTAATTTTTGTTTTGTTTTGAAAAACTGAAAAAAACCCAATTTTTTTGAAGTTTGTAGGTAACTTAACTGAAAACCTTCAGGAGACTACAACTCCTCCACTAGGGATCACCTAGGGGTTTAAAGGCATGTCGCATCTGCTAAATGAAATCGTGCTCCCAATGAAAGTTGTATTCAAATTTTTAGATTAATATTTCTTTCCTTGTTTGCTAGGGACTAACAAAATATAAGTTTGGGGGTGTGATCAGTCACAGAATATACCATTTTATCACCCTTAACTTAGTGCTGCTAAACCCTAGTCTGCTACTAACAAGCTAATGATGTGCAGATATTAAAGAAAATTAATAAAAGATAATCAAAGTGTTAATCTTCGTCAAAATGAACTCATAAAGCAATAAGAAAAATGATTGAACATAAAAGACGATTTGACACTACTGATGATTAATAGTGCACACTTGTAATGATGAACGCCTTTAATCTTCTGGAGGTCGTTAAAATTTTTGCTATGTTCGTTAATTTTGGATTTTCATTACTGTACGGGGATAGTTATCAGAATTCCAGAATTGTTGTGGATATCTTTACAAATTTTGTAGATATAGTTACTAAGGTATACACATCAAAAGTAACAGGATAAATTTTCGAGGGCAAAAATTCCTTTGAGGAGGGGAGAATGTAATAACCCTGATTATTTTCATTAATAATGAATCATTGACTCTCGAGGAGAGTGTGATTGCTATTGGTCGCACCTGTCAAATATCTATACCTTTTCGAAATAAGCACGTCAATTTTTGAGGACGAAAATTCTCTTAAGGTGGGAAGAGTGTAACAACCTGATTTTTTTTCAAACACTAATACACAACTAAGTGTAAGTGTTTGACATAGTATATGCCACACTCTTGAAGTCCGTAATATTTTATGTTATAAGAGGTCCCATTTTGACCTTTAGTTGGAAGCTAATACACCGCTTTGGTGTGCGGGCTTTGCACCAAACCAACTTTTTGGGCAATGGCTAACACATGACTTAAGTGTGCAAGCTTCGCTTGGGAACCAAAGCCCATGGTTTAAATAGGTGATGCTTCCTTTGGAAGTTTCATTTGCTAAGAAAATTAAGAGAAGAGAAAGAGAGAACCATGAGTGGAAGAAGATGAACTCCGCCCCATTTACCCACCGAGATCTTACGCACCATTGATCTCCCGCTCAAATTTTTTCCTCTTTGATTGGTTGCCGCAAGGGAGCATCGACTGTAACATGGTTATGATCTACGAGCTTGAGAGAGCGCCCCATTTCCCTCAAACTCCTTTCTGAGAAACCCTAGATCTCATTGATCTTCCTCTCGAATATTGTCACCTTTTTTCAAGAAGATACATGTTTGTTTCGACCACACGGAATTTCAATTTTGACCCCGTACGATTAGAGGGAAGAGATCGAACCATCGGAGAAGCAAGAGGGTTTCACATGTGGGTTTCATGTCAATCTCGCACATAGACTGTGCGTGCTCATAGAACGAGATAAGAATCATGATTAAATAGTGTGGATTTAGTTTAGGTTTCATTTGTGTGTGATTTTGAACGAGTAGAACGGATTTTGGGTGATTTGGATTGAGGAAGAAGAAGCCCGAAGGGTTTCTGAACCTGTTGAAATCGTTCAATCGATTTTGAAATCGATCGATCAGATTGTATAGAACAGAGATATATAAAAATTTCTGAAGGAATCGATCGATCGATTTTAGAAATTGATTGATCGAATTTGGAATTCTGAGGGAATCAATTGATCGAATTTGAAACCGATTGATCGAATTGGAAATCGATCGATCGACTTGTATAGAATAGGGATTGAAAAATATATGTTCTGGGAAATCGATTGATCAATTTGTTCAGTTTTGGTTGGTTAAGTTTTTCTTTGGAAAAACTCTGTGGAGCTTTGAGCTATCTGTTTTTGACACTGTTGACATGTTGTATGATGTTGATGTGATCTAGGTTGAGAATGGGAGACCGAATATGAGGACCTTTGGCTTGGTTTGAACGACTCTGAATTTAGGGTAGGGGAAACTCATTACTCATTGCATTTTTGAATTGATTTCATAGATATCATTGTAGGATCTAATGAAGTGATTAGAACTCTTTGAAATTGATGCCTTGAATCTGATTTGACGTGATATCTATTTGAATTAAGTTGTGATCTTAGCAATGGATTTAGAACTTGTTGATTTGTGATTTGAAACCGAATTTGTAAGATGGATTGCAATTGAGAAAATGAATCTTGTTTAGGGTTTAGGAAAATGAAAATATTAGTTTCATTTGGATAACAAATGATTTGGCGTTAAACTTTGATATTGGTAGACTGGACATTGATTGCTCGACTGTACACTGCATGCATACTGGAGTGGTACGACAAGTTTTTCTGTACATACTGCATACACTAACTGGACTGATACGGTGGGATTTTTCCGTTCATACTGCATAAACTGATTGGACACCGATTGTATGACTATACACTGATTGGACCTGTACAACGGGTTATTAGTACACTGCATGCATACTGGATTGATACGATAGGTTTTTCCATACATACTGCATACACTGACTGGACCTGTATGACGGGTTGTCTGTATACATTGTACATTGCATGCATACTGGACCGGTACAACGGGATTTTTTCGTACATACTGCATACTATATAAACTGACTGGACACCGATTGTATGACTGTACACTGACTAGACCGATACGAAGGGTTATCAGTATACACCGAAGAATACTGGAAGATATGGACATACTGGACGATATAAATCTAAACCTTAGGAGATTGAATTGTAAGATTTGAACATTGTAAGACGTGAACACTGTAAGATGTGAATAATGGAGACCGACATATTGTGTGATGTAAGTAATGGAAACTAAATTTGAATACCTACACTGCTTTCGTTTTTATTTCAAATTGAATATCCACTCTAATTTCGTATTTGTTTTATTCTTGAATATCTGCTCAGTTCCGTTTTTGCTTCTATCATTAAATCTATGAGATGATATGATAAGATGTCAATTGAATTTGAGATTCTTCTACTAAGCTTAGACTGTTAGCTCACCCCGACTATACGTCAGAGGTGTAGATGTTGATCAGGACCTTGGACTTGAGGAGGATCCAAGTTACCTACTAGAGAAAGAAACTCAGTTAGATTTCGTACAGTGACTTTTGAGAATTGAGCTTGGTATATTATAGAGTTTCACTTTTTTGTATATATTTGGATACCACTGTTTGGTGATGGTTAGCCATCACCGGTGGTTTGTTTTAGTTTACTGTTCCTGTCGGATATTAGAATTGGAGGTTTTAATAATGCCATATGTATTGTCTGGCTCGATATCCACTTAAGTGTGTATATACCAAGTTAGTATTATGTATTCGGATCGTGATCTGTACGACCCGATGGTCTGGTTTTCCCAAATTATTTGTTAAAGTTGAATAAAAAAAATATATCTCAGAAAATTGTGTTGGGAAAATCCGAGCTATCACAGTTGGTATCAGAGCTTAGGCGCTAGGTCTTATTGGGACTCAAACACGATGACATTAGATTCTGTCAAAACTTAGGAGGGGTTCACTATCCCTATTTTGAAATCTCTGAATGACTTTAGATTTTGTCAGAGCTTAGGCTTATTTTGTCGAGCATAAGAACCTTAATTAGACATACCTTGTATCTTCATGATCACTTTTGATTGAAACTTTTATTTGAACATGACAAATCAGTTTGGACCCACGTTTCAGAGGAGGTAGAGGCAGACCGAGGACGGTCTGTATGACAGATGTCCATGAAGGCAAGGGAACACCGTGTGGCGTAGGAATCGCCACCGGTCCTCATACCTTTCCATTGGGAGGTAGTGACAGTGGTAATGATAGACAGCTGGTGGAGACCATGGCCAATGCAATGATGCCGTAGATGACATCCATGGCACAACAGATTGAGCTACTGGCAGCAGCCTTCCAGATTTTCAGAATTTAGGAAGATGCGTCCTCCGAACTTTTTGGGTCAAGTCAATCCACTTGAGGCCCAGAAGTGGTTGAACGAGATGGAGAAGATCTTCAGTGTACTTCCTTGTACTGAAGATGAGAAAGTGAGGTGGGCAGCCTTCAAACTAGATGGAGAGGTTGATTCCTAGTGGAAAGCAGTGCAGAGAGATAGGGTGCATGAGATCCTAAATGCACCATGGACTTGGGCCGAGTTTACTGAGACGTTTAATGAAGAGTACTTCCCCAACGTGGTGAGAAATCAATGGGAAGTCTAGTTTATAGAATTGAAAAAAGACCAGATGCCCGTACGTGAGTGCGGGGTCGAATTTACCAAGGCTTTTGAGGTTTGCACCTCAACATGTGGCGACAAAGTTGATGAAGGACAAGAAGTTTCAATGTGGCTTACGGTCTGACATCAAAGAGAGGGTCTCACTGTTTGAGATAGGAACATATGCAATGGTAATGGCTAAGATCCTTATCGCCGAGGAAGACATCAAGAAAATGTATTAGAGAGACCTACATAATAGGAGTGAGGTAAGTCGAGCGAAATCTTATGCTTCTGAGCAGACAGGCATGAAATCGAGACTACTGATGCCAACACCTATCCAGCCTGCTCAGACTGCCTACTCGAGACTACCCGTGTCTACATCTCCTAGACCTTTTTGCCTTTCAAACCCTACTACAGCTTGAACGTCGAGGGTGCAACAACCTTCATGCACCACTTCATCTGTACTAGTTGAGTCCTGCACACGGTGTGGAGGACGACATAAAACCACAAAATGTTGGTGGTCCATTGGCGCATGCCTTAGGTGTGGTTAGATGGGACATTAGGTAAAAGGCTGTCACGAGAAGGGAAAGGAAAGATAAACTTCAGCATCTATTTACAGGCCTAATGTTCACTTTGGTAGTTAATGGTTTTTAAAGTTTCTTTTGTGGACATTGCGTTTTGGACTAATCGTCAAGGTTTGTAGTTGTGGTTCAACTTTTGATGATTAATAGTGTGCACTTGTAATGATGAATGCCTTTAATCCTCTGGAGGTCGTTAAATTTTTTGCTATGTTCATTAATTTTGGATTTTCATTATTGTACGGGGATAGTTATTAGAATTCTAGAATTGTTGTGGATATCTTTACAAATTTTGTAGATATAGTTACTAAGGTACACACATCAAAAGTAACAGGATAAATTTTCGAGGGCAAAAATTCCTTTGAGGAGGGGATAATGTAATAACCCTGATTATTTTTGTTAATATTAAATCATTGACTCTCGAGGAGAGTGTTATTGCTATTGGTTGGACCTGTCAAATATCCATACCTTTTCGAAGTAGGCATATCAATTTTTAAGGACCAAAATTCTCTTAAGGTGGGAAGAGTGTAACAACCCGATTTTTTTTTCAAACACTAATACACAACTAAGTGTACGTGTTTGGCACAGTATACGGCACACACTTGAAGTCCACAATATTTTATGTTATAAGAGGTCCCATTTTAACCTTTAGTTGGAAGCTAATACACCCTTTGGTGTGCAGGCTTCGCACCGAACCAGCTCTTTGGGCAATGGCTAACACACGACTTAAGTGTGTAAGCTTCGCATGGGAACCAAAGCCCATGGTTTAAATAGGTGAAACTTCCTTTGGAAGTTTCATTTGCTAAGAAAATTGAGAGAAGAGAAAGAGAGAACCGTGAGTGGAGAAAGAACTCCGCCCCATTTGCCCTCCGAGATATGACGGACTGTTGATCTCCCGCTCAAATTTCTTCCTCTTCAATTGGTTGCCGCAAGGGAGCATCAACCGTAACGCGGTTATGATCTACGAACTTGAGAGAGAGCCCCATTTCTCTCAAACCCCTTTTTGAGAGACCCTAGATCCCGTTGATCTTCCTCTCAGATATTGTCATCTTTTTTCGAGAAGATTCGTGCTTGTTTCGACCACACAGAACTTCGATTTTGATCCTGTACGATCGGAGGGAAGAGATCAAACCATCGGAGAAGCAAGAGGGTTTCACATGTGGGTTTCACGCCAATCTCACTCATAGACTTTGCATGCTCGTAGATCAAGGTAAGAATCATGATTAAACAGTGTGGATTTAGTTTAGGCTTCATTTGTGTGTGATTTGGAACAAGTACAATGGATTTTGGGCGATTTAGATTGAGGAAGAAGAAGGCCGATGGGTTTCTAAACCTGTCGAAACCGATTGACCGATTTTGAAATCGATCAATTGGATTGTATAGAACAGAGATATATAAAGATTTATGAAGGAATCGATCGATCGATTTTGGAAATTGTAGACACCCAAATTTATCCCAAGGCCCGATCGAAACATACTTCGAGAGAAGTGCACCCCGAGCTTCCGATAACATCTGCCAAACCCTAGGAACTTGCCAAAACCTTCCCTCAACCTCTTCGAACCCTTAGTTAACCTTCATGAGGAATGGTTAGAGAGAAGTGCGCCACAACTTGTGGGGACCTCTACTGAAACTAAATCTTATACCATTGAAAAGTAGAGATTCTTAGCTTTCCAACAAGCCAAGAATCACTCCGATCCAAGTCATACATCAAAAGTAAGGGCAATATGAAGTTTCGGGCTCAAAAATTGCATTTGACTGAACCTTTAAAAAAGTTGGGCATGCTTAGGGTGTATAATGTACACGCGAAGCCATTTTTGGAAGAATGTTGCCTAGTGTGTATATTATACACACCAGGCCATTTATTCCCAAAAGTGGCTTAGTGTGTATAATACACACGCTAAGCATAGATGGGCCCTCCAGCGGGCTTTGGCCTTCTTAGACACTGTACGTATGCCTGACATGTGTAATACACACGCCAGACTTAGCTACAGTAAACCTTGGTTTTTGTCCAAAATTGACTTTTAGGGTTTGACTTGTTGACCATTCCAATGTTTAGGGTGGGTTTCATTAGGACTGTTGCACCTTCATTTACCTTATTTGCAACCCTCTAGTCATTTGAACCCCCACCCTATCATCTACCATTGAACCCATTGCCCACATTTCCAAGCTCTTAAATTCCTAGGAAACCTTAGATATTAGGATTATCTAATTGCTAATCCCATTAGCATTTAAGTAAAAAAAATAAATTTAGAAAAGTGAAATCCCAAAAAAGATTGTTTGAAAAGAAAATGAACAAAAAATATAGAAAAGAAAAATTGGGGCATGTACAGTCAAAATTTTCCAAGGAAGAAGTGTATTACGGCAACTAGAACCCTATCAAGGAAACCTTCTTAACCCAAGAACACCTTCAAAAATCCTAACCTATCCCATGGCCATGATACATCCCTAAAGGAAGCCCTCTCTAAGGCCCACAAGCAGCCACAATATCCGTTGAGTCAGTATGAGCCAAGCTGAGGGGGGCAACAAGGAACTCCATCCAGCCGATGTCCATGTCGTGGCCTTTGAGAAAATAAAGAAGAAAAGAGAAACAAAAAATACAAGTTCAAATAAAAAAAGACGTGGCGAAAACCCGAAAGGGCGCCATGGGTAAAAACAACGAGCTCGTTCGGACCAGATGAAAACCTGAAAAGGCGCCTGGGGTAAAAATGGATACCCATGGACGTAGTGAAAACCTGAAAGGGCACTACAGGTAAAAAGAGGAAAACAACGGGCATGGCGAAAACCCTTCTTGGGTGTTGTGAGTAAAAGGGTTGAAAAAAAAAAGAAAAATTAGTCAGTGAATCCTTTAATTGCATTTCCGAATTATCTGGTCACCATTTGGGCCGCTCTTGGTTGGCTCAAATTGGATCTTAAATCAGGCACATCTTTAGACCGTACCATCAAACGCATGACCCGAGGCAAGGATAAAGGGTTAGTTCGATCCAAGGGGATGGACATTTTGACCATGATAAGGATGCTGAACCTCACTTTGGTCCAACCACATGAATGGGTTCGGCTATGCTCAGAATGGGAACCGTGACTTCATCTCGTTGTTGAGGCATCAAACAAATGAAGAGAGGAAAGACCACATTTACAAGAGATAATAAATTTTCTTTTCCCATTTTTAGGTCGGCACTTTGTGCACCCCACTCCGGGATGATTGGTTTGATGACCGGAAAGACCACATTTGCAAAAGATAATAAATTTTCCTTTCCCATTTTTAGGTCGGCACTGTGCACACCCCACTCCAGGATGATTGGTTTGATGACCGAAAATACTACATTTGCAAAAGATAATAAATTTTCCTTTCCCATTTTCAAGCCGACATTGTGCACACCCCACTCCGGGATGATTGGTTTAATGACCGGAAAGACCACATTTGCAAACGATAATAAATTTTCCTTTCTCATTTTTAGGCCGACACTGTGTGCACCCCACTCCGGGGTGATTGGTTTGATGACCGGAAAGACCACATTTGCAAAAGATAATAGATTTTTCTTTCCCATTTTTTTGGGCCAGCACTATGTGCTCCACATCTCCAAAGGAATGATTGGCATAGTACCCAGTTTCTACCTTTACGAAAACAGAGAAAAGATAGATTTTATGAAAGATATTAGATTTCCCTTTACATATCCACACTGTGCTCACACCACATCTCAAAAAATAAAAATAACCTGTGTGATACCTTGCGTACCTCTTTTTTACAAAAAGAAAAAATAATAAAAATATAAAGAAAATATATATATCCAAAAAAAAAATATATCTGGTAGGAGTTCTTATGCTCCTTCATGTGGTAATCTGATCTATGTAAAAAAAAAGTATGTGCAGGCTTAGGTCAATGACGCAACTCGTGCCTCAAAGCATTTATTCTCAAAAGCAGGCTTGGCGTGCGTAATACACACACTAGGCCATTTTTTCCCCATATTTGCCTAGTGTTTTTATTACTCACGCCAGGCAAAGAATGCCACCAAAGAGAAAAAAAGAGAGGAGGAGGTTGAGGAGATTGTTTTCACTGGTCCCCTAGCCAGCCCACATACACTTTCTGCTAATTTTCAGAAGCACCCCAGATCATGGGTTGAGATACTAAAATTGTCATCTAACTTTTTATGCGGTTTTTCTTTTAGGAACCATCTGCACAAACACGCAGTTGACCGACATTAACCAAAAGCTTGGCCCAAATGCCATTTTTTCCAAAAACTAGAGTCCACCCTGTAAAAGATCAATTATACCACAACAAGAGGACAAAGATAGAACAGGCAATAGAAAGGAAAAGCACTATCACGCATTCTAAACCATCCAATCCATATCCTCATATCATCCATTACATTTTCCAAAATAAAAAGAAATATCCCAAGAATCAAAAAATGTTCAGCAAAATAGAAAGGGCCTAATCCTTATCAGCGCCTTTGGACTTCTTGCACTGATGCGAGGTACTATGATATGCCCGAGTTTCCCCCACCCAAGACCATGCCTGAGATAGCCTGCCGAGCAATGAGCGCCACTCCTTTTCACGAGCACGCTGTAAAACATTATACAGGGAGGTCAGTTTGAGTTCAAATGAGAGCAGCAAAGAAAAAGTCAGAGCCAGTCAATAGGAAACTTACCACTTTCATGTCCCAAAGGTCAGCAAGGTGGCAGTAGTACTCTGCTTGATTAATAGTCGACTCGTAGTTCTGTAAGAAGGAAAAAGAAGGGTCAGCTAAAAGAACCACAATACAAAAGCAAGCATACGGGAGAGAGAACTCACCCCTGGGACCAGCTCCGGAGGAGGGACACAGACCGCTTCAGCAGATAAGTGGGCCCGCTCAGTCACTTCCGTTCACAAACTTGTAAGGAGGGCATAGTCAAAATGCCTGAAGGTTCCCTGGGTCTCTACAGTCCAACTCCCAGAAGCACCCGTACCAGAAGGGTCTGAAGGACCAGCACCCGAAGCCTCGGCAGGACCTGCTGCTACATCATCCTCATTAGAATCATCTCCCCCATCAAACTGCAAAAAGAAGCAAAGATTTAGCTAGTCAAAGAAAAATGGAACCAACACCACATGAAACTTGCATAAGGAAAAAGGAGAATTACCTGAGATCGCAGACCGCAGAAGGTTAAAAAGTTGGCACAAGGTACAAAGCCTGGAAGAAGGGACCGGTAGGGCAGGGACTCGTACCACATCTGGTATCCCCTAGGCCTAAGAAGATCATCAACTGGGACCCCGTTATGGAGAAGTCCCACTGAAAGCTCCTCAACAGTACCCTCGGGAGACATGACATCCTCGGGAGGACCCCGCAACACGACAAAAGAATCTTAGTACTGATGTACCACTCTCTCCCCCAGGTAGTACGCTCTGACCTAGGCACCATAGAAGAAGATGATATGGCGGTCCACAAAAAGCTGAGACTTACCCACGACAACTCGATCCCAGAAGGGAGAACCAACATAGGGTCAAAGATGATTTGCCCAGATAAAGAGAATCCTATCAGTCAAATAAACATCATAAAAAAAACTCTGAGAAAAAGAAGAGGGAGGTTCCCATACCTGTTCTGGGATCAGCAAATCAAATTGGGACCTCAGGCCCAACTCCAAATGTTTCATTCCCAGGTCCCTTCCTTGACTCTTGTGCCAACTACTCATAAGGGGATACATGTACACATCTGAGAAAAGGAGGGGGTGGCCCGGCTGAAAATGCAAGTATCCCCAAATATAAAATGAGGAACAAACATAAAAGATACGTCAGAGGTAAGATGAATGATGAATAATAAACCGAGAGAAGTAGAAGGGTCAGGGTTACCTCTATCACGGGCCAGAAACCAACGACGGAACCCAAATCCCCGACCGAGGTTCTAGCCAAGCCAGACATCAGTACGGCGTATCCGGCGTTGCCCCAATCATAACGGTGCACATTATCCCAATTTCCCATAAGACTAAGCAAGGACAATGAGACCCGGCCACCGCTAGCATTGGAAAAAAGAGACTTATCCAAGAGAAAAAGGAGTGAGATGCGAGCCAACATCAAGGCGAGCTCAGGCTCGAGGGGGACATCCATCTTCGGATGGGTCAGATCTACCAGTTCATTTTCACTGTATAGATCGGCCAGCCAAGATAGCTTAACATTGGAGCCACTCATATCCCGGGAAGAGGAGTAATCCCCGATCAACTAAACCACCTCATCTCGACCCGGTACACGAAGGCCGACCACCGGTATGCCCCCTATCCTGATCCCTGTAATCATTGACCAGTCAACAGGGGTGATGGTCATCTCAACCACGGACATATGAAAAGTCATGGTCTCGGGCTGAAAGCGTTCTATCAGGGTCTTCACATAGGCCGAATCGCCCCTCATAGCAGGGCATGAAAGAAAGTCCCCAAAGCCATCCTGAGTCAGGAGGAAGCGGTAGAGGCGCTGGAGGTCGAACTAACCTTCGCGAAGCTGGATTTAGGGCAAAACTGCAGCAAAATGAATGTGCTAAAAAAAGGGGGGGGGGAGAAGGGAAACAAATATAATAATAAGGCATGCGCAAAAGGAGGCTACAAAAAATTATTTCTTACCCTGCCAACGATCCCGAAATTAGAAATGTGGGTGTATTGTTGATGGAGTAGCCCACTACCAGCTGCCTCACCCTGCATCTCATACCAAGGCCGGGAGGAATGCTGCACTTGAATTAGTTGCTCACCCTGGCTACCGTAAATCACCTCGGGTTCAGTCTCATGGCCCTGATCCTCTTCACTAGACATTCTGAGAAGGACACAAGTAACGAATATAAGGAGAATGTCGGTAAAGAGAAACCATTTGCTGCAAGATAAAATAAGGTAAGTATGCTCTGTTCATTGGCCATCAACCACAATCATCACCATTTTGGTAAGAAAAAATCAAATAAAAAAGGGGGTGAGCCCAGAGCGCGCCCCCCATTTCAAAAGCTATATATGTATAGAAAACAAAAAAAAATACACTCATTTTCTGCAATTTTGCAAGGTTTTGGTCAAAATCCCCAATGCATATATGGACTAAGAGTAGGGATGTTTTCACCAAAAAAAAAGGGGGGGGGGAAGAGAAACGCGAAAAAAAAATAAAATAAAAAAAATACACTACCATTTTTTCCACAATTTTATAGTAAAACCCTAGCTCCACTGGTAGGGAGGGAGATCGAGCATGTCAAAAGCCTTTTTTTTCCAAAAAAAATCCAATATATATATATATACAAATAATAAATACACAAATTAGTTTAAAAAAAAATCATGTGTAGAAAATCGTCTAGATCCAAAAAAAAGAAAGAGAGAGAGAGGGCCATAGTCTTACCAACAAAATAGTCCAAGAAAATCCAAAAAAAAGGAGAAAAAGGAATAAGGCACCATTTAATCTTGCTTTCACTCAAAATCAAGGCCAATGCACAATAAAGTCAATCAAACAGATCATAAATGATCACATTTACAAAGAAAATCATTCTTTTGTCATCTAAATACGAAAACTCCTTACCACATTGGAAATAAATAAAGGAAAATAAAAAAAAAAGGGTAAAAGATGATTACATTGGAAGAAGAAATAAACCCTTGATCCAACGTGGAATGTACTTTTGATCGGCGAGAGTGGACGCTAGCACAATGACGGGATTCAAATCGATTCAAGGAAACCCTAGGAAGAGGCCCCAACTCGGTTTAGGGGGGGGGGGAAGAAATTTTTGAAAAATGCCCTTTTTTGCTCGGGCTTGACTATTTTAAAAATCCCCCAGGTCTGGCTTAGCGTGCATAATATACACGCTAGACCTGTTTTGGTCAAATTTGGCCTAGCATGTATAATATACACGCTAGGCTTGATCTGGCCAGATTTGGCTTAGTGTGTATATTAACACTCTAAGCTTAATCCCCCCTTAGGTCTAAGAAGGTGCACACGCCCCCGGGAAGCCCGTCAACTTTCATTTAAACTGCTTGGGAGGCTATGCTAAGATAAGTTGTTCGGGATTAATAAGCATTCTCAAAAATCCCAAAAAAAACATACAAAAAATAACTATATATATATATATATACATAACTAACGAAAAAAATATATTATACATAAAATAACAAAAAAATAAAAATAAAAAAAATGCATAAAATAACAAAATAACATACATAAAATAAAATATGTGTATATATATGACTTTCAAAAAAGCGGCACGCACTCCCAAAAAGCGTTGTGACAACAATTCGCTCTGTTCAGGTATCGTGCTAAATCAACTTCGGGATCGATGGATTCGCCCAAAAACCTCGAACCCTACTTCATGTAGGGGCACTCGTGGCTAGTCAAATAGGGCAATCAGTGCCTCGTATGTTTGGACACAAGCTGTGGATCTTCGCGTACTTGCTTCGCGCATATCTTTGAGTATGGGTCAATCAACCTCTCACTCACGGGGCTATTTTATTCAGAATGAAACTCAGACATCAAACATCTCCAATCATCTCGAGAAGCAGATGTTTTTCTCAGTATATTGGGCTTTTGCAACTCGTACCATCTCGGTTATGCCGAGTAATGTCGCTAAGCGCTTGGGGACCAATAGCCTTGAGGAATAGAGATTTTTTCCTAACATACAGGGCTTCCATTTACTCACCATATTACCACCTAATGTTTGAGGTTCATTTTGAATAAGGCGGACCTGTCAGTGTTGCCTTGGGCCTCTTTAGATGTCTCTGTCTTTAGCATTCGATCATTAGTGATCGGATACCAAAGAGGGGCATCCGTAGACACCCAAATTTGGCCCAAGGCCTGATCAAAACATACTTCGAGAGAAGCACACCCCGGAGCTACCGATAGCAGCTCCCAAACCCTTAGGAACTTGCCAAAACCCTTAGGAACTACCCCCAACCTCTCTGAACCCTTAGTTAACCTTCCCAAGGAACGGTTAGAGAGAAGTGCGCCACAACTTGTGGGGACCTCTACTAAAATTGAATCTTATACCATTAAAAAGTAGAGATTCTTAGCTTTCCAACAAACCAAGAATTACTTCGATCAGAGTCATACATCAAAAGTTAAGGCAATTCGAAGTTTCAGGCTCAAAAACTGCATCTGGCTGAACCTCTAAAAAAGCTGGGCATGCTTAGGGTGTATAATATACACGCCAAGCCATTTTTGGAAGAATGTTGCCTAGTGTGTATATTATACACACTAGGCCATTTATTCTCAGAAGTGACTTAGCGTGTATAATACACACGCTAAGCATAGATGGGTCCCCCAGCGGTCTCTAGACTTCTCAGACATTGTACATATGCCTGGCGTGTGTAATACACACTCCAGGCTTAGCTATAGTAAACGTTGGTTTTTGCCTAAAATTGACTATTAGGGTTTGACTTGTTGACCATCCCAATGTTTAGGGTGGGTTTTATTAGGACTGTTGCACCCTCATTTTACCCTATTTGTAACCCTCTAGTCATTTGAACCCCCACCCTATCATCTACCATTGAACCCATTGCCCACATTTCCAAGTTCTCAAAGTCCTAGGAAACCTTAGATATTAGGATTACCTAATTATTAATCCCATTAGTATTTAAGTATCCCTTAACCCTCTCTTTTTCTATAAATAGAGAGGCACCCCCTCTTGCAAATGGCTTGAATTTTTTCCAAAAGAGAGAAAAAGATTAAGAGAGTCCTTCTCCCCCTTTGGTGCACCAATCTCATACAAATTCCAGAACTTCAAAACTCCCTTTAGACCCCATCTTCCTTCAAAGATCCTTAAGTTTAGGTGAGAACTATCCCTTAGCTCTCTCCTCCGGCCTCTTAGCTACCAAACCTTAAAGGTTAGAACCCATATTCCAGTGACTCAAGCTATTGGAGGCTCACCAAGTGCACCTATGCAAAGGTCCACAACTATGCTACAAGGGCCCGAGAGCTCTGGCTCTCCCCTCTATTCCTCTACCTTCATTTCTTTTCCTCTGTCATTGAATTTGTGCCGTTATGCCGCCGAAATCTCGGTGATTGCAGGGGGCGTAAATAGGATCAGATTGCCTTTGGGCAAGAGGAAGTATTATTTTATTTTTTCTTTTTTACCATAAGTAGAGACCGCATTTGAGTGGGTTGATCGGGTGCTTAACACCTTCCTGATCGATAACCGAAGCTCCTACCCAAGAGCCTTTGGCGTGAATCGGTAAATCAGAATCATATTTGGCACTTTGGTGCATTAAATATTGATTTGAGATTTCTTAGGACACCAAAAGCTCTGGGTGGTGACTCTAAATTTGTAGTGAAGAGTGCGCATCGTTGTGACGGACTCGCGAGAGCCCACGGTTGCACAAAAATTGATCGATCGAATTTGGAATTCTAAAGGAATCGATCGATTGAATTAGAAATTGATTGATTGAATTAGAAATCGATCGATCAAATTTGAAACCGATCGATCTAATTAGAAATCAATCGATCGAATTGGAATCGATCGATCGACTTGTATAGAACAAATATTGAAAAGTATATGTTATGGGAAATCCATCGATCGAATTTCTCTACTTTTGAAATTGATCAATCGATTTTTTCTGTTTTGGTTGGTTAAGTTTTTGTTTGGAAAATATAACATCTTGAAAATTTTGACTTTGAATAGTATATCTCGAGATGCATGTCTGACCTTGAATAGTATACCTTGGTGTGTTTGTCCAACTGGTTACATCCCCGACCTTATGAAATTAACTAAGTAAGCTATTGTGGGTTAGGTCTTAAGTGAAAAAGGTTTATTTTGATTATGTGTGGATCATTAGATGGCTTCGTGTATACCAAGCTTTGGTGTATCGGCTCCACATCGAATCCGAAGGTGGTTTGGGTGTGTAGGCCCCACACTGAACCAAAGAGTGTTTGGGTAGTAAGAAATACCTCGCTTAGGTGTATTCATTTCACGCAAAATCAAGTTCTTTGGATAAGGCTAACACCTAAAAGGGTGTGTGTGTTTAATAAGGGAACCACCCTCCTTCACTTAAAAAGGGCAAAGCTTCTTTGAGAAGATACAACCGTTTTGCTTTGCAAAAGCTTGTGGGGTTTGAGTTTTAGAGAGAGGAAGAGAGAGAAAGGGAGCTCAAAATCTAGTGTGTGTGGTGTGCAAGATTGGAACGATGAGTGAGGTGGTGGATTTGAGGATCGAAGAGAATCCCCAAAGTTCCGACTTCGAAACTCTCGTTTGGGTGTGAGCGTGTGGATCGAGGAATCGACCACTCAAAGATAAGAAAATTTATGTTAAGTTGTGATTTATAGTTGTATTAGTTTTTAGTGATGATATGAGTGAAAGATTTGAAGAAAATGAGTTAAATTTAGAGAAAAATGAGTTGGGGAAGTTAGAACCCGAGTTTGGGTAAAATCTGACGAAACCGTTCGATCAAAATTAGTAATCGATCGAACGATTTTGTCAAGGGTGAAATCTGACGAAACCGGTTGATAGAAATTAGTAACCGATCGAACAATTTTGTCAAGGGTGAAATCTGAAGGTTTTTGGTCGGTTTGAAAATCGTTCAATTAGTTTTAAAAATTGTTCGAACAAAATTAGTAATCGTTCAAACTATTTTAAAAACCGTTCGAATGAAATTAGTAACTGTTCGACCGGTTTTAAATTGTTCAATCGATTTTGACTATGCTTGCTGACACTGCTTTGGTATTTTGGCCGTAACATTTTACTCCGAACTCTGATTGACGTGATTCTTAGGGCGTTGGAAAGAGGACATCGAGATCTACAATATTTGTGTTTGAACCAACTCATGAATCTAAAGTTTTAAAGGTAAAAATTTAGGGGGAATATAGCATCAGACTCTATATTGGCATGAACTTGCCTTCTTTTGTCTCGTTTTTGAGAAACACTTAAATAAGTCTAGGTTTTTAGAGAGTAGAGTAAATCCTTGATGCATCATGGTGTGTTTGTGATGTATATTGAGGGCAGAAATCCGTTGATAAGGACGGTGGTGGCGCTTTGACCAGCTCTGAGCGTGACGTAGGGAATACTCTGAACATGTACCCTTGATTACGAAATCATGTATGTAGTGATGTAATAGATACATGTGTGTTTTAAGAGCATAGTTAATTGCTTGTTAATCGAAAGTGAACTAAAACATGTGAATTAAAAAGGTGTGTGTGCGTGTGTGTACACTAAGTAAGAAACAAGTAAGCTTGTAAGTATATGACATCCCAGGGATGTGAATGAGATGTGAGCATCTAGGTGATGCATATGAGTATGTGACATCCCAGAGATGTATAATCAAATGAGAAACTATGTGAATGAGTCTTGAAAAAACTTTGAATATTATAATTAGCACAATTACACGGTGATAAATTATATGTATTTTACACAATAGATTTGAGGTTCATAGAATACCCTAACGACTTGGCGGTATACTCGTGATTGACTCGGCATAATATCCGTGACCGGTACGACGACCAATCTGTACACCAGCAGGACATCCTAGGGATGTATATGAGTTATGCGCTCTGTCACCTAGGAGAAAGGGACTTGGGTTATGTTACATTGAAATAAAGTTCAATTGAACGACGATGGAGGGTATTCCATTGGGGCTCGATGTCATATTGCTCGAGGATTATTTAAGTTATTTGATTTAAGTTTCAAGGCAGATCTTCTGTGATATGAGAAAAAGTTCAGTAAAATATAAGATATGTAGAGTGAAAAGATAAGATGTGATACATGAATTCAGTTCATGCTTTTAGAAATTTAAATAATTTTAAACTATTTTTAGCTTATGAGATCATGCTTCGCTTATGTCATGAAATATGTGTGAGTATGATAGCTTTACATATTCAGTTATTTTCCTATTGAGCTAGGATGTAGCTCATCCCTCGATTAGACATCACAGGTACAGGTGTAGATCAGGATTCAGCTGTGGAGAAAGGCTTGGGATCTCCCATTTAGGGAAATTTTACCTTAAGTGAGGTTTGGACATGAGTATATTTCGAGTTTGTATAATGGATATTTTGAGATCTTTTGGTTTATGGACTTGGTATGTCCAGGGATTTATTACTGTATTAAGATTTATTTTGTAAGTATGGTTGTAGGCCACTGTTTAGTTGATGGTCGGCCATCATCAGTGGTTTTTCCTTGGGCCTTTTTTATTTAGTCTTTTTGTATAGAAGAAATCTTTTGTTTCTATATTTTTATCTTGACTCTACCTTTGTTGGCATACCAAGCAAATTCTATATTCAGATTGTGATATGTACGACCCGACGGTCCGGTTGTCCCTGAGTTTATGATGTAAGGAAGAAAAAAAATATTGTGCAAGTTTTGTAGAATCGGGAAAAATTGGGCTGTCACAGAAAAACTCTGTGGAGCTTTGAGCTATCTGTTTTCGACACTGTTGACACGCAATATGATGTTGATGCGATCTAAGTTAAGAATGGGAGACCGTATATGAGGACCTTTGGCTTGCTTTGAACGGCTCCGAATTTAAGGTTGAAGAAACTCATTACTCATTGTATTTTGAATTGATTTCATAGATATCATTATAGGATCTAATGAAGTGATTACAGCTCTTTGAAATTGATGCCTTGAATTTGATTTGACATGATATCCATTTGAATTAAGTTGTGATCTTAGCAATGGATTTAGAACCTGTTGATTAGTGATTTGAATCCGAATTTGTATGATGGACTGCAATTGAGAAAATGAATCTTGTTTAGGGTTTAGGGAAATGAAAATATTAGTTGCATTTGGATAACGAATGATTTGACGTTAAAATTTGATATTGGTAGATTGGACATTAACTACTCAACTGTACACTGCATGCATACTGGACTGGTAAGATAGGCTTTTTCGTACATACTGCATATACTGACTGGACCAGTACGACAGGTTATCCGTACACACTGTACACTGCATGCATACTGGATTGGTCGGCGGGATTTTTTTGTACATATTGCATACTATATGAACTGACTGGACACCGATTGTATGATTGTACACTTACTTGACCGGCACAACGGGTTATTCATATACACCGAAGAATACTGGAAGATATGGACATACTGGACGATAGAAATCTGAACCTTAGGAGATTGAACTGTAAGATTTGAACACTGTAAGACGTGAACACTGTAAGATGTGAATAATGGAGACTGACATATTGTGTGATGTGAGTAATGAAAACTGAATTTGAATACCTAAGCTGCTTCCGTTTTTGTTTCAAATTGAACATATTGAACGATAGAAACAAATATTGGAAGATATGGACATACTGGACGATAGAAATCTGAACCTTAGGATATTCAATTCAACTTTCATGGCTTGATAGAAACAAAAACGGATATTCAATTCAACATACTGGACGATGAAATCTGAACCTTAGGTTATTCATGAAAGTTGAAATGGATTCCACTCTGATTTCGTATTTGTTCTATTCTTGACTATCTGCTCAGTTTCGTTTTTGCTTCTATCATTAAATCTATGAGATGATATGATAAGATGTCAATTGAATTTGAGATTCTTCTATTGAGTTTAGACTGTTAGCTCACCTCGACTATACACCACAGGTGTAGATTTTGATAAGGACCTTGGACTTGAGGAGGATCCAAGTTACCTACTGGAGAAAGAAGCTTAGTTAGATTTGGCACAGTGACTTCTGAGAATTGAGCTTGGTATATTATAGGCTTTAAGTTTTTTGTATATATTTGGATACCACTGTTTGGTGATGGTCGGCCATCACCGGTGATTTGTTTTAGTTTATTGTTCATGTTGGATATTAGAATTGGAGGTTTTAATTATGCCATATGTATTGTCTGGTTTGATTTCCGCTTAAGTATGTATATACCAAGATAGTATTTTGTATTCGGATCGTGAACTGTACGACCTAACGGTCCGGGTTTTCCCAAATTAGTTGTTAAAGTTGAATAAAAAAATATATACCTTAGAAAATTGTGTTGGGAAAATTCGGGCTGTTACACCAGACATCATTTTCATACATGAAATCCATTTCAACTTTCATGACTTGATTCTTGTGAGACACATCTACATCTAATAAAGCTTCCTGATAACTCTTTGGATCGACTTCCTCATCATCAAGAGTTTGAAGAAAAACTTCATTATTAAAAGAATAACATTGAATCTCTTTTAGGGTCTTGAAACCCTTGAAGAGCATCTCATTGTCGAAATGTTTTCAAAATTATCAATGGGAGGAGTATTTGCAATTGCTGGATTAGGGTCATTCTTATCTAGATCAATTGACTTATTTAAGACTAAATCTTCTTCTAAGAAAACTGCATGATTTCTTACGAAGACTCTTTGATCTCTGTTGGAAAAAAAATATAACCCTTTGTCTCCTTGGGGTAACAAATTGTAACAATTGCCCCTCTAAATTGGGTCAGTCAATCAGTGGACTCAAGTCCAACCTATGTAAGACCATCAATTAGGGTGACCTAAGACCCAAGTCCCCCAAAAATAGGCACCCATGAAGGGCACCTCGAATTGGGACACTTACTAGTGACACCCAAAGGAAAACTTAAAATAATTTGTGTGGTGTGGTGGCATTAGTAAAGCCTCCCACACCCAATCTAGAACCCTACCTTTGGTACTTGAAATTGCATCTGAGTGAACCACATCGATGATCTCACCAAAAAAATTATGACAAGCTTAAGATGATGATGTTAAGATCATCTCCAAAGGTGGTGATCTGATTAACTCCTACGCTTTAGCTTACTAGAACTTGGTCAAACTTAGACCTTGACATCCTATGGCTCACAAAAAGACTGACACTTACCTTAGATATATGTGTTTTATATGGGATAGTGGCAAAATAGGTAATTAAATACCAACTTTAAGGGCCAATTGAAAGATTTATTCTAATTTCTAAATTAGAAATTAAGATTATAAATAATCTCTAATAAATCTTAGCCCTCGATTCCTTTGACCACATCTCACACCCTTGGATTCACCTTGGGGAAATATATGGTCAGAGATGGGGCCACTTACCATGCACCACAAGATCACTTAGAAGGTGAAACTATCACATAAATTGAGGGCCTAAAAGACAATGGGATTCAAAGATGATCAAATTGGAGGGTGGAGAGTGCCACGTGACACTCTTGTCTCTCAAGCATGGCTTTAACCCCCCCAAATGTGAAAATCGAATTTCATCTCCCTCCCTCTCCATCTTTAACCTCTAGATCTTTCTCCATTGGAGCACCTTGAATCTACCACCCTGTCCAACAATCCAACCCTTGATCCAATACCTCCATTCGAAACCCCACCACCTCTAGTCTCACATAGCTTAGGATCAATATCCACTTCCATCTCAACCATCTTTGAACTACAAAACAACCACCATAAGGAGCTTGCATCAAGGTAAAGCCATAGTTTTGTTGTGATGTAGAGTAGTGGTAAAGATTGTAGTTCATTTCCATATTTTTGTGTACTTTTCATTTGAGATTTGAATTTTGATTTTGAAAATGGGCTTTGGAGACCAAGATGATCTTGCATGTCGGTTTTGTGTGCATGCATGATCATCACATGATTCAAAAGATAGAGATGCCTTGGACTAGGTCAAATTTAGCCTAGGTGATTTTAAAAATGATGATTTTTTTATTGGTTCTGATGGTTTTCTTATATGCTTTAAAAAAATGGTTAGTTAACTTGACGTGGTAATGAGATGATCGGGTGTGCGATTAATGATTACGCAAGGTCGTCTTTGATCACACAAATTTTATCGAATGGTTTAGATTATTTGTAAGTGTTCGGTAATTCTATAAGAGTAGAGTTGAGTGCATGTGCCATGTTTGCTTAGCATGACTCCTGTCTCTTGACCGATTGAAAGGAATTATGATTGATGTTATAAGTTTAAAGAGTTCTATATGTTTATTATGTTTATAATTTTAATCATATCGACGGGTGTGCAACCATGGATTCGGGTCGAACCCATCGGAGTGATGCGCACTGTCTAAAAAAATATAGAGTCGCCATCCGGAGCTTTTGGTGTCCCGGGAAACCTCAAATCAATATTGAATGCACCGAAGTGCTAAATATGACTCAGATTCACTGGTCTATGCTAAAGGCTCTTGGGTAGGGGCTTCGGTTATCGATTGGGAAGGTGTTAGGCACCCGATCAACTCACTTGTAAGTGGTCTCTACTTATGGCCAAAATAAAAACGAAAATAAAAAGGAAAAGATCACTTCCTCTTACCCGAAGGCACTTTGATCCTATTTGTGTCCCTCCATTCCTACCGAGATTTCGGTAGCATAACGGCACAAATTTGAGGATAGAGCAAAAGCTAAGAAGGTAGAGGAATAGAGGGGAGAGCCGGAGCTCTCAGGCCCTTGTAGCATGTGTGTGGATCTTCACATAGGTGCACTTGACGAGCTTCTGATAGCTTGAACGGTGGAAAAGTGGGTTCTAACCTCTAAAGCTTACTAGCTAAGGGATAGAGGGAGAAGGTTAGGTAGGTAGCTCACTCCTAAGCTTAAGGGTTTTTGGTGGAAGATGGGGTCTAAGGGGAATTTTTGGATTCTGGAATTTGTATGAGCAATGGGGCACCAAAGGGAAAAAAGCTTCTCTCTTAGGAAATTTTTTCAAGCCTTTGTAAAGGGAGGGGTGCCTCTCTATTTATAGGAAAAGAGAGGGGTAGGGGGGTGCTTAGAGGCTAATTAGGGTTAGCAATTAGGTAATCCTAGCATCTAAGGTTTCCTTGGGTTTCAAAGGCTTAGAAATGTGTGAATTAGGTTCAATGATAGATGATAGGGTGAGGTTTCAAATGACTAAAGGGTTGCAAATAGGGTAAGCATGGGTGCAACAGTCCTAATGAAACTCATCCTACACTTTGAGATGGTCAACAGGTCAAACCCTAAAAGTGATTTTCGAGCCAAAAAATCACAGTTACTATAGCTAAGCTTGACGCAACTATTAGATGCGCCAGGCAAAAATGCAGCTCTTGAAAGTTCGAAGCCCGCGGGGGGACCCACCCCTACTTGGCGCAACTAATACATGCACCAGGTCATTTCTGGGGAGAAATGGCTTAGCGCAAGTAATAGCCCAACCTCCTCGCGAGGCTCTGAACACTAAAATAACTCACCTCAATAAGTCCATATAACCAGAGAATAATAATAATAGAATTGAAAAATCTAAACTGACCAGAACTATAACCACAAAGGGAAATGAGAGAAAAATTAAACTAACTAAACTTAAGAGAAGCACTGTTGCTGACGTTCGCAGGAGGACGATTCAGTATAGAAGTTACCCACACTTGCTTCATAGCGTGATCACTGACGTGTTACAGTGTCGTTAAATATTAGTAGCTGGCGATCGTAATCAAACTAGGAACCTTCCTAGAAAAATCTCCCTTTTATTTATTTTTATCATTCCAAACACTGCATCGCTAGAGTCCACCTGGACAGAATTGGAGCCATTGATTCGATGGGAACTGAGAGGAACTCGAAAAAAGAGCACACCAACAGACTGGCGATCGCGATGGGACATTTTTGCAAGCTTTTTTTTAAAAAATAGTTAGTTTTATTTTTCTTCCTTCTTTTCCTTCCCATCGTGTCATTTAGATTCCTTTTTTAGATATATGAGTCTTCGTCAAAGACTTGAGATGTCTAGCATACGTAGAGTAAGTTTAGGAGACCCTCTGTTGTGGGAACTTCATGACAACCCCACATATGAGAAAGAATCACCTTATACTTTTAGCCCATAGCAACCTGAGGTTAATATGGCTGGTGAACAAGAGAATCCCTTCTCTACACTGCACGTCGGTAATAATCATAGCGGGAGAAATAATAGCTCTGGACAAAACCTCACCACTCAACAAATCGTAGAACTTAGCATCCAAAGAATACAAAGAGGAGGTGATGACTCCGAAGAGTTACTTCGAGGGTTGGTTGCTGCATAAGAAACCATTAGGGGACAACAGAATTTGGAAGAGCAAGAGCAACAAGAAAGACCACCGCCTACCCCAAGTATGGTGTCAGCTCGCGCCGCGTCATTGAGACAACATGTTCACACATTCTTTAACGATGACGCACTGGATAGGGCTAGCTTGCGGCTCGCGCCAAAGGACAACATCATTAAGATTGAAGATCTCCCTAAAATGCTTGACGAGTACATGGCTAAGAGGTAGCGCCCTGGTCATTCATTTGGGTTCGATAAGTTTTGCAGGGATGTCAAATTTAACTTGCCTATAGGATTCAAACCGCCAAAATTTACCAAATATAATGGCACGGAAAATCCGAACCATCACTTGGCACTCTTCTGCAATGATTGTTGGCCCATATGAGACAACCAAAGACTTCTCATTCACTACTTCCAATGTTCATTAGAAGGGGAAGCTCTAGACTGGTTCGCGGGACTCCCGCATTATAAGATCGAAACCTTCGACTATCTAGTCAGTCAGTTCTTAGACCAATACAAACACTTGATCCAAGAGACAGTCAGTCTCAGTGACCTGATGGCCGCCAAGCAAGGACCTGATGAAGAATTTGTTGACTTCGTCACTCGATGGAGAAAACTTGCCACGAGGATCGGCACTTCGATGAAAGAGAAAAACGCGGTCGACATTATTATCGACAATACTAGGGAACCGTTAAAGAGCGCACTTGTCATCAGCGATTGCCTTGACTTTACTGCACTTCATTCCTGGGCATCTCAACTAGCGCGACACATTAAAGGCGGAGACCTTGCCCTATCCATCATTATGTCCAAGGTAGGCTCCTCTAGTGAATCAAAGTCAAAAAATAATAAGAAAGCTTTAGGAACTGAACAGGTTAACACCGTTGTCAACTAAGGACAAAATTTTAATAATGGTAGCTTTCAACCGCGAAACTTTGGACAAAACCAAAGCCAACAATGGTATACCAACCAGAATTAGGGTACTAATCAATCCATATATGCAAACTAGAACCAAGGACAAAACCAAGGTCAAGGTCAATACCAAAATAGGAACCAGTACCCTAATACCTATCAGAACCAAAACACAACACATAATCGACTGCATCAAATTATAACAACGTACCCCTACCGTAGAACTTTAATCCAACAAGAGGTCCCTACCAACCGAGGCGGGAACATTATCCCCCTCTACTCGATACGATCCTTAACATTTTTCGATTCCTTAACACTCAGAACCTCCTCCGATTCCCACTAAAAAAATCTCGACCATGGCCTGTGAATCTAGACTATAGCAAATACTGTTCATTCCATCGAGATGCGGGACACAACTTAGAGGACTATTGGGTCCTTCGAGACGTAATCTACGATAAGAATGATCAGAATCAAATCGATTGGGAAATATTGAAGAACCCTAACCCTAATGAGAACCAACCCCAATAAAACTTAGGGATCATAAACAACCCCATGCCTAACAACAACCAAGGGACCTCGGCCCAGGTCACTATTGTGGATCTCTCCAGTCAACCCTCTCTCCAACCCTCTACTTTAATCACTCCCATCCAACCCTCCAACCTTCCTGCTACTCCTGTGAGAGTCTTTTCACCCCGCCAAACCTGCCTCCATATCCAAAGTTTACTCAGATACGGGTCCACTCCTTTAGGGCCCGAAGACCATTCCTCTATAAGTCCCCACCAGAACCTTCAACCCCTTCAGACCCTAAATCAATACCATCACAATCCCCTTTGACTGATTCTGAACCCAAGTCTGGAGATCATGTTCTTCAGACCGTAGCCCAAATTGCCGCATGGGTAGAAAGTATCACTCGGAAGACTCCAAACCTAGAAAACGAAGCAAAGACTGAGTGTTTACCGAACATAAAAGAAGGAGAGCCGGAAGAATATTACAACCCGCACGAGACAATCTCCGCTTTCTTAGAAGAAGAGGATTACACGTAGTACCTCCCACCTTGGAATGGCACCGTGCAGGCCCACGCTCCGACCTCTAATTTCATTCGTTTCACAAATACGTCAGTATCGAACCACGCTAGGTTCAGTCAATAGCCGACTTGCCTGATTCTCAAATCTGGAACCAATTATTCACCTCCTCCTTTCCCTCGAAATAGAGATTTTACGAATGCGCCACAACCAAATGGGAATGCAAGAGAAAGAGAGGTTAACTTGCCGCCCCTGTTATTGTCCTAAGTGTGCATGATTTATTTGTATTTTGAAAATAAATATTTCAAAGTATGGATTATACTGAAATTGGAAAATTTAAAAATTAAAGAAATATCAGCACAGAGAGAAATCAATTAGCCTGCAAGATCATGGCCAATTGTAGCAAGTTTTAAATATAAGTGAGTAAAAGATCGTCCACAGAGAATTGATTTAAAATATATGGTAAACCTCTAGATCTGAGCTACCAGATCTGGCCTCTAATCCTATCTACAAAGTAAGTAAGATGGGAGGTTGAATTTGTCACATTAACTAAATTATCTACAAGTAAAATTTAAACTAAGTGATCCAGATCCGAGTTGGGGGAATTGGATGCAAAATTAATAAGAATGAAGAAATAACAACTAACTTAAGCTTAGTAATTGATTACAGAATGAGAAATAATGTAACACAGTTGAGAAAGTGTCAAATCTTCATCTGGCTACCAGCTAAGATGTAAGAGAAAATAATCCAATTCAAGGATTAGAATTGAGTTGAGCTTATGGGTATGATCTGTCCACTGTCATGGACACAGATCATCCAATAGTTTTCTTCTTTAATACAAAGTCTTGATTCAGAACATAAGCACCACTACAAATGCTGTAAGAACCAGGTTACAAACACAGATTCTCACAGGGATAGTGAATTAAAGGAAATTGCTTAAAAACAGCAAATCTAAAGGAAGCTAATGAGTGAGGAGATCACAATGAACCCTCAATGCATGAATCCGATTGAGAATGTACTGATGAAAGCAACCTTTTCAAATCCACCATTACAATTACTGAACACAGCTTACAACAGCTCTTGAATTTGTAGTCTTGAATACAATTCTCACTTGAATTACACAAGTATCACACAGTTCTCAGTTACAGACAAAGGCTAGGCTATTACAGAGGTTTCAGACAAGCTATCTTGATATGAAATTGGAGCATGGGGCAGCAGGAATGAAACTCAAATTATGGATACCCAAATTGGGCAAATAGTTCGTCTATTTATAGTTTTTCCCAAGTCTAGCTCAGATGTGCATCAACCAATCAGAATTGGTTAGATCCATATCAACTAATAGGAGTCGAGCATAAGGATCCAGATCTATTCTGGCCAATCAGAACTGCTTGATCTGGTTCAGCCAATCAGGGGGCAGAGGCATCAAATTCTGTTAGGTAATTCAAAAATCTGTTTGAGCTTCTAGATGTTCCCACCAAGTAATTTCATCTTTGGGCGTTCACATGGAGTGGAATATGCCTCTGGTTCGTGCTCAGAATTTTCCAGAATGCCCCTGGGTTTTTAAATGCATTAGGGCACATGCAGAGATTATTAAAATGCCCTTGCAAATGCTGGAAATCTTTAGAATACGATTTCGCACAGATTGGGGGCCTTTTCGAAAGGACATGTAACTTCTGGAGCTCTGTTCGCACAGAATTGGTGCTGTTCGCAAGGAGTTTTCTTCTTTTCGAAAGGATCATCAGCAAGTTTGGTTCCTTTCGAATAGATTTCAGGTGCTCTTCGAAAACCAATCCTGGAGCTTTAGTTCTTTTCGCAATGTTCAGGTTCTTTTCGAATAGATCAGGAATCCTTTCGAATAGATCAGGATCCTTTCGAATAGCATTCTGTAGTGCATTCTTCTTTTTGAATAGCTCTAAACCTATTTCCAGGTTAAAACCAGGCCTTTGTCTTCTTTAGTTTAGGCATTTTGACAGCCAGTGAGGTTGCCCCTTCTCCTTCTTCCTCCAGATCAAGATGCGTCATCATCTTTTTGGTACTTTTAAGCTACTTTCAAGGTTAAGTCTGCCTTTATTGTTAGCTGTAAAAGAAACACTTAAAACACTTATTTAGTTCTCTCAAGGGTCTATCAAGGCCCAGATTAAGGGGTGGAAAATGGTATTTTCCAGTTCTCAACACACCCTCGAACCTAAGCTTTGCTAGTCCCTGAGCAAAGACAAAATTAAAAATAAAGTAAAAAGTCACTTTTGTAGGGAGCATAGTTGCATTTAGCATATGCAACAAGCCTTTTAAACCCCTAGGTGATCCCTAGTGGAGGAGTGTAGTCTCCTGAGGGTTTTCAGTGAAGGTACCCACAAACTTCTCCAATAAATCTGTTAATATTAATGCAGTTTTGTTAAAACAAACTTTCATCAAATTAGATTATTCACACCTGCATTAGTCAAGTTGTAAGAGGATTCTCAAGAAAACATCAGTTCAAAATTGAAATTCTACTGTAATTCTTTTACCATTCACTCAGTTTGTGTCAAAAAGTTTTAAAAGAAAAATTAATGAAAAGCTTGCCTTCTATTTGAGAATCCTGCTATGATGTTACCCCAAATAAGTTGATTTCAAACCCAACTCTCACCAGGGTTGTCACTCAACATACAAGTAAGAGGGTTTTACTATTTCACACAGCTCAAGAGCAGTTACAACCCTCAAATAGGACTGTAAGCAGGAGCATGGGCATTGCTTTTCAGTTCTGAATTTACTGCTCTTTTCACCATAGATTACACAAATCCTTATCTCCATGTGATAGCTCAATCCATCTTTGATCAGTAAGGACTTTAACTTGGGTTGTAATGTGGCTTATGGGTGAAATTTATCAAGAATAAAGGGGTGGAATGGAGTTCAAAATTGAGAAGTCAGTCAAGGTAAGGAGGTGGTAGACACACCTTCTTCAATTCAGCACAATTTCATCTTCTTCTTTGAATTTTCAGAGCCAAAGTGGCCATCTTCTTCTCTTTCTTTTTCAAACTTCCAATGAAATGACTTCTCCTTTATATATATATATATATATATATATATATATATTTTTGGTAACAAAATTGACTGGAATGCCATATTTCTTTTGCTGATATATCATTGCCTTCAATTATTTTTCTTTTTCTTTTACCAAACTGTTACCCAACTCACCTTTCTTCAACTTTCTTTCCTTTACCTTCTGAATTCTCAGAGTGAGGGTCAGGCTAAATGAGGTTAATGAGGTTTCAAAGAAATCATGGATTTATAAAGCTCAAATGGTGTGTATCAAGGGCAGTTTTAAAAGGTGGGGCTTTTTGAAGTTCAAACTGTCCAAAAGGAGGCCTTACATCATGTCTTTAATATCATGATTGCTGTCAAGCTATTTTAAATTGGATATGTGTAACTTCTAGTGATAACAAGCAGGTTCAAACAGTCCCTAGAGCAGAAAAAATTGCCAATTCATACCTCCAAAGAAAACATTTTAGGCCCAAATCTCACTAGGTGTGGTTTTCTATCAAATTCCTGAGGTATATCATCACTGTTTTCTCTCTTTTTAGGTTTACTAAAACATCAATTTTCTTTTGGAAATTTTCTGACGTTCACTTCATGAAAGTATTAGAATTAGACTAGAAATCAATTTAAAAAAGTTTTAACTTCCTCATTTTTCAAAGATAGGTGGGAAATCACTTCATTTTCAAAAATTCTGCTGATCATAAGCTGCATTAATGTTAACTAAATTATTGGCATCTCTGCCACACCCCCAAATCTATGAGGAGCAGTGTCCTCACTGGTCCGGAAGTGGATAAGCAAAAAATAAACACAATGATAGAGAGAAAAAAAATGCACAGTAATGGACAAATCAACAGAAGTAAACAATAAACAAACAACAAAAAAAAATAATAATTTATAAGGTAGTCTAATAACTAGGGTCAAAATCTGTATTATAAGTTGGTTCAATGGGTTCAGAACTAGAGTCAATATTGGAGTCTGAACTTGATTAAGCTTGCTCTTGGATTGTGGCTTGGAGTTTGGTGTATTCCTCAGACATGATCTTTCTGGTGAGGCCAATATATTTCTCAAGTCTATCATCCCTCTCTTTTTCTTTATCTGTCCTCAATTTTTCTTGTACAAGCTCCTCTTTTAACATGGCAACTGTGTGACCATCTGATAGGTTTGGTGCAGCAGGTCCTGCATCTTTTCTCTCTCAAATTGCATAAACAGCTCCAACTTCCTAATCTTGTCCTCATAAGGAGTCTTTATGTAAGCTTGAAGATCTGCAATCCCCTTAAGGACATCGCTAGAGATGTAAGGGTTCTCTTCCATAGCCCTTTGAAGAGTGGCAAAACGTGGAACAGGAATGGAGTGGTAGGGGACCATATGTATCCCAGCAGTGGGGGTGGGGGAAGGTGAATCTAAAAGTACTACCTCAAGTTCAGTTTGGGTAGCATGGTTAGAAGTGGAGGGTACTGTGGCTGAGGTAGTTGGTTGGGATGTGGAGGCCAAAGTTTGGAGAAAGGAATTTGTCACAGACTGGTTGTCTGTGTTGGTCTGCAGCTGTGCTTGGATAGATTGGAGGAGGGTGAAGATTTGGCTAATTGGGTCAGGTGTGTGTGGGATAGGAAGAGTGGTGACTGGTATGATTGGTGTAGGTGGTTGAAGAGTAACAGGTGGGATGAATGTAAAGGGGGAAGTAGCCAAGTGAGTAAATTGGGAGGGTTCAGGTACTGGGGCATATTCATGCCCAATATTCTCCAAGATGGATCCCATCAAGGATGAATAGGCCTCAGTGGTAAATATCTTAGGTTCAGAGGTATGGGTGATCTCAGGTGTATGAGCTGAATGGGCTGGTGAAACTGAGAAGCTGTGTAGGTGAGGAGAGCTAGGTGAGTTTACAACGAAATCTGTGGGTATATCTGAGAAATTGTTAAGTGAAATTGGTGGTGTAAGTATGGCTGGAATGGTTGATGTTGGGGGAGAATCTGCAATGGGAATTGTGGTGGTGATGAGTGATGGAACTGCTAGGATAGGTGCGGGGATTGGTGCTGGGATAGGTGAGGTGGACATGATGATAGTCTCCTCAACATTAGTAGTAGGTTCAATGGCAGCTGAAGGTGCAATGGGTGCAGCTAAAGATACAATGGGTGCAGCTAAAGAGCTGGTCACCTCAGGTTCAGGTATAGCAGCCTCCTGGGCTAGCTCTACCCTCATTCTTTTCAACATAGTTTGGCTTGTAGTCCAAGCCCTCTTCCCAAAAGTATGAGGTGTTACAATCTCAAAAGGCTCTTGCTCATCAATATCAAATTTAGCCCTTAGTAGGGCTGTGATCAACCTTCCAAATGGTATTCCAGCCACTTTATGTTTCTTCTTCAACTTGGCACTGATGTCAGCCATTGCTTCAAATATTAGCATGGGAGCATTGAAGAATTGCCCTTTAGAAAAATGAAAGAGGGCCTCCAGAATGGGTGTCCTTTCCTGACTGTGCCCAGTGACATACAAACTCCCTCTCAAAATAGAATCCATCAGTAAAAATTAGGGTGCTAAGTCTCTCCTCATGATGGACTGCCCAGTTCCAACTATGCCTTGGGTCAGATGGGCAGCCATATCTCTAAAAGTGGCTTCCTCTGGTGCAGCTAAAGAGCCAGCAGGATCATACTGAAATGGTATCCCCAAGGCATTTCCAATATCTTCGTAAGTGATGGTTAAATCACAATCATCAATAAAAATTACCAGAGTTGGGACATCAGCATCCTTCTCACTCACTTTCACCATGTTCTGGTACCATAATCGCACCATTCTTGGATAAATTTTCTGTGGAAGAGGGGTCAGGATATTACTCAGTGAAGCATCCCTGATGTAGTTCAGGGATAGCTTACATTCTGGTTTGTTCCAGAAAAAATTCTCATTCACATTAAGCTCCCTAATCGGCTTCTGAGCTTCAATGAAAGGGTTTGGAAGCACCAACTCCTTAGGAAGAGGAGGAAGTTCAGTCTCAGGAATAGGGTCAGCTTCAGGGATGGGTTCCTCAATTCTGACCTTCTTTCTCTTCTCAATCCTATCAGCCTTATCCATCGACAATTTCCTCTTGGCTGAGGTTTTAGTTTTTCCTTTGGTGGAGGATTTGCTAGCTTTCTTACCAGAAGACCTAAGGAACATCTTAGCCAACGAATTTTCAGCTTTCCCCATTTTAAATTTCTTTAAAAACTCGTTCAGATAATTCCTCCTTCTATCAAAAATTAACAAACAACTCTCTTGAATCCCAGACAATGTATGCTTAAACAGAAATCAAATTTGTAAAGCACAGACAGAGGATATGGAGAGGAAAATACCAAAACCTAGGGTTTGCTCGAAATCTCTGACCGCTTGATAAAATCCACAGGAGTCAAAGGCAAAAGATCCTTCTCTTCAAGCTTAATCAGCGGAAAAAAATGAAGAAAATTGGATCTGGATTTCAAAAGAACCCAGAGATGGAAAAAAGTTTCCTGTGGCGGAGCAGGACAAGCTGGAAATGTTTTCGAATAGAAAAACCTCTATTTGAAGGTTTTTAAATATGTTTAAATCGATTTCGCAAAGCATCATTGATTCTTTCGAAAAGTTAAAAAAAAATCATTTTCGAAAAGGAGAAAGGCATCAGTACCTTTCGCAAAGCAAATGGCTTCAGAAACATCTATTCGAAAAGATCTGCATCTATTCATAAGGATTACAGAACTTTTTGGACAGTTGTGGTTACAGGTTCAGATCCTTTTCGAAAAGGAGTTTATTCTTTTCGAACTGAATTTTCCTTTGAGAATTGACTGTAAAACTTTTCAAAAAGTATGAATGTACTTTCGAACACATGTTCTGTAGTACTGAACTGATTTTTTTTAATTTTTTAACAAAATCTCCACATTAAAATCATTGGAATTTATTTTCTCAATTAATTCAACACCACAAAGCTTTCAGAACTTATGATTCCTCATAGAAAATTTAACTAAAACATGACTAAAACAGAGAAAAACAATTACCCAAAACTATGCAAAAATCACATAATAGTTAAAATACATATGATACATTTGTGTGACATTAGATTTGTGGAGGCTCTTGATGATAGATGGTCATCACAGGCTCCAAGATATTTTCAATGCGTGGTTTGAGCCTCTGACCATTTACTTTCAAGGTTCTCCCATCACTCGGGTCCATAATTTCAACAGCTTCAGATGGGGATGCTTGAATGACAGTATATGGCCCTTCCCATATGGATCTCAGCTTTCCATGAAAAAACTTGAGTTTTGAGTTGAATAACCATACCTTAGCGCCAGCTGTGAACTCTTTTCTCAACAGATTTTTGTCATAGAAGGCCTTAACTTTTTCTTTGTAAAATCTTGCATTGGTGTATGCATCCATCCTCAGCTCTTCCAGCTCAAAGAGCTGCAGTTTCCTGTGCTTACCAGTAGCAGTGAGATCCATGTTTAAAGCTTTAATGGCCCAAAAGGCCTTATATTCTAACTCCACTGATAAATGACATGCTTTACCATAGACCAATCTGAATGGGGACATGCCAATTGGGGTCTTATAGGCTGTCCTGTAGGCCCACAATGCATCATTCAGCTTAAAGGACCAATCCTTTCTGTCCTTCCTCACAGTCTTTTCCAGTGTATGTTTGATTTCTCTGTTGGAAATCTCCACTTGTCCACTGGTCTGTGGATGATATGGAGTAGCTACTCTGTGAGTCACAGAGTACTTTTTCAATAGAGCCTGAAAATGCTTGTTACAAAAATGGCTTCCCCATCACTGATAATGGCTCTGGGGGAACCAAACCTGGAAAAGATGTTATCCTTTAAGAATTTAAGGACAACTTTGTGGTCATTGGTTTTAGTGGCTGTGGCTTCAACCCATTTGGATACATAATCCACAGCTACTAAGATGAAATTAAAGTCATTTGAAGGAGGAAAAGATTCCATAAAATATATTCCCCAAATGTCAAACAATTCAACTACCAAAATGGGCTGTAAAGACATTGAATTTTTCTTGGAAATGTTGCCCAATCTCTGGCAGTTCTGACAAGACTTACAGTGCTGCAGTGCATCCTTGAAGAGTGTGGGCCTA
Organism: Chloranthus sessilifolius; assembly: GCA_021018995.1. Taxonomy (NCBI): domain Eukaryota; kingdom Viridiplantae; phylum Streptophyta; class Magnoliopsida; order Chloranthales; family Chloranthaceae; genus Chloranthus; species Chloranthus sessilifolius. The sequence continues at coordinate 32,863,847 of CM037596.1, read as the reverse complement.
AAATCCACACTGCAAAAACCTTTGCAGCAGTTTTGTTTCCATTAAAATGACCTCTACAGGCCTGCTGATGGCACATGGAATGTATGCTGTGGAAGTCTTCTTCATGGACACATCTTCTAATGATTTGGTCTGCACAAATCTTAAACAGGTAAGGATCCTCCTAAATAAAATGTTTAACCTTTGAAAAGAAGAGATCCTTGTCCATTTTATTCCAGTGTTGGGGGGTCCTTCCGGTAGCCAAAAAGTTGACTATATTTGCAAACCAAGGGGTATGCACACTGATAGCAAAAAGTTGCTCATCAGGAAAAGAGTCATTGATAGGCAACCTATCAATCTCAGCAGTCAGAATTCTAGACAGGTGATCAGCCACCACATTTTCCACCACATTTTCCACCACATTTTCCACACCCTTTTTATCTTTAATCTGCAAATCAAACTCGTGCAATAGGAGGATCCACCTGATTAATCTTGGTTTGGTATCCTTCTTAGACAGAAGGTATTTCAGGGCTGAGTGGTCAGTGAACACCACAATTTGTGAACCCAAAACATATGGCCTGAATTTCTCCAAGGCATAAACAACTGCCAACAGCTCTTTCTTAGTTGTTGTGTAATTGAGCTGTGCATCAATCATTGATCTACTAGCATAAGCTATGACATGAGGCAGCTTATCCTTTCTCTGCCCAAGAACATCTCCCAAAGCATAGTCTGATGCATCACACATCAGCTCAAAGGGCAGGGAGTAGTCTGGAGACTGAAGTATTGGAGCAGAAATCAAACAGTTTTTTAAGAATTCAAATGCCCTAAGACATTCATCATTGAAAACAAAAGGGACATCTTGGTACAATAAATGGCAAAGGGGCTTGGATATTTTACTGAAGTCCTTAATGAACCTCCTGTAAAATCCAGCATGCCCCAAGAAACTTCTGATTTGCTTAACAGTTTTAGGAGGAGCCAAATGTACAATTAAATCTATTTTTGCTCTGTCCACCTCAATGCCCTAATGGGAGACAACATGGCCAAGGACAATGCCTTAGGTGACCATGAAATGACTCTTCTCCCAGCTTAAAACTAAATTGATTTCTTCACATCTCTGTAGCACCAGGCTGAGATGATGTAAACATTGGGCAAAACTGTCTCCATATATTGAAAAATTATCCATAAAAATCTCCATAAATTGGTCAATCATATCAGAGAAAATAGAGTACATACATCTTGGAAAGGTAGCAGGGGCATTACAAAGACCAAAAGGCATCCTCCTATAAACAAAAGTGCCAAAGGGACAAGTGAATGTGGTCTTTTCCTGATCTTGTGGATACACAGAAATCTGATTGTAACCAGAGTAGCCATCAAAAAAACAATAATAAGCTTTCCTTGCTAGCTTATCTAAAATTTGATCAATGAATGGAAGAGGGAAATGGTCTTTTCTGGTCATTGCGTTGAGCTTTCGGTAATCAAAACAGACCCTCTAACCAGTTGTTTGTCTGATTGAAATGAGCTCACTAGAATCTGAGGTCATAACAGTAATCCCAGATTTCTTAGGTACCACCTGTGTAGGTGCCACCCAAGCTGAATCTGAGATGGGGTAAATGACCCTTGCATCCAACAACTTAACAACGTCCTTCATGACCACTTCTTGCATCCAAATCTAATAAAGTCTTTTCAATGGTATGTTCTCCAATAATGTAAGGGATTGTGGGGATTCCAGGATCTTAGAGTTTAGGAGGTGTGGGAATGGACAAAACCTATTTGACTTTCTCCACAGCAAAAACTTTCTTGGATAACTGGATCCTAGATTGTCTTTTATGTGTGCAAATGTCTTTTAAGAACTTTGCATAGGCTGGGACTTGCTTTATTGCATCAAGCAAAGGAAGATTTATCTTGACTTGCTTGAAAGTCTCCATCATTTTGTTTATTTTTGTATTCCCTTTATCAAAAGGGGATGCAGATTTCATGGCATGGGGAAATGGTAAATGAGTAACTAGTCCTTCATTTACAGCCTTAGCATAGTCACCAGAATTTTTTTGATTTTTCTATTTTTGATTTTTTTGATTTTTCTGAGGTACATCAACACCCCCAATGCTAAAATCATGCTGCTCCTACTGCATGTTCCTAGCAGTTTTCTCATTTTTTCCTTCTTTTTCTATATCCACATTGTTATTTACAACTCTTCCACTTCTCAAAGTAGTGATAGCTTTTACTTCTTCATGTGAAAAAGAGGCATCTCCAACCATGAACTGTCCTTTGGGATTGTTCCAGGGTTGGTTGGGTAACCTGCCTTCCTCTCTTCTGGCCAATGTATTTGAAATTTAACCCAATGTGTCTTCAATCTTCTTAATACTCTGACTGTGAAAGTTCACAGTCTGAATTAAAGACCCTAAACTATGGAGTGATATTAGAACTTGGTCTTCAAAAGAATGGGATCTGGAAGGAGGCTGAGCTGGGGCAGATTGATGCACAGGTTGTGCCATCTATTGGGAAATGGGCTGCTGAAAATTAGGCTTGGTATAGAAATTCTGCTGGTAAGGCTGAACAATTTTGAAAGGTACTTGGTGCTTTGATTGCTGCTGCTGTTGTGATTAATAATTGCCCTGGCTCCACCTTAAATTGGGGTGCCCTCTCCATGCATATTCATTAGATTGCAACTGTCCAAACGATTGAGCAGCATGAGCTTGCTCCACCACTAGATCTGGGAACTGTGGTGCAGCTGGACATTGATCATGGGAATGAGTAGGGGACTGGCATATCAGACATGCCTCCTCTACTCTAGCAACCATTGGACCTTGAAGGGAGTCCATCAATCTATCTAACTTGGTGGTTAAATTGTCCACCTTCCTTTCCAACTCATTCACCTCATAAATCTTTCCCTTGGTAGTCTACTCTTTATTCAACCGAGCAGGATTCTCAATGTCTCTTGACAGAGATTCTTGTTGGGTTGAATTTTCACCAATAACTTGAAATAGGTCCCAGACCTCCTCAACTGTTCTTTGCAAATAGGTGCCTCCACAAGAGGCATCTACCATGTTCTTACCCTTTTGATCAATTCCCTGATAGAAGCTTTGAACAAGCTACCATTGGGGAACTTGATGATTAGGGCATTGCCTTAAAAGTTCCTTAAACCTTTCCCATGCTTCATGGAAAGTTTCAGTTGAGTGTTGAGAGAAAGTAACAATGCTTTGTCTCAACTGGCTGGTCTTAGACATAGGGAAGTATTTGGCTAAAAATTGACACTGCAAATCATTCCAAGAAGTAATACTATTTGGTGGCAACATGGACAGCCATGCTCTAGCTTTGTCCTTTAATGAAAAAGGAAAGAGCTTAATCTTGGTTGCCTCTGGACCCAGTCCAGCTATGTTGAATGTGGTACAAAGAGACAAGAATTCATCCACATGCTTGTATGGATCCTCCTTACTCAAATCATGGAAGGAAGGAAGCATCTGGATAGTTGATGATTTAATTTCATAATTTCCTTCAACAGTAGGAAATTGAATGCAAAATGGGGAATTGTATGCACCGGGTGCAAAGTAATCCCTCAAGAGTCTAGGTTGCTCACCCATAGTAGCAGTCTTAGCAAAATTCTGTGATATTTGTCTGGTTCTTAGTAGCCTTTCAACTTCTAAATTCAGAGGGACAATCTCAGGATTGAGAGCCCTCCTACCAAACATACAACACAGATACAGAGAAAAAAAATTATGCAAAGAAAACCTTCAATATTCCTTACTGAGTAGATTCCAAGCTCAACTGTATAGGGATAACTGCACAAATTCAAGCAATAGAAATAGTTAACACTGATGTAAAAAAAAACTTAGGTCTACCAATTTTAAAATCTATTCCCCGGCAGCGGCGCAAAAAACCTGTTGTTATCCTAAATGTGCATGATTTATTTGTATTTTGAAAACAGATATTTCAAAGTATGGATTATACTGAAATTGGAAAACTAAAAAATGAAAGAAATATCAGCACAGAGAGAAATCAATTAGCCTGTAAGATCAGGGCCAATTGTAGCAAGTTTTAAATGTAAGTGAGTAAAAGATCGTCCACAGAGAATTGATTTAAAATATATGGTAAACCTCCAGATCTGAGCTACCAGATCTGGCCTCTAATCCTATCTACAAAGCAAGTAAGATGGGAGGTTGAATTTGTCACATTAACTAAATTATCTACAAGTAAAATTTAAAGTGATCTAGATCCAAGTTGGGAGAATTGGACGCAAAATTAATAAGAATGAAGAAATAACAGCTAACTTAAGCTTAGTAATTGATTGCAGAATGAGAAATAGTGTAACACAGTTGAGAAAGTGTCAAATCTTCATCTGGCTACCGGCTAAGATGTAAGAGAAAATAATCCAATTCAAGGATTAGAATTGAGTTGAGCTTATGGCTATGATCTGCCCACTGTCATGGACACAGATCATCCAATAGTTTTCTTCTTCAATCCAAAGTCTTGATTCAAAACATAAGTACCACTACAAATGCTGTAAGAACCAGGTTATAAATACAGATTCTCACAGGGATAGTGAATTAAGGGAAATTGCATAAAAATAGCAAATCTGAAGGAAGCTAATGAGTGAGGAGATCACAATGAACCCTCAATGCATGAATCCGATTGAGAATGTACTGATGAAAGCAACCTTTTCAAATCCACCATTATAATTACTGAACACAACTTACAACAGCTCTCGGATTTGTAGTCTTGAATACAATTCTCACTTGAATTACACAAGTATCTCACAGTTCTCAGTTACAGACAAAGGCTAGGCTATTACAGAGGTTTCAGACAAGCTATCTTGATCTGAAATTGGAGCATGGGGCAGCAGGAATGAAACTCAAATTCTGGATACCCAAATTGGGCAAATAGTTCATCTATTTATAGTTTTCCCCAAGTCCAGCTCAGATGTGCATCAACCAATCAGAATTGGTTAGATCCATATCAGCTAATAGGAGTCGAGCACAAGGATCCAGATCTATTCTGGCCAATCAGAACTGCTTGATCTGGTTCAGCCAATCAGGGGACAGAGGCATCAAATTCTATTAGGTAATTCAAAAATCTGTTTGAGCTTCTAGAAGTTCCCGCCAAGTAATTTCATCTTTGGGTGTTCACATGGAGTGGAATATGCCTCTGGTTCATGCTCAGAATTTTCCAGAATGCCCCTAGATTTTTAAATGCATTGGGGCACGTGCAGAGATGATTAAAATGCCCTTGCAGATGCTGGGAATCTTTAGAATACGATTTCGCACAGATTGGGGGCCTTTTCGAAAGGATATGTAACTTCTAGAGCTCTATTCGCACAGAATTGGTGCTGTTCGCAAGGAGTTTTCTTCTTTTCGAAAGGATCATCAGCAAGTTTGGTTCCTTTTGAATAGATTTCAGGTGCTCTTCGAAAACCAAGCCTGGAGCTTTAGTTCTTTTCGCAGTGTTCAGGTTCTTTTCGCAATGTTCAGGTTCTTTTCGTAATGTTCAGGTTCTTTTCGAATAGATCAGGAATCCTTTCGAATAGATCATGAATCCTTTCGAATAGCACTCTGTAGTGCATTCTTCTTTTCGAATAGCTCCAAACCTATTTCCAGGTTGAAACCAGGCCTTTGTCTTCTTTAGTTTAGGCATTTTGACAGACAGTGAGGTTGTCCCTTTTCCTTCTTCCTCCAGATCAAGATGGGTCATCATCTTTTTGGTACTTTTAAGCTACTTTCAGGGTTAAGCCTGCCTTTATTATTAGATGTAAAACAAACACTTAAAATAATTATTTAGTTCTCTCAAGGGTCCATCAAGGCCCAGATTAAGGGGTGGAAAATGGTATTTTCCAGTTCTCAACAGCTCCCACCTCACATCATCCCTCCGCCAATTCCTGCACCTCAACCGCTTCAACCACCTGCACATAAAGCTCATCGCCCAGGCAAAGAGATTACACTTGAGTCGGGACAAGAATACGACCTTCTACGGCATCTCCAAATGGTCCCAGCTCAGATATTCATACTAGAACTCATCAAGAAATCGCCTGATCATCACCGACTGTTGATAAGGACACTCAAGGACACATGTAGATGAAGACACGACCCTAGATGAGTTTCATTAAATCACCTCGATCATGGCGCAACCTCCAGCACTCACATTCACCGATGCAGACATGCCTAAGGAGTCACTCCGCAGGAGTGCCGCTCTTATATATCTCACAGCCATCATTAGAGGATTCTCTATACCTCATGCATTGGTTGATACAGGAGCAGGACTTAATATTTTCCCACTCACGACATTAAAGACACTCGAATACACAGAAAAAGACGTCAGGCCCTCGACTCTGTCACTCATAACTTACAACGACTCACGTCGCTTTGTTAAAGGGACTATTAAACTCTAGGTTCGCCTCGGACCTGTGATAAAAGATGTTACCTTCCATGTTTCTGATTTCGGTAGCACGTACAATCTCTTCTTAGGAAGAAAGTGGTTAGAATCAATGAAGGCCATTGCGTCTACATATCATAAATGCATCAAGTTCTCATACTAGGACTCCATCGTCCATATATACGCCGATGCACCTCTCCAGGAAATGGATACTGATTATGCGACAAGCATTCTGACGGCCCATGATTCCGTATTAAATACGAGACACATTCAAAAGACTCGAATCTCGGATGAGACAGCCGTAGCGAAAGTCTGCCACCCTACCAATCCTAGTTCTCCCCCGACGTGTCGATAAGAGTTGATGAGGAGAGTGGTTGGTCCAGACCTCGCCAAGCTTTATGACATCAACCCCACCACAACATAGGAGTGGGATCTTATGTACCAACTTGGATACATTCCTCACACCGGACTTGGAAAGAATAAGCAAGGTCGTGTAGGACCCGTCGTCCCAATGAGAATATGCAAGCATATAGGGCTAGGTTACCAATCGGATGACTCACAAGCCGACTTGTTCTCTACTTTACCAAAATGGTCTCTATATGGTCACTTCGTCTATGGGACCACTGAGAAAGCCAATGTACCTAAGCAGAAAGAGGTATCCTTCACTAAATCCCAAGAAGCAGAAATCGAATAAATGGCTAAAACATTTAATGATTTGACAAACCTGAATGATGACATTGATGAACCTCTTGAAGGAGTTAAACCCTTGTTGGACCTCAAGGAGCCTACAGGAAAGAGAAAGGAGGAACTGCTTGAACCCGATCCATAATTAAAAGATTGGGAATCCACTGATGATGAGGACTTCCACATAGCTACCTTGCAAGGAGATGAGGAACATTTATACTCCACGTGAGAAGAAGATGACACCTCACAAGCAGAGTTTAACTCGTATAGCATCCGCCTCTGCCTTGGCCATAGAGGATGGGAATGCCCGTGGGACTCACCTTGTATCTTTCACCCATATCAACCCCGTTTCAAGGCATGCACTCACATATTAGAATAATTCGCTAGTGGGATCCGACATTCTGTGATGACAGAAATGAACGACTCCGACCCTGTAACTATTGAAGCAAGCAACAGCTTATTGGCTCCGCTATCGATGCAAAAAGAAGAGAATTTCGACAACCAGTTGGCTGACCCAGGAGGAAATACCCACGTTGCACTCTTAGAGTTTGAAGAGGAGTTTGAATTAGACTCTCTCCCATCCCCAGATGCACCGCAACTCCAAATATGTTGGAAATCGCTCGAGAAAGAGTGGCAACCTCCGCCAAGTGATGACAAGGACTACTGGATAGACCTCCCTGCACTCGAATTAGCAGAGCAAGCCAACCTAGGACTTCAAGCCTTATTAGATTAAGAAAGTGAATTCGATATTATCATTGATTCTAAAGGATGGCAATGCCCTTGGGAATCTTCCTGTGTTCTTCACCATTACCAGCCTCATTGCCAAGCATGCGTGCTCATCCCAATGTATTATGAAGATCAGGAGAGAGAGCTCGCTCCCCCTGGGGATCCTTTAGGAGACCCCCCTGGGGATCCTTTAGGAGACCCCCCTTTGCAGGAACAACAACCATATCATACCTTCGAGGATGATAATTCAATCGATTATGATCTCCAGAGCTTCCTTAAGGAAGAGGCAATCAATGTGATAGAGGTAATCCAAACTACGATACCCCTGTCACCCACGTCACTTATTCAGAATATCTCATTAGATGAGGACTCCAAAAAAAAAAATGCCAAATTCAGAACAAGTCTGCGTCTCTTGAAGAATCTCTCGAATGGCTCCAACGGCCGTCTCGCTCCCTCAATTAAAGGAAGTGACTCTCCCGACGCCTCTTGAGGTGACTGACCCTGTACCATATTTACTATCGAAAATTAAAAAAATTGAAAAAATAGAAAATCCTAAAAATTTGAAAATATAAAATCTAAAAAAATTAGAAAACCTTGAAAAAGAAAGGGAATCCTTCGTCCCAGATCTCTTGTCCAATCAAGAAGGAGACTTTTCTCCTGAGACTACTATCCCATCTCCCGCCCTAGGACGTAAAGCATTCTGACTAAACAACCAGCCGGTGATCATACCCGACGAGATACTGCATGACTTTGAGAGAAGAATCAATATTTTTGACCTTCACCTTACCAAAGATCTCTCAGTCATAAATTGCGCCGATGAAGGGTTACTTCTCGCAAAATTGAATCCCCAGTGTGGTAATTTCGCAGTATACGAGTTTATCGACGATGAGGAAGGAACACCAGTCGCCAATGGGGCGTAGGACTTCCAACGGGTTATCAAGCATTTTGATGAGCAAACTCAAGCTGTCGTAGAATCGACAGAAGAAATTAACTTTGGCACCAAAGTGAAACCCAAGAAATTGATAATTAGCGCAACGCTCAACTCTAAAGAATGCCAACAAATTGTGCAAGTTTTGCAAGAATACCTTGACTCTTTCGCATGGTCCTATGAGGATATGCCTGGTTTAGACCCCAATTTGGTAGAACATCAGCTTGTCTTGGATCTCGATGCGAAACCCGTAAAGCAGAAACTCCGTAAGATGCACCCACAAATAGCCCGTCAAGTCAAAGAGGAAGTTGACAAGTTACACAAAGCCAAATTCATCCGTGTTGTCCTCTACCTAAATGGGTTGCCAACATAGTACCTGTTGCTAAGAAGGATGGCAGTGTACGGGTTTGCATTGACCTTCAAAACCTCAATCAGGTATGCCCAAAAGATGACTTCCCACTTTTGCACATCGACACGCTCGTCGACAACATTGCTGGACATGAGATGCTATCCTTTATGGACGATTTCTTAGGATATAATGAAATCAATTTAGCCGAGTCTGACTAAGAGAAGACTTCTTTCACCACACTATGGGGAACTTACTGTTACGTTGTCATGCCTTTCAAGCTCAAGAATGCAGGAGCTACGTATCAACTTGCCATGATGGCCATTTTTTACGACATGATGCATAAATGTGTAGAAGTCTATGTCGATAATATATTAGTAAAGTCCCAAACACAGGCAGGACATGTTGAAGCACTTCGAATGGTACTACAAAGGGCTAAGAAATATCAGCTAAAAATGAACCCAAAGAAATGTGTCTTCGGAGTCACTTTCGAAAAATTACTCAGTTTTATAGTTAGCAAGCGAGGGATTGAAGTCAACCCTGCGAAAGTTAGAGCCATCCTTGAGATGCCACCTCCCGGTGATATCAAAGAATTACGAGGCATGATAGGAAGATTGTAATTCATCAGGAGATTTATCTCCCAACATTCAGACAGATGCGATCCTTTCTACAGATTACTTAAAGGAGGAATTGAGTATAAATGGGATGACCAATGCCAGCAAGTCTTCGACAATATTAAAAAGTACCTCCATAACTCGCCAATACTATTGCCCCCAGTTCTTGGAAGACCCTTAATCCTTTACCTCTCAGTAAATGACAAAGCAACGGGAATAATTTTGAGACAATACGAAGAAGATGGTAAGAGAGAGAAGGCTATCTACTACTTAGTAGGATGATGGTCGAATATGAACAAAAATACACTCCCATGGAGAAGACCTGCCTCACATTAGTATGGGCTTCAACTAAATTACGACACTACTTTAGAGCTCATAAGATACTAGTACTAGCCCGAATGGACCCTCTGAAGTACGTATTCGAAAAGCCCGCAACATTAGGGAAGATTGCTCGCTCGCATATGATATTACCTATGTCACGTAGAAATCGATCAAAGGGTAAGAAATCGCCGATTACCTCATAGATCTCCCACTCCTGAATGATGAACCATACACGCAGACTTCGCGATGAAGACCTACTTACAATCCACAATGAGGAGCCCGATAAGACTTCATGGACCCTTTATTTTGACGACACTCTAAATCACAAAGGAAAAGGCATCGGGATAGTCCTCCTGAGCCCGAAAGGAGTTGTTATACCTAAAGATTTCCAATTAGACTTGCCTGTCACTAATAACATTGCAGAATATGAAGCCTTTATAGCTAGACTACAAGCAGCATTACAATTAGGCATTAAACAGTTGAAAACCATCGGTGATTCTAAGCTACTAATCTCACAAGTCATAGGAGAATGGAAAACTAAGGAAAGGAAACTAATGACATATTTAGAAACCGCTCAATATTTAGTAAACAAATTTAAAAGAATCTGTTTTACACACATCCCTAGATTAGAAAAGCTTTGAGACTCCCTAGCTACACTAGCCTCGGTCATTCAGATACCCCTTGGACAAAGTACCAAATCCTTCTTTATAGAAAAATTAACAGTACTTGCCCACGAGGTAGCATGGACCATCAAGGGAGAATTACTGATCCTTCCCGCTAGAACCACACCAAAGGAAGCAATTACTCCAGAAAAGCACGACAAGCCAAGAGGCAAAGTCGCTATGCTCAGATTTGAAAGATCACCAACCGACGACGGACAACCATGGTATTTCGATATTTAGAACTTCCTCAAACATCAACACATTCCTCCCTATGCCACAAAGATCGAGTGGGAGACTATAAGGAACCGATGCGCTAGATTCTACATACTTGGTGAAAGATTATACAAAGAAGCCTTCACCAAAGGACTATTGCTATGATGCGTTACGATCGTCGAAGGACAATATATCATCAGAGAAGCACACGCCAGCGCCTGCGGTGCCCATACTGGTAAATAGAGACTCGCCGATCAAATTGCACAACAAGGCTACTTCTGGCCGACAATGATAAAGAGATTGCCACCTCTACATCTAATTCTACAAGTAATGCCAAGAACACGCCGCACTCATCAAAGCTCCATCAGTTGTATTAAACACTATGACCTCACCATGGCTGTTCTCAATGTGGGCCTTTGATGTCATTGGACCTTTCACAGACACAGTTTAGAACACTCACAAGCACACATTTATACTTACAACAACTGAATACTACACCAAATGGGCAGAAGCCGAATCCTACATCATAATCATTGCTTCCATACTCGTAAGGTTTATCGTTCGGAATATCATCACAAGGTTTAGAGTACCCAGGATGTTTGTCATCGACAACGGATCGCAGTTCATCGCAGAGAAGATGAAGAAGTTATGCAAGAAATTCGGCATCGATCTATGCCACTCCTCACCATTCTACCCTCAAGGAAATGGACAAGAAGAAGTCACAAATAAATGCTGATTTGAATTCTGAAATGTATAGTAGAAACAAGCAACGGAGCCGACTGACCCGAATGACTACCAGAAACACTTTGGGCCTATCAGACTTCTATTCGTACGACCACTGGCCAAACTCCCTACCTCCTTACCTAAGAGATGGAGGCCGTCTTACCATATGAGATATAAGTACCATCCTTACAGATTCAACTTGATGATGAGCTATCCTTAGACGAGAGGAGGATTGGCCTACTCACACAGCTAGAGCAGCTCGATGAGACACGTCTAAGGGAAACTAATCATGCACAGGTATATCAGAGGAGAGTGGCCAGGGCTTACGATAAGAAAGTCCTTGAGCGAACCTTCAATATAAGAGAATTAGTCTTGAAGAAAATCTTTCCCTCTAAGCATGCCCATCTGAAAGGAAAACTGAAACCAAACTGGGAAGGCCCTTAAGTCATAACAGCCGCATACCCTGAAAATGCATACAAACTGACGAACCAAGATGGGGAAGAACTCCCTAGCCCTTGGAACGCCATGTACCTTAGAAAATACTACCCTTAGCCCTGCGATCATTACATATCATGGTTAAATACTTATAGTTATTACCCCCGTAGTTGTCGCGACCTATTCATTGGTTGTACGCCTTCAATCCCAAGAATATCCTTGAGACCTCCTATTTACAGCCCACCTTCTTATTCAGGCGATTTGACCAAAGGACTAGCGACTTACCTAACCTCTTTCAAAAGCATAAGTAACACCCGATCCTCATTTCCCTTTCCCCCGCCATTGGAGGAGACATTAAAGCAAAAAAATAAAGATGCTAGGTTCAATCAAAACTCATTATTCTTGCGCTAGAAGGATGCTTTCAAAGTATATATACATATCAAAAGTTGAGTGAGAGCATTACGACGAATGAATAAGTCAATGAGTTCAGGAAAGCATAAGCAAGCCGTGAGGACATCTCTGGTAACTTCACTAGAAGTGTATAAGCAAGCTGCGAGGGCACCCCTGATATCCCTATACTACTAGATGTCGTCGTAAGGTGGCAGGAGGAGGACAAACTCCTGCTAATCATAGAATGTGAGATTTTGATGGTATCAAAACATTATGGAGAGCTCAATCATGGCACCCCCCGTTCCCCCGAGAAGAATATTATTACTCATCTCTTTTGCGAAGAGTTAGGTACAAACTACTCCCCACATCATTGAGCCTTATTCCTTTTCTACTTTTTTTACGTTTTGGACGATAAGTTGGAAGCCTCGTAGGATACTCAAAGGAATGAAATTGAAAACTGATGAATGATGACTGATGCAATCACCTACTATACCTACCATACTCCCCCTAATAACCACGGGATAGGATGACCACCACCCCAAAGATAGACCCCGTATGCAACTGACCTAACTAAAGAGACCTCCCACTCCCCAGTTTGACGACAGTATCGATGAACGCTTTCTTCAAAACTAACTCACTAAATACCCACGACTTCCCATAGACCCATAGTGCTCATCTAAAGCTTGGGAAAGCTCCATTACATCTACACGCTTGGGCATATTTTTTTGGATCGGAGGGAGAGTCATATTAAAATCATTGATTCATCCACCAAAAGATAAAGGACGTTGAAATTACAGTGCAAAGAAAGCTACAGAAGATACCATACTGTCGATACTACCACACTCCTACACTGGGGCATTTTATTTTTATTTTATTTTTTATTTCTTGTTGCTATGCTAGTTATTTGCTTTCCTTGTTGCATTACTTTCGAAAAAAAAAGAAAAAAAAGAAAGGAAAAAGAAGACAAAAGAGAGAAAGAAAAAAAGAGAGCATATATCTACCTTTGTTATCGGGCTCCGGTCCGAGATACTTACCCCCTTGACAACTAGCAAAGGAGAGAACAAAATTACTAATAGCGTTACCTTTATATGTGCAAATACAAAGTGGCCTTCAACCACCATCGGGCCTCGAAAAGCATCCAAGTCCCGATGATGATTGACGGCACCAGGAACAAAAGAAAAAATAGATGCAAGAGGTAACTAAAAGAAAAGGAGCTGATCAAGTACACCTAAACCCAAAATCTCAATATATACATGTCAAAATTTTCTTTCCTATTTTTCTTTACACTTGTCACTGGGGGCATACCCCTTGTATATACAATGTGAACTCACAATGGGCAAAACATACACATGCACATGCCTACTCCCTATGCTGTCGCTAGGACAGTCGAGCACCACTGTCCCTGGTATCGTTAGCTCGAAGGTTCATAGATTGGTCATCTGAAAATATGATCTCGGTGCTTGAAGTCGCTGGAACCTATAGACAGTGCGACCCCACTACAAAGCCCCTCTCGCACGCCTAGCTAACAGTCTGCCTCGACTGAGAATGAGGAGGGTACCCACTAACAACCCCACGAGTATCACTCCTTACACGATCACGTGATGTGTGACGAGACTGCCTGGATGAAGACCCCGCAGCCCTCGACTCTGATCCCTCAAGCCGACTAGCTGATCTACGCATCCCTCGCTCCCTCGCCAGACTATACTGCAACCGATCCATAGACGCCTGCATCTCTGCCCGCACCGACCAGCGTGTCGCCTCTAATGCCTCGACCTGAGTCTTTTGGCGACCATCATCTCAACAAATAGGTCGTCACGACTCTGTGTCTCCCTAAGGACTCACCTCGCCTCGGGAGTGGCACGCGCCCGCACTGCCTCTAAATGCGCCTCCTCAAGTTGACGAACCTATGTAACCACCCCAAGTAAAAAGGAAATCGATATATATATATATATATATATATATATATATAAACATAAGAAACTTTAAAATATTTTTTTTACCAGAACTGATCTCTCCCCCCAGAAGGCGCTCGACCGTCGCAACAGTCACAGGATTAGCTGGCTGCACGGAAAGGACAACGAATGTAGGTTGCTGCAACATGAACAAACAAATACATTAGATAACTCTACGATGACTAATAAACTATAAATACATCAACTAAAATATACCCGACTAGGAATAGGAACAGACCCCTGAGGGGGAGCCTCAGGAGCAAAATCCGGAACAGCCTGCACGAAAAAAACCAAGCAAACCAACACAAAATATGTCAGAGACAAATAAGAAGAGACAACCTAAATAGAATTGCATCAAAAATTAGAAATTATACCTGGCTCTCTTGGCATAAAGACGCAACAGTTGCCTCCCTCGTCCGAAGGTCCTCAGCAACCTGACGCTAGAACACCGACGCGACGTTAGTAAACTATTAAGTAAACACAATAATAACACCTAACAAACTAGCATAATAACACAAGTAAACTGAAAGAGTGAGGGAACTTACCCAATGCTCCAACTCAGATCGAAGACGAGCCATCGCTGGATCCTCCCGACTGGAGGAAGCAACTAAAGATGGATCAAATGCCGGAATGGGATCACCCCCAGCAGCAAATTCGGCTCTCTATGAATAACAATAAACACATAAGTTGGCAAGCCCACAACGCTAACAATTAACAAATACTAGGACACTTACCAATCGATCATTCTTGAAATGTAGACTGGCCTCCACCGCTAGGCTGGCCTGCTGCTAGCCGCGCAACAACTCGACCATTGCCGTGCGGCTGGCGACCTCGGCCTCCCTCTCAAACTGTCCATAATAAAACAAGACAACCATATCAAAAACATCACCAAAATAAACCAATATAACACGCGAACCAATTAAAACAAATAAACTAACTCACCAATAGCCGTCGGGTCTCTGCTAGTCGAGCCCCTAATTCATCCTCCGCCACCCTGGCCCGAGCAATCGAGTTGATCAAAGAGTGCAACATCTCCTCATCAGGAGGAGGAGCATGCCCCATCTGCTCCATCACCCTATGGAGAGTATCCAGTGCCCCCTGCACACTCGCCGTCAGATGGACCTCCTCTAATGAAGCCAGTCTCCCCCTCAATGCGGATGTCGACTCCGGCCCACCAATAGTGAAAGAACCGCTGCCATGAAAGGACACGTGAAGAGGCACCCACCACCCAACGTGTTGAACCAACTCCTAACTCTCACCTATTTGCCTCGTTATGCGCCCTTGTGACCCTGGTCTCCCCGGCTCTAAAATTGACTATCTGGAGTGCCATCCGCTCCGCAAAATTCTGACCTAGAGGGGTCGTCATCTTTTTTGCCACTCTGTGTCTAATCTCTGGAGGGACTCCCTGAGTGAGCCCCAACTGTCGTACTGCTCGAGAGGTGTGGATCCTCTCCACCCTCTCAAAACAATGGACCTATATGTCCACATCAAAGAAGGGTCAGCCAGACTCAATCACCACCTCACCCGCATCCTCCTCATCGTTGTAGGGCCTCCAGATCACCTATCAAAATAAACAAACCGACCCATTAACAAAGCCTAAGAATCCTGAAAGAAAACAAAGCCCAATAAAAACATGACGATATATATACCTGCCCTGTGTGCATATCCTTGAAGAGGCCCCATGCGGTCTGAAGATCCGAAGACCAACGGCGACCCCTCAATGCCTCCCTCCACACGTGCATATGAGGGAACATGAACTTAACCCCCACTGGAACCCCCGGACAAAGAAAAGTGAAATGATCATATGTCCAAAACTGAAAAAAAGAAACAGCGACGACACATAAAAAGGACCGTTAAGAACCACTACAAACAAATTTAATGAAACTAAAGTTACCGTGATACTAATTAACTAAAACTCACTTGGAGGAATGGAAGGAAACCTCCGATCGATGCAATGCCCTATCCCCGACGGTAGAGCTGCTTATAGAGATGCGCCAATGCGACCGCACCCCACGCATAGGTAGGAACCCGATCCAAGTCCTCGAGAACCATAAAAAATAATCCGGTGATGCATCTCCGAGTCGAAGAAGAGAAAAGTACTGCATCCAAGAAGTGCATCAGAAGTGCTTGGAGTACCCTATCTACAGCCAACCCTGGCTCGATCACAGGCTCCTGACCAACCACTACCGCACACCGCACCTCATAAGGCGCCCTCACCTTCGAATGATGCCTCGGAGGGGTAAAACCACTTGCAAACATATCGAAGAACCAAGTGACCCGAACTACCCCTGTCCCTGATCTACTCGACCTATAAGGGACTCCCAAGATCTCCTCACACACCTCTAAATATTATCCCTCCATCTGCCCCGTGATCGGCTCGCCCTCAAAACGAAGAGGGGTAATGCGGATCCAGTCCTCTGGGGTCGGCAGCATCATACCAACAGAAAGAGAAGTGCCTGATGCCTCTCGCTCCACCTCTCTATGATTGCCACGATCAGGCCTCGATCGACTTGAAAGGGCTCCAGCCCTAGAATCGTCCCAAAACCAAAGGACACCAGCCGCTCCCGCTGAAACTCTGATAAGGCACAATACCAAGTATGAGACTCACCCCATGCTGAGCTGATAGCCAACTGCGGAGGCTCCTATCGGCCACAATGACCAACACAAAAAAGGATGACAATAACAATAAGGCTAACACGTCCTTATCATGAAAGATAAATGAATTTAGGAGTTAAAAAAAAAGAATAAAACATGTCTCAAACACTATAACAAGTTACAACAGGCACACAAAATATGATGAGAACATCAAACATAAACATGACCTATCTCTAGATGCGAGCATGATGCATGAGCGAGCACACAAGTAATCAATATAGGTTCGATGTAAATTAGAAGGGTTTATAGATCCTAATAAGTCTATGTCATAACTTAAATGCCTAGAAAAATGAAGGAACTCTTGCTCATGGGGACCTACCCGGCCTCTGGCGAAGAAATCCTCCAGTGGGTAGTGCTTGCGATCTCGAGGTTCCGCGCCTGGCTGCTCCTCACCCTGCTCACCCTCAGCTCTCTCACCCTCCTCCTCAGCTACACCCGGCTCAACCCCGAGTACCTCCTCCCTGACCACCATCTGGTCACCCTTGGGACCTCCTCTACAATCATCTTACTGATATCCCCCTCCATGGCGACAGTGCCAGTCTGTGCCTCAGAACTCTCACCCACATCCCCCATCATGAATCTCTCCAACTCTGAAATAGTAAGTACCGGCCTACCATCACCCTCACCCTCCATCCCAAAACAAAGAACTAAAAAAATTGAAGAGAATGGAAGAAACGACACCTCAAATGGACGATCGGATCACTAGATATCGCGAAAACCTAAAAAATAGAGCACAAGGAAACCAGGAAACTAGAGAATTGAAGACTAAAACGGATAGCGCAACGAAAAATAAAAAGTTTGAACTATTTATAGAACTCATCTGAATCACGCACTTAAATCCACGCGCTCGATCGAATCATGTGCTATCCACTCCGCGCTTAATTAGGATCAAACACCCTGTACTGAGCGTGTAATCTAATCGTCGCCCGCTCAAAATAACCCGACCCCTTTGTTACACGTCGCCCACTAGGCGCACAATCATATCAAGCGTTCGAACAGCGACGCATAAATAGCAAAGGTGACCTGATCCTACGCCTCAACCATGCGCTTAATTTGATTAAATGCTAGTGAACTGACGCTTAATAACCTTCTGTCCCTTGTAAATGAGCGTCCCCATTTCGGCGCACAATTGATTCAAGCGCTTGGACACTGGTGGGTAATTTTCCAAAAACCAAAAATTTTATGCCAAGAACAGTAAACCCGAACTTAAAATTAAGACATTATGACACTCACTACTAACCTAAATTATGCCCTTGATAAGACCAACCCAAAACACTCTTAACTCAAGAAAATTTACACCCCAAAAACCGAAAAGAAAATGCTCTAAATTAAACAATTAAAACTAAAAAAAAAAAAAGCCCTTTCCTTCACTTTTCTCAACAAAAAAAAATGCCCCCACCCTTCACATGTCCTCAATAAGATCAAATACTCACATCGCTTCTATATACTCCAGATTTAAAGAAAATATATTATCCTTAACACACCCCAGATCTAAAATAAACAAACCCAAATTAAAAAAAAAAAGCATCACAACCACAATGAGACAAATGCACTATAAATTAAATCAAACCAAGAAAAATTATAAATCACCACAAATGGAAGTAAAATATAATCACTCCACAGATTAATAGAAATCATTACAACATACACTGAGGGCATACCCTCTAAATATACAACTTAAAACAAGAATGCTAAGATCAGCACGTTCAGGCAATGCCTGAATCTGGACTTATTCGAGAAACTAGAGATCTCGGAGAAGCCAGGAGGAGGAACACACCCTGAACAAATTCTAACCGTGATGACCACTTCCCCTCGCCCCGAGCCGGCAGAAAAGAAAGAGTGGCTTACAGAAAGCCACCCAGAACCTGCGGGATCCGCCTTTGGAAGATCCCTATGGATGCACTAAAAAGGAGGAGCAACTAACACTGAATCCGCAGAGCCTACCTAGGAAAAATAGGCATCGGTCACGAGAACTCTAACCCTACCTTATCCTTGGGTTTCCTTTCTATCACTTTTTTCTCCTCCACCTATTCTCTCGATGGGGTGACACTTCGAGTTGGATTGATAGCACCAACCCTAGCGTCACCCCGAATTCCCAATCCCGTCCATTCTCATAATCCACTTAATAAACACAATTCCTCGGGTCTAATACCCAGGATACGAAATAGAAAGGAATAAAAGTCATTCACAAAATAAAAATGTCCAAAGTTACAAACACAAGATATGCCCCCAAGATTTTCAATCTCTAAACTTGAAATAAGAAAACAACAAGCCAAAAGCCTTAAACTCATGCATTTATAAACCACACCCCTTAAATTGACAAATGTCACATACTTGAAGCCCTTCCAATCTAATTGAATCTAAAACCAGACACATGCCCCTCTGGAAAGCACAAATCCTCCTAATCCAAATAGACCAATAGAAATGAAAAACCCAACCACCATCTAGAACCCATGAAAGCTCACACCATTTTAACAAGTATCATCTCAAACAAAAAAAAAACCTCAAACAAAACACCTTAAATGAAACAAAAATACCTTAGACAAAATAAAATCTAACTTGTTTAAGATCACTTGAAAAATGCCCCAACAAACTCGATAGAACCAAGCAAACCCTCTAAACAAAGTGAACTGATCTCGAGATAAACCCTGAATAAATCCAAAATGAATCCAAAAAAATATACATCACTAAGCTAAATCAAATCCTAAAATTACGTCAAACAAATCAGATAAGTCTAATTAATCCATTAATGAAATTTAAACCAACTAACTGAGGACAATAAACAATAAAAAAAATGCCCCTTTATTCATAATTCAAGACTTTACAATGTCACCAGAGGCATACCTCCTGAATTACAACCTGAAACGAAAACCTAAAACCTAACATACAACCCAAAATGAAGACCAAAATCACAATGAGCCAAAGCGAGGAGCAGAACGTCCAATTGGAGGCTTGAGAGATGTTGCCACCAGACATGGAGAACTTAAACGAGCCTCCGATAGAAGAGACGGAAAATGGGTTAAGGAGTATATCCCTCCATTTATAGTACCTCCTCTCCCCGTCATCTTCACCACCTCCACTGTCGCCTCCGCAACATTGCCTTCATTGCTCTCTAAAAAGGTAGGGTGTGAAGACTAGCACCCTCATTCCCAATACCGCCCATCTCCAAAATAATACTCTCCCCGAGCACCACCTCATGGCGAAGATCACGCGAAATAATGAATATAGGAAGAAACCCTATCCCAATCTGACAGTTAGATCGCTCGATATCGCTGAAACATGAATCTCAGAACACCAGAACACTCAGAAAAGTCAAGACTCGAGACTAAACCAGAGAATGAGAAACAAATGAAGACTCCTTCGCTTATATAGAGTATGACCTTAATCACACGTTTAACCACACACGCATAATTAGATCACGTTGCACACACAACGTGCTCAATCCAAACCCTGCACTCCTAACCAGACGCACAATGAGACTGTCACCTGTGCAGGCGCGACCTTCCGATCTCGAGTTCCCCAAAGGCCGCACAATCCAATTAAACGACTCACTGCCGTCGCGTAATTTGAAAGGTCACCTATACACTGACCTGGTGACGCTTCGACCACGCGCAAGGGTTAGAGCACCCAATCCAATCCCATGCATCTGTTCACACGCGTAAATAGCCCCTTAGGCCCTGAATCGCACGCCTGAAATCAGGCGCGCAATCAGATCACGCACCTGGAAACGGGCGCGTAATTCCTGATTTTACACGAAACTTTATCTCGCTTCAAGTGAAAACACCTATTGTCCCATCGTGCAACCACTCAAGCACGTCCCACCATGATAAAAAAACACACACATGACACCACTCCGATATCCGATCCCATCACAAAATTGTAGCCATGCCCTCATGTCCCATCGCGTAAAGTCGAAAAGAAACCCCCCGATAAATGCAAATACGCAGAAAAAAAGGGCCAACACAGTGCAACCACAATGTGACCTCACCTAACCCAAGATCTACCAAAGAAAGAACAAGACACACTTACTGCACAAATATCCTACTAGTGTCCCATCGCTAACTATGCCACACTTCCCATCGCGGACACCACTACTCGAAAAACTTAAACAACATCGGCTGCACCAAAAGAAGAAAAGGGAGACAGTTCGATCATGTCCCATCGCTAAAACGAAGAGCCTCCTCTCGAATTGCTCGCTACGAGTAGTCACTAGCTACCATTGCAGCAGACAAAAGCAAAAAAAAGGAAATTCGAAACTCCTCCCATGTCCCATCGCATCTCATTAATGCCAAGATATAGCATGAACATACTGTCGAAAACCATCCAAGGCCCATCGCGGTATCACCACAACACCACTTGCCCCATTGTGACATCACTCCCCCAAGACGTTACATCACGCCGGTAACCGCCAATCACTGCCGCAGTAGATAAAAAAGAGAAAGAAAAGAAATCTCCAAAGCTCCGTCGCAATAGCACCCCACCACAATGTCACAGGTCCCATCACACAATTCAGGTAAGTATCACCCCCAAGTAAGTACTACTCATTTTTTAATTACTCGATATTGTTTATAAGTATAGTAATCTATGATTAAGTCAAAATATTTTCAAAACCCATCTCTCTCGACTCGCGAACTACTGTAGTCCTCCCATAAGAGACAATTATCAGTATTCACCGAGAAGGTTAGATGGAGTATCTGGCATGCCAAGTGTCCTCTTGACAACTACATAAACGGTCGAGTCAACAAATCCCGTACCGATGGATCTGCTCAGCGACGTCTCGGTAGCCACGTTTTCCACCGTTTTACCACCGAATTGATCTTAAGTTAAAATCCCTAGAATTTCAAAATCTCAAAACCCTCTTACTTGTTTCAAAAAAAAAAAATCTTTTATTATAAAAAAAAAAAAACAGAAAAAAAAATAATACTACCCGAAAAGAAAAAAAAGCAACAAAGTAAATAGACCCAATTCACCCTTCTCTAAAGACATAAAAAAAACCGATTAAGTGCCTCATTATCCACATGCAATAAAGCTGACTTTTAAACTCCTAAGACCGCCTGAACTTACAAGCAAGCGCATATCCCACTGCGCAGAACTGGATCGAGCGCATATGCCATTGCGCAGAATTATTTGTTCAGATACCTTAGGACCAGAATTCCCCAACCTAAAAGACCCTATTGCTTGCAATCAAGCGCATATCCCACTGCACAGAATTGGATGGAGTGCATACGCCACTGCACAGAATCACTTGTTCAGATATATTAGGACTAAAATTTCCTACTTAAAAGGCGACTCTAGATGAATCAAGCGCACGCGCCACTGCGCAGAATTCAACTGAGTACACCTCATAAGACCCCCACAAAATTCATCTTAATTACCAGCCCAAACCGGCCCCTTCTCCTGGGAAACCGAACAATAAATATGCTCAATCTAAGAACTTACAAACGCTTATTGGAAAAGGAATGCCTGACGCGTATTGGTATGAGTAATGATGCTCCCGGTCTGACATGATTTGTTAAAGCCTTCAACATCATAATACATTCTCTTTTTTTTTTTTTATACTACTAGTCCTTGGACCTTATGGACATTTGTATGACGCCCCCCGGTACCTCGATCGTGCCATATCCCTCTGTTAGCTCACCCCATGCGACGGGATGCGCCATGCATCCATAGATCCGAAAAGTGCCTTTCGACAGCTACCACTAGGCCCCTGAATACTCCATTAAAGCTTGTGTTGATAGATAAGAAAGCCAAACATGTCATGCCAGCATCCCCAATTCACATTTGTGAATTCCTAAGTGAAACGATAAAGCACCTCGCATGAGGGGTGTCTACTTCTTCGACGTGATCTTACTTCACAAGAGCGCGTCGAAGAGGGGCATTTGTAGACACTCCCATTTTGCCTTCTCGGAGTATACAAACTTATTCGGTCAACCTTTGACCCTGTTAACCCTTGGTGTGGAACCATGCAATAGTACATGGATGAACACAGGCTGAAATAATAGTTCTGTGGCTCAGATCCCAGCCTAGGGAGACTATATACTGAAACAATAGTATATAGTTAGAATACAGACTGAAATGATAGTCTTGCATTTCAATCTAGAGACCAGACCTGGACAACCCTGAATTCTACGTTAGAAACCCCGCGTGCAATTCGATCGCGTACAAAACCACAAGCGCATGATCAGTCCCCCTTTCAGACCAAATTTTTTTTCCTAGACCTTTTCAAGACTCGATTTCGGGCCTGAATCTAGGCACGCGATCGGATTGAGCGCTTCACCACTGGCACGCAATTAGCCTACGCTCGACCTAGTCTTACTACCCTTGACCTCTAAGTTTCCTTGATTAAGCGCTTCAGGTAAAGCGCTTAATCGGATTGCACATGGCTCAACCCGCACGCAATTAGCCCTAATTTTGTTAGGACTAGGAAACTCGCTGAGCAAGTCAGCCGGTCGCTCATTGAGTCGATGACCGACTCAATGCGATTAAGCGCCAAAATCCAGGCGCGTAATTTAATTAAACGCCCTCAAACAGGCGCGTAGTTAGAGGAAAACCTATAAAAGCTTATTTTTGAAATACAAGAGGTTGGATTTTGTTTGGACTTTTTTTAGAATTCAACCGACTAATAGTTCCGAGAATAGGACGAACGGAGACGAGGACCAAAACCATGATTTGGAGATTCAAACTCTCGAACTTTCGATGATTCTTCTCCATAGCCCCAACCTTCGGTAAGAATTTAGTTTTATTTTTGATTTAGGATTCCTCAGATTAATTCTTAATTTTATTTTCCGTCTTAGGTCGTAGCACCCTTTTCGGACCAAAATCTCTATATCAGGTCCCAGTCCTCAGAGTCTGAAACCAGTCCTTAATTTGACGGTCTGATACACCGACCCGTAAGACCAAATTCTACTCTAAAATCATAATTTATAGTCCTATCATTAATCTCTGGTTCTAACTCTCAAAGTTCAGAACCAGTCCTTAATCATACAGCCTGATTTTCTGATTTTGGACTCGAATTCAGTCCTAGAATTTTAGATTTTAATTTTAAGTCATAATTTAATATTTTACAGCCTCCAGTCATTAGTTTAGTTGTTTAATTCTATTTTCTTAATTTAATTCATCTCTATAATCCTAAAAATAATCTGAAAATCCAAAAAAATATTACTTCATAACCCATAATTCAATTTTTTTTAATCTCAGCCACCTGAATTGCCCAAGGGAGCTTATGGAGGGTACTCGGGAACGAGGCCAATCCTCCTTAGCATAACGGGCCCAAACCCCTTTTTTTTAGAATTTTAGTATTAATCAATTGCTTTGATTAGTTTGTATCTAGATATAATTGATTATTCGCATTAATTAGGCCTTGACATAATTACTAGAATGTTTAAATCAAAATTTCTCTTCCTTTAGTTTAGTTAATTAATTATTTCAAATCAGAATTTTAGGAAGTTCAGTTTATGCATGATTAGTTATATTTTTCCGTAATTAATTCATCGATAATTAGACTCGTAGAAAAATTAGTCTCTTATTTCCATTGATATTTAAATAGAGAATTAAATTTATTGTTTTAACTAGAGTCGTAGAAAAATCAGTCTTTTATTTTAATTAAAATTATAATAGAATTATTACGATTGCTTTGAGTAGAATTGCAATATGATTCGTATACTTGCTTTAATCAGAATCCCAATACAATTAGCATGCCTAATTTAATTAGAACATTATTGGAACTGATGCATATGCACTCCTAGTACCAGTAGGAGATTGAAACTGATTGGACTTTTAATAATACTAGAACCTTGATACTAACTGGACTCTTGATAGCATCAAAACACTAAAATAACTCACCTCAATAAGTCCATAAAACCAGAGAATAATAATAATAGAATTGAGAAATCTAAACTGACCGAAACTATAACCACAAAGGGAAATGAGAGGAAGATTACACTAACTAAACTTAAGAGAAGCACTACTGCTGACGTTCGCAGGCGGACGATTCAGTATAGAAGTAACCTACACCTGCTGCATAGCGTGATCACTGACATGTTGCAGCATTGTTAAATATCTGCAGCTGGCGATCACAATCAAACTAGGAACCTTCCTAGAAAGATCCCCCTTTTATTTATTTTTATCATTCCAAACACTGCATCGCTAGAGTCCACCTAGACAGAATTGGAGCCACTGATTCGACGGGAACCGAGAGGAACCCGAAAAAAGAGCACACCAACAGTGAGGTTCCACCTACCTGTCGAGAGGTTCCCCTGAACCTAGCGAGCAGTTAGAGCCAACCTAGTGAGGACTTACTTGAAGTTGCGTTCATTTTTGCGAGGTTGAGTTAACCTATCGAGAACAACTTTGAACTTGTCGAAAGCTCAACTGGAGCTGTATAAGAAATCGAGAGGTTGGATTATAACCTGTCGAGAGGATGAATAGAGCTCGGGTAGCAGTTCAACATTGCTTCCAACCTGTCAAACAAAAGAATGATCCTGTTGGAAGCTTACTCCAACTTGTCGAATGGAGCATCAATGGTACTCAGAACCTGTCGAGAGGTTCCTTGATCCTCTCGAAGCTCGATTTGGGAACTTCTCAATTCTAGCTAAGACTGCTGCTCACTTCAGTGCTCTGTGCATGCATTCCAAGGCATGTAAGCAACCCCTGAGGTTATTTTTAGAATACAAAGGAGCATGAATGAGAACCCTCTAACCACCTCACATGCACTTGTCTAATTCTAACTAATTGGGGGAGATTCTAGAAGCAAAATTGGCCACATCAGCAACTCAGAATAACATAATTATTCCCTTGAGCTCTGATTGACTAACACAAATCTGAGGATAGAGGGGAAGACTATAAATGACAGAGAAATTTACAGAAGAAGCATCCAGAAATTGAGAGAACCAAAAGCCCAAATTCGAATTCCCAAAATGCCATTCCTCTTCCTTCTTCCCCATTCACTCTTTAGACCAACCATGATTGGCTAAACACCTTTAGTAGCAAGGGTGAGGTTGAGAGCTGTAATTTGAGAGGTTTAAGGCTTTATAAGGATATTAAATGTTGCACAAATTGTAGATCTGAGAACAATTATACTGTAAGTTGTATTAAATTAGTAATTGTTGATTATAAACTTGAATTTGATCTATAAATCTCTTAATTACCATTTGATTTCCCTAGATTGAATACCCCTGTGGATGCTTGAGCTTGTAGCCTGGCATCACCTGCATCTGCAATGGTTTAGTTGTTCTAATTAAGATCCTTGAATTAGAGGAATCTCTAGGATGATCTATGACCATTAAAGTTGACAGATCATAGCCTTAGGATCACTCTAATGCTCTGGTCTAGGTTGAATTCTTATACCTTGCATCTGAGCTTATAGCCAGATGAAGGATTGTTGTAAATCAGTTCCCTGCACTGCCTCTAAACCAATCAATTTTCAGTAAAGAACAACTGCTATTCTCCCTCTTTTGATTTTAATCCTTTTCTCCATTTCCTTAAATCTGTGTTTTAATCAGTTCTGGATCATTTGCATTTACCTTTAATTTTCTGTAGTTGTAGTAAAGTGACAATCCCTAAAACCTCTCCTCTTTCCTTGGCTTAGTGTAAATTAGGATAGGATAGAGTGTTAGATTTGTTATAGATATGGAGATTTACCCCATTTTAGAGCAAATTTCCCTGTGGACATACCCTTACTTATCCCTTTAAAGCTTGCTGCAATAGCCCTGGTTCTTGCAGGCCTGATTGCTTTACCCTGGTTCCATTTTACTGTAATTTGTCCTTTTAATTTGCTATTTTTAACCCTTTAATAATTACAAGGTAAGCAATACAATAAGTTTTTGGTGCCGTTGCCGGGGATCTGTGTTTTTAGAATTGGTAGATCTAAGTTTTTCTTATTTTAGATTTATATATATAATTGCCTGTGTTGTGTTTGACTAATTGCTGCTGTAGTTTTTTTTGTTTTTTAATTTTGTGTTGCATATTTTGATTTATTATTCTGAGAGGAGCATTGCGCTAATTGGAGGAGCAAGCTGTGGTGAAGTTTACATTTCCTAACTCTTTTATATCTTTAGATCTATAGCAATAGTTGTATATTTTTGAAATTGTTTTATTGAAATCTATACTGTAATTTTTGTGTTGTACTTGGTTCTTGCTGTGTGTATGCTTGAGAGAAGATCTCTCAAGCATACAAAAAAACAATTGTTCCTATAGAGAAGATCTATAGGAACAATCCTGAGATTGTTCCTATAGATCTTGGAGTTGAGAGACTTCTCAGACCTAGGCAGTCCTTACACACACCTGTAGTTAATTATGAGATTTTTGCAATGGGTGAGCAACCTAGGACAGTGAAAGAATTCAATGCACCAGGGGTATACAACTCTCCATTCTGCATTCGATTCCCTGTTGTCTAAGGGAACTATGAGATTAAATCTTCCATCATACAGATGTTGCCCTCATATCATGGCCTGAGTAAGGAAGACCCATACAAGCACATTGATGAATTCCTAGGCTTGTGTACTACTTTCAACATTGCTGGTTTGGGGGAAGAAGCAACCAGGTTGAGGCTCTTTCCTTTCTTCCTAAAGGATAGAGCTAGAACTTGGCTGTCTATGCTCCCAACTAGTATTCAGTCTTGGAATGATCTTCAATGTCAATTTATGGCAAAGTTTTTTCCCATGTCCAAAATAAGTCAGCTGAGGAAGAGCATAATCTCCTTTGCTCAAGCCCCAACTGAAGACTTTCACCAAGGATGGGAGAGATTTAAGGAGCTCTTGAAGCAATGTCCCTATCACCAAATTCCTGAATGACAACTTATTCAAAGTTTCTATCATGGAATTGATCTTAAGAGTAGGGACATGATTGATGCCTCATGTGATGGTACTTACCTCTACAAGACAGCTGATGAGGCTTGAGAGTTGTTTGATATAATTAGTAAAAATTTCATGCAAAGGGAGACTTTTTCAAGGGACATTGAGACTCCTGTTAGAGTGGTGAGAGAGAATACTATAAGAGGAAAAATATATGAGGTTAGTGGATACAATGATTTGGAGAGGAAGGTAGATAGCTTAACTCAAAAATTTGATAAGCTCATGGGAGCAATGCAGTCACCAATGGCTGCTAAAGTTGAGGAGGCATGTTTGATGTGTCTGTCCCCTACTCACTCCCTTGAAGAATGTCCCTCTGTTGCCCAATTTCTAGATCTAGTTATGGAGCATGTGAATGCTACTCAGTCTTTTGGACAATAGCTAGCTATTGATTATCATTGGAGAAACTACCCCAACTTGAGGTGGAGGCAAGATAATTTTTCAAACCGCCAGCAGCAGCAACAACATCAGACAATGCCTTATAGAAATGCCTAGCCCTATCAGCAGAATTACTTCCCAAGGCCCCAATACCAATAGCCTATGGCACAACCTGTGCATCAAACTGCAATAGCCCTAGCACCCTCTAGATCCCTCACATTTGAAGAGCAAGTTATGACTTCATTGCAGAATTTGGGCTCTTAATCTGTAATAGTTAACTCTCATAGCCAAAGTATTAAGAAAATAGAGGACCATCTTGGTCAACTATCCAATACTTTGACTAGGAGAGAGGAGGGAAGACTGCCTAGTCATCCTATGAATAACCCAAAAGGGTAGTATATGGTGGGTGAGACTTCTTTATCACATGAAGAAGCTAAATCTATCACCACTTTGAGAAGTGGAAGGCTGGTTGATAACAAGGTTGGTGTTGAGCTTGAGAAAAGTGTAAGAAAGAATAACCCATGATGATATGCAGCAGGAGCAGCATATGAGAAATAAGAGGATGTTGATGAACCCCAACAGAAAAATGAAAACAAAACAAGGAAAAAACTTATGAGATTGTTATTTCCCAATGCACTTCAAGCACCTTCTCCTTTTGATAAGGGGAATGCTAAAGTTGAGGAAATGATGAAAACATTTAAACAAGTGAAGATTAATTTACCTTTACTTGATACAATCAAGCAAGTGCCAGCCTATGTAAATTTTTTGAAAGATTTCTGCACACACAAAAGACAATCTAGGATACAGCTCTTCAAAAAGGTCTTTTATGCTAAGAAACTGAACCAAGTGTCGTCCATTACAACCCCAAAAAAGCTCCAAGACCTTGGCATTCCCACAATCCCTTGCATCATTGGAGATCACACCATTGAAAAAGCCTTGCTACATCTGGGAGCCAGTGTGAATCTACTTCCATATTCAGTTTATTAGAAGTTAAGTTTGGGAGAATTGAAGCCCACACATGTGATACTACAGCTGGCTGACATATATGAAAGGAGGTCAGTGGGAATGATAGAAGATGTGTTAGTTGGGGTTGACAAGTTTTTCTATCCAGTAGATTTTCTGGTCCTTGATATGGAACCAAGCAAGTGCACTACTTTCATTCTTGTAATTTTAGACAGGCCTTTTTTGGCTACTGCCAATGCTTGTATACAATATAGATAAGGTATAATGGAGGTATCTTTTGATAATATAAAAGTAAAATTGAATATGTACAATGCAGCAAGTCAGCCTCACTTAGATAGTGAGGACTGCTTTTTGATTGATGTGCTAGATTAGCCTGTGGAAGAGACTTTGCCCAAGCTGCTGCATTGTGATGATTTGTGTGATGTATTTGAAAATGTGTAGAGTGAAATTGTGGAAGAAAAGGCCCCCACACATATGATTCAAGAGGTGAAAGCCTTACATTTTGAAGTGGGGCCAGCAACAAGGTATCCTTCATGGAAGCCAGCTGTGCTGCCTCTTCCACTACCTTCTAAGGCACCTTTGTTGCCTTCACTCATAAGCCCATTTGATGTGGAATTGAAGTAGCTCCCCAAGTCTTTAAAATATACATTTTTGGGAGCAAATCAAAAGTTACTTATGATAATTTCTTCTTCCCCCACTGATCAGTAAGAAGAAGAGCTGTTGTGTGTATTGAAAAGGCATAAGAGTGCAATAGGTTAGATTATTGCTGATCTTGGAGGAATCAGTCCTGCTGTTTGTATGCATAAGATCCATTTGGAAGAGGGCTCCAAACCCTCTAGAGAGATGCACAGAAAATTAAACCCCCAATGCAAGAGATAGTATTGAAGGAGGTGGTCAAATTGTTAGATGCAAGAGTCATCTATCCTATTTCAGATTCTGAATGGGTGGCGCCTACTCAGGTGGTACGTAAGAAATCTGGAATCACTATGATTAAATCTGATTCTGGTGAGCTAATTCCAACTAGGGAAACCACTGGCTGGAGGGTGTGCATTGATTATCAAAAGCTCAATTTAAAAATCAGAAATGATCACTTTCCTTTACCCTTCATAGACCAGATTTTAGATAAGTTGGCAGGCAAAGATTTTTATTGCTTTCTTGATGGATATTCTAGGTATAACCAAATTCCTGTGTATCCACAAGACCAAGAGAAAACCACTTTTATATGTCCATTTGGCACCTTTGCCTATAGAAGGATGCCATTTGGATTGTGCAATGCCCCTGCAACTTTCTAAAGGTGTATGTATGCCATCTTCTCTGATATGATTGATAAGTTTTTAGAGATATTCATGGATGATTTTTCTATCTTTGAAGACAGTTTTAGCCAATGTCTACATTATTTCAGCCTAGTGCTGCAGAGATGTGAGAAAACCAACTTGGTTTTGAGTTAGGAAAAGAGTCATTTTATGGTCAATCAAGGCATTGTCCTTGGCCATGTTGTTTCCCACAGAGGCATCGAGGTAGACCAGGCTAAAATTGATTTGATTGGACATTTTCCCCCATTTAAAATTATTGAACAAGTCAGATCTTTCTTGGGGCATGCTGGTTTTTATAGGAGATTCATCAAAGATTTTAGCAAAATCTCAAAACCTCTTTGTCACCTACTGTGCCAAGAGGTTCCTTTTTAATTTAATGATGAATGTCTCACTACTTTTAAATTTTTGAAAGGATGTTTGACCTCTGCACTTATCCTTCAAGCACCTGATTATTCTTTACCATTTGAGCTGATGTGTGATGCATCAGATTTTGCTATTGGTACAGTTTTGGGACAAAGGAAGGACAAAGTACATTGTGTGATTGCTTATGAAAGCAAGATAATGATTGATGCTCAGTTAAATTACACCACAACTAAGAAGGAATTGTTGGCCATTGTTTATGCTTTAGAAAAATTCAGGTCTTATGTGTTAGGATCTAGGATTGTGGTGTTCACAAAGCACTCAGTCCTGAACTATCTTTTGTCTAAAAATGATGCTAAGCCACGATTAATCAGATGGATCCTCCTATTACAAGAGATTAATCTGGAGATTAAAGACAAAAAAGGGATTGAGAATGTGGTTGCAGACCACCTATCCAGGAGCCTAGCTGCCAAGTTTGATAGGCTGCCTGTCAATGACTCATTTCCTGATGAACAATTGTTTACCAGTCAGCATGACAGCACCTTGGTTTGCAAACATAGTAAATTATTTGGCAGTGGGTAGGATCCCCCCACATTGGAATAAAATGGATAGGGAGCTATTCTTTTCTTAGATAAGACATTACATGTGAGAGGATCCATATCTTTTCAAGCACTATGTAGACCAAGTTGTGAGAAGGTGTGTCCCTGATAATGAATTCCACAACATACTAACCATGTGTCATGAACAGGCTTGTGGAGGCCATTTCAGTGGAAACAAGACTGCTGCAAAGATACTTCAAAGTAGATTTTATTGGCCCACTATCTTCAAAGAAGCATGGCAACATTGCGAAACTTGTGAAAGATGCTAGAAAATGGGAAGTATTTTCAAGAGAAATGCCATGCCTTTACAGCCCATACTTGTTGTTGAATTATTTGAGATTTGGGGGATTGACTTCATGGGTTCTTTTCCTCCTTCCTATGGACACAATTTTATTCTTGTGGCTGTGGACTATGTGTCCAAATGGGTTGAGGCCATAGCCACAAGAACCAATGATCACAGGGTTGTTCTCAACTTCTTGAAAGACAATATTTTCTCTAGGTTTGGTATCCCCAGAGCTATCATTAGTTATGGGAGAAGCCATTTTTGCAATAGACAGTCTGATAACCTGCTTAGAAAGTACTCTGTGACACACAGAGTTGCCACCCCATACCACCCACAGATCAGTGGGCAGGTGAAATTTTTTAATAGAGAGATCAAACACATTTTAAAGAAAACTGTGAGAGGAGATCAGAAGGATTGGTACCTGAAGTTGACTGATGCTCTTTGGGCTTATAGAACTGCTTATAAGACCCCAATAGGGATGTCTCCCTTTAGGTTTGTGTATGGCAAGGCATGCCATCTACCAGTAGAGTTAGAACATAAAACCTATTAGTCTATTAAATCATTGAATGTTGATCTAACTTATGCTGGTATGCACAGGAGGCTGCAGCTGTCAGAGCTGGAAGAGCTAAGGTTGGATGCCTACTCCAATGCCAGAATCTACAAAGAAAAAGCCAAAGCTTTTTATGATAAGCACTTGGTGAGAAAGGAATTTACTGAAGGCAACAAGGTATGGCTGTTCAATTCTAAATTAAAATTTTTCTCTGGCAAGTTGAGATCTAGATGGGAGGGACCTTACATTGTAATGCATGTATCCCCATCTGGAGCTGTTGAAATCATGGATCCAAAGGATGGTAGGATCATGAAAGTTAATGGTCAAAGGCTCAAAATATTTGTTGAAAATATAGTAGAGCCTGTGGTGACCATTCACCTTCAAGAACCTCCAAAGTGTGATTGATTTTCAATATTGTACATTATGTATATAACTGTTAGTTCTATCTCTATTGCTGTTTTCAAATCTATTTGGCATTGTATATATGTTGCCATTTTTGCTTAGTGTTTCATTTAGGATACTGAGTCAACTTTGATTAAGTTAGGAAGGCCTTTAATGCATGAGAAATCCAATGGGAACAAAGTAGGATTGAAAAATCTGTGTGAATGGAGACAAGGGAACTGATGAGAAATAATGTGGATTGCTAAACAGACCTGTCGAGAGGTTTGAGTTGATTTTCGATAGGTTCTGAAGGTTCCCAACATGCATTTTGACAGGTACTGGAACCTGTCGAGAGGTTTGAGTTGATGTTCGACAGGTACTGAAGGTGTAAATTTGAATCTCGACAGGATCTGTGAACCTATTGAGATGTTGAGAGAGAGAATCGATAGGTACTGAAGCTGTAGGCTATGTTTTAGACAGGTTCTGATACCTGTCGAGAGGTCAATTACTGAGAATTTTAAACCTGTCGAGAGGATGGTCGAACCTCTCGACTTGTAAAATCTGAAGCCCGTGTACCCGTCGATAAGATGTTTGAACCTGTCGATAGGATGTTTGAACCTCTCGAGACCTTCAGCCTGCCAGTCCTGTCATCCCAGCTGATTTTTACCGTTCAACAGGTTGCACCAACTTGTCGAAATCCTCTCTCCAATCCTGTCGAAATAGGATTTTAGTTATTTTAAACCTATCGACAACTCATTTCATCCATTCAATAGCTTCTGCTCAGAGCTCTGTTCCTCTTGCGCCCGATTTCCAACTTTCTTTCTCCTCCACCTCACTGGTTCCAACTCCAATCACCCTGCCATTGTTCCAAGTGCATTAGCTTTGCAAGGTGAATATTTTGTTCCTGGTTTGAGCTGGTTTGGTACCGTGTATAGTGAGTTCTGAGAAATCCTAGGATCTGTGGGTAAGCTCTTCTTTGACCTCCACTCTGTGATTTTTCGACTTTGTACTTCCATATTTCTGTGTGTGTGGTTGATTTGATTGATAAAGGAAGATTGCTGTGAGTTATTGGGAGTTGATTGTGTGGATTGTGTGACCCATGGATGACCAAGAGGATACCTTAGCAGACTTATTCAAACACCCCTCAAAATCTACCGAAACATCTACCAGAAAATCTAGTAGGCTAGCCACACAGCCCAAAGATGATTCACCTACTAAGAGGAAGCTCATCATGGAAAAACCTAAGAAAACCAACAAAGCCAAGCTCATTGAAGAGGTTATTGAGAACATCCCTGTGCCTGAACCTACCCTTGAGGCTGAAACTGAAATCCCTGTGAACTTGACAACTCCGAATGAGTGTGTGGATGCCTTAGACCTGATCCCTGAGACAATTTTTGACTTCCCTTATTTTTCCAAGATAGAGGAGTGTAAGCAGACCTTGGATTACCTGGCTAAAACATCCCTAACACCTTTGTTGATCCCATTACAAGAAAAAGCCTACCCTAGACTTGTCAAATTGTGGTATCAGAACATTAGAAAAAAGATGAAGCCAGGGTCAACTGAGCCTACCCTTGTAGTTTTGATTGATAATTGGGAGTTGGTTGTGGACTACAAGGATATTGGGTTGGCATTAGGGGTCCCATCCATTTTTGATTCAGCTTATGATCTAGGAGCACCTGAGATTGTGTATTTCCGAGCAATGGCCAGACATCTGACTCAAGGCATTGTGGGCTCTGGGGAGTCATTGATGAGGAGAGATCTGAACCCTAGCCTGCTTTTTATAGACTCAATTTTGAGGAAGAACATTTATGTCAGTGGACATTAGCAGGAGAGAAGAACACCTATAGTGGATGCCCTCTACTTTTTCTCCAAGGGCCAGTTCTTGAATGCCTCTCAATTGATATTTGAGGCCATGGTAGATGTGAATGACAAGATCAAAAGAGGACAAACCTTGCCAGGGTTACCCTATAGCGGACTCATCACTTCTTTGCTTAGGAAAGGGAAATTTGTGATCCAAAAGGATGAGCCAGTGGATAAACTGAGTCCAAAAGTATTTGGGAGTAGGGCTTGGTGCACAAGCATGACCCTAATCAGGAAAAGTAAGCGAGAGAAATTTGAGAGGAAGCCCTTAGGTGATCGGCTCAAAGAAGCATGATCCTAACCCCATTAGCACTCGATGGATCCCCACTGGGACCTCTACATCACCTAGCTTCAGGCCTTTGCCATATGCTAGCTCACCTCTGTGTCCTAGCTCAATGCCTCCACTTGTGACCTTTGCACCCATACTCCTCCCTCCCACTGATGTGTCCTTGCTTATTATCAGCCCTATGTTGTCCATTCCATCACCCTTCCATACCATCCATTCTATCATCACCACAATCACCTCATTGTCAGCTCCTCCTTCCACATACCCATTCCTACTTTACCTTCACCTCCCATCACAACCACTTAACAAAGAGAATCCACA
This sequence comes from Chloranthus sessilifolius, assembly GCA_021018995.1. Taxonomy (NCBI): domain Eukaryota; kingdom Viridiplantae; phylum Streptophyta; class Magnoliopsida; order Chloranthales; family Chloranthaceae; genus Chloranthus; species Chloranthus sessilifolius. Next base: position 32,828,721 of record CM037596.1, on the reverse strand, counting down.
TCAGCGACAACCCCTCTAGCTAGCCCTGCCATCCCAGCTGTTGAAACCTTAAGCCCTGAACCAGCAGCTCCATCCACATCATCTGACCCAGTTACTACCTCTCCACTGTTCATACCCTCTGATAGTGACCCCACTACCTCCATGTCACCTATTCATACCCAAGAGCTAGAAAATTTGACTACTGAGGGGTATTCATCCCTGATAAAGTCCATTGTGGATAATAATGGGCATGAATACTCCCCTTTACCTGAATCTCCATAACTCACCTCTCCACAACCTACTCAATGCCAGCATGCTCTCACCTCACCATTCTAGCATGCCCCCACATCTCCTTTCCAGCCCATTATACCCATTCCACCTATTACCCAAGCCCAAACCCTACCTGAGGCCTCTGCCCAGATTCTTTCCCTTCTTACCTCCATCCTAGCCTAGCTTCAAACCAACACAGCCAACCAATCTGCTATGGACACTTGCCTCAATGCCATTCAATCCACTCTAATCCCATCCACCTCAACCATTCAACCTCTTACCACTCCTACTCCTACACTTATTCTTATACCCACTCCACCTCCATCCCCTCAGCTGTCCCCTATAGTAGTAGCTTCCACTGCTGAGGTGGAAGAACCAATCCTTGCCCCTTCTACCAGAGACTCCTCTACTCAAATTGACTTTGAGGAAGCTCTGCCCATCCATGCTGCTACCCAAATAGACCCCATAGAAGCTGACCTACCCTCTTTACCTTTCACCTACCCCTCCACCCCACCTAAGTCTATTGCTGTGGAAGAGGAGCTGCCACTAACCTTCATTCTACCATCACCACCACAGCCTAAGCTGCCCATCACCCCCTCCTCCATGGATGACCCTCACCATTAGGCCATTGTCCCATATGGAACCAACACCTTTTCCCCTCTACCATCCCTCATCGAAGCCATTGAGACCAACCCCTATGTCAAGGAGGATGTCAGTTTCCTAGTGGATGCTGTCATGGTTTTACTACAACAGGCCCATGAAGAAGAAATTGACCCAATTTTGGAGGTCCATAGGATAGAGGAATGGAAATTATGGCAACTGGTCCTCAATTCCCTAGACTTGTACAAGGTCTACAAATAGATGTCTGAAATGCTAGGTAGGTTAGTAGAGACCCTCTCCCTATACTCAGCTTTGGGTCCTTCAGAATCCAAAGGACTTTCCATCAATGAGCCTGGACCAAGACAACAGAAGAGGAAGAAGCCAGCTACAACCAAGTCCACACCTGCTGCTTCAAGTGTAGAGCCAGTGAAGAAAAATCCATATGCAGAAAAATATGCCATGGCACCACCTTTTGAGCTTAGCTCTGACTCAAATTCTGATTAGGTGTAGACTGTGTTTAGGATTTTGCTGATACAGTTGACTGTGTAGTTAGTTTGTATGTAGGATTTTGTTGTACATATTTTTATTTTTGTTAAATTTAGACAGTTCTGTTTCTCTTATGTTTTGTAATCACTTGTGTTCAATAAAATTTCTGTTTTGCTAGTTCTAATTGTGTTTTAGGATTTTGTTAATTTTGCTAGTGCTTACCCTGCTGTTTCCTTTTGTTATACTTCCAAAACAGTGAGGACATTGTTCCTCATAGGTTTGGGGGTATAGCCGGGTAATTTTGAAAAAAAAATTTGTATGAGATAATTAAGCCAAGTGCAATGGTATGAATGAGATTAAAACAAATTTAGCAGAATTCCAAACTGAGCAATTTTGAAAAAAAAAAAAAGAAGATTTAAAAATGTATGGTAGACTGTTTAATCTTTGGATCTTTTTCAAAATTCACCATTTCCATGAAGAATACCATCAAGAAATTTTTGTCAAAATCAGTATATAGTGAACCATCAAAGAGAGAAAAAAGTAAAAACATGCCTTGAGAGTCCTAAGGAAGACCATACCGAGTGAGATTTGGGCCTGTAAAAAAATTTCTTTTGAAGTGTGTTTTGGCAAAATCTTTCTGCTCTAAGGACTATTTGAACCTGCTTTCTTTCACTAGAAGTTATACACTCCAAGTTGAAACAAATTGACAGAACTCATGACATCAAAGACATGATGTAAGGCCATCTTTTGGACAGTTTGAGTTTAAAATTCCCCACCTTTCAGCTGCCCTTGGTACACACAATTTGAGTATGAAAATTCCATTCTTCTTTGACAAAGACACCAAAATATTTTTTTCCCTAAACCTCTTGACCTATTTCAGTTCACCCTCAATCTGAGAATTTAGGAAGTGGAGGGAGAAGTGAGGTTAGAGGAGCAAGGTCTGATATTTGGTGGAAGAAAAAGGGAGAAAATCTAAGAAAAATAGTGTGCAGTTGTGTAACTGTGGCATTCTAGCCCATATAAAAAAAAAGAGAAAAATACAAAGAAAAGAGTATAAAAAGAAAGAGAAAAAACAGAAAAGTAAAACAAAAATGAGAAACGGAAGTCACTTCAAATCTGAATATTCAAAGAAGATGAAGATTGTGCTGAGATGAAGAAGGTGTTGTCATGACCACCTCCTTACCCTTACTGATTTCTCAAATTTTGAATCCCTTTATGCCCCTTTATTTTTTAGAAGCCTAACCCATAAGCCACATTACAACCCAATAAAAAAACCCTACTGATCTAAAATGGATTGAGCTGTCATGTGGAGATAAGGAGCTGTGTAATCTATGGTGAAGAGAGTTAGAAGATTTCAGGAATTAGAGCACTGCCTATGCTCATGCTTGCAATCCTATTTGAGGGCTGTAACTGCTCTTGAGCGTGTGAAATGATACACCTTTGAAATCATTTGTGAGAGTATGCCTGTGACATAATTGGGTTTGAGATTAGACTTTGTTTGAACCTGACTTTTAATTAATGGTGAAGTATATACTGTTATGCACATAGCATGTCCTTGATGATTTCAGATTAGTATGATGAGTTTGAAAAAAGATTTAGGAATTAAACTGGTTTGCATTCACTATTTTAGAACTTCTAAATTCAAAAGGGTAAGGTATGGAATAAAGCAGAATTTGTTAGGATCTAATTTGTAATTGTTTGCACTTGGTTTAATCATGTTCATATGGAAGTTTGTGGGTAACGTCACTGAAAACTCTCAGGAGACTTCACTCCTCCACTAGGGATCACCTAGGGGTTTAAAAGGCTTGATTCATATGCTAAATGCATCTGTGCTCCCTACAAAAGTGGCATTTTTCTATTTTCAATACTTGTTTTTAATTTCTCCTTTGCTCAAGGACTAGCAAAACTTAGGTTTGAGGGTGTGTTAATCAGTGAAAAATATCATTTTTCACCTCCTAACCTGACCTTTGATAAATCTTTGAGTTGACTAATAATGTGTCTTGAGTGTGTTTTGTAGTTAGGTAATAAATTACAGTCATAGTGCAGACATCTAGCTAAAAATGCCAAAGAAGAGGCCTGCTACTCAACATATGCTCATGTAGCCCAAAAGGCCATCCAATCAAGCAGTCCACAGAGCCTCAGATGTCCATGAGAATGGCATGGGTCCAACTGGGTATACTTGGGACCAAGAGCAGTTACGTTGGATGAAGATTGAACCCTCAAGAGGCTACTGTGTGCTGGACAGATGAAGGACAACACCCCAAAGATGTGTGTCAGATGTGGAAGCAAAGAGCAGAAGAGCTAGAGGGGTTAATTCAACTTGTGAAGAGGTTCTGGTGAGAGAAATCAAGCTATCGAGAGGTTGGGGTGTGTTTAAATGTGAAGCTTTTGAGAGGTTCCCACATCCTATCGAGGAGTTAAAGCTGAAGAAAGTAACCCGTCGAAAGGTTTATGTTGCAGCAGAAGAACCTGTCGATCAGTGTGTTCCAAGCTGTCGAGAGGTCACCTGGAGATGCAAGGGATCTCACGAGGTTCCACCTACATGTCGAGAGGTTCCCCTGAACCTAGCGAGTAGTTAGAGACAACCTAGCAAGGACTTACCTGAAGCTGCGTTCATTTTTGTGAGGTTGAGTCAACCTGTCGAGAACAACTTTGAACCTGTTGAAAGCTCTATTGGAGCTATATAAGAAATCAAGAGGTTGGATTATAACCTGTCGAGAGGATGAATGGAGCCCGGACAGCAGTTCAACATTGCTTCCAACCTGTCAAATAGAAGAATGATCCTGTCAGAAGCTTACTCCAACTTGTCGAATGGAGCATCAATGGTACTCATAACTTGTTGAGAGGTTTCATGATCCTCTCGAAGCTCGATTTGGGAACTTCTCAGTTCCAGCTGAGATTGCTGCTCACTTTAGTGCTCTATGCACCCATTCTAAGGCATGTTAGCAACCCCTGGGGGTATTTTTGGAATATAAAGGAGCACAAATGAGAACCCTCTAATCACCTCAGATGCATTTGTCTAATTTGAACTAATTGGGGGAGATTCTAGAAGCAAAATCAGCCACATTAGCAACTTAGAATAACAGAATTATTCCTTTGAGCTTTGATTGGCTTAAACAAATTTGAGGACAGAGGGGAGGACTATAAATGGGGGAGAAATTTACAGAAAAGCATCCAAAAATTGAGAGATCCAAAAGCCCAAATTCGAATTCCCAAAATGCCATCCCTCTTCCTTCTTCCCCATTCACTCTTTAAACCAACAATGGTTGGCTAAACACCTTTAGTAGCTAGGGTGAGGTTGAGAGCTGTGATTTGAGAGGTTCAAGGCTTTGTAAGGAGATTAGATTTTGCACAGATTGCATATCTGAGAACAATTGTATTGTAAGTTGTATTAAATCAGTAATTGTTGATTGTAAAGTTGAATTTGATCTATAGATCTCTTGATTTCCATTTGATTTCCCTAGATTGAATACCCCTATGGATGCTTGAGCTTGTAGCCTGGCATCCACAGCATCTGCAGTGGTTTAGTTGTTCTAATTAAGATCCTTGAATTAGAGGAATCTCTAAGATGATCTGTGACCATTAAAGTGGACAGATCATAGCCTTAGGATCACTCTAATCCTCTGGTCTAGGTTGGATTCGTATACCGTGCATCTGAGCTTGTAGCCAGATGAAGGATTGTTGAAAATCAATTCCTTGCACTGCCTTTGAACCAATCAATTTTTAGTAAAGACCAAAATCCCTAGCTGATATTCTCTCTCTTTTGATTTTAATCCTTTTCTCCATTTCCTTAAATCTGTGTTTTAATTAGTTATGGATCATTTGCTTTTACCTTTAATTTTCTGTAGTTGTAGTAAAGTGACAATCCCTAAAACCCCTCCTCTTTCCTTGCCTTAGTTTAAATTATGATAGGATAGAGTGCCAGATCTATTATAGATCTGGAGATTTACCCTATTTTAGAGCACATTTCCCTATGGACATACCCTTACTTACTCCTTTAATGTTACAACAGCCCTTGTTCTTGCGGGCTTGATTGCTTTACCTTAGTTCCATTTTACTATAATTTGTCCTTTTAATTTACTATTTTTAACCCTTTAATAATTACAAGGTAAGCAATACAATAAGTACTGTGTCTCCTACCTTTAGATCTCGACCGTGAACATGTTTTTTGTAAGTGCGTACGATTCACCTTTGATAAACCTGAGTATGACACAAGGCTAGGAGCCTTTTCTCATCCAGCAGATTCAGCTGCTCAAAGCAAGCTCTTTCTCTCTCAGCCTCAGATAGTCCTGATTCCATGAGGATGCGGAGCGAGGGTACCTCCACTTCTACCGGTAAGACGGCCTCAGTTCTATACACAAGGGAGAATGGTGTTTCCCCTGTAGCACTACAGATCGATATTCTATAGGCCCATAAAGTAAACGGTAATATCTCACTCCAATCTCGAGGATGCGGATGATTGTCTTGTTAGCGGCTTCCACGACCCCATTGGTCTGTGGCCGATAAGGCGACGAGTGATGGTGCTTGATCTTATACTGCTCGTAGAAGGCCTTGATGTGGTTGTTCGCAAAGTTGGTGCCATTTTCTATGATGATGTCCTTGGGTACGCCAAATCGGCAGACAATATTACTCTTGATAAATCTCTTGATGTGTTGGGCTGTGATGTTGGTGTAGGATGCTGCCTCTACCCATTTGGTGAAATATTCGATGGCGACGAGGATGAACCGATGTCTGTTTGAGGTCTTTGAATTAATCATTCTGATAATGTCGATTCCCCAGGTGGCGAAGGGCCATGGAGTGGCCATGCTGTGTAGGTCAATAGTCAGAGCATGTATCAGACTAGAGTGTTCTTGGCATTTGTAGCACTTCTGAACGTGCTTGTAATAGTCCATTTCCATAGTGGTTCAGTAGTATCCTTGTCGTAGGATTTTCTTAGCAAGCATGTGCCCGCTGACGTGAGCATCGCATACTCCCTTGTGGATCTCCTTCATAATGTTGACTGCCTCTTTCTTGGTAAGGCATCTGAGCAAGATGTTGTTATAGGATCGCTTATAAAGGTAGTCACAACAGATGACGTAGTTCACTGCCAAACGCTGGATGGTCCGTTTATCTGTCTTGGACGTATCCTCAGGGAAAGTTCATGTCTCAAGGAAGTTCATGATATCTGAGAACCATGGTGGCTAATCATCAGGCTTTGTGGGTTACTTAATCTAGAGGCACAAGGCCGGCTCATTCCTCTGTTTGATTATGATTGGCTTCATCTCGACACCATGGGGGATCTCTATCATTGATGCTAAAGTTGCTAACATGTCGGCGAAGCGATTCCTTATCAACCGTGAGTCGCCAAACACCCCTGAGGTGAGTTACCTTCAGGTCCAGTGCTGCCTGTAGTCCTACTACACAGGCTTCATACTCGGCTATGTTATTTGTGCATGGGAAGTTAAGCTTGATAGAAATTGGTACATGCGGATCCCTTTGGCGAGATTAGGATAACGCCAACTCCTTGACCTTAGACATTTGCTATCCTGTCAAAACACATTACCCAGGATTCTTCAAGTCTTTACTGTATTATCCTCTGTCATAAACGGGATGTCTTCATCCGGGAACTTGATTCTTAAGGGCTCATAATCGGTAAGGGATTATCGGCAAGATGATCAGCGAGTGCTTGCCCCTTGATCGACTTCTGGGTAACATATGTGATATCAAATTCAAATAGTAGGAGCTGTCAGTGTGCAGTTCGCCCAGTGAGAGCTAGATTTTTGAACAGGTACTTCAACGGATCCATGCGTGCTAGGAGTAGAATGACTTGGGCTAGCAAGTAATGGCGAAGCCTTTGGGTAACCATATGAGAACCAAGCATGCTTCCTCCATATGAGAATAGTGCGTCTCATAGTCAGTAAATTTCTTGCTTAAGTAGTAGATGGCTTGCTCTTTTCTTCCTGTCTCATGATATTGCCCTAGGACACAACCCATCGAAACTTCTGTCGTGGAGAGATACATTAAGAGTAGTCTCCTCGACTAGGGTGATACTTAAACTGGCGGGTTGAAAAGGTAGCCCTTGATCTTATCGAAAGTGGCTTGACAGTCATCGCTCCATTCAACGGGAGAGTCTTTTCTCAGTAGCTTACAGATTGGCATGCAGATAGGAGTGAGTTGCGTAATGAACCTACTGATATACTGTATCCTGCCCAAAAACCCTCTGACCTCTTTCTCGATAGATGGTGGCGGCATTTCAGTGATAGCTTTTACTTTGATTGGGTCAACCTCGATGCCTCTCCTGCTGACGATGAAGCCCAATAATTTTCCTGACATGGCATCGAATGCACACTTATGAGGGTTCAGCTGCAACCTATACTTTCTCAGCCTCTCAAATAGCTTTTAGAGGTTTATCAGATGGTCACTTCGCTCTGGTGACTTGGCGATCATATCGTTGACATACACCTCAATTTCTCGATGCATCATGTCATGAAATAGTGTAGTCATGGCTCTCTGGTATGCTGTACCAGCATTCTTTTGCCCACATGGCATGACTCGATAACAGAAAGTTCCCCAAGGAGTGATGAACGTAGTCTTTTCTAGTTCGGCCTCCGCCATCCTAATCTGATTATCCAGAGAATCCGTTCATGAATGTGAGCATCCCATGCTTAGCAGTGTTATCGACCAAAATGTCGATGTGTGGCAATGGGAAGTCGTCCTTCTTGCTCACCCTATTCAAATTTATGAAATCAATGCACATGCGGACCTTCCCATCCTTCTTCGGTACTGGAATGATATTGGCTAACCATTGAGGGTACTTAGAGACCATGAGAAATCCCGCGGTGTATTGCTTGATGACCTTGTCCTTTCCTTTTAGCATCCACTTGGGTCGGAGTCGTCTCAACTTCTGCTTGACCGGTTTAATATAAGGGTAGAGTGGCAACTCATGCTCGACCAAATCAGTGTCTAAACCAGGCATGTCCTCGTACGACCATGCAAAGATGTCTTGATATGACCGAAGGAAATCGATCATACTTTTTCTTTCTTCAGGAGATAGCGATGTTTTGATCTTGGTAATTCTAGGAATCTCCTTGGTCCCTAGATTGACATCTTCAGTCTCCTCAACAATAAGGGTAGGACCGTGCTTAAAGTCGGCAAACCATTCTAAGAGTTCATTGGGAAGCTCCTCGGTAAGGATCTCCTCGTCCAGACTCGTGACTCCTACCTCTTCTTATATTTCGACAGGAAAAGGATTGATTTCACATGGGATGGGCCTTAAGGCATCATTTTCTTTGATTTTATTTAGAATTTTGAAAGATAATATTTTTGGATTTTTGTATTTTTTCTATATTTTTGGGATATTTGTTTTCTTCGAAAACGGGCCCTTGGCAAAGCGAGCCCCTAGATATACATGGTATTGCCTACCAAGGACTTGTCTCACTTTTTACAGGTTGTTTTTTTTTTGGAAGCGAGTGCCAAAGTTCAGGCCACTCGCCGCTTCCAGAGTTTGGGGCATAGATGCCTAATTTCGTACTTGGGGAGTTGCACCTTTACGATTTTTGATGGATGGGGCTGCTTGATGGGATTCCTTGGGGTCAGCCTCCATCATATTAATCATGGGATCGTCTGGGATCCTGTCCTCAAATGTTAGCAGAGTCCTGTGTTGGTTTACCACAGGAGGAGATTGTGCAGGCATAGAACATTACTCCTCAAATAGGGACAGAGTAACCAAGTCTATTTCCAAATTGGGAGGGATAATTAGGGATTGGTGGGGTGGATAGGGGGTGTTAACTCGTATGGGGTTAACTACGTTGCCCCATTCTGATCTTTTTTTATGATCCCGACGCTTATGAAGGTCTCCCTGATGTGAGGCCTAGGACGAGGTTTCTCCTCTAGGTTTATTCCTTTGGCTCTTATAGCTGCTGTGGCTCGTGCTTTCTCTTTAGCCTCTTGGATTTCTTCTTCTGTGGGCTTGTAACTAGCCCGAATCTAACTTGTTGTCCACCCTTGGCCTTGACCGGTTCTCTCCTGCCTTGCAGTCGGGGTCCTAGTCCTTTATCCTTTTGATAGCCCCATTTCTGGAGCATGGCCACTGCCGCTACCATTCCACCTCCGATTTTCGAAGTGATGCTTTCCGGAGGATCTGGGGCTACAGCTGATACCTCGTATTCAAAACTATGGAGGTCAGTATCTTCAGCAGTGTGTGGCACGTCCAACACTTTTGGGTTCTCAATGTTGTGGGTGGCCTTTTCCTTCTCATCGTGTCCCTCACCTATGATGTGACAATCTTCTGACTTGACACAAATTTAAGCTTCTAGTGCAACGTGGATGGTATCGCCCTGACCTCATGCAACCACGGATGCCCTAATAATAAATTGAAGGAGGACTTGATGTCTATTACTTGAAATAATATGGAAAAGGTCATTGGCTGAATTACGAGCTCAAGGTCAACTTCTCTCATTATCTCTCTTCTTGTGTTATCGAAACCTCTGGCGCTGGTTCTGGTTGGTCTCATCATGCAAGGATCTACCCTTATTTTTGTGGCGGTTCTCAGGGGGCATACATTCAAAGCAGATCTATTATCAATTAATACCAATGAGATTATCATGTTTCAAATCAGCATAAGAAAATGAGATGGAATTAGGGGTCATCACCTACCCGATTATTTGCCCGACTTCATCTGGGCTTACCTGCAGAGACACATGCGCATTCTTTAACGCCCCCATTAGTGCTTGAAAATGAAGTGGGGACGTCATCAATAGGTCCCAAACCGTGATGTGGGCCGACATTCTTCTCAATTGAGTTTTCAGTATGTGTTCTCTGCTCATTTTCTTGAACGGGTTCATTGCACTTGTATCTTTTTTTCCCTCTTATTGGGTTGGTACTGGTGCAAGCGCGTCCGATTTCTTAGAGATCCTCCCTAATTACATGACAAAGTCTATTGCCCTTTCCTGGTTGCTACTTGCATTGATGTCCGTTTGATTATAACTGAAGGGGACTTGATGAGGATTGTATGTTGGTCCCAAAATCTGGAATGGGGTGACTACCGGTATTGGATGTGCCTATGCTGATGGTTTGAAAAGGGTGGGTAACACTTGGTTAACCTCTGAAAGGGTGGAGAAAGCGGGGTGATGGGACATGGGTAGGCCATTGATAAGTGAGAGGTGGCGGAGGGATATGGGGGACATAATCGGCCATCGGGTAACTGGTGGAGGATGCGGCATATAGTTGGTAGGAATTTATTTGGACATAATTAACGGGAGCTGGTGCTGGAAAATATCCCCTAAGATCTAAGGGTTCTATTGGTGGTGCAAGGTTGGGGAAGTAATTAGCCAAATTCAGGGGTTCAATCACCCCAATACTTCTATCTGCCCAGTCTCTCTGTAATGGAGGGCCACGAAAGTTTCCTGACTGCAAATATAATCTGATGGGTCAAACTCAAATTCTTCATCACCCTCTTCGATCATATCGACAATAGGTCTCGGACCTGCCCCTCCGGGAGGGTGTGGGGGTAATGGTACTTGGTGTATATTAGTATGCTGGGCGACTTAAGGAAGTGCCTGAGGGATAATTTTGCCGGCTTCGATTAGATCTTGTATTGTGTGCTTCAATGGGAAGCAACGATCAGTTGGGTGACCCGGCCCCTTGTGGAAATTACAATGGGTGTTGGGGTGGTAATTCCTCGGGATGGGATTTGGCGGAGGTCGTGGTTGGAGCGCTATGACCAATCCCTTTTCTATTAACAAGGGTAACAAGACATTTAGTGATTGCCCCAAGGGTGTGAAATCTCGGTCAAATCGGGCTTTCCTTTGTTCCGGGGTTATTTATGCCCTTGGCCATTTCCAATTTTTTGCATCGGCTCGATTTTGGTTGGGGCTGGCTGAGCCGCCCTGAATTTGAAGGGGGTCGTGCCGGTATTGGGTCACGCATTATTAATTGTTTGCACATTTGCCCCGATTTTTCTTTCATTTCTTTGATCGGCGAATCTCCTAACTCCGCTGGCCCCACTGGGCATATATTTGCTCATGCGCCCTTATCTTATCGCATCATCACAGCGATTGGCGTTTCTAACCAAATCAGTAAAACTGGATTGTTGTTGGTATACCAAATAGTCCAAAATGACTGGCAGAGTGTTCTTTGATATCATTTCGATCTTCTCATCGTCGGGTATTCTATTCCTAACCTGCGATGCTAGTGCCCTCCACCGCCCAAGATTATCACTAAATGCTTCGTCGGGCTTCTGCTTTAATCGGGCTAGATTAGATTTTTTGCGCTCAATGTCTATATTATAGACATATTATTCTTGGAATAGATGGGTTAGGTCTTTTCATATTTTGATCATGGAAGGTTCCAATGATGTGAACCACCTTAGTGTCAGTCCCGTAAGGCTCTCCTGGAAGACCTTTCTGAGCGAATGCTCATCTCCCCCGTATTGGCATATATCCCCATAGTAAGACTTGAGATGTGCGATGGGGTTCCCCGTGCCATTATATTTATTGAAGACTGGCACTTTGAATTTTGGGGGAGGGAGACTTCAAAAAATAAGCACAAATCGGAGAAGTCCGTAGCATGGATCTGAGCTCTGCCCATTTTTATTAACTTCTTATGGATCTTGTCCAGTTGTTCTTTCAACTGCTCCGACTCTTTAGATAGTGGGGCTAATTTTTCAACGGTCGACCTGGATTCACTTTGTGCAATGAGGGCGAGATTTTCTTATTGGTGTTGGCTGGGCTGTATAGGTGCCAAGTGGGACCATTGGAGGTGAGGAAAGTTCTGTGGGGTGATAGGATGAGTGAAATTTAGGTTTTGGGTTGGGCCCTGATGGGGCCACTGGGTTTGGGGGAAAACTTGGAGATGGCTTTGGGGTGCTAGGACATGGTGAATTGGGGTTGATGGAGGATGGACGCTAAGTTCCCGCCTTGGGTCGGGTGGGAGGTTTGTGTGTGTGGGTGATAATGAGGGAATTGTGGAGGGTATGGGTATGAGGACCCAAGGTTTGGACCCTTCTAGGCTTGGGTATAGGGTAAGGAACTTGGAGGGTTTTGGGCCATGAGGCCTAAGGAAATTTGGCCCACTGGGCTTTGCTGGGCATGGACCATTGGGAGTTGGGCTTGTGGGCCTAAGGCTGGGGTTGGGATTGGGTTTGTGGGCATGGGGTATATGGGCTTTCATAGGTTTGGCCCATTAGGCCTTGACGGGTCTGACCAACGGGCTTTGATGGGTCTAACCCATTGGGATTTGGTGGGTCTGGCCTTGGGTGGGTATGGGCCATTCGGTGGTTTGGGCCATGGGGTTTTGGTAGGTATGGGCTATTGGGCCTTTGTGCCCACTCACATGACCCCATGGTTAGTAGGGGTCTTGAGTGGTATGAATGATGGGGGATTGATTGGTGTTTTGGGGAAAAGAGGCATGAAGACTTTGGAGGGTATGGGATGGGTTTGGAGATGTGTGGGATGGATGGGGGTGGTTTTGGGAGGCTTTCCAAAGGGTGTAGGCCTTGACCATGTCCTCCATCATGGCCATTGGGGAGGGATTGGATGGAGGTGGCTCATTTGAGGGCATTTGGGGTGTGGATGATGTACATGTGTGGGAAAAATTAGGCATGGCCTTAGTAAAATTGGGCATGACCTGTGTAAATGGGGGGATATGGGGGGATCGAAGAAACTGGGTATGGCATGGGTAAATTTGGGTGGATTGGATACATGTGGGGAGGATGAAAATTGGGGTATGTTGGTGAAGGTGGGAAATTGGGTTGGGTTTTGGATGGATGTGAGTGGAATATGTGATGGATTGGGCATGGACATGTTTTGGGAGAATGATGGGGAATGAAGTGTTGGGTTTTGGGTATTTTGCGAGGTTGTGAATGGGAAAATAGGTGCACCGAAAGGCCTGGTGACGGCAAATGGGGATTGGGTGAGGGGGATGGATGTGAAAACCTCTTCCGTATGGGAATGAGTCGGGGAATGTGGTGGGGATGAGTCGGGATCAACGTACGCCGGGTCTACTACCCACGACATGGCTTGGTAGCGGGTTGGGTACGGGTGCCTCGGATGGAGCCCGTAAAGCTTCCTCCTTCTTCCCCTACGGGATGATGGAGGGTAAGGCGATGCCTTCGTGCCAGCACCACAAATCTACTCTTTTTCGGTTCTTGATTTATTTAATTTTTTTGATTTTTTGTAAATGGATTTTTATGATGAACAACTCTGGGGCCTTTGAATTCCTGTTTCGGGTGGCTTTTGTACCCTAAATAAATCCCATGGCGTGACCCTGACACGCTTTGGAAGAATCAAAGGGGAACCCCTTGATCTATTGAAGGCACAAGAATCAATGCAAACAACCCGATCCCCTGGAATGGGTCAAAAAGAAGTTGCCCTCTTTTGACCGACGGTGGCATATTGGGTGTAAGATAGTGCGGGACCTAATCAGAGGTGCTAAACCGCTAAGCGAGGAATTCGGGGATGTGAAAAAGGCCTCAAATTTCGGGCTGCTCTGCTCAGTGGGGACAACCAATACTTGGTGTGAGTATTACATGCGCCAGACCAACTTTGGTCCAATTTATGCTTGGCACATATATTAGTTGCGCCAATGCAAATCTGGAGAAAAAGTGCTCTGTGCATGTATTGGATGCGCCAGGTATATACAGTGGGGTCAATTTTCTTGACAGCAGAATAGCAAGCCCAAATCCAGTCTTTTTTTTTAGTTTTTTGGAAGCAATGCTTTCAGGGACTGATCTTTTAATTGCAACGGGTCTCTCCTCACCGAATCCTAGGGATACAAGGTCGATTTTGGGACTATTAGCACTCTCCTCGAGGGTTTTAAGCTTTATAACAGGATAGGTTCCCCAACCTATATACCTCCGGTGCAAGCGCCTTCTCAGATACTGGATGGGGTGGTACTTTTCCGGATCATCACCACTAGGGGTTGCCACCGTACTAAGAACCGAGTGTTTGTATCTTTGCCTAAAAAATTCAACCCTTGAAAATCTACCCCTATAAAATTCAGTTAAGTCCCCCTTCTTAGTTCAATTTTAATTTCGAATTTTTAAGGGAGTTTTCTTTTAAGTCCAAAAACGGGTGGTGGTTATCCCGTGCCGCCCCTACGGGCCGACGTCTACTGATAATATATGAGTACAATAAATTAAATGCTCACGTAGGCCCACCAAGCGGCTAAGGCGTGTAAATGACAAAAAAGTAAATAAATGTTAAGACGATGCGCAAGTAGGCCCGCCAAGTGGCTAAGGCATGTAAATGACGAACAAGTAAGTGAAATGTAAGGACGATGCGCAAGTAGGCCCGCCAATTGTCTAATGCACTTAAACAACGGAAAAGTAGGGGTGAGTTAAATGACAAAAATAGCTAAACATTAGTAAAAATAAAAAATAAGGCCAAATTTCAAGGGGAAGCTCTACTAGCTACTCCCCAGCAGAGTCGCCATCTGTACAACCGTGGATTTGCGTCGAACCAGTCACACCGATGCGCACTCTCTAAAAAAAAATATAGAGTTGCCACCCAGAGCTTTTGGTATCCTGGGAAACCTCAAATCAATATTGAATGCACCGAAGTGCTAAATATGACTTTGATTCACCGGTCTATGCCAAAGACACTTGGGTAGGGGCTTCAGTTATCGATAGGGAAGGTGTTAGGCACCCAATCAACCCGCTCGTAACCGGTCTCTACTTATGGCCAAAATAAAAAGGAAAATAAAAAGGAAAAGAGCGCTTCCTCTTACCCAAAGGCACCTAGATCCTATTTGTGCCCCTCGTTCCTCCGAGATTTCGACGGCGTAACGGCACAAATTTGATGATAGAGCAAAAACAAAGAAGGTAGAGGAATAAAGGGGAGAGCCGGAGCTCTCGGGCCCTTGTAGCATGCATGTGGACCTTCGCGTAGGTGCACTTGACGAGCTTTTGATAGCTTGAACGGGGGAAAAGTGGGTTCTAACCTCTACAACTTAATAGCTAAGGGATAGAGGGAGAAGCCTAGGGGGTAGCTCAGTCCTAAGCTTAACGGTTTTTGGTGGAAGATGGGGTCTAAGGGGACTTTTTGGATTCTTGAATTTGTATGAGTAATGGGGCACCAAAGGGAAAAAAGCTTCTCTTAATCTTTTCTCTCTTACGAAATTTTTTCAAGCCTTTCTAAAGGGAGGGGTGCCTCTCTATTTATAGGAAAAGAGATGGTTAGGGGGGTGCTTAGAGGCTAATTAGGGTTAGCAATTAGGTAATCCTAGCATCTAAGGTTTCCTAGGGTTTCAAAGGCTTAGAGATGTGTGAATTAGGTTCAATGGTAGATGATAGGGTGAGGTTTCAAATGACTAAGGGTTGCAAATAGGGTAAGCATGGGCACAACAGTCCTAATGAAACTCATCCTACACTTTGAGATGGTCAATAGGTCAAACCCCAAAAGTGATTTTCGAGCCAAAAACCCACAATTATTGTAGTTAAGTTTGACACAACTATTAGATGTGCCAGACAAAAATACAGCTCCTGGAAGTTTGAAGCCCGCGGGGGGACCCACCCCAACTTGGTGCAACTAATACATGTGTCAGGCTATTTCTGGGGAGAAATGGCTTGGCGCAAGTAATTAGAAATGGCTTGGCGCAAGTATTACTTACGCCACATAGCCCAACCTCCTCGCAAGGCTCTGAACCTGTCGCGAGGTTTCTGAACCTATCGCGATGTTCCTTTTTCTTTGCAAATTGGGGCCCCCTTTGGTCTGGAATTTCGGGTTGCTGTAACTTTTGATGTACAACTCGGATCGGGGCGATTCTTGGCTCGTTGGAAAGCTGAAAACCTCTACTTTTCAATAGTATATGATTCAATCTTAGTAGGGGTCCCTGGGAGCCCTGATTCATCTCTCTCTAACCATTGCCCGGGAAGATTAACTATGGGTTGGAGGGGTCACTACAAAAAATAAGACTATTAGTGGTAGTTTTTTTTAATAAAAAACTGCCGCTATTAGTCCTGTCGCTACAAAAAACTGCCGCTAGCATTTTTGTAGCGGCAGCTTTTTGTAGTGTAGCGGCAGTTTTTATAGCGACAGTTTTAATAGCGGTAGTTTTTTATTAAAAAAAACTGCCGCTAATAGTCTTATTTTTTGTAATGGGTTTCTAAAGGTTGGGATTGGTTTCTAAAGGTTCGGGGAGGGTTCTAAAGGATCTAGGGCAATTCCTAAGGGTTCGGCGAGTTCTATTGGAAGCTCGAGGGTACAGCTTTCTCGAAATATGTCTCGATCGGGCCTGGGCCAAATTTGGGTGTCTACAACGGGTTTGATATTGTCAAATTTGCTTGAAAAAGGAGATAAATCGATTTGGCTCCTACACTACAAAAAATAAGACTTAGCGGCAGCCATAAACTACTGCTATTAACAAAAAAACTGTCGCTAATACCCTTACCGCTAATAGTCTTAGTAATTTTTTTGTTAATAGCGGCCGTTTTTTTGTAAAAAAAAAATGTTGCTATAATAGTCTTATTTTTTGTAGTGTAGTTATGCTCAAATCTTGCATGCATGTTACATGAGATACATTGAGTGTAAAATTTGACTTATTGTGATTAATTTGATTATAAAAATATGAGATTTATATATTTATTGGTCACTGTTTTGAAATAAATATTGATGGTGTAAGATGCATATGCTTAGAGTGATGATAGAAGTGAAATTTGTCTAGATTATTGACATGTTTGTGATAGATTTTCATAGATAATTTGAAAATTAAGAAAAAATTCTAGCTCACTGCCACTGTTTTGTATCACTAGTATAATGAGATTTCATGGAAGTCATAGTTTAATCGGATGGTGATCATGTCACCAATGTCATCGAGTTATCCGACAATGAATACAATAGATTTCAATGAACTAATGGTAAAACCTATGATTAGCTTTAGAACTTAGTTGGGAATTAATTTTTAGTACCATGTGATCTCTGGAATATGTACGATCCCGATGAGATTTGATTTCACGGATGACCAAACCGATTGGTATAAGATTTATTTAATCAAAGGGCTATTTATAACTTATAAGGTATTATACCCTTATTAAATAGAAAAACTAAAGAAAATCACAAGGTTATTTTTTAGGATGATCATGATTGATATGGTCATGCTCACTGGACACCGTAAGATTAAAATGTTGATATTTGGATGGTATTTGATGAACTATCTCTTATACCTTTTAATTTTTAAATCTGATAATTTTAGAATTTAGAACTTAAGACCCGAAGTTCTGGGCATCGAATCCGTAGAAAATGATTTAAAAAATTTCTGTAAAAATTTCAATACATGCACTAAAGGGTCCCCTATGACCCAGAAAAATTTCAAGGTCAAACACCTTGTAAATTGATCAGCACGAATTTCGGAGCAGGCCAGAAATACTCCTGAAAACTGTACTGTATTGGGACTATCATTTTATGTGTAAAATCATCCCAAACAATCATGGAAAAATTTGTGATATCCCTTGAACCTGTGATGAACCACCGTACCAAAAATTGTGCCTTAATTCTATCAGGTTTGACCGAGAGAAAATATGGAAATCAAAGGTGCAGAATTTAGTCAAGTGACAGACAGATTATGTCCGAATTAGATATCCAATCAGATGGCTCCAATTTCATCATAATATGATCATATTTAAATCTAATACTTGAGAGAATTTAAAGTCAACCTTGAGAGCTATCCAACAAGCTCTTATTTTTCCGATAGGGAGTTCGGTATCAAAAGTTATGGCCATGTTACCAGAGGCCTCAAAATCTGCTCTATGGATCAGTAATGAATAAGTCATGTTCTGTAAATTAATGGCCCTGATCAATCCTGATTAGATTTTTGGGTGCCATCACACTACAAAAAAATAGATTATTAGCGGCAGTTTTTAGGATAAAAAAACTGCCGTTATTAACAAAAAACTATTAAGGACTGTTAGCAGCAAGGGTATTAGCAGCAGTATTTTGTTAATAGCTTCAGTTTTTGACTGCCGCTAATAGTATTATTTTTTGTAGATCACCTGAGAAAGTGAGGACTGTCAGTCATCTTTTACTAAGTTTTGGAATCACTGAGAAATTCGATCGGTGGTGAAAATAGTGGCCAATTTACCAAAAAAGGTCTATTCTTTTGACTAAGAATTTTATAAATCGTAGTTTGACTAAAAACTTGACCTTCCCAAGAAGCCCGTGACGTTATGATTGTGGTAAGATATAGTGATGATCAATATGGTCATAGATGGCCCACCATTAATGAAACTGATATTGTTGACCCAATTGACCAAGTCAAAAGGTTGACTCAAAGAAAGCTAAGGCCATATAGAGAATGGGTAAAATGGGAAATTAAAGACCCTAAGAACTTCACGACCAACAAACCCAACTCACAGGCACATGAGCCCCGATCCAGGTTGAGTTAGGACTAGAGATCTGACCAATAATTGTAATGGGATAGTGTTGGTGGCACCCCCTAAATTTTGGGAACACTCACAGGGAAATTATGAATTTCCCTAAATATAGACCCATTGGGCTCAAATGCTCAATTTATGAATTCTAAGGAATTGATCGACCACTAAGATATGCTAATGGATCCGAGATTTCCATCTCAAAAATAAGTGGACCTTTATTAACAGCACCCACAACAAAATTAAGACACCCAAGGAGCTTGGTAATGCAAAGTTATTGAGAACTAGCACTACAAAAATAACATGTTTTAGCGGCACTTGTTGTTGAGGCAATTTTTGGTAAGGGCAAAACTAATAGCGACAGTTTTTGCTAGCGACAAGACTAATAGCAGCAGTTTTTTGTTAAAAAAACTGCCGCTAATAGCCTTATTTTTTGTAGTGTAGTGAGACGCTAAAGTTTAAGTGAGGGCTCAACTGTATGGCCCAAAGAGGATCAAACCTCAATAAATATCATGGATCATGTTGCTAGTAGCACACATGAGGTTAAACTGTCACCCATGGCACTACAACTCTTTCTGAAGGAAGAAGTCTAGATAGGGACTAGGCCCCACCTTTAATCCTTTATTTGGCCCAGTAAAGGTCCAAGTAATCTAAGAAAATAAATTTGAAACTCAATGTCTCAAGGATATAGACTGTGTTGTGTCTTGGATATTGGCACACTTGTAAATGAAAAAGATACACACTTTTAACAAATTACACTCAACCCCTCAAGATTCTTAAATAACTTGGGATTTAACTCTATAAGATAAGATAGGATCTATTAAGTCAAAAACTGACTTGATGATATTGGAATAAGTCCTTCTATGTTGTATTATCTAGACCCGTTAACTTTGGCCTCCAAGAAGGCCTTAGACATGTGAAATGGGGATACCTCCCCATACGAATGACAATAACCATAAGTCCTCCAAGGATTCTCAACTACTACACAATTGGACAAGTTTTATTTAGTCTGATCCCTTCTCTCCTTGTGATGAAATTCGTCTTGTGATATGAATTGATAATTGATAATTTAATTTTGTATGAATTGTGTGAATATAGTGGTTGATTTTTAAATGAAAATCTTGCTATAAATTGAACGTTAAAAAACGATTGGCGAACAAAACCCAAATGAATTTTGAACTTTGAATCTTGAACACTGAATTTTGAACTTTGATTAGTAAATATTGAATATTAAATTTTGAATCTTGAATACTAAATTTTGAACTTTGAGTCTTGAATACTAAATTTTGAAATTTGATCAATAAACACTGAACAACTTTAAATCTTGAATATTGAATTTTGAACTTTGATTAGTAAACTCTAAATATTGAACTTTGAACTTTGAATCTTGAATACTGAATTTTCAACTTTGATCAGTAAACTCTGAATACTGAACTTTGAATCTTGAATATTGAATTTTAAACTTTGATCAGTAAATGCTAAATATTGAACTTTGCTCAGTAAATACTGAATATTGGATTTTGATCAATTTACACTGAATATTAAATTTTGATTAATGAATACTGAATATTTTAACTCGAACCTTGAATATGGAATATTGACCATTGAATATTAAAATTTTGAAACTGGAAAGAAGATATTGATTTTGGATATCGAAACCTCTTACACTAATCACTGTTCTTATGAATAGGATCGCAAGAGCCACCTAAATTCAAAGAGTTTGAAATGTTAATAGAGGATTGAGTCTCGTTAGACCAACAAGGTCATTGATCCTTGTCTTGATTGACTAAATGGTGAAGAGTGTTAGCCTTTGCTTGCGCTATATTGGCATCTAAATTGTAACAATTCCCAGACTTGTACACTACGCAGTAGCGAAAAGAGTCCGGTCAGGTCAACACTAAAGCCCTGTTATGATTTATACATAATAGCAATAAGAAAGGTGTTTTACACCTCATACTGGATATATTATTCCAAAATATTGGTAAGTCTAAAAGCGTGGCATGGGACTAAAGTCTTATTTTGATTTATACATAAATACAAAGGAATTAAGTTTAGTACAATAACCTTACACACTAGTCAAATTTTTGTTTTAACTTATATACATAAGAAGTTGTAACTTATACTTTAAAATCCTGTTTTAAAGTGTACATAAGAGATTTTCTTGTTTTGTTCTTTTCTGCAATACACTACCTATGTAGTGGTGGTTCACATACGATTGTAACTTAAAGTAGCTTGTAAGCTACTTGCATGGTAACTTCGCTACACGACTCAAATGAGTCATTCTTCATCTCCATGCACGCAAGGTGCATTTCATCTGTTATAAAAAGTATTTAAGCATATTGGTTCTATTCTGGCGCTATTCTTTGCAGCCAATGATACCGAAACCGAGAAGCTATCTTAGTCATGAATTGTAAAGACCCGTATTTTGAACCCGAGTTAGACTGACCCTGTGTGTGTATTCGGCTCGGCAACCGACGTCACCATTTGTTTTGGATTTTTATCTAGATGTGATTGTGCGGACAGATTTTAATTTAGAGCCCATTTGGACCCTCGTGCGAAAGTTGTGCACCGACCTCGGTGTGGCCGCTCAACATCGGACTTGAGTTTTAAAATTAGAAGTGTATAATACATAAGAGGTGTGTGTGTGCTTAACTTTGTGAGCAATCCTATTATAAGAAGGAATTGCATTCCCGTATTATACTAGATTTTGTTAAGAGAGGAAGAGACGTGAGTGCCGTGAAGAACCGTAGTCGTTTGATAGTTACCCAACCGTGTGAAAATCTGTCTTCTCTCTTCTTCAATCATCGTAGGAGATCGGTTTAGAAAACCTCATTCTCTAGAACCCTCTTTATTGCAAACACTTAAACCTTAGAAAGAACTTAAATCAACCTTGGATTCGTAGTTGGCTATTGGGAGAGGTTGAGATCATTGGGGACGTGTTGGAGTTGTCTCTGTGAACTCGTGGGATCGATCGCGGCGCGAATCGTTGAGGAAACCCGTCGGTTTCGTTCCGAAGCTCCATTCGCGCGACTCATTTCTAATCTAGGAATCCTCAAATTAAAGGTACGTTTTAATTAAACTTTTTGATTAAAATCATTAGATTAGCCATGGGTTTTGCTTTGGGATGTATGGGTTTCGATTCGAGTGAAAACGAGCGAAATCGCGTCGCTGTAGCTCGCTCGAGCGAGCTATTATCATTGCTCGAGCGAGCTATTATCATCGCTCGAGCGAGGATACATTAAAATACTCAAAAGGCGTTCCCTGCCTCGCTCGAGCGAGCTTTTGTCATCGCTCGAGCGAGAAAGTTCTGAAGGATCTCGCTCGAGCGAGCTATTATCATCGCTCGAGCGAGGTATTGCCGAACTTCGATATTGCCTTAGTATTTTAGTCATAACTTTTTATCCCGAACTCCGATTGAGACGATTTTTTTGCGTTGGAAAGCTAATAGAAAACTCTACAACTTTCATGTTTTGACCAACTCATGGATCAATCGTCTTGATGGTCAAAAATATATGAGAATGTTACGTCAAATTCTAGGATTGGCGCAACTTGCCTGTTTTGACTTGTTTTTGAGGAAACACTTAAATAGGTCTACATTATTAGTAATTAGAGTTAATCTTAATGCATGAACGTATATTGTGATGTAGATTGAGGGCGAGAGGCCATCAATAGGACTTTGCTTGACTTCGCATAACTCTGAGTTTTGGTAGGAGAATCTCATCTTTATAGTATTTTATTTTAATTCACATGGATATTTTGAATTAAAATCTTTGAACTTGCATATGCCATTGAAATCACATCTGTAAACTAAAATTGATATGAATGACTGAAAATCTAAATCTACCTGAATCCTGAAACCTGAATCTGCTTAAGCTCTGAAAATCTGAAATCAAGAACCTGAACTATGTATAAGAGATTTGCATCTGATTTATATTAGTATCTGCATTTGTTTTATGATTGACTTGAACGACCCCTCAAAAATTCCTGAACAACTTCCTGGCACAAGTTTCCCTCATCACGCAGGGGCTTGTTGCATCCTGAAAAAGGGTTCATGAACGACGATGGTAGGTAGGGGTTCCCATCGGCTATATTCCTGCTCTTGAGATATAGTTTACTCGGGAGGTATTTTAAGTTGAGGATTAAGTCATGAATTACTGAACTTTGCATATAGAAGTTAGAGAAACTAAGACACTAAACACCGATCTGTTTGAAACTGTTTTCACACATTTAGAAATAAATCTTACATATGACTTTCGCACCTAAATTCAGTTTATTATCTGCTTATATGTTTGGCAAGCTATATTCCGATATTTGTTTTGAAACCATGTTAGTTAAAGTAAAATGCCGTAGATGTCTTTCTTCTACTGAGCTTTGTTGGTTAGCTCATTCCGACTATCGTCAAGTTCAATCTTGGCGTGGCTATTCGTACGTGAGTGATCTTGACTACGTGCTCGAGGAAGAGCTTGAGGTTCCTCCCGAGGAGTTTTCGATATAGAACTTCTTGATTTTCTTATTTGTGGTGAGAGTTAGACTTGAATTTGTGGGCCCTTTTTAGTTGGATATCATAGTTTTATACTTGGCGTTGATTTGTTATGAGCCATGTTTGATGATGGTCGGCCATCATCGATGGTTCTTACTTTTAATTGCTTCCGCATTTATTTTAGCTATGGATATTTATTGCGCTTTACTCTGATATGTGCCCTGTTTGTCCGGCTTATCGTTTATTCGATAGGTTGGCTAACCGGCCTTTCCTATACCTGAGGGATTGGAAAAGTCGGGTCCACGGTTGGTATCAAAGCTATGGTTTTAGATTCTCTAAGGACCCATGAGAACCCGGTACAATTAGCATCGAGTCATGTCGTTAGGTCCGTAATCACTAGTATGTGTGATTGTCTTTACAATCAATGTTGGTGATGTTGTGGTGTTCACAATGATGATCAAGTATGGCCCCAAGATTTAGAGGCGAGGCGAGGTAGGGCGGTGCCTTTAGAGGACATTCCTGAAGGTGTCGGTACATCAAGGGGAGTTGCCTTCGCATCCGGTTCTAATGCAGTCCCTATAGGAGCCGGAGTTGATAGAGGTCAGGGTGAAAGAATGGAACAAGTGTTGGAAAGTCTGGCCACCAACATTGCTCAGCAGGCCGCATCTATGGCTCAAGAGATCTTGTAATCGCCAAAGCGTAGCTGATTCTGCGGACAACAACAACAATCATCGAGTTTGCGAATTCAGGGAGGATGAGACCTCCAAAATTTTCAATTACCGATGGAAGTCAAGGTTGGTTGGATGAGATGGAAAAAGATCTTCGAGGTGCTTGATTGTACCGATGTCGAAGGTTAGATGGGCAACCTTCAAACCGGATGGACGGTGGACCATGGTGGAAGTCCGTGGCTGACAGGGAGCGAGTTTCCCAATACTCCTTGGACATGGGTGAGTTTATCGAAGCGCTCAACGATCAGTACTTTCCCAAGATCGTTAGACATCAGATGGAAGTCCTCTCTATCGAGCTCAAGCAGGGGACAATGTCAGTGCGTGACTATGGAGATGAGTTCACGTGACTTTCAAGGTTTGCACCTCAACATGTGGCCACCGATATGATGAAGGCCGAAAATTTCAAATGGGTCTTAGGCCGAGTATCTGAGAGCGTGGCTATGTGGGAAATGGAAACATATGGAGGAGTATCACAAAGGCCCTCATAGCAGAGGAAGAAATTCAAAAGCGGTTTTTGAGAAGCACAAATTAACAAGGACAGGGTTGTACAAGGGGCGATCAGTACTTATGAAAATAAGAGGGCCAAGTTTACAAAGCCGCCAAAGTGAACCTTATTCAACCTCGCATTTTCTAGACCAACATTTTCTTCTCGGATCGACCCCTTATCGAGATTAAGATCATCACTGTGCAATCCGACGACCAGTGGGTTCTAATGCTAGTGGAGCTTGATGGCACGGGGATCCTCTCGTGCACCATCTTTTGTTTGGTCACTATGTGCCTAAGGTGCGAAACCACACAAGACCAAGGATTGTAGGAGGAACATCGGAGCGTGTTTTCGGTGTGGCTTAATCGGACACATGAGTTAAGGATTGTCCTCGGGAGGACAAGGGAAGAACTAGTTCGGCTTCTACTCGAGATCGACCCGACCCTCGCTCAAGGTCGAGCTTATGCCGTGAGACTCGTAGTTTTAACATCGAACGACGTGATCCAAGGTATTATTAAAAGTTGAGATGTCTTCTTATTCTATTTGTTTATACATAATTGCTTAGTATGTAATAAAATTTGTTAACAAGTTATGGATGAACACACATGCTTAGAAACTTTTAATTGAAACGCTTGTCTAAACTAAGGTACCCTTTTTATGCATCGGGGGAGCGATGTAAGCAAAACCGAAGCGCGAGTGTTGATAGACCCTGGGTCTACACATTCTTTTGTTACTCCATTGTTCGTTGAGAAGTTGGGAATCATTCCCAAGGCCCTTGATTTCATCTTGGCAGTGTCAATTCCTACGGGCAACTCAGTGAGCACCGATACCATGTGTCAATCAGTGATTGGGATGATCGAAGACCACGAGATAGTGGCTGATTTGATCATTTTGAGCATGGAAGGGTTCGAGGTGATACTAGGGATGGATTGGTTATCTACTTACCATGCGAGCGTGGATTGTCTTCGAAAGATTGCAACATTCCGCCCGCCGAAGAGAAAATCTTTTCTATTTTGCGGAGTCAAATCTTGTGTGATATCGTTTATCTCTGCCATTCGAGCAGACCGTATGATGAGGAACGGGTGTTGTGGTTATCTGGCCTACTTGCAAGATCATAAGGAGGAGAAGAAAAATATTATAGATATTACGATTGCTTGCGAGTATTCAGATGTTTTTCCTGAAGATCTACCTGGATTACCACCTGACAGGGAGATTGAGTTTGCGATTGAGTTAGTGCCGGGTACTGAACCAGTATCAAAAACTCCGTATCGAATGGCGCCTGCAGAATTGAAAGAGTTGAAGGAGCAGCTTCAGGAACTGCTAGATAAGGGCTTTATCAGACCGAGTGTGTCACCCTGGGGAGCACCGGTTCTATTTGTAAAGAAGAAAGACGGTTCAATGCGGCTTTGCATCGATTACCGCCAGCTAAATAAGTTGACAATTAAGAACCGTTATCCACTTCCAAGAATTGATGATCTGTTCGATCAGTTACAAGGAGCAAGGTTCTTCTCGAAGATCGACTTGAGGTCAGGCTACCATCAGTTGAAAGTTAAGTCTGAAGACATTCAGAAGACAGCGTTCAGAACCCGATATGGGCACTACGAGTTCTTGGTCATGCCATTTGGGTTGACAAACGCACCCGCGTCATTTATGGACTTGATGAACCGGATATTCAAGTCACATTTGGACAAGTCTGTAGTAGTTTTTGTAGATGACATCCTCATCTATTCAAAGACGCGAGAAGAACATGAGCAACATCTGCGAGTGGCTCTACAAACCCTTAGAGACCATCAGTTATATGCAAAACTTAGTAAGTGTGAGTTTTGGCTTGAGCAGGTCAGTTTCCTAGGCCATGTTATCTCTGAGACCGGTATTACAGTTGACCCAGCCAAGATTGAGTCAGTGATGAATTGGGAACAACCAAAGACCGTTACGGAGGTTCGTAGTTTCCTCGGTTTGGCAGGATACTACAGAAGGTTTGTGGAGGGCTTCTCCAAGATATCAGGTCCTCTTACACAACTTACGAAGAAGAATACTAAATTTATTGGACAGAGCAGTGTGAGCAAAGTTTTCAGGAACTCAAGAAACGATTGACTACTACGCCAGTACTTGCTATACCATCAGGCAAGGGAGGCTTTGCAGTATACAGTAATGCATCATATGGGGGTTTAGGCTGTGTGCTTAACCAGAATGAGAGAGTCATTGCTTATGGGTCTAGACAGCTAAAAGACCATGAGAAGAATTACCCGACGCATGATCTTGAGTTGGCAGCAATGATTTTTGCTCTGAAGATCTGGAGGCATTACCTTTATGAGGAGACCTTTGATATATTTACCGATCATAAGAGTCTCAAGTACCTCTTCTCACAAAAGGAGTTGAATATGAGACAACGTCGATGGATGGAGTTCTTGAAAGATTATGATTGTACCATCTAGTACCACCCCGGGAAAGCAAACGTAGTGGCAGATGCGTTAAGTCGGATGTTCTATGCTCAGTTATCACATCTCACCGCAAGGGTGCGAAGATGGCATCTATTGGAAGATATGGCTCTAAGTAGCATGAGATTTGACGTAAAAGGTTCAGGTGCGTTAATGGCTACACTGGTGATTCATTCCACCCTCTATGAGAACATTCGCAGACTTCAGATGACGGATGATGAACTTATGGCTATCAGACGGGATGTGATTGGGGGAAGCAAAATAGATTTTTCTATCAAAGATGATGACACTTTGTTGTTTAGAAACCGGGTATGCGTACCAACTAGTACTGAGCTTCGGGACACTATTTTGGAAGAGGCTCATAAGTCTATGTACGCTATTCACCCTGGAAGTACCAAGATGTACTAGGACTTAAAGAAAAGCTTCTGGTGGAGAGGTTTAAAGAAAGATGTCGCTGTGTATGTCTCGAGATGTCTTGTGTGTCAGCAAGTAAAGGTGGATCATCGAAATCCGGCAGGACTGTTGCAACCACTACCGATACCTGAGTGGAAATGGGAGGCCATTTCTATGGACTTTATTTTGGGATTGCCAAGAACATTAAGAAAATACAATGCCATCTGGGTCATTGTGGATCGATTGACTAAGTCCGCACACTTCCTTCCTTATAATACGTCGTATACCGCCAACAAGCTCGCAGAACTATACATCAAGGAGATAGTTAGGCTGCATGGTATACCGGTCAGTATCGTATCCGATAGAGACCCGATGTACACATCTCAATTTTGGCAACGATTTCAAGAAGGAATGGGCTCTAGGCTCGATTATAGTACAACATTCCATCCTCAGACCGATGGGCAGACTGAGAGGGTGAATCAGATTATAGAAGATATGTTACGTGCTTGCATGTTGGATTTTCAGGGGTCATGGGACCAACATTTACCGCTGATCGAGTTCGCCTATAATAACAGTTACCAGGCTAGCATCGGCATGGCACCCTACGTGTGATAGCCCGAATTTCTGCACCCAGAATTCCGTGCCATCAGGATCATACTCTGGATGATCCCCGGGACAAATCATATGTGTCTGCTTGTAAAGCGGAAGCCAAGCAGACACCACCCAGCAGTGGTGGATCAAGCCAGTCACTTATCAACGCATTTAGTCATAAAGAACAAAATATTAAAACGATTAATTCTATATTAAGCAAAGAAAATGCATTCTCAAAAAGGAACCAAGAAGAACCATTGGTGATGGACATCCATCACCCAAACAATGGTTCCCAATAGTGGTTCCGAATAGAATGCGTAACTATACAATAAATAATCCTAATAAAATGTACACAAAAGTGGCCACCGGGCACACCATAATCCAAAAGAACCAAAATACAGTATAACAGACACTAGTACCCAGGCTACGGATAGAACTCGTCACTTTGAACGCTTGGTCTCCTCGTCTTGACCTCGGCCTGGTTAGGTTGGTAGTCAGGTCACTGTCTAACGACGACCTCGTAACCTAAAAATTTATTTAGAACACAGGGTGAGCTACATCATAGCTCAATAGAAGAATTCCAATTAAATGAATTGAATATGCAGATCATGCCATCTCATGTAAATCAAATCGAGGCGTACAATCATGACAAATCAAATCAATTACTGAGCTTTTAGACAAGAAATCAGATGTTATGCAAGTATATTATCAGAGAGCTTAAATTGTGTATATTTAACTTAAGAAACTCCCGTGACTATATAGCACGGAGTAAACAGGAATGTCCGATAGGAAACCCCAACCAATCGTCGTTCACATGAACAATTGTGAAAGTGCAACAATGCCTCATCTATGGAGTGCAATTGTGCCGAGGATTACAAGCAGGTGCACAAGTGTGCCAGGCATCGGATATACCGCCGGGTCGGTGGGGATCATCTGGTTTAAATCATCAAATCACATACGTATATACCTCACAGATCAGATAACAGAATCAGAAGCAAGTTTTCAGAATGCGAATCAGGAAACAGAAATCAAAATAGCAGAACTCAAGATATGCACACATGTTTGGTAAAAACAGAAATCAGGGCATAGATATGAGATAAACATGGAATCATACTCAAAAACAGTTTAGGTTGGTTTTCCCCTACCTCAGGTCAATTTATCTTCTAAGCAAATCCAAAGCCTTTTCAAGGTGTCAGGGTTTGATTCCTAGACCATAAACATAGTACTTCAAATGTTAGGGATGTCAGAAAGTTAACCGGCACAACGTCCGGTGGTGTTTAATCCTCAAAACCAAAACAGAACCTAAACAGGGGTGATTGATCGATCACCACTCTCATTGATCGATCAATACCCCTTGTTGATCGATCAATCCCTCTCATTGATCGATCACCACCCTCTGAGTTCTCACCCTAACAACCAAATTGATCGATCAATACACCTTATTGATCGATCACCTGTCATCATTGATCGATCAATACACTAATTGATCGATCAATAACCTCTCTTCTACCTCTTTTATACAGTTTAAATTGATCGATCACCACCTTCATTGATCGATCAATGCTCCCTGTTGATCGATCACTGCCTCTTGTTGATCGATCACCAACCCTTTTTCAAAAACTCACCCTTCTGTTCACATTAACTATTTATACAGATTGATCGATCAATGCCCTCATTGATCGATCAATACCCTATAGTGATCGATCAATACTTCTGTTGATCGATCACCATCTGTCATTGATCGATCACCTTCCTGTTGATCGATCAATGCCCCTTGTTGATCGATCAATGCTTGAATTGATCGATCAATGCCCTTCGGGCATTGAACTTCTAACATTTTGGGTCTCTGTTTCCCCCTATTCTGTCCTATATAGATTGATCGATCAATGGTCTTCATTGATCGATCACCACTGTTATTGATCGATCACCACTTGTGTTGATCGATCAATAATGACAGAAACCCTGTCATTAATGGAGTTCATCTCCAACCCTATTTTTCATTAATGGTTCTCAACCACCATTATCATGACATCAATGCCCACACCTGGGCATCTCATTTGCCCCTATTAAAACACACAATCTTACCTTTGTTAGGGCCCTCACGGGGTTTCGGCAAATCGATTCGAATGAGGGTTTCGGATCTAGTTTCCGGAGTTTGTCGTCGCTACGGCTTGGATAAGTTGATGCCCAGTTTCCTTTCAACCCTCTAGACCATACACACTCTTAAGCTAGTGTGGAGTGTCCTAGCTCATCTCTCAATCCTCTATCTCGGATAATGTGGGATCCCCGGGTACCGCTAACTCCGTTTCTCAAGGAACACCCTCACAGACCAACCTAGCTACAGACTTCTCAGCTTCTAAAGCAAGGGAAAGAGGGAGAAGAAGAAGAAGAACTCCCTCTAGGTCTCCCTTCCTTCTCTTATAAGCTAAGAAAACAGATATTTCTGTTTTCCCCTTATTTTTGTTCCGGTGTGGAGCACTAACACGGTCGCTACGACGCGAAGTGCTACGCTAACCCTTTACCCAACTCAGATTTAAACAAAAATTTAAATGTGAACTAATCTAACCGTGGTATAACCTTATCTCAACTAACATTACTTCTTAATTTTTTTTTAAATCGGTCTCGATTTCCGTGCCGGGCACGTAGATCGAAACAGTTAGTTTCATGTTCTAGATTTTAGGGTTGTTACACTACGAAGCTTTATATGGACGACGGTGCAGGTCTCCGCTTAATTGGGAAGAAGTGGGTGAGAAACTCATTTTAGGTCCCGAGATCGTGGAGAATACAATCGAGACAGTTCGGTTAATCCGTGAGAGACTACGCATTGCTCAAAGTCGTCAGAAGAGCTACGCTGATCTGAAAAGAAACCATGTTGAGTTTAAGGTGGGAGATAGCATATTTGTCAAAATCTCTCCTACAAAAGGTGTGATGCGTTTTGGGAAGCGTGGGAAGCTGAGTCCGCGCTATGTTGGACCTTTCGAGGTATTGGGCCGAGTCGGAGAGGTTGCCTATCGAGTAGCCTTGCCACCGCAGCTATCGGAAATGCACGACGTGTTTCATGTGTCCATGTTACGAAGATATGTTAAGGACCCGACTCACGTATTGGACTACCAGCCCATTGAGCTCCAAGAAGACCTATCCTTGGTTGAGGAACCGATACGAATCTTGGATCGTAAAGAACAAATCTTACGGACAAAGAGCATTCCCTTAGTACTCGTGAAGTGGCGGAACCATTCTTCAAAGGAAGCCACATGGGAGCGTGAAGCGGAGATTCGCGAGCAATTTCCATAACTTTTCGAGTGAAGGTATATTGTAAATTATAGTTATGTAAGAAAACCATACGTACCTTTAAATTCTTGAATTTGCTTCTTAAAAAAAAAAAAAAAAAAAAAAAAAAAAAAAGGAGAATTTCTTCAAAATCTTCAATGTTAAATTGGTTCATAACATCGATGCTTTACATATATATCTATAACGATCACACAATAAAATCTTAAATTTTATATTTATTCATTCTCGGTTAGAACCGTATGTCTGATGGAACCCGTGTTATCAGTTAGAACATGTTACTAGGCATGTGATCATGCTTCTGAATAAGTATTCGATTCTGACATCTGAAATTTCTGCTCAAATAATTACCAAAAGGGTGAGGTAGGTGTGTGTGCTAGTTTTGTGTCATGGTGAAGTATGTTTCCAGGCACGTGACACTTGGGAAGGTATGCATCCATGTACGGATGCAATCCTTTATGGCAGTATGGGATGCCACACGCAGTACATCCAGGTTACTACGGATCCCGACCCTTGAAAGCGTGCTTAGTGAAGCCTACCGCATCGCGACCAAAGTTCTTTTAGACTTTAGACTGTTGCGATTTTGCTTTATACTGGTGTTAGGATAAGGACTTACCGCAGTTCGGTTTAGCTATCCGTACATTTTCGAGGACGAAAATTCCTAAGGAGGGTAGAATGTAAAGACCCGTATTTTGAACCCGAGTTAGACTGACCCTGTGTGTGTATTCGGCTCGGCAACCGACATCACCATTTGTTTTGGATTTTTATCTAGATGTGATTGTGCGGACAGATTTTAATTTAGAGCCCATTTGGACCCTCGTGCGAAAGTTGTGCACCGACCTCGGTGTGGCCGCTCAACACCGGACTTGAGTTTTAAAATTAGAAGTGTATAATACATAAGAGGTGTGTGTGTGCTTAACTTTGTGAGCAATCCTATTATAAGAAGGAATTGCATTCCCGTATTATACTAGGTTTTGTTAAGAGAGGAAGAGACGTGAGTGCCGTGAAGAACCGTAGTCGTTTGATAGTTATCCAACCGTGTGAAAATCCGTCTTCTCTCTTCTTCAATCATTGTAGGAGATCGGTTTAGAAAACCTCATTCTCTAGAATCCTCTTTATTGGAAACACTTAAACCTTAGAAAGAACTTGAATCAACCTTGGATTCGTAGTTGGCTATTGGGAGAGGTTGAGATCATTGGGGACGTGTTGGAGTTGTCTCTGTGAACTCGTGGGATCGATCGCGGCGCGAATCGTTGAGGAAACCCGTCGGTTTCGTTCCGAAGCTCCATTCGCGCGACTCATTTCTAATCTAGGAATCCTCAAATTAAAGGTACGTTTTAATTAAACTTTTTGATTAAAATCATTAGATTAGCCATGGGTTTTGCTTTGGGATGTATGGGTTTCGATTCGAGTGAAAACGAGCGAAATCGCGTCGCTGTAGCTCGCTCGAGCGAGCTATTATCATCGCTCGAGCGAGGATACATTAAAATACTCAAAAGGTGTTCCCTGCCTCGCTCGAGCGAGCTTTTGTCATCGCTCGAGCGAGAAAGTTCTGAAGGATCTCGCTCGAGCGAGCTATTATCATCGCTCGAGTGAGGTATTGCCGAACTCCGGTATTGCCTTAGTAATTTAGTCATAAATTTATATCCCGAACTCCGATTGAGACGATTCTTTTTGCGTTGGAAAGCTAATAGAAAACTCTACAACTTTCATGTTTTGACCAACTCATGGATCAATTGTCTTGATGGTCAAAAATATATGAGAATGTTACATCAAATTCTAGGATTGGCGCAACTTGCCTGTTTTGACTTGTTTTTGAGGAAACACTTAAATAGGTCTACATTATTAGTAATTAGTGTTAATCTTAACGCATGAACGTATATTATGATGTAGATTGAGGGTGAGAGGCCATCAATAGAACTTTGCTTGACTTCGCATAACTCCGAGTTTTGGTAGGAGAATCTCATCTTTATAGTATTTTATTTTAATTCGCATGGATATTTTGAATGAAAATCTTTGAACTTGCATATGCCATTAAAATCACATCTGTAAACTGAAATTGATATGAATGACTGAAAATCTAAATCTACTTGAATCCTGAAACCTGAATCTGCTTAAGCTCTGAAAATCTGAAATCAAGAACCTGAACTATGTATAAGAGACTTGCATCTGATTTATATTAGTATCTGCATTTGTTTTATGATTGACCTGAACGACCCCTCAAAAATTCCTGAACAACTTCCTGGCACAAGTTTCCCTCATCACGCAGGGGCTTGTTGCATCCTGAAAAAGGGTTCATGAACGACGATGGTAGGTAGGGGTTCCCATCGGCTATATTCCTGCTCTCGAGATATAGTTTACTCGGGAGGTATTTTAAGTTGAGGATTAAGTCATGAATTACTGAACTTTGCATATAGAAGTTAGAGAAACTAAGACACTGAAACACTGCATCTGTTCTTGAAACTGTTTTCACACATTTAGAAATAAATCTTACATATGACTTTCGCACCTAAATTCAATTTATTATCTGCTTATATGTTTAACAAGCTATATTCCGATATTTGTTTTGAAACCATGTTAGTTAAAGTAAAATGCCGTAGATGTCTTTCTTCTACTGAGCTTTGTTGGTTAGCTCACTCCGACTATACGTCACAGGTTCAGGTACTGACGTGGCTATTCGTTAATGTGAGATGATCCTGACTACGTGCCTGAGGAAGAGCTTGAGGTTACTCCTGAGGAGTTTTTCCCAGTATAGAACTTACTGATTTTCTTATTTGTGGTGAGAGTTAGATTTGAATTTGTGGGCCCTTTTTAGTTGGATATCATAGTTTTATACTTGACGTTGATTTCTGTTATGAGCCATGTTTCGATGATGGTCGGCCATCATCGGTGGTTCTTTACTTTTAATTGCTTCCGCATTTATTTTAGCTATGGATTTTTATTACGCTTTACTCTGATATGTGCCCTGTTTGTCCGGCTTATCATTTGTTCGATAGGTTGGCGAACCGGCCTTTCCTATACCTGAGGGATTGGAAAAGTCGGGTCGTCACATGAATAGTCAAGCTACACTGCTTTAAGACCTTGTATATTCTCTTAGAACTTTAGAACTGAACCAACGATACGAGCAATCGATGATACGATCACATTAATTTGGTTCTCCGATATCAAGTACGGTGCACTACGTTGGCATCGTTATCAGTCCATCCGTGAATCGACAAAAAGGTAAACACAGAACACCTCCCTAGATTAAAATCAGCACATAGAAGATCCGAGTTATTGCTCTATGGATTCTATCATCAGCAACAGAAAGTAGACCCTACCCTACCGAAATCCTTAACAATGGAGCACTCGGGATCTTCTTTAATGATCTGAGGGACTAATGAATATATATACAGCTATATATTTATGCCAAATTACACATGAAATACAAAATAGCTATAAGAAAGATATATATATATATATATAGCTATATATATATATATATAGCTGTATATATATATATATATATATAATGATATAAAATTATATATTTGCAATACATAACAGTGCAGGTCACCAAACCCAGAGAAACCAGGAAGACAACCACGGCAAGCCTGATGACCAGACTTGCCACGGCAACCTTATAAGGTTGCCGTGGCAAGCTGCTCAGCTGATGAACTTGCTGCGACAACCCTATAAGGTTGCCGCGGCAAGGTGCTTGCCGCGGCAAGCCTTGAAGCTTGTCGCGACAACCTCCACTAGCAAAGGGTTGTGGGCGGTGCTTTGTACATTTCGGACCTTGGATCTAGTAAGGGTCCATGCAATTGCATCATTGGGTCTTAGGCACACAGGGAGCCATTTGGTGACTGCTAGTTTTTAAAAATAAATTTATTTTATTTTATCATAGATTGGTGCCACATGGGGCACTTAGACAATTTTGAAGAAATAAGACTGCATGATGTTCTCGGATGCCTGAACGTGCATCAACGATAATACCTGTGAAACTCTACACACAGGTAGGAAATATATGTTGTGAGTTTATATTTGCATAAGAATGTCGCTAATTTCTCATAGAGACTTTGATAAATATTCAACATGCATTGATATGCATAGTAAGAGTAAATCTGACTTTTGACTTGATCTGATGAACCTGATCAGATAAGAAATAAATGGACTCGAGTTGTGACAGCCCGGATTTCCGCGCCCGAAAATCCGTGCCATCAGGATCATACTCTGGATGATCCCTAAGACAAAACACTAAGTGTCTACTTGTATAGCGGAAACCGAGCAGGCACTGCCCAGCAGTGGTAGATCGAGTCATCTCAAGGCATTTAAAATAGAACAAAACAATAAATCAAACTTGTATTTAACTATATCAAAAGAATATACTTTCCCAAAAAGGAACCAAGAAGAACCAATGGTGATGGACATCCATCACCCAAAACAATGATTCATAATAATGGTTCCAATAGAATGTATAGTAATACTATAAAAGAAAGAAAATATCTACAGAAGTAAATACAGAAGTGGCCACCAGGCACACAACAATTCAAAGTTTATACAAAATTCCCAAAACAATGAGCCAGTATACCCAGACTAAGGATAGAAATCGTCCGCCTGGACGTCAGTCTCCTCGTCCTTTGCCTCAGCCTTTAGATCCGGCTGATAGTCAGGGTCGCTCTCAGTATCAGAAACTCTGGCCTCAGAACCTAAAATATTAATGGAAACAGGGTGAGCTAACCATCTAAGCTCAGTAGAAGAATATCAGTTAAAATTACATCTTAATTGTAAAACATGGTAATAGAAGACATGGTCAGAATTGAATAGATGCAAACAGATATTTCAGAAATGCATAATTTATCAAAACAGGCAATTCGTATCGAAATTTACGGAATGTGATGCATATAGTGTTTAATGACTTAGAATAATAAACTTAAATAACTCCCGTGAGTATAGCACGTGGTAGCCAGATTTGGTCCGATGGGTAATCCCAACCATCGTCGTTCACATGAACAATTTCAGGAATGGAACAATGCCTCAACTATGGAGTGCAATTGTGTCGAGGATTTCCAAGTAGATGCACGAGTGTGCCAGACACGGATATACTACCGAGACTGTGAGATTCGTCAGATTTATAAACCTCAAATCGCATGCAAACATATTATACTTTAACAGAATTCAGAAGACAAATGACAGGTGTCAGATAGCAGGAGTCAAATACATAACAGAGTTGTTACACATATGCTAGACATGACTGAAAAGTAAAATCAGACTATGCAGGTATATGTAGAACATTTGGAGTCCATGAGATCAAGAATAAATGTAATTTCAATTGAATTCCCCTACCTCAGATCATACCTCTTTCTAAGCAAATCCAAAGCTTTTTAAAGCGTCTTGGTTCGATCCTAGACCATAAACATTGTATACTAAGTGTTAGGCCGGTTAGATGGTCAACTGGTATGGTGCCCAGTCTCATTCAATTCACACAACCAAAACAGGACAAAGACAGGGGTAATTGATCGATCAACACCCTTATTGATCGATCAATCAACACCCTTATTGATCGATCAATCCACCCTGTTGATCGATCAATGACCTCATTGATCGATCAACACACTCAATTCAACTCACCAGCAACAGAGGTTGTTGATCGATCAATGACCTTTATTGATCGATCAATACCCTTCATTGATCGATCAATACTTTAATTGATCGATCAATAATCTCTTTTTTTTACACTTTAGCACAGCCAAAATTGATCGATCACCACCTTGGTTGATCGATCAATGCGTCCTGTTGATCAATTAATGCCCTCATTGATCGATCAATATCCTAAAATCTCAAATCTCCCACCTTTTGTTCACATTTGCGATTTATATAGATTGATCGATCAATGCCTTCATTGATCGATCAATACACTCCAGTGATTGATCAATGCCTTCATTGATCGATCACTACTAGTCATTGATCGATCACCCTCTTATTGATCGATCAATACTTAGGATTGATCGATCAATCCACTAATTGATCGACAACACCCTTCGAGCATTGAACTTCCAAGAATTTCAGGTTTCTGTTCCCTTATTTGTCTTATACAGATTAATCGATCAATGGCCTTCATTGATCGATCACCCTAGTATTGATCGATCAATCTTGTCATTGATCGATCAATAATGACAGAAATTTTGTCATTAATGGAGGTCATCTACTTTCCCTCTTTTTAACCCATTTTCATTAATGGTTTCTTGCAACCATTAATACACACAGAACACATATATTAGGGCTCTCCTTAGCCCAATTTAAACGCACAAACACACCTTTAGTTGGGCCCTTCCGGGGTTCCGGCAAAAAGGTCCAAAAGAGGGTTTCGGATCCAAAAAATGAGATTTGTCACCCCCTTCACTCGGAGATGGCAATCTGTGGCTCCGCTCCAAGACGTAGCAACAGTACACCTCCCTGTCGATCAGATACAATGTACTACCGTCGATTTCTCACTCCAAGGTCACACATTTACTAACCTAGTTTTCTCTCTCACTATGTTTCTTCAAAGAAGTGGCTTCTAGGTTCAATCAAGGCTCCAGACTCTTCAGAAATCAGGAAAAGGAGATGAAGATAGGTTTTGGCCAACCCCTCTTCCTTCTCTTATAAGCTAATGGAACAGAAATATCACAGATATTTCTGTTTTCCTTAACTCAAGTTTCGGTGTGGAGCGTGAACACAGCCGCTACGGCGTAACGTGCCGCATCGACGTCCTACACTAATTGTACATAAGAGAGAACTCATACGTGAATTCATCTACACGAGTAGTAATACTATTTCTTATATTATTAATTTCAAATTCTTAATTATGTCTCGATTTTTATGCCGGACACGCATATCGAAACAGTTAAGCTCTGTTTCAGAATTTTCGGGTCATTACACGAGTAGCCAGTAATCTGATGAAAAAAAAAAAAACAACAAGAACAAATATATATAACATCTATGGACACATGGTAGCTTTGACCACCTAATCAGTAAAATTGATATTTCTAGTCTATAACAATAAATTAGTTTTTGTAAATCCATGCTAGTATATAATTATAGCAGTTTAGTACCATTCAGCATAAAAACATATATGGAACTGCATCTTGAGCTTGAGTATTCCACGTTGTTCATTATTTATATCATGGAATTTGTGATATCTGTTATACGTTGTTACTCTGTCTTAAATCAAGTGATCCCGCTAACTCGGGAGCTTGACAAGTGATCCCGCTAACTCGGGAGCTTGAGTTATTCTGGTCCAAGTGATCCCGCTAACTCGGGAGCTTGACTTCTCCTAGTCTAAGTGATCCCACTAACTCGGGAGCTTGACAAGTGATCCCGCTAACTCGGTAGCTTGACCTTGTTGTTCTCCTGTTTTCACCTGCATGTATCTTTGGTTTCAGTTTGTTTCTCATACTTATTACATCATGCATAAATTCAGCATCTCAGCATATTATTTATATTTTGATTCTATTTATGCTTCTCTATGAGAAAGTGATAAACTATTAATGTATAATAACAATGTAATATTCTCTACTGAGCTTTGATGATAACTCATTCCACAACTTAAATGTCTTAGCTCCAGAGCCTGATTCGGAGCACATTGTAGATCCCACCTACGTGCCTGATGAGGAAGAAGGAGAAGACGACGACGATGAAGACGAGGAAGACGATTTCCCAGAAGAGTTCTTCCCAAAATAGGTTTGTCGATGGGAGAGGAGAAAGGGGAAAGGGAAGAGAGATAAAATTTTTAGACATGAATAAATGATATATGGTAGTTTCAGATAGATGTTGGGATGTATAGGTTTTCTTGCCGCTGTTTAGATGACGGGTGGCCGTCATCGGTGGAAAGCTATACATCGGATCTTTTGTTTATATTATTGCTAGTTTTCTATTAGTTATTTGCCATATTATCCATTGTCAGAGTTAACACATTGCTTCCGCAATTGCGTCATGTTAAAAGAAAGAAATAACCACTTGACGAAAGGATCATGTCAGGTGATCCGATGGCGCGACCTTTCCCAGTTTAGAGACGGGGAAACGTCAAGCTGTCACAGGTGGTATCAGAGCTTCGGCGTTAAGTCATTTGGAGACTTAACTCTGACATATATATATATGGTAAAATGTCTGATAGTTGATTCGTAGGAAATTAGGATAGGTGGTCTAATTAAGTTCTTATCTGATCAAAATAGGTAGAGATGCCTCCGCATCGTGGAAGAGGTAGGGGTAAACCACCGTTGCCCCATTGCACTGGGCCGAAGACTATTCCAATAGCCGGGTATGAGCATGACATTGCTTCGGGGAGTGGTGAGAATGTCCATCTGGCTGAAAGTCGAACGACGATGGAGAATGTTGCAGAGCATACTCCGTCAGTGCAGACTTCGCCAGTAGTCAATACTCCTCCAATGGGAAGTACTCCTGGAGTTGAGCAAAATACGGGACACAATCCGCAGTTGATAGAAACTATGGTCAACACTATGGCCATGCTTGCTGTTCGACATCCCGAGGGATTTATAGAATTTGTCCGACTTCGACCACCGAGTTTCCATGGTCAGCATGACCCGATGGAGGCTGAAAAGTGGTTAACACAGATAGAGAAAGTGCTGCAAAGAGTCACGTGCACCGAGGAGGAAAAAGTAAGCTGGGCGACGTATAAACTGGAAAGTGAAGCAGAGCCATAGTGGCAGTCTGTCGAAAGAACAAGGATGCCCGGAGTACCATGGACATGGGCAGAGTTCACCGAGGCATTCAATGAAAAATATTTCCCAACACTTGAAAGATATAAGCTAGAGGTACAGTTTGCAACCTTAGTTCAAGGCCAGATGACTGTACGAGAATATGAGGCAGAGTTCACACGTCTCTCTCGTTTTGCACCTTTGTTGGTCGTCACCGAGTTGATGAAAACCCAAAAGTTTGAGTGGGGTTTGAAACCCATGATCAAAGAATGCATTTCGCTGTTTCAGGCAACGACTTATGCCAATGTGATGAAATTAGCCCTGATAGCAGAAATCAATGTGGATACTATGTTCAAAAGGAGAGAAGAAAAACAGAAGGCCAGAAAAGCTCCATCTCAGTCCTATAGTGCCGGTCAAATGAGCAAGCGACCATGATTCCAAGGACAAGCAACATTTCCACCAGCTACAGGAGCTTATGCACGGCCATATGGTTCATTGATATTTCCATTACCACCACGGATTCCACGTGTTCAGAATCAATCCTTTACACTAGCGGCTAGAAGTACATCTGGGCTTTCTCAAGCACGACTGACAGGTTCTCGCACGGGATCTTATACGGCTTCATTAGTGGCCTCAAAAGAAATTTGTGGGAAATGTGGAAAGGCACACAAACCTGATGAGTGCCGTAAAACTTCTGGTGCATGTTTTCGATGTGGCAGGATGGGACACCGGAGCAGAGAATGCCCGAAAACGGTCAGAATAACAACAAAGGCAGGACCAGTGTTACTATCGGCAGGGCCTACGATACAAGGCCGAGCTTATGCTGTCACTGCAAAGGATGCACGCACTAGTAATGACATCATTCAAGGTATGTTGGTCCATTACATATCTACGTTAATATTTGTTATATATTATCTTTTTAGATCGAGAAAGTGCATCTAGTAAACTATAAATACTATAGTAGAAATTGTTGGATTTATGTATTATGATTTTTGAATACGTAAAAGTAATCTAGCTAACACTAGATAGTATGCTTTAGGTATTTTGTAAATATATCCAAAGATGCTTATTTATGTTATGACGCACGAGTCTTGATAGATCCCATATCTACACACTAGTTTGTTACACCCCAGTTTACTGAAAAATTGAAGAAGTTGGGAGGTATCTCAGAGCCTCTTGACTTTATTCTCGATGTAACACTTCCGACTGGACAGTTTCTCACAACTGATATGGTATATCGATCGGTTATCGTTTGGATCAAGGACTATTGGGGATATGAAGTAGTAGCCGACTTGATCTTACTACCGATGCAAGGATATGACGTTATCCTTGGCATGGATTGGTTGTTCAATCACCATGCGAATGTTGACTGTCGACGAAAGATTGTCTATTTTCGACCACAAAAGAAGAAATCAGCTAAATTCTATGGGGTACCGTCAACAAATCTATCTTTGACATATGCAATTTGAGCACGACGATTACTTGATGGTGGTGCTCAGGGGTATATTGCTTTCGTGCAAAGTAAAGATCGAGAAGTGAAGACACTTTCACTTTTAGATGTACCAATTGCCTGTGAATTCCCTGATGTATTCCCTGATGAGTTGCCAGGTTTACCTCCTGACAGGGAAGTGGAGTTCGCCATTGAGTTAGCTCCGGGTACCGATCCAGTATCGAAAGCACCATATAGAATGGCACCGGCAGAGTTGAAAGAACTCAAGGAGCAATTGCAAGAACTTCTTGATAAAGGTTTTATTAGACCGAGTGTGTCTCCATGGGGTATACCGGTGTTATTTGTGAAAAAGAAGGATGGTTCAATGTGACTCTGCATCGATTACCGTCAACTCAATAAACTGACGATCAAGAATAGATATCCGCTCCCCCGAATCGACGATCTCTTTGATCAGTTACAAGGAGCGCGTTTCTTTTCAAAAGTTGATCTACGATCAGGATATCACCAGATGAAGGTGAAAGCTGAAGATATTTTGAAGGCAGCTTTTCGAACGCGGTACGGTCACTACGAGTTTCTCGTCATGCCCTTCGGGTTGACCAACGCAGCTGCTGCATTTATGGACTTGATGAATTGAGTCTTCAAACCCTATCTTGATCACTGTATCGTAGTATTCATTGACAATATACTCATTTATTCAAAGACAAAGGCAGATCATGAAGATCATCTACGTCTGGCATTACAAACATTGAGAGATTTGCAGTTGTATGCTAAATTCAGTAAATGCGACTTTTGGTTGAATCAAGTCAATTTTTTGGGTCATATTATCTCTGAAGTAGGTATTACGATTGATCCTGCAAAGATTGAAGCTGTAGTACAGTAGAAGCAGCCACAGACAATAACCGAGATTCGAAGTCTTCTTGGTCTCGCAGGTTATTACCGACGTTTTGTTGAAGGGTTTTCAAGACTTGCTGGACCACTCACACAGCTCACTCGAAAGAATTCTAAATTCGAGTGGACCGAGGCTTGCGAACAAGGTTTCCAAGAATTGAAAAGGAGACTCACTTCTGCACCTGTTCTAGCC
This sequence comes from Chloranthus sessilifolius, assembly GCA_021018995.1. NCBI lineage: Eukaryota > Viridiplantae > Streptophyta > Magnoliopsida > Chloranthales > Chloranthaceae > Chloranthus > Chloranthus sessilifolius. The sequence continues at coordinate 32,786,440 of CM037596.1, read as the reverse complement.
TTACCATCTGGCAGTGGTGGTTTCATTGTCTTCAGTGATGCATCATCCAGTGGGTTAGGTTGCATTTTGAATCAATGGGAACGCGTAATTGCCTATGGTTCCCGTCAATTGAAAGACCACGAGAAGAACTATCCCACTCACGATCTGAAATTAGCAGCAGTCATTTTCGCATTAAAAATCTGGAGACACTATCTGCATGGTGAAACATTCGAGATCTTCACCGATCACAAGAGTCTTAAATATCTCTTCACCCTGAAAGAGTTAAATTTGCGACAGAGAAGGTGGATGAAATTCTTGAAAGACTACGACTGCTCTATTCAGTACCATACCGGCAAGGCCAATGTTGTAGCTGATGCGCTTAGTCACAAATCATCTGCTCAATTATCTCATCTTGTGACACGATTACAAAGATGGAAACTACTCAATGACATTGTATCATTGAGTGCCACTCTGCGAGCAATGTCAAATGGAGGTTTACTTGCTATAGTAATGATCTGAGCTCCACTATTTGATAGGATTAGAGAGCTCTATATGTTAGATGCAAAGCTTATTTCCATCCGACAGGGGGTACAAAGTGGGCTATAGCCAGAATTCTCGATCAAGGACGATGGGTCCTTATTATTTCGAAGGCGAGTATGCGTATATGATAATCATGCCTTACGTCAGGAAATTTTTAAAGAAGCGCATAAGTCAGCCTATGTTGTTCATCCAGGCAGCACAAAGATGTACCAGGATTTAAAGAAGACGTTCTGGTGGAACGGTTTAAAACATGACGTAGCAGAATATATTGCAAAGTGTTTAACCTGTCAGCAAGTAAAGGTTGAGCACAAACACCCTGCTGGTCTGTTACAGCCACTGCCTATTCCAGAGTGGAAATGGGAAAATATTTCCATAGATTTTATTCTCAGTTTGCCCCGTATTCAGAAGGGTTACAATGCGATTTGGGTAATTGTTGATCGTCTCACCAAATCGACGCATTTCTTATCCTATAATATGTGATATACAACGTCGAAATTGGCTGAAATATATATGCGAGAGATTGTACGATTACATGGAATACCCGTCAGTATTGTGTCAGATCGCGACCCTTTATATACCTGGCGATTTTGGCAGAGTTTTCAAGAAGGTATGGGTTCCAAGTTAGATTTCAGTACTACATTTCATCCTTAGACCGATGGGTAGACAGAGAGGGTAAATCAAGTAATAGAAGATATGTTAAGGGCTTGTATGCTAGATTTTTAAGGATCATGGAATAAACACTTACCCCTGATCGAGTTTGCATACAATAACAGCTTCCAGTCAAGCATCGGTATGGCACCATTCGAGGCACTATGTGGACACCGATGTAAATCTCTGATTAACTGGGAAGAAGCTGGAGAGCGTTTGATTTTAGGCCCTGATTTGATCGAAAGCACAAATGCAGTTGTTTACGTTATTTGGGAACGATTGAAGAGTGCTCAGAGTCGACAGAAGAGTTATGCTGATCTCAAAAGAACGAGTGTTGATTTTTAGGTAATATCTTACACTAATAAGTTTTTTCCAAATTTACTAAAATTATAGTATCAATCTGATTGAATGATATACAGATTGGCGAGCACGTCTTTATTAAAATCTCTCCGACAAAAAGCGTGATACGATTTGGGAAACGAGGCAAGTTGAGTCATCGTTATGTTGGACCATTCCCCGTATTAGGCAGAGTAGGAGAGGTCGCATATCGACTCGCTTTACCTCCGCACCTAGCAGGCATTCATGGCGTATTTCACGTGTCGATGCTAAGAAAGTACGTTAGTGATCCAACGCATGTGTTGGATTATCAATCGTTAGATATTCAGGAAGATTTAACGGTGATCGAAGAACCAGGTCAGATTCTAGACCGCAGAGATCAAATTTTGAGAACAAAGCGAATTCCACTCGTTTTGATCTAATGGAAGAATCATGGGTCACATGAAGCTACCTAGGAGCACGAAGCTGATATTCGTGCTCAGTACCCTCAATTATTTATATAGGGTACGTACTTAATTTTCACTTACAAATTCATTACAGTTGGTCACATAAATGTTGCTAAGAAATAAAATGTTTCATTTATAATTTTTTAATGTTTTATTGATGCACCCTGCAACGGTATACAATGAACCACATTCCATGTACTATATCAATAGAATTTTCTAGACATTGATATTAGTTTATAAAAATAACCTAATTATATTTCGCGCATTAAAAGACAAGTCTTTATAAAATTAAAGTTTTGAGAATGTTAAAGATAATTTGAATAATAAATAATAAAATTGCAAAAGTGTGAAGCAGTGACACTTAAACAAGAAGACATCCCAGCTTATTGCCACATGTCCCAAGTGAACAATACAAGGCCATCTATGGGCCGATATAATATTTTTCCACAAAATGCACTACAAGATGGATCCAAAATGCATCAAAATAAAATTATTTAACCTAGTAATATACATAAAAAAGGCCAACAATTATTTTTATACAACCCTTGTATATGCTAAGTACACCCAGCACAAAAATATTTTCGCCACAAGTAAGGGGCCTTGAAATCTGGGCCAACCAAAATTTGGACCTCCTTGCTGCGGCAAGGAATAGTGCTGGCCGCGCAAGTCACTTGCCGCGGCAAGCCTTTATAGTTGCCGCGGCAACTCTATTGGGATTTTGTGGGTCTGAAACCCATTTTCAGTTAGTTTTGTTGTTTCTGATGAAAGGGTTTTGTTCTTATACTCTCCAAACTCATGTTCCAAGCTCTTGTACCTGCATGCACTCCTCCAGATTCAGTTAAATCCAGTTGCATGCCACTGATTTTTGCTTAACAACTCTCCATTTCCTACTATTTCACCCATTCCAGCAGATTTGGTGTCTTGTAAGGTAAAAACCAGAACTTTAGCTTACATTTGTTCTTTGTCTTTGAAATTCTTTAGAATGCCTCCTAAGAAAACCGGGGTATCAAAACCCCCAGCTCAAGCAAAGGGCAAGGGCTTTGCTCCTTCCCATGAACCAATAGATCCACTCGTTGAGTACAAACAACCCATCCCATGATGGGCTGCGAAGGCTATGGAACCCGAGTGGATCATTGATGATCGCCTACTGACACCGAACGAACAGACTGCATGGTGGATTCGGTATATAGAACAGGCGCGGTTAGACGCCTTATATCAACCATTCCATACCCAATTTTATCCACGTCTCGTCCGTCTCTTTTACCAAAATCTCAAAGTACCACCAACAATTGGTCAGTTGGAGATCGAAATTGATAATAGAAAATTTTATTATAAGCTACAACACATAGCCCAAGCTATGGATTGTAGTCACACTTTTGACGTACGTTTAGGACTGCAAATGCCAAGAAAAAGGGATGTGAAGTTCCATCACATCACTACTAAAATGACTGATGGGCAGACCTCTTCTGATCACAGCCTGGCAGTCCGTCGGAGCCAACTACCACAGAAAATGTGATTTTTAGATTGTGTGTTTCACTACAATTTGTACCCAATGAAACATGAGAGAGAGCGCAGAGATACGCTCTTACAAGCTCTCTTCGCTGTTTATGAAAATCGATGGTTAAATGCCCCGAGGATAGTATGGGAAGGCATTAAATATGCCAACATCCATTTACAAAGCATTGTCTCGAATCCCATGCCATCCTGTCCCTATCCTCGCTTGATTTCTCGCCTTTTAGAAGGCCATTTTGATAGTGTTAATGAAATCCTATATCAAGTCCCGTTGGGTGAAGAGGTCCGCACCGATAATATGCGGGTCTTTAGCCCAGCCATCTGGAGAAATGTCTGTAAAAGGTCCTCTCATGTGGTGAGCAACCGCCAAGCCAAACAAATCGTCATCCTCCCCAATCTCAACAAGAAATACCTTCAGCTCCAACCCATGACATTCCTATTCCCCCTCAACCACAAACCGAATCAGTTCCTCCGGTACAAGGAACATATACTAATGCTGAGTTGGTCCTGCTCATGCGTGAAAACCATGAGCAAACTCTCCTCTAATTCGATAATTTGTATCGAAACCATTATATGCTCCATCAACGCATTGATTATATTGAAGAAGAAACCAACATCATGATGGAGCATACATTCCAAACCCCTGCAAACCCTTACATTGGGCGGGCACGTAACTACGTCTCCCAATATACTCGCAATGCAGTGTTACTGGTCCCGGAGTTCCAGCAAGACTTTCAACAACAAGAAGCTGGTCCTTCCTCTATTAGCCACCAACAACCAAATCCCCAACCTGGTAAATTATAACCTCACAAGCTCGTAGGATATATATTACATGTTAAATTTGCATTAAATTGAGTTCATCTTTCATAAGATTACTTAATTGTGATAAATTGAATATTAGATACCTCATGTTAATGATTAATGAATAATGATTATTGTTGTTCTGATATTTGAGGTTCTATCTGTTTTGTTTAGATTGTGAATTGTCCATTAAAGATTCTACTGTCTGCTACCTTACCTTAGTTTATATAATCCTAGTAGTCATGTGCCACATGTAGTGGAATGAAACCATTGATAAATGTTGTTATTACTAAAATTGCAGTTCTATCTATTAGATGAAGATTTTGATTTCGGTTCTATCTGGTTGATTTTGATCGTCTTGTGCTAAAATTTTGTTTGTAAGCATCACATGTGGTGTAGGCATTCCTACATTGATATTCGCTATTGCAACATTCATTTGCTGACCATTATTGTCTCGATTTATTTTCGAGGACGAAAATTCCTAAAATAGGGGAGAATGTAATGATTCCCAGACTTGTACACTACGCAGTAGCGAAAAGAGTCCGGTCAGGTCTATTCTGGCGCAAAGGAATTAAGTTTAGTACAATATAAAAAGTATTTTAGCATATTGGTTCTATTCTGGCGCTATTCTTCGCTGCCAATGATACCGAAACCGAGAAGCTATCTTAATCATGAATAGTCAAGCTACACTGCTTTAAGACCTTGTATATTCTCTTAGAACTTTAGAACTGAACCAACGATACGAGCAATCGATGATACGATCACATTAATTTGGTTCTCTGATATCAAGTACGGTGCACTACGTTGGCATCGTTATCAGTCCATCCGTGAATCGATAAAAAGATAAACACAGAACACCTCCCTAGATTAAAATCAGCACATAGAAGATCCGGGTTATTGCTCTATGGATTCTATCATCAGCAACAGAAAGTAGACCCTACCCTACCGAAATCCTTAAAAATGGAGCACTCGGGATCTTCTTTAATGATCTGAGGGACTAATGAATATATATACAGCTATATATTTATGCCAAATTACACATGAAATACAAAATAGCTATAAGAAAGATATATATATATATAGCTACATATATATGTAGAATTTATATATATAATGACATAAAATTATATATTTGCAATACATAACAGTGCAGGTCACCAAACCCAGAGAAACCAGGAAGACAACCATGGCTAGCCTGATGACCAGACTTGCTGCAGCAACCTTATAAGGTTGTCGCGGCAAGTTGCTCAGCTGATGAACTTGCCACGGCAACCCTATAAGGTTATAGGGTTGCCGCGGCAAGCCTTAAAGCTTGCCGCGGCAACCTCCACTAGCAAAGGGTTGTGGGCAGTGCTTTGTACATTTTGGACCTTGGATCCAATAAGGGTCCAGGCGATTGTATCATTGGGTCTTAGGCACACAGGGAACCATCTGGAGACTGCTAGTTTTTAAAAATAAATTTATTTTATTTTATCCTAGATTGGTACCACATGGGGCACTTAGACAATTTTGAAGAAATAAGACTGCATGATATTCTCAGATGCCTGAACGTGCATCAACGACAATACCCGTGAAACTCTACACACAGGTAGGAAATATATGTTGTGAGTTTATATTTGCATAAGAATGTCGCTAATTTCTCATAGAGACTTTGATAAATATTCAATATGCATTGATAAGCATAGTAAGAGTAAATCTGATTTTTGACTTGATCTGATCAACTTGATCAGATAAGAAATAAATGGACTCAAGTAGCCAGTAATCTGATGAAAAAAAAAAACAAACAACAAGAACAAATATATATAACATCTATGGACACATGGTAGCCAGTAATCTGATGAAAAAACAAACAAACAACAAGAACAAATATATATAACATCTATGGACACATGGTAGCTTTGACCACCTAATCAGTAAAATTGATATTTCTAGTCTATAACAAATAAACAGTTTTTGTAAGTCCATGCTAGTATAAAATTATAGCAGTTTAGTACCATTCAACATAAAAACATATATGGAACTGCATCTTGAGCTTGAGTATTCCACGTTGTTCATTATTTATATCATGGCATTTGCGATATCTGTTATACGTTGTTACTCTGTTTTAAATCAAGTGATCCCGCTAACTCGGGAGCTTGACAAGTGATTCCGCTAACTCGGGAGCTAGAGTTATTCTAGTCTAAGTGATCCCGCTAACTCGGGAGCTTGACTTCTCCTAGTCCAAGTGATCCCACTAATTCGGGAGCTTGACAAGTGATCCCGTTAACTCGAGAGCTTGACCTTGTTGTTCTCCTGTTTTCGCCTGCATGTATCTTTAGTTTTAGTTTGTTTCTCATACTTGTTACATCATGCATAAATTCAACATCTCAGCATATTATTTATATTTTGATTCTATTTATGCTTCTCTATGAGAAAGTGATAAACTGTCAATGTATAATAACAATGTAATATTCTCTACTGAGCTTTGATGATAGCTCATTCCACGACTTAAATGTCTTAGCTGCAGAGCCTAATCCGGAGCACGTTGCAGATCCCACCTACGTGTCCGACGAGGAAGAAGGAGAAGACGACGACAACGAAGATGAGGAAGACGATTTCCCATAAGAGTTCTTCCCAAAATAGGTTTGTCAATGGGAGAGGAGAGAGGGGAAAGGAAAGAGAGATAAAATTTTTAGACATGTATAAATGATATATGGTAGTTTCAGATAGATGTTGGGATGTATAGGTTTTCTTTCCACTGTTTAGATTACGGGTGGCCGTCATCGGTGGAAAGCTATACATCGGATCTTTTGTTTATATTGTTTCTAATTTTCTATCAGTTATTTGCCATATTATCCATTGTCAAAGTTACCACATTGCTTCCGCAATTGTGTCACGTTAAAAGAAAGAAATAACCCCTTGACGAAAGGATCATGTCAGGTGATCCGATGGCGTGACCTTTCCCAGTTTAGAGACGGGGAAACGTCGTGTTATCACATAAATTTTATTTCGGACCATGGTTGGTGTTAGTATCACACCACAATTAATAAAATTCTTAATAAAAGTTTTATAACTTTACTTTCACCCTTAAGATTCCATTAATCTTTAAAATAATGTAGTCTAATAAACAATCATAGAAACCCTTAAGAAAGCTATGGTTATTAATAAATGGCAGGTTCTCCTATCACTACAAAAAATAGGACAATTAGCGGCAGCTAAAAACTGCCGCTATTAACAAAAATCTGCCACTAATAGTCTTAATATCTTTTAATAGTTTTTTTGTTAATAGCGACAATTTTTTGATGTAAAAAACTGTCGCTGATAGTCTTATTTTTTGTACTGTATATTCTCTCCTAATTGTAAAAATCAAGCTTGTAACACTATTGCCATGCTTAGTTGTAGACTCTTAAGTGTCAGTTGCATTTTAATTGATATTATCATCCTTAGTTGTAGACTCTTAACTATTAGTTGTAATTTAATTGATATTGTCATACCTAATTGTGGACTTTCAACTATTGGTTGTGATTTATTTATCATTATCATTGTTGAGCCTTGATATTGTTTGTGTTTTGTTACATTTCTCTTTTGGATTTTAGATGTACGACCCTTAATACCTAAATGTTTACTTTGATATTGATTATGGACCTCCTAGAACTAAAATATATAAATTAAAGAATATATTACAAACCTTATAAGCTATTGTGCTTCACCCTTGATTATGACCTTATTAAGCTTCACCGCTTACAGTCATTTCATGACTCAAAAATTTCAGAGCCAGATCAGCAACCATCCAACCAGAGTTAGGGTGCAGATTAGAGGAAAATATCTAGAGGTGTTTATTGAGGTGACAGTTTCTAGCTCATTTTGCTTATAGAGCTACCAACACACATGCACGTGATCGGATCCTGTGTTGTCTTTTTGGATATTTTATTTATCTGGTTAGATTTCAGGCCAGTTTGGTTTTAAAGTTTAAATTTTATAACTTGATCTTAATATGAATAGTGTTTTGAGTTCTAGAAAAAGTTGCCTCTTGATTTAGGATTCTTCTATAAAGAAGCCAAAGTTCCACAATAAGCCAAAGTAAAAAAAGTTACTCAATTTCCTAAAATAGAGAACAATAGATCGACTATTTGATCAGATTATCATGATTGGGATTCTTCGGGTTGCGACAGCCAGCTCACGGATCGGGATGAGCGGGCGAAAATAGTCGCTGGGGGTATGACACCAATAAATATACACATTTATAGTCGCTGGGTGCATGACACCAATAAATATACACGTTTCTGATCTGGGTCCCATCTTATCTGGTTCTAGCTAGGATGCGCCCATACGTAGTATAGCCCCACACTTTCATGTGTCGTAAACTGGGCTCGTTTCCAGTTCATAACTCATAAGGAGTCATGGGTATAGATATAGATGGTACCTAATTCAGGATGTAAGTATCTGTATTTAAAGCATAACCCCATAGATAATTGGGAACATCACCTAAGTTGAGTATACTAAGAACCATCTCTAAAAGGGTGCGAATTCTACTTTCAGAGATTCCATTTTGCTGAGGTGCATCAGGAGCTATCCATTGGGAGACAATTCCATTATCTTTTAGAAAATCTAAAATTCACCTGATAGATATTCGCCACCACGATCAGATCGTGGTGTCTTTATGGACTTGTCCATTTGCTTCTCCACTTCGGATTTAATTCCTTAATTTTTTGAAAAGCTTCGGATTTGTGACGAGGCAAGTAGACATATCCATATATGAAATTGTCATCAGTAAAAGTGATGAAAAATCGTTAATCACCTGTTGCAGTGGTACTCAAAGGGCCACATGCATCTGTATGTATCAGCTCCAACTTTTCTTTGGTCCTTGCACCCGCACCCTTTTTAGGACAGGGTTTCTTGGTCATCTTACCTTTGAACTCAATGGACCGTTCTTCACCAACCGCTTGATCCTATCAAGGTTGATGTGACCAAACGCAAGTGCCAAAGATAAGTTGATTCGTTGAACTTTCTCTTAGTGTACTTCTCAGGAGTTTGTATGGAAGTGATATTGTTAGATTACACTAACTAGGATTGGAAAAAAATGACACTCTAAAGAGAAAAAAGTTGTTCTCTTGTGTAAAAAATGCCAAAAATAAAGACTAAAGTAATATACTGCTTATAACCTTTCAAATTTCATTCAAATGACTTAAAAAAATGAAGATACATAATTGATATATATAGCCCAAAATGCAAATACGGGAATAAATAAGCATACACTTCTAAAGCAACAACCTAGCCTAGAAAAATATAGAAAATTGCATTCTCAAAGTATATTTCATATTCTCAAGACATCACATTAATTACACCAATTTCCTATGACAAAAAAATTTCAAGATTGACTAATATAATTGAAAATGGGCCAATGACCCAAAAAGACAAAATGGGCCAGATGAGCCGGTCTAGCTTAATTCTAACAGCCCCTCTTAAGCTAAACTGATTGAACGCTGAATTTTTCTTTGATCTTGATAAATGTTTCTTTCTTCAATGCCTTTGTAAAAACATTTGCTATTTGATCTTGTGATTTGTAAGGTTTTACATCAATTTTATCATCATTGTTCAAGTCACGGATGAAATAATACTTAATTCGAATGTGCTTACTTTTGTAGTGAAAAACGGAATTCTTGGTTAGTGCAATAGCTGAATGATTATCACAAAATAAATTTGTAGCTTCAATTGATGGATGTTTAAATTCTTCTAAGACCAATTATAACCAAAGTGCTTGACATCCTGCCAATATTAATGAAATGTACTCTGCTTCGGTTATAAAGAGAGCAACAACTTATTGTTTCTTTGAAGTCTATGAAATTGAATCTGAACCAATATTAAAATTGTAACCGGAAGTGCTTTTGCCATCATCTACACTTCCACCCCAATCACTATCATAATATCCAACCAAATATGAATTTTGAACCCTTTTGTAATGTATACCACTTACATATTGCAAAATTCTCTTTTCGGCATTCCAATGACTTCTAGGTAATTCCACCAAATGACTAATCATGCTAACCGCAAACATAATATCCGGTCTTGTGGCGGTCAAGTACATGAGGCTACCAACAAGACTTCGATAAAGAGTTTCATTAACTCTTTTTTTATTATCATTTTTGTTAAGTTTCAAACCAACCTCCATTGGAGTGCAAATAAGATTTGCATCTTTCATTCTAAACTTTTTCAATAAATCTTTTACATACTTTTTCTGAGATATAAAAATCTCATCTTCATTTTACTTCAATGCTAAGAAAGAAATGTAGGAGACCCATATCGGTCATCTCAAATTCAAGCATCATGAATTTTTTAAATCCATCACATACGCATGAACTATTGCCGGTGAAGATTAAATCATCAACATATAAACAAACAATTAAGAACTCACCTTGAGTATTTTTTTTATGTAGAGAAAGTATTCAAAAGGACACCTTTTGAATCTGTTCTTCATGAAGCATCCATCAATACGACTATACCACGCCCTTGGTGCTTGCTTTAAATCGTAAAGTATTTTTTTCAATATACAAACTTTTTGCTCTTTACCCTTTTCCACATATCCGGGAGGTTGATCAACATATACTTCTTTTTCAAGAATATCATTTAAGAATGCTGATTTGACATATTTTTGATAAACCTTCCAATTTCTTTAAGCCACCAATGCTAAGACCAATCTAATAGTCTCAAGCCGAGCAACGAAAGTAAAAACTTCATTAAAGTCTATGTCATGTCTTTGCTTGTAGCCTTTCACCACTAACCGAGCTTTGTGCCTTTCGACTTCACCTTTTGCATTTAACTTGGTTTTATATATCCATTTTATACCAATAGATTTGTGCCCATTTTGAGGTTCTGTTAACTCCCAAGTCTCATTTCTTTTGATGGAATCAATTTCTTGATTCATTGCATGATTTCACTTTTCTTCTTGAGATGCTTGTTCAAAAGAAATTAAATCGACATCGGCATATAGTGCAAAGTTAATCTCATCTTCATCAAAAAGTCTTCTTGATGCTTCATAAATTTTATTGATACTTTTAGTCTTCTTTGGAGGAGAATTAGAACTCGTTGATGATGATGATGATGAAGATGGTGAAGATGGAGAGGAAGGAAGAGTCCTATCCTCTTCATGCTCACAATTTTGAACATCTTTCAATTCTTCTTTGTTAACACAAATAAACTTTTGTATCTTTTCTTAAAAATCTCAATCTCAAGCTTCTTCTTCATTAAATTTTACATCTCTACTTATGATAGTTTTCTTGGTGATGAGATTAAACAATTTGTATGCCTTTGAAGTTTCATTATAACCAATAAGAATGTATTTTTCGAATTTATTATCCAATTTTTTCTTTTTTCATCCGATACATGAGAATATGCAATGCTATCAAATATCCTCAAATGCGTAACACATGGTTTGTGTCCATTCCATGCTTCTTGCAGTGTCATGCCTTTAACACTTTTGGATAAGGCACGATTCAAAAGATAGTTGACACATGCAACGGCTTCGGCCCAAAATATATTTGGCATCTCTTTGGCTTTTAACATACTTCTAGCCAATTCCATAAGTGCTCTATTTTTTCTTTCGGCAATACCATTTTGCTGAGGTGTGTACTGAGTAGTTAATAATTGATGTCGGATGCCTTTATCTTTTAAGAAATTCTCAAAATCATGAGAAACATATTCACCACCTTGATCGGTATATAAAGTTTTCAACATAAAATCACTTTGCTTTTAAACCAAGGCCATAGATGTTTTGAAGTGGCTGAATACCTCCGATTTTTCTTTGAGAAAATAAATCCAAGATTAACGACTGTAATCGTCAATAAAAGTGAAGAAATAACGATTACCGCCAATAGAAGTTGTATGCATAGGACAACATAGGTCTGAATGAACAAGCTCAAGAGGGTTTGATGCCCTCAAAGCTTTCCCAATCAGAAAAGAATTTCTTTGATGCTTTTCGAGTGTGCACCCTTCACAAACTTGATATTTACGATCAATATTTTTCATGCCTCTCACCATGTGATTTTTGCACATGAGAGTCAAAGTGCTAAAACTTAAGTAGCCATACCGAAGATGCCATAGCCATGATTTATCTTGGATGATGAAATTGAAGCAAGGAAGAACTTCATTTTGAAACTTAAGTGAAAATATTTTGTTTAGAGTCATCTTTACTTTGGCAATGAGAGCGTTGTTCATATCCTTAATTTCACATTCATTTCCTTTGAAATAAATATTGTGCCCTTTTAAAAGGAGTTGTCAAATACTTAGAAGCTTGTGCTTGAGGCCAGGTACATGAAAAATATTTGAGATGTGTTTGATGCCTATCTTTGATTGAACAAGAATATCACTTCTTCCCTTTATGGAAAGTCGTTTATCATCGACGGTCCTTACTTCACTTTGAATAGATTCATCTAAAGTGACAAACACGCCTTTGTTTCCTGTCATGTGGTTACTGTAACCACTATCAAGATACCAATCTTCATTAAATGCAACTTCTTGAACATTGTAAGTAAAAAAGAGAGTGCCATCTTCCTTACTTTGATTGTTCTCTTGAACAAAATTTGATTCTTTTTTTTCTTTCTCCGCCAATCTTTTTCTACAAAATTTTATGACCATGTTTTTGACAATGATAACATTGAATATTAGAAAGAGAAGATCTGCCTCTTCCTCTTCCTCTTCCTTTTGATGACGTAGATGACTCATCTTTATCTCTTTCTTTTACTTGATATCTTCCACCATTATGCCTTCCTCGTTCGCGATTAAAATGCCTTACTCTTCCACCTCTAAAACTTTCTTTAAAAGAAATTTGAGTTTGAAAAACTTGCTCTAGAGGAGAAGAATCAAATTGCTTCATATGAAGTTTATGGGATTGAAGCAATCCCAACAAACTTTCCAAAGACAAAGTAGATAAATCCTTAGATTCTTCAATTACAACAACAATATATTCAAACTTACGAGTCAAGCATCTAAAATTTTTTTCTACAATTCTTTGATCTTGAAGATTTTCACCATTAATCCTTAATTGATTAATGAGAGAAATTACCCGATTGAAATAATTTTCAACCACTTCCGTATTCTTCAAAGATCATATCAAAGAGTTTGGAGCCGCACCAATTTGACTTTATCTACGCCTTTGTATGAAGTATAGAGAGTATCCCATGCTTACTTTGCCGATGACACCGATGAAATTCTTTCAAAGATAACTTCCTCTACAGCTTGATAGATGAAGAACAAAACCTTCTTGTCCTTCTTGCGATTTTCTTTCAACTCATTGAGTTGAGCTTGTGTGAGAGCTGCTTGATCTTCCAGTTCTAGATATCCGATCTCAACAATATCCCACAAATCTTGAGACGCATATAAAACCTTTATTTGAATACTCCATTGATTGTAGTTCTTACCGGTGAAACGAGGAAGTTGAGGTTGCAACATATTGGAAGCCATGAATTTCAAGCTTTGATACCACTTTGCTGGATTACACCAACTAGGATTGAAAGAAAATGAAACTCTAAAGAAAAGAAAGTTGTTCTCTTGTGTAAAAAATACAAAAAATGAAAACTAAAGTAATATACTACTTAGAACATTTCAAATTTAATTCAAATGACATAATAAAATGAAAATACATATGTCATATATATAGCCCAAAATACAAATTTGGAAATAAATAAGCATACACTTCCAAAGCAACAACCTAGCCTAAAAAAAGATAAAAAAAATTGTATTCCCAAAGTATATTCTATATTCTCAAGACATCACATTAATTACACTAATTCCTTTGAGAAAAAAAATTTCAAGATTGACCAATATAACTGCAAATGGGCCAATGACCCAAAAAGACAAAATGGGCCAGATGAGCCGATCTAGCTTATAATTCTAACAGATATTGTCAACATTTAACATTCTATCATCATTCACCATGAGAAAAATTAAATAAAGACCATTTACTAAATAACCAATTGCTAGTAGCGAACCATTTCGCTTAATCAAAGCATTTAGGTCAAGTGAAATAGAATAACCAGAGTTCAATAATCTCGATGCTGAACTCAAATTTCTTCGGGCCGCTGACACAGAGAAGCAGTCTTCTAAAACTAAAAATTTCCCATGTGGAAAACGAATGGAAAAAGTCCCTATTGACTTCACCCCAACAGTTGCGGATGAGCCAAGTTTTAATCTTCTTTCAGCCTCAGTTGGTCTTTGCGTCTCCCTGAATCCCTGCAAAGAATTACAAACATGTGCAGTGGATTCAGAATCCACGCACCATGAGTTGGGAGGACCATCCAACATATTGGATTCTACCAAAACTAAAACCTCCGGTTAATGAATACCTGGGATGGAAGATTCTCCCTTCTCCAGGGAGGATAAATACTGCCGACAATTTCTCTTCCAATGCCTAACCTTCCCACAATGGAAACATCTTCTAGTCTTTAGGTTTTTCTTATTTTTAAATCCCGTAGCCGTAGCAACATTTGCCGAAAGTTTCTCACCCTGACCCTTTGCCCTATTCTTCCCTTTGGGTTTGTTTGACTTCTTTTGAGTGTCTTGAGGCTTCGATAATCATGACACTAGGTCCACCTTGCTGCTTAAGCAATTCCTCAGCAGTAACTAATGAGTTCATTTACTCATTTAGAGTCATCTCCCATTCCATTCATATTGTAGTTCAATACAAACGTGTTGAGGGAAAGAGGGAGGTACTGAAGAAAGACATTTATTTGAAAAACTGCATCCATTTCACTACCATAAATTTTCAAGTCATTAAAGAGAACAATCATCTTGATGACATGCTCTCTGACTGGAGTTCCTTCAATCATCTTAGTGGTCAGTAGTGCCTTATGTTTGGAGTACCAGACACTCTGATTCTCATCTCCAAACATCTCATATAGGTTGAAAAGAATATCAGAGGACAAAGCCATCTTTTCATTTTGCAAAATTCAAAGAAGCCACGATGTAACATTTCACTAGCTCATTAGCTCGTTCCCATTGCTCCAGTTTGGTCCTTTGAGCAGCGAAAGGATTCAAGGACAACTCTGGTCTAGAGGTTTTTAGGCATATAGGTCAAGTTATTCGGCAAAACAATTTTCGTTTCCAACCAATTTTCGATTTATTTTAACATGTATAAAAAAATATTAACCATTAGATATACACTTGTGCCTTTGGGCATCTCAATGTATTGCTCTTGATTATGTGGATACCAACTATCCAATCTTTCTTTCAATAAATCTTATTTAAAGGATTTGAGACCAACGATCTACTTCTTGATCTCTAGAAGTCATTATGCTCATACTTTGGAGTTATTAATCAATGGCTTTTAGTTAAGTGTAAAACCCAACAACTAAGTTATTAGATACCTCATGCAAGCTCATGCTTTGGCATTATTGCTCCCACTTAATAACTAAAACCCTGTCTCAACATTTTAGGAGTAGTGTGGACAAGGAGCAGACCCGACTTTGGCCTAACGATATTTTCACTTGTATATTAATCCTTTTATGTCATGTATGATGGAAGATCATGGTGCGTAGGGACATGACTCTACCTCATTTGCACTTAATATTCCTAAAATTACAACCATAATAATCAAGATTATTATCAAAAAAATAAATAATATACTATCGTCACACGATAGAATGGATCTATCATCACATGATAAGTAATAATCATCGCATGACACAATGAGCGATCTATGTTGTGGGGGCATAAGCGATTTTTCTGTGGAACATTTTTTTATTCGTCTCACGATCCTTGGAATATCAAGTCACTATAGATCTTGTCTTTGGCTTTATCCTCATCTCTGCATTGTTGTATCCACATATTTAGTAGAAGTATAAAAGAAATTATTCCTACTTGGGAAAATCAAATGGCCATCCGCCCATCAACATGTGGAAAACCGTATAGCTATTTGCCCTTTACAATAATTACATACAGATTAAAAGGAAACTGTGACGATTCACATGGAGGTACAAATTTAGAGTGAGATAGAAGTAAGGAGAGAGGATCACATTCTCACATCCCATAGTAAGAACAATTAATCCATGCGCGAATTAAACATTATTAATGACAGCACATTATTATTTAAGGATTAAATAAATTATAAAATCACAAATAATCACACATATGTACCCACAACATAAGATGAGATCTGGATGTCGCATAAATTCAATGATTGAGATTGCATGATAACCGGTCAACTACAAAGTGCAAATGAATCAATAAATAAATTTAAAACAACTTTGAATAAGATTAAACTTCTCAAAAAACCATCAAATGTTATCTTATAAGATAGCATTTGTGACTATGATCAAAATGACTATTTATGGGCTCAAACCTAATTTAAAATGAACCCGAAATAATAGTAAATGAATATAAATTCGATCAACGGTCTACCAAAAAAAAGACTATTAGCAAAGGCTATTAAAACTATTAGTGACGAGGGTATTAGCGACAATTTTTTTGTTAATAGCGGCAGTTTTTGTAGCCACTAATAGTCTTAGTTTTTGTTGTGAGATGTCAAGGCTCTCTCCAAAATCTCCAAAAATATCTTTGATTTCATAGATATTGATCCAAAACCTAACGGTTTGATACCATTGATTGTTGAAGAACAATTTTTCTAATTACACTTTTATTAATGCAATCTCAAAATGGATAAAAAAAAAGTATCCTAAAAGATCAAAGATAAAAATAATGGATTAATTAAAATATATATATATATAAAAAGAGCCTTAGCTCAATCATGGGATTGAGTTCTCGAAGTTCAAGAAAGATCACTACGTGAAAAAGCCCAAAAACCACCGCTTAAACAAAGGGTTTTTTTCAAAACTCTTGTCTTTGAGGTGGTTTTTCAAAATCGCCTAAACAATTGTAAAAAAAGGAGTGGTTTTTTTTTACCACTATACAAGACAGTGGTTTATGAAGTTCATAAACCACTGTCTTGTATAGTGGTAAAATAAAACCACTCCTTTTTTTACAATTGTTTAGGGCAGTGGCTTTTTTATGCAAAATTTAAAAAAACAAAAAATTACGTCGACAATTTTTTATGCAAATTTTTTTAAAATAATATTTTTTTTATGCTTTTTTTTAATGCAATATTTTTTATGCTTTTTGTAATACTTTTTTTTAATGTAATTTTTAATGCTTTAAAAAAAATTATATAAAGAAAAAAAGCTATTAATCTCATATTCAAGCACATCCATAAATAAAATAGATGCCAAATTCTTTTATTCAAACAAAATATTGCATTTCAACCTATGATCCAACCTTTCAAATCAATCAAATATTTTAAACTTTACATGCTCAATCCTTTTATTCCAAAAAAAAAAAAGAGTTAACAATCTAAGGACCCCATGACCTAGTTTCATAATTAAAAAAATATATATATGCTTCGCCTCGCCAAATATCCCGTCCCTAGTGATCCGCTTTGAGGTGGGCTTCAAATAAAAAGTTTTGCCTGAAATCAAAAGGAGAACGTAATTAAATATTTATGATATTAAGCAATTAAATTGAGATATTGATGACTTCTCACTACAAAAAAAGAGACCTATGCCACATGCTCTGCAATCTGTTTAAACAGTAGTTTATTTTATAAAGCTATTTGATGACTGCACGACAATAACGCTCTCACATGCTCCGAATTCTGGATTGACCTCCAAGATCCCACAACTTTATTGTAACATTTCCTTACACATATTGAATCCAACCTGTAGAACACATTACATGCAAATATGGTGTTCTGATAATTGTTTTGAGTTCCTATTTATATCGATTATGCCATTTTCTTAAATTATGAACAAAAATTATGAACAAAAAAATGTTACGAAAATGAGCTGGTATTAGGTACCCGCTGGTATTAGGTACCCGACCAATGCACCAAGGCTGATGCACAGGTGAGAGGTCAATCTCCCTCTACCACCCTCAGCAGTTGTATAGATATTTTTTATCATCAATCTGGGAGGAGGTCAAAACATATTTTCACCTTGCTTTGTGCACATAAATAATATCTATGCACTTTCAAAGATTTGACCATTTTGGTAGAATGAGATTGGCATGTGCACCACCCTTGGCACAAGTCACGTACCTAATACTAAGTGTAGTGAAAATAAAATAAAAAGTGAGGTCATAGAATGACACAGAAGAAATGGAAAAAAGATAAAAACCCAACGCAGATGACTATGCTAACAAATAGGAAAGGCTTGCCATGACTCCTAATAAAGTTCCTAACCATCCGATCAAGCAAAGAGATTGGCCAGAACTGTTTAGAGTGAGTTAGGTGAGATAAAAAATTAGATACTATATCCATTCTTCCATATATGAAACTGACAATACAAAGATTTTCCCAACAGAATTGCATGTGGATGAAAGTTTGTTTAAAGAATAATTTTCATGAAAATTTGGCAGCACACGGATAGCAATACTGCGAAAAGAAATTTTAAGCATTGTAATGCTAACCTCAGAAATGTAACAAGGTATACGGGAAAGTAGATTCCACAAAATTGCAACTGAAATCAGATGCTAACACAATGAAAGATCTTGGTTTTTGATATAATAGCAACCGAGCCATTTGTACCTCATGGACCACCTCATTTATAAGCTTCTTACTAATGTAGTCTATATTGTTCTATACTTTTATGTATATTTTGTCTTAAAAGTGAGAAGAGTGAAAGGTTTTAAAAGAACATGTACAACCCACTTCTTCGGTCCCGCAAAACATGGAGACGATCTAAAAGGACATGAAGAGCCAAAAAAGGAGAGGCTATTTTGATTTTCTTCCAAAGTTCAAATATTAGCGCATGACCAATGAGACTGTTCTACAGGAGCAATAGGAGTAAAGATCCAGCTTGTGCACTGCCAACCAAAGTTTAAAAGAACCTTTTTTTTTCTTTCCAATCAGTAATAAGAAGATTCAAAATGAATGCTAGGAAAAGTTCAAAGAAAATAAACTCAAGAATCAAGATGAATGATAGTACGAGTTTAAAATGAGAATAAATCACAGGCATAAGGACTATACCTCATCGAAGGTATCAAATTATGTGACTAGACAAAGAGACAAGCCAGTGATTCATGGACAAACCGAATTCAACACAGAAAACTCAGCAAAAACTACAGAAATGTTACATTTCTGAGAACCTTGTTACATTTCTGACAAGCCGTATACCTTGTTACATTTCTGAGAACCTTGCAAAAGCTACAGAAATGTAACAAGGTCTCCAAGAAGATGGAATCTGTGAGAAGACCAGAAAGCACAAGAGTCCACAGTTCAATACAGCATTATTTTCATGAAAATCCAACTTCGGACCGAATAAAATTTGTTCATTATGAAAACATATTCACTGTAAAATAATGCTATATTTGTATATCTATCGATAGAAAGTAAATGGGCACACAAGATTCAAACTCTTCCGAACTTTCATCTAAGGATGTCCCAACAAAATCAAAAGATAAACATTTGAGTGAAAGAGAAAGTGCCAGTTCCCTCAACCTGCTTGCCACTGCATATTTACATGAAAGATGTAACATGAGCCCACTAATCAGGGAAACGAAACCGTCAAGAATATAAACATGCAACTAAGACTCCATAATGTATCTCAACCATGGTTTACAATACTGGTTCTGGACGATACTTTGGTATGGATCATCCGATACATATCAATATATATGTATATGCACCGGTACGACACTTCAAAGTATCGTACCGGTGACCTCCGAAACCGATACATATCTTCCAGTATGTAGCTGTTTCGGACAAGATTTTGAACCATGATCTCAACAAGCCAACACTATTTTATTCAAAACAAATCCTACAAGATTACCATAATATTTGAGTTGGCGCAATGATGTTAGAGATATCTAGAAAATTTGGCAGAGTGATCGATCCTCGAATTGGCAGGCCACCCGTCTATGGTGAGTCAAAGGTAATCCTGGATTAGGCTGGTCAATCCAAAAGTTGAAGAATATATCAAGAGATTGCACTAGAAGAATTACGAGGACAAAGACTAGCCAAAATCTGATAAATATATTTTACAACTAACGGAAGTATTAAAATGACTGCATTTAGTTAATAAGGGGCATAACTGCAGAATATATCCTACACATAATATCCGGTAAGTCACATGTGCATGATAAAGCAAATCTTGTCAATTTAGATGTCTCTTGAACTTGATAAAATCTTGATAATAAGATGTAAAAAATCCTCAATGTTCGAAATCATAGCTAAGTTAGAGCTCTTCCACAAAGTAAGAGCGTAACACACTTACCATATGAAGTACATAACTATTAGGGCATTCAACGAGCTGAGCCATCTCAAAAGATTGACTCCACCTAGATTTAAAAGAATTTTTATTTCTCTAGCATGGCTCGCAAGCTGTGCCGATCTCCAACGCTAAAAGCTCAAATATTTTTGAGCCAAACCCGAGTCGCCTGGCTCGGCTTGATATGTTACTTATATTATAGTTAAAATACCTCCTCCCCCCTCCCTCCCTCCCTCCCTCCCTCCCTCCCTTCCTTTCCGAGAATCAAGGCATCACCATTCACCACCTCCTTGTTATTGGCATCACCCAATCACCACTCACAAGACACCATTCACCACTTCAATCGCCGCCTCCACCATTCTCGGCAACAATCAGTAGGATGAAATCCTAAACATTTCTTTTAAAGGGGCCTTTTATAAGGAGATGACAAGCTGAGAAAAAGAAAGGGATGGTTGATCTTTTAAAGGGGCCTTTTATAAGTCCCAAAAGAGCTCACTTAAGAGGTCTAATAAGAACAGAGTTTCAAAGGCCCATTACAAAAAAGGCAGGCCAAATGTGACTTTATCAGGGGAAAAGATGGGATATAGATACAAGTTCTATTACATTGGAAAGAAAGAAAATAGGGACACAAATAACATGTGTATACAGATCTATATCTCGTATATTTATTCAAAAGAAGGCACAAAAATTTGTGTCTGAATATTAACACAATTATAAATTTAATGCTATTATAGTAATTATATAGTTTCAATAGCAAATAATATCATACATAAATAGTATAATAGATATAATATTACATCCTCATACAAATAAGTGTGTGAGATTTTGATAAATTAATAATACTATGCAGATCAAATATTAATACGCATCTAAGTTGTTCGAAAGTTGGAAACATGTCTAACTTTACTTGGACACAACACAAGTTAAGAGCCCAGATAACACAAAGACCTGATTTTTCATTGGTAAAGATGCCTTCATTAATGACAAAACACAAAATATGACATCCAAGCAAGATACTTGTGCCCGAATACAAATAAAGAGTTAAGTACAAACAGTTTTAAATCACATGATTGTACATATATGAGTGTTCATGGCTATTTTCTTTTATCATGAGGTGAACTAAAATAATGTTCTAATCATAATTTGACATTTTGATACCATAGTCTTGTTCTATCCAGTTCAATTGCAAATATTTGTTGTTGCTATTTTATTGGTAAAGAGTCATGTGTAAACTCTATCAGACAGTAAACAAACTAGCACTATAATATCATGTTTTGCACTTTTCTCATTTCTTTCCATCAGTGGAACAGTTAGATAATCAAGAGAGGATTGTGTCCTTATACACTCCTCCTCAAGGATTCAATCCATTATCCTTCTTTCTTCTTCCAAGCAGTCTTAACACATTGTCAAGGATTCTGTCACACACACACACTCTAACACATCGAAGTATAAATAAAGTATATTATGCCAAAATAGTAATTATAGCTTAAGGCCATCATTGCCATATGGCAACAGCTATTGTGCCGATTGGATGATCATAACCATTGTCAAAGAAATTATTTTGTGGACCATTGCAAACTTCTATATTGAAATTCCAAAAGCAAGCAATTTATTGGACTCTTTAAATTTACCAAACAAGATCGATTTAGTTTGACCTGCCTAAGGGTGCCCCATCAATCTGCTGCTCTAGATCCAAAAGCGCATGGGCCAAATGTGGTAAAGATGAGGAGCACTATTGTCATTGAGGATGCTAAGCACCATCATATAATGACTCAAGATCATAGGACTTTCTATACGAAGCCTGTCAGATGTGGCCTCCCAATGAGTTCACATCCATATTTGAGGATGATAAGTAAAGAAGATAATAATAAGGGAAAACAATCCATAATCAATATTACCAAGCCCGAACCCGGCTGAAACAAGTCACTAGGCCAAGTGGCCAGTTCAAGCCCGGTAGGGCTTATAGCCATGCTAGGCTCAGCTTTGGCCATTTAAAACCAGGATTGGACAGACCAAGGCCAAAAGCCGGCTCGTGACATCCATATTTAATATAATTCAACTGTGAAATTTTAGGCATGATTGCTTACTCAAATGATGAAGGAAGCCGCGTCAATCCACTAAATGGACACCAATGAACTCCAAATGGCTGAGGAACAAATCGAAAGAAATTAGAGTTGCATAACAGTACTGTCAAAGAATCATATACATTCACCTACCATATATATAAAATATATACACATACACACATTCTGATGCATAAACCTATCCTGTGGATCGACTAGACAGATTGATTTGCATTGATAATATCCAACACAAACCTAAAAAGACACATAGAATAAAATTGGCAGCATTCAATCTCAGAAAACCAGCTATTTTATAATGTAAATAGAAACTAGAACAATGTGAAATAATATGATTATATTTTTGAAAAGCGGGCTTTCCTGTCCTTGAACCTTCAATCTTGGGTCAAGAATTTTAAACTTTAAGCACATTGGGGAAGGAAATATTTTGAATTTTGTTTATTTATATTATGGATATAATTTGATTATAGCTAATCTATTGAACAATATAAGAGAAAGCAGATTGGTTGAAGAAATCAAAAGCACAATGCAGCCAACACAGAGGAAATAAAGAAATAGCAGTGAGGGATGTGTACAAAAACCCAGCATCGTAGACAACTCAAGTCATTGGGCAAGTTTCAGTTTTATGATTATAAAATAAAAAAAGATTGCCCCCGAGTTTCAGTTTGATTCTGTGCATCCATATCATATTTATACAATTATTTCCACAAAATGTTGCATAAAAGCTAAACCTGCAGAAATTAAGCCTTGTTTGTGTTAGCGCCGCTTATGCGACCTGATTCTCGCACAAGCTAGAATCGGAAGAGGGTTTAGGCTACTCGGATTCTCACTCAAATTTAAGTTGAAACAATTTTCGGATTATGCTACTCAAGAAGTTGTGTGTGCTCCGAGTCGCCCATCGCTATGGTCTTTTTGCTTTTCACGGCCTAGAAGCCGAACGCGTGCCACTGTTTCCAAAGCAATTACCTAAAGTGTTCTTCCATGAAAAGTAAAAAATAGCAGATTCAGCTTTTTTGGGGCGTAAAAGCTGCCCAAATTCAAAAACCTAGACTTTGAAAGATATAGCTTGACCAATTAGGGTATCTACTGACAATAGATTTGGTTATCACGAACTTTAAAGATCAGATTCAGATCATTTCCGATGTAATAAGTTTGCAATTAAATCGAGTTTATAAATTTGTGACAGAATTTCAGGTTTAAACATTTGTAACAGAATTGCAAGCATAGAATTCTAGGTTTAGAATATATATAGCAGAAATTCAGCTTTAACAGATTTTCAGATTGAAATGTTATTAAAATAAAAACAGATTTAATATTAATTGCAGAATTAGCAATGTTTTCGTAACCTAAGATTTAACAAAGATATCAAATTCAGATTTAACACTATTTCCAAAAATTCAGTTTTAACACTATGCCAAGAAATTCAGGTTTATTATAAATTCAGAAATTCAGGTCTATCCTAATTGCGTAAAATCAGATTTAATATTAAATACAGGTTTAACCCTCCTAACTAGTTTTACGTGGGCTTTTTCCAATGCAAAAGCTAGGCTCAAAGTAAACTATGCATGCATGCATAGGGATTTAACCAAACATGTCGTAGGTATGTCAAGTACTTAAGTTTGTCCTTTCATGTGAATATAGTTCAAAATACATTGATAAAAAATTCACACATGTAGCCTATCACATTGATATATATATATATATAAACTATTAGCTTAAAGTTTCCAAAGATAAAGGCCCGCACAAATTCAGGAATAGGCCTAAATGTTGCAGCCATCATCGTTCAAAGAATAGATTTCGGAAAGATACCCGCTCAAATCAAAGAATGATGGTCAACCCATAGACTTTTCTGTCGATGGTATAAGCAGAGAAGTTTTAGAGGACTTCTCAGGCTTTCCATCAAGATATAGTGCAAAATATTTCATTCATTAGAACAAATTTTATGATCAAATTACAGAGGCTGACCCGAACACTTAAAAACTACAAATTTCTGGGTTCATCTTGCACTGCCTTCCCTGATCAACCTAGCGCCGATCTTGGACTGATTCCACCTCTGGAATGTGAATTAGTGAGTCACCTTTCACGGAGATTTGGAATCACTTAAAAACCCAATTCCTTGAACTAATTATGAATTTTAGAGTACATAGAGGTGAGAACCGAAAATCGTTGTTTAAACCTAGGATCAAAATTTCTGCCGAAATGACCAAAATTCTGTCCAAATTATCGGTTTCGGTCCTCACCGAAACGATAATTTGGACCGAAATTTCGGTCATATTTTGTATGGGATTCAAATTATCGGCCGAAATTCCGGCCAAGTTATCGGTTTTTGGCCAAGATTTCGGTCCAAAAACCACATTTGGTGTAGCAGCTCTCCACCCCATTTGCTATGGCGGGGAGCTATTAACCACCAAGCACATTTGGTATACCAGCTTTCCACCCCATTTTCCCCGGCGGGGGAGCTGTTTTAAGTGATAAAACGAGCTCTCCGTCATAGCAGGTAAAACCTGCTCTAGCAGAGAGCAGGCGGAGAGCTGGAATCCACTAAAATAGCAAGGACCGAAACACAGACTAAAATACCTACAAGGCATAGTGAATTCTGGTCCCTTTTAAATAATAAATAATATTTAAAACTTTGTCAAAAAGTCACAAAATAGGAGTTGAGCAAAACTTTTGGTGCTTTCGTCGAAATTTTCAAAATTTCGTTAATTTCGCCAAAGTTAATGAAATTCTGGTCCTTTTTAAATAATAAATAATATTATTGTAAATACAAAATATATATTTTTATATTGTTTATACTCCCTGAAATTTTTCCAAAATTTTTTCTGAACATTTCCGGAGATCCACCCCCCCAACCCATATATTACTGAAGATGAAATTTGTCACTATGCTACAAGGTACCTATGATAACCTTTTAATAAGCCATTATTTTTTCTAATAGTAAAAAGAAATAATCAGCAAATGGTTTATTGAGGTTATTCTTTAACTGCCAATTTTAAGGCAAAATGAAATGTACACGTAAAGCAATGTGTCTCAAAAAATATATAATAAATAATATTACTAAGCACCGAACTCAAGGTTAAACTCCCATCAATGCCTTTACAACCATACTTTCCACAAAACCAAAAACAATACTAAACCAAAACCCGAAAAATCAACATTTTAGAACTCAATTGCATACTTGAAACAAGAGAAATTTCCTCGCCTTGACGAGAATCCCTAGTGACTTCAATTTTGAATTATACTCAGCCCATGGCACAATTTTCCCATCCGCTTCCACCCCGTGATGGTACTCATAAGCTAGCTCCGATCCGTTCCCCCATCGATACCACGAGCATACGAATGTTCTTCTCCCCTTCTGCTCCTCCTTATTGTCCATCGGGTAAATCAAATCCTTCAATTGAGCGCCACGCAACTGAACTGACCGAACCCCCAGCACAAAACTGATGGCGTCCATGAGATTCGATTTCCTGGCGCCATTCAGACCAATAATTGCCGTGAAATAGTAGAAAGGGCTGATGATCTGGTGGCCTTTGTAGGATTTGAAGTTCTCTACCTCTAATCGGAGGATTTTTTCGGGAGATAGCAGAGACGGCATCAGTGCAAATCTCAAATTAAGGAGTGTTCCTAGGGTTTTGAAAGAACTATGACAGCTAGGGTTTTACAAATGATCATTGAGAGGAAACAGAATTAGGATTTGAACAGAGTTTCTGCAGTTAGGGTTTCTTCGTCGAGGTTTCTGAAGATCCGATCAGAGAAGAATGGGATATGGCGAGATTTCGCAGCTCTAATCAACGTGGCTTGGTCAGACGCGAGGTTGTTGTAGTAGACGATCTCGACGCTGCCGAGGGCAGATTTGATGCGTTTAGAGATGCTTGAGGATCACTGATGCGTGGATTGGATGATCTCTGATGCGTGAAGAACAACTAGGGTTTTAGGGAGAGAAATCTGAGTTTGCAGAGATAACCAGCTTCCAATCCATCTCAAATCCTCCGCTCCACGAGATCAAAATCATAAAACATACTAGATCAGCATTCACCGGCTCCCGATCTCCTAATCCATCTCAAATCCTCTGATCCATCTCAACCATATAGCAATCTAGGGTTTGTACAGAGAGAAGAAGAGGAGAGAGAGGCTAGTGATTATAGAGAAAGAAGGAAGAGAGGCGGTTTTGTACATATATATATATATAAAGAGAAAACGAGAGGCTTCGGTTGGGCTCGATAGATTTGCACGTGAAGAGTGGATAATAGGCACGTGACGAGAGGGTAATATATTAAACCACTGTTTTAACTTCAAAAACCATTATTTTAGGGAGTGGAATATTACACCACTATTTTAAGCAATGGCTTATTTTATATTGCTGCAGTGGTTTTCCCCTCATTTTGACGTAGTGGATGTAGTCCAAACAGAAAAAGATCCGTTCTCCAAAAACAGAAATGACCTTACTTCTCAATGGTTCAATGTTCTCTCCTTTTCTTTTTCACTCACAGAGAAGAAGACTCTCAAAATCAGTATATCTCTCCAGACATAACTTTTCACAAATATATGGAAAAGATTCCTTTTCTCACGAAAGTCAAATTTTTGTGTCTTATCACAAACTCTATCCGAAAGATAACACGTTTTTAAATTTTAAAAATTAAACTTTAAACTTTTGTATCTTTTCAAAAAGAGAGATTGTGATAGCATGTATTTCTTATGCACCAAGACTAAGTGATACATATGGCCACTTAAAGCATATTCATTAATAATAATTACTAAAATGCCCTTAATAAGAGTTTTCTAATGACTTTTAATGATAATAGACTATTTAATTAAATAAATAAATTTTATGCAATAAGGTAATGGACATCTTATGTCCACAAAAAGAGTAAATAGATCAAGCAATGAACCTTTCTAGAGCACACGGTTAGATCGCTTTGGGATATGCTATTTTGGGCTACCCCAATAAGTCGATTGACCCAGTGATCAACCCATTAGGACTATCAAGGATGCGAGATAACTATATGATAGTGAGTCCCCAAAATAGAATATTTACCCTATAGGGTCCCATCCATAGACACAACTATTAATGTTATCCTTCCATGTTCAATGCTCCATATAGAGTTATGGGTAAAATAAATATTGTCAATCTCATAGTCTGATGAATGACATTAGGGCTATGGTTATCATCAAATATTGGGAAACTATTGTTGGATATTTTATAATATCCAAGTTTTTGGATTTTGCTTTTGGTTTAATAGTCTCACATCATGTAGAACATTCTTTGGGCTTTGTTTTATGTATTGAAACTTTGGCTCGAGGCTTGTCACTCAGGGGGCCCGAATATTTAAGCTTCCACCGCCATGCACCCCATCAGTCACCCACACACGCGCGTGCTCACGCGCCTAGCTGAGCCGAGACGGGTCGAGACGGGCATAAGCACGTGTACGTGACGTGGCGATGCGATGTGGTACGGTGCATTTAGTTAATCTTTTTGGACAAAAGTGTAACCGAATTTTAACCATTTGATTTTATTTTTAAACGTTTGCTTTTAAATCCGTTCAGTTTCCTTTAACAGATATGTCCATTCAGTTATTGTCAACGAATATGTCTGTTCAGTTATTTTCAACGGATATGTCCGTTCACAAAACGGTTTCGCACCTATTGTTTTCTATAAAAGGGACCCGAGACCCTCATTTCAACTCACTGTGTTTTTAATTCTTTTCTCCCTATTTTAAAGCTTTATTTTCAGAGTTCCTTATCTTGCGTTGTTTGGTGTTCTGGTTGTGTAATCAGATTCACCA
The DNA here is from genome assembly GCA_021018995.1 of Chloranthus sessilifolius. Lineage (NCBI taxonomy): Eukaryota > Viridiplantae > Streptophyta > Magnoliopsida > Chloranthales > Chloranthaceae > Chloranthus > Chloranthus sessilifolius. The sequence continues at coordinate 32,758,088 of CM037596.1, read as the reverse complement.
AATCTGATCATACGAATACGCTGCTAGTGCGTTGTATCTTGGAACCGGCTTGCCGGTAACCTATTGGTGACCACTTGATCATAGTGGTAGGGGAAAATCTCGGTTTAAAGAAATGATTACAGAATTTACTAATAGAAATTCCAATTATGATTAAATCATTACCACCAATCTTTATACATTGTGATAGTGAAGCAACACTACCAACACTACGTCAAAATGATCAAAATACCACTTTTACAATAACAAAAAGACCCACTGTCCAAGCAGTGGTATGATAATCTACGGCTAAAGTCAATTGTTTTTTATATTAAAACAGTGCTTTAATTCCTTTACCCTTATCCCACACCCAATCTCACGCCCAAAAATTAATTGCTTAAAAAAAACCACTCCAACGCATATATAAAAGCGCCGTCGGGCAAATTTTTTTTCTCTTCATCTCTTTTTCTCTCGTCTTCCCTCCCTCACCAAATACCCTAACTATTGCTGACCACCGATTGAGATCGACGAATTGATTATCAAACTCAGATCGGTGAACTCCGAGCTCCAGATCTTCTTCTCCTTCAAAACTCTGCAAGACGACGGCATGGAAACCCTAGCTCGCCAGAAATCGAGTTTACTCGATCTTCTTCTTCTCCTTCTTCAAACCTCTGCAAACGCACTATTCCACCCCTCCAACCTTTCTCATTTTTAATTTTTCTCTGATTTTAATCTGTGAAGAGATCTTCCATAAGTTTCTATTCAAAATCAATGTTCTGAGATCTGATCTGATCTAACTTTACCCTCCAATGCTTATTAGTCTCTCCCTCTCCTTCTCTTCAAAACCCTAACTCGTAATGGAAACCCTAGTTGCCACTATAAAATAATAGGGTGTGGATCGTGATCAAATCAGCCATGGCAGCGTTGTTCAGGTGGTTCTTTTATCAGAAACCACCGGATCGATTTCTCGAGATCTCGGAGAGAGTTTACGGTACGTTCTTCCAAGTGTTTGGATCTGGTGTTGTTATGAACTTGTCAGGTTTTTGTGTAGTTCATCACAGGTTGTCTAATTTTGTTGAGTTTCTGATGGTTATTTGTAGTAAATCATCTAATAGTTCCCGTTTTTAGATCTTGTTTGATTTCAGTTATAGAATTGCGTTCCCTATTCTAGTTCAAAAATCTAGTTTCTAACTCTAATTCACTATTGAGGTTTGTGGGTTTAACACACATTGGGAATAATGTGGTTGAGTTTTAATATTTTAGAGTAGCTAGACTTTCCAGCCAGCACACATTTAGAACCGGTTATGTGCTATGGCAGTTTGTGAACCGAATTGGTTTTAATGTTTTCTTTCTCTCTCTAACAGAGGATTGGGCTTACTTGATGTCTTTTTAGCCTTAAATTTTGTGAATATCTCTATTGTTGTTGTGATCATATATAGTATCATTGTTGTAACAGATTTTGGCAGATTCATGAACTTTTGTTGAAGCTTAGGCTGATTATAAGTACACAACTTTTCTAAACTGGTTTGTGGGTGAGCCCAAGGGTGGCAGAGTTGATCTAGAAGCCAGAGTTTAGAATGCTGGCTAAATCCTATGGCAAATTTTGGTGCACGTGGCAAGTAGTTAGAGGTGAGCTTCGGTTCACCTGGGAATTTTTGTAAATGCAAGATATCGAGTGACGAGTTGAAAAATCGAGGGCTGAGATTGAGGAACCGGAATGGATCATTATCTGATGCACATAATGCTGCCTATTTTCTTAGTGGCAATAGGGGATAGTGCTGATTTGGCACTCCTTCCTACTGCTATCTAGTCTAGAATTAAGGGTAAAAAATTCCAATTATTGCTATCTAGTCTACTGATTTGGCACTTCTTTCGTGTTTTAGTATTTGTAATGCACATCTTTCAGATCAAAATCAAGTAGGATTCAGGTTCAGATATGCGATTTCTAGGTTTTTTTTTTCGCTTATTAAGATTTTTCTATTTTTTTGGCAGAAGATCAATTTTTGGCTACGATGTGTACTCTAGCAGATTATAAACTGTGAAACCAAATCTGATTTTATAGTTCTTCTTAGTGCAGATGACTCTGTTTACTGTAGAGTTTTATATGGCTTATTATTATTTTTTTCACAGTAATTTAATGATCATCGAGCCACTCTTTTATGTGACACTTGACCATGTGATTGGGCACCACATGACAAAATACTAATGTGGGATGTTACCAGTCTACCTTTTCCTTCGTTTTTAATGGGTATAGGGTTTATTGATCAATGGCAGAGACTAATGGACTTTTTTTGGTTTTTTAACTTAATTTTCTAGGAACTTGAACATTTAGCTACAGAGCTTAGAGCAGAAATTGTATGCACATTATCACAGACAGGTGGACACCTGAGTTCAAGCCTTGGAGTTGTTGAGCTAACTTTGGCTCTACACCATGTATTCAATACACCTGATGATAAGATCATATGGAATGTTGGGCATCACGTGAGGAAACTAGTCTTGCAACCAGAATAATTTTGATCTCTTCATCACCCCAATTACTTTTTAAGGTTTTCTTATACTGTTTATGAACTATAATTCATGGATTTTGCAGGCATACCCACATACGATTTTGACTGGTAGAAGGTCTAAAATGGACACCATTAGGCAGACTTCAAGTCTTGCAAGGTTTCCCAAGAGGGATGAAAGCATTTATGATGCTTTTGGTGTAGGACATAGCTCTACAAGCATCTCTACTGGTCTTGGTAAGTTTAAGCCTCCAACCAATTTTTCTACTTGTTATCTGCATCTATGCTAATTAGATATACAAATTTAATGTTCTAGTACTTGTATGCAGGGATTTAAAGACACACACACACACACATATATATATATATATATATATATATATATATATATATATTTTTATATATATATCAGCCAAGTTCCAGACTGATATGTATCTGATCAGATATGTATTGGCCAAAACTACAGATATTGAAGTACTTTTTTTATTATTAAAATATTTTAAAAAATATATAATAATTATAAAAAAATGCCCAACGGGCATTGGTATTTTGTCTGGTTTTCGCATACATATCCGCCATTGTGACCCTCTATGGGCCAAGACGACCTGTTATAGGCCGATATGGGGCTGATATTTGACTTGTTTTACCTGATATTAGACCCATATCGAATCAAGGTGTATATCATATCGAATAGGTCCCAACCCGATACATATAGGTCGATATAAAATCATGCTTGTAACATCTTTTTTTATGTCTCCTGGCACAAAAGGTACTTTGATTGGGTGCGATTGTTCTTTCCATTTGGTTGAATGTTGTAGGGTTGGTTGTGAATGCAGATGGTACCTGTTGGGCACTTGTCAATGGGGAAGAAAGTAGCAGTTGCAGGGAACTCATCACTACCATTCCAACCATCAGTGAGTTTTTCTAACTTTTCATGCATTGGATTTGTGATGGCCTTCTCTAGTTTTTTTTTGGTCTTTAGTTCTCGTTTGCATTTGTTCTATTCTATCTATAATGTTCTAGCATTTTTAATTGAAAATTGATGTATCTGTAATTTCATAATTTTTAATTCAAAAACTAGATCCATTTCGTCTGGTGATTTGAGATCTTGATTTGCATTTTAATCTTCAAATTTTGAATTACAGTAGGAGGAGGTGGGTGTAATGTAAGGCAATGTGATAGTAACACCAGCCTTGATAAATTATGTATGCTGGAGAAAATTTGTTTCCTTCTTACTTATTGTAGAGACATGCAATTGCCAGACTTCCATAACACGTTATCTTGGATCATTATTACCTTAAACAGTCTGTGCATTCTGAAGAAAATTTCTAACGAGTATAGAAAATTACCAAGTTGGAAAAGTAATAAGAAGCATATATACTTAGATGGAGTATTAGTAACATGTAAGGGCTAGAATCACAACTCAACTTGGTTGAGTTGACTCATCTCTTTTAAGAATTAAGGCTAGTCCAGTAGAGTCTCAGTTAAGCTTGAAACTATGACAACTCAGAATGACCAGCCTCCAAAGTTGTTAAAAGTGCTAGGCAGGGCCCAACTCCTCTAGAGCTAGGGGGGCCTAGGCGGTGAGGCTTGATAATGTTGCAATTTTTTTGGCTTGTTATACTAGACTACTGAAATCAATAATAAAAGATAACAAGCAAGGAAAATAACAAACATGATAAACATACGCTTATATACTCATTCGAAATATAATAATCTAAAATTGTAGGTTGAAATACTAATGTAATAACTAACATAATATTTTTAAAACAAGCATGTCAAAATTGTTAAAACATAATATTTTTAGGGTTCTAGGGTGTTAAGGGCATCTATTGATCAATAATGCCGACCCCAAATAGATTGATGATAATCAAATCTATGGTTAATTTTATACGATTGAAATTGTTTTTAAGGAAAAGTATCAAAGTAGTGATTTTTTCCAACTTTACGTCAGCTGATATATAAACTGAACCAGGGTTTAGTTGATATCCAAATTGATTAGCAAGCATGCAGTATATAATTATAATCAAGAAATGCAGAACTAGATACGTAAACTGAACCAGGGTTTAGTTGATTCTTACGCCTTTTAAATAGAAATAGATCGAGCTTTTAGATTCAGAAATATAGCCCTGAAGTCACAAGTAAAGAGTGTTAGAAATTATACAACGCTAAGTACATATAGGAAGGAATGAATGTTCAGTTACTTGCAGAGGCATATAGAATGTATGAATGAAACCTCATGCAGTCTCTATGTTAGGTACATGCACTATGCATGGCTATATACATACTTTGTCGTATCATCATCATCATCATCATCACAGCCTTGTCCCATCTGTTTGGAGTCGGCTTTGTGAGCCCTATTTCTCCACTCATTTCTGATCAGTGCTAAATTTTATGTAACTTACGGATGTGATGTTATGTTTTGCCATTTGCTTAATGAAATCAAGGACATGGACCAAAGAAGTTGGACTTGGGTATGGTATCTGCAGTTTTTAGTGTCGTTCTGTTCTTCTAATTCCATCAAAGATGGGGAAATTACTCCGGATAAGCCTTTTCTAGGGGACGAATTGATTTTGAAAATGAAACTAGATTGAAATTGACTTGGACTTCAACAACCCAAAGAAAATAGAAGTAATTTCACCAAGTCTAAATTTTTTAAGTGGTCATACTTCATGCATACAAGAACCAAAGAACCAAAAGACCAAATAGTGCTATTTTATAAACATATGCTCAAAAATGCCAAAAATGGAAGTGGAGCATGTCAAAAATGGAAGTGTTGCAATTAACAAACTATGGAGGTAGAAATTTATTTTTCATTTTATTTTGACCAAATTAGCACTAGACAAATTACATTCTCAGTTTTAACACCCTGTGTCTCATGCTAAAGCATTTGCTATCGCACACTTCTTATAACAAATACATGTGTCATGCAAATTCCATGTGTTACCTTATTCATGCGGAGCACGGTCTTCAGGAGTCAATCACATCAGGCATCCCATAACTAAACTTTGAGCTACATGTCAAGGGCAAATTAAGTTTCCACCAACTGGTCTGTGGTCCTACAACCTACCTACACTGTGGGCATGGGATCCGAGCTAAATGGCTATCTAGCTTCCAATGACCACAACTCACACGGGAGATGCTTTTTACATCTCACATCTCCTTAGAATCCTGATTTCCGTAAAATCCTGATTTTCTAAAACGTTTTCACATAGTATAACTGAAGTACATGTATATAATGGCCCATTGGAGATCAGCAAGTTTCCATGTCACTTGACTTTGACATTGGCAAAGCCCATCATCCTCCCTCCCATGAGCCCTTCTCTCTCACCCTCTCTCACTCACATATTTTAAGTTAGAAGAATGGGCCCACACCTGGCCAGGTACCCGCCTCATGAAGCGGGAAACCTGAGTTCGAATCCCCTTTGAGTCCACCCTAGGGATTTATGTCCCGTACTGACTCGGCACGTGCTGACCCGACATATGATAACTTGGGGCCCACAAGCGCGTTTGGGATTAGTCTGGTGCTCCAAGAGGCCCAGACACCCAGGTTATAAAAATAAAAATAAAAATCAAAATGAAGGTGCTCACACCTATATTGGCCTTTATCATGATTCAATCTCAATTGCATTAGTATTTCAGTTATGGGAGCAATTGCAAGTCATTGCACCGGATTGCACCGAATTTTAAAGAGAGACTTGCAAGTTTGGCGATCTCTGCTATGTGAAAACACTATCTAAGCGGTTTGATTTGAAGTTCATGATTTAAAGATATCAATTGCAAAAGATTAGAACAAAAAAAAATTGGCGACATATTGCCATGTGGCAGAGAAGCACACGCTGGCTTGGGTCAAAAAAATTTCCACTCCATGGACATCTCTCCACCTTCAACCTCCCACCTCCCACCTTCTTGTTTATACTCTGTTCCACCCAATTCTCACTAACAAGAAGAAGATGATCACCATCTCTAATCACCTCAACATCATCCATGTCTCCGGAACAGATGTTTGCGCCATTGTCTACCAAGACTTTGATCACTGATTCATGCCCTCCAACCATCGCTTCCCCTAAAGGGACACTTCCTTCCAAATCTGTGTGGTGGGAATTCAGTAAGAGTTTATTTAATGACTTGATAGCTAATAGGCCAACAAGTTGATCCATAAACCATTGGACTTAAAAGCTCAATTTCGATCAGTTCCCAATTTTCCCACAAGAGAACTAATTCGGTTGTTTAATTGATGAAGACATCGTTTCAAATCTCGGCGGCTTCGGATCAGTTTTGGTTGAAACAGTCTGGATGGGGCGAGAACCCCAATCTCTACACTTTCTCCACGTTTTTTTCAATGAAAAAATAGAATTTATAGCAAAAAAATCCATCAAAATCGTCTATGTTAGGGAATGCGTGGGAGTACCTTGTGACCTAGTACTTGGGTCACTTTTAAGATTTGCACCATAAGGGCACAATGAATTAAAAAGATCTATGGCGTCAAAGATTGGAATGAAAAACTATCTCTAATCACTTAAGTAAAAGCAGTCAAATAATCAATATCATCTAAATTTTGTGGTTACCATGAAAATTAATTTTTTTCCTTCTATTTTTTAATATATATATTTTTTTTTCATTCTTTACACTAAAAACTTTTGCCTTTAGGATTGGTCGATCCAATCTGGATCGGTTTTTGGTTGACTGATCCGGAGGCACACACCCACAAATGCCATAAGCTTGGATGTGTTTCTCATATCTTCAGGAAATGTTGTTTCAATTTCTTTTTTTGTTTGGTGGAATCAATACATTTCTTTGATACCTTACCAGTAAGCCATCAGCATTATATATGACACCATTTTTTTTTTGCTTTCTGGAAATTGATCCAGGTGAAAGGGAAACAGCAGCAGCAGCTGACGTGACCAAGTAAGCTCTGCCGCTCATGAGCCTAACTTTTCATTGCTCCTTCTAGCTTACATAGTGATTAGTTTACTGAGCCATTTCCTTTTAAAATTCCTTATGTATTTTACTTAGCATTTTTTTCCTACCAAACCAAGAAAACATACTTCATATTTATTGTAGAAAATAGAGTGTAAAGTAGATATACAAATTCTCCATTATTTCCAATTAGGGATGAAAATGGGTCGGGTCAACCTGCAGGCAGGTTTTGTAGACCTGAAGTTTAAAAAACTCAATCATTCAGGTCAAAAATCTCAAACTGTTACATAAACAGATCGGGTTCACCCCCAAAACCTGACCCAAATCCAACCTGATACTTGCTTGCTATAATATACATATACGTGTTGGTCCAGATCCAGCGGTCTTGGTTCAGATCCAATTAGCTGGTCGGGCACCGGTCAGGTCTAGGTTAGGGTCAGGTTGACCCTAAATCTGTTTAGAATAACCTGACAGGTTTGCACCCTTAGGGCCACTTTATTAATTACCCTAGCGTCAAACAAGCCAAATTGGATTTTGTTCATCCTATGTTGGAAGCTATTTCGTTCATCCTATGCAGTTAATAAGAGGCCCCAATTCAATGAGGGGTCAGCCCTAGGCGGGGCCAATATATACTCAGCCAGTCAGCCTGAGTATATATATTGTATTCTATATATCCCTAGTTATTTTGTGATAATATTATCCATTAAGTTACATTATTCTTTCTTTTGTACGGCATAACCGAAGAACTCGGTATGAACCTTGAAAAAGTGGAGCGGAAATGCTAGGCACATGTAAAAAGGTGAGGTTTTTCTTTATTATAGACTCATGAGGTATTTGAATTTACTTAAATAGCCTCCTAAATTCTGTTTTTACCAAATCAATCTTAGCTCAAAGGGTAGCTTTATGCACATAAGTAATTTTATGGGCAGTTTTGAAAAAGAGGACTACGTTAATAAAGTTTCTCTGAAACGTAAAGTTTCTTATAATCAGGATTGCACGGATTTTTAGGGTGCAAAAATTTGAAAAAGTTTCTTATAATTCGACCGCCTTTACACCATTTTGATTTTCTCTTCTCTTCTAACTTAAGCTTATCGTTTCTCTTCTCTTCTAACTTAAGCTCGACATTAAGGAATCACACGCACCTTATATAACCATTGGGTTCAATATTTTCAAGCTAGATATGAGTGCAACATTATAGTCTCCGGTGGGATCAATAGCTCTCTATCTGTCTTAGCCAATGACAGTGGTTTTTCTTGATGCAAAGCCAATCATATCTATTTTACTGATGACATAGGGAAAATTCATATCAGCAGCCATGGGGCGGTCATGATCTTGGCTTGTTCAACATAGAGGACAAAACTTTGAAGCCACATTTTCAAAGCGATAATCAGAAAATCTGGCCATCAACCATTTGGATTACACATAAGCCATCACAAAAAATTGTCAATAATTAGTACATTTTTCCCCCTTTGAAGTATTTATTTATGGTATTTATTAGATAAAGTTGAATTGTAACAGCCCGAATTTCTGCACCCAGAAATCCGTGCCATTAGGATCATACTCTGGATGATCCCCGGGACGAATCATATGTGTCTGCTTATAAAGCGGAAGCCAAGCAGACACCACCCAGCAGTGGTGGATCGAGTCAGTCATTTATCAACACTTTTAGTCATAAAGAACAATAATTATAAAATAATAAACTCTATTTTAAACAAGGAAAATGCATTCTCAAAAAGGAACCAAGAAGAACCATTGGTAATGGACATCCATCACCCAAACGATGGTTCCCAATAGTGGTTCCGAATAGAATGCGTAAATAATACAGTAAATAATCCTACTAAAATGTACACAAAAGTGGCCACCAGGCACACAATAATCCAAAAGAACCAAATTTCTACCTACTCGGATCAGCCGGTAGTCTGGATCACTGCACTGTGAACTACAAATTTCGTAACCTAAAATTAATTTAGAACGGGTGAGCTACATCCTAGCACAATAGAAGAAGTTCCAACAAAACGGATTGAATATGGAAATCATGCTATCTCATAACAGAAATCAAATCAGGAACATATAATCATGACGAATCAAATCGAAAGCTGAGATTTTATGCAAGAATGAGATGTTATACGGATATATTATCAGAGTGCTTAACTCGTGTATATTTACCTTAAGCAACTCCCGTGACTATATAGCACCTGAGTAAACAGAATGTCCGATAGGAAACCCCAACCAATCGTGCTCACATGAACAATTTTGAAAGTGCAACAATGCCTCATCTATGGAGTGCAATTAGAGGATTACAAGCAGTGCACAAGTGTGCGCATCGGATATACCGCCGCGTCGGTGGGGGTCATCTGGTTTAAATCATCAAATCACATACGTATATACCTCATGGATCGAGAATGTAATCAAGCAAGTTTTCAGAATGCGAATCAGGAGACAGAAATCAAAATAGCAGGAATCATGATATGCATACATGTTTGGTAAAAACAGAAATCAGGGCATAGATATGAGATAAACATGGAATCATACTCAAAAACAGTTTAAGTTGATTTTCTCCTACCTCAGGTCAATCTATCTTCTAAGCAAATCCAAAGCCTTTTCAAGGTGTCAGGGTTTGATTCCTAGACCATAAACATAGTACTTTAAATATTAGGGATGCCAGAAGTTAACCGGCACAACGTCCGGTGGTGTTTAATCCAAAAAATCAAAACAGGACCAAAACAGGGGTTATTGATCGATCACCACTTCTGTTGATCGATCAATGCTCCTTGTTGATCGATCACCACTCTTTTAGTTTTCACTCTGCAACAACCCAATTGATCGATCAATACACCTTATTGATCGATCACCCATCATCATTGATCGATCAATACACTCATTGATCGATCAATAACCTCTCTTCTACTCATTTTTAACATAGCTTAAATTGATCGATCACCACTTGGGTTGATCGATCAATGCCTCCTGTTGATCGATCACCAACCCTTTTTCAAAACTCACCTTACATTCACATTAACTTTTTATACGATTGATCGATCAATGCCCTCATTGATCGATCAACGATGATGATCGATCAATACTTCTGTTGATCGATCACCAACTGTCATTGATCGATCACTCTCTTGTTGATCGATCAATGCCCTCATTGATCGATCAATGCCTAAATTGATCGATCAATGCCCTTCGGGCATTGAACTTCTAACATTTTGGGGCCTCTGTTCTCCCATTCTGTCCTATACAGATTGATCGATCAATGCCCTTCGGGCATTGAACTTCTAACATTTTGGGGCCTCTGTTCTCCCATTCTGTCCTATACAGATTGATCGATCAATGGTCTTCATTGATCGATCACATTATCGATTGATCGATCACCACTTGTGTTGATCGATCAATAATGACAGAAACTCTGTCATTAATGGAGTTCTTCTCCAACCCTATTTTAACCCTTTTTCTCCTTAATGGTTCTCAACAACCATTAACATGACATCAATGCCCATACCTGGGCATCTCATTTGCCCCTATTTAAACACACAAACTCACCTTTGTTCGGGCCCTTATGGGGTTTCGGCAAACCGACTCGAATGAGGGTTTCGGATCTAACTTTCGGAGTTCATCGTCGCTACGGCTCGGATAAGTCGATGCCCAGTTCCTCTTCAATCCTCAAGACCGTACACACTCTTAAACTAGTGTGGAGTGTCCTAGTTCATCTCTCCATCCTCTATCTCGGATAATGTAGGACCCCCGGGTACCGCTAACCCCGTTTTCTCCAATAACACCCTCACAGACTAACCTAGCTACAGATCTCTCAGCTTCTAAAGCAAGGGAAAGAAGGAGAAGAAGAAGAACTCTCTCTAGGTCTCCCTTCCTTCTTTATAAGCATAAGCGATATTTCGCTTTTCCCCGCTTATGTTCCGGTGTGGAGCACGAACACGGTCGCTACGACGCAACATGCTACGTTGACCCTTTACACAACTCAGACTTAAACCAAAATACACATGTGAACTCATCTAACCATGGTGTAACTTTATCTCAATTAATATCAATTTTAAATTTTTTAAATCGGTCTCGATTTCCATGCCGGGCACGTAGATCGAAACAGTTGGGTTCGTGTTTTAGATTTCAGGGTCGTTACATTATCCCCCCCTTAGGAATTTTCGTCCTCGAAAATGTCTAAGAGGTGTGGTTAAGGAACAGAGGGTTCTAAAAATAACAGACCGAGATAATACAGAGGATGCAGTCAACGTACGATGCAGAGAAATTTAAACATGCTAAACAGAATATATATAATATGTAGAAAAATGGAAATGTGGGTATACAAGTAGTCTACAAATATTATAGAGTAGTATAGCTATACCTGTGGGGGCGTCGGATGGTCCGGCCTCGTCAGGTGTAGGTCTGCGGGGACGAGGTGGCGGTGAGCTGTAGTCGCGCGGGTCCACCACGTGTTGACGAGCGTGGGCGATCATCGGCGTGGACATCGTGGCATACAGATGCTGCATGACCAGCTCATGCATCCCCTCGTGGTAATCCAGACAACGATGCATCTGTCGCTGGAATGCCTCCATGCCATCCAGCCTCTCATGGATATTGCGTGTTGCCTCCACCGGCTCCCAAGCATCGCGAGAACGTCGTCGGAGGAAGGTGGTGGGGGATGGGCTGTGGGTTGACGAGTCGGTCGGTGGGGTGTAGTGGGGGCCGGTCGGGTAGACACCTCAGATGGAGGTGGTGGATCACGTGGGGCCTCCCCCTCTCCTGATGCAGGCTCGGTAGGGACCGAACCCTCAGCGACAGTAGGTGGAACGGGCTGCCGCGCCTCATCCTCCTCCGGAAGCCGCCTCACGAGTAGGTTGTAGTTTTAGTCGATCTTTCAACTGAAAGACCTTGGTGTTGTCGACCAAACGTGGCTCGTGAGGAGCCAAAGAATAGGGCTCGCGTAGAGCGGCATACTGCTCTCCGAGTGTGGGGATGAGGCGGGCATAGGGGATCTGTTTCTTAACCTCGGACTTTACTTTCTCCGACATAAGGTCATTGGCATTGATGATGCCCTCAATGACCAAATCTTCCATAGAGAACCAACGGGTCTCATAGGCCGTGAATAGTGCCTGTTGCACTACTCCATCATGAGGACTTGTGCAAGAAGGGGTTTAGTGCACACTTGATATAAGTATCAAGCATCCACAGTCGATCGGGTAGTTGGGCCCTAGATATGGATTGGCCCCTCCTGTGTTGGCCTTGGGTCATCTTAGTGACCACATCGGCGTAAGAGACCTCCTTGATGTATGGGGCATCAAGGCCACATGTCTCGATATAGGCGGACGGGCATTGAAGTGCCGCCGCGACATGGAAATGGTTGAATTTGTACTCAAAACCATCGATGGTCGTGACAAGTCGATGGCGACTATCACCCCATCGTAGGTTTTGGAAGAAAAGCCTCACGATGCGTGGGCAATAATGGTCGTGGAAGGGTTCGAGCAAGGGTTTTAACCCGAGCTTTTGGATATACCCCTTGGCCCAAGCCATCTCGGGTCGGTCCTCGTAGAGCGAGGAAGCAAAAACGATTTCGGGTAGGAAGGTCTTGGAAGCCCACCACGTTTTGGGGACTTCACGCTCGATGGGGAGTGGAACAGGGGTTGAAACCGGTGCCATGGGTGGCACGGTTGGCGAACGGAATGGTGGGTACGGTGTGAGGCGAGACGTGGGTACCTTACGCGAAGCGTTCTTCGTGCGAGGTCCCATGGTCGAATACTTACAAAAGAATGAAAACGAGACTTGAAAGAACGCAAACGAGAACTTTACCGGATGAATGGAGCGATGTCCACTCGAATCAAGCCAGAGAACGAACGGAAATGGCCGGAGAAGAGTAGGGAAGACGGTTGAACGGTTGGAATTCCAAGACCCTTGATCGATCACTACGGGAGCTTCGTGCAAATGACCGTTCGAAATCCCCAATTCTTAACTTAAACCCCAGGATTGATCGATCACTTGAACCTCTATTGATCGATCACTCATGAAATTGATCGATCACTGACATCTGTGAGACTACATTGTAACAGTCAGCTTTTTCAACAGTGAATCGTCCGAATTTCTGAACTAAGGATACGTGCACATCATACAGAGTATCCCTATAAAAAGATTCATCGAGTAAATGATGCATGCTTACGCACAACGACCTAATAATGTGATGAACCTTTAAGCGAAAATGATTAAGAATTTACCTTTCTCATTGGGTAAACAAACGTGGGTACTGTTCGTGGATTTCGGTTGCGCGTTCCCAAGTAGCTTCGGCGTCCGAATGATTTCTCCACTTGACTAGTACCAGTGGAATCAACTTAGTCCGCAGAACTTGATCACGACGATCTAAAATAGCAATCGGTTCTTCAATCACCGTCATATCCTCCAGAAGCTCTATTGGTTGGTAATCCAAGACGTGAGTCGGATCGCGTACGTAATGGCGTAGCATGGACACGTGAAAGACGTTGTGCATGCTTGCCAACTGTGGCGGCAAGGCAATCCGATAAGCGACTTCTCCAACCCTTCCGAGTACCTCAAATGGTCCGATGTATCGAGGACTCAACTTTTCGCGTTTTCCAAAGCGCATGACGCCCTTGGTTGGCGAAATCTTCACAAACACCTTGTCTCCAACCTGAAAACAAGTGTTAATTCTCTATTGATTTAATTTTAACCATGGGCATACGTATCGTCTGACGTATTTGGTTATACCTGAAACTCCACTTGCGTCCGATGAAGATCCGTATAGCTCTTTTGACGGCTTTGGGCCATCCTCAATCTTTCGCGAATCACTCTAACCGTCTCAGTGGTACTGTCCACGATCTCTGGTCCTAAGACAAGCTTTTCGCCGACTTCTTCCCAATTCAGTGGAGATCTGCATCGACGTCCATATAAGGCTTCATAAGGCGCCATCCCAATACTTGACTGATAACTGTTATTGTAAGCGAATTCGATCAGAGGTAAGTGTTGATCCCATAAACCATGAAAGTCCAACATACACGCACGCAACATATCCTCTATGATCTGGTTCACCCTCTCGGTCTGCCCATCTGTCTGAGGATGAAATGCTGAGCTGAATTCCAATTTAGTACCCATGCCTTCCTGGAATCGTCGCCAGAACTGCGATGTATACAGCAGATCTCTATCACACACGATGCTAACCGGTATGCCATGTAATCGAACTATTTCTTTCGTGTACAGTTCGGCTAGCTTATTTGCTGTAAATGTAGTCCGATATGGTAGAAAATGTGCAGATTTCGTCAGTCTGTCGACAATAACCCAAATGGCATTATTCTTTCTCAATGTGCTCGGCAATCCTAGTATAAAATCCATAGAAATGGCCTCCCATTTCCACTCTGGTACTAGTAATGGTTGCAACAAACCTGCTGGATTCCGATGGTCCACTTTCACCTGCTGGCAGACCAAACACCTAGAAACATAATCTGCCACATCCTTCTTTAATCCTCTCCACCAAAAACTTCGTTTGAGATCTTGATACATCTTGGTACTCCCAGGATGTATAGCATATGTAGACTTATGCGCTTCCTCCAAAATTGTGTCTTTTAGGTCCTTTGTATCCGGTATGCATATCCGATCTCGAAATAGCAATGTGCCATCATCCTTGATGGTAAAATCAGGTCTGATCCCGTTGATCACATCCCTTCTAATTGCCATAAGCTCGTCGTCAATCATCTGGAGCTTACGTACATTGTCAAACAATGTGGACGATCACGATGGTAGCCATGATCCTCAACCTCTAACATCAATCGTCAGATCACATAAGGCCAGGTCCTCAAGTAGGTGCCACCTTTGTACTCGGGTGATAAGATGTGCCAACTGAGCTGACGACTTTCTGCTCAAAGCATCTGCCACAACATTGGCCTTTCCAGGGTGATACTGGATAGAACAATCGTAGTCTTTCAAGAACTCCATCCATCTGCGTTGTCTCATATTCAAATCCTTTTGGGTAAACATATATTTAAGGCTTTTGTGGTCGGTGTAGATATCGAACGTTTTGCCGTATAAGTAGTGCCTCCAAATCTTCAAAGCAAATATCACCGCTGCCAATTCCAGATCGTGAG
Source organism: Chloranthus sessilifolius (assembly GCA_021018995.1). Classification (NCBI taxonomy): domain Eukaryota; kingdom Viridiplantae; phylum Streptophyta; class Magnoliopsida; order Chloranthales; family Chloranthaceae; genus Chloranthus; species Chloranthus sessilifolius. The sequence goes on along the minus strand of CM037596.1, from coordinate 32,742,595 downwards.
TCGGGTAGTTTTTCTCATGTTCCTTAAGTTGTCTAGAGCCATATGCGATAACCTTCTTATGTTGGTTGAGAACACAACCCAAACCACTATACGATGCATCACTGTAGATAGCCAAGCCTCCTCTCCCAGAAGGTATAGCTAGCACTGGTGCTGTAGTCAGACGCGTCTTCAATTCTTGAAAACTCTTCTCGCATTGTTCAGTCCAATCAAATTTAGCATTTTTCTTAGTGAGCTGAGTAAGCGGACTTGATAGCTTAGAGAAACCCTCATTTAATTGCTCGTAGTATCCCGCCAAACCAAGGAAACTACGGACCTGCCACCTTTTAGGTTGTTCCCATTTCACGACAGCTTCAATCTTTGTCGGGTCTACGGTTATACCCTTGGCGGAGACAATATGGCCCAGGAAACTCACCTGGTTCAATCAAAATTCACACTTACTGAGCTTTGCGTATAACTTGTGTTCTCTGAGGGTCTGCAAGACTACACGTAGATGCTCCTCATGTTCCTCCTTCGTCTTAGAATAGACGAGGATGTCGTCCACAAAAACAACCACTGACTTGTCCAAGTGTGGCTTAAACACACGATTCATCAGGTCTATAAATGATGCGGGTGCATTCGTCAATCCAAATGGCATAACTAAGAATTCATAGTGCCCATATCTGGTTCTGAACGCCGTCTTCTCCACATCTTCGGCCTTGACTCGTAATTGATGGTAACCCGATCTCAAATCTATCTTCGTAAAGAACCTCGCTCCTTGCAATTGATCAAACAGATCATCGATCCTAGGAAGCGGGTAACGATTCTTAATCGTCAACTTATTCAACTGCCGATAGTCAATGCATATACGCATCGAACCATCTTTCTTTCTGACAAACAGTACTGGTGCTCCCCAAGGGGACACACTCGGTCGAATAAACCCTTTGTCAAGCAATTCTTGTAGTTGCTCTTTCAAATCTTGCAATTCTGTTGGAGCCATTCGATACAGAACTTTAGATACTGGTTCAGTGCCTGGAACCAAATTGATTGCAAACTCAATCTCCCGAACTGGCGGTAATCCCGACAATTCCTCAGGAAATACATCGGAATACTCGCATGCAACGTGAATATCGGATATCATATTTGTCTTCTCTCGTTGTTCTTGTAGAAAGGCTATATATCCACTGCATCCACTCTTCATCATCCTCTCCGCCGGAATAGCGGATATCAACGGAGCTACCTTAGACTTCACTCCGAAGAATCTAAAGGATCGCTCCTTTGGGGGGCGGAAAACTACCATCTTCCGAAGACAATCCACACTTGCGTAAGCGTATAGCCACCCATTCCCAAGATGATGTCAAATCCTTATCAAATGTGTCTCGTGATCATCTACTGCCACTATCACTGATTTACACACAGTAAGTGCATTCACTGCACTACCCGTGGGAATTGACACTGTCAGAATAAAATCTAGTTGTTCTGGAGTGGCACTCAATTCCTTCGTAAATTGAGGCCGTACGAAAGAATGCGTGGAGCCTGGGTCTATCAGAGCTCGTGCTCTATGGAAGCAAATATCGCAACTCCTATACAGTTTCAGCTCACCTATACACCAATTTCAACATTACTTTAACATTTTAGATGTGTAGGTTTATGTGTATCATTATAATCAAAATAAATCAATTAAATTCTATATTTCCAAATTTTCCAGTTCATCATATTAAATAACACTACATCTCTTGAATTCTAATCATACCTTGAATGACGCTATTTGATGTCGAGTGGCATATGCAGGATTTAAGATAAGCTCGACCGTGAACCATCGGGTCGAGATGATCTTTGTAGATACCGATCCGACCCGCCTTGCTCTCCCTGGCAATTCTAACCAAGTGACCCATCTTGCCACACCAAGCATGCCCTGCCTCTCTCCAGCCTTCTCCTTGTGTGGTTTCACACTTTGTACACATATCGCTACCGAGGAAGGATTTAGACTCTTGAAGGTCCCCGAAATCACCGAGGCCCCGCTACCGTAAGATCCACCGGTCGAAATGATCTCGAAGATGTAGGCGTTGCTCTCCGATATGAACTCGGACCAAGAAATCGCCACGAGAGTGCGTAGGGTATCTCGGAGGTCTGGAAAATCTAGCCCTCTTGTTCTGCTCTGTATCCTGAGATTGCCCTTGGAATGGTCTCTCTCTCGCCTGCTTGTGCCTCCAAGAGAATTGTTTCTGGCTCTCCTCTTCAGCGATAAGAGCCTTGGCCATGACTCCCTCGTAAGTCTCCATTTCCCACATGGCGACGTCTTTCTGCAAATTTTGTCTCAGGCCAAGTTGGAATTTCCTTACTCTCATCAACTCCGTGGCTACATGTTGAGGTGCAAACCTAGCCAGCCTATCAAACTCCGCTCCATAGTCCCTTACTGACATGGCGCCTTGTTTCAACTCTATGAATTTCACTTCCCATTGATGCCTCACAATTTTCGGGAAGTATTTGTGATAAAACACCTCCATAAACTCCTCCCATGTCCAAGGAGTGTGAGGAAACTCTCTCTGTCTATTTTGTGACACCGACTTCCACCAAGGTCCGGCGTCACCATCCAGTTTGAAAGTGGCCCAACGCACTTTCTCTACGTCACTACACTGTAATACTTCAAAGAGCTTCTCCATCTCTTCTATCCACCCTTCAGCCTCTATGGGATCTGTTTGACCTGAGAAGTTAGGAGGTCTCATTCTCCTAAACTCCGCAAATCCACCAGGCTGATGGGGTGGTCTAGCTGCCTGTTGAGCTAAAGCAGCCGTCTGCTGAGCGACGTTGCTAGCTAATGCTTCCAACACCTGCTCCATCCTCTCTTCATTTCTCCTTCTACCCCGTCTTGGTCCCAATGGCACCGCATTTGCATGTGAGAGGAACTCCAAGCCCCTCGACGTGCCTATGACCTCGGGCACATCCCTCAGAGGAATCTCTCTCTGACCCGTTCTACCTCTCATTGTGCCCTCCCTCGAACTTAGGGCCCATAATCGGTCATCATTGTGAAAACAACAACATTGATCAGTACATAGATTGTGAAAACAATCTAACCTGAACCCGTAGCTCAACCTAACGTCTAGGCTCTGATACCAACTGTAACAGCCCGAATTTCTGCACCCAGAAATCCGTGCCATTAGGATCATACTCTGGATGATCCCCGGGACGAATCATATGTGTCTGCTTGTAAAGCGGAAATAGCAGACACCAACACTTTTAGTCATAAAGAACAATAATTATAAAATAATAAACTCTATTTTAAACAAGGAAAATGCATTCTCAAAAAGGAACCAAGAAGAACCATTGGTAATGGACATCCATCACCCAAACGATGGTTCCTAATAGTGGTTCCGAATAGAATGCGTAAATAATACAGTAAATAATCCTACTAAAATGTACACAAAAGTGGCCACCAGGCACACAATAATCCAAAAGAACCAAAATACAATATAACAGACACTAGTACTCAGGCTACGGATAGAACTCGTCACTTTGAGCGCATCTCCTCGTCTTGACCTCGGCCTGCGGATCGGTGGTAGTCATAGGATCACTCTCTCTGTGAACTACAGCCTCAGAACCTAAAATTAATTTAGAACACAGGGTGAGCTACATCCTAGCTCAATAGAAGAATTTCCAATAAAACGAATTGAATATGCAAATCATGCTATCTCATAACAGAAATCAAATCAGGAACGTATAATCATGACGAATCAAATCAACAGCTGAAATTTTATGCAAGAATCAGATGTTATACGAATATATTATCAGAGAGCTTAAATTGTGTATATTTAACTTAAGAAACTCCCGTGACTATATAGCACGGAGTAAACAGGAATGTCCGATAGGAAACCCCAACCAATCGTCGTTCACATGAACAATTTTGAAAGTGCAACAATGCCTCATCTATGGAGTGCAATTGAGGATTACAAGTGCACAAGTGTGTGCATCGGATATACCGCCGTCGGTGGGGATCATCTGGTTTAAATCATCAAATCACATACGATATACCTCACAGACGATAATGTAATCAAGCAAGTTTTGAATGCGAATCGAGCAATCAAAATAGCAGGAATCATGATATGCATACATGTTTGGTAAAAACAGAAATCAGGGCATAGATATGAGATAAACATGGAATCATACTCAAAAACAGTTTAAGTTGATTTTCTCCTACCTCAGGTCAATCTATCTTCTAAGCAAATCCAAAGCCTTTTCAAGGTGTCAGGGTTTGATTCCTAGACCATAAACATAGTACTTTAAATATTAGGGATGCCAGAAGTTAACCGGCACAACGTCCGGTGGTGTTTAATCCAAAAAATCAAAACAGGACCAAAACAGGGGTTATTGATCGATCACCACTTCTGTTGATCGATCAATGCTCCTTGTTGATCGATCACCACTCTTTTAGTTTTCACTCTGCAACAACCCAATTGATCGATCAATACACCTTATTGATCGATCACCCATCATCATTGATCGATCAATACACTCATTGATCGATCAATAACCTCTCTTCTACTCATTTTTAACATAGCTTAAATTGATCGATCACCACTTGGGTTGATCGATCAATGCCTCCTGTTGATCGATCACCAACCCTTTTTCAAAAATTCACCCTTCTGTTCACATTAACTTTTTATACAGATTGATCGATCAATGCCCTCATTGATCGATCAACACCCTACAGTGATCGATCAATACTTCTGTTGATCGATCACCAACTGTATGATCGATCACTCTTGTTGATCGATCAATGCCTCATTTATCGATCAATGCCTAATTTGATCGATCAATGCCCTTCGGGCATTGAACTTCTAACATTTTGGGGCCTCTGTTCTCCCATTCTGTCCTATACAGATTGATCGATCAATGGTCTTCATTGATCGATCACCACTGTCATTGATCGATCACCACTTGTGTTGATCGATCAATAATGACAGAAACTCTGTCATTAATGGAGTTCTTCTCCAACCCTATTTTAACCCTTTTTCTCCTTAATGGTTCTCAACAACCATTAACATGACATCAATGCCCATACCTGGGCATCTCATTTGCCCCTATTTAAACACACAAACTCACCTTTGTTCGGGCCCTTATGGGGTTTCGGCAAACCGACTCGAATGAGGGTTTCGGATCTAGCTTTCGGAGTTCATCGTCGCTACGGCTCGGATAAGTCGATGCCCAGTTCCCCTTCAATCCTCAAGACCGTACACACTCTTAAACTAGTGTGGAGTGTCCTAGTTCATCTCTCCATCCTCTATCTCGGACAATGTAGGACCCCCGGGTACCGCTAACCCCATTTTCTCCAATAACACCCTCACAGACTAACCTAGCTACAGATCTCTCAGCTTCTAAAGCAAGGGAAAGAAGGAGAAGAAGAAGAACTCTCTCTCTAGGTCTCCCTTCCTTCTTTTATAAGCAATAAGCAGATATTTCTGTTTTCCCCCCCCCCCCAGTTATGTTTCGGTGTGGAGCACGAACACGGTCGCTACGACGCAACGTGCTACGTTGACCCTTTACACAACTCAGACTTAAACGAAAATACACATGTGAACTCATCTAACCATGGTGTAACTATATCTCAATTAATATCAATTTTAAATTTTTTAAATCGGTCTCGATTTCCGTGCCGGGCACGTAGATCGAAACAGTTGGGTTCGTGTTTTAGATTTCAGGGTCGTTACATGAATACTCAAGCTAAGCACTACTCTATGTTTGATGATCTGTGAGTAATTATGTATAATCTATGTTTGATGATGCATCCATATCAATAAAAGAAAATCTTGGTTACATTTGTGCCATATTTTTAATTTGCCTCTACGAGTACTTTGATTAACCTTTAAGGGGCATTTGTATTCATAGAAGATATTCTAAGTCTACCTTGTGGCCATGCTATCTATAATACTAAGCAATGATACATGTTTTTCTATGATGCAGGTTTAGATGTATGTGAGCAGTTTATGGATGTGAATGATATGATCAGAGATGAAGATCTTCTTGCCCACAAAGTTCATTTGCATGGAAATGGGGTGGATCATGGATATTATACCTCTCAGTCTGCACACAATGTCCGGCAACTGGTTACAAATATGGTTCCTAGTTTTATTTCTAAAACGCTAAGTGCAAGGGAATTGAATCTATTAAAACGGAGGGCCAAAGTAAGTGTAAAAGTGTGACAGCCCGGATTTCCACGCTCGAAAAATCCGTGCCATTAGGATCATACTCTGGATGATCCCTGGGACAAATCTTAAAGTGTCTGCTCCTATAGCGGAAACCAAGCAGACACTATCCAGCAGTGGTAGGTAGAGTCGTCATATAATACGTTTAATATTAAAAGAACAATAACAAATCATGCATCTATATATAACAAAAAAAATATACATCCACAAAAAGGAACCAAGAAGAACCATTGGTGATGGACATCCATCACCCAAACAATGGTTCCCGATAGTGGTTCCAATAGAATGTATAAAATCACCAAAATACAATTTAGATAGTAATATATATATATATATATAGACAGTGGCCACCAGGCACACAAAATAATCCGAAATATCCAAAATGCAAATATGAGACTCAAGACTAGCATGACAGAACTCGTCCCTGGATGTCTGTCCTCGTTCTCGACCTCGGCCTGGTCAGTCGTAACTGGTCGCCTCGGGAGCTACAGCCTCAGAACCTAAAAGTGATTTAGAAAATAGGGTGAGCTACATCCTAGCTCAATAGAAGAATTCCAACTAAAATGTATTGAATATGCAGATCATGCTATCTCAAAACAGAAATCAAATCAGAATGTACACTCATGACAAATCAAATCAAATACTGAGCTTTTAGAATAAGAAATCAGATGTTATGCAAGTACATGATCAGAGAACTTAAATTGTGTATGTTTAACTTAAGAAACTCCCGTGACTAAATAGCACGGAGTAAACAGGAATATTTCGATAGGAAACCCCAACCAATCGTCGTTCACATGAACAATTTTAGATTGCAACAATGCCTCATCTATGGAGTGCAATTGTGCCGAGGGATTACAAGCAGATGCACAAGTGTGCCAGGCATCGGATATACCTCCGGGTCGGTAGGGATCATCTGGTTAAATCATCAAATTACATACACACATAGACCTCACAGATCAGATAGCAGAAATCAGGAGCAGGTTTCGGTCATACAAATCAGAAAACAGGATTCAAGGATAACAGGAATTTATGGTATGCTTACATGCTTGTTAAACAGAAATCAGGGCGCAGACATGAAATAAATATGAAATCATACTTAAAACAGTTTAAGTTGGTTTTCCCCTACCTCAGGTCACACTTCTTTCTAAGCAAATCCAAAGCCTTTCAGAAAGTCATAGTCTGATCTAAGGCCCTAAACATAGTATTTTAAGTGTCAGGAATGTCAGAATATAAGCTGGCATAATGTCCAGTGAGGTTTCACTCACAAAACTAACACATGCAGAAAACATGGGTGATTGATAGATCATCACGCTTATTGATCGATCAATCCCTCTTGTTAATCGATCAATAACTCCATTGATCTATCAATACCCTCTTAGCTCTCAACCAGGAACATAATCAATTGATCGATCAATAGCCTCTATTGATCGATCACTACTCATTATTGATCGATCAATAACCTCTTCTCTCCTCACTTTAACACAGTCTAAATTGATCGATCACCAGCTTGGTTGATCGATCAATGCCTCCTGTTGATCGATCAATAGCCTAAATTTCAATTTTCCCACCTTCTGTTCACATTAATTTTTTTATATAGATTGATCGATCAATGCCTTTATTGATCGATCAATACCCTCCAGTGATCGATCAATACCTTTGTTGATCGATCAATACCCTGGATTGATTGATCAATCCCTAAATTGATCGATCAATGCTCTTCAACCACTGAACTTCCAGAACTCTCAAGGTTCTGTTCACTTTTCTGTCCTATATAGATTGATCGATCAATGGTCTTCATTGATCGATCACCACCAGTCATTGATCGATCAATCTTGTCATTGATCAATCAATGATGACAGAACTTCTGTCATTAATGGAGGTCATCTACCTCCCGATTTTTAACCCATTTTCATTAATGGTTTCTTACAACCATTAATACACACTCACATACACATATAAGGGCATCCAACTGCCCATCTTTAAACACACGGACTCACCTTTAGTTGGGCCCTTTCGGGGTTTCGGCAAGTCGATCCGGAAGAGGGTTTCAGATTCGGCTCTCGCAGTTTATCATCGATCCGACTCTGACGAGCACACGATTAGCTCTGGTTCAGTATGCAGAAACCTCATGTATACTTAGACCATACTTAAGCTCGTCTCATTGAACTCTACATACCCTAACTTAGACAACTCACCATTCCGGTATCGCTAATCCTGTTTTTCAAGATGGACTCACCCAAACCAACCCTAGCTCCAAATCTCTTGGCTTCTAGAGCAAGGGGAAGAAGAATAAGAAGAACTCTCACTACGTGAAAAAGCCCAAAAAACCATTGCCTTAAACAGTGGTGTTTTCAAAAAACTACTGTCTTTGACAGTGGTTTTTTTTCAAAAAACCACTGCCCTAAATAATTGTAAAAAAAGGAGTGGTTTTTTTTTACCACTATACAAGACAGTGGTTTATGAAGTTCATAAACCACTGTCTTGTATAGTGGTAAAATAAAACTACTCCTTTTTTTACAACCTGCTTAGGCGATGGCTTTATGCAAAACTTTTAAAAAAATTAAATCGACAATTTTTATGCAAATTTTTTAAAATAATATTTTTTTATGCTTTTTTAATGCAATATTTTTATGCTTTTGTAATACTTTTTTAATGTAATTTTTAATGCTTTAAAAAAAATTATATAAAGAAAAAAAGCTATTAATCTCATATTCAAGCACATCCATAAATAAAATAGATGCCAAATTCTTTTATTCAAACAAAATATTGCATTTCAATCTATGATCCAACCTTTCAAATCAACCAAATATTTTAAACTTTACATGCTCAATCCTTTTATTCCAAAAAAAAAAAAAAGAGTTAACAATCTAAGGACCCCATGACCTAGTTTCATAATTAAAAATATATATATATATGCTTCGCCTCTCCTGCCAAATAGCCCCGTCCCCTAGTGATCCGTTTGAGGTGGGCTTCAAATCGAAAAGTTTTGCCTGAAATCAAAAGGAGAACGTAATTAAATATTTATGATATTAAGCAATTAAATTGAGATATTGATGACTTCTCACTACAAAAAAAGGGACCTACGCCACATGCTCTGAAATCTGTTTAAAAGCAATCTGTTTAAACAGTAGTTTATTTTATAAAGCTATTTGATGACTGCACGACAATAATGCTCCCACATGCTCCTGACTCTAAGATCCCACAACTTTATTGTAACATTTCCTTTAGTTACCTTACGCATATTGAATCCAGCCTGTAGAACACATTACATGCAAAAGCATGGTTGTTCCTGTTCTGTACGAAACTATACGAAAAATGGCATGGTTGTTCCTATTCTGATATCTAGTGCTAAAACACAAATATCAATATAATTGAAAAGAACACTTACATCATCAAAGTCCATTGAGATGTGGGAGTACTCACCCATGAACCACACCTAGGCATAACATAAAAATAAACAAATTGCATTAGCAAGTGGGGACCATGAAAAATAAACAAATTGCATTACCATATATCTGAATGCAGTGATCAAGTTTAAAATCTTTGAAGATTAAGTTTACTTTAGTAGGTACCATCTTATCAAGCTGAACAGCAGCGAGCCAAGAATTAAGGGCATTTAGTGTGCATTCCCTCATGTGCTTTTTATTGTCTCCAAGGCATTTCAAAACATCTGATAGAATTCCCTGTGAGAAGCAGTGTCTAAAATTAAAGTTCCAATATCTCAAAAAACAATAGTTACGAGAATAAAATTAAACCAATGTTCACTACACGTTTACTTTGAAAACCTTGCTTGACTTCTCAACCGCAGGGCCAATTGCAGATGCCATACCACCAATGGTTGCCAAGGTTGCCATCACTAAATTTTTATTGCTGTCAAACAGGCGGCCTCTCAGAGTTGTAAACAACTTCGCTGACATCAAATAACACATGTAAAATCAAATCAGTAGCAGATTGTCAACATACACCAAACTTATGTCAACGAGAATGTATCAGCTACATGAGTATATTAAGCTTTATTGGCTTCAATCTGTAAATACCAAATAAACAAGATGCCTGATGACACCATACCAGTGCTAGTAGATTGAATACGCTTATTGGCTTCTTCCAAAATTTTATTGACAGACTCAATCGACTCCAAACGAATCTGCAATATTGAAAACAAAAAATAGAATTATTGCTATCACCCATCCCCCAAATAACCTTCTACATACATGTTAAATATTCGGTTAGTGTAGTCATTTTTTCCTGAAAAAGAGTTCAACGAACATAGTATTTTTGGAAGTCTATCTTGAAAATCCAACAACATAATAAAAGTGCCCTTTTCAAATTTTAACTCGAAATTGAATGAGAATCTTATGTATTACCAACAGAGAATGACTTTGAAAATTTATCCCAAAAAAAATTTAACAAGCCATATATAGGAGTTCCTTTTTATACAAAGCAGCAATAACAAAATATAAAATCAAGTAGAGAAGGCTGAGTTGGGTATTGGAATAAACTCAGTGAGTCCACTTGGCTTTAGTGTGTACTATTCATGTGAAAACCAAACTATTTATATTTGCACTTCATAAAACGACGCTTATAAGCAGACCTTCCAATCAGGACTGCCCAGGTTCTTTAGCAAACTAGGTGTGATCTTCCCACTAATATCTTCCCGTGGCAGGCCATCTAATCCAGAGACAGACAAAGATGAAGGGTCTGAAGACTTTACAATTTTCTTCGGAGCTGCAGCCACACCCTGTTCACAAACATAAAAAGTACTAAGAAAATTATAGACATGAGAAATAAAAACACACAATTTTGCACAAGAGGGTTATACCTCGAATGAATTTTTTTCATATTCAGCATCAAGTGTACTAAGCAGTGCAGGTTTCACATCTACAAGGAAGCCTTTAATATCTGCAACAAAGCAAAATTTTAAAGCCCCAGTCTAAAACTAAACCATTCAACAATTTGAACAAGAAATAGAAAAATCACCTGGACCAACAAGTACATGAGTAGGCACAAAGCTAAAACAGAATCCCTTTTCTCACAAATTTTTATCAGTGTTAAATGATGCCCTAGGGGATCCTCCAAACCAACATATACCAATGATAGTGTACAGTATCGCCAATGTGGATAGGTCTTGATCCTTCCAATACCGAAGGTTTCAAGACACGTAAAGGCATGGTATCAAAACTATATCGATATTTATCGGCGATAATGATCGTCGATTTTAGAAACAGGGTAATGCCAACTGCAATGAAACTTTTACCTACACTGCATGAAACTTTTCAGAGACATTCACTGTTATGTTTGCTTAGTTATATTTTTGGTTAGTAATGCCAACTGCAATGTCTTTCCTACGATAAAAATACATAGTATGTGTCATATATATAAGACAAATGTGAAAATCCATAAATTTGGATATTTGGAAGGTGCAAAGGAAAGTAAACAAAGAAACGAAGCTATCAGTGGGGAGAGAGTTTCACCCACTCTATACCTTAAACCAGAGGACTTCAAAACTATATTCTACGTTCTGATGATGTTTTTCTGAAACAGGATTGGCTTGCTCAAAATTCTTTGAGTTTTTCAGGCACTCCATTTTAGCTATTCTAAAGAATATTCTCGACTTATACCAAAAACTCAACCCAAGTTGAATCAATTATGCAATCATTTCCAGTACTTGGCCAAAATTTTAAACCAATTTTCTTCTACGACTTATAGTGATGCAATAGCCACAGGTGCATTGTGCATGTTGCTACTCAAATCCGTATATATAAATAAACAAAAATAAACAAGAGTTAGTGTATATATAATATAGAGGAAGCTTGGAATCTGATAAGCAAGCAGCGACAAAGAAGTTGAAACACCTGCGAGGTAGGCTCACTATCTACAGACCCATTGTGTGAAAGATTGGGGCGAAAAATCATCTCTAACATCTGATTTAAAATAGTTAACAGTTTAAGCACATGAACTGCAGGTTGAGAGGGAAGAATCTTGAGTTGTAAATGAAAGTAACATCGCAGGGCTCACAATATGTAATATAGAGGATACTTACTTGGGTAGGAGAAGTAGCCACAATTGGGCCTGCCAGGGCACCACCACAAATGGAACACCCTATATGTAAAGATTCAGAACAACATTACAGTTGTCCGTATCTCTAAAAGTAGAGAACTAAGGACACAATAGACTAGGGGGTGACAAGGAAATTTTATGCAAGATGCATTTCTTTACTCTCATCATTGACATGGAACTCGGTTTCCTTTTGGTAAGTAGGAACAATGGAGAAAGATTACATGTGTGAAAATGAAAAATCTGAAGATTCACATTTGCATGACTAATTGAAGTCAACATTAAAGTAAAAGTTGAGTTCATTAGCATGTAGCATGAAGAGAGGATGGCATAGTACTATATACCACATTGAAGCAAATTGCAAACCTTCCTTCAAGAAGTTAGTATTATGTGGACAGGCCCATGCACGGATCATCCATTATGGCACATGTGGCTTACATACTATCCAATACATTAGATGTAGTGCATTTTCAAAATTTTACTACAGTTGCTTCATAAAGAAAAATAATGCTAATGGTACAAGAGTGTAAGATAGATCATATATCAATCATTGAACACCATCACTCAATTGGCACATCAAAAACCATCGATTCATTAAGTAGTTTGATGCCTTAGTCTAATAAATCAACTAGGCCTATGAGACTCGGATTGAGTAATATTCTAAGATCACCAAGCTCAATACAGTGAGCAGCCACACCAAAAAAAGATAAAAAACTAGTCAACGGACCATTAAAAACCTGCATCTTTCAACTCATAATCTCTTCAAACACAGCAGCCACTGTGATTGAACGAATTTACAGTGAGCCAAGGATATGAAAAGAAGGCAGTTCACTACTCTAAGCAGTCCAAACAAGTTCATCAACAAACGAAAATTTTACCTCTAAACAAATTTACCCCTAAACAAGATCAAATAAAATCTACAAGTCCCTTGGGCCAAGTAATAATATCACCAATTGTAACATCGCCAAATGTTCCTTCGCTCGCATATAATTCTGTATTGATCTCGAAAATATTATCAATTATGATGGCGTATGAATCTCTTGACGTTGTCGCCTCTCTATGCATTCGCCCTAGTGCAATGGCTTTATTCTTTAAGTTTTTCAATAGACAACGCATGGATGGTTGGTTCACAAGTATCTCGGGCTGAACCGATGACGGTCGAGTTCCCTACAAAAATTATAGCCTTTAAACTGTAGAGTTTAAGAGAGACTAAGACAACAATGCATAAGTGCTTTCAATAAGATATGACAATGACAACTCCAATGATTATCATTTCATAACATTGAATTTATACCTGATAAGAATCGAATTGGTCAACCGATGTGGATATAGATGTCCCTTTAGAAGGAGCTAGAGGTGATAGTAAATTCACTTTTTCCTCAAGGATCTTGCGTGCTCTACGCTCCTCATCAAGCTCATGTCTAAGCATATCAACCTGTGATTGAATGCTCTCACGTGCTATCTTTTCCTGGTGAGCAATCTCCATAGCCTGAGCGGACGCTTGAATGGAGGTCTTAGATACACCCGTACCCATACCCCGTATGTTGCCCCTTCCATCACGTCCACAAACCGTAGCAACATGGTCATTATCTAAAGCTTTTTCTCCGAGGAATGGATCAGATAAGGCAAGCCTCCTAATTTCATCCTGAATAAAATAAATAATTATTAAATATAGTGATACTAAAGATCAATATTAATTATTTATCAATGACAAATGAATAATTAAAATAATCTTACTATTTGCGTGCCCAAGGACGTCCCATCCTTCTGAGTATGAGAGGCTAAAAATATTTGTGTCCTCGCCCTTTGCATCAAATCGAACTCTACTTTTTCTGTACAATAAGGTCATAAGCAATTGTGAATATTCTAATAAATTTATTTATAAAATTTATGTGGTAGATTTTACCATCTCTTCTGCCATCTTAGCTGATCCTCGTCTACTAGTGGTGTGTGGGTTCATCATCATTTTCCTACAAGTCTTCCCCTTTTCTCGGCGTGCTTTATCTTCCTCTGTCGAGCACATTTTAATAAACGCTTTTTAATCATCTCCCTTTACATTCTTTGGTCGATACTTCATCTGCTCTGCGTCCGTTTCATATTTATCATAAACGGTGCGAAGGTCATGTTTCCATTGCTTCCAAGTTAAATTCGCTTTCGTTAAGACCATCTTTTTTTGACTAATTGGAACATTATATTTATCCTATAATGAAAATAAAATGATATCAAAATTATTTGTAGAATAACTAAATGAAAATGGCATGAACAACATGCACTCACTGAGACAAAGCACCATATTTTCTCCTTTATAGAAACAGGTACAATTTTCCAAGACTCATATGCAGGTGGACAATGAGTCCTCGTCATCCGACCAACAAATGTGGCAAATTGAGTTGAAGCATCTCCAATAGGCTGCCCATATTCATTCATATGAATTTTCAAACGCGTACCTGGATAAATAAAATATTGTTAATAATTTGTAAATAACATTTACCAAACAATAGAAAATAATAGACTAACCACTCTCTTGAGTTCCAACTGATTCAGATCCACTCGGTTCTGATCCAAACTATGCCATTATCTTTTGCTAAAAACATTGGCAAACTCTAGTTGTTGATCAAACTATCATTTAAGGATATAAAATGCATTAATAAGATAATTAAAAATTGTAGCTAACTTATAACAACATTAAAATGGGAAAATCAACAATAAGAAATGAAAGTTATTCTTTTGTTACAATTATTGAATAGAAGAAATAAGGTTCAAGTGAACAATATGAAAGAACTAGATTAATCTTCGTCCTCGTCCTCATCCACAACATTAGTTGCTAATGCCAATGCTAAAGCATCTGCTTTTGGTCTTCCTTCAAGTTCTAAGGGATCTTCATAGGCATCCACATCCCGAGTCAATCTCTTTGGAGCATCCAATACGACATACCAATCATCCCTAGTTCGATCTTTACAATAGAAGACTTGAGTGGCTTGAGAGGCAAGAATAAACGGCTCATCATCTTCATGTGAAATCCTCATAAATCTCCTAAGATTAACAAACACTAACCCAGTTTCTGGGTCAACCACACAACCATTTTTTTTATCTTCTATATGAGCCCAGTCGCAGTAGAAGACTGTTTTTTTAAAGTAACCATAATCCAACTCAAGTATTTATTTGATAATACCATAATAAGTAACTTCTTCTTCCACATGGTTCTTATCTTTCGCACTTGACCTGAAGCTAGTTAAAGCCTTCATGGATACTCCACTATTTTGTGTGCTTTTATTCATTTCTGATTGTGCGGTACAAAACTGATAACCATTGATCATGTAAGCATTATATGATATGGCATTGAAGTCTGGACCATCAGCAAGGCTCTTCATGATAGAATATTCTTCATTTTCTAATTTTTTTCTTAACCAAGGAATGTAGTTGTCCCTCTGATGCTTATTGCTTGACTTGTGATCTTGAAGGTAAGCCTGGACTTCCTGTAAATATTAACTCTTAATTATATTATATCATTTTAAAAATAAAATATATCATTTAAAAATATAAAATAAATTACTTACTTCTCCCACTCAATATTTTTTGGATAATGCTTTAGAACCCATCTACGTATTTGTTCATACGAAGAAGATAAGTTTTCCACTTCCATCAATAGGGTACCCAAAAGTAACATCTTGTTCCACGAACACATTTCTCCTTTCTTTTGGCTTCCTCTCCTAGTATTTGGCATATATTCCATGCAATACCTCATTCATTCTTTCATGAGATATTGCTCCATAATACACCCCTCTGGATATGTCTGATTTTTCACATAATGCTTATATGTCTTCATCATCCTGCACATTTTTTTCAATTAGATATCAATGTTAATGTTATTAACTAAAAGAAGTTATTAATTTTACTACGATAGTTTACCTCTCGAAAGGATACATCCATCGATATCGATGGTCCGCAAACAAGCCTTCCTCCGCTAAGTGAACAACAAGGTGTATCATAGAAACAAAAAATGGCGGAAGTACTTTTCAAATACACATAGTGTTTCGACTATATGTCTTCTCATGTTCAAAAGGTCAACACGGGAGATAACCTTAGAACATAAGACATTAAAAAATATTGACAATTGTCGAATAGCAGCTCTCAATGATTTCTCTTTCTTGAATGCATGCATCGCCAAAGGACCGATGAATTGCATGAGGATATGATAATCATGTGACTTCAAGCCTTTGAGTTGGAATTCCTTCAAACATACCTTGTCCTTCAATTTCCACTTTGTATCCAATAGGAACCTTCAAATTGTGCAAGGTTTTATAAATTATTTCTTTTACGCTCGTGACAAACAAAATGGAGCTTTGGGACAATACAACTTATCATTTTCTTCCACGGGCCACAAATTTTTCCTTATATTCATATCTTTGAGATCATAACGTGCTTCAACACCATCTTTGGTTTTACCCTTTGTGTCCATAATTGTAGCAATTAGGTTCTCTGTAACATTTTTTTCCATATGCATTACATCCAAATTATGACGAATAAGAATATCCTACAAACATAAAGGACATGTGTTAATATTTGAGTGAAGTGAAGTACAAATTTCATATTAGAAAAATAAAATATATTAATTATCCACCTTCCAATATGGTAAATCATATAGGATTGATCTCTTTGACCATGCACTGTTCTTTTCATGCTCAGTCTCGGATCTCTTCTTCTTCTTGCTTGCTACCTTTCCAAATTCTGTTTTGATACATCTCATTTTGCATAGTACTTCAGAACCACTCAACCGGTGGGGATGCTTTCTATGTTCTTCCTTCCCATTAAACTGTGACTTTTGAGTTCTGAAAGGATGACTCATATCAGTAAGAAATTTTCTGTAGCCCATGTACGCATATTTCTTTCCATGTGATAACCATGTCGAATCAACCTCTTCACTACAAATAGGACAACCATACTTTCCCGCTGTCCTACATCCCGAAAGATGGCCATATGCTGGAAAATCATGTCTAGCCCATAATAGAATTGCTTTCATGTTGAACATAGATTTTTTATAAGAGTCATATGTTGTAGCACCAGCGGACCATAATTCATTTAACTCTGCAATCAGTGGCTGTAAGTAGACATCAATGTTGTGCCCTGGACCTTTTGGGCCTGGAATTAATAGAGTTAACATTGTAAACTCTTTTCGCATACACATAGATGGAGGAAGATTAAATGGAACAATCATAACAGGCCAGCAACTATAAGAATTACTCTTGTTTCCGAAAGGATTAAATCTGTCCATTGCAAGTCCTAAACGAACATTACGTGTCTCAAGAGAAAAGTCACTCCAACGAGCATTGATTGATTTCCAACTTGAAGAATCCACTGGATGACCCATGTAACTTTCATTTTCAATTGCATTTGCATGCCATGTCATCGTCTCTGCAATCCAAGGTACAGTATATAATCTTTGAAGTCTTTGGGTTAGTGGAAAGTATCTTAACTTCTTCCACGGTAATTGTTTAAAATTTGGATTTGAAGCTTCCACGGGTCTCCATCTGCTCTCACCACATGTAGGATACTCATTTTTATCAGCATGATCTCTCCAATATAATATACAATCATTGCGACAAGCATGAATAATCTCATATTTCATGCGCAAAGACTTAACTAACTTCTTTGCATCGTAGGTGCTATTAGGTAAAGTATTTGACACGGGCAAAATTTCTTTTAGCATTTTTAATAACTCCGTGAAACTTTTATTAGACCACTGATGTCTAGCCTTCATACTCAACAACTCAACTGTAGTTGACAATTTCGTATGCTCACCCTTACATGACGGATATAGTGGTTCAAATGCATGTTTCTTCAAATTACTGTACTCCATATCCTCAGGTAAATCATGTGGATCCTGATCATCACCTTCATCCTGATCATCATCTTCATCCTCAGGTAAGTCTTCAAGATGAATATGTCCAAATGTGTTGTTCAACATTTCTTCCATTCTTGGAAACATATCATTATTTTGGTTACTAGTTGAACTACTAGAAACCCCAACATCGACACGATTTGTAGAAGACGACTCCCCATGATACGTCCATGTCGTGTATGAACTATCCATGCCATCACAAATTAAATGCTCCATAATAGTTTCAAGGTTATACTTTTGAAATTTTCGACATTTAACACACGGACAACAACACCAATTAACATCCTCAACATTTTGTTTTGCAAACAAAATAAATGATGCAACGCCATCGAGATATTCAGAAGACAGACGTTCTACTATTGTCATCCATTTTTTGTATGGGATTGCTAGAGGCATCTTTTACAAAAAAAAAAAAAAAAACTCAAGTAAGAGAATTGAGGGAAAAGACAAGTATCAACAATATTAGCCATTAAAAACTAAAAGTGACAATTTGTTCAACAAAAAATGCACAACTCTATTGCAATCTAATTATCTACACATTCATGCTACTATAATTCTAACTAATATATTTTTTATAACCAAAACTTGCATTAATTTAAGTTAAAATTTTCAACATCGGTTCACGCCCTGACAATGGGCCGATCAACTCAAGTAAAATCTTTGGTCACCCCTTTGGTACACTCAAACTGACCCAACCCGACCAGGTCAAACCCCCTATCTTTATACTTTTTTACATATAAATTATATGGTCAGGTTAGGTCGACTGGACTGGATTAGACCCGACCTGAAAAAACTCTTGGTTTCATGCCGACCCGATCCGACATGTCAAATTTATGTGCCTGACCCAGTAAAATATCCGGTCAGGTCGGGTCATTGAGTGCCCTGCCTAGCAAAGCTTTGTATTGCAGATATTGAGCCCAAGTTCCCTAACAAGAAGAACCCCAAGCCCGACGTGGGGTACCCAGGTGGGCTGTGGTTTGATCCCATTATGTGGGGTCGAGGTTCCCCAAAGCCAGTTATGGTGCTGAGGACTAAAGAGAAAAAGAACGGTTGGCTCGCAATGCTCGGTTTTGTGGGCTTTTGGTTCCAAGCCATTTACACGGGAGAAGGCCCAATCAATAACTTGATGGCCCACATTGCTGATCCTGGACATTGCAACATTTTCTCGGTAATGCTTTGTTACTTTGTTTCTTGTTTAAGCTCAGATTTAATATGTAAAATATATTCTAGTATCGCAACAAATTCCAGCAGGTAGGGCTGCAAATGGGTCAAGTGACCTGACCCATGGTGAATCAGGTTTGGGATCAAACTCTCGACCTATTGGGTTGGATTGGATTGGAAACCTTGACCCGTTTATTAAATGGATTGGATTTGGGGTCCTGGGTTCATGACCTGACCCGACTCATGTCTCTGTACACATCGTTGATGTAATACATACTGGATGATATAGTGTCAACTTTTGTAGTTGAGATTAAAAATAAAATATATAAAAAATAGGAAAAACAAGTACAAAAAAAGAAAACAAAAAAAATACGATTGTCTTGTGGTGCATGTGTTTAAAGGGTAACAAAAGTAGCCTAAATTCATTTCAAAGATTTTTCTTTCTATGTTTTATGAACGGTAAGAAAAAGCATATTGGCCTAAACACTTGGTTATCATCTTGCCCATCCGTAAGTCTGATATCATTAGTTAGAATATTTAATGATACAAACCATATAACACCAGTACATGTAAGAGTTTGTATTAGGTGCACGGGCTGTGGTGGACTGCCTACATAGTCAAACATCAGGAGACATGTGGGATTTAAATTTTGTAAATCTGTGCACGTCAACTTTTGGCCATGCAGGCGGTGAACAATATGCCTATGAGCCAGTGAACCTAATGTGAACCCTTAGGCATAACTAGCAGTAACCATGGGACATCTTTATCATATGTCTTCAAATTTCTTAAGGGAGACTATTCGATGACGATGACTGAAAAGGTTACACATGACAATGCAGTAAAAATTTTGATTTAATAAGTCAAACTGGAAATTGTTATATCATTTGAAATTCAATATTTTCAATACATGATATGCAAAATAACTGTAACTAGATACACTGGATTCCGCATCAACTCTGATTATCTACTCATCTGACAATATGATTAATATAAAGTAAATCTTACTATGTTCTTCACGTAGACTTTCTTGGAAGTCTCCCTTTTTACTCTGCTGCTTTCTTGCCATTTAAGATGAAAGATTCTCTCTATAGATCAATAAGGGATGAGTGACAATCCACAGATCAGCAAGTCCTACCTCCCTTAATGGTCAGGTTTGCAAGAAAATTTTCAAACACAAATAGAGGATAATGCTTGAATGATAATTTGATGCTTATTGTATCAATCCACATCTAAAATATTCAATTTATAGAATAATCATGATATGTCCGCCACATTTGAGCAAATAGCACAATAATAAATCTCAAGTCAAACAAATAGAAAAATTATTTTTTTATTTATGCTTCTCTAACCAATAACTGTGCTCCATATTCATTGTCTAGGCAATATAAGAAATTCAAAAGGCACCAAATTAAGGATATTCAGGAATTCAAGGTCATAAAACTTTGCTAATATATATAACCCCAAATCCTTTTACACTTCACGTAGATAAAACTGTAAAAATACAGAATAAGCCGCAGATGTTTTACGCAACAAGTCTGCAAACTGATACTATGGATAATGAGTGTACACACAATCACAGAGAAAACAGAGTCTAAAAGAGAACATATCTTACATCTGAGTTCCTCAACAAGTTGCTGTCAAGAATCTTAAGAAAATAGCTTAATGGTTGAGCATCAAAGCCTTGACGAATATAACTTGTGTGGTCAATCTCCTGAAAAAAGCAGACATTACTAAATTTACTAGAAACAATGCTATTAGAGGAAATGAAAGGTATATACCTTTTCATAATCAAATCCAAAATCATAATCTCAAAATCATAATCAAATCCAAAATCATAACACAATGAAATCATGCACAAGATCTGAAATTGCAATCACTCTATGCCAATCAAATGATTCAACGTTGGATCATCTGATTCTATAAAAGCAATTTGAGAAAAATACACAGAAATTGAGAAAAATACACAGCAAAAAAACATATGAGAAAAATACACAACAATTTAAGAAAAATACAGAGAAATTGCATTAAAATTGATAAAATGGAGGAAAATTTGTAGAAATTGGTAAAATAATCAACGGAAAACGCAAAAAAAATATGAGAAAGCACGAAAAACTCACTTGTCGTCTTTGTTTTTGTCGCCTAGGTTTTCGAAGAGGAAGATGGAGTGCTTTTATCGTGCTTCGAAGAGGGAGATGGAACGAGAGAGAGGGGAGAGCAGGTCTAGGGTTTCGAAGAGGGAGATGGAGCGAGAGAGAGGGGAGGAGCCGATGGAGCGAGAGAGAGGGGAGGAGCCGGTCTCCGCGTTCTTTGAAGAGAGTTAAAAATGAAATGAAATGGTTGCACGATATATATATCAGTGTGGGATTAGGGTTAAACACATTAAACGACTGGCTTAGCATAATAAACTATTGATTTTGGTTGTGGCTTACTATACTACTGGTACGGCAGTGGCACTTTTGATTTTGTCAAAAGTTGTTTTTTAGCCATTTTGACGTAGTGTCTCTCCCAAGTCTCTCCCTTCCCTTATAAGCTACCCAAAATGAAATATCCCTGATATTTCACTTCAAACTTTAAGTTAGACTTCGGTGTGAAACACCTACACAACTTCTACGGCGTAACACGATCCACCGAGGTTCTACCAGTCTCGGATTCACGCGAAAATTTATATGTGTCTTCATCAGACTATAGGTTAGTATTATTTCAATTAATAGTAATTACTAATTTTTAAATTCATCTCGATTTTCGTGCCAGGCACGTACATCGTTATAGTCAAGTTCTTGTTCGAATTTTCAGGGTTATTACAAAAAGACCACCCAAATGGCTGGTTTGAGGATGAAGATTTTGAGGTGCCAGATATTCAGTGACGTTAGAGGGCACATGTCCTGACCCAATAAATTCTAGCAAGGTATTTTCCTAGTCCATGCCACCCCATCCACTTGTTATGTAATGGTAATAACAAAGCTATTGATTTTACAAATATGAGGAAGCATTGATAAGAAACATGGTATTATTTTTTACTGTTTTATCTTTATGTACTAAAACACACTTTCTGTTTTTAAAATGCTTATATTTTTTTTTTCGTTGGAGATGAATATTTGTTTGAATCCTCATGCCTCTCTTGAAATGTGGTTTTATAACACTGGGACATTATCGATCTAGTGGGTCCTTGTTTTAGCGGTCAAGAACTTTAATATACTTACGTGAGAATATCTGATTTTCTTGTGTCCCATATCATAGTCATCAAGTATTTTGTAGTGAGATTTCCAAAATGAGGGACTTGGAGCACATGCATTTATGTCACTTAATCATAGTATGAGCTAACAAAATTCCATCAGAGTACTACCCACTACACACACACCCTAAAAAAAAACTATGGGTTCTCTCTTCCCCCAATTTGGGTTGTGACTTCTTTGAGGGAAAATTTCACTCGCATACAAACTATGGTTCCCCAACTATGGTTTTCTATACTATTGATTATTTCCATACTTGCAATTTTTTCCATAAAGTGATAAAATATTAGAACTTCGGTAAAAAAATTTATCGAAATCATGAAATTTTGCCCCTGTTGAATAATTCCCAATTCCCGATGTGGTGACTAGTCATTTATAGTGAGTGGGATGACCTTTTGCAGATTGGAGGAGCTAGCAAAGCAGAAGTTAGTGAGAAAAAGGATTGGATAACTGATGCTTTAAATGCAACCAAGGCAGCAGTTGAAGAGGGGATTGTTCCAGGTAACTTTTTATCCTCTACTCACCTAGCTTCGAATAAAAATCTTTGATGTAACGAACTCTTTTTGTTTTCAGGTGGTGGAGTTGAAGGGGCAGTGGTTGTTGGCAAGCTACTAGAGCAAGATGACCTTGATCTTGGTTATGATGCAGCGAAAGGTGGATTTTTTGGAAATCTTATATAGATATATATTTTGTTTATATTGACTTGTGATTTGAGGCTGTCAATGGGTGGTGTGGTTTGCCCGTTACCTGACCTGGCTTTTGAATCAAGTTGGTCCAACCTGGCGTTTGTGACCTCTAGGTAGGTAGGTAGGACAATAATAATAATAATAAATAATAAATAAATAAAAGTAAATGTCTACGTGACTTCCGTGACTTCGGGCGATATCTTTTTATTTGTAGTGATAGGTTAAAAAGTAAAGCACGAGGTAAGTTCTCTCCTTATTTAATTTGGGTATGTCACCATGTTCCTGACAAGGCCGAGTCATGACCGGGTGACTCAACTTGAAAGGGTCAACATCCGGGTCTGATTTAGGTTTTTAAACATTAATGATGTGATTCAACTTTGTTGTTCCATCCAACTAAAATTCTCCCTAATAGTCTGAGACACTATTCAAACTATATCAAATTGTCTCTATAGCGTTTTAAGAGAGGTAAGCATTTCCTTCAGATCACTCTAAGAGTTTAAGGATAATGAGTGCTCTCCATACATATTAAAACCTCTGACCCCATGTTTCATTGGCCCTTGAAACTGTAAAACTTTTGTATAACAAGCATGGAAAGTGGCATTAGCTTTCAGTCCTCGTTTGAATATTTTCCTTCCACTTGCTTCCAAGGTGTGCGCATATACCTTCTACTTGCACTACGTGAAAAAGATATAAAAACTACTGTAGCAATATAAAAAAAGCCACTGTTAATACTTAAAACCATGGTAAAATAACCAAACCCTCGGTAGGTATCGAACTTGCGCGCCCACAAGTTACATTTATAAATTGATTCCCTTATTTTCTTTTCATTTTCAACTCTAGCCCCTCTCTCTCCCTCTCCCTCTGCAAAACGTATGAAACCCTAATCCATTTTCTCTGCTGATCCAGAGGCATTTGGGAAGCTTCACGGTTTGCTTGTGTTGAATCTGTCGAACAATCAGCTAGAGGTTTGAATTTATCTCTTTTATTCATTCAGATTGGTCAAACCCTAAATTCCCCAGGCTCTCCCTCAAATTCTTCTCAGTCAAATCCCTCGTGCTCAGCATTCAAATCCCTCTTAGGGCGATTTCGGCCGGCTGGAAATTGAACTCGCCGAAGTCGAAATGCCCGGTTTGATGTCGCGCTGGATGGAATTCGGTGCATAATAGCCGTTCAAGGGGGCACGGATCACCGGATCTCTCCACATGACGATCCAAACCGCGGTCATGATTGCTGTCCTCTGATCTCCGCCATCCAACGCCATCGCTAACAACAAAGCCCTCTGATATTTGTCTCTGTTTCGTTTATTCCTCATTTTTATTTTTTTATTTTCAATAATAAAATAACATGAGATGACAAGATCGGCAATCTAGGGTTTTATACGAGCTCTGTGCTCTAATCTTCACCGTCCTCTGATCTCCGCCATTGCCGAATCTGCCACCCGTCTTGTTCCCCATGAGACCACCTGAGATTCTCCGGTGGGTTTAACATTGCTCTTTTTAGGGATTTCGATGTCCTTGATGCTCTGTGGATCCATCACCTTCTTGATCGGGTTCATGTTGATGCTATGGATTCTTGCATTGGCTTTGGTTTTCCATCTCGTAGGGATCATTTCGAATATGGTAAGAACTTACATTGATTATAAGTATTTTTGTTTTTTCTTCATTAATTTTATATGGTTTTGATGATCTTGCTTATGGTATATTTTTTTTCCCATATTTGTTTGATTTTTAGGTTTCGAATCTTGGTTTTATTAATGATGTCATCATACTAACAAATTTCCGTAGGGGGTCATTTTGGATAAATTTATGAAAAAATTCAGAAAAGTTTCGGAGAGTATAAAAATATGTTTAATATCTACTTATTTATTATTTAAAAATGGCTAAAATTTAAAAAATTCATTAATTTCGATAAAAAAATTTATGGCAATGAGGCATTAGAACATCGCGAGGTTTCTCCGTTGTAGACAAATTAATTTCAGTAAAAAAATTTCATTAATTTTGGTAAAATTTCATTAATTTCTTGACAAACAAAAACATTTGTTTTGGCAATGAGGCATTAGAACATCGCGAGGTTTCTCCGTTGTAGACAAATTATATGTTTTTTAAGGAATTGTTGGGGTGTGATTTTTCTAGCTTAGAGAAAAATTTATGAATGATTGCAACTTTGAGAGAAAAATTACATTACTTTCTCCTCATTGGGAGATCAGTAGGATCAGCTTGGATCTAATAATATCTCCTCATTGTAAGATCAGTAGGAGTGCCATTCATATAAACTAGGATTTTACTAAATTTTAGCGGTTCTTGTATCTGTTTTAAATGTTAGCCTTTTCTTTTTGGATATTCCAATTCAAGTAGAAGGGCTTGCCACTAATGTTTATCATATCCCACTACGCATTTGAAGCTGTTAACATAGTTACAATCATGAACCAATGCAAGCTGCAATAAGTTGGTTACCTAGTGTTAAATTTTTTTTTTTATACCATGACAAAGTCAAAAAATAACTGATATACACCCTAACAGCTCATCAGGTCATCAAGACCCGCCTTAGGTATCAAGATTCCATGGAAGCAAAATGATGATGATTCCTAGAAATCGCAAATTATTTGCTTTGCCGTTGTACTGCCCCATATATTTGGTATTCATGATAATATTTATGTTCGCTCTAAAACATTGATCTCATCAAAATATAGCTGAGCTGCAAGGTTTTTTGTTTTTTAGGTAAGTGTAGCTGTAAGTTTTTGCCAAACAAATGCCTGAGCCGGCCAAAAAGTTAATATATACTCTAGAAAGATGTCAGTTGTGACATCGCTATTTGATAATACAGAGTAGAGAGGATAAATCGAAGCAACAATCTAAACAAAAATTAAGTTCTCGACAGAACAATCAGAAGTTCAGAAAAAAACAACCACAGAGATAAGAAAGATATGCAAATAAATTTTGTAGTGGCCTGACATGGAGAGCGTCTTCTCATGGGTAATCTTACGGGCTGTTTGGTGGCTCATTTGGCTGGAGAGGAATGGAAGAATTTTCAGACATAACAGGAGTGTCCATCTATCAAGGCTATGAAGGTGTGAGTGGTAAATTGTTGTTGAATGGATGATTTTGTCATGTACCGAACTGGCTGTTTTATCTATTTTCCAAATACTACTCATGTGTTCTAGCTTTACTCAGATTGATGTTCCTTCATTACACACACATAATGATCTAATTACCCCAGCTACATACATTAACAATAATCCCCAATGAACATCCTCTCACCTAATGCAATAATAGTCCTGTATTTATTGGAATAAGAAATGGTTAAAATAAAATTTTTCCTTGGTTGGTTGTGGTAGATGTTGATGAATTCATCAAAATCAAATGTTATTTAACGCATCTGTTTGTCTCGGTATAGGTATGCACCACTAAGATGAACTTAAGTGACGAGGTCGACTTGGAAGATTATGTTTCTCGACCAGATAAAATCAGCGCTGCCGAGGTTAGTGAGCTTTTATTTTAAATATATAGTTTTAAATAAGAAAGACTAGGAGACCCTGATTGTCCTGTAAGCATGCATATAATTATTTTTCATTGTCGATTTTTGCCACATATGTTTTTATTTTATTTTATTTTTAAAAATTTCTTCTATTTTCTGCATTACTGCTCTGACCTGTTAATGAGCTCCAGTACTTCTTGAAGACTCTAAAATGCAAGTTTGGTTTCAGATGCAAGTTCAACCATTCAAAAAATAATGCAAAATTTAACTCTAGCCCAAATGTTCAACTCCAACATATAGTAATGTTAATTGCAGAAAGAAAATGAAAACCAGTTAATCAATGACTGGTTTATTAAGTGTTGCAGTTATCCAAGTACCAAGCAAAGGAATTAACAACTTACCCAAAGCTTGTGTAGCAGTCATTCTCTTTCGGTGGTCCTTATTCAAAAGCCTTTTCACAAAATCTTTAGAAGTGTTTTACGGCCACCAATTTTAGATTAATATCAGCTCACATGATGATTTGCAACTTTCACAACTTGGATAACAAATGCACGAGCTTCCATCTATTGATGTTGGTCATGCGACATTAATCTTGAAAAGAATTGTTATTAGGCATTGACTCAAGCAATGGTTGCAGTGCTTTGGTGAATCTCCCTCTGCCAACCATAGGAGGTAGGAAGTGTAAGTTTTTACTGCCAAATTTATTTGCATGCTTATAAAGAATTGTTCACTATTCAATGCTTAACTATTTTGACAGAAATAGATTGACTCAAGCAGCTGTACACACACAAACATATATACGAAACAACTAAACAAGTATGCATCAGCATTTGGTACCAGTATTGGCTTTTATGTCATAGCTAATCACATATTGGCCTAATAAACATTATTTGATACCAAATAAAGAGTTAATTGTAACAGCCACCGATTCACAGTGGTAACCTTGATGAGTCCTGCTATGTAAACTTTAACTATTATTCTTCTTTTAATTTGATGCTAATGTCTTAGTATAAACTATAAACTATGAAGATAAAGCTCATGGGATGTTTATGTTTGGTAATGTATGTCAAATAACTTAATTACATAATTAACTAATTGTTTTGTACAACTAGTGCTTAATTTATTTGATTGACCATAGATAGTTTTAGAATTGAATTTTATTACTAGTGTATCCCTCCCTACGGCCGTATTTCCAGACTTCCAGCTTTAAGTTTGCAATTTCACCATAATTTTCAGTCCTTGGGTTTTATAATAATGGCAAGAGGAAACCATGTCAAGCTGAAATTATGGGTCAACTTTTTTCCATATTTTGACAGGATACTCTGCTCCCTTCTGCAGTCATCTCAAACTAATTGTGATCCTAGATATGCAATTGTTGGTGCTGCGGCTCAAGAGTTTTTCACTGAGAGGCATTAAATCTATGTTGTCATCTCAGAGATCAGTCTTACTCTTGGGAAAAAAGAGGAAATGAAAGAGCCCTAATTCTTCTGAAATGCCTTTTTTGCTTCCATGATATGCCTCCCATTTCTATGACGGTTGAATAATATATTAGCAAGTAACCTGATGGATATTAAATTTATCAATCACATTGACCAACATAATTTGTAGAAATATGAATAAGTGAAATGCCTTTTTTACTTCCATGATATGCCTCCCATTTCTATGACAGTTGAAACAAACAAATAATAGAAGTATTGACATCTTGTGGAGTCGTGGAGACTCTGTGGCGGCATCTTCTATTGCACTACTCAAAGGGAGGGAACCCCAGTATAGAACCAAGGTAAATCTTTTTCTGAGCACTATTGAATGGTGTAGCACCGTAAATGCTAACTGTTTACTCCACACACCACAAAAAGCACCAAAAAACCATGCCTTCAATAGATAAAATGTTCAACTTGTATTCTATTACTGGTAACATAGCAACCACAAGGTTTTTCAGTCTAGTCCTTCTTTGGCAGTGGCAATCCCTTTGGAGGTAAAAGCGTTAATTGACACTTGTCACATCTTGGAGTGATAGATTTGAATTTGTGTACTGCTTAAGAAACTCGAAAGTTTCAGAGTATGGGTTATTATTATGAACTTTCAATTGGTAAGATTATGGATTTTAATTTTTTGGTTTCTTGTATTGCATGTTAAAGGCTGCTTTAATTTTTTGTGATGCTAATTGAGTTGCTAGTGATGCTAATTGAGTTGCTATCAGCCAAAATTTGGCTGGTACTTAACTCCAAATGAAATAGTTTAGCTTGCTCTTGAAGACATGGCTATAATTTGATCAAAACTAGTTTTAGCTTGCTCTTGAAACTAGAAAATTGTATCACCCATTGCAGATATATTCTTAATTCCACTATTATATGTTATTTAAATAGTAAATAAGCTTTGAAGCATTCATGGTTCTCTGGATTTCTCCTGCTTAGAAGAATATAGATGAATGGTGGAGCTCAGGCCCTTCGTAGAGAATCCGGTTCCCCTAATTTAGAAACCCTGCTACATGGGATTTTGATGGACAAGGAGAAAAAACTAATGTATATTATCTAGCATCATCTCCTTTTGGCTATTGATCTCCATCAGGTCTAAACTGTATATAAGCATAAATACTTGAAACTGTCCATGTCTTTCTTTTGCTTTTAATGACAGAAATCTTATTTCAAGGTTATTTAAATTGGATGGATCCAATACCAGGCTCTCCCAGGAGGACCTGAGCGCTGCTCTACACATGAAGATCCAAATTATGTTGTCCTTGTTGTTTACTTGCACCATAGAGATGGTCATGGGAGTCTGAATTATTTATTGTTCTGATGGTTCAGGTGGAGGAAGTAGCCGAGGACGAAGGCAAAGAAGGAATCTTGGGATACACAGAAGATGATGTGGTTTCCACTGACTTTATTGGAGACAACAGGTAATGAATAATTTTCTATAATTATCTCCTTTTGTGTGTAGGCAGTAGGCACTACTTAATACACACAAACACAGACACACGTAACTTCTATCGCCAAGAGATCTCAGCATTTTTTGAAAAATGTCATTTAATAGTCTCCTATGCAGATTT
Organism: Chloranthus sessilifolius; assembly: GCA_021018995.1. Taxonomy (NCBI): domain Eukaryota; kingdom Viridiplantae; phylum Streptophyta; class Magnoliopsida; order Chloranthales; family Chloranthaceae; genus Chloranthus; species Chloranthus sessilifolius. The sequence goes on along the minus strand of CM037596.1, from coordinate 32,712,869 downwards.
GACACGATGGAATGATGCATTAATATACACAGCTGCTGCTATACACATAAATCTAAGGTTTCGGATTTCTGCATTTGCAGTTTCCAGCTCCTTTAACACGATTTCAACAGACTTGGCAAGAGTATCCACAGATAGTCTTGTTCTTTTTGCTGATAATTTTTGAACAATTTTGTGTTGTTGCCTATACAAGCAAACTTTGCAATACATATTCACACCAATTCCTTTAAATGCAGGGATAGACAAGGATACTCTATTGTTTTCTTAAAGGATTGACATATTTGGGGGAGCATGTGATGAACGGGAGGGCCGAGCACATTTGTACACCATGGGTATGATGATAAAATTTGTATTTCTTTTTATATTTATGCCTTCTGGTGGTATTTATATTTATATAAATATGTATTTCTTTTTATACTTATCATTAGCGTAAACTTAAAATTTTGAGTATTTTCTATAAGTCAATGTGTTTTATCATATGTATTTATCAGGATCATGTACTTTTCTTGCACTCCTTGATTCATAGGTTTAATTGCATTTTCAGTTTTGGACCCCGACCTGTTATCTACTTTTGGACCTGACCTGGATCTATTAAAAAAATGATATATCTATATATTGTGTAGCAAACAGGCACCAGGTTGGAAGCCATCACTATCTCAGTTTAATGATGTTCTCCTTTTGATTTCAGGCGAAACTTTTCGATTTGAAGCTCACCTCAAACGGATCACTAGGAGACGGGAACACTTGGCAGGAGAGGCGAAGCAAATTTAACTTTTTTTTTCTTTTATTTTAAAAATGAACCATGGGGTCTTTAGATTGTTAACTTTCTTTCTTGCCATCTTTTTGTTTGAATAAAAAGATTGGGCATGTAGAGTTTAAAATGTTTGACTGATTTGAAAGGTTGGATCATAGGTTGAGAAGCAACCTTTTGTTTGAATAAAAGAATTGGACATCTAGTTTTTTTATTAATGTCATTGAATGATTTGTATTTGAGTTGAATGGATGTGTCTAAATATGATATTAACAATTTTTTTTCTTTATATAATTTTTTTAAAAAGGATTAAACTGAAAAAAATTGCATTAAAAAAAAGTATTAAAAAAATTGCAATTAAAAAAGCATAAAAAAATTGCATTAAAAAAATTATTAAAAAAAGCATAAAAAAATATTATTTAAAAAAAAAATTGCATAAAAAATCGTCAATGTAATTTTTATTTTTTTTAAATATATTTTTTTTATTTTTTTTAAATTTGCATAAAAAAACCACTGCCAAAAGCAATGGGTTTTTCTGTGACTATTAAGAGCAGTCGTTGTTGAAGTTCATAAACCACTGTCTTGTATAGTGGGACTGTTTTTTTTACAATTGTTTACGGCAGTGATTTTTTTAAAAAAAATCACTGTCAAAGACAGTGATTTTTTGAAAAAACCATTGTTTAAGGCAGTAGTTTTTTTGACTTTTTCATATAGTGCAAAGGCTTATAGTCAAATGTATAATGAAAAAAATAGACACGTTGGTCTAAGACGTAGTTATATAAAATAATTACTTAGAGATGAAATAATCTCAGTAATTAGGTTCAGGTCTCCAGAAAATATGACGGATCTATTTACTAAAAGTCTTGAGAGAGATGGAATTCACAAGACATCAATCGAGATGGGTTTAAAGCCATTAAACCTATACAGCCACTTATGATGAGAACCCTACCTAATATTTGTTTAATCAATGTTTAAGTTCAAAGGGAAAAATAAGTAAATATGTGGTGGCTAAAGGGCACTATATTGATGAGAAATAAATCTCATATACATCCCAGGAAGAGTAGTATTTTACCTGTAATGGATAAGGGGACGTTGAGTATTGCTCTTAATAGTCCTATAATACTGTGTTGAGATATTAATGTTATATAAATATCTCTTAAAGGTCTACCTATATAAGTGTGAGGGTGGAGCCGTTTTCAATGAGACATGACTTTATCTCATAAACACTTATGAAAATCAGGGTACTAGCATAGGGCCTAAATGCGCTAAACTTTTATTGAATACCAAATATATGAAATATGTGTGTGACATAGTTCTGATTTATCATATAAGATCGTTAGTTCAAGGCTTAGTTTCACTAAAGATCTTGACAAACCTTGAATTATTTTCACTAAAGTAAAAATTCAAGTCTATAAGATATTTTCATTTATGCACATATTTCTGGCTTTACTCTGTTTTAAATATTATGGGGGCTTGTTGGATAGTTTATAATATCCAAGTTTTTGGGTTTTGTTATATGTATTGAAACTTTGGCTCAAAGTTTGTAGCCTTTCCCAAGGGACACTGAATTTTATAGCTTCCACCGCCATGCACCCCATCAGTCACACACGCGCGTGCATGCCGAGCTGAGTCGTGTCAGGCCGGGTCAGGTTCGGATAGGGATGGGCACGAGCACGTGTACGTGGCGTGGTGATGCGATACGATGCGGTGCATTTAGTTAATCTTTTGGATAAAAGTATAACCAAATTTTAACCATTTGGTTTTATTTTTAAATGTTTGATTTTAAATCCATTCAGTTACATTTAATGGATATGTTCATTCAGTTATTATCAACGGATATGTCCATTTAGTTATTGTCAACGGATATACCGGTTTACAAAATGGTTTCGCACCTGTTGTTTTCTATAAAAGGGACCCGAGTCCCTCATTTCAACTCACTGTGTTTTTAATTCTGTACTCTCAATTTTAAAGCTTTGTTTTCAGAGTTCCTTATCCTCCGTTGTTTGGTGTTCTTGTTGTGTGATCAGATTCACCAAATCTGATCACACGAATACACTGCCGGTTCGTTGTATTCTAGAATCAATTTGCCAGTAACCTAGTGATGACCACTTGATCATAGTGGTAGGGGCAAATCTCGGCTTAAAGACAATGATATTCAACGTGCCTCGAATTGGATCTACGTATTTCTTCATTTCAATCTTTATCATTTTTTGAAATTGAAACTAATTTTCCAACAATTTTAAACCGAGATGGCTCATATCACAGCCTCGACTTCTCTTGCATTGACCGACAAAATCCATCCCGCATTGCCTAACAACATCCACAAGTTGGACAATTTCAAAGGTTCGAGCTTCCAAAGGTGGCAATAGAAATTGTATTTTCTGTTAATCGCGTTGAAAGTTGTGTACGTTCTTACAAAACTGTGTTAAACTGTGACCGAATCATCAACACTCAATGAAAGCCATAAAATGTAGAAATGGGAAGAAGACGACTACACTTGCAAGGGCTACATTCTGAATGCATTATCTGACTCGTTATTCGATGTCTACCATGCCTACAATACTTCGAAGGAACTTTGGGACACACTTGAGAAGAAATATAAAACTAAAGATGCAGAGTATAATTCTTATATTATTAGTCAATTTTTAAATTTTAAGATGGTCGATGATAAATCTATTCTTAGTCAAGTGCATGATTTTCAAGTAGTCATAAATTATATAAACGCTAATGGTTCTCATTTCGATGAGAATTTTCTGGTTGGTACGGTAATTGCCAAGTTGCTTCCATCTTAGAAAGATTACCAAAAAATCCTTAAGCATAATAATAAGAAGATTTTTATGGAAGATCTTTTCCTTCATTTTCGTATTGAAAAAGAATTTCGAGTTAGGGACAAAATCGAAGATCATATTGATATAACATCAAAGGCACACTTGGTTGAATCTAAGATTATAAATGGACCATCAAAGAAGAGGAAGAGAGGATATTCTCATTCTAAGGAGAATAAGAAATTTGCCACGAAGAATAAGACCATGGTACCGAAGAATGGTAGATGATACCTGTAACAGCCCGTATTTCCGTCTCCAGAAATCCGTGCCGTTAGGATCATACTCTGGATGATCCCGGATCGATCACACGTGTCCGCGCATATAGCGGAAGCTAGGTGGACACATCCGAGCAGCTGTAGTCGGAGTCAACCAATTTCTACACTAAATACACGTCAACAATATTTAAATGTAAGGAAGAACATACACATTCCCAAAAAGGAACCAGGAAGAACCATCGGTGATGGACGTACATCACCCAAACAATGGTTCCCGATAGTGGTTCCGAAATGGAATGTGGACTAACATAAAATAAGTAAATGTAGAACTACATATGTTTATACAAAGGTGGCCACCAGGCACACAGTAAATCCAAAAGATCAAAAGTACAAAATGTCGGGCATCAATACCCAGGCTAAGGATAGAACTCGTCTCTCGAACGTCTCTCTCGTTCGCCCTTCGCCTCGGGATCCGGCCGATAATCCGGATCGCTCTCAAAGACGGCACCGCAACTCGTAACCTAAAAGATTTGAAGCAGGTGAGCTACATCCTAGCTCAAGAGAAGAATTTCAATTAATTTACATCTAAATTATTAAACATGATTGCGAGAACATATCTTAGATCGATAAGTGAAACGAAAGCAGATATAGATTGATGCTCAAACATACGAAATCGAATGCATAAGCGGCAAAAAAATGTAACGAACTTAGATGTTAGCATTAGATTTAAATGACTTAAATCATACATATCTCTAACTTAAGTAACTCGGTGTATATATATCACGTGGTAGCAGACGTGCCGATAGGAAACCCCAACCAATCGTCGTTCAATGAACAATTTTCAGGAATGCAAAAATGCCCCCCCACACATGGGGTGCATATTTTGCCGAGGATTTTCAAGCAACTGCACATTGTGCAAGAAGCGGATATACCGCCGAGTCGGTGGGGATCGTCAATATTAAACCTCAAATCAAATACATACTTATTACCTCATGAATCGATTATCGAGATTATTAGAGCGATTATCGGAGCTGATTATCGAGCATATGCAAAGAATGTAAGCAGATATCGTAGAATCACGGAATCAGAGTTTAATGCATATGCAGGCATGCTTTCGAAAATCAGAGATAGAATACGATGTTAAGATATCATGCAATTAAATTTAGATACACTTTAAGTTGAATTTTCCCCTACCTCAGATCAGTTTATCTTCTAAGCAAATCCAAAGCTTTTTCGACGTGTCAGGGTTTATCCTATACCATATGCACAGTACATTAAGTGTTAGGAATGTCGGAGAACTACGGCACAATATCCGGTGTCTACTTCATGAAGTCAAGAGGACAAAAGCGAGGGGTGAGTGATCGATCACCACCCCGTAGATCGATCACCACCCACTGTAGATCGATCACCACATTGGTGCTCGATCACCAACCTCCATATCTCTTCCTCAACACAGTCAAGGTTGATCGATCACCTCCTTGGTGATCGATCACCAACTCTTCTGTAGATCGATCACCACCTTGGTGATCGATCACCACAGCAAATTTCAAAAACTCCTCCCTCTGTCCTCATTAATGTTTATACAAATTGATCGATCACCACCTTGGTGATCGATCACCTGCTCTATATAGATCGATCACCACCTTGGTGATCGATCACCAGACTCATTGTAGATCGATCACCACCTTGGTGATCGATCACCACCTCGGGCCTCAACTTCTCAAATCTCTGGGGTCTCTGTTCCCCTTAAGCTTATACAGATTGATCGATCACCAGCCCTTGGTGATCGATCACCAACCCTCAGTGATCGATCACCACCCTTTGGTGATCGATCACCAATGACAGTAAAGCTGTCATTAATGGAGTTCACCTTCCTTCCATTTTTGCTCTCTCTCCATTAATGGTTGTGCAATCACCATTAATACATCATAAACATACCCTTTAAACTATTCATTTAACCCTATTTAACACACACATCTCACCTTGTTCGTGGGTTTCTTGGGGTTCCGGCAATGACCCGAAAAGAGGGTTTCAAACCTAGATCTCGGAGCTCTCCCTCGATCCGGATCCGGCGAGAAGCTCTTCAGCTCTGGTTCGTCAGATCAAGGTCTCTCACACCAATCTTAAACCCCAGGTAATTCAATCACTTAGGTCCAGCTCCTCTAGCTTAGAAATCCCTCATCTTCTCTCTTGCTAACCCTTTTCTTCTCTCACAAGGACCTCTTTCACACTTTCTTAGCACACTCAACCTATGGAGCACGTGAGGGCACGGGATGAAGGAGAAGAAGAGTGAAAGTCTCTCTCCTTTGTCTCCCTTCCTTCTTCTATAAGCTACCCCCTCAAAACAAATTCTGTTTTGCCCTTGTGTCTGCTCCAAGCACGAACACAGTTGCTTTTGCGCAACGTGTTCCACCTACCCTCTACACATCTCGGATCTAGATGAAATTTCACACGTGATCTCCTCTCATCGCGGTGCCACATTATTTAAACTAATATAACCTTAAAGTTTTTGAATCAACCTTGGTTTCCGTGCCGGGCACGCGAATCAAAGCAGTCAGGCTCGTGTTCTAATTTTCGGGGTCGTTACATTATCCCCCCCTTAGGAATTTTCGTCCTCGAAAATGTCTAAGAGGCGCATTCAGGGCTTTGTAGTTCTAAGACTCACCTGCTAAACTAATACAGAAATTTGGTCTACGTGTCATGCAGGGTAATTAAAACACTTACGGAATTTATACATATATCAGGCATGAAAAATGAAAGTCTTAACAGAATTTATGAGGCATGCAATGAATATAAATAGAATGTACACATACAATTAACTACTAGGTATGATAGCATGGTAATACTCGGACATCGGATGGGCCACGTGATCAAAGGCTCTGTTGGACCAGTGAATGATAGTCGCGTGGATCCACCCTGTGTAGGCGGGCGTGCGCGATCATCGGCGTGGACGTCGTGGCATAGAGGTGCTGCATGACTAGCTCATGCATACCCGCGTGATAGTCCAGACGACGATGCATCTGTCTCTGGAACGCCTCAACCCCATCCATCTCACGTGGATGCGAGATTGCTCTCCACCAACTCGCTGAAGCATCGCAGTGACGCTGCGGAGGAAGACGGTGGGGAGGGGCGCGTGACGAACCGATCGATCGGGTGGAACAGGGCTGGCTGGACGGATGGCTCGGGCCGGGTGGTAGGTCTGTGGTGTCTCGCCTCTGGTCGCGGGCACATCGTGGACCCGATCCCTCTCGCCATGAGGGACCGAACCCCAGAGGGGGACGGCTCACCGCCGCGCTCTTCCTCCTCAGGAAGACGCTTAACCAACAAGTTGTAGCTCTTTGTCCAGTCTTTCAGGTGAAAGACCCTAGTGTTGTTTTCCAAATGAGGCTCGTGAGGAGCCAAGACGTAGGCCTCGCGTAGGGCAGCATACTGCTCTACGAGCTTGGTGACGAGGCGTGCATAGGGGATCTGTTTCTTTGCTCCAGATCGCCCCTTCGCAGACATCAGGTCATTGGCATTTATGATGCCATCTATGACCAGATCTGCCATAGAGAACCAGCGGTTCTCATAGGCGGAGAATAGTGCCTGTTGCACTACTCCGGTCCGTGAGGACTTGTGCAGGAAAGGGTTGAGGGCACACTTGATGTAGGTATCAAGCATCCACAACCGGTCAGGTAGTTGGGCCCTAGAAATGGCTTGGCCCCTACCGTGTTGGCCTTGGGTCATCTTGGTGACCACATCGGCATAGGGTACCTCCTTGACGTAAGGAGGCTCGAGGCCACTGGTCTCAATGTACGCGGACGGGCATTGAAGTGCCGCCGTGACGTGGAAATGGTTGAATTTATATTCAAGGCCATCGATGGTTGTGACGAGTCGATGGCGACTATCACCCCATTTGAGGTTTTGAAAGAAAAGCCGCACAATACGTGGGCAGTAATGGTCATGGAAGGGCGCGAGTAAGGGTTTAAGCCCTAGCTTTTGTATGTAACCCTTGGCCCAAGCCAATTCGGGTCGGTCCTCATATAGAGGGGAGACAAAAACGTACTCCGGTAGGAAGGTACTGGAAGCCCACCAGCGTTAGATTTCACGCTCAATAGTGAGCGATGCGGATGCGGAACGGGCGGGTAGAGGTCGGCCGTGCCATGGGTGGCACGGACGAGATTTGGAATAGAAGAAGGCTACCGAGTACGAGCCGGATGTGGGTACCTTTACGCCAAGGATTCTTCGTATGCGGGTCCCATGGTATAGATTGGGGTTAAATGCGAAAAAAGGAATCAAAGATCAAGGAAATGGAAGATTTACCTGAATGAGAGGCGACGACACTCAAATCGGAGAGAACGAAATAGCCGGAGAATAGTCGAAAGTGGTTGGGAAGGTCGAAACCGCAAGCCCTTTCGCTCTTTGCGATTTGTGATAATGACCTTTCAAACTCCCCCTCTCTTATAACTTAACGCCCATTGGTGATCGATCACGGCCTCTTGGTGATCGATCACCAAGGAATCTTTAAGTTCCAAACCCGCCTCATTGATCGATCACCAAGTGTGTAGATCGATCACGGGGTCTCTTGTAGATCGATCACCACTGGGTGTAGATCGATCACGGCCTATTGGTGATCGATCATCACCGACTGGTGTAGATCGATCACGGCTGACAGGAACACCACCTTTCATCTGTTCGATCTCCCTAATATTGACGGTCTGGATTTTGAGACTACTGATTCATACACGCCATATAAAGTGTTCCAAAAAGAGAAATTCATCAAGTATATGCTCACACACCAATTTATAATCACGGCAACGAATTCCTAGATGAAGTATCGAGACTTACCTTCTCATCAGGTGAACAGATGCGGATACTGTTCACGGATTTCGGTTGCTCTCTCCCAAGTAGCTTCGGCGTCGGAATGATTTCTCCACCTAACTAGTACCAGCGGGATTAATTTAGTCCGCAGGACTTGATGTCGACGATCTAAAATAGCAATCGGTTCCTCAATCGTCGTCATATCCTCCTGAAGCTCTATTGGTTGGAAATCCAAGACGTGAGTCGGATCACGTACGTAATGGCGTAGCATGGATATGTGGAATACGTTATGCATGCTTGCTAACTGTGGGGGTAAGGCGATCCGATATGCTACCTCGCCAACTCGTCCAAGTACTTCAAATGGTCCAATGTACCGAGGACTTAGCTTCCCGCGTTTCCCAAAACGCATGACGCCCTTGATTGGCGAAATTTTCACAAACACCTTGTCTCCAACCTGAAAACAAGGGTCAATTCCTTCGTAGTTAAATTTTAACCATGGTCATATCATTAATGTAATTGATTATACCTGAAATTCCACTTGTGTTCGGTGAAGATCGGCATAGCTCTTTTGGCGACTTTGGGCCATCTTCAACCTTTCACGTATTACTCTTACTGTTTCAGTGGTACTATCTACCATTTCTGGTCCCAAGACAAGCTTCTCGCCGATTTCTTCCTAGTTCAATGGAGATTTGCATCGACGTCCATATAAGGCTTCATAAGGTGCCATCCCAATGCTCGACTGATAGCTGTTATTGTACGCGAACTCGATCAGAGGTAAGTGTTGATCCCATGAGCCATGAAAGTCTAACATACATGCTCGCAACATATCCTCTATGATCCGTTCACTCTCTCGATCGCCCATCATCTGCGAGGATGAAACGCTGAGCTGAACTCCAATTTCGTACCCATGCCTTCTTGGAACCGTCGCCAAAACTGCGACGTATACAGAGGATCTCTATCACACACGATACTGATGGGTATTCCATGTAATCGAACTATTTCTTTCACATATAACTCGGCTAGTTTATTAGCTGTGATTGTAGTCCGATATGGTAGGAAGTGTGCAGATTTCGTCAAACGATCAACAATAACCCAGATTGCGTTGTTCTTTCCCAGTGTACTCGGTAATCCTAAAATAAAGTCCATAGAAATGGCTTCCCATTTCCACTCTGGTACTGGCAAGGGTTGTAACAAACCTGCTGGATTCCGATGATCTACTTTCATCGCCGTGGCATCAAACACCGAGAAACATACTCCGCCACATCCTTCTTTAACCCTCTCCACCAAAAACTTCGTTTGAGATCTTGGTACATCTTGGTGCTACCCGGATGTATAGCATACGTAGATTTATGCGCTTCTTCCAAAATTGTGTCTTTTAGATCTTTGGTATCCGGTATGCACGTCCGATCTCGAAATAGCAAGGTGCCATCATCCTTAATGGATTAACGTGGGCTAAAGCCATTGATCACATCTCTTCTAATTGTCATAAGCTCGTCATCGACCATTTGAGCTTTCGGATATTATCAAACAATGTGGGCCGTATCACAATGGTGGCCATCAAAGTACCTGAACCCTTAACATCAATCAACGTATCACATAAGGCCAGGTCTTCCAATAAATGCCACCTTTGCACTCTGGTGATCAAATGTGCCAATTGAGCTGAAGACTTCCTGCTCAAAGCATCCGCCACCACATTGGCTTTTCCAGGGTGATACTGGATGGAACAATCGTAGTCCTTTAAGAACTCCATCCACCTGCGCTGTCGCATGTTCAAGTCTTTTTGTGTAAACAAGTACTTTAGGCTTTTGTGGTCGGTGTAGATGTCGAAGGTCTCACCATATAAGTAGTGCCTCCAAATTTTCAGAGCAAAGATCACCGCTGCTAATTCCAAGTCATGAGTCGGGTAATTCTTCTCATGTTCCTTCAGTTGTCTAGAGCCATAGGCGATAACCTTCTTATGCTGGTTGAGGACGCAACCTAACCCACTATATGATGCATCGCTGTAGATAGCAAAACCTCCTCTGCCAGAAGGTATAGCTAGCACTGGTGCTGTAGTTAGCCGTGTCTTCAATTCCTGGAAACTCTTCTCGCATTGTTCCGTCCAATCAAACTTAGCACTTTTCTTTGTGAGCTGAGTAAGCGGACTTGATAGTTTAGAGAATCCTTCTACAAACCGCCTGTAGTATCCTGCCAAACCAAGGAAGCTACGGACCTCTGTCACTGTCTTAGGCTGTTCCCAATTCACAACCGCCTCGATCTTTGTGGGATCTACCGTTATACCTTTTGCGGAGACAATATGGCCTAAGAAACTCACTTGGTTCAACCAAAACTCGCACTTGCGAGCTTTATGATAATTTGTGTTCTCTAAGGGTCCGCAAAACCACATGTAGATGTTCTTCGTGTTCCTCCTTTGTCTTGGAATAGACAAGAATGTCGTCTACAAAAACAACCACCGACTTGTCCAAGTGTGGTTTAAATATACGATTCATCAGGTCCATAAATGATGCGGGTGCGTTCGTCAATCCAAATGGCATAACTAAGAACTCATAGTGCCCATATCTGGTTCTGAACGCCGTCTTCTCCACATCTTCAGCCTTGACCCGTAATTGATGGTAACCTGATCTCAAGTCAATCTTCGTAAAGAACCTCGCTCCTTGCAATTGATCAAATAGATCATCGATCCTAGGAAGCGGTAACGATTCTTAATCGTCAACTTATTCAATTCAATGCCGATAATCAATGCATAAGCGCATTGAGCCGTCTTTCTTCGGACAAACAACACGGTGCTCCCCAAGGAGACACACTTGGCGAATAAATTCCTTGTCAAGCGCTTCTTGCAGTTGTTCCTTCAACTCTTGCAATTCGGTTGGAGCCATCCGATACGGAGCCTTAGATACTGGTTCTGTGCCTGGAGCTAAATTAATTGCAAACTCAACCTCTCTAACTGGTGGTAATCCAGGCAATTCTTCCGGAAATACATCGGGATACTCACACGGGAATATCGGATAGCACATTTGTTTCTTCCCGTTGTTCTTGTAGAAAAGCCACATATCCGCTGCAACCATTCTTCATCATCTTTTCCGCCCGAATTGCGGATATCAACGGAGCCACCTTAGATTTTTCCCCAAGGAATCTAAATGATCGTCGCTTAGGTGGACGAAAAACCACTATCTTTCGAAGGCAATCCACACTTGCGCGGTACGCGGATAGCCAGTCCATTCCCATAATGACGTCAAATCCTTTCATATCCAACAGAATCAAATCTGCCTGTGTTTCGTGTTCTTCCACTGCCACTATCACTGACTTGCACACGGTGAGTGCGTTCACAGTATTACCAGGCCCGAATCAAAATAAAGTCTAACTGCTCGGAGTGGCACCCAGTTCTTAGTAAATTGAGGTCGGATGAAAGAGTCGTAGAGCACGGATCTATCAAGGCTCGTGCTCGTAAAGCAAATGTCGCAACTCCTATACAATTTCAGTTCACCTATACGCCAATTTCAATGTTATCTCAACGTCTTAACTATGCATGCATACATATACTATTTACATCATAATTACTCAACAATTTCTATATTTTTCAAAATTCTTAATTCGTTATATCACTAAACCACATTCATTGAATCTCAAATCATACCTTGGATGACATCGTTCGATGTCAGAGCATCGGTCGCGGTGACGGCATAAGCTCGACCGTGGACTATTGGTCGAGATGATCTCTGTGTTGATACCGATCCTGTCCGCTCCTTACTCTCCTCAGGGCAATTCCTAACCAAGTGGCCCATCTTGCCACACCTGAAACATGCCCCAGATCTCTCCTACAATCCTCCGTCTTGTGTTGTTTCCCACACTTTGCACAAACCACGGCCGGAGTAAAGGATGAGATCCTTGAAGGTCCTCATGTCACCGAGGCCCCTACCGGAAGATCCAAATGCGAATGATCTAGAAGAAGTAGGTCTGCCGCCTCTCTGGTAGGAACTAGGACCCAAGATATCGCCGAGAGTGTGTAGGGTATCTCGGAGGTCTAGCAAACCTAGCCCTCTTGTTTTGTTCTGTCCGAGATTGGCCTTGAAATGGTCTCTCTCTGGTCTGCTTGTCCCTCTAAGAAAATTGTTTTGGTTCTCCTCTTGACTATGAGAGCCTTGGCCATGACTTCCCTCATCGTCTCCATTTCCCACATGGCGCGTCCTTTTGTAGATTCCTTCTAAGGCCAAGTTGAAACTTTCGGCCCTCATCAACTCTCGTGGCTACATGCCGAGGAGCAAACCTAGCCAACTCACAAATTCTGCTCCATAGTCTCTCACCGACATGGCTTGTCTCAATTCTATAAACTTCACTTCCATCGATGCCTCACAATTTTGGGAAGTATTTGTGGTAAAACACCTCCGTGAACTCCTCCCATGTCCAAGGAGTGTGAGGAATTCTCTTTCGATTTTGTGACACCGACTTCCACCATGGTCCGTCACCATCAAGTTTGAAAGTAGCACTTTCTCCTCATCACTACATTGTAGCACCTCGAGCTTTTCCATCTCTTCAATCCATCCTTCCGCTTCAATGGGATCCATTTGACCCGAGAAGTTAGGAGGTCTCATTCTCCTAAACTCCGCAAACCCACTAGGCTGATGGGGTGGTCTAGCTGCCTGTTGAGCCAACGCAGCTGTTTGTTGAGCGACGTTGGTAGCTAATGCTTCCAACACCTGCTCCATCCTCTCCTCATTTCTTCTTCTTCCTCCTCTTGGTCCCACCGGAACCACATTTGGTTGCGAGAGAAACTCTAAGCCCCGCGACGTGACCTCTGGCACATCCCTCAGGGGAATCTCTCTCTGTCCTGCTCTACCTCCACTATGCCCTCCTCTGAACTTAGGGCCCATACTGGTCTGTCATTGTAAAAACAACAACATTGATCAGTACATAGATTGTGAAAACAATCCTTTCTAAACCCGTAGTTCAACCTACAGTCTAGGCTCTGATACCAACTGTAACAGCCCGTATTTCCGTCTCCAGAAATCCGTGCCGTTAGGATCATACTCTGGATGATCCCGGATCGATCACACGTGTCCGCGCATATAGCGGAAGCTAGGTGGACACATCCGAGCAGCTGTAGTCGGAGTCAACCAATTTCTACACTAAATACACGTCAACAATATTTAAATGTAAGGAAGAACATACACATTCCCAAAAAGGAACCAGGAAGAACCATCGGTGATGGACGTACATCACCCAAACAATGGTTCCCGATAGTGGTTCCGAAATGGAATGTGGACTAACATAAAATAAGTAAATGTAGAACTACATATGTTTATACAAAGGTGGCCACCAGGCACACAGTAAATCCAAAAGATCAAAAGTACAAAATGTCGGGCATCAATACCCAGGCTAAGGATAGAACTCGTCCGCCTGAACGTCCGTCTCCTCGTCCTCTGCCTCGGCCTCGGGATCCGGCTGATAATCCGGATCGCTCTCAGTACCGGGCACTGCAGCCTCAGAACCTAAAAGATTTCAGAAAGCAGGGTGAGCTACATCCTAGCTCAGTAGAAGAATTTCAATTAATTTACATCTAAATTATTAAACATGATTGCAGAACATATCTTAGATCGATAAGTGAAACGAAACTGAACAGATATAGATTGATGCTCAAACATACAGGAAATCAGAATGCATAACTGGCAAAAGTAAACAGAACTTCGGAATTAGCAAGATGCTATGCTTATTAGATTTAAATGACTTAAATCATACATATCTCTAACTTAAGTAACTCCCGTGTATATATATCACGTGGTAGCCAGATTTGTGCCGATAGGAAACCCCAACCAATCGTCGTTCAATGAACAATTTTCAGGAATGCAATAATGCCCCACACATGGAGTGCATATTTTGCCGAGGATTTTCAAGCAACTGCACATTGTGCAAGAAACGGATATACCGCCGAGTCGGTGGGGATCGTCTGAATATTAAACCTCAAATCAAATACATACTTATTACCTCATGAATCGATTATCGAGCAGATTATTAGAGCGATTATCGAGCAGATTATCGAGCATATGCAAAAAAACGAAGCAGATATCGTGAATACGGGAATCGAGTTTAATGCATATGCGGGCATGCTTTCAAAATCGGAGATAGAATACGATGTTAAGATATCATGCAATTAAATTTAGATACACTTTAAGTTGAATTTTCCCTACCTCAGATCAGTTTATCTTCTAAGCAAATCCAAAGCTTTTTCGACGTGTCAGGGTTTATCCTATACCATATGCACAGTACATTAAGTGTTAGGAATGTCGGAGAACTACCCGGCACAATATCCGGGGTGTCTACTTCATGAAGTCAAGACAGACAAAAACAGGGGTGAGTGATCGATCACCACCCACTGTAGATCGATCACCACCCACTGTAGATCGATCACCACATTGGTGCTCGATCACCAACCTCCATATCTCTTCCTCAACACAGTCAAGGTTGATCGATCACCTCCTTGGTGATCGATCACCAACTCTTCTGTAGATCGATCACCACCTTGGTGATCGATCACCACAGCAAATTTCAAAAACTCCTCCCTCTGTCCTCATTAATGTTTATACAAATTGATCGATCACCACCTTGGTGATCGATCACCAATACCCTTGTAGATCGATCACCACCTTGGTGATCGATCACCAGACTCATTGTAGATCGATCACCACCTTGGTGATCGATCACCACCTCGGGCCTCAACTTCTCAAATCTCTGGGGTCTCTGTTCCCCTTAAGCTTATACAGATTGATCGATCACCAGCCCTTGGTGATCGATCACCAACCCTCAGTGATCGATCACCACCCTTTGGTGATCGATCACCAATGACAGTAAAGCTGTCATTAATGGAGTTCACCTTCCTTCCATTTTTGCTCTCTCTCCATTAATGGTTGTGCAATCACCATTAATACATCATAAACATACCCTTTAAACTATTCATTTAACCCTATTTAACACACATCTCACCTTGTTCGTGGGTTTCTTGGGGTTAAGCAATGACCAAAGAGGGTTTCAAACCTAGATCTCGAGCTCTCCCTCGATCCGGATCCGCGAGAAGCTCTTCACTCGTTCGGATCAAGGTCTCACACCAATCTTAAACCCCAGGTAACTCAATCACTTAGGTCCAGCTCCTCTAGCTTAGAAATCCCTCATCTTCTCTCTTGCTAACCCTTTTCTTCTCTCACAAGGGACCTCTTTCACACTTTCTTAGCACAGTCTCCAACCTATGGAGCACGTAGGGCACGGGGATGAAGGAGAAGAAGAGTGAAAGTCTCTCTCCTTTGTCTCCCTTCCTTCTTCTATAAGCTACCCCCTCAAAACAGAATTTCTGTTTTGCCCTTGGTGTCTGCTCCGGTGTGAAGCACGAACACAGTTGCTTTTGCGCAACGTGTTCCACCTACCCTCTACACATCTCGGATCTAGATGAAATTTCACACGTGATCTCCTCTCATCGCGGTGCCACATTATTTAAACTAATATAACCTTAAAGTTTTTGAATCAACCTTGGTTTCCGTGCCGGGCACGCGAATCAAAGCAGTCAGGCTCGTGTTCTAATTTTTTTGTCGTTATTATCCCCCTTAGGAATTTTCGTCCTCGAAGATGTCTAAGAGGGGCATTCAGGGCTTTGTAGTTCTAAGACTCACATGCGAAACTAATACAGAAATTTGGTCTACGTGTCAGGCAGGGTAATTAAAACACTTACGGAATTTATACATATATCAGGCATGAAAAATGAAAGTCTTAACAGAATTTATGAGGCATGCAATGAATATAAATAGAATGTACACATACAATTAACTACTAGGTATGATAGCATGGTAATACCTGCGGGGACATCGGATGGGCCGGCGTGATCAGGCGTCTGTCTGCTGGGACGCGCCGGCGGTGAATGATAGTCGCGTGGATCCACCCTGTGCAGGCGGGCGTGCGCGATCATCGGCGTGGACGTCGTGGCATAGAGGTGCTGCATGACTAGCTCATGCATACCTGCGTGATAGTCCGAGACGGCGATGCATCTGTCTCGAACGCCTCAACGCCATCCGCCTCACGTGGATCACGGATTGCTCTCCACCAACTCGCGAAGCATCGCAGTGACGTCGTCGGAGGAAGACGGTGGGGGAGGGGGCGGTGCGTGACGAACTGATCGGCGGGGTGGAACAGGGGCTGGTCGGACAGATGGCTCTGGCTGGGGTGGTAGGTCCTGTGGTGTCTCGCCCTCTGTGGTCGCGGGCACATCAGGGACTGATCCCTCTGCTACTGATGAGGGAACCCTCGGCTCTGGCGGGGGGCCAGGCTCGGCCGCCCTCTTCCTCCTCAGGAAGACGCTTAACCAACAAGTTGTAGCTCTTTGTCCAGTCTTTCAGGTGAAAGACCCTAGTGTTGTTTTCCAAACGAGGCTCGTGAGGAGCCAAGACGTAGGCCTCGCGTAGGGCAGCATACTGCTCTACGAGCTTGGTGACGAGGCGTGCATAGGGGATCTGTTTCTTTGCTCCAGATCGCCCCTTCGCAGACATCAGGTCATTGGCATTTATGATGCCATCTATGACCAGATCTGCCATAGAGAACCAGCGGTTCTCATAGGCGGAGAATAGTGCCTGTTGCACTACTCCGGTCCGTGAGGACTTGTGCAGGAAAGGGTTGAGGGCACACTTGATGTAGGTATCAAGCATCCACAACCGGTCAGGTAGTTGGGCCCTAGAAATGGCTTGGCCCCTACCGTGTTGGCCTTGGGTCATCTTGGTGACCACATCGGCATAGGGTACCTCCTTGACGTAAGGAGGCTCGAGGCCACCTTCAATGTCTGTACGACGGGCATTGAAGTGCCGCCATGACGTGGAAATGGTTGAATTTATATTCAAGGCCATCGATGGTTGTGACGAGTCGATGGCGACTATCACCATTTGAGGTTTTGAAAGAAAAGCCGCTGTGGGCGTGAATGGTCATGGAAGAGGCGAGTAAGGGTTTAAGCCCTAGCTTTTGTATGTAACCCTTGGCCCAAGCCATTTTGGTCGGTCCTCATATAGTGAGGAGACAAAACGTATTCCGTAGGAAGGTTTTGGAAGCCCACCAGCGTTAGATTTCACGCTCAATAGTGAGCGATGCGGATGCGAGCAGGCGGGGAGTAGAGCCGGTGCCATGGGTGGTACCGGACGGTGGGATTTGGAATAGAAGGCGGTGCAGAGCTGAGCCGGGATGTGGGTACCTTCAAGGATTCTTCGTATGCGTGGTCCCATGGTATAGATTAGGGGTTAAAATGCGAAAAAGGAATCAAAGATCAAGGAAATGGAAGATTTACCGGTGAATGAGGCGACGACACTCAAATCGAAAGGGAGAACGAATCGAAATAGCCGGAGAATAGTCGGAAAGTGGTTGGGGAAGGTCGAAACCAAGCCCTTTCTCTCTTGCGGTGATGTTGCAAATGACCTTTCAAACTCCCCTCTCTTATAACTTAACGCCCATTGGTGATCGATCACGGCCTCTTGGTGATCGATCACCAAGGAATCTTTAAGTTCCAAACCGCCTCATTGATCGATCACCAAGTGTGTAGATCGATCACGGGTCTCTTGTAGATGGATCACCACCGGGTGTAGATCGATCACGGCCTATTGGTGATCGATCACCGACTTGTAGATCGATCACACGGTGTGAACACCACCTTTCATCTGCTCGATCTCCCTAATATTGATGCGGATTTTGAGACTCTTGATTCATACACGCCATATAAAGTGTTCCAAAAAGAAATTCATCAAGTATATGCTCACACACCAATTTATAATCACAGCGAATTCCTAGATGAAGTATCGAGACTTACCTTCTCATCGGTGAAGATGCGATCTCGTTCACGGATTTTGATTGTTCTCTCCCAAGTAAGCCGGCGTCAATGATTTCTCCACCTAACTAGTACCAGCGGGATTAATTTAGTCCGCAGGACTTGATGTCGACGATCTAAAATAGCAATCGGTTCCTCAATCGTCGTCATATCCTCCTGAAGCTCTATTGGTTGGAAATCCAAGACGTGAGTCGGATCACGTACGTAATGGCGTAGCATGGATATGTGGAATACGTTATGCATGCTTGCTAACTATGGGGGTAAGCGATCCGATATGCTACCTCGCCAACTCGTCAAGTACTTCAAATGGTCCAATGTCTGAGGACTTAGCTTCGCGTTTCCCAAAACGCATGACGCCCTTGATTGGCGAAATTTTCACAAACACCTTGTCTCCAACCTGAAAACAAGGGTCAATTCCTTCGTAGTTAAATTTTAACCATGGTCATATCATTAATGTAATTGATTATACCTGAAATTCCACTTGTGTTCGGTGAAGATCGGCATAGCTCTTTTGGCGACTTTGGGCCATCTTCAACCTTTCACGTATTACTCTTACTGTTTCAGTGGTACTATCTACCATTTCTGGTCCCAAGACAAGCTTCTCGCCGATTTCTTCCCAGTTCAATGGAGATTTGCATCGACGTCCATATAAGGCTTCATAAGGTGCCATCCCAATGCTCGACTGATAGTCATATTGTATGCGAACTTCGATCAGAGGTAAGTGTTGATCCATGAGCCATGAAAGTCTAACATACATGCTCGCAACATATCCTCTATGATCTGGTTCACTCTCTCAGTCTGCCCATCTGTCTGAGGATGAAACGCTGAGCTGAACTCCAATTTCGTACCCATGCCTTCTTGGAACCGTCGCCAAAACTGCGACGTATACAGAGGATCTCTATCACACACGATACTGATGGGTATTCCATGTAATCGAACTATTTCTTTCACATATAACTCGGCTAGTTTATTAGCTGTGATTGTAGTCCGATATGGTAGGAAGAGAGCAGATTTCGACAACCGAACCACAATAACCCAGATTGCGTTGTTCTTTCCCAGTGTACTCGGTAATCCTAAAATAAAGTCCATAGAAATGGCTTCCCATTTCCACTCTGGTACTGGCAAGGGTTGTAACAAACCTGCTGGATTCCGATGATCTACTTTCATCTGCTGGCAGACCAAACACCGAGAAACATACTCCGCCACATCCTTCTTTAACCCTCTCCACCAAAAACTTCGTTTGAGATCTTGGTACATCTTGGTGCTACCGGATGTATAGCATACGTAGATTTATGCGCTTCTTCCAAAATTGTGTCTTTTAGATCTTTGGTATCCAGGTATGCACGTCCGATCTCGAAATAGCAAGGTGCCATCATCCTTAATAGAAAAATCAGCCTTATCCCATTGATCACATCTCTTCTAATTGTCATAAGCTCATCGCGACCATTTGGAGCTTTCGTATATTATCAAACAATGTGGGCGTATCACAATAGTGGCCATCAAAGTACCTGAACCCTTAACATCAATCAACGTATCACATAAGGCCAGGTCTTCCAATAAATGCCACCTTTGCACTCTGGTGATCAAATGTGCCAATTGAGCTGAAGACTTCCTGCTCAAAGCATCCGCCACCACATTGGCTTTTCCAGGGTGATACTGGATGGAACAATCGTAGTCCTTTAAGAACTCCATCCACCTGCGCTGTCGCATGTTCAAGTCTTTTTGTGTAAACAAGTACTTTAGGCTTTTGTGGTCGGTGTAGATGTCGAAGGTCTCACCATATAAGTAGTGCCTCCAAATTTTCAGAGCAAAGATCACCGCTGCTAATTCCAAGTCATGAGTCGGGTAATTCTTCTCATGTTCCTTGATTTGTCTAGAGCCATAGGCGATAACCTTCTTATGCTGGTTGAGGACGCAACCTAACCCACTATATGATGCATCGCTGTAGATAGCAAAACCTCCTCTGCCAGAAGGTATAGCTAGCACTGGTGCTGTAGTTAGCCGTGTCTTCAATTCCTGGAAACTCTTCTCGCATTGTTCCGTCCAATCAAACTTAGCACTTTTCTTTGTGAGCTGAGTAAGCGGACTTGATAGTTTAGAGAATCCTTCTACAAACCGCCTGTAGTATCCTGCCAAACCAAGGAAGCTACGGACCTCTGTCACTGTCTTAGGCTGTTCCCAATTCACAACCGCCTCGATCTTTGTGGGATCTACCGTTATACCTTTTGCGGAGACAATATGGCCTAAGAAACTCACTTGGTTCAACCAAAACTCGCACTTGCCGAGCTTTGCGTATAATTTGTGTTCTCTAAGGGTCCGCAAAACCACATGTAGATGTTCTTCGTGTTCCTCCTTTGTCTTGGAATAGACAAGAATGTCGTCTACAAAAACAACCACCGACTTGTCCAAGTGTGGTTTAAATATACGATTCATCAGGTCCATAAATGATGCGGGTGCGTTCGTCAATCCAAATGGCATAACTAAGAACTCATAGTGCCCATATCTGGTTCTGAACGCCGTCTTCTCCACATCTTCAGCCTTGACCCGTAATTGATGGTAACCTGATCTCAAGTCAATCTTCGTAAAGAACCTCGCTCCTTGCAATTGATCAAATAGATCATCGATCCTAGGAAGCGGGTAACGATTCTTAATCGTCAACTTATTCAACTGCCGATAATCAATGCATAAGCGCATTGAGCCGTCTTTCTTTCGGACAAACAACACCGGTGCTCCCCAAGGAGACACACTTGGCCGAATAAATCCCTTGTCAAGCAGTTCTTGCAGTTGTTCCTTCAACTCTTGCAATTCTGTTGGAGCCATCCGATACGGAGCCTTAGATACTGGTTCTGTGCCTGGAGCTAAATTAATTGCAAACTCAACCTCTCTAACTGGTGGTAATCCAGGCAATTCTTCCGGAAATACATCAGGATACTCACACACGGCCAGAATATCGGATAGCACATTTGTTTCTTCCGTTGTTCTTGTAGAAAAGCCACATATCCGGCATGCAACCATTCTTCATCATCTTTTCCGCCTAATCGCGGATATCAACGCCACCTTAGATTTTTCCCCAAGGAATCTAAATGATCGTCGCTTAGGTGGACGAAAAACCACTATCTTTCGAAGGCAATCCACACTTGCGCGGTACGCGGATAGCCAGTCCATTCCCATAATGACGTCAAATCCTTTCATATCCAACAGAATCAAATCTGCCTGTGTTTCGTGTTCTTCCACTGCCACTATCACTGACTTGCACACGGTGAGTGCGTTCATAGATTACCATGAACCGGACACCGTCAAAATAAAGTCTAACTGCTCGCAGGTGGCACCCAATTCTTAGTAAATTGAGGTCGGATGAAAGAGTGCGTAGAGCCTGGATCTATCAAGGCTCGTGCTCTGTGAAAGCAAATGTCGCAACTCCTATACAATTTCAGTTCACCTATACGCCAATTTCAATGTTATCTCAACGTCTTAACTATGCATGCATACATATACTATTTACATCATAATTACTCAACAATTTCTATATTTTCAAAATTCTTAATTCTTATATCACTAAACCACATTCATTGAATCTCAAATCATACCTTGGATGACATCGTTCGATGTCAGAGCATCGGTCGCGGTGACGGCATAAGCTCGACCGTGGACTATTGGTCGAGATGATCTCTGTGTTGATACCGATCCTGTCCGCTCCTTACTCTCCTCAGGGCAATTCCTAACCAAGTGGCCCATCTTGCCACACCTGAAACATGCCCCGGTATCTCTCCTACAATCCTCCGTCTTGTGTTGTTTCCCACACTTTGCACAAACCACGGCCGGAGTAAAGGATGAGATCCTTGAAGGTCCCTGTGTCACTGAGGCCCCGCTACCAGAAGATCCAGCTGGTCTGAATGATCTAGAAGAAGTAGGTGCTGCCGCCCTCTGGTAGGAACTAGGACCCGAAGATATCGCCGGTCGAGAGTGTGTAGGGTATCTCGGAGGTCTAGCAAACCTAGCCCTCTTGTTTTGTTCCGTGTCCTGAGATTGCCCTTGAAATGGTCTCTCTCTCGTCTGCTTGTCCCTCCAAGAAAATTGTTTTTGGTTCTCCTCTTCAGCTATGAGAGCCTTGGCCATGACTCCCTCATCGTCTCCATTTCCCACATGGCGGCGTCCTTTTATAGATTCTGTCTAAGGCCAAGTTGAAACTTTCTGCCCTCATCAACTCTGTGGCTACATCTTTGAGGAGCAAACCTAGCCAACTGTCAAATTCTGCTCCATAGTCTCTCACCACATGGCGCCTTGTCTCAATTCTATAAACTTCACTTCCCACCGATGCCTCTCACAATTTTCGGGAAGTATTTGTGGTAAAACACCTCCGTGAACTCCTCCCATGTCCAAGGAGTGTGAGGGAATTCTCTTTGTCGATTTTGTGACACCGACTTCCACCATGGTCCGGCGTCACCATCAAGTTTGAAAGTGGCCCAACGCACTTTCTCCTCATCACTACATTGTAGCACCTCGAAGAGCTTTTCCATCTCTTCAATCCATCCTTCCGCTTCAATGGGATCCATTTGACCCGAGAAGTTAGGAGGTCTCATTCTCCTAAACTCCGCAAACCCACTAGGCTGATGGGGTGGTCTAGCTGCCTGTTGAGCCAACGCAGCTGTTTGTTGAGCGACGTTGGTAGCTAATGCTTCCAACACCTGCTCCATCCTCTCCTCATTTCTTCTTCTTCCTCCTCTTGGTCCCACCGAAACCACATTTGGTTATTGAGAGAAACTCTAAGCCCCATGACGTGACCTCTGGCACATCCCTCAGGGGAATCTCTCTCTGTCCTGCTCTACCTCCACTATGCCCTCCTCGAACTTAGGGCCCATCGCATCATTGTAAAAACAACAACATTGATCGATTACATAGATTGTGAAAACAATCCTTTCTAAACCCGTGAGTTCAACCTACGGTCTAGGCTCGATACCAATGCGGCCAGTATTTCCGTCTCAATCCGTGCGTTAGGATCATACTGGATGATCCCGGATCGATCCTGCGATGTCGCGCATATAGCGGAAGCTAGGTGGACACATCCGAGCAGCTGTAGTCGGAGTCAACCAATTTCTACACTAAATACACGTCAACAATATTTAAATGTAAGGAAGAACATACACATTCCCAAAAAGGAACCAGGAAGAACCATCGGTGATGGACGTACATCACCCAAACAATGGTTCCCGATAGTGGTTCCGAAATGGAATGTGGACTAACATAAAATAAATAAATGTAGAACTACATATGTTTATACAAAGGTGGCCACCAGGCACACAGTAAATCCAAAAGATCAAAAGTACAAAATGTCGGGCATCAATACCCAGGCTAAGGATAGAACTCGTCCGCCTGAACGTCCGTCTCCTCGTCCTCTGCCTCGGCCTCGGGATCCGGCTGATAATCCGGATCGCTCTCAGTACCGGGCACTGCAGCCTCAGAACCTAAAAGATTTCAGAAAGCAGGGTGAGCTACATCCTAGCTCAGTAGAAGAATTTCAATTAATTTACATCTAAATTATTAAACATGATTGCAGAACATATCTTAGATCGATAAGTGAAACGAAACTGAACAGATATAGATTGATGCACAAACATACAGGAAATCAGAATGCATAAGCGGCAAAAATGTAACTTGAATTAGCAAGATGCTGTGCTTATTAGATTTAAATGACTTAAATCATACATATCTCTAACTTAAGTAACTCCCGTGTATATATATCACGTGGTAGCCAGATTTGTCTTGATAGGAAACCCCAACCAATCGCCGTTCAATGAACAATTTTCAGAATGCAATAATGCCCCACACATGGAGTGCATATTTTGCCGAGGATTTTCAACAAGCGCATTGTGCAAGAAAGCGGATATACCGAGTCGGTGGGGATCGTCTGAATATTAAACCTCAAATCAAATACATACTTATTACCTCATGAATCAGATTATCAGAGCAGATTATTAGAGCAGATTATCAGAGCAGATTATCTGAGCATATGCAAAGAATGAAATGATATCGATCGGAATCAGAGTTTAATGCATATGCATGCTTTCGAAAATCAGAGATAGAATACGATGTTAAGATATCATGCAATTAAATTTAGATACACTTTAAGTTGAATTTTCCCCTACCTCAGATCAGTTTATCTTCTAAGCAAATCCAAAGCTTTTTCGACGTGTCAGGGTTTATCCTATACCATATGCACAGTACATTAAGTGTTAGGAATGTCGGAGAACTACCTGGCACAATATCCGGTGTGTCTACTTCATGAAGTCAAGACAGACAAAAAGCAGGGTCGATCACCACCCACCGTAGATCGATCACCACCTCATCGATCGATCACCACATTGGTGCTCGATCACCAACCTCCATATCTCTTCCTCAACACAGTCAAGGTTGATCGATCACCTCCTTGGTGATCGATCACCAACTCTTCTGTAGATCGATCACCACCTTGGTGATCGATCACCACAGCAAATTTCAAAAACTCCTCCCTCTGTCCTCATTAATGTTTATACAAATTGATCGATCACCACCTTGGTGATCGATCACCAATACGCTTGTAGATCGATCACCACCTTGGTGATCGATCACGACTCATGTAGATCGATCACCACCTTGGTGATCGATCACCACTCGGCCTCAACTTCTCAAATCCTCTCGTCTCTTAAGCTTATACAGATTGATCGATCACCAGCCCTTGGTGATCGATCACCAACCCTCAGTGATCGATCACCACCCTTTGGTGATCGATCACCAATGACAGTAAAGCTGTCATTAATGGAGTTCACCTTCCTTCCATTTTTGCTCTCTCTCCATTAATGGTTGTGCAATCACCATTAATACATCATAAACATACCCTTTAAACTATTCATTTAACCCTATTTAACACACACATCTCACCTTGTTCGTGGGTTTCTTGGGGTTCCGGCAATGACCCGAAAAGAGGGTTTCAAACCTAGATCTCGGAGCTCTCCCTCGATCCGGATCCGGCGAGAAGCTCTTCAGCTCTGGTTCGTCAGATCAAGGTCTCTCACACCAATCTTAAACCCCAGGTAACTCAATCACTTAGGTCCAGCTCCTCTAGCTTAGAAATCCCTCATCTTCTCTCTTGCTAACCCTTTTCTTCTCTCACAAGGGACCTCTTTCACACTTTCTTAGCACAGTCTCCAACCTATGGAGCACGTAGGGCACGGGGATGAAGGAGAAGAAGAGTGAAAGTCTCTCTCCTTTGTCTCCCTTCCTTCTTCTATAAGCTACCCCCTCAAAACAGAATTTCTGTTTTGCCCTTGGTGTCTGCTCCGGTGTGAAGCACGAACACAGTTGCTTTTGCGCAACGTGTTCCACCTACCCTCTACACATCTCGGATCTAGATGAAATTTCACACGTGATCTCCTCTCATCGCGGTGCCACATTATTTAAACTAATATAACCTTAAAGTTTTTGAATCAACCTTGGTTTCCGTGCCGGGCACGCGAATCAAAGCAGTCAGGCTCGTGTTCTAATTTTCGGGGTCGTTACAATACCACTGTGGGAAACCCGGACATTTCAAACGGGATTGTCGCCTCTTCAAGAAATTGAAGAATCAAGTGAATGCAGTGGAAGAGAAAAATAACTTTATGACCATTTTTTTGAAAGTCAATATGATTGGTGGCATCAATGAATGGTGGATCGACATGGGTGCTGATGTGCTCTTTATGTTGTTCTAATTAAGTCTTAACCTATTGCAAGCGCACAATGGAAATTGTAATACTAGTATAGGATCGCTCCCATGAGGAAGTGATTTATCTCATATTTCTATTTTAAAAACTTATATTTATCTTTAAGATCTTAAACTACTTAAGAAATATGAATGAAAGAATGGTTTTTATTTAAACTAAAGTGCAAGAAAATAAATCCTAATCTTTAAACTTTCCTATAGTAGTCGTCAATCAGTCTCCTATTCTCAGATATTTATGAAATTAAAAATACCGTTACACTATATATCAAGTCTCCTAGCGTTGGTCGTCAATCAAACCTAAAATCCTATCAATACAGATTTAATCTAATCTGCAACCAACCAGAATTTGGGCGTCAATCAAATCTAGAAGAATTATAGATGGAAAATAAAATACCGTTACATTAATTTGCAAATTCTCAACTTGAGTCGTTAATTCAAATAAAAAACTTGAATATGTTTACAAAGCAGCAAATTGCAATAAAAATAAATCTAAAGTAGAAAGCAAAGTAAAAATATATCTTTCACCCCTCAGTCGTAGGCGTCAATTGCTTCTGAGAAACTTTGGATATCTACACTAACCTTCCAACTCTCAATCATAGTCGTCAATTGTGATCGAGAAACCTTGGATATCTAAACTACTCTAAACTATTTTTATCTGAAGAAGACTCAACCTCAGCTGTCAATTGCTGAGAATTCTTTCGATGAAATTATTCCTATGCTGAGCCCTCTTATTTATAGATTATAAAGAGCCGATTTATAGTGATCTAATTCTAATAAACGAAACTACTAAAATAAAAGATTCCTAATATAACTCTAATTCTTAATTTTATCTTCTTTGCTTTCAGTGGTTGATGCGCATCTGAATTTTCTCCTTAATTTCAGTAACCAAGATCTTTAGGAGTTTATCTTCATCAATCTTCTCAGATCCATGATTTGCCAAACTTCTAATTCAAGAGTTCTTCTATTTTGGTACATGGCGGTGTAGATCTTCACGTGATCAGCAACAATGACAAGCTTTTATTTATAAAATCGTAAATCACGATTTTATCTTTTTTCTGTTACAACTTTCTCTCTGGACGATTTTGTATTACGATCGATTGCTTTCTTTTTGTATCTTGAACGTCTTGTAAGGAATCGTAAATTACAATTTTTTATTTCTTTGGCTTTATTCAATCGTAAAGTACAATTTCTTTGCTTTCAGTAGTGTCAAATCGTCCTTTACGTTCAATCGTCTTTCTTATTGCTTTTTGAGTTTATTTCGACGAAGATTAACACTTTGATTCTCTTTTACTGATTTTTCTTAATATCTGCACATCATTAGCTTGTTAGTTGCAAATTAGAGTTTAGAAGCATTAAGTTAAGGGTGATAAAATGGTATATTCTGTGACTGATCACACCCCCAAACTTATGTTTTGTTAGTCCCTAGCAAACAAGAAAATAAAAACTAATTTAAAATTAAAATGTCACTTTCATAGGAAGCACGATTGCATTTAGCAAATGCAATAAGCCTTTAAATCCCTAGGTGATCCCTAGCGGAGGAGTTGTAGTCTCCTGAAGGTTTTCAGTGAAGTTATCTACAAACTTTAAAATATTTTTGAGTTTTTCAGTTTTTCAAAGCAAAATAAAAATTAAAAATCTGCACTAATTTTATACACTAGTTAAGTTAGTCATCATATGGTTATTATGATTTTCAAAAATTACAAATCTTTTATATCCTTACAAAACTCAATAATTTCAATTCTGTAAAGTGTGGAGTGTGTGCATATCAGTGAACAGTTCATTCTTCATAAATTTTTCTAAACTGCAGATTTAGAAAACATTTTCATTCAAACTCTCACTAGTGGCATATTCTAAAAAAGATATCAAAATTTTTGGGTTCTCTTAATATAATATTTGTGATGAATTCAAAGGACAATTGACTGACAAGATAAATCTCATAGATAATCAATTCTATTCATATGATTCCTTTGTTCACTCATAGTATCTATAGCATATATCTCTACTAGACTCATACTTTCATAAATCCTAAATCAAAAAGGTCTTTATTATGGTTTGTAATGGGGCTCTGGGTTTAAAAGATTCTAAAGAAAGGTAAGAAGGATTCAAAGGTTTCTAAGAATTTAGTTCTTCTATCACTATCTTCTTCTCTTCTTTTCTTTTTCACTTCAATAAGTATCAAGAGGGTTGGATTACTTCTCAATTTTTATTTTTTTCTGTTTTCTTGTGTAAATCCCATCTCTTCAATCGATTTTCTTTAGATATCCTTTTGATTTTCAGTTTGGAAGCTTGTTGCTTCTCTCTCTCTCTCTCTTTATTTATTTATTTATTTATTTTTTAATCTGTTGTAGAATCGTATTTATGATTTTGTACTTCTTTTCCCATATTCTTTATTTTATTTCTTTTTAGTTGTACCATTTTGTTGCATATCCCTTATTTGTTGACTTTTACTCATTTCAGTCCCTCTTTTTTCCTTCTTTTGTACTCTAAACTCTAAGAAAATTATAAGGCTTAAAGGTTGAAAGTTTTGGGCAGTACATATGATTAAGGATTTATAAAATATTGGTACAAAGAAATTCAATTTAGGCTTATAATATGGGTTCAAAGGATAAATTTTTTTGGGATTTTAGCTTTTTGGGTTTGACTAAACAAAAGATGGCCTTCGATCATTTTCACGATTTACTAGTTTGGATGTCATATTATTTTGATACATTTAATAAATAGTTCTAAAATAAATAAATCATCACAGAATATTTGATTCAATTTTTTAGCAATATGAGATTTCGTATAATGCAGTTACGAAGTCTAAGAAAATTTAAGCTTGAATAGATAGCAGTCTCTCTCTTAGAAAAAAATTATGGCTCAAAAGCTCACTGGTTAAATAATTTTGAAACTATAATCTAAATATTACAGTTTAAATCAATTGTATAGTTTCAAACATTCAATTGATATCGTGCTCAAAAGAAGCTAGACATGAATTGTAACTGCTCTATTGTTTCATTGTTGAACTTCTGCTACGATGGATCATAAGTTTTATGGATTCATAATTCACATATGAATTATATATATGTGTACCCCCTAAACTTAAATAGGACAATGCCCTCATTGGCACAAAAATAAAGGATACTGTCAGAATTTTACCGTAAATTACTTAAAATTACTGATATTGCACCGGATGGAAAATTCTTGTTATAAGACTTTCCCCCAAACTTGAGGAAAAACACATCCGGCTTAATCTCAGATCATAAGTAAAAAAAATGGGAAAGAAAAATTAGAAGCAGTAACTACATTAGAAAGTTAGTCAAAGAAAATTTTCATATATTTATGGAATATTACAATGACATGGAAAGAAAACTATAGATAGAAAGTACTGGAAAATTCAAAACTAATTACATGAAGGGTATAAACTTAGGAAAAATCTAGACACACACTATCTACAACACTGACAACAACATCCGAGGGTAAATATTCTTCAATAAAGATCGATCCTCAACTTCTAACCACCTTTAATCAAAGTCTCCCATTCCTTCCGACCAAAGGAGTATCCACACCTATGCAGGGTCGCTACTCCAAGAGTTGTCGAAATGCTTCTTTCTGCCCTTCTTTCTCTCCCCCAAATAGAGCGCGTCACAGGTCTTCTTGTGACGACCCGACTTTTCCAATCCCTAAGGTATAGGAAAGGCCGGTTCATCAACTTATTGATTTCTCAATAAGCCGTAACAAACAGAAGCCAGCAACATAAACAAAGGTCTAAAGAACAGAGGCATCATATCATAATTCAAAAAGAACCAAAAGACTACAGATAGCAAAAGAATATATCACTGTGAGGAACCAAAAGGAACCACCGGTGATGGCCAATCCAATCACCTAAAATAGAGGTTCACGATAATGGTTCCTCTTGTGATATCAAAAGGACAAAATAATAGCCTAGGGCTCAATATCTCAAAATTAATTTCCAGACAAAATACCAAAAGTATAAGGATCCAAAGATCAAGGGAAGAACTCCTCCGCTGGTATATCCAAATCCTCCTCTGGAATATAATCGGAGTCCTCCGGATCCTCTGACCCAATGTCGGTCTCAAAGACCGTGACGATAGTCGAGGGTGAGCTAACAACAAGCTCAATAGAAGAAGCCGATCTATTTGCGCTTATTATAAGTACTGGTTTTCAAAAGACGGAATCGGATCAGATAAGATTTTTCAAAAGATGCTTTCAAATTTAAATCTCCAGTTCTAATCCTGAGTCAAAACTGATAGTAAGTTCAAAGTGTTCAAAATGTTCTGATTTAGCATGCTTCTTGTCTTAAATTTATAACTTAATTTTATCTCCCAAATTTTCTATAGCATGAGAGCAGACGTGGCCTGGGAAGACCCTATCGACCATCGCTGGTTCATGAACCCATTTCGAAAATGCAACAAGCCCCTACGCTATGAGGGAAACTTGCGCCAAAATTTTACCGTCAACACGGTTGGTGGAATCTAGGGCATCGTACGTATGAACCAAAAATCAAATGCAAATGCTAACACGTATCCAAGCTTATTATTCATATCGTATACTGATTTTCAAAGTTCTGATTCAAAGTTAACTGAGGTTCTGATTCAAAAATTAACTGAGGTTCTGATTCAAAAATTAACTGAGGTTCTGATTCAAATTTAACTGAAGTTCTGATTTCCAATGATTCTTGTTTCTAACAATGTTTACAATTTTCTGATGTTGTCGTATATTCATGCTTTGTTTATACTATGTGCACAGATTATCATCAAATTAACGCATTTCAAGTAATTCGTCTATCATAGTTTGTGCTTATAATTTATGCAAATGAAGATTAGGATTCCCCTACCTTAACCAAGCGGTTTCAAAAGCATGCAAAAGCGGTCCTCTCCAAGGACTTCCAATGACAAAACCTACATATATTAACACCCTTAGTGTTAATATAAAGCTAAAATTTAACAGCTTGGAAGAAGAAAATCCAACAAATTTTCGAACCCAAAAGTCAGGGCAGAATTCGATCATCGATTTCCAATTCGATGGTCGAATTTGAAATTCGATGGTCGAATCCAAAATCGACCATCTCAATTCTCTCAGATCAGTTCGAAAAAGAATTCGACCATCGATTTTAAAATCGACAGTCGAATTATCTGTTTTCTCTGGTGCATTTTGCATGCCCGGTTCTTTTCCCCAGCTTTTTTCTCTCTAGATCTCTTCTTTATTGCACATATGCATGTTCTAAAATTCTAACAAAATCTCCACAGATTTTCATACAAAGATTTCCAATACATACCTCTTTTTGGCTCCCAACGGTAGGTCCCTTCGTACCGATTTGTGCTCCGGAACCAGTTTCTAAATCAAGGGTTCAATGGCAGCAACCCTTCTTCTTTGGCACAGATTTGTAGGCACATGGGTGTCTTCTCCTCTGTCCTTCCCTTTCAATAGCTTAAACTGATCCAAAGGCCATCACCAATGCGATCAATGGTCAAGATGGGAGGAGGATCTCTCTTTCTTCCTAGATCTGGAATTTAAATAACCTTGAATGGTTATTTTCTTTAAGCCTTTCCAACGAGAGAGAGATGCAAGCTTCTTTTGCAATCTCTTTTATAACCAAACCAAGCTAACAAATATCTAGATATTTTAACCCTTTAACTTATCTACTAAATTTGGGATTTATTCCATGCTAACCACTAACACATCCTTGTTGTATATGCCATTGCGTACATGACTTGCACACCTCTCGAGACCAAATCCTTTGGCCATTAGTCTTACCATAGCCTTAGCTTACCAAAAGTCTAAAAATATTCTACAGTATTTTCCGGGCACGCTTACCGAGGTAAACGAAAATATGCCGAAAATATCAGGGATATTACATTCACCCCTCCTTAGGAATTTTCGTCCGCAAAAATTGAATGCAAAACAGGGCACATGGGCCACCGTGTTTCGATCCCACAGGGCACGCAAGCCAAGGGATGGGATCCGTAGTAACATGGATGTACTGCATGTGGCATCGAAGGCCATAGTGGATTGCATCCGTACATGGATGCTCACACCCCAAGTGTCACGTGCCGGCAGACCGATGCACAGTGACGCATGAAGCCATAATATCAGATCATTTATCAAAACTCACATGTAGAATCAGAGTGACAAAAGCAAACCCACACAAGTAACTCATACCGAGAATCAATGACCACATATATCTAAAAGAGACTTTTACCAAAATATATACAAAAGTAACTCATGCTGAGAGTCAAAAAAAAATATATATATATATAGAAAATTAACCACCAGTGTTAATTGCTCCATATATACAAATAGGGATAACGAAAGCGTCGAAAACTAAGCAGAAATATAAAAATAAAGGATAACATAAGAAGGACCACCAGGTCCTAATAATCCATAGTGTGAAAATAAAAGAAGGACCACCAGGTCCTAATAATCCATAGTGTGAAAATAAATACAGACCGATAGCATCAAAAGTAAAAGAGTAACCCTCTCTCACAAATATACTAAAAATCCCCAGCCGCAGATGGATCCGCCTGATCCGCAACACCATCGCCGTCGGCATCGGCCATCACCGTGTCGATCGTGGCGAAGGAGGCATACTAGTACCAGCGCCCGATGTCGAAGGGCGATATCACGATCTTGGATCTCGACCATATCGATGCGTAGTCATCGGAAATACATCTTTGCATGAGGTAAGAGAAGGCGCCGCCGTGGACATCTAACTCTGACGTCGAGCTAGTATGGCGGTGAGCTCGTGGATCCGTGGCTCATGGCGGTCATCCTAGTAAACTCGATAACGTGAGGACATCACCCGGGGCCGGGTAGGTGCAGAGCATCGGGGCTACACGAGTAGGGTCCTCATCGCCCTATCGGTCTCCGGTGCAAAGATCCTTAGGAGCCTTTACCAATCGACTATACGCTTTGACCCCAATTGACTGTGGTGTATAGTTTCCAACCGGCGTGGATTTGGGCTCAGAGGAAGAAGGTCATAAGGTGGCGCTCGATAATTCTCAATCATGACAGAAATCACACGGCATAGGGCATATTTTTTCATGGGCTTTTTCTATGTTCTCCCATTTTTTCGCGCTCTTTTAGGACCCCCTTGAACACAATGTCCGGTGCACTGAACCATCTTTCCTTATAGGCCGCAAATAAGATTTGTTGAAGGCGTCCGCATGCGCCCGATTGGTGACCAAAAGGATACAAGGTGGTCTTTAAAATTTTATCTAAAATCCACATGGTCTCCGGCATCCGGATCGTGACTATAGATTTACGGATCCATGACGGCCTGCGTCATTTGTGTAGTGACGTCCTCAAACGAGCCGGTTTTGGGAAAGGGGACCTAAACCCACTGCAGGGAGTGATTTAACGAGCACGCAATGCCAGCCATATCCTCTAGGTCAAATGTGTAATCCCGACCATCAATTTCGTGTAAATTCTTTTCCGTCTTGGCGCTCATGTCGATAAAATAAGCGCACGAGTCGGGTAGAAGTGGTCGCTAAAGGAAGTACATAACGAGGTCAATTTGGCTTTTTCCAAATACTCTCCGCCCATTGCGTGGTCGCTTGTTGATCAAACAACTCGGGTGGAAAACGAATCAGCGAAGCCTTTTTATGCTCCAAAATCTCGTGGTTGTTCGGGCAAAGGGGGACAAGTAATGTGGAGCCGAATTTGAGTGTCCCACGTCGTTTGATCTAGAAGTGACGCAGCTGAGTGGTGGTCGCTAGAGGTAGGGTTTCGAATGGGTGTCTGCTTTCTTAGGCCCCATTACAAGAAATCACAAAATGCTACCAAAACACGTAAAAGATGCACAAAATCCAAAGAAATTGAGGGGTGGGAGGGATTTTACCTTGTGGAATGCCCCAAATCGGGTTTGCAAGGAATAATTTTGAATCCCCTTGTAAATGAAGTGAAATTCCCCTTGGATTTGCAGCAAAATGAGGAGGAAGCCCGAAAGCTTCGAATCGCCTAAAACCCAACCCAAAAACCCCCCAAAAGTTGGAAACCCGAAATGGCAATAGAGGGTTTCTTCCCTCACTTAAGTCGAGAAATTGACCATCGAATTTCAAATCGATGGTCGATTTTGCAATTCGATGGTCGATTTCAAAATCGACTATCGATTTGGTCAGACAGCTCTCGGTCCTGTTTTGGGGCTTTAAACTGATTATAAGCTTATAATTCTTTCGATGGTCGTTTATCAACATCGACAAACAAATTTCCGCAATGAAATTGTTTAAAACTTCCAAAATTTTGGAATTTAGACCTTACCATTTGATCTAATTTGACCGTTATCGAAGCCTTTTTTATCCGCTTTACCTATTCGGACCTTAAATTATCGCACTAAAAGGCGCAGAAATTATAAAATAGTGAAACTCATAGCGAATTAACTCACATTTTTAATTGAAAAGTGAGTAGTCCGATTCGGTCCTACAAAATTTATCAAGGTTTCCACAAGATGACGTAATTAATTTGGTCAAATGTGGACAAAATAAGTTTAAGCATTGGATCATGGAAACCCCTTTTTGTCAAAATTTATCATTTAAAATGATCTTTGTCAATCGTAGTTTAACACATCTGGGCTTTCCAAAATTTTTGAAATTCCTAACCTTTCAATCACCAATCTTGATCACGAAAGCAATATCTAGTCCAGTTTGCTTATGAAATAAGAAGTATTTTTACTGTTTATTGGACCGTCAAAATTTCTCGGCAAAACATATTTATATAATCAATAATTACATAAAAACTCAAGCATCTTATCAACATATATAATAGCTCATAAATTTACGAAAAGGCTTTGAACTGGTCTCGGATCGACTTCACGCTCCCAAGTGGCTTCCTCTGGTGTATGATTCCGCCATTGCACGAGAACCAAAGGAATGCTTTTAGTGCGAGAATCGCTCATGCGATCCAGAATACGAATCGGGTCTTCGACCACCTTCAAACCATCTTGAAGCTCGATGGGTTGGTAATCAAGCACGTGAGTCGGGTCACGGATGTATCGACGCAGCATCGACACATGAAAAACGTTGTGCATGCTAGATAATTGCGGCGGTAATGCCACACGATATGCAACCTCTCCGACTCGGCCTAATATCTCGAAAGGCCCACCGTATCGAGGACTTAGTTTCCCTCATTTTCCGAACCGCATAACGCCCTTGGTAGGCGAAATTCGAACGAAAACATTCTCGCCGACCTGAAAAATCGAGTATTATTGCTATTTTCAAATGGAATTTGTACCAAGAAAATATACTCATTGACATGATAAATCTACCTGAAAGTCCACGTGTCTCCGTTTGAGATCGGCGTAGCTCTTCTGACGACTCTGAGCTACTCGTAGTCGCTCGCGTATCAACCGAATCGTCTTTAGATGCGCTCATCTATCTCAGGTCCATTAACGAGCTTCTCACCCACTTCTTCCCAGTTCAACGGTGATCGGCACCGTCGTCCATATAACGCCTCGAATGGAGCCATACCAATACTAGCCTGAAAGCTATTGTTGTAGGCAAACTCAATCAGAGGCAAGTGTTGGTCCCATGACCCGTGAAAATCCAGCATACATGCTCTCAACATGTCCTCAATGATCTGGTTCACGCGCTCGGTCTGGCCATCCGTCTGTGGGTGAAACGCCGAACTAAAATCAAGACGAGAACCCATGCCTTCCTGAAATCTTTGCCAAAAATGTGAAGTAAACAACGGGTCTCGATCAGACACAATACTGGCCGGTATCCCATGCAGTCTAACAATCTCCTTCAGGTATAACTCTGCAAGTCTACTGGCTGTATAGGTGGTATTGTATGGCAAGAAATGAGCAGACTTGGTTAGTCGATCTACAATGACCCAGATGGCATTGTTCTTCCTCAGTGTCTTCGGCAACCCGAGTATGAAATCCATCGAAATGGCTTCCCATTTCCACTCAGGCACAGGTAAAGGCTGCAATAGACCTGCAGGATTTTGATGATCAACCTTAACCTGTTGACAAACCAAGCACCGCGATACGTACTCAGCGACGTCGCGTTTCAAACCTCGCCACCAGAAACTCTTCATCAAGTCCTGATACATCTTGGTGCTACCAGGATGTATGGCATACATGGATTTGTGAGCCTCTTCCAGAATGGTGTCCCGGTTTCAGACTCTGACGACGCATACCCGGTCGTGAAATAGCAAGGTCCCATCTGCTCGAATGGAGAAATCCTTCTTACTGCCATTCTCGACATCTCGTCTGATTGCCATCAGCTCATCATCGGTCATCTGAAGCTTTCTAATATTCTCGAAGAGTGTAGGGCATAGTACAAGAGTAGCCATCAATGCTCCCGAGCCTTTTACATCAAACCGTGAGCTGCCCAAAGCCATATCTTCCAATAGCTTCCATCGCTGAATCTGGCTCACAAGATGTGATAATTGAGCTGAAGACCTTCTACTGAGAGCATCAGCAACGACATTTGCTTTTCCCGGATGGTATTGGATTGAGCAATCGTAGTCCTTCAAGAACTCCATCCACCGTCGTTGCCGCATATTCAAGTCCTTTTGAGTGAAGAGGTACTTGAGACTCTTGTGATCGGTGAATATATCAAAAACTTCACCGTAGAGGTAATGTCGCCAGATCTTCAAGGCGAATATAACTGCTGCTAGCTCTAAGTCATGCGTCGGATAGTTTCTTTCATGGTCCTTCAACTGCCTAGAACCATACGCAATGACTCTCTCGTGTTGATTAAGCACACAGCCTAATCCGCCATAGGAAGCATCACTATATACTGCGAAACCTCCACTGCCAGAAGGTATCGCAAGCACTGGAGTGGTAGTCAAGCGACGCTTTAACTCCTGAAAGCTCTGCTCACACTGATCTGTCCAGTCGAACTTAGCATTCTTTCTTGTGAGCTGTGTAAGTGGACTTGATATCTTCGAGAAACTCTCAACAAATCGCCGATAGTACCCTGCCAAACCAAGGAAACTTCGGACCTCTGTAACTGTCGTAGGTTGTTCCCATGTCACCACAGAATCTATCTTTGTAGGATCCACTGAGATACCCGCTTCAGAGACTACGTGGCCCAAGAAATCGACTGCCAAGCCAAAACTCACACTTCATCGAGTTTGGCATACAACCGATGGTCCCCGAGTGTTTGAAGAGCCATCTTCGATGTCAGACATGCTCTTCTCTCGGTTTTCGAATAGATGAGGATGTCATCGAAAACTACCATTTATCAAGATGTGGTTTGAACACCCTGTTCATCAGGTCCATGAAAGATGCAGGCGCATTCGTCAATCCAAATGGCATCACTAGAAACTCATAGTGGCCATAACGCGTCCGAAACGCAGTCTTGGATATATCTTCCGCCTTGATCTTGAGCTGGTGATAGCCTGACCTCAGATCAATCTTCGAAAAGAACCTTGCACCCTGTAATTGATCAAACAAGTCGTCTATCCGCGGAAGAGGATAACGATTCTTAATCGTCATCTTGTTGAGCTGCCTATAATCGATACACAGACGCATCGATCCATCCTTCTTTTTCACAAATAGAACCGGTGCACCCCAAGGAGAGACACTCGGTCGTATAAAGCCTTTGTCTAACAGCTCCTGAAGCTGTTCCTTGAGCTCTTTCAACTCAGCAGGCGCCATCCGATATGGAGCTTTAGATAACGGTTCTGTACCCGGCGCTAGCTCAATCGCGAACTCAATCTCTCTCCGTGGTAATCCGTAAGTCCTCCGAAAGACATCAGGATAATCGCAGACCACCTTGATAAGAGCCAAGTCGTTCTTCTTCTCGGTAGAATCTTACAAATAGGCCAGATACCCACTGCAACCATTCTTCATCATACGCTCAGCTTTAATGGCTGAAACCAACGGCGCAACCCTGGATTTGACTCCGCAGAATCGGAAGGATTTTCTCTTTGGTGGTCGGAAGGTCACTATCTTCCGAAGACAGTCCATGCTCGCGTGATAAGCTGCCAACCAATCCATTCCGAGAATGACGTCGAACCCTTCCATGCTCAACGTAATCATGTCGGTCAATGTCTCGTGCTCATCAATCATCACGATGACTGACTGACATGCTGTATCAGTGCACACCGAACTCCCCGTAGGAATCTTGACATCTAGAATGAAAGCAAGGGGTTCGGGAGTAATACCCAACTTCTCTGAGAAGGAAGGAGTAATAAACGAGTGTGTAGACCCAGGGTCTATAAGTACTCGTGCCTCAATTTTATCCACGTCGTCTCGACTACTCATCATAAGTGTACCTTTAGTTAAAAAGTTTGTTAATTATATGCAATGATTCCTATGTGTTTTAACATAATTGACTTGTATGTAGATTTAAACAATAATAATTGAATCAATGCATAATTGACGTCTCAACTTTAATGATACCTTGAATGACGTCATTCGACGTTTGGGCATCCTGTGCAGTCACCGCATAAGCCCGACCTTGAACTGTAGGTCGTGTCGACTTCTGCGTAGAGACCGTCGTAGTCCGTCCTTTCTCAATAGTAGGACAATCCTTGATCATGTGACCAACCTGTCCACACCTGAAGCATCATCCAGTATTCCGTCTGCAATCCTCTGTCCTATGTGGTTTCCCACATCTTGCACACACTGAGGTAGAAACAGGAGTAACAGCTGATCCTCTCGTTGAACCCTGAGCCACAGAAGCTCCACTCGCAGTAGTGCTCCCGGCTCTAAAAGGTCGTCCTAGTGACGTACTCTGAGGTCTCTGATAGGAAGACGTCACTGGTCCTGAAGCAACAGCCGGTCTAGAATATGATGGCTGACTAGGGTAGGGAGGAGGTTTAGAGAACCTCGGCTTTTTGTTCACCTGCTCTGAAGCACTCTGCTGTCCCTGACCAAACCTATTTTTATTACCCTGCTCTCGCCTCAAGTACTGTTTTTGAATATCTTCCTCTGCAATGAGGGCCTTGGACATCACGCCAAAGATATCGCCTCCATTTCCCACATCGACACCCTCTCCCGAATGTTCGGCCTCAAACCTCTTCAAATTTCCGAGCTCTCATCACTCGGGCACACATGTAGGTGCAAATCGGAAAGTCTATCAAATTCGCCATACTCACAAGACCGACATCTCATTCTGCTTCAATTCAATAAATTGGACCTCCCATTGATTACGCATTTATCCTCGGAAAGTAATCGATCGTTGAACGCTCCACAAACTCGCCCAAGTCCATGGAGTGTTGGGGTAGTCTGCCTCTCATCCCGGAAGCAGACTTCCACCACGGGCCTGGCCTCACCCAAAAGTTTGAAAGATGCCCACAGATTTTCTCACATCTCAGACATACCGCAACACTTCAAATATCTTCTCAATCTCATCCAGCCATGCCTCGGCTTCCATAGGATCCGTCTGCCCTGAGAATGTAGGTGGTCTCATCCTCCTGAACTCGGCAAACCCTCCGGTTGATGTCCGGCCGCCAAAGATCTCTCTGCTCTATCAATGGTCGCCGTCGGGCCATATTAGTAGCCAAGGCTGCCAATACCTCGTCTACATTCCCTCTGTCTTGCCTAGCAGTTCCCAAAGGCTTTGCATTAGGGCCAGAAGCAACTCACCCTCTACCATATGAGGTGCCTACGCCCTCATCAATCTCCTCAATACGAGCTGTACGAGGTCCCTCTATACCTCTACCGCCTCTCTAAACCGTGGAGGCATGCTGATCTGTCATTATTAAACAAACAATAACAATTGATCAGTAATACATTGTTAGAAATAATCTAACCCCTAGTCCTAAGACTATGAACCTAGAGCCTTGCTCTGATACCAACTGTGACGACCCGACTTTTCCAATCCCTAAGGTATAGGAAAGGCCGGTTCATCAACTTATTGATTTCTCAATAAGCTGTAACAAATAGAAGCCGGCAACATAAACAAAGGTCTAAAGAACAGAGGCATCATATCATAATTCAAAAAGAACCAAAAGACTACAGATAGCAAAAGAATATATCACTGTGAGGAACCAAAAGGAACCACCGGTGATGGCCAATCCAATCACCTAAAATAGAGGTTCACGATAATGGTTCCTCTTGTGATATCAAAAGGACAAAATAATAGCCTAGGGCTCAATATCTCAAAATTAATATCCAGACAAAATACCAAAAGTATAAGGATCCAAAGATCAAGGGAAGAACTCCTCCGCTGGTATATCCAAATCCTCCTCTGGAATATAATCGGAGTCCTCCGGATCCTCTGACCCAATGTCGGTCTCAGCACCTGTGACGTATAGTCGAGGGTGAGCTAACAGCCAAGCTCAATAGAAGAAGCCAGATCTATTTGCAGTTTATTATAAGTACTGGTTTTCAAAAGACGGAATCGGATCAGATAAGATTTTTCAAAAGATGCTTTCAAATTTAAATCTCCAGTTCTAATCCTGAGTCAAAACTGATAGTAAGTTCAAAGTGTTCAAAATGTTCTGATTTAGCATGCTTCTTGTCTTAAATTTATAACTTAATTTTATCTCCCAAATTTTCTATAGCATGAGAGCAGACTACGTGACCGATGGGAAGACCCTACTGACCATCGTCGTTCATGAACCCATTTCGAAAATGCAACAAGCCCCTACGCTATGAGGGAAACTTGCGCCAAAATTTTACCGTCAACACGGTTGGTGGAATCTAGGGCATCGTATTTATGAACCAAAATCAAATGCAAATGCTAACACGATCCAAGCTTATTATCTTGATTTTCAAAGTTCGATTCAAAGTTAATCGAGGTTCGATTCAAAAATTAACGAGGTTCTGATTCAAAAATTAACTGAGGTTCTGATTCAAATTTAACTGAAGTTCTGATTTCCAATGATTCTTGTTTCTAACAATGTTTACAATTTTCTGATGTTGTCGTATATTCATGCTTTGTTTATACTATGTGCACAGATTATCATCAAATTAACGCAATTCAAGTAATTGCCTATCATAGTTTGTGCTTATAATTTATGCAAATGAAGATTAGGATTCCCTACCTTAACCAAGCGGTTTCAAAAGCATGCAACAAGGTCCTCTCCAAGGACTTCCCAAGACAAAACCTACATATATTAACACCTTAGTGTTAATATAAAGCTACAAAATTTAACCAAAGCTTGGAAGAAGAAAATCCAATAAATTTTCGAACCCAAAAGTCGAGAATTGATCATCGATTTCAAATTCGATGGTCGAATTTGAAATTCGATGGTCGAATCCAAAATCGACCATCGAATTCTCAAATTCTGCATCAGGCCTGAAAACCAGTAATTCGACCATCGATTTTAAAATCGACAATCGAATTATCTGCTTTCGTGGTCGCATTTTGCATGTTCGGTTCTTTTCCCACTTTTTATCTCTCTAGATCTCTTCTTTATTGCACATATGCATGTTCTAAAATTCTAACAAAATCTCCACAGATTTTCATACAAAGATTTCCAATACATACCTCTTTTTGGCTCCCAACGGTAGGTCCCTTCATACCGACTTGTGCTCCGGAACCAGTTTCTAAATCAAGGGTTCAATGGCAAAGAACCCTTCTTCTTTAGCATGATTTGTAGGCACATGGGTGTCTTCTCCTGTCCTTCCCTTTCAATAGCTTAAACTGATCCAAAGGCCATCACCAATGCGATCAATGGTCAAGATGGGAGGAGGATCTCTTTCTTCCTAGATTCGAATTTAAATAACCTTGAATGGTTATTTTCTTTAAGCCTTTCCAACGAGAGAGAGAGAGAGAGAGATGCAAGCTTCTTTTGCAATCTCTTTTATAACCAAACCAAGCTAACAAATATCTAGATATTTTAACCCTTTAACTTATCTACTAAATTTGGGATTTATTCCATGCTAACCACTAACACATCCTTGTTGTATATGCCATTGCGTACATGACTTGCACACCTCTCGAGACCAAATCCTTTGGCCATTAGTCTTACCATAGCCTTAGCTTACCAAAAGTCCAAAAATATTCTACAGTATTTTCCGGGCACGCTTACCGAGGTAAACGAAAATATGCCGAAAATATCAGGGATATTACACTTCTTGAGGAGAGATGTTGTGCCACTGTGGGAGTGCTTTGAAGAGTGGAGAAGTGAACACATCTCCGGATCAGTCTTCACTCAATACTATTTCCCTGCGAGGATTCTACGGGGAGAATCAAGATAATACAGTGAAGAGTATGAGTAATGGAGAAGGGTGGCGAGGAACGACTAAACCCACCACCATCATAAAGGAAGTCGCATTCAGGGTGGGGTTGTGATGGTGTAAAGGTTATGAAGTGGGAGAAGATGAAGCGTAGGGAGAAAGTTTCGGATTTGGGTTAAGTTTATGGTAAAGGGTAGTTTTGGTGGACGATTCAGCATTCGGGACGGGTCACTGGCGCTTCAAATTTTCTACTTTCTTTATTGCAACCAGGAGTTCAGCCTGGTCTATCTCTATGATTCTATCAAGTCTTTTGCTGAAATCACTTGGGATATGTTCCTCTGCCATAAGGTTTAGGGTTAAGGGCGGAGGAAGAAGAAAGGTTATGAGATGGTTGTAGTCTATAGATAGGTATGGATTTATAGGGAAGAGGCTTGGGTAGTTGAAAAGTGGCAAAATTGAATGCGATGCGTGTTCGCTTCTTCTATTAATTAAATGGGTCCGAATTCTAACATAACTGATAAGACCGATCACCGGAATCGCCTGTTCCCTAGAATTGTCAT
The DNA here is from genome assembly GCA_021018995.1 of Chloranthus sessilifolius. Classification (NCBI taxonomy): domain Eukaryota; kingdom Viridiplantae; phylum Streptophyta; class Magnoliopsida; order Chloranthales; family Chloranthaceae; genus Chloranthus; species Chloranthus sessilifolius. The sequence continues at coordinate 32,670,070 of CM037596.1, read as the reverse complement.
TTACAATTTTGGAGAACAAGATTAAGACTCTGTGACACTTTGAATTGTAATATCTACGATTCGAGCCCTTAAATCACGAGAAATCGTAAATCCATATGCCCAAAAGTTATTATGACTTGGCAGAAAAGGTCTTTACAATTGAATGTACTTTTGCACACTAAAGATCGTAGAGTACTCTCTAATATTAAATTATGTACATATGTTGTAGGTGTTTGCTACGGGTGAGTGTTGGAGAAATCGAGTGTGCTGATTTAGTGTGTAATGGTAAAAGCAAAATAAAATCAAATTAAAACAAATGGTGGATTCATCATAACTAAAATCTCATAAACCACCAAGATACAGGGCTGTTGTAGCAAGTTTTGATAGGTAAGTAAGGGTATGTCCACAGAGAAATGTGAGTAAAGTATGGTAAATCTTCAGATCTACAATAGATCTGGCACTCTATCCTAATTTAAGCTACACTAAACTAGGAAAGAGGAGAGGTTTTGGGTTTTTATCACTACGAACTACAAAAATTAAATGCAATTGATCCAGATTTTAAGAAAACACAGAAGTGCAGGAAAATGAATTAAAAATCAAAGGATGGAGAGTGGCAGCTAGGGGTTTGGTCTTTCACTGAAAATTAAATGAATCAAAGGCAATGCTTTGATCAGATCTGTAACAATCCTTCATCTGGCTACAAGCTCCCCAGGTTCGACCCCGGTAGATGCATGATATAAGGATCTGATCTTAACCAGAGAATCAGAGCAATCCTAAGGCTATGACCTGTCCACTTGAATGGTCACAGATCATCCTAAAGATTGTCTCTAGCCAATGGTCTTGATTAGAACAGGTTAACTATTATAGATGCTGTGAATGCCAGGCTACAAGCTCCCCATTTCTGACTGACCCGCAGGAGTATCCAAACTAGGGAAATCAAATACGAATAAATGAAGTATAGCTCAAAATTAACTCTAAATCCCACGATTCCATTGCAATGTCACTACTTACAATGTTGTGCTCAGATCTATAATCTATGCAACATCCAATCCCTTACAAAGCCTCTAAACCTCTTAATTACAACTCATAAACTCACCCTAGCTACTGGAGAAGTTTTAGCCAACGATAATTGGCTAAAAGTGAGGAAGAAGAGGGAAAAGAGAGGGAAAAATTGGAGGGAAAATGAATTCGAACTTGGTTCTGGCTCTCTCAATGTCTGAATCATTTTCAATATGATTACTCCTGTGACAGCCCGGATTTTGGCACCCCGAAACCCGTGCCATCAGCACGATCCTCTAGACCGTGCCCCAAGGCTATGTACGAAATATTGGTATAACAAGCAATATTAAGACAAAATGGAACAATAACTACACGATGCAGAAGTAAAATTTTGTTCTAAGAATAAACCCAAAAGACAGTTCTACTTTCATGCCACTACATAAATAGAGAACCAATCCGAACCATCGGTGATAAACAGATCACCCCAGATGGTTCGCCAAAAAGAATATATCAAGAAATTACATTGTTTATCAAAATAAAGGCTTGACATACCAAGCCGTACAAATGAGTTCTCAAAACTACTCTCTCAAAGTACTCAGCGGAGTCTCCTAGAAGAAGCCCTCGGGAGGAGGCTCCAACTCTTCCCCGGGCACATAATTTGAATCACCCGAATCTACGTCTCTCAAAGCCTCAGCCACTGCTAATACTGGACCTGCGACGTATAGTCTAAAGGGTGAGCTACATCCTAGCTCAAAAGGGAACAACACAATGAACATATAAGTCAAAATCTCACATATATTCCATGATATTCTAAGCATGATGTGTCTATGCATTTGCAGGAAAATAGTTTAAAAGATGGCAATTATGCCTTGAAGTTTACTGTGGTTTGCATGTTTCATTTATTCTCAAACTGTTCATGAATTACACTGATTAGGCCTAAAGCAAAACTTAAATCTTCAACTTAAGTAATCCCCGAGCAATATAGCATCGAGCCCCGATGGAATACCCACCATCATCGTCTAAATAGACAGTTGTTATATGTATTCCCTGAGAATACTACCCAAGCCCCTTTCTTAATAGGCGGTGGGGTTAAATCTCATCTCAACATCCCTGGGATGTGCTTACTGTGTACGGATAAACCTCCGTACCGGTGTACGGATTGGCCGCCGTACCGGTCACGGATATCCTGCCGAGTCAATCGTGGGTATCCGGCCACGTCGATGGGGTATTCTATTCAAACTTTAAATAATAAAATTATCATGTGCTTTACATATAGTTATTCACTGTGTAAAGTGCTACTTTATATTAGTTATGCCTTATCAGTCGTTATTCAATCTTACTTACATCTCCGGGATGTCTAAATTACTCCTATCACACTGATGCCTTTATCACTTTCTCATCCCTTGGGGATGCCTCATTTTCATTAGCTTACTTGATCTCAGTTACTCGCATCACACTGATGCCTTTATCACTTTCTCATCCTCTAGGGATATCTTGTTCTCATTTACTTTCTTGGTGTCACACACGCACCCTTTTTACAAAGATTTATACAGTTAAAATATTTTCAAATTTGAGTTCTATATCACTACATACATGCTCTTGCAATTAAAGTACATGTTCAAGGTGTTCCCTACCTCAGGTCTCTGAAGGTCCAAGCATCAAAGTCCCATGCGGCTCCTTATACTTGCTCTCACACGTACCACTTATGGTACACTATAACACATACAACACATCACTAAAGATGCAATAGAGAAGGTCTTAGACCCTCCATGAACCTCAAGGTCTAATTAAAAAGTCAAGTGAAACTGCCAAAATCAATTAATCGACTCCCAAAATCGATTAATCGAACCCTAAATCGATTAATCGATTCTCAAAATTGATTAATTGAAATCCAAAATCGATTAATCGATCCCAAATCGATTAATCGAAATCCCCAAAATGGTTAAATCGATTATCAAATCGAGTAGTTGAAAATCCGAAATCGATTAGTCGATCCCAAATTGATTAATCGATTAATCGATTTCTCAAATCGATTAGTCGATTTCTCCAAGTCTTATCTCTCCAGCCACTGGAGGTACCCAGTCGATTAGTCAATTTCTAAATCAATTAATCAAATTTCAAAATCGATTAATTGATTTCTAGATCGATTAATCAAAATCGGGCATCCTTGCCTTTTCAAATTCTAGACCGAAATCAATTAATCGATTCTCAAAATCGATTAATCGATTTGGCCAGACTCAGCCTCTTTTCGGGTTGTTCTTCCAAATCTTTTCCTTATCAATTATTTTCCTTTTTCTATGCCTTTAATCTATCTTTTTAACTATATTTGACTAGTTTTAACTATCAAGATTTATGTATTTAAATCTAATAAAGACTCACCTCAAATCAATCTCTACAAAGATGGATTGGTTGGTTAAGTAGCTAGGGTTCCAGCTTTTTGCTTCAACGACTCCTCATGCATTGAATCCGGCATTCAATGCTCTAATCAGCCCTTCAATCCAGCCACATTAACCCCCCTTGTCATTAACCCCTTCCTCACTCTCTCTCTCCCTCTCCTCTTAACTCCTTCACCAACCTAGACAAAGGAAATAACTTTTCCTAGGTTATTAAACTCTTATAACCTTCCTAGTCTTGGTGTTAAGCACATACACCAGAGATAGGTGTATGTGACCCTTAACTAATACTTAACTCTCCACTTAGGTCACATTAATCTCACATTAGTGCATTACTTCATGGGTCCACTGTTTGACCATCACTTGATCAAACCTACGACCAGTCGGGCACGGATCCTGAGCTTACTGTTTAACGCTCAAATTTTTGGGATATTATATTCTCCCCACCTTGGAAATTTTCGTCCTCGAAAATAAACTCAAAGGTGCGTTGCTGGGGTATCCCACACACGACGGTGTCACATACCCACACACGAAAGATTAACTATACATCACACAGTTCAAGAAATAGAACTTAATGCAAGCGAATTTCCAAAAAGATGATTTAGATTTCACTATTCAAGTTCCAAAATTTACAATTTGATCATGTACATCATTTTAATTACAATCAAAATAAATATCCTCGACTCAAGCTCACGCCGTCCCCTCTCCCGGCTGATCTGGTGCTGGGGCGGGATGCTCTGTCTGGGCTGGCGGTGGCTGACTCGTCTCGGCTAGCTACTCTAGCTGGTCTGGCTGCTGGGGCGCCGAGCCAGATCTGTCGGCATCCACTGCACCCATATGGAAAGTGGTCCTGCCCGTAGTCCACGCCTCCTTCTGCGCGAGGCATTGCTGATAGTCCAACGGATAGATGTACCACATGGTGTGGTACATCAAAGAGTCCATCCACCGATTCATCATTTGGTTGTTGGCCTCCATCCGGTCCAACACATCCTTGATCGTAGGTACAAGGCGAGCTACTCGTCGTCGGTATGATGAGATAAGCGTGGTAGATGTGGTAGGAGGTGGCACTATGGGCTGCCTCCTAGCTGGCACTGAGGTTTGAGATGGGGCTCCCTCAGCGGGTGGAATGACAGGTGGTGCTCCCCTTACTGGTGGGTCCTGCTATGGCAGTGGGGGTGGTGGTGGTGCTACTGCTGGCCTATGAACTAGTAGGGCCCTCTTCAACAATCTATAGCTACGGCCTCACAAAGCAATGGAGTAATGCTTCACGTGGTCCGAAGCCTTCTGCTCATGGGGTGAAATGGCATATTCTGGGGCGTCAGAGTAGAATTCAAGCATGCTCGATATGAGGCGAGCATAAGGCGTCTTCTCTTTGGGCCTTAAACGACCTTTCATCAATTTCCCCTTAATGTACGTCATCCCCTCGATGACAATCTTGGTAGCATCGAACCAACGCCTGCAGTAAGCTGCATAGAGGGCTTGTTGGACCAATTCTACCCGTTCGGTGTCATGGCGCAAAGGGTACAAATTACACTTGATTATAGAATCAAGCATCCACATATAAGGAGGTAGGTCTACCCTCCGTATCGACTTTCCCGATCCCTTTTTCCCGTTAGTCATATCAGCTATAATGTCCTCAAATTTGACCTCTCAGGGAAAGGTGGGAATAGGGTGGTCTCGGACACAAAATCTAAATAACATTCAAGTGACTCGTGTACATGGTGACGGGTGAAGGTATAATTACGACCATCTATCTTGGTCGTGACAGTATCATCGACTTGACCCTTCTCTAAATGTTGGTAAAATAGGCGCACAAGTCGAGGATAATAGGACCCGTGTAATGGGTTCAAAAGACGGTCGAGTCCCGCCTTTTGGAGGTACTGTCGGGTCGGTAAATAGGACTTCGTTGATGATGTACTCATCTTCGAATTCCTTAGCTGCCCACCACTCGTTTGGTTGGAGCAGGTTCACGGGTGGTGGTAGTGTAGGTGAAGATTCACGTGAAGACGCGCTTGTCGAACCGGATGTGGTATCCGATGATGATGGGGATGGCGTTCTTACGGGCGATGGTGTTGGTGGTGGCAGTACGGTGTTCTTACGCCGTACCGGAAGCTTCGAAGCCGCTTGCTTCGTGGTCAAGCGAGTTTGAGGTGGCATTTTGGTGAAAATCAATAAAACTAGGGTTTAATGGCTCAAATTGAAGAAAAAGCTCGGATCTAGGGTTTACCTTAGGTATTCGATCCCAAACGGCAACGATTTCGATCCAAAATCGATCCTAAACCGCAAAACCCTAGGTTGGCAAGGTTGCTCGAGAAGGAAGATGAAATGGTGGGCAAGAGAATGAAACCCCAAAATTTTGAAATGGGGAGAAATCCCCTTCGTCTTATATATAGGCCTGATTCGATTTAATCGATTAATCAATTTTTTAAAAATTTCACAGTCACGCGAAATCGATTAATCGGATTCCAAAATTGATTAATCGAAATTCAAAATCGATTAGTCGAATTTATTTCGATTAATTGAATTTGTTTTCACTTAAAATTTCCAGGCTTTCCAGTTCACTGGCATGTGTCAATCAATTAATCGATTTTCCAAATCGATTAATCGAATTTCCAAATCGATTAATCGAATTTTACCCCGATTAATCGAAATCGTAATGTCCTTTAATTTTTTTCTAAAATTCCCAAGTCACTTGATTAATCAAATTCCAATATCGATTAATCGAAATCCAAAATCGATTAATCGATCCCCAAATTTCAATTAATCAAAATTACACTTTAGTGATTTTCTGAATCTCCACTCAATCATCAGTCACTGGCGTATGCCAGTCGACTAATTGACCAAAATCAATTAATCAAATTTCCAAATCGATTAATAGATTTTGATCAGATTTTAGAATTATTTTTTTTTTTGTTGCTTCTTCTCTCCTTTGTTTTAATGATGAATCCTAACTACGCATTCAACATTTTATTAGGGACACGATGTAGATTGAAATTTTCTCTAATGAATAAATTGATCAAAAGGTCCACATTGGGTTACAACATATGACTTGAATCCGCAAACATGCTTGCGGTGATACAATTTTGACTCTCAAGCTGTTGCAAATAAGTCCGGATATTGTTCTTTCACGTCAGCCTCTCGTTCCCACGTAGCTTCTTCGGCCGGATGATTCTTCCATCGAACAAGCACTAACGGAATCACTTTTGTCCGCAACACTTGCTCCTTTCGATCCAAAATCTCAGCTGGTTCTTTTATCATGCTCATGTCTTCATGCATCTCTAATTATTGGCCGCTCAACACGTGATCAGAGCCATTAAGATACTTCCTGAGCATAGATACGTGGAACACATTGTGTAACTGATCAAATAACGGTGGCAATCCAATGCGGTAAGCAACTTCCCCTACTTGACCCAAAAATTCGAATGGTCCAAGATAGCGGAGACTTAACTTCTCTCTCTTTTCAAATCTCATCACGCCCTTCATAGGCGACACTTTTACAAATACATGTTCACCCACCTTAAAGTCTACACTCATCCGCTTGATATCAGCGTAGCTTTTCTGCCTGCTCTGAGCCGCTTTGAGTTTGGCCCTTATCATCCGAATATAGGTGGCATTATCTTCAAGTATCTCAGGTCCTAAAACAAATTTCTCACCGATTTCTTCCCAATTGATGGGCGATCTACATCGCCGTCCATAAAGAGCTTCATACGGTGCCATCCCAATGCTCGTCTAAAAACTGTTGTTGTATGCAAACTTAATCAATGGTAGGTGTTGATCCCATGATCCTTGTAGTTCTAACATACACGCCCTAAGCATGTTCTCGATGATCTGATTGACCTGCTCTATCTGTCCATCGGTTTGTGGATGGAATGCTGAACTGAAATCCAATCGCATTCCCATTGCTTCTTGAAATTTCTTCCAAAACTTTGATGTATATAATGGGTCATGGTCAGAAATAATGCTACTCGAAATCCCATGCAAACGGACGATCTCCTTCAAATATAGCTCTGCAAGTCTTCCCGCCGTGTATATCGTGTTGTAAGGCAAGAAGTGCGTTGACTTGGTCAATCGATCGACCACTACCCAAATGGCATTGTACCTCTTTGCAGTACGCGGTAACCCAATGATGAAGTCCATAGAGATCGATTCCCACTTCTATTCCGGTATAGGTAGAGGTTGCAATAATCCTGCGGGGTGTCTATGATCGATCTTCACTTGTTGGTATGTCAAACACTGCAACATGTACTCTACCACGTCTTGTGTCAAACCTCTCCACCAGTAATTCTTTTTCAAATCTTGATAGATTTTCGTGCTACCTGGGTGAATCGCATAGTTTGACTTGTGAGCTTTATCAAAGATTGTTCACCGTAGATTGGCATTGCCCGAAATACAGAGACGGCCCTTAAACAATAAGGAACCATCTTCTTTCACTGAGAAGTCCGGTTTGATGCCTTCGATCACATCTTGACAAATCTTGGTTAAAAGCTGGGTCTTTCATCTGTAGCTCGTAGATATGCTCAAATATCACTGGTCTCACTAAAATATTTGCCAAAAAGGCTCCTGTGGCTTGCAACTCAATATTCGCATCATACAATGCTAGATCTTCAAACAACTTCCATCGGTGCATACCCAAAATCAAACTGGTCAATTGAGCTGAACCCTTCTGACTCAAGGCATCGGCTACTACATTAGCCTTACCTGGATGGTACTGTATGGAACAGTCATAGTCCTTGAGGAACTCCATCCATCTGCGCTGCCTCATGTTTAATTCCTTTTTTGTAAATAGATATCTAAGGCTCTTGTGGTCGGTGAAAATCTCAAAAGTCTCACCGTACAAGTAATGTCGCCAAATCTTTAGCACAAAAATGATCGCTGCTAGTTCTAGATCATGTGTCGGATAATTTTTCTCATGTTCTTTCAATTGTCTCAACCCGTAAGCTATCACCTTTCTGTGTTGGTTGAGCACGCAACCCAAACCGTTGTACGAAGCATCACTATATATCGTGAACCCTCCACTGCCTGAAGGAATCGTTAATATTAGAGCCGAAGTAAGTCTCTTCTTGAGTTCTTGAAAACTCTTCTCGCATGCCTCACTCCACTCGAATCTTGAATCCTTCCTTGTAAGCCTTGTAAGAGCTCCCGATAGTTTTGAAAACCCCTCTACAAAGCGTCAGTAATAACCCACTAATCCAAGAAAACTACGGACATCGATCACGGTCTTTGGTTAGTCCCAATTGACCACTGCTTCTATTTTTGCTGGATCTACAGTGACACCATGCTTTGAGATGACGTGTCCCAAAAAGTTAACTTCCTCTAACCAAAACTCGCACTTGCTGAGCTTGGCATACAATTGGTGTTCACGCAAGGTTTGTAGAGCAATCCTCAAGTGTTCTTCGTGTTCCGCCTTTGACTTGGAGTATATCAAGATATCGTCAACGAACACGACGATGCAGGAGTCTAGGTGTGGTTTAAACACACGATTCATCAAATCCATAAATGACGCCAGTGCATTCATCAACCCAAACGACATCACTAAGAACTCATAGTGTCCGTATCGTGTCCTGAAAGCAGTCTTCTGAATATCCTCAGCCTTGACTCTCAACTGATGGTATCCAAATCTCAGATCGATCTTGGAAAAGTACCCCGCTCCTTGCAGTTGATCAAACAAGTCATCTATCCTAGGCAAAGGGTATTGATTCTTAATGGTAAGTTTGCTTAATTGCCGATAGTCAATGCACAGATGCATTGACCCATCTTTCTTCTTTATAAATAAGACCGGTGCTCCCCATGGAGACACACTCGGTCTAACAAACCCCTTATCCATGAGCTCTTGTAACTGCTCTTTCAACTCCTTCAACTCAGCAGGAGCCATTCTATATGGTGCTTTAGAAACAAGCTCCGTTCCTGATGCTAACTCAATGGCGAACTCCACTTCTCTCTTTAGAGGTAATCCGGGTAATTCTTTCGAAAATACATCTTCAAACTCTCGCACCATGGATATCTCGAAGATAATATTCTTCTCTTCCTTATCCTCCTTCAAGAATGCCAAGAAATCGCTTTACCCTTTTCTGATCAAGAGCTCGGCTCTGACTGCTGAGATAAGTGGCATATGTGTCGACCTCTCTCCTCGAAATCGAAATGATCTCGTGTTGGGTCTGAAGATGACGACCTTGTTCTTGCAATCTACTGTCACACAGTGAGTCGATAACCAATCCATGCCAAGGATCACGTCGAATCCATGCATGTCTAACAGAATTAGGTTCGCGGGTAGTTCAAAGTTGTCTCCATCCATGATTCTCATGATCACGAAGTTGCAAACTTTCTTGGTATCAACCGATTTCCCAGTCGAAATAGTCACAGTTAACACAAAGTCTAACTCCTCTGGGTTAACTTTCATCTTCTTTATGAAGCGAGGGGTAACAAATGAGTGGGTAGACCCCGAGTCTATCAACACTCGAGCTTCATATGTCACATCGCTTCCCTTCTTATAGATTTGTAGCGCACCTAATCATACATACACGTATATATAATGTATATCATCATACTAGAAATTATTACTTGCAATTTCTTTTCTATTTTCTATATGGATGCACCTTCTCTATCTAAAATTTTTAAGAATTGAAATTCTTTATTTAAAAGAAATCTCTCCTTGGATCACATCGTTTGTATTCTGAGCATCTTAAGCTGTGACTGCGTAGGCTCTCCCTTGGACGATCGGCTTCCTTGCTTGTATTGGCCGTGGAATAGGAGTTGAAGCCGTCTTTCCTTTGTTCACCTTAGGACAATCCTTGATCAAGTGGCCCACCTTGCCACATCTGAAATAGCCCCGAGTTCCCTGCCTACAGTCCGCTGTCGTGTGAGACTTGCCACACTTGGCACAAGTCTCCCGAGGTGTGGAAGAAGCTGCTCGCTAGAAACCCTGTGTAACTGTAGCTCCGGTAGTGATAGCAGGGCTCTCATATCTTATCGGCCTCCCTGACGCAAGCAATGAAAATTTTTGCTAGTTGGTCTGCTGCGCCGGTCTCCCATAACCTCCTTAGAAAGGTGGTCTCTGATTGTTTGCTACGAATCTCAGCTTTTTATTCACCGGCTCGTAGATTCCCGTTCTACTCTGGTCCACATTCCACCTTCCTTGTTGTTCCCTTTAGCGGTACTTATTATTATTTTCTTCCTCTACCACTAAGGCCTTGCTCATGACCTCTCCATAGGTCCTCATCTGGAATGGTGCCACTCCTCCCCTCACGTCCGGTCTCAACCCTTGCTAAAACCTCTTCGCTCTCTTCATCTCCGTGATGACGTAGTCAGGCGCGAAGCGAGCGAGTCGCATGAACTCCACTCCATATTCTCTAACAGTCATCTTCCCTTGTACAAGCCGTAAAAATTGAATCTCCATTTGGTTTCTCACCACTTCCGAGAAGTACTGTTTGTTGAACTCTTCGACAAATTCATCCCACGTCCAGGGCAAATCTAGAGTCTCCTGAACCCTAGTCCGTGAAACAGACTTCCACCAAGGCCCAGCCTCTCCATCTAACATGTAGGCTGCCCAATGTACACTCTCATCCTTTGTACATGTGAGCACACTAAATACTTTCTCCATCTCACTCAGCTAGTTCTCAGCTGCCATGGGCTCTGCCTGCCCCCAAAAGCTAGGAGGTCTTATCCTCCTAAACTCAATAAACGTTGAAGACACTGGCGGTGTCGGAGCCACTGGAGGTGTCGGTGGCTGATGCTGCTCATAGGCAGTATGAGCTGCCAAAGATGCTGCCTGTTGGGCCATAGCAGCCGCCATGGTTTCTATGGTGTGTATCATCCTCTGACGCTCCTCTCTATCTTCATTTCTTTCTCAGACTCTCTCCTGTTCCCTCTGATCTCGATCCTGAGTCTCTATCTGATCTTGGCTCCCTTGGCCACCACTGCCTGAAGTGCCTCCATCACCCAAAGGCACTCGATTGGTATCCGAGATAAAACTATCTTGACTACGCAAACTTCTACTATGACCGCCCCTGGGTCGGCCCCTTCCTCTAGAAGATATAATGGTCTACACGTAAAAACAAGATTTTCTTTAGCAGAAGTCCCTATGCTCTGACAAAAAGAATGATTATCAGAATTTTTAAAAGAAAATGCTCTGATACCAACTGTGACAGCCTGGATTTTGACACCCCAAAACCCGTGCCATCAGCACGATCCTCTAGACTGTGCCCCAAGGCTATGTACAAAACATTGGTATAACAAGTAATAATAAGACAAAATGGAACAATAACTACACGATGCGGAAGTAAATTTCTTTTCTAAGTATAAACCCAAAAGACAGTTCTACTTTCATGCCACTGCATGAACAGAGAACCGATCCAAACCATCGGTGATAAATAGATCACCCCAGATGGTTCGCCAAAAATAATATATCAAGAAATTACATTGTTTATCAAAATAAAGGCTTCACATACCAAGCCGTACATATGAGTTATCAAAACTACTCTCTCAAAGTACTCAGCGGATTCTCCTAGAAGAAGTCCTCGGGAGGAGGCACCAACTCTTCCCCAAGCAAGTAATTTGAATCACCCGGATCCACGTCTCCCGAAGCCTCAGCCGCTGCTAATACTGGACTTGCAACGTATAGTTTAAAGGGTGAGCTACATCCTAGCTCAATAAGGAACAACACAATGAACATATAAGTCAAAATCTCACATATATTCCATGATATTCTAAGCATGATGTGTCTATGCATTTGCAGAAAAATAGTTTAAAAGATGACAATTATGCCTTGAAGTTTACTGGTGGTTTGCATGTTTCATTTATTCTCAAACTGTTCATGAATTACACTGATTAGGCCTAAAGCAAAACTTAAATCTTCAACTTAAGTAGTCCCCGAGCAATATAGCATCGACCCCCGATGGAATACCCACCATCATCGTCTAAATAGACAGTTGTTATATGTATTCCCTGGGAATACTACCCAAGCCCCTATCTCAATAGGCGGCAGGGGTTAAATCTCATCTTAACATCCCTGGGATGTGCTTACTGTGTACGGATAAACCTCCGTACCGGTGCATGGATTGGCCACCGTACCGGTCACGGATATCCTGCCGAGTTAGTCGTGGGTATCCCGCCACGTCGGTGGGGTATTCTATTCAAACCTTAAATAACAAAAATATCATGTGCTTTACATATAGTTATTCACCGTGTAAAGTGCTACTTTATATCGGTTAGGCCTTATCAGTCGTTATTCAATCTTACTTACATCCCTGGAATATCTAAATTACTCGCATCACACTGATGCCTTTATCACTTTCTCATCTCCTGGGGATGCCTCATTTTCATTAGCTTATTTGATCTTAGTTACTCGCATCACACTGATGCCTTTATCACTTTTTCATCCCCTGGGGATGTCTTGTTCTCATTTACTTTCTTGGTGTCACACGCGCACCCTTTTTACAAAGATTTACACAATTAAAATATTTTCAAATTTGAGTTCTATATCACTAAATGCATGCTCTTATAATTAAAGTACATGTTCACGTTGTTGCCTACCTCAGGTCTCTGAAGGTCCAAGCATCAAGGTCCCACGCGGCTCCTTATGCTTGCTCTCACACGTACTACCTATGGTACACCATAATACATGCAACACATCACTAAAGATGTAATAGAGAAGGTCCTAGACCTTCCATGAACCTCAAGGTCCAATTACAAAGTTAAGTGAAACTGCCAAAATCGATTAATCGACTCCCAAAATCGATTAATCGAACCCTAAATCGATTAATCGATTCCCAAAATCGATTAATCGAAATCCAAAATCGATTAATCGAAATCCCTAAAATGGTTAAATTGATTTTCAAATCGAGTAGTCAAAAATTCGAAATCAATTAGTCAATCCCAAATCAATTAATCAAAATCCAAAATCGATTAATCGATTTCCCAAATCGATTAGTCAATTTCCCCAAGTCTTATCTCTCCAGCCACTGGAGGTACCCAGTCGATTAGTCGATTTCTAAATTGATTAATCGAATTTTAAAATCGATTAATTAATTTCTAGATTGATTAATCGAAATCGGGCATCCTTGCTTTTTCAACTTCTAGATCGAAATCGATTAATCGATTTGGCCAGACGCAGCCCCATTTCGGGTTGTTCTTCCAAATCTTTTCCTTATCAATTATTTCCCTTTTTTTATGCCTTTAATCTATCTTTTTAACTACATTTGACTAATTTTAACCATCAAGGTTTATGCATTTAAATCTAATAAAGACTCACCTCAAATCAATCTCTACAAAGATGGATTGGTTTGTAAAGTAGCTAGGGTTTCAGCTTTTTGCTTCAACGGCTCCTCATGCGTTGAATCCGACATTCAATGCTCTAATCAGCCCTTCAATCCATCCACATTAAGCCCCCTTGTCATTAACCCCTTCCTCTCTCTCTCTCTTTCTCCTCTTAACTCCTTCACCAATCTAGACAAAGGAAATAACTTTTCCTAGATTATTAAACTCTTATAACCTTCCTAGTCTTGGTGTTAAGCACATACACCAGAGATAGGTGTATGTGACCCTTAACTAATACTTAACTCTTCACTTAGGTCACACTAATCTCACATTAGTACATTACTTCATGAGTTCACTGTTTGACCATCACTTGGTCAAATTTACGACCAGTCGAGCACAGATCCCGAGGTCACTGTTTAATATTCAAAATTTTGGGATATTACAACTCCTCTATTTATACCTTTTTCTCAGATCTGTTTCAGCCAATCAGATTTCAAAAGAATAATACAGTTATGATGATGTGGCTGATTCCTCTTCCAGAAGCTTTTCTCTTATTGGTTCACAACTGACAAGTACATGTGAGGTAGTTAGAGTTCCCGCTCATGCTCAGTTGAATACCAAAAATACCCCCTAGGGGTCGCTGTTGCTCCTTGGATCATGCGTGCGAAATCCAAAAGTTGTAGCTGCTGAAGAAGGGCCATGAGAAGTTCTCAAAATAAATGTCGAGAGGTTCAGGGAACTTCTCGATAGGTTCTTAGTCAGTTTGCTCTGTATTTTGATAGATTTGGAAAACCTCTTGCTGATTTGAAGTGCACAAGTCGATAGGATTGAAGTGACTCTCGATACCTTCTGTTCAGTTCTTCGTTCATCCTGTCGACAGGTTACAATCAACCTGTCGACTTGGTGAAGTGTTTGAAAGGTTGGGGATCACCTCGACAAGTTCTGAAAGGTCCTGTCGAAAGCTTCTCTCGATCAGCTCGATAGGTTCAGTTGAACCTTGCGACTTTCCCTTCACCTTTAGGTAAGGTGTTGACAGGATTATTTTACTGCAAGCACAACCTATCAACAATAAATTGGATCCTTGTGATAGCTTAATGGATCCTCTAAGCAGATCAGCATTTGAGCTTCAGAACTTCTCGACAGCTTTTGCGTTGAGTTTCCTCAGCTGACACCTATCTTTGGTGTGTTGTCTTCCATCCGTTATCACTCAGCAACCTCTTGGTGGGTTTAATCCGTCTTCTTTGCAACAGTGTTTTGTCTCAATCATGCCTTGTTGATCCCATGACCTTCTCATGAATTTATAAAGCTCTGATTGTATGACTGACAGGCCTTTGGGCTGTTGTGAACATATAATGAGGAGCAGATTGCTTCTTTAGCCTTTTTAGGTGGATATCTGCACTAAGGCTGGATTTTATTACTTATCTACAAAACATACTTAAAACACCTTGTTAGTCAGTTCAAGGGTCCAACAGAGGTCAGGTTAGGAGGTGAAAAATGGTATTTTTCACTACTTCACACACCCCCAAACTGAAGCTTTGCTAGTCCCTGAGCAAAGGAGAAAGTAAAAATAATTATTGAAAATAAAAAATGTCACTTTTGTATGGAACACAGATGCATTTAGCATATGCATCAAGCCTTTTAAACCCCTAGGTGATCCCTAGTGGAGGAGTGAAGTCTCCTGAGGGTTTTCAATTAAGTTTCCCACAAACTTCCCCAATGGTTCAGTAAATGATAATGCAACATGTTGAGAACAAAAATCAAGCCAAAATAAAATTCATTCCACACCTTGTTCCTTTAAGTTCAAAAGGTTCTTATAAAAAACACAACATTTTTTTAAAACTGAAAGTCTGCTGCAATTCCTTCACAACTAGTTAGCTCATGTCAAGGCATTTTATCCGAAATTTAATACATAGCTAACTATTAAATTGAGAATTTTTTGCTATGATACAACCCCCAACAAACTTAATTTCAAATCCAAAGCTCACCAAGGTTGTCAATCAGAATGAAACTAGAAGGGTGCATCAGTTCACACAGCTCAAGAGCAGTTACAGCCCTCAAATAGGACTGCAAGCATGAGCATAGGCATTGCTCTAATTTCTAAAATTTTCTAACTTTTTCACCATAGATCAGACAAATCCTTGTCTCCACATGACAACTCAATCCATTTTAGATCAGTAAGGTCTTTTTATTGGGTTATAATGCGGCTTATGGGTGAAGTTTATAAAGAATAAAAAGGGTGGAATAAGAATCAAAATTGAGAAATCCAAAAGGTAAGGAGGTGATTCATGACTTCATCTTCTTCATTTCAGCACATCTTCATTTTCTTTTTATATTTTCAAACTTGAAGCGATCAACTTCTTCACTTCTTGTAGATTTTCAAATGAAGTGACTTCTCTTTCTTCTATTTTATTTTTTTGTTTTTCTTTTCTTTCTGTATGCCTTCGTTTTGTAATTTTTTTTTTTTTTTATGGGCTGGCATGCCCCAATTACTCATCACTCTTGCCTTCATATGTATTTTCTTCTTTTTTTATCAAATTGTCAAACCTTGCTCCTCTAACCTCTTCAATTCCTTCTCCTTTACCTTCTGAAATCTCAGAGTGAGGGTCAGGCTGCATCAGGTCATTGAGGTTTTGGGTTCAAATTCTCTAATTTTTATCAAATAAAAGCTTGGGTTTCAAGGCTCAAATGGTGTGTATCAAGAGCAGTTCAAAGGGTAAGGATATTTTAAGCTCAAACTGTCCAAGGAATGGCCTTACTTCATGTCATCAATGTCAAGAATGCTATCAAGCTGTTTCAACTTGGATTTTCCTAACTTCTAGTGATCAAAACTAGATCCAATCAGTCCTTAGAGTAGAAATTTTTTTTTGCCAAGACACTCTTCAAGAAAAAAAATTTCTCGGGCCCAAATCTCACTGGGTATGGTCTTCCATCAAATTTTCTGGGGAGTATCCTCAAAAATCTTCTCTCCTTTCAAGTTCACTAAGTGCTAATTTTTGAATAAAAATTCCCAACATTTGCTTTGTTATAGTGTTAGAACTGCAACATATTCAAATATTAAAAGGTTTTTTATTTTCCTAAAAAAAAAATTCAGGTGGGAATTTACTTTATTTTCTCAATTTCTATTGAACCTTGCTGCACTACTATTAACTATCCATTGGCAAACCTTGCCACACCCCCAAACCTATGAGGAGTAGTGTCCTCACTGTGTCAAAGATAAATGTGGGTGTGCAGCAAAGGAAAAAATAGAGATGCACAAAAGAAATAAAACAAACATTGTACATTCATATCTAAGAAACAAATCAGAACAAAAAAAAATTGCATTAAAATCCAAACAATATGTACAATGGATAAAACCGAGACATATATGTAAGAAAACCTAGACAGATTCTAACTTAGACATGACTCTGGCAGCAACTTCACGGCCTCGAACAAAACATCCCTTCCAAAAAGAATTGCGCCCCTGGCTCAGGGATATCCTCAACTTGCTGCCACTGGAAGAGGAACTGCAACCCAGGAGTGGGGATGAGAGGGCTTAGGGGGACGGAGGCGGAGCAGGTGGTGGTGGGAGGGAGGAGGATGGGGAGGAAGGTGTAGAGGTTATATCTTCCTTTTCTTTTTCTTTCTTTTATTTTTTTTCTTCTCCTCCTTGGCCAAAATCCTTTGGACTTCCTCATACTTGTCCGACAGGAACTGTAAGGGGTCGGGTTCTGGAGGTGGCGGTGGAGTCCCCCGAACTGGTTCAAATTTTATTGAAACCTCAATGGGTTTGTCGTCCGCCATGGTTGTGGATAGGGATGAACTGAGGAGGTTAAGCGCGAACAATTGCGAAAGAGGTGAACCAGGCTGGTATTTAAAACGTAGGAGGTGGGATGCGTATCGTCGTATTAAATTTTCTCATCTTCCCAAGTCATAATTGCAAAAATGGTATTGGTGGTAGGTGGCAAGTCGGTTGTGAAAAGTGTGGAACATCGTGCTATAATATGGGGACTGGTATCGCGGAGTGCATGGTGGCTTATTTATAGCAATGGGAGTTAAGGTAGGGAGATAAGAGGAATTAATGCTCAGATATGGAGGAAAAAGAGTTTCGACAGGATTGGGGAGTAGGGCGTCGACATGTTGGTACAACCTGTCGAGGAGTGAAACACTGCTGAACCTCTCGAGAGGTTCACACGATCCTGTCGATGGGTCTAGGTTGCCAACTATGTCATTTCGAGAAGTTCACTAATCCTTTACCAGGTTCTTTGGATTCACCATTCATCCCCTCAGCAGGTTCTATGTTCTAGCAAAAATCTTCTCGAGAGGTTCAGAAAACCTCTCGACAAGTACTCTGAACCTATCGAGAATTACAACCAATGACCCTTAGAAGCTATCGACAGGTTCAATGATCTTATCGACAGACAATTATACACTAGTAGAACCTGTATAATTCAGTTCAAATAGGCTTAAATCCTTCCCCACTACCATGCTACACATCCATTTGGCAAATCCTCAGTCAAATTAAACAAGTCCTGCCTCAAGTCAGCCTCTGAAGGACACATGATATGTATATGTACATATTAAACCCTAATGACTCTATTAAACAGTGATAACAATACCAAAACTACAACTATGGTGCATACTATACATTGTTGAGAATCAGTCAAGTAATGGAGGTTCTTGAACAGAAGTTATTATCATGGGCTTCATATTTTCAACAATAGTTTTGAGCCTCTGACCATTTACTTTCATGATCATGCCATTGTTAGGATCCTTGATTTGAACTGCTCCAGATGGGGATACATGCCCAACTATGTAGGGTCCCTCCCATCTGGATCTCAATTTTCCTGAGAAAATTTTTAGCTTAGAGTTGAAAATTCATACGTTATTGCCAACAATGAACTCTTTTTTAAACAACTGCTTGTCAAAGAAGGCCTTGGTTTTCTCCTTATAGATTCTCGCATTGGAATAAGAATCCAACATCAGCTCTTCCAGCTTAGATAGCTGGAGTTTCCTCTAAATGCTAGCAGAAGTTAAGTCAATATTTAATGCTTTGATAGCCCAATATGCCCTATGCTCAAGCTCCACTGGTAAATGGCATGCCTTGCCATATACCAGCATAAAAGGAGACATCCCAATGGGAGTCTTATAGGCAGTTCTATAAGCCCACAGGACATCTGATAGCTTCAGAAACCAATCCTTCTGATCCACTCTCACTGTTTTCTCCAAAATATGTTTGATCTCTTTGTTAGAAATCTCCACCTGCCCACTGGTTTGTGGGTGGTATGGGGTGGCAACTCTGTGTCACAGAGTTCTTTCTAAGGAGGTTCTCAAACTATTTATTGCAGAAATGGCTCCCCCCATCACTGATGATGGCTCTGGGGGTCCCAAACCTAGAGAAAATGTTGTCTTTTAAGCAGTTGAGGACAACCTTGTGATCATTAGTTCTAGTGGCTATGGCCTCAACCCATTTGGACACATAGTCCACAACACAAGAATATAATTATAACCATGGGAATGAGGAAAGGGGCCCATAAAGTTTATCCCCCAAATATAAAAAAGCTCAACCACAAGAATGGGCTGCAGTGGCATGGAGTTTTGTGTGGATATACTCCCCATTTGCTGGCATCTAGAACAGGCTTTGTAATGCTGAAAGGCATCCTTGAAAAGAGTGGGCCAATAGAAGCCACTTTGAAGCACCCTTGCAGCAATTTTGTTGCTACTAAAATGGCCTCCGCAATCCTTTTCATGGCACATGGTCAGAATATTTTTAAATTCAGTTTCAGGCACACATCTTCTTACCACCTGGTCTGCACAATACTTAAAAAGGTAAGGGTCCTCCCACATGTAATATCGAATCTGTGAGAAAAACAGATTCCTATCATCCTTATTCCAATGTGGGGGGATTGTACCTGCAGCTAGATAGTTTACTATGTTGGCAAACCAGGGCACACTCATCTCTACAACAAAAACTGCTCATCTAAGAAGGAATCATTGATGGGCAAGCTCTTATGTTCAGCATCTGGGATTCTAGGTAGGTGGTCTGCTACCACATTCTCAACCCCCTTCTTGTCCTTGATCTCTAAATCAAACTCCTGCAAAAGCAAAACCCATCTTATCAATCTAGCTTTAGCATCCTTTTGGATAAGAGATATTTTAAGGCTGAGTGGTCAGTAAACACAATGATCTTAGATCTCAGTATATATGATCTAAATTTCTCCAAAGCAAATACAATGGCCAATAGTTCCTTTTCATTTATTGTGTAATTCAGCTGGGCATCAACCATGGATTTGCTTGCATAAACCACTACACTTGGTGCTTTATCTTTTCTTTGTCCCAAGACTGTACCAATAGCAAAGTCTAATGCATCACACATCAGTTCGAATGGTGAGGAGAAATCAAGAGCCTATAAAATGAGAGCAGTAGTCAAATATGTCTTCAGCAATTCAAAGGCAGCCAGACATTCATTATTGAATTCAAATGAAACCTCTTGGCACAACAAGTGGCAAAGAGGTTTGAAGATTTTGCTGAAATCTTTGATGAACCTTCGATAGAAACCAGCATGTCCCAAGACTGATCTTACTTGCTTGACAGTGTCTTCAGTCACCATGAAGTGACTCTTCTCCCAACTATAGACTAGGTTGGTTTCTTCATATCTTTGCAACACCAAGCTAAGGTGCTACAAGCATTGGCTAAAATTATCCCCATAAATGGAAAAATCATCTATAAAAATCTCTAAGAACTAATCAATCATGTCAGAGAAAATAGCATACATACATCTTTGAAAGGTGGCAGGTGCATTACATAGTCCAAATTGCATCCTTCTATATGCAAAGGTTCGAAAGGGATATGTAAAGGTAGTTTTCTCTTAATCTTATGGGTATACAGGGATTTGATTGTACCCTGAATAACCATCAAGAAAATAGTAAAATGCCTTGTCTGCCAGCATATCGAAGATTTGATCAATAAAGGGCACTGGGAAATGGTCTTTGTTAGTTTTCTCATTGAGTTTCCTGTAATCTATACACACCCTCCAACCAGTGGTCTATCTGATTGGGATCAGCTCTCCTAAGTCTGCTTGAACTACAGTGATCCCGAATTTCTTAGGCACCACCTGGGTAGGTGCCACCCATTAAGAATCCGAGATGGGGTAAATGACCCCAGCGTCTAACAGCTTGACAACTTCTTTCATGATAACCTCTTGTATGTGTGGGTTCAATTTCCTTTGCATCTCTCTAGAGGGTTTGGAGTCCTCTTCAAGATGAATCTTATGCATGCACACAGCAGGATTTATACCTCCAAGATCTGCAATAGTCCACCCTATTGCTCTCTTATACTTTCTTAGCACACAAAGCAGCTCTTCCTCTTGCTCAAGAGTGAGGGAAGAAGAAATTATGACTGGCAATTTCTTATTAGCTGCTAGGAAGGCATACTTTAAGATTTTGGGAGCTGCTTTAGCTCCACATCTAGGGGACTGATTTGTGAAGGTAATAAGGGTGCCTTAGAAGGTGGGGGAAGAGATAACAAAGCTGGTTTCCCTAGGTGATGCTTTGCTGGCCCCATTTCAGAATTTACAGTTTGCACTTGCTCAAGCTCAAATGTGGAGGTTTTCGCTTCCACTGTTTCATTCCAAACTGCATCAAAAATATCAAACAAATCATAACTATGCAGCAGTTGGGGCAGGGTTTCTTCCACCAACTCATCCAGCAGCTCAATAAAAAAATAGTCCTCATTATCTAAATGGAGCTGATGAGCTGTATTATACACATTTAATTTGACTTTCATATTACCAAAAGTTACTTTCATGACCCCTGATCTATATTGTATGCATGCATTAGCAGTGGCCAAAAATGGTCTGCCCAAAATCATAGGGATGGAAGTAGCACACTTGCTTGGCTCCATATCTAGCACCAGAAAATTAGCAGGATAAAAAAATTTATCAACCCCAACCAAGACATCTTCTATGATTCCCATAGGCTTCCTCTCAGATCTGTCAGTTAGTTGTAAGACCACATGTGTGAGCTTCAACTCACCTAAGCCCAGCTTCTCAAAAATTAAGTATGGAAGCAAATTCACGCTAGCTCCCAAATCTAATAAGGTTTTTTCAATGGTATGATCCCCAATGATGCAGGGGATAGTGGGGACTCTAGGGTCTTGGAGCTTTGTTGGAGTTGCTATAGTCAAGACTTGGTTCACTTTTTCTGCTGGAAAGACTTTCTTGGATAGATGTATCCTCGATTATCTTTTGTGAGTGCAAAGGTCTTTTAAAAACTTGGCATAGGCCGGCACTTGCTTGATTGCATCAAGTAAAGACAAGTTGATCTTTACTTTCTTAAAGGTTTTTATCATTTCCTCTACTTTGGCATTCCCTTTATCAAAAGGAGAAGTTGCTTTCAAAGCATTGGAAAATGGCAAATGGGGAGCTAGCCTCCCTTTTGCAGCCTTAGCCAACTCATCAATTTTTTCTTTATTTTTATTTTCATTTTCTTCAATTTTCTATTGGGGAGCATTAACATCTCCCTTATTCAAACTGGGCTACACCTATTGTACATTCTACTTCATTTTCTCTTACTGAATTTTTTAAAGGCCCACAGCCTACTTGATTGTCCACCAACCTTCCACTTCTTCCCGTGGTGACAGATTTGGCTTCATCATGGGCAGAAGAGACTTCACCTAGCACATATTGTCACTTTGGATTGTCCATGGGTTGACTAGGCAGCCTACATTCCTCCCTCTTTATCAATGTATTAGATAGTTGACCAAGATAGTCTTCTATCTTTTTTATGCTTTTACGATTTCTTGTTTCTTTGGCTTCGTTAAATCGTAAAGTACGATTTCTTTGCTTTCAGTAGTGTCGAATCATCCTTTACGTTCAATTGTCTTTCTTATTGCCTTTTGAGTTCATTTCGACAAAGATTAACACTTTAGTTTTCTTTTACAAATTTTTCTTAATATTTGCACATCATTAGCTTGTTAGTAGCAAATTGAGGTTTAGTAGTATTAAGTTAAGGGTGATAAAATAATATATTCTGTGACTGATCAGATGCCACAAAATATGTGTGCAATAATCGTGACATGTTTGTAACATATGAAAAAATTGACGATGATCAAGATCTCTTTATAGGGAACTCATCGACGACGAAGATCATAGGGCATGGAAAAGTGAAATTAAATTTCACATTGGAAAATCCGTGACACTTACTGATGTGCTCCATGCACCTAATATTCACAAGAATCTCATTTCGGGTGGTTTATTGATCAAGCATGATTTCAAACTTGTATTTGAATCGAATAAGTTTATCTTATCTAAGAATGGCGAATTTATTGGAAAAGGATATGCCACGGGAGGCATGTTAAACTAAATCTAACTGATTCATTCAATCAGTAAAATATCTCCTTTTTCCTCGGTCTCTCTTTTTAATTTATGATATGATAAATTAGAACAAGTTAATTATAGATCTATGAAATGCATGGCTAACTTAGATTTAATACCTAAACATGAATTTTAAAATAGTAGTGCTTGTAGTGTATGTGCTAAGACTAAAATTACTAGAAAGTCATTTCCTAGTATGATTAGAAATTCATGCTTATTAGATCTAATACATAATGATATTTGTGATTTAAATAATATTTCTACTAAGGGAAAAAATATTTTATTACTTTTATAGATGATTTTTTAAAATATGGTCAGATCTATTTATTAAATACTAAATGTGAGGCTTTTGAAAAATTTAAGATTTATAAAGCTTTAGTAGAAAAATAATTAAATAAAAGAATAAAAGTCCTTAGATCTAATAGGGGTGGAGAATATATGTCAAATGAGTTCTTCGAATTCTGTAAAATTTATTGAATGACCCCTTACACCCTGCAACAAAATGACATTGCCGAAAGAAAAAATAGATGTTAGTACGTTAGTAGAAATGAATAAGCTAATGTTGGTCCATGCTAATTTAGATAAAAATTTATGGGGTGAAGCTTTGTTAACCGCTACACATATTTTGAATAGAATTTCACATAAGAAAACTCTAACTACACCTTATGAACATTAGAAAAATAGAAAACCTAATCTAACATATTTTAAAGTGTGGGGGAGTCGAGCACTTGTTTGATTAGTAGATCTTAAGAGACCTAAGATAAGTCTTAGAACTATTGAGTGTGCATTTATAGAATGTGCATAAAATAGTAAGGCTTATAGATTTTTAGTTATGTAATCTAATGATATTATAGATAAAAATACTATAATAGAATCTAAAGATGTTATATTCTATGAATCTAAGTTTACTACTCTGACTAATAAATTAATTAAAAATAGTCAAGCTTATGTAGATGGAGAATGTTCAAAATCTAAAGATGTTATTGAATCTTCAAGTAATGATGAAGTCATCATTGAACCTAGAAGAAGTAAACGTCAACGACTTGAAACTAGTCTTTCCAAAGACTATTACATATATCTTATTGAAGGGAATTGCACGAAAAGTACTAAGAAATATTTATGCCTAAATATAGAAGATGATCCTATAACCTTTGACGATGCCATGAAATCTAGGGATAGTATTTTTTAGAAGGAAGCTATCAATGATGAAATGGACTCAATAATGGGAAACAAAACATGAAAATTAATAGATTTATCCAAAGGATCTAAACCCACAGGTTGTAGATGGATATTTTAAAAAAAACTTAGAACGAATGAAACTATAAAAAAATTTAAGGCAAGACTGGTTGCCAAAGGATATAGGCAAAAAGGTGTTGACTATTTTGACACATACGCACCCGTTGCTAGAATTTCTACTATAAGACTTTTAATTGTATTAGCTTCTATACACAAGTTAGAAATTCATCAAATGATTATTAAAATCGTCTTCTTAAATAGTGGCTTAAAAGAAGAAGTCTATATAGAACAGCCAGAAGGATTTATTTTACCTGGACTAGAAAAAAAAGTTTGCAAACTTTTTAAATCTCTTTATGACTTAAAACAAGCACTAAAATAGTGGCATAGAAAGTTTGATAACACTTTTACTAATTTTGGATTTAAAACTAATGAAGCTAACAAATGTATGTGTTTAACATTCTCTAATAATCAGGGTGTTATAATGTCTTTATATAGATGATTTACTTATTTTTGAAACTAATTTAGAAGTTATTTTAAAAACTAAAAACTTTTTAAGTTCATCATTTAGCATGAAAGACATATGTAATTTTGGAAATTAAAATTGCAAGAAATGAGAATACATAAACTTTAACTCAATCTCATTATGTTGAAAAGATCATGAAAAGATTTGATTACTTTAATTCAAAATCTGCTAATACACCTTTAGATATTAATATTAAATTATCAAAAAATGATGGAAGATGTGTGCAACAGTTAAAATATGCAAGAGTTATTGATAGACTTATTTATGCAATGCATTGTACAAGGTCAGATATTGTATTTGCGGTAAGTAAGTTAAGTAGATTTACTAGTAACCCTAATTCTGTTCATTGAAATATTATTTCTCATACTTTTAGATATTTAAAATGTACTATAAATTATGGTTTGTATTTTTCTGGATATCCTCAAGTGTTAGAAGGATATAGCGATGTAAGTTGAATATTTTATTCAGAAGAATCAAAGTCCACAAGTGGATGGATATTCACTTTTGAAAGTGTTGCAATCCCATGGGGATCAAAGAAGCAAACTTGCATCACACATTCCACTATAGAATACGAATTCATTGCCTTAATGGCAAGTGAAAAAGAAGCAGAATGGTTACAAAATTTAGAAATAGAAATTTCAATTATGATTAAACTATTACCACTAATATCTATACATTGAGATAGTGAAGCAATACTATCAAAGGCTTATAGTCAAACGTATAATGTAAAAAAGAGATACATTGGTCTAAGACATAGCTATGTAAAATAATTACTTAAAGATAGAGTCATCTCAGTAATTGGGGTTAGGTCTATAGAAAACCTGACAGATTCATTTACTAAAGTCTTGGGAGATATGGAATTCACAATACACCAATCGGGATAGGTTTAAAGCCATTAAACCTACACAACCACTTTGTGACAGTTGACCCAACTGGTCGGCCCAATTAGTCACACACACTTTTCACACAAAATACATTCTTTTAAATTAATTATTTAGAAAGTTCCAAGGCGGTATTGCGTGCCTTGCCCAATATGTACACTTGGCTGGGTGCCATGTGACGGGTTGGATTATTAGCCTCTAGTCTACTCTCGATTCGAGTTGAAATTCAAGTTGTGGCCCAAGTTCAAGCATTGGGCTCAGGTTCGTGTGCAACCTATACAAACATGCATACGCTCTACATAGGGTACGAGTTGGGATTTAATGTATTTGGTGTGTAACTCTAATTATAACCAGTGGGGTTTGAGGCCACGTTACCTAGGTCAAATGTTTGACTCGGGTTAAATCAGTCAAAAGGTCGCATTCTCATCAAAGGTCAGCGATTCAACATTTACGAAAATTTTGGGTTGTTACATTCTTCCCACCTTAAAGAATTTTCATCCTCGAAAATTTACGTATCCTTAGTCGACGAGGTATGGATACTTATTAGTCTTGAACAAAAGTAGGCATATT
This sequence comes from Chloranthus sessilifolius, assembly GCA_021018995.1. Lineage (NCBI taxonomy): Eukaryota > Viridiplantae > Streptophyta > Magnoliopsida > Chloranthales > Chloranthaceae > Chloranthus > Chloranthus sessilifolius. The sequence goes on along the minus strand of CM037596.1, from coordinate 32,643,889 downwards.
CTCTTCAAGAATCAACAATTGAACATCAATGAAAAATAAAAAATCAGAGTCATTACACTCTCCCCTCCTTAAAGTAATTTTCATCCTTGAAAATTTAGCAAAAGATTGCCACAATTAATGAGACCATTTTATCGACAACTAACAATCCAAATCATTAAGCCACGGCTAATAGAATTAAGCATTCATCAAATGATGTCATCATCACAAAATAAAATCGAAGTCTCGCAAGTTGATTGGGAAATCTACTACCAACTAATGCTTTGTGTAAACCATCCACAAATATAATATAACAACTTAATATAGCCACGGTGTGCCAAAATCACTAAAAGATGCAATTTATCGATCAAGGTACTTCACCACTACCAAGTTTAAATCATAAGCCATCTATCATAACCCTTGAGTAGATGTCGACACCGTGTTCCCTATGTTTGCTTAGGGACAATCCTTTATCGAATGTCCTATTCGGCCACACTTGAAGCATGCGCCTGTGACCCACCAACACTCCACCGTCCTATGTTGCCCTCCACATCATGAGCATGGCTCAACTAGTATGTCTGAAGCAGTGTGCGATGTTTGTTGCATTATCGATGCTCTACTCAGAGGAAGGTTCGACTGAGTGGGCTAAGGAGGTGCCGACATCAAGAGTCTTGGTCTTATAGGTGTAAACATGGGTGGTCTCTAGTGGATAGTCTAAGCTGGCTGCTCGAAAGCACAAGATCATGCTTCACTTGCCCTCTCTTTTTCGTACTGCTCTTGTCTTTGGTACTTCTTCTCAACATCTTGCTCAACAATATGGGCCTTGGCCATCACCTCTGCGTAGGTTCCCAACTCAAACAGTGAAACTCTTTCCTGGATGTTAGGCCTCAGGCTCCGCCATCGAACTTGAAAGCTGCCCATCTTAGTTTCTCATCCTCAGTGCAAGGAAGCGCACTGAGATATTTTTCATCTCATTCAGCCACTTTTCAGCCTCGAGTGGATCGGTTTGGCTCGAAAATCTTGGAGGACGCATCATTCTAAATTTGAAAAATAGACAGCCGCCAAAGAGTTTGGCCTCATTGTGCCATAGATGTCGCTCACGATCTTGCGTTGGCCATGGTCTCCAACAGTTATCTGTCATTACCACTGTCACTACGTCCCAATGGAATGGTGTTAGGACCGGTGGTGATTCTTACACCATGCAATGTGCCCTTGCCTTCAGGGAATCTGTTATGCAGACTGTCCTCGTTCTGCCTCTACCTCCTCTGACACGTGGGGCCATACTGATCTGTCATTGATCAAATAACAACATTTACCAATATTGATTGTAATATAATCAAGCCCGTCCTGCTACGGAATATGAATCTAGAGCAATACCTCAGATACCAACTGTGACAGAGTCACAGTTGGGTCTCCTATGTCCTGTAGAATCTACTGTCATAGCTCTACTACCAACTGTGACAGCTCGGATTTCCTAGCATGGATTTATGGGATAAATTTATTTTTTTTACCAACTGGGAAAACCCGGACCGCCAGATCGTAGATCACAATCTGAAAATAGAATACTTGGGACATCCACCGATAAGAACGAAAATCAAAGCAGATATACATATGGCAGAAGTAAAATCAAATCTCTATTTCTATGTAGAGAACACGTAATTCAAAAGAAACAACTAAACTATAGGTGATGGTCGACCATCACCCATACAGTGGTGTACAATGTACGTATAAAAACTGATGCTATACTTATACAACCCACCTAGATGCGCCAAGTCAGAAATCTACAATCCCCAAAATCTTACCAATGTTCACAAACCCCAATCTATGGGTAAAATCCTCAAATGGAAGATCTCCTTCTTCTGGTACGCAAATTAGACTCTTTTCAAGTCCGGTGTCCTGATCAAGTGTCACACCTATGATGTATAATCGGGGTGAGCTAACAGTCTAAGCTCAGTAGAGAAAACTCAAGAGCAATTACATTTTATCAGATCATGCATAGATTCAATGACAAAATTTCAAAGCAGTTTCTCATCAAAACGTAGATTCAAGTACAAGTTTTCAAAAGGCATTTCATTTTAAAACAGGGATATGCTTCAAAGTGATTGTCATCTCAGAACAGTTAAGTCATTTTTATATCAAACGAAATTTCCTAGGACATTTTCATATAAAAAAAAAATTTGAAAGTCATAAGTCTCAGGTGGAGTTTCACAAAGATTCAAGTTCGATTCGGATTCAAAAAACAAGTTCGATTCGGATTCAAAGATCAGATTCGATTAAGATTCAAGGTTCAAGTTCAATTCACTTATATATAATCTACCCTAGAGGTCCACAATTGTACGGATAATCTACCCTAGCGGTTCACAGATACACATATAATCCACCCTAGCGGTCCACAAGTGCACATATACTCCACCCTAGCGGTCCAAAGTGTGTACATATAATCTGCCATAGTGGTCCACTTCAATTTTATCAGACTTATTATTCGATTCACGAATATACCGCCATGCCGGTTCTATTCACGGATATTGTGACAACCCGACTTTCTCGTATCTGACATACCGGGAAGGCCGGCTCGCCAACCTATCGATAAATCGATAAGCCAGACAGTACCGTTACACTATGTATACAGTTTGCTACCATTGGTCGTCAATCAAGTCTAGGATCCCATCAATACAGATTTAATCTAATCCTAATCCTCCTTCAGATTAAGGTCGTCAATATTAATCCTCAGCTATCGGATATTTACGAAAATAAATAGTACAGTTACACCATATACCAAGTTTCCTAGCATTGGTCGTCAATCAAGTATAGGATCCTGTCAATACAGATTTAATCTAATCAACAATCAACTAGAAATTTGGGGGTCAATCAAACTCTAGCAAACTGAAGATAGAAAAGTAGAAACCGTTACACTAATCTACAAATTTTAACCTGAGTCGTCAATTCAAGTCAAAACTTGGAGATGTTTACAAAACTGAAATAAAAATTGAAATAAAACTAAACTAAAAGATGGAGGAAGATGGATGGAAAAATAAAAATCAAATTGTGGGAAATAGACAACTAGGGCTTAATTTTTATTGCAAAACGGACCAAGATCTAAGGATATGTAGCCATCCTTCATTTGGCTACAAGCACAAATGCAAGGTATAAGAATCCGATCTATATCGGTGGTTTGGATCCATCTTATGGCTATGATCTGTCCACTTCAATGGTCACAAATCATCCAATAGATTTCCTCCATCCCTGGTTTGGATTGATCTTATGACTATGATCTGTCCATTTAAATGGTCACAGATCATCCAATAGATTTCCTCCATTCCGATGGCTTCGATCAGAACAAGATAATCACTACAGATCTTTAGATTGAATTAAGCTTTAAAACCAATAATTTATTGTTTCAAAAAAAACAACTTACAATAACTTGTTCCCAGATCTGTAGTCTGTGCATCGATCCACATTTCTTCATGTCGAAATTACAATTACAAACCAGATCTGAGCTGCTATCTAGATCTAATCCAACAGGCTGGATTAGAGAGAGAAGGGGGAAGAGAAAAAGGAAAATAAAAACCTAAACTAAACCTAAATGAGCTAGGGAGAACTCAGGTTATTCCTTTGTTCCTACTTTTTTTGCTGAAGAAAAATAGCAGAAAGGAGTTCTATTTATACATTTGCATTGATCCTTGTTCCTTGGGTTTCCGCCAATCAGAGAGCAGAGATGGATCCCTCTTCTGCTGTGCTTCAGTTGCATTCACGCCAAAAATTAGCTCACACCCATGGGCAGGATTTCCTGTGCATTGGAGTACCCAATTTTCCCTTGTTTAGCCACAAATACTCAGCTACTCATCTCTATACTTGTTGTCCGTAAAATGGACCCAAGCTGCCCCTGTTGTCCATTGCTCTTTCCAGTTGCACACCTCAAGTGATTGCCCACAAAAAAGAATCATTCTCGCTGCCCCAAAATATCCCCAATATACTTCTGCTGTTTGCCACCAAAACAGCCCCAAATGGGCCCTGTTTTACTAAACTGCTGATGTTAGATCCCATGGCTGCAGCTCAACAGGTTGAAGGAATAAGCTTGAAGCATTTCGATGGGATGAGCTGCAGCCACATGAACCATTCGATGGGTTCTAATTTGCAGTCCAAAGAACCCTTCGACAGGTTGCAATGGGAGGCTGAAGTAAGAAGTATATATATATATATATATATATATATATATATATATATATATATATATATATGCAGCTGCACTCAAGCCAGGTTTGAGGGGCTTTCTGAAAAATTGACGGTTGGATAGGATCTTGACTGCACATCAGCAGATTGGAGAAGGCCGGAGGTTGGGCATCTCAATGGATTGAGATATCTAGGCGGTCAACGGGTGCTGTGGAATGGATTGCAACTAAATCTTGCATGCAGGGAAGCTGTCGTGAGGTTTGATGAAGCCATTACTTCAGCCTTTTGATAGGTTGAAGGCTGGGGAGCTCCATTTAGATAGGATGAGCTGCAGCACTTTACAAATTCGATAGGATGAAAGGTGGGGCTGCAGCTGGTGCTTCGATAGGATTGAAGAGGTGCAAGTCATGAGGTTTGAGGAGTCCATTAATTCAACCTTTCGATAGGTTGGCTGAGGTGTAGCTGCTAGTGAGTATTTTGATATGTTGAAGGCTCAGCTGTATAAACAAATTGACAGGTTCCATGGGAGAGTGTCCTCATCTCGATAGGATTGATAAGTGGAGTTTGCAAAGGTGCCGATGACTCTTGGGAATTTTGGGAGCTGCACTTCGACAGCTTGATGGAAGATGGCGCTGCTGTGCTCGAAAGGGTGGATAAGTGGAGGACTGTAGCAGCTCTTCGAGAGGTTTGGGCTATGCATGGAAAGTTTGGGCTGCTTCCATTGCTGTCGTGAGGTTGAAGATGACGGGTACAAGACCAGGTGTCGGAATGTGTGGGATTTCAGCAAGGGTTCTGCTGGTCGAGATGGTCGGATAGGATCTTGAACGCGCATCGAGAGGTTAGAGGAGTGCTGCAGGTTGAGCGTCTCGACAGATTCGGACATTTAAGCGGTCAACAGCTGCTATGGTTTGGCTTGCAGCTAGAGCTTTGCATGCAGGGAATCAATCTACTCGATAGGTTCAGCAAGTGACATCCTAATCCATTCGTGAGGTTGCAGCTGGGGAGTTCGATAGGAGCAAGGTCAGCTCGATAGGTTGCTACAAGCTTCTAATGACCCATTCGATAGGATTGGAAGCTGCAGTTTGCTGGTGCAGCTTGTCGTGAGGATTGATGGGAGCTACAAATGCACTTCGATAGGATGGAAAGCTGCAGCTGGAGAAGATGCATGGGGGCTTTGAGCTACTGGCTTGGCTATCGTGAGGATCAGCTGAAGTCGAGAGCATTGCTGTTTTGAAGTGCACTCTTCGATAGATTTAAAGGTGCATGGAGCTGCAAATTAAGTGGTCAACTAGCTGGGCTATAAAGGCCACTCCTTGGCAGGATTAGAGCTTGTTGCACCTACGATGCTGCTAGGTTCTGGGCTGCTCTTCATCTGCTTCAGCACCCATGTGAATGTATGCTCTCCAAATCAACAGGTTAGCTGTAAGTGTAGCTGTTTTTTCACCCAATCATTTGATGGCTTTATTCTTAGCACAAGTTGTGGCCCACTCCTTCTAGTTCTCTCTTTCAGCTGCTGATTAATTCCAAATCCTCCTCTTCATGGCACTTTTTTGGCTGAAAACTGCACTAAGGATAAAATTACCTCCTTGCTGCAAAACAATACTAAAAACAAATATTAAATACTAAGTCCTAGCAAAAGCCAGGTTTAAAGATGTAGAAAGTGGCAAAAATCAGTGCTTAACACACCCCCAAACCTAACCTTTGCTAGTCCTCGAGCAAAGTGGATTTTAAAACAACTAACCTATGAAATTAAATGCCACTTTCGTTGGGAACACGGGTGCATTTGGCACGTGCACCAAGCCTTTTAAACCCCTAGGTGATCCCTAGTGGAGGAGTGAAGTCTCCTGAGGGTTTTCAGTGAAGGTACCCCCAAACTTCTCCAATAAAATTAGTTAATACTCATGCAATCATGTTAAAATAGAGTTTAAGGGAAATAAAATAAATTTCACACCATGTCCATTCAGTTTTAGAGGTTTTTTAGCAGAAAAAACACCAGTTCAAGACCTGAAATTCTGCTGTAGTTCCTTCATTATCAATCAGTTTATATCAAGGCATTGTGTGCGAAAATTAATGTAAAGCTCACCATTAAATTGAGAATTCTGCTTTGATAATGCCCCAAACAAATTTGATTTCAGACCCAAATCTTATCGGGGCCATCACTCATAATAAAAATAGAAGGGTGCATCATTTCACACAGCTCAAGAACAGTTGCAACCCTCAAATAGGACTACAAGTATGAGCATAGGCATTGCTCTAACTTCTGAAATTTTCTAGTTCTCTTCACCATAGATTAGACAAATCCTCGTCTCCACATGACAGCTCAATTAATTTCAGTTCAGTAAGGTCTTTTTATTGGGTTGTAATGTGGCTTATGGGTGAGGTTTGTAAAAGAATAAAGGGGTACAAGGGATTCAAATTGAGAAAGCAGTAAAGTAAGGAAGTGGTCATGACACCTTCATTTCAACACAATTCCATCTACTTCTTGAATTTTTCAGATTTGAAGTGGCCAGTTTCTAATCCTCTTTTTAGTCTTTCAATGAAATGACTTCTCTTTCTCATTCTTTTTGTTTTGATTTTCTGTTTTTCTTTTTCTTTTTGTATTTTTCTCCTTTTATTTATTTATTTATTTTATTTATTTATTTATTTTTATTTTTTATGGGCTGGAATGCCACAACACCACAAAATGTGCTTTCCTTTCTTTTAACCAAATGCCAAACCTTGCTCCTCTAAGCTCACTTCTCCATCTATTTTCTGATTTCTCAGATTGAGGGTTAACTGAAACAGGTCAAGGGATTTTGGGTTCAAATTTTCTAGTTTTTATCAAAGAAAAATTGGGACTTTTGAGGCTGAAGTGGTGTGTATCAAGGACAGTTCAAAGGTGGGACATTTTAAGCTCAAACTGTCATGAGAATGGCTTTACTTCATGTCCTCAATATTATGAATGTTGTCAAGCTGTTTCAACTTAGATTTGCCTAACTTCTAGTAATTAAAATTAGATCCCATTAGTCCTTAGAGCAGAAGAAATTGCTAAGACACTCTTCAAAGAAAATTTTTCAGGCCCAAATCTCACTGGGTATGGCCGTCCATTAAATTTTCTGTGGGGTATCCTTACAGTTTTCTCTCATTTCAGGTTCACTAAACATCAATTTTTTAAAATTCTTGACATTTGCTTCATGAAAAATGTTAAAACTACAGCTCATTTACGTTTTTTAAAAAAACTTTAATTTCCTCTTTTCCCAAAAACCAGGTGGTGAATCACTTTGTTTTCAAAAACTTTTTTTTAACATAGCTGCACTAGCATTAACTCATTTCATTGGCACACCTGCCATACCCCCAAACCTAAGATGAACATTGTCCTCAATGTTCTACACACTGAGTAACCAGGGGCAGCAGGGTAAAAGAAGAAAGAAAAATAAGCTGAAAAATCTAAACTATATGCAGCAGAAAATTAAAATGCAAACCTGGATATATGAGCAGGAGAATGGAAAACATGATATACAAATGCAGGAAAAATGAACAAAACAAAGCTAGAACTGCTATAAAATAAAATCTAAAAACTACATGTATGGACAGAAAAATAAAAGGACTGCTATGCAAATGGAAGGAAACTATTGCTAATAATAGAAAAACAGTAAAACCAAAGTAAGGAACTGAATACAAAGCTATAAAAACAGAAAATTGCAAACACAAAGACAAAATTGTAGATACAAAAACAGGGAACAAAGTTAGAAACTGAATACTAAACTACCAAAATGCAAAAAATTAAGACCTAAGAATGAAAAATTAGCAATCTAAATATAGAAATGAAACTAAAATTCCTAAAACAGAAAATCCTAAGACCAAATCATAAATCCCCTAAGCCCAAAGAAAACTCCAAAAGCCTGAGCCCATCAGATACTTATGAATCTAAGTGATTATAAAAATGATCAGCAGGAATAAAATACAGTGAAAAGCAAGATCCATAAGACTGACCCCTATATTGATGATGTGTATGAATCAAAAAGAATTTTGAAATAATTAAGCATGGGAGCACACATTAAAAATAGGTTTCATATAGCTGAGATCCATTTAATGGTGAAGAAATCTCGAAGGAAAATAAAATCAGTGGCTCCATTGAATATGTAAAACAGCATATGATCCACTGCTCATTATCCTCCATGATTCCTCAAAATGAAAAACCATGATCTCAGCAAGTCCAGATGGGAAAAATGAATAAAAGTAAAGGAAAACAGCCCATCTGGAGAAATTTTTTATTTTTGTTTGTATAATTTTCAATTTTTTTTATTTGTTTTGGATCAGTCGGGGCTCAACAAGAGCCCTTATTTACTATTGCTGAAATATAATAAGAAACAGAAATTTTTATTTGTGTTTTCATTTTCTTTTATTGTTTTGTATTTGGTTTTTGTTGAGTTACAAAAATTTGAATGACAGCAAACACAGCAAAACTGCTAGTCGAAAGAATTTAAAAATAGAAAATGAATGCAAAGGAGAAGGGGATGCAAACTCAAGCAGATCTGCTCCTGCTGCATTTCATTTGCTCCTCGTTTGGTAGCTGCTCTAGATCTGCAAAAATCCAACAATTGCAGCAGTACTTTAGTCAAGTATATTGACAAAAATAAAAAGAAAAACTCAAACTGCAGCCTCATTTCTGCAAAAATGTAAAAGACAATAGCAGCATTTATTCAAACATCTAGAAGGCAGAAAATAAAAATTCAAAAAAAAAAAAAAAATTATCAGAAATTCTGCTGTAGTAAAATTGATTTTCCATACAAAAATTGTAGCAAACCTTTAATCAAGCACTTGGAATGCAAAGTGCAAGTTTAAAGCAAAAACAGCAATAAAACTACAAAATAAGACTCATATATACAAAATAAAAATCAAATCTACAAAAATAAAAAACTCAGATCTACTATCTAGATCAAAACTCCCTGATAGCGGCGCCAAAAACTTGTTGGGGGATTTCACTGGGCTGATTTATTCTGTAATGGTAAAAGCAAAATAATCAAAGTAAACCAGGGGATGAATTCAGCACATCTAAAATATCCTAGACCAGGGGATGAATTCAGCACGTCTAAAATATCCTAAACCTGCAAGATGCAGGGTCCTTTGTAGCAAGTTTTAATAAGTAAGAGTTTGTCCCACAGGGAGTAGTGATCTAAACCTAGAAGGAGTATAGTAGACCCCTAGATCTGGGTACAGATCTGACAATTCTATTGAAATAGGGAATAGAAAAGGAGTTTTTCTGTGTCACTAGATCTAATTATTTTATAGAACTACTGGAGATTTTCTAAACTACTGGAGAAATATGAATAGAAGAATGGTTATTTAACTAAAGTGCATAAAAATAAATCCTAATCCTCCTTCGTCAGATTAAGGTCGTCAATCTTAGTCTTCAGCTATCGGATATTTATGAAAATAAACAGTTCTGTTACACCATATATCAAGTTTCCTACCATTGGTCGTCAATCAAGTCTAGGATCCCATCAATACAAATTCAATCTAATCCTAATCCACCTTCTTCAGATTAAGGTCTCCAATCTTAATCCTTAGCTATCGGATATTTATGAAAATAAACAGTACCGTCACACCATATATCAAGTTTCCTAGCATTGTCGTCAATCAAGTCTAGGATCCTATCAATACAGATTTAATCTAATCAACAATCAACCGAAAATTTGGGTGTCAATCAAACTCTAGCAAACTGAAGATGGAAAAGTAGAAACCGTTACACTAATCTACAAATTCTAACCTGAGTCGTCAATTCAAGTCAAAACTTGGAAATGTTTACCAAACTGAAATAAAAATTGAAATAAAACTAAACTAAAAGATGGAGGAAGATGGATAGAAAAATAAAGATCAAATGGTGGGAAATAGACAGCTAGGGCTTAATTTTTATTGCAAAACGGACCAAGATCTAAGGCTATGTAGCCATCCTTCATTTGGCTACAAGCACAAATGCAAAGTATAAGAATCCGATCTATACCGGTGGCTTGGATTCATCTTATGACTATGATCTGTCCACTTCAATGGTCATAAATCATCCAATAGATTTCCTCCATCCCTAGTTTGGATTGATCTTATGACTATGATCTGTCCATTTAAATGGTCACAGATCATCCAATAGATTTCCTCAATTCCGATGGCTTCGATCAGAACAAGATAATCACTACCGATCTTTAGATTGAATTAGGCTTTAAAACCAATAATTTATTGTTTCAAACAAAATAACTTACAATAACTTGTTTCCAGATCTGTAGTCTGTGCATCGATCCACATTTCTTCATGCCGAAATTACAATTACAAACCAGATCTGAGCTGCTATCTAGATCTAATCCAGCAGGCTGGATTAGAGAGAGAAGGGGGAAGAGAAAAAGGAAAATAAAAACCTAAACTAAACCTAAATGAGCTAAGGAGAACTCAGGTTATTCCTTTGTTCCTACTTTCCTTGCTGAAGAAAAACAGCAGAAATGAGTTCTATTTATACATTTGCATTGATCCTTGTGCCTTGGGTTTCAGCCAATCAGAGAGCAGAGATGGATCCCTCTTCTGTTGTGCTTTAGTTGTATTCCCGCCAAAAATTAGCTCACACCAATGTGCTGGATTTCCTGTGCATTGGAGTTCCCAATTTGCCCTTGTTTAGCCACAAATACTCAGCTACTCATCTCTATACTTGTTGTCCACAAAATGGACCCAAGCTGCCCCTGTTTTCCACTGCTCTTTCCAGTTTCACACCTCAAGTGATTGCCCACAAAAAAGAATCATTCTCGCTGCCCCAAAATATCCCCAATATACTTCTGCTGTTTGTCACCAAAACAGCCCCAAATGGGCCCTGTTTTACTAAACTGCTGATGTTAGATCCCATAGCTGTAGCGCGACAGGTTGAAGGAATAAGCTTGAAGCATTTCGATGGGATGAGCTACAGCCACATGAACCATTCGATGGGTTCTGATTTGCAGTCCAAAGAACCCTTCGACAGGTTGCAATGGGAGGCTGAAGTAAGAAGTATATATATATATATATATATATATATATATATATATATATATATATATATATATATATATATATATATATATATATATATATATATATATATATATATATATGTATATGCAACTGCACTCAAGCCAGGTTTGAGGGGCTTTTTGAGAAATCGACGGTTGGATAGGATCTTGACTGCACATCGACAGATTGGAGAAGGCCGGAGGTTGGGCATCTCAATGGATTGAGATATCTAGTCGGTCAACGGGTGTTGTGGACTGGATTGCAGCTGAAGCTTGCATGCAGGGAAGCTGTCGTGAGGTTTGATGAATCGATTACTTCAGCCTTTCGATAGGTTGAAGGCTGGGGAGCTCCATTTCGATAGGATCAGCTGCAGCACTTGACAAATTCAATAGGATGAAAGGTGGGGCTGCAACTGGTGCTTCGATAGGATTGAAGAGGTGCAAGTCGTGAGGTTTGAGGAGTCCATTACTTCAACCTTTCGATAGGTTGGCTAAGGTGTAGCTGCTAGTGAGTATTTCAATAGGTTGAAGGCTGAGCTGTATAAACAAATCGACAAGTTCCATGGGAGTGTCCTCATCTCGATAGGATTGATAAGTGGAGTTTGCAAAGGTGCCGACGACTCTTGGGAATTTTGGGAGCTGCACTTCAACAGCTTGATGGAAGATAGTGTTGTTGTGCTCGAAAGGGTGGATAAGTGGAAGACTGTAGCAGCCCTTCGAGAGGTTTGGGCTGTGCATGGAAAGTTGGGCTGCTGCCATTGCTATCGTGAGGTTGAAGATGACGGGTACAAGACCAGGTGTCAGAATGTGTGGGATTTCAGCAAGGGTTCTGCTGGTCGAGATGGTCGGATAGGATCTTGAACGCGCATCGAGAGGTTAGAGGAGCGCTGCAGGTTGGGCGTCTCGACAGATTTGGACATTTAAGCGGTCAACAAATGTTATGGTATGGCTTGCAGCTGGAGCTTTGTATGCAGGGAATAAATCTACTCGATAGGTTCAACAAGTGACATCCTAATCCATTCGTGAGGTTGCAGCTGGGGAGTTCAATAGGAGCAAGGTCAGCTCGATAGGTTGCTACAAGCTTCTAATGACCCATTCGATAGGATGAGTTTTCAGCTATATGAACCATTCGATAGGATTGGAAGCTGCAGTTTGCTGGTGCCGCTTGTCGTGAGGATTGATGGGAGTTGCAAATGCACTTCGATAGGATGGAAAGCTGCAGCTGGAGAAGATGCATGGGGGCTTTGAGCTGCTGCCTTGGCTATCGTGAGGATCAGCTGAAGTCGAGAGCATTGCTGTTTTGAAGTGCACTCTTCGATAGATTTAAAGGTGGATGGAGCTGCAAATTAAGTGCTCGACTGGCTGGGCTATAAAGGCTACTCCTTGGCAGGATTAGAGCTTGTTGCACCTAAGATACTGCTAGGTTCTGGGCTGCTCTTCACCTGATTCAGCACCCATGTGAATGTATGCTCTCCAAATCAACAGGTTAGCAGTAAGTGCAACAGTTTTTTCACCCAATCATTTGATGGCTTTATTCTTAGCACAAGTTGTGGCCCACTCCTTCTGGTTCTCTCTTTTGATTAATTCCAAATCCTCCTCTTCATGGCACCTTTTTGGCTGAAAACTGGACTAAGGATAAAATTACCTCCTTGCTGCAAAACGATACTAAAAGAAAATATTATTTACTTTAAGACTTAGCAAAAGCCAGGTTTAAAGGTGTAGAAAGTGGCAAAAATCAGTGCTTAACAAAAACCCGCAACCATAGATCCCCGCGATCATCCTAAAACCCCAAATACACATACACTAAGTGTTATTGATAGTCCCAACACACAGAATGACACATTTATCGAAACACACACCTAAATCCTAAAACTTCACAATGTCGGAGATCTCACCGTGGCAAGATTCATAGTCACCGCGGCGAGCTCTTGAAAACTCCAGCATTCGCCACGCCGAGTTTTTCCAGCACACTTTTGGCCTAAAAATTCAAAGGGCACTCTCCGCGGTGAGGTGCATGGTTGCCGCGGCGAGCATGCCCAGTTCGACCTTTTCTGATTCTTCTCTCTCGGTTCGTTTTTCCCCAAAATTAAACAAATTAAAAGCTATTTTCCCTAACATATATAAAGCAATTAATTTCAAGTAATTAATCTATGAATTTAGACCATTAAAACCAATACAATCGTACCTTTCACCGATCAATTTCACGGCTTTAAGAAATGTTGTCCAACGGGGGTTTTGGAACGAAACTTTGGATTTTCATGGGGATTTCTCAGAGATTGATCACAATGAAGTTCAAGATGGTGTTGTTCATCCTTGTACGTCGATGGGAAATGCCCGCGAGAGGGAACGCTCTTGAAATTGGCGGTTTCAAAGGAAAAAGTTTGAACGGCTTAGAGTTCCTAGATCTCTAACTGTTGGAATTCGCAAGAAAAATGGGCGTCACGTGTTTCGCGAAGTGTATGGAGCTTATGAATGATCACACGGTTGAAATCTTACAAGGGTTCCACGAGAAGAAGCTCTCTCCCTTTCTCAAATTTTTAAAACGGAAATGGCTTACCCGAGAAGCCTTCCCCTCTCTTATAACACACTCAAGAAAAAGTAAATATCTTAGATATTTACCCCCCAAATTCTATCCATTTATCCTTAAGTTTTATTTCGGTGTTAAGCGGCACACTGCAAGTCGATGTACAACTTTTCCACTAATGGTCCAAACAAACTTCTAAACGATTTTCTTTGCACGTCATTGATTATAATATTATTTAATTATATATATATATATATAAATTAAGGTGACATCAGTCACCGTGCAGGACACGCACTTGAGGTCAGTCGAGTTCGGGTTTAAAAATTTTTGGGTCATTACATTCTCCCCTCAGAAATATTTGTCCTCGAAAATGCTATACATGGTGTTTGATTCGAAAGGTAGAACACATTCTAAAACAATCTCACCATTCAAGAGAATCCAATCCTTTAACTGAATTAAAATTTATAGATTACTTATTTAAAGGAAAACCATGCAAGTGTCCACAATCACAAAGACATTCATTACCCCAAAACGCAGCCAGATCAATCCATCCCATCCAAACTTTGTAATCGATGGCTTCATTCCAAATTTGTACTCCCTCAAACTTATCCAATATACGACATGTAGTAGTCACAATGAAAATTAAGTATGTATAGTTCAGGTCAACGATTAAACCTCAACAAAGGCTCTGAACAAATTCATATTCAATATTGTTTTAGTTTAAATTAAAATGGGTCATAGTGCGATAGGCTTCACCAACTACGCTTTTCAAGAGACGGGGTCTATAGTAACCTAGATGTACTTCGTGTGGTTTCCCATACTATAGAAGAGTTGCATCCATACATGGACGCCTACATTCTATGTGTCATGTGCTTGGAAAAGAAAACTTCACCGTGACTCAAGCTTAGAAGTTGTGTCTTATCATATTACGTTTTCTTATCAGATATATGCCCTTTTCAAAACAATACTAGATTCGAAAAGCAGAACATAGACCCATAATTGTTCAAAAATATTCTCAACTGGATCAAATAAAGTAGGCATTCCCAAAAATCTAGAACATATATAAACCTGTCTCTATATCCAGATAACTTACTATTATCGATGATCCAAAAAAAATACCTGTAAGAATCTTAGATAGCAACATCTAATTAAGAAAATATCCATGATAAAACCAAACATGTACATGCGAAATTATGGTTATCAATTATTCACAAGTAACTACAACAGGATCCCACATATATTAAACCATCCTTATACAATACAAGATTGTCCAAAATCAAAGTACCATTACATTCCTCAAACTACAATTAGTTATAGAAATTGCTAAATTTCACTCAAATAGACTTGGAAATTGTTTGCGGATTTCAGCTTTGCGCTCCCAAGTAGCTTCCTCCGATCAGTGGTTCCACCACTTCACAAGCACTAAGGGAATCACTTGATCTGTAAGATTTGTTGTTTATGGTCCAAAATCTCTACTGGCTCCTCGACCGATGTTAGACCTTCCTGAAGCTCGTGGGCTGATAATCTAACACATGAGTCAGGTCTTTAATATACCTTCACAACATTGACATGTGCAATATATTGTGCATGCTAGATAGTTACGGCAGTAAAGCTACTCGGTAGGCGACTTCACCGACTTAGCCCAACATCTCAAAAGGCCCGACATAACACGGACTCAGCTTTCCATGCTTGATGAAATGCATCACGCCTTTCGAGGGTGAGATCTTCACAAAGGCGTTGTCCCCAGCCTGAAACTCAACATGTGTTGGTTTGAGATCGGCATAACTCTTTTGGCAACTTTGAGCTACTTGTAACCTCTCATGGATCAATCGAACTATTTCGGTCGTACTTTCCACGGTCTCAGGGCCTAAAATAAGTTTCTCACCAACCTCCTCCAAATTAAGAGGAGACCTGCATCTCCGACCATATAAGGCTTCGTAGGGAGCCATGCTAATGCTAGCCTGGTAGCTATTATTGTAGGCGAACTTAATCAAAGGTATGTGTTGCTCCCATGATCCCTAAAAATCTAACATGAAAGCACATAACATGTCCTCAATAATCTGGTTCACCTGCTCAGTTTGCCCATCGATCTGAGGATGAAATGCCGAACTGAAATCAAGCCTAGAGTCCATTCCTTCCTGAAATCGCTGCCAGAACTGAGACGTGTACAGTGGGTCTCTGTCAGACATGATACTGACTGGTATACCATGCAGCCTGACTATCTCCTTAAGGTACAACACTACGAGTTTGCCGATGGTTTAAGTAGTATTATATGACAGGAAATGAGCGAATTTAGTCAACCTATCAACAATGAACCAGATGGCATTGTGTTTCCTTAATATCCTCAGCAACCCCAGAATGAAGTCTATAGAAATGGCTTCTCATTTCCACTCTGGCATAGGTAATGATTGTAATAACCCAGATGGGTTCTGGTGATCAACCTTGACCTACTGACATACTAAACATCTTGACACGTACTCAGCCACATCTCTTTTCAAATCGCTCCACCAGAAACTCTTTTTCAGATCCTGGTACATCTTAGTACTTCCAGGATATATGACATATATTAACTTGTGAGCTTCCTCTAAAATAGGGCCTCGACGCTCGGTATTGGTCGGTATGCATACCCGATCCTAAAATAGTAATGTTCTATCCTCCTTGATGGAGAAATCTGTTTTATTCTCGTTAATCACATCCCACCTAATGGCCATGAGATCATCATCGATCATCTGTAGCTTTCGAATGTTCTCGAATAGTGTAGAACGTATCACAATAGTAGCCATCAGTGCCCCCAAACCTTTAATGTCAAACCTCATGCTGCATAACGACATATCTTCAAGTAACCACCATATAAGCACTCTAGTAATGAGGTGTGACAACAAAGCAGAAGACTTTCAGCTCAGTGCATCTGTTATGACATTCGCCTTTCTAGGATGATAGTGGATGGAAGAATCATAATCCTTTAGGAACTTCATCCATCGTCGCTGCCTCATGTTTAAGTCCTTCTGAGTGAAAAGGTACTTAAGGCTCTTGTGATCGGTGAATAAATTAAATATTTCACTATAGAGGTAATGTCGCTAGATCTTTAGTGTAAAGATTATAGTTGCCAACTCTAAATCATGAGTTGGATAGTTCTTCTCGTGGCCTTTCAGCCGCCGAGAGCCATAAGCAATGACTCTCTCATTCTGATTAAGCACACAACTCAACCCACTGTATGAAGCGTCACTGTATACCACGAAGCTTCCACTACCTGATGGTATGGCAAGTACTAGTGTAGTGGTTAGTCTCATCTTGAGCTCCTGAAAACTCTGCTCACACTTCTCAGTCCACTCAAACTTAGCATATTTCTTCATAAGTTGCGTGAGGGGACCTGAAAGCTTCGAGAAACCTTCTACGAATCTCTTGTATTATCTAGCTAAACAGAGGAAACTTCGAACCTCTGTCACCGTCTTTGGCTGTTCCCATTTCACAACAGCTTCAATCTTAGCTAGATCAACTTATATGCCAGTCTCAGAGATTACATGTCCCAAGAAGCTGACCTGTTCGAATCAAAACTCACACTTGCTGAGTTTTGCATATAACTGGTGGTCTCTGATTATTTGAAGAGCCACCTGTAAGTGTTGTTCATGCTCCTCTCTCATTTTCGAATAGATGAGAATGTCATCTATGAAAGCAACCATTGATTTGTCAAGGTGCGGTTTGAATACCTAATTCATCAGATCCATAAATGATGTCGGTGCGTTCGTCAACCCAAATGGCATCACTAAGAACTCATAGTGACCATATCTCGTGCGAAACGCAGTCTTTGAAATGTCCCCAGCCTTAATCTTCAACTGATGGTATCCTGACCTCAAATCGACCTTTGAAAAGAACTTTGTGCCCTACATGATCAAAGAGGTCATCAATCTGCGGAAGTGGATAACGATTCTTAATCGTCAACTTGTTTAACTGGCGATAGTCGATGTAAAGTTGCATCGACCCATCCTTCTTCTTCACAAATAAAATCGGTGCTCTCCAAGTAGACACACTCAGCTTGATAAACCCTTTATCTAATAGCTCCTGAAGTTGTTCCTTCAGTTTCTTCAACTTAGCTAGTGTCATGCGATATTGAGCATTCGACAACGGTTCAGTACCTGGTGCTAACTCAATAGCGAACTCAATCTCTCAATCAGGTGGCAATTCAGGCAAATCCTCAGGAAAAACATTCGGATACTCACATGCAACCGTAATGTCAGCGATGTTCTTCTACTCCTCCTTTTGATCTTGCAAGCCTCATCATACGCTCTGCTCGAATAGCTGAGATGAATGGTGCAATGCGGGATCTGACTCTGCAAAATTGAAATAATTTTCTCTTTGGAGGGCAAAAAGTTACAACTTTTCAAAGGCAATCTACGCTTGCATGGTAAGAGGATAGCCAATCCATTCCCAGGATTATGTCAAATCCTTCCATACTCAACATAATCAGATCGGCTATCATCTCGTGGTCTTCAACTGCTACGATCACTAATCGACACACTATATCAGTATTCACTGAGCTTCTATTAGGAACTGATACTGCTAAAATAATGTCCCAAGACTTGGAAATGATGCCCAATTTTGTTGACAATAGAGGGGTAATAGAGGAGTGAGTAGACCCAGTGTCTATTAACAGTCGAGCCGCGATTTCACATGCATCACTATCACGGCGCATGACAAGGGTACCTTAATCGATACATGAGATTTAATTAATTTTACGTAAGGTGTGTGATTTTCATGCATGACATAATAAAAGAATTTATAGCAAACACTAGTCAATAGAAACTAAAATAAAATTAACATATGAATTTTAATGATACCTTCGATCACGTCATTCGACGTTTGGGCATCTTACGCGGTCAAGACATAAGCTCGACCTTGAATAATAGGTCGAGAAGATCTCTGTATAGAAGTTGAAGTGGTCCTCCCCTTGTCCTCCTTAGGACAATCTTTGACCATGTGTCCTATCTTGCCACACCGAAAGCACGCTCCAGTGTTCTTCCTGCAGTCCTCAGTCTTGTATGGTTTCCCACACCTTGTACACGAAGGGACCGGACTGAAAGATGGAGCACGTAAGGATCCTTGTGCCACTGAGGCTCCATTCACAATAATACCTGATGGTCAAAAGGATCGTACAGGTGAAGACAACGATGGTCTCTGATAGGATTTCAGCCCAGAAGAAGCTGTAGGTATCGAGTACGCCGATTGCATAGGATATCTCAATGTTCTCATAAACTTGGGTCTCTTATTTGCCTTATCATAGGCACTTGTCTGATCTCGTCCAGCTCTTAGCTAGTCTCTGCTCTTGAACATCCTCTCGATGTCCTCCAAAGATATCAGGGCTTTAGCCATCACCCCTGCATAGGTCTCTAGTTCAAGGACTGAGATCCTCTCCTAAATGTTGGCCTTAGGCCAAGTTGAAATTTCCTAGCCTTCATCAACTCATTGGCTACGTGCTGAGGTTCAAACCTCGAGAGTCTATCAAACTCAGCACCGTACTCGCGCACGGTCATCTTATTCTGCTTCAGTTTTATGAACTGAACCTCCCACTGATGACACATGATTCTAGGAAAGTATAGATCATTAAACATCTCTACGAATTCTGCCCAGGTCCATGAATTATTAGGAATTTCCTGCTTCCTACTTCTGGACACTGACTTCCTCCATGGGTCAGCCTCTTCGTCCAACTTGAAGGTTGCCCATTTAACCTTCTCAACTTCAGTGCATTGTACCACATTGAACATCTTCTCCATTTCATTCAGCCATCCCTCTGCCTCAATCAGATAAGTCTACCCCAACTCAGCGAACCAGGAGGGCTGATTTCTAGCTGCAATAAACTCTGCTTGCTGAGCTATAGCAGCAATTTGTTTAGCTATGGAAGCTGTCTGTTGAGCCATATTGGTGGCTAAAGCCTCCAACACTTTCTCAACCCGTCCGTCACCACCTCTTCCTACACCTATCAGAACTGCATTAGAACCATAAACGAATGTAGTTCCCCTTGAAGTACCTATGCCCTCAGGGACATCTACTAATAGAACCGTCCTTGGTCCGTCTCTTCCTCTACCTCTGCCTCAGAACCTTAGGGCCATGCTGATCTATCATTGTTAAACAATAATAATATTTTATCGATAGCGATTGTAAAGATAATCATGCACATAGTCCTATGGAATTAGGGTCTAGAGCCCTATCTCTAATACCAACTGTGACGACCCGACTTTCCCGTATCCAACATACCGGGAAGGCCGGCTCGCCAACCTATCGATAAGTCGATAAGCCAAACTTAAATCAAATAAAATATCAAAGTATAACAAAAAGAAGTTCCATTTCTACACCAAATGCAAGACAAAAATAACGATTCTAATTCCATGTGAAAACATGTGGACAAAAGAACCAAAAAAAACCATGGAGATGGCCGACCATCACCGAAACATGGTTAAAAAAAAAAAGGTATAATAATTACATGAATTCTAAAACACAAAAACAAAACAGGCTGGACATACCAAGCCCAAGCCTAGTCTCTCAAAAAGCACACCGAAAACAAAGCTGGATCCTAAATAGGGAAGAATTCCTCAGGAGGAATCTCAGACTCTTCCTCTGGGACGTAGTTTGGATCAGTCTCGTATCCCTAAGTTGCAATGTCAGAGTCGGTACCTGTGACGTATAGTCGGAGTGAGCTAACAGTCTAATCTCAGTAGAAGAAACTCATCTTAATCACATCATATCTTAATTAACATGGTTTCCAAAACATATTTCTTAGCATATTATTTCCAAAGTAGGTATTTAAAACAAATTAAATGACTAGATTTCAAATACAAGGATCAGATGCAGTTTCAAAGTTTCAAAGCAGATTCTTAAATCAGACTCAAAATAGGTAAAGAGTTCAGATAATTTCATTTGCTCATTGTTCTTAGTTCATATATGCAAGCTTATCGAATTCATGACTTAAAATCTTAACTTAAATTAACCTCCCAAGTCTCTATAACTTGGAAGCGGGAATATACCGATGGGAACCCCTACCTAACCATCGTCGTTTAATGAACAGTTTTTCAGGAGTGCAACAAGCCCCTACATTATGAAGGTAACTTGCACCAGGATAAGTCACATTGTCCAGGAATTGAGGGGTTCGTTCAAGTGAACCATAAATCAAATGCAGATTCTAATGCGTAATTCAGCTGCAGTTTCTAATATATAATTCATAGTTCAGAGTTCGGGATTCAGATTCAAATTTTATATTCACGGTATATTCAGATTTTCAAAGTTCTTATTTTAGATGCAAGGTTCATATTTCATATACCAAGTTCGAAGATCATGTTATTTTCTGTATTCCAATCTATTGCACAATATTCATGTAAATTAAAATAGAATGTAACTGATTTTGAGATTCTCCTACCTAACGTCGGATTCAAGCAAACACGATCCAAAACAAGGCAAAAACCCACAACCATAGATTCCTGCAATCATCCTAAAATACCAAATATACATACACTAAGTGTTATTGATGGTCACAACACATAGAATGACACATCTATTGAAACACACACCCAAATCCCAAAACTTCACAAAGTTGTGGGATCTCAAGAATCAAGGAGAGTGAGCCGCCAATGAAGCTTCAAAAATCTAGCACTCACCACAGCGAGCTCTTCATAAGTCTAGCACTCGCCATGACGAGTTTTTCCAGCACACTTTTGGCCTAAAAATTCAAAGGGCACTTGCCGCGGCGATCCCTTAAGATTCACACTTCGCCGTGGCGAGGTACATGGTTGCCGTGGCGAGCATGCCCAATTCGACCTTTTCTGATTCTTCTTTCTCAATTTTTGTTGTTCCAAAATTAAACAGATTAAAAGCTATTTTCCCTCACATATATCAAGCAATTAATTTCAAGTAATTAATCTATGAATTTAGACCATTAAAACCAATTAGATCGTTCCTTTCACCGATCGATTTCATGGCTTTAAGAAATGTTGTCCAACGGGGGTTTCGAAACAAACTTCGGATTTTCAATGTGATTTCTCAGAGATTGATCACAACGAAGTTCAAGATGGTGTCGTTCATCCTTATACATCGATCTTGACCTATTCAAAGTGTCGCTCATCCTTATACATCGATCTTGACCTAATCGGTGTCGCGTGTTTCGCGAAGTGTATGGAGCTTGTGGATGATCACACGGTTGGAATCTTACAAGGGTTCCACAGGAAGAAGCTCTCAAAGCTCTTTCTCTTTCTCGAATTTGTAAAATGGAAATGGCTTACCCGAGAAGCCTTCCCCTCTCTTAGAACACACTCAAGCAAAAGTAAATATCTTAGATATTTACCCCCCCAAATTCTATCCATTTATCCTAACGTTTTATTTTGGTGTTGAGCGGCACACCGCGAGTCGGTGCACGACTTATCCACTAATGGTCCAAACAAACTTCTAAACGACTTTCTTTGCACGTCATTGATTCTAATATTATTTAATTATATATATAAAAAAAACTAAGGTGACATCGGTCACCGTGCCGGACACGCACACGACGTCAGTCGAGTTCGGGTTTAAAAATTTGTGGGTCATTATAGATATGCCGCCGTGCCGATTCGATTCACGGATTAACTGTCGTACCAATTCGATTCACGGATTAACTATCGTACCAGTTTAATTCATGGATATGTCGTCGTGCCGGTTCAATTCACTAATTAACTGTCGTACTAGTTCAATTCACGAATTAACTGTCGTACCAGTTCGATTCATGGATTAACTATCGTACCAGTTCGATTCTTCGATATGTCGTCGTGCCTGTTCGCTTCAGAGTTCAAGTTCTTATTCAAGTTCTGAGTCCACAGAATCAATGTACAAAATTCAGGGATTCAAGGTTCAGATCAAGATTCAAGTTTGGATTTGAGTTCTAAATTAAGATTTACAGTTCTTAATTAAAATTCATTTTCGAAGTTCCACATTTAAAATTTCAACTACCAGTCAATGATTCAAAACTTTCAATTATTCAAATGCAGCCAAATATCAAGTTTTAAAACCATGCCAAAATCAGTTCAAGATCATACAAGTTTATACTTTCAAAATTTTCAACATTTGATGCATTCAGAACAATTCAAGTTCTAGTTATAAAATTTCATGAAACCCATGAATTAAATTCCAAGCTCAAAGATTCTAAATTCCAATTTCAAATGCTAGTCAAAAATGAGATTGTGTGTCAAATTATTCTCACCTTAACCTCAAAGTTGTGTGAATAAAAGCAAAGTTCTATTAATGGCTTCCCGCCCTCAATCTACATCACAAACATACAATGCATCAAGGATTTATTATAATTATTAACAAATTTGACGTATTTATGTATTTTCTCAAAATCAGGATGGAGTTGGGCAAGTTCATGCTAACTTAAAACTTGACCCAACTTCCCACTCAATTTTAATCTTTAAGAAATTTGATTCATGAAATTGTTAATTCACAACAGTTATAGATCTTGGTGTCCTCTTTCCAATGCCGTGAGAATTGAGTCAATCCGAGTTTGGAGTAAAACGTAACGACTAAAATACCGAGGTTGTGTAAGCACTTCAGCAAAAATCGAATGATCGATTTTTTGAAGGCAAAAATTTCGATCATTTGATTTTATGCAGAATTTTACACTTCTCTATTCTATACAATCCGATCGATCAATTTCAAAATCGATCGATCAATTTTGAAAGCTTCAGAAACCCTTCAGGTTTCTTCTTCCTTGATCCAAATCACCTAAAACTCATGGCACTCAATCTAACCAACATAATAAAAGTTTCATACACAAATAAACTAAGGTATTTACCCCTTAGATCGGCCACACGATGTCTTCGACGATCGTATCCAAAATCAACGCCTTCAAGCTCAATGTTCTTCTGCCAGATTAAAACCCTCGATTCTTTCGCTCGTAATAGGTGTAGATCATGTTTTCTTGGCATACACAACAACCCCAAAGGTTCTCTTGAGCGAATTAGGAGGATTCATATAGAGATCAATGGGGTTTGGGTCTCTTGCTAAAGAGGGTTTGGAAGAATGAGTTCTCTCTCTCTCGTTTCCCTTTATCGTAATCACGGCAAGGACCGGCGCTTTCTTGTGGTGAGTCAGAGAAAAAGATGCTTGAGCTTTAGAGGGTGCCCAACAACGAATTGGCTTAGCAAGGGCCAAGGAAGATGGATTCTCTTCCTCTTCCTCTTCTTTCCTCTCTTTCTCTTGCAAGCAAATGAACCCATGTGAGGGGTTTTGCTTTTAACTTGGGGGTGGATTCGGTGTGAAGCTATTACACCTAAAGCACCATGTTAGCTTTTCACCTAAGGTCTAATATCAGGTACCCTTGTACAACTAAATACACCTTTTAAACGTATAATCTTTTACAATAAATTGTATCTTTTTAAAAATAAATTATTTCGAAAATCCACGGCGTGCCGTGTGTATCGTGTTGGACACAAACACCTAATCAGTGTATTTTCCACCTCTTCCAAGGTTCTAGTTGAGGCCCAAAGTCGGCCCAAATAGTTGGCCAAAATAATCGGCCCAACTGGTCTGTGACGACCCGACTTTTCCAATCCTTACGGTATAGGAAAGGCCGGTTCATCAACTTATTGATTGCTCAATAAGCCGTATTCAAACAGAAGCCGGCACATAACAATGATCTAAAACAGAGGCAAAGTAGAGATAAACCATACATCAAAAGCTTTATATAACAAATCTATCACTATGAGGAACCAAAAGGAACCACCGGTGATGGCCAATCCAACACCTAAACTAATGGTTCACGATGATGGTTCCTCAAGTGATATCAAAAGAACAAAATAAGGCCTAGGGCCCAATATTCAAAACAATATTCAAACAAAATACCAAAAATATAGGATCTAGAGATCAAGGGAAGAACTCCTCAGCAGGTAAATCTAATTCCTCCTCAGGAATATAGTCAGAATCCTCCAAATCTTCCGATCCCAAATCAGTCTCAGCACCTGTGACGTATAGTCGAGGGTGAGCTAACAACAAAGCCCAATAGAGGAAACAGATCTATTTGCATTTCATTATAAGTAAAGGTTTTTCAAAAGACAGAATTCGGATCAAATATGGTTTTCAAATGATGCTTTGCAAACGAAATCTCCAGTTCTAATCCTGAGTTAAAACTGATACATAATCTGATGTGTTCGAAATTTTCTGACTGAGCATGCTTCTTATATTAAATTTATAACTTAATTTTATCTCTCAAATTTCCTATAGCATGAGAGCAAGGTGTATTACCGATGGGAAAACCCTACTGACCATCGTCGTTCATGAACCCTTTTTCTGAATGCAACAAGCCCCTACGCTATGAGGGAAACTTGCGCCAAAGTTATACCGACAACACGGTTGGTAGAATCTAGGGCATCGTTCTGACGTACCTCAAATCAAATGCAAATGCTAACGTATTTCAATACTTATATTCATAACATAATATCGATTTTGAAAGTTCGATTCAAAAGTTCGATTCAAGATTTAATCGAGGTTCGAGGTTCAATTTGCAAAATTCTTAGTTATAACAAGGTTTCCAAATTTTCAGATTTGTGTCATAAAATCGAGTTTTATTCATGCCGTAGTAAATCAATTTCCAAATTATACTTCTTATTTTAACAAAGAAAATTTTTTACTTACAATTTAATGCAAATAAAATACAAGGTTCCCCTACCTTATCAAAGAGCTTCCAATCAAGCACAAAACAAATCCTCACCAAGGACTCCCAACAAATAAACCTACATATATTAACACTCTCGAGGTTAATATAAAACCAAAAATCAAACTAAGAGATTATGGATCAAAATCCAACAAAAATTTGAATGCGAAACAGATGATTCACCCTCGAATTCAAATTTGTCGATTTGAAATTCGATGGTCGAATCCAAAATCGACCATCGAATTCCCAAATTCTCGCATCGTAATTCATCAATTGACAAATGATTTTCAAATCGATCGTCGATTCAATTTCGACACGATTTTGAAATCGACAATAATTTCGTGTTCTCGTGGTCGCACTTTGACATTCACGGTTCTTTTTCCGATCTTTTTCACAGCTAAACCTCTTCTTTATTTCACACATATATGTTACTCTAAACAAAACATAATTAAATTTACACATGGAGGTTTCAACGACCTACCTCTTGTAGCTTAAACCGTTGATCCCATTGCACCGATTCACACACCGGAACCAATCTCCAGCTCAATGGTTCAGATCTTCAAATCAGTCCATATTCACAACGAGGTGGACATTGCCTCAGCCACAACGAAATCACAGAGAACTTCTCCCTTTCCTTATCTCTTTTCTCTTTCAATAGTTCAAACAGATCCTGGTACTAACTCAAGGCTTATTAATGGTTGAGATGGGAAGAGGAGTTCTCTAACTCTCTAGATCTAAAGATCAAATGAGGCAAAGCCTTAGAGCTTAAATTTCTAACGAGTGAGAGAAGTGAAATTTCTCTTTCACTCTCTCTTATAACCAAAAGCTAGTAATAAAAAATATCTAGATTTTTATACTTTTAACTTATCCACAAGAGTTGAAAACCTATCCGGTACTAAACACAAACACAAACCTTATTGTGTAAGTCATTGGTTACGTGACTTACACACATCTTCCGACAATTTCCTTTTGCCATTAGTCTTACCAAAGCCTTAGCTTACCAAAAGTCCAAAAATATTCTACAGCATTTTCCGGGCACACTTACCGAGATAAACGAAAATATGCCGAAAATATCAGGGATATTACATTCACCCCTCCTTAGAAATTTTCGTCCGCGAAAATTGAACATGATACACACCAGACAATAAAAGAATAGAAAACATGGGCACCGTGGTACGATCCCACAGGGCACGTAAGCCAAGGGATGGGATCCGTAGTAACATGGATGTACTGCATGTGGCATCGAAGGCCATAGTGGATTGCATCCGTACATGGATGCCCACACCCCAAGTGTCACGTGCCGGGAGACCGATGCACAGTGACGCATGAAGTCACAAAGAGATCAAAAATGTATCAAAACTAACACGTAGAATCAGAGGGACAGAAGCAAACCCACACAAGTGTGTAAAAGAAATATTTACCAAAATATATGCAAAAGTAAACTTATGCTGAATGATCCATATATACAAACAAGGCTAAACAAGGGACCTAAAACCACGCAAAGACAGAAAAATAAAGGATAACAAAAGAAGGACCACCAGGTCCTAATAATCCGTAATGTAAAAATAAAAGAAGGACCACCAGGTCCTAATAATCCAAGTCAGATAATAAGTATGCACCGATAGTGACAAAAATAAATCAAGAACCCTCTCCTAAGCATACTAAGAATCTAATAGATGGACCCGCCCGATCCAAAACACCATCACCGTCAGCAAAGCGATCATCACCCGCATCAAGAGTGGCGAAGGAGGAATACGGTATCGCGCCCGATGTCGAAGGCGATATCTTAGCTTCGGATATCGCCATATACGTGGTGTAGTCATCGGAAACGCGTCTGCATCGGATAGAGAGAGCGCCGCCATGGACATCCAACTCCGACGATAGAGCCGTGTGGTGGGTGAGCTCTTGAATCGATGGCTCATCGCGGTCATCTCGTCAGGAACTCGAGAGCGTAAGGATATCGCTCTGTAATGGCGGGGGCAACATGAGCGGGATCCTCATCGCATCACGTGCATCCGCATCGAACGGGCGGTTCTTTAAGAGGTTTCACAAGGCGATCGAGGTTTGACCCCAATTGACCGGTTATACATCTTTCTACCAGGAGACTTGAGTTCGAGGAGAAATGTCATATTCGGGACCCGCTTGATAATTTTCAATCATGATAGAAATTAAAGCGGGCATAGGGAATGCCCTTCTTGGCGTTTGATTTGCTTTCCCATTTCTCACGTGCCTTTAATAAGCCCCTTTAAAAGTACCTCGGAGCACTAAACCATCGCTCTTTAAAAGCAAAGAAATAAAATGCATTGGAGGGACGGTGCGCTCAGATTTATGTCCAAGAGGGTAAAGGGTAGTCTTAAAATTTTATCCAAAATCCACATAGATTCGCATATGTGCGAACAATGGACCTACCGGACGTGGCGTCCTTGCGTCATTTGAGTCATTACCTCGTGAGAAGGGACCGGTTTGGGAAAGGAGGACCTAAACCCATGGTTTTAGAGTATTACAGCGAACAGCGTAGTGCCTGACCATGTCATCTAAGTCAAAAATATAATCTCCATCAATTTTAGTGTAAATTTTCTTCTCGTCCTCATGGCATATGTTGGTAAACAAAGAGCACTAAACGAGGATAAAATGGGCACTAAAGTCATGAAGGTTAGTGGGCTTTTCAAGGTATTCACTGCCTTTGTGTGGTAGTTTGTTGGTCAAATAATTGGGTGAAAAACATACTCATTGGAAGCCCTTGATGCTCAAAATTCATTGGGCTGCTCAGGCATTGGAGGGGGCACAGATGGTGTGGGCTGAGAAGGTGGTGGAACCGACTGAGGTGGTTCCCGGGGCTGTGTGGCTGTTTGTGTAGGGCGGCTAGAGGAACCAGCTTTCGAAGCCGGCCTCTTGGAGGTGTTGCGAATACGCTTCTTACCCATTGCAAATAAAACAACAAAAAATGCAAGAAAAACCCTCCAAACAGATGCAAAAACCCACGAAATCTTGAGATGAGGGAGGTATTTACCTGAGGAAAAGCCCCAAATCGGGTTTGCAATGAAGGAATTCGAATCCCCTTGACAATGTAGTGCACTCCTCCTTAGATTTGCAGCCAAAATACAAAGAGAGCCCCAAATCGGCAAATCGCTCCAAACCCTAGCTCAAAAATCCCCAAAAATGTTAAAACCCGAATGGCAACAGAGGGTTTCAACCCTCACTTAAATCGAGAAAATCGACCCTCGATTTCAAATTGTGGGTCAATTGGAATTACGATTCAAAAATCGACACTCGATTTTTTTTGAAAATTGCTCAGGCCTAAATTTGGCCTTAAAATGCCTATAATCAATGCAGAAAAATCGACCCTCGATTTCATAAATCGACCCTCGATTTTTCAAGTGTCTGAGGTCTTCAAAATTTCAAAATTTTGACATTTTTAAAGCATTACCTTGGGTCCAAATGGATCATTTGTGAGTCCATTTCATGCAAAAGCATTTCGATTCTGAGATAATAGCTATATGGGTCAATTTGGACTAAAAGTTTCTGAAAATAAACTTAAAAATTTGTTGTGAAGGAAAATAGCAAGTCCGGGTCTGATTGGACTCGTGAAAAAGTTACAAACTGAGCATATTTTGGACCATGACCATGACATGTCAAGGCCAAATGGTTCAGTAAATGTCCAAATAGGTAAGTGACCATAGACCGAATTTAGGTCACTAGACCTATAGTGAGTAGCATACCGTATTGGGTCTAAGGCCCAAAATTTTTCCGATTTCTATAATGTAGGGATTTCGATATAGACCCACTCAAAAAATACCTTGATCCTCCAAAATTTCTCACAGAAATATTTATATGTATATATAAAACCAATAGGTACACATAAATGTCAAATTATTACACAGTCTACACAAAGTGAGAAATATAAAATTTTAAGCAAAAAGGCTCGGAAATTGGTCCTGAGCTCGCTTCACGCTCCCAAGTGGCTTCCTCCGGTGTATGATTCCTCCATTGTACAAGAACCAAAGGAATCGTTTTAGTGCGTAGGATCTGCTCCTTGCGATCCAAAATCTGAATCGGGTCCTCAATCACCGTCAAACCCTCCTGAGCTCAATGGGTTGGTAATCAAACACGTGAGTCAGGTCGCGTATGTATCGACGCAGCATCGACACATGGAAGACGTTGTGCATGCTGGACAATTGCGGCGGTAGCGCCACTCGGTATGCAACCTCTCCGACTCGGCCTAATATCTCAAAGGCCCAACGTATCGAGGACTCAACTTCCTCGCTTCCGAACCTCATAACGCCTTTCAGAGGCGAATCCGAACAAAGACATTCTCGCCGACTCAAAATCCACGTGTCGCCTCTTGAGCTCGGCGTAGCTCTTCTGACGCCTCTGAGCTACTCGTCGTCGCCCCCGCATCCACCGCACCGTCTCGGCCGCGCGCTCAATTATCTGCGGTCCAATAATGAGCTTCTGACCCACTTCCTTCCAGTTCCACGGCGATCGACACCGTCGTCCATATAAAGCCTCGAACGGAGCCATACCGATGCTAGCCTGAAAGCTATTATTGTAGGCGAACTCGATCAGAGGCAAGTGTTGGTCCCATGACCCGTGAAAATCCAACATACATGCTCTCAACATGTCCTCAATGATCCGTTCACGCGCTTCGTCAGCCATCCGTGCAGGTGAAACGGAACTAAAATCAAGACGAGAACCTATGCCTTCCTGAAATCTTTGCCAAAAATGTGAAGTAAACAACGGGTCTCGATCAGACACAATACTGGCCGGTATCCCATGCAGTCTAACAATCTCCTTGAGGTATAACTCTGCAAGTCTACTAGCTGTATACGAGGTATTATATGGCAAGAAATGAGCAGACTTGGTTAGTCGATCTACAATGACCCAGATGGCATTGTTCTTTCTCAGTGTCTTCGGCAATCCGAGTATAAAATCCATCGAAATGGCTTCCCATTTCCACTCAGGCACAGGTAAAGGCTGCAATAGACCTGCAGGATTCTGATGATCAACCTTAACCTGTTGACAAACCAAACACCGCGACACGTACTCAGCGACGTCGCGTTTCAAACCTCGCCACCAGAAACTCTTCATCAAGTCCTGATACATCTTGGTGCTACCAGGATGTATGGCATACATGGATTTGTGAGCCTCTTCCAGAATGGTGTCCCGAAGCTCGATATTCGACGGTACACATACACGGTCGTGAAATAATAAGGTTCCATCTGCTCGTATAGAGAAGTCTTTCTTACTGCCATTCTCGACATCTCGCCTGATTGCCATGAGCTCATCATCGGTCATCTGAAGCTTTCTAATATTCTCGAAGAGCGTAGGGCGTAGTACAAGAGTAGCCATCAATGCTCCCGAGCCTTTTACATCAAACCGTGAGCTGCCCAAAGCCATATCTTCCAATAGCTTCCATCGCTGAATCCGGCTCACAAGATGTGATAACTGGGCTGAAGACCTTCTACTGAGAGCATCAGCAACGACATTTGCCTTTCCCGGATGGTACTGAATCGAGCAATGGTAGTCCTCCAAGGACTCCATCCACCGTCAGCCGCATATTCAAGTCCTTTTGAGTGAAGAGGTACTTGAGACTCTTATGATCGGTGAATATATCAAAAACTTCACCGTAGAGGTAATGTCGCCAGATCTTCAAGGCGAATATAACTGCTGCTAGCTCTAAGTCATGCGTCGGATAGTTTCTTTCATGGTCCTTCAACTGCCTAGAACCATAAGCAATGACCCGCTCGTGTTGATTAAGCACACAGCCTAGTCCGCCATAGGAAGCATCACTATATACTGCAAAACCTCCACTGCCTGAAGGTATAGCAAGCACTGGTGCTGTAGTCAAGCGACGCTTTAACTCCTGAAAACTCTGCTCACACTGTTCTGTCCAGTCGAACTTAGCATTCTTTCTTGTGAGCTGTGTAAGTGGACCTGATATCTTTGAAAAACCCTCGACAAATCGCCGATAGTACCCTGCCAAACCAAGGAAACTTCGGACCTCTGTAACTGTCGTAGGTTGTTCCCATGTCACCACAGAATCTATCTTTGTAGGATCCACTGAGATACCCGCTTCAGAGACTACGTGTCCCAAGAAACTAACCTGCTCAAGCCAAAACTCACACTTACTGAGTTTGGCATACAACTGATGGTCCCTGAGTGTTTGAAGAGCTATCTTCAGATGTTGTACATGCTCCTCTCTGGTTTTCGAATAGATGAGGATATCATCTACGAAAACTACCACAAATTTATCAAGATGTGGTTTGAACACCACATTCATCAGTCCATGAAAGATCTTGCGCATTAAATCACAATCCAAACGGCATCACTAAAAACTCATAGTGGCCATAACGCGTTTGAAATGCAGTCTTGGATATATCTTCGGCTTTGATCTTGAGCTGGTGATAGCCTGACCTCAGATCAATCTTTGAAAAGAATTTGGCACCTTGCAATTGATCAAACAAGTCATCTATCCGCAGAAGAGGATAACGATTCTTAATCATCATTTTGTTGAGCTGCCTATAATCGATACTGCAGACGATCGATCCATCCTTCTTTTTCACAAATAGAACCGGTGCACCCCAAGGAGAAACACTTTCAGTATAAAGCCTTTGTCTAACATTGTTCCTTGAGCTCTGTCAACTCGTGAAAGCGCCATCCGATATGGAGCTTTAGATAACGGTCGCATCGCGCTAGCTCAATCGCGAACTCAATCTCTGTCGGTGGTAATCCGTAAGTCCTCCGAAAGACATCGATAATCGCAAACCACCTTGATAAGAGCCAAGTCGTTCTTCTTCTCGGTAAAATCTTGCAAATAGGCCAGATACCCACTGCAACCATTCTTCATCATACGCTCAGCTTTAAAGTCTGAAATCAACGGCGCAACCTTGGATTTGACTCCACAGAATCGCAAGGACTTTCGCTTTGCCCGTCGGCAGGTGACTATCCTCCGGAGACAGTCCACGCCGTGATAAGTCGCCAACCAATCCATTCCGAGAATGACGCGTCGAACCCTTCCATGCTCAACGTAATCATGTGGTCAATGTCTCGTGCTCATCAATCATCACAATGGTAGACCGACATCTTTGTCAGACAAGGCACACCGAACTCCCGTAGGAATCTTGACATCTAGAATGAAAGCAAGGGTTCGAGTAATTCCCAACTTCTCCGAGAAAGAAGGAGTAATAACGAGTGTGTAGACCAGGTCTATAAGTACTCGTGCTTCAATTTTATCCATGTCATCTCGACTACTCATCATAAGGGTACCTTTAGTTAAAAAGTTTTGTTAATTATATGCAATGATTTCTATGTGGTTCAACATAATTGACTTGAATTCAAATTTTAAACAATAATAATTGAATCAATGCATAAATGACATCTCAACTTTAATGATACCTTGAATGACGTCATTCGACGTTTGGGCATCCTGTGCGATCCTTTGCCATCAGACAAGCCCGACCTTGAACCGTAGGGTCGTCGAACAACAGACAATCCTTGATCATATGACCAACCTGTCCACACCTGAAGCATGCTCCAGTGTTCCGTCTGCAATCCTCTGTTTTATGTGTTTTCCCACATCTTGCACACAGTGGAGTAGAAACAGGAGTAACAGCTGATCCCTTCGTTGAACCTTGAGCCACAGAAGCTCCACTCGCAGTAGTGCTCCCAGCTCTGAATGGTTGTCCTGGTGACGAACTCTGCGGTCTCTGATATGAAGACGTTACTGGTCCTGAAGCAACAGCTGGTCTAGAGTATGATGGCTGACTAGGGTAGGGAGGAGGTCTAGAGAACCTCGGCTTTTTGTTCACCTGCCCTGAAGCACTCACGTCCCCGCCAAACCTATTTTATTACTCGCTCTGCCTCAAGTCTTGTTTTGAATATCTTCCTGCAATGAGGGCCTTGGACATAACGCAGATATCGTCTCCATTTCCCACATCGACACCCTTTCCTGAATGTTCGGCCTCAAACCTCTCTGAAATTTCTGAGCTCTCATCAGCTCAGTGGCCACATGCAAGGGTGCAAATCGGGAAAGTCTATCAAATTCTGCGCCATACTCGCGCACAGACATCTCATTCTGACTTTCGATGAATGGAAAATATTGATCGTTGAACGTCTCCACAAACTCGCCCAAGTCCATGGAGTATTAGGGTAGTCCTGCTCTCTCATCCTAGAAACAGACTTCCACCACGGACTGGCCTCTCCCAAAAGTTTGAAGGATGCCCAGCGTACTTTCTCAACATCTGTACACTGCAGCACTTCAAATATCTTCTCTATCTCATCAAGCCACGCCTCGGCTTCCATAGGATCCGTCTGTCCTGAGAATGTAGGAGGTCTCATCCTCCTGAACTCGGCGAATCCTCCTGGCTGATGTCTGGCTGCCAGCATCTCTGTCTGTCTATCAATGGCTGCAGTCTGTTGAGCCATGTTAGTGGCCAAGGCTGCCACAGTCACATTTCCTCCACAGCCTACCAGCTCCCAGGGCCTCTGCATTCGCACCTGTGGCAACTCTTCCTCTGCCACGTGAGGTACCTACACCCTCACCGATCTCCTCAAGGTGAGCCATGCGTGGTCCCTCTCTACCTCGGCCTCTGCCTCTGAACCGCGGAGGCATGCTGATCTGTCATTGTTGAAAAACAATAACAATTGATCAGTAAGATTGTCAAGACAATCCATCCCTAGTCCTAAGACTCTGAACCTAGAGCATGGCTCTGATACCAACTGTGACGACCCGACTTTTCCAATCCTTACGGTATAGGAAAGGCCGGTTCATCAACTTATTGATTGCTCAATAAGCCGTATTCAAACAGAAGCCGGCACATAACAATGATCTAAAAGCAGGCAAAGTAGAGATAAACCATACACCAAAAGCTTTATATAACAAATCTATCACTATGAGGAACCAAAAGGAACCACCGGTGATGGCCAATCCAACACCTAAACTAATGGTTCACGATGATGGTTCCTCAAGTGATATCAAAAGAACAAAATAAGGCCTAGGGCCCAATATTCAAAACAATATTCAAACAAAATACCAAAAATATAGGATCTAGAGATCAAGGGAAGAACTCCTCAGCAGGTAAATCTAATTCCTCCTCAGGAATATAGTCAGAATCCTCCAAATCTTCCGATCCCAAATCAGTCTCAGCACCTGTGACGTATAGTCGAGGGTGAGCTAACAACAAAGCCCAATAGAGGAAACAGATCTATTTGCATTTCATTATAAGTAAAGGTTTTTCAAAAGACAGAATTCGGATCAAATATGGTTTTCAAATGATGCTTTGCAAGCGAAATTCTCGATTCTAATCCTGAGTTAAAACTGATACATAATCTGATGTGTTCGAAATTTTCTGACTGAGCATGCTTCTTATATTAAATTTATAACTTAATTTTATCTCTCAAATTTCCTATAGCATGAGAGCAAGGTGTATTACCGATGGGAAAACCCTACTGACCATCGTCGTTCATGAACCCTTTTTCCAATGCAACAAGCCCCTACGCTATGAGGGAAACTTGCGCCAAAGTTATACCGTCAACACGGTTGGTAGAATCTAGGGCATCGTTCTGACGTACCTCAAATCAAATGCAAATGCTAACGTATTTCAATACTTATATTCATAACATAATACTGATTTTCGGAAGTTCTGATTCAAAAGTTCTGATTCAAGATTTAACTGAGGTTCTGAGGTTCAATTTGCAAAGTTCTTAGTTATAACAAGGTTTCCAAATTTTGATTTGTGTCATAAAATCGAGTTTTATTCATGCGTGCAATCAATTTCCAAATTATACTTCTTATTTTAACAAAGAAACAGTCTTTACTTACAATTTAATGCAAATAAAATACAAGGTTCCCCTACCTTATCAAAGAGCTTCCAATCAAGCACAAAAAAATCCTCACCAAGGACTCCCAACAGTCAAAACCTACATATATTAACACTCTCAGTGTTAATATAAAACCAAAAAATCAAACTAAGAGATTGCGGATCAAAAATCCAACAAAAATTTGAATGCGAAGCAGATGTAATCTCGAATTCAAATTAAATTGGTCGAATTTGAAATTCGATGGTCGAATCCAAAATCGACCATCGAATTCCCAAATTACGCATCGGGCCTTAATTCATCAATTGACGATCGATTTTCAAATCGATCGTCGATTCAATTTCGACGATCGATTTTGAAATCGACAAATGAATTCTGTGTTCGTGGTATGCACTTTGACGTTCACGGTTCTTTTCCGATCTTTTTCACAGCTAAACCTCTTCTTTATTTCACACATATATGTTACTCTAAACAAAACATAATTAAATTTACACATGGAGGTTTCAACGACCTACCTCTTGTAGCTTAAACCGTTGATCCCATTGCACCGATTCACACACCGGAACCAATCTCCAGCTCAATGGTTCAGATCTTCAAATCAGTCCATATTCACAACGAGGTGGACATTGCCTCAGCCACAACGAAATCACAGAGAACTTCTCCCTTTCCTTATCTCTTTTCTCTTTCAATAGTTCAAACAGATCCTGGTACTAACTCAAGGCTTATTAATGGTTGAGATGGGAAGAGGAGTTCTCTAACTCTCTAGATCTAAAGATCAAATGAGGCAAAGCCTTAGAGCTTAAATTTCTAACGAGTGAGAGAAGTGAAATTTCTCTTTCACTCTCTCTTATAACCAAAAGCTAGTAATAAAAAATATCTAGATTTTTATACTTTTAACTTATCCACAAGAGTTGAAAACCTATCCGGTACTAAACACAAACACAAACCTTATTGTGTAAGTCATTGGTTACGTGACTTACACACATCTTCCGACAATTTCCTTTTGCCATTAGTCTTACCAAAGCCTTAGCTTACCAAAAGTCCAAAAATATTCTACAGCATTTTCCGGGCACACTTACCGAGATAAACGAAAATATGCCGAAAATATCAGGGATATTACATGGTCGGCCCAAATAGTCTGCCCAATCAATCGACCCAACTGGTCTGCCCAATTAGTCACACGCACTTTTCACACAAAATACATTCTTTAAAATTAATTATTTCGAAAGTTCCAAGGCGGTATTGCATTCCTTGTCGAATACGTACACTTGGCTGGGTGCCACGTGACGGGTTGGGTTATTGGCCTCTAGTCTACTCTCAATTCCAGTTAAAATTCAGGTTGGGGCCCAAGTTCAAGCATTGGGCTCGAGTTTGTGTGCCACCAGCACAAGCACGCATATGCTCTACATAGGGTACGAGTTGAGATTTAATGTGCTTGGCGCGTAACTCTAATTATAATCAGTGGGGTTTGAGGCCACGTTACCTAGGTCAAATGTTTGACTCAGATCCAATCAGTCAAAAGGTTGCATTCTCATCAAAGGTCAGCGATTCAACATTTACAAAAATTTTGGGTTGTTACATTCTTCCCACCTTAAAGAATTTTCATCCTCAAAAATTTACGCATCCTTTGTCGAAGAGGTATGGATACTTATTAGTCCTGAACAAAAGTAGGCATATTTTCTTCAAGAGTTAATGATTGAACATCAATGAAAAAAAAAATTAGAGTCATTACACTTTCCCCTCCTTAAAGGAATTTTCTTCCTTGAAAATTCAGCAAAAGATTGCCATAATTAATGAGACCATTTTATCGACAACTAACAATCCAAATCATTAAGCCACGACTGAGAGAATTAAGCATTCATTATATGATGTCGTCATCACAAAATAAAATCGAAGTCTAGCAAGTCAATTGGGAAATCAACTACCAACTAATTCTTCGTGTAAACCATCCCCAAATATAATATAACAACCTAATATAGCCATGGTGTGCCAAAATAAAAAAAAGATGTAATTTATCGATCAAGGTACTTCACCACTACCAGGTTTAAATCATAAGCTATCTGCCATAACCCTTGAGTAGATGTCGACACCATGTTCCCCTTGTTTTCTTTGGGGCAATCCTTTATCCGATGTCCTGTTTGGCCACACTTGTAGCATGCACTTGTGACCCACCAACACTTCACCGTCCTGTGTTGCCCTCCGACATCAAGAGTCCTGGTCTCGTAGGCGTAGACATAAGTGGTCTCGAATTGATAGTCTGAGCAGGCTGGTTGGTTGCTGGCATCAGAAGCCTCAGATCCTTGCCTGCCTACTCTAAAGCACAAGATCGTGCTTGATTGTCCTCTTTTTGGTACTGCTCTTTTATTTGGCACTTCTTTTCAACGTCTTGCTCAGCAATAAAGGCCTTGGCCATCACCTCTACATAGGTTCCCAACTCAAACAGTGAAACCCTTTCCTCTGGATGTTAGGCCTCAAGCCTCGCCATCCAACTGATTTCGTCCTCAAGTAGATCGGTTTGGCCCGAAAAGCTTGGAGGATGCATCATTCTAAATTTGAAAAATCTGGAAGGTTGCTTCCTAGCCGCCAGTAGCTCGATCTGTTGTGCCATGGATGTCGTCTGCTGCATCATTGCATTGGCCAAGGTCTCCAACAACTGTCTATCACTACCACTATCATTACCTCCCAATGGAATGGTGTTAGGACCGGTGGCGATTCCTACACCATGTGATGTGCCCTCGCCTTCAAGGACATCCGTCATGCGGACCATCCTCGGTCTGCCTCTACCTCCTCTGACACGTGGGACCATATTGATCTGTCATTAATCAAACAACAACATTGATCAATATTGATTGTAATATAATCAAGCCCGTCCTGGTATGGAATATGAATCTAGAGCCATATCTCTGATACCAACTGTGACAGAGTCACAGTTGGATCTCTTGTCTCCTGATAGAATCTACTGCCATAACTTTGATACCAACTGTGATAGCTCGGATTTTCCCAACATGGATTTTTGGGATAATTTTTTTTTTTTACCAACTGGGAAAAGCCAGACCGACAAATCGTAGATCACAATTTGAAAACATAATAATTAGTACATCCACATATAAGCACAAAAATTAAAGCAGATATGTGTATGGCAAAACTAAAATCAAATCTCCATTTCTATATAGAGAACACATAATTCAAAAGAAACAGCAAAACTACCAGTGATGTCCGACCATCACCCACACAGTGGTGTACAATGTACGTACAAAAACTTATGCTATAGTTATACAACCCACCTAGATGCGCTAAGTCAGATATTTACAATCCCCAAAATCTTACCAATGTTCACGAACCCCAATCTATGGGTAAAATCCTCAAATGAAAGATCTCCTTTCAGTACGCAAAATTAGACTCTCTTCAAGTCTAGTGTCCTAATCAAGTGTCACACCTATGACGTAAGTCGGGGTGAGCTAACAGTCTAAGCTCAGTAGAGAAAACTCTAGAATAATGACATTTTATCAGATCATGCATAGATTCAATGACAAGATTTCAAAGTAATTTCTCATCAAAACACAGATTCAAATACAAGTTTTCGAAAGGCATTTCATTTTCAAACAGGGATATGCTTCAAAGCCATTTTAATCTCAAAACGGTCAAGTCATTTTCATATCAAAATAAAATTTGAAAATCACAAGTCTTAGGTGGAGTTTCACAAAGATTCAAGTTCAAGTTACATTCAGATTCAAAGATCAAGTTCGATTTGGATTCAAAGATTAGGTTCAATTCAGACTCAATGATCAAATTCAATTCACTTACATACAATCCACCCTAGAGGTCCACAATTGTATGAATAATCTACCCTAACGGTCCACAGATACACATATTATCCGCCCCAGCGGTCCACGGTGTGCACGAATAATCCGCCCTAGCAGTCCACAGATACACATATACTCCGCCCTAACGGTCCACGGTGTGTACATATAATTCTCCATAGCGGCCCACTTCAATTTTACCTGACTTATTATTCGATTTACAGATATACCGCCGTGTCGGTTTGATTCATGAATTAACTGTCATACCAGTTCGATTCACGGTTATGCCGCCGTGTCGGTTTGATTCACGGATTAACTGCCATACCAGTTCAATTCACGAATTAACTGCCGTATTAGTTCGATTCACGGATATGCCGCCGTGCCGGTTCAATTCATGGATTAACTGCCATCACGGATATGCCGCCATGCCGGTTCGATCTAGAGTTTAAGTTCTTATTCAAGTTCACAGTCCACAGAATCAATGTTCGAAATTCAGGGATTCAATGTTCAGATCATGATTCAAGTTCGAATTTGAGTCCTAAATTCAGATTTACAGTTCTCAATTCAAATTCATTTTCGAAGTTCCACATTTAAAATTATAAGTACTAGTCAATGATTTAAAACTTTCAATTATTCAAATGCAGTTAAATAGCAAGTTTTAAAATCGTGTCAAAATTAGTTCAAGATCATATTAGTTTATACTTTCAAAATTTTCAACATTCGATGCATTCAAAACAATTCAAGTTCTTGTTATCACATTTTCATGAAATCCATGAATTAAATTTCAAGCTCAAAGATTCTAAATTCCAGTTTCAAATACTAGTTCAAATTCCAATCAAATTCAAACCACATTTCATTCGATCATATCAAATCGACTATGAATTCAAGTAAAAAATGAGATTGTGTGCCGAATTTTCCCTACCTTAGCCTCGAAGTTGCGCGAAGCCAAGCAAAGTCCTATCGATGGCTTCCCTATCTACCTCCCAAACATACGATGCATCGAGGATTTATTCTAATTACTAACAAATTTGACGTATTTATGTGTTTTCTCAAAACAGAGGCGGAATTGGCCAAGTTCGTGATAACTTAAAACTTGGCCCAATTTCTCGCTCAATTTTGACCTTTAATACATTTGATTCATGAAATTGTTAATTCACAAAAGTTATAGATCTCTTTGTCCTCTTTCCAATAACTCGAGAATCGCGTCATCCGTGTTTAGAGTAAAAGGCTATGGCCAAAATACCGAGATTGTATTGGAACTTCAGCAAAAATCGAACGATCGATTTTTCCAAGGCAAAAATTTTGATCATTCGATTTGCTTCAAAATTTTTACACTTCTCTATTCTATACAATCCGATTGATCGATTTCAAAATCGATCAATTGTTTTGACAGCTTCAGAAACCCTTCGGGTTTCTTCTTCCTTTATCCAAATCACCTAAAACTCATGGCACACAATCTAACCAACATAATTTATGTTTCATACGCAAATAAACTAAGGTATTTACCCCTTAGATCGGGCACACGATGTCTCCGATGATAGTATCCAAAATCAACGCCTTCAAGCTCAATGTTCTTCTGCTGGTTTAAAACTCTCGATTCTTTCATTCGTAATGGGTGTAGATCATGTTCTCTTGGCGTACACAACAACCCCAAAGGTTCTCTTGAGCGAATTAGGAGGATTCAAATAGAGATCAATGGGGTTTGGGTCTCACTTGATAAAGAGGGTTTGGGAGAATGGGTTCTCTCTCTCTCTCTCTCTCTCTCATTTCTCTTAATCGTAATAGTGGCAAGGACCGGCGCTTTCTTGTGGTAAATCAGAGAAGAAGAAGATGCTTGAGCTTTAGAGGGTGCTCAATGATGAATCGGCTTAGCAAGGACCAAGGAAGATGGATTCTCTTCCTCTTTCTCTTCCCTTTCTCTTCTCTCCTCTCTTTCTCTTGCAAGCAAATGAACCCATGTGAGGGGTTTTGCTTTTAACTTGGGGTGGCTTCGGTGTGAAGCCATTCACCCAAAGTAACATGTTAGCTTTTCACCTAAGGTCTAAGATCAGGTACCCTTGTACAACTAAATACACCTTTTAAACGTATAATCTTTTACAATAAATTTTATCATTTTAAAAATAAATTATTTCGAAAATCCACGGCGTGCCGTGTGTATCGTGTTGGACACAAACACCTAATCGGTGTATTTGCCACCTCTTCAAAGGTTCTAGTTGAGGCACAAAGTCGGCCCAAATAGTTGGCCAAAATAGTCGGCCCAACTTGTCGGCCCAATCAGTCAACCCATTGGTCGGCCCAATTAGTCACACACACTTTTCACACAAAATACATTCTTTTAAATTAATTATTTCAAAAGTTCCAAAGCGGTATTGCGTGCCTTGCCGAATACATACACTTGGCTGGGTGCCACGTGACGGGTTGGGTTATTGGCCTCTAGTCTACTCTTGATTCGAGTTGAAATTCAGGTTGGGGCCCAAGTTCAAGCATTGGGCTTGGGTTCATGTATAACCTGCACAAACACGCATACACTCTACATAGGGTACGAGTTGAGATTTAATGTGCTTGGCGCGTAACTCTAATTATAACCAGTGGGGTTTGAGGCCTTGTTACCTAGGTCAAATGTTTGACTTGGGTCAAATCAGTCAAAAGGTCGCCTTCTTGTCTAAGGTCAGCGATTCAATATTTACGAAAATTTTAGATTGTTACACACTTATGATGGGAACCCTACCTAATATTTGTTTAATCAATGATTAAGTTCAAAGGGTAAAACAAGTCAAAAATCTGTGGCGGCTAAAGGGCACTACATTGATGAGAAATAAATCTCATATACATCCCAAGAAGAGTAGTATTTTACCTGTAATGGATAAGGGGAGCTTGAGACCTGTAATGGATAAGGGGAGCTTGAGCATTGCTCTTAATTATCCTATAACACTATGTTTTGTGATGTTAAAGTTACAGGGACATCTCTTATAGGTCTTCCTATATAAGTGTGAGGGTGGACACTTTCAATAAGACACGATTTTATCTCATAAACACTTATGAAAATCATGGTACTAGCATAGGGCCTAAATGTACTAACCCTTTATTAAACACCAAATACGTGAAATATGTATGTAACATAGTTCCGATTTGTCATATAAGGTCGTTAGTTCAAGACTTAGTTTCACTAAAGATCTTGACAAACCTTGAATTATTTTCACTAAAGTGAAAATTCAAGTCTGTAAGACATTTTTATTTATGCACATATTTCTAGCTTTACTCTATTTTTGTAGTGCCATTTATAATTTATGCAAAAATGTTACATCAATAATATGAATAACAGACTTGTCTCGATTAATCAAGACATCAAATACAAAAATAAAATGACTTTTTAAGGCATACTTCCAACACATTTAATTTCGCACAACGACACATTTAAAATAAATCGAGCAATCGTTGGATGTTCGATATTATATTAAATATTAAATTTGCTAACTTTTTTTGGACCATTTATTTTCTAATCCTAACCGATAGAGTGAATTGAATGGGGGATTACTACAAAAAATATGACTATTAGCGGCAATATTTTGGAGCAAAAAACTGCCGCTATTAATAAAAAAATTATTAAGATTATTAGCGGCAAGAGTGTTAGCGGCAATTTTTTGTTAATAATGGCAGTTTTTGGCAGCCTCTAATAGTCTTGTTTTTTGTAGTGGATGGATGACACTCCAAGATATTTGTGCAAAACGAACAATTTTATTATTGATGATGATGAGATGTAGAATGAACAGACATGGCAAATTAAGCTATATTCAAGATTGCCCATAAAGAAGATTTAACACCCTTATTTTAAGGTGAATTAAACAATCATATTACACCAAAATGGTACTTTTCACAAGTAAAAAATATACATGTAAACTAAATTTTACATATTTTACATGCGATGGCATTACAGTGAATTGTTAAAATGAACACCCTCAAAATAAGCAACATTTTTTTACTTTTTGAAGTATAAAAATAGATAAATTGAGTTTATCTAATCACTTAAAAGTTACTTATATGTAAAAGTCTATTTTTAGACTGAAAAGGTTAATAAAGAAATATCAAGATCTTCTATAGTGTAGTCTCTCGTGTTTTATTGTCTTTCTTATTTCTTTAATGTTCTTCTTCACTTTAGTATTTTGTTTTAATAAACTCGTCTATGATAAGAGTGTTTAATAAACTTATAAAAAAAAAGAAAGAGTGTTTAAATTTTCTATAGCCAAAACCTCTCCACCACTAGCAATATTATAATCACTACATTTAAATCAGGTTTTTTTATTCCACATTCGACCTCGGTCAAAGTTAAAACTTACGTCAAACTCTAAAAGATATAAGGGAAATTTACCTGACCGACCCTGTCAGATATACCTTTTACGTCAGAGGCCCTATAGTTTCACCTTTAACCAAACCGACCCGCTGCGCGCAAAGCCGTCACTCGCCTTTAGAAAATGTCGAAAAAGTCGGTGGAGAGGCGGTGTCGATTCGTTGTCGCTAGCGTTCTGTTCTTCAATCTTCAAGCTACCAAATCTGTAAGTTAGAAATAAAATTATCTTCCAATGCTGTAGAGTTTTTTCTTCTTCTTTCATCGGTGTACATTTTGTCATAATTTTTTAAGGTTACTCCATATACAATCGATATCGATCGTATATAACATCGTTATCGACTATATATAGAGTCCATATTGATTACATATAGAGTCGATATCGATTATATTTATAGTCGTTATTGATTACATATACGG
This sequence comes from Chloranthus sessilifolius, assembly GCA_021018995.1. Classification (NCBI taxonomy): domain Eukaryota; kingdom Viridiplantae; phylum Streptophyta; class Magnoliopsida; order Chloranthales; family Chloranthaceae; genus Chloranthus; species Chloranthus sessilifolius. The sequence continues at coordinate 32,600,175 of CM037596.1, read as the reverse complement.
TCGATATCGATTGTATGTATAGTCAATCGCGACTATATATACAATCGATATCGACTCTATAGGTAATCGATATCGATTTTATATATTATAGTTCATTTAACATTTAAACAATCTGTATTAGTATGGGACTCAATCCTTTCTTGTTATTACAATTTATTTCAACAAGCTGTCAAGATGGTTGTACATCGACCTGTTGCCAAGTGTTCCCCTAGTGCCATTTCGAATCTCTACGATACTGCTAACCCAACTCGAAAGGAGTTGTTGAGAGCTTCAATTTTTGGTGGAATATTTCAAATGCCTAAGAGTGTGAGATTTCTTGGAGATGTGGTTGATGCGATGTTGACTCTTTGGGTTAAAAAAAACTACTTCCGAATCGAAAAGACTAATGTCTATCTTTGAAAGTTGGACATTGCATTGATACTGAGCCTTGTCGTAGTTGGCCCTGAAAAGTATACCCCGTCCGTTAAACCACCAAAAGAACAAACCATTCGATACAAATATTTTCGTAGAACACCTCATGGGAAAATTCTCCGGTCTCATATAGATAATGCAATTTGGAGAGCGAAAAGTGATGAAGACTTCGTAAAGTTGTCTCTTCTATATGTGTTGTGTATATTTCTTTTTTTCGGGTCCCACCATCAACTGGTGGAAGACCGACCACATCGACGATGTCGAGAACTTTAATCGAACTCCGTGAGGTCTCCACATGTACCATGACTTGATGGAGTATATAATGAAGGGCACGACGAATAGAAAAACTGCCAAGATGGATAAAGCTCTTAAAACGTATAACACATATGGATGTATATGCGTACTTTAATGGTGGGCTTATGAGATGCTGCTAGATATCTCGCCTTCCCAGACAGGCCTTAAGGACCCTTTCCCACAATTGGTGAAATGGTCGGACAAGGCGCAATCAAAGATCAAAGGTTACACTCACGGACAGACATTGAACAGCAACGTATGATGTCTATTAAATAATTCAAATTTATAAAGTTAAGGAGAAGAGAAATCCGATGTCGATTGAATAAGTATACCGACTGCTTAACGAGTCGATAAAGATTTCCTCTAGAATTGATATCGATTCATTACAGAATCGATACCGATTCATTAAAGAATCGATAACGATTCATTAAAGAATCGATAACGACTTATTAAATAGTCGATAACGATTCATTACAAAATCGATAACGACTTATTAAATAGTTGATACTTTGCATTTGGAATATATTATCAATTTAGTCTATTATTTACCGTATTTCCTTTTCTTTCAAAAGGTTCGCGCTCCCCTCGTGCCTGTTGGATTTGAATTAGAGATACCCGTCTTAAAAGAATATCTATGAGGTCAAAAGGTCATTGGGGGGAAGAGGAAAAAGGTTCATAAACCGGTCAAGAAAGCTGTGGAACAGTTGCGGTCGAAAAAGAAGAGAAATTACATTCTGGTCGAGAATACTGGCGAGGAAGAATTTGACGTCCAATCGATGTTAGACGAAGAATCGTCCTGAGAAGAGGGCCCCGTCCATGTAGATGTAGAGCAGTCGAGAACTAGGGGGGCACGAAGGAGAGCCCAGCTGTGAAAGGGAGCCCAACTGCACCGACCTCCTCCAATGAGTCATTGTTGAGGAGGATCGACAGTTTGGTGCTAGATAACTTGAAGCTCACCCAAAGAGTGAGCCATTTGGAGGGAGAGAATGTGGTCCTCATGACACGTTGTGCCTCCGTAAAGAAACTATCCAAGTCCTTGAATGAGTGGCTACATTCAAGGGATTCAAATTTATAGAAGATGATTCACTACAACATGTTGATTAGAAAGGGCCAGGAGAATCTAAAAGAACTTCCTAAAAATTTATTGGAGGCAAGACCTAAGGCATGTGTTGATACGTAATTTTTATATGTTCAGGATTGTTAACATAAATCGACTCTATATACAGTCGATTCGATTGTAGATATAATCATTATCGACTGTGTATAGAGTCGATAACGATTGTAATTACAATCGATATCGACTTTTTATACAATCGTTAGTGACTGTATATAGAGTCGATAATGATTATATCTGCAATCAATATCAACTGTATATAAAGTCGATAATGATTATATTTATAATCGTCATCGACTGTGTATAGAGTCGATAATGATTATATTTACAATCGATATCAACTTTTTAAAATAGGGACCAAAAATTATTTCTTATACTACACCATTATTTCAATGTTCAGGATGTCGCTATTTTGGAGTTGATATCGAAGGTGTGTGACACAGCCTTATATAAGGAACCATCAGCTCCAATGCATGAGGATCTACCCACGAATGAGGTGACGGCAGCTGTTGACGAGCAGCCTGAGTCTCAAGCCGATAAGGGTCCAGCTGGTGAAGAGCAAACCTCTTTCCAATTGCCTCATCAATAAATTGACTCTCGCTTAAGACCTAGGTAAGGGAAACCCGTGAAATTAACTACCGTCAAACCTAGGATATAGCGAAGGGGAGCGATGGTGAAAAAGCTTGTAACGGAGAAGGTCATTGAAGGACCGGTGGCTAATGCTACTGTTGAGCCTGAACCTATTGCTGATGACGTTACTGCTGAGCTGACAGCAGAGCAGATATACATGTTAGACCCCTGGAACAAGCCTGAATCTGAGAACGAGTAAGTCATTCTTCCCAGGAACAAGCCTAAATATTTTAATTTATTATTTTTTATAAAAATTAGTTACGTTGGTCATTATTTATGCAGCAACTATGTAAGCACTGTCGGTGATTATATGCTGGTGGTGTAATCTTTTAGATGTTTAGCGAGTACGCGGTACTTAGATAATATTATAAGTAAAGTAACCCTACTTTAAGCATCTAATAGATAATATAAAGTCGTCAACGATTCGAAATAGAGTCGTTATCAACTCTACAACGAATCGATATCGATTCATTGTAGAGTCGATGGCGATTATTTATATAGTTAATAACGACTATATATAGAATCTTTATCGATTCTTTATATAGTCGGTATCAACTCTACAGTAAATCGATATCGATTCATTGTAGAGTCGATACCGACTTTATTTCGAGTCATCCACTTTATACATTGAAGGACAGGTGACGACACTTTTGAATGTTACTTATTTAATTGTAACTACATTGGTTTCAGATTTTAGGTGTCTACCTGAGACACTTGGAAGTAATTAATGATGATATTTATCATGATCGAAAGGACAAATGCTTTCTTATGTGTCATACCGTTCTGACCTACATGAGCTTTGAATTGAACGATTTCAAGAAGTTCCTTCTCATTGAAAAATTATACGAAGAATCGTTCCAGATTCAGGTCGAACGGTGGGCTGCCCATAAACTCGAAGAGAACCAAGGCAAGGAGCTGCTGTAAAATTTCTTCTTCAATCAGTTTCAGAATTTGTAGGCTCACGAATGTGACACAGTGTGCTTCCAACTCTTTATAATTTTTTCAATCATACTCTTTGAGATTATATTGCTTTTTTATAGATATTTATCTCAATTCATTCATAACAACCATTACACTGGGCGCTTGCGATCGTGAAGGTACTCGAACAATCAATATTGGTCGTCGACCATTTTTTTAATAGGTCGTTTAAGGAAACATAGCCGAACCAATTGAAAATGCTAGTAAGTTATTTTACTTAGCATATCTTTCATCATTGTTAGCTTAGCATATTGATGAGTAGTAAAATATGATGATATTTCATCCCTAGATACCTATATTTAGCTATCCGATGAAGGCTATCTAATAAGAATTATTAGATTTGAAGTATTTCAGGTAAATACAAGCCAAGTACAGAAAACAGCCCAAGAATTCTGAAAATAATGTCAAAACACTGTACCTTTGGGTCATCGAGAACTTGGTGTGACTTGCAGATCAATTTGGGCCTTCAAGACGGTCGAATTATGAAATTGTCAAAACATAAACATTGTAGAGCTTTATGTCAGCTTTCCAACGGCGCAAGAATCGCCTCCCTCTGAGTTCGGAACATAAAGTTATGGCCACAATACCGAAGCAGTGTCTGATGCAAAGTTCGACGAGAATTCACGAAAATCTGGGAGGTCGATGCATCGACCCTATTGGGTCGATTAATCGACCCTAAATTTTCGAGTTGGAAAACCTCTGCGGCTGGGAAACTTCTGCTCTATTTAAAGCGGATCAAACACTTCGGGAAGAAGAAAAAATTAGAGATAGATAATTAGATAAAAAAATTAGAGATAGATAATTAGAGATGGGAATTAGAGATAGATAATTAGAGATAGGAATTAGAGAGAGGAATTAGAGATAGGAATTAGAGATAGATAATTAGATATGGGAATTAGAGATAAAAAATTAGAGATAGATAATTAGAGAGGAGAAATTAGAGATAGATAATTAGAGAGTTAGTTTTGACTTTTCTTTTTTAGAGTTTTTGGAGAGAATTTTTTAGAAGATTATTATTCATTATTATTATTTTTGATTTTAGACTCCTCTGGGCATCTTTTTAAAAGTTCTTCTTTTCTCCTTCTTCTAGGGATTGATTTGGGTAGATTGTACTTAGGATTTGCACTGTCTTTCTTTTACATTCATAGATTGTATTTAGGAAAAGACATTGTAACTAAAGATTTTTGAAAGAAATAAAAAGAGGAATGACTTTGAATGAACAAGGAGATCATACACCAAAGATGAGCGACTAAATCAGTAGATCGGGGAAGATGCGATCCCCAGATAAGTACCCTTATTTATGATTAATACCATAGTCGATTTATTGTCATCATGGAATCGTTTTGCTAAAAGTTTGTGTTATTGAAAATATATTGAATGCTTATTATGACCGTTGATGGCGCGTATCAACGGCTATAATCGCTAGATCTGGACCTGCAGACTGATCTAGGCTGCTGAGCGATTATGTTTTTATTGTTGTGATCTAAATATCATGAGATACGCTATGCTTCTTACATGACTCATACCGCGATGATAGGCTGAGTCATTATTTTTAGATAGGATATGCCGGATTGATGATCATATTTTATTTCGAATCATTTTTATAGATGAATGGTGGTGTGAATGATGCTTTAATGAAACTATGGGTTTTAATGATAGAAAAGGGGTACAAATCTGGGGTAACATATTCCTTGATCTCATTTAAATATTCTTCTTAAATTTATCAGTAATTAGTTGTTTAGATTAATTTATTTTTTTCTTGCTTTTAGAAAAAGTGTGATAAATTTTTAGTAAATTGAATCTGCCCTTTGGTACTTCCTTAGGGATGTTTTTAAATCTCTGAAAGAATTAATTTAAAATTCAAGATTTCTCTGTGGGTTCGACATCTTTGTTCTTACCATACTGCAATAGATCTTGTGCACTTGCAAGGGTTACATTTAAATACGACCAAATTTTTGGCGCCGCTGTCGGGGATTTTGGCGAAATTTTGATTAATTCGGTTAGGGATTTTTTTTGTATTTTGATTACAAAAAAAAAAAAAAAAAAAAAAAAAAAAAAACTAATATTTAGATTTTTTATTTGTAAAATCTTCTTTCTCTTATTTTTCTCTCTTAGGTAAGTTTTTGTAGGACTCTTTTAGGAAATTTAGGTTTTTAGGACTTCTTATTTTAGTAGGATTCTTTTTCCTTATTTTCCTCTTTTAGATATTCTAGGATTTTCTAAAATTAGTTATTAATTTTTTTAGGAAGTTTATAAATTTAGGATACCTTCCTTAGGAAATTTAGGAATCTTTTATTCTTTCCCTTATTTTTCTCTTTTAGATAAGATTCTTAGGATTGCCATTAGATTTAAAATTTTAATTTCTAATTTTAATCTTGAAATTTTAATTTTAATTTTTGAAATTCGAATTTAAAAAAAAAATAATAATAATAATAAAATTTTAAAAAATAATAATAATAAATAAAATCAATTTTTGGATTTTTGCTTTGCAAAATCTTCTTTCCCTTATTTTTCTCTCTTAGGTAAGTATTTTTTTAGGAGTCTTAGGAAGTTGAGATTTTTAGGCTTTTTATTTTAGATTTTGTAGGAGTCTTTTAGGAAGTTGAAATTTTTAGGCTTCTTATTTTAGATTTTGTAGGAGTCTTTTAAGAAGTTGAAATTTTTAGGCTTCTTATTTTAGATTTTGTAGGAGTCTTTTTTAGGAAGTATAGATTTTTAGAATACCTTCCTTAGAAAATTTAGGAATCTTTTATTCTTTCCCTTATTTTTCTTTTTTAGATAAGATTTTGTAGGATTGCCATTAGGTTTAAAATTGAATTTTTAATTTTAATTTTTGAAATTCGGATTAAAAAATAATAATAATAAATAAATAAATAAATAAATTTGAAATTTAATGTAAAAAAAAAAAAAAAAAAATTTGTGCGCTTGTGTCAATCGATTGAAAATCTTTGCTTTAATCGACCCCCCAAGGGTCGATGCATCGACTTCCCAGGGTCGATTAATCGACCCCACTTTTCGGAATCGAATCCTATTTGGATTCTTCTTTATTTTTTTTTTTTATTATTATTTTCATTGTTTTACTTTTTCATCCTTGGGATCCCTTGAGCGTAAATCACACTTTTTATTGTTTCTTTTTTTTTGCGGGACACCTCTTTCCACTCCTACTCTAACTCTATAATTTTTCCCTTTATATTCACCCTTAGGCTCACTTTCCATTAACTCTTGCACACCTTTCTCATGGCTTGCCAATTCTATCTTAACAGAGCTCGGTTATCAAGGATGGAGGAGACTGCTAAAAAGCGGGAGCGCCGCTCTCATCGGACGGTCCCTTTTGCGCCTAGCAATGTTGAAATCATCGACCTCGATCCGATGATCCTTCTTTTCTGGGGAGAACCATCTAGAAAGAAGGTAAGACGCTCCAAATCTCCTACACTGTGCATCGATACTGATATCGAGATAATTAATGTGGTTCCGTCACCGTCCCCCCCATCTCCATCTCCTACTTTCGCCTCGCCGCCTCCATCCATTCAATCGGCGGTGTCTCATCAATTTTCCCTTGATCTTTGGGAGAAATTATTCCCTGTGCCTAAGAACATAAATTTAAGTGAATCTAGGTGGATGGGTCCGCCTAACAATGATTAACAGAGTTGGATTCATGTTTAGTTTAGGATTTAGGTTTTATTTTATTATTATTTTTTTTTTATGTTTATTTCTAGCATATTAGTTTTTTTAGTTTAGGTTGTTTTTAATTCTCTAAAATAGTGTAACCATATTCCCTTCAATAAATTTTTGGTCATGTTCCAATTTGATGCACATATTCTCTACACCTGATCTTTGTGTTGAGGTACTTTTCAACAGGTTTGGGGGTGAGCTACTTATTTCAATCAACGAGGACATTGTAATCTTTAGGTTTGGGGGTATGGTTATCTATTTTGCGTCACTTATATTTTCAAAAAAAAAAAAAAAAAAAAAAAAAGAAATTTTTTTATTTTGAAGTCATCATGCACATTATTTTACGATTGTTTTCAAACTTTAGTTGATGATGCATGTGAATTTAATTTTGAGAATACTGATGTCATATTCTGATTACACTTAATGTGATATTTTGTAGATAATTTTGATATTCATGCTTAGAATTTTTACACTTATACCAAGCTAAGACTAAGAAATTGATGAACTATTTTGAACGGTGAATCTTAGGTTCTTAGTGGAGACTAAACCTAGGAAGCTTTAGAGCCAAATATCCGTTGTTGATGAGTGAATATATAAACTCGGAGTTTTCTTTGAATACGAATTATCTTGCACAATCTCATATATTTTATTTTGACTTGTGACTTTGCATGATATCAAATTCATATTATTGTGTTAGAACGTACTGTATATCTACTCAAGACAAATATGCAAGGCTACCATCTTTTAAGGACATGATTGAAGGCCATCTTTGGCTCATTTGTGCTTAAATGTCCCACCTCATATAAATTTATCCTTCTAGTACCCCTTTGAGCCTATTGGAAAATTTACCTTTATACATTCTTTGATAAGCCACGCTAACCTTTAACCCTTCACCATTTCTGAAAATTCAGCTTTACCCTTCTTATTTCTGAAAAATTAGGAACGAGAGATGAAAATGAATGAAAAGAGAGTAAGTGGAGAGATACTGAGTTGTGGTGTTTACTGAGAGTGCATGGCAAAAATATAAAAGAAAAAGGGGGGAGAAAAAGAAAAAGAAAATTGTGAAAAATAATGAAAAATATGAGGTGCTTCAAGAAAAGAAAATTCAAAAGAAAAAGAAAGTTGAGAAAAATAGAAAAATATTGAGAAAAATAGTGAGAGATTAGAAAAGAAAAAGAAGAGAAATAGAAAAATCAGAAGTTTGTTTTTTTTCCGATTTCTCAGAAATTTTGAATCTTAATTCCCTTTCTTTCTTACCCTTTCCTGAGCCCCATTACAACCCTACAAAAGACCTTCATGATCTGATCTTGCATTGGTAACTGCCTTGTGAAGAGTAAATATATGATACTTATGACACTTGATATGACATGCTTAGGACATACAAGTATCTGTTCTTATGAGATTTGATTTTGTTCATTAATTACATCGTGTTTCAGTTATCATGTGAGACCTTTTAATTTGTTTTGTATTGATCTCTCACATATGTGCTAAAGCTTACCCATCATCGGAGTGATTTTATTTCGAGAGTATACCAAAAGTGAGGATTGAGTCGAGACAACATATTCGACGGTTTTCCGTTTGGACTAGTTCCGAGATGGATGAATCTTGGTTTGGGTATGCACACACTTCACGTTTAGGCATGAATGGATGAATTGTCTAATAATTAGAGCATTAGATTAATTTGAATGGATACTAGCATGATTGACATGACATTAATATTTAAGATTGATGATTCACATATTGAAACAATTAATGTTTTTTTTTATTTTTGAATAATATATATGTTATAAAAATCATGTTTTGAAAACTTAATTTTACCGATGGTTTAAAATTTTTGGAAATTTGTGGGTAACTTCACTGTAAACCCTTAGGAGACACAACTCCTCCACTAGGGATCACCTAGGGGTTTAAAGGCTTGTTGCACACGCTAAGTGCAATCGTGCTCCCTACGAAAGTGGCATTTATTTTCTTTAGTTTGCTTTGCTCGAGGACTAGCAAAGTGTAGGTTTGGGGGTGTGATGAGTAGTGAAATATGATAATATTTCATCCCTAGATACCTATATTTAGCTATCCGATAAAGGCTATCTGATAAGAATTATTAGATTTGAAGTGTTTCAGGTAAATACAAGCCAAGTACAGAAAACAGCCCAAGAATTCTGAAAATAATGTCAAAACACTGTAACTTTGGGTCATCGAGAACTTGGTGCAACTTGCAGATCACTTTAGGCCTTCAAGAAGGTCTAATTATGAAATTGTCAAAACACCAAAGTTGTAGAGATTTCTATCAGCTTTCCAACGGCGCACGAATCGCCTCAATCCGAGTTCGGAAAAGAAAGTTATGGCCAAAATACCAAAGCAGTGTCTGATGCAAAGTTCGACGGGAATTCACGAAAATCTGGGAGGTCGATGCATCGACCCTATTGGGTCGATTAATCGACCCTAAATTTTCGAGTTGGAACACCTCTGCGGCTGGGAAACTTCGGCTCTATTTAAAGCGGATCAAACACTTCGGGAAGAAGAAAAAATTAGAGATAGATAATTAGATAAAAAAATTAGAGATAGATAATTAGAGATAGGAATTAGAGATAGATAATTAGAGAGAGGAATTAGAGATAGGAATTAGAGATAGATAATTAGATATGGGAATTAGAGATAAAAAATTAGAGATAGATAATTAGAGAGTTAGTTTTGACTTTTCTTTTTTAGAGTTTTTGGAGAGAATTTTTTAGAAGATTATTATTTATTATTATTATTTTTGGTTTTAGACTCCTCTGGGCATCTTTTTAAAAGTTCTTCTTTTCTCCTTCTTCTAGGGATTGATTTGGGTAGATTGTACTTAGGATTTGCACTGTCTTTCTTTTATATTCATAGATTGTATTTAGGAAAAGGCATTGTAACCAAAGATTTTTGGAAGAAATAAAAAGAGGAATGACTTTGAATGAACAAGGAGATCATACACCAAAGATGAGCGGCTAAATCAGTAGATCGGGGAAGATGCGATCCCCAGATAAGTACCCTTATTTATGATTAATACCATAGTCGATTTATTGTCATCATGGAATCGTTTTGCTAAAAGTTTGTGTTATTGAAAATATATTGAATGCTTGTTATGACCGTTGATGGCGCGTATCAACGGCTATAATCACTAGATCTGGACCTGCAGACTGATCTAGGCTGCAGAGCGATTATGTTTTTACTGTTGTGAACTAAATATCATGAGATACGCTATGCTTCTTATATGACTCATACCGCGATGATAGGCTGAGTCATTGTTTTTAGATAAGGTATGTCGGATTGATGATCATATTTTATTTCAAATCATTTTTATAGATGAATGATGGTGTGAATGATGCTTTAATGAAACTGTGGGTTTTAATGATAGAAAAGGGGTACAAATCTGGGGTAGCATATTCCTTGATCTCATTTAAATATTGTTCTTAGATTTATCAATAATTAGTTGTTTAGATTAATTTATTTTTTCTTGCTTTTAGAAAAAGTGTGATAAATTTTTAGTAAATTGAATCTACCCTTTGGTACTTCCTTAGGGATTTTTTAAATCTCTGAAAGAATTAATTAAAATTCAAGATTTCCCTGTGGGTTCGACACCTTTGTTCTTGCCATACTGCAATAGATCTTGTGCACTTGCAAGGGTTACATTTAAAATCGATCACATATCTGACATTCCTCTATTTCAAAACAAACTCAATACCTTCCCACGGTTTTATATTCGTACGGTAACTCCACTGCACTGAATGTGAAGACCTATCCTCAGTCATCTAGTGACTGCTAGCACAAAGGCCTTCCCCGATAGACCAATTTGAGTGATTGTGGGGTGTTTGTACTAAATTATGTGGAGTACTTCATGTCAGAGAAGAAATTTAACTTAACGCAATCAAATATGGATAGGATAAGGACATAAATTAGTCATACACTAGCTAAATACACCGGCGATGGAGGAGGGGAATTGGAACAGGACGACTCAATGGAGGAGGCGCAGAAGTAGCAGTCGCCATTGACTCTATATAAAGTCACTATTTACTATATATATAGTCGATGGCGACTTTACACATAATCGTCATCGACTATCTGTCCAATCGTCAATGACTCTATATAGAGTCGCGAACGGCACATATGTACATTCCATGATCAATGTTTCTGAGCAAGTATACACACTAAAATTATAACTATTACGAAATAAAATATCAGGATTCTGAGCTTCTGAGAAAATACACACATTATCTCATTTATATTCCATCTATCACTATTAAAAATATACACTATCAACCCATCGGTCCCACTGTCGTGCAACTCTTGCGATTGTGACTATACTCACTTCACTTGCCATACTGTAGGGCCCTAACCTTACCCTTAGATCGTATCCTTCTCTTCCTCGGACTGCCAGCTTGCTTTTGACAATTATAGTGTAATAGTTACCAGCTAGTTTATGCTATTTGGTAAGGTATAGATACGGGTCAAGTCAGGCATAGGCCAAAACCGTGATCCAAAGGGGCCTGGTCCTTCATACACATTACATGGGATGTAGTAAGAAGATACTTGAACTAAGCACTTAAAAGTAGTGTGAAACCTCACATGAGTAACTTCAAGGGTAGTGGTAAATACGTAATTGTATATGAGTGTAAGTGGTTTACACTAAAGCCAGCCTTCATTGACCGGATAGGCATGGTCATTAAAATAGTATATATGCTAGTTCCTATATACTGCATAGGATTCTAGCTTGTACTCACATAGACTCTTCACAAAATGTATAAGAGTAATAAATGGGGTAAACCTTAATTAACTTACCTGCATCTACACTCTTGATTTGTATGGGCTGCGTAGGGGAAAACAACTCAAATCAGCTTATAAGTTGCTTATCTCATTAAGGAACCTCCACGGGTGCATGAGTCATAAATCGACTACATGCATGCAAAGAGCAGCCTAAGCTCTACCACGACTCACCAACACTTCCATCTTCTTCCTTCTTCCGCTTCAATCCTTGATGAATCCAGTCCCTGCACAATCATGCAAACCAGAGATACAACCATTAGAACGCTGATGACACCGTTTCAGCGTTGTTGTAATCACGAGTCCACCAAAAGGTATACCGTAAACACACAACTTTCCTAGACTAGGTTAGTTAAGAAGTTTATTTTGATAAATGATAAATTTGTATTGTCAAATTACTGAGACCGAATCGACAGCCCGAATCACATATTGAAACGAGTTTTGGAACCCGCATTGGTGAATAAACTACACCGAAATTTCACACAAAAATGAATAAAAAAATCTAATTTTCTATACAATATATATATATGAAATATATATATGAATAACCAGCCAATTGCTTGAGTTAAAAGAAGTCAAAATGGAGCAGAAAATACTCCGACAAGCCAAGCCTGATAGGCTTGCCGTGGCAACCTTACAGGCTTGCCGCGACAAGGTGCTTAGGCTTGTCGCGGCAAGCATTGTGCTCAGACTATTGGTCAGTATTTTGATCATAACCTTTGATCCCGAACTCGGATTGGTACAATTCTTAATGCGTTGGAAAGGAGACAACGAGCCCTACAATGTATTTGAAGGAACAAATTCTTGAATCCAATGTTGAAGGGGTCAAAATTTGGTAACAAGTCACAGAAACATGCTCAACTGCAAAGCTTCTGGCGGCAACCTATGTTGCTTGTCGTGGCAACCTTGCATCTGATGCACTTGGTGACACCTCTGTCAGGGGTTTGTGCTGGGATGACTTGCTGAGTTTGACCATGAGACTTGGGACCATAAATGGTCAATATTTGGAGTCTATGTTGACCCAATGAACCATTAAAATTACTAAAACTATGACCATAAATCCTAAGTATTTTGTGCACATGACGAGTTTGCTTGAAGACATGCGTGCCAGTTATACGTAAGCCTGGTATAAAGTCGGGAGACTACCTTGCTCACTTATATTTTAGTATTTCATTTCACTTCTAAGGAGCATGATAATTGTGTTGTATAGTCAGTGTAAATTGATCATGCTCATGCTGTCTCCATATATTTATCAGTATTTCTGTTCGATATATGATCAAGGATTATATCCATCTGAGAATAACTAATAGATAAAGGATGTCTATGATTAGATGTCCATGATTGCACAGTGATGCCAAATTAACAGTGATGTATGTGGATAATATTAGTACATTAGATAACTACATAGGTGCATGTCGGAGTGAACGATGATGATTGATATATCTATCGGCCTGGTATAAAACGAAGATTGTCAGTTAGTTTAGTATAGTAGTTACTGTCTACAAGTTCCACTAATGCATGATGATTTGCAGACTTGATCTATCTTAGTCTCCATCATGTCTTATTTTCTTTGGATAGAAGATTAGCAGGATAATATAAAAGATGTAGAGATATCTCATAGCTCATGTTAACTAGTATGATAAATGATTCCATATATGCTAGTGTAGTTTATGTAAAGATAAAGAAATATAATAACTAGTGCAAATCCGATATCTAGATCTGATATACAAGAGCATGTCAAAAGATTGTCCAAAGTACAGCTCAGTGATGAACCAGTTTTGATAAAGTTAGTTAACATAAATACTTTTACCTCACTAAGCTATGTCAGCTAGATGAAACACCCATTTAGTTAGTTTTAATGGATGATCCCATATGCTTATAAAAGTTCAGTTCAATGAATGGTTAGGCCTGAAAAAGCTAAAGTAGTACATGATGACGAGAAGATCAGTTTAGACGTATGCTTTTGTATAATCATTCATGATGCTGGATGTATAGTATAGTGATGATATGATACTTAGGAGTTTTATTTAACTATGCTCATATCAGTATTGATAATGATGATAGAGTAAGTTGAAGTGACTATTTTTGCATGACTCGACTCATGATGCTTTTAATGAATAAAGATGCTAGTTCTGCATGATGGTAATAAGATCAGTATTACATATGGTCATGCTATGAAATTTAGTTCGATGTACGATTATGCAACTATAAAAATAATTCAGTTCTATATATGGGTTATATAATGATGTTACTAGATCAGTTTTAATGAATGTTGATGAATAATAATATACGTTCAAATGTGACGTCTGATTAATGTATGCACATGCTAGTTTTCAAGGTATGAATATGACTGATGGTGTTAGATCGGTTTTGAGAGCTACAGACTTGATGTATGCTTTGCATAATTATGATGCTAGTTCAGCTTGGATACATGAATATCAATGATTATGATAATTGCAGTTATATATAATCATGTGAGTTCAGTTATTCAAATCAGTTTTGCTATATGATATCTGTTCACGATGTGCTCGCATATATGTTACCATGCATTGTTCATGTCCTGTTATCCTTGATGTCATGTACACATCTTTGTTTGATCTTGAACCAAGTGATCCCACTAACACGGGAGCTTGATATCTCGTCTAAGTGATCCCGTGAACTCGGGAGCTTGATATCTCATCCAAGTGATCCTGCTAACTCGGGAGCTTGATTTTCTTGGTCCAAGTGATCCCGCTAACTCAAGAGGTTGACAAGTGATCCCGCTAACTCGGCGGGAGCTTGATTTTCTTATTACTTGAATATGTCTTATTCCAGTATGATTTCTGTAATTGTCCAGCATGATTTCTTGTCAGTATGATTCCTTATATTTGTTCAGCATAAATCTGTCAACATGATACAATATTTGCATAATTTATTGCTTGTTATACTATATGCTGCTAGAATAAAAGCTAAATGTTGCTAGAATAGATACAAGGTGAGATCTAATGTGTTTAGTTTTGTAATTTATGCATTTAGAAGTGAATTGGAAATCTAACATATAACTTAGCATTTAAATTTCCCTGTTGAGCTTTGATGATAGCTCATCCTACGACGTCATGTCTTAACTGCAGATATTGCTCATGACCCCGAGCATGAAGCTGATCCTACCTACCAGTCTGAGGAGGAGGACGAGGAGGAAGGTTCTGCTGAGGACTTCTTTCCTTGAGAGGTTTGAGAGAGAGAGATTTTTTTTTAAACATTAAATATGTATAAACAACAATGTAATTTAAGATAGTTTACTATTTCATGTATAGGTTTCTGTTTATATTCCTATTCAGTTTGCTGCTTTAGATAAATAAATAAATATCAGTTGTTGCCATATTTCTACATATCAGAGTTAATTCAATTCGCTTCCGCATATGTAACACTTTATACATGATGCCCTTGTATGACAGGATCATGTTAGGTGATCCGACGGCGCCACCTTTCCCATTTACGAGAAAGGGAAAAGTCAAGCTGTCACAGGTGGTATCAGAGCCCGGCGTTAAGTCTTTGGAGACTTAACTCTGGCATGGATATATGGTAAGACTTCTGATGTTCGTTCAATGTTAGAGCCTAGGCTTTAGGTTTTCTAAGGACTCAAGGCTAGGCAGTAAGTTCTGATTAGAGCATAGATCGTGGATCTTTATGACCACATTTGATTGAAGGACTCGATCAATAGTGATCGAAGTATGCCGATAGGATCCGAGTTAGGATGTAACTTTTGGCAAGTCGTGGGCTTATGATGATCACAATCATTGTTAATTAGAACATTTGTTTCATTTTGACAGATCACTATGGCACCTCGCAAAAGAGCTAGGATCGCGCATGCTGGGAGGGATGATCATGAACAAACTCGACAACTACTGGAGACAATAGTCAGAATCATGGCCCAGCTGACTGAGTTACTTACGACACTAGTGCAACCCACTGCACGCGCACTTCTTCGCCCGCACTCGTTGGGTCATGCTCGCGGTGCGAAATACAACACAAGACGGGGAAATGTCGGTGGGCCACAGGTGAGTGTTTCAAATGTGGCAGACTAGGACATCTAATAAAAGATTACGCTACGACAAAAATGAAAAGGACGACACTCGAATCTCAGCAACCTGCTCAAGGTGTTTATCCGAAACTGACTATATCTACACCTTCGGGGTCATTCCGTCACTCAAACCCTACTAGAACAGGAACGTTCGGAGTTCCACAAACTTCACGCACCTCTTCATCCATTCTGTTAGTATTCTGTGGAAAATGTGGGAAGCCACATAACATAGATGAATGTCGTAGAGCGTCTGGGGCGTACTTTCGTTGTGGTATGATGGGACATCGGATTAAGGATTGCCCAAAGATGGTGGAAACGACATCAACTATGGCACAAGATGCCCAAACCAGCAACGATATTATCTTAGGCATGTGAACTATTTAGTTATAAATTATTTAAATTGTTTATGAGACAGGTGCATCTAAGTAAATACTTTATATATGTGTGCATCTAGTATATTATTTTCTTTCCATCAATTTTATAAATTATAAATTTATATTTTGGTAAGTAGACACAATTTAGCTAACACTAGTATATATATACATCAGATAATGTATACCTTATAATTGTATCCAGAGGATGCCTACTTATTGTATGAGGCACATATTTTGGTAGATCCTGGATCGGCACATTCCTTTAGTACACCCAATTTGTTGAAAAGTTAGGAAAGTTGGGAGCCACCCTAGAACCTCTAGACTTTATTGTGACGTGTCAGTCCCGACTAAATAGTCTGTCACTACTCACATGGTATGTCGATCAATCATTGTCCTAATCCAAGGTTACGACGACTATGAAATAGTAACCGATTGATCTTCCTCAATATACTCAATATGCAAGGATTGACAAAGGGTTTATCAGACCGAGTGTGTCTCTGTGGGGCGCACCGATATTATTCGTAAAGAAGAAAGATGGGTCAATGCGTCTTTGCATTGATTATCATCAATTAAATAAACTGCCAATTGAGAATCATTATCCACTCCCCAGAATCAACGATCTCTATGATCAGTTATAAGGAGCACGATGATTCTCGAAGATTGACTTACGATCGAGTTATCACCAGATAAAGGTGAAAGCTGAAGATATTTCAAAGACAAACAGCCCTTCAGACATGATATAGTCACTGCAAGTTTCTTGTCATAAGTTCACCTATGTCATTCATCCTGATAGCACGAAGATGTATCAGGACATAAAGAAGCCATTTTGGTGGAGTGGCTTGAAGCGTCGAAATTGGCCGACGTTGATCTAAGAGAGATAGTCAGACTACATGGGATATCAGTGAGTATCGTGTCAAATCACGATCCGTTATATACCTCCCGCTTCTAAAAGAGTAGATCACGATCCGTTATATACCTCCCGCGTTTGGCAGAGTTTCTAAGAAGAAACGAGTTCCAAGTTGGAATTCAGTTCTGCATTTCATCCTCAGACCAACGGTCAGACGGAAAGGGTAAAGGGCCTATATGTTGGATTACCAAGGATCATGAGATAAGCACTTACCCCTGATCGAATTCGCATATAATAATAGCTCCCAATCGAGCATCGGCATAGCACCATTCGAGGCATTGTATGGACACCGATGTAAATCTCTGATTAACTGGGAAGAAGCTAGAGAGTGTTTGATTTTAGGCCCTGACTTGATCGAAAATACCAATGTAGTTATACACGTCATTCGTGAGCAACTGAAGAGTGCTTAGAGTTGGCCAAAGAGTGCTTAGAGTCGGCAAAATATCAGGATTCTAAGCTTCTGAGAAAATATACACATTATCTTATTTATATTCCATCTATCACTATTAAAAATATATACTATCAACCCATCGGTCCCACTGTCGTGCAACTCCTGCGATTGTGACCATACTCACTGCACCAGCCACACCGTAGGGCCCTAACCTTACTCTTAGATCATATTCTTCTCTTCCTCGGACTGCAGACTTACTTTCGACAATTATAGTGTAACAGTTATCAGCTAGTTTACGCTGTTTTGTATGGTATAGATACGGGTCAAGTCAGGCATAGGCCAAAACCGTGATCCAAAGGGGCCTGGTCCTTCATACACATTACATGGGATGTAGTAAACAGATACTTGAACTAAGCACTTAAAAGTAGTGTGAAACCTCACATGAGTAACTTCAAGGGTAGTGGTAAATACATAATTGTATATGAGTGTAAGTGGTTTACACTAAAGCCAGCCTTCATTGACCGGATAGGCATGGTCACTAAAATAGTATATATGCTAGTTCCTATATACTGCATAGCATTCTAGCTTGTACTCACATAGACTCTTCACAAAATGTATAAGAGTAATACATGGGGTATACCTTAATTAACTTACCTGCATCTACACTCTTGATTTGTATGGGCTGCGTACGGGAAAACAACTCGAATCAGCTTATAAGCTACTTATCTCATTACGGAACCTCCACGGGTGCATGAGTCATAAATTGACTACATGCACGCAAAGAGTAGCCTAAGCTCTACCACTGCTTGCCAGCCACTTCCATCTTCTTCCTTCTTCTGCTTCAATCCTTGATGAAACCAGTCCCTGCACAATCATGCAAACTAGAGATACAACCATTAGAATGCTGACGACACCGTTTCAGCGTTGTTGTAATCACGAGTCCACCAAAAGGTATGCCATAAACACACAACTTTCCTAGACTAGGTTAGTTAAGAAGTTCATTTAGATAAATGATAAATCTATATTGTCAAATTACTGAGACCGAATTGACAGCCCGAATCACATATTGAAATGAGTTTTGGAACCCGTATTGGTGAATAAACTACACCAAAAATTTTGCACAAAAATGAATAAAAAAATCTAGTTTTCTATACAATATATATATGAAATATATATATGAATAACCAGCCAATTGCTTGAGTTAAAACAAGCCAAAGTGGAGCAGAAAATACCCCGACAAGTCAAGCCTAATAGGCTTGCGGCGGCAACCTTATAGGCTTGCCGCGGTAAGGTGCTCAGGCTTGCCGCGGCAAGCATTGTACTCAGACCATTGGTCAGTATTTTTATCATAACATTTTATCCGAAACTCGGATTGGCACAATTCTTAATGCGTTGGAAAGGGAACAACGAGCCCTACAGCGTTCATAAAGGAATAAATTTCTAAATCCAATGTTTAAGGGGTCAAAATTTGGTGACAAGTTGCGGCAACATGCTCAGCTGCAAAGCTAGTCACGACAAGAGGTAGGCAGTTATACTTAAGCCTGGTATAAGGTAGGGAGATTACCTTGCTGACTTATATTTTACTATTTCATTGCACTTCTGAGTAGCATGATAATTGTGTTGTGTAGTCAGTGTAAATTGATCATGCTCATGATGCCTCCATATATTTATTAGTATTTCTGTTCGATACATGATCAAGGATTATATGCATCTGAGAATAACTAATAGATAAAGGATGTCCATGATTAGATGTCCATGATTGCACAGTGATGCCAAATTGACAGTGATGTATATGGATAATATTAGTACACTAGATACCTACATAGGTGCATGTCGGAGTGAACGATGATGATTGATAAATCTATCAGCCTGGTATAAAACAAAGATTGTCAGTTAGTTTAGTATAGTAGTTATTGTCTACAAGTTCCACTAATGCATGATGATTTGCAGACTTGATCTATCTTAGTCTCCATCATGTCTTATTTTCTTTGGATAGAAGATTAGCAGGATAATATAAAAGATGTAGAGATATCTCATAGCTCATGTTAACTAGTATGATAAATGATTCCATATATGCTAGTGTAGTTTATGTAAAGATAAAGAAATATAATAACTAGTGCAAATCCGATATCTAGATCTGATATACAAGAGCATGTCAAAAGATTGTCCAAAGTACAGCTCAGTGATGAACCAATTTTGATAAAGTTAGTTAACAGAAATACTTTTACCTCACTAAGGTATGTCAGCTAGATGAAACACCCATTTAGTTAGTTTTGATGGATGATCCTATATGCATATTAAAGTTCAGTTCAATGAATGGTTAAGCATGAAAAAGCTAAAGTAGTGCATGATGACGAGAAGATCAGTTTAGACTTATGCTTTTGTATAATTATGCATGATGCTCGATGTATAGTATACTGATGATATGATACTTAGGAATTTTATTTAACTATGCTCATGTCAGTAGTGATAATGATGATAGAGTAAGTTGAAGTGACTATTTTTGCATTACTTGACTCATGATGGTTTTAATGAATAAAGATTCTAGTTTCGCATGATGGTAATAAGATCAGTATTACATATGGTCATGCTATGAAATTCAGTTCGATGTACGATTATACAACGATAAAAATAATTCAGTTCTATATATGGGTTATGTAATGATGTTACTAGATCAATTTTAATGAATGTTGATGAATAATGATGTACGTTCAAATGTGACGTCTGATTAATGTATGCACATTGTAATATCCCTGATATTTTGGACATGTTTTTGTTTACCTCGGTAAGCATGCCCGAAAAAGTGATAGGATATTTCTGGGTTTTTGGATAGCTAAGGGTATGTTGAGAATGATGACCAAAGGATTTTGTCTCGTGACTTGTGGAAGTCATGTGTGCATTGATATACACTTTAAGTTGGGTGTTTGTGTTTAACGCCGAAAAGTAATGCAATTTAAGTGGATAGGATTGTAAATAAGAAAATCTAGATATTTGGTTCTTTTTTTTTTTGTATTATAAAAGAGAGGCTTTGAAGAGAAGTTACACTTCTCTCTCTCTCGTTTGAATCTAAAATTGTAACCTTTGCCCCTCACCTTGATATTAGATCTTGATTTTGTGAATCCCTCTCCCCATCTTAGCCATTGAAAAGCTTGGTTAAGGGATTTGGATTAAATCGTTGTAATCGAAAGGAAGGCTAGGGGAGAGTGGAAAAGTCTGTGTGTGGTGTGGTCAGACCTGTGCTTGTGAAGCAAGGTTTAAGTGGAATGATTGGGAGACTCTGGCCTATTAAAAACCTCGAAGTTTAGATCCGGTGCTTGTTTTTGGTGCAACGGGATCGATGGATTAAACATCAAGAGGTAGGCCTTTAAACCTTCATGAGTTAATTAAATTTATGCTTTGGTTAGAGTAGTTTTAAAGGGATTTTTGAATGTTAAACAAACTGTGGTTGAATGAGAAAAAAGGTCCGAAGATCCAAAAATTAGCAACCACAGACCTGGAGAAATTCGAGGGTCGAATTTGGAATTCGACCATCGAATTGAAAATCAAGGGTCGAAATTGAGATTTTAAAGCCTGATGCATTTTTTTGAAATTCAAGGGTCGAATTTTGCCCTGTTTCAGGCCTTTGATTTTTTGTTAGAATTTTTCTTGGCAAGCTTTCAGGTTTGATTTTTTAGACCAATATTAACACTGGGAGTGTTAATCATTGTAAGTTTTGGAATAAAGAGTCCTTTGTGAGGACTGCTTTGCTTGTTTCGGACCGTCTTTGTTGAGGTAGGGGAACCTAAACCTGATTTGCATTCTATTATAATTATAGGTTGTTTGTATCAATCATGAAATTCTGACATTTTGAACAACTCAGCATGCATAAGAACTCTGAAATTGAGACAAATCGGAACAGTAAAACTTTGATATGAAAAAGAACTCAGAACTCTGAAACTTTGAACGTTGAACTTCAAATCAGAACTCCGAAAATCCGTAAATGTATTATGTATACAAGCTTGATATAAGTTAGCATTTGCATTCGATTTGAGGCACATACGAACGAAACCCTAGATTTTACCAACCGTGTTGACAGTATTTATTTTGGCGCAAGTTTCCCTCATAGCGTAGGGGCTTGTTGCACTTTAGAAAAAGGGTTCATGGACAACGATGGTCAGTAGGGTTTCCCATTGGTGACTTTTTCCGCTCTCATGCTAGTATGTAATTTGAGAGATTATGCTTAAGTTATAATTTTAGGACAAGAAGCATGCTAATTCAGAAATTTTGACACATCAGATGAATTGTATTAGTTTTTGACTTCATGATTAGAACTTGAGATTTAATCTGCAAGGCATCTTTTGAAAATCATAATTGATCCGATTTCTGTCTTCGAAAACTTTTACTTATAATGAAATGCAAATAGTCATGTTTCCTCTATTGAGCTTCGATGTTAGCTCACCCTCGACTATACGTCACAGGTGCTGAGACTGACCTAGGATCTGAGGATCTGGATCTAGAGGACTCCGATTATATTCCTGAGGAGGAATTGGAGACACCTGCAGAGGAGTTTTTCCCCTGATTCTAGATTACCTTTTTGGGTACTTTTGTTTAGAATTATTCTTTGAATTTTGGGCCCTAGCCATTGTTTTATCTTTTTGATATCACTCGAGGAACCATTATTAAGAACCACTATTTTAGGTGTTGGATTGACCATCACCGGTGGTTCTTCCTGGTTCCTCAGGGTGATATATATTGTTTTGTTAAGCTTTTGTCTTTGTTTACTCTATGCCTTGCCTCTATTTTAGATCTATGTTATGCTACCAGCTTCTGTCTGTTACGGCTTATTGAGAAATCAATAAGTTGATGAACCGACCTTTCCTATACCTTAGGGATTGGAAAAGTCGAGTCATCACAGTTGGTATCAGACCAAGGCTCTAGGTTCAGAGTCTTAAGACTGAGGGTTAGATTGTCTTAAGAATCAATACTGATCTATTGTTATTATTTTTCAATAATGACAGATCAGCATGCCTCCGCGGTTCAGAGGCAGAGGCCAAGGTAGAGAAGGACCTCGCATTGCTCATCTTGAGGAGATTGATGAGGGCGTAGGCACCTCACATGGCAGAGGGAGATTAACATCTGGCCCTAATGCAGATCCTTTGTGAGCTGCTAGGCCTGAGGGAGGAAATGTTGACCAGGTGTTGGCGGCCTTGGCCAACAACATGGCTCAACAAACTGCGGCAATAGATCGACAGACAGAGTTACTGGCAGCCGGACATCAGCCAGGGGGATTCGCCGACTTCAGGAGGATGAGACCTCCTACATTCTCAGGGCAGACGAATCCGATGAAAGCCAAGGCGTGGATTGATGAGATGGAGAAGATTTTTGAGGTGTTACAGTGTACAGATGTTGAGAAGGTACGCTGGGCAGCCTTCAAACTATTGGGTGAGGCCAGTCCGTGGTGGAAATCTGTCTCTAGGATGCGGGAGCAGGACTACCCCAATACTCCATGGACTTAGGCAGAGTTCGTCGATACGTTCAACGATCAGTAATTTTCAAAGATCGTGTGTAATCAGTGGGAAGTCCAGTTTATAAGACTAGAGCAGGACGAGATGTCGGTGCACAAGTATGGCGCAGAGTTTGATCGACTTGCCCGATTTGCACCCTTACACGTGGCCACTAAGCTGATGAGGGCTCAGAAATTTCAGAGAGGTTTGAGGCTGAATATTCAGGAGAGGTTGTCCATGTGGGAGATGGAGACGTATGCGGGTGTCATGGCAAAGGCTCTCATTGGAGAGGAAGACACCCAGAAACAGTATCTGAGGCGAGAGTAGGGAAATAGAAATTAGTTTGGCTAGGGACAGTCGAGTGTGTCTGAGCAGGCGAACAAAAAGTTGAGGTTCTCTAAGCCTCCTCACTATCCTAGTTAGCCATCGTATTCCAGGTCGGCTGTTGCTTCAGGACCAGTATCCTCTTCCTATTAGAGACCGTAGAGTTCTTCACCAGGGCGACCTTTCAAAGCTGGGAGTACTACTGCGAGTGGAGCTTCTGTAGCTCAGGGATCATCATGCGGACCAGCTGTTACTCCTGTTCCTACTCCAACCTGTACATGATGTGGGAAACCACATAAGACAGAGGATTGCCGACGAAATACTGGGGGATGCTTCAGGTGTGGACAGATTGGTCACATGATCAAGAATTGTCCTACGACGGAAAAGGGAAGGACTACGTCAGTCTCTACGCAAAAATCGACGCGACCTACAGTTCAAGGTCGAGCTTATGCGGTGACTGCACAGGATGTCCAAACGTTGAATGACGTGGTCCAAGGTATCATTAAAGTTGAGATGTCAATTCTTGCATTGGTTCTATTATTGATGTTTAATTATATTAAACTAAATTTTAAATAAAATTGGAATCATTACATATAATTAACAAACATTCTTAATAAAAGGTACCCTTATGATGAGTCGTAGAGGCGACTTGAGTAAAATTGAAGCACGAGTTTTGATAGACCCTAGGTCTACACACTCGTTTATTACTCTTCTTTTCTCTGAGAAGTTGGGTATTACTCCCGAATCCCTGCTTTCATTTTAGATGTGAAGATTCCTACGGGAAGTTCGGTGAGCACGGATACAGCATGTCAGTCAGTCATCGGGATGATTGATGAGCACGAGACAATGACCGACATGATTACGTTGAGCATAGAAGGGTCGTTATTCTAGAAATGGATTGGTTGGTAGCTTATCATGCGAGTGTGGACTGTCTACGGAAGATCGTGACCTTCCGACCGCCAAAGCGAAAATCCTTCCGATTCTGTGGAGTTAAATCAAAGGTTGCACAGCTTGTTTTAGCTATTAAGGCTAAGCACATGATGAGGAATGGTTGCAGCAGGTATCTGGCTTACTTGAAAGATTCTATAGAAAAGAAGAATGGCTTGGCTCTTATCACAGTGGTCTGCGAGTATCCTGATGTCTTTTCAGAGGACTTACCTGGATTACCACTTGATCGAGAGATTGAGTTCGTGATAAAGCTGACGTTGGGTATAGAACCATTGTCTAAAGCTCCATATCGAATGGCGCCTGCGAAATTGAAAGAGCTTAAGGAACAACTTCAAGAGCTGTTAGACAAAGGCTTCATTCGACTGAGTGTTTCTCCTTGGGGCGCACCTGTTCTCTTTGTGAAAATAAAGGATGAACCGATGCGTCTGTGCATCGATTATCATCAGCTCAACAAGATGACGATTAAGAATCATTATCCACTTCCGCAGATAGATGACTTGTTTGGTCAATTACAAGGTGCAAAGTTCTTCTCGAAGATTGATCTGAGGTCAGGCTATCACCAACTCAAGATCAAGGCGGAAGATATACCCAAAACTACTTTTCGTACGTGTTATGGCCACTATGAGTTTTTAGTGATGCCATTTGGGTTGACGAATGCGCCTGCATCTTTCATGGACCTAATGAATCGTATGTTCAAACCACATCTTGATAAGTCTGTCGTAGTTTTCGTAGATGACATCCTCATCTATTTGAAAACCAGAGAAGAGCATATGTAGCATCTAAGAATGGCTCTTCAGATGCTCAGGGACCATCAGTTGTATGCCAAACTCAGTAAGTGTGAGTTTTGGCTTAATCAGGTCAGTTTCTTGGGCCACGTCATCTCTGAAGCAGGTATATCAGTGGATCCTACAAAGATCGACTCTGTGGTAAACTGGGAATAGCCTACGATAGTTATAGAGGTCTGAAGTTTCCTTAGTCTAGCAGGGTACTATTGGAGATTTGTCGAGGGCTTCTCGAAGATATTGGGTCCGCTTACATAGCTTACGAGAAAGAATGCGAAGTTCGATTGGACAGAGCAGTGTAAGCAGTGCTTTCAGGAGCTAAAGCATCGATTGACTATGGCATCGGTACTTGCTATACCTTCCGGCAGTGGAGGCTTCGCAGTGTACAGTGATGCTTCTTTTGGCGGATTAAGTTGTGTGCTTAATCCACACGAGCGGGTCATTGCATATGGTTCTAGGCAGCTGAAGGACCATGGAAGAAACTATCCAACGCATGACCTAGAGTTAGCAGCAGCTATATTCATCTTGAAGATCTAGAGATATTATCTCTACAATGAGATATTCGATATATTCACCGATCATAAGAGTCTCAAGTACCTGTTTACTCAGAAGGACTTGAATATGAGGCAACGACGATGGATGGAGTTTTTGAAGGATTATGATTGTCCGATTCAGTACCATCCGAGAAAGGAGAACGTCATTGCTGATGCTCTTAGTAGAAGGTCTTCAGCACAGTTGTCACATCTTGTCAGCCAAATACAGAGATGGAAGCTTTTGGAAGATATGGCTTTGGGCAGCTCACGGTTTGATGCGAAAGGCTCAGGAGCATTGATGGCTATACTTGTACTGCGCCCTACGCTCTTCAAGAATATTAGGAAGCTTCAGATGTCCGACAATGAGCTAATGGTGATCAGACGAGATGTGGAGAGTAGAAGCAAGAAGGATTTCTCTATTCGAGCATATGGGACCTTGTTGTTTCGTGACCGAGTATGTGTACCGACGAGTACTGAGCTTCGGGACACCATTCTGGAAGAGGTTTACAAATCCATGTATGCCATACATCTTGGTAGCACCAAGATGTATCAGGACTTGATGAAGAGTTTCAGGTGGCGAGGTTTGAAATGCGACGTCGCTGAGTACGTATCGCGATGCTTGGTTTGTCAACAGGTTAAGGTTGATCATCAGAATCCTGCAGGCTTATTGCAATCTTTACCTGTTCTTGAGTGGAAATGGGAAGCCATTTCGATGGAATTCATCCTGGGTTTGTCGAAAACACTGAAAAAGAACAATGCTACCTGGGTCATTGTCGATCGGCTAACCAAGTCTGCTCATTTCCTACCGTACAATACTACGTATACAGCCAGTAAACTTGCAGACTTATACCTTAAGGAGATTGTTTGACTGCATGGGATACCGCCTAGTATTGTGTCAGATAGGGACCCGTTGTTTACTTCACACTTTTGACAGCGATTTCAGGAAGGAATGGGTTCTCGTCTCGACTTCAGTTCAACATTTCACCCACAGACGGATGGCCAGACTGAGCGAGTGAATCAGATCATAGAGGACATGCTGAGAGCTTGCATGTTGGATTTTCACAGGTCATGGGACCAACACTTACCTCTAATCGAGTTTGCTTGTAACAATAGCTTCTAAGCTAGCATCGGTATGGCTCCGTTCGAGGCTTTATATGGACGACGGTGCAGATCGCCATTGAACTGGGAAGAAGTGGGTGAGAAGCTAATTATTGGACTTGAGATAGTCGAGCGTATGACCGAGATGGTTCGGTTGATTCGTGAGAGACTACGTGTAGGTCAAAGTCGTTAGAAGAGCTACGCCAATCTCAAATGGAGACACGTGGATTTTCAGGTAGCCTTGAATACGTTAATGTGCATTTAATCACTTAGTATGTATTCCGCATTGAAATTGTCGCTAACAATTGGTTTTTCAGGTCGGCGACAAGGTTCTTGTTAGAATTTCACCTATGAAAGGCGTTATGCGATTCGGCAAAAGAGGGAAGCTGAGTCCTCGGTACGTTGGGCCTTTTGAGGTATTAGGCCGAGTCGGAGAGGTTGCATACCGAGTGGCGCTACCGCCGCAATTGTCCAGCATGCACAATGTCTTCCATGTGTCAATGATGCGTCGATACATACGCGACCCGACTCACGTGCTTGATTTCCAACCCATCGAACTTCGGGATGGTTTGACGGTGATTGAGGACCCAGTTTAGATTTTGGATCGCAAGGAGCAGATCCTACGTACTAAGAGGATTCCTTTGGTGCTCGTCCGATGAGGAATCATACACCGGAGGAAGCCACCTGAGAGTGAGAAGCTGAGCTCCGAGACCAATTTCCGAGCCTATTCGCTTAATTTTGAGAAATTGTGTGCCGACTGTATGATAATTTTGGACCTTTTTCATGTATTTCTTATTTTATATATATATACACATTTGGAGGTGCAGTATGTTTTTTTTCTCTCTGTAAATTTTCGGTGTGCTATTTAATTTTTTTTGTACTTCAAGGCGACATGAAAATTTTGGGCGATATATCTATACGTGGATGTTACTCCCTAATGGACAAGTGAAATAAATCGGGCCATTTTTTTTTTTAAGCTATTTCATTTAATTTTATAAGATAAATTCGGCTTTATTGCTGACAACACAGTCAGGTTCCATATTCGGAATGAACTAGGCTCAAAGGAGGTCAGTTTGGACCCAAAGCAATGCACCCCCATATTAAAATTTTGAAAATTTTGGAGGAAAACAGAACTCGAGAAAATCGAGGGTCGAATTTTCATGAACAGTACCCAGTTTTTTTTTTCAGGCATAATTTTGGGCCTAACAACATTTTGGGAATTCGAGGGTCGATTTGAAATTCGACCATCAAATTTGAAATCGAGGGTCGAATTTCTCGACTTAAGTGGGGTCTGTTTTTGGGGTTTTGGCATTTCGGGCTTTGTAAACAGAGGTTAGGGCTTAGTGTTCTTGCGACTTTTCAGATTTTCTTGGGTTCTCTTGCAAATTTTTGGCCGAAATCAAGGGGGATTCAACTGAGATTTGCAAAGACCTTGGATTGCATGCTTTGGAAACCAATTTGGGGGCTTTTCTCGAGATAAATTCCTTTCTTGTGGCTTACGTTTTCTGTGGTTTTCATTGTTTTTGGGTTGGTTTCTGCCATTTTATTATGAGACCAAAGAAGCATACCACCCCAAAGGTCCCTACATAAAAAAGACTAGCTTCTAAGGCTGCGTCTTCAAGCCGACCTACACAGCCACCTTCACAGTTCGATCAGCCACCCCCTGTTCAGCCTATGCCACCTGTGCCCCACCTATTAGAGAGCAACCCAATGAGTTTTGGAGCATTATGGGCTTCGCTACTGAGTGGGTTTTTGACCCCGATTTGTTTGATCAACAAACGACCACTCAATCAGCATCGGACTATTTAGAGAAAGCCCATTTAACCTCGTTGTGTACAGCCTTTAGTGACTACTTCTATCCTCGGTTGGTACGCTTGTTTTATCAGCACATGCGCTAAAACAATGGGAATAAAATCTATACCACGATTGACGGGCGAGATTATGCCTTTGACCTTGAGGACATTGCTGTTGCAATGCGCTGCCCTACCGCACATTCTGCAACTATGGGATTGGGTCCTCCTTTCCCTAAACCTGTTCCATTTCATGAGGTCATAGCACAAATGACCCAAGGTCGTCATGGGTCTGGTAAAGCAATCGCCCGTTCACACATGCTCGACTCCATGATTTTCAAAGCAACCCTATACCCGTTTGGTCACAAATCTGAGCGCCGAGGTCCCATCCAACAAATTTTATTCGTCGCATTTAAGGAGCGTTGGTTCAGTGCCCCTGAAATAATATTTAAAGGGATCATTAAGGCTAGGGAGAAGATGGGAAAGCAGGTGAAGATACCGAAAAAGGGCATCCCATATGCTCGTTTAATTTCGATAATGATTGAGATTTATCAAGTGGGCCTAGCTTATGAGATTCACCCTACTGAGCCGCGATCCATGGATGGTCTCAAGCTGTATAACCTCATCAATTGGGGTCAGACCTACAACCGACTCGTCAAGGCTCCCAAGGGTGCGATGGTACTAGATGAGGATGAGGAGGAGGATGTAGAGCACATCGCATCAAAGCCTGATGCTCCTGCACCCGAGCAGCCCCCACAGAGCGACGTACTCACACTCTCAGAGTTTACTCGCCAGATGACTGCCGTGAGCCAGTAGATACAGGAGCTCACCCAGCATACCAGCTTCATGCGTCGCGAGTTGGACGTTCATGGTGGGGCTCTCACCTACTTGATGCAGCATGCCTTCCCCACGTACATGGCCAACATCTGAGCCTCCATACACCACCCTTCGACATCGGGCGCCGGTCCCAGCATGCCTACTGATGCCGGTGTGGATGGTTCGGACGACGATGCTGATGATGGGGACGGTGACCAGGTTCAGGCTGGTCCAACTGCTACGGGGGAGTTTTAGATTCACTTTGGGCTGTTATGTGTGTTTGGATGTATTTTGGGCATGTATTTATTTTATTTACTGCATGGATTATCTTAGGACCTGGTGATTCTAATTTTTCAATCTCTTATATATATATTTGTTTTGGGATTTTGATGTGATAGTTCATTTTGTTTAGTTTTGTACAAATTTTCGCTATGGACCTTGTCACATCCCTATATGTGGTTCTTACATCTAGCTCATAGTCATCTTTGGCTTTGTTTTGCACTTCTGGATTTTGTTATGTGGGCATGTACCTTCGTTCTGCTTTTGCTTTTGTGTGGTGGGATCATTTTATTTTATTTTGTTTTCTGCACTTCTGCTTTGAGCTTGTTCGGCATTGTGTTTTGATTTAATCATGTTTTTTTTTCATGAGTCACGGTGAGACGCCTTCCCAGCATGTGACACTAGGGGTGTCGACATCCAAGTATGGATGCAACCCACTATGGCTCTTCAGGTGCCACATGTAGTACATTCATGTTACTACGGATCCCATCCCTTGACTTGCGTGCCCTGTGAGACCAGCACACTGTGACCCATGTTTTCTCTTGGTTTCGTTTTGTGGTGTGTGTTGTGTTACATTTTCAAGGATAAAAATTTCTAAGGAGGGGAGAATGTAATATCCCGGATATTTTGAACCTGTTTTCATTTACCTCGGTAACCGTGCTCGAAAAAGTGACAGGATATTTATGAGTTTTTTGATAACTAAGGGTATGTTGAGAATGATGACCAAAGGATTTTGTCTTGTGACTTGTGGAAGTCATGTGTGCGTTGACATACACTTTAAGTTGGGTGTTTGTGTTTAACGTCGGAAAGTAATGCAATTTAAGTGGATAGGATTGTAAATAAGAAAATCTAGATATTTGGTTGTTTTTGTTTTTGTATTATAAAAGAGAGGCTTTGAAGAGAAGTTACACTTCTCTCACTCTCGTTTGAATCTAAAATTGCAACCTTTGCCCCTCACCTTGATATTAGATCTTGATTTTGTGAATCCCTCTCCCCATCTTAACCATTGAAAAGCTTGGTTAAGGGATTTGGATTAAATCGTTGTAATTGGAAGGAAGGCTAGGGGAGAGTGGAAAAGTCTGTGTGTGGTGTGTCAGACCTGTGCTTGTGAAGCAAGGTTTAAGTGGAATGATTGGGAGACTCTGGCCTATTAAAAACCTCTAAGTTTAGATCCGGTGCTTGTTTTTGGTGCAATGGGATCGATGGATTAAACGTCAAGAGGTAGGCCTTTAAACCTTCATGAGTTAATTAAATTTATGCTTTGTTTAGAGTAGCTTTAAAGGGATTTTTGAATGTTAAACAAATTGTGGTTGAATGAGACAAAGGGTCCGAAGATCCAAAAATTAGCAACCACAAACCTAGAGAAATTTGAGGGTCGAATTTGGAATTCGACCATCGAATTGAAAATCGAGGGCCGAAATTGAGATTTTAAAGCCTGATGCATTTTTTTGAAATTCGAGGGTCGAATTTGAATTCGAATTGAATTTTGCCCGGTTTCAGGCCTTTGAATTTTTGCCAGAATTTTTCTTGGCAAGCTTTCGGGTTTGATTTTTTAGACCAATATTAACACTGGGAGTGTTAATCATTGTAAGTTTTGGAATAAAGAGTCCTTTGTGAGGACTACTTTGCTTGTTTCAGACCGTCTTTGTTGAGGTAGGGGAACCTAAACCTGATTTGCATTCTATTATAATTATAAGTTGTTTGTATCAATCATGAAATTCTGACATTTTGAACAACTCGGCATGCATAAGAACTCTGAAATATGAGACAAATCAAAATAGTAAAACTTTGATATGAATAAGAACTCAAAACTCTGAAACTTTGAACACTGAACTTCAAATCAGAACTCCGAAAATCTGTAAATGTATTATGTATACAAGCTTTGATATAACTTAGCATTTGCATTCGATTTGAGGCACATACGAATGAAACCCTAGATTCTACCAACTGTGTTGACGGTGTTTATTTTGGCGCAAGTTTCCCTCATAGCGTAGGGGCTTGTTGCACTTCAGAAAAAGGGTTCATGGACGACGATGATCAGTAGGGTTTCTCATCAGTGACTTTTTCCGCTCTCATGCTAGTATGTAATTTGAGAGATTATGCTTAAGTTATAGTTCTAAGTCAAGAAGCATGCTAATTCAAAAATTTTGACACATCAGATGAATTGTATTAGTTTTCGACTTCATGATTAGAACTGGAGATTTAATCTGCAAGGCATCTTTTGAAAACCATAATTGATCCGATTTCTGTCTTTGAAAACCTTTACTTATAATGAAATGCAAATAGACATGTTTCCTCTATTGAGCTTCGATGTTAGCTCACCCTCGACTATACGTCACAGGTGTTGAGACTGACCTAGGATCTGAGGATCTAGATCTGGAGGACTCCACTTATATTCCTGAGGAGGAATTGGAGATACCTGCAGAGGAGTTTTTCTCCTAATTTTAGATTACCATTTTGGGTACTTTTGTTTAGAATTATTCTTTGAATATTGGGCCCTAGGCCATTATTTTATCTTTTTGATATCACTCGAGGAACCATTATTAGGAACCACTATTTTAGGTGTTGGATTGGCCATCACCGGTGGTTCTTCCTGATTCCTCAGGGTGATATATATTGTTTTGTTAAGCTTTTGTCTTTGTTTACTCTTTGCCTTGC
Source organism: Chloranthus sessilifolius (assembly GCA_021018995.1). Classification (NCBI taxonomy): domain Eukaryota; kingdom Viridiplantae; phylum Streptophyta; class Magnoliopsida; order Chloranthales; family Chloranthaceae; genus Chloranthus; species Chloranthus sessilifolius. Next base: position 32,567,848 of record CM037596.1, on the reverse strand, counting down.
CTCTGTTTTAGATCAATATTATGCTACCGACTTCTTTCTGTTATGGCTTATTGAGAAATCAATAAGTTGATGAACCAGCCTTTTCTATACCTTAGGGATTGGAAAAGTCGAGTCATCACGTACATGCTAGTTTTCAAAGTATGAATATGACTGATGGTGTTAGATTAGTTTCGAGAGCTACAGACTTGATGTATGCTTTGCAGAATTATGATGCTAGTTCAGCATGGATACATGAATATCAATGATTATGATAATTGCAGTTATATATGATCATGTGAGTTCAGTTATTCAAATCAGTTTTGCTATATGATATCTGTTCACGATGTGCTCGCATATATCTTACCATGCACTGTTCATGTCCTGTTATCCTTGATGTCATGTACACGTCTTTGTTTCATCTTGAACCAAGTGATCCCGCTAACTCGGGAGCTTGATATCTCATCCAAGTGATCCCGCTAACTCGGGAGCTTGATATCTCATCCAAGTGATCCCGCTAACTCGGGAGCTTGATTTTCTCGTCCAAGTGATCCCACTAACTCGGGAGCTTGATATCTCGTCCAAGTGATCCCGCTAACTCGGGAGCTTGATATCTCGTCTAAGTGGTCCCGCTAACTCGGGAGCTTGATTTTCTCGATCCAAGTGATCCCGCTAACTTGGGAACTTGACAAGTGATCCCGCTAACTCGGGAGCTTGATTTTCTTATTTCTTGAATATGTCTTGTTTTAGTATGATTTCTGTAATTGTCCAGCATGATTCCTTGTCAATATGATTCCTCGTATTTGTTCAGCATGAATCTCTCAGTATGATACAATATTTGCATGATTTATTACTTGTTATACTATATGCTATTAGAATAAATGCTAAATGTTGCAAGAATAGATACAAGGTGAGATATAATGTGTTTAGTTTTATAATTTATGCATTTAGAAGTGAATTGAAAATCTAACATATAACTTAGCACTTTAAATTTTCCTACCGAGCTTTGATGATAGCTCATCCTACGACTTTATGTCTTAGCTGCAGATATTGCTCGTGACCCTGAGCACGAAGCTGATCCTACCTACCAGTCTAAGGGGGAGGACGAGGAGGAAGGTTCTGCTGAGGACTTCTTTCCTTGAGAGATTTGAGAGAGTGATTTATTTTTAAACATTAAACATGTATAAACAGCAGTGTGATTTAAGATAGTTTACTATTTCATGTATAGGTTTCTGTTTATATTCCTATTCAGTTTGATGCTTTAGATAAATGAATAAATATCAGTTGTTGCCATATTTATACGTATCAAATTTAATTCAATTCACTTCCGCATATGTAACACTTTGTACACGATGCCCTTGTATGACAGGATCATGTTAGGTGATCCGACGGCGCGACCTTTCCAATTTACGAAAAAGGGAAAAGTCGGGCTGTCACAGGTGGTATCAGAGCCCGGCGTTAAGTCTTTGGAGACTTAACTCTGGTACGGATATATGGCAAGACTTCTGATGTTCATTCAATGTTAGAGCCTAGGCTTTAGGTCTTCAAGGGACTCAAGGCTAGGAAGTAGGTTCTGGTTAGAGTATAGATTGTGGATCTTTATGACCACGTTTGATTGAAGGACTCGGTCAATAGTGATCGAAGTATGTCGATAGGATCCAAGTTAGGATGTAACTTTTAGCAAGTTGTGGGCTCATGATGATCACGATCACTGTTAATTAGAACATTTGTTTGATTTTGACAGATCACTATGGCACCTCGGAAAAGAGCTAGGACCGCGCATGCTAGGAGGGATGATCGTGAACAAACTCGACAACTACTGGAGACAATGGTTAGAACCATGGCCCAGCAAACTGAGTCACTTACGACACTAGTGCAGCCCACTACACGCACTCCTTCGCCCGCACTCATTGGGTCATGCTCACGGTGCGGAATACAATACAAGACGGGAAAATGTAGGTGGGCCACAGGTGAGTGTTTCAAATGTGGCAGACTAGGACATCTAATAAAAGATTGCCCTACTGCAAAAATGAAAAAGACAACACCCGAATCTCAGCAACCTGCTCAAGGTGTTTATCCGAAACTGACTATATCTATACCTTCGGGGTCATTCCGTCACTCGAACCCTACTAGAACAGGAGCGTTCGGAGTTTCACAAACTTCACGCACCTCTTCATCCATTTCGTTAGCATTCTATGAAAAATGTGGAAAGACACATAACATGGATGAATGTCGTAGAGTGTCTGGGGCGTATTTTCATTGTGGTATGATGGGACATCAGATTAAGGATTGCCCAAAGATGGTGGGAATGACATCAACTACGGTACAAGATGCCCAAACCAACAACGATATTATCTAAGGCATGTGAACTATTTAGTTATAACTTATTTAAATTGTTTATGAGACAGGTGCATCTAGGTAAATACTTTATATATGTGTGCATCTAGTATATTATTTTCTTTCCATCAATTTTAGAAATGATAAATTTATATTTTGATAAGTAGACACAATTTAGCTAACACTAGTATATATATATATTAGATAATGTATACCTTGCAATTATATCTAGAGGATCCCTACTTGTTGCATGAGGCACATGTTTTGGTAGATCATGGATCGGCACATTCCTTTAGTACACCCAATTTGTTGAAAAGTTAGGAAAGTTGGGAGCCACCCCAGAACCTCTCGACTTTATTGTGACGTGTCAGTCCCGACTAAACAGTCTGTCACTACTCACATGGTATGTCGATCAATCATTGTCGTAATCCAAGGTCACGACGACTATGAAGCAGCAATCGATTGATCTTCCTCAATATACTCAATATGCGAGGATTGACAAAGGGTTTATCAGACCGAATGTGTCTCCGTGGGGCGCACCGGTATTATTCATAAAAAAGAAAGATGGGTCAATGCATCTTTGCATTGATAATCGTCAATTAAATAAACTGCCAATTGAGAATCATTATCCGCTCCCCAGAATCAACGATCTCTATGATCAGTTACAAGGAGCACGATGATTCTCAAAGATTGACTTACGATCGAGTTATCACTAGATGAAGGTGAAAGCTGAAGATATTTCGAAGACAAACAGCCCTTCAGACATGATATAGTCACTATGAGTTTCTTGTCATAAGTCTGCCTATGTCATTCATCCTGGTAGCATGAAGATGTATCAGGACTTAAAGAAGACGTTTTGGTGGAGTGGCTTGAAGTGTCGAAATTGGCCGACGTCTATCTAAGAGAGATAGTCAGACTACATGGGATATTAGTGAGTATCGTGTCAGATCATGATCCGTTATATACATCCCGCTTCTGGAAGAGTAGATCATGATCCGTTATATACCTCCCGCGTCTAGCAGAGTTTCTAAGAAGAAATGGGTTCCAAGTTAGAATTCAGTTCTGCATTTCATCCTCAGATCGACAGTTAGACGGAAAGGGTAAAGGGCCTATATGCTGGACTACCAAGGATCATGGGATAAGCACTCACCCCTTATTGAATTCGCATATAATTCCCAATTGAGCATCGGCATAGCACCATTCGAGGCATTGTATGGACACCGATGTAAATCTCCGATTAATTGGGAAGAAGCTGGAGACCATTTGATTTTTGGCCCTGACTTGATCAAAAATTCCAATGTAGTTATACACGTCATTCGTGAGCAACTGAAGAGTGCTTAGAGTCGGCAGAAGAGTTATGTTGACCTCTACCATATACCGTAAAGATCGGCAAGCATGTCTTTATCAAAATATCTCCGACAAAACAAGCATGATACACTTTGGGAAATAAGACAAATTCAGTCCTTGTTATGTTGGACCTTTCCAAGTTTTGGGCAAAGTTAGTGAGGTAGCATACCGAGTTGCGTTACCTCCACATTTATCCAGCTTATACGATGTATTCCACTTGTCTATGCTAAGGAAATACGTTAGTGCTCCAACCCACGTGTTGAATTATTAGCCACTGGATAGTCAGGAAGAGTTAACAGTGACTGAAGAGTCAACTCCAATATTGGATCACAGCGACCAAATCATGAGAACAAAACGTATTTCACTCGTATTTGTCCAATGGAAGAATCACAGTTTATATGAGGCTACCTGGGATTGCGAAGCTGATATTCGAGTTCAGTAATTTTCCTAAGGTACATCATTTATTGCATTTGTCCGGATAACTTACTGCATATGATATATATATAAGTGTCGTATGCATTGCCCGTATACTTAGATATAAATTAGCAGTAGATAAATAGTTGGATATTAGATAAATTAGATAATGGCACATGAGACTACAAATGATTCAGCTTACTTTATATTATTCTAAATCTGTTATATGTCATTATTACCTAGTCCTGTTTACTTTATCTTATAATGGGATATGCCTTCAACATATAACCAAATCTGATCTTACTTCTCCACCTTTTATTTTCGAGGACGAAAATTCCTTAAATAGGGGAGAATGTAACAGTTACCAACTAGTTTACGCTATTTGATATGGTATAGATACGGGTCAAGTCAGGCATAGGCCAACATATAGATACGTGATCCAAAGGGGCCTGGTCCTTCATACACTTTACATGGGATGTAGTCAGCACATACTTGAACTAAGCACTTAAAAGTAGTGTGAAACCTCACATGAGTAACTTCAAGGGTAGTGGTAAATACGTAATTGCATATGAGTGTAAATGGTTTACACTAAAGCCAGCCTCCATTGCGGGATAGGCATGGTCACTAAAATAGTATATATGCTAGTTCCTATATACTGCATAGGATTCTAGCTTGTACTCACATAGACTCTTCACAAAATGTATAAGAGTAATACATGGGGTAAACCTTAATTAACTTACCTGCATCTACACTCTTGATTTGTATGGGCTGCGTAGGGGAAAACAACTCGAATCAGCTTATAAGCTGCTTATCTCATTAAGGAACCTCCACCGGTGCATGAGTCATAAATCAACTACATGCACGCAAAGAGCAGCCTAAACTCTACCACAGCTCGCCAGCCACTTCCATCTTCTTCCTTCTTTCGCTTCAATCCTTGATGAAACCAATCCCTACACAATCATGCAAACTAGAGATACAACCATTAGAACGCTGACGACATCGATTCAGTGTTGTTGTAATCACGAGTCCACCAAAAGGTATGTCGTAAACACACAACTTTCCTAGACTAGGTTAGTTAAGAAGTTCATTTAGATAAATGATAAATCTGGATTGTCAAACTATTGAGACTGAATCGACAGCCTGAATCGCATATTGAAACGAGTTTTGGAACCCGTATTGGTGAATAAACTACACCAAAAATTTCGCACAACAATGAATAAAAAAATCCCATTTTTTATACAATATATATATGAATAAGCAGCCAATTGCCTGAGTTAAAAGAAGCCAAAGTGGAGCAAAAAACACCCCTGCAAGACAAGTCTGATAGGCTTGCCGCGACAATCTTACAGGCTTGCCGCGGCAAGGTGCTCAGGCTTGCCGCAGCAAGCATTGTGCTCAGACTATTAGTCGGTATTTTGATCATAACCTTTGATACCGAACTCGGATTGGCACAATTCTTCATGCGTTGGAAAGGTGACAACGAGCCCTACAACTTTTATAAAGTAACAAATTTCTGAATCCAACATTTAAGGGGTTAAATGTTGGTGACAAGTCACAGTAACATGCTCAGCTGCAAAGCTTGCCACGACAACCTATGTTGCTTGCCGCGGCAACAATGCATCTGACGCACTTGGTGACACCTCTGTCAGGGTTTTGTGCTGGGATGACTTGCTGAGTTTGACCATGAGACTTGAGACCATAAATGGTCCATATTTGGGGTCTATGTTGACCCAATAAACCATTAAAATTACTAAAATTATGACCATATATCCTAAGCATTTAGTGCACATGAGGAGTTTGCTTGAAGACATGCATGCACGGGTAACTAGTTACACGTAAGCTTGGTATAAGGTAGGGAAATTACCTTACTGACTTATATTTTAGTATTTCATTGCACTTCTAAGTAGCATGATAATTGTGTTGTATAGTCAGTGTAAATTGATCATGCTCATGATGCCTCCATATATTTATCAGTATTTCTGTTCGATACAGGATCAAGAATTATATGCATCTGAGAATAACTAATAGATAAAGGATGTCCATGAATAGATGTCCATGATTGCACAGTGATGCCAAATTGACAGTGATGTACATGGATAATATTAGTACACTAGATACCTACATAGGTGCATGTCGGAGTGAATGATGATGATTGATATATCTATCGGCCTGGTATAAAACGAAGATTGTCAGTTAATTTAGTATAGTAGTTATTGTCTACAAGTTCCATGAGCATATGATGATTTGCAGACCTGATCTATCTTAGTCTCCGTCATGTCTTATTTTCTTATGATAGAAGATTAGCAGGATAATATAAAAGATGTAGAGATATCTCATAACTCGTGTTAACTAGTATGATGAATGGTTCCATATATGCTAGCATAGTTTATGTAAAGATAAAGAAATCTGATAACTAGTACAAATCTGATATCTAGATCTGATATACGAGAGTATGTCAAAAGACTGTGTGAAGTACAGCTCAATGATGAACCAGTTTTCATAAAGTTAGTTAACAGAAACACTTTTACCTCACTAAGCTATGTCAACTAGATGAAACACCCATTTAGTTAGTTTTGATGGATGATCCTATATGCTTATTAAAGTTCAGTTCAATGAATGGTTAGGCATGAAAAAGCTAAAGTAGTGCATGATGACGAGAAGATCAGTTTAGACGTATGCTTTTGTATAATTATTCATGATGCTCGATGTATAGTATACTGATGATATGATACTTAGGAGTTTTATTTAACTATTTGGTGTATTTTAATTTAAACCCTTGCAAGCGCACAAGATCTATTGTAGAATGGCAAGAACAGGGGTGTCGAACCCACAAGGAAAACGTGAATTTTATCTAATTCTTTCAGAGACTTTAACATACCCAAGGAATTACCAAGGGAGAAATTCGATTTTACCACACAACTATCAATAATTCTCAATGCAATAAAAGAAAACTGATTAAACTAGGACGGAACAAATTATGATAAGGAGAAAATTAACAGTTTATGAATTGATCAAGGAGTTAGCTAACCATCGATTCGTAACTTTTCTACCATTCAGTCTCACAAATTCAATTTAAGTCAAAACACCATCATTTATTAGGAAAACAAATGAATTGATAAGAACGCAACTATAGATTCGGCATACCCTATCTAAACACTATGACTCAGCCTATCATTGTGGTATGAGTCATGTGAAAAGAATAGCATATCTCAAAGCCCTAAATCACGACAATGATAATCAATCATTCCGCAGCCTAGATCGACCTGTAGGAATAGATCTAGATGGAGTACTTCTTTTACGGTCGTTGATAACCATGATCAATGACTGTAAACGAAGACTCGATAATATTCAATCACGCACACACTTATAACAGAATGATTCAATGACAAACTATGAAATTGTAGAAATAATAATAAAATAGTTACTTATCTCCGGTTCGCTTTCCCCTTGAACAAATTACTTTAGCCGCTCATTCTCGGTATACAAACCTGTTGTGGATTCGAAGATATCATATTAGCAATGCTCTTTTATTTCTCAAAAATCTCCTTACAATACTCTTTTTCTCACAATTATCAACGAGAATTAAAAATAATCCTAATACAATCTACTGAGAAAAAGAACCAATCAATAATATATTAAAAAATAATCACAAAAGAGCACACCCACTAATGTTTCGTGGCTTCCTTTATATAGGGCCGAGCAAACCCTATTTCTAATGGCCTCAATCGATTGAGAGTTAGTTCTCAATCGATTGAGTTTTGATTCGGAAGAAGTGCAGTTAAACTTCTCTTCTCTTGTCAATCAATTGACACTTATCTCTCAATCGATTGACATCTAGGGTTAAATTCTCCTCTTTTGGCGGATGTTAGGCTACTTCACGGATTTCTGTGCTTCTTTTGACCTTTTTGTTCATAGTCCTTGTGTATTCTTTAATTACCCTCTTTTATGCTCTTCTATGCTCCAACAATCAGAAACACCTGTAATCATTAAAACCTCACAACAACCATCAGATGCTTTCATTGGACAGATAAATGTAGGGATTAAGGTGCGAAATATAGTCACATTTTGGCACTGATCACACCCCCAAACCTACACTTTGCTAGTCCTCGAGCAAAGAGAATGAAAGATAAGTTAAAGCAAATAAGACTAACATCCTAAAAATTAAATGCCACTTTCGTAGGGAACACGATTGCATTTAGCCAATGCAACAAGCCTTTAAACCCCTAGGTGATCCCTAGTGGAGGAGTTGTGTCTCCTGAAGGTTTCCAGCGATGATACCTACAAACTTCAAAACTTATGAATTTCAGTATTTCTTAGTCAGGTTTGCGAAAAATCCTTTAAACTGCTATTTACCATGTTCAATTTATTAGTGCTCACTCAATTCATTGTTTTTCAATGCTTATGATTTATGACTAAAAGTGTTACGCAATTACCACTGCTAAAATTCTTTTATCTGAGAATGAGTTTGAATTAGGAATCTCAAGATCACATGTCTAGACTCGATCCTTACCATGGGTATACACTCAGAATGAACTCACTTCGATCAATAGTTTTACTTTTCTCTCACATGTGATATGGAATTTTAATACAAATTAGAAAATTTTCATATATTATAAGAAAGGCGGGTGTACCAAAGATTCTTAAACAGAAATCTCATTAAGAAAAATATTTGTATTTTAACCATGCATATACCAAGCACCATAGACATTGCATAATCAATCTCCGCAAGGGCATTTACCACTCATAATTGGATCAAAAAGGTCTTTTCTAAGGTTGTAATAGGGCTCGAGTCAATAGTTAAAAAAGAAAGGGAAGATTGGATTCAAATTCTCTGAGAAATCGGAACAAGAAACATACTTGCTTTTCTTATTTTTTTCAACTTTCTCTTTCACAGTCTCTATGACCTTTTTCTTTTCATAAACACTTTTCTCTTTCTCTTCTTTTTCTCATTGACACCACTTTAATATATTAGTTAATACTGAATTTTCCTTTTCTCTCCCTCTTTTTACGTCTTTCTGCCTTGTATTCCTTACAAATATAACTACCACAGCTCAATTTTCTTCATTATTCTCATCCCTAATTTCTCAGAGATAATAGGGTAAGGCTTTTTTTTTATTATTATTATTTTTTTTTTTTTTACAGTGGTGTGAGGTATGGCTAATATAGCTCACAAGGAATAATTAAGGCAAAATCCTTCAGTTGAGGCTCAAAGGGGGTGCAACAAGATAAATTCAATATAAGGTGGGGCTTTTGGGCACAAACGAGCCAATAATGGCCTTAGATCATTTCCTTTTATGATGGTAATGATGCCTATTTGCCTTGAGTTTTTACACAATGATTTCTAATGTAATGGTATAGCACATGTGAAGTCAACAAATCAAAGACAAAAAATATGAGATTTCAACAATTTAACTAGGAAATTCAAAGATACTCCGAATTTATTTCAACACTCATCAAAACGAGGACAACGTTTCAAAGCTCACCAGGTTTTGGTCTTTCTTTGTGATCTTAGGATTCCAAGTCATATACTTATTTCAGATTTGGAATTCAAGCAGAGTGATAGTCCAAAATATTTTTCAGGCATAGATTATGAACATCATTATTCAAATTCTAAACTTTATGAGCATTCATAAAACAACCATGGCATGATAACAATTTTCCATGAATTCCCGGTCATCATAATTATAGAATATGCATGAAATTCAAGATTCACAAGTTTTAAAGGTCATCAGTCAATCGATTGAGACAATGGTGTCAATCGATTGATTGATACAGATTTTCCAAGTAGGCTTATGGGCATCAGTCAATCGATTGAGACAATGGTCTCAATCGATTGACTGATAAACTTTAAAGATCCGAAAAATAGCCTATTTAATATCAATCAAAGATACCCCCCCCCCAAACCTGAAGTGAACAATGTCCTCATTGGCGTTGATGGATAGAAAGTAAGGGAGGCCTCCCCCCAAACCTGTTTAATACAATCGAGGACCAAGAAAGCAGACCAAGTGAAAAGGGTATGGTGACCAAAAATGCAAAACATAAATATATAACTAAATCAAACTTTATTTAAACTGAGCAAATTATGACAATGAGTGAAAATTTAAAGAAAAAGAACCTAAGCTAAACAAAATTACTAATAATCTAAACTAGATCCTAAAAACAAATAACAATAAAAAGGACTCAAAAAACTAGACCCTCAAACTGACAGTCCTAAACCCTTCAATCATTCAGGATGGATCTCCCCTCCTTCGGCTTCAGAAACGCGTAATTCCACATCTCCTCTGAGATGCCGCCCACGCGTGATGGTGGAATAAGTGCATGTGGTGGAGAAGATGGTGGGGTCGAAGATGGCATCTCTAAATCGATCATGTCATGCTTTGCCAAATTGAACAATGGTGGGGGTGCGTGAAGGCGTGGACGTTTCCTAGCCGGTTCCATCAATTTCTTCAATGACGAGCGGGTACGATATTTGATGGAAGCCATAGTAAAAGCGAGGGAGAAGGAATAAAATTTTTGACAAAAGAACTAACCTAAACAGCCCCTTAAATAGACGAAAACATCTAACAGACGAACTACAATGAAATTTCTAAATTAAGGACTCAAAGAGGGACTCAAACTTTGAAGTTCGGAATGGAAGTGGTATCATTTCGGAATTATAACTCTGTCAATCGATTGAAAATGGATGAAAAAGTGCAATTGTGTGCACGGTTCGAATTCAATTTCTTCGAAGCAATAAATTGTAGAAAGTTTCTGGTCTGATAGCTGTAGACAGATTTGTCAAAGCAGGTGTTAATCGATTGAGAGTTGTCCCTTACTCGATTGACAACTGAAAACGATTCTATGAGAAATTGAGAAATTATTGCTCAATTGATTGAGATACATCCCTCAATCGATTGACTGATGCACAAGTGCTCCAATCCGAGAATACCGTAAAATATACTAGGTGAAAAATAGCCCGATTCCATTGATTTAAGATGATTTGATTACATTGGTGACCCCTCATCAACTAACAGAACAAAAAGAAACAAACGACCAGTGATCCTAACAAAGAAACAGATCGAAAACACCTTAAACACAAACAAAACAACAAAACCAACAAACTAACAAACATAACCACTAAAACAAAAGCACTAAGCCTCATCATCATCATCAAATTCAAGATCTCCTTCCTTAATCATCGCCGCTCGCACTCCTGCGATGAATTCGTCGGCACGCCCAGGGAATGATTCCCAGGCCATCTGCATAAGGAGAGAAGTCTGAAACCTAGACCGTTGATCAATACCTCCCACAGTGGTACTCAACCCATCCATCCGTGCCTCGAGGCGAGCGACTGCTGCCTCGGCGTTAAAATTAGGGACCATTTTAGGACGAGGCCGTCTAATGCTGCCACATTGGCGTTGTGCGGGGTTTGGATGGGGAGGAGGAGGTATTTCATCAACTTCAATTGGAGGTGGCGTCACACGCAGAATAGCCTTGATGCTCTTGTCCCAGACGTTGGTGCTGTAGTGATAAAATTGCATATCACCCATTTCCTCATCATTGTAAATCGGGCACCCAAGCTGGTCCAAGAGATGCATCACATAGTGTGGAAAGTGAAGAAGTATAGCCTCGCGCTTCTTTGGCGTAGTGGTGGTAGCGATGTCCTGGTGGCACCGATACATCTCCTCAAGCATTAACCCAGGTGCATCAAACCACGTATTCGTGTGGGCCGCGTACAACGCCAGCACCCTATTCTTAGTGTGCTCACTCTTCGTGCCATGCGGTAGCAAATTAGTTGACATCACGATATCCCAAAACAAGATGTCCATAGGTAGGACTGCTCTTTTCGTTGCCAACCCAGTCCCGCGTCGTCCTCCACACATATTATTGATCATGTTGTTCTGGCTGAGATCAACAATGGGATCGATGTGGTGGTTCAAGAGGCAAACCATGAAAAAGTTAAAAGCCCGCACGAGATCAGCCGTGTGAAGGTTATATCGCCAATTATTGATCTCAAGGCTAATGAAGGTCATTCCCGTTGGCGAGAGTGGTGCAGGTACCCACTCCATCTTTTGGTAAGACAATTGAATGATGCGCAGAGAGACATCAATAGGTGAAGGGGCGAGCAACATTTCTAAGTGCAGTGCTTCAATGAACTTGATCGAACGGGCACATTCTGCGATGAGAGGGTGATCTCAATCGATTGACATAGACGTGTCCAAAAAGTTTAGCCGCCATGACAAGATGTGTTGATTGGCGCTCTGATTTATGAAAACTAGCCATGATTTCGACGTGATGCCAATCGATTGAGGATGGATCCTCAATCGATTGACAAAAGAGGGGGGAAGATGATGATGGACATCAATCGATTGACAGTGCTAGTGCCAATCGATTGATTGCACAAAGGTAAATCGATTGACTGTTTGTCAGTCAATCGATTGAAGAAGACTCTCCTTAAGTAAAAAAAAAACAAAAAAACACAATCAACTTAGAAAACACACTAGGTTGCCTCCCAGGAAGCGCTGAGTTTAAATGCCGACAGCTCGACCTCTTTTTCGTTCAATTACTCAGGTCACTGAGGTACATCGCCTCAATGCTCAGCTGGATCATTGGCTCGATCATCGGTTTGAGTCGTTGCCCATTCACTTTGAGAATTTGATTGTCCGTAAGGCTTTTAATTTCAATAGCCCCATGCACGAAAGTAGAGACGGCCTGGAATGGGCCTTCCCATCGCGATTTTAATTTCCCCGGATGAAGTTTTAATCTGGAGTTGAACAGCCAAACTTTTTGCCCAATATAAAAATATTTCCGCAAAATTGACTGATCATGCAACTTTTTGTATCTTTCCTTATGCAACTTCGAATTCTCATACACATCGTAGCGGAGCTCTTCTAATTCATTCAGCTGAAGGCGACGATTGGATCCTGCCTCTTTCATATCGAAATTAAATTGTTTGATGGCCCAAAATGCCTTATGCTCCAGTTTCACTGGGAGGTGGCATGCCTTCCCATAGACAATCCGAAATGGTGACATTCCAATCGGGGTCTTGAATGCCGTGCGATAAGCCCAAAGATCATCCGATAAGCGGTTCGACCAATCTCATCTGTCTAGTCGCACCATCTTTTCTAAAACTCTTTTTATTTCCCGATTGGACACTTCCACCTGACCACTAGTTTGTGGGTGACATGGCGTTCCCACCTTGTGGGTGACGCCGTATTTCTTCATTAAAGTAGCAAAATGGCGGTTGCAGAAGTGCGAACCGCCATCACTAATGATCGCCCGTGAAACCCGAATCTGTTAAAGATATTTTCTTTCAGAAATTTGACCACAACTTTGTGGTCATTCGAGCGGGTTGCCATAGCTTCAATCCATTTGAAAACGTAGTCAACAGCTAGAAGAATATATGAATATCCGAACGACGGGGGGAAAGGACCCATGAAGTCGATCCCCCATACATCGAAATTTTCAACTATCAGAATTGGGTTCAGAGGCATCATATTTCGTCGTGAAATATTTCCAAGCTGCTGAAAACTTTAGCATTATTTACAAAATTTTGCAATGTCCTGAAAGATGGAGGGCCAATAAAATCCGCTTTGAAGAATCTTGTGTGCGGTCTTTTATCCTCCAAAATGGCCTCCACAGGCCCCAGCATGGCAAAAGTTAATAACACTCAATTGTTCTTCTTCAGGCACACATCTCCTGATAACCTAGTCTGAACAGAATTTAAATAGTTGTGGCTCATCCCAAAAATAGTATTTTATTTGTGAGAAGAATAGATTTTTATTATTTTTGCTCCATTGGGTAGGGATTCTGTCAGTTACCAGATAATTCACAATATTAGAGAACCAAGGAACTTTTATAGCGGCAGCACCTATTGCCATCAACTGTTCATCTAGACAGGTGTCCCAGATAGTCTCAGAGACCGATGATTCTTCAGGCAGAATTCTTGACAGATGATTGGCCACTACATTTTTGACACCCTTTTTATCTTTGATCTCAAAATTGAACTCTTGTAAGACTAAGATCCATCGGATCAACCTTGGTTTGGTGTCCTTCTTCGCTAGGAGATATTTCAATGCAGAGTGGTTTGAAAAGACCACTATTTTTTAGCCAAGAAGATAAGAGCGGAATTTATCCAGAGCATACACCACGACTAATAACTCCTTCTCAGTGGTGGTGTAATTTAACTGGGCATCAATCAATGTCTTACTGGCATAGTAGATCACATGAGGTACTTTATTCACCCTCTGCCCTAAGACTACTCCAATAGCATAATCAGATGCATTACACATGAGTTCAAATAGTATAGAATAATCCGGGGGTTGGATTATCGGTGCATTAGATAACAACTCACGCAATTTCAGAAATGCTTCCATACAATATTTATCAAAGTTAAAAGGAACATCTTTTCCAAGCAGGTTGCACAATGGCTTGACAACCTTGCTAAAATCCTTGATGAACCTTCGATAAAATCCTGCATGACCTAAAAATGATCGAATTTGTCGAAGACTCTTTGGTGGTGGCAAATTAGCGATTAAATCGACTTTTGCCTTGTCGACTTTGATTCCTTTCTTTGAAACAACATGTCCCAATATAATTCCTTGTTGCACCATGAAATGGCTTTTCTCCCAGCTAAGAACAAGTTTTGATTCGACACATCGTTGCATCACTTGTGTAAGGTATTGCAAACACAATTCAAAGGATTTGTCGAAAACAGAAAAGTCATCCATGAAGACTTCGATGAATTTGTCAACCATATCCGAGAATATGGCCAACATGCATCTTTAAAAAGTGGCAGGTGCATTACACAAGCCAAAAGGCATTCTTCGATATGCAAACGTTCTGTATGGACACGTGAATGTTGTCTTTTCTTTATCTGCAGGAAACACCGGTACTTGATTATAGCTCGAATATCCATCGAGAAAATAATAAAACTCCTGCCGCGCTAGCTTCTCGAGAATTTGATCTATGAATGGCAGGGGAAAATGATCTTTTCTCGTAGCCATGTTTAATTTTCGATAATCGATGCACACGCGCTACCCTGTGGTTTCGTGAGTGGGCACCAATTCTCCTTCAGTAGTTTCTTTCACAGTGATGCCAGACTTTTTCGAAACAATTTGAACTGGACTGACCCATGGACTATTAGAGATTGGATAGATGATTCCAGGATCAAGTAGTTTTATGATTTCCTTTAAAATGACTTCTTGCATGTTTAGATTAAGTCGCCTTTGCAGTTCCCTCGATGATTTTCTATCATCTTCCAAATGTATTTTGTGCATACATACCGATGGGTCAATCCCTTTTAGATCGGCTAAGGTCCATCCGATGGCTTCTTTATTTTCTTTCAGCACTTTCAGCAACTAATACTCTTGTTCTTCCGACAATGTCGATGAAATTATTACTGGCAACGTTTCTCGAGGTCCCAAAAATGCATACTTGAGTGACTCCGACAGTTGCTTTAATTCCATAGCCGATGGCTGCTCAATCGATGGAGTCAGCACACCCTTTACCTCGAGAGGTAATGGTTCAACCTTAGTCACAACTTCACAAAACTTATTCTCATGACATGATGAACTTATCATTTCCTCTTCTTGTTGTTTCCCTTCGAATCATGTTTCCTCGTAGATGGCCAACAAAGTAGTTTCAAATTCTTCTTTGGTAAGCATTGACGGTAAAGCTTCATCCACTACGTCGTCCACCTGATCGATGTAGAAACAGTCAACCTCATCTTCATTGGGAAAATGGTTTATTGCATGAAAGATATTGAGTCTAACTTTCATGTTTCCAAAAGAAACATCCATAACTCCTGTTCGACAATTGATGCAAGCATTTACGATTGCGAGAAACGGACGCCCAAGAATGATTGGGACTTGATTGTTAGATTTAACTGGAGGTTCATATCTAACACAACAAAGTCCACTAGAAAAATAAATTTATCTATTCCAACCAAAACATCCTCGATGACACCCCTAGGTCTTCTTTCTGACCTATCAGCAAGTTGCAGTGTAACTGTCGTGGGTTTCAATTCGCCCAGTCCTAATTTCTCGTACACTGAGTAGGGGATCAGATTGACACTGGCTCCCAAATCCAATAACGCCTTTCCAATTGGTTGCCCACCAATGACACATGGAACAGTTGGGACTCCAGGGTCCTTAAGTTTTCGTGGGGCATCTAATTATAGTATTGAAGTGACTTGATTTGTCAGGAACACTTTCTTTGAAACATGAGTACGCATTTTTCTTTTTCGAGTGCATAGATCTTTGAAAAATTTTACGTACTCGGGGACTTGCTTGATTGTCTCAAGTAATGGAAGGTTTATCTTCACCTGTTTGAATGTTTCGAAGATTTCTTCCATTTTTGACGCTCCTTTTCCCATTCTAGATAGGGGTGTTAGGCACTCTGGGAATGGTGCCTTTGGGGTATAGAGACAAGGTTCATTCTCTGATTCTTCTTCAGGTGCTGGTTGGACAATTTGAGGATCTTCCTTCTCTTTTCCTTTATCTAGTCCTTTGCCTTTTCTCGCTTGTTTTTCTCCTTCCTTGTGAGGCTCCATTGGCATTTCCACTTGATTATCAACAGCTCTCCCACTTCTCAGCACCGTAACAGCTTTCAACTGTTGACTGTTTGAAGGTCCTTCATCAGATGATGCTTGGCCTTGAGGATTGTTGATGGGTTGGCTAGGAAGCCTACCTTCCTCTCGTTGACTCAACTGATTTGTCAGTTGGCTAAATTGATCTATCATCATCATCTGAAAAGCTTACATATTTCGCATAATCTTTTCCTCCAAATCAGAATCCTTCAAAACGGTGGCCTGAGATTGATTCAAATTCTGATTAAAATTCTGATTTTTTCGATAATCAGAATTTGGATGATAATAAGGGGGGTTCTGTTGAAAATTAAAATTTTGTTGGAAATTAGAATTCTATTGTGGACGAAAGTTTTGCTCCCCACTCATTACATTGGATCTGAACTGCGGATTCACCTGTCCAGTTTGGTTTGATCCTCCCCATCCTAAGTTGGGGTAATTTTTTCATTTCAGATTATAGGTGTTTGAGTACATGTTCCTACCTTGTCGCTGATATGATTGAGTCAGATTCACCTACTCTTGAGGAGTAGGTTCATCAGGTAAAAATGATAAGGTAGTTGCGCAATCGTTAGCCATGTGACCTGGGTGGTCACAGATTGAACAGGCGGTGGGGTTGCTGGAACTTTTAGCTTGCTTAGTTGCAGCTAATAGCATATTCATTTGCTTGGACAATATGTCAACCTTAGTTGAAAGATCTGAGGTGTTGTTATTGACATCAAATAGTCCACTTCTGGTCAACACATGTGATTTTACTGCCACATCCAAATTAGTTCGCTCCATTGTTGCATTTTGGATTGAAGTTTGATATAATTTCTTAAACAAAGCCTACAGTTCGTCAGCCTCTTTCGTGGCACACGATCCTCCACAAGATGCATCAATCATGCGTCTCTCTTCGGAAATTAGTCCATTGTAAAAACTTTGAACCTGTTGCCACCTTGGCAGTTGATGATTTAGACAACTCTTAATCAATTTCTTAAAGCGTTCCCAACATTCATGAAATGTTTCTGCAGGTTGTTGGGAAAAGAATTGGATCTTCTGACGCAACTTGATGGTCTTGGTCATGGGAAAATATTTTTTAAGAAACTGACGGTGTAGCTCTGCCCAACTCTGAATAGATTGTGGTTCTAAAGAGTAGAACCAAGTTTTTGCCATATCTCATAAAGAGAAAGGAAAGAATCGCAGCTTAGCTACCTCGTCGGTCACATTATGCACACGGAACATTTTATACACTGCAATGAACTCATTCAAATGAACATGTGAGTTTTCGTTTGACAATCCATGATAAATTGGTAACATTTGAATCATTGCAGATTTGAATTCGTAATGGTTCCCTGGGATGGGGGCATGCATGATACTATCTTGATCATCGTAAAAACCAGGATCATTATAATATTCCAATGTTCTTGGGCCCTCATCATGATTATTGTTCCCATTATTTCTATTATTATTGTTCTGATTATTTTTATTCCTTTGATCTGTCATAGTTTCAGTATGATGATACTGATTCCTTTGGATTCTACGATTCTCTCTACAAGATCGTTCAATCTCAAGATTAAACGGTTGCAGATGTGGGTGATGAGAACGAGTAAAACTCATACACCACGCTCATAAACAGGGTTGATGATTCCTCAACAAACCACAAGCATTAACTTCAATTGATTGAAGTGAAGCACACAACAAAATTTCTAACAAAGACTTTATTAGTCAATCGATTGAACCTGTGGTCTCAATCGATTGATCTTCAAAAGTCAATAGAGTCAGCACAGAATTTTCAACTAGAAAACAAGTAGCTATGTTCGGGTCAATCGATTGACACAGATTTTTCAATCGATTGACAAAATTAATTAAAAAAATTTATTTATTTATTTATTTATTTATTTATTTATTTTGTATTTTTTTTTTAACAATAAAAAAAAAAAGAATTCGAAAGTTAAACTTTTTTTAAAACTTAAAGCAATTCACACAATCCTAAAAAAAATCTTACCTAAAGGAGAAAGAGGAAGAAAGGAAAGGGACTCCTACAATATAAGAAATCCTAAAAATCTCTACTACCTAAAAAAAAATCTTTATTTCCTAAAAATCCGAAATTAGCAATTTGGGTTTCACACAAAATAGTCGATCGATTGATGCTTTCGGCTCAATCGATTGACAATTCAAGACTGAAACCACCAGAACACAGTCGATCGATTGAGGATCAGATCTCAATCGATTGGCTGTCAAATATTTGCACAAATCTCTTTCCGAATTAATCAAAATTTCATCGATTTTTCCCCGACAACAACGCCAAAAACTTGGTGTATTTTAATTTAAACCCTTGCAAGCGCACAAAATCTATTGTAGAATGACAAGAACAGGGGTGTCGAACCCACAGGGAAAATGTAAATTTTATCTAATTCTTTCAGAGACTTTAACACACCCAAGGAATTACCAAGGGAGAAATTCGATTTTACCACACAACTATCAATAATTCTCAATGCAATAAAAGAAAATTGATTAAACTAGGCCGAAACAAATTATGATAAGGAGAAAATTAACAGTTTATGAATTGAGCAAGGAGTTAGCTACCCATCGATTCGTAACTTTTCTACCATTCAGTCTCACAAATTCAATTTAAGTCAAAACACCATCATTTATTAAGAAAACAAATGAATTGATAAGAACGCAACTATGGATCAGGTATACCCTATCTAAACACTATGACTCAACCTATCATTGCAGTATGAGTCATGTGAAAAGAATAGCATATCTCAAAGCCCTAAATCACGACAATGATAATCAATCATTCCGCAGCCTAGATCGACCTGCAGGAACAGATCTAGATGGAGTGCTTCTTTTACGGTCGTTGATAACCACAATCAATGACTGTAAACGAAGACTCCATAATATTCAATCACGCACACACTTATAACAGAATGATTCAATGACAAACTATGAAATTGTAGAAATAATGATAAAACAGTTACTTATCTCCGGTTCGCTTCCCCCTTGAACAAATTACTTTAGCCGCTCATCCTCGGTATACAAACTCGTTGTAGATCCGAAGATATCATATTAACAATGCTCTTTTATTTCTTAAAAATCTCCTTACAATACTCTTGTTCTTACAATTATCAACGAGAATTAAAAATAATCCTAATACAATCTACTGAGAAAAAGAACCAAGAAGAACCCTCAATAATATATTCAAAAATAATCACAAAAGAGCACACCCACTAATGATTCGTAGCTTCCTTTATATAAGGCCGAGCAAACCCTATTTCTAATGGCCTCAATCGATTGAGAGTCAGTTCTCAATCGATTGAGTTTTGATTCGGAAGAAGTGCAGTTGGACTTCTCTTCTCTTGTCAATCGATTGACACTTATGCCTCAATCGATTGACATCTAGGGTTAAATTCTCCTCTTTTGACGGATGTTGGGCTGCTTCACGGATTTCTGTGCTTCTTTTGACCTTTTTGTCTATAGTCCTTGTGTATTCTTTAATTATCCTCTTTTATGCTCTTCTACGTTCCAATGGTCAGAAACACCTGTAATCATTAAAACCTCAACAACCATCAGATGCTTTCATTGGACAGATAAATGTAGGAATTAAGGTGCGAAATATAGTCACATTTCAGTACTGATCACTATGCTCATGTCAGTATTGATAATGATAATAGAATAAGTTGAAGTCACTATTTTTGCATGACTCGAGTCATGATGGTTTTACTAAATAAAGATGCTAGTTTCGAATTATGGTAATAAGATCAGTATTACATATGGTCATGCTATGAAATTCAGTTCGATATACGATTATGCAATGACAAAAATAATTCAGTTCTATATATGGGTTATGTAATGATGTTACTAGATCAGTTTTAATGAATATTGATGAATAATGATGTAGGTTCAAATGTGACGTCTGATTAATGTATGCACATGCTAGTTTTCAAAGTATGAATATGACTAATGGTGTTAGATCAGTTTCGAGAGCTACAAACTTGATGTATGCTTTGCATAATTATGATGCTAGTTCAGCTTGGATACATGAATATCAATCATTATGATACTTGCAGTTATATATAATCATGTGATTTCAGTTATTTAAATCAGTTTTGCTATATGATATCTGTTCACGATGTGCTCACATATATGTTACCATGCATTGTTCATATCCTGTATCCTTGATGTCTTGTACACGTCTTTGTTTCATCTTGAACCAAGTGATCCCGCTAACTCAGGAGCTTGATATCTCGTCCAAGTGATCCCGCTAACTTGGGATCTTGATTTTCTCGTCCAAGTGATCCCGCTAACTCGGGAGCTTGATATCTCGTCAAAGTGATCCCGCTAACTCGGGAGCTTGATATCTCATCTAAGTGATCCCGCTAACTCAGGAGCTTGATTTTCTCGGTCCAAATGATCTCGCTAACTCGGGAGTTTGACAAGTGATCCCGCTAACTCGGGAGCTTGATTTTGTTGTTTATTGAATATGTCTTATTTCAATATGATTTCTGTAATTGTCCAGCATGATTCCTTGTCAGTATGATTTCTCGTATTTGTTCAGCATAAATCTGTCAGCATGATATAATATTTGCAAGATTTATTACTTGTTATACTATATACTACTAGAATAAATGCTAAATGTTACTGGAATAGATATAGGGTGAGATATAATGTGCTTAGTTTTATAATTTATACATTTAGAAGTGAATTGGAAATCTAGCATATAACTTAGCACTTTAAATTTCCCTACTGAGCTTTGATGATAGCTCATCCTACGACTTCATGTCTCAGCTGTAGATTTTGCTCGTGACCCCGAGCACGAAGCTAATCCTACCTACCAGTCTGAGGAGGACGAGGAGGAAGGTTTTGCTGAGGACTTCTTTCCTTGAGAGGTTTGAGAGAGAGAGAGGATTTATTTTCAAATATTAAACATGTATAAACAGCAGTGTGATTTAGGATAGTTTACTATTTCATGTATAGGTTTCTATTTATATTCCTATTCAGTTTGCTACTTTAGATAAATGAATAAATATCAGTTTTTATCATATTTCTACGTATCAGAGTTAATTCAATTCACTTCCGCATATGTAATACTTTGTACACGATGCCCTTATATGACAAGATCATGTTAGGTGATCCGACGGCGCGACCTTTCCCATTTACGAGAAAGGGATCGGGCTGTCACATATAGGGTGGTCTCACGTTCATATTTTTAGGGAATTGCTCTGCTTAGAATTTCCACTGGCTTTTATCGAGGGTGGGAAGCCATTGTTCATCGTATGTTTGTCTAAAATAAGCGATGAAATACCACTTCTCACAGAAGTTATGGTAATCATAACTTCTCCGATTGATGGCCGCCACGGCATGGGAGCAAGGCATGCCATGAATGTGCCAACGACGATAAATACATGCCTTGTGTTCCAAGTCTACGTAATGAATGAAAATTTTGGAGTTTACTTGGAATTGATCTAATCCGTATGGTTGAGCTCTCTTTCTACCGGCCCATTGTAACACCTTCTTCATGTGCTCATCTGTTTTCGGGCAGAAGAGGGTAGTCCATTTCTCAGATATCTGTCGGCACTTTTGAAAATAATCGGCGACTTTCTCTCTAATAGTTCTGATTAAGTCAATAATTAGTCTCTCTCGAGCTATCTTTAATACGTTGTGCTTTTGGCATTATTCGTAGTCAGGGAATCATACTGCCTTCCTTTCATATATGCGCGTGCCCAATGCTTCTAGTCTATTTTCAAAATATACTCTACGGCCCGAGGATTAGCAGGATCTTTCTTCATTTTGTTAATAAAATAATCAAATCTCTCTACTGAATATGCACGTGCAGCACTCCACCATAGACCCTTCACATTGTTCTTGAGATATTTGTGTATCAAATTTTGTGTCAAATGTCGCATGCAGTAGTTATGGTATGCATTAGGGAAGATATGTTTCATCGCCTTTATTAAACTCTTCGACCTATCCGTGATAAAAATGAAATCTTCGATAAACCCACCGACCACGAACGCACCTACCCGTTCAAGAAACCACATCCATGTATCCTCTTCTTCTAACTCGACGACGGCAAATGCTAACGGTAATATAGGGCCATTATCGTCTTACGCCGAGGCGATAAGTAGGATCCCTTCAAAATATCCTCGTAAGTGTCTACCATCTATAAGTAATATGTGACAAAGTGTATTGCGATAGCTTCCGATGCACGGGCCAAAACTCCAAAAAAATCTTTGAAACTTACCGTCAAGCGTAAGTTGAAAGGATGTTTGTATATTAGGATCTATCCTCTCCATCTCCTTCACGTAGGCCAGTAGATCAATAAATTATCCTTTTCAACTAACTCTAATATCATTAAGGGTAAGTTCTTTCTCCCTCTAAGCCTTTACATTTGAGATTTGCATATTATAAGCTTTTGCAATATCAAACATTATCGATGCCAGTGTGTAGTCAAATCCTTCCATAAGTTTCTCCCGTACAAAGTTGGCTACGAAGGAGATTAAGGTGACCGTGCGGTCCGATCTTAGTGGCCCCGCATGTGTGATTACTATTAAATGTCTTGATTTGGATAGAGTCAAGCCCAGTCAATTTAGACACATATATTCTCCACGAACAATCGGGTTCATAGTATTCGGCTATCACTCGATAACTAGCGGTTTTCAAAGGCCGAATTTGAAAGTTTTCTCCACCGCGTACTCTTTCAATGCTCTTTGAAATGTTTGTTTGTCACTGAAGATCTCTCCAACTTTAAACGTCTAATTTTGATATTCAGTTTCCACCTCTTCATCGAAGGAGTTGGTCGATGTCTCTGACACTTCGTAATCTCCGTCTACTAAGGGATTATCAATGTGTCTCACAAAAATTTTCGGATCCTCTTTTATAAACCCATCCGTTTCGCTTTCATAATCTTCTTCTAAGGTATCTTCATTAGTGAGTTGAGGATGACTACGTCATTCACTAATCGTGTTCTCAGGTGGTTGACTAGATCCTTCACCGAAGGGGTTCTGATGTGATTGACTAAATCTTTCATCGAAGGGGTTCTGGCATGGTTGACTAGGCCCTTCACCGAAGGGGTACTCATGTGTATGGACATGGGGTTGAGTTCCTCCGGTAATCCCCATCGATGGCATGGTAGAACATAATTCATGAGTCAACCAAGTTGTCCATCCACCGAGAAAGATATGACTGAAATCATCGGTATCCACCACCCTTTCTGAAGTGTAGTCATGCATATATTTTAGTAGGTCATCATACGATTCAATCGGAGCATCGTTTAAATCAATAGTTGCTTTCCTGACAGACATATTCGTCATAATATCGTTGTCATCTCCTAACGGGACGATATCATATATAGTTTCATCCTTCTCAAACTTACATGGCTGAAATGAATGGTTAATCATAAAATCAGTCCTGCCAAGAGCTACTTGTACAACTTCGACTCTGAAGGATAACGGTTCCGTAATGATGAATACATTTATGACGTCTACTCCGGATTTATAAAACGTAAATAGGGAGGCCAAATCATCAGAGTCCAAAATGTCGGCAACCACAGAGGTATTCACTATCTTCATGTGAAACTTTATGGAAACTGTTTCATCCGCCCTCGCAAAGCCGACAGTAGACATTCGCCTTATGAATTATTCATAAGAAATATCAGTCAAAATGTTAATAACCCTCCGCCGGCCACCTTCATACAAGCCATCATCACTTACAAGAAAGTCATCATAGTGATAGAGAAGAGGAAAACCCATCTCCGTCATCACCTATTTAAGAATGGAAAGAAAGCAGTCATAAGATTGATGACACAAAAGAGAGAAGACGATTGTTAACACATAGCGGCTCTATATACAGTCGATATCCATTATATAAACAGTCAATATCGATTGTATAAATAGTCGATATCGATTACATATATTATAGTTATCGACTCTATATACAGTCGATATTGATTATATTTACAATCAATATACTGTATATAGAGTCAATAACGATTATATTTGTAATCGATATCGACTATATATAGAGGCAATAACGATTATATAAACAGTCGATATAAACTTTTCAAAAAATTGACCAAGGAAATAAAATCTTTCTTATACTACACGATTAAGAGATCCTAACAAACTGAAAATGAGAACCAATAAACTTAAATTATTTCTTATACTGCACCATTAAGAGACCCTAATAAACTAAAGATGGGGTTTAAGTAGGATACCTCGCATCGCAACGACAAACTGCAGGGTCTTCTTGTCACAATGGAGAAATGCAGGAGCTTATTCTCTTAAGCCTCTGTTTTCTTCTTCGAAATAGCAAATCGGAGCAGATCAGACTAAGGAAGAAGACGTTGTCACCTGACCCACCTCTAACTTTTTAGCAGATTAAAATGAGGAAGAAGAGGATGCTTTGTGGGTTAAAGAAAGTAATAGAAGGGGGTAATTTGAACTTTTTACTCTCCATAGGGTCAACTAGGCTTGGAGCTGGTCGGTTTGGGTAAAGGTGAAACTACAGGGCCTCTGACGTAAGAGGTGTATCTGACAGGGTCGATCAAGTAAATTTCCCAAGATATAATTTGATAATGCGATATTTTATTATATTTTTTGCAATTCAGTTAAAATTTGAATTTTTAGTCAAATATTAACGTCCAATCAAAGTTTGACCGCTATAATTAAACTGAGATTGGGTAGTGGCTATCGCTTGATTAACTTGTAACTTGTTAGTACATTGCTAGTTTGTGTGTTGGTTAATGTTTTTCTTTTCATCATACTCACTTTCTAATAAACTTCGATCTCTCATTTGAGTTTATGCCTCAGGCATGAGTGTCGGCAAAGGTGCACAGGTCAACTTTTACTAATGTTGGATTCAAAAGTATTTGTCCATCGCACAAGTTCTTCCTTTGATCACTCCTATGAGCCGTACTTGTTCCTCCTGATCACTGTCGGGCATTGAATCCTTACTACTAGTTCCTTTGAATAGTGGGACAAAATTCCTCCAAAATAGTTATGATCATTACGACAGATGGATATCTCTCCAACCAGACAAGAGATGGTTATCTAAGGCCCCTAGTTAGCAATCCTTTCTCAAAAAGCACTTTTCAAGGAAAAACTAAATAGTGAAAATCACAATTTACCCCCAAGGACTTGACTACCACTAGTGGAAAATGACATTGTGTTGAAAAAATGCCTCATATTGTTTCTCACATAACACCATTTTTAATATGTGAGATACTTTTTTGAAAAGAAACACTACAAAAAATAAGGCTATTAACGGCAGCCATAAACTGTCACTATTTAATAAAAAAATTGCCGCTAATAGTTTTAATAGTTTTTTTGTTAATAGCGACAATTTTTTGCTGTAAAAAACTGCCGCTAATAGTCTTATTTTTTGTAGTATAACATCTTATAAACCTCTTTAGAGCACTTGGAAAGTCCTTTTTTGAAAATGGTTGCCAAACAAGGCATGATAATGTGTTGAGAAGTTGCTCCATAATGCTCCTCACACAACACCATTTTTAGCATGTGATGTGCCTTTTTGAGAAATAGTATGTGATTTTCACAACACTTGAAAAGTGCTTTTTTGAAAATGGTTGCCAAACAAGGCTAACCAACCAGGTAAATAATAATATGTCATGATTCTTGGATTTTAGAAACCGACTAAACCATTTCTCAAAAAATTAGAAATAACCCACCAAACTATTTCTCAAAAAAGAAAAAGAAACCCACCAAGTAATAATAAAAGAAAAAGAAACCATGCTCCGGTCATTCAAAAACCGCCACTAACTTTAATAGTAATAATAAAAGATAATAAAAAAATGAATTTTAATTTCATAATATAAAATGAAAAATACATTTTAATGGTGGAAGATCATTTATATAACATTTGAGTAAAACCCCCTGTTGCGCGGAAGCCCACAATCTAACCAATGATGAACGATGAACGATCAAATAAGAACGTAAAAAATAAAATAAAATCAATCAGAAACACACAAGAGACAATATTTACGTGGTTCGGCAATATGCCTACGTCCATGGGCAGCGATAATCCACTATATTGATGATTACACAAGAATACAAGAACACTTAAGCATCACCAAAGCTCTCCTTAAAACTCTAGATAGGTTTTCCAAACCTTTACAATAATATCTCAACCTTACAAATCGTCCAAGAGCTTTCCCTTTATATAGAAGATCCGAACCCTACTTCTAACTCAAGAGAAATTAGCCAAATACGGAATCGACACGTAACTCGGACGTTGCAGGTTGCTCGAGCGACAACTAAACTTGCTCGAGCAACTAAAACCTAAGAAAACACCCCTTTGAATAGTGCACTAGTCGCTCGAGCGAGTGGACTTGGTTCCCGCTCGAGCGAGCCAACCTGTAGTTAGAGCCAAATCTAACAATTCTCCACTTGGCTTTAAGCTTCACCATACACTCTTTCTTCCGATCATCACTATTCTCATATCACCGCTACCACCAGCACCTCGAGGGCACTCAAACCTGTTGAACATTGATCAAATTCAAACAATGGTTAGTCTTGACCACCGGTACAACCTTTATCATCATATTCGCAAGATTGACCTTCTTACTCACCTTCTTTAGAAATATCTCGTCATCCTCGATTACTTTTCTTACAAAATGATACCGTATATCAAAGTGATTGGTATGAGCATGATATACTTGATTCTTTGCTAAGTAGTAAATAGCACTCTGGCTATCGTAGAACACATCGACATTTTCCTGTGCGATCTCCAAATCACCAACTAAGCCCTGAAGCCATAATGCTTCTTTTATTGCCTCCGTTACTGCCATTACTATGCCTCTGTAGTAGACAAAGCCACTGTATTCTATAACATTGACCTCCAACTAATCGGACCACCTGATAGCGTAAACACATTTCCTATTATAGACTGACGCTTATCTAAATCATTCGCGTAATCTGAATCTACATAACTGTATAACTAATGATCTGTACCATTACAAAAAACTAAACTGGCATCCTTGTTATTACGTATGTATCTCATAATTCATTTCACTGTCTGCCAATGCTTCTTTCTCAGATTAGCCATATACCTGCTAACCATGCTAACGGTCTGTGAAATATCCGATCGAGTGCATACCAGTGAGTACATTAGGCTATCAACCACACTCGCGTAGGGAACTTGAGTTATGGGCTCATGTTCCTCATCTATAGTAGGAGACATGTTAGCCAAAAAATAAAAGTGAGCTGCTAATGGAGTACTCACTGCCTTTAAGTTTTCCATCCCAAATCATAATAGTACCTTCTCTAGATAACTCGTCTGCGTTAGTCACAACTGCCCTTTCTTTCCATCTTTCTGAATCTCCATCACAATAATCTTTCTCGCTACGTTAAGATCCTTCATCTCAAACTCCATGTCAAGTTAAAATTTTAACTCGTTGATCTCCACTATACTCTTTGCAACTATAAGCATGTCATCAATATATAAGAGAAGGTAAATAAATGAACCATTCGCTAGCCTCTTGATGTAAACACAGTTGTCATTTTCACTTCAAATATAATTTTGGCCCACTATGAACGTGTCAAACTGACTGTCTCGGTGACTGTTTCAACCCGTATAAGGATTTCTTCAGTTTACACACTAACCTCTATTCTCTAGGAGACTTGAACCCTTCATGTTGGTTCTCATAGATCTCCTCCTCCAGATTACCGTGTAAAAATATTTTTTTTACATCAAGTTGCTCCAACTCTAAGTCTAACCGTGCTGTAATTGTAACAAAACCCAAATTGAAGTGTGTTTCACAATCGGTGAGAACACCTTATTGTAATCAATGCTTTTCTTTTGCGCATAGCCTTTTGCTACTAACCGTACTTTGTACCTTACACCACTATTTTTCGGAGAACCCTCTTTCTTCTTATAAACTCACTTGAACGCAATCGCTCTCTTTCCCTTAGGTAACTCTATTAATTCCTAAGTTTGATGATTATAAAAAGAATCTATCTCTTCACTCATTGCGGTCTTCCATTTCGTACACAGCTACCACTGATTACATCCTTGAATGGAGACGGCTCATTGCCATCCAACGTAAACGCGTAGGCGTCCATATCCTTGTAATCGTAGTGAATTGGTGCTCTAACTTTTCTTTTGGGTCTTCCACCTACTAAGGATTGTTCTAGCTCTCTCAACTGTTTCTATATTATTCTCTGATGTAATAACTGTAGGAGTTTTTATCTCCACCTCAAACTAATCTTCCGCCACCTCTTCCCTAATTTTCATGATATGTTTACTAGAAGTTCGCATAACAGATTCATCAAAGGTCACATCTTTATTTATCACAACCTTATTCTTCTCAAGACATCTTATATCCTTTCACACCATTTAAATACCTTAAGAAAATTGTTTTCTTAGCCCTTAGGTCAATTTTATTATCTCTAACATGATAGTAAGTTATGCAACCAAAAACCCTCAATGCATTACAATCTATAGGCTCCCCTAACCATAACTCAATCGAAGTCTTGCATTCTATTATTATAGACGGTAATCTATTTACTAGATAACACGCTATACAGGCTGCCTTGATCCAAAACTCTCTACCTAATCTCGCATTGAATAACATACATATTGCCTTTTTCATGAGAGTTCTATTCATACGTTCTACTACCCCATTCTATTGCGGTGTATTCCTCACTGTAAAGTGCCTAGTAATACTGTTCTCTTCACAGAACTCCTAGAACTCTCCACTGGTGTACTCACCACCATTATTAGTTCTCAATCGCTTGACCTTCCTTCCAGTCTAGTTCTCAAATAATATTTTCACCTCTTAAAGAATTCTAAGCCCTCATCCTTACTCTTCATCATGTAGATCCATACATACCGAGAGTAATCATCGATGAAGGAGATGAAGTACCTGACACCACCTTTTGAAGGGACCTTTGAAGGCTCTCATACATATGAAAGTATACAATCCAGTGGGCCTTTTGTAGTGTGAACTGCTATATTGATCTTAATCATGCACTATTTCCTGAAGGCATAATGCTCACAAAAGTTAACTTTACCGGCCTTTACACCTTTCAACAAGCCTTGCTTGCTCAACCCTGTCATCCCTCTTTCTAACATGTGTCCTAGGCGCATGTGCCATAACTGTGTAGAGGACAAACCACTATCATTTGATGTAGGTACTGCTGCTCCACCTATCACTGTACTCTCTAATAGAAAGTAAAGGTTCCCGACCTTTTTCGCTTTCATCACAACCAGGGACCCCTTTGTTACCTTCAAAATTCCACCTTGAGCTGCAACCTTAATCCCATTAGAGTCTAGTGTACCAAGCGATATGAGGTTCAAGCGATATGAGGTTCTTCTTCAATTTCGGAATATGGCGTGCATTGGTCAATATTCTCACAATCCTATCATGCATCTTTGTTTTGATACTCCCATTTTTAACTATTTTATAAGTCATATTATTACCCATCAAAACTGTTTCATCATCCACCTCTTTATAAGACACGAACTAGACCCTATTTGGACACATGTGGTAGGAGCACCCTGAATCGAGTATCCATACATTCATTGAGTATTTATCTAAAAGCACTGACAGCACGTTTCCATCATCATCCAAAGCTTGTTCGGCTATACCAACCTCATCAACGAACCCCTTCTACTTCTTATCCTGAGCATCGTCCCTTTTTATTTGTAAATGTGGACAATGCCTTTTAATGTAACACTTTTTGTGACACTTGTAACATTCTACTGTCTTTCTATTTTTGGATTTAGATCTGGACTTTGATTTACCCCTTTCAGATTTATTGTCCTCTGCTCTCCCCCTAACCAACAAGTCATTTACTTTTGTATCACTATCCGAACCTTTCTTCCTCATGTCATTACAAAGCAATGCCACTGTAACAAACTCCAGTTCAATAGTAGCCTTCCAATAGAGCAGCGTAGTAACTAGGTGCTCATGGAAATCGGGGAGGGAAGACAAAAGTAATAGTATTTTGTCTTCATCCTTAACCCCTTCTCCACCATTTAAAAATTTAGATATTATTCTATTGAATTCATTAAGATGTTCGTTGAGAGATGTACCAGCAATCATATGCAACTTGTACAGTTTCTTCTTGAGATATAGACGACTCGTCAGAGATTTCATCATGTAGAGACTTTCCAATTTTGCCCACAGTGAGGCTACCGAGTTCTCCCACTTTACCTTGTACTTAATCCCCTTCACTAGCAATGTCGAATCGTACTACATGCCTGAAGTTCGAATTCTTCCCAATCACCATCGGGCATATCCATCAGCTTACCCGAAAACCCTTTCAATGTCTTGTACAGCCCTTATGGAATTAAGATATCCCAGACTTGTACTTGCCACAAGTCGAAATTGATCTTACCATCGAATTTCTCAACCTCGAACCTCGCATTCGAAACTTTTACGGACTTCGATGCCATCTCCGGTCGTAGAACAAAAACTTAATATCTTTGACACCAATTTGTTACGTGGAAGCCCACAACTAACCAACAATCTCCCGATGAACGATCAAATAAGAAGGCAAAAAACAAAAGAAAATAAATCTCAAACACACATGAGATAATATTCATATGGTTCGGCAATATGCCTACGTCCACGGGCAGCGATAATCCACTATGTTGATTACACAAGAATATAAAAACACTCAAGCCTCACTAAAGCTCTCCTCAAAATCCTAGATAGGTTTTTCAAAACTTTACAATAATATCTCAACCTTATAATTCATCCAAGAGCTTTCCCTTTATATAGAAGACCTGAATCCTACTTCTAACCCAGGAGAAATTAGCCAAATACAAAGTCTACACGTAACTTGGGCGTCGCGGGTTGCTTGAGCGACAGTTAAACTCGCACGAGCGACTAAAACCCGAGAAAACGCCTATTTGAATAGTGCGTTGGTCGCTCGAGCAAGAACCAAAACCACTCGAGCGACTTACACCCATAAGTTCGCTCGTGTTGAGTGCTCACCTCGCTCAAGCAGACTTGGTTGAGGCTCGAGCGAGCCAACCTGTAGTTAGAGCCAAATCTAACACCTTTTCACACCTCATTGCTGCTTTTGATTGGTAGATCTAGTAATTTTGATCTAATACCATTAAAATACAGTTTACTTTTATCTTTTACATGGAAGGTTTTAAAAATCACGCAATTCTGGCACATATTGACCGATATGTATCATATTTGGGCCCTACCGAGTTGCTATGCCTGATATGGCCATATCTATATAATTTAAACGTTTCACTAGTGCATCGATCACATCCATGTGGCATTTTGAAGGCACATGTCAAAAGTTTGATCAAATATTCGGTGGTGCCCTCCATACTTGGTACTTTGAAGTTCAACCACTACAAAAATAGGTACCTACGTCGATGGCTGCAAGCCGTTACCGATATTCCCATCAGCAAAATTGATTAAGATGAACCAAAACCAGAAAGATGAGTTAATACAACAAGAGATTAAAAGTTCAAACCTTCGAATGGTGATGATCAAAAAGATGAGCTGGTTGTTATGAAGCTCTAAGAATTTCTTTACTCATCGGCGATCACAGATATTTAGTTAACCAAGGGAGCTCAGGGCAGTCCTTCAGTTCAAAAGCCACATCATCACTGCAATATTGAAAGAAATTAAAAACTATATAAGAAATCTTGCTACTAAGGCATGATAAATAACTCAAGCCGCTTCTCATTATTTTAGTTTTCTCATGGGAAGTCGAGAGAAGAGTCAAATATAGTAGTAATTATACATAGTTTAACTATATCTATAGATACACTGATTATTGAGATAACCATGTAGAATAAATAGCTAGTATATCAGTATTTATTGTAGGTATCAGGATTTATTATATCACTAGATAAGACAAATTTTCAAAGTCACAAACTTCTCTTTTCTCTCACCAATAATACCAGTCACTTCCACTCTCCTACTTAGTAAAAAAACTAATTATAATGCCCATTTACTGGGCAATAGATACATTACATAAATAAAATCGAGATCTTGGTACAATTGTTTTTCCTAGAATTGAATCATTCCTGTGGTCAGAACAGAATTTTAACCTTCTTTAGGTAAATTATTAAAAAATAACAAAAAGCAATTTCACATATATGCTTAATGTGTTAGAGAGGTGAGGCCACTGCATCACTTTTTTTTTTTAAAGGAATTGAGGAATTTTATTGCTAAGAAAGAAAACATAAATACAACAGAACCTCCCATATTACAGACTACACTGTCAAGGCAGCCACACGAGATGTGTTATTATTCTTTTTCAGGTATCTAACCAAGAACTAGAAGTGATTGTTATCTACTATTTCTATGGTACAACATGGTCTTTCTCTGTCTAGGGTGGAAACATTTTGTTTGGACAACAAACTTGAATTTTGAGGAGATATGTTAAAGCTTATTGAAGTAAATTCACGATTAGGTTTAAAGAGATGGTAGAGGTAATCTCCAAGAGCTCCACGTGACACACATTCTCCTAGAGACCCAACTCTTCTCCTTTCTCTCTCTAATCCAATCAAGGCACTTTTGCTCTCTAATTGTGTTTCTTTGTACGCATAGCCACAAGTCCCCTCTTATCTTCTCTCTCTACAAATCTGGAAAAACTCGGCAACCACATAGTTCCAACCAATCCCTGCTCTTGCTACACTACGTGAAAAAGCCAAAAAAACTACTGCCTTAAACTATGATTTTTTTTTTCAAAAAATCACTGCCCTAAACAATTGTAAAAAAAGGAGTGGTTTTTTTTTACCACTATACAAGACAGTGGTTTATGAACTTCAACAACAACTGCTCTTAACAGTCATAGAAAAAATCACTGATTTTTTTACAACTGTTTAGGGCAGTGGTTTTTTTATGCAAATTTTTTTTAAAAATATATATATTTAAAAAAAAAAACTACATCGACAATTTTTTATGCAAATTTTTTAAAATAATATTTTTTTTATGCTTTTTTTTAATGCAATTTTCTTAATGCTTTTTGTAATACTTTTTTTTTAATGCTTTTTTTAATGCTTTAAAAAAAATTATATAAAGAAAAAAAGTCATTAATCTCATATTTCAACACATCCATTCAACTCAAATGGAAATAATTCAATGCCATTAATAAAAAAATAGAAGCCCAATTATTTTATTCAAACAAAAGGTTTCATCTCAACCTTTCAAATCATTCAAACATTTTAAACTCTACATGTCCAATCCTTTTATTCAAATAAAAAGAAGAAGAAAAGGGAGTGAACAATATAAGGACCCCATGGCCCATGTTTAAAATAAAAGAACAAAAAAAATTAAATTTGCTCCACCTCTCCTGCCAAGTGTCCACGTCTCCTAGTGATTCATTTGAGGTGAGCTTCAAATTAAAAAGCTTTGCCTGAAATAAAAAAGAAAACATCATTAAACTGAGATATTGATCTTTCTAAAATCCTAGTTGGGAAACAACTTGATCTTTCCAAAATCTTAGAAGTATCTAGTACAATCACGACTATTGTATTCGGTCCATACCTCAATCAGCTCAATCACTCTACGAAAAAAGCTAAGAGTCCTTCAAATCAAACAGTCACATGCTAAAGTGCTTTGCACCAGAGTAGAGAGCGGCTCTTTGCCCCCAAGAGCAATCCCGAACATAGCCTAAGAGATCTTATGAGACTCCTAGGCACATGACAATGCCTTCTCTGATACTATGGAAGCAACTAGTCTATCGAGGAAGGAGTTGGTATTACTAGACTTGAGTGCCAACAGCAGCACTCGGGTCAATCTCCTCCTTACCGGACTTGAGTGCCAGCAGCAGTACTCGAGGAAGGAGTTGGTATTACCGGACTTGAGACCTTTTCTGATGCATCTGCAAGGGCGATGTGGAAATCTTTGAGGCAGTCTGTCCCAAGGGCTCCATATAAGATAACAATTGTACATGCAGGATTTGATCTAGAATGAATGTAATCAAAATAAAAAAATTCAAGCTGCTCATATGAATCCAAATCTCTGCCAAAAGAGAATTCATGCATATTAGCATATATAATATATTGGCTGGGTTAATCTCATCTGCTAGTGGGAAAGAAGAAAGAGAATCCTCAGCAAACAAGGCCAGTCTATCAACATAGCAAAGAAAATATATGACAGTAGTTCATGTCAAAGAATAGTGGGCAATCAGATCATACGTTTCAAATTCTTTTGTCTTTTAAGATAGCACAGTATTAAAAAATGAAGAACTTTATGTAAAAGCAAATGCAACTACCCAGCTGAAAGTGGTTGGTAATCATTGAATTATCATTGGTATATTATCTGACGAATCGTCATCATTAGTGTATTTAAAACATGATGCATAATTTTGAACACGGATTCATAATGATCTCCTAAATATAGGCACAGGTTCAAAAAGCGATCGGAGTTGAGATTAAATTTAGATTTGTTTAAACACGGTTTCGTTCCAACTTTAGTTAATTTAAACAATTGGATCTGTATAATTTAAACGTCATTGATTAGTTTCCCTAATGAAAGGCCTGCAAAATTATCATCAAATTTCTCATTTCTTACCTTACCTTTGTTTTGTTTTTCTTTAACTCTGTCAAGAACTCAAAACTAGGGAAATTTAAGCAATTACAAAGCCTAATAAGAAACCAACACCAGTTTGAGTAAATCTTCGTCATCTGTTTTATTCCAACTTGGTGAAATAAAACAACAAAATGAATTAATTAAAAGAATGAGAAAGAAAAACAAATTGCATAAATGCAAATTCCATAAAAGAATTATCTACCTTTTGATGTAATGCCGAAACAATAGCCCGTCGACGGACACGCCAGATCTCACCATCAGCAGGAATTAGTCCTTTTCCCTATTACTATATTCCATCTTTGTAATTATGATGGTCAGTTGATAAGAGCAAATAGTAGTCTGATTAGTCTCCAATCTGTTTACTCTGTTTGGTGGTGGCAATTGACCAGCTGAGTAATATTGTTACATAGAACTGAATAAAAGTAAAGATAAGGTCCATTTTACATCTTGATGCCATCTAGTAAGTGGCACCAGAGAGTAAATGGCACCAACTAATTTGGATAATCCAAATCTCTTGGCCATGTTGGAAGGGCCATACCCAAAATGGCCTGAATTAAAGCTCCTAAATATTGGATCAGTTTCCTACTCAGAGCAGTAAAAAACTATCAGCAATGGTCCAGAAAAGAGTCCATCGACTGGACGGTTTGAATACCTATGAACAATGTGATTTTTTTCACCTACGGCCCACCTCAGAAGTAACCAAAGATTGGAATTTCAAGATTGACTAGCATGTGTGCCAGTGGCATGCTAAAAGAGCCGGTTTCTTGACTAAAGGACTCTTCAGACAAGGCTGAATCTCTCTTGTAGAGACGATGGAAAATTTATAGTCCTATTGCTAGATGTAAATGACCACCTCATTAAGTTCAGAGAGATGGAAACTTCAAAATTTACAAAATATGTGTTTCTCTCAAATAAATAGAGGGCTGATGTTAGTTTTGCCACTAAGGGTAGGAAGATAAGGCTTAATTTTAAGGACAAGAGCTTAATTTTAAGCTAAAAACTTTTGTGGCTGAAGAAATTGGGGGCCAAATGCCACTTTGTAATATATTTGTCTTTGTTTTTCTTATATTCTAATAGAAGTAGATGTCGTTCATGTTCACATAAAAAAAAGGAGAGAGAGAGAGAGATAACAGTAGAGGGCAGGATGTGTGTGATATTCAGGCATATGGATATCTACATGCAGACATTACATATCTACGTAGTTACACATGTAAATACTTGTGCCCAATTAAAAATTTGAGATTATGCCACTAAATGGTCACACCACGTGTAATCGTGTACATTAATATCAATTAAGCCACAAAACCATTAACTATATGCAAATTTGTAAGAAGGTGTTTACAGTCAGTAAACAAAAGATCAATCATTCAGATCCCATTCTTGTGGGCGATTGTTTATAAATTGCTAATTTTTCATAAAATAACCATATGTAAGCTCAATCCAGGTAGAGTTGCCAATTTGAGATAAAAGCATAGTGTTTTTAAGAACAAATTCAACTACGGCCAATACTGACCTCGCCTACGAGCACGTGCTAGGCTGGTGAGCGATCTTAAAGGCCTAGAAGGCATCTAAGCTTGCTTCCTAGGGATATGAAATCCATTAATCAAGATAAATTAAAACCAGGGAAATTTTAAATTCTAGAATTAACTAGGATCTCGAACAAGAATTAAAACTTCTAAGTACCTTGTAGGGTTTTTGTTGGCTTCTAACGTCATTGCCTCAGTGCTTCCCCCGACACAACAAAAAACACGGAACATATTGCTGTAATGGAGGACAATTCCTAGTGAGCTGACAGAAAGCAGAAACAAAAAGAAAATGCATGTAACGTAACAAGACCAGGAATGAAATACCTGTAAGACCCACTAGCAACACGTAAACCATCTCCACTTAGACAGCACTCGAATTTGTCAAAAATTGAATCATTTTCATATAAATCACATAGCTGCACAAAAAGTAAATGAATAATGGGTTCACTGAAACAACTGTCTGTTTGAAAGCTAAAGCATACTCACAAAGTCGAGAGTCGGCAATAAATAGGCAAGGGTCTAAGTTGGGAAAAGCGGTAAAAATCAGTCAAAGTCGGGAAAATTTGGGGAAATAAATAAATTCAAAAAAACATAAAAAATATATCGTAATATATTTCAAATTAAAAATAATGATTTAATCTGCAAAATAGTACAAAGTAGGCAAAACCTAAAGGTTTTCTATGAATAAACTGAACAAAATAATAGGTTTTTTCCCTCTCAAGTATAAGTGACGAAAAAATAATAATAATCGGATCACGTCACAAACATTGCCAATTAATCGGCCAGGTAGCGACTTGGCCAATTAGTGGTGATAAAGTCCGGATGACTGCAAATCGCCAACTTTTTTCAATTTTTGGAAAAAGACGGAGACTTTTGTGACTATGAACTAAAAGGCAGACATAAAACACCACCTTAGGTCATAGATACTCATGGACTTGGAATGTTGCAACAGGGCCAGCTTCCATATTTAAATCCCATAGCTGCATTTAGAATGAGAATAGTATCAAACAGTCATCAAAGCATATGGTACCAACATGAAGAGCTCATACATGAAGAATAATGATCAAAATAGTATCAGATAGTCATCAAAGCATATGGTACAACATGGACACACAAAAACGATCTCTATTAGTGAGCAAGGAACGAAAAGTCAAATGAGATTGGAAGGGAAAAGATTCATGAAGATATCAAATCCTCTGTTTACTAAGAAAAAGAATATTCAATAATGGAGATTTTATTAATAAGAAAATAAAAAGA
This sequence comes from Chloranthus sessilifolius, assembly GCA_021018995.1. NCBI lineage: Eukaryota > Viridiplantae > Streptophyta > Magnoliopsida > Chloranthales > Chloranthaceae > Chloranthus > Chloranthus sessilifolius. Next base: position 32,529,915 of record CM037596.1, on the reverse strand, counting down.
AAGATGCATGTATGCAATGGGGTCAAAATGCCTGAGCAAGGTAGAACAGAGAGAGCAACTCCAACAAAATTCTACCCAGTAATACTATCTTTAGGAAGGAATACTGGTTCAACATTAGCCTCTTAAGTGAAGCTAATCCCATTGCCAAAAAATAAGTCTCATGGTTCCTCGATTAGGTCAGCTAATCTCAATGCAAAGTTCTCTGACATCATTGAATGAATGACATTTTTGAAGTAACTATTTATTTATTATGGGAATAACAGGCTAGGACCTAATGAGCCAGCAAAATGTCAATCACTGGTTGTCAAGGTAAATATTTATTTATTATTTATTTTCTTAGATTTATGCATTGAATTACTCACTATTTAATTTTATGAATGAATCATGCCGACCTACAGTCTCTTATCTCTCATGAGTCTTCGAAATCCGAATCCTTTGTGCCGAATCTCTTGATTGTCCATGGATGAGCAGGTCATGCTTTTTGCTTTGAATTTGATTGGTGTGTTTGATTCATTTGTTTTTTAGTTTTGGTTCTCTTTCATTTTTTAGTCCAAATTTTCTTTAGTAAATAAAATGGATTAAGATGTGACTTTATCATTAGGCGTCCTTGAAATTTTCTCAAACATTAACTCAACGCGTCAATGGAATTATGGATCTTTCAAAAAAATCCATAATTGGGAGTCCACATGCTCATAATTGAAGAGTATGTGGCGCTCACACAAGAGCATCAATGTTGACTTTGGGGAAATCCTGGAATCAAAAGAAATGAATTTGTGATGGAAACAATACCACGAATTTGTGATGGAAACAATACCACTTGCGTAGATAAATAAAGGGTTACTGAGGCGTCATCTACACAGCAGATAACACCACTAAAAAGTTGCTTTTTATGCCATGTGGCACACATCTTTGATCAGTCCAAATCATCCACATGATAGAATACCATCTGTAGGTGATATTAGCTTAAAAGGTTCCCATCAGAGGATTCAACCAATTGTAATTATTCATATTTGATGTAAGATCCATATTGAAGTAGTCGGATTGGATAGTACTGATCCACTGAAGGATATGTTTATGAGCTAAATGAAGTCCACATAATAGCCAAATGGATGGACGAAGTGACTTGGGAAAAAGTTGGCACCATAGTGCTTAAAAGTATGCCGTTGAGATGTCCATCAATCCATGTAGGTGAACAAAGTCTATCTATTTAGGGTCAGCTTTGCAAGTCCTATTTCTCCACTAGTTTTTTATTAACGTTAAGCTCTCTATAACTTTGTAATCCTTCATATCCCTTCTCATCGCTTCCATCCAGATCTTCATTAGTCTTCCTCCTCTCCTACGTCCTTGTGCTTGTAGAGTCTCAACCTTTCGTACAGGATCTGCTTCTGGCCTCCGATGAACATGTCCAAACCACCACAAGTAACACTTAGTAATTTTTTTCCTTTATAAGTCACTCTCAAATTTTATCTTATGCTATCATTTTGTATTCTGTCCTTTCTTGTTACTCCACACATCCATCTTAAATTCTCAACATATGCATCTCGGTCACATGTACTCTATCTTCTTGTCACTCTTTTGTAGCCTAACATTCTACATTATATAATATGGCAGGTCTAACCGTCATCTTATAAAAACATCCCTTCAATCAAAGTGGAACTCTTAGGTCGTACAATACTCCGCTAGCTTGCCTCCATTTAATCTAACCTGCATTAATCCTATTTGAGATATCCTCTTCAAATCCACCATCTGATTGTAAAGTAGAGTCTAAGTAGCGAAATTTATGGCAATGTGGCACGAAATGATTTTCTAGTTTGACTAAATCCTCCTCCAAACTATCATGTTCACTAAATTTATACTCATGAATAAATTGCTAGACTCGGACAGTAATCATTCCATCACATTTTGATTACACGTCAGATTACAGAAACCCTAAATATTGGATAAGTGGATAACAGGCACCACCTTGACTACATCACAATAGTCTCAATGTTGAGCTTTCAATGCCAAACCCTCAAAAACTGTAAGAACATAATCCACCAAAGACACTATATATAGAGTATGGCTCCATCAATCCTTTGCTATTTTTGTTAAGTGCCCTCCCCAATTTGCTTCATACTACCTGCCCCCTGCTATTTTCCCACTAGAATAACTCTTTAATCACTTTAACCTAGATGATATTGGAATTCATAAGAGGACCAAGTCAATATAAGTGCAACACCTCCCGTTTGTAGGCAGTTTTCAGAATTTTCTTTGACAGACTTTATTGTTGGCTACCCTTGTGATTTCCAAGGTTTGTCCCATCCATAGATGCTCCGAAGAGTGACAAGGCATTGAACATCTTTCTTTCAAAAGATGAGATCACCACCAGCTTTCAAAAGAGCAAAACCTACTCCTAAATGCAACTGCGATCTTATATACGATACCCCCAGACTCATTGATACTTCAATCTGCTAACTATGACTAGTTGAATGAAGAGTTTATCCCTTATGTGCCGTTTGGTGTGACCCCAACTTCCGGCTTCCACTTAAAACGGATTCTGCACATGCTAAACCCGGAAGCTAGTTTTGGCCGCTTCCAGCTTTTGCCCATTTTCAGCTTTGCGGAAAGCTGTTTTAAGTGAAATGGGGTGAAAAGTTGTGATAACCAAACAACATCTAAGACGGTAGTGTTGCTTTTCTCCGTCAAAAAAGCGGGAGTTGTTTCTAAATTCCTGCCAAACAAGGCCTTAATAGGCTTATTAGTTAGGGGGGTAAGGAAAAATATTAGTTTTGTGCCTTGCCTTCCTGCCTTCATAAAGCAGTTAGGGGATTGTAGTTTGCTTCTCCTTTGAATCAGACAATGCAAGTGAAGTTCTAATAGAGGATCTCTGCAAACCAGAAAACTTCAAAGTTTCGGTCACACATTGGAATGAACACCTTACGCCAAAAGTGTGAGCTTTCTATTTGGTATTGATGATTTCAAGGCGGATCATTCTAATTATATTGGTGTGTGTGTGGAATCACTGCTAAGGCTATTTAATCTGCACCCACTATACTTTAAAACAATTGTTGACAAACAATTGGGATACTCAGGTAATGGATGATGTATGTGCTCATGCATGAATGCACATAGTTTAGGAAGTTTCTGACTAAGGTGTGATCATAACTTAATTATTTGGTGCTGATGATTTCTTTTTATAGCTCTCAGTGTATGGAAGCACTGCAAAAGCCATTGAATTTGCACACTCTACTCTCTAAAACAGCAGTTAACAAACTTTCTGTAGTTGGAATACTCAAGGTAATGCATGATATAGTTGCACATGCATGCATGATATATTTGCACATGCATGCATGCATATGCTTCAGGAATTTCCTTGTTGATTTAAATTCCCGAGGCTCTTACTTTTTATTGGGGTCGACTTCAACAGGATTACCTGGACTATGCACGCAGGAAATTAAACTTGAAGAAGAGTGCCTTCAAATACATATACCGAATCTTTGAGGGCGCCCGCACTTAAAACCTATTGACTGCTTTGAGTCAGATAATGGAGATCATTTTTTGTCCCAACCTTCCACACAAAGGATCTTGAGAAAATGGGTGTACCATCAGATGACACACATCCTAAAAAAATGACCTTAAAATGAGGTTTGAGCGTGATGTTAAGGTCACTCTTTTTTAGCTTACCTATCAAAAAAAAGAAATCAATAACTGTCAGATGATACGCTCATGATCTCAAGATCCATTGTTTGGAAATCGAGGATGAAAAAAGATCCCCATCATCTGATTCAAAGCAATCAATAAGTTTTCTGCATGGAAACCCTCAAAGATCCAGTGAGTGGTATGCCCATGATCTCAAGATCCATTGTGTGGAAAACGAGGATGAAAAAAAATCCCCATCATCTTATTCAAAGCAATCAATAAGTTTTCTACATGGAAACCCTCAAAGATCCAGTGAGTGTATTTAAAGGTACTCCTTGAAGAAATCCAAAGCGCTAAGGTACGCATGTAAGGAGAATATGGGATGTCGTCACATAGTGCTTGTAGCTATTTACTGTGTATCAAAAAGAAGGAAAACATTCTTGTGAAACCTATTAGATATAGGAGATGGCAAGCATGCAGTTTATAGGTGCCATCCACCCTTGAAATTCCCCTACCCCCGAAACTTAATTCCTACCATATTTATATTTCCACAGTGTGGGTATCAGGCAGAGAGGCCTGTAGTTCAAGGTCCCAACTGTGTACACATCGCATTCATTATCCCAAAAAATCATTTTTTACTCAATCAAAGTGGCTCATATGAATGATAGATATATCCAAGAGTGCATGTATATAAGCTCTCGTAGTGGCTCATATGAATGATAGATTGTGACGACCCGACTTTTCCAATCCCTAAGGTATAGGAAAGGCCGGTTCATCAACTTATTGATTTCTCAATAAGCCGTAACAAACATAAGCCGGCAACATAAACAAAGGTCTAAAGACAGAGGCAACATTGTTAACCCATAAACAAAAGCTTCATATAACAAAATTAGATCTATCACTGTGAGGAACCAAAAGGAACCACCGGTGATGGCCAATCCGATCACCTAAAATAGAGGTTCACAATAATGGTTCCTCGAGTGATATCAAAAGATCAAAATAATAGCCTAAGGCTCATCATCCAAAATAATATCCAGACAATACCAAAAATAGAAAATCTAGGATCACGGGAAGAACTCCTCAGCTGGTATATCCAAATCCTCCTCGGGAATATAATCGGAGTCCTCCAGATCCTCTGACCCAAGGTCAGTCTCAGCACCTGTGACGTATAGTCGAGGGTGAGCTAACAGCCAAGCTCAATAAGGGAAGACAGATCTATTTACATTTCTTATAAGTAAAAGTTTTCAAAAGACGGAATCGGATCAAATATGGTTTTTTTTTTCAATGATGCTTTTCAAATTAAATCTCCAGTTCTAATCCTGAGTCAAAAACTGATCATAAAATCTAAAGTGTTCAAAATGTTCTGATTTAGCATGCTTCTTGTCTTAAATTTATAACTTAATTTTATCTCCCAAATTTCCTATAGCATGAGAGCAGACTACGTGACCGATGGGAAGACCCTACTAACCATCGTCGTTCATGAACCCATTTCGAAAATGCAACAAGCCCCTACGCTATGAGAAACTTGCGCCAAAGTTTTACCGTCAACACGGTTGGTGGAATCTGGGGCATCGTGCTGAACCCAAAATCAAATGCAAATGCTAACACATATCCAAGCTTATTATTCATATCATATACTGATTTTTCAAAGTTCTGATTCGAAGTTCTGATTCAAAATTTAACTGAGGTTCTGATTCAAATTTAGTTGAGGTTCTGATTTCCAATGATTCTTATTTATGACAAGGTTTACAAATTTTTCGGATTGTATCATATGTTCAAAGTTTTTAATTTCACTGTGTGAAATGAAATTCCTATATTTCATGCTTCTAAAAATAACATGATTTATGACAGTTTATGCTTATAATTTATGCAAATAATAGTTTGGATTCCCCTACCTTAACCAAGACAATTCAAAGGCATGCATAAGCAGTCCTCTCCAAGGACTCCCAATTGACCAAAACCTACATATATTAACACCCTAAGTGTTAATATACAACCCAAAAATTAATCCAAAGGCTCATAAAACAAAAATCCAATCAAAAATTAAAAAGCCAGAAACTGGACAGAATTCGACCATCGATTTCAAATTCGATGGTCGAATTTGAAATTCGATGGTCGATTTGAAATTCGACCATCGAATTTCAGAACTCTGTTTAAAGCTAAAAATCCCATTTTCGACTGTCGATTTCCAATTCGACAGTCGATTTCCAATTTCGACAGTCGATTTTGAAAATCGATGGTCGATTTTCTCAGGTACTGTGGCTGTAAATTTTAACATGCTCGGATTCTTTTTCATATTTTCTACACAGCCATTCCATCATTTCTATTGAATTCAAAACTTACTTTCTTAACAAAAATCAAACAAATTTGCATAAGGAGGTTTTAAGGCATACCTCTTGTAGCTTAATTCGTTGCTTTCTTTGAACCGATTCACGTCCGGAAAAGATCTCCAAGCTCAATGGTTTTAGATCTTCAAATCAGTCCATAAAGAAGGGTGGTTACAGCCACCTCACTCAACAAAATCACACAGATTTTCACCCTCTCCACATCACTCTTCTCTTTCAATTAATTCAAACTGATTAGAATTTAGGCACTACTCTAATCAATGGTTGAGATGGAGAGAGGAACTCTAAAACTTCCAAGATCTAAAGATCACAAGCAGCCCAAAAGGTTTCCAATTTGTTTTCCAACCGAAAGAGAGAAGTGTAATTTCTCTCAACTCTCTCTCTCTTTATAATATAAAAACAAAGCCTACAAAAATCTAGATTTTTGTATTTGCAACTTATCCACTTAAGTTGAGAACATATTTAATGTTAACCACCAACATAAACCCAATAGTATAAGTCATCGATTTCATGACTTGCACACCTCTCGAGACCAAATCCTTTGGCCATTAGTCTTACCATAGCCTTAGCTTACCAAAAGTCCAAAATATTTTACAGTATTTTCCGGACACGCTTACCGAGGTAAACGAAAATATGCCAAAAATATCAGGGATATTACATTCACCCCTCCTTAGGAATTTTCGTCCGCGAAAATTGAACATAACACACACCAGACAATAAAAGAATAGAAAATATGGGACACCGTGTTTCGATCCCACAGGGCACGCAAGCCAAGGGATGGGATCCGTAGTAACATGGATGTACTGCATGTGGCATGAAAAAGCCATAGTGGATTGCATCCGTACATGGATACCCACACCCCAAGTGTCACGTGCCGGGAGACGGATGCATAAAGAGAATGAAAAGCTATCAAAGAAACAGGAAGTACAAAAAGTGACAGAGAACTAATCCACACAAGCATTTAACTGAAGCAGATACTAAAATACCAACAAAAGCAATGCACATCGAGATCCAATCACGCATATCAAAAGATGAAAACAAAGCTCGAACTGAACTATATACAAACCAAGATAAGAAAAGTATCCAGAGCACAGCAAAAGACAGAAAATATAAAAGATAACAAAAGAAGGACCACCAGGTCCTAATAATCCAAGCTGTAAATAAATACAGACCCATAACAACCATAAAAATAAAGCAGTACCCCCTCCCCCAAGTATACTAACAATCCCCGGCAGAAGATGGACCCGCCCGATCCGAAGTACCATCGCCCGCAGCAGCATCATCATCACCCGTATCCTCCCTGGCCGTAGAAGGCATGCTAGGACCAGCGCCCGATGTCGAAGGGCGATAGACTGAAGCACGAATATCGGCCATATACGTCGTGTAATCCTCTGGAAACGCGTGCTGCATCAGATAAGAGAGGGCGCCGCCATGGACATCCAACTCCTGACGCATAGAGCTGGTATGGTGGGTGAGCTCCTGAATCTGATGGCTCATGGCGGTCATCTGTCGGGTGAACTCGGAGAGTGTAAGAACGTCACTCTGTGGGGGCTGAGGAGGTGCAGCGGTAGTAGTGTCAGGGATAGAATGAGTAGGGTCCTCATCATCATCACTAGCGGTATCAGGTGCCTCTGCATCCTTTGGAGTCTTTACCAGCCTACTGTAGGTTTGACCCCAATTGACCAAATTATACATTCTCGAACCCGCTGTGGATTTAGGTTCAGTAGGAGGGATATCATAAGCAGGGCCCGCTCGGTAGTTCTCAATCATCACCGAAATTATGCGAGCATAGGGCATTGTCTTCAATGGTTTCTTCACATGTTTGCCCATTTTCTCTCGGGCTTTGATAATCCCTTTAAAAAGAATTTCAGGAGCACTAAACCATCGCTCCTTATAGGCCGCAAAAAGAATTTGTTGAAGGGGACCGGTGCGCTCAGATTGATGACCAAAAGGGTAAAGGGTGGTCTTAAAAATTTTATCCAAGATCCACATGGTCTCCGGCATATGGACCGTGACGATGGATTTACCGGACCCATGACGGCCTTGCGTCATCTGCGTGATTACATCTTCAAAACGGACCGGTCTGGGGAATGGAGGACCTAGACCCATGGTTTGTGAGTGATTTAAAGGGCATCGCAATGCCATGTCCTCTAGATCAAAGGTATAATCGCGGCCATCAATCTCGGTATAGATTCTTTTCCCGTCTTCGCGGCTCATGTGCTGATAAAATAGACGCACGAGTCGGGGATAGAAATGGTCGCTAAAGGTCGTGCACAGAGAGGTCAATTTGGCCTTTTCAAGGTATTCACCCGCCCATTGTGTGGTCGTTTGTTGGTCAAATAACTCGGGGTGAAACAAATATTCGGTCGTGAAGCCTTTAATGCTTCAAAAATCATTGTGTTGCTCAGGCAAGGGGGAGACAGTGGGTGGTGGAGCCGTGGTTTGTAGTCTTTAGAAGCTTTGAGGTGGGATTTCTAATGAGCGTCTGTTTCTTAGGCCCCATTGAATCAAAATTTAAAAGAACACCCACAAAATACTAGAAAATAGGGAGGCACAGAGAATAGAGCAAGGTTTACCTTGTGAAAATGCCCCAAATCGGTTTTGCAAGGATGTAAATATGCTCTCCTTGTGAAATGTAGTGAATCCCCTTTGGAATGCGGCATAAAATTGAAGAGGAAGCTCTAAATCCCCAAATCGCCCGAAAACCCTAAGCTCAAAACCCTCGAAACAGAAGACCGAATGGCAAAAAATTTTAAACCCCAAAACTTAAATCGATAAATTCGACCATCGATTTCAAATTCGATGGTCGATTTTGCAAATCGATGGTCGATTTTAAAATCGATGGTCGATTTTCTCAGAACAACTTAAGTTCTGTTTTTGGCCGAAAACTGTCCTGAAATCTGATAGAAAATTCGATGGTCGAATTTGCATTTCGACAGTCGAATTTTCTTATACTGTTTTAATGAAAATTTTTCAAAATTTTTGAAATTCCAAGCATGCCCTTGGGTCTAATTGCACCTTCTTTGGTTCCATTTCATGCCCATCACCTTATTGGGCTATGATTGTATTGCCACAGCCGGAATTTGGTGTTGAAAAATTTAAGAATAGGCCAAGTAAGCTTTTGGCCAATTTAGTTCTCATAACCATTCGGAAAATGAAAAGTCCGGGTTTGGTCGGGCTCGTAAAATGCTTAGGAACTTCACAACGTAACACAAAAACAAAACTGGTAAACATTTACAAAATAATATATATATATATAGATAGGGCCATGATATCTGTATCAAGGCCAAATTTACGTGGTAATTTAAAGAAGTAGCTAACGATAGGCCAATTTTATGTCACATGGCCAGTATTGTGTAAGATACCAAGGGTAGGCCCAATAGGATTGAATTTTCCATGATGTAGAGGCTTCTAAACATGCACCATACTAGGCCGACAAAATTTATCGCCAATCATCTGTATAATATTAATAATTACATGAACATTCAAGAAATTATACATTAAACACTTAATGTCCCAAAATTCAATCAAAAAGGTTCGGAAATTGGTCTCGGAGCTCAGCTTCACGCTCCCAAGTAGCTTCCTCCGGTGTATGATTCCGCCATTGCACGAGAACCAAAGGAATGCTTTTAGTGCGTAGGATCTGCTCCTTGCGATCCAAAATACGAATCAGGTCTTCGACCACCTTCAAACCATCCTGAAGCTCGATGGGTTGGTAATCAAGTACGTGAGTCGGGTCACGGATGTATCGACGCAGCATCGACACATGAAAAACGTTGTGCATGCTAGATAATTGCGTGATACGCCATACACGATATGCAACCTCTCCACGACTAACATCTCAAAAGGCCCAACGTACCGAGGACTCAGTTTCCCTCGTTTTCCGAACCGCATAACGCCCTTGGTAGGCGAAATCCGAACAAAGACATTCTCGCCGACCTGAAAATTGAGTATTAATACCAATTTCACATGGAATTTATACCAAGTGAAGGAATACATCTTGACATATCAAAAGTTACCTGAAAATCCACGTGTCGCCGTTTGAGATTGGCGTAGCTCTTCTGACGACTCTGAGCTACTCGTAGTCGCTCGCGTATCAACCGAACCGTCTCGGTAGTGCGCTCAACTATCTCGAGTCCAATAATGAGCTTCTCACCCACTTCTTCCAGTTCAACGTGATCGACACACATCGTCCATATAAAGCCTCGAGCGGAGCCATACCAATGCTAGCGAAAGCTATTATTGTAGGCGAACTCTATCGAGGCAAGTGTTGGTCCCATGACCCATGAAAATCCAACATACATGCTCTCAACATGTCCTCAATGATCCGTTCACGCTCCGTCCGCCATCCGTCTGCTGGGTGAAATCTTTGAACTAAAGTCAAGACGAGAACCCATGCCCTCCCCAAATCTCTCTCGCCAAAATGTGAAGTAAACAACGGGTCTCGATCGGACACAATACTAGCCGGTATCCCATGCAGTCTAACAATCTCCTTCAGGTATAACTTTGCAAGTCTACTGGCTGTATAGGTGGTATTATATGGCAAGAAATGAGCAGACTTGGTTAGCCGATCTACAATAACCCAGATGGCATTGTTCTTCCTCAGTGTCTTCGGCAACCCGAGTATGAAATCCATCGAAATGGCTTCCCATTTCCACTCAGGCACAGGTAAAGGCTGCAATAGGCCTGCAGGATTCTGATGATCAACCTTAACCTGTTGACAAACCAAGCACCGCGATACGTACTCAGCGACGTCGCGTTTCAACCCTCGCCACCAAAAACCCTTCATCAAGTCCTGATACATCTTGGTGCTACCAGGATGTATGGCATACATGGATTTGTGAGCCTCTTCCAGAATGGTGTCCCGAAGCTCGGTACTCGACGGTACGCATACCCGGTCGTGAAATAGCAAGGTCCCATCTGCTCGAATGGAGAAATCCTTCTTACTGCCATTCTCGACATCTCTTCTGATTGCCATCAGCTCATCATCGGTCATCTGAAGCTTTCTAATATTCTCGAAGAGCGTAGGGCGTAGTACAAGAGTAGCCATCAATGCTCCCGAGCCTTTTACATCAAACCGTGAGCTGCCCAAAGCCATATCTTCCAATAGCTTCCATCGCTGAATCCGGCTCACAAGATGTGATAACTGAGCTGAAGACCTTCTACTGAGAGCATCAGCAACGACATTTGCCTTTCCTGGATGGTACTGAATCGAGCAATCATAATCTTTCAAAAACTCCATCCATCGTCGCTGCCTCATGTTCAAGTCCTTCTGAGTGAACAGGTACTTGAGACTCTTATGATCGGTGAATATATCAAATATCTCACCGTAGAGGTAATGTCGCCAGATCTTGAGAGCGAATATAACTGCTGCTAACTCGAGATCATGCGTCGGATAATTTCTTTCATGGTCCTTCAACTGCCTAGAACCATACGCAATGACCCGCTCGTGTTGATTAAGCACACAGCCTAATCCGCCATAGGAAGCATCACTATATACTGCAAAACCTCCACTGCCGGAAGGTATAGCAAGCACTGGTGCTGTAGTCAAGCGGCGCTTTAGCTCCTGAAAGCTCTGCTCACACTGTTCTGTCCAGTCGAACTTAGCATTCTTTCTTGTGAGCTGTGTAAGTGGACCTGATATCTTCGAGAAACCCTCGACAAATCGCCGATAGTACCCTGCCAAACCAAGGAAACTTCAAACTTCTATAACTGTCGTAGGTTGTTCCCATGTCACCACAGAATCTATCTTTGTAGGATCCACTGAGATACCCGCTTCAGAGACTACGTGGCCCAAGAAACTGACCTGCTCAAGCCAAAACTCACACTTCATCGAAGTTTGGCATACAATGATGGTCCCCTAAGTGTTTGAAGAGCCATCTTGAGATCTTTTATGCTCCTCTCTGGTTTTCGAATAGATGAGGATGTCATCTACGAAAACTACCACAGATTTGTCAAGATGTGGTTTGAACACCCTGTTCATCAGGTCCATGAAAGATGCAGGCGCATTCGTCAATCCAAATGGCATCACTAGAAACTCATAGTGGCCATAACGCGTCCGAAACGTAGTCTTGGATATATCTTCCGCTTTGATCTTGAGCTGGTGATAGCCTGACCTCAGATCAATCTTCGAAAAGAACCTTGCACCCTGCAATTGATCAAACAAGTCGTCTATCCGCGGAAGAGGATAACGATTCTTAATTGTCATCTTGTTGAGCTGCCTATAATCGATACAGCACGCATCGATCCATCCTTCTTTTCACAAATAGAACCGGTGCACCCCAAGGAGAGACACTTCGGTGTATAAAGCCTTTGTCTACAATCCTTCAACTCAGCAGGCGCCATCCGATATGGAGCTTTAGATAACGGTTCTGTACCCGGTGCTAGCTCAATCGCGAACTCAATCTCTCGGTCAGGTGGTAATCCAGGTAAGTCCTCTGGAAAGATATCAGGATAATCGCAGACCACCTTGATAAGAGCCAAGTCGTTCTTCTTTTCGGTAGAATCTTGCAAATAGGCCAGATATCCACTGCAACCATTCTTCATCATACGCTCAGCTTTAATGGCTGAAACCAACGGCGCAACCTTCGATTTGACTCCACAGAATCAAAGGATTTTCGCTTTGGCGGTCGGAAGGTCACTATCTTCCGAAGACAGTCCACGCTCGCGTGATAAGCTGCCAACCAATCCATTCCGAGAATGACGTCAAACCCTTCCATGCTCAACGTAATCATGTCGGTCACTGTCTCGTGCTCATCAATCATCACGATGACTGACTGACATGCTGTATCAGTACATACTGAACTTCCCGTAGGAATCTTGACATCTAGAATGAAAGCAAGGGGTTCGGGAGTAATACCTAACTTCTCTGAGAAGGAAGGAGTAATAAACGAGTGTGTAGACCCAGGGTCTATAAGTACTCGTGCTTCAATTTTATTCATGTCGTCTCGACTACTCATCATAAGTGTACCTTTAGTTAAAAAGTTTGTTAATCATATATACCATGATTCTTTTGTGGTGTAACATACTTGACTTGAATTTAAATTTAAACAATAATAATTGAATCAATGCATAAATGACGTCTCAACTTTAATGATACCTTGAATGACGTCATTCGACGTTTGGGCATCCTGTGCAGTCACCGCATAAGCCCGACCTTGAACTGTAGGTCGCGTCGACTTCTGCGTAGAGACCGTCGTAGTCCGCCCTTTCTCAATAGTAGGACAATCCTTGATCATGTGACCAACCTGTCCACACCTGAAGCATCCTCCAGTGTTCCGCCTGCAATCCTCTGTCTTATGTGGTTTCCCACATCTTGCACACACTGGGGTAGAAACAGGAGTAACAGCTGATCCTCTCGTCGAATCCTGAGCCACAGAAGCTCCACTTGCAGTAGTGCTCCCGGCTCTGAAAGGTCGTCACGGTGACAAACTCGAGGTCTCGATAGGAAGGCGTCCTTTGGTCTGAAAGCAACGGCCGGTCTAGAATATGATGGCTGACTAGGGTAGGGAGGAGGTTTAGAGAACCTCGGCTTTTTGTTCACCTGCTCTGAAGCACTCTGCTGACCAAACCTATTTTTATTACCCTGCTCTCGCCTCAAGTACTGTTTTTGAAAATCTTCCTCTGCAATCAGGGCCTTGGACATCACGCCAGCATACGTCTCCATTTCCCACATAGACACCCTCTCACAGATGTTCGGCCTCAAACCTCTCTCGAAATTTACGAGCTCTCATCTCGGTGGCCACATCTGAGGTGCAAATCGGGAAGTCTATCAAATTCTTCTTTCAATTCAATAAATTGGACTTCCCATTGATTACGTACGATCTTCGGAAAGTACTGATCGTTGAACGTCTCCACAAACTCTGCCCAAGTCCATGGAGTATTGGGGTAGTCCTGCTCTCTCATCCTGGAAACAGACTTCCACCACGGGCTGGCCTCACCCAAAAGTTTGAAAGATGCCCAGCGTACTTTCTCGACATCGGTACACTGCAACACTTCAAATATTTTCTCTATCTCATCCAGCCATGCCTCGGCTTCCATAGGATCCGTCTGCCCTGAGAATGTAGGAGGTCTCATCCTCCTAAACTCTGCGAATCCTCCTTGGTGATGTCTGCCATCTCGATGCTGTCGGTCAATGGCGCGATCTCTGGCCATATTAGTAGCCAAGGCTGCCAACACCTCGTCCACATTCCCTCTATCTTGCCTAGCAGCTCCCAAAGGTTCTGCATTAGGGCCAGAAGCAACTCGCCCTCTGCCATATGAGGTGCCTACGCCCTCATCAATCTCCTCAATACGAGCTGTACGAGGTCCCTCTATACCTCGGCCTCTGCCTCTAAACCGTGGAGGCATGCTGATCTGTCATTGTTAAACAAACAATAACAATTGATCAGTAATAAATTGTTAGAAATAATCTAACCCCTAGTCCTAAGACTATGAACCTAGAGCCTTTGCTCTGATACCAACTGTGACGACCCGACTTTTCCAATCCCTAAGGTATAGGAAAGGCCGGTTCATCAACTTATTGATTTCTCAATAAGCCGTAACAAACAGAAGCCGGCAACATAAACAAAGGTCTAAAGACAGAGGCAACATTGTTAATCCATAAACAAAAGCTTCATATAACAAAATTAGATCTATCACTGTGAGGAACCAAAAGGAACCACCGGTGATGGCCAATCCGATCACCTAAAATAGAGGTTCACAATAATGGTTCCTCGAGTGATATCAAAAGATCAAAATAATAGCCTAAGGCTCATCATCCAAAATAATATCCAGACAATACCAAAAATAGAAAATCTAGGATCACGGGAAGAACTCCTCAGCTGGTATATCCAAATCCTCCTCGGGAATATAATCGGAGTCCTCCAGATCCTCTGACCCAAGGTCAGTCTCAGCACCTGTGACGTATAGTCGAGGGTGAGCTAACAGCCAAGCTCAATAAGGGAAGACAGATCTATTTGCATTTCTTATAAGTAAAAGTTTTCAAAAGACGGAATCGGATCAAATATGGTTTTTCAATGATGCTTTTCAAATTAAATCTCCAGTTCTAATCCTGAGTCAAAAACTGATCATAAAATCTAAAGTGTTCAAAATGTTCTGATTTAGCATGCTTCTTGTCTTAAATTTATAACTTAATTTTATCTCCCAAATTTCCTATAGCATGAGAGCAGACTACGTGACCGATGGGAAGACCCTACTGACCATCGTCGTTCATGAACCCATTTCGAAAATGCAACAAGCCCCTACGCTATGAGGGAAACTTGCGCCAAAGTTTCTTGTCACTTGGTGGAATCTAGGGCATCGTACTTATGAACCCAAAATCAAATGCAAATGCTAACACATATCCAAGCTTATTATTCATATCATATACTGATTTTTCAAAGTTCGATTCAAGTTACGATTCAAAATTTAATCGAGGTTTTCAAATTTAGCTGAGGTTCTGATTTCCAATGATTCTTATTTATGACAAGGTTTACAAATTTTTCGGATTGTATCATATGTTCAAAGTTTTTAATTTCACTGTGTGAAATGAAATTCCTATATTTCATGCTTCTAAAAATAACATGATTTATGACAGTTTATGCTTATAATTTATGCAAATAATAGTTTGGATTCCCCTACCTTAACCAAGACAATTCAAAGGCATGCATAAGCAGTCCTCTCCAAGGACTCCCAATTGACCAAAACCTACATATATTAACACCCTAAGTGTTAATATACAACCCAAAAATTAATCCAAAGGCTCATAAAACAAAAATCCAATCAAAAATTAAAAAGCCGAATCGAGGAATTGACCATCGATTTGAAATTCGATGGTAATTTGAAATTCGATAGTCGATTTGAAATTCGACCATCAATTTCGCAACTGTTAAAACTAAAAATCCCATTTTCGATTTGTCGATTTCCAATTCGACGTCGATTTCCAATTCGACGATCGATTTTGAAAATCGATGGTCGATTTTCTCTCAATCTTGTGGTATGAATTTTAACATGCTCGGATTCTTTTTCATATTTTCTACACAGCCATTCCATCATTTCTATTGAATTCAAAACTTACTTTCTTAACAAAAATCAAACAAATTTGCATAAGGAGGTTTTAAGGCATACCTCTTGTAACTTAATTCGTTGCTTTCTTTGAACCGATTCACGTCCGGAAAAGATCTCCAAGCTCAATGGTTTTAGATCTTCAAATCAGTCCATAAAGAAGGGTGGTTACAGCCACCTCACTCAACAAAATCACACAGATTTTCACCCTCTCCACATCACTCTTCTCTTTCAATTAATTCAAAGCTGATCAGAATTTAGGCACTACTCTAATCAATGGTTGAGATGGAGAGAGGAACTCTAAAACTTCCAAGATCTAAAGATCACAAGCAGCCCAAAAGGTTTCCAATTTGTTTTCCAACCGAAAGAGAGAAGTGTAATTTCTCTCAACTCTCTCTCTCTTTATAATATAAAAACAAAGCCTACAAAAATCTAGATTTTTGTATTTGCAACTTATCCACTTAAGTTGAGAACATATTTAATGTTAACCACCAACATAAACCCAATAGTATAAGTCATCGATTTCATGACTTGTACACCTCTCGAGACCAAATCCTTTGGCCATTAGTCTTACCATAGCCTTAGCTTACCAAAAGTCCAAAATATTTTACAGTATTTTCCGGACACGCTTACCGAGGTAAACGAAAATATGCCGAAAATATCAGGGATATTACATAGATATATCCAAGAGTGCATGTATATAAGCTCTCGTAGTTTCAAACTTATTTTGAACTGAACATTTACATCACCCTTTCCTAAAGTATAAAGCCTTCATTATAACAAATTGACCTACTTATTATCATTATAATCCAAATTAAGCATTAACTTACATTGACTAAAAGTTAAATTTGAACTACTCGCGTGCATCGCACGTGCAAAGCCTACTAGTGAAAAAAAAACTTGTGATCCACTTTTATATGAAAATTAGTAGCTAGTACTCACATTCAAATCTTATTTTATGTTTATGGGGTCCTACCTCATGATTAAAACTAGTGGCATCTATTGAGAAACTCCATTGACATAATTGAATTATGATCGCATAGATTCTTTCTTTATTTTGAAAACATCCTTACCTCATAATTGTAAATTATGCATGACTAACATCATCTTTTAGAAAGTTTATAACATACATATGTGTGTGTGTGTGTGTGTATATATATATATATATATATATATATACACTAAATTACGAATCTCACTGAGTCGAGTCTTTGAGTTAACTCGACCCCACTGACTTTCGAGTCAAGTTTTTTGGGTTTTGGTTCATGAATTCAACTTCTTATAAGATCGAGACTCCCTTGATGCAATAAAAAATGATGGCACCGAGAGATAAACCAGTTGTTTTGTACGAAAACTAGCAAGAATTTGCAAGATGAAGTAGTATTATTCAAATGGTTGGTTGATTCAAGAGGTAACACACCAAAATCTCTTTGCAAGAGTATCAATAAGGCTCTCCAAGGCAAACTGCAGCTAGCTACAGATTCAAAAATTCCCAAAGAAGGCTCACCATCTCTCTAGAGATGACCCACCAAAATACCTCTGCAAGAGAACCAATAAAGGCTCTCCAATGCTAACTGCAGCTAAGTAGGGTTTTAAAAGCTTCCCAAAGAGGACCAACTAATGTCATATCTCTAAAAACAATAATTTCAATATAGAATTTTACAACAATAAGAGGTCTTAAAATAGCCTAAACATATTTAATAAAGAACCATACTCTATCAAACTCCAAATGTGATAGCCAGGATTTCCACACTTGGAAATCCGTGCCATCAGGATCATACTCTGGATGATCCCCGGGACAAATCATAAAGTGTTGCCTTTCGTGTATGGCGGAAGCAAGCGGAACAACATCGTAAGGCATTTACAATAATTGAATATCATAAATAAAGCTTGTAATTCTATTTATCAAAAGAATATACATTCTCAAAAAGGAACAAAAAAGAACTATTGGTGATGGACATCCATCACCCAAACAAGGTTCCTGATAGTGGTTCCAATAGAATGTATAAAAACACAAAATACAATATCTATAGTAATATATATATACAGACGGTGGCCACCAGGCACACAATAATCCGGAATATCCAAAAGACAAATGACAGGCTCGGTACCCAGGCTGCGGATAGAACTCGTCGCTTGTATATGCATCTCCTCGTCCTCGACCTCGACCTACGGTTGGTAAGTCGCTCTGTCCATGGTTTAAAATAGGGTGAGCTACATCATAGCTCAATAGAAGAATTCCAACTAAAATGAATTGAATATGCAGATCATGCTATCTCAAAACAGGAATAAAATCAGAACCTACAATCATGACAAATCAAATCAAATACTGAGCTTTTAAAACAAGAAATCAGATGTTATGCAAGTATATGATCAGAGACTTAAATTGTGTATATTTTCTAACTTAAGAAACTCCCGTGGATATATAATACGGAGTAAATAGGAATTTACTGATAGGAAACCCCAACCAATAGTCGTTCACATGAACAATTTTAGTTTGCAACAATGCCTCATCTATGGAATGCAATTGTGCCGAGGGATTATAAGCAGATGCACAAGTGTGTCAGGCATCGGATATACCGCCGGGTCAGTGGGGATCATCTGGTTAAATCATCAAATCACATACACGGATTGTCACGACCCGAAATTCTACCCCATCCCGAGGGCCTAGAATTCCGAGTTATGACCCGCACATATCCTGAATATGCTAAGCGGACATACACCTAATCAGAGTTCTCGCGCAATAATGGTTCCACGAAATCCGTGAAATCCAATAATTAGGGTGGAATATAAATGCAATCATAAATACTGAATAAGTGTGATAAAACCATAATCCACCAATAAAATGATAATGAAAGTCGGAGACAAATCCGATAAAATAAACTATAAAATCCGCAATACTAGTATCAATAAAAGTCAATACCAAGTCCACAATAATCAGTAACTGGCACTCGAATCAAGATCAGCATCGTAGTCCTCCTGATAACCTGTAGCGTCGCCCTCCAAAGCCTCCTGGTATTCAACGCCTGCGGAATCAATGAAATCAGCGTCGGCGAGATCTAGATGGTCGGCGTCTACTCCACCAGCGTAATCACCTGCAACTGTTAGATTATCGTGGGATGAGTTTACTTAGTTATGTAAACTTAGTGGATACACCACCAATCCATCCCATACTACTCAGGTACATTGTCGATGCATCTTGTGAGTGATAAACATAGTATCTCAAAGTAGATAGTAAAAGAAAGGCAAAATCACATGCATATCGTAAAACTCATATCATATCATAAATGCAAGACTATGATCTAGACACTCGTATCCTAACGTACCTTACCATATCTCATAACATATTATATCATGTCTTATTATCATTCTCGCACATACGTCTGTACATCGCATGAGCGTAACTAACATACTAGTGAAATCCTAAACGATCTGTGCCAGAGTCGCTGCTCGAGCTACTATAGGAGGGTCAACATAGTATCATACCACCATATTATAACGCCCTCGTGTCATACTCATACTCCACCACCCAGCCAATGGGGAGACATAATAGCCAAACTCACTCATAACGCACTCATACTCATAATCTCTCCCAGAGATCCGTCTTGGCTGAAAGACGTTGTTGCCCTTACGGTGGCTACGCAAGGAACGCAACGCACGTCTAAACTTAAGTTCTTTATCTTTTCGGCCTATACAAAGGATGTCTTATTATCGTAATCTTATCTCATACTCATATCTTATCATACTCTTATACTTAATCTTATGACAAACTATAGTGAGGCAACCTTTATAATTCACGCTTCCCAAGAAAAAGGTTCCGTAGTAACCTGGATGTACTTCGTGTGATAGTTTATACTACCATAGAGGTGTTGCATTCGTACATGGACGCCAATATACCGAATTTCACGTAACCGTAAAAGAAACCTCACCACAGCTAAGGCCCAAAGCCCGATTCTTGTATCATATGTCATATCTTATCCTCTCGTATTAAAACTCGGGGTGATAGGATCACTGTATATACCACCATGTACGAAGTTATACTGAATTCACACTCACCCCACTCGTCATGGGTCCCATTCCACCATGAGTTGTAAGGCATGTGAATATGGTGTATTCCTCGCTTCGATACCATCTCAGCGAATCACCACGCCCAAGCGTAGGCATGATCTCATACACTCTCGTACTCATGATCTAACATATTCTTAACTCGTATAAATTGATTAAGTTACAAATACAAAAGTATCACACATACAGAACGGTTTATACTTAGATTTTGATTATGCTTATATTTATATTTATTTACATACCACACCAATATAATTATAGAATAGAGATATAAGTGTGATTTCGATAATCGTAAAGGTCAGAGTTCGGTTTCATA
Organism: Chloranthus sessilifolius; assembly: GCA_021018995.1. Lineage (NCBI taxonomy): Eukaryota > Viridiplantae > Streptophyta > Magnoliopsida > Chloranthales > Chloranthaceae > Chloranthus > Chloranthus sessilifolius. The sequence continues at coordinate 32,509,527 of CM037596.1, read as the reverse complement.
AAGGCATCGAAGTTCTAACACTTTGTATTATCGAAGAGGTCACGTTGAAGCGAAAAAATTGAGATATATATATATAATAATTAGATAATTAAATTAAATAGTATTTATACATATTAAGTTATAATTTATCATGACCATCGATTGAAAGACCTTAAGATATAATACACACAGGAACTTTGGTCATGAGAATTAGAAAATAATATTAAATTCGAATAGCCTTAAATCATTCAAAATTGAACTTGATTTGTTGCTCTATTTTGACCTCTAAAATGTCAGATTCGTGAAATAGCTATTTCACACAAAGTTGTAAAGCTCGTTGTCTTCTTTCCAATGCCATAAGAATGGCATTAATCTGAGGTCGGAGGAAAATGTTATGACCAAAATACCGGGACAGGTGCATCAATGGTCGCGAGCTTGGGTTCGTGGGCGCGAATTCGGGTTCGTAGCCGCAAGTTCGGACCCGAAACATTAAGTTGGTGCAATCTATTATTCATTTAAAGAAAATAAAAATATAATTTAATTTTTTTGGGCTTAATTAGTTTTAAATAAATAATAATATAAACTTACAACAATAATATATATTATTATAGTCTTAGTAGAAGGATAAATTTATACTATATAGATTTCAAAATAAATAATATCAATATGATATTATGTCAATTAAGTCAATCTATCAATTTATAAGTATTAAAATTAATAAATTTTACAGACATAAAAGAGGAAGTAAACATATTAAATATACAGACCTAATATAAGGTAAAATATTAATGACTCAAACAAAAGAGATTTTTGAAAAGAAAAGAGAAATAACATATAAACCCAATTTACAAAATATACAACTTTCAAGGGAAAGCATATATTAAATATATAGATCTATTAATTTATGAGATATTTGGGTTTAAATAAGATTTTTAATCCCGTCGATGCACGATCGAACGCATCCTACGCGACGGGATCTGAAAAGAACAAGATGGATTGATGGGTACCCACCTCTTGAAGCGTGAACGAAAGATCAACGGCTATTCGGGTTGAAAATGTCGATTCCAAAGGCATCGGCTCGTCTAAGTCTTGAGAGAGAATAATTTCTTATTATAGAGAGGAGAGAGCTTTTAAAGTTTTATTTATAATGGTATAAAATTTTAGGTCAACTCTAATTAACACTTTTCGTAGGAGATTTTATAGAATAGGAGATTTTTACACGGAATAAGAATTCATACGTAACTTGGATAACTTGAGAAAAGGTTTCGTTCTAGTGCTTTGCATAAGCACCAAAGCAATTGGTGTTTCTCTCCCGAAATTACAGTTATACCCTTTGACTTGCTTGATCACTTAAAATGGGTATAACTTTTTATATTCTTGTCAGAAGTTGTCAAATTATATATCGTTGGAATCATATCGATGAACACTTCGCAATGAGTCTAATTTTGATATGAGAAAAATTAAAAAATTTCTATTTTAAAGGGTGGGTTTCGATTCTGATGTGGAGCGTTAGCACAGTACATAGTGTGGTGCATCATCTAACACCGTTAAAATAAAATCTAAAAATCTGAGTTGTTACACGCATATACGTCACGAATCAGATAGCAGAAATCATGAGTAAGTTTCAGAATTTAAGATCAAAAAACAGGAATCAGATATGCTAACATGCTTGTTAAAAATAGAAATCAGGGTGCAAATATGAAATAAACATGAAATCATACTCAAAAACAGTTTAGGTTGGTTTTCCCCTACCTCATGTCAAAATTTCTTCTAAGCAAATCCAAAGCTTCTCAAGGCGTCATGGTTTGATCCTAGACCATAAACATAGTATTCTACATGTCAGGAATGTCGGGATGTGAACTTGCGCGGTGTCCAGTAATATTCAACTCACAAAATTAACACAGGCCAAAAACAGGGGTGATTGATCGATCACCACCTTTATTGATCGATCAATCCCTCTTGTTGATCGATCAATGATCCCATTGATCGATCAATCCTCTCTCAGCTCTCAACCAGGAACAGAATCAATTGATCGATCAATAGCCCCTATTGATCGATCACTACTCATCATTGATCGATCAATACCCTTATTGATCGATCAATAACCTCTTCTCTCCTCACTTTTAACACAGCTAAAATTGATCGATCACCACCTTGGTTGATCGATCAATGCCTCCTGTTGATCGATCAATGCCCTCATTGATCGATCAACAGCCTAAAATTCAAATTTCCTATCTTCTGTTCACATTTAGCACTTATATAGATTGATGGATCAATGCCTCTACTGATCGATCAATACATACCAGTGATCGATCAATGCCTTCATTGATAGATCACCACTAGTCATTGATCGATCACTTTCTTGTTGATCGATCAATACCCAAGATTGATCGATCAATGCTCTTCGAGCACTGAACTTCCAATATTCTCAAGGTTCTATTCTCTTCTTTGTCTTATACAGATTGATCGATCAATGGCTTTCATTGATCAATCACCACCAGTCATTGATCGATCAATAATGACAGAACTCCTATCATTAATGGAGGTCATCTCTCTTGCCTAATTTGACCCCATCATCATTAATGATTCCTTGCAACCATTAAAACACAATCAATACACATACTAAGATCTCTTATTTGCCCCTATTTAAAAGCATAGGCTCACCTTTGTTTAGGCCCTTTCGGGGTTTCGGCAAATCGATCCGAAAGAGGGTTTCGGATCCAACTCTCGGAGTTTATTGTCGTTACGGCTCGAATAAGCTGACGACCAGTTCCTTTTCAACACCTAGAGACCGTACACACTCTTAGACAAATTGTGGAGCGTTCTATTTCATCTCTCCATCCTCTACCTCGGACAAACGTAGGACCTCGGGTATCACTAATCCTGTTTTCTCAAAGAACACTCTCAAAAACCAACCTAGCTACAGATTTCCCAAGTCAAGGAGGAAGAGGAAGATGCAGGGTAGGTATGCAACTCTTCTTCCTTCTCTTATAAGCTAAGAGGCTGAAATATCTTTGATATTTCAATTTCTTCTAATTTAAACTTTGGTGTGAAGCACGCACATGGTCGACGCGGCGTAGCACGCCGTCTCGACGTCTTACATGACTCGGATTTAAGTGAGAATTCACACGTGAACTCACCTAATCACAGGCTAATATTATTTCAAACAATATTATTTACTAATTTTTAAATTTGTCTCGATTTTCATGTCGGGCACGCTTATAAAAAATAGTCAGATTCTTGTTCAAATTTTCAGGGTCGTTACATTATCCCCCCCTTAGGAATTTTTGTCCTCGAAAATGTCTAAGAGGCGCAGTCAAATAAGAGGTGTATCCTAAAGCTAAGATGCATAGTAAAGCTGAACAAGCAGAGAATAGAACAAGAATTAACTATGCATGCAGAACAAAATGATATGGAAGCAGGGCAAATAATATACAAATAGTAATACGCAACGAGCAAGCATATAATAGCATAGTAATACCTGCAGGGATGTCAGATGGTCCGACCTCGTTAGGCGCGGGTCGGCTGGGACGAGGTGGTGGTGTGCTGTAATCACGAGGGTCCACCACATGCTAACGAGTGTGGGCGATCATCGGCGTGGAGGTCGTGGCATATAAATGTTGCATGACCAGCTCATGCATACCCTCGTGATAATCCAATCGACGGTGAATTTGTCGCTGGAATGCCTCCATGCCATCCAACCACTCGTGTATACGTCGGTTGCCCTCCACCAGCTCACGAAGCATCGCCGCGACATTGTCCGAGGAAGATGGTGGGGGATGGGCTGTGGTGTGACGGAGCGGTCGACGGGGTGTAGTGGGGGCCGGTCGTGTAGACACCCCAGGCGGAGGTAGTGGATCACGTGGGGCCTCCCCCTCTCCAGATGCAGGCTCTGCGGTTACCGCACCCTCAACAAGTTGTAACTCTTGGTCCAGTCTTTTAGGTAAAAGACATTGGTGTTATCGACCAAGTGTGGCTCGTTAGGAGTCAAGGTATATGCATCACGTAGAGCGGCATATTGCTCTACCATCTTGGTGATGAGGCGGGCGTAGGGGATTTGTTTCTTAACCCCCGACTTAACCTTCTCTGACATAAGGTCATTGGCATTGATGATCTCGTCGATGACCAAGTCGGCCATAGAGAACCAACGGTTCTCAAAGGCGGAAAACAGTGCTTGTTGCACCACACCAGTCTGCGAGGACTTGTGTAAAAACGGGTTAAGTGCACACTTGATGTATGTATCAAGCATCCACAACTTATCGGGTAATTGGGCCCTAGAGATGGATTGGCCCTTCCCATGCTGACCCTGGGTCATCTTGGTGACCACGTCAGTGAAAGGGACCTCTTTGACATACGGGGCATCCAGGCCACACGTCTCAACGTAAACGGGCGTGCATTGAAGTGCCGCCGCCACATGAAATTGATTGAATTTATATTCAAACCCGTCAATGGACGTGACAAGTCGGTGTCGACTATCACCCCATCGAAGGTTTTGAAAGAATAGTCGCACAAGACGTGGACAATAGTGGTCATGGAATGGTTCTTGCAAGGGTTTCAACCCGAGCTTTTGGATATAACCCTTGGCCCAAGCCATTTCGGGTCGGTCCTCGTAAAGTGAGGACGTAAAAACTGACTCGGGTAAGAATGTTTTGGAAGCCCACCAAGGTTTGGGGACTTCACGTTCGATGGGAATCGGAACGGGGGTCGGAATAGGTGGTACCATGGTCGAAACCGATGCCACAGGTGGCACGGGTGGTTGGGGAATGGGAACGGAGGGCGGTACAGGTGTACGAGCCCGAGAAACGGGTACCTTGCTCGAAGGGTTCTTCGTGCGTGGTCCCATGGTCAATTCCTTGGAAAAATACAAAAACTAGAACCGAAATGAATGAAAATGGAGGTTTACCGAGCGAATGGAGCAACGTCCACTCGAATCACGCAGAAGGAAGGATGTAGATGGCCGGAGAAGAGTCGGGAAAGTGATTGAACGGTCGGAGTCCGAAAGCCCTTGATCGATCACTCTAATAGCTTCGTGCAAATGACCGTTCGAAACCCCAAACCTTTAACTTAAACCCCAGGATTGATCGATCAATGCTTTCATTGATCGATCAATCACTAAATTGATCGATCAATGCCTCTGTTGATCGATCAATGTTGGTTGTGACACTGTTTCTTAACATAGTCAACTCTTTAAAGCGAACCGTCTGCACTTCGAAAATAAGGGTACATGTACATCACATATAGAACCCACAGAAGGAGATTTCTTGAGCCAATGACGCTTGCTCACAGACAACAACATACCCATGGTGACGAATCTTTAAGCGAAAATAACTAAGAATTTACCTCTCTCATCAGGTAAACAAGTGTGGATACTGTTCCCGGATCTCGATTGCGCGTTCCCAAGTAGCTTACGAATTCGAATGATTTCGCCATTTGACTAGCATCGGTGGAATCAACTTGGTCCGCAAGACTTGATCTTTATGATCCAAGATCGCGATCGATTCCTTAATCACCGTCAAATCCTCTTGTAGCTCAATTGGTTGGAAATCCAAGACGTGAGTCGGATCGCGTACGTAGTGTCGTAGCATAGACACATGAAAAATGTTATGCATGCTAGCCAACGGTGGTGGCAAGGCAATCCGATAAGCGACTTCGCCAACCCATCCGAGCACCTCAAATGGACCGATATATCTAGGACTCAGCTTTCCGCGCTTTCCAAAGCACATCACACCTTTGGTTGGCAAAATTTTCACAAATACCTTGTCTCCAACCTGGAAAACAAGTGTTAATTCCATAGCAAATCAATTGAACTATGGACTTACTCGTTGTCTAACGTATTCGGTTATACCTGAAACTCCACTTGCGTCCGATGGAGATCGGCATAGCTCTTTTGGCAACTTTGAGCAACCCTCAATCTTTCGCGGATCAACTTAACCGTCTCGGTGGCACTGTCCACGATCTCAGGTCCCAAAACAAGCTTCTCGCCGACTTCTTCCTAATTCAATGGAGATCTGCATCGACGTCCATATAAGGCTTCATAAGGCGCCATCCCAATACTCGACTGATAGCTTTTATTATAAGCGAACTCAATCAGAGGTAAATGTTGATCCCATGAATCATGAAAGTCCAACATACATGCACGCAACATATCCTCTATGATCTGATTCACTTTCTCAGTCTGCCCATCTGTCTGAGGATGAAACGCTGAGCTGAACTCCAATTTAGTACCTATGCCTTCCTGGAATCGTCGCCAAAACTGTGACGTATATAGTAGATCTCTATCACATACGATGCTGACTGGTATGTCATGTAAATGAACTATCTCCTTCATGTACAGCTCTGCAAGCTTATTGGCTGTGTATGTAGTCCGATACGATAGAAAATGTGCAGATTTCGTCAGTCGATCTACAATGACCCAAATGACATTGTTCTTTCTCAAGGTGCTCGGCAATCCCAATATAAAATCCATAGAGATGGCTTCCCATTTCCATTCTGGCACCGACAATGGTTGTAACAAACCCGCTAGATTCCGATGGTCCACTTTCACCTACTGGCAGACCAAACACCGAGAAACATAATCTGCAACATCTTTCTTCAGTCCTCTCCACCAAAAACTTCGCTTGAGATCTTGGTACATCTTGGTACTCCCAGGATGTATAGCATATGTAGACTTATGCGCTTCTTCCAAAATCATATCTTTTAGGTCCTTCGTATCAGGTATGCACATCCGATCTCGAAATATCAAAGTGCCATCATCTTTGATGGTAAAATCAGGCCTGATCCCATTGATCACATCCTTCCTAATGGCCATATGCTCATTGTCAATCATCTGGAGCTTACGCACGTTATCAAACAACGTGGGCCGTATCACAATTGTAGCCATCACTGTCCCTGAACCTCTGACATCAATCAGCGTATCACACAATGCCAGGTCCTCAAGTAAATGCCATCGCTGTACTCTGGTGATAAGGTGTGTCAACTGAGCTGAAGACTTTCTGCTCAAAGCATCTGCCACAACGTTGGCCTTCCCAGGGTGATACTGGATGGAACAATCGTAATCTTTCAAGAACTCCATCCATCTGCGCTGTCGCATATTCAAATCCTTCTGGGTAAACAGATACTTAAGGCTTTTGTGATCGGTGTAGATATCAAACGTCTCACCGTATAAGTAGTGCCTCCAAATCTTCAAAGTAAAGATCACCGCCGCTAACTCCAGATCATGAGTCGGGTAATTTCTCTCATGTTCCTTAAGCTGTCTAGAGCCATACGCTATAACCATTTTGTGCTGATTGAGGACACAACCCAACCCACTATATGATGCGTCACTATAGATAGCTAAACCTCCTCTGCCAGAAGGTATAACCAACAATGGTGCTGTAGTCAGACGCGTCTTCAATTCCTGGAAACTCTTCTCACACTGATCAGTCCAATCAAACTTAGCATTTTTCTTAGTGAGCTGAGTAAGCGGACTTGATAGCTTAGAGAACCCCTCTACAAAACGTCTGTAGTATCCTGCCAACCTAAGAAAACTACAGACCTCTGTCACTGTTCTCGGCTGCTCCTAATTCACGACGGTCTCGATCTTCGTCGGATCCACAGTTATACCCTTAGCAGAGACGACATGGCCCAAGAAACTAACTTAGTCCAGCCAAAACTCACACTTACTGAGCTTCGCATATAATTTGTGTTCTCTGAGGGTCTGTAAAGCTACGTGTAGATGCTCTTCATGTTCCTCCTTTGTCTTGGAATAGACAAGGATGTCATCTACAAAGACAACCACTGACTTGTCCAAGTGTGGTTTAAACACTCGGTTCATCAGGTCCATAAATGATGCAGGTGCATTCGTCAATCCAAATGGCATAACTAAGAATTCATAATGTCCATATCTGGTTCTGAACGCCGTCTTCTCAATATCTTCTCCTTTGACTCGTAGCTGATGGTAACCTGATCTCAAGTCGATCTTCGTAAAGAACCTCGCTCCTTGTAACTGATCAAACAGATCATCGATCCTAGGGAGCGGGTAACGATTCTTAATCGTCAACTTGTTCAACTGCCGATAGTCAATGCATAGACGCATTGAACCATCCTTCTTTCTGACAAACAACATGGGTGCTCCCCAAGGAGACACACTCGGTCAAATGAACCCTTTATCAAGCAGTTCTTATAGTTGCTCCTTCAACTCTTGTAATTTCGCTGGAGCCATCCGATAAGGAGCTTTAGATACTGGTTCAATGCCTGGAACCAGATTGATTGCAAACTCAATCTCCCGAGTTGGTGGTAGTCCTAGCAAATCCTCAGGGAACACATCAGGATACTCGCATACAACGTGAATGTCGTATATCACATTCGTCTCTTCCCGTTGCTCTTGTAGAAAGGCCATATATCCACTGCATCCACTCTTCATCATCTTTTCGGCTCGAATAGCAGATATCAACGGAGCTACCTTAGACTTTACCCCGAAGAATCTGAATGATCGCTCCTTTGGAGGATGAAATACCACTATCTTCCGAAGATAATCAACACTCGCGTGGTAAGTGGATAGCCAGTCCATTCCCAGAATAATGTCGAGCCCCTTCATATCTAACAAAATTAAGTCTACCAGTGTTTCGTGCTCGTCTACCGACACTACCACTGATTTACACACTGTGAGTGCATTCACTGCACTACCCGTAGGGATGGACACCGTCAAAATGAAATCTAGCTGTTCAGGAGTGGCACTCAATTCCTTCATAAATTGAGGCCTTACGAAAGAATGCGTAGAGCTTGGGTCTATCAAGACTCGAGCCCCATGAAAGCAAATGTCATAACTCCTATACACTTTTAGCTCACCTATAAGCCAATTACAGTATTTAATAAGGCGTTTCAGATGTGTGTGCATATATGTATTATTATCATCATACTTCATCAAATAAATTCTATCTTTACTAAATGTCCAGTTTATCTTATCAAATAAAACAGTTTCCCTTGAATTTTAATCATACCTTGGATGACATCATTCGATATCAGAGCATCGGTCGCGGTAACAGCATATGCTCGACCTTGAACCACAGGTCAAGAAGATCTCTACGTAGATACCGATCCTGATCGCTCCTTGCTCTCCTCTGGGTAGTTTCTAACCAAGTGGCCCATCTTGCCACACCTGAAGCATGCCCCTGTCTCTCTCCTGCACTCCTCTATCTTGTGTGGTTTCCCACACTTTGCACATGACACTAATGGAGTGAAAGACGAGACCCTTGAAGGTCCCTGAGTCACTGAAGCCCCACTACCAGAAGATCCAGATGGTCGAAATGGTCTGGAAGATGTAGGCACCGCTGCTCTCTGGTATAAACTCGGACCCGAAGAAATCGTCGGTTGAGAGTGCGTAGGGTATCTCGGGGGTCTGGAAAATCTAGCCCTCTTGTTATGCTCCGTGTCCTGAGACTGCCGTTGAAATGGTCTCTCTCTCACCTGTTTGTCTCTCCAAGAGAACTGTTTCTGGTTTTCTTCTTCAGCTATGAGAGCCTTGGCCATCACTCCTTCATACGTCTCCATTTCCCACATGGCGACATCCTTTTGTAAGTTCTGTCTCAGACCAAGTTGAAACTTCCTTGCTCTCATTAGTTATGTGGCAACGTGCTGGGGTGCAAACCTAGCCAGTCTATCAAATTCGACTCCATAATCCCTTACTGACATGGCACCCTGCTTCAGCTCGATAAATTTTACTTCCCACTAAAGCCTCACAATCTTCGGGAAGTATGTGATAAAACACCTCCGTGAACTCCTCCCATGTCCAAGGAGTGTGAGGAAACTCTCTTTGTCTATTCTGTGACACCGACTTCCACCAAGGTCCGGCGTCACCGTCTAATTTGAAAGTGGCCCAGCGCACTTTCTCCACGTCATTACACTGGAGCACTTCTAAAAGTTTCACCATCTCTTCTATCCATCCCTCTGCCTCAATGGGATCCGTCTGACCTAAGAAGTTAGGAGGTCTCATTCTCCTAAACTCCGCGAATCCACTAGGCTGATGAGGTGGTCTAGCTGCCTGTTGAGTCGAGTCAGCCAATGCTTCCAACACCTGCTCCATTCTTTCTTCATTACCTCTTCTTCCTCCTCTCGGTCCCACGGGAACCGCATTTGTGTGCGAAAGGAATTCCAATCCCCTCAACGTGCCTACCACCTCGGGTATCTCCCTCAGAGGAACCTCTATCTGACCTGCTCTACCTCCACTGTGCCCACCTCTGAACTTAGGGTCCATACTGGTCTGTCATTGTGAAAACAACAACATTGATCAGTATATAGATTGTAAAAACAATCCAACATGAACCCGTAGTTCAACCTAAAGCCTAGGATCTAATACCAACTGTGACAGCCCGAATTTCCACACATGGAAATCCGTGCCATCAGGATCATACTCTGGATGATCCCCGAGATAAATCATAAAGTGTCTGCTCGTATGGCGGAAATGAAGCAGACACTGTCCAGCAGTGGTGGGTCGAGTCATCATATAAGGCATTTACAATAATTGAATGTCATAAATAAAGCATGTAATTTTATTTACCAAAAGAATATGCATTCCCAAAAAGGAACCAAAAAGAACCATTGGTGATGGACATCCATCACCCAAACAATGGTTCCTGATAGTGGTTCCAATAGAATGTATAAAAACACAAAATACAATATCTATAGTAATATATATATACAGACGGTGGCCACCAGGCACACAATAATTCGGAATATCCAAAAGACAAATGACAGGCTCGGTACCTAGGCTACGGATAGAACTCGTCCGCCTGGATGTCTGTCTCCTCGTCCTCGGCCTCAGCCTCTGGGTCAGGCTAGTAATCAGGGTCGCTCTCCGTGCCGGGAGCTACAACCTCAGAACCTATAAATGGTTTAAAGTAGGGTGAGCTACATCATAGCTCAATAGAAGAATTCCAACTAAAATGAATTGAATATGCAGATCATGCTATCTCAAAATAGCAATAAAATCAGAACGTATAATCATGACAAATCAAATCAAATACTGAGCTCTTAAAATAAGAAATCAGATGTTATGCAAGTACAAGCAGATGCACAAGTGTGCCAGGCATCGGATATACCGCCGGGTCGGTGGGGATCATCTGGTTAAATCATCAAATCACATACACACATAGACCTCACGAATCAGTTAGCAGAAATCAGGAGCAAGTTTCAGAATTTAAGATCAAAAAACAGGAATCAGATATGCTAACATGCTTGTTAAAAACATAAATCAGGGTGCAGATATGAAATAAACATGAAATCACACTCAAAAACAGTGTAGGTTAGTTTTCCCCTACCTCAGGTCAAAATTTCTTCTAAGAAAATTCAAAGCTTCTCAAGGCGTCATGGTTTGATCCTAGACCATAAACATAGTATTCTACATGTCAGGAATGTCGGGATGTGAACTGGCGCGGTGTCCAGTAGCATTCAACTCACAAAATTAACATAGGCCAAAAACAGGGGTGATTGATCGATCACCACCTTTATTGATCGATCAATCCCTCTTGTTGATCAATCAATGATCCCATTGATCGATCAATCCTCTCTCAGCTCTCAACCAAGAACAGAATCAATTGATCGATCAATAGCTCCTATTGATCGATCACTACTCATCATTGATCAATCAATACCCTTGTTGATCGATCAATAACCTCTTCTCTCCTCACTTTTAACACAGTTAAAATTGATCAATCACCAGCTTGGTTGATCAATCAATACCTCCTGTTGATCGATCAATGCCTTCATTGATCGATCAACAACCTAAAATTCAAATTTCTTATCTTCTGTTCACATTTAGCACTTATATAGATTGATCGATCAATACACACCAGTGATCGATCAATGCCTTCATTGATCGATCACCACCAGTCATTGATCGATCACTTTCTTGTTGATCGATCAATACCCAAGATTGATCGATCAATCCCGAAATTGATCGATCAATGCTCTTCGAGTACTGAACTTCCAATATTCTCAAGGTTCTGTTCTCTTCTTTGTCTTATACAGATTGATCAATCAATGGCTTTCATTGATCGATCGCCACCAGTCATTGATCGATCAATACTTTCATTGATCGATTAATAATGACAAAACTCCTATCATTAATGGAGGTCATCTCTCTTGCCTAATTTGACCCCATCATCATTAATGGTTCCTTGCAACCATTAACACACAATCAATACACATACTAAGATCTCTTATTTGCCCCTATTTAAAAGCATAGGCTCACCTTTGTTTAGGCCCTTTCGGGGTTTTGGCAAATCGATCCGAAAGAGGGTTTCGGATCCAACTCTCGAAGTTTATTGTCGTTACGGCTCAGATAAGCTGACGACCAGTTCCTTTTCAACACCTAGAGACCGTACACACTCTTAGACTAATTGTGGAGCATTCTATTTCATCTCTCCATCCTCTATCTCGGACAAACGTAGGACCTCGGGTATCACTAATCCTGTTTTCTCAAAGAACACTCTAAAAAACCAACCTAGCTACAGATTTCCCAAGTCAAGGAGGAAAAGGAAGATGCAAGGTAGGTATGCAACTCTTCTTCCTTCTCTTATAAGCTAAGAGGTTGAAATATCTTTGATATTTCAGTTTCTTCTAATTTAAACTCTGGTGTCAAGCACGCACACGGTCAATGCGGCGTAGCACGTTGTCTCGACGTCTTACATGACTCAGATTTAAGTGAGAATTCACATGTGAACTCACCTAATCACAGGCTAATATTATTTCAAACAATATTATTTACTAATTTTTAAATTTGTCTCGATTTTCGTGCCGAGCACGCTTATCGAAGACAATCAGATTCTTGTTCAAAATTTCAGGGTTGTTACACCAAAAGTAATAAAGAATCCTACTTTTATTAAAATTTCCTAGAATAAATAACTTAATAGCGTAACTCTTGAATTTGTACAAAATAGGGATGAGGGCAATCATCTGTTTTTCACATGAAATTAATCTCATGTGGAATAACATGACTTACCGGCAAAGGTTACACGTGACCACTTAAAGGTGATCATGTGCCTTCTTCTGGCACTGTTAGGCCTTTTAATTGAGACCCATTAACCTTGTTTGCTGGCACATTAGTTCCTATCCTGTTATTCCCACAACAGGCTTGAATTAAGATAATTTTGAATCTCAAAAAATTTCAACAGTGCCTTATTCCTTTCTCCTTCTCTTCATCTTCCACAGGATTTTAATGAAGACCCTATGGTGATGGATACGACCTAATTTCTGGTTTGCATCAGTCACCGTCTCTTGAAAAAAATTCGATCCCGAACTTTCTTGAGATAGTTCATCTCGGACATCTAACTCGTTTTTATCGTAGGCCCTATTCTTCTCTTCAACCACCTAAAGATCCTTCTTGACAGCATGTAGCTGTCACAAACACTCCCAAATTAGTATTCACTGTGGTCCTCCTACACTAACGCAGTATCACCCTTTTCCTCTACATTGATTGATGATGTGATGATTTGAATATTTTTTTCATCCTCGTAAATGTCTTGCATGGCTACTCAAAGCAATTTATTCATGTTGATTTTAGTCGCCTCAAATTATATCAAAGATTGCAGCGTTGGATCAAACGCGCTCTGATACCCAAATGATGCAATAAAACACAATGGTCATAGGAGATGCACCATTTTTTTATACAAAAACTTGAAGAACACACACTAGTCTTTTAATGCTGGTTGACTCAAGAGATACCAACCAAAATCTCTCAGCAAAAGAACCAATAAAGGCTCTCTACTGCTAAGTGCAGCTAGCTAGGGCTTCAAAAGATCCCAAAGAGGATTCATTCTACAGAAAATAATTTCCATAAAACTGAAATTTACAACAATAAGAGGCCTTTACATAGTATAAAGTCTAAACCCTAAACAATAGACTCCTAAACTAAATAAAGAATTCTCAATATAAACCTAAATAACTACGATTCCCATATATTTCCTCAAAGTAAATTGAAACCACTTACATGGATATCTCTGGACAGAGGATGCGAGCACGGAACACCGGTACACGTCTGATCCGATATATGGAAAGAGCCGACTCCATTCTCCAGCTTCTCGGCTCCATTCTGCAAATCTGACGCTGCCGCCAATGACTTCGACCATGCTGCAGCTACAGATTTCCCTCCCCTCTTTTCTGCCGTTGCTGCTTTCTTCGCAGCCACCTTCTTCTTGCTCGCATCAGACACCATTATTACAGTTTCTTCAAACCCTTGAAAACATCAGTAAGCGAAACCCTAGTTTAGCAGATATTGGAAGTCAGAATTGAGAACGAGCAAGATTTACGACTATAAATTCGCGATCTGAGTAGGGTTTCATAACTCAAATCAATAGTTCAAAAACACATACCTTTTGATGATGTAGAAGACAAGTGTTCTATGGGCAAACTAGGTTTTATTCTGCTATTTTTCGTTTTACCATAAGAAAGTGAGCAGGTAGAGAGGGTTTTTCGCGAGAGAGGAAGAGGAGAGAGAGGCTAGGGTTTCTTTTTTCGATCATTTCCTCACTGGGAGAAGCAGGCGGCGATGAGCGAAGCAACAGCAGCTGCAGATCTGAACATCTCGACCGTCAAAACGAAATATTGAAGAGGCGGCGACAAGACTCGTTGTCGCCAGAACCACGCCACTCTCCAAATCGGCCTCTTCGAGCACTGAGTATTTGAAGATTTCAGGGTCGGATTTCATTAGAGAAAAGAAGAGGGACATGGAGGCTAGGGTATCGAAGAGGAAGATGGAGGCTAGGGTTTCGAAGAAAGAGAGACTGAGAGAGAGAGAGAGAGGGGGAGGGGGTGGGCGCCGGTTCCAAAAAAAAAATAATCTTTGTTTGGTTGGGCACGGCATCTTATAGCGTAGGATTAGGGTTAGTAAATTAAACCATTGTTTTAATATATTAAACCCCTATTTTTGACCGTTGATTAATATACTACTGCTATGGTAGTGGTTCTTTTAGACACTACAAAAGTAATTTTTTTATCGTTTTGACGTAGTGCTATCTCCCTCTCTAACTTACACCCACCAGCTAGGTTCCTTGCCATTCTCTCCTCACTATGATTTCTCCAAACCGACCCACCTTCTAATTTAATAAGAGCCCAAATTAGGATTGCCTCATAGCACCTCCCCCACCTTGGCAAATGTGAGCCCTTTTGTCTCTTTCCTTATTTTTCTCTTTCTCTAACTCCCATATAACTACAAGATATAGAAAGAGAAAGGAAATCCCTTCCTCTCTTCTTTACATTACCCAAACCATGGAAACTCCGTTGTGGTTTTCTTCAACAACCAAGATACACCATCAACAACACACGAGTGATCACTTGAGTAGATTATGTTACATATTAGTATAATAATAAAGATTTATGGCACTACATGATACCTTCTGCCTTCACATGGTTCATGTTTTCATTTTACCTATAGGATGATCATCTAATCATCTAGATCAGATCCATCAACACCCCTACACACACATACTTTTATTTTTAATCAACCTGTAATTTACAGGAATGAATTAGATTGGGAAAGCTTGCAAACGGCTGGCAGGTTTTGTGCACGCAAAGTGTAGGCGGCTGGCATGGCGGGATGTGACCTGCATTGCTTGGGACCCACTACAGTTGCAGCCAATTGCATCCCACTCATCAGCTGCCTTCACTTTGCCTGCACAAAACCTTCCATATAACACTGTCCTTAGATTGGAGCACAAAGAAAAGATCCATAGTGCCTAATTTTGCAGCAGGTTTATGGAGCAAAGAGCCCATGCTTGGGACCCACTACACTTGCAACCAATTGCATCCCATTCGTCAACCGCCTTCACTTTGCCAGCACAAAACCTTCCATATAACACTGTCCTTAGATTGGAGCACAAAGAAAAGATCCAAAGTGCCTAATTTTGGAGCAGGCTTATGAAGCAAAGAGCCCATGGGTAGGGGCTTGTTCTGGCTGAGAATTTTTATTGGGCCAATAGCATAGACCCAAACATTTGAGCTATTTATCAATTGGGTCTAAAAATTAGGCCTAGATGTGGCCCATTTATGCTTGAATGGGCTACTCTTTGCGGAATTCAGTGGGCTTTAACAGTGCATGCTTGGATTTATGACATCCAGGTTTTAACTACTTTCTTAGGCCTGGACCATTTCGCTGTCAAGCCAACCCGACCTGCTTTTGAATCACACAGACCTTGGTGTTGAATAGAGATTGTGGTACAGCATACTAGGGCACATACAAAATTCTGGATCAATAAATAAATAGGTTGGACCCGTACCTGCATGGAACTCCATTTTGATTCCTGAATATTGCCCACCTGGGTCCATTTAAAAATTTGTGAGGTCCATACCTAATTTCCAAGCCCAATTACTAAGCGGGCTAGGCTTGGGCATTTTAGGTCTATTTTAAAAAATGGGCCAGGCTTGGGCATTCCTAGCCAGCCCCGCCTCCCTGGCCCAGCCCATTTGCAGCCCTACAAACCCCACACACATAAACCGAACACCCACTCTGCTCTTCTTTAAGGCATAGTTGCATATTATGATGTGGCTTTAAGTTTTGAGACTTGTACCAAAAATATTACCAAGACAAGTATCAGTTTGCAAAATATTCACAAACCAAGGATAGATTTAGTCAGGCACCCAGATCCCTATTTTGGTAAGACATACCAAATAATAGGGATCATATCCCTTTTGGTAAATATTGAACTTGATCCCTGTCTTGGTAATATTTTCAAAATTGTTATCTGTTTTGGTAATTTCCCTTTACTTCCTCTGCTTATGTTAATAATTTAGGTTTTTATTTTTCTTTTCCTAAAAACAAGAAAGATAGGTCCTTTATTATGCAACAGAAACAAAAAAAAACTAAGCTATGAATTAGTTGCCTACTTTAGCTCTTATCTTGGGTCCCAAATAAATGTGCATTAGAGCTCTTCAAATTACAGGCTACCTTTTTTCATAACCCTATTTACCTAACCCTTATAGCATATGATACATCAAATGCCAACTCTTTCTCACCTAACTGCTCATAATAATCTTAATGATTTTGATGTAACATGTCTCCAAACTTAATATATAAACTAAATCTCTTAATTGAATTAAGTTCTGTTTTTCGCTACTGAAGCTGGGTATTGGAAAGCAACTGGGAAAGATATAGGTTAGAGGGCAAATTTTGTCTATAATCTCCCCAAACCAGCAAAGGTAAAAAGTTTCTAGAGAATATCATAAGTACATGCTTTTACCAAAATGTTAAGGTATTGAAGTCCATTTTCTCTGCTTTAAATCAGAATTAAAGAATTACATTCATAGGTATGGTACAGATGGAGTGTCCAAGTACCTTCCAATATATCTCAAAGACTTTGGAGAAGAGCCATCCTTAGGGAACTTGCATTTGTCAACATATCTACGAGCCAAAAAACATTAAGGAACTATGCTCCAAATAAATAATAAATGAAATATAATCAGTGATTGAGTAATACATATTGTGTTGTTGGTTCATCCCAGTTCTTGGCATTTCCTTTAGTAATTGAGAAATAAATGAAATATAATCAGTGATTGAGTAATAAATGAAAAATGCTTTTATAAAGAAGCCAGCAAATCCATTCTCATTAACTATAAAAAGCATCACATTCAGTCAATAGATCATTAATTGACAAAAAAAATGTAGTATTTGTTTTTTTACTTTTTGGGTAAGAAAGAATTTCATTAAACCAAATAAAAATTCAAGATAATGTGGAAGCAATCCTTATAAATTTAATCAATTGACCACCTAAAATAAAATGAATGTTAGGCAATGATGGGAGATGCTTACCTTACATGAAAGTAGGTCAATGGTCCACTAGTGTTCCCCCATATGTGGTTTGTATGAACAGTTCTTATGGTTTGTATGAAGAAAAAAAACAAGGAGAGTTATCTTGAGCTGATTTGATGGGCGAACTACCTCACTCAAAACTTCTGACCTGGATCAAGCAACAAGAAGTAGTAAGACACTGATCAAGACAGATAGTATTAATTTTGTCCATATAACCATATTACAGAATATTTGGAGTCATTTTTCCTACTGAAAATAATTTAGCTATTATTTCTTTACTGGGTACTGGGCCTGAACCAATTCAGAGCTAAATGATCAATGAATAACCAGGCGTAGTCTATAAAAGCATTGATGATATGGCTAATATTCAACCTTTTGGTTGTAACTGCATCAAATACAAAAAAAAAAAGGTAAATCAGAAATACTTATTATAACATTAGTAACCTAAAATAAACCATAAAACATTAAAAAATAATAAAAGAATCATATCAGAATGCCAAATAAAAACGTCTGCAACAGAAAAAAAAAAAAGAGCCTATTGCAGTCATTTAACCTCAAAATAACCGAAAAACTCCAAAACAAAAATACAAATAAATTTCAGAAAATCAAACCTAAAAATACAAAGCAGGTAAAAGTCATAGCGTTTATAAACGATATTAACCTCAAAAAAATCAGAAAAAAAAAAAAACAAGCAGGAGATTCAAAAACATACCTGGAAAACTAACAAGTGTTGTTACCAAAAAATAGTGCATCAAGATCTGAAACAGATTGAACATCCTAGGCGTTGTTACCAAAACATCCTCTGAAATTCCATGACCTAGGGTTTCCAGTGAACTAGGGTTCTGTGGAGCTGTCTTTCGAATAGCTTCCATTTCGATCCTCCAATCCACAAATGCTTATAAAAAATCAAAAAATTAGGAAGAAAAGGTGAAGACTCCTAAGCAAATTCGATCCTCCAATGCTCTGTAGATTCCAAAGTTGATCAAACCCTAACCACGGATTCGATGCTCGACGGCAAACCCTAATGACGCTCGACGACAAACCCTAACCATGATTTAGGGTTGTTGGCGAGGGAGAGAAAACGAGAGAAAAAAAATCGCTTCCCGAGAACGAGAGAAAAAAGAAAAAACCAATTTGGCCCGATGGCATGCACGGGGCAGGATTTATACTTCTAACCTACGCCAACGGTTGCAAGGAGTAGCCGTGGGCGTAAGATATATCTACACCAACGACTTCCTATTTCAGCCGTCAGCATACCTCTTATTTTGCCGACCTCTTATTTTTGTAGTGAACCTACTTTGACCAACATTTATATAACGTTGCACTAGTGCATCGATCGCATGCCATGTGGCATTTTGAAGGCACATGTCAAAAGTTTGATCAAATATTAGGTGGTGCCCTCCATACTTGGTACTTTAAAGTTCAACCTACTTTGACCAACATTTGAACGGTGGCTAAGATATTTTTTCAAATCTTTTTGAGGGAGATTAGGTAGGGAGATGGACCTAATCGATCTTGTGAATGCTGCATTTGCACTTGATCTTCGGATTAGTCGTCACTTGGCACGCAAATAGTAGTAGTGTAGGATTAAACCTAAACCTACATCCCTAAGCTAGGAGAAGCACTCTCATCAAGAAGAGAAATTCTTCTCGGTAGCCTCCGGATATTAAGAAGATGAGAGCAGGCTTTGACCCTCCCTGAATATCTCCCGGCGCTAGTACAGAGGACTAGAAGCTGGCCGAACTAGCATTGACCGTTTCGTGTAGTGTCATAATGCACCCTGAATACTTGGAATTCCAATAAAAAAAATAAGAAAAAAGCTCCTGACACTATAAAAAATAAGACTATTAGCGGCAGTTTTTTGTAGTAAAAAGCTACTGCTCACTACGTCAAAATACTGAAAAAATCACTTTTTGTAGTGTCCCAACTAACCACTGCCTTAACAGTAATATAGTAATCAACTGTCTAATACAGCGGTTTACTAGATTAATAGAGTGGTTTAATTGATTAACCTCATCCTACGCTATAAGAGATCATGCCAAATCATACTAGATTATTATTTTTTTTTACTATTCTGAAACCGGCTCTCTCCTTCCTCAAAACCGGCTCTCTCCTTCCTCCCTCTTCTTCTCTCTAATGAAATCCTCTTCGAAACCTTAGCTTTCCAATGGTTTCGACGCCCTCTTCTTCGCCTCTCCTTCTTCTTCTTCCTCTTCAACCCTCACTTTTCAGTTCCTCTGCTCCACACAAATTCCCGAAACGAAATCGTGTCTTCATTTCTGACAGAAACTCTAGCTTTCCTCTTTGTTTCTCAATTTCCAAATCGAGTGAAATTCCGACACCGAGATCTTCAAATTCTCAGTGCTCAAAGGAGCCGATCTGGAGAGCAGCGTGGTTCCGGCGACAACAAGAGTGTCGTCAAGACCGTTGGAGGTTTCGTTTTCACCGGCAAAGTGTTGAAAATGACATCTACGTTATGATGGGGGTACGATGGGGGATCTAGGAAGGAATTTTCTGGCAAGTTAGGTTTCGAGTTCGGAGCGGCAATTGTGGAGAAAGCAAGGGATTGGTGCCAGAGGTGGGGAGAGAGCGGTGCTCCAGTAATGTGCCGAGTATTGCCTAATCTAAATAAAGGTGAGAAATCCTCTGAATCGGATGTGATTCTCGCTGCTGAGATCCCCGTAAGTTTGTCTCGTCAATGTGAATTCTAGAATTCCTATCGTTTTTTGGTCTTTTGAATTTGTATGGATCTGGTTTTTAGGGTTCTTGTTATTTTTTTTTCCTTGCAATTGATTCAATTTTGATTTTTGTTTGGAATCTGTTATGGTTGTTCTCTGCGGACTCTGTAAAATTGGGGAGGATCTGAACAATTAGGTTCCAATTTCATTCCATTTTTTGCTGTTTTATCTGAAATTGTTTGTTATATATACGATTAGCATTTAGATGCACAGTTGTTGATCAATCTTTCTTAATGACATGTCTATTGACTGACTATATTTTATTTTAGTGTAATTAAGTATTATTTAATTATTCTCTTTCTATTTCCTTCTGTGATGGTTCTATAGTTTCATTGGTTATATTATATTCTCTCCAAATCTGGGATCTCTAAGGCATATTTGGTAAAGTTTATCAGTCTCTTGAGTATGAAATGGTTCTATGGAATTTGGTCATCTTTGTAGCTTAGTTTGGTGTATTAAATTTTCGTGGCTTTGTAAGCTTAAAATTTTGTTTCTGTTTGATGGTCAAGATATCAAGGTGGTGTGAGAAACTTTGATGGGTTACTACTGCGTAGTAGCTGTTTGTGAAAATATTTGTTTGAAAGCTGATAGTGTTGATGCCTCTCCTGGTGAGATTGGTGCCTCCACTTTTGGGATCATGTCATTTCAGAGCTCCCAAGGGCTTTCGGCTGAAGGGGATGAGTAGCTATTTTCTGCTGGATAGGGAAAGGGCGTCTATAAGCTTCATTCCAGTGTGCAGCATTGTAATACTTTAGACATCCATTTATCACTTCATAGTGCTATTTTGTCATTTCTTTAGGTGAAGAAATGACCAATTTGTCAGTTTTGATCGCATATCTCTCTGCTTTGAGGGCTATTTTATAATAAAGGCTAAATCACAGAGGAGATGAGAGAATAAAAAACATCTTTGAGTTAGAGTTGGGAGAAGAAGAAATCTCGGGAGAAGAAGAAATCTTGATTACTTAAATAAGGGACCCAAATCCAGGATTGATCTAGTTAGTAGTAACAATAAGAATTTTGACTGCTGAAATCTTCAATCACCTTGAATTTTGGGGCTAGCCTGGCCTGTTATACGACTTGCTTGACAGTAATTTGATTAAATAACCTTGGAAAACCAAAAATTTAGAAATGTTCAAATTCAAGTTCGTAATTCAGAATTTGCTAAGTCCGAACGAACCCGATTCACTAGGGGTAGGACCGTAAGGTGAGTTTAAACAAGCCACACAAATGTTTTAGTAAATTTCAAGGTAGCTATCAATGATATATGATTGATATATTTGCTATATAAAAAATATTATATGTAGAATTTACACAAACAGCTAAAGGGAAGCAGTTAACCAAAGAGTCGTTACGTTTGAAAGGCCTGACCACCTGAGTTCGAATCCCCTTGAGATAATTTTTTTAGCAACTGTGTAGTCTGTTACTTTGCCTTTAGCCAACTGCACCAAATCGAATCTAACCGATTCGCATTCCTTCCCTTGAATTAGCCCGATTAATCCTATGTGTTATCAACTGGTTTGGATGTTGGAGTTGTCATGTCTGTATTGGCATATTTTTCCCTACAAATGAAGGACATCAATGGGGTCAAAAGGTACAGTTTTCACTGATGTATAAAGTGATGGCTGTTTTCATCAGCTCAGTTAGTACTATTACCTTTATAAATTTTGCAATAAGATAGCCCAGGACATAATCTTTTAAATTGTTGCTATTTCAACTTTAATTCTTTTTTCTTTGTTCACTTATAAATTGAAATAAGAGGGCCTTAAACCTGTGGAAACATTTTTATAACTTAATCGAAATTAAATGGAACCAAAGATGTCATAGTTGATAATTATTTTTGTAGCTTCATCTTCCCTCTTTACGTATTTACCCTTCTGCTTGTCGTATATGCTGTGTTTCACTGATATCTTTGACCAATATCTATATATATATATACATATATATATACATAATTTTCTCTTTGCTGCATTCATTATATTCGAATCTTATATATTTTGATGGGTCAATTAATTGAATACTGTCTATTTTGTCACCTCACAGGAACTTATGCTTCCTTTTACTGTTATTGCCAAGAAATTTGACAAACTTCGGTACTGGGAGGAGCCCCAATGGACTCCCTCTTTTCTTGCATTTTCCTATAATGTGATCTTCGTGTTAGTCAATACTTTCATGATAACGTTTATTCGTAGTTTGATTTATAATATCAAACTCGCTGTTCTTGCATATACCGTATATGTAGACAAATAGTGTATTAGTATGCAAAAAATTTAAGGTCTAGCTAACAAAATAAACTATCATTCAAACAATTGCAACTTGAATTACAATAAACTGTCTAAATACTTCATAAAAGGGAGTCTTTAATGGAAGAAGTTACAAAAATTTTCAGCTGGTTTGATTTTGGTGATTATGAGTGAGAGTTTTGACTTTTGAGTAGGATAATGTGGGAAGTTTTAGCTTGGTGATTTTGTTTTTAGAAAAGTTTCTTGTCATTGGTGTTGTTAATTTATCGTAAGTTTTGGATTATAGCTGCTTGGATAATGTGTTTTTTTCGAGGTCTTTGGATAATGTGTTCCTTTTCTTTTTTCTAAATAAATAAATAAAACTAATCTGGGTAGACTGATTAGGTAGTTTAATTTGACATAATAGTTTTTAAAAAAAAATCTTAAGTGGATATTTAGATCCTTTTGAGTTGCATATGAGTACAGTGACTACAGTTTATGAAGTGACTGGTAGGTCAGTTGTCTGGCCTATCAATCTATTCAACCCATGGGCAAGGCCAATTGGCCATAGGCTGTAAAAAAAGTAACCAGTTTTGGTTAACTTACCACCTCCCAACTAGGCTGCAAGCAAGGTGAAAGAAGGAAAATCTCTCTAAGTTTGCCCAATGGCTTACGGTTTTCTCGAAAGCAAGGAACAGGGCCATACATTTGAGATTCAGGGGGTGTTGCAATGTTTGGGTGCAGGGTTTAGGCTTTTGTTTTAACTGGGTTTTTAGTAGGGTTTAAGGGGGCATTAAGGAAAAAAGTAACGCAGTTCATTTCTGGCTCAGGTGCCATCATTTGGATCAGTTTGTACACATAGAATCATTTTACTAACTGTTCATTTTCTGGCTCTTGTAGTATCTTAATTACATTGTAGAGATAGTTTTTTGATGCAATAATCGGGCTTATATGATGTCTCCATCAACCACATTGGGACAAAAAATGGCACTGTGTAAGAATTGATGATCGAGAGAACAACTTTGGTGCTCTCCTTAATTAATAGGATAGGGTAACACAAATGACGAAACTTAGAATATGGACACGCTTTCGGTAAAATTGTATAAATAAATATATCTATGCATGCAATAGGAGATTTGCTTACACTACAAAAAATAAGACTATTAGCTGCAATGAGTTGGTATATATGGTTTATATATGGTTTGATCTAGATATATTCAACACTTAAACTAAAACTGCAATGCGTTTGTCAATAAAGGATATCTACATGTTGGTGCCTCCAATGAGAAATATCTGATCCAGTCTCCTTGTGCTCTATTTGGATCCAGTCTCCTTGGAGAAATATCTGATCCAGTCTCCTTGGAGAAATATCTGATCCAGTCTCCTTGGATAATCAAAGTTCAAATGGCTGGTCTATAATGAACTATAGATATGCCAAAAACTAGGCAAGACTGATAATTTGGTAGACCGTAAAGAAAAAATGCATCATGAAATTATATATTGATGTTATAGTTGTAAAACTAGGAGAGTCAACGAATAATTCAATTGAGTTACACGACTCACTGAGATTTCACTAGCATGTTAAAATGTTTACTGTTGTGCAAAAATTGATTGATTGAAGAGCTAAATTGGATGTAATTCTTTGAGCCGCATTATTTATTTATTTATTGGTCAATTTTCATGTAAAAATTAAATTAAATTCTTCAAAATTTGAACAAATGATGCAAGTAAACAGAATTATGGAAAAAAATTATTCCATGTTCCTTCGTTTGCTGATTGTATAATAAGTTAAAACTGATGTCAAAGGAGTTGAGGGGTCTCATTTGGTTTCTGCAATCTAACCATGAATTGGGGCGAAAAGCTAGTCTGTGTTCCATAGGACTCATAGAAAGGTGGGGGTGTGACACTGTCCAGAAACTGAGTTTTCTAGAGTAGCTTGTCTTCACATACAATGATGAATGGACCAGTCTACTCTGGTGACCTTACTATTTACATGTGATGCAATGCAATCTATTATATTAAAAAATGTTTTGAGCCATGAAAGCATTACCGAACTCAAACCACATAAGGTGCATTTTTTTTTCCCACTCAAACCCATGTGCTTTTTTTTAGCTAACCACTCAATCCCAAGTGCTTTCTAAGAACAAGTTCATGAAGAGAATAATGAGCTATCTGAGTGCAGTTTATTATGCCTACACTGTCACACATGTTCACAATTTCATATTACACATGTATATGCTGAAAATTTAACATATAAAATGGATTTGAGCCTGTAGAACTACGAGTCTTATAGACAAGAGACGACCTCAAATCTGGAATTAATGGAGATGCAAAAGGATTCTAGGAGAATCTGCATTTAGGATGCAACAGAGCCTAGTTTTGCCCACAAACTATAAGTTATATTCTAAATTATAGTATGTAAAAGAAACCTGTTACACAAGTTCTCTAATACAAAATTACTTCCTCATTGATAATGAGAGAATGACAGCTAGAAAAGAATGAAAAAGAGTTTGTTTCATGTAAAACTTTAATTTCCAATTGGGATTTTAAATCCTTGATAGCAATCAATTTTTAGTTTTATTAAACACATTGTTCTCTGGTTATATCAATGTCAAGTGAAAAATCTGGCTGTGAAAACTGCTTTGTCAGTAGACTCTCGTATAAGTCCAATATCACCTCCAATTTAGGCCTTCTTAATACGACTCACTCTTAACTGTTGTACTCAAAACACATCATTTACTCAAACCATGTTCGACTCATGGTGTTATTTTGTGATATTGTACAAATCAAACCTGAAATTATCAATTGCAGTGCCTCTGGTTTCCTGTCTTACTTGCAAGCCGAGTAATAGAGCTCCATGTAGTCAAGTGTAGGTCAGTTCCAAGACCAGTCTTGCTCCATTAACTAATTATGCTGCTTGCTTTTATTTTGTTCTTATTTTGTTCAACTGGGCATTTACAGTAACTTACTTCTAACAATTTAATTTCAACGTTTTTCAGGGCCAGATGGGTCTGATGGTGATTGGGTTTGCCCCAAATGCGAAAATGTTAACTTTGCATTCAGAACCATGTGCAACATGAAGTGTGGAACTGCCAAACCCACCTTTGTGAGTCCATCTTACACACTTTATTTTTCATGTTTTTATTGTTTTGGTATCATCCTTCTAGGAAATAAGCCTAAACGATCACTTAGGGTTAAAAGACAGATGCTGGAATTCCGGGCCAAAGTAGTATCATATCCTTAGGGGGCCTTCGGCAATTGGAATCCTAAAGACCATGATCCATATAAGGGCGAAACTTTCCGTATGCAGTTAAGAGCTAGTTATGCTAACTGACCCGTGCATAATCTAGATTATGCACGGACATGATTTTTGTACGCATGGATGCATTTTTTTCATCAAGTGGTACCACCCGATGCAAAGTAGACGACAGTTAGATCAACTGGTCCGAAAATTTTGAAAAAAAATGCATCTCATTGTGTATTTAAGAATGGTCATCTTCATAAATATTTTAGCTGATCAGTTTTTATGGTCTTTAATAGCTGCTAAGTGGATAGAGATGCAAATTTTATAAAATCCTCAGGCGCGGTTGATTTGTCTTCTACTCTGCATCTGGTGGTTCCCTAAATGCAAAGAAAAAAACTCCATCAATGTAAAAGAAGCGTTGGTTCTAGCCGGATCCTGAGGCATGAGTCTCCTAATATCAGATAGTGAGATGAGCGCAATCACCATTACTACTGTAATTGCATGTAGCAAGGTTCTATCATGCACAACTAAGGGTGTCAATGGGTCGGGCCTCGGCCTATGGTTTTGTCATTTTCTCTTCGAAAAAGGCCAAACAAGGCCCATTCCCCAAGCCCATCCAGTTAACACCCCTATTCCCAAGAGTCTGAAGGAGCCCATCTTAATTTAACCAATTTTTTGTGGAGGGAAGGAATACTACCACACACACACACACACACACACACGTAGTCAAGGAAGAAGTATAGAGGCCTTGTTGCTGTCATCTCGTAACCTTCAATACCCAACATAGGGGATGAAAGGTTGTGAAGCACATTTTAGCCATCAAACACTTGTCAAAAGCCAACTGTTTAATGCTTTGAGGGCATTGGGCCTTGAATTCTGTAGATGCAAATTTTTCATACATGATTTGGTGGGTAAAAAGCACTTTGCAACCTTATGACGACTATCTAGGGCATTAATGATGATAAAAGTGTTATTAAAAGGCACACCTAGGCGCAGCCTTTGTGCCTACGCCTTGTAATATAGGTGCAGGTTCGATTAGGTGCACCTAGGCTCAAAAGCGCAGATATGAGCCTAAGTATGCACCAACTTGCAAAGGTTTAAAATCTTATGTAACTTAAAAGTTATGTAAGAGTTGGATGAAAGAAGTAAATTGGAATTTGGGATTGAACTTAGCAACCTCAAGGTCGTTTCGACACACCTAGCTGAAAAACCAATATATATCATCCGAGAAGAACCAACAAACTCAATAAGGGATTATTGCTTTATATCATCCAATAAGAATGGGATTATGGGATTATTGCTTTATTCTATAAATGCCACATTTTCTTTTAAATTTGGAAAACATCCATGGTGGACCTGTTATTTCTAAGGTAGATATAAGTGAATCTAGCATCTTGCAAATCTCTGATTAGATGGTGCTGGGATGTGGGACCTAGCATGTCCCCTTGTCTTAAATTAGGTGATGGTCCATTCAGATCCTTATCCCAGTATCATCTAACCATGGAAGGAGTGGTGCCGGATTCACTTGTATTACCAACCTTTTCATTTTTCAGGTATTGGGTTGATGATATCCATTTTTTTTTGTGCGCCTGTGTAAACTGACTCTTCTATTATGCATGCAGATACAATTCTGGAGAAATATTCATCAATTGTGGCTACAATTTTTACCGGCATAGCATCTGCTGCTTTGTTAGGTCATACTCTAACCATAAATTTTGTGTTGGGAATCTCTATCGTGTTTATCTCAATGCACCAGGTAATCATTGTAATTGAAGTATTTCTTATCTCATCGACCATTTTGTTTCCTGATGGACCCTCCCTTACATATTCTTTTTCTTATCAGTTCTTTTCACCACTTGCAAAAGTCAAAGACGAACCACAAAGTGGACCTTCAGAAATGATGGAAGCCAATAGCAATCACAGGTCCATATCTTGTTTCCTTCCATTTTTTTGACTAACAGACATGTCATCAGTGCAAAAAGTAACTTCTAGTAGGGGAGGTTCTTGTGTTGTCTGCGAAAAGTAACTTCTAGTAAATCTATTTTCATTGAAAATGTCTCTTAAACCTTTATTACTGTGTTTGAAACTATTCATTACTTACCTTTTTCAGATTTTGAATATTAACTCCTCCTAGGTCATCTCCTTCTATATGGAATCTTTTATGCCTATGCAATATTGTTACCCAATTGATGTAACAACATCATGAAAACAGATGGTTTGTTGACTGATAATAGAGAATGCTTTGGTGGTCTAATTTGAAATCTGAAGGAATTTTTTATTGAGGATATTATGAGCAGGGATCTTGCACGGGTATAATATTGATGATGGAGCTCATAACAAAATTAAAGTGGAATTAGATTCCCAGATTGCAGTCACCCATATAGAAGAAAGAGGTAATAGACCTTAGAGCTATGATAATCAAATGACTTTTAATGTGAGAAGATATGTTGTAGAGGAGCGATGCCCCTCCTCTTTTTAGGTTCTAGTTCAGTCACTCAGATTTTCTTTTTTTGTTTTTTCCAAATATGTGTCACTCGATTTTCTTTTTTGCAAATATGTAACCTAATTTATTTATGCATCAGATCATATAGCCATTATGTGGCCCTCTTCATTACAATTGATTTTCTTTACAATTACTATTCTTCATAGTTTAATTTCTTTTGCGATATTGAGGGCTCATAGGTCCTAGAAGCATTGTTGTACTAAAATTTGTTATATTGGCCGTGTTGTGTGATTCTTGGACTGTTGTCACTTCCATCATATAAGACTATGAAAATTTCTGAAACAAAATTTCTTGATCTATGTTTATCTACTACATAAATGATGGCGATTCTATTTACGTCTAAATCTCATTGTTCTTGCATCTATGGTACACAAGCAAATGGGCACTTCTTTTTTGCACGCATTTGAACAGGGTTTGGCTGGGGTGAAGACGCCCAAAATGATCCTGAATGGATCGGACTCTTTGCTAATGGGGTTTCCACAGTTTGGGAGCTCCTATTATTTGCTGATGCATCTTGATAAGGATTTCAAGCCATTGTTTAAACTTCTAGAGACCCAGCTAGATCCATGTGGAAAAATCAATTCAGCTGGAGCGTCCAATCATGTAGTGCGTTTTCTTTAAATCTTGCCTAGTAAATTTATTATGGTTACTATTTTTATTATTATTATTATTATTATTATTATTATTATTTAACTTTCCATGAGTCTGCCAACATGCACAGTTTTTCTAAATATTGGTCATAGTTTAAAAGAAAGACTTAGTATTTTGGGGACCTATGCAATGTTAAAACACCATCTAAGCCATGTGATTTGAAGGCCATGATCCAAAGAGATTAGGTGCAAAAGATTGGCACAAAACACTGTTATGCAGTCAATCTATCTCTGTGAGCAGTACACTCAATTGCTTTTATGGGACCTAGTAATGGACATCTCAGGCTGGTAATCTCGTGTGCCATATATGAAATATAGATTAGTGATTTTCTTGGTGATTTTGAATGATCTCAGGCAGCTGTTGAGGGAGATTAGGCCATTTCTACGTTTCCAAGTGCTTTACGGGAAACGAAGCTTCTCCAAGAGCTTGATAGATCTTGCCTGCAAATTCATTTGATTCGTCTTAGTTGCTATTTATTGCTGATGCAATATTTGAGGGAGATTAGGCCATATCTACGTTTCCTTATTTATGAGATGATAAAATGTTGGGTGCATGACACCATTTACTTAAAATACTTGGTTCTGTATACTAGGGAGAGGACGAGCGAAGTTGAACGCGAGATAGAGAGACAGCAGCTATTAGAGCTTGAGCGTGCAAAAATCAGAGAGCTGCAGTATAATCTAGATATGGAAAGGGAATGGCAAACTCAGGTATATAGTTTTTTTTGTTTAATACATGCTGATCATGTTTACTTTGTTTCTAGAATATTGTTCATTGTCGTATATAATCGGAAAATAAATAATTTGAGGTAAAGGCTATTAAAGTAGTCTATAATCGGAAAATTTGTGTAAGTAACTTAAAACCTTGCAATTATTGATATATGATGTGCAAAATTCAGTTACTATTTGTTGATCTAAAAAAAAATATTGTTGCCTTTTCATAATTTTAAGTTGCATGACATGACCATAAAAGCCATTAAAAATACAATATCTAATTTATTATAGCTTTTTCACATTTTTCAGAACATTTAATCATGTCTATCCATACTAGCTAGATACAAGAAATGTGCTTGAACCAAGGTTTAATCTTCATAATTAAACCTTCTTGATCAGATACTTGTTTTT
Source organism: Chloranthus sessilifolius (assembly GCA_021018995.1). Lineage (NCBI taxonomy): Eukaryota > Viridiplantae > Streptophyta > Magnoliopsida > Chloranthales > Chloranthaceae > Chloranthus > Chloranthus sessilifolius. The sequence continues at coordinate 32,479,293 of CM037596.1, read as the reverse complement.
GTAAATTTAAAAGAAAAAAAAGGAGATCAAACTTTAAAGTAGAACCTAGAACAAAAAAGGAAACAGAATAGAGACGAGATTACCTTCAAAGGCATCAAAGCACTCCCCTATAGGTGTATTAGGCTTCCAAGAACGCTCAACCCCACTATTGTCCTCCATCTCGGTATTGCTAGCAACACTTATCGAATCCTGAGGATCAAAAAAATCTTCGCCCTCGCAATTTCTCTCCAAATCCAAAGCAATCGACACCATTGAATTTTCAGTCCCAACAAGCCCATCACCCAAATCCCCCTCCTCAATTCTTCAGCCATCCAAACCATTGACACAAGAAACTCCTTCAACTGAATTCTTGACCTTGTGATCTCCATCTCCCCCATTCTCATCATCAGCCTTCTTCTCATGTTCATTACACTCATGGGATTCAGTGACATCATTGACGGACAATTTCTTTGATAGACGAGGGCCCCGTCGCTTGTGATCTATGATGTACTGTAACGGAGGATACGATGTAGGGGAATCCGGGAGTGTGGTTGCCTCAGGAGTCGTGTAGAGTGCTGGTGAAATGTATGGCGGGTGAGATTTTTTCCTTGGCACCGATGGGTTCCGACTCTCCAATCTCGGTGGAAGGGAGTTGGTAGTAGTTTTATGAGCCCGAGGTTCTAACAGCCTATCTAATGCAATGGCAGTAAACGTCGGCATGGCTACCTACGAAGCAAATTAAATAGAAAATCTAGAAAATTGTACAGAGAAAATTAAAGAAGTAATCTGACATCGAGAAAACTGAGATTGGGACTACGATGGATGTGAAATTTGTGGACCTTCCTCAAAAGTTGAATTTTTTAGTTGTTTAGTTTCGTCATCTGTATATGGGCTAAAGAGTCCTAGCTATATTAGGATAGTGAAATCTAGGATTAGAATTAGGCCTAATATTAGAATTAGGACAACTCACCTGTAAAGATAATGCCTCTTTTGCTTCTTTTCTTTAATATATATTGAAACTTAGGGCATGGTTAGGATTAGAGATGTGGATGTTTGTTTTTACAGAAAGTCTCAGTGCAAACCAAGCAAAATTGAGCCATCTACATGCAATCCCTACTGTGGTTGTGTGCCTGTATTGGATTATATGTATACCATGCATTAAATAAGTTTACGATGAAATTGAGGGTTGCCAGCACTGTCTACCAACTTATTTCTTAGATACATGATTCTATAATCTTTGACAAACATTCGTTCCGAGGTATCAAACTTGGTATCAGGTTTATTTAATTACAGAAGTGCAGAGAAAAATTAATTTGATGAATTAGGGCTTTTTAATGAGTTTCCGAAGTGAAGAGGATTAATATTAACTAAAGGAAACTGCTGGAATTTAGATTTTATTTCAGTTTTAGTTTTAGGTGGCTGCATACTAACTAAAGAAATCCGCTGGAATAGATTTAATTCGAATTTTGGGCGGCTGCATTTTACATAAAGAAATCTGCTGAAAACTCAAGGTCGGCTTCAGTTTTAAGCAAGGTGAGCTGCATAGAAGTAAAAGGATGCTACGAGATTTCAGGTTTCGTTCAGGTTTAAGCGCAAGTGGCTGCCAAATACGAAGAGGATGCTATGATGTCAGGCTATTGTTACAGGTTGCGTTCAGGCTTTAAGCTCTAAGTGCATAGCAGCACTAAATGAAGCATTAAAATTTCAGATTTAGTTCAGATTTATAATATTTTTATGGTTGCACCAATACCGAGACATTGTTTCTGAATCTCTGGTATCATGTATCGACGATACAATATACTACAAAGTAATCGCATCGGGTGATACCCAACAGGAGGCTCCGACAATATACTTTCGTCGGCGCATGTAAGCACCTACAATTTTAGTGTAAACAAGTGGCATTAAATCAAATATCACTAGTTCCACTGGTAATAGAACTAGAATCTTCGAGACTCACCAGTTTGCAAAAATATATATAAAATCCACTGACGGCTTAATGGATAAAGAAATATAATGAAAATAAATAAATAAACAAATAACCTTTATCAAAGCATATTAATACAATAAATAGAAAATAGTAATGACTTCCTGACCTCTCGGCGAAGAAGCAGGATAAGGGAATGGCAATAAATTTTCCTCAAAGGACCCAAGCAATTCTTATCAGGACTCTGAAATTTTGGTTTAAAAAAACAGAGTTAATGTAGACAAAAGAGACTTGGGGGGGCTGATTTTAATAGTAATGAGGTCACTGATTAGGAAATACGGGTCTAATGGTGGATGCATTTCTATCGAAGTAATCATTGTTTTATTAGGGCCTAGGTTCTTAAATCTGCACACGTTATTTAAGTTCAAAGGCTGTGTTTTAATTTTGAGCTAACTTCATCAATCTGCACACGTTATTTAAGTTCAGAGGCTGTGTTTTAATTATTTTTTATTTTTAATTATAGAAGTAGCCGTCGGCGTATGAGATATGACTTAGGCCGATGCTTTGAGGCTGTGTTTTAATTATTTTTTATTTTTAATTATAGAAGTAGCCGTCGGCGTATGAGATATGACTTAGGCCGACGGCTGCAAAGCGTCGGCGAATACATGCGCCGACGAAAGTATCGCCGACGGATGTAAGCCGTCGGTGTAGACTTTCCAGCCGTCGGCATATATGTACGCCGATGGCTGTAAAGGTCTACACCGACGGCGGGCAGTCGTCGGCGTAGGTCTTTTTATTTGTAGTGGCATTCCCCCCCTGGAACAAATATCCCAGATGCTTATTGTGACAGCCCGAATTTCGGCATCCCGAGATTCGTGCCATCTGCACGACCTTCAAGGCCGTGCCTTAAATTCATATCATAACTCGCCGATATATACAGCCAAACTGTAATTGAAGCACATGCGAACACTCTAAATAAAAATAAGAAGTTATAGGATAGTTGATCCTACAAGGCTGTCCCTGTTCCATGCCAATTCATGGACATAAGGACACACCCAAAAGTTTAATGACAATTATTCTTCTTAAATAGTTTACCAAGAGACAGTATTTAGACCTTCCAAATAATGAGGTTCGACACATCACGTCATACATAGTACTCTCTCAACTCACTCTTAGGGTATGCAGCGGGTTTCCTAGAAGAATTCCTCAGGAGGAGGTTCTGTCTCTTCAGTGGGTACGAACTCCGATGCCCTTGGATTAACTTCACCTGAAGTCCCTGCCGCCGCTAGTCCATGACCTGTGACGTATAGTCTAAGGGGTGAGCTACATCCTAGCTCGTGAGGGAAAACAAAGAGCATATAGATCATCCTTCACACATATGTCTGTAACTTAATAAAACATAAATTTTCAAGAAAACATTTATGTACAACAATTTGGATAACAGAATAACTCAAAGGTTCCAATCACTACTTATCATAGCTTTGTTTAATCTCTTTATAAAGCTTGTTCGTGAACTTGGCCTAATCACTTAAATCTTAACTTAATTAATCCTCGAGCAATATAGCATCGAGCCCCATGGAATACCCGCCATCTTCTAACTAGACAGTTGTTATGTGTATTCCCGAGAATATCTTTCAAGCCCCTTCCTCATAGGCGTGGGGTCTATTCTCAATCTACATCCCCGGATGTTATAATTGTACTGGATTGGCCGCCGTGCGTCGTCACGGATATCCCGCCGAAGTCAGGTATCCCGCCACGGTATTCTAATCAACCTTAAATAACAAAAGTATTAATGTGCTTTACATATAGTTATTCACCGTGATTGTGTTAAATATATTACATTAGGCCTTATCACGTTATCTTTGTTTCTCTGTTTGTTTTCTTCGCATCCTCGGATGCCCCATGCTTCTATTTCACCTTTCTTTGATTTAACCACATTATCTTTCGTCCCCTGGGGACCTCAGGATTTTCCACATTGGAACACGCACACACACCCTTATCATGAGGATTTATAAAATATACACTATTTAAATGGACTATACTACACATATGAATTCACAGAATAATGCACATGTTCGAGAGAATTCCCTACCTCGACGAATCTCAAAGCACGCTTGTCCTTAGAGGGTTAAAATGCATCAACCTACATTTAAAAAGAATTTTACTTTAGGATGCTCTAAGGTCTTTGGGGTGTAAGACACCCGAGTTTCTTATATTAGGAAACCAATATTTGAGTGATCACCGGACCTCGCTCGCGCGGTCATTAGCCCTCGCTCGAGCGGTCACTTGACCTTGCTCGAGCGGTCTCTTGACCTCGCTCGAGCGGTCAAATCGAGATCGCTCGAGCAGTTAAATCGAGCTTTCGAATTTTTCTGTGGACCCTCGCTCGAGCGAGCTCCCCTTTAGTTTTAGGGACCGCTCGAGCGAGCCCAGAGCCACATTTTTCTATATTCATCCTCGCTCGAGCGAGCCTCTTTAGATCGCTCGAGCGAGGAACAATGATTTGTCCCTCAATCAGATCGAGAATATGCTTCCACTCATCATTTACCCTTTATCTTATACAAGGAAATATTTAGCCAACCTCTTTCCTACTATTTAAAACCTTCCTAGGCATCTATCATGTCCTTAACGTACCTCTGACGATGAAACTGCACCGGTCTGATTTATGATTTGAATATCTACTCGGTTATCCGGCCTCCCTGGTTCGTCCTCCCGTCGTTTCCTCTGATCTCCTTTGCCGACCTAAGTCTCAACGAACCCTAGTTCTCTACCAGGCTCTTTTCTTCTTTCTCTCTATATTCTCCTTCTCTCTATTTAGGTTAGAATAGATTTACGTAAGGGCTCCTCTCTCTCCTTTTCACTTTTATATCTAAAATTTTTGGGATATACTAGTGTGTTTCCCACGTACACACTTAAAGTATTTGGGTCGTTTTGGTCTCCTTGTGAAACACATATACCTATGTGTGTATGCGTGCCGTGCACAAATCGTGAAAAAAAATCTGGGTTGTGACACTTATGCAAATGGCTCCACTGAAGAGCAGGTGAATCGATGTCATTCTACAAAATTGTTGGCATGCTTAATGCTTATCGTTTTGTGCTTTTCCTGTTTTGTGCCGAGTATTACATTCAATCAATAATCATTGCTATTTTTTTTTTTTTTGGCTGCTTATGCAGGCATTTATTCAAAACCTTGCTCTCTTTTTCACTTCATTTTACAAGGCGAGTGCTCTTTCTTAATCACATAGAGTTGCATAAATTATGAGGTGCTAAATATTAAATCGTGTCTTACAAGATGAAAGAGTTTGTGATGCATATGAGAAGTATAGATAGCTCTTAGCCCTTTTTTGGATAGATGTGTCAACCTTCATGTCCTGAATCTTTTGATTGAGCATAAATTTATTATGTAGAAAATGCTTGCAACCATAGAGGACATGGGTCAAAAATTCGGAAAACCGATACGTATCATCTAGCTCCGAAACCGATACGTATCGGTTCCGGATGATACAGTGGTATGTATCGTCCGGTATTTGGTTATTTTATATGGGAGACACCGGTACAGTACCTTGAATATACCGTACCGGTGACCTCCAAAACCGACACGTATCGGTATCGGACGAGATTTTGACCGATGATAGAGGATTTACTATCAAACTTCATTTAATCTTTTTCTAGCCTCAAGTACATGGGAATCTTACGAAACTTGGTCTCTTTGATAACTTTTTCTTCTCATTCAGTGTCATATTCGAGTACTTGAATCCACTGTGGAGAACAAATCTGCACTTCTTATGGGTCTTGAATATCTAATTGGTATTTCATATGTTGATGACACTGAAGTTTTCAAGGTACGCATTTTATTATTTTTATGCAATCATTTCTTGCTAATTAAAACTGTAAAATGGCGAATGACTTCTTTTTACCGTCGATTATATTTTACTGGGGGGACAGGTTTAGAAAATGACTGCAAGACTGCAACCATCTTTGTTGATGTGGTGTAATCCAGGCTCTTCTGTTCTTATGTGAAGTATGTATTTGAAATTTGTTATGTGCTTGGAGTATTATCAGTTTAATTGTTAATATCATCAATATCTCAATTTAATTGCTTAATATCATAAATATTTAATTACGTTCTCCTTTTGATTTCAAGCGAAGCTTTTCGATTTGAAGCTCACCTCAAACGGATCACTAGGGGACGGCGATACTTGGTAGGAGAGGCGAAGCACATTTTTTTTTTTTTTTTTTAATTATGAAAATAGGTCATGGGGTCCTTAGATTGTTAACTCTCTTTTTTTTTTTTTTTTTTGAATAAAAGGATTGAGCATGTAAAGTTTAAAATATTTGATTGATTTGAAAGGTTGGATCATAGGTTGAGATGCAATCTTTTGTTTGAATAAAAGAATTGGGCATCTATTTTATTTATTAATGACATTGAATGATTTGCATTTGAGTTGAATGGATGTGTTTAAATATGAGATTAATAGCTTTTTTTTTTTATATAATTTTTTTTAAAGCATTAAAAAAAAGCATTTAAAAAAGTATTAAAAAATTACATTAAAAAAAAAGTATTACAAAAGGCATAAAAAAAATTGTATTAAAAAAAAGCATAAAAAAAATATTATTTTAAAAAAATTTGCATAAAAAATTGTCGACGTAATTTTTTTTTTTTTTTAAATTTACATAAAAAAACCACTACCCTAAACAGTTGTAAAAAAAGCAGTGATTTTTTCTATGACTGTTAAGAACAGTTGTTGTTGAAGTTCATAAACCATTGTCTTGTATAGTGGTAAAAAAAAACCACTCCTTTTTTTACAATTGTTTAGGGCAGTGGTTTTTTGAAAAAAAAAACACTGTCAAAGACAGTGGTTTTTTGAAAAAACCACTATTTAAGGCAGTGGTTTTTTTGGCTTTTTCACGTAGTGTGCTATTAACAAAAACACTACTAAGACTATTAGCGGCAAGGATATTAGCAACAATATTTTTGTTAATAGCGGCAGTTTATGACTGCCATTAATAGTCTTATTTTTTGTAGTGAGATTTAACCAATACATATTGGTGTGAGGCCGAGACATCTCAGTCAATCAGGGTGCCCATAAGGCCCGTATGAATCAAATTAATTTTAAACCTTGCTTACACTATTTTTTTTTTATTCAGGAATCTTGCTTGCACTATTAAAGTTTGATTTTAATTTTTAACCATTGCCATAGATATGTAACCTTCCTGAAAAATCCCGTTTTTGAGTTTCACAGAAAGTGTATTTTCTAAGCAATATAACATTTTCCTTTGTTCAGGTAATTCTGGACCACCATTAGAAAATGAGTAATCAACACCATCCATTACTCACGTATTTGATTGATCCAATGTCTTCCAATAGTTGGAATCACCTACATTTTAGCCATTGATCAATCTAGCAAAGGCCGAATAAAGTGAACCGTTCAAATTGAAAATTAAAAAATCACACGATTTATGGTAGTTGGATGAACCCACTAAAAGTGTTTGTGGCTAAGATATGGGCTACCTCATACCCAAATGAGGTGTTCCTATTTAAATAAGGTTTTGGTAATAACAGACGACACAATCGTAAACAGCAGTCATATTTAAAAGGGCATAATGGCTCAAGAATGGCATTTGAACACTAAATGGTGTTTAAATGATCTTACACCATTAAAATATCACTTTTTACCTCACACAGTCACACTTTGACTTTTGAAGTGTGATTTATCATTGTGCCATGTTGCACACATCTATGATCAATCTAAATTTCCCAATTGACAATCCATCGTTGGAACATGCCCCAACCAAAGGATCATGCTTATAAGTGGATGTAAACCATCCGATCTGTGAACTTTATATCAATCATCCAAATTAAGATCAACCGTTGGCATTAAAGTGCACAAATCAAATGGTTCAAACCTCCAAAAAGTGTGATTTTTGGACCCATAACCTTTCAGTTGACAATATATCACTTTGACGATTTGGATTTCCAAGATCATAAGCCAATAAATGATGTAAGATTATTTAAACACCATTTGTTGTTTAAATGGCGGTCTAGAGAGTCAGTCTCATTTAAAAATAAAATGGACCGAACCTACTATATAGCCAATATTTAGCCATGAAGCTAATTATTAAGAGTCCTAATTTCAATGCTGCTATGGCTCATCTGGAAAGTGCTGGAGTAAATAAGTGTTGGTTCCCGCAAAGGCATGGGAGTGATCCCATGTTATTCTGTTAGAGTATACTCCACCCGTACTTTCCTTGCACTCTGAAAGTGGTCTTTGCAAGCAATTTTCTCTGAAAATTTAAGGCACTATTTGCGCTGAAAATGTCTTGTTCAGCGTGGGTCCACAAGAACTTAAAAACCAAGGAAAGTGACTTTCAGAGAAGGGAAAGGCACTTTCTGCAAAAAATGCACAGAATTTGGCACTTTCTCCACTACCGAACGGGGCCAAATAGTCCATATGGGAGTCTAGAATTGGGACCATATACTCATAGTGACCAAGCCAGGGTACGGAATAAATCAGCTTGGAAAATTCGGAAAAATCTGATAAAATTCGTCAAATTCAGCAAAGAATCGTTCAAAATTCAGAAAAATCAAAAGAAACACCTAAAATATATTAATTAAAAAATAAAAAATTGAAAAATTTTGAGAATTTCTTGAATAATTCTTTAAATTTGCAAGTAATTCTTGAAATTCACAATTTTTTGAGAAAGTCCAGGAGAATTTTAAAGTTGGAGAATTTGGTCACTAGGCATATATAAAACCATTTGTACTATTTGGTAGTGACAGATCTATGCCACTTGGAATAATTGTAAAAGGTAATTTAATGATGAGATCAAACCTGTACTTTAATGGTGTAATTATGATTTGAAATCTCGAAAGTCCGAGTTGTCTCAGACACCTCCGAGACCGAGGCATCTTGCGTCTTGGTGAGACGAAAAAATAATTTATTTTTTAATTTAAGTTAAATTTTAAATTGATAAAATATTTGTAATAATTATATTTATGTTAGAAAATTAAAATGATATATATTTTAAAAATATATAAACATAATAATATTATTTAAACATATATAAACATAGAAACCGATGAAGAATCTAAGGAATTTGGGTAGTGGCCGGCGTGTGTACAGTTTTTAGGTACCTTCATTTACATCCTAAGATTCTTCCTTCTCACCTTCGATTTGACATGTTTAGACCTTTGACTGCTTTGAATCAAATGATAGAGTTTTTTTTTGTCACGCCCCTTGGCCTCCCACTGGCCTCGCACCTCACAATCCACGGAACTGAGCAGGATCGATAGCCGCCGCTTCGATATCGATATTTGGTCATTTCCCAATTCATTTATCTTAATTAGATTTGATGTTTCATTTACCGAACTCGGTTAAATCGTGATTCAATTCATATAATTTTCTATATATATATATATATATATAATTAAAATGTCGCGAAAAATAATTACTGTTTTTCACATAATTGCAGAAACATTTTAATTCATTTTCAAATTAATTGCGGAAGCATGTTTAAATACTTTTTTATTTAAATTCTCATTCACGCTAACCTGATCGGGCAAAATTCGATTTTTACAACTTTATCATAAACAAATTCTATTTAGTGCGGATTCATAAATAAGACAATTTAAAGAGGTTTTCCAAAGAGTTCAAACCTAAAATGACCAACATTCATAAGAGTCTGAATACAAAGAACCTATCAAAAACCAAGAGCGCAGTGTTGGTCTCTCTATAGGCAAAATGAGCTCAATTATCAACTCGCTGATCGTTCATGGCTCTCTCTCCTTGTCCAGCTCCTCTAGCATTGATTGGGTGCTTGCTGATTGGCCTCTGAAATTTTTGGGTCATGAAACGACCGTAAGAGGTGAAGCTTAATAAAGTCTTAGTAAATTATGTAATAGCCCGAAAAATCATGCTAAACTATGACCTCAGGATCCGTGCCCGATCGGTCATAGGTTTGACCAAATGGAAGTCCAATAGTTAGCATGAGGTGTGATGAACGGATGAGATGTGACAAATTGAATGTCTATGTGGTGTGTGTTGTAAATGTGAAGTCGCATACACCTATCGCGGTGTATGTGCTCAACACACACACACGTGAGGAAAGGGATAAAAGGGTTTAATAACCCTAAATGTGTGTTTTTGGTAGTTGAGAGAGAAGTAAAGAAGAGAGAGAGAGAGAGGAAGTAAAGAGAGGAGTTATTGCAACTGATTTGGAGGGGAGATTCAAGCGATAAAAACCGGATTCAACACGGGTTGGATCTGTTAGAGCCAAAGCTGGAACCCTAGCCTTCCAACCATTTGATTTGAAATCAATTTGAGATTGATTCAAGGTAAAAATTTTGTGAATAAAATGCATAGATCGTAGAGGCTAGGTTGTGGTTGAAAGTGGGTTAAATCATAGGATAATGGTTTAGAAAAATAGAGGAAAAAGTATGGAAGAAGATTGGGAAGAACAGCTCGAAAGGGGGCTGAATCTGACAATTTCGATTAATCGAAATTGGGTTTCGATTAATCGAAATTGGCCAGGAAGTTGAAAAGTCAGAGGACCCCGATTTCGATTAATCGAATTGGAATTCGATTAATCGACTTTGGATTTCGATTAATCGATTTGGGTATCGATTAATCGACTGGGAACCTCCAGTGGACCCCAGGGGTTGGAGGAAATGGCTTGAGGAAAATCGACTAATCGAAATGGGATTTCGATTAATCGATTCGATTTCGATGTCGATTTGGAATCGATTAATCGATTTTAGGAACTCGACTACTCGAATTGAGAATCGACTTTGCGAAACAGAGAATTTCGATTAATCGAATGAAAATCTCGATTAATCGATTTCAAAATCGATTAATCGATATTGACTTTCGATTAATCAATTTTGGAAATCGATTAATCGAATCAGATTCGATTAATCGATTTTGGAATTCGATTAATCGACTGAGATAAAATATGTTGACTTTTGGGTTTGACTTTAAGATTCTTGGAGAGTCTTAGACCTTCTTTATTGCATCCTTTGTGATGTGTTTCACCTGTTATATGGTACCATAGGTGGTACGTGTGGACTAGTGCACAAGGAGCCACGTGGGACCTTGATGCGTTGAGCAAACAAAGACTTGAGGTAGGGAACACCTTGAACATGTACTTTATTTTACAAGAGCATGTATGTAGTGATATAGATTTCAATTCAAATATTTAATTGCTTAAGAATTGTGAAAAGTGTGTGTGCGTGTGACATCCATAAGAAGTAATTCAAATGAGCCATCCCCAGGGAATGAAGAAGTAAAGAGATGAGAGCATCAGGTGTGATGCAAGTAAATGGATACATCCCAGGGATGTATCCAATGAATGAATCATGTTTGATAGGACCTAACTAATATAAGATAGCACACTTACACGGTGAATAACTATATGTAAGGCACCGATATTTTTGTTATTTGAGGTTTGATAGGTTACCCCACCGACGTGGCGGGATATCCACGACTGACACGGCAGGATTTCCGTGACCGATACGGCGGCGAAACCGTAGGCCAGTGCGGAGGCTTATCCGTACATAGTAAGCACACCCCAGGGGTGTTGATTTGAGACAAGTGAAACCCCGCCACCAATCCCCAGGGGAAAGGGGCTTGGGTACTATATTTGTATTCCCAGGGAATACGTTAAAACTGTCTATATAGATGACGATGAAGGGTATCTCATCGGGGCTCGATGCTATATTGCTCGGGGATTACTTAAGTTGAAAGTTAAGTTTTGCTTTAGGCCTTTTCAGCATCATTCATGAGTAAATGAAAATATAAGAAATCAACAGTAAAATGAAATGCTTTTTAACTGTTTCATCAATAACTGCATAGACACATCATGCATGGCATATCATGGAATATATGTGAGTTATAATTTATATGTTCAACCGTGTTTGTTCCCTATTGAGCTAGGATGTAGCTCACCCTATAGACTATACGTCGCAAGTCCATTACTAGCAGCTGCCGAGGCTTCAGGAGACGCTGATCCGGCGTGGAATGGAGCCACCTCCTGAGGACTTCTTCTAGAGGACTCCGTTGTGCCGCTTTGAGGGCTTTTAGAGAGATTTTGTATGGCTTGGTATGTCAAGCCTTGATTTTGTTTAAAACCATGTATATAAGGAGTTGGGATTATTCTTTTGGGACGAACCATCCGTGATGATTTCTATCATCGATGGTTCGGATCGATTCTCCATTCATGCAGAGGCATGAGGGTAGAACTGTCTTTTGGGGAGTAAATTAATATAGATTTAAATTCTGAAATTTCGTTTATTATACTTTTGATGCTTGATATACCAGTGTTCCGTGCTTAGCTAGCAGAACGCAGTCAAGATAATCGTCTTGATGGCACGGGTTTTGAAATCTTTGAAATCCAATTATGTCATGGATTTCATTGCAGGTAATATAAGAAAATTTCATATGTGCAAGTGCAAGTGAAGTTTCCAGCATGAAGAGACAATAATGAAAGCATTAGGGTTAAACTAACTCCATACAAAAGAATCTTAAATATACATCAATTACTTCTAACATGGATATAAATATTCTAATTAAGTGCAACCATAGAAATGATATTTTTAAGTAAGAATTGCAGTTGCGACAAGGCATTGATATAGCAATTTAGCAAAGTAACAGCATGCTCATAGATTTACAAGGTATATTAGGAATTTATGAATTGATTAAGTGTAAATTTTTGGTTTTTCATATATTATTTGCTTATTATTGAATTTATAATTAATGAGTTAATTATTAGTATCTTTTAATTAATTCGGTGTTGATACAAAACACCAACCATGGTCCGATATTCGATATTCGATTGCCAATGTCGCGCAAACAGAGGCTGACATTGTAACAATCCGAAATTTTTGAAAATGTTGAATCGTTGACTTTTGATGAGAATGCGATTTTTTGACTGATTTGACCCAAGTCAAACATTTGACCTATGTAACGTTGTCTCAAAACACCACTAGTTATGATTGGAGTTCTGTGCCAGGCACATTAAATCTCAACTCGTACCTTAGGTAGAGCGTATGCATATTTGTGCATGTTGCACACGAACCCGAGCCTAATGCTTGAACTTGGGCCCCAATCCGAATTTTAACTCAAATCGAGAGTGGGCCTGAGCCCAATAACCCAACCTGTCACATGGCACTCAACCCAATATACGTATTTGGCAGCACATATGACACACGCTGTGAGCTTTTAAAATATTAATAACGTATTATAATAATTAAAACTATTTGGGCGAACTAATTGGGTCGACTAGTTAGGCCGACTATTTGAGTTGACCAATTGGGCCGATTGTTTGAGCCGACCAGTTGGGCTGACTAATTGGGCTGACTATTTGACCGACTTTGGGCCCTTGGTAGGTGAACTAATATTTAAGTTAGGTATGCCAGCTTCACAATGAAGCCAAAGTAAATGGACAAGAACTAACATGTTAGTACGGTGTTACCGCTTAACACCGTAACCAAGACCAAATATAAAAGGTGGATAACTTCTCACATAAGCTTCCTTAGTTGCATGAGAAAATTGAAAGAGAGAAAGAAAGAGTGAGCTTGAGAGAAAAAGAGGAGCATGCCCCTTGTATTTTGGTCGATTTCTCCTCATTTTTCATCTTCGATCAATAACCGCAAGAGAAAGTCAATCGTCGCCGTGGTGACGATTCAAGAGCAAGGGAACCCATTTTCCCCAACCTTTTATTGTAGTTAGAAACCCCGATTTGAAACTCTCTTTTGCAAAACCATATGCTCGCAAGGATCTCACGGACTTATTAGGCGTAATCCATGAAATTTGACCTTTGATTTCACCCTTTGTGATTGCGAGAAGATTGGGTTTCAAAATCATTAGATTTAAGAGAAGCGTGGGTTTCGACATTATCAGTGTCATTCATCATGTGCTCCGATTTCACGAGTTTTAAAAGGTAAAATTTACGATTTGATAGTGTAGAGTTAGTTTAAGCTTTGATTGTGTGTGTATGGGTGTTTGTGAATGGTGTGCAAAGAATTTGAGGAATTTGGATGAGAGAAATGGGTTTTAGAAAGAGGGAAAACGCATAGAATCGCACAGATTTGCACGGGCGAGTTTGAATTCGCGTGCGCGAAATGCACACAAAAAGTAGGCCAAAAAAGTTCTGAAAAAACTCGATCGCGCGACTTTGAAAATCGCGCGTGCAACTTTGGAAGTCACTCACGCAACCTTGGAATTTGTGCACGCAACTTTGATTGAGGTGTCGATATAAGTTCAATAGTTTAGTCATAACTTTCTACTCTGAACTCGGATTGATGCGATATGATTCTCACGGCGTTAGAAAGAAGATAACGAGCTCTATAAATTGTGTGAATTAAAATTTCATAAATCAAATGTCTTAAAGGTCAAAATGGAGAGAGAATTTGGGACAAGTTATATATGAACCAAGGTTAGCACGAACTTTTCCATTCCGCCTCAATTTTGAGAAAAACTTAAAGAGACTATGACATGTGTTGTAACATCCCAAATTTTTAACCCACACACACTAACTAAGTTCGCGTGCCTAAGACGACACCCTGTGCGGGTGTGCAACCTAGAGTCAAAATTTGTGGAAAATGAAAGTTTATTAATGATTAAAACTTATTTGAATTAGTGGGCCGACTATTTGGGCCAACTATTTGAGCCGATTGTGGACCTTTGGATAAGGGAGCTAAGGATTATCTTAAGTGCATGAGCTTCACACCAGAACCAAACCTTATGGATAAGTGGATAAGAACTATCACCCAAAGGGGTGTATGTTTTTAGCAAGGGAACCAAACCCCTTTTAAAATAGGGAGTAAACACATCAAATGGGTGTATGTGCTTAACATAGAACCCAGCCTGTGTATTTAAGTGAAACTTCCTTTAGAAGTTTCATTTGCTTGAATGGTTAAAAGAAGAGAAAGAGAAGAAACCTTTGCCCTCTTCTTCGTTTCGCGTGTGTCGATCTCCCTCTCAATCAACTTCGTCTTCTTCTTAGATTTACCGTGAGAGGACATTGGTATTTGTTGCAGTTATGAGTAAGAGAAGCGAGAAAGAACCACCCCCCCTCGCCCCAAACCCTCGTTTCCATTTGAAACCCAAACTCCGAGGACCTCATTCTAGATCGTTCTATTTCGCTCAAGGGAGCTATTAAATAGTTGGGGAACATCGTGGAGATTGAGGAGGTTCGATCTACGCTAGCTATGATCAAAGGAATCGAAGGGTGGAGGGTAGAAGTCGATTCTTCGATTTCAATTTCAATAGGCGTTGCTCGCACGAATTAGAAGGTAAGATTCATGTTTTGATAGTATAGAATTAGTTTAGGTTTGATTTATGGGTGATTGGAGATGTGTGTGCATGATTTTGGGAAATTTTTATGGGAAAAAATGGGTTTTTAAAAGGCAAAAACATACAAAATCGAACACGGTCGCTCGCCAGAGCTTTAAGCTCGCTTGCCCGAGCTGGGCGTGCCTTTGAGTCTGTCTCGCACGAGGAAAAGGCTCCCTTGTGCGTGGGCTCGCGTGCCTAGTAGTAGCAGACTAAAATCCAATCGCTCGAGCGACCGTGGAGCTGATGTAGTCTCGGTATTTTGGCTGTAACATTCTGCTTCGAACTCTAATTGACGTGATTCTTATGGTATCGAAAAGAGGATAAAAATATATACAACTTTTGTGAATTAACCAACTGATGAATCAAATGTCTTGATGATTAAAATTGAGCTGGAAGTTAGGCTAAGTTCTTGGTTAGCACGTTTTAACTGAAGTTCTGACACAGGTTCGGTATATTGGCCATAAAGTTTTACTTCGAACTCCGATTGATGCAATTCATGTAGCATTGGAAAGAGAACAACGAGACCTATAACTTTTATGAATTAACAATTATATAAATCAAGTGTCTTAAGGGTCAAAAATTGAGCATAAAGTTGAGTCAAGTCTTAATTTAGCGCGAACTTGCCCATTTCAGCCTCGATTTCGAGAAAATACTTAGCGGCGTCGGAGTTGTTAGAAATTAAAATCAATCCTTACTGCATTATCATGAATGTGATGTAGGTTGAGAATCAAAAATACTTACACGGGAAAGTTGCATCACTTTACGCGTGTCGTGAACAAAGGTGGGAAAATTTTCATACACAATTGCATGTTTAATTTAATTTCATAGATGCTTGATATGATCGAATGAAATGCGATAAGTTTTGGATTTGAAATAAATTAGTGTTTGAACTCTTTGCAATTGAAATTGTAGATCTTTGAAATTTAATATTTGATTGAATATTTTGAATGCTTGAAATACTCGAAAGCTTTGAATTATCGAATCTTTGACATATTGGTTGTTTTGGAAATTTATTGAAATATTGAATCAAGTAATGATCTTCGTTTTGAGCATTGTATGTAACCTTCGAAAATCATCCAAGGAATTTCATATTTTTGACATCGTACGTGAGTTTTTACAAGTTTTGAATCTTGACTTATATGTAAATCCTTCGAATGATAAATAAATAGAATTGAAACCATTAATCTTTGAATCGTGCATCGAACCATAAGTCAAGAAGGGAATTTAAGTGGACCGCTATGGGCGGAATATAAATATATCGTGGACCGCTCTGGCCGGATTTACGTACTCCTTTGGACATTTTTGTATCTATGTACGCCCTTGGACCGCTTTGGCGGGATTTACGTACTTCTTTGGACATTTTCATATCTATGTATGCCCCTGGACTACTTTGATGGGATTTACGTACGCCTTTAGACATCTTTATATCTGTGTATACCCTTGGACCGCTCTGACGGGATTTACACACACCTTGGATTGCACTATCCGTGAATCGAATTAGAAGTTAAGAAAATTGAAGTGGACCGCTATGGGAGGATTATGTGTGTGTGGGCCGCTATGGGCGGATTATAAGTAACCTGTGGGCCGCTAGAGTGGAATAGAATCAGTAAAACCAAGATAAAATATGTAAGTAAATGAGAATCGAACTCAGTAAATCAAAGATAAGACGCGTAAGTGAGTGTGCTCAGTGAATTGTTTTCCGTTTTAACATGAACAACACACCCTAGATTGATACGAAGTTTGCTTTAGTAAGAAAATATCTTTCAAATCAGTTTCTGTTTTGATAAGAAAATGCCTTTAACATCAGTTTCAGTTTTTATAGGAAAATGCCTTTGAATTCAATTTCTATTTTGAATATAAAAATGTTTTGATCTATCTTTGAATCTATGCATGACTGATGAAATGTATATTGGTATCAGTGTTCTCCACTGAGCTTAGACTGTTCGCTCACCCCGACTATATGTCACACTTCTCAGGACACCGGACTTGGGAATTGAGGACTTGAGGATTTGTATGATTTTCGGGTTCGTAGATTTAGTACATCATAGATTTTGGTAAGTTTAGACTTAATACGTTCAAGCTATAATATATGTGTGGTACACTACTGTTAGGTGATGGTTGGACATCACCGAGCGTATGGTTTAGTTTACTGTTCATGTTGGATATTAGAACTAGATATTTTAATTATGTCATGTATTATCTGCTTTGATTTCTGCATCTGTGTGGATGTACCAAGAATTCTATATTCAGATTGTGATCTACGATCTAGCGGTCTGGGTTTTCCCATTTGATTTTGGTGTAACGTTAAAAAAAAATATCTAAAAAAATTCAGGTTAGGAAAATTTGGGCTGTCACAGTTGGTATCAGAGGTTAGGCTTTAGGCCTTATGGGAGACTGATGTGTAAATTAAGTTGTACTCGCGAGTGCACGAATCGTGATGTAGTCAGTGGGTGCAGAGTACGAGATCGTTCCCACGAGGATTGATTAGAAAATTTAAAATCAAAAATAGCAATTAACTAGAAGAATTTCCACAGATCTATTACAATAACCAACAACCTAGAATTTTGAGAGCTTCTGATAAATGAGATAAATACTAACAGATAAATACTAACTGAATCTAAGAATTAAACAATTAATGAAAGATAAGGATTGGGATGCTAAATCCTCCCATCGTAGGTTTATCATTTACAGAATACCAATCTGTGGATTGAGATGTGAGATTTTTAACAGATTTCTCAACAGAAGCACTGCCCCATACACACGTGAGTTCTAAAATATAGATCTGAGATCACGGAGATGTATGATTAACATCCCATGAGTGTATGATTAACACTCACACCTCAGACAATATTTAGAACCCAATCTCTAGGGTAATTTCCAAAGTACAATCTAAGATCAAGGAGATGTATGATTAACACCCCATGAGTGTGTGATTAACACCCACACCGCAGATAGTGATTGAAACTCACCACTGGGCTAAAGTCACACTATCAATCCAAAATCAAGGAGATGTATGATTAACATCCCATGAGTGTGTGATTAATACTCACACCTCAGATGACAGTAAAACTTCACCCCGAGATGCGTAAAAATTAGGATAAAATCATTATTGCAGATCTGAAATCATAGGGCATGATTAGCTCCTAGATCTTAGACTGAAATCAGATTTCACCTTTTTCAAAAATAATATTAGGGCCTTAAAAAGTATCTGACATCTCAATCACACGGATTTATATTAATATAAATGAATACCTCGGATGGGGTTCATTAGATCCCCATCCTTAATGAAACTAGCCACACATAGTAAAAGTAAATAACATGGTTGAAATGTAAATAGACATTAACATCAATATTTAAAATATCGTAAAGAGCTTTAATATTATCCACAAAAAGCTTTAATCCAAAGTACGTACACCTCCTTACTTTGAAACGCAGAAAAGTAAAACAGAAGAATCCAGAAAAATGAAAACTCTCCTCCAAAAAAAAAACAGCCCCGGAATGAATATATCTCCGAAAATATATTCCCCCTAATTGCCAAAACAGAAGCCAATTTTTCCTCCTTGAATCCAAGATTTTATTCCTTGAAAAGAGTACCGAGATTCTGGCGGCCAAACACAATTTCGAAACTTGAATTCAAACTTGGTCGATTGATCGACTGAATACGGTCGATCAATCAACCAGATTAGATTTTGTTTTTAATTTCCAAGTCCTCCGGATTAGGTCGATCGATCGACCTAAAAGGGTTGATCGATCGACCTTCCCAGATTTTTGTAAACTCCCGCTAAACTTTGCATCAGATACTATGTAACAGCCTGAAAATTTTGACTTTGAATAGTGTATCTCGGGATGTATGCCCGACTTTGAACAGTGTACCTCGGTGTGCGTGCCCGACTGGTCACATGCTCGATTTTATGAAATTACTTACGTAAGTTAAATTGGGTTTGGTCTTGAGTGGAAAAAGATGGATTTAGATTGTGTGTTGAGCATTAGGTGGTTTCTTATGCACCAAGCTTTGGTGTATGGGCTCAACACCGGGTCCGATTAGTGGATGGTTTGGGTGTGTAGGCCAACACCTAATCAAAGAAAACTATTTTGTTATGAGATAACACCTAAATAGGTACGTTCATTTCACACGGGAGCTAGATCCTTAGATGAGAACTAATACGCCCAAAGACAAGTATATGTGTTTTGTATGGGAACATCCCATTTAGTTAAAGAAGGCAATTTCTTCTTTTGGGAGCTAACACCCGGTTTGCACAAGGTTTTGTTTTAGGTTTTGGGTTTTTGAGGAGAGAAGGAAGAGAGAAAGAGGAGGAGATGAAATGAACGCGTTGAATCCATGAGTGCAGGCCTTAGATTTTGCGAAAAACATTTGTGAGAGATCGTCTAAGGGAAGATCGTCGATTTTGACGTTTGGTTGTGGTTTATGAGTTTTGGAGCCGTTTGGGGTTTTGAAACCCTCTTCTTGCGAAGATCATGAGTTTTGATCCACAAATCATAGCGTGAGTTATGTGAAGTGTGTGTAAGGATTGCCATCAATTTCGTGGGCTTGGGTGTGATCGTGAAGCTCGGAGATGATCGAGGTGGGTTTGGAAACCCTTTTTATCTAACGAAGAAGACGATCCGATCTACGAGTAAATCACCGATTTAAAGAGGTAAATAACGCAATTCTTCCATGTATTTAATTAAATATATGTTGGTTAGATGTGTGCAAAAGATTAGGATCAAAATGATTGAATTTTGATGAAAAAAATGGGTTTCAAGGTTCAAACCCGAGAAGTGCTCAGAAACTGCCAAAATCGATTAATCGATTTTGAAACTCGATTAATCGAGTTTTTGACAAGAGAGAAATTCGAGAGGAACTTCACGAAATCGATTAATCGAAGAGAATTTGGATTAATCGATTTTGAAATTCGATTAATCGATTTTGAAAATCGATTAATCGAGTTTGCCTGGGCTTACTGACACTACCGTAGTATTTCAGCCATAACTCTTTGTGCCGAATTCGGATTGACATGATTCTTATTGCGTTGGAAATAAGACAGAAAGCCCTACAACTTTCATGAATTGACCAACTTGTGAATCAATCATTTTAAAGGTCAAAATTTAGTAATAAGTTAGGTAAATTTCTGATTTTTGTCGAGAAACGAAACCGATTAATCGAGTAAAATCGATTAATCGATTTTTGAATTTCGATTAATCGAAATTGGTTCGATTAATAGACTGGTCTCAAATAGTGAAAAAGATTTTTGGCTCTTTGAAAATCGATCAATCGAGATAAAATCGATCAATCGACTTTGGAAAATCGATTAATCGATTTTGAAAATCGATTAGTCGATTTTGTCCGAGTTGCCAGTACTGCTTTAGTATTTTGACCATAACTTTCTACTCCGACCTCCGATTGATGCGATTAGTGAGGCGTTGGAAAGATAACAAAGAGATCTACAATGTTTGTGTTTTGACCAACTTATGAATGTAAATTTTTAAAGTTAAAAATTTAGGAGAAAGGTTACATCAATTTCTGTGTTGGCGCGAACTTGCCCGTTCCGACTCAATTTTTAGAAAACACTTAAATAGTCTAAGTTATTAGTGGTTGGGGTTAATCATTGATGCATCATTGTGTGCTTGTGATGTAGATTAAGGGTGAATGACCATCGATAGGACCTTGCTTGCTTGAGGTTAAGGTAGGGAAATTTAATATTTGATTATATTTTGAAATTGATTCATAGATGCCTTGATTTAATCAAATGAAAATGATAAGTGTGATTTGAAGTTTTGTTATTTAAAATCGATGCTTGAATATATAATGGACGTGTAGGGAACTTCAACACAAACTTGCATGTTTAACTTTGATTCATTGTTTCTTTGAGGTATTTATATGAAAAAAAAATGATAAGTTTTCTTGATGTATTTTGATGTTAGTTTAATAGATATTTGAATTATAACTTGAACTCCTTGCAAAATAGAAATTTAAAATCCGTGAGTCGAAAATGGTGAATTTTGAACTGTGAACTTAACCTAGAATTTGTACTATGGTATTCGATTTTTAAACTTGATTTTTAAATGGTGAGTTTTAAAACCTTTTAAGCAAGAATGTGAGCTTTGGATCGTGATTTAGAAATCGAACTAGAATGTGAACTAAATCTTTGAGTCTTGTAGATTTGTGAGAAGGTACACCTTGGACATTGTGGGATTTAGGTACTTGGACATTGTGTGGCGGGATTTGTGTATACCCTTGGACGTGTGGCGGATTTATGTCATATGGACCGTTTTTTACGAATTTTCGTACCCTTGGACTTGTTGTGCTTATGTACGCCCTTGGACCGTTTTTACGGGATTTTACGTACAACCTTGGACTTGTTGTGCTCATGTACGCCCTTGGACCGTTTTTACAGGATTTTACGTACACCTTTGGACTTGTTGTGCTCATGTACGCCTTTGGACCGTTTTTACGGGATTTTACGTACACCCTCGGACTCGTTGTGCTCATGTACGCCTTTGGACCGTTTTTACGGGATTTACGTACACCCTTGGATTTCGATGTAGTCATGTACGTCCTTGGACCGCTTTTGCGGCATTTTATGTACTCTTTGGATTATACTTCATAAATCAAATCATAAGTCGTGAGATTAAAGTGGACCGCTATGGGCGGATTATATGTATGTGGACCGCTGTGGGCGGATTATGCTTATCGTGGACCGCTATGGGCGGAGTGCAAGTACCATGTGGGCCGCCGGGGCGGATTTGAAATCAGTTTTGAAGGATAAATAAATGTTTTGAAATCACTTTTGTGTGTAAAAAGAAAATCAGTTTTGAAATCAGTTTTGTATGATAAGGAAATCAGCTTTTGAATCAGTTTTATATGAAAAAGGAAGTCAGTTTTGAAATCAGTCGTGTGATAAGAAAACAGTATTTGAAATCAGTCTTTGTTGATAAGAAAAAGTACCTTTGAAACGAGTTTCAGTTTTAAATAAGAAAAGGTTTGATTGTGACATTGAATCTATGTTTCCTTATGATAAGATGTGAATGAGTATTGAAATTTCCTCTACTGAGCTAGGATGTAGCTCACCCTTCGACTATACGTCACAGATATAGCCTCTACGTGGACACCAGACTTGCAGATTGAGGAATTGAGGAGGGCTATGATATTCGGGGTCGTAGATTAAGTACTTTGTGGAGATTGGTGAGTTCAGACTTGGTACCCTTTGAACTCGTATATAATTTTATACACCACTGTTTGGTGACGTTGGTACATCACTGGTGGCCATTGTTAGTTATTGTAATATTAAATGTTAGAATTAGAGATTTATTCATGTCATATGTATTATCTGCTTTGATTTCTGCATGCTAGGTTTTGTACCAAGCATTCTGTGTTCGGAACGTGTTCTACGACCCGACGGTCCGAGTTTTCCCATTCGTGTTTAAAAAAAAAAAAATATATATGTCTCAAAATTCGGGTTGTCACATACTACCTCGGTATTTCGGCCATAACTTTCTATCCCGAAGTCGGATTGAGACAATTCTTATGGCGTTGGAAAGAAGACGAAGATCTCTTCAACTTTGGTGTTTAAACCATTTCATGAATCGAGTGTTTTAAAGGTCAAAATTAAGCTCCAAGTAGAGATAAGTTTTGGATAATCCAAGGTAGCACGAATTTGACGTTATATTCTGAACTTTTGGGTTATTTCATGCTCAACACATCTCCAGACCTATAAATCAATAAAACTATATAAAACATGTTAAATAGCTTTCATCAGGTAGCTAAATATAGGTCTTTAAGGGTAAAATATCATCATATTTCACTGCACATCATACCCCCAAACCTACACTTTGCTAGTCCTCGAGCAAAGGAAAGGATAAACAAAACTGAAGAGTAAACTAACAACCTAAGAAAATAAATGCCACTTTCGTAGGAAACACGATTGCATTTAGCATATGCAACAAGCCTTTAAACCGCTAGGTGATGCCTAGTGGAGGAGTTTTGTCTCCTGAGGGTTTTCAGTGAAGTTACCCACAAACTTCAAGGGATTGATTTACTGTGGAATTTGTTAATTGATCTCATTATACATTTTTTTCACAAGCATTACACATGCAATGTCATTTCCATTGATGCTTAGTTAAGCTAAACTAATGCTTCAATTTACAGATAAATTTTTCGCCCATCTTTAGATGTTTCAATGTGGTCATCAGATCAAATAATTTTTATTTGAGAATTTATCTTATTTGTGAAATGCATAGATTTTTGCTTTAATTCAAACCTCACAATAGGTGCACTTCCCAAACTAAAATCACTCTGATGATGGGCAAGTTTTCGCACACATGTGAGAGACCAATACAAAGTAAATAAAAACGGCTCACATGATAAATGAAATACGATGCAATCAATGAACAAAGATAAATCTCATAAGAACAGATACTTGTATATTCTAGGCATGTCATATCAAGTTCCATAGGTATTACATATTTGCTCTCCACCAGGCAGTTACCAATACAAGATCGTATCATGGAGGTCTTTTACATGGTTGAAATGGGGCTTAGGTAAGGGTAAGAAAGAAATGGAAGTTCGGATTCAAAATTGCTAAGAAATTAAAAAGGAAAACTAACTTTTGATTCTTCTATTTCTCTTCTCTCTCTCTTTTTTTTTTTTTTTTTTACTATTTCTCTATTTTTCTCAACTTTCTTTTCTTTTCTCCCTCAATTCAATTCTTTTGACTTTTTGCACCTCATATTTTGTTTTCTTTTTCTCCCTTTCTTTTTACTTCGATATAACTTCTCAGTTAACACCACCACTTGGTATCTCTCCACTTACTTTCTTTTCATTCGTTCTCTTCCTTAATTTCTCAGAAACATAATGGGAAAGTTGAATTTTTATTACCAGTGAAGGATTAGAGGTAAATGAGGCTTACCAAAGAAATCTTAAAGGTAATTTTTAAATGGGCTCAAAGGGGTACTAATACGACAAATTTATATGAGGTGGGGCATTTTAGGCACAATCGAGCCAAAGATGGCCTCCAATCATGTCCTCAAAAGATAGTAACTCTGCCTTTCTTGTCTCTAACAAACACATAATACGTTCTAGGACAATGATATAGAATTAATGTCATGCAAAGTTACAAGTCAAAACAAAATATATGAGATTATGCAGAAATAATTTGTATTCAAAGACAACTCCGAATTTATGTAAGCACTCATCAAGGACGGAAAATTGGCGCTAAAGCTCACCGGATTTTAATCTCCACTAAAATCTTTACAGTTCACAATTTTGATAAATTTTCAAGATTTAAACTCTTTGAACTGAGTCAAATACCAAAAACTCCTTAAGAGCAGGTTTAAGATTTATATGTCAATTTCACCTTAGCTCTTCTCTCCTAAGAACAATGAAACGAAATTGCATTTAATATCCGTTTTAGATTGCATAGTTTATCAATATTTAAATTCCACACAAAACATCACTGAGGTCAATCGATCAATCGACCATGAAGGGTTGATTGATCGACCAAGAAGGGTCGATTGATCGACCGAATCCGGATTTTATTTTATTTATTTATTTTTTTTAACATTATAGGAGATACTACACCCCCAAACCAAGTTTATGCAATGTCCTCATTGGACCAAAATTAATGGGGGCACCCCCAAACCTGCAATGAAAAATACTCAAAGACCAAACAGGTAAAGGAAGTGAGGCGCATAAGTGAAACGGAAATAAAATTGATTGAAGAAAATTACTGGAAAGTACACTTATTAAATCCAAAAATATTAAACCTAAAGCTACCTAAGAACATAAAATAAACATCTAAAAAATTAATCCTAAATTTCCTAAATTTCCTAAAAGATCCTAAATGCTGTAGAACATCCTAAGAAATCTTTGATTTCTACACTCAAACATCCGCGTCGATCCCCGATCGTGGCGTCGGCTTGGGAAAAGCGAAATTCCACATTGCTGCGGTCATTCTCTCCGGATTTAAAGAGTCAGGAATCACATCCGGCGGTTGTGGTGATGAAGGGTTTGGCGTACTACTCGAGGCCATATCCCGAAGTGTTGGGGCCGGATACAATTTCACCCAAGTCTCAGTCGGTATGAGATCAATAACCTCCTTGGGGATTGATTTAGGGATTAATGCAGCCAATGGAGTAGGTGGTGGTATAGATGGTGAATTTGGGATAAGGGGCGGTGATGGAAGCCCATCCAAATCAATCATCTCGATATCGGTGGAGAAGGATGGGGTTGATTTGACGGAACGATTCACTCTTTTACGTGCTGGCTCTTCTCAAAACTGAACAGGGATGGGGTCCAGATCGACCACAGTAACGTTGGTGAGATCCAACGGAGGGTGTGTTCCCAAAACCCGTTCTCTTTTCCTTACTGGTTCATCCATCTTCCTGAGAGTGGACCTTGTAAAGTAAATTCTACCGGCCATTGATGAAATATGAGAAGGAGGGAGTGGAGGAATGGGTTGATGATAAAAGTAGAAAGCAAGACTTTAGGGTGTTGGGTATAAATAGAGAATGAGTGTTTGAGATTGGATGGAAGATGTCTATGAAGGAAAGCAAAGAATCCTAAAATACTAAACTGTTTAAAATTTTTGAAACTCTATTTTTTTCGTTTTTTTTTGTTTTTTTTTTTTTTTCGGAAGTTGATCGGTCGATCGATCGACCAAGAAGGGTCGAGTGATCGACTAACCCAGTCAACGGAAGTTGACTTAATAGACTGTCGCTTGATCGACAGTGTAGGTCAATCAAGCGACAGGTGACTGCAAACAGAGAGCAGTCGAATCAATTTTGCATAATCGATCGATCCACCAATCATGGTCGATTGATCGACTGATATCACTACACAGAAGTAAACAGAGAATTTTTTTCTTCTTTTTTTTTTTTTGTTTGTTTTTTTTTTTTTTTTAAATATTCAATGTAAAGACGAAAAAGAAAACCTAATCCTACGATACTAAGAAAGCTAAAACTAAAAATTAACACAAATATTGCAAAAGAAAATCCTAATCCTAATCATCATCTTCATCCTCCTCCGCCTGTCTGGCACAAGCCCTCATCTCGTCATAGCCATCGGGCCATAAATGTTGACCCAACTGATGCATAAATGACCGATCGTATCGGCTACGACGGAGAGTGCGATTATATTGCCGCTGTTGCTCATTGATCAAAGAGTTGATCTGAGCCTGCATTAGTTCGAGGGAAACTCCCTCATTGCGGGCCAGTTCTGGTTCTTGCTCTGGCTCTGGCGCCGGCTAGCGGCATCCTCCTGGCGCACTTGACGACGTTGATGGGCAGGGGGGGCAGGCTGTGCATCCACATTGCCCAACATAAGCATACTCCGATTCCACTGTGACGGCCCATAGCGATAAAATGCCAAGTTTCCAATATTATCATCAAGATAAAAAGGGAAGCCAAGGTGATGCAAAAGTTGCATCACCAGATGGGGGAAGTAGATGAGGGCGGCGTCACCAGCAGGAGGGTTGACAATTTCATCGTGGCATCGCCACATTGAATCATGCAAAAACCATGGGATGTTCAACCATGAGCGCTTGTAGCCACCATATAAGGCTTTCACCCGAGGTTCAGTTCTTTCAGAGGTATGTCCCCGTGGGCAAAGACTACACGACACGACAATGTCCCACAATAGCATGTCGCGCGGAAGAGCCGATCGTTTGGTCGCAAGTCCTCGGCTAGCATACACACCATTGCACATATCATCAATCATTGGCCCTTGCTCAAGATCAAGCTCTACACCAAGTGTGTGGTGCATGGGTCGCTCAGCAACGATTCCAAATACATCCGCGATCGTGTGCGGATAAATTTTCCTCTTCCAACCATCGATTGAAACGGTGAAATGTGATTCCTCATTGGTTATGTCGGAGGCAGCCACCCAAACCATGTTTTGATAAAACATGCGCACGACCCGCTCCGAGACGTTGATTGCGGGTGGATTCATCAGGAAGTGGAGATTGAGACCAGCAATGTATGCAAGAGAGATGGTGCACTCGGGCATTGCTTGAAATGTCGGCAGATCGTCTATGTATTCAGAAGAGATCTCCTTGGTGGCAAAGCGACCTTTTGGTCGCTCTCGAAAAACTCCATCAGGGCGCTGAGGAAGTCTAGCAGAAGAGGATGACGCCATCATGAAGAATGTCAGGGAATATCAGAGACCTTCACAGAAAACTTGGAATCTTGAAGGGGATGTGGAATAGGAAGGACGCTCGGTCCTTTAAATAAACACAAAGGCACCCCCTCTGTTCGGACACGACGTATAGGTCGATCGATCGACATGTATATGTCAATCGATCGACAGATGCGTTGAAAAGACGTGCAATCAAAGTGCAATTTCCTAATAACTGTCGATTGATTGACTAAAGAAAGTCCATCGATCGACACTGACATGCATCATTTCCCCAGGAGTTGGAACAGTGCGCATTTTGATTTTTGAGAGGGTCGATCGATCGACTTCAGTGCATGCAGATTTTGAACTGACACGACATTGAATTCAATTTACAATGTTTAGAGTCGATCAATCGACACTGAACAGCAATCGATCGACTCATAAAGACAAATCTAGAAACCGTTCGAGTGATTAATGTCCATATTTAATGGTCGATTGATCAACATAGGATGGTCGATCGATCGACCCTTTAGCGTATTATCGATCGATCGACTGTTTAGGTCGATCGATCGACCAAATTCAAAAAGGTTTTTTTTTTTTAATTTATTTATTTTTTTTATTTTTTTTTTTCATCATGGGTTGCCTCCCAAGAAGCGCTAAGTTTAAAGTCGCTAGCCCGAGATTTCAAAATTTTCAGTTTCATCCCGATTGATCGGGAGTCCTCAGCACAAGTTCATCGAACTTTTCAGTGTAATTTTCCAAAAACAGTTTTACCCGTTGCCCGTTGACTCGAAACGTACTTTCATTTCGCAAATTACGTAGCTCAACTGCTCCATTTGAAAATAATCGATTCACCAAGAAAAGACCGCTCCATCGGGTTTTAAGCTTTCTGGGGAACAAATGTAGTCTTGAGTTATATAATAACACCTTCTGTCCCACAATGAATGATTTCCTCAAAATAGACGGATCATGAACACGCTTCATGCGGTCCTTATAGGATCTGGAACACTCATTTGCATCAGCTCTCACTTCCTCTAATTCTGTAATTTCCAATTTCCGCTTCTCCCCAGCTTTGTGCAAATCGAAGTTCAAAGACTTAACAGCCCAATAGGCCCGATGCTCCAATTCAACTGGTAAATGACAACCCTTGCCAAAGACCATTCGATATGGGGACATTCCTATGGGGGCCTTGAACATTGTCCGATAAGCCCAGAGTGCGTCGTTTAATTTCAATGACCAATCCTTCCGATTGGGCCTTATCATTTTTTCTAGAATACGTTTGATTTTTCGATTTGAAACTTCGACTTGTCTACTAGTTTGAGGGTGGTATGGTGTAGCCACAATGTGTGTGATCCCATAGAGCGAAAATTTTATTACAAAAGTGCTTTCTGCCGTCACTAATAATCGCACTTGGAGTACCAAATCTTGGAAATAACTTATTTTTGAGAAACTTAACCACTACTCTGTGGTCATTAGTTTTACAGGCCAGTGCTTCCACCCACTTTGAGACATAATCCACTGCAACTAAGACGTAAAAATTTTCAAAAGAATTGGGGAATGGACCCATGAAGTCTATTCCCCATACGTCAAACAGTTCAACTTCTAGGATTAGATTTAAAGGCATCATATTTCTTTTTGAAATTCTGCCTAGCATTTGACAATTACTGCATGAAATGCAGTGCTGATGACAGTCTTTAAAAATTATCGGCCAATAAAATCCACATTGTAGAATCTTCGTTGCAGTCTTCCTTGAGCCAAAATGTCCTCCACAGGACAGCTCATGACAAAATGAGAAGATTTTTAGCTGCTCCTGTTCCAGAATGCATCTTCTGATGATCTGATCGGCACAATATTTGAATAGGTACGGGTCCTCAAAGAAATAATGCTTGGCTCGTGATAGAAAGACAGCTTTCTCATTTTTATTCCAATGCTCAGGTATCTGATCTGTCACTAAATAGTTCACCAAATCTGCAAACCATGGTAGATATTCAACAGCGAGCAATTGTTCATCAGGAAAATATTTTAAAATTGGAATCAGATCCTCAGATTTTTCAACAATAATTCGAGACAAATGATCAGCAACTACATTTTCTGATCCCTTTTTGTCTTTGATTTCCAGATCAAATTCTTGTAAGAGTAGAATCCATCAGATTAATCGAGCTTTTACATCTTTCTTTTAAAAGAGGTAGCGAAGAGCTGCATGGTCATAAACACTACCACTTTTGATCCCAACAAATAGGATTGGAACTTGTCCAAGGAAAAGACTACTGCTAGGAGTTCTTTTTCTATGGTAGAATAATTCAATTGTGCATCATTGAAAGTGCGACTTGCATAGTAGATGACATGCGACACTTTCTCTACCCTTTGTCCAAGAACAGCTCCGATCACATAATCCAATGCGTCACACATGATTTCGAATGGGAGCTTCCAATCTGGTGGTTGAATTATAGGGGCTCTAACCAATTCTGCCTTAATACTTTCAAAGGCATTTGTACACTTTTCACCAAAGATGAATGGGGCATCTTTAACTAGTAGGCTGCACAATGGTTTTGCAACTTTGCTAAAATCCTTTATGAAACGTCGATAAAAATCGGCATGTTCGAGGAATGACCTTACTTCTTTGACTGTTCTTGGTGGTGGAAGGTTTGAAATCAATTCTACCTTAGCTTTGTCCACCTCAATTCCTCGGGACGATATGATATGTTCCAGAATAATACCATGCTGCACCATGAAATGACATTTTTCCCAATTCAGAATAAGATTTTTCTCTTCACATCTCCCAAGAACAAGAGATAGATGATACAAACAATCATCGAAGTTGTCTCCATAAATAGAAAAATTATCCATGAAGACTTCTAGGAATCTTTCCACCATATCAGAGAATATACTCAGCATACATCTTTGGAATGTAGCTGGAGCGTTGCAAAGTCCGAATGGCATTCGACGGTAAGAAAGCGTTCCAAAGGGACATGTGAATGTTGTCTTTTCCTGATCTTTTGGCGCAATCACTATCTGATTATACCCAGAATAGCCGTCAAGGAAACAATAGTATTGGTGCCCGGCCAATCTTTCTAGCATTTGGTCAATGAATGGGAGAGGAAAGTGATCCTTTCTAGTCATTGAATTCAACTTCCTGTAGTCAATACACACTCTCCAGCCAATTTGAACTTTCGTTGGTACTAGCTCATTCTCCTCATTTTTCACCACTGTAACTCTAGACATTTTAGGTACCACTTGTGTTGGGCTCACCCATGTGCTATCGGAGATTGGATATATGATCCCAGCATCTAGCAGCTTAATGACCTCATTTCTCACCACTTCTTGCATTATTGGATTCAATCTACGTTGTGGTTCTCTTGATGGTTTAGCGCTTTCTTCCAAATGAATTCGGTGCATACACACCGTTGGGCTGATTCCCTTAATGTCTGTCATAGACCATCCGATCGCACTCTTGTGGTCTTAAAGCACTTCAATGAGCTTTTCTTCTTAATTCTCATTTAAATTTGCCGAAATAATTACTGGCTCAGTTTCATCTATACCTAGGTATGCATATTTTAAATCCGCAGGAAGGGGTTTTAGTTCCAGCCTTGATTTCTCTCCTTCATTTGATCGATGCGATTCTTCTTCACTATCTTCTTTCTTTTTCTCATCTTTCAGTTGACATTCATTTTCTCCCAAGAGTGGTGTTGAGTTTAGCATCTCATTAACCTCGTGTATCACCTTATCCACATCGAAGTCTTTATCAAAATGTGCTAAACAGGCTTCTAGAGGGTCCTCATATTCTGAGGCAAAAAATTCATTTTCCACAATGTTATCAAGCATGCAAACTTGTGCATGTTCCTCATCTTCAGCAGGCTGTTTTGCAATGTGAAAAATATTCAGTTCCACAGTCATATTCCCAAATGACAAATTCATTATCCCATTTCAGCAATTGATTAGTGCGTTTGATGTTGCTAGGAATGGTCTTCCTAAAATTATGGGAACATTATTTCTGTGTTGAAGAATGGGTTCCGTATCCAATACAACATAGTCAACTGGAATGTAGAAAGTGTCTACTTTGATCAGGACATCCTCGACTATTCCCCTAGGAATCTTAATTGACCTATCAGCAAGTTGAAGGGTCATAGCTGTGGGTTTTAGTTCTCCCAACTCAAGTTCCTTATACATAGAATAGGGTAACAAATTGACACTCGCTCCAAGGTCTAGGAGTGCTTGATCGATGCGATTCTCCCCTATGATGATTGAAATTGTAGGACATCCAGGGTCCTTATATTTAATTGGAAGTCTCGCTTGTAGAACTGAGCTTACCTGTTCTGCTAAAAAGGCTTTCTTCGGGACATTAGTCTTTCGCTTGATCGTGATCAAATCCTTTAGAAACCTAGCATATGCTGGCACCTGCTGAATGACATCTAGGAAGGGGATATTTATCTTCAGTTGCTTAAACATTTTAATGATTCCTTCCTGATCGTGATTCTTCTTCGGTCCCACTAGCCTTTGAGGGTATGGGGCCTTGGGTATGAAACTTTTCTCTCTCTCACTCTTATCTTCCATCTTCTTCTCTTTCATTCCTTGTTTCTCTTCTTCTCCTGCTTCCTTGTTCATCTCAATTTTGACTTCAGGTTCATGCTTCTCCTCCTCTTCTAGCATTTTCACTTTGTTGTCGATTTGCTTTCCATATCGCAATGTAGTGATGGCCTTGATCTGTTGTTGGCTCTCCTCCTGAGATGAGGTCGAGGCATGCTCAACAGCCATCTGTCCTCGTGGATTTGAGACTGGTTGGCTCGGGAATGATCCCTTCTCTCTCTCGCAGAGGAGTGTTGCCAGTTGCGCAAGTTGTGTCTCTATCCTTGATATCGAAGAGGTATTGGATTGGATGAACTTCCACATATCCTCACTTTGGAAATATTGATTTTAAGACTGTCGTGGCGCAGCGTTTCCTTATTGATTATTGAATCCTGGTGGAGGGAAATTTTGTGCAAACCCCGGTTGACTTGTTGATTGTAAGAACTGATAATTCTGATTCGATTGTCTGGTTGCACATTTTGATTTTGATTTGGGTAAAATTGGTTTCCTCCTCCATAGTGATGTTGGAATTGTCCTTGACCAAACTGTTGTTGTGGTCCCTGACTGAAATTTTGATTGGGGTATAAATTCATCCCTTCACCTCTGCCTTGGGGTCTTTGATTTCTCTGTTTCCATAAGAAATTCTAATGATATTTCCAACTGTTTGGATTATTTTCATTGAAAACATTTCCCTGATTGCGCCCGTAAGTGTTCAATGCATTCTATTGTTCACTAGGATCTTCTAAGTAAGTTTGCAGTGACGGGCAACCATCGGATGTGTGCATTGGACTCGCACAATATGAGCATGGATCTGGTTGTACATTTATAGCACTTACATTTTTCTTCAATTTTAATTCCTCAACTTGTTGAGTGAGGAAATATATTTTTGTCATCAGGTCTGGTGTTTCTTTCACCACATACAATCCTCCTTTCTTTGCTGAGCTTTCTGCTTGATCACGATTCTTCTTCGAGTGATCTCGACTGCTAGAGAAGTCACATTGTTGTGAGTCTTCTGCTAACTTTTCCAAGAATTGATAGGATTCATTCTCTCTCAGTCCCAAGAATCCTCTACTGTTCATGGATTCAATCAAATGTCGATTAACTTGATCCAATCCATTGTAAAAGCATTGGACCAATCTCCATTTTGAAAATCCGTGGTGTGGACATTTCAATAAGATATCCATGAATCTATCCCAAGCCTCATAAAATCTCTCATCATCTTCTTGTGTAAAATCGATGATTTCACGTCTTAAGGCATTAGTCTTATCCATGGGCAAGAATTTTGACAAAAATTTCTTAACCATTTGATCCCAGGTGGTTATGGATCCAGCTGGTAAAGAGTTTAACCATGCTTTGGCCTCATCCTTTATAGAGAAAGGAAATAGATGTAGTCTTACAGATTCTTCACTGAAATTTTGATATACTGATGAACAGACTTCAACAAAGTCTTTGATATGTTGATATGGATATTCTCTATCCATGCCATGAAAGATTGGAAGGATTTGAATCACATTTGTACGAATTTCAAATCTGCCACCAGGTGTAGCAGGATATGTGATGTAGGACGGAGTATTAGTAGTAATTGGGGCAAACAACTCCCTCAGAGTTGGTTCCTCCTCATTTTCATGATCTTGATTTTCACAGCCGTTTGCATTCATTTCGAATAGAATTGATATTTCGGTTCTCACTCGTCGACCTGTTCTAACTTCTTTTCGATTTGAATGACACGCTCACTCAATTTCAGGATTCAAAGGTTCTAAAGATTTATCTCTAGATGACCTCGTGTGCATGCACAAAGTGCGGAGATTTTTCTTTCGTAGACTCTTGTTCGATTGATCGACTGTTTAGGTCAATCGATCGAAGAAATTTTTTTTTTTTTTTTTTTTTTTTCGATTGATCGACTGTTTAGGTCGATTGATCGAAATTTATTTATTTATTTTTTTTTTCGAAAAATCTGGAATCCGGGATTACGAGCGAGATTTTTGCAGATTCTGGAGAGTCGATTGATAGACTATTTTGGTCGATCGATCGATACTCAAAGAATTTTTTTTTTTTTTTTAAGTTACTGAGTTCAAACCTACAAAGATTCTTAAAATTAATTTCCAATTTCCCAAAAGTTTTTAATTTTCTACGCCCAGTTCCTCGGCAGCAGCGCCAAAAACTTGATGTGTAAATTAAGTTGTACTCGCAAGTGCACAAATCGTGATGTAGTCAGTGGGTGCAAAGTACGAGATCGTTCCCACGAGGATTGGTTAGAAAATTTAAAATCAGAAATAGCAATTAACTAGAAGAATTTCCACAGATCTATCACAGTAACCAACAACCTAGAATTTTAAGAGCTTCTGATAAATGAGATAAATACTAACAGATAAATACTAACGGAATCTAAGAATTAAACAATTAATGAAAGATAAGGATTGGGATGCTAAATCCTCCCATCGTAGGTTTATCATTTACAGAATACCAATCTGTGGATTGAGATGTGAGATTTTTAACAGATTTCTCAACAGAAGCACTGCCCCATACACACGTGAGTTCTAAAATATAGATCTGAGATCACGGAGATGTATGATTAACATCCCATGAGTGTATGATTAACACTCACACCTCAGACAACATTTAGAACCCAATCTCTAGGGTAATTTCTAATGTACGATCTAAGATCAAGGAGATGTATGATTAACACCCCATGAGTGTGTGATTAACACCCACACCTTAGATAGTGATTGGAACTCACCACTGGGATAAAGTCACACTATCAATCCGAAATCAAGGAGATGTATGATTAACATCCTATGAGTGTGTGATTAACACTCACACCTCAGATGACAGTAAAACTTCACCCCGAGATGCGTAAAAATTAGGATAAAATCATTATTGTAGATCTGAAATCATAGGGCATGGTTAGCTCCTAGATCTTAGACTGAAATTAGATTTCACCTTTTTCAAAAAGAATATTAGGGCCTTAAAAAGTATCTGACATCTCAATCACACAGATTTATAGTAATATAAATGAATACCTCGGATGGGGTTCATTAGATCCCTATCCTTAATGAAACTAGCCACACATAGTAAAAGTAAATAACATGGTTGAAATGTAAATAGATATTAACATCAATATTTAAAATACCGTAAAGAGCTTTAATATTATCCACAAAAAGCTTTAATCCAAAGTACGTACACCTCCTTACTTTAAAAAGCAGAAAACTAAAACAGAAGAATGCAGAAAAATGAAAACTCTCCTCCAAAAAAGAAATAGCCTTGGAATGAATATATCTCCAAAAATATATTCCCCCTAATTGCCAAAATGGAAGCCGATTTTTCCTCCTTGAATCCAAGATTTTATTCCTTGAAAAGAGTACCGAGATTCTTGCGGCCAAACACAATTTCGAAACTTGAATTCAAACTTGGTCGATTGATCGACTGAATACGGTCGATCAATCGACCAGATTAGATTTTGTTTTTAATTTCCAAGTCCTCCGGATTAGGTCGATCGATCGACCTAAAAGGGTCGATCGATCGACCTTCCCAGATTTTTGTGAACTCTCGCTAAACTTTACATCAGACACTGCCTCGGTATTTTGGACATAACTTTCTATGCGGAAGTCAAATTGAGGCAATTCTTATAGCATTGGAAAGAAGACGACGAGCTCTTCAACTTTGGTGTTTTAACCATTTCGTGAATCCGGTGTTTTAAAGGTCAAACTTAAGCTCCAAGTCGAGATAAGTTCTGAATAATCCAAGGTAGCACGAATTTGACGTTATATTCTGAACTTTTAGGTTATTTCATGCTCAACACATCTCCAGACCTGTAAATCACTAAAACTATATAAAACATGTTAAATGGCTTTCATCGGGTAGCTAAATGTAGGTCTTTAAGGGTGAAATATCATCATATTTCACTGCACATCAGAGACTGAGAGCCCTAGCTGTAGGTGCAGGAATAGGGCTATAGGTCCAGAGATATGGCATTAGATTCTGTCAAGGTATAGGCTGTGAAGTTTTAAATGTTCTATTCAATTACAGTAACTAGCTATTAATTTAAGCTTTTCTTGCATTCTAACAGATCATTATGTCTAGTAGAGGCAGACGACCGAGAGGTGATCAAGGTGGTAGAGGGTTCGTTTTGAAAGGGATTGCTACCCCATTTAGGGGAGAGGATGGAAGAGAAGAACGAATGGCATAAGCAATGGGAACTATGGCCAATGCGATGGCCCAACAAGCAATGTGGATGACAGCGAATAATACAAATAATCATCAGCAACCGTCTCCACCTACGCCATCAACATTTGTAGAGTTTAGGAGGATGAAACCCCCTAATTTTTATGTTCAAACTGATCCGCTTGAAGCGGAGAAATGGCTAAATCAAATAGAGAAGTTTATGCAACGATTACAATGTACCGAGGCGGAGAAGGTAAGCTGGGCTTCCTTCCAGTTAGAAGGAGAAGCTGATCCTTGGTGGAAATCAGTGTTGAGAATGAGAGAACAGGATAACCCAGATGGGTTATGGACATGGGACGAGTTTGTTGAAGTATTCAATAAGGAGTACTTTCCGAAACAAGCCAGGAACCAGATGGCAGCGATGTTTATAACTATAGAACAGGGAGAAATATCCGTACGGGAGTACAGAGCAGAGTTTATGAGGTTATCGAGGTTTGCTCCGAAATATGTGGCCACGGAGTTAATGAAGGCCAATAAGTTCGAATGCATCTTAAGTTCGAAAATAAGGGATAGGATTTCAGTATTAGAATTGGAAACGTATGGAGCTGTGATGGGCAAGGCTCTGGTTGCCGAAAAAGATATTGAGGAAATGTATAAGAGAAGGGAGCACTAGAGTAGAGGCAGAGTGAGTCAAATGTAGTCATATGCTCACGAGCAGGCAACCGAGATACCAAGGCTCTTAATGTCAGCACCCCTTCAGCCTACTCAGACTGTTTATGTAAGACCGCCTATGTCCACACCTGTAGTGACCTTTCGCCCTTCGAATCTTACGACAGTTGGAATGTCGCAAATACAATAGGCTCCACCCACCTCTTCATTTGCAGCCGGTTAATCATGCCCAAGATGCAAGGGATGCATCAAGCAGTCAAGTGTAAGTCGACCATAGGCGCATGCTTCAATTGTGGTCGGATGGGGCATCAGATAAGGGACTGCCCGGAGCCGAAGAAGGACAAGACGACTTCGGCATGAGAACCCATTGGTACATACAAGTGACGCATATATCGTATCCTTGTACGTTTTGTCCCGGTAATGGTAATCTTTTGATTTAGATGTCTAATCGGTACTATTAGATCAACTCTTAGACGTATGTCTATGGAATTGATGGATACCTTTCTTAGGGGGTATCAATTTTTGATGAATATGATATTGGCAAAATTCTAGATGGCATGGTTTGATAAATGTTTGTGTGTGTGTGTTTTCGTGATGTGTGTTGAGTTATGTGTGTTGCAGGCCGATAAAACTTTATTATTCATATTGGTGAATAAATTATGGGTATGTATGAGAATGGATCTCTTAGAACCCTTTTTGATAACTTAGTTGTATATAAATGTGAAATAGTGGTGGATATGCAGGGTAATATTCCGTGTATATGATAAATGACTGTTAGCCTAATTGTGGCTAATTGTTGAATTAGCTATAAAATTTATGGTTCGAAATGGTTATGGAACGTGTAATGGATACCATGCTAGGGATATATTTTATTTTACAGAATAATTAATAAATTAGTTATGGATAAATTAGATTTTTATTGGGGACTAAACGTGGATAGTTTAATTGAATGATTATCAGAATGGGCTTACCAATAGACAAGTGTTGGTCCTCTGTGTATAATGTGTGGTCTTACTGTGGTATTAGTGATGGATCCTTTATTAGAAATTTATTTCTTTCGTTCAGGGTGCATGAGTTTGTTTCATCGTTGTGGTATATTCTTACCAACGTGCATCCTTGTTCGTGGGTTTTGTTCATCCTTGTGACTACCTGGTTGTCAATATACGTTATTGTGAGTGATCATGGACAATAGATTGAGTTAGCGTTCGGAAATGTCGTCATCAATTTTCGAGGATGAAAATTCCTTTAAGGATGGGAGAATGTAATAGCCCTAATTATTTTCGTTGGCATCGTGTCATTAACTCTTGGGGAGAGTATTGCTATGTTTGTTTGGACCTGTGAGATATACATACTTTTTCCCAATAGACGCGTCAATTTTCGAGGACGAAAATTCTTTAAGGTGGGAAGAATGTAACATCCCAAATTTTTAACCCGCACACACTGACTAAGTGCGCATGCCTGAGACGACACCCTATGCGGGTGTGCAACGTAGAGTCAGAAATTCTGGAAAATGGAAGTTTATTAATGATTAAAACTTATTTGAATTAGCGGGCCGACCATTTGGGCCAACTAATTGGGCCAACTATTTGAGCCAATTGTGGACCTTTGGATAAGGGAGCTAAGGATTAGCTTAAGTGCATGAGCTGCACATCGAAACCAAACCTTATGGATAAGTGGATAAGAACTATCACCCAAAGGGGTGTATGTGTTTAGCAAGGGGGGCAAACCCCTTTTAAAACAAGGAGCAAACACATCAAATGGTTGTATGTGCTTAACATAGTACCCAGCCCATGTATTTAAGTGAAACTTCCTTTAGAAGTTTCATTTGTTTGAATGGTT
Source organism: Chloranthus sessilifolius (assembly GCA_021018995.1). Lineage (NCBI taxonomy): Eukaryota > Viridiplantae > Streptophyta > Magnoliopsida > Chloranthales > Chloranthaceae > Chloranthus > Chloranthus sessilifolius. The sequence goes on along the minus strand of CM037596.1, from coordinate 32,440,715 downwards.
AAGAGAAGAGAAAGAGAAGAAACCCTTGCCCTCTTCTTTGCTTCGCGTGTGGCGATCTCCCTCTCAATCAACTTTGTCTTCTTCTTAGATTTCTCATGAGAGAACGCCGGTATTTGCCGTGGTTATGACCAAGAGAAGAGAGAAAGACCCCCCCCCCCCCCCCCCAACCCTCTTTTCCATTTGAAACCTAAACTCTGAGGACCTCGTTCTAAATCATTCTATTTCGCTCAAGGGAGCTATTGAATAGTTGGGGAACATCGTGGAGATTGAGGAGGTTCGGTCTACACTAGCTACAATCAAAGGAATCGAAGGGTGGAGTGTAGAAGTCGATTCTTCGATTTCAATTTCAATAGGCGTTGCTCGCACAAATTAGAAGGTAAGATTCATATTTTGATAGTGTAGAATTAGTTTAGGTTTGATTTATGGGTGATTGGAGATATGTGTCCATAATTTTTAGGGATTTTTGTAGGGAAATTTGGGTTTTTAAAAGGCAAAAACGTATAAAATTGTGCACAGTCGCTCACTCAAGCTTTAAGCTCGCTCGCCCGAGCTGGGCGTGCCACTAAGTCTCGCTCGCGCAAGAAAAAGTCTCGCTCGCGCGAGGGCTTGTGTGCCTAGCAGCAGTAGGCTAAAATCCAGTCGCTCGTGTGACCCTAGAGCTCGCTCACACGACTGATGCAGTCTCGATATTTTGGCCATAACTTTCTATTCTGAACTCCGATTGACATGATTCTTATGGCATAGGAAAGAGAATAAAGATATATACAACTTTTGTAAATTGCCCAACTCATGAATCAAATTTCATGGTGGTTAAAATTGATCTAGAAGTTAGGCTAAGTTCTAAGTTAGCACGTTTTGACTGAAGTGCCAACACAGCTTCGGTATTTTGGCTATAACGTCTTACTCCGAACTTCGATTGACACAATGCTTATAGCATTGGAAAGAGAACAACAAGACCTATAACATTTATGAATTAACAATTATATAAATAAAGTGTATTAAGGGCCAAAAATTGAGCCGAAAGTTAGGTCAAATTTTAAGTTAGCGCGAACTTGCCCATTTCTGCCTCGATTTCGAGAAAATATTTAGTGACATCGAAGTTATTAGAAATTAAGATTAATCCTTAATAAATTATCATGAATATAATATAGGTTGAGAATTAAGAATACTTACACGAGAAAGTTGCATCGTTTTGCACATCTCGTGAACAAAGGTGGGGAAAATTTTATACATAATTGTATTTTAAATTTAATTTCACAGATGCTTGATATGATCAAATGAAATGTGATAAGTTTTGGATTTGAAATGAATTATTATTTAAACTCTTTGCAATTGAAATTTTAGATCTTTGAAATTTAATATTTGATTGAATATTTTGAATGCTTGAAATACTCGAAAGCTTTGAATTATCGAATCTTTGGCATATTGGTTGTTTTTGAAATTTATTGAAATATCGAATCAAGTAATGATCTTCGTTTTGAACATTATATGCAGCCTTCAAAAATTATGTAAGGAATTTCATATTTTTGACATCATACGTGAGTTTTTACAAGTTTTGAATCCTGACTTATATGTAAATCCTTCGAACGATAAATGAATAAAATTGAAACCATTAATCTTTGAATTGTGAATCAAACCATAAGTCAAGAAGAGAATTTACGTGGACCGCTATGGGCGGATTATAAATATGCCGTAGACCGCTCTGGCGGGATTTACGTACTCCTTTGGACATTTTCGTATCTATGTACGCCCTTGGACCGCTTTGACAGGATTTACGTACTCCTTTGAACATTTTCATATCTATGTACGCCCTTGGACCGATTTGGCGGGATTTATGTATGCCTTTGGACATCTTCATATATGTGTACACCCTTGGACCGCTCTAGTGGGATCTGCGTATGCCCTTGGACCGCTCTGGCGGGATTTACGCATGCCCTGGATCGCACTCTCTGTGAATCGAATTAGAAGTTAAGAAAATTGAAGTTGGCCGCTATGGGTAGATTATATATGTGTGTGGACCGCTTTGGGCAGATTATTTGTGGCTATGGACCGCTATGGGCGAATTATAAGTACCCTGTGGGCCGCTAGGGCAGAATCGAATCAGAAAAACCAAGATAAAACATATAAGTAAATGAGAATCGAACTCAGTAAATCAAAGATAAGACACATAAGTGAGTGTACTCAGTGAATTATTTTCTGCTTTGACACGAACAAGACACCCTAGTTTGATACAAAGTTTGCTTTAGTAAGAAAATGTCTTTGAAATCAGTTTGCCTTTGAAATCAATTTTGGTTTTGATAAGAAAATGTCTTTGACATTAGTTTCGATTTTTATAGGAAAATGCCTTTGAATGAATATGAAAATGTTTTGATATGTCTTTGAATCTATGCATGACTAATGAGATGTATATTGGTATTAGTTTTCTCCACTGAGCTTAGACTGTTAGCTCACCTTGACTATACATCACAGGTATAACACTTCTTAGGACACCGGACTTGGGGATTGAGGACTTGAGGATTTGTAAGATTTTCGGGATTGTAGATTTAGTACATCGTGGATTTAGGTAAGTTTAGGCTTAGTACGTTCGTGCTATAATACATGTATAGTACACTACTGTTAGGTGATAGTTGGTCATCACCGGTAGTATGCTTTAGTTTACTGTTCATGTTGGATATTAGAACTGAAAATTTTAATTATGCCATGTATTATCTGCTTTGATTTCTTCATGTGTGTGGATGTACCAAGAATTCTGTATTCAGATTGTAATCTACGATCTGGCGGTCCAAGTTTTCCCATTTGATTTTGGTGTAGCATTAAAGAAAAAAAAATATCTCAAAAAATTCAGGTTGGGAAAATCCGGGCTGTCACATGTGTGATTCTTTAGTCATTGACATGTGTTTTATGAGTGCTACATGATGTAGGTTGAGGACCGGAGTCTGTCAATAGGAATCATTGTGTTGCATTCTCTCAACGCTAGAATTGACGTGGGGAAAATTCGACACACAATTACATTTTTAATTGAATTCATAGATGCTTTGATATGATCGAACGAAATGTGATAAGTTTAACTTGAATTTGAACTAGTATTTGAAATTGGAACTTAGAATCTTTGAACTTGAAATTTGAAAAGTTGGGAAGACTCAATGCCCATTTGCATTCTTGACTTTGATTCATAAACTGTTATGATAATGTGATAATTATGATTTTTATTTGCCCGATTGCATGGCATTTTTGAAATACTTGAAAGTTTTGAATTATCGAATCATTTACATATTGGTTTGGTTTGAAAATTTATCGAAATATCGAATCACATGATGATTTTTGTTTTGAACATCGTATTTGAGCCTTCGCAAGTTTTAAATCTTGACTTGTATTTAAATCCTTCAAACGATGAATGAAATCTTTGAAACCATTGATCTTGAATTCCAATTCAATTGAAACTTCATTGAGCCTTTGAATGTCGAACCCATTGAACATCGAATCTGATTTGATATAAATTTGTACATGAATCGAACCGGTGCGGCGGTATATCTGTAAATCGAACTGAATTGAATTCTAAATCATGAATTGAACTAGTATGACGGTTAATCCATTAATTGAACTGGTACGACAGTTAATCCGTGAATCGAACCGTCACAACGGCATATCCATGAATCAAATCGGCATGAAGGCATATCCGTGAATTTAACAGGCACGACGACATATTTGTGAATCGAACCGGTATGGTGGTATATCCGTGAATCGAATAATAAGTCAGGTAAATTGAAGTGGACCGCTATGGAGGATATAAGTGCACACTATAGACCGCTGAAGCAGATTATATGTGTATTTGTGGACCGCTAGGGCGGATTATTCGTACAATTATGGACCGCTAGGACAGATTATATGTAAGTGAATCGAACTGACACAGTAGTATATCCGTGAATTGACCTTGATCTTTGAATCCGAATCGAACTTGATCTTTGAATCCGACTTGAACTAGATTTTTGAATTGAACTTGAACTTGAATCTTTGTGAGACTCCACCTATGACATGTGATTTTCAAATTTTGTTTTGATATGAAAACGTTATTTTTGAAATTTCGTTTCGACATGAAAAAGGGAATCCTGTTTGGATATGAAATTGTCTTCAATATGAAAATTCTTTGAAATTCTATTCTGATAACAAATGCTCGTGAAATACGGTTTTGTAATTTTGTCTTTGAAAATGCTTGAATTTTTTCATCGAATTTATGTTTTATATAAAACTGTCTTTAAACTTTGTCATCTAATCTATGCATTTATATGAGAAAATGTAAGTCTTCTACTAAGCTTAGACTGTTAGCTCACCCCGACTATACGTCACAGGTACAGACACTGATCAGGATCCGGAGCTTGAAGCAGATCTTTAGCCTGAGGAGTATCTACCATAGATTGTGAACTTTAACTCAGCTAGTTTTGGATTTAGAGATTGGACTTGGAATGTCCAGTTATTATTGTAAATAATTTTTACATAGATACACTTATATACGACTGGTTAGGTGATGGTCGGCCACCACCGGTGGTTTTATTTCGGTTATTTTGTTTTAGATGTTCTGTATATAATAGAATCATTTCCTTTGGTCATATGTGATATCTTCTTTGATTTCCGTATTTATATGGATGTACCAAGTAAATTCTGTATTTGAATCGTGTTCTGCGATCTGGCGGTCCGAGTCTTCCCAGTTGGCAAAAAACAATATCTCTCAAAAAATTGTGTTGGGAAAATTCGGGCTGTCACAAACACTTTTCACCATTTAGTCAATCAAGACAATGATCAATAACCCTGTTGGTCTAACTAGACCCAATCCTTAGCTGAAATTTCAATACTCGTCTGAAATATAAGGTGCTCATACGAGCCTATTCGCGAGAACAACGGTCAGCTATGCGAGGTTTTCAATGTTTGATATGGTATCATCTTTTCACTTTCAATTTTTCAGGATTCATTATCAATATATTCAATAAGCAAGATTCATTTTTCAAGTTCAAGATTCGATATTCAATCGTATAGTCAATATTCCAATTTTTTTCAACATTCGATATTTTATGTTCCACATTCAATTTGAAATTTAGAATCAATATTCAATATTCAGTGTTCAATATCCAAGATTCAGTATCCAATAACCCCATTTTTAAGGGCTCATATTCAATAACCCCATTTTCAAGGGCTCATATTCGATAACCGCATTTTCAAGAGTTCATATTCAAATTTAGGTATTCAGTAATTTATTACCTTATTCCATTCGATTTCATTTCATGTATTTCATATTCAAGTTCCATTTTTCATTCAAGTCAAAGTCTTTAGTGACTTTTATTTCTAAAGTTCATTAATCATATTTTCATGCATTCCAATCGTTGATATCAAACAAAACACATCATTTAGATTCATGTTTATCAGTCAATTTCATCAATCAATCGATTAGTCAAATCAAACAATTTCGTTCCAATCACAATTCGAAGTTTGAGTCTTCAAATTTCCAAGACTTGATCCTACTGGTGGATCTTATCGGTTCACACTTATACTAAGTGTTACTTCAGTTTAGAGTCCAATAAGGACTTATATTTATTGTCGTCGGAAAAAGAAAATTGATTATCTCTAGTCGAGATTTAAGACATCAAAGTGCCTATTTTCTAATAATCCTACGATTTGACTTGAGTCGAGTAAACTGATTGACTACTCATCGATGAATCAGTATTTCACACTCCTACATGAGTGTCCTATATATCCTAGAAAAGTATCCCATGTATGCATCATGTGTATTTATCCTAGGAGCGTCCTATGTATGGCTTAGGAGTATCCTATGTATCCTAGATGTGTATACCATGTATGGCTTAGGAGGGGATTCTTACATTCTACTTTCGATTATCCGAGTTATCGGTCAAGGTTCAGGTCACATCCTAACACTAAAAAAAATAAGACTATTAGCGGCAGTTTCTTACAGTAAAAAAGTGCCGCTATTAATAAAAAAAACTATTAAGACTATTAGCGGCAAGGGTATTTGCGGCAATTTTTTTGTTAATAGCGGCATTTTATGGCTGCCGCTAATAGTCTTTTTTTTTGTAGTGTAAGGCTTCGGTCAGTTTTTCTCATTTGAGCATCGTAAAGCTCATCAGATGGTCAAATGTGTTTCGGATGTGGGCCTTGGGTCCACTCCTTTCTTATTAAAGACTCTCTTTGGGTCTCGGGTCCAATGGGCTATACTCTTATTTTATTGATTGGGGTCTCAAGGTGCCAACCACTCATTCATACAAGATCTTTGGGGTCAGGTAATTGGACTTAGGGAAATCCAATCCCATGGGTTCAAGGTCCATGGGTCATTTCTCATGTGGTTTGGGTCTTTACTAGATCCAATTCAAGGTATACGAGCATTTTCAAGGTCCGGGTCCATAAACGGGTGTCATCACTATTCAAGGGGTGCGTCAATTAATTTTTTTCAAAACATTTTAAGCTGGTTCATAGTTTAAAATTTCATCTAAGGGTTACCGGTCCGTGGGCCGGGTAGTCGAGTCCTTAATAAATTCTTTTTCCAATTACTTAGCATTTGGGCCTTTTGGGCCATCGAAGGGTCCAGTTCAATACTTGGTAACCAAGTCAATTCAAGTCCCATTACAAAATGTCCTCATAGTCACTGCTGTAATCTGGTACCGCCCAGATGTCACGGGTTTTGGGGTGAGTCAAAGTTTTGACCACATTCTTTTAAATTACAGATTTTTCCACAAGTGGCCGATCACTCTGTGGTATATCGCTTGTCATTTTCAACTCCGATCTAATTTTCGAGTCCTACGAAAATTAGGTGAAAGATTACCGATTGTCGCATCTTTTCCAAGTGGTGGCACTCAAAAATATTATCAAACTTGATCATGGTCGATAGATTACTGAGATCTGTCCTCCTATATCAGGTTATCAAAACAGATTTATCGATCCCTATAGTCAGGTCTGTAACTCTTAGTGCCGATATCAAAATCATGCACACAGTAGCTTACAGGAAAGCTCATAGAGTTACCTTTAAATTCTTTTTATATTATAAGGGTCAAAAGTATCAGGATCCTGATGGAATTAGGTCCATTCGATCAGAGGTCAGGCCTCGTTACTGGCTGGGTGCCATGCGACACAATTCTGCGTCACAATTTTCCAGATTTTCTAGCTGACAATTCTTGTAAAATTATCGCTTGAAATTTCACCCAAGTCTTAGGGACAGGTAAAGTTTTGACCTTGGTTGTAATATCCCTGATATTTTTGGCATGTTTTCATTTATCTCGGTAAGCGTGTCCAAAAATTATTACGGAAATTTTCTGGATTTTTGTTTAGCTTTGGATATGATGAGAATAATGGCCAAGGGATTTTGTTTCGTGACATGTGGAAGTCATCTAAACGATGACTTACACAATAAGTTGAATGTTTGTGTTTCATGCCGGATTTAAGTTCAAGTTAAGTAGATAGGATTGCAAATAGAAAAATCTAGATATTTTAGCTTTGTTTTTGTGTTATAAGAGAGAGTTTGAATGAGAAGTGTAACTTCTCTCTCTCTCGTTGGATTTAAGAACTTGCAAGCTCTGCCTCACCTTTGATTTTAGATCTAGTGAGTTTGTAAACCCCTCTCCCCATCTCAACCGTTGAAAAGACTTGCCATGTGGTGATGATCGGTTAGATGTATTGAAAAGAGACATAGGGGGAGAGTGGTGGGTGCTGTGTGAATTTATTGGTTGCTAAGGTAGAGGCAACCTTATGATGGACTGATTGGAGGTTCTAAACCGTTAAGCTTTGGAGATTGGTTCCGGTGCGTGATTTTGGTGCAACGGGATCGATGGTTTGAACGACAAGAGGTAGGCTTTTAAACCTCCTTGTGTTATTTGAAATTATGTTTTGGTTAGAGTAGAAAAATGGTGTAAATTTTTAGATAAATCGACTGCGGTTAAATGAGAATGAAGGGTCCAAAGATCCAAAATTTAACAAACACAGAACTGAAGAAATTCGAGGGTCGATTTTCAAATCGAGGGTCGAATTTGAATTCGACCATCGAATTTGAATTCGAGGGTCGAATTGTGCCCTGTTTCAGACCTTTGAAAATTTGTCAGAATTTTTCTTGGCAAACTTTTGGGTTTGACTTTTTGACCTGTATTAACACTGGTAGTGTCAATCTTTGTAGGTTTTGGAATTAGAGGGTCCTTTGTGAGGACTGTTCTTGCTTGTTTTGGGACCGTCTTTGTTGAGGTAGGGGAACCCTACACTGTATTTGCATTCTATTATAAGTAAGGACAGTTTTTTACTGTTTTAATAAGAAGCATAATTTTTGGAAAATCGTTTGAACACAGCATGAATAAGAACCTAAAATTATGATACAAATCAGAAATTTGGAAACTTCGTTATGACTAAGATCTTTGAAATTTGAACCTCAGAACCTCAGTTATTTTTTACTATGAACTTCGAATTAAAACTCTGAAAAATCAGTAAATATGTTATAAAAATAAGCTTTGATATAAGTTAGCATTTACATTCGATTTGAGGTACATACGAATGATACCCTAGATTCTACCAACCGTGTGGACGGTGTTTGTTTTGGCATAAGTTTCCCTCATAGCGTAGGGGCTTGTTGCTCTTTAGAAAATGGGTTCATGAACGACGATGGTCAGTAGGGTTTCCCATCGGTCATGTAGTCCGCTCTCATGCTATAGGAAATTTGGGAGATAAAATTAAGTTATAAATTTAAGACAAGAAGCATGCTAATTTAGAAGTTTTTGAACACATCAGATTAATGTTATTAGTTTTGACTCATGATTAGAAATGGAGATTTAGATTGCAAGGCATCATTTGAAAACTATATTTGATCTGATTTCTGTCTTTTAAAAACCTTTACTTATAATGAAATGCAAATAGACATGTTTCCTCTATTGAGCTTTGTTGTTAGCTCACCCTCGACTATACGTCACAGGTGCTGAGACTGACCTAGGATCAGAGGATCTGGAGGACTCCGATTACATTCCTGAGGAGGAATTGGATACACCTACAAAGGAGTTTTTCCCTTGATTCTTGATTACTTTTGGTACTTTTGTTAGAATATTCTTTGAATATTGAGCCCTTGGCCATTGTTTTATTCTTTTGATATCACTCGAGGAACCATTATTGGGAACCACTATTTTAGGTGTTGGATTGGCCATCACCGGTGGTTCTTCCTGGTTCCACAGGGTGATATAATTTTTGTTGTTAAATCTTTTGATTATTGCTTACTCTACACTTGCCTCTGTTTTTAGATCTTTTGTTATGTTGTCGACTTCTGTTTGTTTCGGCTTATTGAGAAATCAATAAGTTGATGAACCGGCCTTTCCTATACCTTAGGGATTGGAAAAGTCGGGTCGTCACAGTTGGTATCAGAGAGAGGCTCTAGGTTCAAAGTCTTAGGGCTAAGGGTTAGATTATCTCAACAATCAATACTGATCAATTGTTATTATTTTTCAATAAGGACAGATCAGCATGCCTCCGCGGTTCAGAGGCAGGGGCCGAGGTAGAGAAGGACCTCGCATGGCTCGTATTGAAGAGATTGATGAGGGCGTAGGTACCTCGAGAGGGAGAGAAAGAGTGCCTACCGGTCCTAACGCTGATCCGTTGGGAACAGGTAGAGGACAAGGAAGAAGTGTTGACCAGGTGTTGGCAGCCTTGGCCAACAACAGAGAGATGGCTCACCAAGAATCAGCCAGGAGGATTCGCCGAGTTCAGGAGGATGAGACCTCTTACATTCTCAGGGCAGACGGATCTGATGGAAGCCGAGGCATGGCTTGATGAGATGGAAAAGATTTTGAGGTGTTACAGTGTACAGAAGTTGAGAAGGTACGCTGGGCATCCTTTAAACTTTTGGGCGAGGCCAGTCCGTGGTGGAAATCTATCACCAGGATGCGAGAGCAGGACTACCCCAATACTCCATGGACTTGGGCAGAGTTTGTGGAGACGTTCAATGATCAGTATTTTCCAAAGATCATGCGTAACCAGTGGGAAGTCCAGTTTATTAAGCTGAAACAAAACAAGATGTCGGTGCGCAAGTATGGTGCAGAGTTTGATAGACTTTCCCGATTTGCACCTTTACACGTGGCCACTGAGATGATGAGGGCTCAGAAATTTCAAAGAGGGTTGAGGCTGAATATTCAGTAGAGGGTGTCGATGTGGGAGATGGAGACGTATGCAGGCGTCATGGTAAAGGCTCTCATTGGAGAGGAAGACATCCAGAAACAGTACCTGAGGCGAGAGCAGGGAAATAGAAATTGGTTTGGCCAGGGACAGTTGAGTGCGTCTGAGTAGGTGAACAAAAAGTTGAGGTTCTCTAAACCTCCTCCCTATCCTAGTCCGCCATCTTATTCCATTCCGGCTGTTGCTTCAGGACCAGTATCGTCTTCCTATCAGAGATCGCAGAGTTCTTCACCAGGGTGACCTTTCAGAGTCGGGAGCACTACTGCGAGTGGAGCTTCTGTAGCTCAGGGATCATCGCGAGGACCAGCTGTTACTCCTGTTCCTACTCCAGTGTGTACAAGGTGTGGGAAACCACATAAGACAGAGGATTGCTGACGAAACACTGGGGGCTGCTTCAGTTGTGGACATATTGGTCATATGATCAAGGATTGTCCTACAGCAGAAAAGGGAAGGACTACGTCAGTCTCTACGCAGAAGTCGACGCGACCTACAGTTCAAGGTCGAGCTTATGCGGTGACTGCGCAAGATGCTCAAACGTCGAATGACGTGATCCAAGGTATCATTAAAGTTGAGATGCCAATTCTTACATTGGTTCTATTATTTAATGTTTAAATTCATTTAAGTAAATTTTAGACAACATTAGAATCATTGCATATAATTAACAAACTTTTTAATAAAGGTACCCTTATGATGAGTCGTAGAGGCAACTTGAGTAAAATTGAAGCACGAGTACTGATAGACCCCGGGTCTACACATTCGTTTATTACTCCTCTTTTCTCCGAGAAGTTGGGTATCACTCCCGAACCGCTTGCTTTCATTTTAGACGTGAAAATTCCTATGGGAAGTTCGGTGAGCACGGATACAGCATGTCAATCAGTCATCGTGATGATTGATGAGCACGAGACAGTGACCGACATGATTATATTGAGCATGGACGGGTTCGATGTTATTCTCGGGATGGATTGGTTGGCAGCTTATCACGTGAGCGTGGACTATCTATGAAAGATTGTGACCTTCTGACCGCAAAAGCGAAAATCCTTCTGATTCTGTGGGGTCAAATCAAAGGTTGCGTCATTGGTTTCAGCTATTAAGGCCGAGTGCATGATGAAGAATGGTTGCAGTGGGTATCTGGCTTACTTGCAAGATTCTACAGAAAAGAAGAATGACTTGGCTCTTATCACGGTGGTCTACGAGTATCCTGATATCTTTCCAGAGGACTTACCTGGATTACCACCTGATCGAGAGATTGCATTTGCGATCGAGCTAGCACCAGGTACAGAACCGTTATCTAAAGCTCCATATCGGTTGGCACCGGCTTAATTGAAAGAGCTCAAGGAACAGCTTCAGGAGCTGTTAGACAAAGGCTTCATTCAACCGAGTGTTTCTCCTTGGGGTGCACCGGTTCTTTTTATGAAAAAGAAGGATGGATTGATGCGTCTGTGTATCGATTATTGGCAGCTCAACAAAATGACGATTAAGAATCGCTATCCTCTTCCGCGGATAGATGACTTGTTTGATTAATTGCAAGGTGTAAGATTCTTCTCAAAGATTGATCTGAGGTCAGGCTATCACCAGCTCAAGATCAAGGCGGAAGATATATCCAAAACTGTGTTTCGGACACGTTATGGCCACTATGAGTTTTTAGTGATGCCATTTGGGTTAACGAATGCGTCTACATCTTTCATGGACCTGATGAACCGAGTGTTCAAACCACATCTTAATAAATCTATGGTAGCTTTCGTAGATGACATCCTCATCTATTCGAAAACCAGAGAGGAGCATATGTAGCATCTAAGAATGGCTCTTCAAACACTCCGGGACCATCAGCTTTATGCCAAACTCAGTAAGTGTGAGTTTTGGCTTGATCAGGTCAGTTTCTTGGGTCACATCGTCTCTGAAGCGGGTATCTCAGTGGATCCTACAAAGATAGATTCTGTGGTGAACTGGAAATAGCCTACGACAGTTATAGAGGTCTGAAGTTTCCTTGGTTTGGCAGGGTACTATCGGAGATTTGTCAAGGGTTTCTCAAAAATATCAGGTCCACTTACGTAGCTCACGAGAAAGAAGGTAAAGTTTGATTGGACAGAGCAGTGCGAGTAGAGCTTTCTGGAGCTGAAGCGTCGATTGACTATGGCACCAGTACTTGCTATACCTTCCGGTAGTGGAGGCTTCGCAATGTACAGTGATGCTTCTTATGGTGGATTAGGCTGTGTGCTTAATCAACACAAGCGGGTCATTGCATATGGTTTTAGACAATTGAAGGACCATGAAAGAAACTATCTAACGCATGACCTAGAGTTAGCAGCAGTTATATTCGCCTTGAAGATCTGGAGACATTACCTCTATGGTGAGATATTCGATATATTCACCGATCACAAGAGTCTCAAGTACCTATTCACTCAAAAGGACTTGAATATGAGGCAGCGACGATGGATGGAGTTCTTGAAGGACTATGATTGCTCGATTCAGTACCATCTGAGAAAGGCAAATGTCGTTGCTAATGCTCTTAGTAGAAAGTCTTCAGCGCAGTTGTCACAGCTTGTTAGCCAGATTCAGAGATGGAAGCTTTTGGAAGATATGGCTTTGGGCAGCTCACGGTTCGATGTAAAAGGCTCGGGAGCATTGATGGCTACACTTGTATTGCGCCCTATGCTCTTCGAGAATATCAGGAAGCTTCAGATGACCGATGATGAGCTGATGGCGATCAGACGAGATGTGGAGAGTGGCAGCAAGAAGGATTTCTCCATACGAGCATATGGGACCTTGTTGTTTCACGACCGTGTATGTGTACCGTCGAGTACTGAACTTCGGGATACCATTCTGGAAGAGGCTCACAAATTCATGTATGCCATACATCCTGGTAGCACCAAGATGTATCAGGACTTGATGAAGAGTTTCTGGTGGTGAGGTTTGAAACGCGACGTCACTGAGTACGTATCGCGGTGCTTGGTTTGTCAATAGGTTAAGGTTGATCATCAAAATCCTGCAGGCCTATTGCAACCGTTACCTGTACCTGAGTGGAAGTGGGAAGCTATTTCAATGGACTTCATTCTCGGGTTGCCGAAAACACTAAGAAAGAACAATGCCATTTGGGTCATTGTCGATCAGCTAACTAAGTCTGCTCATTTCCTACCGTACAATACTACATATACAGCCAGTAGACTTGTAGAGTTATACCTCAAGGAGATTGTTAGACTGCATGAGATACCGCCTAGTATTGTGTCGGACAGAGACCCATTGTTTACTTCACACTTTTGGCAACGGTTTCAAGAAGGAATGGGTTCTCGTCTCGACTTTAGTTTAGCGTTTCAACCACAGACGGACGGCCAGACCGAACGAGTGAATCAGATGATAGAGGGCATGCTGAGAGCTTGCATGTTGGATTTTCACGGGTCATGGGACCAACACTTACCTCTGATCGAGTTCACTTACAACAATAGCTTCCAAGCTAGCATGGTATGGCTCCGTTCGAGGCTTTATATGGACGACGGTGCAGATCGCCGTTGAACTGGGAAGAAGTGGGTGAGAAGCTCATTATTGGACCTGAGATAGTCGAGCACACGACTGAGACGGTTCAGTTGATTTGCTAGTGACTACGAGTAACTCAAAGTCGTCAGAAGAGTTACGCCAATCTTAAACGGAGACACGTGGATTTTAAGGTAGCTTTCAATATGTTAATGGGTATTTTATCACTTGATACATGTTCCACGTGAAAATTGGCGCTAACAATTGATTTTTAGGTCGGCGAGAATGTTTTCATTCGGATTTCGCCTACGAAGGGCGTTATGTGATTCGAGAAACGAGGGAAGCTGAGTCCTCAGTACGTTGGGCCTTTTGAGATATTAGGCCGAGTCGGAGAGGTTACATACCGCGTGGCGCTACCGCCGCAATTTTCAAGCATGCACAACGTCTTCCATGTGTCGATGTTGTGTCGATACATACGTGATCCGACTCACGTACTTGATTACCAACCCATCGAGATTCAGGATGGTTTGACAGTGATTAAGAACCCGATTCAGATCTTGGATTGCAAGGAGCAGATCCTACGCACTAAGTGGATTCCTTTGGTTCTCGTCCGATGGCAGAATCATACACCGGAGGAAGCCACCTAGGAGCGAGAAGCTGAGCTCCGCGAACAATTTCTGCGCCTTTTTGATTGATTTTATTTCAACAATGTATAAGGGATGCCTTGTGTTTAAACTTTTGTGATGTACTTGTTTTAATTATATATAAAATTTTGGCGAGTATTTTTGGTGGTCCAATGTATGTTAAACTTGTGCCAATTTAAACGTATCTACTTTATGGGAAACCGGAAAATTTTGCGACTCTGACCGAACCCGGACATGTTACTTCCTAATGGCTATGTGAAATAATTCGAGAAATTTTTAGGCTTTTTCTTTAAAATTTACACGCTAAATTCGGCTGTGATACTGCTGACATAGTCGGATATGGTGATCGGAGTGAAATGGGCTTAATGGCGGTCCATTTGGTCCCAAAGGAATGCTCTAAAATGTCAAATTTTTGGACATTTTTGAAGGCCACAGGTATAAAGAAATTCGAGTGTCGAAATTCAAAATCGTGGGTCTATTTTGGATGAATAGTATTTAGGCAGTTTTAGGCCAAAATATGGCCTGAGAAAATTTTAAGGAAATCGACCCACGAATTTGAAATCAAGGGTCGATTTTGTCGGTTTAAGTGGGGATTCTGTTTTGTGTTTACCATTTCGTGCTTGGTAAACAGAGGGTTTTCGAGGGTTTTTGTGATTTTGGAGCTTCTCTTGCAAAATTTTGGCCGAAATCAAGAGGGATTCGACTGCTAAGTGCAAGGGCCTTGGAGTGCACAACTGGGAATCGGATTTGGGTCTTTCTCAAGGTAAACCCTCACTAATTTTTATTTGTGGAGCTTTATCTTCTTGCATTCAGTTAGGGTTTTTATTTTTGTTTGAATGGGACCTAAAAGGCAAGCCCCCATCAGAAATCCTACTTCTAAGAAGCCAGCTTCAAAGGTTGGTTCTTCAAGCCAACAGGCTCAGCCACCTTCATAGTCGGCTCCACCACCCCCACAGCCAATTCCTACACCTGTGCCCCCTCCAATCCGGGAACAACTCAATGAATTTTGGAGTATAAAAGACTTCGCCACTGAGTATGTTTTTCACCCTTAACTGTTTGATCAACAGACGACCACTCAGTCGGCGTCAGAATATTTAAAGAAAGCCCAATTAACTTCGTTATGTACTGCTTTTAGTGATCATTTTTATCCTAGATTGGTGCGCTTATTTTATCAACACATGCGTCGAGAGGACGAGAAGAAAATATATACTTCGATTGACGGGCACAATTATACCTTTGACCTTGAGGACATTGTCGTGGCAATGCGCTGCCCTCATGCATATTCCAAGACTATGGGATTAGGTCCTCCTTTCCCTAAGCCTGTTCCTTTTCAAGAGGTCATCACCCAAATGACCCAGGGTCGTCATGGGTCGGGGAAATCAATCATTCATTCACACATGCCTGACTCCATGTGGATCTTGGACAAGATATTCAAGGCATCCCTCTACCCTTTTGGTCACAAATCTGAACGTATAGGTCCTCTTCAGCAGATTCTGTTTGCCGCTTTCAAGGAGCGTTGGTTTAGTGCCCCTAAAATTATTTTAAAGGGGTTTATTAAGGCTCGGGAGAAAATGGGGAAGCAAGTCAAGAAGCCGAAAAAGGGCATTCCCTTTGCTTGTTTGATTTCCGTCATGATTGAGATTTATCGAGCGAGCCCAACTTATGATATTCCCCCTACAGAACCGAAATCTACTGACGGTCTTAAACTGTATAAACTCGTCAATTGGGATCAGACCTACAGTAGACTTGTTAAGACTCCCAAGGACGCGGTAGTTCCCGATGAGGAAGATGAGGACGAGGATCCGACGCATGTTGCCCCAGAGACTGCTGCTCCTGCACCCGCTCAGCCCCCACAGAGTGACATACTCACGCTCTCGAAGTTCACACTTGGATGGCTGCCGTGAGCAGAGATCCGAGAGCTCGCCGAGATACCAACTCTATGAGCTATACATGGCGGGCTCACGCACTCATGCAAAGATGCATTTCCCATAGATTATAGCACGTACATGGCCGACATACGAGCGTCCGTTCACCACCCTTCGACATCCGGAGCAGGTCCCAGCATGCCCACCGATGAGGATGTTGTTGGTGCGGATGATGGCAATGATGATGATGGGCATGGTGACCAGGATCAGGCTAGTCCATCTGCAGCGGGGGAGTTTTAGTGTTGCTCTGGGGGATGTGATGTTATTTTTGGATATTTTGGGGCATGTACTTATTATTTCATGCATGGATTATCTTAGAACCTGGTGGTTCTAATTTTGTTATCTCTTTTATATCTTTGTTTTGGGCTTTTGATCTAATAGTTAGTTTTGTTTCGTCTTGTATATTTTGCTATGGACCTTGTCACATCTATATATATGTGGTTTTTACATCTAGCTCATAGTTATCTTTGGCTTTGTTTTTGCATATTTTTGGATTTTGTTATGTGGGCTTGTCGTGTCATTTCTGTTTCTACTTTCATATGGTGGGATCGTGTTATCTTGGTTTGTTTTCATGAGTCACTGTGAGACGGTCTCCCGACACGTGACACTCGGGGTGTAGGTATCCATGTACGGATGCAATCCACTATGGCCCTTCGAGTGCCACATGCAGTACATCCAGGTTACTACGGATCCCATCCCTTGACTTGCGTGCCCTGCGAGACCAGCGCACTGTGACCCATGTTTACTTTTAGTTTCGTTTTGTGGTGTGTAATATCCCTGATATTTTTGGCCTGTTTTCGTTTACCTCGGTAAGCGTGTCCGAAAATTATTACGAATTTTTTTTAGATTTTTGTTTAGCTTTGGATATGATGAGAATAATGGCCAAAGGATTTTATTTCGTGACGTGTGGAAGTCATGTAAACGATGACTTACACAATAAGTTGAATGTTTGTGTTTCATGCCAGATTTAAGTTCAAGTTAAGTAGATAGGATTGCAAATAGAAAAATCTAGATATTTTAGCTTTTTTTTTGTGTTATAAGAGAGAGTTTGAAAGAGAAGTGTAACTTCTCTCTCTCGTTGGATTTAAGAACTTGCAAGCTCTGCCTCACCTTTGATTTTAGATCTAGTGAGTTTGTAAACCCCTCTCCCCATCTCAACCGTTGAAAAGACTTGCCATGTGGTGATGATCGGTTAGATGTATTGAAAAGAGACATAGGGGGAGAGTGGTGGGTGCTGTGTGAATTTATTGGTTGCTGAGGTAGAGGCAACCTTATGATGGACTGATTGGAGGTTCTAAACCGTTAAGCTTTGGAGATTGGTTCCGGTGCGTGATTTTGGTGCAACGGGATCGATGGTTTGAACGACAAGAGGTAGGCTTTTAAACCTCCTTGTGTTATTTGAAATTATGTTTTGGTTAGAGTAGAAAAATGGTGTAAATTTTTAGATAAATCGACTGCGGTTAAATGAGAATGAAGGGTCCAAAGACCCAAAATTTAACAAACACAGAACTAAAGAAATTCACGGATCGATTTTCAAATCGAGGGTCAAATTTTGAAATTTTAAGCCTGATGCAATTTTTGAAATTCGAGGGTCGAATTGTGCCCTGTTTCAGACCTTTGAAAATTTGTCAAAATTTTTCTTGGCAAACTTTCGGGTTTGACTTTTTGACCTGTATTAACACTGGTAGTGTTAATCTTTGTAGGTTTTGGAATTAGAGGGTCCTTTGTGAGGACTGTTCTTGCTTGTTTTGGGACCGTCTTTGTTAAGGTAGGGGAACCCTACACTGTATTTGCATTCTATTATAAGTAGGGACTGTTTTTTACTGTTTTAATAAGAAGCATAATTTTTGAAACATCGGTTGAACACAGCATGAATAAGAACCTGAAATTATGATACAAATCAGAAATTTGGAAACTTTGTTATGACTAAGATCTTTGAAATTTGAACCTCAGAACCTCAGTTATTTTTTAATATGAACTTCGAATCAGAACTTCAAAAAATCAGTAAATATGTTATAAAAATAAGCTTTGGTATAAGTTAGCATTTACATTCGATTTGAAGTACATACGAACGATACCCTAGATTCTACCAACCGTGTGGACAGTGTTTGTTTTGGCGCAAGTTTCCCTCATAGCATAGGGGCTTGTTGCTCTTTAGAAAATGGGTTCATGAACGACAATGGTCAGTAGGGTTTCCCATCGGTCACGTAGTCCGCTCTCATGCTATAGAAAATTTAGAAGATAAAATTAAGTTATAAATTAATTCAGAAGTTTTTGAACACATCAGATTAATGTTATCAGTTTTGACTCATGATTAAAACTAGAGATTTAGTTTGCAAGGCATCATTTGAAAACTATATTTGATCCGATTTCTGTCTTTTGAAAACCTTTACTTATAATGAAATGCAAATAGACATATTTCCTCTATTGAGCTTTGTTGTTAGCTCACCCTCGACTATACGTCATAGGTGCTGAGACTGACCTAGGATCAGAGGATCTGGAGAACTCCGATTACATTCCTGAGGAAGAATTGGATACACCTGCAGAGGAGTTTTTCCCTTGATTCTTAATTACTTTTGATACTTTTGTTAGAATATTCTTTGAATATTGGGCCCGAGGCCATTGTTTTGTTCTTTTGATATCACTCGAGGAACCATTATTGGGAACCACTATTTTAGGTGTTGGATTGGCCATCACCGGTGGTTCTTCCTGGTTCCTCAGAGTGATGTAATTTTTGTTGTTAAATCTTTTGATTATTGCTTACTCTACACTTGCCTCTGTTTTTAGATCTTTGTTATGTTGTCGGCTTCTGTTTGTTTCGGCTTATTGAGAAATCAATAAGTTGATGAACCGGTCTTTCTTATACCTTAGAGATTGGAAAAGTCCGGTCGTCACATTGGTTTATTCCAAATTTTTATGGAGGGGTCTTGGTACGGAAATCATAGCTCTTTGAGGGCTCTGATTTTTGGCACAATAGGGCAGATTCACTACCTTGTGCTCCAAGTTTCGTAAAATTCAAACTACATGGAGTCGGGGTCGAAACTTTTAATTGGGTATTGGGAACTCGTTAATTTATTTAGTTAAAATTTTTAGAAAGTTTTTGGATGTTAATTCTATTTATTTTACTCTCGAGTCTGAGAGTGAACTGTTGTGGACTGTAAGGCCTACAGACTTAGGCAATCAATGGGGTCCACCTAGTAGTTCATCTGACGCCTCAATATTTCGGGTTTCAGTTCAGGATGATTCTATATTGATCCCAAATCAATCGAGATCCCATTTCGAGTGCGTCCTATCAATTTAGCTGCACGCTTTGCTGCCGACACTATCCCATCCGTCAGGTACCGTTCTAAGCTTATATTGCTATTTCGGGTAAGCTACGAGAGCCATCCGATTAAATCAAATTTATCGGGTATGATTTATTTTTTGAATTCATGTTCTTTTCAAAATTCAGTTTTATAAAAAATCAGGCAAATCGGGTTTTGATAAATTTTTCAAAATCCATTCGCTCCGCGTACTATAGCCTAAATTACCCGAATTTCTGAGATTCCATCGATAAACAATCAATCACCGTTGATCATTCGTGATCAACATAGGTCATGAGATTCCAAGATTTGGAATCTCATCTGGCCACAAGTCAATCAAAATGGTCAAACTTTAATTGATAGACCATCTAATGGTTCCAGTCAATGTTAAACTATGTAGAAATCTTACATCAAAATTTTTCCTATACAAACATCTAATACCAATCAATTTTCTATTATCAAATGTCACGATTCAAATTCACACATTTCCTATAGTTCAATAATCTATCCATTCTCATTAATGGGTCAAAATCCTATAATGAAAATCATAATTTTCTATGAATTCTAGACAATTATTCTAAGCATATCAAGTCATTCAATAAATCCCTATTTCAATCAATCATAGCCATCCGATTGCACTATCATCGAGATCAGTAAATTAACTAAATTTTTCTGAGATGAAACTTCACAAAACTCAATTAACTACAACCACTAACATGCTCAAAATTTTAAGTCTATTCTTGCGGAAAAATAGGCGAGTCTCAATACTACACTACATATAGCCTATCTACCATCATGCAATCTATGACCACTAAATTTTATCATTGTCAAAAACTATAAAATCACAGTGATTTTTCTGGGATCCCATATCATTATTTCATCTACAACCAATATCATTCAATAAATCTCATGCTTATACTACGTAAAAGAAACTAGCATCAATCAAGCTATACTACACATAGTGTACGATGTATCATCATGCATCTATAGTCATTCAATTATCCTAATATCAGTGATCAAATATCAAAATTACTGAGATCAAAATTATCTAATCTTATCAACATAACAAATAGATATCATCCAAAAAGTCCATTTATCCTAAATAAAATGGTATAGAAATCCAAAGCTAAAATCTTCAAAACTATTCTATAAATCATTTGATTCGATCAAACCATTCAAAAATATGATCACAAAAGAGTGGTCTTATGTTATTTATGAGATCATATGGACCTATTGGTGGTATCATATGGTGGAGGAGTCATGTTATACCTTAATGACACATGAACTCTACTTAAAACTCTAATTTCTACCAAGATTGCTCCAAAAGCAATCGTAGCCATCTAATCAATCACAAGAGTATTGTGTGATCATCAAGATCACACACATTACTCCACATCTCAGGTCTTAAAATAAGTGTTTAAAAATCAGAATTAAATTTCAAAGAAAAACATAAAACAAATCATATTTTCAAAGCATTTTTACACAAGTACTCTAGGTCATTGATGGACATAGTCCAAGTTTTACCAATTTGGACCATTGGATGGCCTTGCATGATCACAAAATTGACATGTATGGCCTCCTTTGGTTCAGGTCTAACTTTGCTCCAAAAATCTTCAAAAAATTTGAACAAAAACCCAAGATTCAAAGCCAAAATTTGAAAGTTTCTACACAAGGATGAACATAGTCGTTCATCATTGTCTAATCTAGACCATTAGATGACCTTGCATGATCATCAAGATCACATGCATGACATCCAAATTTTTTGGTCAAATTATGATTCCATAAAACTTTAAAAGTTTCAAACAAAATCAATTTTCCTTTGTAAAAATTCAAGAAAGTTCAAGAAAATCCTGCCCTATAGTGATCTTGGGGTCTAATTAACCAATCTAGATCATTGGATGATCTTGCATGATCATTTTGATCACATGCATGACATTCAAATGTGGAAAATTTACCTGACAGGCCCTGTCAGGTACGCCTTTTACGTCAGAAGCCCTAAAGTTTCACTTTTACCCAGACAAACCCGCTGCGCGCCGAGCGGAGGCACGCCTGTAGGAAATACCCAAACTACCCCCACAGTAATAAATAGCCGCCCTCTTTTCAAATCATTTACTATTTTGAATTTACTTTTTCGTTCAAAGTCGGTGAAGAGTCGTTGACGCTTCGTGGACGATCGCGTTCAAAACTACAACCTTCAAGCTACCAAATCTGTAAGTTAGAATTAAAATTAGCTTTCATCGCTATAGATTTTTTATTTCTCCTCTCTTTGTTGCATATTTTGACATAATTTTTTTAGGTTTTCCCATATGTAATCGGTAACGATTACATATGTAATCGATATCGATCACATATATAATCGATATCGATTACATATGTAGTCGCTATCGATTACATCGAAGATCGTTCTCGATTACATTTAGAGTCGATAACGATTATATATGTAGTCGTAATCGACTATATAAACTGTGGATGACGAATCTATAACAAATCGATATCGACTCTCTATGAATATAATTAATACTCATCATTTGAAATAATTTCCCTATAGTTATTACCCTCGATGCCATAATAAATCATACGAGGTTTTATATTTATCTCAGCCGACGTTCAATTTATTGCCAACTATCCTTTTGTAAAACCATTATGGCAAGTTAGGTTGGAAGAATGAGAAAATTTAATACAACGATTCGTATTCCACAATCTAGGAGCTTTAAATACAAGTTTAGTTCTACCTTAGCAAACCACCTCTCATCCCTACCAGCCCATATTTTTCCCAATGTCTGACGACGAAGAAAAAACCTTCTATAACCCAATAAAGTTCGATCCTGTATGGGAGGACCCACCACCACCACCAGAATCAGATCCTCTGCAGTTCCTGTGGGGCGAGTACAATGAAGTAATGGAGATTTTGGCGAAGGAAGAAAAGAAGAAGAAGAGGAAGGAAGAAAAGAAAAAGAAGAAGGAAGAAAAGAAAAAGAAGAAGGAAGAAAAGAAAAAGAAACTTAAGACGGAACCACTCGGCTCTCCACCCCATCCACCACCTGCTCTTCATCCTTCTTCCTAACTTTTCTTTTCTTTTTTAATTATAAGTGAAAAAATTTGAATGTAATTGAAATATTTTGCAAGTAAATGAAACAACTTTTTGATGCAATGGCGACTTCATGAAATCTTTTGAATCCGTAAATTAAATATTTTCTATGTAAATAAGGGAAATTTACCTGACAGGTAAATTAAACATTTTGAGATCAATGTAGACTTATATTTAATTGATGGCGATTTCATAAGTAATCGAGATCGATTACATTGAGAGTCGGCAGCGATTACATATAGGAACGATATCGATTATATATGTAATCGATGTAGGTAAAGAAGAAGGAAGAAAAGAAATAGAATAAAAGAAAGAAAAAGAAACTTAAGAGTCAGTAAATCAAGTAATTTCTATATAAATAAACATTTTGAGGCCATTGCGAATTTATATTGAGTCGTTGGCGATTTCATCGGTAATCGATATCGATTACATATAGAGTCGTTAGCGCTTACATATGTAATCGTTATCGATTATATGTAGACTTGCAAGATTTTCTTTTTATTTTTAATTTTAATTGAAATATTATGAATGTAATTGAAAATTTTGCAAGTAAATGAAACATTTTGATTCAATGGCGACTTCATGAAATCTTTTGAGTCTATATCGATTACATATAGACTCGATATCGATTACATCTAGAGTCGGTATCGATTATATATAGACTCTATCTCGATTACATCTAGAGTCGGTATCGATTACCTATGTAATCGATACCGACTCTATATGTAATCGATAATTTTTATATATACATTTCATCAACATTTTAACTATCCTTGTTAGTATGGTGTCGAGTCCTTTCGTTTTTTTATTACGCTTCATTTCAAAAGATCACAAGATGGTTGTACACCGAGTCACATTAAGTGTTCGCCAAAGGCCGCTTCAATCTCTACGAAAGTGCTACCCCAGATCGGAAGAAGTTCGAGAGATTCGCTTTTGGTGGAATATTTCAAATGCAAGGGTGGGATTTCTTTCCGATGTGGTGGATTCGATGCTGACATTTTGGGTTGATAAAAACCACTTCCGAATTGGGAAGACTGATGTCTATCTTCGGAAGATAGACATTGCATTGATACTGGGCCTTGCCGTAGTTGGCCCAGAAAAGTATACCCCATCCGGTAAACCATCGGTAGAACAAACCATTAGAAACAAATACTTTCGTGGAACGCCTCCCGGAAAAATTCTCCGGTCTCATATAGATGCTGCAATTTATAGAGCGGAAAGTGATGAGGACTTCTTAAAGTTGTCCCTTCTGTTTGTGTTGTGCATATTTCTCTTCCCCGGGTCCCACCATCAAATTTCTGAAGACCACATCGACCTCATCAATGATATGGAGGCCTTTAACCGAACTCCGTGGGGTCTGCTCATCTACCAGGACTTGATGGAGTATATAATAAAGGGCGCGACGAATAGAAAAAATGCCGAAATGGATAAAGCCCTGAAGATGTACAACACATATGGATGCATATGTGTACTTCAATGGTGGGCTTATGAGATCCTACCCGATATATCGCCATCCCAGCTAGGCCTCAAGGACCCTTTCCCACGGCTGCTGAAATGGTCGGACAGGGCGCAGTCCAGGATCAAAGGTTACACTCGCAGGCAGATGTTAGACAGCAAGGTATGAGGTCTATTGCCTATTCAAAAAAAAAAAGCAACTTACCGATTCATTCTAGAATCGATACCGATTCATTACAGAATCGCTACCGATTCATTTACGAATCGATAACGATTCCTTAACAATCGATAGCGATTACTTACAGAGTCGATAACGACTTAATAAGTAGTCGATAACGATTCATTACCTAATCGATAGTGATTTGTTAAGGAATCGATAACGATTTATTAAATAGTCGGTACCGATTCTTTACACAATCGAGAGTGATTTATTATATATATAACGATCATTTTATTCTGTTGTTTCATTTTCTTTCAAAAGGTTCGCGCTCCCCTCATGCCTCAGGGCTTTGAATTAGAGATACCCGTGGTAAGAGAATATCTACGGGTTCAAAAAGAGGAGGTTGGGGGGAAGAGGAAAGAACCGGTCAAGAAAGCTGTGGAAGAGATTCGGCCGAAGAAGAAAAGAAATTACATTTCGGTCGATAATATTAGAGAGGGAGAGGAAGAATGGGATGACGCATCGACGTCTGAAGAAGAACCCCTCTCGAAAAAGGGCCCCGTGCATGTGGGAGAGGGTCGGCCAAGAACTAGGGGGGCCGCCAAGGAGAGCCTGGCAGCGAAAGATAGAACGGAAGAAGCGTCCACCTCCAATGATTCTTTGTTGAGGAGGGTCGATCATTTGACGCTGGATAACTTGAAGCTCACCCAAAGAGTGAGCGATTTGGAGGGAGAGAATAAGGCCCTGGCTAAACGTTGCGCTTCTTTAGAGAAACTCTGCAACTCCTTCAATGAGAGGCTGAATTCAAGGGATGCGGAGTGGCAGAAGTTAAATCACTACAACTATTTAGTCAGAAAGGGCCAGACTGAAATAAAAGATCTCCTTGAAAATTTATTGGAGGCGAGACCTAAGGTATGTGTTGAAATCTAGTTTTAGATGTTCAATTTTGTTAACATAAATCGATATCGATTATATATAGAGTCAATACCGATCATATAGATTCTATTTACAATTGTTATCGATTATAAATGCAATTGATGTCGATTCTATTTACAATCGATCACGACTATCTATATAATCAATAACGATCATATATAAAATCGATAACGACTATATATATAATCGATAGCGACTATATATATAATCGATAGCGACTATATATATAATCGATAACGATTATATTTAAAATCGATTTGGTCTTTTTAAAATGTGGACTAAAAATTAATTCTTATTTTGCATCATTATTACGATGTACAGGATGTGGCTATAGAGGAGCTGATAACGGTAAAGTATGACAGCCTTCGGTGAGGAACCATCAACTCCTGCGCATCAGGTTCCTCCTCCTCCTCCCGTTGATGAGGTGAAGGCAACACGACAAGCACTCGAGACCCAAATCGATAAGGGTCTCTTGGTGAAGAGGAAACCTCTTCCCAATTCTCACTAACAATGTCGAAGCTTCGCTTAAGACCTAGGCAAAGCCAAAGAAGAAAATAATTGCCATCAAACCTAAGGCCCAATAAGGGTAGCGGTTGAAAAGAAGCCTACCGCTGAAGGCGCTGAAGGACCAATCACGAGCTGGACCGAAGGCGATCATTACCGCTGGTCCCGGTCTATCGATGAAGATGCTCCTCGAGCTAACAATGAGCAAAAATATATGCTAGACATATGGAACAAGCCTCTGAAGGAGGACGAGTAAGTAGAATTACCCTGAATACTTAACTTTATTATTATATATTTATCGTGAAGATTAGTTAAGTTGGCCATTTTTTATGCAGAGAATATATTAGCACTGTCGGCAAGTACAAGCTGGTGGTGCAATCCTTGACAATCATGGAAACCAAAGACTGGATAACTTTGTAAGTTTAATATACTGTAGGCAAAATCGTTATCGATGGCTTATGTAATCGTTATCGATGGCTTATGTAATCGTTATCGATGGCTTATGGAATCGGTATCGATGGCTTGTAGAGTCGCTAACGATGGCGTATGTAATCGTTAGCGACTCTGTAAATCATCGATATCGATTCATTAGAGAGTCGATAACTATTTCGGCGACTTAAATAATCGTTACCGACTCTAAAATGAATCGATATCGAAGATGTACTAACGATTATGTATTTAACTCTAACTGCATATTTTAATCTAACTGCATTGGTTTCAGGTTATGGGCGCCTACATGAGACATTTGGAAGTTATTGATGATAAAATTCATCCTGAGAAAAATGTCAAAAACTTCCTAATGGACCCTGCCACACTGACGTACATGGGCTATGAACTGAAAGATTTCAACAAGTTTTGCTTGAAAATTGCGACCATCGATCGAGGTTCAAGTTCATGTGGCTCGCCTATAGACAAAGAGAGACCGGAGGAAGAAGTCGATGGAAACTTTCTTCTTCAATGAGCTTGAATCTGTGGGCTCTGAATGCAACATAGTATGCTTTTATCCTCTTTATAATTATTCTTTTAATTTTTCTATCCTACCCTTTGAGATTATATTACTTTTTGTAGATATTTATGCCAATACATTCGAACAACCACTACAATCAAGGGCGCTATGATCGTAAAGGTAGTCGAACGATCGATAATGATCGCTTCTATATTTAATAGGCCCTCTAAGGAAAGATATGTGGCCCAATTGGTATTTGGTAAGATATTTTGCTTAGCATATCTTTTATCATTGTTAGCTTAACATATCTGACACTTCTCTCTATTATTTCGAAACAGACCCAATACCTTCCCATGATCTTATATTCGTACGGTGACTCCACTGCACTGATGAAGAAGAGCCATCCTTGGTCATCTACTGACTGCCGGATCAAAGCCGTCCCCCGACAGACCAACGCGTGTGATTGCGGAGTGTTTGTTGTAAAGTATGTCGAATACATGATGATGGGGAAGACATTTGACTTAATCGGATATATAGAGAGGATCAGGAAAATTGGCCACACTGCTACATATACAAAGCGATGATGGAATCTTTGGAGAAGGAAGACAAAAAGGAGGGGGAGCAACAGTAGTGTGGTTGTATTTGAATATTTTTGTAATAGTGTGGTTGTATTGGAATATTTTTGTAATTGTAAATTGAATTATTTTGAATATAATGGCACTATTTTTATGTACTTGTAGTTAAAAAGTAGAATAGCATCCATTAGCGACTACATATATAGTCGTCATCGACTATATAAATAATCGGTGATTTACTCTGTATGTAATCGCTCCCGACTATATACATAATCGTCGTCGATTGTATAAATAATCGATATCGACTATATATGTAGTCGTCATTGACGATATTCATAATCGATGCCGATTCTTAAATGAATCGATATCGACGTTATACATAGTCGATGGCGACTCTATATAGAATCGATATCGATTAGTTATACAATCGATGACGACTCTATGATACATCAGTAAAGACTATATTACAGTGTAAAAAAATATGGATTCTGAATTTCTCATTTACATTCATTCTATCATTATTAAAAATATACACTGTTAGCCCATCGGTCCCACTGCCTTGCAGCTCCTGCGGTTGTGACCATATTCGTTGCACCTGCTACACTGTAGTGCCCTAACCTCACCCTTAGACCTTATCCTTCTCTTCCTCGGACGGCCGACTTGCTTTCGGCAATAATAGGGTGGTCTCACTTTCATATTTTCAGGGAGTTGCTCTGCTTGGAACTCCCATTGACTTTTATCGAGGGTGGGAACCCATTGCTTGTCATATGTTTGTCTAAAGCAAGCGGTGAAAAACCAGTTCTCACAAAATTTATGGTAGTCGTAACTTCTTCGATTGATAGCCGCCACGACATGGGAGCAAGGTAAGCCATGAATGTGCCAACGGCGGCAACTACAGGTCTTGTATTCCAAGTCGACGTAATGAATGTAATTTTCGAAATTGACTTGGAATTGATCGCGCCCGTATGGTTGAGCTCTCTTTCTACCGGCCCATTGCAACACCTTCTTCATGTGAGCATCTGCTTTCGGGCAGAGAAGGGTGGTCCATTTATCAGATATCTCTCTGCGTTTTTGAAAATGATCGGTGACTTCCTCTCTAGTAGTTCTGATTAAGTCAATAATTGGTCTCTCTCGAGCTATCTTTAGCACGCTGTTTAAACTTTCGGCAATATTCGTAGTCAGGGACTCGTACTGCCTTCCTTCCATATGTGCGCGTGCCCAATGCTTTGGATCTATTTTCAAAATATATTCTACGGCCTGAGAATCAGCAGGATCTTTCTTCATTTCGTTAATAAAATAATCAAATTTCTCTTTCGAATATGCACGCGCGGCGCACCACCATAGACCCTTCACATTGTTCCTGGGATACTTGTGCTGCAAATTTTGTGTCATATGCCGCATGCAGTAGTTGTGATATGCGTTAGGAAAGATACGTTTCACCGCATTTATTAAACCCTTCGACCTGTCCGTGATAATTACGAGATCCTCGTTAAACCCACCGATCACGAACGCACCTACCTGTTCAAGAAACCACATCCACGTATCCTCTTCTTCTAACTCGACCACGGCAAATGCTAACGGTAATATATGACCATTACCGTCTTGCGCAGAGGCGATAAGGAGGATCCCTTCGAAACGTCCTCGTAGGTGTGTGCCGTCTACAAGCAATATGCGACGAAGTGTATTGCGGTAGCTTCCGATGCATGGGCCAAAACTCCAAAAAAATCTTTGAAACTTACCGTCAAGAGTAAGTTGAAAGGATGTTTGTACATTAGGATCTACCCTCTCCATCTCCTTCACGTAGGCCGGTAGATCAACAAATTGTCCTTCCCAACTTCCTCTAATATCATTAAGGGCAAGCTCTTTTCCCCTCCAAGCTTTTGCATATGAGATTTGCACATTATAAGCTTTTGCAATATCAAACATTATCGACGCCGGTGTGTAGTCGAATCCTTCCATAAGTTTATCCCGTACATAGTTCGCTATGAAGGAGATTGTTGCATTACGGTGACCGTGCGGTCTGATCTTAGCGGCTCCGCATGTGTGAGTACTATTGAATGTCTTGATTTGGAAAGAATCGGGCCCTGTCAATTTAGAAGCATGTATTCGCCACGAACAATCGAGTTCGTAGCATCCAAAATCACTTTCGATAACTAGCGGTCCTCAAAGGCAATTTGAAAGTTTTTCTCCACCGCGTTCTTTCAATGCTCTTTGAAATGTTTGTTTGTCTCGGAAGATCTCTCCAATTTTAAACGCGTCCAATTCGATATTCGGTTTCCACCTCTTCATCGGAGGAATCGCCCGATGTCTCTGACATTTCGTAATCTCCGTCTACTAGGGGATTGTCAATATCTCTCATAAAAATTTTTGGGTCCTCTTTGATAAACCCATCTGGTTCGCCTTCATATTCTTCTTCTAAGGTATCTTCATTCATGGCGGTGTTCTCGGGTGGTTGACTAGATCCTTCACCGAAGGGGTTCTGATGTGATTGACCAGATCCTTCACAGAATAGATAATGGCGTGGTTGGCTAGGCCCTTCACCGAAGGGGTGCTCATATGTATGGACATGGGGTTGAGTTACTCCGGTAATTCCCATCGATGGCATGGTAGAACATAAGTCTTGAGTAAACCAAGTTATCCATCCACCGGGGAAGATATGACTGAAATCGTTGGTATCCACCACCCTTTCTGAAGTATAGTCTAACCATTGACTACATTGTTGTGACCCATGCATGTATTTTACTGAGTCATCATACGATTCAATCGGAGCATCGTTTAAATCAAATGTTGCTTTCCCTTTGCCATCGTTCGCCACAATATAACCGTCATCGCCTAACGGGACGGTATTGTATACAATTTCATCCTCAAACTTACATGGCTGAAATGAATGAGACACAAAATCAGTCCCGCCGAGATTTACTTGTTCAGCTTGAACTGGGAAGGATGACGGTTCCTTAATGATGAATACTTTTATAACGTCCACTTCGGATTTATAAAAACTAAATAATGTAGCCAAATCATCAGAGTCCAAAATGTCGGCAACCACAGGCGTATTCACTATCTTCATATGAAACTTTGTGGAAACTGTTTCATCCGCCTTCGCAAAACTGACAGCAGACATTCGCCTTATGAATTGTTCATAAGAAATTTCAATTGAAATGTTAATAAGCCTCCGCCGGCCACCTTCATACAAGCCATCATCGTTTACAAGAAGGCCATCATAGTGACAAAGAAGAGGAATCCTCACGTCCGTCATCGTCTGTTTAAGAATGAGAAGGAAGGGTCATAAGGCTGATGAAATAAAAGAGAAAAGACGACTATAACTCTTAGTCGATTGCAAATACAATCGATATCGACTCTATTTGAAATCGATATCGATTGTTTATACAATCGATATCGACTCTATATATAATCGGCATCGACTCTATTTGAAATCGATATCGATTGTTTATACAATCGATATCGACTCTATATATAATCGGCATCGATTGTATATACAATCGATATCGATTTCAAATAGAGTCATAATCGGCTCTATACACAATCGATATCGATTGTATACACAATCGTCATCGACTCTATTTGGAGTCGATGACGATTGTATGTGATATCGATATCGGATGTATATGGAGCCGATGACGAAATGCAGGGCCTTCTTCTTCTAAGAGATACTGCATCACTACATAACACTAATAAACTGAAAATGGGGTTAAGTAGGATACCTCTAGTCGCAAGGACAAATTTCAGGGTCTTTTTGTCACAATGAAGAAATGCAGGGCCTTCTTCTTCCAAGCCTCTGTTTTCTTTTTCGAAATAGCAGATCGGAGCAGATCAGACTAAGTAAGGACACTCCGTCTAGGGTTTTACACCTCTAACTTTTTTGCAGGTTAAAATGAGGAAGAAGACGATGCTTTGTTTGTTAAAGAAGGTCTTAGAAGGGGGTAATTTGGACCTTTTACTCTCCTTAGGGTCGGCTAGGCTTGGAGCTGGTTTGTCTGGGTAAAAGTGAAACTATAGGACTTCTGACGTAAAAGGCGTATCTGAAAGGGCCGGTCAGGTAAATTTCCCTTCAAATGTTCTAGTCAAAATATTATTCCAGAAAAGTTTAAAACCTCAAACAAAAATCAAATTTCCTTACCAAATATCCAAGAAAATCTAAGAAAATCCCTATAGTGGTCTCATGCTACTTGGCCAATCTAGACCATTAGATGGCCTCGCATGATTATTTTGATCACATGCATGACATCTCATGGCTCACATTAAATATTGTATAGAAATTTCAGAATCAATACTTCAAAAAGAGTAAGAAATATAAGATTTATGAACAAAAACCTACACTACAAGACTAAATAGAACTAATTAACTATGACAATACCTTGGGCTTGATCTCTATAACTTGCTGGGCTGTCCTTACTTTTGTGGTGCAATGGGCTGGGATGGAGCCTAATTTAATGTACGTGAGTCTAGAAGATGTGGGGAGTGGTGTGGTGGCGTTAGGTTTTCATTTTGATGGGTGGATATGGAGGACAAATTCAAGGTAGGAGAATAATGTGCTCTAATGGAGGTGCAAGAGAAGGAAGAAGATGAAAATGGTGAGATTGGGAGACGACCCTTGGAAATTCGGTTTTTGCTATGGGAATTGGGGGACAAGGCTAGAAAAATTTGGACATGTGTCCATTCATCTCTTCCCAAAGCCACTCTCTCTTCTTCCATGCCCATGTGGGAGTGGACACCACTTGGGTTCACTTTCCACCACACACTAAGTCAAATCTTGGCTTTTGTGCTCCTCTATGCCCTCAAAATTTATGATTTTCTAATTATCCAACCTATCTTGTGGTGCACGTGTGAGAGTGCATCTCTCACCCTAGATTTCTCCAAAGCTTTTTATGGCGTAAGATGGGTCAAAGTTCAGTCAAATATATTAATGGTTAGGATTTGCTAGCGATTAGCAAAATCCAAATTAAAAATTTAGAAAATTGGATTACTAATTTATAAATGCCCTTGGGCTTTATTTAAAATTAACTAAGAGTGTTTGTGCATCTAGTCCTTTTCAAATTTATGGGTCTAGATTTGACCCATACCATTGACCAATTCCAAGATCATCGTCGAAATTTAATCTATTGGCAATGGTCTCTCATCACCACCAAGGCTCAAGCCCAACTGGGGTCAAACCTTCGGTCAGGGTCCATCAAAAAGCAATTTGGACTTGTCATAAGGTGTGAGATGTGAGGTATGTTTTAATTAATTTCTAGTTCACCCATTCAAATAAAAAGGGTGCCCTATGGGTGCCTCTAGAAGTAGGCAATATCTCAATAATCTAAGGTGGGTGCTTAACAAATTCAGATGGACCTGGTCTCAAACAGTCACCTGACACAATCAAGTCTCATCAGGTCTTAGTCAATAGGTTGACCAACACAGAAATCGAGGAGCCTATGTTCCAGGTCTTTGTTCCAAACCTCGACAGATCTTGAGATCATGGTCCTATCATCTTATGGTATGATTTTGATTTCACGTGACACAACTCCCGAAATGTTATCTGAGAACCATATTTGATATACAGTCATGATCATGTCCATTTTTGGGATGTGTGCCATATGATATCAAAATACAACTTTCTGATGGTAGACCCATGAGCTCATGATCAGTCGTGCTGGATATTGGGCTAAAAACCAATCTCCATCATATGATTCAAAAAAGTCAGCAGTTTACACATATAAAATCCGGATTGAAAAGGACTAACCTTGGATTTTAAATACAGGTACCCCTTTATTATTTTTCCCAACCTAACCCAAATCACACCTATCTAGGAGCCGATATATATATATATATATATATATATATATATAATCTTGTCCATCTAGGATGAGATGCTCTAGATCTTATATTTCTCGGCGAGAATGGTGTGACTTGAGGCCCCTGGCGCTAATAATCTCATAACGTTGGAGCCCGAGGCGCAAGATGTCTCGTTTCGAGTGAGATTTCAAATCATGAGTGTAATAGGTAAATGAAATATACTTCAGTAGTATAAGATCAAAATGAAAATTTCAATGGTATAAGATCATATGAATCCCATTTGAGTAAAATGTCCTGCAAACTAGGGTATTGCTTTGGATTGGTGGGTCCCACTGTTTGAATCTCATACCATTACAATAAATTTTCATGATGCTAGTTTTATCTCCTAAACTATTGAAATTTTGTGTTCATCTTACACCATTAAAATATATTTTATTATTCCCAAATTGCATATATCTAAAAGAAATGAGAGTCTATGATTGGAGCATAAGAGACAAAGAATGACGTCTGTTATGCGTAGACATGATGTTGTTAGAGGCGGTTTAGAACTGAAAGAAATGGCCCTTTTTGAAAGGAAACAAATCGTTTTGGCGGTTGTTCCAAAAGCCAAGAAGCATCACGTGTTACGGTTGGTTTAGGGATAATTAGACAAACACGTCTAAAAAATAACCTTTTTAGCAAAAAAATTTATCCTCAAACGTTTTAGAAAAACGGTGTTTTTATAATTTTTTGAAGTTCCAAAAATTCATAAAAGCACCATTTTTCTAAAACGTTTGAGGTCGGATCTTTTTTGCTAAAAAGTTTATTTTTGAGACATTGTTTTATAAAGTTGCTTATGATTTACCTGTATGGGCGCAAACACGTTCGATGAAAGAGTTTCAGGGCCCTCAATATCAGGGCTAAGGTTAAATTTTGAGCACCCTAAGATAGTTGACCTTTAAAATAAAAGCTATACAATTTAGGGCTGGGCCACGATAGGGCAAGGCCCGGCCCTATATATATTATTAATTAATTATTATATATTTGTGCTTTATCAAATGTATACAATTTTTTTCATATTTCATATAATAATTTATATTTAAAACTATCTAATAATAGGTATCATTATATATTTTTTATAGTATAAGAACAAAAAATAAAAATAAAAATGATAATATTTGAATGTCCAACGGGCTAAGGCTAGGGCCACAGGGCCAACCATTTTAAAGCTTGCTAGGGCTAGGGCCAACTATATTAAGGCCCACGTAGGGCAAGGGATAAGGCAATACAATAGCCCGACCCAACCCGACCCATTGACAACCCTACACCTGCTCAAGTAGGGCCGTATCCTAGTCGAGCCAAGCAGGAGCTTGGTTAGGCTCTAGCACGGTTCTATCTTACACGAGCCAAGCTCGAACTCGGCTCTAAGTTTTTTCGAGCCTGAAAATTCCAAGGTCTAGTTCGGCTTTATCGATCTTGAGCCAAGCCAAGCTGAGCTTCGAGCCAATGAAGTTTTACTATAAATTGTCCTTTGCTAATATTTTTAAACCGTGTCTTCTCTTAGATAAAAGCCCTATTCTCTTTAAGTCATTTAATCTAGTTTAGATTTAATGGATCCATTGAAAATACAATGGATCCATTGGAGAAAGGTGTTTAAATTTAATGCATGCCCTAATCTCATATTAGGAATACTTGAGAATCTAAGATGTAGTGCTTGTCACCCGTAGCTGTGAATAAGGGATGAAGATGATGTTGACTAGCGTTCAGATGTAGTGTAGTAGCGTTGATGCTGATTGGTTGATCGATTGCCATATTGGTTGTAATAATCCCACATCGGATAGGGAATGTCTAGAGCTTAGGCTATAAGGTGTATGCGGACCATACATGTCACGACATATTTTGAGTGGGGACTTAAGCCCATGCCAGGAACAAAACTGGGGAGGAGACTTATGCCCGGAACTAGACAATATTGTAGTGTGTGGGTCCGGGTCATCGCTAAATGGTATCAAAGCCAAGGCCGGCTCTTCTATAAGGTGAGGATTGTGATAGTCCCACATCGATCGGATAGGGAAATGTCCAAAGCCTTGGCTATTAGGTGTACACCTTACATGTCACAATGCATTGCGGGTGGGGACTTAAGCCCACACTAGGAAAAAAATCTTTGAGGGGACTTAAGCCCATGGTAGGAACAAAATCGGGGATGGAACGTAAACCCAGAACCAGATAATATAGTGGTGTGTGGATGTGGGTCGTCACACTAGTGGTTCTTGGCTGATGGTGATTGCTCCCTAAGACGAGTGATAAAGAGAGAGCAAGAACTTCAATGGTTGTGGAGAGAGAGCTTTAATGGGGAACAAGGAGAGAAAGAGAGAGAGAGAGTGAGAGAATCATAAGGGTTATATATTTATTATTTTGTTCATTTTAAATTAACCATTAGATTAATTTAACAATTACCTATTAGGGGAAAAAAGTACAAATTAATAAAATTTATATATAA
The DNA here is from genome assembly GCA_021018995.1 of Chloranthus sessilifolius. Classification (NCBI taxonomy): domain Eukaryota; kingdom Viridiplantae; phylum Streptophyta; class Magnoliopsida; order Chloranthales; family Chloranthaceae; genus Chloranthus; species Chloranthus sessilifolius. The sequence goes on along the minus strand of CM037596.1, from coordinate 32,405,252 downwards.
TATATTTTATTATATAAAAAATAGGAAATTTTCCATATAAAACTTTCACCTCAATGTGCGAGAGGCATTTGAACTTTACTAAGTGCAACATAACCCCCGATGAATACAAATCCCCAAAATTAGACCCCTACTGTCAACCTCCGTCTCCCTGCTCGACGAAAACTACTGACGAAGTAGTTAACCCTCGTCATCTGCCTACGTGGACTTGTCAACGTGGCACTTAGCCCTTTATAACTTGTCGGAGAGGCCCCATCTCTCTCTCTCATTCAGAAATTTGGCGCCAAGCTCCTTCTCTTCTTCTTCTTCTTCTTCTTCTTCTTCTTCAGCCGAGCAAAGCTCGAAACCTTCAATGCATCATCTTCTTCTCTACTCTTCAAGCTAGGATTGGTACTCTGGGCACAACTTTTTATTCTTAACTTCTCTTTTCTTCACCATTTGATTAAACATCAAGATATAAATACGACTTTGTCAATTTTATTTTTTTCTTGGTCTAATTTCATTCCACTATTCCATTTTACCATATGCTGGAAACTTAATAGACTCTCAAATATCTGAAAAACTTGCTCAGCTCAAAGGACAAATTGCGACACAAGAGAAATGCAAAGAAAGGTGACCGGTAGATAAGCATCTTCAATGTTATAGTTCTCTTACATCATCATCATCTTCTCTTCTTCTTTTTTGAAACTTCTGTATGAGTCTTCTCTACCGAGAGGCACCAAGGCATCAGGGTTTTATTTTGGCTAGGCTAAGCTTTAGTTAGTACAAAATACACCACACTAGTGTGAATCAAAGAAACTTTAATGCCAAATATTTTACATTGCTAAAGTTAGTAATTTAACATTTTTGAGGTTTTATACAGTACAACTACCCCGATATTTCGATTGTTTATGTTACCCTCATGGGCTTGAGTCTTCTTTATCGAGAGGCTCCAAGGCATCAAGTTTTCATTTTCATGGAAAGTATATTTTCTTGCATGTTTTTCCTTAAATCACCAATCTCATGTTTTGTTGAGTGCACAATATGTAAGGTTCTTGTCCAGTTAGTTCATGAAATAGGTTCTGCAAAGTAGAAATTGGATAATTATTATGGAATTCAATTTTCTTAACTTCCTCTAAGAATCCAGTTTAGTCACTAGTGTCAAAACTTTATAATGCATAGTTTATATCATAGAACATGGACTAAGTTCCTATTCCATTTCTTCGTCATTTCACTCTTATTTCTCAGATTGTGATGGATGATCACCAGCGCCCTAACGGGATCCCAATGACCCGATTTACCCCCCAATCTATTTATGCTCAATGTGATGCACTACAAAAAAAAGAGGGTTTTAGTGGCAGCTCTCCGATAGAAATACTGGCGCCCAGTTATGTAAACCGCCAATACAAATGATACAACTTGGTAAAATAAAAGCATTTGAGTTGTGACTCCTCATTTGAGTTGTGCCGATTATTGTTAAAAAATTTACAATAATTGCAACGAAACCAAACTAATTACGTAGTGTTTGTCATTCTCATCATGGATCCTTGCAGCTACTGAAGCATAATTCACCCCACCAAGAATTCTTGTTCCAGAAGTGTTGGGAACTGCATAGGATGTTGGATAAAGAATACCCAAAAGTTCATATGCAAAATCATAGAAAATTAATTCCAGTTGTTTTAGGAAAAATTTCAACAATCCTCTGCATTAGTTGTTGATCTTGTAATAAATGTTAAAGTAACTGTTAAATGGTATTGATGATCTAAAAACCTACCCAACATGTCTACTATGGTCCTTCCAATGCAAAACCTCCCAGTCGGCCCCTGGTAGAACTCAATCCCTTATGGCAAGTAATTGGATTTTGCCATTGAGTTTAAGAAGTTATTGTTTCCAGTATCAACTAATGAATCTCCAAATATAAACATGGCTGGAACTTGTATTGTGACCCAACCAACATAGTTGAGTAATGGATGAACATGAAAATGGCGACAAAAGATTTGAAAGATTGAGGAATGGCCATTTTTGAGCTCCATTTTTTCATTTTCGCTCTATTATTAATGAAGACCTTAGATTGATTTTCATAAAAGCAAAATTTTATGTTGTTTTGTATATAGAGGTGGTGGAAGTGCTAGGATGAGCCATATGAAACGACTAGCATATAAGAAATCCATGAGTTCTTTCTATCATCCTTTATCCTTGTATCCTTGGTGGTTTCAGGGGTTTGGTTACACCATTCTTAACTCCCTTTCTTGGGGCGTGACTTTTTCCTTGGCATAATGTTAACCCAGGGGCACTTTCAGTTTCAATATATACCACAGAAAATGCCGAACAAATATAAAGCTACTTTGTATTTGGATACTACTTTTTTCATTTTCTTTTCTTATCTGTGGGGGCCTGGTAGGCACAAAATGGATCTTATTCAGATAAGATTGCTCCATAAGAAGAGTTGCACGACTTCTTCTATGCTCTCTAGCGCACTCTGACATGAGATGGCGTTGAGGCTTTGCTCGACTGAAGAGGAGAAGAGAAGAAGAAGAGAAGGAGCTTGGCGCCAAATTTCTGAACGAGAGAGAGAGAGAGAGAGGGAGAGAGAGATGGGGCGTTTCCCACAAGTTATAAAGGGCTGAGTGCCACGTTGGCAAGTCCACGTAGGCAGATAACGGGGGTTAACTGCTTTGTCAGCAGTTTCCGTCCAGCTGGGAGACGGAGGTTGATGGTAGGGGTTTAATTTTGGGGATTTGTATTCATCGAGAGGTTATGTTGCATTTAGTAAAGTTCAGGTGCCTCTTGGACATTGAGGTAAAAGTTCAGGGGTTAATATATAATTTTCCCTAAAAAATATTATTGAATAGAAATCAAGTCGGGCTGAGCCAAGCTTTACAAGGTTCAGCTCTAGCTTGGCTCTACTTCAAGTGAGCTTTAGATAAAAAGCTCGGCTCTGACTATCGATCCATGCTTCAGATAACAAAAAAGCTCTCATTTTCGAGCCGAGTTGTTGAGCTCCAGCTCTTGAGTTGGGTTGGCTCTGTTTTAGCCCTAGCTACAAGCCAAATTGTGGTTTAAAAAATGGGCAATTTTCAAGTCCCACTGGTTGAACCAGATATCCACTGCAAAAAATAAGGCTGCGTATGGCATATCAACTACTTTAGTTGATTGCATTCTCCTTTCTAACTCCCTGCAAAGGAAGATTTACCTGCTCTAGCAGCAACCTCCCTGCTATCTACTAGCTCCCTATCAGAGCAAATAAAATCAGCTCTGACAAGGAGTGAGTAGGTAGAACTGCTGAACAGGTAAATCTTGCATAAAATCTTACTATGCAAGGAGTTATCAAGGAGAAGGGATACCTGCAGGTAGAGGATGTTCATAAAGAGGATGGGAACCTGCTAAAGCAGGTAAGCTCTGCTATGGCAGGGGCTAGCAAAGAGCTATGCCATACGCAGCCTAAGATTATTAGAAAAACTGCCGCTATTTATAAAAAAACTATTAAAACTATTAGCGGCAAGGGAATTAGCGGCAGTATTTTTGTTAATAGCGACAATTTATGGCTATCGCTACTAGTCTTATTTTTTGTAGTGATCATATTCTACCCTATATTACTTGGACGACTTGTCAAATCCATTATCCAATCTTCGTTATTTGTCGATTCCCGTATCTAATTTCAAATATCTCCAAATCCAGTATGAAACAGTTCAAATTTTCTTAAATTTCTTTCTAAGCTATGAAATGATAAAAATGCCCCTGCTTTTGAAAAAGCAACCAAAATTAGAAGAATACTTAAACCACTCCCCAATTGGTTTCAAATTCTGTAACGCTCTCCAACGCAACATATAGCGGTTCCCGACAGACCCTTTCAATCTACTGTGAGCTCAGTGGTCTATAATAGACTGATATGGTACATAATAGACTGGTGTAGTTTATGGTAGATCGATTCGATCTATCATGAACCATTTCAATGAATATTTGGTCATTTGTTGAAGATTTGGAAGCACCCTATGACTTTTTAATTTATGAACACATTAATAAGTTTTTCTTATTTTCCTGTAAATTGTTCAAAATAAGTAACTTGCATTTCTAACTGTCCATGTATTGATGGTTTTAGGCTTTTAAAACACCAGCTCGACTTTTCAGCAATTGGAGGAATAAATCTACGCGGGCAATCAACTGCTCTAATGCCTATAACCATCGATATGCGAGGATCAATTGCTTCTAAAATCTCCATCCCTGACAAGCTCAATATCTGTCACGACCCAAAATTCTACCTCATTCCGAGGGCCTAGAATTCCTAGTTATGACCCACACTTATCCCAGATATGCTAAGTGGACAAACACTTAATCAGAGTTATCGCATAAATCTAGCTCCACGAAATTCATGAAAGCCAACACATAAAGGTTGAAATAAAAGCAGTCATTAATACTGAATAAATGTAATAAAATCCACTAATGAAATATAAGTCAAGTCGGAGACACATCTGATAAAATGAAATCATAGAGTCAAAATAAAAGTATAAAATGAAATACAATACCGAATCTAAAACTATCAGTAACCGGTGCTCGGATCAAGGTCAGCACCGAGGTCCTCCTGGTACTCAGATGCGTCACCCTCCCAAGGCTCCTGGTACTCAATGCCTGCGGGATCAATGAAATCGGCATCGGTGGGATCTAGATTGCCGATGTCTACTCCGCCAGCATAATCACCTGCAACTTTTAGATTATCGTAGGATGAGTTTAGTCAGTCACATAAACTCAATGGGATACATCATCAATCCACCCTATACTACTCAGGTGCATTGTGGGTACATCTTATGAGTGATAAACATAATATCTCAAAGTAGATAGCAAAAGAAAGATAAAATCATCTACATATCTTAAAACTCATATCATATCATAAATACAAGACCATGATCTAGACACTCATATCCTAACGTACCTTATCATATCTCATAACGTATCATACCATGTCTTATTATCATTCTCGCACATACGTTTGTACATCACATGAGCATCACTAACATACATATAAAATCCTAAACGACCTGTGCCAGAGTCGCTGCTCGAGCTATCATGGGAGGGTCAATATAATATCATACTATCATATCATAACGCCCTCGTGTCATACTCATACTCCACCATCCAGTCAATGGGGAGACATAATGGCCAAACCTAACTCCTAACATACTCATACTCATACTCATAATCTCTCTCAGAGATCTGTCTTGGTTGAAAGATGTTGTTGCCCTTACGGTGGCTACGCAAGGAACGACACGTACAGAGACTTACATTCTTAATCTTATGCTAGCCTACACAGCAGTGTCTTATTATCGTACTCATATCATAACTTATCTTATCTCATATTCATATCTTATCATACTCTTATACTTAATTCTAAGACGAGCTATAGTGAGATAACCTCACCACAGCTAAGGCCAAAGGCTCGGATTTCATATTATAACTCATATCTTATCCTCTCATATTAAAACTCGGAGTGATAGGGTCACCGTATATGAGGTTACACTGAATTCGTACTAACCCAACTCGTCATGGGTCCCATTCCACCATGAGTTATAAGGCATGTGAATACGGTATATTCCTCGCTTCGATACCATCTCAGCGAATCATCACACTCAAGCGTAAGCATGATCTTATACACTCTCGTACATATGTCATAACTTACTCATAATTCATATAATGTAATTCAAGATAGAAATATAAAAAGTCGAACGTACAGAAAGATTTATATTAGATTTTCTTATGTTTATATATATACATTTATTTACACGCATTCTAATATAATATAGAATAGGGTAGTTATAAGTGTACTCTCGATAACGGGAATGTCAGGGTTCGATGTTCACGAAGTATCGAATTTCTAATCTTTCGTGTTATCGAAGAGGTCGCGTTGAAGAAATAAATTAATATATATATATATAGATTACTATAATTGGATAATTAAATTAAAAAGTATTTATAATCACTAAGTTATGATTCATCATGATCATCGATCGAAAGATCTTAAGTAAGATATAACATACATAGGAATTTTGATCATAAAAATTAGAAAATATCACTAAATTCGTGTAGTCTTGGGTTATCCAAAATTGAACCCGACTTGTTACTCTATTTTGACCTATAAAACGTCAGATTCGTGAAATGACTATTTCACACAAAGTTGTAAAGTTGTAAACGTCGGATGCATCAATCTGAGATCGGAGTAAAAAGTTATAATCAAAGTACCGGGACCAGCACATCGATGGTCGCGAGTTCAGGTTTGTGGACGCGAATTTGAGTTCGTAGCCGCGAGTTTGGACCCAAAACTTTAAGATGGTGCAATCTATTATTCTTTTAAATAAAATAAGAATATATTTTATTTTATTTTTTGAGCTTAATTGGTTTTAAATAAACAATGATATATACTTGCAATAATAATATATCATTATAGTTTTTAGTAAAAGGGGTAAATTACTAATTATATAGATTTATAAATAAAAAATATCAATATGATATTATTCCAATTAAATCAATCTATCAAATTTATAAATATTAGAGTTTAATTAATCTACAGATTTAAAAGATGATAAAATATTAAATATGCAGACCTAATAGAAAGTAAAATATTAATAACCCAAATAAAGGGATTCTTAAAAAGAAAAGAGAAATAACATATAAACCCGACTTACAAATCATGTAATTTTAATAGAAAAATAAAATACTAAGTATCCAGATTTATCATACTTAAAGATATTCATATTTAATTAGTATATAGATTTAAGAGAAAGTAGATATATTAAATATGCAGACCTAATAGAAAGTAAAATATTAATAGCCCAAACAAAGGGATTCTTGAAAAGAAAAGAGAAAAAACATATAAACCCGACTTACAAAATATATAACTTTCAAGGAAAAATATAATATTAAACATATAGGTCTATTAATTTATGAGATATTTGGGTTTAAATAAAATTTTTAAAATCGTCGATGCGCGATCGAGCGCATCCTACGCGACGGGATCTGAGAAGAATAAGATGGATTGATGGGTACCCACCTCTTGAAGTGTGAACGGTAGACCAACGACGATTCAGGTTGAAAATGTTGATGCCCAAGTCGTTGGTTCGTCTAAATCTTTAGAGAGAATAATTTTTTTATTATAAAGAGTAGAGAGCTTTTAAAGTTTTATTTATAATGGTATAAAGTTTTTGGTCAACTCTAATTAAAACTTTTGATAGACAATTTAATAAAATAGCAGTTTTAAGAAGAATTTATACGTGACTTGAATAGCTTGAGGAAAGGTTTTGTTCCAGTGTTTTGTATAAGCACCAAAGTAATTAGTGTTTCTCTCTCGAAATTACAGTTATACCCTTTAACTTATTTGATCACTTAAAATAGGCATAACTTTTTATATTCTTGTCAAAAAATTGATAAATTATATATTATTGGAATCGTATCAACGAGTATTTTGTAATAAGTATAATATTAGTATAGGAAAAATTATAATTTTTCTAACAAGAGGGTGGGTTTTGATTCTAGTGTGAAGCATTAGCACAGTGTACGGTGAAATACATCATCTAATACTGTTAAAATAAAGTCAAAAAATTCGAGTTGTTACAATATCATTACATTTATAAGTATCTCTTGTGATATATAATCAACACCAAATCCCTCTAAGCCCAAACCCCCATTTAGCCTACTCGTTGCCCTCTTGCTTGGCCCTCCATTTAAGGCGTTGTTATGTAGAAATTAGTGCTTAATGCCCACTTGAATGTACATAGATTTTATCTATCAACTTATGAAGTAATCTTAGAATATTTGTGGCAAAAATCATAAATCCATAAATGAATCTTTTACAAATGACCATTAATTCATCGCAACCGTTGAACTCATAGTAGACATAATTGGTCCACCAAGAAACGCTTTTGTTGCACCCAAGACCGATACGAAATCCAATCCGGGAGTAATTTTAGTATTTTTTGGGTTTCATATGCTTTTTTGAAAGTCATTTAATGCGATTTTGCCAGTTTCATATTGGGTCTAGGGACTTTTGAAATCACATACGGGAATCAACATGTAAGGTAGGCTGAAAACTGGATTTGACAAATTGTCCATGCCACTTAGTTCGATAAGTCTCTCGATTTGAAATGGGTTCTGCAATTCGCAATTCGCAATTCGATGATGTCATGCGAATTCAATTCGCTAACTGTAGGATGCATTTTTTTTAGCATGCTAGTTGTAAATAATTGATATTATTATCAAAATTGCAATCATAAACACTAATGCTTGGTTAGCTAACTTGGCTGGGTAACGGGTATGTCCAAGTGTAGAAGATTGAGGTCTTAAGATCAAATCCCACTGCTTCATATATACAAAGTAGTAATAGAGGTTCACCCTCCATATCCAAACCCTATATGGTACGTATTTATCAAAAGTAGGGATGCATATTCGAACCGAAACTAAAATTTTGGTTGATTCAACTTGAACTAGAACCGAAAAAATCAGGTAGTTTTTTTTTTTAAGATTTTTGAAACCAAAATCGAACCTAAACCCAAAAAAATAGTTTGGCTCGGTTTCAGGGTTTTTATGTTTGTTTTTTCAACTTTTTAACTCTATTTTGGATTTTTCAATTTTTTCAGGGTTGATCATTTTTATGATTTTTTTTTTGTTTTCTAATCCTACCTAATCGGTCCAGTTCAGTTCGGTACTAATCAGGTTTGAACCGATTCAGTTTGGCCAGTTTTCAGTTCGGGTCAAAACTTGTGTCCCTAACTAAAAGAAATATGTGTATAATATTTTTTAACAGGTCTAGGTTAGATCCAAAAGTAGTTAACATGTCGGCCAAAACCTGAAAATGTAAGGTTGGATCTAGTCCTGGTTAGGTTCACGTCCAACTAGAAGGTCAAGTAATGGTCAAGTCCAGGTCAGGGTATTTTTAATAGGTCAGATTCAAGTTCAGGTCAAGGTTTAGAGGTTAAAGAGAACCCATGTTCAATATCACTCCACTATCATGTGAAAAAAAATCAAACTTAAGAAAACATAAATGAGATAGAGGGAAAGATAGATTGTTTGTTTAGATCCGCTCTCTTTTAGCGTACTCCATCTCTCTGCCTACTCTCTACTAAAACAAGTTTAATTTGCTCTGATAAGAGTTGGCTTATCACTTTACACAACTCTCTGCCAGAGAAAATAGGGTGGAGAGCTGTAATACGAAACACAAATTTAGCTATACATCGGAGCCAAAAGGCCGCTCTTTGGCCCGAAAGAGCTAAGCCAAACCTAGAAAGAGAGATTTCTTCCCATAATTTTTTTGGTGAGTATTGCATTACAAGTAAGATTTTGTGGTCAATTGTTAAAGTCCACATTCTTATCACAAGTGTAGACACCCCATTTTCGACATTTAGAGATCATATATAACCTCCTAGCTATTATGTTTTGTGCCCAAGTCCTTTGGTCAAAAGTCATAGATCTAGCCAGACCCTGACAATTATATTCTCCATTTGGAAGCCAAATTAATTTTTTATTTTATTGGACTTTGATGTTTTAGTAATGCTTTGATATAGTAAGATTTATTGGCTTGGACTTTGATGTTTTAGTAATGCTTTGATATAGTAAGATTTATTGGCTTTAAAATTTCGCGAAAAAGCTCGTCATTTGAAAGTTAAACTTTTTACTAATGTGATTTAAGTTACACCCTTGCAAGTGCACAAGTGTGGCAAGCACAAGTAAGCAATAATGGATAATGAACCCAAGGAATTATTTGTAAAGACTAGATAACTTACTTATCTCGTGTAAAAGATTTAAAAGTTGAAAAGTAAAGAAAGTAGAAAACAAAATTTAAATTGCAATGAAACTAGAATTAAGTTCAGAAAATCAATTAAGTTTAAGAAATAAGAAGAAAATAGTTTAGGGCTTCTCTTCTATCGCACATTCGTATTAATCCTCCATCTAGTTCTATCCTAATTTGAATTCGGGTAGTTAACCTACTCTTCGCTACAAGCTAAAGTAAGTAAAAGAACAAGATCCTATTATAGACACCTAAAATTGGCTCAAGGCTCGATTGACTCATACTTCAAGAACAGTGTCTTTCCGAGCTTCTGAAAGCACTTCCCGAACCCTTGAAACTTAACCCGAACCCTTAGAATCCATACCGGACCCCCTAGAACCCACACCAAACCTTTAGAACCCATTAGAACCTGAGGCACCCTTAGGAACCTTAGATAAACCTTAAAGAATGATCCCCGATTCCTGGATGGCCCCAAAGTCAACCCATGGAGGCAAGAGACCCCAAAAAATAGCATTTCACGGATTCATGATGTTGCATGGCTCTTAAACTTTTAATGGTCATAACTTTTGATAGATATGTCCGATTGACTATTATTATATATCATTTTATAGTAGCTGGAGACGATATATCTAATGGGCACAAAAAATTTTGCACAAGAAAATTTATTCATGCGTACATCCAATGTAATCATAGGCAATTTTGTGCATAGGCAATTTTTTGCAAAAATTGGCTATGCATGCATTGGATGTACGCATAGCCAAATTGGGTTTTTTCCAGCACAGGCCTGAACTTCTCTTGTCCGAAAATGAGTTTTTAAGATTTGGGGATTTGACTTGTGGACCATCCTGGACTTCGGGGTTTGTTTCTTTAGGTCCCTAGTACCCTTAGGAGCTTAAAATATAACCCTTTTTTCACCCCAACTATCACCCCTCATCCACCATTAAAACCTAACTCCCTCTTTTCTAAGCTCTTAAAGACCTCAAAACTCTTAGATTTTGCATTACCTAATTTCTAAACAAATTAGTGAGTTAATCACTCACTAACCACCTCTACCTCTATAAATAGAGCCACCCTCCCCTTATTTAACACCTTTTTGCCATTCCTAAAGAAAAACTATAGAAAAATAGTCACTCACCTCAAGTCTCAAGCCTCCCTAACCTTGAATCTCTAGCATCCCTCATAGCCATTACAGTTCCAACATCCATCTCTCTAAGCCTTAGCCTTAGAATCCTTAATCCATCTCCCATACCATTACTCTCAAGCTCCAAGCTCCCAAGCCTTAAGCAAGTTAGAACGCTTACTCTAACCCATCCGCTTTCAGAAGTTCATCGGAATTAGCAGGGACGCGAAGATCTACGATGGTGCTACAATGGCCTGAGAGCTCTGGCTCCCCCCTCTATTCCTCTACCTTCTTTTTTGTGTTTTTCCTCTATCCTAGGATTTGGGTTGTTACACCGCCAAAATTTTAGTGTTTGCCGAGAGCCCAATAGGATCGGTGTGCTTTCGGGTAAGAGGAAGTGTTTCTCATTTATATATTTTTTTATAGGCACTTGGCCATAGTAGAGACCACTTACGACCAGGTCGATCGGGTGCCTAACACCTTCCCGATTGATAACCGAAGTCCTTACCCTAGAGGCATTAGTGTTGACCGGTGATTCGGAGTCAAATCTAGTACTTCGGTGCACACGATATTGATTTTGGATATCCCGGGACACCAAAAGCTCTAGGTGGCGACTCCATTTTTGAGCGCATCATCGTGACGGGTCCATGTGATCCACGGTTGCACAGATGACGCTCCACTGGGGATAGTTTTTAGAACTTCTCCTTGAAGTAGGCCCCATTGCATATGTTTTTTACTTTTTTGTCTATATTTGGATTTTTTTTACTCGCTCCTATGATTTCACTTTTTTTTACTTACCCCTACGATTCCCGTCATTAAAGCTAAGCAATTTCACGGGCCTACTTGAGTCATTTGCCGCCTAAGCCGTTTGGCGGGCCTACTTGATAATTTAGTTTAAATTCCGTTATTTACCACCTAAGCCATTTGGCTGGCCTACATGATAGCTTAGATTTAAATTTTCACCATTTACGTTTCTTTATATTTCCGCCTAGTCGCTTGACTAGCCCTGTCATTTTCTTACTGCTTGTTATATTTCACCAGTGAACGCCGACCCGTAGTGGCAGCACGAGACTCTCATAGCCTGATTCGGACGGCGGTAAAAGCCCCAAATATGGACTTATGCATAACCTCCCTAAAATTGAAATTTAAAAATAAACCAAGGGACATAATAAGTTTATTTCTCGTGGGTAGCTTTGGCAAATGGGGGAAAAAAATAGACAATGATACACTCGACCCAGTTCTAAGTAAAGCGACAGCCCTAGTGGTGATGATCTCAAACAGAATCACCCCATCCAGTATCTAAGAAGGCGCTCGTGCCGGAGGTATATCGAGTGGGTGACCGAACCGGTTACTGAGCTTAAAACCGTGGGGAGTGCATTAGTTGCACAGAATCAGCCTCTATCCTTTAGGCGTAGTAAGGAGAAACCGAAAAAAGGTTAAAAGAAGACCGAAAAAAGGTTAAAAGAAGCGCCCCGGGAGGCATTGCCCTCAAAAACCCCATTTTCAGCCCAACTCGGATCTGTAATCGGGAAAATATAGGTATATTAAGCTGTGCAAACATCCTATGTACGCATAGCTAAAATTTTCAAAAAAATTCTCATGCATACATCCTTTGTGCGCATAACTTATATACCATTTTCCAGCATGGGGTGACTTTGTCACAGTTCCCCGGACACTCCGCTTACTTTGGTATTTAGACTACGAATTATTCCTACATTAGTAGCATCCCAAAACGCCCTCGCCGGTCAAGAGAGATCACCCTCTTATTAACACTTTTGAGGGATCGGGGTGTTGCATAAAAAATTGTGCCTTTAAAGATCAAAAGAACTTTTTTATTCTTAAAAACAGCATTCAAGTCCCGCCGTAAGAAGCTTTGGGGGTGTGAGCACCATCCTAGAAGGGAGTTCCAAAGGCCACAAAAAGCAACATAAAGGAGGAAAGGAAAGAACCGAGATGAAAGAAAGAGAAAGAAATCCAAAATTTTATTTTTTGTCATCATTCAAAATTCAAGGAGATCAATAAAATCAAAAGAAAATCTTTAAAAAATATCACCAAAAAGAAAGAAAATAAAACAAAGTTGAGTTTTTGGTGTCGTTGCAACGACATCGCCAAACCCGTCATCATCCCATGGGGGAAGAGGGAGAAAAAAAAAATTTGGGCCATACTAGCGAAATCCATATCCCACTCGCTATCAAAGCATGGTGTGGTTGATGGTAACATCGGCCGAAATGTCCCCACCACATCCTGAAATGAAGGAGATTCTCATCCCCGATCCCTCAACCCAACCCCCATTTAGCATCACCGGACCGTTTGGTGCACCCACTTTCCCCTCCATACTCACCAAAATACAACCTCTTTTCCCTCCACCCAATATATACCTAATTTTCCACCTGGCTATCCCCCCACATCAACCAAAGTCATTCCCAATTTTCTCCTGACCTCAACCCAACATACACGTATTCCCTCCACATCAACCCAAGTCATGCCCAATTTTCCCCTTACCTCAACTCAACATACACATATTCCCCCCACATCAACCAAAGTCATTCCCAATTTTCCCCATACATCAACCCAAGTCATACCTAATTTTCCATCCACCTCAAACCAAGCACCATCACCACCCCATAAAATCTCCCCATCAAGAGAACACTCCACATCCCCTCCCATGACCAATCCCATGGTCATGATGGAGGAGATGGTGAGGACATTCACTGCTTGGAAGGTTTCTCAAATTCTTCCTAATTCATCCCAAGCACCACCAAATCCATGGCCAACCCTCTAAAAACATCATACTTTATTCACCCAAAATACCAACCCCAATTAATCACTCATAACCCACACCACCCAAGGTTAGCAACATCAACCATGGAACCATCCGAGTGGGCCTCAAAGGCCCTATGCTCACCACAAGCCCATTTCGGCCCAAACCCAAGGGTCATGTTGTCAAACCCTCCAAAAATCCCTCAATTTCCCACCTACAACCACATCCAACATGCACACTCCATTCCCCCCAAATGATCAACCCATTTCACCCAACTCATCAACCCGGCATGAGTCATACCCATCCACACCCATCATACACAACCCAACAGGGGAATCCATCTCAAATCATCAACCATCCCTAATTCACACATCCTCTCACCTCCAACCAAATCCTCAAAATACCCATCAAGCACAATGGCCTCACCAGGCACCCGCCCAAAACCCGCAATTCACCCATCCCCTTACTCCACAAACCAATCATCAAAGCTTCTCTCACCAATCACAATGGCCTCATCAGGCACCCACTCAACTCATTCAGAGTCCACCTGATAATCTCATCCCTCCACCATTTGTTAATGTGGGTCATCAATATGAGGAGGATGAGGCTCGAAATAGTGGGGCCTACATGGAGGAATTTGTCAATTTCACCCCCCACAGCTCACCTTCACCAATTTACAAGCACCCGGGAATGAATGGGGACAACCTAGTGGGGGAACAACCCCAGCATACCATCCAAAGAGGCCAAATTATTGAGAAAGCATATGGATAAAATCCAAAAACAGTTAATGAAGATAGGGGGAACCGAGATCCATGCTACTGACTTCTAAGACTTGTGCTTATTTGTAGAGGTGTCACTGCCACCTATGTTCAAAGCACCTACATTCAACAAATATAACGACACTGGCAACCCAATTGCCCACTTAAAGTCATACTGTGGAGACATGTGCCAGTATGGCGGAGATGAGTGTCTTCTCATTAAGGTGTTCCAGAAAAGCCTTACTGGTCACGCGCTAAGATTGTTCACTTCTCTTGAGTCATCCATGATAAAAACTTGGAAAGACCTCACGCACCTATTTCAAGAGCAGTATGTTTATAATATCGACATTGAACCGCGCAAGTTTGATTCAGCCCGGTTGAAATAGAAACTTAAGAAGACGTTTAATGAATATCTTGGATGGTGGAGGGCCTTGACAGTCCAGGTGAGGAATCGAATATCAGATGAGGAATAGATTGAAATGATCTCGAAAACTGCACTGCCAATCATCTCTAATTTTCTAGTGTACCAACAGCAGGCCAACTTTGCTCACCTAGTTAGAAATGCCAGCCGTTGTGAGGATGTGGTAAGAGAGGGGTATTTGAATAAAACAGTGGCTGGCGGGGCCCATAAATTCACTAAGCAGAGAAATGAGAAAAGGACAGGGGTCGAGGTTTAAGTAATAATGATCTCGTAGCCCACTGCAAGCATGACACCACTCCAATTTGGGGCAACACAATACGCCCCAGCACAGGCAGGCCCAACATAGAGACCCTACAATGGTTCATGGGCTTGGGCAGTGATGACCCCCGAACAGAAAAGGGCCTGATATAACTGAGTATTCACTCCCCGGGGACAATTCCTAAATGTCCTCTTACCATTTTTGATAGAGAAGGGTACTCCGCTTTAGCCACAACCTCCACCAAATCCGCTCCGAGGAACTATGATCCAAGCACTCATTGCAACTTCCATCAAAAGTCGGGACATCCAACCAATCGTAGCTTTCCTTTAAAGCACGCAATACAAGACCTAATTGAAGCGGGAAAAATCATCCCTCCAGCACCTCCCCGAGCAAATTAGCACACCAATATTCTCCAAGCACCGTTACCGCCACACCCGCAAAGGGGGATTGTAATAGCCCGAAAAATCACGCTAAACTATGACCTCGGGATCCGTGCCCGATCGGTCATAGGTTTGACCAAATGGAAGTCCAATAGTTAGCGTGAGGTGTGATGAACGGATGAGATGTGATAAATTGAATGTCTATGTGGTGTGTGTTGTAAATGTTAAGTCGCATACACCTATCGCGGTGTATGTGCTCAACACACACGTGAGGAAAGGGATAAAAGGGTCTAATAACCCTAAATGTGTGTTTTTGGTGGTTGAGAGAGAAGTAAAGAAGAGAGAGAGAGAGGAAGTAAAGAGAGGAGTTATTGCAACTGATTTGGAGGGGGGATTCAAGCGATAAAAGTCGGATTCAACACGGTTTGGATCTCTAGAGCCAAAGTGAAACCCTAGCCTTTCAACCACTGGATTGAAATCAACTTGCGATTGATTCAAGGTAAATTTTTGTGAATAAAATGCATAGATCGTAGAGTCTAAATTGTAGTTGAAAATAGTTTAAATCATAGAATAATGGTTTAGAAAAATAGAGGAAAAAGTGTGGAAAAAGATGGGGAAGAACAGCTCGAAAAGGGCTGAATCTGACAATTTCGATTAATCGAAATTGGGTTTCGATTAATCGAAATTGGCCAGGAAGTTGAAAAGTCAGAGGACCCCGATTTCGATTAATCGATTTGGGTATCGATTAATCGACTGGGAGCCTCCAGTGGACCCCAGGGGTTGGAGGAAATGGCTTGAGGAAAATCGACTAATCGAAATGGGATTTCGATTAATCGATTTCAGTTTTCGATTAATCGATTTGGGATCGATTAATCGATTTTAGGAACTCAACTACTCGAATTGAGAATCGACTTTGCGAAACAGAGAATTTCGATTAATCGAATTAGGATTCGATTAATCGAATGAAAATCTCGATTAATCGATTTGAAAATTGATTAATCGATATTGACTTTCGATTAATCGATTTTAGAAATCGATAATCGACTGAGATAAATTATGTTGACTTTTGGGTTTGACTTTAAGATTCTTGGAGAGTCTTAGACCTTCTTTATTTCATCCTTTGTGATGTGTTTCACCTGTTATGTGGTACCATAGGTGGTACGTGTGGACTAGTGCACAAGGAGCCACGTGGGACCTTGATGCATTGATCAAATGAAGACTTGAGGTAGGGAACACCTTGAACATGTACTTTATTTTACAAGAGCATGTATGTAATGATATAGAGTTCAATTCAAATGTTTCTTTGCTTAAAGATTGTGAAAAGTGTGTGTGCGTGTGACACCCATAAGAGTAATGAGAATGAGCCATCCCCAGGGGATGAAGAAGTAAAGAGATAAGAGCATCAGGTGTAATGCAAGTAAATGGATACATCCTAGGGATGTATCCAATGATTGAATCATGTTTGATAGGGCCTAACTGATATAAGATAGCACACTTACACGGTGAATAACTATATGTAAGGCACCGATATTTTTGTTATTTGAGGTTTGATAGGTTACTCCACCGACGTGGCGGGATATCCACGACTGACACGGCAGGATATCCGTGACCAATACGGCGATGAAACCGTAGGCCAGTGCGGAGGCTTATCCGTACATAGTAAGCACACCCCAGGGGTGTTGATTTGAGACAAGTGAAACCCCGCCACCAATCCCCAAGGGAAAGGGGCTTGGGTACTATATTTGTATTCCCAGGGAATACGTTAAAACTGTCTATATAGATGGCGATGAAGGGTATCTCATCGAGGCTCGATGCTATATTGCTCGGGGATTACTTAAGTTGAAAGTTTAAGTTTTGCTTTAGGCCTTTTCAGCATCATTCATGAATAAATGAAAACATAAGTAATGAACAGTAAAATGAAATGCTTTTAAGCTTTTCATCAATAATTGCTTAGCCACATCATGCATGGCATATCATGGAATATATGTGAGTAATAATTTATATGTTCAACTGTGTTTTGTTCCCTATTGAGCTAGGATGTAGCTCACCCTATAGACTATACGTCGCAGGTCCACTACTAGCAGCTGCCGAGGCTTCAGGAGACGCTGATCCCGGCGAGTCGGACCTTGCGGCCGGCGAAGAATTGGAGCCACCTCCTGAGGACTTCTTCTAGAGGACTCCGTTGTGCCGCTTTGAGGGCTTTTAGAGAGATTTTGTACGGCTTGGTATGTCAAGCCTTGATTTTGTTTAAAACCATGTATATAAGGAGTTGGGATTATTCTTTTGGGACGAACCATCCGTGATGATTTCTATCATCGATGGTTCGGATCGGTTCTCCATTCATGCAGAGGCATGAGGGTAGAACTGTCTTTTGGGGAGTTAATTAATATAGATTTAAATTCCGCAATTTCGTTTACTATTCTATTGCATGCTTGATATACCAGTGTTTCGTGCTTAGCTAAAGGGCATGGTCAAGATGATCGTGCTGATGGCACGGGTTTCGGGGTGCCAAAATTCGGGGCTGTCACAGTTGGTATCAAAGCATTTTCTTTTAGCAATTCTGACAATCGTCCTTTTGGTCAGAACATAGGGGCTTCTGCTAACGAAACTTTAGTTTCAAATGCAGCCGCAAATGTCATCTAGAGGAAGAGGCCGACCAAGGGGAGGCCAACAGAGGAGTCTACGTAGTGGAGATGATTACATCTCTCCTACTAATAGAGTGCCTTTAGGAGGTACTGAGGCCCCAGGGGGCAGTAGTAGTAGACAGCATAATGAAGAGGATCGAGATCATCAGGATCAAGATCTAAGAGAACAAGAGAGAGTGAGAGAAAGACAAGAAGACAGAGAAGAGCGACAAAGGATGATGCACACTATGGAGACTATGGCAGCTGCCATGGCACAACAAGCCGCATCCTTTGCAGCTCATGCATCAAGAGAACAGCAGCCACCTACACCACCTGTAGGACCTGCGCTGCCTGTGCCCTCATCTTTTACAGAGTTTAGGAGGATGAGACCTTCATTTTCTGGGCAGGCAGACACAATGGCCGCTGAGAACTGGCTTATGGAGATGGAGAAAGTCTTTAGCGTGCTGACATGCATGGACGATGAGAGTGTGAGATGGGCAGCTTATATGTTGGATGGGGAGGCTGGGCCGTGGTGGAAGTCCGTAATACGGACTCGGGCTCAAGAGACCCCAGAGTTGCCTTGGACTTGGGAGGAGTTTGTTGAGGAGTTCAACAAACAATATTTTCCAGAAGTGGTGAGGAACCAATTAGAGATACAATTCCTACAGTTAGTACAAGGGAGGATGACAGTGAGAGAATATGGGGTGGAGTTTCTACGACTTGCCCTTTTTGCTCCGGATTACGTCGCTACCGAAGTGATGAAATCCAAGAGGTTTCAGCAAGGTTTGAAGCCTGAGGTTAGGGGAGGCGTAGCTCCATTTCAACTGAGGACCTATGAAGAGGTCATGAGTAAAGCACTAGTGGTTGAAGAGGAGAACACAAATAGATATCGACAGAGAGAACAGCAGAGAGGAGGAAATGAACAAGGAAGGACGGGGAACTACGAACCAGTGAACAAAAAGCCGAGGTTCATGGCCCAAAATCAGAGACCACAGTTCCAAGGGGGTTTCGGAAGACCGGCGCAACAACAACACCAACAGAGGTTTCCATTACTTGCGTCGGGGAGACCTTTTCGCTATGAGAGCCCTGCCATGTCTACTGGTGCCATTATCACACAGGGTTCTCGTACTGTTTCTTCTGCACCTCGGGAGACTTGCGCAAAGTGTGGCAAGCCTCATAGGACGGTGGATTGTAGAATGGGAACTAGGGGTTGTTTCCGATGTGGCAAGGTGGGCCACTTGATCAAGGATTGCCCCGAGACGGATAAGAGAAAAACGGTTTCAGTTGCAGCACCACGACCAATTCAAGCAAGGAAATCGATCGTTCAGGGGAGAGCCTATGCAGTCACTGCTCAGGAAGCAGGGAACGTGCATGACGTCATCCAAGGTGAGACTCATTAAAATTAAAAAAAAAAATTCTTTTCATTAAAATTTTAAATAGAGAGGGAGCATGCATTAGGAATTGTATAGATTCTTTCTCAATACAAAAAGTTGTATGTGAATTAAGAGTGTAAATTGATGTGTAAATTATTGTATGTATGTATGTATGCTATAGGTACTTTAAATATATATGAAACAGGATGTTTCGGTGGTTATGACGCTCGAGTGTTGATAGACCCAGGGTCTACCCACTCATTCGTCACTCCACGTTTCGCCAAGAAGATGAAGATTATTCCAGAGACGTTGGATTTCGTCCTATCTGTGTCTCTTCCGACTGAAGAGTTAGTAGACACGGAGTTAGAATGCAAATCCATCATTGTAGCAGTTCGAGACTTAGAGGTGCATGAACTAGAAGCAAAGTTGATACTGTTAGACATGCAAGGGTTTGATGTGATCCACATTGTGCAACCGTCGATTGCAAGAACAAGGTAGTCATTTTCAGACCCAACACAAGAAGGTCATTTCGGTTTCAAGGAGTGAGGTCGTCATTTGTGCCACTGATCTCAGCAGTAAGGGCCGAGAAAATGATCAGAAAGGGTTGCAGTGGATACTTAGCTTTCTTAAAGGAGGACAAGGAAGAAAAGAACGTCATTTCTAAGATAGCAGTTGTGCGAGACTTCGCCGACGTGTTTCCAGAAGAATTGCCTGGATTACCTCCAGAAAGAGAAGTAGAATTCACCATTGACTTAGCACCAGGAACGGAGCCTATTTCGAAAGCACCTTATAGAATGGCTCCTGCTGAATTAAAGGAGTTGAAGGAACAACTACAAGAACTTATGGACAAGGGGTTTGTTAGACCAAGTGTATCTCCATGGGGAGCACCGGTCTTGTTTGTCAAGAAAAAGGACGGGTCAATGCGGCTATGCATTGACTATCGACAATTGAACAAACTCACTGTGAAGAACCGCTACCCTTTGCCTAGAATTGACGATCTATTCGACCAACTGCAAGGAGCAAGGTATTTTTCCAAGATCGACCTGAGATCTGGGTATCATCAGTTGCGAGTCAAGGCTGAAGACATTCAGAAGACAGCTTTCCGGACACGGTATGGACACTATGAATTCCTTGTGATGCCATTTGGATTGACGAATGCTCCGGCGTCGTTTATGGATCTGATGAACCGAGTGTTTAAACCACACTTGGACTCCTGCGTCGTAGTGTTTGTTGATGATATACTAATATACTCCAAATCCAAGACGGAACACGAAGAACACTTGAGGATTGCTCTACAGACGCTACGTGAACACCAATTGTACGCCAAGCTCAGCAAGTGTGAGTTTTGGTTGGAAGAGGTTAGCTTTTTGGGACATGTTGTCTCAAAGCATGGTGTCACTGTAGATCCAGCAAAGATAGAAGCAGTAGTTAAATGGGAGCAGCCAAAGACAGTGACCGATGTCCGAAGTTTTCTGGGCTTAGCAGGCTATTATCGACGTTTCGTTGAGGGGTTTTCAAAGATATCGGGACCTCTCACAAAGCTGACACGAAAAGATTCAAGGTTTGAGTGGAGTGAGGCATGCGAGAAGAGTTTTCAAGAACTCAAAACGAGACTCACTTCGGCTCCAGTGCTAGCGATTCCTTCAGGCAGTGGAGGATACGCCGTGTACAGCGACGCGTCATACAATGGCCTTGGTTGTGTGCTCAACCAACACAAGAAGGTGATAGCTTACGGATCAAGACAATTTGAAAGAACACGAGAAAATTACTCGACTCATGACTTGGAACTAGCAATATTTTTATCAAGATTTGGAGACATTACTTGTATGGCGAGACTTTTGAAATTTTCACAGATCATAAGAGCCTCCGATATCTCTTTACACAGAAAGAGCTCAACATGAGACAGCGCAGGTGGATGGAATTCCTCAAGGATTATGATTGCTCCATACAATACCATCCAGGCAAGGCGAATGTAGTAGCCGATGCATTGAGTCGGAAAGGTTCAGCTCAGTTAGCTTGTTTGATTTTGGGTATGCACCGATGGAAATTATTGGAAGATCTGGCATTCTACGATGCGAACATTGAGTCAAAAGCCACCGGATCCTTTTTGGCTAACATATCAGTAAAGCCAGTGATATTTGAGCATATCCACGATCTACAGATGAAAGATCTGACATTAACAAAGATTCATCAAGACGTGAGTGAAGGCATCAGGTCGGACTCTCAGTAAAAGAAGATGGTTCTTTGTTGTTTAAAGGCCATCTATGCATTCCAGACAATGCCGATCTGAGACGAACGATTCTTGATGAGGCCCATAAGTCAAATTATGCTATCCACCCTGGTAGCACCAGAATGTACCAAGATTTGAAAAAGAACTACTGGTGGAGAGGACTGAAGCAAGACGTGGCCGAGTACGTGTCACGGTGTTTGACTTGTCAGCAAGTGAAGGTTGATCATAGGCATCCTGCTAGATTATTACAATCTTTACCAATCCCAGAATGGAAATGGGAATCAATCTCAATGAACTTCATTGTTGGATTGCCCCGTACTGCTAAGAGACACAATGCCATTTGGGTCGTCGTAGACCGATTGACCAAATCAGCGCACTTTTTGCCTTACAATACTAAGTATACGGCAGGAAGACTGGCAGACTTATACATGAAGGAGATTGTAAGATTACATGGGATTCCAAGCAGCATAGTTTCAGATCGTGATCCACTATATACGTCCAAGTTTTGGAAGAAATTTCAAGAAGGAATGGGAACACGACTAGACTTTAGTTCAGCTTTCCATCCTCAAACTGATGGACAGACAGAGCGAGTGAACCAAGTGATAGAAGACATGCTCAGAGCATGCATGCTTGATATGCAAGGATACTGAGATGAGTATCTACCGATGCTCGAGTTCGCATACAACAATAGTTTCCAAACGAGCATTGGCATGGCACCGTATGAAGCTCTATATGGACGACGATGTAAATCACCCCTCAATTGGGAGGAAACAGGTGAGAAATTTGTGTTAGGACCAAAACTACTTGAAGACAACGCCACCGTTGTCCGAATTATCAGAGAAAGGTTGAAGACAGCACAGAGTAGACAGAAAAGTTACGCCGATATGAAGCGGACTAGTGTCGACTATAAAGTGGGCGAGCACGTGTTTGTGAAGGTGTCACCTATGAAAGGTGTGATGAGATTTGGTAAGAGAGGGAAGTTAAGTCCACGTTATGTTGGACCATTTGAAATTTTGGGACGCGTAGGTGAAGTTGCATATCGCATTGGTTTACCACCGCTGTTTGATCGAGTACATAATGTTTTCCACATATCGATGCTCAGGAAATACGTGAATGATCCGTCTCATGTATTAGGAAAGCAACCTATAGAGATGTGTGAGGACATGAGCATGATAGAGGAACCAGTGGAAATCTTGGATCGAAAGGAACAAGTACTGCACACTAAAGTGATTCCCTTAGTGCTTGTTCGGTGGAAAAATCATCCAAAAGAAGAGGCTACTTGGGAACGAGAGGCCGATGTGAAAGAACAATATCCAGCCTTGTTTCCAACGACGTGAGAACTTAATGTAAACCACAAAAACGTTTGTGAAATCTCCACTATACTTGTAATTCAATGGAAAATTTGATCCAATCTGATTTGAGGAACAGAATTATATGTACACGATCAAGTATATACAACTCTATGGAAGAACCACTTGATGTCATAAACTACCAAAAATAATCAAAGAACCAAAGAAATTGAAAATCTGCAGGAATTGGGCAAAACCGATTAATCGAATTTCAAATCGATTAATCGATTTGGAATTTCGATTAATCGATTTTGTTCGATTAGTCGACTGGCATGTACCAGTGACTGGAAATTGAAAGGAGAGTTAGAATATACATAAAAGACAAATTTCGATTGATCGAGTTAGAATCTCGATTAATCGATTTGGGACCGACTAATCGATTTTGAGAATTTCGATTAATCGAATTAGAATTCGATTAATCGAACGGCAAGTTCGATTAATTGAACAAACTGAGAATGTTAGAAGAATTGGGAGTTAATTATGAAATTTCGATTAACCGAAGCAGTGTCGATTAATCGATTTTGGATTTCGATTAATCGAACTGGATCTCGATTAATCGATTTACTAAAGGGACCTCGAAGAAAATGAAGTCAGATAGACGATTTTGATTAATCGAAGTGAATTTCGATTAATCGATTTTGAAATTTCGATTAATCGAAATGAATTCGATTAATCGAATAACTTAAAGTTTTCTGAAAAATTTAGAAGTTACTACACGATTTCGATTAATCGAAGTGAAATTCG
The DNA here is from genome assembly GCA_021018995.1 of Chloranthus sessilifolius. NCBI lineage: Eukaryota > Viridiplantae > Streptophyta > Magnoliopsida > Chloranthales > Chloranthaceae > Chloranthus > Chloranthus sessilifolius. Next base: position 32,381,488 of record CM037596.1, on the reverse strand, counting down.
ATTAATCGATTTTGGAATTTCGATTAATCGAAATAGATTTTGATTAATCGACTGGCTCGCGCCAGTGAGCTCAAAAATTTAAAATTTTAAACAGATACGATTTCGATTAATCGAAATGGTTTCGATTAATCGAATTTAATTTTCGATTAATCGAATTTAATTTTCGATTGATCGATTTGGGAGATCGATTAATCGATTTTGCGTGGCTTAACCTAGTTTTGAATTTCGATTAATCGAAACAGAATTTCGATTAATCGAGCCGCGGGCTATATATATAGAATTGGGGATTTTATTCCCCATTCGAAATCATTTGGCTTGGGAGATTTTGGGCGTTTCACATTCCTCTTTCTTCTCCGACCATCCGACGCTCTAGGGTTGGGATTTGCCGTCGATTCTCTTCCGCAATCGCGTCCAAAACCACGGTAAACCCTAAAATTTTGCTTTTCCCTTCAAATTTGAATTAGAAAAACCCTAGTTTTCTAAGAATGCCGCCCAAAACCCGATTATCTTCAAAGAAGGCGACTTCTAAACTCCCGGTTAGGCGTAAGAACGCCGCGCCACCACCACCTACCCCATCGCCGGTGAGGACTCCATCACCGTCGGCATCGGAGACCACCTCCGGTTCGACGAGCGCGTCTACGCGCGAGTCTTCCCGCGAGTCCACCCCCATGCCACCACCACCCACCAATGTCGAGCAACCAAATGAATGGTGGGCGGCAAAGACCTTTGAGGTCGAATATATTATCGACCCTACCCTATTCACAAATCCCGATTTGCCGGGCGAGACCCAATGGGCTCGAAATTACCTCACCAACGCCGGTCTCGGCAACCTTCTCAAACCAATCCGGGGTTCTTACTACCCTAGATTGGTTAGACTGTTTTACCAAGGGCTAACGGATGGCCCTACCGATGATTGCATTTTGACCAAGATCGAGGGTCGTCTGTACACGATCACTCGTCGTCACATACACGAGGTACTCGAGTGTTACCTCGATTTCACCCCAGAGACCACCCTATTCCCACCCTTCGAGGAGGACCCTCGATTTGAGGAGGTCATGACCCGCATGACAAATGGCAAGAAGGGGTCGGGCTCCTCCATCAAGAGGGTTGACCTTCCCCACTACATGTGGATGCTTGATTCAATAATCAAGTGTAACTTATACCCGATGCGCCACGACACAGAGCGCGCGGACAAAGTGCAACATGCACTTTATGCGGCCTTCTGTGGCCGATGGTTTGATGCTACTATGGTCATCCTAGAAGGGATGAAGTACATCAAGGGAAAACTGATGAAGGGCAACATGCGGCCCAAGGAGAAGATGCCATATGCTCGGCTCATCTCGAGCATGTTGGAGTGCTACTCCGACGAGCCCTCCTACAGCATCTCGCCTCACGAGGTGAGGGCTACGGATCGCGTGAAGACGTTTACGAAGTCTTCATGGACCCGTAGCTACAATTTACTAAAGCGGACCCTACCAGCTCCGGGTCCCGCTCCAGCCCCAGCAGCAGCGGTAGCACCGCCACCACCCCCACCACCTCAGCAGGACCCACCCGTGGGTGGAGCACACCCTATTCCCGCCGAGCCATCCGTGGAGAGGGTTCCCTCCCACACCGCAGCCTCACCGACGCCACCTGCCCACTCCGCGCCCGCGACACCCACCTCATCTTACCGCCGGCGCGCCGCATCATCTGGGCCGACCATCGAGGAGGTGTTGGCCCGTATGGAGGCCAACAACGAGAGGATGAACCGGAGGATGGACTTCCTACTCTTTCACACCCTCCGCCACATCTATCCTACCGACTACCGCCGCTACCTCGCCCAGGAGGAGGAGTGGACAGCCGGACGCACCGCCTTCCACCGAGGACCCGTCTTCCATCCCACCACTGCTGACGCGGCTCCTTCCACATCTGCCTCCGCTCCGCCGACCGAGACGCGCACCACGACCACTCACCGCCAGTCACCACCTGACCACAGCTCCAGCAGACCCACCCGCTCCTGTAGCACCCGACCAGCCTGTTTGAGTCTTGTATTTGTTTTTGAGTTATGGTTGTATACCTGTAAATTGTTTTGTACGCCAACTTAACTGGCCTTGTAAAAATTCAATCTTTAATACAAATCAAACTTTTTGTGTCAATTGTTCAATTTTGTTAAATTTTACTTCCGTGCTTGTATGTGTGAATACCTAAATACGTCTGAATCAATTGGACCACCTCACCTGAAAATGTGAGGGAGGGGGGAGAGAGACCCCGACAGCCATACCTTGGGTTATTTTTGAGGACGAAAATTCCCAAGGTGGGGACGATGTAATAGCCCGAAAAATCACGCTAAACTATGACCTCGGGATCCGTGCCCGATCGGTCATAGGTTTGACCAAATGGAAGTCCAATAGTTAGCATGAGGTGTGATGAACGGATGAGATGTGATAAATTGAATGTCTATGTGGTGTGTGTTGTAAATGTGAAGTCGCATACACCTATCGCGGTGTATGTGCTCAACACACACGTGAGGAAAGGGATAAAAGGGTTTAATAACCCTAAATGTGTGTTTTTGGTGGTTGAGAGAGAAGTAAAGAAGAGAGAGAGAGAGGAAGTAAAGAGAGGAGTTATTGCAACTGATTTGGAGGGGGGATTCAAGCGATAAAAGCCGGATTCAACACGGTTTGGATCTGTTAGAGCCAAAGCTGGAAACCCTAGCCTTTCAACCACTGGATTGAAATCAACTTGCGATTGATTCAAGGTAAATTTTTGTGAATAAAATGCATAGATCGTAGAGTCTAAATTGTAGTTGAAAATGGTTTAAATCATAGAATAATGGTTTAGAAAAATAGAGGAAAATGTGTGAAAAAGATGGGAAGAACAATGAAAAGGGGGTTTGAATCGACAATTTCGATTAATCGAAATTTTCGATTAATCGAAATTGGCGAAGTTGAAAAGTCGAGAGATTCGATTTCGATTAATCGAATTGGAATTCGATTAATCGACTTTGGATTTTGATTAATCGATTTGGGTATCGATTAATCGACTGGGAACCTCTAGTGGACCCTAGGGGTTGGAGGAAATGGCTTGAGGAAAATCGACTAATCGAAATGGGATTTCGATTAATCGATTTCAGTTTTTGATTAATCGATTTGGGATCGATTAATCGATTTTAGGAACTCGACTACTCGAATTGAGAATCGACTTTGCGAAACAGAGAATTTCGATTAATCGATTTTGGAAATCGATTAATCGACTGAGATAAATTATGTTGACTTTTGGGTTTGACTTTAAGATTCTTGGAGAGTCTTAGACCTTCTTTATTTCATCCTTTGTGATGTGTTTCACCTGTTATGTGGTACCATAGGTGGTACGTGTGGACTAGTGCACAAGGAGCCACGTGGGACCTTGATGCATTGATCAAATGAAGACTTGAGGTAGGGAACACCTTGAACATGTACTTTATTTTACAAGAGCATGTATGTAATGATATAGAGTTCAATTCAAATGTTTCTTTGCTTAAAGATTGTGAAAAGTGTGTGTGCGTGTGACACCCATAAGAGTAATGAGAATGAGCCATCCCCAGGGGATGAAGAAGTAAAGAGATAAGAGCATCAGGTGTGATGCAAGTAAATGGATACATCCTAGGGATGTATCCAATGATTGAATCATGTTTGATAGGGCCTAACTGATATAAGATAGCACACTTACACGGTGAATAACTATATGTAAGGCACCGATATTTTTGTTATTTGAGGTTTGATAGGTTACCCCACCGACGTGGCGGGATATCCACGACTGACACGGCAGGATATCCGTGACCGATACGGCTGCGAAACCGTAGGCCAGTGCGGAGGCTTATCCGTACATAGTAAGCACACCCCAGGGGTGTTGATTTGAGACAAGTGAAACCCCGCCACCAATCCCCAGGGGAAAGGGGCTTGGGTACTATATTTGTATTCCCAGGGAATACGTTAAAACTGTCTATATAGATGGCGATGAAGGGTATCTCATCGAGGCTCGATGCTATATTGCTCGGGGATTACTTAAGTTGAAAGTTTATGTTTTGCTTTAGGCCTTTTCAGCATCATTCATGAATAAATGAAAACATAAGTAATGAACAGTAAAATGAAATGCTTTTAACTGTTTTCATCAATAACTGCATAGACACATCATGCATGGCATATCATGGAATATATGTGAGTTATAATTTATATGTTCAACCGTGTTTGTTCCCTATTGAGCTAGGATGTAGCTCACCCTATAGACTATACGTCGCAGGTCCACTACTAGCAGCTGCCGAGGCTTCAGGAGACGCTGATCCCGGCGAGTCGGACCTTGCGGCCGGCGAAGAATTGGAGCCACCTCCTGAGGACTTCTTCTAGAGGACTCCGTTGTGCCGCTTTGAGGGATTTTAGAGAGATTTTGTACGGCTTGGTATGTCAAGCCTTGATTTTGTTTAAAACCATGTATATAAGGAGTTGGGATTATTCTTTTGGGACGAACCATCCGTGATGATTTCTATCATCGATGGTTCGGATCGGTTCTCCATTCATGCAGAGGCATGAGGGTAGAACTGTCTTTTGGGGAGTTAATTAATATAGATTTAAATTCCGCAATTTCGTTTACTATTCTATTGCATGCTTGATATACCAGTGTTCCGTGCTTAGCTAAAGGGCACGGTCAAGATGATCGTGCTGATGGCACGGGTTTCGGGGTGCCGAAATTCGGGGCTGTCATAGGGATGGGCCCGAGGGCCACCATTAACATGTTAGAGGAAGATATGGAAGAGTTTGACCCCTCTGAATACATCAACATAGGAGGAAGCGTAGAGTTTCCAAAGCAGTGGAGCTAAGGGAATGAAACCATAGGAGTAGTCGAGCCTTTGAATTTAGTTGACTACTGCCTAATCCTACACCCCAAGCAGCACCTCTGGATTTGAGGTTATATTTCCCGGCACCAGCCTCTGTCAACCATATACAGCCCAGTTTCACCTCACCCCAGATATACCAATCAGTTTTGGCACCCGCCCGGACCACTATATGTCACCAATCCATCTCCAGCTCCAATCCACCACAGTTGGCCCAATTTTGCCACTCCACCATCATACCAGCCATTTCCAGCACCAACCCTCGTCAATCACATGGTGCCTAATTTTACTTCACCCACATTATTCCACCCACTATCAATCCCCACCAATGACAATTGGCCCAACTTCACCACACCATCTACCCATCCATCTCCGATACCGTCATCCACCCCATTTCAAATCCCTAGACCATCATATGATCCCCACCAGGTCCCGCTCAACTACAATCAAACAGATGCTAATACTGGCAGCATCAATGAAGGGACAGTTGAGTTCATCATGCAATTAGGGAGGATCTCCAAGCAACCAAAGGTGTCAGTACTGGTCCAACCCAAGGAGAGAAGGGAACCAGCAACATTACACCCCATCGAACGGATGAGCCGAGAGTATGAGCTAGAAACATAGTTGAGAAGGACTCCAGCTCACATCACCATCTGGGACTTACTAATGACATCTCCACCACATCTCCGCCACTCTTCGATAAAGTGTCCCCAGATGAGGTGGGACTGATGATTGGACAATTATTGGCTCCCAACGCCATCTCATTCTCTAACGTCGATCTTCTAATCGAAGGGGGCAACCATTCCAGATCCCTCAACATCATGGAAGAAACAGGAAATTTGGTGATACCACTAGTACTGGTAGACAACGGGTCAACGTTAAATGTATGCCCTTTGAGAACTGCAACCAAGATCGAAGTTCACTGATCGGACTCAAATATTGAATAAATTATCCCTGAATCCCGACTTTGTTAATCCTCACTTAACTACTAATATATGCTTTTAGTCCATGTTGTTTTGCAACAGGTATAAAGGCAGGTTAAAAGTAAAAAGAGTCAAAAGAGCAAAGATATGAAAAAACCCAAGCAAACGACAAGGATCCAAGGAGATGTAGCTGAAAGGAGTGTCTTCAAAGCTTTAATGGACCGGTCGAAATTGAAAAACCGACTAGTCAGAACAGCGCAGTAGAGGAGTGCACCAGTGGAAGAAAAGAGGACTTATTTGGACCGGTCGAAGCATCACTTTCGACCAGTCAGAACTCTAAAAGGCTTCAGAAATGCAAGGTGAGACCAGTCAAGACTCAATCGACCGGTCAGAAAGAGAACATACTGAATGCAGAAGAGCCAGAAGAATTTCTCGACCCGTCAGAAGTTGATCGACCGATCTATTAATTCAAGAAAACTAAAGCCTCGCAGATCGTCTTCTGCCTGGAGAAGGAATCTAAGGCTGACCGATCGGTTCTCCAATACCGACCGATCGGTTCACCAATACCGACCAATCGAAATAGAGTTTTTGAGCTAGAATTAAGGTCTGAATAGTTGTGGATGATGTCTAACTTCGAGATCTTCTCCGAGAATCTCTTCTAAACAGTTGGATAACTCCAAATCGGCGCTGTTTCCTTTCCAAAATCATCATATTTGGAGGATTTTTAGGATCTAGAAATACTTGTCGTGTATATTTATTCTAGGGCCTTGTAATCTATAAATAAGGACCCAAGGGTTTAGTTTTAGGGGACTCGCACATCGGAATCTTTCTAAAGGACTCTAACGTGAGTTTCCATAGTTTTAGGTTAGGAATAGTTCTGGAATAGAGAAAGATTGGATGCAATCATCGATCAGAGCCTGCATCAATGATGATGAAGGTCTCTGAATCGATGCGCGCTTAGAGTTTCGAGTTGGATCTCTTGTAAATTTTGTATAAGTATTTTAATAAATTTTTATTTCTCTTTCTATTTGTGAATTCCATTATGGGTACGATTTGTAAGTTTGAGGTTCCGATTAGATCGAGAATGCGGTAGTAACGTTGTAATCTTATTCAATTTAATTCCAGCAGCCTTAGGGATTGGGGTTAGCATAGGTAGGATACTCATTGACGGACTAGACCTTGTAGGGTAGTTTTGTTGGTTCGTGCAATAGTTCTTTGATGATTATGTTTATCTAACTCACGATTAGATCTACATATTTCATATACGAAGTGACTAATCTTATAGCTAGGAGCGGGGGTACCAGGGATTCACGATAAAAAAGAAGTAGGATTTATTAAATACGGATCTGGAATCCAAGGAAGATTTCAAGCTGCCTTCTCTTCCCTATTACCAAAACTATGTAGATTTCTTTTATTTGTTTTAGGAAATCTAATGTTACAAAATATTCGACAAAATAAAAATTAAATAAGAGATAAACGACAAATTCCTATGGTTCGACACCCTTCTACTTGCCCTAGTACATTTGGACTTGTGCACTTACAAGGTTTTGAAATAAAATGATCAAATTTGTGGCGTCGTTGCTAGGGATTTTGGCTTTAGTTCTTATTTGATTTATGTTTGCTTTATTTTTGTATCATTATACTAACTATAGTGTGTGTGTTTTGTAGGTTGGAGATTTAGGGCTCGACTACACCAAAGCTTGTCACGGGACGCTGCGAGAGGCCAAGGTATGCGCTTTTGGTTTCCAATTAATACACTAACTATTTTATTTTTATTTTCTAACTATGTATGCCAAGGTTGAAGTCACAATTTCCCTCTCTTGAGCGACTAGACCTTGAGCTTGAGAGGACGTGCCGGCAAATTCATGCTAGCTCTCGGTCCTCTCAAAACGTCGTAAGTTTTGAATGTTCTGATTACCCCGCCCTGCCCCTGATACAATTCAAAATGGCCAAAGAAGAACAACAAGAGGCCAAGACATTGAGGGAATATTATACGCCAGATGCTCTTACAACTCCCTCATGCATACAATTACCTACAACGGTCGGTAATGGGAACTTCGAAATTAAGTCCAATCTTATTCAAATGCTTCCAAGCTTTCATGGGCTTAGTAACGAGGATCCTTAGGACCACCTTACAACCTTTTTAGAAGTCTTAACTCTATTTAAAATAAACGCGTTGTCAAAAGAGGCTGCTAGTTTGAGGCTCTTCTCATTCTCATTGAAGGATAAGGGAAAGAGGTGGTTAAATTCTTTGCCTAGGGATTCGATTACCGGCTGGGAACAACTACAAAGAAAATTCTTAGTTAAATATTTCCCAATTGGTAAGACGAACACTATCCGGAAGACCATAACGTCCTTCAAACAAGATCCGGATGAATCCTTTCATGAGAGTTGGGAGCGCATAAACGAACTTCTACGCAAGTGTCCCCACCATGGGGTTCCGAACTACCAAATTGTACAAAGCTTCTATGAAGGATTGACCAAGTCTAACTGACAAATGATAGATGCTTCTTGTGGGGCCCTCACCATGTTCTTTACCGACACTATTGACATTGGTGCCGGTGGTTATAGTGGCCTCTTAATTGAGGCCATTCATGGGAGCACTACCCCACCCATGGACTCATTTTTTTCGAGTACATCTCAGTCAACGGTGGAGCAGCTCCTCCATGCTTTGGAGGTGGGGCAGCTCGAAATTCAGGCTGATCTCGCTTCTATGAGAGGAATGTTGCATGAGGTAATGGGGGGAATCGCTATGATACTTGCACGGATGGATACGAGTGGGTCTTCCCATGGTGATGGACACACATCTCCGCCTAGTCCACCTCCCCCTACACCTCTTGCTGATGAGCCTTTTACGGATGAGGGTTTAGCCATGGCCCTACCTGCGGCCCCTCATATGGAGACTGTTGATCTGATTCCCCCTTCCTCATCAGGAGAGTCGGTAGCCAACATTACTCCTGAGCCTGTTGATTTAGAGGAGCCCAGCTCCTCCTCCCCAATCATAGCGAGGATTGCACAAGAGGTGCCCGAGGAGGGGACCTCTATAACATTGGTTGTGCACCATGAGGGCCCACTTGGCGTTGTCGCGTCCAACCCCTCGACCTAAGTCATTGTGCCTTTTTAGGGAGAACCTACTCGGTCTCGGGTCATAGTTGATGTCGCTCTGGTCCACGCATTGGGTATACCAATGCTCTTGAGGACGAACTTCATCGGTCCAATGCCGCCTTGGCAGCCGAGTGATCCTTGACCGTTTCTCATCGTGAGAATTGGTTTACAATGAAGGAGGCTAGTGACAAATTAAAGCTTAAACTGAAATATGAGGAGTATTACCGCAGAGGGGATGCCAAATCTTTTGCGGAGGCTGCCTTAAAGCATGTGGAGGTCCATCGACAATGGGAGAAAGAGCTAAATAACATGCGCAATCAATTGTCTCCAATTGTTCTCAACGCCGATGATGATGACTTAGGTGGTTCTCACAGAAAGGGTGTCACCTTGCAACCACCTCCCGCCTCTTCATTTGCCCAAAAGCGCAAGTAGCGATAAGTGGATAATTTATTTTTGGTGCATGGGCTGAATTTATTTTTCTGAAAGTACCTTGTTGTTATTATTTTCTAAATTTATTTTTCTGAAAGTACCTTATTGTTGTTATATATTGATTGACTCTTTTGTGCTATGAGGACATAGCACCACTTAGGTTTAGGGGTGTTTGTGCTGATAATGTGGTTATTATTTTCACGTTTGCATTATATAAATGACACCATTTCGTACATCCTCAAAACCTTGTTTTTTGTTTTAAAACCATCAAAATTTATTTTGTCGTAGTTTTCAAAATGTAATCAAAGATGCATGTAAATTTTATCTTTTCAATACCCATGCCATGATAAGACTACTGTTGTTTAGAAAAATTAATCCCAATATAAACATTTAAGGATTGGTTTGAATCTTATGCATAGAAAATTTTCCACATCTTGCCATGCTCAGGTCCGGAAATCAATGGATCAGTTTAAACCTAGAATTCTAGGATCCTAAAATTGACTAAACCCGACAAGCTTTAGAATTTTTTTTTTCATCGTTTTTTATGAGTGATAAAAATAAAATCGGAGTATCCTTGAAATTCATACTAAATTTTTTTAAAATCTCATATGCTTTTCTTTGATTTGTTGATTATGCATCGTTTATGCAATTGTGACTAAAACTTATTGTGTTTGAACTCAAAACAGATAGGAATTGTTACCACTGAGAAAGAAAATGATTGAAGGCTCGCTTGTGCCCAAAAATTCTCCACCTCACATTAATTCACGTTTTTGCACCCTCATTGAGCTTTCTAGAAAAAATTTGCCTACTTTAAATTTCTTGACAACTTACAAAATCCACGCCCCATACCAGCACTGAAAAAAATTGTAAAACCTTACCCCTCAATCTCTGAGAAATTAGGAAAGAGAGATGAGAGCAGGAAAGGAAAGTTAAAGGAGTGAGAAATAGGCTTGCAAGGAGCATCCGACAAATACGTAAAAAAAAGGGGGAAAGAAAAAAGAAAAAAAGGTAGAACAGTAGAATTACTGAAAATATGAGGTGTTATCCAAAAAGGAAGAAGGAATGAAAAGAAAGAGAAAAGTTGAGCAAGAAAATCTGAAGAATCTGAAGAAAAAAAAAAACAACAGAGCATAAAAATAGAACATCAAAAGTAATTTCTTTTCCGATTTCTCAGAGAAATTTGAACCCAATTCCCCTTCTTTCATAGCCTTCACCCGAGTCCCATTACAACCTTGAACAAAGACCTTTTTTATCTGATTTCGGGTGATAAATGCCTTATGGAGGGTGATGATGCAATAACTATGGTATATAGTGTAACATGTGGACACAAGCATCATGCTTCTATGAGATTGCTCTATGATTTCTTGATGCACCATTTTTCTTATATCATGTGGGATCCTTTATACTGTGTTGTAACTCCATCCCACATGTGAGTAAAATCATAGCCCATTCATCGGAGTGACCTTGTTGAGAGTGCATACCTAAAGTGAGGATTGAGTCAAAACTTGGGATCTGATAATTCTTGGTTTAGATTAATCCGGAGATAGACTGATTTAAGCATTGACACATGAACACACAACACTCTAGGCATGGACGCAAGATTGGTCTAAGGATCGGAGCATTGGGTTGATTAGATTAAGCAACGGTAGAGTTGTAATAGTATTGGTAATTGAAAATAAAAAAGTTTGCATGTTGATATGATTACAGGTTTTGATTTCTAAATGCATATATTATATAAAAGCTAATTTGGAAAACTCTTTTACCGATGGTTTTGAAATAGTTTAGGAAGTTTGCGGGTGTCATCATTGAAAACACTCAGGACCTACAACTCCTCTACTAGGGATCACCTAGGGGTTTAACGGCTTGTTGCATACGCTAAATGCAATCATGCTCCCTATGAAAGTGGTTTTTAAATTCTTAGAATAGTCTGTAGAATATTAGAATAATTTTCTTCTGGGTTATGGTTTAATGTTGACTTTATTCGAGGACTAGCAAAATTGAGGTTTGGGGGTGTGATCGAACTCAAATATTGTATAAATTATCCCTAAAACCCGACTTTGTTAATCCTCACTTATCTAATAATATATGCTTTTAGTCCATGTTGTGTTGCAACGAGTGTAAAGGCGGGTTAAAAGTAAAAAAAGTTAAAAGAGCAAAGATATGAAGTAACCCAACCAAACGGCAAGGATCCAAGGAGATGTAGCTGAAAGGAGTGTCTTCAAAGGTTTAATGGACCGGTCGAAACTGCAAAGTCGACCAGTCAGAACATTGCAGTAGAGGAGTGCACCAGTGGAAGAAAAGAGGAATTATTTGGACCGGTCGAAGCATCACTTTCAACTGGTCAGAACTCCAAAAGCCTTCAGAAATGCAAGGTGTGACTGGTCAGGACTCAGCCGATCGGTCAGAAAGAGAACATACAGAATGTAGAAGAGCCAGAAGAATTTCTCAACTGGCCAGAAGCTGATCGACCGGTTTGTTAATTCAAGAAAACTAAAGCCTCGCAGATCGTCTTCTATCTGGAGAAGGAATCTAAGGCCGACCGGTCAGTTCTTCAATACCGACCGATCGAAACAAAGTTTCTGAGCAAGAATTAAGGGGTATGAGATGTGTGTGTGTCTCATTACTTTTTCTAACACACCCATCTAATTAGATGGGGTGCCCTATGGGTGCCACTAGTAATAGCCATTTTCCTATTTATTCAAAGTGGGTGCTTTAAAAATTTTGGTGGACCTAGCCTCAAGCAGTCACCTGGCATAGTCAAGTCTCACCAGTGTCCAGTCAACTATTTGACCAACATAGAGATCTAGGAGCAGGTGTTACAACCTTGCTCTAACTCAAGGAATTCAGTTTCCTTCTTCTGTCGTTGCGATTTGGTGAAATAAGTTTGATGGAAAAAAGCTCACGAATCGCGGTCATAGCATAGGGAATTTATCTGTTGGGATTCCTTCTTCAATCGTTGCCCACTAGTTTATGGCTTCTCCTTCAAAAAGAAGGACCCAGATTACTGTATAGCTGGTGTGCACCTACAAGACCCTGCGGAAATAGAGGACCCAGTAAGCTGTAATCACCTAACTTCTCTATTCCAGCGTTTACGCTTTTAACATAGTAGCGCCATCACTTCCACAAAATCGTACCTCCGCTTCGACAAGCCCATAGGGAAGCGTTAGGGCTTCGAAACAAATGCGCTAACGCTTCCTTATAATAGCGTCAGCACTTCACCGTAGTAGTGTCGTTGCTTCCACATAGAAGTGCATCACTTCCCTTTATTTTATTGATATTTTTACCTTCGTATGCAGATAATGTTTGCGTACATTAGGGTCCTCGACAAGTGGGAGGGCATGCAACATTGAGAGTTTCAGAAGACTTTCTGGATGTCCCTTGTGGCGCTCAAATGCATGACCACAGACTTTAAAGCATTTGAGCTGAATAATACAGAGAATGCAGCTTTCATCCCAGCCGACTTAAGGGAACAATGTAACGCCTACGCCGAATTTTTTGAAGCGCAACATGGCACGAAGCCGATGCGGTATTTCCTCTTCGATAGGAATTCAACCTTGCTAGCGATGAATTGTAAAACGATATTTATTCCAATTCATATCAACCATCCACTCCATTGGGCACTTGCTTCTGTAACCCCCTCAATCCCCTTGGTCATTCTCTAGGAGTTATGCCCGGATAGGTCTCTATTGTCTAAATTTTGCGACGAGATCAAAACCTGAGTAAGATTGAAGACCCTAGTGCTACCGCTTCAGCGATAACGCCCTCCAGCGCTAGCGCTTCTTCTTCAAAGTGTCAATCATGGATCGAAAGGGCGATAATGCCCTCTAGCGCTTCAGTGATAACGCCCTCCAACGCATCGGTTTTGGTGCCACCCAAACAAAATCCCCAAAAGTTTGCCCAAATTATCGGCCGATAATTTGCTAACTCGATAAATTGGGTTTAAAATTTTAAAAATAATTGGGCACCAAAATTTTGGCCTAGCCCACAATTTTTCGGCCGAAATTTTGAAATTTTGGTCAAATTTTCGGTTTCGGTCATGCCCGAAACTGAAAACGAAACCGGTATTTTTATCCTTGGTGTCAACGCTTCTTTTTCAAAGCATCAACGCTTCCACTCCGGGGCAGCAACACTTCTTTTTTATTGTGTCAATGCTCACACGCTTCTATATGTGGCATTAGCGTCCTCTAGTATTTTTTAAATATATGTGTAACGTTTGTCCACTTGTGTGACAGCCCGGATTTCGGCACCCCGAAACCCGTGCCATCAGCACGATCATCTTGACCGTGCCCTTTAGCTAAGCACGGAACACTGGTATATCAAGCATCAAAAGTATAATAAACGAAATTGCGGAATTTAAATCTATATTAATTTACTCTCCAAAAGACAGTTCTACCCTCATGCCTCTGCATAAATGGAGAACCGATCCGAACCATCGATGATAGAAATCATCACGGATGGTTCGTCCCAAAAGAATAATCCCAACTCCTTATATACATGGTTTTAAACAAAATCAAGGCTTGACATACCAAGCCGTACAAAATCTCTCTAAAAGCCCTCAAAGCGGCTGTGAGTCCTCTAGAAGAAGTCCTCAGGAGGTGGCTCCAACTCGTCACCGGCCGCAAGGTCCGACTCGCCGGGATCAGCGTCTCCTGAAGCCTCGGCAGCTGCTAGTAGTGGACCTGCGACGTATAGTCTATAGGGTGAGCTACATCCTAGCTCAATAGGGAACAAACACAGTTGAACATATAAATTATGACTCACATATATTCCATGATATGCCATGCATGATGTGTCTATGCAATTATTGATGAAACAGTTAAAAAGCATTTCGTTTTACTGTTGATTACATATGTTTTCATTTACTCATGAATGATGCTGAAAAGGCCTAAAGCAAAACTTAAACTTTCAACTTAAGTAATTCCCGAGCAATATAGCATCGAGCCCCGATGAGATACCCATCATCGTCATCTATATAGACAGTTTTAACCGTATTCACAGGAATACAAATAGTACCAAGCCCTTTCCAGGGATTGGTGGCGGGTTTCACTTGTCTCAATCAACACCACAGGGTGTGCTTACTATGTCTGGATAAGCCTCCACACGGCCTACGGTTTCGCCCGTGTATCGGTCACGGATATCCGCCATGTCGGTCGTGGATATCCATACTCGGTGGGGTACCATCAAACCTCAAATAACAAAAATATCGGTGCCTTACATATAATTATTCACCTGTAAATGTGCTATCTTATATCGGTTAGGCCCTATCAAACATGATTCAATCCTTGGATACATCCACAGGATGTATCCATTTACTTACATCACACACGATGCTCTTATCTTTACTTCTTCATCCCCTGGGGATGGCTCATTATGATTACTCTTATGGATGTCACACACACACACTTTTCACAAATTCTTAAGAAATAAACATTTGAATTGAATTCTATATCACTACATACATGCTCTTGTAAAATAAAGTACATATTCAAGGTGTTCCCTACCTCAAGTCTTCATTTGATCAATGCATCAAGGTCCCACGTGGCTCCTTGTGCACTAGTCCACACGTACCACCTATGGTACCACATAACAGGTGAAACACATCACAAAGGATGCAATAAAGAAGGTATAAGACCCTCCAAGAATCTTTAAGTCAAACCCAAAAGTCAACATAATTTATCTCAGTCGATTAATCGAATTCCAAAATCGATTAATCGAATCTGATTCGATTAATCGATTTCCAAAATCGATTAATCGAGGGTCAATATCGATTAATCGAAGTAAATTCGATTAATCAAAATTCCCTGTTTCGCAAAGTCGATTCTCAATTCGAGTAGTCGAGCTTTCATTCGATTAATCGAATCCTAATTCGATTAATCGAAATTCTCCTTTTCGCAAAGTCGATTCTCAATTCGAGTAGTCGAGTTTTCATTCGATTAATCGAATCCTAATTCGATTAATCGAAGTTCTCATTTTCCCAAAGTCGATTCTCAATTCGAGTAGTCGAGTTTCTAAAATCGATTAATCGATCCCAAATTGATTAATCGAAAATTGAAATCGATTAATCGAAATACCATTTCGATTAGTCGATTTTCCACAAGTCATTTCCTCCAGCCCCTGGGGTCCACTGGAGGTTCCCAGTCGATTAATCGATTTCCAAAATCGATTAATCGAAATCCAAAGTCGATTAATCGAACTCCAATTCGATTAATCGAAATCGGGTCTTCTGACTTTTCAACTTCCTGGCCAATTTCGATTAATCGAAACCCAATTTTGATTAATCGAAATTGTCAGATTCAGCCCCTTTGGAGCTGTTCTTCCCAATCCTCTTCCATACTTTTTCCTCTATTTTTCTAAGCCATTATCCTATGATTTAACCCACATTCAACCACAACTTAACCCCTATAATCTATGCATTTTATTTACAAAAATTTTACCTTGAATAGATCTTAAGTTGATTTCAATCTAGTGGTTGGAAGGCTAGGGTTCCGGCTTTGCTTTTAGCGGATCCCTCGCGTCGAATCCGGCGTTTATTGCTCGAATCTCCCTTCCTCAACTAGCATTCACTCCTTGCATTAATCACTCTCTTTACTCTCTCTCTCTTCTTTACTCCTCTCCTTCAACAACATCAAACCCTTACTTTTAGGGCTATTAAACCCTTTTATCTATCTCCCTCTTTGTGTGTTGAGCACATACACCGCAGTAGGTGTAAGTGACTCCCCATTTACATCACGCACCACATATTCACTCAAACCATCACATCTCGCCCGTTCATCACATTCTATGCTAACTCTTGATCTCCTGATTGGTCAAACTTGTGACCAATCGGGCACGGATCTCGAGGTCATAGTTTAGCGTAATTTTTTCGGGCTATTACAACTTGTTTTTTGACATACGAAGTATATGCTAACCCTTTTATATATATATAAAGAACCGATGCAATTTCTGAGTAATATCCTTGGAAGTGTATGGGTATAAAAAATGCGTCATGCCAAAAAAATGGTGATGACTTTGAGTTTTTGTGATGAAGTATTTGAGTGTTTCAACATGAACCTCCAACGCACATTTACACAGGCTGACATGCTTCGTTCCATGTCTGAGATTGGGCATTATTCTCGTCGAAGAGAAATGAGATGCGGGTGACAAGGTTGAAGCGTTGTCTTAAATTAGTTGTTCTACAATGTAAACTTAAAATTGTTGTTACACCTCTTTCTGACAGTGATGGCTTAGTTCATTCCTCTCAATGTGACATATGCAGAGGCGATGCATGATTTTCGGGAAGACTTCGGAGATGGCCTTGTACATCTCATTGCATTGATCGGTGATAATTGCATTAGGTTGTTTATCACTCATGCACTTCAGCCACGTTTTAAGCAACCAAATGAATGTTTCATTTGTCTCATCCGCGGGCAACGCACATCCAAAGAGCGTCGTCTACCAATGATGGTTAACTCCCGTAAATAGGGCAAAACGTAGTAGTAATTTATTTGTTTTATAAGTTGTGTCAATACCACCACATTATCGAATTGCGTATATGCAATTGTAACCTGTGATTAGCCCAGAATATACATCGCATATAATATTCTTCATCTATTTTGCTTCAAAGAAGAAACTATCTTCTTTATTCTTCCTATCAATAAAGGTTTTGATGACGGCCATATAAATCGGATGAATGCTACTCTCCCTTCTTAGCTACTTTAGGTAATCTCGAGTTTGTTGAGAGCTTACCGTCACAATAGCTTCTCCATCCAAACTTGACAAAATACTAGAAATCTTCGAAGGAGGAATGATGTCATCAAATGCTCCTATCAACGATTTATTTGCTCCGCTCATCTTATTATGAGATTATAATTCATTCACCTTCGTAGGTATAAACAACTGATGATTGTGCGACTCTCTAAATTTCATTACCTCCCATCACTTTTGCTCGTGAATCCTAATCTTCAACCTTGCCTCACATCTGAATCTGTTGTCTCTTAAACACTTTATATCAGCATGTAATTTCCACTTGTCTTGCTATTTGAAACCTTCGAACTAACATACAAATTTTTTCTTTATAATTTCCCCCTTGGCCGATTTGTAAGTGTTATTTTTCCTAATACTAAAACCAACTTTCTTCGCGTATAAATTATAAAAGTTATATGTCTTGTCTTCAGTTTGGAATTTCAAGTCGATATGTGGTTCCACTCCCCATGGATATTCTCAGAAACATCCTGCACCTCAACCCCACAACAATCCTGCATTTCGATATCCTTATCACAATCAAGTGAATCTTCTTCTAGAGAAACAATGTCAGGAGTGAGGTTTAAATCAACACCACCTAAATTAAATTCTCCAAACAAGTTCATTACAGGCTCTGTATTAGAAGATAAGATCGATCAAGAACTTTTGAATAAGGCGTATCGCTACCGCGCAATCGCCTCATTATTGTCGCGCCATCACTTTTCTGTGAAGCGATTGTGCCTCAATTCAAAAGTGTCATCACTTCGTTACTGATGCGCAATCGTCTCACAGGAAAAGCGATGACACTACAATAATGAGGCGCAATTGCCTCACAGGAAAAGCAATGATACTGCAATAATGAGGCACAATCGTCTTACAAGAAAAGAGATGGAGCTGCAACAATGAAGGGCAATCGCCTCAGAGTAAAAATAATTGCACTGGAACAATGAGGCGCAATCGCTTCACAGAGGAAGCGATGGCGCGGCTATTCTGAGGCACAATCACTTCATGAAAGAAGCGATGGCGCGGCTATTCTGAGGCACAATCACTTCACGAAAGAAGCGATGCCGATCAGACAATTTTGAATGCTTTTAATTTTATGATTTATACCCTGTAAAATCATCACCTATATTTAGTGATGAAACGAGTCATTTTATAAAAGCTCTTATAAAAATGACTTTTTTCTATAGGTAACAACTTTTCACATTATAGATCATAAAATTACAAGCAAAGTTTTACTGCATAGGGAATAAGTGCATCAAAGACTTCGACTTAGTGCTTACCTCTGATTATTCGTTGTCACTGTTCTTTGCCCTATGACGGAGAGATTGTGAAGTTCAACGAAGCGAGAGAGAGTTGCTAAAGAGATGGAGCGAGATCTTACCCACAGAGAGTACCTCAACGAAGCGAGAGCGCCTTTTTTGAATGCCAGAGAGAGAGTTACTGCCAAAGATAGAGGGAGAGAGATGCAGCGAGAGCATGCCTTTTTTAAATTCTTTTTCTGCCCTAAAAAGTGTCACTTTGACTTGATATTCATTTTGTTGTCAGGTGTAGTCTGGGGCTGAGCTACCTACCTACCTTGTAACCTTTATCAGCAAGATATCTCAGGATACCTCCGCTGTTGTTAACCCTGGTAAGTGTCAAAGACAATTTTCATGTGTCCGTTTCTCATTGGTCGGGCTGGGAGATATCCTTATTCCTGGGCGCATTATCCTCTCTGCCACTACTTATTGAAAGCCAATTTGTTTTCACTCTTTTTTAATACCAAAAATACCTTTTAAAATAATAAGAAATCAAATCTCTCCCCTCTCTGTGTCCCAATATTTTCCCTTTGAAAATCGCTCTCAAGGTATCCCTTATTTTGTAAAACTTTAATTAGCTAGTTAAAACCTAACTAAAAACTAGAGTGTCATTATTTGCACCCATTAAACCTGTGAAGGACTCGTTTTCCAACCATTAAAGTTATTGACTATATTTGATCGGACAATGGAGATCATTTTTCGGCTCAATATTCCACACAATAGATCTTGAGATCATGAAGCACCTATAAGACGGCCAGATTGTGATTGAAAGTGGCACACATCCCCAAAAGTAACTTGGGGACCCTTTTCTCATGGTACGCCTATTATCATGGTCAGTTTAGAGGATGCGTGCTACAGGGAATCAACATGTGGGGGTGCCATGGTCTCAAAATCTATTATTTGGGAGAACGGAACGAAAAAAAAATTTAATGGAAGAAAGTCAACAAATTTTTTTTATGGAAGAAAGAAGACATCATGTTCAACCGATTTCTAAGATACCTACATCAGCTAGGGATCCTCACAATTTCTGTCAAACTCCTCCTTTTACTTTTTTATTTGTTTTTATAAATAATTTTGTGGTAGCGCTAAAAGTGCCCATGCGTTCTTTCAAAAGGCCTGCTTCAAAGACCCTTAAACCCCATAGAGACTACAAAAAATAAGATTATTATCGGTTGCAAAAAATACTATTATTAATAAATAAAAAAAAAGCTATTAAAATTATTAGGAGCAATTTTTTTTGTTAATAGCAATAATTTTTTATTACCCCTAATAGTCTTATATTTTGTAGTGTGATTAGATTGGATCAGATGATGGAGATCTTGCTCCACCCATACTTTCCTCCAAAGGATCTTCAGATCATGTTGCACCCATCATATAATAAATTTTTCATTTCACCTGTCAAAGATCCCAAAATAAGGCCCTAAATCACGAAATTTTTTTGGGATCTTTTAACATATGGAATAAAAACCTCACCCTACATAGACCCTTTTAGCGAACACGTGGGCAAGAACACTGCTACCCATTTTCTTAACCTTTTTAAAAATGGTTAATGGAAACGGCATTGTAAGGAAAATTAGAGACAAGCAACCGGATGGGATAATCAGTGCACGGTGTAACGCCCCTTACTTATTAACAAGAAAAAAGGGATTTCTAAAGTCCTCAAAGTATTTTTTTGTATCACCACCATTTTGTTAAGAGTGATTAGTACTTAGTAGGAGTTGTGTTGATAGAAGAAATAGAGAGACAAAGAACATCCGATATTGCGAGGTGCATGACCCACCTGATAATACACACCATAAACCCTCAAATCTTCTATTTTTATCCCTAAGATTCAGTTGAAATCCAAAATTGTCTTTAGATAAGTACGTGTACGTCTGAATGTCTAATTATCAAGGTATCAAAATCGGTCACGAGTATTGGTTTGTCCAAGATTGATACGACTCGATCGATATGTATCAGTCGATATCAATACGTATTGGCCATTTTTTTTAAAAAAAAACTCAGCATTTCAGTCGAAACCAAGACGTATTGGCCGATACACTATAAGTTTTTGTCGAGATCGTTCTAAACCTGAGTACGTGAGCTGCTTTGGCCCGATTTTTAAAAATTGAAGGAATCAATGATGGCCTAGACTTGACATTCCAAGTGGCACACAGATACAACAGTCATGAGACTTTTTTTTTCATTTTTGAAGTGACACTAAGGCCGATTTATATTTATTTTCAAGAGGATCTGATCATCCATTTTATAGATGGTCAGATGGTACAAGATTTGGCCTATGGCCTTGGACCAATACTCCATAGTTTTGGTGCAACAGGGAGTCAAAGTGATCACCCAACAATAGTTGAGTGTTTATAATTTTTCATTTCTTGATACAATATCACACGTAAAACGAGGTAGACAATTAATTCATGATAAAAAATGATCGTCCGATGTGAAGTAGGCATAAAATTAGAGGAATAATTTGTACGGTCAAAGTGGCCCCCTTTATCACATGTAGGTAGTTAACAAATAACAGGAATAAAATTTTTGCTAAGTGTTAGAAATTTTTACTAATTTTGAGACTCTGAAAATAGTAGATTAAGCGTGATAAAAGGTGATCTGAACCATTAGATGGGTAGTACATCAGAGTATGGAGGATCTCTCTATTGATATTTTACCAATCAGGTCCATGGGTCTGAGATCATGAAGGTCAAACCATGACCTTCACCATGGTCTAAAACATGTGTGTTGTTGCATGTGTGCAGTATTGTACACTGTTGCTGTTATGATCTGAATTTTATGACTCTGATACACCTAAAATATGTGTATGTACTTAATATTGTATTTCCCGCATGTCGTGACTTTTCAAAATATTTTAACTAAAAATACATGTTATGATTTTTCAAGCTCTTATATTTACTTCCGTCATTTATGGACATAAGTTATGTGGTAATCTATTGGTTAAAAGCTTTAAGTTTTAGATAAGAGGTCTAGGGATCAAACCTTGTTATATGTGTTCTAAACCTCTATTTTAGACTTTAAGGTAAAAGCCTATACACTCTTCCTTGTTCTGTTAGCTTAACACCGGATAATCCTCAAAATATGATAAATAAGTGTCTTACGAGAACCCTAAATTATAAGCAGACCTTAGAGAAGAAATTCTAGATCTATCTTCTTAGAACCTTTCTTTTGAAAGTGCGGCGAGACATTGGTATATATTTTCAAGCGGCCTTCGCCTCCTTCTAGAATCATCATCATTGTTGGGATCTTAATCTAATCGTGGTAGTACGATCGATCTAGGTATGGAGAAATCATGCTTTCCATTAAACTTAATATATTAATTTTTAAATTAATTTTTGTGTAAATTAGTGAGATTATTTCATGAATAATGAATGGATGATTAAATGGATGCATGCTATGATTAGTGATCCTTAATATTGATAATTTTAATTAAGAAGAAGACGGTTGAAATCTCACCATGTGATTTGATGCATTTTGATATATACTCACAAAATTATGTCAATCGATTGACGATTGGATGTCAATCGATTAAGGATGAATATTAAAGTAGATACTGATAAATGAGTTTATTTTTGGAAAAATGCACAGAATTATGTCAATCAATTGATGATTGGATGTCAATCGATTGGGGATTAAATGATATTGCTTTGAAAGAAAATGCATAAAATTATGTCAATCGATTGATTCAGAGGAGTCAATCGATTAAGCCTAATAGAAACTGATAAATGAAATTATTTTAAGAAAATGCACGGATTTGATTCAATCGATTGAGTTAGAGAAGTCAATCGATTGAGCCTGACAGACACTGATAAAGGACATTCTTTTTAGAAAATGTAAGGATTTGATTCAATCGATTGATTCTGGGAAATCGATCGATTGAGCATAAACAGATACTGATAAATAATGTTGTTTTGGAAAAAGACACAGATTTGAGTCAATCGATTGATTCTGAGGGATCAATCGATTGAGCCTGAATGTTTTGAAAAATACATGGATGTCAATCAATCGATTGATTTTGGGAAATCAATCAATTGAGCCCGAACTTGAATCAATGGATTGTGTTTGAATAGTTAAGTGCTATAATCAGTTCTTCTCATAGCAGTGTCATTAAATGTCAACGTTTATGCACTATGATTGTATGATATGCACTGTAATATTTATGCACCATGATTGTATATACTTTAATATTTATGTACCATGATTAAATGTACTTAAATACTTATATATTATGATATCACTCGTATGCACTTTACATATTTCATGATGATCTATATAATACACAATCAAGACACGTAAAAAATGATGAAATATCTAGTCATGATCAACGAGTAGTAGACCCAACATCTTGTACATGATGGAGTCTAAGAACGTATTAGACCCAACATCTTGTGCTTGATGGAGTCTAACTAAACACGATTAAGGAGCATTAGACCCAACATCTTGTACATGATAAACTCTAAGAAGGTATTAGACCCAACATCTTGTGTAAGATGGAGTCTAACTGAATAAGAGTATGATGAGCATGATTGTGCAACCGTGGGAATCGATGCGATCCCCGTCGCAACAATGCGCTCTCTAACGAAAAAATATAGAGTCGCCACCCGGAGCTTTCGGTGTTCCGGGATATTTAGTTCATTTTTATGAGCACCTAAGTGCTAAAAATATGACTCTGAATCCGGTCCATACCAAAGGCTCTTGGGTAGAGGCTTCGATTATCGATCGGAAAGGTGTTAGGCACTCGATCAACCCGCTTAACGCGGTCTCTACAAATGGCCAACAATAAAATAAAGTAGAAGCAAGAAAAATAGCTTCCTCATGCCCAAAAGGGCTTAGAATTCTATTTGTGTCCCTCCGTTCCTACAGAAAAATCGGTGGCATAACGGCATAAATGAGAGGATGGAGGGAGCTAGAAAAATATAGGAGAAGAAAGGGGAGAGTCGGAGCCCTCGGGCCCTTGTAGCACCGTAGAAGAGCCTTGTGTGACTTGCTTTGATGAGCTCTTAAAGGCCTTGTATGGTGGAAAATGGGGTTCTAACTCCTAAGACTTAAAGCTAAGAGGTAGAGAAGGGAGGCTAGGGGATCACACACACCTAGGCTATGGGTTTTGGATGTAAGAACAAGCTTGGGAAGAGGTTTTAGAATTCTGGAATTTGGATGAAAATAGTGTACAAAAGGGAGGAGGAACTTCTCACTTTGAACTCTTTCTCTCTTAAGCAAAGTTTTCAACCCTTAAACCAAGGGATGGGGGGCTCTATTTATAGGAAAGGAGTGGATTAGGAGGCTACTTAGATGCTAATTGGAGTTAGCAATTAGGTAATCTCTAATCTAAGGTTTCCTAGGATTTTGAGAGCTTGGAGATGTGGGGGAATGGTTTTAATGGTGGATGATAGGTTAGTGCTTTAAATTACTTAAGGGTTGTAAATAGGCATTAAAAGGGTGCAACAAAGTTATCAAAACACACCCCAAAGAGTGAGGTGGTCAACAACTCAAACCCCAAACACGAAATCTGGGCAAAACCCAACAGTTACTATTCATATGTCTGGCACAACTATTAGTTGCGCCAGGCAAATGTACAGTAAAACAGTAGTGTACAGTAGCCTGGAAGTTGGCCTCGCGAGGGGTGGGGGACCCATTTATGCCTGGGGGAAATAGGCCTGGCGCAACTATTAGTTGTGCCAAGCAAATCCAAGGGGAAAATGGCTTGGCGCAACTATTAGTTGCGCCAAGTAAAAATCCTGAAATTCTGCCCGATATTTGAATCGCCATAACGTTTGATATATAACTCCAATTGAGGCGATTCTTGGCTCGTTAGAAAGATGGAGAAGTCCTCTTTCGAATGGTATATAATATGATATCCGTAAAAGACCTCAGCTATTCCTGATGCACCACTCTTCATCCATTGCCCGAGAAGGTTAGGTTTAGGGTTTGGAATGGGTTCTAAGGGTCGAGACTAGTTTCTAAAGGTTTGGGATAAGTTCCTAAGGGATCTAGGGTGATTTCTAAGGGTTTAGGGTGATTCTAAGGGTTTCATACATGCCATCAAAAGCTCGAAAATGCACCTCTCTCGAAATGTGTTTCGATCGAGCCTTGGGCCAAATTTGGGTGTCTACAGATGCCCCTCTTTGGTATCCAATCACTAGTGATCGTATGTCAAAGAAAAGAGACATCCGAAGAGGCCCAAGGCATTACTGACGGGTCCGCTGCATTCAAAACAAACTTCAAACATCAGGTGAGTAACATACTAAGCAAACGAAAGCCCTGGAGTGCCAGACTAATCATTTGTTTCTCGAGGTAATCGATTCCCATGCGCTTAGCGACATTACTGGGCATAACCGAGGTGGAATGAGTTGCAAAAGCCTAATACCTGGGAAAAACGTTCGCCTCTCGAGTTACGAAAGCTCGTTAGTCGGGAAAAATGTTCGCTTCTCGAGATGATTTGAAGGTGATGGATGTTCGAGATTCATTATGAATACAACAGCCTTGTAAGTAAGAGGGGTGATCGACCCACATTCAAAGATAGGCACGAAGTAAACATACGCAAGGCTCCACAGTTTGTGTCCAATCCTACAAGGCATTTGATGGCCTCATTGGACTATTTGCGGGTGCCCCTACTGAAGGCAGGGTTCGAGATCTTTGGGGGAACCCATCGATCCCAAAGTTTATTTAGCATGACCAACCGAGCGAAGTGAATAGATGTCACAACGCTTTTTGAGAGTACATGCACTTTTTTCTGAAAGCATGTCTCAGCTCAGCATGACCTAGAGTATCCAGTTTCGACTTTCATGAACAGATCCAACCGAACATTAGGCACCTCTCAAAAAGGGGGGGTGTCCAATCCTAGTCTCTGTTGACAATGATCATAATCATCAATTAACTATGCATAATCATGCACCCATCGGGGGCAATATGCAACAACAAAGGCGATGGAAGCCCTGACCCGAACCCACCCGGGTACAATTTACATGGACAAACGACCATCATACGGATACCCAGACGCATGGCGTATACTTTACAGGGATATCGCTGCCCATACAGGCTTTAAGCCTGCAGAAAATAAAAGGGAAATGAACCCTTCTGAATGCATGGTTGCACATAGTTTGATTGATGTGTAATCTCATTCTTAACAGGTTGGTTTCAGCCAACGATTGACCTTTTTCATCGGAGAATCTGAAGTTTAAGGCACTTAAGTTCATGTGAATCCAAAAACAGAGCGCTCATCGTAAAGATTTAGCAGTGGAATTTGACTCAATCGAAACATTGGCTATTTGACTAGGACTGACACCGTTGCTCCTACCTTAAAGCAGGATCCAAAGATTCGAGACGAACCTCAGACTCAGGACTTCAATGTAGCACAGCTACATTGCTGATAAAGTATTGATACTTTACCGCTTTATGCTTGTGCGTCTCTGTGGGGAAACATAAATTTATTCTTCTTCTCTTTTTTCCTTCTTTCAAAGATTGCTTTTTCCATTTTTTTTATTTTTTTTATTTTAAAACAAGCATTATCTGGACCTCGAACCCCGAGAGGCGCACGCCCAGACAACGCATACCAAGAGCCCGTTCCTCCGCAATATTTTACGACAAAACTGAAGCCAACGTACTACAGTTCATGTGATATCAAAAAGACTGGGTCAGAATTGGGTGTCCACCGAAGGATACTCAATCTTGGCCTCCGTCATCAATGAAGTTATAAATGAACAACTATGCATAAACATGTACCCATTAGGGGTGATAAGCAGCAAAAGCGATGGAAGCCCCGACCCGGACATGCCCGGGTATAATTTACAGGAACAAACGAGGAACAAACGACCATCATACGGATACCCAGATGCATGGCGTACACTTTACAGGGATACCGCTGCCAATATAGGTTTTAAGCCTGCAGAAAAATAAAGGAAATGAGCCCTTTTTGCATGCATGTTTGCACATAGTTGTCTGACGTCGTATCTAACAGGTTGGAATCAATCCAACAATGGATTACTTCGAGGACAGAGTTATCCGGACCTCAAACCCCACAGGGCGCTCGCCCGGACAGTGTAGACCAAGAGTCTACACCTCCGAAAATATCACGTGATGAACTTGAAGTACAAAGCACTCAAGTTCACCTAAAACCAAAATATGGAGTGATCAAGGCGAAGATATAGCGGTGGAATCAATCAGATCCAAGCATTGACTGTTTGTCCAAAATTGACACTATCGCTCCTTCTTTGAAGTAGGATCCATGGATCCAAGGCGGACCTTAGACCTAGGACATTAATTTTGCATAGCTGCGCTGCCGGTAAAATATTGACATTTTACCGCATCAAAAATACGTGAGTGCGTAGCTGTGCGTAGCATGAAAACATAGATTTCTTTTTCTTTTCAAAATGATTTTCAACATTTTTTGTTAGACCTAACGTCAGTGGTGAGATGCTTTATCTTATTTGTCCATCGTTGAGAAGTTGCCTGCTTCGAGGCTTTGGACCGTGTGATGTTCCTGCACATTCTCGAGAAAGCGTCAGTCCCTTTTTTGTTTATACATATAAAGAAAATGCATCCTAAACAATAAAAGAAAAGTAGATTTCTACCTACACTTTTTCATTTTCAAGATATTTTTTTTGGATTTTTGTTTTTAGAGATTTTTTGTTATTTTTCTTCATTTTGAGATTGAAATATGATGCTGAAAATATGTACATGAAAATGAGTAGAAACATATACACAGTTTTTGGTGTTTGGATTTTTCTTGATTTTTATATTTTTGGCTTTTTTTTTTATGCCTTGATAGTGAGACGGAGTAGCGGGTCCCATTTTGAGTATAGTCAAACTCTTTCATGCAGTCGGACCTGAGTGAGTTTCCAGATTTTACCAAGGCCAGAACGTTGATCCCTTTGGATTGAGTTAAACCTTTCTCCTTGCCCCGGGTCATACATTTGACGGTGTGGGTTTCACAAAGACAATTATGGTCGGGACCTGATTCAAACTAGCATGAGCGGCCCAGTCAGACAAGAGGGTATAGGAAGAGTAACAAAAGGATTCCTCAAACATCAATATTCTCAATCAACCCAAACCTTTCTTTTTCAATTTTCTCTCTCTTTTTTTTTTTTTTTATCTCCCCCTTTTTTTACCCGTGGCGCCCTTTCGGGTTTTCACCACGTCCATGGGTTTAGCTCTCTTTCCCCAAGCGCCCTTTCGAGTTTTCACTTGGTCCGCATAAACTCACTGTTTTTATCCGTAGCGCCCTTTCGAGTTTTCACCACGTCCATCTTGCTTTGAGCTTGTATTTTTATTTTTTTAATTTTTTTAATTTTTTTTCTTTTTATTTTCTTTTGTTTTTTCCAATAGCCACGATATAGACCTTGATTCCGTCATAGCCGGCTGGATGGGGTTCTGGTGTCGTATCACGACTCGGCTCATATTGACTTAACAGATATTATGACTGCTTGCGAACCTACAAAGAGGGCTTCTTTCAGGGTATAGCTTTGCCATGAGTTAGGTTAGGATTTGAAGGTATGCTGGGTTAAAAGGATTTCCTTCATACGGCTTCAATTTTCTCAACATACTTTCTTCCTTGGGGGTTTTACTGTACATGCCCCGTGATTCTTTTACATTTTTTTTTGTTCTTTTTGCTTTATTTCAGGCAATCTCTTTTTGAGGTTTTGCTTTTTCAATTTTTTTAATTTTGATAGTAACTCTACTTCATCTTTTCTCTATTTTTTTTTTGGTATATGTACATGTATATTTTTTTTTAGGGGGGGAATGGGTTGATTGAAAGGAAGGCCCAGGCTCAAATGAGGTAGCAAATGATATCATCATTTTTAGGGATGTTTTTGGGCTATTGTGCTTGGAATGATGGCCTCTTTCGGGTGGTTCTTAAGCAGTCACGTATCTGTTTCATCAATACTTACCTTATCGCGATAGGCTAAGAGTAGAACCGTCGGACATATCCAGGGTTGATGGGCTCAGGAAGATGATCTCCGTCCATGGTGGCGAGGTGGATGGCATATCCCGACAGTACTTCTCGAATGACGTATGGTCCTTCCCAGTTTGGCTTGAATTTTTCCCTTGGATCGGCATGGAGGTATGGGAAGATCTTCTTTAGCACAATGTCTCCTACCTTTAGATCTCGACCGCGGACACGTTTATCGTAAGCGCGTGCGATTCGCCCCTGGTAAACCTGAGTGTGGCATAAGGCTAGGAGTCTCTTTTCATCAAGTAAGTTCAGCTGGTCAAAGAGGGATCTATCTCTCTGCTTTGGGTAAGCCTGATTCTATGAGGATTCAGAGTGAGGGTACTTCAACCTCTACCAGGAGGATGGCCTCGGTTCCATACACAAGGGAGAATGGTGTTGCCCTTGTAACGGTATGGATCGAGGTTCGATAGGCCCACAAAGCAAATGGCAGCATTTCGCTCCAATCTCGATAAGTGACGACCATTTTCTCAAGGATGCGAATGACTGTCTTGTTCGCGGTTTCCACGGCTCCATTGGTTTGAGGCCGATAAGGGGATGAGCGATGGTGTTTGATCTTTTATTGCTCACAGAAGTCTCGGATGCGCTTATTCGCAAAGTTCGTGCCGTTGTCTGTTATGATATCTTTGGGTACTCCAAATCGGCACACAATATTATTCTTGAGAAATTTCTCAATGTGAATGGCCATGATGTTGGCATATGACGCCGCCTCTACCCACTTGGTGAAGTATTCAACGGCGACGAGGATGAACCGATGCCCGTTTGATGCTTTTGGATTAATCATTCCGACAACGTCAAGGCCCCAGATAGCAAATGGCCAAGGAGTGGTCATGCAGTAAAGATCAATGGCAGGAGCGTGTATCAGACTGGAGTGTTCTTGACACTTGTAGCATTTTGGAACATGCTTGTAACAATCCGATTCCATAGTGGTCCAGAAGTATCCTTGCCGCAAAATTTTTTTGGCGAGCATGTGACCGCTAACGTGGGCTCTGCATACTCCCTCATGGATCTCTTTCATAATATTAGCCGCTTCACTTTTAGTAAGACACCTGAGTAAGATGTTATTGTATGATCGCTTGTAGAGGCATTCACCGCAAATGACATAACCTGCTGCTAAACGTTGAATGGTTCTTCGGTCTGTCTTGGATGTACCCTCTGGGAAAGTTAGGGTCTCGAGGAAATTTCTTATATCTGAGAACCAAGGTGGCTCATCATCAGGCTTTATAGGTTTCTCAATTTGGAGGCAAAAGGCCGGCTCATTCCTCTGCTCGATCATGATCGGCTTCATCTCAACACCATAGGGGATTTCAATCATTAACACCAAAGTTGCTAATGCGTCGGCAAAGCGATTCCTTATCCGGGGGACGTATGAAAAAGTCACATCTTGGAAGCAAGCTATTAGATCCTTGAGGTGTTCATGATAGGGGATAAGTTTCTCGTCTTTCGTCTTCTAGACACCATTCGTCTGACATATGATTAATTGTGAATCGCCAAATACCCGAAGGTGAGTTACATTCAGATCGAGAGCCGCCTGCAGACCAGCGGCGCAAGCTTCGTATTTAGCCATGTTGTTAGTGCGAGGGAAGTTGAGCTTGATAGAGACCGGTACATGGGATCCTTTTGGTGAAATTAGGATGGCGCCAACTCCTTGGCCCTCGACATTTGTTGCCCAGTCAAAGTGCATTACCCATGATTCTTCTGCTTCTTCTGTATTGTCTTCCGTCATGAATAAGATATCCTCATCTGAGAATTCAGTTCTCAACGGCTCATAGTCAGGTAAAGGATCATCAGCAAGATGATCAGTAAGCGCCTGCCCCTTGATCGATTTCTGAGTGACGTACGTGATGTCGAATTCAGATAATAAAAGTTGCCATCATGCAGTTCGTCCAGTGAGAGCTGACTTTTCAAATAGGTACTTCAAAGGGTCCATTCGGGCTAAAAGCAGAATGGCCTGAGATAGCAAGTAGTGGCGAAGCCTTTGAGTAGCCCATACAAGAGCTAGGCATGCTTTCTCCAAATGAGAGTAGCGCATCTCGTAATCAGTAAACTTCTTGCTCAAATAGTAAATGGCCTACTCTCTTCTTCCTATTTCATCGTGCTGCCCCAGGACACATCCCATCGAAACTTCTGTCGTGGAGAGATACATCAAGAGTGGTCTCCACAGCTCGGTGGTACCAAAATTGAGGTAGCTTTTGATTTTTTCGAACGCTGCCTGGCAATCATCGTTCCATTCGAAGGGCGAATTCTTCCTTAGTAACTTGAAGATTGGCGTGCAGATTGGAGTTAGCTGTGCAATGAACCGACTGATATACTGTATTCTGCCCAGAAACCCTCTAACCTCTTTCTCAGTAGACGGCGGTGGCATTTCAGTGATGGCTTTAACTTTGATTGGGTCGACATCGATCCCTCTCCTGCTGACGATGAACCCTAGCAGTTTCCCTAACATAGCCCCGAACGCGCACTTTTGTGGATTCAGACGTAGTCTATATTTCCTCAGTCTTTCGAACAGCTTCTGAAGGTTTACCAGATGGTCGCTTTGCTCTGGTGACTTAGCTATCATGTCGTCGACATACACTTCAATCTCTCGGTGCATCATGTCATGAAATAGTGCAGTCATAGCTCTCTGGTATGTTGCACCGGCATTCTTCAGCCCGAATGGCATGACTTCGATAGAGGTTCCCGGGGGTAATGAGCGTTGTCTTCTCGCGATCAACCTCGCCATTTTGATCTGATTGTATCCACGAGAATCCATCCATAAAAGCATCCGTGCTTACGTATTGTGATCAAAAGATGTCGATGTGTAGCGGTGGAAATCATCCTTTGGGCTACATTTCAAATTGCGAAATCGATACATCTGGACCTTTCCATCTCCATCCTTCTTTGGCATAGGTACGATATTGGCTAGCCACTGCGGGTACTTGGATACCATGAGAAACCCCGCATCGTATTGCTTGATGACCTTGTCTTTGACTTTCAGCATCCATTCCGGTCGGAGTCGTCTCAGCTTCTGCTTGACTGGCTTCATATCAGGGTAGAGGGGCAACTCATGTTCGACCAAATCAGTATCCAGACCAGGCATGTCCTCGTATGACCAGGCAAAAACATCTTGGTACGACCGAAGGAAGTCGATCATGCTTTTTCTTTCCTCAGGAGACAGTGGCATCCAGATTTTGGTTATCCTGGGAACCTCCTCAGTTCCTAGATTGACGTCCTCGGTTTCCTCGACAATGGGGGTAGGGCCATGCTCAAAGTCGGCAAATCGGTCAAGGAGCTCATTGGGGAGCTCTTCGAAGGAGACATCCTCGTCCAGACTCGTGATCCCTACCTCTTCTTGTATTTCTACAGGGAAGGGGTCGATTTCACGTGGGATGGGTATTTTGATTAAGGCATCCTTTTGTGGGACATTTTTTGGAATTTTAAATGACAATATTTTTGAACTTTGGATTTTTTCAATGTTTTTAGGATTTTGTGTTTTTTCCATGTTTTTGAGATTTTATGTTTTTTTCATGTTTTTGAGATTTTTGTTTTCTTTGGAGATGGACCCTTGGCAGGGCGGGTTTGTGTATATACAAGGTATTGCCTACCAAGGGCTTATCTCACTTTTTATAGGTTTTTTTTTTTGGGAAACAGGTGCCAAACTTTAGGCCACTTTCTGCTTCCAGAGTTTGGGGCAAAGATGCCCAGTTGCGTACCTGAGGGGCCGCTTCTTTACCTGTTGGGATGGAGGGTGCTGACTGATATGGCTCCTTGGGGTCAATTTCCATCATGTTAATCCCCATTTCGTCTGAGATGATATCCTCAAATGTTAACACGACTTTGTGGTGATTCACCACGGGGGGAGTTTGTTTAGGTACGGACCGTCGTTCCTCGAAAAGAGATAGCGCGGCCAAATCTATCTCTAAGCTGGGAAGGGAGATCTGGGGATTGGTGGGGTGGCCTAGGGCGAGGTTTCTCCTCTATGTTGATTCCTCGAGCTCTTGCTGTTGCAACGACCCTGGCTTTTTCTTTGGCCTCTCGGACCTCTTGCTCTGTGGGCTTATATCCTAGCCTGAATCTTACTTTTTATTCTTTAGCCACAACTGGCTCTCTTCTGCCTTGTAGTTTGGATCCCAGACCCCTTCTTTTCTGATAGCCCCACTTTTGGAGCATCGCTACTGCTGCTATCATACCGCCTCCCGTTTTAGACATGATGCCCTCCATGGGTTCTGGGAGTATTGCCGACACCTCGTACTCGAAACTGTGAAGGTCAACGTCCTCAGCGGTGTGTGGTATATCCAGCATATTAGGTTTCTCCACACTGTTGATGACCTTTTCTTTCTCACTGTGCCCTTCTCCAATGATCGTGATAATCTTATGCCTAGATGCAAATTTGAGTTTCTAGTGCAATGTGGAAGGTATGGCTCCGACTTCATGTAGCCATAGGCACCCCAATAACAAATTAAATGAGGATTTGATATCCATGACTTGAAACAAGATGGAAAAGGTCATTGGCCCTATCAACAACTCAAGATCAACTTCTCCTATTATTTCTCTCCTGGTATTGTCAAACCCTTTAGCGTTGGTTCTGGTGGGCCTTAACATGCACGGATCAACCCCAATCTTGGTAGCGGTTCTCGACGGATATATATTCAATGCAGACCCATTATCAATTAGTACCAAGGGGATAATCATGTTTCTGGATTCAACGATTATATTCAAAGATTTTGAGTGGCTACCTCCTTTCTCAGGTAAATCGGTATCAGAAAATGAAATGGCATTTGGAGCCATCACTTGACCAATTATCTGCCCGACTTCATCTGGGCTAACTTGGAGTGATACATGCGCATTCTTTAATGCCCCCATTAATGCTTGAAAATGGAGTGTGGACGTCATTAACAGATCCCATACAGTGATATGGGTAGGCATTCTTCTCAACTGAGTCTCCAGTATATATTCTCGACTCATTTTCTCAAATGGATTCACAGTGCTCTCTTTCTTTCCTTCGGGTTGGGCCTGTGCTGCTGCTGGTGCTTCAGGTTGCTTTGATATCCTCCCTGATCTAGTAACAAAATCTACTGTCCCATCTCTGTTGCTACCGCCGATATTGATATCTGTTTGTTCGTAGCTTAGCGAGACCTGATGAGGATCATATGTGGGTCTCGAGAGCTGGAGAGGTATGGCTGCCGGTTCTTGAGTTACTTGCACTGTCGTCTCAGGAGGCGTGGGCAATACTTGATTCACCCCGGTGGCAGTGGGTTGGGTGGAAAGATTGGGCCAAATGGGGGTGGTGGAGCTTGAGGATGGTGACATTGGAGGGAAGGAGGTAAAGGTAGGCCATTGATAGCCAGTGGGTGCTGGCGGCAGATGGGGGGTCTGATGGGCAGTCAGGTAATTGACCGGGGTGGTGGAACTTACTGGTGGTTGAGCGGGGGGTGATGGAGTGGGTGCAGGCCATTGATAACTGATGGGTGCAGGTGTGGGATTGGGGGCCTGTTGGCTCATTGGGTAATTGATGGGGGTTGTGGTGTATGGTGGTAGTTGAAACAGGGTGGGCGTAGGCCATTGATGACTGGCGGGTGTGGGTGTAGGATTGGGGGCCTGTTGGCTCATTGGGTAATTGATGGGGGTTGCGGTGTATGGTTGGTATGCATTGATATTCACGTAATTGACGGGTGTGGGCGATGGAAAGTATGCCCTAAGATCCAATGGTTCAATTTGTGGAGTCGGATTGGGGAAATAATCTGACAAATTTAGGGGTTCAACTACCCCTATATTCCTTTCTTCAACATTTTTTAACAGCGGTGCTACATAACTCTCCCGATCACTGATGTAATCGGATGGGTCGATTCAAACTCCTTCTCATCTTCTATCATTCCAATGGTGGGTCTGGGACCTGCTCCTCCGGTAAGATGTGGGGGTAGTGGTACTTGATGAATATTAGCATGCTGAGAAGGTGCAGGGGGAATGATTTTTCTGGCATCGATCAAATCTTGGATGGCATGCTTCAATGGGAAGCAGCGATCAGTAGGGTGACCCGGACACTGATGAAAATTACAGTGGGTATTTAGGTCATAGTTCTTTGGGATCGGGTGAGGTGGAGGTTGCGGCTGGCGGATAGCCACTAGTCCCTTTTCTACAAATAGGGGCAAAAGTACACTCAAAGACTACCCCAGAGGTGTAAAGACTCGGTCGTAGCGGACTCTCCTCTGTTCTGGGGTCATTTGCATTCCTTGCCCATTCCCTGTTCTTTGCATCTGCTCAAGCGTAACTGGTGCTGGTGGGGCCGCCTGAAATTGGAACGGAGCAGTATTATTATTAGGCCTAGTGTTGGCTATGTTTTGGACATCGCCCCCTGTTCTCTTCTCGTTTCTCTGCTCATAAAATCTTCTGACCCCGCTAGGGCCCCCTGAAGTATTCTTACTCAGACGTCCTTCCCTGATGGCATCCTCGCAGTGGTTGGCATTCCTCACCAAATCAGCAAAACTAGACTGCTGTTGGTACACAAGAAAATCAGAAATCACTGGCAGAGTGTTCTTCGAAATCATCTCTATCTGCTCATCATCCGGTATTCTATTTCTGACTTGAGCTGCTAGTGCTCTCCATCACCCTAAGTAGTCACTAAAGGTCTCGTTTGGATTTTGCTTCAACCGGGCCAAATCAGACTTGCGCGGTTCAATATCAGTATTATAGACATACTGCTCTTGGAACAAATGCGCTAAATCTTTCCATGTCTTCATCATGGATGGTTCAAGAGACGTGAACCACCTCAGGGCCGGTCCGGTCAAACATTTCTGAAAGACTTTCATTAGTAGCTTTCATCCCCCCGTACTGGAACATGTCCCCACAATAGGACTTGAGGTGCGCGATCGGGTTACCTGTGTCATTGTACTTGTCGAATACTGGCATTTTAAATTTGGGGGGCAAGGGGACCTCAGCGAATAGGCATAGGTCTGTGAAGTCCGTGGCGTGGATTTCAGCACCACCCATTTTCATCAGCTATTTTTGTATTTTGTCTAACTGTTCTTTCAGCTGCTCTGATTCGTTGGACACAGGAGCTACTTTCTCGACAGTTGGTTGGACTTCACTCTGGGCTACCAGGGGGTGGGCAATTACTGGTGGAGGGTTGAGGATGGTCAATGCCCTAGCATAGGCCCCGTTGTTCCTCATCTCATCCTCTTCATACTGCTGATCGGCGTAATGTGCAGTGAAGTCGGGATTCTCAACTTGTTGCTGGATGGGTTGGATGGGAATGACATGAGTAGGGGTTGGGTGAGCCCATTGGGGGTGTGGAAAGGTTTGTTGGGTGATGAAAATTTGGTTTTGAAGTGGGGTCGGACAGGGCCATTGGGTGTGAGGAAAGGTTTGGGGATGGCCTTGGGGTGCGGGGCCATGGGGGAATTGGGTTTGGGGGATGGCATGGGTTTGACCCAGCTGTGAAGGTTGGGTTAGGAGTTGGGGGTATTGTGGAAGGTATGGGTGTGGGGTTTGGGTTTGGGCCATGAACCCTTTATCATTTCGGGTCATGGGCCACTGATGGGTTTGGGCCATGGACCCTTGGTAAGTTTGGGCCATGGGCCCTTGGTGGGTCTGGGCTAATGGGCCTTATTGGGTTTGGCCCAATGGGCTTTGTTGGGTTCGGCCCAATGGGCCTTGTTGGGTCTAGGCCATGGACCCCTAATGGGTCTAGCCCAATGGGCCTTGTTGCGTTTGGGCCATGGGCCTGGCCTGATGGGCCTTGTTGCATCTGGGCCATGGGCCCTTGGTTAACCTGCTAGTGGGCCCTTGATGGGTCTAGGCCATGGGCCATTGGTGGATTTGGGCCATGGGCCCCTAATGGGTTTGGATTTGATGGGTTTGGCCCAATGGGCCCTGGGGGATATGGGTAATAGGGTTTTGGGCCATGGGGCCTTGAGATGTATGGGAAAAGGGGGTTTGGGCCGATGGGCCTTGGGGTATGTGGGTGATGAGGGTTTGGATGGTGTGGATTATGGGAGGTTGATGGGGGTCATGGGGGAGTAAAGCATGGAGGTTTGCCAAGGTGTGGGATGGATTCATGGATGTGGGGTGTGGAGGAGAGATATTTTGGGAAGCCCTCCATGAGGAGTATGCTTGGAACATCTCCTCCATTATGGCCATGGAAGGGGGGTGGGATGTGGATAGTGGATTTAATGGATGATTGGGTATGGATGGGGTGGAGGTGGTGGAAAAATTGAGCATGGCCCCGGTATAATTTGGCATGGCCACTGTAGGTGGGGGTGTATGGGGTGGATGAGGGGATGTATTAGGTATGTTTTGGGATGATGGGAGGCATGATGAGGATGGATGAGGAAAATTGGGCATGACCCTGGTAAAAATGGGCATGACCCAGATGGATGGAGGATTTTGCGGGGGGTTGGATAGGGTGGAAGTGGTGTATATGAATGTGGGTGGATCGGGTCTATATGGGGATGATGGGAATTGGGGCATGGATGTGGATTGGGAAAATGGGTTTAGCATGGGCATGATTTGGGCAAAGGATGGGGAATGGGGGGTTGGACTTTGGATATTTTGGGGGGTAGTGGTTGGGAATATGGGGACGCCGAATGGGCCGGTAACGGTAAAAGGGGGTTGGGTGAGGGGGATGGTGGAGAAGACTTCTCCCGAATGGGAGTGGGTTGGAGAGTGTGGTGGGGATGAGTCGGGATCGGCGTAAGCCGGGTCCACTACCCACGACATTCTACGGGAGCGGGTTGGGTAAGGATGCCTTGGATAAGGCCCAAAAACCTTCCTCCTTTTTCCCCTACGGGACGACGAAGGGCAAGATGATGTCGTTGTGCCGGCACCATAAACTATATCTTTTTTAGGTTTTTGATTATATATATTTTTTGAATTGATTTTTTTTGAAAGAGTTTATGAAAAGCAAAGGTTCTGAGGCCTTGGAATTCCCTTTTCGGGTGGCCCTCATACCTTGATTCAAGACCTGCAACGACGATCCAGATGCACTTCGAAAGAATCGAAGGAGAACCTTCGGTCTATTGAAGGCACGGAAAACGAGGCAAATAACCCGATCCCTCGAAATGAGCCAAAAAGAAGTTACCTTCTTTAGACCGGCGGGGGCGTATTGGGTGTCGGAGATGGCCGGGCCTAAATAAGGCACTAAACACACTGATCGGGGAGCTCGGGAGGTGAAGAAGGCCAAGGATTCGGGCTGGAGCTATGCAGACAGACCTGGCGCAACTAATACATGCGCCCAGGTTGCAGGGAACCCTTTTTATACTGGTGCAACTATTAGTTGCGCCAAGGTAAAAGTTGGGGATTTAAAGATGGCGCAACTATTAGTTGTGCCAGTTATAAATTCAACCTGTAAGTACCGATACTTCGCCTGAAAATTCTCTTTTTCTGGTTTTTATGGAAGCTAGGCTTCCGAGAACTGAGTTATTTTTTAGTGTTCGATTCTCTCCTCACCGTACCTAAAGGATTGAGTCCGGTATAACTCGCTAGCGCGCTCCCCAAGGGTTTTAAGCTTCGGAATGGGAACTCACCCGATATACCTCCGGCGCAAGCGCCTTCTCAGATACTAGGTGGGCTGAAACTTTTCTAGATCATCACCACTAGGGGCTGCCGCCATACTAAGACCCGGGTGTTTGTATGTGTGCCTAAACCAACCCTTTGAAAAATTTACCCCGCAAAATAAATTAATTAAGCTCCCTAACTTGGTTCAATTTTAATTTTTTTCAAAGCTTTTTTCTTTTTTTTTGAAGTTTTTTTTAGTTCAAAGACCGAGGGTGATTATCCCGTGCCACCACTACGGGCCGACGTCCACTGTTGGGATATGAGTGCACAAGTAGGCCCGCCAATCTGCTAAGGCACTTTAAATAACAAAAATTTTAAAGAGATTAAAAGACAATGCACAAGTAGGCCCGCCAATCGGCTAAGGCACTAAAATGACGAAAAAATAAGGAAAATAAAAGACAAATGCGCAAGTAGGCTCGCCAATCGGCTAAGGCTCTTAAATGACAGAAAAGTAGGGGTAAGTAAAATGACTTAATCGGAGGGGTGAGTAAAAAAATAGTAAAATACACTAAAAAAATAGCAATAATATGTTAGTACAAAATCAAAAATAACAAGGCCAAGTTCAAGGGGAAGCTCTACAAGCTAATCCCCAGCAGAGTCGCCATCTGTGCAACCGTGGGAATCGATGCGATCCCCGTCGCGACGATGCGCTCTCTAAAGAAAAAATATAGAGTCGCCACCCGAAGCTTTCGATGTCCCGGGATACCTAGTTCATTTTTATGAGCACCTAAGTGCTAAAAATAGGACTCTGAATCTGGTCTACACCAAAGGCCCTTGGGTAGGGGCTTCGGTTATCGATCGGGAAGGTGTTAGGCACCCGATCAACCAGCTTAACGCGGTCTCTACTAATGGCTAACAATAAAATAAAGTAGAAGCAAGAAAAATAGCTTCCTCATGCCCAAAAGGGCTTAGAATCCTATTTGTGCCCCTCCGTTCCTACCAAAAAATCGGCGGCGTAACGGCATAAATGAGAGGATGGAGGGAGCTAGAAAGAGATAGGAGAAGAAAGGGGAGAGCCGGAGCCCTCGGGCCCTTGTAGCACCGTAGAGGAGTCTTGTGTGGCTTGCTTTGATGAGCTCTTGAAGGCCTTGTATGGTAGAAAATAGGGTTCTAACTCCTAAGACTTAAAGCTAAGAGGTAGGGAAGGGAGGCTAGGGGATCACACACACCTAGGCTATGGGTTTTGGATGTAAGAACAAGCTTGGGAAGAGGTTTTGAAATTCTGGAATTTGGATGAAAATAGTATACAAAAGGGAGGAAGAACTTCTCACTTTGAGCTCTTTCTCTCTTAAGCAAATTTCTCAACCCTTAAACCAAGGGGTGGGGGGCTCTATTTATAGGAAATGAGTGGATTAGGAGGCTACTTAGATGCTAATTGGAGTTAGCAATTAGGTAAACTCTAATCTAAGGTTTCCTAGGATTTTGAGAGCTTAGAGATGTGGGGGAATGGTTTTAATGGTGGATGATAGGTTAGTGCTTTAAATCACTTAAGGGTTGTAAATAGGCATTAAAAGGGTGCAACAAAGTTATCAAAACACACCCCAAGGAGTGAGGTGGTCAACAAGTCAAACCCCAAATACTAAATCCGGGGCAAAACCCAACAGTTACTATTCATATGTGCCAGGCAAATGTACAGTAAAACAGTTGTGTACTGTGACAGCCCGGATTTCGGCACCCCGAAACCCGTGCCATCAGCACGATCATCTTGACCGTGCCCCTTAGCTATGCACGGAACATTAGTATATCAAGCATCAAATAGAATAATCAACGAAATTGTGGAATTTAAATCTATATTAAAGCAATTCTCCACAAGACAGTTCTACCCTCATGCCTCTGTATGAATGGAGAACCGATCCGAACCATCGACGATAGCAATCATCACGGATGGTTTGTCTCAAAAGAATAATCCCAACTCAATATATACAGGGTTAAACAAAACAAGGCTTGACATACCAAGCCGTACAAATCTCTCTCAAAAAGCCCTCAAAGTGGCACAACGGAGTCCTCTAGAAGAAGTCCTCAGGAGGTGGCTCCAACTCTTCGCCGGCCGCAAGGTCCGACTCACCGGGGTCAGCGTCTCCTGAAGCCTCGGCAGCTGCTAGTAATGGACCTGCGACGTATAGTCTATAGGGTGAGCTACATCCTAGCTCAATAGGGAGCAAAACACAGTTGAACATATAAATTATTACTCACATATATTCCATGATATGACATGCATGATGTGTCTATGCAGTTATTGATGAAACAGTTAAAAAGCATTTCATTTTACTGTTAATTTCTTATGTTTTCATTTATTCATGAATGATGCTGAAAAGGCCTAAAGCAAAACTTAAACTTTCAACTTAAGTAGTCCCCGAGCAATATAGCATCGAGCCCCGATGAGATATCCTTCATCGTCATCTATATAGACACTTTTAACGTATTCCCTGGGAATACAATATAATACCCAAGCCCCTTTCCCCTGGGGATTGGTGGCGGGGTTTCACTTGTCTCAAATCAACACCCCTGGGGTGTGCTTACTGTGTACGGATAAGCCTCCGCACTGGCCTACGGTTTCGCCACCGTATCAGTCACGGATATCCTGCCGTGTCAGTCGTGGATATCCCGCCACGTCGGTGGGGTACCCTATCAAACCTCAAATAACAAAAATATCGGTGCCTTACATATAGTTATTCACCGTGTAAGTGTGCTATCTTATATTAGTTAGGCCCTATCAAACATGATTCAATCCTGGATACATCCCTGGGATGTATCCATTCACTTGCATCACACCTGATGCTCTTATCTCTTTACTTCTTCATCCCCTGGGGATGGTTCATTATACTTGCTCTTATGGGTGTTACTCACACACACTTTTCACAATTCTTAAGAAATAAACATTTGAATTAGGATTCTATATCACTACCTACATGCTCTTGTGAAATAAAGTACATGTTCAAGGTGTTCCCTACCTCAAGTCTTCATTTGATCAATGCATCAAGGTCCCACGTGGCTCCTTGTGCACTAGCTCACACGTACCACCTATGGTACCACATAACAGGTAAAATACATCACAAAGGATGCAATAAAGAAGGTCCATGACCCTCCAAGAATCTTAAAGTCAAACTCAAAAGTTAACATTATTTATCTCAGTCGATTAATCGAACTCCAAAATCGATTAATCGAATCTGATTCGATTAATCGATTTCCAAAATCGATTAATCGAAAGTCAATATCGATTAATCGATTCTCAAATCGATTAATCGAGATTCTCATTCGATTAATCGAATCCTAATTCGATTAATCAAAATTCTCTGTTCAGCCAAGTCGATTCTCAATTCGAGTAATCGAGTTCCTAAAATCGATTAATCGATCCCAAATCGATTAATCGAAAATTGAAATCGATTAATCGAAATCCCATTTCGATTAGTCGATTTTTCCCAAGTCATTTCCTCCAGCCCCTGAGGTCCACTGGAGGTTCCCAGTCGATTAATCGATACCTAAATCGATTAATCGAAATCGGGGTCCACTGACTTTTCAACTTCCTGGCCAATTTCGATTAATCGAAACCCAATTTCGATTAATCGAAATTGTCAGATTCAGCCCCCTTTTGGCTGTTCTTCTCAAT
Source organism: Chloranthus sessilifolius (assembly GCA_021018995.1). Classification (NCBI taxonomy): domain Eukaryota; kingdom Viridiplantae; phylum Streptophyta; class Magnoliopsida; order Chloranthales; family Chloranthaceae; genus Chloranthus; species Chloranthus sessilifolius. Next base: position 32,340,078 of record CM037596.1, on the reverse strand, counting down.
CTTTTTCCACACTTTTTTCCTCTACTTTTCTAAACCATTTACCTATGATTTACACCATTTTCAACTACAATCTAACCTCTACAATCTATGCATTTCATTCACAAAAGTTTACCTTGAATCAATCTCAAATTGATTTCAAATCAAGTGGTTGGAAGGCTAGGGTTCCAGCTTTGCTTGAACGGATTCCTTGCGCAGAATCGGCCTCTTTAATACTTGAATCCCCCTTCCAATCACCCACAATGACTCCTTGCTTTATCACCCTCTTTACTCCTCTCTCTCTCTTCTTTACTCCTTCAACAACCAATTTTTCAGGATTTTAGAGTTATTAAACCCTTTTATCTTTCCCCCAGCTTGTGCGTTGAGCACATGCACCTCGATAGGTGTATGTGACTTCAGATTTACAACACACCCCACATAGCCACGCAAACCATCACATCACGTCCGCCCATTACACTCTATGCTAACTATTGAACTTCTATTTGGTCAAACCTATGACCGATCGGGCACGGATCCCGAGGTCATAGTTTAGCATGCTTTTTCGGGCTATTACATGTACAATAGCCTGGAAGTTGGCCTCGCGAGGGGTGGGGGGACCCATTTATGCCTGGGGGAAATAGGTCTGGTGCAACTATTAGTTGCGCCAAGCAAATCCAGGGGGAAAATGGCTTGGCGCAACTATTAGTTGCGCCAGGCAAAAATCCTAAAATTTGGCCCGATATTCGAATCGTCATAACTTTTGATATACAACTCCGATTGAGGCGATTCTTGACTCGTTGGAAAGATGGAGAAGCCCTCTTTCCAATGATATATGATTTGATATTGGTAAAAGACCTAAGATATTCTTAGTGCACCACTCTTCATCCATTGCCCGGGAAGGTTAGGTTTAGGGTTTGGAATGGGTTCTAAGGGTCGGGGCTGGTTTCTAAAGGTTTGAGATAGGTTCTTAAGGGATCTACGGTGATTCCTAAGGGTTTAGGGTGATTCCTAAGGGTTCCATATATGCCTTAGGCCAAATTTGGGTGTCTATAATGATTCAGCCCAACGTCTTGAGCAGGACGGAGTTTGACATGCAATAAATGACATGATTCATTAAACTCAACGTCTTGAGCATGACGGAGTCTAACTAAATAAGTGATAAGCATGATTAAGACCCAACGTCTTAAGCGGGACGGAGTCTAACGTGCATTAAATGACAAGAAAGATGAAATTAAAAGATATGATGCATTCATATAATATTGATATATATGTTTATGTTCAGTTCATTTCAGTAAAGTGAGATTATACATGCCACATGCACACATACATGAAATATATCAAAATATTTATATGGCTATGACTGATATTTTATGCTTCAATGAATTATATGTCTGGTCTATACAAGTGTAAACTTACACCCCTTGTTGATGTGGGTAACCAGATGAGACAGGTGTCACCGACGAAAATGTATGGGTCTATGGCGATGAGACGGCACTTGGTGCTCAGAAAACTGGACTGAATGACGATGATGGTTTCGTGGCCTAATTAGCTATTTTCCTTTCTAGTTATTAGTGATTTTAAATAAATGGGACATTGATCAGTTAGTATTTTATCAAAACTGTTTAAGCTTTAATCATGTTGGACTTGTTATTGGAATAAGAACATTATCATGGGCTTTATTTAGATTAATTAATATTTTAAAGAAATTTTATCTTCTGCTGTTTAAGGTACTTTTATCACCTTATTATGTTTTTATGGTTCACGATATGAAGGTACGGTCTAAGATCTTACAATTAAGAGGTTGTGAGATCTTGGGTCGCTAGAGTTGCGGTTGGGGGTCTTTGACCCCAATTTCGAGGCCCATAAGGGTCTATTCGCTGAATCACTTTCAAACGAAAAATGAAGGGTACTGAGTACCCTACATCGGGGTCAGAGGGTTTGACTATCGGGTCAACCCCTTAACTTTTATGGCCTCTTGAAGCGTACCAAACTCATAAAAACCTTATTTTTAAGGTTTTTGTCAATCGAACGGGGTCAATTAACTTTGTAGAGGCCACAAAATAGATTGGAGTGGAATCGAAAGGAAACCCACCTGTTGAAGCGTGATCGTGAAGATTCGATTGATTCGGATGGTCTCGGGTCAGCGGAGATTGGATTCGACACGTCGATTTAAGTTGAAGTGGACGGCTCTCCCTCTATTTGGTTGGGTAGAGTGGTGAACCATCATGCCATTTTCTCTAATTCGGGTGTTCTAATAGTTCTAAAAGACACATGAAATCGACATGAAAAGCTCGGACTCCGGATGCGAATCAACACGAGTAGCGGCTCGAATGCCGACTTCTTCTTCTTCCCCTTTCTTCTTGTTTTGCAACAGGAATCCTGTTGTTGCGTGCTCTAAACCAAAGGTAGGTGGAGAGAGAGAGAGAGAGAGAGAGAGAGAGAGAGAAGTTGATGCACGGCTTGGGCGGCTTGGGATTTAGCGGGTCGATTGGGGTAGTTGCTGTGGGTAAAATAATAAGAGTCCAAGGTGGCTCTAATACTTGCTGAGTGTAGAGAAAAGGAAGAAAGGGAGAGAGAGAGAGAGGATTTGAGAATAAAAGAGAGATATGGAGAGATCTTGAGAGAGAGTTCTATTGGTGTGTCTTTGGGTGTCGGTGAGATATAGAGAGAGAAAGAGGGAGAGCACGGCTGGGGGCTGGGGAAAGTTTTAAAAGGGAAAGAGAGGTGATTTGGGGAGTTGGGTTTTCAAGAGGCAAGAGTCCAAAACAGCTCTAATTACTTTTTACGTGAGGTGGGGTGTGATAGGGTGTGGAGCACCTATACAAGATATGGTGCTCCTCCCCATCCAACACCATATAAACGGGTTTTCAAAACTCGGGTCATAACAGCATCTTCCACAGTCCTCCCTAAAACTACCCTAGAATTATCTGGCTGTTATAGGTAAAGGTAGCCTTGTACCATGGATCACTATGAAAAATAAGACTATTACTGGTAGTTTTTTGGAGCAAAAAGCTGCTACTATTAATAAAAAAATTATTAAGACTATTAGCGGCAAAGATATTAGCGACAGTGTTTTGTTAATAGAGACAGTTTTTGGCTACGGCTAATAATCTTGTTTTTCGTAGTGGATCAGATAACTTACCTAGTCTCACATTAATTTGTAGCCATGTAACACCTAATCACATGATCAGGTATCATGAATATAAGCGACTCGATGATCATTAACTATTTTATACAAGAAAACTATATATATATTCTTACTAAGTTACTATATAAAAGGAAAAATAGCTTTTCTCAATTTTTATTTTAACACGTCTATGTCTAAATTGTCCCTAAATTAGTAACAAATAAAACCTACGTCCTATAGTCCTAATCTAACTTGATAATTTACTACAAATAAAAACAGCATAAAGCTATCATCCAATAAAATAAAATAATGCAGCATATAGAAAACAATAAAAAAGAAAGAAGAAGGTTCATTGCTCCACCACCACGAGCACTTAACATGAGAAAAGCAAACCAGCCGACCTCAAATTCCGAGCTGGCTCTTCACACGCGACAAAACGGTCAATGCCTGCCCTCCCTTGTAACCCTAACACCGTTGAAAGATCACTCCCCGTTACGTTGTTTTAAAATTAGGCTTTCATATGAAATGACCAGTTTTCACTTTTATCATTTTTATAATGTATTATTACTGCAATATGATTGGTTCGATTACTTAGCAATATTTGCTACTTTGAACCCTGCGTGCTATGATAAAGAACGATGGAGAACCCACTACACATCAATCACTTCTTTTGCCCGTGTAACGATGAGTCTCTTTGACTTCTTTTTGGAGCTTTATCGGCACATCTTTTCCATACCACAGGTTCTTGTACTTTGGAAGAAAAAGAGAAGGTTCATGAGATTTAACAAAAGACCCATCAAATTCCGTCTTAGGATATAGAATTATTCATTTAGTTACTCCTTAGGTTTTGCCAGGCCTAGCTCTCTTTTATTTATTGATCATTTATATAGAGTTTGAACAATAGTATCTTTCCTTGAGGTCTTTTAGAACCATATATGAAGAGGAAATTTCTTAATTTTAAGACTTTAATTTCCGTTATAGTTGTAAGGAAAGACCTCGAGGAATTCGTCAAGGTCCTTGCTCCATTCTTTGGATTTAGATTTTGTACGTTTTCTTTTAGATCTAAATCAGCTGATTTAGATGGGATCATTATGGGCATGCCCCTTTCTCATGTACTTTTGTTCTTTTATATATTTAATTAACTTGCTTAACAAAAAATAAAAAAATAAAAAAAAAGTTTGAACGCATGTCGTGAATCATATATTTGAACCCTAGATTATATGTTACGTTGAGCGTGATCGTGAGATACATCCAACCTCTAACAGTTCATCAAGCTCCTTTGGGTTTTAAGAAAAAATAAATTTTTTTTTATTATTTTGCTTCAAATCCTAGGTCAATTTTTTTTATGACCTGAATTTGGTGCTTTAAAACTTTGAACCTTTGACCAACAAGTGAATGGTAGATAAATACTCTTTTAAATGTTTATTTTCAATAGACTTCATTGACCTTGGAAAGTTGTTGTGGTATCAAACATCCACGGGCCTCCCTCTCTCTCTCTCTCTCTCTCTCTCTCTCTCTCTCTCTCTCTCTATATATATATATATATATATATATATATATATATATATACTAGTGGACCCTGCACGTGAGGGCCATTTATTTAAACAATTCAAAACAATTCAAGTGAACGATATGATATAAAATAAGTGATTATTTATAGTAGGTGCATGGGTGTATTATTTTATTTCATATCCTACTTTTAAGGATTCCATGACTTCTAGAAACTGCACTAATTCGATGATGCTATCTTCTAAATATTTTATATATACATATAAACTTTAAAATAAGGATGAAAAATTAAAAATAAGATCGACACTAAAAACTCTCATTTTGTGCCTGGAACATGTCGTATAAAAGATTCAATGACAGAATTATTCCACATAAGAACTGATTTGCATCTTCCCTTTCTTGTTAAGGCTTGATCTCCAAATCATGATGGATGCTAGGCAATGCAAAAATATTAACAATTTAATACAACCCATGTAAAAATTTCAATACAATCTTTCATAAATACGTGAGAGAGAAAGATTACAAACTTAACATCAACAAACTTCTAATATCCATGACTCGTGGGATCTAGTCATACAACTTTGATGTAGTCAACAAGCTTCTAATACCCCTTAGCAAATCCCAAAAGATGAAAATCCTAACTGTATAAGTTCCAATATAATTCATGTATCCTTGTTTGCCCTCTATTTCTTTAGTTTCCAAAATATCAGTCAATGCAATTTGATATCAACCATCACAAAAAGTTACTTAAATAATCCTCTAAAACTGCTACTTTGAGATTATTAGAATCACTGGAAAAACTCATTGAAAAATAAATTAAAATTTTAAAAAATAATAATAATAATTTGAATCATATAAACGGGAATTGTGCTTCAATTCATAGTGTTCAAAATAAGTCAAATCATTTCAAAAACTATTTTTTCTCTGAGACTGCATAATAAACACAAAACTGTTTTATATTTTGTGGAAATCTCAAAAAATGTGAGCAACATATTCATCAAAAATGGGCCTTGATTTAATCCTAAGATAAAAATAAACAAAACTACCTTGCCCATTGGAGCGTGCCTCTAATCTCCAGTTCTTGTTACATTAAGTTAATTTATGACAATCTTCAACTACAAAAATACAACAAACTATAAACTAATGCCTTTTCCTCACCCTTTTGATCTTTTCAATTATTAATGTCTTCTCTTCTCTTAAAGCATCCTTGTAATCTCAAGAAACGTATGGACTTCCGATATTCGACCTTAAGAGAAGGCAAGGCACTTAAGTGAGAAGATGGAGGTGAGTGTCCCTCCTATATCCAAAACAATATCTTAGGTAAATTAATCTTCAACCAAGTTTAGGCATACCTTATTTAAGAGAATATTCGCCCGATAAAATTAGAGAAGCCACCTTCGTAAAATTCCTTGAGGACAATTCTACCTCGCTTCTATCTCCCTCTAAGTGATGAGCACGATTGCATTGAGTCAAGATGAAGAGGGGACGTTGTCCTCTTTTATAGTATGCCCTTGAATCCTAATCCTACAAGGATTCAAGGGAGAGGTGTATCACAAGTAGATAGGGATTGGCTTACCACAAACCAATCATAGTTGAAACCAACTCCTTAAGTTGCGTGGAGTGGAATCACGTTACAAGAAAAACTCAAAGTCTTTAGTCAATCATATTTTAATTAAAATAGGTAAAAGGGTAAAGTTATTGTGTGGATCACAAATACCCAACAATCTCTCACTTGAACCACACAATAATTTTAATAATAATATATATATATTTTTTGATAAAACAAAAGAAAACAAAAGAAACGTCATGATTGACTTAGTTCAAAATCGGATGGCCATCCTTTAAAGTTTTATAAAAACATTGACTTCCAAGATTTCGATGTAACACACATTCTCCCAAGTTCAATAACAATCTTAATGTCGGATCATGAATGCCAATAATGTATCATTTCTTCAAATCTCATTATGACAGTTTCATGGTCAAGACACTAATATCATCAATAAACTGGAGAGCTCATTGTGGTTTTAGTGATACCAGGAAATATACACTTTAATGCAACTTCTTGTGTATATCCCCTCATTCATCCTGCTTCATACCCTAAGGTATGTTGTCCTAATATATTACGACATACACCATGTAAAAATCATCACCCACCTATCAGGACAAAAGCTGTACAAACCGTGGTGCCTAATCACAATAGCTTAAGCAACCTTATTTGAGCACCTATGCTCCCAGACAATAGCATTGCATATGCACAAATAATAATAATAATGATGGTACCAAAATGAAAGCATCAATAAAATGAAGCATAATATATGCAATAAATATATCATAAAATAAGATAAAGCATTGTGGAAACATAAGCTCTCACTCAAATAAAGTCCTCAAAAGACTCTAATATTCTCAATCTGATCACCTCAATTTAAATGAATATACTGATCATTAGTGAATTTGATATTGTCCATTATTTTTAACTCCCACTAAATGCCTCATCTTCAAGAAAATTGATATAACTAATTGCAACGATTGTAATTATTTACTAGAAAACCATATTTAACACTAATAAAATCCAAAGTAATAATCAAACTATCACATAGAGGAGTAAAACTATAAATAACTCTAATAAGTCTAACATTAGCAATAAAATTTATCCTCAATAAATAGAATTTGTTCAAAATTTCTCATCATTGTCAAAGAATAGCTTTTCATTCATCCTGGGGCTCCTCCTGCTGATTAGCCCCTCCTTGCTGCTTCTGCTGATTAGCCCCTCCTTGTTGTTTCTTCATAATATTTTTTCATAAGTAACAATTTTTCTTGATATGAACTTTCTTCTTACAGAAGTGGCAACCATCATCATTGTCAGTCTTTACAATATTCAGATTGGAGTTTTTATTTGTTCTCTTACCATTGTGGTAGTTCTGCTTCTAACCCTTCTTCTTAAAATTCTTCTTATGAGCTGACTTATAAGCCGGATTATAGCTAAAATTAGCAGACTCTACTTGATTTCCACGAAGCCTCACTTCATCGATCACACACATTGAGATCAATTAATTTAAATCCCATTTATCCTTTTGAGCGTTATAATTCACTTTAAAGGTATCAAATTGCTTAGGAAGAAAAGCAACAGCTAGATGCACTACGGCATCTTCTTCGATTGTAATTTCTTATTCTTTAAGTTTCATAGCCAACATGGACATTTTAAGAATAAATTTTCGCACACTCCCGTTTCCATTATATCGCATATTGACCAATTGCACTAAGTAGCCGTACTGTAAGGACTTTACTATTCTAGCGAACTGGTCTTAGATAATTTTTAACAATTCTTTGACTGTTTCGGTAGTTTTAATATCACCTCTAATGGGTTCAGTAATAGAAGCGCGTATAATCATCATTGTCTTATGATTTGCCTTATCCCATCGAGCGTATTGGGTCTTTTGAATTTCAGTGGCATTGGACGGTAAAGTTGGCTTGTCCTCCATGAGAACAAAGTCATAGTCCATATATCCAAGGGCCAAATCAATACCCATCCGCCAAGAGTAATAGTTAGTGCCATTAAGTTTTTCAATACTGGTCATCTGTTGATGTAAAATTGATCCGTCCATAGCTGATATGAAAAAGAATAACTATCAGCACATTGTTCAATTAGAACTTTATAAAATAAAAATTCATACCCGGAGTCAAGGTTGAATTAATTAGAGTGTAAACAAGCATGTGTAAAGGAACATTCACTCTGAGGAACAGACTTCACTCATTGTCTCAGCATCACCTTTGGGCAGAAGCTTTGACTTATTGTAAGTCTCCCTAAGTTGTGTTTCGAAAATACACATAGACCTAGTCAGATGTATTTTCGGTGTGATCGTAGCTTTCCATCAGCTTAGGCCAGAAGTGTCGCTCTTCTCTCACCTAGACACACATGACTATTATACTCATTCTATATACATGAATTTTCTAAATCGGCTTTGGCCAGAAATAGTAGTTCACATAGACGAATGCACATGCAATCTTAATGAAATTAGATTTCAAAATTTAAGGATAACGTGTCCTCCATAGATCGATCACCTTTGGGCAGACTGCAAACCTACTTTGGCTACGCATCCCGAAACGATTGCTTTACCGTTCTATCTAAACCCCTTTATAGATATAACTAAAGTTCTTAGGCATTCTATCATGTCATTGGTTAAATATTTCATACCCTAAATATATGCATATAGCAAGTTTAGGGAAAACAGAGTTATAAAGTGAAGATGCACATGCAATAATTACAAACAATGACATGATAGTATAAGAGTATTTATACAGAATATTGAAAAGGGTTCAAGTATGTATTTAGAACAAAAATAAATTTATTAACTTTTGACTGAGATTTTCATGTCTAAAAAAGTGTTAAACAGTCCCATAAACCAGTCCAAAGTATAGATCTTGTTGAGTAGACCAAAATCGATAGGTCATATGCACAAAACAGAGTTGTATATCTCAAGATATCACGTTTTAAAGTTTGAGTCGAAAAGAGTTCAATCTGGTGGCAAAAACAAGTTCTGAGTTTTAAAGATTTATTTCCAGCCGGCGGAAGTAGTGCAGTATAGGGGATGCAAACAAAGCTGAATAGAAGTGGTTTGGGTCGTGGATCAGTATACGGGTCATTGGGTTGGGTCATTGGGCCAGGTCATTGGAATTGGTCATTGGCGGTACGGACCGACCCATCAGAAAGCCCTAACATTCTTGCTCATCTTCCTTAAATTTTATTATTATTTTTTTGGGTTTTTCGCGGTTGCAAAAGCAATGATAGCCATATGGGGCTTTATTACCGCCTTCACGATCACCTTGGCCGACGGTCCGATCGCGTCGATCGACCATTGGCGCGTCGGCTAATCCGGTGGCAGACGGTCAGACGATCGGCATGAAGGACTGGAATTTTTTTTTTATTTTTATTTTTTTTGCAATTTCTGCCGTAAGGAAGATCCGACCCCCGCCCCATTCAGGTCACTAGACCCGACGGCTGCATCCGATGGCAGAAATTGCTGGGCAATGAAAAAAAAAAAAAAAAATATATATATATATATATATATATATATATATATATATATATATATATATTTCTTTTTTTTCTTTTTGATTGAAAATTAAATATGCCCTAATCAGGCTCTGATACCAATTGTAGCCAAAACAATATCTTAGGCAAATTAATCTTCAACCAAGTTTAGGCATATCTTATTTAAGAGAATATTCACCCGATAAAATTAGAGAAACTACCTCCGTAGAATTCCTTGAGGACAATTCTACCTCGCTTCTATCTCCCTCTAAGTGATGAGCACGATTGCATTGAGTCGAGATGAAGAGGGGACGTTGTCCTCTTTTATAGCATGCTCTTGAATCCTAACCCATCAAGGATTTAAGGGAGAGGTGTATCACTAGTAGATAGGAATTGGCTTACCACAAACCAATCATAGTTGAAACCAACTCCTTAAGTTGCGTGGAGTGGAATCACCTTACAAGGAAGACTCAAAGTCTTTAGTCAATCATATTTTAATTAAAATAGGTAAAAGGGTAAAATTATTGTGTAGGTCACAAATACCCAACACCTCTCCCTTAACACAATATTAAAGAAATCTTGGTAGCTACAGCCAAATTTTATTTATTTATCTACCATGTTATAATTTAGCACATCAAGACCAAAAAGATTTATTAATTTAATCAAGTTATTAACTTATTGAGGAATCACTACAAAAATAAGTTGTTTTAGTGGCATTTGCTGTTAAGGCAATTTTTGATAACGACAAGATTAATAGTGATAATTTTTGACAGCGATAAGACTAATAACAGCAATTTTTTATTAAAAAAATTACAGCTAATAATTTTATTTTTTTTGTAGTGAATTAATTTATAGAGCTTCTACTATTCCAAGAAATTTACATGGATCCTGGATATCATAAAGAGTATTTTAGTCATTTCCAGTAAAAATGATGAGGCTGTTAAACCGCTATAACGATGGAATCATCCTGACCCGGTCAAGTTGACTCAACTCGAATAAAATGTCTTTTATACATTTGCTCAAAAAAACGTGTTTTAAATGCGTTTCCTCTATAAAAAAAAATGTTGTTTTTTGTGACTACGGATAGAATGCTTAATTGGGTTGTTGCCATGAATATTAGTGTTGGGTTCTTTCAGTTTGGATTCTCTGCATTTAAAAGTAAAAAAGGTGCTTTAACGGGGACAAATTGTTACCGAGTTTTAGGATTGTGGCATCTGACCCGTCCAAATCTCGTAGCTATTAGCTACAAAATTCGTATGGGTTGGTTAATAATTATATTTGCTTGTTTCCATTGATTTTTGTAACTGCTTATTCCAAAAAACAAATAAAAAATTTATAGCATTAGCCCAACGATCTAAGTATTATAGTATTGTATTCACGTTTTCTCACATAGAACACGTAAGAGTTTCATATTATGATGTAGCCGAACATACCTATGCCAAGGCTACATATGTAAAGACCCGTATTTTTGGATTCGAATCAGACTGACCTTGTATACGTATTTGGCCCGGCAACCGACGTTGTTATTTGTTTGAATTTTTATCTAGATGTGATTATGCAGACAAATTCTGATTTTGAGCCGTTTGGACCCTCGTGCGAAAGTCGTGCACCGACCTCGATATTGCCACTCAACACCGGACTTAAGTTGTTGGATTTAAATGTTTAACACACTAAGGTGTGTGTGTGCTTAACATATTGAGCAACCCTTTTATAAGAGGAATAGTATTCCCGTATGCTTTAGGTTAAGACCTTCTAAAATTTATTTGCTTAGAGAGAAAGAAGAGACGAGAGTCATACGCCGAAAAATCTAGCTGCGGTTTGAGTTGTTTGATCATTACAAAATTTTGCCTTTATCGTGTCACCGATTGTGAGATTTGTTTTGTGAAATCTTTTCTCCAAAATCTTTTTCGTTTGAGATCCATAAACCTAGGATAAGATTGAATAAACCCTTGGATTCATTTTCGACGATTAGAAGAGGTTGAGATCATTGGAAACGAATAGGAGTGATCCTAGTGAACTCGTAGGAGCGATCGCGGCGAGAATTGTTGAAGAAATCCGCCGATTTCGTTCCGAAACTCCGTTTGCGTGACTCGTTCCAAAGCATGGAATCCTTGATTAAAGGTATGATTTTTATTGAATTTAAGATTTATAATCAATAGATTAAACTTGAGTTTTATTTTGGGAATGTGTGGGATTCGATTCAAGTGAAAACGAGGCGAAAAATCGTATCGCTGGAGCGAGGACAAAACTTGGTTTTTGTCTTCGTTTTCGTTTTCTTTCCGATACGGTCTTGGTATTTTATCCGTAACTTTTTACTCTGAACTCTGATTAATATTATTCTTTTTACGTTAGAAAGATAACATCAAGCTCTACAACTTGCATGTTTTAACTAACTTATGAATAAACTATTTTGAAGGTCAACAAATTAGGGGAAGATTATATCAAATTATCTTCGTTTTCATTTTCTTTCCAATACTGTCTTGATATTTTAGCCGTAACTTTTTACTCCGAACTCTGATTGGCATGATTATTTTATGTTTGAAAGAGAACAACAAACTTTATAACTTTCGTGTTTTGACCAACTCGTGGATCAATCGTTTTAAAGGTAAAAAAATTAGGAAAATGTTACGTCAAATTCTATGTTGGCGCAAACTTGCCCGTTTTGACTCGATTTTGAGGAAACACTTAAATAGGTCTAAATTATTAGTGATTAGAGTTAACCTTGATGCATCGTCATATATTTGTAATATAGATTAAGGGTGAGACGCCATCAATAGGATTTTACTTTGCTTTGCGCAACTCAAAGTTTTTGTAGGAGAATCTCATCTTTACAGTATTTTATTTTAACTCGCATGGACATTTTGAATTAGAATCTTTGAACTTGCATATGTCATTGAAATCACATCTCTAAATTGAAACTTGAGATGAAAAATTAAAAATCTGAATCTACCTGAATCCTAAAACCTGAATCTACTTAAGCTCTGAAAAGCTGAACATCTAAAATCAAGAATTTGAATTATATATAAGAAACTTGCATCGGATTTATATTAGTATCTGCATCTGTTTTATGATTGACCTGAATGACCCCTCAAAAAATTCATAAACATCTTCCTGGCACAAGCTTTCCTCCTGAGTGTAGGGCTTATTGTATCCTAAAAAAGGGTTCATGAACGACGATGGTAGGTAGGGGTTCTCATCTGCTATATTCCTGCTCTCGAGATATAGTTTACTCGGGAGGTATTTTAAGTTGAGGATTAAGTCATGAATTACTGAACTTTGCATATAGAAGTTAGAAATAATAAGACACTGAAACCTTACATCTATTCTTGAATCTGTTTTCACATATTTAGAAATTGATCTTGCATATAATTTCTGCACTTAAATTTTATTTTTACCTGCATTTCTGGTTTTGACATATAATATTCCAATACTTGTTTTGAAACTCATGTTAGTTAAAATACAATGTCGTTGATGATATTTTTCTACTTAGCTTTGTTGGTTAGCTCACTCCGATTATACGTTACAGATCCAGACACTGACGTGGTTATTCGGGACTACGAGACTGATCCTGATTACGTACCCGAGGAAGAGCCTGAGGTTCCTCCTGAGGAGTATTTTTCGGCCTAGGAGTATTTTCCGGCTTAGGATCTAGTTTATTATTTGCTTTGGTGAGAGTTTAGACTTGGAATTGTGGGTCTTTTAATTGGATTTTATTGTTTTCATCATTGACTTTTGATTACTGTTTGAATCATGTTTCGGTGATGATCAGCCATCATCGGTGGTTCTTTTATTTATCTTTCGCTTCCGCATTTATTTTAAATATTAGATATTATTTGAAATTTACTCTGATATGTACTCTGTTTGTCCGGCTCATCGTTCAATCGATAGGTTAACGAACCGACTGTTCCTATACTTGAGGGATTGGAAAAGTCGGATCGTCACAACATGGGTGCATGATGTCCAAACTGCCTCTCGAAGCTACGTACCTATCATCACACTCAACGATCTGAGTATATCCCATTATCTTAGAAAAAGTATAGTACGTCATGACTTTTTTATAAGTAAAATGGGGTTTATTTTTCAATTTCAGGATTAATTTAGAATAATTATAGAGTATCTCTATTCACACCTACTAAATTATTGAGGGCACTTATGCTGAAAACCGTTGACTGCTTTGAATCAGATGATAGAGATCATTTTTCTTCCCAACTTTTCACACAAAAGATCTTCAGATCATTAGTCTACCATCAGATGACCAATTTTTTTATTCAACGTAACACAAATCCCAAAAAAAGTGGTCCTAAAATCACAAGGCACACGTCACACTCAAATGTGATTTTCATGTCACTTTTTGGGTTGTTTGACACATGGAATAAAAAACTTGTTGTCCGAAAGCTCACAGACTAACAAATGATCTCACGATGAACAATCAAATAAGAACGCAAAAACAGAAGAAAATCAACCACAAACACAAAAGAGACAATATTTACGTGGTTTGGCAATATGCCTACATCCACGGGCAATGATAATCAACTATATTGATAATCACATAAGAATACAAGAACACTCAAGCCTTACTAAAGCTCTCTTCAAAATCCTAGATAGGTTTTTCAAAGCTTAACAATGATATCTCAACTCTATAATTCGACTAAAAGCTTTCCTTTTATATAGAACACACAAATCCTACTTCTAATCCAAGAGAGACTAGCCTTACATAGAATATCTAAATGCTACTTCTAATATAAGATAAACTAGTCTTATATAGAATATCTAAATCCTACTTTTAATCTAAGAGAAACTAGCTTTATATAGAGTCTGAACGTAACTAGGTCGTTGCAGGTCCTCCAAGTTAGAGTCAAACCAACAATTCAACCTTTAAGTTATAACCAAACAATAATTCTCCATCTAGCTCTAAGTTTCACCATATACTCTTATTTTCGATCATCACTATACTAGTATCATCGCTGCCATCAGCACCCCGAGAGCGCTCAAACCACGTTGATCAAATCCAAATAATGTTTAGACTTGACCACCAGCACCACCTTTGTCATCATATCTATAGGATTATCTTTCGTACTCACTTTCTTCAATGATATCTCGTCATCTTTGATTACTTCTCGTATGAAGTGATATCATATATCAATGTTCTTGGTACGAGCATGATATAAGTAATTATTTGCTAAGTAAATACCACTTTGGCTATCGCAGAACACATCGACACTTTCATGTGTGATCCCCAAGTCACCAACTAAGCCCTAAAGCCACAATGTTTCTTTCATTGCCTTTGTTACTGTCATATACTGTCTCTGTTTCACAAAGAGACAATGATCACAAAAATTAACTTTATTTGCCTTTACACATTTCAACAAGCCTTACTTACTTAACTCTATCATCCCTCTTTCTGACATGTGCCCCAGGCGAATGTGCTATGACTGTGTAGAGGATAAATCATTATCATCTGATATAGATACTACTGCTCCACCTGTCACTGTACTCCCTGATAGAAAGTAAAGGTTCCCAACCTTTTCGCTTTCATCACAATTAGAGATCCATTTGTGACCTTCAAAATCCTATCTTGAGCTGTAAACTTGAGTTTATTGGAATTTATTGTACCAAGCAATATGAGATTCTTCTTCTGTTCTGAAATATGGTGCACATCGATCAATGCTCTCACAATCCTATCATGCATCTTTATTTTAATACTCTCATTTTCAATTATTTTACAGGCCATATTGTTACCCATCAAAATCGTTCCGTCATCCACCTCTTTATACGACGTGAACCAATCCCCATTTGGACACATATGGTAGGAGCACCCTGAATCAATTATCCATACATTCTATGAGTATTTATTAGAAATCACTGACAACAGATTTTCATCATCATCCGGAGCTTATTCGACTATATCAGCTTTATCAACGATCCCTTTCTGTTTCTTATCCTGAGCATCGCCTCTCTTTGTTTGTAAATGTGGATAATGACTTCTTATGTAACCATTTTCATGATACTTGTAGCATTCTACTGTCTTTCTATTTTTAGATTTAGATCTGGACTTTGATCTATCCTTTTCGAATTAACGATCCTCTGCTCTCCTCCTAACCAACAAGTCATCTACTTGTGTATCACTATCAGAAACTTTCTTCCTCATGTTGTTACAAAGCAGTGTCATTTTAACCGACTCCAGTTCAATAGTATTATTTTCATAAAGCAGCATAGTAACAAGGTGCTCATAGGAATTGGAGAGAAAAGATAAAAGCAATAGGATTTTATCTGCATCCTTAACCTTTTATCTAACATTTAATAATTCATATATTATTTTATTAAATTCATTAAGATGCTCATTGAGAGAAATACATGCCTTCATGTGTAACTTGTACAGTTATTTTTTGAGATATAAACGACTTGTCGGAGATTTTGTCATGTAAAAACTCCAATTTGGCCCACAATGAGGCCATCGAGTTCTCCCGTATCACATTATATGTAATCTACTTCGCTAGACATAGCCAAATCGTAATACACGCTTGAAGTTCGAATTCTTCTCAATCATCATCGAACATATCCATCGGCTTACCTATAAGCTTTGTCAATGCCTTGTACAACCCTTGTTGAATCAAGATATCTCGTCACATTTCTCAACCTTCAACCTCACGTTCAAAACTTTTACGGATTTCGATGTCATCTCCAATCGTAGTGTAGGAACCTAATAGCTCTGATATAAATTTGTTGTGCGGAAGCTCACAAAGTAACCAATAATCTCACAATGAACGACTAAATAAGAACCCAAAAATATAAGAAAATCAATCACAAACACACAAGAGATAAAATTTATGTGATTCAACCACATGCCTACATCCGCGGGCAATGATAATCCACTATATTAATGATCACAGAAAAATATAAGAACACTCAAGCCTGAGCAAAGTCTCCTTAAAACCCTAGATAGGTTTTTCAAAGTTTTATAATGATAGGTTTTTCAAAGTTTTATAATGATATCCCAATTCTATAATTCGATCAAGAGCTTTTCTTTTATATAGTAGACTTAAATTTTACATTTAATCCAAGAGAGACTAGCCTTATATGGAAGATCTAAATCCTACTTCTAATATAAGATAAACTAGCCTCACATAGAAGATCTAAATTCTACTTCTAACCTAAAAGAAACTAACTTTATAGAGTCTGAACGTAACTGGGTCGTCGCATGTCTTTTAAGTTAGAGTCAAACAACAATTCAACTTTTAAGTTAGAGCCAAACAATAACACTGACCATCTGATGGTACACTCATGGTCTCAAAATCCATTGCTTTGAAATTAATCTCCATCATCAATTTCAAAGCAATCAATGATTTTCAATGTGGGTGGCTGTCGTAATGAGGTAGGTGCTCATAGACCTACCTATAATTAAAATGCCTATTGGCTATTGGGCTATGCTGCCTTGCCTTTTATCTACTTTGTTTATGATTCTTAGTGCTCTCCTTTCACCTATTTGTTTACAACAAACCATATACCCTATTAGGGGCAATTATATATAGGTTAACAAATATCAAATCTCAGTCAAACATAGCTAGATAATGGCCTTAGGTTGGCACAAATATCAAATAAACTAATAAATAGTGCAATCCATAGATAAATTGATATCGAATTCTAAAAGTTAACCAATTTTCAACATTTACCATCTTTTTGTCACATGAATGACATTGAAAGTCTCTTTCCATCACTTTTTAAAATTCATATGAATAAATATTTTGAAAATAAATATTTCTTTCAAGTCAAAGTGTAAAATAATTAAAATGGTCTAACAAAATCGTATATATGTCAAATTATTAAATACGAGACTACGGAAGATAAAGACAATAAAATCTCTAAGAAAATTAAAGTCAAGAAGAAATAAATACTCATTTTCGATTTAAGTGAATTTTTTATATTATACTTATTTATTAGTTTTTATTTTTTTTCTTCATTTTCTACAATTGACAATATAAGTTATATTTATTTTTTTATATTAAATTTTTTATAATTTTAAATTATACATAATAAAGATATAGAACATAGTAATAAGTGTTTTTTTTTTTAATAAATAATAAAACATAAGAACGAATACTTGAAATATTATATATTTTTTATATTCAAATCACCGTTTAAATGTTTAAAAATCAAATTCAATCATTTAATGGTCCTAATATCCAACAGTATGATTTTATATTTTTCATAATAATTTTTTTTCTCAAAAAGATTGGTGCCACATGACTACAAATAAGTTACCAAGTCGACTATAATGGGCTACCTTTACGTGGTTCTTATTAAGAAAATGTTGGATTGGATTCCTACAAAATTTATTCACCAAGGTTATGTGCTGATCCTCACATTTGGGTTGTTATAGGATTATAATAATAATAATTAAAAAAAAACACGGTACAAGATTTGAATATTTGAAATGATTAGAAGACTAAGACAAAATCCCAAGAATCGTGGGATTCACAAATCCAAAGAGTTATGCGATCCACACGGTTTTAATTAGTATATATTTTCTCATTTGGATGGATGTTTTATTATAGTTCCTTTATATGCACTCACCATATCTTTGAATTCGCACACGCTGAAACACATTAACTTGGTAGAATCAGATGATAGAGATTGTTAATCCTCCCAATCTTTTCCATGATAGATCTTGAGATCATGGGCCTACCATCAGACGATTAGTGTTTTATTTTTCATGGTACACATCTTAGAAAAATGACCTAACATCATGGGCACGCTCAAAATTAGTTTTAAGGTCACTCTTTTGGGTGTATAGTACTACATGAAATAAAAAACTGACAGTTTGATGGTACGGTCATGTTCTCAAGATCTATTGTGTGAAATATTGGGACCATAAACAATCTCTATCATCCAATTCAATATAATCAATGTGTTTCAGCGTGGGTGAACTCAAAATTTGGTGGGTGAATTTAAAGGTACTCTTTATTATTTTGATAGATATCATTCCCGTTTTGGTTGAGGTGTTGTTTCGAGTACTGTCTTCAGTGCTTCGCCCTCCATTTTACGGATGGGCCCACTCTCATAACTGGCATTTAAACTCTACAATGGTTTCTAAATGTTCTTACATCATCAATGGTTAAAGATGTAGGTGATCAACATGAATTGAAGTGCAACAAACTCAAAAATGGCGTTTTAGAGAGATTTGAACCATCCAATTTGGTGACTACAATACCAACCATTGTGTCTAACTTTAATGGATAATATTAAAGTTCAATCCATCTATTTTATAGACAGGAATCATTGGGCTGATATATGTTCAGATTGTCCCTTGAACAATTTAGATTGGTAACAAGATTGGTAACAAATGTGTGCCACATGATATAATAGTAAATCATACTTTAATAGTGTGAGATAAAAAATATAACTTTAATAATGCAAGATCATTTAAATACCATTTCGATATTTAAATGTCCATTAGGAGCTATTATCCCTTTATATATATATATACATATAAGCAAAGGAAAAAATGTGTTCGGGCATAGAGATATCTTTGCATCAATTAATTAAACGCAAAACGTAGCACCCTTTTTGTGAAGTGATTGTGGCATAGGGCCCACTTTACTAACTAGGATTAAACGTTTAAAATATATTAAAAGTTATATTATCTTTCAGACATCATTCTTGACATTTTTAGAAGTCTCTTTCTTTTCTCTCTTTTTTCTCTTTTTCTAAGAAAGTGTATGACCTATTTTTTCAAGTATATTTTACTTAAAAAATGTAAGTGCCCGGTAGCGAAGCGCTAGCACATCGACAATGAAGCCCCGACACCCTAATAGCGAGGCGCTAACACCTCGGAGGTAAAGCGCTGACACTTCGACGCCAAGGTACAAGCGCCGGTGTGACAGCCCGGATTTCGGCACCCCGAAACCCATGCCATCAACACGATCCTCCAGACCGTGCCTTAAAACTATGCACGGAACATTGGTATAACAAGCAATTATAAAGAGATAAAGCAATTAATTTCATAAAGCGGAAAAAGTAACATGCCCCTCTGACATAACAAAAGACCGTTCTACTTTCATGCGACTGCATGAACAGAGAACCGATCTGAACCATCGGTGATGAACATATCACCTCAGATGGTTCGCCAAAAGATATAAATCTTTTTAATTACATTATTTTAACAAAATAAAGGCTTGACATACCAAGTTGTACAATCTGCTCTCAAAAACTACTCTCTGTCAAAGTACACAGCAGAGTCCCCTAAAATAAGTCGTCAGGAGGAGGCTTTAACTCGTCACCAGGCACGAAATTCGAATCACCCAGATCTACATCTCCCGAAACCTCCACTGCCGCTAACAAAAGACCTGCGACGTATAGTCTAAATGGGTGAGCTACATCCTAGCTCAAGAGGGAACAAACACAATAAACATATAAATTAAAATCTCACATATATTCCATGATATTCTAAGTATGATGAGTTTATGCATTTGCTAGAAAAACAGTTTAAAAGCTAATGATTTGCATTCAAGTTTACTGGTACTTTGCATGTCTTACTTTACTGTTGATTTATCATGAATGACACTGAACAGGCCTAAAGCAAAACTTAAATCTTCAACTTAAGTACTCCCCGAGCAATATAGCATCGAGCCCCGATGAAATACCCTTCATCGTCGTCTAAATAGACAGTTGTTAAAATGTATTCCCTGGGAATACGACCCAAGCCCCTTTCTCACTAGGCGGCGGGGTTAAATCTCACTCAACATCCCTAGGATGTGCTTACTGTGTACGGATAGACCTCCGCACTGGTGTAAGGATTGGTCACCGTACCGGTCACGGATATCCTGCCGCGTCAGTCGTGGGTATCCCGCCACATCGGTGGGGTATCCTAAACAAACCTCAAATAACAAAAATAACATGTGCTTTACATATAGTTATTTACCGTGCAAAGTGCTATCTTATATCAGTTAGGCCTCAACAGTAATTATTCAATCAGATATACATCCCTGGGATGTATAACTTACTCTCATCACAATGATGCCTTTATTACTTTCTCATCTCCTAGGGATGTCTCATTCTCATTAGATTTCTTGATCTTAGTTACTCACATCACACAGATGCCTTTATCACATTATTAGTGTCACACACACACACCCATTTTCACAAAACTTTTCATAGATAAAACATTTTCAATTTCTGATAAACATATCACTACATACATGCTCTTGCAATTAAAGTACATGTTCAAGGTGTTCCCTACCTCAATTCTCTGAAGGTCCAAGCATCAAGGTCCCACGCGGCTCCTTGTGCTCGCTTTCACACGTACCACCTATGGTATATCATAACACATGCAATACATCACTAAAGATGTAATGAAGAAGGTCTTAGACCCTCCATGAATCTCAAATTAAAACTATAAAGTTAAGCAAAACTGTCAAAGTTGATTAATCGATTCTCAAAATCGATTAATCGAAACACAATTCGATTAATCGATTCCAAAAATCGATTAATCAAAGTCCAAATCGATTAATCGATTCCCAAAATCGATTAATCGAGATTCAAATTCGATTAATCGATCCCAAATCGATTAATCGAAATCTCCAACATAGTAAGGTCGATTCTCAAATCGAGTGGTCGAAAGTTTGAAATCGATTAGTCGATCCCAAATCGATTAATCAAAATCCAAAGTCGATTAATCGATTTCTCAACTCGATTAGTCAATTTCCCCAGGTCATGTTTCTCCAGCCACTGGAGGTACCCAGTCGATTAATCGATTTCCAAATCGATTAATCGAACATCCAAATCGATTAATCGAAATCCAATTCGATTAATCGAAATCAGGCATACTTGACTTTTCAACTTCCAGACCAAAATCGATTAATCGAATCCCAATTTCGATTAATCGATCTGGTCTGATCGATACTAAAATTTCTTCTCTTTTCTCCTTCATTTCTAAGCCTTTAATCTACTATTTTAAGCACATTTGACTGAATTTAATCATCTACAATCTATGCATTACCTTCAATTTAAACTCACCTTCAATCAATCTCAAATTAATTAATATCTGGGTTGGAATGGTTAGGGCTCCAGCTTTTGTTTCAACGACGTCTCATGCATTGAAATCCGGCATTAAATGTTCAATCTTCCTTCCAAACCAACCACAATAACTCCTTGATAAATACTCTCCTTCTCTTTCCCTCTCTCCTCTTAACTCTCTCTTCAATAGCCAAAACAAAAGGGATCTAGGGTTATTAAACCCTTATATCCTCTCTCCTGCTTGTGTGTTAAACACATACACCAGATATAGGTGTATGTGACTCAAACTTAAAACTATACATCATGCTTAGGTCACGTTTGTACCATGTCAGCTTATCACTCCATGAGTTTATTGTTTGACCATCACTTGGTCAACCCTATGACTAATCGGGCACGGATCCCGAGGTCAAAGTTAAATGCTTAATTTTACGAGATATTATATTCTCCCCACCTTAAAAAATTCCGTCCTCGAAAATAACCCAAGGGTGCTCGCTTGGTACCCCATACACTGCGGTGTCGCGTACCCACACACAAAATAACGTACACATTACATAGAGCTAGAAAATAGAACGTAAGTAATTCAAAAAAAGTTTTGATTTCATTATAATTTTCCAAAATTTACATCCTTGAGCATTTATAGTGTTTTGATTACAATCAAATGTACTATCCACATCTCAAGCTCACGCTGTCCCCTCTGCCGGCTGGTCAGGTGCTGGGGTAGGTTGCTTTGGTGGAACTGGTGGCTCAAGCGATGGTTGGGTCATTGCCGTAGGCTATGGCTAAATCGTCTCAGTAGGCTGCTCGGGCTGCAGGGGCGCCGAGCCAGATGCATCGGCAGCCGATATGATCGCATGGAAAACAAGACCCGTATGGAAGGCAGTCCGACTCGCAGTCCATGCCTCCTCTTGCGTGAGGCGCTACTGGTAATCCAACGGATAGATGTACCGCATAGTGTGGTACATCAGGAAGTCCATCCGTCGGTTCATCTGCTCGTTGTTGGCCTCCATCCTGGCCAACACATCCTCTATGGTAGGCGTCGGGCGAGCCGCTCGCCGACGGTAAGAAGACGTCGACGTAGCTGCCGCAGAGTGCGCTGGCGGCGTAGGTGAGGCAGTGGTATGGGAGGGTGCCCCCTCCGCTGGTGGCTCTACTGGGTGTGCCCCCCACGGGTGGGTCCTGATGTGGTGGTGGGGGTGGTGGTGGTGCTACTGGAGCTGGTGCTGGACCCGGAGCCGGTAGGGTCCGCTTAAGTAAATTGTAGCTACGGCTCTATGAAGAATTGGAGAACGTCTTCACTCATTCCGTAGCCCTCTCCTCATGGGGCGATATAGCGTATTCTGGAGCGTCGGAATAACACTCCAGCATGCTCGAGATGAGCCGAGCATAGGGCATTTTCTCCTTGGACCTCAAGTTGCCCTTGATGTATCTCATCCCCTCGAGGATGACCATAGTGGCGTCAAACCAACGGCCACAGAAGGCCGCGTAGAGTGCCTGCTGTACTTTTTCTACCCGCTCGGTGTCATGACGCAACGGGTATAGGTTGCACTTGATTATGGAATCAAGCATCCACATGTAATGGGGAAGGTCGACCCTCCTAATAGAGGATCCCGACCCTTTCTTTCCGTTTCTCATCCGGGTCATTATCTCTTCAAATCTCACCTCTTCTTCAAGGGGTGGAAAGAGGGTGGTCTCGGGTACAAAGTCGAGGTAACATTTGAGAACCTCGTGGATGTGGCGATGAGTGAATGTGTAGTCACGACCCTCTATCTTGGTCATGACTATGTCGTCGGTAGGTCCGTCCGCAAACCCTTGGTAAAATAATTGGACCAATCTAGGGTAGTAGGACCCGCGGATTGGTTTCAAAATATTGTCGAGACCGGCCTTTACAAGGAAATTACGAGCCTATTGGGTCTCGCTCGGTACATCGGGGTTTGTGAACAATGTGTTATCGATAATGTACTCGATTTCAAAGGTTTTAGCCGCCCACCACTCGTTTGGTTGGATTATGTTGACGGGTGGTTGTGGCATTGGTGATGACTCGCGCGAAGATGTGCTCGTCGAACCGGATGTGGTATCCGATGCCGACGGTGATGGAGTCCTCACAGGTGACGGGGTAGGTGGTGGCGGAGCGGCGTTCTTACGCCGGACCGGTAGCTTAGACGTTGCCTTCTTCGAAGACAAACGCGTTTTTGGCGGCATTTTAGGTGAAAATTCACTAAAACTAGGGTTTATGTGGTTTGAAATGGAAAAGAAGCGAAAACTAGGGTTTTACCTTAGGTATTTGACCCAATGTCACGCGATTTCGATTCGAAATTGATCCGAAATGTCCAAAAACCCTAGGTTGCTCGGTCGGTCAGAGAGAAGAAGAAGAAGGCGCACAAGAAAAACTCCAAATGATTTAGAATGGGGAAAAATCCCCTTCGGTTTATATATATAGGCCCCGGTTCGATTAATCGATTTCCAAAATTGATTAATCGAGTTTCAAAACTAGGTTTAGCCGCGCGAAATCGATTAATCGATTTCCAAAATCGATTTCCAAAATCGATTAATCGATTTCCAAAATCGATTAATCGAGAGTCAAAATCGATTAATCGAAATCGTAGTCATTTAAAAGTTTAAGTTTTCGAGCTCACTGGTGTGAGCCAATCGATTAATTAAAATTCCACTTCGATTAATCGAAATCGTAAGGTCCTTCAATTTTTCCCAAACTTCTTAAGTGACTCGATTAGTCGAACCTCCAGTTCGATTAATCGAAATCCCAAATCGGTTAATCGAATTTTACTTTGATTAATCGAAATCGTAAAGATTCTTCAATTTTATTTTTTTTTCAAATATCCTTAAGTTACTCGATTAATCAGATCTCTAGATCGATTAATCGAAATCATAAATCAATTAATCGAAACCCAAATAGATTAATTGAAATTTCACTTTATTATTTTTCTAATTCCTTATCAAATTTCCAGTCACTGGCGCATGCCAGTCGACTAATCGACCAAAATCGATTAATCGAATTCCCAAATCGATTAATCGATTTTGATCAGATTATTCAGATTTAAAACTTTTCATGTCTCCTTGATTTCTCTAGGTAAACTATGACCAGTTGGTCATTGGTTCTACAAAATACATCATCACGGCCATGTTGTGACCATGATGAATTCCAATTTCGCGTTCAACACCGCATTTGAGACTCTGTGGACAAAATTGTTCTCTTAATAAATTGATCATAAGATCGACATTGAATTACACATATAGTTTAAATCCACAAACATGCTTGCGGTGATATAATTTTCACTCTCAAGTTGTCGTAAACAAGCTCGAATACTGTTCTTTTATGTCGGCCTCTCGTTCCCATGTAGCTTCCTCGGCCGGATGGTGCTTCCATCGAACAAGTACTAATGGAATCACTTTTGTTCGTAACACTTGTTTCTTTCGATCCAAAATCTCCACTGGCTCTTCGATCATAGTCATGTCCTCATGCATCTCAAATGATTGACTACTCAACACGTGATCAAGGCCATTAAGATATTTCCTGAGCATCGATACATGGAACACATTGTGTACTTGATCGAATAACGGTGGCAATCCAATGCGGTAAGCAACTTCCCCTACTCGACCCAAAACTTCAAACGGTCCAAGATAGCGGGGACTTAGCTTCCCTCTCTTTCCAAATCTCATCACCCCCTTCATAGGTGACACTTTCACAAACACAAGTTCACCCACCTTGAAGTCTACACTCGTTCGCTTGATATCAGCGTAGCATTTCTGTCTGCTCTGAGCCGCTTTGAGTTTTGCCCTTATCATACGAATATAGGTGGCATTATCTTCAAGTATCTCGGGTCCCAAAACAAATTTCTCTTCGATTTCTTCCCAATTGATGGGCGATCTACATCGCCGTCCATAAAGAGCTTCATATGGTGCCATCCCAATGCTCGTCTAAAAACTGTTGTTATATGCGAACTCAGTCAAGGGTAGGTGCTGATCCCACGATCCTTGCAATTCCAACATACATGCCCTAAGCATGTCCTCAATGATCTGATTGACCCTCTCAGTCTGTCCGTCGGTTTGTGGATGGAATGCCGTACTGAAATCCAGTCGCGTTCCCATTCCTTCTTAAAATTTCTTCCAAAACTTTGATGTATATAATGGGTCACAGTCTGAAACAATGCTACTCAGAATCCCATGCAAATAGACAATCTCCTTGAATCTGACTCTGCCCGGTCTTCCTGTTGTAAGGCAAGAAGTCAAGTTGAATCGATCAACCACTACCCAAATGGCATTGTACTTCTTTGCAGTACGCGGTAGCCCAACGATGAAGTCCATAGAGATCGATTTCCACTTTCATTCCGGTATAGGTAGAGGCTGCAATAGGCCTGCGGGGTGTCTATGATCGATCTTGACTTGCTGACACGTCAAACACCGCGACACGTACTCTGCCACATCTTGTTTCAAGCCTCTCTACCAGTAATTCTTTTTCAAATCTTGATACATCTTTGTGCTTTTCGGGTGGATAGCATAGCTTGACTTGTGAGATTCATCAAGAATTGTTCGCCGTAAATCGGCATTGTCTGGAATACAGAGACGGCCCTTGAACAATAAGGAACCATCCTCCTTAATCGAAAACTCAAATCTAATGCCTTCAGTTACATCTTGACGAATCTTGGTTAGTGTCGGGTCTTTCATCTGTAGTTCATGGATATGCTCAAATATCACCAGTCTCATTGAGATATTAGCCAAGAAGGCTCCTATAGTTTGCGACTCGATGTTCGCATCATATAGTGCCAGGTCCTCAAACAACTTCCATTGGTGCATACCCAAGATTAAACTAGCCAACTGAGCTGAACTCTTCCGACTCAAGGCATCGGCCACTACATTAGCCTTGCCTGGATGGTACTGTATAGAACAGTCGTAGTCCTTGAAAAACTCCATCCATCTGCGCTGCCTCATATTTAGTTCCTTCTGGGTAAACAAATATCTGAGGGTCTTGTGATTGGTGAAAATTTCAAACGTCTCACCGTACAAGTAATGTCTCCAAATCTTGAGCGCAAAAATGACCGCTACTAATTCCAGGTCATGTGTCGGATAATTCTTCTCATGCTCTTTCAACTGTCTCAACCCATACGCTATCACCTTTTTGTGGTGATTAAGCACCTGACCAAACGTATCTGACATCGCTATAGCTATACACCAAACCCTCACTTTTGAAGGAATAGCTAACACTGGAGCTGAAGTGAGTCTCTTCTTGAGTTCTTGAAAACTCTTCTCGCATGCCTCACTCCAATCAAACCTTGCATCTTTCCGTGTAAGTCTCGTGAGTGGTCCTGATATCTTTGAAAAACCCTCAACGAAACGTCGATAGTAACCTGCTAATCCAAGGAAACTACGGATGTCGGTCACGGTCTTTGGTTGCTCCTAATTCACCACTGCTTCAATTTTTGTTGGATCTATAGTGACACCATGCTTTAAGATGATATGTCCCAAAAAGCTAACTTCTTTTAACCAAAACTCGCACTTGCTGAGCTTGGTGTATAATTGGTGTTCACGTAGAGTCTGTAGGGCTATTCTCAAGTGCTTTTCATGCTCTTCTTCTGATTTTGAATAGATCAGGATGTCGTCAACAAACACTAAGACAGAAGTATCTAGGTATGGTTTAAACACCCTATTCATCAGATCCATGAATGATGTCGGGGCATTTGTCAACTCAAACGGCATCACAAGGAATTCATAGTGTTCGTACTGAGTCCTGAATGCAATCTTCTGAATATCCTATGCCTTGACTCTCAACTGATGGTACCCAGATCTCATGTCGATCTTCGAAAAATACTTCGCCCCTTACAGTTGATCAAACAAGTCATCTATCCTAGGCAAAGGGTATCTATTCTTGATGGTAAGTTTGTTCAGTTGTCGATAGTCAATGCACAGACGCATTGACCCATCTTTCTTCTTTACAAACAAGATCGGTGCTCCCCATGGAGACACGCTCGATCTAACAAACCCCTTGTCCATTAACTCTTGTAGCTGCTCTTTCAACTCCTTCAACTCAGCAGGAGTCATTCTGTATGGTACTTTAGAAACAGGCTCTGTTCCTGGTGCTAAGTCGATGGCGAATTCTACTTCTCTCTCTGGAGGTAATTCGGGTAACTCCTCCGGAAATACATCGGCGAAGTCTCGCACAACTGCTATCTTAGAGATAACATTCTTCTCCTCTTTATGCTCCTTAAAAAATGCCAAGTATCCACTACACCCTTTTCTGATCAATCGCTCGGCCCTGACTGCCGAGATAAGTGGTAGGTGTGTCGACCTCTCTCCTCTAAATCTAAAGGATCTCCTCATATTGGGTCTGAAGATGACGACTTTATTCTTGCAATCTACCGTCGCACAGTGAGTCGACAGTCAGTCCATGCCAAGGATCACGTCGAATCCTTGCATATCTAACTGAATTAGGTTCGTCGATAGCTCAAAGACATCTCCATCCATGACCCTCACGATCACGGAGTTGCAACCCTTTTCACTATCAACTGCTTTCCCAGTAGGAACAGCCACGGTTAAAACGAAGTCTAACTCCTCTGGGTCGACTTTCATCCTCTTTGTGAAGCGAGGTGTAACAAATGAGTGGGTAGACCCTGGGTCTATCAACACTCGAGCTTCATATGTTACGTCGCTTCCCTTCTTATATATTTGTAATGCACCTAACCATACATACACATATATATAGTGTTTATTATCATACTAGAATTTATCACATGCAAGTTTTTCTTATATTTTCTATATGGATGCACCTTCTCTATCTAAAAATCTCAAGAATTAAAATTCTTTATTTAAGAGAAAGCTCACCTTGAATGACATCATTTGTATTCTGAGCCTCTTGAGCTGTGACTGCGTAGGCTCTCCCTTGGACGATCGGCTTCCTTGCTTGTATAGGTCGTGGAATAGGTGATGAAACTGTCTTCCCTTTGTTCATCTCAGGGCACTCCTTAATCAAGTGGCCCACCTTGCCACATCTAAAGCAGCCCCGATTTCCCTGCCTACAGTCAGCTGTCCTATGAGACTTGCCACACTTGGCACAAGTCTCACGAGGTGTGGAAGAAGCTGCTCGCGAGAACCCCTGAGTAACTGTCGCTCCGGTAGTAATAGCAGGGCTCTAGTATCTTATCGGCCTCCCCGACGCAAGCAATGGGATTTTCTGTTGGTTGGTCTACTGCACCGGTCTCCCATAACCTCCTTGGAACGGTGGTTTCTGATTGTTTGGTATGAACCTCGGCTTTTTGTTCACCGGTTCATAATTTCCCGTTCTGCTCTGATCTGTATTCCACCTTCCTTGGTGCTCTCTTTGATAGTATTTATTATTATTCTCTTCCTCCACTACGAGCGCTTTGCCCATGACCTCACCATAGGTCCTAAGTTAGAATGGTGTTACTCCTCCCCTCACGCCCGGCTTCAAACCTTGCTGAAACCTCTTTGCTTTCATCATCTCTGTGATGACGTAGTCGGGCGTAAAGCGAGCGAGTCGCATGAACTCCACTCCCTATTCTCTCACAGTCATCTTCCCTTGTACTAACTGTAAAAATTGGACTTCCATCTGGCTTCTCACTACCTCTGGAAAATACTTCTTGTTAAATTCCTCGACGAACTCGTCCCATGTCCAAGGCATCTCTGGGGTCTCCTGAGCCCTAGTCCTAAAGACGGACTTCCACCAAGGCCCAGCCTCCCCTTCTAACATGTAGGCTGCCCAACGGATGCTCTCGTCCTCTATACATGTGAGCACATTGAACACCTCCATCTCACTCAACCAGTTTTCAGCTGCCATAGTGTCTGCCTGTCCTGAAAAGCTAGGAGGTCTCATCCTCCTAAACTCGATAAAAGCAGAAGATATTGGCAATGTCGGAGCCACTGGAGGTGTTGGTGGCTGATGCTGCTCATGAGCTGTATGAGCTGCCAAAGATGCTGCCTGTTGAGCCATAGTAGCCGCTATGGTCTCCATGGTGTGCATCATCCTCTGACACTCCTCTCTATCCTCATTCCTTTCTCTAACTCTTTTCTGCTCTCTCTGATCTCGATCCTGTCGATCTCGATCCTGGTTCTCTGCTTGATCTTGGCTTCCTTGGCCACCACTGCCAGAAGCCCCTCCATCTCCTATAAGCTCTCTATTCGCGTCTGAGATAAAATCATCTCAACTACGCAAGCTCCTACTATGACCGCCCCTGGGTCGGCCCCTTCCTCTAGGAAACATAACGGTCTGCACGTGAAAACAAAGTTTTCATTAGCAGAAGTCCCTGTGCTCTGACAAAAGAATGATTGTCAAAATTTCTAAAAGAAAACGCTTTGATACCAACTGTGACAACCCAGATTTTGGTACCCCGAAACCCGTGCCATCAGCACGATCCTCCAAACCGTGCCCCAAAACTATGCACGAAACATTAGCATAACAAGCAATTATAAAGAGATAAAGCAATTAATTTTATAAAGCGAAAAAAGTAACATGCCCCTCTGGCATAACAAAAGACAGTTCTACTTTCATGCCACTGCATGAACAGAGAACCGATCTGAATCATCGGTGATGAACAGATCACCCCAAATGGTTCGCCAAAAGAAATAAATCGATTTAATTACATTATTTTAATAAAATAAAGGCTTGACATACCAAGCCGTACAATCTGCTCTGAAAAATTACTCTCTGTCAAAGTACACAGCAGAGTCTCCTAGAAGAAGTCCTCGGGAGGAGGCTCTAACTCGTCTCCAGGCACGAAATCTGAATCACCCAGATTTACGTCTCCCGAAGCCTTCGCTGCCGCAAACAAAAGGCCTGCGACGTATAGTCTAAAGGGGTGAGCTACATCCTAGCTCAATAGGGAACAAACACAATGAACATATAAATTAAAATCTCACATATATTCCATGATATTCTAAGCATGATGAGTCTATGCATTTGCTAGAAAAACAGTTTAAAAGCTAATAATTTGCATTCAAGTTTACTGGTACTTTGCATGTCTTACTTTACTATTGATTTATCATGAATGACACTGAACAGGCCTAAAGCAAAACTTAAATCTTCAACTTAAGTACTCCCCGAGCAATATAGCATCGAGCCCTGATGAG
The DNA here is from genome assembly GCA_021018995.1 of Chloranthus sessilifolius. Lineage (NCBI taxonomy): Eukaryota > Viridiplantae > Streptophyta > Magnoliopsida > Chloranthales > Chloranthaceae > Chloranthus > Chloranthus sessilifolius. Next base: position 32,309,332 of record CM037596.1, on the reverse strand, counting down.
ATACCCTTCTTCGTCATCTAAATAGACAGTTGTTAAAATGTATTCCCTAGGAATACGACCCAAGCCCCTTTCTCACTAGGTGGCGGGGTTAAATCTCACTCAACATCCCTGGGATGTGCTTACTGTGTACGGATAGACCTCCGCACTGGTGTACTGATTGGCCGCCATACTGGTCACAGATATCCTGTCGCGTCAGTCGTGGGTATCCCGCCACGTCAGTGGGGTATCCTAAATAAATCTCAAATAACAAAAATAACATGTTTTTTACATATAGTTATTCATCGTGTAAAGTACTATCTTATATTAGTTAGGCCTCAACAGTAATTATTCAATCAGATATACATCCCTGGGATGTATAACTTACTCGCATCATAATGATGCCTTTATTACTTTTTCATCCCCTGGGGATGTCTCATTCTCATTAGATTTCTTGATCTTAGTTACTCGCATCACACAGATGCCTTTATCACATTCTTGGTGTCACACACACACCCATTTTCACAAAGCTTTTCATAGTTAAAATATTTTTAATTTTTGATAAACATATCATTACATACATGCTCTTGCAATTAAAGTACATGTTCAAGGTGTTCCCTACCTCAATTCTCCGAAGGTCCAAGCATCAAGGTCCCACGCGGCTGCTTGTGTCGCTTTCACATGTACCACCTATGATACATCATAACACATGCAATACATCACTAAAAATGTAATGAAGAAGGTCCTAGACCCTCCATGAATCTCAAAGTAAAACTATAAAGTCAAGCAAAATTGCCAAAGTTGATTAATCGATTCCCAAAATCGATTAATAGAAACACAATTCGATTAATCGATTCTAAAAATCGATTAATCGAAGTCCAAATTGATTAATCGATTAATCGAGATTCAAATTCGATTAATCGATCCCAAATCGATTAATCGAAATCTCCAACATAGTAAGGTCGATTCTCAAATCGAGTGGTCGAAAGTCTAGAATCGATTAGTCGATCCCAAATCGATTAATCGAAATCCAAAGTCGATTAATCTATTTCTCAACTCGATTAGTCGATTTCCCCAGGTCATGTTTCTCTAGCCACTGGAGGTACCTAGTCGATTAATCGATTTCCAAATCGATTAATCGAACATCCAAATCGATTAATCAAAATCCAATTCGATTAATCGAAATCGGGTATACTTGACTTTTCAACTTCCAGACCAAAATCGATTAATCGAATCCCAATTTCGATTAATCGATTTGGTCCGATTCAGCCCCCTTTCTGGCTGTTCTTCCAAATCTTTTCCCCTTCTTTTCTAAGCCTTTAATCTACTATTTTAAGCACATTTGACTGAATTTAATTATCTACAATCTATGCATTAACTTCAATTTAAACTCACCTTCAATCAATCTCAAATTGATTAATATCTGGGTTGGAATAGCTAGGGCTCCAGCTTTTGTTTCAATGGCGTCTCATGCGTTGAAATCCGGCATTAAATGTTCAATCTTCCTTCCAAACCAACCACAATAACTCCTTAATAAATACTCTCCTTCTCTTTCCCTCTCTCCTCTTAACTCTCTCTTCAATAGCCAAAACAAAAGGGATCTAGGGTTATTAAACCCTTATATCCTCTCCCCTGCTTGTGTGTTAAACACATACACCAGATATAGGTGTATGTGACTCCAACTTAACGCTATACATCATGCTTAGGTCACATGTGTACCATGTCAGCTCATCACTCCATGAGTTTATTGTTTGACCATCACTTGGTCAACCCTATGACTAATCGGGCACGGATCTCGAGGTCAAAGTTAAACGCTCAATTTTTCGGGATATTACAGCCGGAGTATCGGTGCCTCAATATCAAAGTGTCGATGCTTCCATAACAAAAAACAAAAATAAAAAAAAAATATATTTTTTAGTAAAGCGTCGACACTTCGATAAAGAGGAGCCGACGCTCCTAAAACGAGGCAGCGCCGGTGCCCTGGCACTGGCACCCTGGCGCCGGGGTGTCAACACTTTGTCACCGGGATGTTAGCGCCTCGTTGTCGGGGTACTAGTGCCTCATTTTCAGGGTGCCAACGCTTTGCTGCAGATGTGTTAGCGCTTCGCTATTGGGCGGCCATATTTTTGAGTAAAATATACCTGAAAAAGTAAGTCTGACACTTTCTTTAAAAAATAGAGAGAAGAAAGGGAAAATATACTTTTATTAAAAACGTAAAAAATGACAGCTGGAAGGGTATTTAACTTTTAGGGAAATTTCTCAAATCGACCTATCAAATTCATCTTTTCCACTAGAGACCCTATATTGGGGGTAATTTCGGCATTTCATAAACACTGGCGATGCCTGGACTTGGAGCTGGTCCGTTAGGTAAAAGGTGAAAATATAGACCTCTGGCGAAAAAGGTGAATCTGACAGGGTCGATTTGGAAAAAATTTATAATTTTTAAAATATTTTTAAAGTGTAGCCCTAGTTAGTAAAGTGGTTCTCATGCCTCCCATCACTTCACAAAATGGCGCTACGTGTCGCTCCCATATAAATAGGCGCAGAGATATCTCTACACCTGAGCGCATATCCTTGACCCTCTCTCTCTCTCTCTAAATATATATATATATATATATATATATATATATATATGGAAAAGGTGTCTGTCCTCCATGAGAGGACGGTCACCGTCCTCCAAGGTTCCAGGTGGAGGTCCATGTGACATCCAAAACATTGTTTTAATGCTACATGGACCTCAGGTGCATTGCTTAGATCATTTTAAAAAAAATAATAATTTTGAAAACTCATCTCCACCATGTGTTTTTTGAGTCGTGAAATGTAGACCATTGAAACTAGTCAAATATTGACTTATGCTTTTCAAAAGTTTTCTTTGAAATTTCTTTTTTTTAAAATTGATCTAAACCATCTACTCGTGCTCCATGCGGCAACCAAAAAGTGTTTTGGGTGCCATTTGTACTTCCAAGTGGACCTTGGAGGAAGGAACCAGCTCCATATATATATATATATATATATATATATATATATATATATATATATATATATAGGGAAAGGGGAAAATGAACCCAGGCGTAGAGATATCTCTACGCTAATTGATATTAGTGCGACACATAGCGTCAATTTTTTGAAGTGATGGGTGGCATGAGACTTATTTTACTAACTAGGGTTAAACTTTTAAAATATTTTAAAAGTTATATTCCTTTTCAGCTGTCATTCTAAACTTTTTTAGAAGTCTTTTTATCTCTATTTTTCTAAGAAAGTGTCTGACTTACCTTTTGAGGTATATTTTACTCAAAAAGTGTGAGCGCCCGGTAGTAAAGCGCTCGCACCTTGGCAATGAAGCGCCGACTGTTAAGCAGTTAAAAAGACCATTTTTCACCTCCTAACCTGACCTTTGATGGACCTTTGAGCTGACTAATAATGTGTTTTGAGTGTATTTTGTAGATAAGCAATAAATTACAGTCTTAGTGCTAACATCCATCTGAAAATGCCAAAGAAGCAATCTACTGCTCAACATGTGCTCATGCAGCCCAAAGGCCAGCCAATCAAGCTGTCCACAGAGCCTCAGAGCTCCATGACAATGACATGTATCCACATGGGAGCAAGACCAGTTGCATCTGATGAGGAGTGAACCCACCAAAAAGCTATTGTGTGCTGACAAAAGAAAGACAACACACCAAAAATGTGTGCCAGTTGTGGAAGCACAAAGCAGAACATCTCGAGAGGTTAACTCAACCTGTTGAGAGGTTCTGGAGAGAAAAGTCAAGCTGTCGAGAGGTTCTATGAACCTATTGAGAGGATCTGAGGGTGTACTTGAACATGTCGAAGAGTTAAATCTGAAGAAGGTATGTTGTCGAGAGGTTCTGAAGATTGGTTTATAACCTGTCGAGAGGTATTGAGGTGAAAGAGTGAAGAGTTCGAGAGGTTCACAGAACCTGTCGAGTTGTTTAGTGTATCCTGTCGAGAGGATACTTGTAGATGTAGGGGAGATAGTGAGGTTCCAGCTACAGGTCAAGAGGTTCTCCTGAACCTATTGAACAACGCAAGCCATCTTGTCAACAACTTACCTAAAGCTGCACTTATTCTCGCAAGGTTGAAGCAACTTGTCAAGCACAATTTCCAACCTATCGAAAGCTCAACGGGAGCTTTATAAAGAAGTCGACAGGATTTTGTATAACCGTTCGAGAGGATGAATGGAGACTGGACAGAAATAAGAATTTCTGTCAACCTGTCGAGAATTGTTACCAATCCTGTCTAGAAGTCCCCAATCCTGTCGAAAGTAAGAAGCAACCTGTCGATTGAAGGGCCAAGCAGACTTAGAACTTGTCGAGAGGCTCCCTAAACCTCTCGACACTCGAATTAGGAACTTCTCAGTTCCTTGCACAAGCAGTTGCCAACTCCAGTGCTCTATGCACATATTCCAAGGCACGTCAGTAACCCTTGGGGGTATTTTTGGAACATAAATGTGCGCAAATGGGAACCTCCTAGCTACCTCACGTGTACTTACCAGTTTCGGACCAATTAGGGAAGAGCTTCTAGAAGAGAAATCAGCCACATCAGCAACTGAGAATAATTGAATTATTCTCTTGAGCTCTGATTGGCTGAAACAGATCTGAGGGAAGAGTATAAATAGAAGAGAAATTGCACTAAAAATTCATCCAGAAATTGAGAGAACCAGAGCCAAATTCGATTTTCATTTTTCCTCCAAAAATTCTCTCTCTCTTCCTTCTTCTCCCATTCTCTCCTTAGCCAATTATGGTTGGCTAAACCCCTTCAGTAGCTAGGGTGAGGTTGAGAGCTATAATTTGAGAGTTTCAAAGGCTTTGTAAATAGATTGTATGTTGCACAGATTGCAGATCTTAGCACAATAGGATTGTAAGTTGTATTATTAACGTATAATTGTGTGGTTTTTAAAGTTGATTCTAATTTAAAAATCACTTTTCGTATTTGATTTCCCTGGATTAGATATCTCTGTGGATGCTTGAGCTTGTAGCTTGGCACTCACAGCATCTGCAATAGCTTACCTGTTCTAATCAAGATCCTTGAATTAGAACAATCTCTGGGATGATCTGTGATCATTCGAGTGGACAAATCATAGCCTTAGGATTGCTCCAATTCTTTGGTTAAGATAAGATTTTTACACGTTGCATCTGAGCTTGTAGCCAGATGAAGGATTGTTGCAAATATGTCCTATACATTGCTTTTGATCCAATTGATTTTCAGTAAAGACCAAAATTCCTAGTTGCTGCTCTCCACCTTTTGATTTTAATATTTTTTTTCATTCCCTTAAATCTGAGTTTCAATCAGTTCTGGATTATTTTGCTTTTGATTTTTATAGTTTTTAGTAAAGTGGCAAATCTTAGAAACTTCTCCTCTTTCATGTTTTGATTTAGTTTAAATTAGGATAGAGTGTAAGATCTGTCATATATCTGGAGATTTAACTCATTTCAAAGCACATTTCCCTGTGGACCTATCCTGACTTACCTATTAAAGCTTGCTGCAACAACCCTGGTTTTTGCAAGACTGTTTGCTTACCTTGATCCCATATATCTGTACTTTATCATTTTAATTTGATATTTTAACTATTTAATAGTTGTAAGGTAAGCAAGTCAACTCCAACACTTAGATAGCGAGGCGCTGGCACTTCGGCACTGAGGTGTCAGCACTTCTATATCAAAGTGTTGGTGCTTCGCCAAAAAAAAATAAAAAATGAGGCATTGATGCCTCATTTCTGGGGCGCCGATGCCTCTATATCGAGGTGCCAACCCTTCGATTAAAAAAAACAATTAGTGAAGCGCCGAGGCGCCTAGTGCTTTGAATTTTTTTATTTTTTTAATCGAAGCATTGAGGCGCCGACTCCTCGATATAAAGGCATCGGCACCTCTAAAATGAGGCACCGGTACCCTGGTGTCGGGGTGCCAGCACTTCGCCATCGGGATGCCAGTCAGCTTCACTATTAGGCAACCATATTTTTTTAGTAAAATATATTTTAAAAAGTAAGTCTTAACACATTCTTAGAAAAATGGAGAGAAGCAAGAGACTTTAAAAAAGTCAAGAATGACGGCTAAAAGGGCATTTAGCTTTTAAAATATTTTAAAAGTGCAACCCTAGTTAGTAATGTGGGTCCTGTCACCCATCACTTCACAAAGAGGGAGCTACGTGTTGCCCCCATATCAATTGGCGTAGAAATATCTCTACACCCGGCGCATATATATCTCGGGCCTTCATATATATAGCTAAATGCTTTTTATGGAAGGGTACAAGAGACGCAATTATATATTTTTTATATAAATTAAAATTTTTTATTAAATAAATTTGGGAGCCATTACTTGCATATGAGAAGTTGGGACTTGTACATAATTTAATTAAAAGGAAGATTTGGTAGTTGAGGGCTTGTAACATGTGAAGTCGCCATGTAAGTCATATGATGTGAAGGCCAAGATCTAAAGATCTTTGTTGTGAAAGATTGGCACCAAAAAAAAATCTCAATCATTGATCCAAAGTAAAAAAAAGCCATTATCTGATTCAACAATTAAATGTGCTAAATGATATAGTAGGGAACTTGTTTCGTCCCATAGATTTTTTGATCATGACCTTCAAATTAGACGAATTAGATGGTATTTTACATGACTTAGTTGCACATGTCAACAAAATGCTAAGTCATTCTTTTAAGAGTTAATTTACAATGAGTGTCCACCTTTCATGAGTGAACACGGCAATCCACACATCTGTGTGACAACATGACATACACTGACTTCCAATGCATGGAAGTTCGTGCAAATCATGCAGTCACACAAATATGTGAACTGTCACTACAAAAAATAAGATTATTAGGGGCAATTTTTTGCAGCCAAAAAGTGTCGCTATTAACAAAAAAAAACTATTAAGACTATTAGCAGCAAATGTATTAGCGAAAGCTTTTTTGTTAATAGCGATAGTTTATGGCTACTTTGTGTAGTGTGTTCTAATGCACATGTCCTTTTTTGTGTAGTGTGTGTTGTGATTTTAAATATGTTTTACTCACAAGCACACGAATCAGTTTGTAGATAGTCGGTGTAGGGTACGAGATCGTTCCCATGAGGATTAGTTAGAATATTCAAAAAGAGAAACATAACTTAATAAAGGAATTACCACATGTCTAGCACAGTATTTAAACTAATTTTATGATTCTGAAAGTTTGGCATATGAGATGAAGACTAGGCAGTAAAATAAAATCTAAATAATTAATGAAAAATAATGATTGGGATACCAAATCTCCTCATCGTAGGTTTATCATTCATGCAATACAAATCTGTGAATTAAGATATGAGATTCTCAAAAGATGTCTATGTGCAAGCACTAGACCTAAACACGCATGAGTTCTCAATTATAAATCTGAGATCACGAAGATGTATGATTAAATCTCATGAATGTATGATTAACACTTACACCTCAGATAGTATTCAGAACTTAATCTTTGAGTAAATTCTACACTACCAATTTAAGATCAAGGAGATGTATGATTAACATCTTATGAGTGTATGATTAACACTCACACCGCAGATAGTGGTAAAACTTAAACCCTGAGGTAAATTTTACACTAATGATCCAAAATCATGGAGGTGTATGATTAATATCCCATGAGTGTATGATTAACACTCACACCTCAGATAGTAAAAGAAATTTAACCCTGAGATGGGCAATGATTAGAATAGAATCACCATTATAGATCTGGGATCATAGGGTATGATTAACTCCCAGATCTCAAATAGCAATTGGATTTTATTCATTATCGATAATAATATCAAGGTCCTTAAAACAATCTCACATCTCAACCATAGATTTGTATTATTACGAATGAATACTTCGGATGAAGTTCATTAGATCTCCATCTTCAATGAAACTAGTTACGCATGATTGAAATAAATAACATGATTAAAATAAAACTACTAAATGACATTGAAATATTGTAAAATACCTCAACAACTCCAACGACGGCTTTTAATCCAACTTTAAACCAACGGATACAATAAGTCTTCAATACTAGAAATGAAAATTAATCTAAATCTTATGCTTTGGAAAATAAAGAACAAACAAAAAATGGAAGAAAAGTTGGAGAGAAACTAAACAAATGCTAAGAAAAAAAAATAAAAGGCTCCCCAAAGGGAGAGACACCTTACCCTAATTTAATTTTCTCTTAAATAGGGTTTAATTTCGAAACCCAACCTTTTCCCCCCAGTTTTGACTAATTTTTTACTTTAAAAATATATAATTCGATCTAAATTCGATTGATCAAGTCTGTTGCTCGATCCATCGATTTTCCCATATTTTCGTGAAGCTCGGCCCAACTCTTCAACAGGCATAGCCTCGGTATTTTGGCAATAATTTTTTACTCCAAACTCAGATTGAGACGTTTCTTGTGACGTTGAAAAAAAGACAACGAGTTCTACAACTTTGGTGTTTTAGCAATTTCACGAAGCCGATGTTTAAAAGTCAAAATTGAGCTGCAAGTCGGTATATTTTTTAGATGATCCAAGGTTACACGAATTAGACGTTATATTCTGAACTCTTGAGTTATTTTATGCTCAACTTATCTCCAAACCTGTAAATCACTAAAATTATACATAATATATTAAATAGCTTTCATCGGGTGGCTAAATCACTACGTCAAAATGGGGCAAAAACTACTGTAGCAATATAAAATAAACTACTATTTTAAATAGTGGTGTAATTTACCACTCACTAAAACAGTAGTTTGACTCCCTATATAAGTGGTTTTTTAAGTTTAAAACACTCTCACATGCAAATCTTGTGCAAGCGTATCGGGCCGACCTAGACGAAGCCGTAAGTGGTTTTTTTAGTTTAAAACACTCTTTTCTCTCTTTATATAACTCTCTAACAAAACCACTCCAGTCGTTCTCTGTCAAACCAAGCCTCTCTCATCTCTTCGCCTCCTCCCCTCTCTCTCGCTCTCTCTTCCTCTTCGAAACCTAGCCTCCATCTCCCTCTCCTCTTTAATGAAATCCCTAGCTTCCACCATCATTGCAGCTTCGAAGGGTGGCGTCCGATAAGGCGGTAAGGGTGATGGTTAATGGTTCATTTTTTAGGGGTTTCTAGTTTCTAGGGTTCATAGGAAGAAGAGAACGAAATCGATAGCTTCGAGGGGTTTTTCGAGGAAAAGCCTGAGGATGGTGCGGTTTAGGATTTGGTTAAGAGAGAGATCTTCAGTTGGAGAGATACGAGGATTTCGGGGTTTGAAACAAAGAGAATCCGAATGATTTTTTTACGACCTAGATCGGGAATGTCAGAAATAGTTGATGAGATATCGGAGATCAGATCAAGGATGAAGAGGAAGGGATGCTTCTTGATCGAACGGACCAAACGGTCCCCCCTGATTTTTAGGGTCTCGAGAGTCATTACGAGATCTTTGAAACGAAGAGGTGGTGAGATCGACAAAGTGATGGTTGGATCGTATTAGTAGCTTGTCAGATCTCTCTCTCAATCCAATGGATTCCAATTTCTGGTAATGGTTTCATTTTTAGGTTTTTATATACATTTTTTTTTACATTTTTAGGCATTTGTAAACACAAAATCAGAGCATCATATGTGGATGCTCTGTTTGATTAATTTCAAAGTCAAGTTCTTATTACTGTGCATTGTATTATTTTATTCATAAACTTCATGTCGATTGCTTTATTTGTTGGAGCAACTCTCTCATTTAGGCCATATTTATCGTTTTTGTGTTAGCTATATTCTTCTCATTAATTTGTTTTCCATTTATTTATATTTTTGGCAACTTTTTGGTCTTTGTCGTATATATTGTATGGCATGAGATAGGCATTGGTATTTTTTTTGACATCATAAGATTGACGTTTGATGGGATAAAAATCTCTCCATAAGTTTCATAATATTATAATACATATTGATTCTATGGAAGCATCGAAATCGCAAGTGAAGAATATTCTTCTTCTTCTTCTTGCACTTAACTCCAGAAAATACTAAATTCTTGGACTATAAAATGCTGATTATAATCATTTTTTGTTTCTAAAAGAAACTTTTGAGTTTATTATATTAATTTATATCTTTGGTTACTTATTTTCTGGTCACCTATTCATCTGTGTGAGCTATTGGGCTGACTGCTGACTTGGGTGATGACTCGACTATTGGGTTGATCACGACTTGGGTGATGACTAAGCAGGTGCTGGTGTTGTCTATATTATTACTTCCCCTCAAGCTGGTTAGGATCGGTGGGCATGAGCACCAATTTAATAGCATACACATCAATTATAGAATAGTTGAAAATCAAATCCAATTTACTGTCGTAACTGTAATTAATCCTTCACTAATTTTACCATCTGTTCATTAAGCCTTGTGATGTTTCCTTTATGGATTAGATAACCCTCAATATCCTTCCTCCAAGTAGTACTAATTTTCCAAATTGATTTGGTAATATAAGGTTTAGCTCTCTAAATAAAGTCACGCCATTAACCTTAAGGGTTTGACAAGATGGCCAGGTACCCCCCCTAAGGAAATTAGGTTCAATGGCTGCAGAGCTTGTTGAACACGAAATTAGGTTCAACAAGTTGGACCTGACTATTGCCCTTCATTATAATTCGATACTCTTTTCCCATTCGGGATCACAATAAAATCCGATTACTATAATTTGGATCATTTCTATTCAATGGTGGTGTTGTATTATGTTTCCTTTGTAAAAATATAGGAGGCAGGGTTCTATTCATGGATTCACGGGGTATTCTGACAGCTATTGTCTTAAACAGGTTTTTGGACGAGTTGGAGGATTCTGGCCACGATTACAAGGCTTACAATATCTCATGCAGTTCAGCCATTCTCTTCGAGTTACTTTAATGCTCATGCTAAGTATTATTTTAGTTGGTAAGCACTTCATCTCTTCTTCTTGAACTTGTAAAAAATTTCATTACAAAAGACCTATTGTAAAGGGAAATTTTGCACTTCAGACTTGAAAGTGTCATTTTTTAGAGCAGAGGACCTATAGTTTTACCTTTGTTGGCGTATGTCAGCCAAATTACTACCAAAATGTCCCAAAATGTGATAGGGAGGGAACTGATGCATTTGAGTGGCTTGTGTAAATTACTAGAAAAATCTATACTAGACATTAGAAGGAAGACAAAGGAGCCGCTCGTATCCCGGACACGAAGTACGCTTTGGTCCAATATCATCTGAAAATGAAGGGTCCACAATATCATAGCAGACGATGCATTATCAAATCTTATATTTTAAGAGAGGGGAGGAGGGAGTAGTGGTGGGGAAAGCGTATAGTAGAGAGAGAAGTGAGCAAGAAAAGAGAGAGAATATTGGCGGGCATTTTGGTCATTTAGGCTTGGCATGGAACCGGCCTTTGTTACAAAGGTGAAACTATGGGTCAACTACCACAAAAGGGGAATCTCTGAGGTCCAAAAGTGAAAATTTTCCTATTATAAATGAGACTTCGTTTAAGTATATGTTGATGCAATCTACATCTTACTTCTAATAATTTTCTCCAACCAAAACTTCTTCCCCTTATTATAGATAATAAAATGTATGGCATTGCTCTTTAGAAGGTAGAAAAAGAGCACTTGCTTCTTTTTTGTGGCAAATGAATAGGGGAGAGAGAAGGATTGGAGGAAGAGAAAGAGGAGGTCGCTTTGAAAATGAAAACATCCCTCTTTAAAAGAGCATGAAAAATCATGCTCTTTTAAAAAGTGGTGTTTTTCTTTTTAGTAGCCTCCCTTTTATCTTCTTTAAATCCTTCTCTCTGTCCCCACATTTCTTTGATATTAGCAAAGAGCTGCTGCTGCTCTTTTTCACTTTCCCAAAGAGCAATGACTAGCATAGCCTAAATTACCTAGAATAGATAGGCTGACCCAATCACCCTCATGGCATGGAAGTCATGTGCTATGACTTGAGATTCATGGATCTCCGTGCTCTATACGTCTGCATTACAAGGTCCATGAATCAAGTTTCTAATCCTTTATTAACTATGATTTGGATTCATCTATGTATTCAACACACTATAGATGTATATATTTGTTTTATAATAACCTCTTTGATAATTTCATATCAGGCCGTGATGAAAGCTATTTCTTTGCGAAGAATGAAAGAGAAAAGTAAAGTTGGACTGCCACCTAAAACCGTAGAAACTTGTTATATAGATCTTTCTTCTGAAGAGCGTGCAGTATATGAGGAAATGGAATCAGAAGCAAAGGATGCAGTTCGGGAGTACATCCGTGTCGACAGTGTAATGCACAACTATACAAGTGTACTTCATATTATTCTAAGACTTCGTCAAATCTGTAATGATGTCACATTGTGCCCTTCAAATATTAGATCACTGCCTCAGCCCATTAATCTCGAAGGTATGATGCTTATTACTCTTATTTTCAACTTTCACTACTTAGTAACTATTTTGTTTTCACCTTTTTTGGATTAACTATAGTGAGTTAGGTACACCTTCACGGATATTTTGTTGTCAGAAGAACCTTTTTTAGTTTGTGCATTTGTTTGAATCTTCTACTCTAGCCATATACGAAACCAGCCTCTAATACCCTTAAGTCTGTCTATATAATGATGTGACATGAGATGATTTTTCATTTATATTATTGATGGTATTATATTGAATAAGATGTAAAAAATCCATTCAAAACGCATCTGAGACTTCAGCCTTATTCTTCATCCACTAAACTGTATTAACTAATTAACCTACCATGGTTAATGATCGAAGGAGCAAACTAAGTTTGCTAGACTCCCCCACACAAAGCACCCCTCAGCTTATTTCGTTTTTCATTTCAATAGGACCGGTAAAGGTCATGCGATCATTTAAATAGGTTGGCAATTGAAAGGAGCTTCTTGGCTATATTGCCATCAAAGTTCAACTTAAGGAAATTGGTGGTAGGGCCCTGACATCCATATTGAGAAGGTTTAGGAGAAGAAGCACTCTCTCAAGAATTGGGACGACCTATGACTCACGTAGTTTGAAGAAACACAATCTCTTCCTAGATTAAATATTTTGAACCCTCTGATTATTATTATTATTATTGGGTTGGATGGTCTATATCATGTTTAGCCAAAGGAAAATTTTGGTTTGGCCAAAAAGGTATGCTACATGGCCTAAAAGGGAACCTGTTGAACTCCCCATAATTCTCTTCTTCTAATAATAATTATTCAAAATTTATTAGAGGTAAGTATGCCATCTCAAAGTACGCCTCCTCTTTTTTACTATTCTAAATTCACACCTTCTCTATGCATATGTGCATAGCATGTGCCACCCACCATAAAAGGTAATGGAGTGAGAGATAATATCTGTTGGTTGAGGATGAACATATGCCACAGATGGTGTAGTTTTAGTGACCATTTTATTCCCGATTTCATTTTTGTTGCTCATTTAATTAGGGCCTTAACATATATGTATATTGCGATAAACGTGTTCTAAGCACCTTCTTAGCTTTACTTTTTTGCCAACTTTCTGCTCTATCTCAAACCGGGAGGTATGTTTCTTGTTTTACTTCTTCCCCTAAAGCATATGTTTCTCTTTTAATGTATTGACACCAAGTTGCTTTCCATTTGTCCCTTTTATTTGGCATTATAGAAGGGATTCGAGTGCTTAATACCAACTCATTTCATTCTAGCTACACAATCATATTCTAGTTTCCATAATTTTGGTGCCAATTTATTTCCTGATGCATTCTTTTATCTTTTCTTTTTTAATTTTCTTTTTTAATAACCTGGGTCTCGGGGCCTTTTAGAACCTGACTAATCCAGGGGCACGTGCATGCCCTAAGTTCGCATGGGATAAATATTCCCAGGATGGCCTCAAGGGGGTATTCAAACTCAGGTATCCCGCTTCCTGAGGCTGGTACCTGGCTATCATGCCAAAGCCCTTGAGGTTGATGTATGACTTCTTTTTTCATGTACCGTGCTACGTCTCTGCTTTCGGTTGCCTCTTTTGTAATTTATCAGATTTGAAAAACCATCATTGTGCAGATGTATCGAATAACCCCGCATCAGATTTTGGGCTCAGGCATCAGATTTTGTTGGGCCAGGCCTGACCGGAACAGATTAATTTAAACCGTGCTGATACTTGATACCAACACGGTAGCAGCTGATACCAACATGGTATCGGTGCTACTGCAACCTCTCTTTTTTTAGAAAGGTTTTTAAAAAAAATGATTGTATTGATCAATACCAAGACAGAATCAGCTGATACCGATGCGGTATTGCACCGATGCCACCCTGATACCTCTTAACAAGGTGGAATCGGTATGGATTTCCGATGATGTCGGTACATATCGCGGCCGGCCGAGTTTTTTGATACATTGTTAAGAATTCTATGGATCTTGATAAGTTTGTTGTTGAGTACTTGCGGATTTACCATGTCAGTGAGAAAGTATTTTGAAATTCGAACTACATAAGATATTTGGTTGTGATTTATGGAATTGGAGGTTAGGAAAGCTAGGTATTCTATTTTGGATTCTAAAATAGAATCCAAAATAGTCAATGCTTTTAACTATTTTGTGTCGGGAGCCTTCCAGAATCCTTATTTAGTTGGTAAATGATCAGTTGATATGGTTTCTTATTCATACTTCTACCTGAAACTCTGACAAATATCAAATGATATTTAATTTTTTGTATTGGACCATTAAATCCCACACTGCTAATGCAGCTTAGAAGGGTTTCATGCTTTTCAAAATCTTTGCTACCCTGATACATACTGAACTTGTATGCACATCCAAGTCCAACCACCATATTCGATTCTGGGATTATATAGCTTGTTTATTTTGATCCCTTGTTTTGTATTCTGAATTTTAGCTTAGACATTTGATTTGAAGGATTGATTTCTTTTACTTGAAGTTTAAATTCAATTGTAGCTTCTTGTCTCATTATGGAAATCATGATATTCATTAAAGAATAAGGACATGAAATTTAATCTCCTATCAATCTCTCATGTTCCCATTAACAATTAGTCAAAATGATTAGAGAAAAAGATGATGGGTATGAAAACATCTTTCTAACCTTTTATGAAAGATATGTACCTAACTTGTGTAGTTATGTTACTCAAATAACAGCCTCACACTGTTCGCCTGAACCATCAAACATTGAAGCTCCTAAAGAATTGGACGCGGCAATTCGTTATAATCCGGCCAGTGTGCTCTATTTTGATGATAGTGCTTCAACTTCTCGGGCTCTACTGAAGGTTTATCTTTCCCTGGCTCTGTATTCTCTCGTAGTCTTCTACCATTTGCAAAGGAATTGGCGCCTCACAAGCCTCTATCAAAGTTCCTGTGCATCAAAGGGATCACCGTTTCTGCTTTTGGCAGGTAAATCTCTCATGCTCTCTGTTTTCAATTTGGTGCATGTGGATAACCTTATAACTTTTATTTTGAAAATTTAAAACAATGTTGAAGAACTTTGATCAAAATCAGAAATTGTTCTTCTGGTTTCCAAGTCCTACTCATCTGGGTCAATATAAAACTTAGCGATCTTGGTTTGGACTCTACTTTGAGCTGTGGCCTAACTAGGTCAGCTAGTCCAAGTTCCATGTTTATCAACAAAACATTTTTTCTGTCTCGTTAAGCATATATGAATTTGATAGCATGGATTGTATTATCATATCCTTACTCATTCCTGATTGTGACAGGTTCCTAGTGCTCGCAATCGCATGCTTGTTGGATTGGTGGATGTATGGGAAATGGATTTTCGTGCCTCTTAATTTTGTCAAGTTTAATTTTCTTTCTTCTGGAGGTGACTATTATGGGACCCACAAGTGGCACTAGTACTTCACTCAGGGTTTCCCTATCATGCTCTTCACTTTCCTACCATTCTCAATATTTGGGGTCTATCAATCTAAAGAATATAAGCTCTTTAGGACTTTACAGTGTACTAGGTCACAAAGAATTCAGGTACTCACAGTATTAACTTAAACTTGATGCTTTTTTGGGCCAAGAATACTTAATTTATTCAGAGATTGTGTGCTTTTGCTTCAATGTATTTTGACATCTTGCTAACCTTCTAAGAATACTTGAATTACAGGTTTGTCTTGCCAGTGCTTCCCATAGCTTTGATGTTTTCTGGATATTCTTTAGCAGCAATGGAAAATCTTGATTCTTCAGAAACTAGAATGAAAAGATATTCTTTAGCAGCAATGTATCAGCTATTGATCATGAACGTCAAATCGGACGGCCAATATTACATTTTTACATATCACATGTCTCTAAAATATGAAGGCTTTTTTTACATTCGGTGCAATAACTTAAAAATTGTGTGCAAAGTTTTGGCTCCTTTTTCTAAAAGAAATATAAAGTAGACATATTTTTATAATTTTCTATTGCCTTTAAGTGAGAGGTGGAAAACAAAACAGCACTCAAGATTCAAATATAAAATAAACTACTGTTTAAACAAATTGCTTTTAAACAGATTTCAGAGCATATGGCGTAGATCCCTTTTTTTGTAGTGAGAAGTCATCAATATCTCAATTTAATTGCTTAATATCATAAATATTTAATTACGTTCTCCTTTTGATTTCAGGCAAAGCTTTTCGATTTGAAGCCCACCTCAAACGGATCACTAGGGGACGGAGATATTTGGCAGGAGAGGCGAAACATATTTTTTTTTTTTTTTAATTATGAAACTAGGTTATGGGGTCCTTAGATTGTTAACTCTTTTTTTTTTTTTGGAATAAAAGGATTGAGCATGTAAAGTTTAAAATATTTGGTTGATTTGAAAGGATGGATCATAGGTTGAAATGTAATATTTTGTTTGAATAAAAGAATTTGACATCTATTTTATTTATGGATGTGCTTGAATATGAGATTAATAGCTTTTTTTCTTTATATAATTTTTTTTAAAGCATTAAAAAATTACATTAAAAAAAATATTACAAAAAGCATAAAAAATATTGCATTAAAAAAAAGCATAAAAAAAATATTATTTAAAAAAAAATTGCCGACGTAATTTTTTTTAAAAAAAAATTTTGCATAAAGCCATGCCTTAAATTAGAAAAGGAGTGGTTTTTTTACCACTATACAAGACAGTGGTTTATGAACTTCATAAACCACTGTCTTGTATAGTGGTAAAAAACCACCTTTTTACAATTGTTTAGGCGTTTTTGAAAAAACCACACAAAGACAAGAGTTTTTGAAAAATCACTTAAGGCTTTTGGGCTTTTTCACGTAGTGAATGTAGATTTTAGGGTGTGAAATATGATCATACCTCATCAATGTGTTGTAATGCACATGATGAGTGGACACCTATAGTATACTAACTCTTCTTTTAAACCTGAGTGGAAGGGCTAACTTCCCTTGTACAAGTATCAGCTCCCATTAAATGTTAACATAAATTTATTTTGGGTGTCCCTAAATGCAAACGCGTTCTCTGAAAGCACCTACGTCGGAGACCCCTTAAAACTTATTGATTGGGTCGGATTAGATGATGGAGATCGTGTTTCATCCTGATCTTCCACACAATGGATCTTAGGACAATGTCGCACCTAACAAACGGTCAATTTTTTAGTCCACATGCCACAGATCTCCAAAATATGGCCCTAAAATCATATTTGAGCGTGTTGTGTGTCATTGGGGGATATGTGACATTGGGAATAAAAAATTGACCGTCTGATAAGTGCGAAATGGTCTCAAGATCTATTATGTGGAAGATCGGAGTGAAACACTATCTCCTTTATCTGATCAACCCCAATCAATGGTTTTTAAGGGATTGCACTCGTGGGCGCTTTCAGAGAACGCGTGAGTGCGAACAAAGCTACCCATTTATTTTTTTTCCAGTGTCTACCATTGACCTTGACCATTCAAAGTCATCCAATTTTTAAAATTATCATGTGAGCTACGGGTAACCTACAATTATGTCATCAAAAGATTAACCATTCAATCTAAAATATTTACTTTTTACTACTATATAACATAAGTTCCTCAAGGTCGCACTGCATAAAAAACTAGTATCTCACATAGGTCCCATTTTGAAATAATTGAAATTCATTAATTGAATTGTGATGATTCACTGACGGGTGTAGTGTGTTTTTAAGGATAAGTGAAGTCCATACAATATCTAATCATTTGGGTAAGGTAGAGCCCATAAAATAATAAATAAATAAAAGCCAACACTTACATCCAATTATAAGTCATTGCACTATTTGAATAGTTGCACCAGCCATATTTGGTTGCACCCCCTTAAAGCTATAAATAAATAAATAAATAAATAAAGTGAGCATTATCTTACATGATTTGATTGCACCCCACTTAAAATAAAAATAAAATGGGAGCCACAAAACAAACAAGGTTATATTTGTTCGCGCCTACTCCGAAACACACCAAAACCCCTTGACTTTTTGAGATCTGACACTACAAAAAATGTGTTTATTGGAGACGGCTTTTGGCTGTCTCTAAAGGTGTCTAAGTCGTCTCCAATAGTATTGGAGATGGCTTCCATGTAGTCTCAAATACTCCTATCTCCATTGTCTTTGGATACCAAATGGGAGCCGTCTCTAATAGTCAAGGTTATTTGAAGCGGCCATAAGCCGTCTCCAAAGATATGTTGGAGGCACCTTAAAGCTGTCTCTAATAAGTCATCTCTTGTTATTTGAGACGACTTTTGACCGTCTCTAATAAGTGATATGATGTTATTGGAGACCGCTTAAAGCCGTCTCCAGTAACTGATCTCCTGTTGAATATTTATTTATTTTTAATGTTATTTAATTTTTTTGCTCTAGGACCATATTGTCTAGCAGTACACATCTATAACCTGCATTTTTATTTTTACTTTTTTATGAAAATCCGTAACATGCATTTACATACTCACATTAGCATAAAAGTAAATTTTAATTCACAACACCGCAATTTCATTGACAACAAATTTATGTATACAAATAATGACTCTCATTTTTAGAGGTATCCGGCATTATTCATAGCTTCGTAAGCTTGTCCAGCAGTCATGGCTCTATCTCTAATCATAGAGATTACATGGTTGTTCTTCCTTACTAGATCTCTAGCAACTGTCATTCCTATCAAATTCAAAAAAAAAAAAAGTTAATAATTTCTCCAAGAATCGGGTCATAGAGTATACAAATGGGTAAGAAATCTACTAACCAAGACCAACAGATATGCTTGTGGAGTTGTGCCCTGCACCAAAAGCGTCATAAATGCTCTTTTTTAGGGAAACTTGCAAATTCATTATTACAGTTTACAAATCACTACAAAAAAAAAAGGAAAAAAATATATCAGAAAATTAAAATCTATTTGTTAATATAAAAATCACAAAACAGTCATCAATCATACCAAAAAATCAAAATTCATTATTTAATAGAAAAATCTCAAGTTGCAATCTGCATATAACCTAAAAAATCAGAATAATTATGTGGGTATGTCTGCAAATTTACTATTACAGCTCACAAATCAGTCCTAAACCACTAAAAGATAAAAAGGTGAAAAATTTTCATAAAATTAAAACCAATTAAAAAAAATCCCATTTTTCATATAAAAAAAAGTTTTGAAAAAAAATCCCAAATTCATTCAATACAAATTATATTCACCTGATGACCAACATCCCATATGATCTTATCCTCTGGGGAATCAAGCACATGATGCAAAGCCATAGCCAATTCCACCACTCCTAGGCTTGAGCTCAGGTGCCCACCAATATGTTATACTATGTACACAATCTCTACTCTTAGCTCTGTTGCTAACTGCTGAAGATCTTAAAATTTTCAAACATTCCAAAAAGAAACCTCCATTAAGATCTCCAACTGTCTTATACGCATAAACCCAAACCTGATGGGTCAATATAGTGCAAGGAATCTGGGAGTCGGGGATTTCCATTTGAAGCTGATATACAATTAAAGCAGCACTATTCCAACTTCAAAGAGATTAAATTACTAATATCAATCAAATAACATCTTAACCCAGTAGGTTATAAAGAAATTAATACCAGTAAAATCAATAGCCACCATGAAATTCAATTCACATCCACCCATAATGTATCCAGGAAAGTGTTTTGCTCATTCTCTGAAAACTTCTCCACAAATAATTGACCTTTTAACACTTGAGTAAAAAATAAGAAATTCTTGCTAATCAAGGAAATTTCACCCCCAGCTACAGAATGGGGATATACATCAATTAAATAATCATAACCTTGTGGTGGTAAGTATGCCCAATGAGAGTTGGTATTAAGAAATTTTCGCCGTGCTGAGAATGGTGAAGCTTTTCCAAATCAGCCAATGACTTTTGAACTCTTCTGCTCTATCCATGATATAAGCAAAATCAGAAGCAACATAGAGATACCCAATAGGAATATATGCATCAAAACAGAGAGGCGTTCATTTACCCAATTAAATCATGTTTTCCGTTTCTATTGAAATCAAAGCAGTCTATAATTAACGGGTTATCCTGCATGTAGTCAATAATTTGATTAAAGGGCCAAAGAACAAATTATCTAGAGATTCATAGTTGCTAATGAAAATTGGTTTATGCCTTACTTCCAATTTGCTGAAGGTTCACAACTATTGGCTTCCATGCAGGGTTGAGAGTGCTCTTTTTCATCTCTGTCTTGCAAATTAGAATTTTCTCCCCACTCTCCACAATTTTAGATATTACCAAGAAAGGGTCCTGTAAGAGAAAAAAAGGTCTAGATCACCAGTCAGAACAGAATTAATATTCCTAACTCATTATATAAGAAAAAGGTCAGAAGTTGCATACGCTTCTTGACAAGAGATCCTTGTTTTCCAAATTCAAACATCGTAGTATCATCTCGACCATAATCTTTGAGCCGACACATTCCTCTGCATGAACAGTAAGCTCTCCTATGTCTTTGGAACGTGTTCTTCCATGTTCTCCCTTTTCAAGATTTAGTTTCAATGACCTAGTAGATTTAGTGATTATCTGCAAAGAAATTAAAGCATGATTGTACGTGAATAAAATGGAGCCTTTAACTGAATAAATTTGTTTGTTTGATGTTCATGGAATCAAATGTGAAAGTAGAACACGCAAATGAGTTGGTAGTAGTTAGTGTACATTTGCAGAAGAGTGGTGCAACAATTTAAACTCTCTCTTCCAAGGAGATGCACAAATATTTTTGTGCACCAAATCAGTGAAAGGTCAAAAGAATGCACTTTCACTTATTTGCACGCTGATAAATAACTGTGCATCTCCCATTGACCAGTTTGATGAAGGGAGATTGACCCGTGTACCGCCTTTGCTCAAAACATTAAAAGAAGAGGAATTGCTACAATAAAAGGGGGGAAGGGGTGTGAAGCAGCTGCACAAGGTGTTCTTATAAATGGTTAAAACATTACATGATTTTAATAAAGAGTTGTTATGGGGAAATTGACCCGTTCCCAATCTAGATTAGAACACGTCACAGAGTGGATACATGTGGCACAACTTTCCATCAAATATGTCTAGTGTTACCTAGAAACATGGCACAGTGCCAACTGTCAAGGTGTCATAGGTCTATGGCATGGAAATTTATGAAAATTGCAATACAAGGGCATGCTTAATAAAAAATATTATAAATTAAAATACATATAGTAAGATAAATCTGAGGGGAAATCTTAAAGCTAAGTGAGAAACCTACTTGATTGAAAGAAGAAAGTATATGTAATGTTTGCCATAAACCTAACTTATTGCATTCCAAATTATACAAATGGTTTTCAAGGACCCAAGCCTTTTCATTTATAATTTACTAAACTTCACAGAAAGTTATTCCTAAAATGGCAACTCATTTTTCCAACGTCAAAACGAGGCAGATTTTGAAGGTACCACATGATACTTTTTCGCACATGAGATCTTTAGAAGTGTTGTGTTCTTTGTTGTGCTGAGAGTGTCCAAGAGCCATCAAATGTCAGCATGACAAAAATCCCAAAACTGGAATTGTCCAATTAACCCTAATGCCATTTGACGCAAAGGACCGATGTAAGATCTTGTGGGTCGAACTATATAAAAAAAACATCTTCATCGTGTGATTCAAAATGGCCAAATGCTTTCAAAATGAAAAGCCAAAATTGTTTTGGAGATTTACATGAT
The DNA here is from genome assembly GCA_021018995.1 of Chloranthus sessilifolius. Taxonomy (NCBI): domain Eukaryota; kingdom Viridiplantae; phylum Streptophyta; class Magnoliopsida; order Chloranthales; family Chloranthaceae; genus Chloranthus; species Chloranthus sessilifolius. Next base: position 32,287,337 of record CM037596.1, on the reverse strand, counting down.
AATTGTTCACTTTAAAGGCGTTTGACCACTTTCAATCATATGATGTAGATGTTTTTCAAATGCAGCCTTTGACCTACTAGATATTTAAATCAGGTCCTTGGCATCAAATTGCACACTTTGATGAAAAATAGTGCCACATGTACCCAATTAGTGACCCCGTTCCAATCGAGATTGGGAACAAGTCAATTACCCTATACCCACTCTTTTAATAAATCGGTCCCAAATCGTTCCTCATCTCGAATAGTTGAACAACACTATCAAAAGATCTATAAAAATGGTCTATGCAGGCTGGGATAGTGGTCAAAGAACTACCTCAGTCAAAACACAGCTAGCCTCCCCAAGATATTGTTGATCATCTAACTTTAGCATCTGCATATATTTAGAAAATGTTATGAGCGCCAATCCAAAAAGGTATCCATCATTGATACAGTATGTAGGCATATATGAGAAACATGGTAAGTTTCAGGGAGGGATATTTATATGGATATGACTTAAGCAGAAATAATTCAATAAACATCCTCACTTTAACAGGGCTGTGTCAGAAAATTGTAAAGTTAATTTCTATAGTTATAAAAAAACATAGAAGGGGAAATTAGGTGATTCAATGCCTCAACCTGCTGTTTTTTTATCGACAAGTAAAGATTATATAAATATATATAGACAAAGAGAAGCTCAAGAAGGTATTCCAATGGAGTACTTTCACTGTACGCTAAGGTGCACATGGCACCCAAAGCGAAAGAAGTGCATAAATCAGATTGTAGATACCAGCCCCATGGCTCTTCGAAGAGCTTTGATCTGTCCAAACACTTAGCCATGTGCTACTTGAGATTCGAAGAACTTTAGTTGAGATGTAACATGTAAGTAGTATCAATATCACCCATAGACCTCCTAATGCATTTTTATACCTGCAAAAAGAAGATGGTAAGTTCCCGCTTACCAATAATAATAAAAAAATGCTTCCAAATAGCTATAGGAAACAATGATCATGATGCAAACATCTACTGAAGATTTGATGATAGATCTCATATGTACCATTGCATATGCTCTAAGCTTGTTTATTAAGGTCCACCATGAAGCTACACATCAGTACGCTCTAAGAGACGACTTCTCGAGACATGGAAAATCAAATCCAGCCCAAAGAGAGTGATCATTTATCTCTAGAGTGACCTTTGAACTGACAAGATACACAGATGATAATTGGGTAAAATCTATTTAGGTAGAATATTCCTAGCATGATCTTTCCGGAGGCATGCTAGAGTCATGCAAGAGTAAGAAGCAGAGATGCTATCAGATCAAGCATCAGTGTAAAGTTTGAGCCATGGTTGGGTTCAGTTAAGTGTGAATTGATAAGGTTTAAAGAATTTCGTGGAGGTAAATTCTTCAAAATTCCTACACCTACGAATATTTTACATCATAAGCATAGTTTCGTATACATGGCAGCCGAATTTGTAATCCAGGAAAAGAAAATAAAGAGAAGTTACCGCAGAGCATGACCAGGGGGAAGATGGTTCCCTTGCTGATAGATTGGCGCTAACTGTGGAGTGCCAATGGTGAACAATGACACTTCTCCCTCATAGAAATGAGAAAGTGGAAACTGGTACATCTACTTTTCAAGATATTGTTCCATGCATTTTTTACTATATGTGCCATCAAATTGTTTTCATCAATTAAAAAAGAAGTAACATTCTGCAACGCTTGTGGTGCTGGGGTTAGCATAGGGGATTCCTATAGGACAAAGATGTCATGTTATTTTTATGAAAATGTTATAATTTCTAACAATTTCATGGTTTGCACTTTATCCCTATAATGCTAAAGTATAAATCATTGACTACGATTAAAAAAATTATAAGGAATTATAATTCTTTCACTTCCGCTTCGAAAGAAACTGGTAAATAACATCGTGCTCACTTATTATAACATAAGTAACACAACAGTATTAATAATTCTATTTCTACAATACAATTAATTAACCAGAGCATCAAAATATCAAAACCTCTCCATCACATGTCTAGCGAATTTCTAAGTAAAGCTAATATTTCTCAGCAATTTCTGAGCCAGCTTGAATACATTGTATCCCAGATTTTTTCAGGCTACCGTGCACATATTACAACAATAATCATCGTCTAAAGGATGAATAGAATAGGATATATAATTTTGTACTGATCCAAACCTACTAGCTAAATCCATTATCTATTAGGATTCAGGGAAGGAACACTATATTAAGAACACTACATACAGAATTGATTACAGGATTATGATGCTAGGGAAAGGGGATCAGATCAACAATAATCTCATTGACAATAAAGTAGGGGTTTACACACCACACACACACACACACAAACATATAATGCCTGCTAACATGCGTATCCGAGCCTCTTAGAGCACCCGCCTAATCCCAGGGGCACATGCGCACCCCAAATTCAGCACATGTTGGGTCAACATAGTATATAAATCCCTAGGGTGGCCTCAGGGGGGGGGTGAGGATTCGAACTCAGGTATCCTGCTTTTGGAAGCAGGTACTTGGCCAGCTCGCCTAACCCCTTGAGGTTTCTTTTGTTGTCTAATGTTAACCTAAATTCCTAATCTATTGTTATATATGAACAATCATTAAAGTTTTCCAACAAAATAAGATTAAAATACCTTGAAGTGAATTGTCAGATCAGATCCCCTAGCGTTGCAGGCTGCAAAATAGACGAGAATAATGAATAAATTCAGTAGTATACCAAAAAACCAAACAATTAGAAATTGAATTAAACTGAAAAAAAAAAAAAAAGTAAAAGGCTTGAACATCAAAACTTTGACTACACATTTGAATGCACATGAAAAACAAAATCAGAAGCACCAACATATGAATTATTAAAAACACAAAAGCAAAACCTAGATTGTTGTGCGAAGATCAAATCCTAGCAAACAAATAACGAAAAACTCAGACATTTCAAACAGAACCATAGAGTTAAATCTGGAAAGCAAATAAAAAACAAGAAATCGAAACAAATAAGAAGCGAATCAAAGAAAATCAAAGCTAACAACAAAATAGACGAAATTAACAGAAAATGAAACAACTACACTCTAGATTTTTAAAAGGGTTAAAATGTCTTCTTTAAGCAGGTATCCTCCAAAGCTCGCTACCTGAATGGGGGTGAATGATAGAATTTTAAAAAACTTAACCTGATACAACTAAAAAAAAATAGATGCACCAATGAGCTTAAAGTGACAGAGCTACAGCTCCTACCCTGCATCCCATATCCAGGGCTGTCCTCAAAATACCTCCACTAGTGGGAATGTACTGCGAGAGTTTCTAATATATGGTACAGCTCCATCGGGGAACATAGTCCCACCGCCTGGGAAGATAAAGTATGGTCCTTCTTCTTTCATCCAGCCTTGATGACCGTTCCTATCGGAAATTTTATTATGAGGCATGTTGTTGTGCCATATCTGCATATAAAAGGAGAAGATTTAAGGTATGTGAACAGCATGCATTCTTTGTTGCTCAAAAGATTCAGTCGTGAATTTATTTATTAAAAATAAAAAGATCCAGCCTTGGATATGGATATGAACACATATGAGCAATCAGACCAAAAATAAAGCTTTAACAAGTACTCCAGAATCCAGATATTACAGGATTATACATTGGAAAAATCTTAATGGTAAAAAGTTGATAATTAAATATCAAAGCCACGAGTCCCTTTTTTACATGATGAATGTTCAAATCCTACAATGTTGGTACTCAGCAATATGTTTTTTAAAATATATATTGTTTTATAAAGGTGAAGAGAGCAGGCAGAGGTGACTTGGGAGAAGGATCAGTGGTAGTTTCAAAACGTGATCAAGTTATGGAGCAAGAGTGTGCAAGTGGACAGCACCATGTAAGATTGATGTTACATGAGAGTTGGCTAAAGTCAAAAATTCTTGTAACCATGGTCAACTCAAAAAGCGGCAGATTTTTTTATTTATGTATATTTTTTTAAATTTCTTCTAATTTTATAAGAAGCTCCATAAAATTTCTTCAAAGCTTTTAAACATAATCAGTATCCATAACCATGGTCAAAGCTGCAAAATTTTCTCTAAATCTTTCAGATGATAGACCTCATAGGGACCCATTGGTAAGGTTTCAAAATAGGAAGTCTATGTGGACGTGCTGGATTTTTTCACTCGATTGGAAGTCTCTTTTGTATCAAATAATCCCATCATTATTCTATTGTTAAGTCCCTTATTGCTCCATATCTGTAATTCAGGGAGTTAAATCAGACCTATGAGAGCGACTACTGTGTTCATTCACTGCATCACAATGAGTGAATTATCCCTCTACCAGCAGTCATCCACTGCATCAAAATGAGAAAAAAAAACGACACCAAAATTGTTAAATTCAATAATTCAGTCATCTTATCAAGAGATTGGATCTTAGCTCAAATACCCAAACTTGCAAATCACCAGTTCTGATGGTGTCCTTGTACCCCCCAAAATCTTGATGAGTGAAAGCCCCCTAATATCGATATAAATATCCATTTCAGAATCTCATCATTTGTTGAACTCCAAATAAGCTAAGCTAGTTAACAAACTTGATAGATCAATATCTCCTACCTGCAACACGTATGCAACAGTTTCAAAACTTGAAAACTAAAATCTGATGGCAGCTCTTATACATACAAGATAATTGGTTGAAAGATGCTTTTGGAAAACTAGAATCTTATACATACAAGATAGCGAGGTTCTGATGATCCACCTCGACCACAGCGATGCTCCCATATCCATATACAACAGCCACTGGTAATCATTTCAATGGAAGGTCATCCACTTACCATTGAATCAGCCCATGACCAAAACAAGTCTGAGGGCCGCAAAAAAATTCTCTGGTCTGAAGGAATAGATAGCCTTGCCTATGATTATTGTCACTTAGGGGCAGCACCATTAGTCAAATCTAATTATTTTTTTAGTCCAAACTGCCCCTAAATGAGGTATTTAGTTCGCTAAAATCTGATAGCAACTCTAATGCAAGGCATTTAGTTCACTAAAATCTGATGGCAGCTCTAATGCGCTAAAAAATAAAAAATAAGATCGTCAAACCAATGTATTAGAATAACAAATCACCAACAATCCACCAACGATCACCACAATCACCAACAATCCACCAATGATCACCACAATCACCAACACTGCCATTACCATCCTCATTCTTCCACGCTATCACCATCTCATCAACATCAGCACGATCATCCTCGCCTGCTTCACCTACTCATATCTTCTCTTCAACTTGGTCATTTTTAGAACCTAAAACAGCTAAATGAATTACTCAAATCAATAGTCGTGCACCCCATCACCCAATAGAATAACAAATCAGGGGTTATGAATAAAAATTATCTTCTGAAGCTCCCCAAAAATTAGCCTCTTAAAGACTAAAAAATCAGTGACTTCATCAATAAATAACATACCCATCCAAAATGTGCACCCATTCAAAGTGTTGTGGAGGAGAGGCTATTGTTGAGGCGGCGGCGGTGGAGGGGGCTACAGAAAGAAAATGAACGTTTGTTAGCATGACAAATTATAGAAAACTACAAGAGAAAAAATTGTATAAAAGTTTTAAAGTAATGTTTACCATTGTTCCGATCAATCGAGTGATCAGCCACTTCATTGCTTCAAGCTCTTTTCTCAAGGTGCTCACTTCTTCTTTCAATTGGCGGACCTCCTACCCCCTCCCCTAGACGACGACGGTCCAAAAATGCTTGCTGGGGTCACTGCCCCCCAAAGCCCCAGACGCGACCACGTGTGTCTGATCCCAATACCTGAGATAATACATCATCTCGTCCAGTGGACTCCTGTGAGCCCTCCGCAAGTCGTTCATCTATCTTTTGCTAAAAAAATTTCATATAAATTAAATATTTAATTATTATTTTAAAAAAATATTATAAATTAAAAAATCATCTTACCATTATCTCTGTTGCCGCGTCGTTTACCGGTTTATCATCTTTTTTTGTGTGATTTAACTTCCAGATCCACATCCTTGAGGGTGATTTCCCCTCTACCTACTTTAACTATAGAAAATGACAAGTTTAATGTATAAATTATAAAAAGTAGAAGTTTATTGACAAATTATAATTTATATTTGCATGTTAATACCTTGTAAAATTTATTTATGTGAGTAATGTTTCCGATTGTACTCGGTATGACTAGCTTTGCGCGATTTCTTTTATTACGCTCACTAATCACCTATATCATACAAAATTATAATATGTTATATTAATAAAAGAAATTTTTTAAAATAAGCAATGAGTTAGAAATTTACCTTAAACTCCTCACACTCCTAGTAACGGACAATCGACTTCCACTGATCATTATCCACATTATCGGGGCAATAGACAAATCGTTCTCCCGTAGTTGTGTAGGGGTCGAAGTGCTTTTTTTTTATATGATACTGATTAGCCTTCCATCTCTGAAGTAAGGTATAGTGCAGCCATCGATAAATGTCATCATAGGAAGGCATGTCAAAAACTTCCTACATTTAATCAACAAAATTGATTATCAATCAATATGAATATGAAATAGAAAATAAAGAATTTAATCATTCAATATAACTATGTTATTTGTTACCACCAACTCGTCATAAGCACTCTTGAAACTCTCCTTAGGAATATCTGTGAAGTTTGGAACATCCACAGAAAATCTAATGCAGTCCTTCGCTATTTGCCCTATCATCAAGGACATCTTACTTTGATCGTCCCCTACAAGATGCCCCTTATACAATAGCACAAGTATTTTCTCCCCTTCTTTCATTTTATTTTTAAAACCAAGTACTGCTTTCCCTCGCCCTCTCTTAACGTTAGGGGGTGGGGGTAGGGGTGGATCTACGTCGGCCATCTGACACAAATAAAAATGTCAAATAATCATTAAATCTCAACATGTTCAAAATTTAAGCCAAATGATGCAAATAATTATTAAAAACTGAATCTCATAACCATTAGCATAATTAAAATCTAAAAACTGAATCTCATCATTCAAACATTCGGAATCTTTGTGTTCTCGACCCAAGCAACAATGGTGTCACGTGGTTTAAATTCAGCATGCCAACCTTACAAAATAAACTCCAAATCAGTGAAAGGTCAAATCTGAGATGATTCTACTGATATATTATTAAGCCACAAATTTGAGATGAAAACCCATCAAAACTGTCGATTAGTTTTAGCATTACTCGACCCATCAGTACATAATTAATGTGGAGAATTGGACAATGTTGGTGCTATGAAGAGCGTAGCTAAAACTCATATCCTCATTCTAAATGCTAAAATCTGTTGAAAAGAATTATATCATGAAGGGATCTGATGGCCCCGATAAAAAAAATTATCCTCATTCTGAACGGCTATCATGAGTTACGTTGTCCAAATCTGTTTTATGAACGGCTATCATGAGTTACGTTGTCCAAATATGTTCTAGTCGTTCTTTTGTTGACACTTGTGACCTCTAAATCACATTTTATATTTATATGATCGGCTATGATTAACAACTACGATTAACAACTGAACACTGTGTGAGAATTTTGAATGGGAGCCATTACTTGCACACGCTTTTCAAGTGATTGCATCAGATTGCACCGAATTTAAAAGAAAGACTTGCAAGTTTGGTGACCTCTACTATGTGAAAACATCTAAGCCATTTTGATTTGAAGGTCATGATTTAAAGATATTAATTGCAAAAGATTAAAAGAAAACATAATTTTCATCATTTGATTAAATGGAGTCAAATGTATATAATTCAACAGTTGACTACAATAGATTATATGACAAGTAGCATGTTTTGCTCCAATTTTATGTATCAGAGATCTATTGATCATGAACTTTAAATCAGATGGTCCAAATTGCATTTTTATATATTACAATTTAAATGTCAGAGCTGATAAAATCTATTCTTAGATAGAGCAGGCATGGAGCAATTTTTTTACTTAAAACAATTCCTCGTTAGAGCAAATGGGGTAAGGAGCCGTGTTATCAAATGTAAACGTAATTTTTTACCGGGGCAAAAAAATTCTTATCAGTTTCACCACAGTGAACAACTAATGACTATTCGGGAATGAGCTTTGACTTATAATTAAAAAAGACTAAGTAATCAACTAAGATAAAAATGCATCTTGACTATAGTCATCCGAGCAGCAAACTTTTCATTGTCCGATCCTTCATATTAAAGGAAAGATAGAATAACTGTAATAAACCATATCAAAAATGCATTAAAAAGAACTACTGGTTACCTAATAAATCCCAAAGAACGGTCAATAATCTTGTAAAGAAACTTCTCCATAGTGTGTCACCTTGTACTCTTGACATGAGTTACAGGCTGCTAAGAAATATTCCTAATACATGCTATTTTTCTCTCTATGATATGAGCGAACTTAACTAACAAGGTTCTATTTATTTATTTTGGCATTCCTCATTAGCTATTGTGTTCCACTATGCTGCTTTAAATCTGTTATATTGATTGTTATAGTGTTCTATTAAATGCTGTAAGATAGTGATTTGTTACTAAGAAACAAATTCGACAAACATGAATCCGAGCATTGAACTATTACTAGCAGTACTCTGCTGAGATAGTGATACTATTACTAGCATCATTGAACAACACATGGTTATTTTTTTTACCCTTTCTTAAAGTTACTTATAAAGCACATTGTGACGTGGGCTCGCGGCGTGGCCATCCGAGCCAGCCGCAGGGCCACTTGTGCCACTAGTGCGCCAGACATTGGTGGGTTGAAGCTGGAGCATCGTCAGAGCATCACCAAGCCATGAGGGCTTCGCCATTGATACTCCAAGAGCTTCGGTCGTGGGCCAGGAGGGCACGCGACCTGGTGGCGATTAATGTGTCACGGTTGGAGGCACGTGATGCGGAGCCAAGTTGGCCTAGCGATGCGGGAGGGCGTTGCGGTATGCCAAACCAAGGGGTTTGAGGTCCTCCTGCCATTTAGGCACTATTGATGTTTAAACCATATATATGGGGAAAGGATCTAACAGCCACGTGACGTGTCGCTGGCCTAAGTGATCCCCTACGGAACGCGTATGATAGCCTTGTGGGCTTGACTTCGCGCATCCGGGCCTCGCATAGGTGTTAGGTCGCTCCTGTCGCGTCGTGCGCTGGAGCCATCATGTTGGTGGTCCACGACCACCCTCATGGTGCGGACCTAAACTCTAAGTGGGGCTGCCCCTCGGACTATCGCTGCGTATAGCTATATGTGTTGCATTCGGGAATCCGCATAGTTTCTAACCTAATGCGCTACCGTGCAGGTTTGAAACACGAGTAGGCTGAGCTAGTTCGAGAAAAGCTAGTTGCCGCACGAGAGTTCACGTCGCTAAAGAGTAACTCCGTGACAGTTGGTATCAGAGCCTAGAGATGGCTGAAGGGACCAGTAGTGGTACACGTAGACGGACCAGGGAACGTCTAGATGACCTTGAAGGTCAGGCCGAACAGTTGGAGACAGTGGTTTCACTTGTGGAAGACCATGCAGAACGGTTAAGCAAGCAGGAAGAAAACCACACCACATTGGCTGAAAACCATGCCACGTTAGCTGAGAACGTGGAGATTCTTGCAGAAGATACGAGGGGCACCGTCGAAGCCCTTCGTTTACAGATTGAGGAACTGACCACTAAGATGAACGTCCTGATGAGGGCGATTGGGTCTGGGACTGTTCAACAGCCAGAAACTTCCCAACGGAAGGTCAAGATACCCGAGCCGCGGTGCAACGGGGGTGCTCAGGATGCTAAGGAGTTAGAGAATTTCTTGTGGGATATTGAGCAATACTTTCGTCTTGCCCCGCCTGCTACCGAAGCGATGAAAGTGGTCACAGCGACCATGTATCTTGAGGGAGATGCCAAACTATGGTGGCGTACACGCTACGCAGAGATTCAGAATGGTCGTTGTGTCGTAGACACTTGGGAAGACCTAAAGAAGGAATTGAAAGTACAATTCTTACCCGAGAACATTGATTATATCGCTCGACAAAATCTACGGAAGCTACAGCACACAGGCACAGCGAGAGAATATGTGCGACAGTTCTCCCCGTTGATGTTGGACATCAGGGAAATGTCCGAAAAAGATAAAATATTTTACTTCCTCGAAGGCCTTAAGCCTTGGGCCCAGGCTGAATTGAATAGAAGGACACTACCGGATCTTGCAGCCGCAGTGGCAGCCGCAGAGCGACTAACAGACTATGGGCCCTCCGATCAAAATAGGAAGAGGCCGCACGAGAATAAAGGTGGTTCAAAGAATCCGTCAAAAGCTAACAAGAAAAGCAAGAGCGGCACGCAAGAAAAGAAAGCTCACGGAAAAGATTCACATGCAAAGTCAGCTGAGTCCGCCAACTACGTGCCGAAGTCGGGTTGCTTCTTGTGCGGAGGGCCTCATCGAGCTAAAGATTGCCCACAGAAACAGTCGTTGAATGTCCTTCAAGCTACTACTAGCGCTCCTACAATACTTCCTAAGGAGGAACCAAGAATGGGGGCACTCAGGTTGCTGAATGCCATAAAGGGGCAAGTAGAGAATGGAAAGACAGTAGCGCCCAAGGGGGCCCACTTCATCTCTAGGCTCTGATACCAATGGCACTGGATACTTATTCTTGACGGCAACCTTATTCAACGCTCTGTAGTCAATGCATAATCGAAGGCTACCATAGCGCTTCTTCTGGAATAGAACTGAGGCGCCAAATGGAGCTTTAGACGACCGAACAAATCCTGCCCCCAACAATTCATCTAACTGCCGACGTAACTCGGCTAACTCGGGAGGAGCCATTCTGTAGGGAGCTTTGGCCGGCGGCTTCGCACCTGGTTCTAGTTCGATCCGGTGATCTACTGATCTTCTGGGTGGCAACACTTTAGGCAGTTCGGGCGGCATGACATCTTGGAATTCCTGGAGTAATCCTGACACACTTTCTGGCACACACTCTGCTGGCCCTGTTGCTTTCTCTTCTAGCAGTGTAGCAAGAAATGTAGGTTCCCCTCTTCTGAGTCCCTTCTTTAACTGTAGTGCTGAGATAAACCCATCACTCTCCGCTTCCTTATCTGTCTGAATGACTGGGATCATGCAAGGGGTCTCTTCTCCAAACATGCACACTGACCCGAGGTATGGCATGGGCACTGCTTTAGCCTGGTGTAGGAGTTCTAACCCAAGGACAACCTTGAAATCATCCATCTCTACTGCCATAAAGCTTGTGGCTCCGCTCCATGGCCCTATTTGCACAGGTACCCCCTTTGCTACTCCTGCTATGGGGCGCGCCTCCGAGTTCACAGCTTTTATCCGACTGGCGTCTTGCTCAAGTTTTAAGCCTAGGCGACGTGCTTCTTTATCAGCAATGAAGTTATGCGTCGCCCCCGTGTCTACCATGGCACGGGTACTTTTTCCATTGATGCACATCTCTATGAACATCAGCATGGACCTTGAGAAAGTTCGTGCAATCCAAGACTGGAGAGTGCCAGAAGGCGTGACCGAGTTGCGGTCATTTTTGGGTTTGGTCAACTATTACAGAAGGTTCATCCCCGATTATTCACACCGTGCAGCACCATTGACGGACCAGTTAAAGAAGGATCGACCGTGGCAGTGGTGGGAAAAATGCCAGAGAGCATTTGAGGATTTGAAAGCAGTGGTCATGAGTGACCCCGTGCTGAAGCTACCTGATCACTCCAAGCCATTTGAGGTGCACACAGATGCCTTCGACTATGCGATAGGAGGAGTATTAATGCAAGAAGAGCATCCAGTGGCCTTTGAGAGCAGAAAGCTAAACGATACCGAGCGACGGTATGCGGTTCAAGAAAAGGAGATGACAGCAGTAGTACATTGTCTAAGGATGTGGAGGCACTACCTACTTGGGTCGAAGTTCCTAGTGATGACCGACAATGTCAGCTACTTTCAGACACAAAAGAAATTATCACCGAAACAGGCCCGTTGGCAAGATTTCCTGGCCGAGTTCGATATGGACTTGGTGTACAAGCCTGACAAGACCAACCAAGTCGCAGACGCTTTGAGCCGTAAAGCAGAGACAGCAGCATTGAAATTTCAGTTAGCAGCGTTAAAAATTGAAGAACAAACTGCAGCTAGCCGCATTAGTTCGACTATCCCCGATAGATTGTGCGATGGGTTAAAACTAGATCCACTCGCGAGGACCCTACTACAGCAGATACAAGAGGGGAGAACACGACGATTCTGGACTGAGGAAGGACTGTTGGTGACAAAAGGGGGTCATTTCTATGTGCCGAAAGTGAAAGAACTTAGAAAGGAACTCTTGAAAGAGTGTCATGACACATTGTGGGTTGGTCATCCAGGAATTCATCGCACACTCGCCTTGTTGGAAAGGCGTTTCTATTGGCCTAAGATGGAAGAGGACGTAGAGGAGTATGTCAGGACTTGCCTGATATGCCAGCAGGACAAAGTGGAAAGAGCTAAACCATTTGGACTCCTGCAGCCGTTACCAGTGCCATCCAGACCGTGGGAGAGCGTCTCCCTTGACTTCATCTCTGCATTGCCCAAAGTAGGGACACTCGGGTCCATCCTGGTAGTTGTGGATCGATTCTCAACGTACGCTACATTCATTCCGGCACAGGTGAACTATAATGCAGAGCAAGCTGCCCGATTATTTGTCAGTAATGTTGTGAAGCAGTGGGGAGTGCCGCAAGTGATTGTCAGTGATAGAGATCCACGGTTTGCTAGCAAGTTTTGGTCAGAAGTATTCCAGCTCTTGGGGACGAAACTGAACTTCTCATCCAGCATCCGAATGAGCAGCAGAAAGGGTGAATGCTATTTTGGAAGAATATTTGAGACATTTTATCAGTGCCAACCAAAAGAATTGGGTTCAGTTGTTAGACGTAGCACAATTTTGTTATAATATGCAGAAGAGTTCAGCCTCAAATAAGAGCCCATTTGAATTAGCAACTAGCCAACAACCGTCAACACCGCATACAATTACTATGGGATATACCGGATCGAGTCCAGCAGCCTACCATCTTGCCAAGGAGTGGCAGAGGAATGCAGAGATTGCTAGGGCCTACCTGGAAAAGGCTGCTAAGCGAATGAAGAAGTGGGCCGATCAGGGTCGACGGCCTATCGAGTTGCAAGAAGGTGATGAAGTTTTGGTGAAACTTAATTCGAAGCAGCTCAAATTTTTTAGAAGAAAGCACGCAGGACTAGTTCGTAAGTATGATGGGCCATTCCCGATCACGAAGAGGATTAATGATGTCTCATTTCGAGTGCAGCTTCCTCCCCGACTGAGACCTATCCAGTCTTTCACGTCAGTTGCTTGAAGCCCTATAAGAGAGACCTGAATAATCTAGGGAGAAGTTTGTCAACTAGGGTCGCCCCAGATGCCGATTTACAGTTGAAGAGACAGGTTGAAGAAATCCTTGCTCACAGACGCAGTAACAGGGAAGATGGCAGTCAGAATGAATTTCCTGTGGGGTACCTTCTGAAGTGGAAAGGCCTGCTAGAGGCTGAAATTACGTGGGAACTTGAGAGTACCCACCCGTCCTTCCAATCCGCCCTAAAGAAGTACTGGAAGCGCGTCGACGAGGACGTCAACGCAACTAAGTAGGGGAGGATGTGACGTGGGCTCGCGGCGTGGCCATCCGAGCCAACCGCAGGGCCACTTGTGCCACTAGTGCGTTAGGCATTGGTGGGTTGAAGTTGGAGCATCGTCAGAGCATCACCAAGCCATGAGGGCTTCGCCATTGATACTCCAAGAGCTTCGGTAGTGGGCCAGGAGGGCACGCGACCTGGTGGCAGTTGGTCGTAATGCAGTGCTAGCAGGGCACGTGATGCGGACGCGACTGAGCCAAGTTGGCCTAGCGATGCGGGAGGGCGTTGCGGTATGCCAAACCAAGGGGTTTGAGGTCCTCCTGCCATTTAGGCACTATTGATGTTTAAACCATATATATGGGGAAAGGATCTAACAGCCACGTGACGTGTCGCTGGCCTAAGTGATCCCTTACGGAACGCGTATGATAGCCTTGTGGGCTTGACTTCGCGCATCCGGGCCTCGCATAGGTGTTAGGTCGCTCCTGTCGCGTCGTGCGCTGGAGCCATCATGTTGGTGGTCCACGACCACCCTCATGGTGCGGACCTAAACTCTAAGTGGGGCTGCCCCTCGGACTATCGCTGCGTATAGCTATATGTGTTGCATTCGGGAATCCGCATAGTTTCTAACCTAATGCGCTACCGTGTAGGTTTGAAACACGAGTAGGCTGAGCTAGTTCGAGAAAAGCTAGTTGCCGCACGAGAGTTCACGTCGCTAAAGAGTAACTCCGTGACAACATGCCTGCCATGTGAAAACACCATCTAAGCCATAAGCCATTTGATTTGAAAGCTATTGTATAAAGATTTTAAATGCAAAAAATTGGTATAAAACATAAATATTTGACAATTAATGTAACAAAAAATAATATTGGTAAAGCAACAATAATTATAAGAATAAACCAACAACAAAGGTATCAAGTAGTATGAAGCCAAGGTTTACCTAATTTTCTCACATTCACATCAAAACTCATAGAAATACCAACTAGAATCAACATAGGCGAAAGGATTGAAAACTCCATCTATATAGAATTGAAATCATTACATATCAATCTAAAATCAATTTGCATCTTCTTCGTCATCAATGAATCCATCAGAAGGACGTTTTCGGGTACAAGGGGCTTGGAAAGGTGCATCTACAATTGCTCCAACCACATCTTCCCTCACGATATTGAAAGTACTATAATCTTCTCGGGCACTAATTTGAACTTGGCTACCATATGGCTCACTGTCTAGTAGTATATTGTCGCCTCCACTCATATCGAAAGTGTCCTTGGGCTTATTCTTGATGACAACATGCCAGCCTGGTTCGGTTGGATTTTCAACGTAGAAAACTTGCTTTACTTGAGATGCCAACACATAGGGTTCGTCTTTCTGAGATGCAGATAAATGTGTAAAATTCACAAGCGTAAACCCTAACTACTCTGTTTTAATGCCTTTACGTTGTCCAACATCAACCTAGTCACACTTGAATAGTACTAATTTCAGCCCTTGGCGATAAGTCAACTCAATTATGTCCACGAGACGTCCGTAATATGTGATCTCCCCTGAAACTGGATTTTTGTCCTTTGCGCTTGAATAGCTCGAAGTGCTTGTAATGACCATCACACCACTATTTTGTGTTGTAGCCTTCCTCTCCTTATTAGTTGTTCAAAATTTATAACCATTGATAGTGTATCTAGTGAATCTTCTCACATGAGTGTATGAAAAATCAGCCAGTAAATCGAGTCTCACCGGCAACGTACTATTGGCCTCAATCATTGATTTAATCTATTAGATGAGGATAACAAAGTTAGTGCCTCTTTTAGGTGTATAAAAATAATTATCTCCTCACACTTACATGTGATTTAAACCAATCACTAAACTGCTCTTTGTGTATATTTTGTTTCTCGTAATCAGTTTTACGCTTACGATACTTCAGGTTAATGTATGATTTATGTTGCCTGCATTAAATGGATGTGAGGTGAGTATAATAGATTGAATTCAAATGGTTCGACAATATAAAGAGGTTGGGAGTTATTACTTCACATATCGAGCGACGCTATCATCATTGAACAACACATAATTATGCACTTATTTTCGTTCAATATTGGTGAGAATGAATTGTTTGACACCTCCAATTGCAGTGTCTTCGGCATACCTGACGGGTCTATTCAATCGTGTTTCAATATTTTGTAAGTCCCTTGAGCAAAATGTGAGACACTCATCAGCGAGGTATCCTTCTGCAATGGAACCTTCAGGATAGGCTCTGTTGCGTACATATGACTTAAGTGTATACAAATATCTGCATACATAGAAATGAATGTACGTCCATTGAGGGAAATCAAACATAATTGATAAATGTAAAGATAATTGCAGAGATTGAACGGATCATACCTTTCGATGGGATACATCTAACGGAAATGAACAGGTCCACCAAGCATTGCCTCTGACACTAAGTGTATGGGTAAATGGACCATAATATCAAAAAATGAAGGTGAAAAAATCAACTCTAGGTTGCACAAAAATCAATGGTATGCGCTCATGTAGACATTTGAAGTCTTCAACCCGACATGTTTTAAAGCATAACTCATGAAAGAACGTGCTTAGTTCTATTAAAGTAGAACTGACATTTTTTGGCACCGTCTTCCGAACAGCAAGAGGTAGAAATTGTTGCATAATAACGTGTGAGTCGTGACTTTTTAGTTCGGATATCTTTCGATCTTTGACGTTAACGCACCTTAAAATGTTAGAGGCATAACCATCAGGAATCTTCATGCTCTTCGGGATTAGGCAGAACATCTCCTTCTCACTTTTATCCATAGAGTAACATGCAGATGGTAGATATACTTTACTGTTATCTGCATGCTCTTTTGGGTAGAGCTCATGTCTTATGTTCATTGTCATCAAGTTAAGACGTGCTTTCAAACCATCCATTTACTTTCCTTCCAGGTCCAGTAGTGTACCAACCACATTGTCGCATGCATTTTTCTCAATATGTATAACATCCAAATTGTGTTTTAGTAAATTTTCTGACCAATATGGTAACTCGAAGAATATATTCAACTTCTTCTAATTATTTGGCATTGTTGGTATAGGAGATGCATTTTTTGTTATTTTTTTCTTCATCTTCTTTGGTTTCTTCATAGAATAGTCAGTTTTGGGGATCTTGCCAAAGGTATGTTGATAATTTCTTAAATTCTCCAAAATTTGCTTACCGATTAGTGGGGTTGGAGCTTCTCTTTCTTCGATATTTCCATCGAACCACCGTTTATTCTTTCGAAATCTATTATCTAAAGGTAAAAATCGGAGATGACACATATAGCAAAGCTTCCCACAATTTGGCAACCGTTCACTACATGTATTCTCATGGCAATAAGGACACACTTTATATCCTTTAGTGCTCAAACTCGAAAGCATAGCATATCCTGGAAAGTCACTAATTGTCCAAAGCAAGCTCGCTCGCAATTTGAAAATCTCCCTCTTTGATGAATCGTATGTTTCCAACCCTTCTTCCCATAATTCCTTTAGCTCATCTATTAGAGGCCTCAGGTATACATCGATGTCATTTCCAGGACTTGTTAGACCCGGTATAAGCAATGAGAGAATCACGTTCGGCTTTTTCACGCACAACCAAGGGGGTAGATTATATGGGATAAGTACAATAGGCCATGTCCTGTGCGCAATACTTATTGTCCAGAATGGGTTGAAACCGTCACTTGCTAAACCCAATCTTATATTGTGATTTTCCTCTGTAAATGTTGGGTTGATCTTGTCAAAGTGTTTCCATGCTGGAGAATCTGCAGGATGTCTTAACACCCCATCTTTAGTGCGTTTCTCGTCATGCCATCACATGTCAGTTGCAGTTTTTGATGACAAATACAAACGTTGCAATCGTTGTTTTAAAGGTAAGTGATGAAGAATCTTTGCAGGAGTCTTCTTGTCATCCTCAATCTCATGATTCTTCTATCGCGATGTCCCACAAACGTCACATTTTTCTTTCTTCTTAGACTCCTTCCAGTACAACATACAATCGTAAGGGCATGCGTCAATTTTATTGTAATCTAGTCTCAAGCCTGAAATAATCTTTTTGTTTTGTGAGAAGTTCTCCAGCAACATCAACTCTTTAGGCAAAACCTCTCTTAGTAAGTCAAGCAACAACGTAAAGGAGTTGTTGCTCTATCCACCAAGGGCCTTGATATGCCAAAGTTTCACAATAAAAGATAACGTCGTATGTGTGTTACATCCAGGATACAAGGGATTCCCCAAATAATGTGCATATTTGTAGAAATCAGAAGCACTAGCATTGGGTACATCACTTTGTTCCTGCTCCAAACCATCTGCATCTTCATTTGGGCCCGGAAATTCAAAAGCATCTTGCACCATCCCCCTGATGTAATCAACCAAAACATTCTCGTTGTCATCGGCTCTAATATCTACCACGGTTTCATGTCTAAGCAGTGGCCATCTCTTCTCTCCGTGATAAGTTCATACAACATAACTTTTCATCATCCCATTTATTACCAAATGCTCCTTCAATAAGTCAGGTTCTAAGCAAACACAATTACAACATCTTGTACAAGGACACTTGAGCCTCCCATTGCAAGTAATTTCATGGGCTAAACTGTGATCGACAAATGCAGCCAACCCTTCGTTATACTCTCTAGAACATCTCGACTTTTTTACCCAACTCTTTTCCATCATATAAAAGTTTCAAACCCCTAAAAGTATAGGGAATGTATAGTTTAATATTTTTTAAAATGATAAAAGTTTATATTTCTTGTACCATATTCATTAGTTTTGCCCATTCGAGAGTATCAAGTCATTTAATTGTTTACATAATATGAGTTCAAAGCTTCTCTAAAAATTTCGACAGCATCTCCACGTAGTTCTTCAAAGACGCAAACTTTTCATACTATTTTATACTTTTTATTGTCCACAATGGACAACGAAAAGGACAAAATAATATATGAAAGTACGTATCCGAAGAACAAAGGAGAAATATGTTGAAATCATTTGAGAAAACTCTAAAAATCATATTAGTGAACAACTAATGTACATGATATTCCCAAACTATCTATCTTTAGATAGATAATCCGAAAGATTATATGTCAATAATTTGACATATAACTTTTCAGACGGACACTTATTCTGTATGATGATATTCATATGTATTCAACTGTATATTGACCATTAATCTATAACAAAAGTTATAGATTAATCAGCTGAATAATGAAAGGACGTGCGGATCACTTTACCGCTCATAATGTATGGATCACCCATCAAATAGAAGCTCAAAGATAAATGAGATGTGAAAAAGTGTGGTTTCCTAAGAAACCGAGCTAGTGAAAGGATAGTAATATTAACATGACATTTACCACAACTATATAATAAATCTAGTTTCATCTATATAATAAAGAAAATTAGAAATGTTAGCCAGAAGACCTACACTAAGATCATTTGTCATCGGATGCTTTTTCAATGAGAAGAAAATCCCTTGGGTAATCTCAATAACAAAATAATAAGATAGTCCTTAAAAAAAATTAAAGTGTCTTGTTTCCTATAGCTCTGATTCAATTTGGTGAAGACTAATAAAATAGAAAAAACAGCAAATATGCGCATGCCACAAACAAAAATGAATGGGCTATATAAATAGGTGGGTGCTATTAAAGGCACCTTATTTGTATTGACAAAGAGCTTATTAGCCTTGACAAAGAGTTGTAGTTATAGCCTTGACAAACAGCAGATATGTGTAGCAGTCACCTGTAGTTATAGCCTTGACAAAGAGCTGATTAGCCAACAAGAGCACAGTTTCCATATGGGGAAGTAAATGCATGAAGCAAAAGTGGTAACTAGTGAAAAAAAGTTGATATTTCACATTTTAGTTTATTGTATAATTCATATACATCTTGTGGATGATGCTTTGCCAAAAATTTTATATTATTAGGTTTGTCAATTTGTGTTTTAATGCGTTTATGATTAATTTTTTACATAGGAACTATTGTCCATGTGGCACATGGGAAGTCCATTGTTGTTAAGGCAATATCTGGTGTTCAGGTAATGCTTCTTTTCGTTTTTTCGTGAGTACGAAAGACTAGCTTACCCACACACACACGACATGTTCAACACTTGACTGTACAACTACTGCCACACACAAATCTATCTCCGTCAACAACCATGTGAAATGATTGTCCAATGGAGAGGACAGCCTATTCCCATTTCAATGATTGCCCAATGGAGAGGATAGCATGTTCCCATTTCAATGATTGTCCAATGGAGAGCATGATATACTCATCCATATAATACTAAATTGGGAAAAAGAATTGAAAGATCAAGTGAAGCAACTATAGCAGCAGCAAAGCACTAACGACTCCTCTTACAATCCCCTTTCCAATAATCCTCTTAGTGGTGAGATCCTAAATGATACAATAAGATGAATAAGAAGTAATGGAACAAATTAGATGTTTAGTGAGACCGCCACAGAGAGTAAATTTGTCATAAAGTGTAAATTTGTAGCAAGGTTAGGAACATGGAGAACATTAGACAAAGAAAGCGAAGATGATACTGAAATGGTGCCAACACCAATGACTAGGGTAAAGGAACCATAGGCCAACCGAACCTGTGCAAATGAAGATAAGAGGAGAATATCCTGAGAAGCCCTGAATTCCACTGGTCATGTGATCCATCATGCCGTAATCAATGACTCAACAATAAGTGTTGAAGCAGTGGCAGTACAAGCGGAATATACTAGGAGAAGAACAAACAACAACAATACCAGCAAATGGACTAACCTCATAATCATTCTCAATGTCATTTAGGCCATTATCAAGCACACAATCTTGTCCATGAAATTGCTTTAGAAGTTCGATACTGAAGAGGAACTACCATCCAAACCACAGTAACACAAGAATCAATTATGATCAACCCAACCGCCCCTTAGTGAGCTGTTACTGGCACCGTTATCAACTAAATGATGCCAAAAAAATCAGCCAGCTGAACTCTGCCCCACACAAGAACTTTAATAGGATTCATCAAAGAACCAATTCCCAATCATACAAGTAGATCAGAACAACTAAATACTTCACCGATTCAATAACAAATACGTCTCAGAAGCAACCTCAATGGTACTCATATACAACAACAAATATCTCTCAGGTATAACCACAAACACTTCTCAGATTCAGCATAAAACTAACTTGGATGCATTAATAAAAAAAAATTCCCAAGAAAACTATAGAGGATCAATCAATAACATATAAATTCTCTAAAAATTATAATCACAACCAAACAATCATATCCTCCATCATTTTCGTAATTAACAACAGGAGAATTCAGATCTAACGGAAACTAAATCAAAAGAAAAACAAATATATAAAAAATATGATCAACGAATCCACATCAAATAGCCTCTCAGAAAAATGCAGACATTTCCTCAAGATCTACACAAAACTAAGATCAAAACAGCTATAATCTCAACGAAACAAACCAGATCGAACGAACGAAGAAACAAACCAAATCACTAGAAATCTCGAAAATTACCTCAGAGACAGCGAAATTACGTTCATACAAAGTGATTTGAGAGTTCGACGCCGATCAAAATCACTCTAAATTCGAAAATCACCTTATCAATGTATCCACGCGAACAAAAAAAAATCAAATGAAGTGATTCCAGAGATCCACACGGACACACCGATTAAACCGAGATCTGGAACAAAACCAAGCCTTATTCAAGCTTTAATCGATACAAAAACGAAGAATAAGAATAGAACACTAGTGTCAAACGAAATTAGGTTTAGGAAGAGCGATTGAGAGCTCGATAGAGATCTTTGGAAACCCTTGATTCCGATCGAGACCCTAGCTTCGTTAATTTTTTAAGAGAGTGGGAGATTGGAGAAAGAGATTAGAGAGAAATTGGGAGATCAATTAGGGTTTCATGATTTCAAAGACCGAGAGAACAAAGGAGAAAGAGTTTCACTTGGTTTTTCCTCTCGGAGATCAGAGAGAACGAGCTTGAGTTGTAACCTCCGGACGAGTTGCATACATGAAGCTAGAGTTGTCAACATTGCCTATATATATGGCCTGGCTGAGTTAAGTTATTTGCAGCCGTCAAAAAAATATAAAGACCGACCAAACTAGATCTCTTAGAAACGGCTTCAAATGTGTACATTGGTGTTATTGAGACTTTTTGGAATGGTTTTTCATGTGGTTTCTAAAGTTTTCACCAGCCTATACATAAAGTAAACCTTACAGAGACCGTCATAATTATATCTTATATGTTATTTTATATAGGGAGACGGCTATAGCCGTCTCTAATAAAAGGATTCGAGACGGTCTTTGAAGTGGTCGTCTCTAATAAATGGTAATTGGAGACGGCTTCAAAAACCCGTCTCCAATAACGGTCTCCAAAAGTCTTTTTTTTTGTAGTGTGATGATAGAGATCATTTTCCATGCCAATCTTCCACGCGATGGATCTTGGGACCATGGACATATCAGCAAACGGTCTATTTTTTATTCCACATGGAATAGATCCCCAAAAAATATTGTTTGACCGTGGTATGTGCCATGTAAAATCTTAGATTATTGATCGTCGGTTGTTTTCTTCTTCTTAATCACAAATTGGCAGGCCTTTCTTATCGTCTATTTTCCCACTTGTCTCTTCGTTTCTTGCACTCTCTTCGTTTCTGCGCTTTCAAGAGAGAAAAAGACTCAAACCAAAGGAAGAACGAATGAAACTTACATGATCTTTTAGAACCATTTTAAATGGAATGCAAGTACTTGCATCATTTCTGTAACTTGCACCCTTTTTTAATTCCTCTTTTAATTTTAAATGGTTGCAATATAATGGCTTATAAATGGGGTGCAAGTATTGGCTCACTAAAAAAAGTAGAGTATAGGAAAATTTCCCATACTTTTTTTAATATCTAATAACTCATTTACTTAAAACTTAGTTATCCAACTACTCCTTCGACCACAAATATCCAAGTTAATACCAAAATTATCCTTAAAAGGGGGAAGAATCTAGAAAATAATATATATATATATATATATATATTATTTTTTTTTTTTTTCTCAAAATTTTTTATTAAAATTTAATATATTTTTCATTTTTTTTGCGTGAAAGAAAAACATATTTTTTTACATTTTTAATGTAATTTTTACTGCTCTAGTAGTCGGTCATCTAACCCTTTTTCTAGTTTCTTCCCCCTAAGGGTAATTTTGGTATTAAATGTGGTTGAGGGATATTTAGATAACTAAGTTTTAAGTACAAGGGTTTCTTAGATATTAAAAAAGAGGGAGTCAGTTAGGTCTTCCAATGGAGGACGGTGGGCGTCCTTCAAGAGACATGTACAGCTCCACGTGGCATTGAAAGCACATTTTCGGTGCCACGTGGAGTACGGGTGCGTTCTTTAAATCAATTTTAATGAAAATAATACTTTTAAAGGAAAGTAAAATTTGGACTAGTTCTATCGGTTCAAATTTTGTTACTAAAGAAATACATGATAAAGATGAGTTCTCAATTTTATTCTTTTCAAACATGATCTAATCAATGCACCTGTGCTCCATATGACATCAAAATAGTGTTATGAGTGCCACATCAAAATAAAGTCCGTCCCAAATTTTATAAGCTACCTTTATTTACAATCCAAGATTTGTCCTTTTCAACTCAAGTTTTATGTACTTTAATCATTGATTGTTTGAATCAGACGGTGGAAATCATTTTTCATCCCAATCACCAACACAATACATCTTGATATTATGGGCTTACCATAAGATGGTAAGATTTTGATTCCACGTGGCACACATCCTAAAAAGTGAAAATGATCATGGGGTACATTATCGTGGTTCTCATGTCAGTCTTTGGTATGTTTGCCATGTGAAATTGAAATCTTACCATCTGATAGTAGGATGATGATCTCAAGAACTATTGTGTTGAAGATTGCAATGACAAAGATTTCTATCATATCACTCAATACAGTCAATGGTTTAAGCATGTAAAACTCAGGTTCACATGAAAGAATCTTGGGTTTAAAATAAGTGCCCAATTTTATCTATATGGTACCTCTGTTTGCGCCCACGCATTCTCTGAAAGCGTCCACACCATAGATTCCTTGAAAACCATTGATTTCTTCATATTAGATGATGGAAATCGTTTTTCACCCCAATCTCCCACACAATAGATCTTGAGATCATGGATCAACAATCAGAGAGCTAGTTTTTTATTCAATGTGTCACAGATCCCCAAAATATGGCTCTTGAATCATATGACACACATCATGCTCAAATGTGAATTGGGGGACTATTTTATTGGTATTTGTAATGCATGAAATCGAAAACTTACCGTCTAATAGGTGCGTCATGAACTCAAGATCTACTTTTTAGAATATTATGGTGAAACACGACCTTTACCATCTGATTTGATGCAATCACTTATTTGTGAGGGGCCTAGGATGTGGGCGGTTTCGGAGAAGGCATGGGCACAAATAGAGGTACCCAATTTTATAATGGAACCTACAACTTGCATACAAGATTTGTACTATAGCACATGATTTAAAAAGAAAAACATGTTATTTTGGGATCTATGTCATATGGAATACCATCTAAGCCGTCTAATTTGAAGCCCGTGACGTAAATTTCGTTATTGTAAACAATTGGCATGAAACATCATCTCTATCATCTGATTCATCACAATCAATCATTAAATCCGATGATTTGATTGTGTTGAATCATATGATAAAGATGGTATTTTGTGTTAATCTTTGGCATCAATTAAAGATGCTTATATCATGAGCTTCAAATAAAACAGCTTAGATGGTGGGCATGGCCTTTCTCTTTAAACAACGTGCCCGATACAAATCTCCTCTCAAAGTTGCTCTTATAATCCTAGCTAATTATTTTGGGTGGCTCTGTTGGCGGCTACAGTGAAAACCCATTAGACAATGGAGTTTGATTTTTACTCTAAGTCTTCTGCATGATTGATCTTGGCGTCATGGGTGTACCATCATACCTTAAGCTTTATATTCCATGTGATACAGATTCAGAAAAGTGATCCTAAAATAATGTTTGAAAATAATGTGTCTCATATAATTTTTGAATCATTTTTTTTAGATCTGTGCCACGTGGAATACAAAATTAGCAGTCCATGATAGGCCCATAGAGTCAAGATCAATTGTGTGAAAGATTGGGTTGAAATTAATCTCTATCGTCTGATTCAACTCAATCGATGGGTTTGCAATATCCGCCCTTAGTAATCAGGTGCCACATAAAGAGTTGCTTGATGATCATCATTATTGTGAAGAAAAATAGTTATAAAATTATAGGGGCAATGTTGTTAATCGTGTAGAAAATGGACTTTGAAACTAAATATAATTTTATCCTTCATTTTTTAATGCAATTAACTTTATTTATTACACTATTTAATATGGCTTATTTTAATTTTTCTTTCCACAATCATATTAGGATCATCAAGCTAATTGTTTGCGGCACCCGATTATATGATTGGGGACGCATGATAGCAAACTAATGTGGATCAAAGTTATTTGGACTTTATTACAAAAAATATAAGATTATCAGCGGCAATTTTTTTAACAAAAAAGGTATTGTTACTAGTCTCGTCGCTATAAAAAAATTATCCCTATGAATTTTGCCATATACCCTAGTTACTATGGGCACCGTTTATTCGCATGAGACTATTGTCTCACCGAGGGTTAAAAAATCCTACCGAAAAAAAGGCGTGTTTTAAAACTGAGACAGTACTTTATTTTAATTATATTTTCTTTACTAGGGTGAGAAAGCAATTTTGTCACAACTCGCGGGTCTTCCCGAGGGTCTTTATTATATGCTTCACCAACTCATGTTAGGACAATAGTCAGGTCCAACTGGTGGAATTCCATGAGCGGTTCAACATCAATGTGAAACTGGCTTTCAACCGGATCGAAATAACCGTTGACCCATGATCACCAACTTTCAACCGCACTGGACTTGCCATTGACCCAGGATCAACGGCAATCATGACCATATAATAAATGAGGCTTGGAGATATGGTGGATCAATACATTCTAATTAGGTGGGGTTCATGTCGGAATTATGAAGGAGATCAGGTGAGACTAAAACTTGTCCATACATGATCATATATCACTAAAAAAAAACTTAGGTATGATTTGACACATATCCACCATTTAAAATGTTGAAAAAATTCAACGCATTAGAGTATGTGGGGCAGTACCCAAATGTTGACCATAATTTTGACCCATAAAAAACTTTTTTCTTTTTATTTGAAAATTTCTTTTTCTAGATCACACTCCAGTTGACATATGATCAGAAAATTAGTGTTATTTTGAGATCACCTGTCACATAACAGACGCAATCTGAAATTAGAATACAAAGATTAACCTTTTTCCATAATAAATATATGAAAATGACTTGAGAGTTACCCAATAAAACTGTGAAACAAATAATTAAAAAAAAAAAGAAGAATTAACAAATTGACTCTTTTTCTTTTTTGTTTCGTCTTTTTTTCAAAAGTGAGCTGGCACTGGGCCCAAATGGTGATAAAAGATGACCAAAGCCACCACCCGAATGTTACAAAATATGGTGTCAAGATTAGCTATATGCATAAACGGTGTGGATAAGTTTTTGTCTTAAAATCAAGGGAAATTTACAGGATTGACTCTCTCATACACATTTTCCGTTAGAGACCCTATAGTTTCACCTTTACCCAAACCGACTCGCTCCAAGTCAAGCCGTCGCCCACCTTTATTTAATTTCTTAAATTACCCCTAAGGTAATAAATAGCTATAAAAAATTTTAAATCATTATTTTCGTTCATCTTCAAGCTATCAAAATTGTAAGTTCGAAAGCAAATTATCTTCTATTGTTGTAGAAATTTTTCTTCTTCTTTCAATAGTTTATAATTTGAATTAATTTTTTTAAGTTTTCCAATTAGCAATTGTCTAGACAATCGATATTGACTGCCTAGACAATTGATATAGTCTGTCTAAACAATCGATAAAAATTGCTTAGACAATGGATATAGACTGCTTAAAAAGGCGATATTTATTTTATTTTATTTATTATTATTATTTTTTAAAGATATGCTATCGCCTTTTTTTTCGTATCAATCTTTGGCACCATCAATCTTTATATTGCAGCCTTCAAATCTGACGACATAGATGTTGCTTCACATCGCGCAAATTCAAAAAAAATTAAATTTTAAACTATATAGAACCATAAAAAGTGTAAGAAAGGGGTATTTGAGACTTTTTGTGCTACCTTGAACTGGCTCAGCTTAGAGCCGATCAAACAAAAGTACAAGAGTACAATAGTACAAAGCAGTCTAAGGCTCTCCATATTTGGCTTTTCTTATTTCTCTCTCTATATATACCTGTATGTTTATTAGATTCATGGAGAAAGAAGAAGGCCCTTGTTTTTACAATTTTTGATAGGCAGAAGAGTTGATGTTCTTGAAGCCTTGCCTTTAGTATTGGTAAGAAATAAACCCATGTTACTATCAGGAAAATAGTTGAGATAATAAACCCATCTGAGTATCTTATATTGTATAAGAAAATTGATTTGGGAGTTTTTATTATTATTATTTTTTTTAAATTTGTGGGATGTGAAGTGAGCATCGAAAAGAATCCATAATGTTGGCGCAGTGGTGAGGATCATGCCTCAAGGAGCCGAGGTTCTGAGTTCGAATCCCACCCCTTGCTGGCCCCTTGCTACTGAGTGATACATATGATGTGTGGGTGTTGTACTTACCAGGGGACTCAGTCGGGTGCTATGAGAGCATACCACAGTATGAAAAAAAAAACCCATGACAGAAGAAGAGAAATGAGAGCATAAGAAAGAAAATGTTTCTTCCTCTCTTTTTTTTCCTTCTCTTTCCAATATTTTATTCGTTTCTTTTTTGGTTTTTTTTTTTACTTATTTGGGTATATGGGTTATCCTATTTTCGATTAAGCAACTGGCATGAGAACCACTTTTTTGTTTTAATTTGTAGGTTGGAAATGAAAATTTAAAATTTTCCTATTTCTTTTTGTTCTGCTCTTTCCAAAATAACTTGTTCTTTTTCTCATATTTGTTTTCCCCATTTGGGTATCTTATATTGTGCAATAATATGGCTTCGGAATCTCATTTTTTTTTTTAATTTTTAGGTTTCAAAGGGAGCATAGAAACAAACCCCTAAGAAAAAGAGGAGAAAGAAAAAGACCAAAGAGAAATCAGACGAAGAAACCATGGAGCATGAAACAGAGAGTAACAGAGAGGATAGAGAAGATGAGAAAGTGCCATTTTACAAGCTCTTCTCATTTGCAAGCCCCTTAGATGTTGTTTTAATGGCTGTTGGGACACTATGCGGTATCGCAAATGGGCTATCAATGCCTCTGATGACTGTGATATTTGGTCAATTGATCGACGCCTTTGGTGAATCCAACCAAGAGAATATTGTTAATGCAGTATCCGAGGTTTGATTAGGAAGCACATTATAATAAGCTTGGTGTAAAGAGCACGCCACCGCCACTTTATGTTACAACCACCTAACTTAAACAAGGTAAAAATTATTGATTGCTTTGACTCAAATGATGGAGATCAAATTTAGTCGCAATCTTCCACACGATAGATCTTGGGATCATGAGCATACCATTATAGAGTTGGATGTTTGATTCCACATAGCACAAATCTCAAAACATGAACGTGATCGCAACGTACTATCAAACATTGTTCACGTTCACTTTTTTGGTATGTCTGTGGCATTGGATCAATGTTTGACTGTATGATGATAGGCTCGTGATCTCAAAATCTATTATGGAAAGTTGGGAGAAAAAATGATCTCTAGATTCAAAGCAATGAAAGGATTTTTGCTTTCTTTAAGTGAGGTGACTATAACATTAGGTGGTGTGGTAATAATACCAGTTTTATAATAAATTAGACATAATTATTCCTACAAAAATAAACTATAGAGAATTGGATTCAAGGTTGGTTAAAATTCCCATAATCATGCTAGTTGGCTGCCCGCGTGACAACCAATTATATGATTGGGTTCCGTGAAGAAGAGCAGGTCAATGATTAGGACTATAAAAAATTTTCAGAAAAATAAAATAAAACTATATACTCAATAGAGTCAACTATGAGAAATAGCACCTGAAATATGATTCATCATTTCAAATGAATAGCAATGTTGATTGTGTTAATATATATAATTATGGTAGAAATTTTCTTTAGGTAATCTTGATTATTGGATTGCTCATTCAGGTGGTATTTAACCATCTATATAGGATCCCAAGCATGGGTCTTCCCAGGTTACCTAGACCTTGAGAGGAGGCTCACTTTAGCATACATCACTTACAATTTGTAGTTGTTTATTTGTCAAACAGTTCCTTTATATTTTTATTTTTCAGCCACCAAGACCAAGTACGAGAATAAAATGCTAAGGGAAACATTAAAGAAACAAATGGCCACAGCAGAAAACTAGGGGAAAAATATTAGAGTACAAGAAGAGGAGCACAACATAAAAATTTGAGAAAAACGACTAAAAATGGAACATGTGACAATGCAAAAGGAAAAAAATAAAAATCTATTTAATTAAACTATTTTTTCATTTAAGATGTTTTTTCACAAAAATCTATTAAATGCACAAAACACATTTTCCAAAAGTAAAGTGTTTTATACATTTTTCTTTTCTAAATATAGGCGTTTTGTATTTTCTTTTAATTTCATTTTTCAAAAAACAAAAAAAAATTTAATGTTTTCAAAATGGGTACTACTATTTACACCTCTTGAAAAGGTAGGCACACCCACCTTATTTTTTCATCTCTCTAAAGGATGTATGACTCCTTTTCTTCTTGTTCTTATTGACTTGCACATCCACCATCACCATATTCCCCATCCATTGCGTTATGTGCAAAGTATAAACCACCTTCTCCACAGCCACCAATCACCACCATCACTTTCAACGCTCTCCATCACCACTACCACCATCACCTCAATGATAGTCCCACATCGCCTGTGGGCTGGAAGGCTTGGGCTATCTATAATTTGGGCAGTCATCACCTTAACAAGCTGATTTTGTGAGGTTGAGCTAGGGCCGTTGGATTTTTTTATCATGAGATATTAGAGTAGGTATTACAGAGATGTAGAGAGACACGTTACATGTGAGGGGGCCTAAATGATAGTCCCACATCGCTTGTGATTACCTGCTCTGATACCATGATAACAAATCCAACGGGCCTAACTCAACCTTGCAAGCCAGTTTTCTGAGGTTGAGTTAGACCCGTTGAATTTCTTATCACCACTATTACAGTTGTCCACCACTCCCAAAATCCATCACCACCAACTATGGCCATTGCTACCAATGTTATATTTATAAGCGTAGGGGAGCTTAAAATGAAAAAGTTATGTCCCATGACAGGTCATGACATATTCTAGCAAGAGATACATACTCCTTAAGTCGCACTAATACAATCTGTATATATGTTATAGCATAAGGGATTGAAGATAGCAAGGAGTTAGGTTGCTAATGAGATAGCTCTCTTCTAGCCCGCGTCACAACAGAGTTTATCTACTTTAGTTGGTTTTCATTCTCTTTTCTAACTTCCTGCAAAGGAAGATTTATTTGCTTTTCGCAGAACCTTCATTCTCTCTACTAACTCTTTATCATAGTAAATAAAATCTACTTTAATAATGAGTGTGTAGAGAGGAAGGTAAAATTGTTGAACAAGTAAATCTTGCATAAAATCTTATTATCGAAGGAATTATCAAGGAGAAGGGATATTTGTTAAAGTAAGTAGCAGGATGTTAGCAACGAAGATGAGAACCTGCTAAAACAAGTGAACTCTGCTATGACAGGAGCTAGCAAAGAGCTATGTCTTACAGAACCTATATATTTACACTAATACAATTCACTTGGTGATTCACCTAGCCAAATCACACTAATACAATTCACATGATGGAGTGTTGAGGAGATTACTATTTACGTAAATTATTTTAGATAGGATAAGTTAATTTTTATTTTTAAATTTGAATTTGAAATGTTTAAAATTGAATTGTATGGGAAATCTATAAATATCTTAACTATGTATTCAAATTATGAGTGAAATGCTTGTTTAGAGTTTGATTCACTCAATGAATTACAAGGAGGTCCACCACCATTGAAGTAATATTTTAATCTATTTTTTTCTTTTATTATTTATTATATCTTTATAAAATCTAACTTACGACCGGCGATGTATCAAAACATAACACTAACCGTTACCACTACCAACCAAGGTATCAAAAGCGGTATCGGTCTTAGGTATCGATTTGTCCAAGGCCGATATGAATCGGCTGATACCGATACGTATCGGTCATTTAAAAAAAAAAAAAAAAAGTAAAAGTCTCGGTTGAAACCGAGACATATCAGCTGAAACCCGATACGTATCGGGTGATACGTATCCTCAATACCGATACGAGATACCAATACGTATCAATTTGGCCGAAAACCGATACGTATCGGTATCGGCTGATTCTTGATCCCTTGCTACCAACCACCACAACTACCATCGTACATGTTTCAAAAAAACTATAAATTAATATAAATATATAAATAATTAGGCAAGTCTTATAGATCTTAATAAGTAATTGGGTTATTTATTAGGAAACCTCTATTTGCACCAACAGAAATCTAAAGGCACCAACTTAGTCTCACTTGTCACTACAAAAATAAGATTATCAGCGGGTTGCCAAAAACTGCCACTATTAATAAAAAAATAATTAAAGGCACTACAAAAAACAAGACTATTAGCGGCAGCCAAAAATAGATTATTAGCGGCAGCCAAAAACTGCCGCTAATACCCTTGCCGCTAATAGTTTTTAATAGATTTTTTGTTAATAACCGCAATTTTTTGCTCCAAAAAATTGTCGTTAATAATTTATTTTTTTGTAGTGAGGCTAGCAAGACTATTAGTGACGGGGGCATTAGTGACAATTTTTTTGTTAACGGCAGCTGTTGCTAATAGTCTTATTTTTTGTAGTGGGTAGATTATTTGACAAGTAGGGCAAGTGAGTGCTTTAAGAGTTTTGGTGGGTGCAAATAGAGCTATCCTATTTATTTGATGCAAGTCGTGAATACTAAACTAATAAAATCTAATAAGAGGGTTTTATCTGTGCACACGGGATTTGTGCCATTACACGTTCTAAAGAGTAAGAGTTTGTGTCTTTGGTACATATGCCATGTCGAACACCAATTTTTATGTCTTTGGTACATTTGCGATGTCGAACACCACTTAAAAATTGGTTTTCATCCCAACTTTTCACACAGTGGATGTTGAGTCATTTTTTCATTTCATGTGATACAAATCCCCAAAAGCGACTCAAATACAATTAAATAGTCCATTTTTTATGAGACAAATCCTAAAAAAATGACTCAAAAAATCTGTTGAAGACATTTTTATTCTTTCGACTTTTTTATTTTTATTTTGGTTAATTTTAGATCGGAACGATGATGAGGAGGGGCAAGTCACATGACATGATTTAGCTTATTACTTCATATTTGATAGAAATTTGTTCTTCATGTGGTACAACTAGCCAAAATAAAACCCTCAACACCTCTTAGTAATTGAGGGTTATTAGGATAATTTAATTCTAAAGTATATAATATATATTTTATTCACTCATATCAATATATTTAACAGATAAAAATAAAAGAGATCTATGGGCCGAACTGGGCTAACGGGCTTTAATATTTTAAGTCCATACCTGGCCTGAATCATGACGGGCTTTTAGTTTTTAGGCCCTAGCTCAACGCTCTTACCGCATCTTTGAGCCCTAACCCTAAGATTTTTGGGCCAGGCTAGGCTGGCTGATGGCCTAGCTAGCCGTAAGATTTTTTTCCTTATTTATTTATTTATTTAATTTTAGTGATTTCTAATGAATTACAACATTAAAGTGATGGATTTTGGGCTTCTTTCAGGTAGCTCTCAAATTTTTATATTTGGCTTGTGCTTCAGCTGTGGCATCATTCTTCCGTAAGTGCCACCCTTAACTAATTTTTTTACCATACTATTACCTCAAGAGATTATGGCTCAAACTAGTTCAGTTTTACCTCTTTGTTCAATCAATCAATCAAAATCTAGAGCCGGGCCATTACCTGCCAATGTTTTTTTTGAAGTCTATCACCAAGTAGGGCTGTCGATGGGTTGGGTTGACCCGGTATTTTATTGGGTCGCTCATATAAACTTGATTCATCGGATCGGGTCAGGCATGAGATATCTTACCTGATATTTTTATGTATGTGGGGGAGAGAGTTTATCCGGGTTGGGTCGAGACGAATTGATCATCTGATTGGGTTGGGCCGGGTCAGGTGAACCATCGGTAAAGTCAGGCATAGGCCATTTTCCGGTGGGCAGCCAAAATTTTAGCCCAAGCCGACCCGACCTGACCCATTGACTGCCTATCAGTAGGTGATGATTCCCACTTTAGTCATTTTGACTAGACGTCCAAGAATTCTAACAAATCCCTGATCTATTCAAATGGTTGTATGCGTGCGAATCATTTCCAAAGACCCGTTTTCTCAATTCTTGTAGTTTGTATTGGCTATGTTTTTCTTCCGGCAAACAATTTGTCATATCAATTTGTAACCTGGGTGTTTCATGTGTGTGCTATAATCCAAAATTAGGTAGGTACGATTAGGTCTTTGAAAGCGCCTACGTCTCGGGCACCAACTCTTCCACAAAATGGATTTAGAGATCATGACGCACTTATTAGATGGTCAATTTTTTATTCCATATGCTAGAGATCCCCCAAAAATAGATTTTCAATCACATGACACATATTGCGTTAAAATGTGATTTTAGGGCATTTTTTGGGGACTTTGGCACATAGAAAAAAAAAATGACCGTCTGATAGGTGCACCATGATCACAAGATCCATTGTGTCGAAGATCAGGGTAAAACATGATCTCTATCATCTGATATGAAGAAATCAACAATTTTCAAGGGGTCTAACATGTGAGTGCTTCTAGAGAACAATTCGGCGCAAACTGAGGAGCCCAATTAGGAAATGCTCCTGTAATGAGAGCCATTACTGGCACACACAAAGTTGGCCCCTTGTAAACAATTTAAAAGAAAATACTTGGTATTTTGGGGACTTGTAGCATAAGGAAAACACCCTCTCCGCTGTCTGATTTGAATGCCACAATAGAAAATTTTGATGCAAAAGATTGACACAAAACATGATCTCTCTCATATTATTCATTGTAGTTGTCAAAGGCTATCATCTGATTCACCGATTGACTGCTTTGAATCGTATGATAGAGATTGTGTTTCATGCCAATCTTTTACATAAAAAATCATTAGATCACGACCTTCAAATCAGATGACTGAGATGGTGTTTTCACATGGCATAGATCCCGTCTTTCTTTTAAATTTTGCACTTTGGGACAACTTTTTGTGTGCAAGTAATGGACCCCAAATCCCAATTAGGTTTGTTAACCTTGAAAACTCTGACGAGCAAACCACCTAATAAGTAAGGAATTTTGGCAAACACTCCTCGTGTTATGCTGAAATTGCATAAAACCCATGAATATGCCTATATATATATATATATATATATATATATATATATATATATATATATATATATGCTAGTGGACTATATACGTACGATGCACGTGAGAGCCATTTATTTTCAAAATTTACACTATTAATTTTTGAAAATATATTTTGCATTTAAAAAAAAATCATTGGGCACCAAAATTTCGGTTTGGTTAGGATTGAAACCGAATTCGGTATGTTCACCGAAATTTGGTGACTAGCAAATTATCGGCCGAGAATTTGAATGCCGCGATTTTTGACCGAAAATTTTGGGATTTCGTTTCGGTGGGGTCTAAAACCGATGCGTTTAGACTGAAATTTTGATCCTTGACCCCAAGTAAAATGAACTCTTTATCGTTTGGGATGAAGGTGTCAAACTCGGTATCGGTCCATGGAGGACCGATACGAATGGACCGATACATATTGGCCATTTTAAAAAAATTAAAAATGCAAGGTCTCGGCACAAACCGATATGTATCGACCGATACCAGATGCGTAACGGCTGATACGGGCCCGTATCAGCCGCGATAATTAGAAGTTATTGGTCGATGATTTTCTAATCATCAAATTATCGGCAGATATTTAATCATCATATTGTTGGCCAATAACTTCATATTATCAGCCGATAACTTTAAATTATCGGCTGATAATTGTGGGTTTTTAAAAAAAAAAAAAAATTGGGCATCGAAATTTCGGCTTGGACCATAAGGTTTCAGCCCAAATTTCGTCCGGGATTTTCGGCTGAAATCCTGACATTTCAGTTGGGATCGAAACCGATTCGTTTCAGCCAAAATTTGATCGATGTTCTAAGGTATGACATCCTGGGTGATACCGATACATAACAACGATACGTATCAGTTTTTCAGCAAAGCGATATGTATTAGTTCTGATACTTCTCGATCCTCCAACTCGGTATCAGTATCGGTATCGACTAATACAGGCCTATATCGGCCGATACGTATCGGTTTGCGCCGAGACCTTGATTTTTTTTTTTTCACAAGAGCCAATACGTATCTACATCGGCCGATACGAATCGACTGATTCGTATCGGTCCTCCATGGATCGATACCCGATATCGATACCGAGTTTGACACCTCGATCCCAAATGATAAACACTTAATTTTAGTTAAGGTCATGGATCAAAATTTCGGCTGATATTTTTAAATTAGCGGCCGATAATTTTGGGTTTTTTAAAAAAGAAAATTTGGACACCGAAATTTCGGCCTGGACCATAAGATTTCGACCAAAATTTCGTCCGAGATTTTCGATTAAAATTTCGGGATTTCAGTATTTTCACCGAAATTTTGGCTCCCATATATATATATTTTAAAACCCAAATTTTTGGCTGAAATCCCGACATTTCGGTGGGGTTGAAAACCGATTCATTTCGGTCGAAATTTTAATCCATGTTGTAAGGTATGACATCTTGGGCGATACCGATACATAACGGTGATACATATCAATTTTTCAGCAAACCGATACATATCGGTTCTGATACTTCTCAGACCTCCAACTTGGTATCAGTATTGGTATCTGCTGATACAGGCCCGTATTTGCCAATACGTATCGGTTTGTGTCGAGACCTTGGTTTTTTTTTTTTCATAAGGGCCGAAACACATCGGCAGATTCGTATCGGTCCTCCATGGACCGATACCCAATACCGATACCGAGTTTGACACCTCGATTTCAAACGATAAACACTTCATTTTAGCCAGGGTCATAGATTAAAATTTCGGCTGATAACTTCAAATTAGCGGCCGTTAATTTTGAGTTTTTTAAAAAAGAAAATTTGGGCACCGAAATTTCGTCCGGGATTTTCGATTGAAATTTCGAGATTTCGGTATTTTTATCAAAATCCCAAAATTCTGGTATTTTCACTGAAATTTCGGGATTTCAGCCGAAATTTCGGTTCCTATATATATATATATATATATATATATATATATATATATATATATATATTTTTTTTTTTTTTTTTTTTTTTTTTTTTTTTTTTTTTTAAAACCCAAAATTATCGGCCGATAACTTCAAATTATTAGCCGAGAATTTGAAGGCCGTGATTTTTGACTGAAAATTTCGGGATATCGGCCGAAAATCTCGGACAAAGTTTCGTCCCAAATCTCGTGGTCCAGGCAAAAATTTCGGTGCCCAAATTTTATTTTATTTTTTAAATCCAAAATTATCGGCCAATAATATGATGATTAAATATCAGCCGATAATTTGATGATTAGCAAATGATCAGCCGATAAGTTCAAATTCTCAGCCGATAATTTTGGGTTTAAAAAAAAAAATCATTAGGCACCGAAATTTCAGTGAAAATTTTTGTGATTTCACAGTAAAAAAAGTGACCTTAAAATTAATTTTGAGCGTGAACGTGATGTTAAGGTCATTTATTCTAAGATATATGCTATGTGAAATAAAATATTGATTGCCTAATAATACTCCCGGGATCTCAAGATCCATCATGTGAAAAATTGGGAGGATAAACGTGTCCATCGTCTCATTTAATGCAGCCCATCTGTTTTAAACATGTCCATCGTCTCATTTAATGCAGCCCATCTGTTTCTCCGTATGTGAACTCAACAATTGGGTGGGTGGATTTAAAGAAACCAAAAACCAAAATAAGCAAAAGAGGAGAATTTTGTCCCGAAAGTAAAAGGGGAGATTTTTTCTCTTTGCTTTGCTTTTTGATGGTTTGTTCCTTATAATTAATTAAAATTGCTTTGCTTTTTTAGAGTTTG
This sequence comes from Chloranthus sessilifolius, assembly GCA_021018995.1. NCBI lineage: Eukaryota > Viridiplantae > Streptophyta > Magnoliopsida > Chloranthales > Chloranthaceae > Chloranthus > Chloranthus sessilifolius. Next base: position 32,250,526 of record CM037596.1, on the reverse strand, counting down.
CTAACATAAATCATGAGTGTTTGCAAACATAAATCATAAATAATTGATTTTGTCTTGTAGCGATAGAACTGAAACATCAATAGAACCGAATTTTGTCTTGGAGCAATAGAACTAAAAAGTAGAGGGGGAGATTTTGTCTCTTTGCTTTGCTTTGCTTTTTTAGGGATTGCTAACATATATCATGAGGGTTTGCTAACATAAATCAGAAACTTTATAATAAATTGCTTTGCTTTTTTAGGGTTTGCTAACAAAAATCATAAACCATTGGTTTTGTCTTATAACCATAGAACCGAAAGATCAATAGAACCGAATTTTGTCCTCCATCTTTCCTTTATATATATATATATATATATATATATATATATATATATATATATAAAGGAGTCCGTCTATCAATGCTACAATATTAAATGTTGTGCAAGGGCCACAGATCACATGTCACATGACATGTGATCCAAAAAAACCTATGTTTTGGGATCTCATGCCACATGACATGTGATCTATAAAAAAATGAAAATTGGGTGACATACCTTTTCCTTTTAAAGTCCACACCGACCCAGCCGAGACCCGATCCACGAGCCAATCGGGTGACATGCTACCCACGAGCCAAGTGAGGCCATGTGGCACCCAACCTGAAAATCGGGTGACACGAAAACTTAGAGGAGATGAGTCATATTCTACCCAAAAAAGTTGGACAAGATCCGATGCTCATCTATGGTTAAAAAGGTGGTCAAAGTTGTGAAAAATACAATGACAATTTTGTAAATAATGTTCACTAAGGGCAAAACCGTCATTCAATCAAAGAAATGATGTCTAGTTAAAGGGCAGTGCAAATAAACAATAACTTGGGGGTTTTATGCAATTTCTTCTTCTTCTTCTTTTTTTTGATAGAGGGTTTTATGCAATTTCAGCATAACAGTGGGGCTGCCAAAAACCTAATAAGTAATGATATATTGATATCAACTAATAAAGGAAAGGAAAATTATAATCAGTGGACCTCAAACAGCAGACCAACAAGGAACTGCTTCTGTGGCGTGATGCAAGTGAATGGCCCAACCCGCATTGCTGTGACCACTGCGCTTGCATTAGTCCGTTGAATGGTTTGCTGTTTGCGGTGCACCAGATATCAGTGTCCTAAAGGAAATTTTCAGTTTAAAAACAAAATAACAATAAAAAACAGTGATTATTTAGTCATTTTTTGAGAAATCAGGGATAATCTATTAACCCCTGTTATGAATTATGATCTGTACTTCTGTAGTATATACAACTGAACAATTGTATCTTATCGGTGGTACAGAGGTGTCGTGCTGGATGGTAACAGGAGAAAGACAGGCAGCAAACATCCGGGGCCTCTACCTGAAAACTATATTGAGACAGGATATCGCATTCTTTGACAAGGAAACGTCGACCGGAGAAGTCGTTGGGAGAATGTCCGGTGACACAATACTCATTCAAGATGCCATGGGAGAGAAGGTGAACTCTATTCTGTAATTTTTCTGTTTTTTTTTCTCTGTATTAGTCTACCGGGGGGAAAAAAAAAAAGTCTAGCGAATACTTAGCTCAGTTTTGAAACTTGAAATTTGCTCGACCAACCATCATCGCAAGATAATTTTCGAGACCATGTTCCAATGCTTCCCTATGATTTTCATGTCTCTTAAGCCATATGACCATCTTCTGTAATTCTCTAACCTAAGTTGTCTTTCGATGAATCAAATTTCTCATCTGTTTTCTGTGTTCCTCTAGGGCTCTCTGGCTTCCAAACTCCTTAAATAATTAGTAAACGCCAAGCCATTTCACTCTGATTGTCACAGATGACTTCGTATACGGTAGCCTATCCAACTGTGAATGGGGGCACTTGGGTCAATCTCAAATAGACAACTTTAGTTTTTATGTCGATAATTTTTAGCGCCAAATTAGTCAAAAGTCAAAAGTGAACTTGCACTGATTTTTGTGCTCATAGATAGCAATGCAGCTCCCGAGGCTTAACCATTTGGAAAAAGGAAGATTGAAACGATAGCCCTGGCACTTGGATCAGTACCTAATGCAAGTAGTGCCAGTGATTGAATAGTCCTTTGTGCGAATCTTCTTCTACATTGAAGCAACACAAAATAACAATAAAACTAATTTAGGTTATAGAGGTTAAGAACATAATTGGCAACCATATATATGATGATCCTCACTCTCTTCCGATATTGCCATAAGGAAGCACTAAGAAATGACAAAAAATATTAGACATCTGAACTCCATACACTTGTAGTGTTCTTTCAACAAGCTCTAATCATTATAACTTCTCAGATGAACACTTACCGTCACTTTGTATTCTTAATGTTTTTTCACAGTACAAAAATTATATATGAAAAAAAAAATTGACCACACACACAATGCTTGTAGTTTCAATGATAGAATATGGTAGGTCGCATAAATTTTCTTTCTTCATACTCTGCTCATCAACAATCAGTTTGCAATATTTGGTAGAAATATGTGACTCTCAATTGTTTAGTCCATCACAGCCCGCATCACCATTTATTCACATCGAGTTCTTTTCAGGTTGGGAAGTTCATACAGCTCATCTCCACCTTCTTCGGCGGCTTTGTGATTGCATTTATAAAAGGATGGCTTCTCGCTCTGGTGATGCTGTCATGTATTCCCCTCATCGTGATAGCTGGAGCAACCACGTCGTTATTCATGTCAAAAATGGCAAGTCGTGGACAAATAGCATATGCTGAAGCAGGAAATGTTGTGGAACAAACTATCGGGGCAATTAGAACGGTACATGAACTCTGTTTATAATATATAGACTATTGAAATATTCCTGGATTTTAGCTATACTGATCCTGCTTTCTTGCACATGATCTAGGTCGCGTCCTTCACTGGTGAGAAACAAGCTATCGCCAAATACAACAAGTTGCTGAAAAGAGCATACAAATCTGTCGTTCAACAAGGGTTTGCTGCTGGCTTAGGACTCGGTTCTGTTTTTCTAATTGTATTTAGTAGCTATGGATTAGCAATATGGTATGGATCCAAGTTGATCATTGAAAAAGGGTACAGTGGTGGTGATGTCATCAGCGTTATCTTGGCAGTCATGACAGGTGGAATGTAAGTCAGAATCCATTAACAAATTACTCCTTTCGGCCTTCCTATGTTTCGGAGTGTAGCATTCAATTATCTGTTTTTCTTTCCTAGTAGAACACTCACCGTTACCGGCCATTTCTCATCCTTGTTTGGTTGATATGTTAATATCTCTGTGTTGAACCAGGTCTCTAGGCCAGGCATCCCCATGTGTGAATGCATTTGCAGCAGGGCAAGCCGCAGCGTACAAAATGTTTGAGACAATTAAACGGAAACCAGATATCGATTCGTATGATATGAGTGCGATGGTATTGGAAGATATCAAGGGTGAAATTGAACTAAGAGATGTCCATTTCAACTATCCGGCAAGACCTGACATCCAAATATTCTCCGGATTCTCATTTCATGTTTCAAGTGGCACAACTGTAGCTCTAGTGGGACAGAGCGGCAGTGGGAAGTCAACTGTAATTAGTCTTGTGGAGAGATTCTATGATCCCCAAGCCGGTGAAGTGCTCATAGATGGTATCAACTTGAAGAAGTTGCGACTTGGGTGGATAAGGGAGCAAATAGGGCTAGTAAGCCAAGAGCCTATCTTATTTACAACTACTATAAGAGAGAATATTTTGTATGGGAAGGCAGGTGCAACAGAAGAAGAAATCGAAAGGGCAACTGAGCTTGCAAATGCTGCAAAGTTCATAGACAAGATGCCTAAGGTTGGTACCTAATTTTTAGGTTTTGATCATCGATAGAACTCACCTTTTTCTCTTACTAGGGTTTGTATGGATTACACCAACTAATAATAGGAAGACACGGTTTTGTTTTTCAGGGGCTTGACACCATGGTTGGGGAACATGGAACCCAATTGTCAGGTGGACAGAAACAGAGGATTGCAATAGCGAGGGCGATTTTGAAGAACCCCAAGATCCTTCTTCTTGACGAAGCGACGAGTGCCTTGGACGCAGAGTCTGAGCGCATAGTCCAAGATGCGCTTGTAAGGATAATGTTAAATAGGACGACTATTGTTGTTGCCCATCGTTTGAGCACGATAAGGAATTGTGACATGATAGCAGTGGTGCACCAAGGGAAGATCGTGGAGCAAGGTAATCAATCTATCTGTTTTTATCTTTCTCATGTTTCTGCATTTCTAGGAACAGGAAATGTATAGTATTTTATTTTTGGTTAACAAAGTTTAATAGAATAGTTAAAAACCGTTTTAATTCATATTCAATTTATGCTATCTATCCCCCATTCATCAGGTTCTCATCCAGAGCTAATTAAAGATCCTGATGGGGCTTACTCTCAGCTTATACGTCTACAAGAGATGAATAATCCAAGTGACGAGGTGCCTACCATGGGTACTACACATAAGTTAGAATCAAGCAAATCATGGAGCCAGAGAAGTTCCATAAGCAGATATTCTTCCCTGAAGAGATCCATAAGCATAAATTCTTCCCTAAAGAGATCCATAAGCAGAAATTCTTCCCTAAAGAGATCCTTAAGTAGAAATTCTTCAGTAAACAGTAGTCATTCCATTTCGATCATCGCCTTTGGTGTTCCGGTTCACATAAGCTTCCAGGAAGGTGTACAAGCAGGAGAGGATGAAAACAACGAATATGATGATGGGGGTGTTCGACAGGAGGTTTCACTCATGCGGCTGGCATACCTCAATAAGCCAGAGCTCCCAGTTTTGTTGTTAGGATCTATTGCTGCGGCCATAAATGGAATGATCTTCCCTGTATTTGGAATCTTGATTTCAAGTGCCATCAAAATCTTTTATGAGCCCCCACATCTGCTTCGGAAAGATTCCAGGTTTTGGGCCCTCATGTTCATGGGTCTAGGGATTATTTCTCTGTTTGTAATACCATTACAGCAGTATTTATTCGGAATCGCAGGTGGTAAGCTAATCCAACGCATCCGTTCTTTATCATTCGAGAAGGTGGTGTACAAAGAAATCAACTGGTTTGATGAGCCTGAAAATTCAAGGTTCGCTGACTAAACTACAACATATTTAACCACCCCCCTCTCTCTCCCCACACACAAACACCACAAATCTCTTGATCTGCCTTACAGTTTGATCTTGTTTCATTCCAGTGGGGCGATTGGGGCACGGCTATCCACCGATTCTGCAAGTGTGCGAAGCCTGGTAGGAGATGCCTTGGCACTAGTGGTTCAGAATATAGCTACAATCACTGCAGGGTTTGTAATAGCTTTTGTCGCAAATTGGAGGTTGGCTCTTATAATTCTAGCTATGTTGCCCTTGGTTGGTCTGCAAGCATTCATTCAGATGAAGTTTATGAGCGGTTTCAGTGCAGATGCCAAGGTGTGTGCCTCGTGAAACCTACTTTGAAACTTTTCCTCACGTTGCTTGCATCATAACTACGTTTCCAAAATCACTGTGATCAATCGAGATCCGACATTTGATTTGTTTTTTTAACCAACACATTTGGGTTATTCTTACGTTCGTAGTAATAAACGCACAATGTGTAGACCAAAATTACTTGCAATAATAAACATGCGATGTGTAGACCAAAATTACTTGCAATAAATAATCAATGAAATGGAAATTTCTATACAGATAATGTACGAACAAGCAAGTCAAGTAGCAAATGATGCAGTGAGTAGTATTCGGACTGTTGCGTCTTTCTGTGCGGAACAAAAGGTGATGGATCTTTACACAAAGAAATGTGAGGCTCCCATGAAGAATGGAGTCCGGCAAGGAATTATAAGTGGTGCGGGTTTTGGCTTCTCTTTCTTTGTGCTCTTTTCTATATATGCCCTCATTTTCTACGTTGGAGCTCTATTTGTGGAACACGGATATGCAACATTTAGTCAAGTTTTCAGGGTAGGTTACACATTTTCCCCTCTTGCTCCTCTTCCTCCTCCGCAATTGAAGTGCTAATTTGGTTTTCCTGTTATTTTTCAACGGCAGGTTTTCTTTGCTTTGACAATGGCAGCTACGGGAGTTTCACAGAGTGGTACAATGGTTGCAGATATCACCAAAGCAAAGGATTCAGCTGGTTCTATTTTTACGATTCTTGACAGGAAATCCAAGATTGATTCGAGTGATGACGGGGGTACAAGATTAGATAGCGTGAGGGGCGACATTGAGCTGCAACATGTTACCTTCAAGTACCCAACTCGCCCAGATGTGCAGATTTTCAGAGACTTATCTTTGAGCATTCCCTCTGGAAAGGTATAAAATAACCAGTCTTATAATTCTAAGTAAAGAGAGATTTCCCTAGTTTTTAACATTTCATCTGTATCTTCTAGTATACGATCGATTGTTACTATAAATTCAATCCTATGTTTTGTTTGCAGACTGTTGCTCTCGTAGGCGAGAGTGGCAGTGGGAAATCAACTGTAATCTCCTTATTGGAGAGGTTCTATGATCCCAATTCAGGAAAGGTATTGCTAGATGGAGTGGAAATTCAAAAGTTTAATCTGAGATGGCTGAGGCAACAGATGGGATTGGTAAGCCAAGAGCCCATATTGTTCAACGAGACGATCCGCGCCAACATATCTTATGGAAAGCAGGGGCAAGTAACCGAAGAGGAGATCATTGCTGCTGCAGAAGCAGCCAACGCACACCATTTTATATCTGGGCTGCCACAAGGATATGATACTAATGTAGGTGAGAAAGGCGTCCAGTTGTCTGGTGGGCAGAAGCAGCGGATAGCCATCACAAGGGCAATACTGAAAGACCCAAAAATTCTGCTGCTTGATGAGGCAACAAGCGCTTTGGATGCTGAGTCAGAGCATGTGGTTCAGGGGGCATTGGACAGGGTGATGGTAAGCAGGACAACCATTGTTGTCGCTCACCGCCTGTCTACGATCAAGGGGGCTGATATAATTGCAGTAGTAAGGAATGGGGTTATTGCGGAGAAGGGAAGACATGAAGCTCTGATGAAAGTGACAGATGGAGCTTATGCATCCTTAGTAGCACTTCACATGAGTTCAACTACATAGTAAAACTAGAGTTTCGGGAGTTGAGATTTAATTTGTCTCTATCCCTAGAGTGGAAACATGCATGAGAATTTCGTGTGTAACTCCCCTTGATTTTAGTTGAGGGCGAGGTCCACACCATGGTTTATGTAGAAAAATATGGCAATCAAAATAATGCATAAACAAGCTATCGCAAACACAAGATTTACGTGGTTCGGCAATTTGCTTACGTCCATGGGTGATGCTGAGTTCCTTTCACTACCAGTAGGGTTACAAATCTCTTAGATCTCACCTCACTCAATACAAAATGGAGTTTTTTTCAATATAACTCTAATCTATAATTAGAGTTTATATTTAATACAAAGTATAATCGTCCTATATAAAATATGACAAAAATACCCTCGACCCGCGTAGTTGTGGCTGGGTGTACTGTCCAACCTACTGATCAATACTATCAATAGAATTCAAGGCACAATCTCAATAGTTTACAATACCTGTTTTCCAGTACGTATTGTCCAACTCCAAAACCTGTACGTATCGTCCAATACATTACCAATATATATGTGATGCACCGGTACAGTACATTCAAAGTATCATATTGGTGACAGGCGAAACCAATACGTATCGGTTTGGTCCAAAATTTTGAACCATGACCAACACAACCTCAAGCTGTAGCTCATATTGGAAGCTACTGTATGGTACGCTAAACTCTATGGTACACTAAAATGCACCTATGCAAGCACCTAATTGGGCGAGCTGCTCACCTTGAGTTTACTTAAAATAAAACATTTTAAGTTTGGGTACACGGAATCTTTCTCAGAGAGAATCTGCAAAAGGTCTAGAATAGAGTGACCGACCTGGTCACCAGCTCACCGGCTGCAAACCGTCTGCTGTGTGGCCTCTGAGACTTGCCAAGATCTCCATGTTATTTAAATCTTCAGCATCTCAATTCTCAAGGTCCATGCGGCTCATGGCTTTTGCTGGTGATCAGGGATTATGTTTTGGGCCGCGCCCCAAGGATTTAAAATGCATACATATTGGGCATATTGGTCAGGTTCGAGGCTGATACATATTGGATATAACAGATATGTTTCAGCCAAACAGGCCAGTATTTAAGTACCTTTTTTATTTTAAAATATTAAAAAAAAACTACATATAGGTTAAAATAAAAAAAATAAAATTCCCCAATGGCATTTTGGCATTATAGCCAATACATATCGGATTTATATTGGTTGTTAGGGCCGAGAAAGTATAAATATCGGCGTTGGAGGAATTGGGTTGGAAAGGCTCCCCTCTTGCCATTATACTTGTGCTATCTTTCTCCCAACGGCTATTTTCCAACGGCTATATTAACCAAAACCAATCTTTCTCTCTCTCTCAGAAGAAATTCAGGTCGGTTCTCTTTCTCTCACTAGATCTCGTGCTATCTTTTTTTTTTTTTTTTTTTTTCTTGAGATTTTTATTTAAATTTTGGATACTTTTTGTAACACCCTGATGCCACATGCTAAGATATTGTCCTCTGTGGATGGCTCCACATGGTCCCACCAGCCATCCCTGATCCCACCAGTAGCCCTTTTCCCTTCAAAGTTTTGTTTTTGGCATGGATCTACCAGACACATGGTCCCTTTCCCTTCAAAGTTTTGTTTTTGGCATGGATCGACCGGACATATGGTCGCCGCATCCACCCAAAACGCGTCTTGCATGTAAGAGTGTGGCCGTTACTTATCTCCTAGGGTCAGGACAACTATTTACCCACCAGTAGCCTTTTCCCTTCAAGGTTTTGTTTTTGGCATGGGTGGACCGGACACATTGCCACCGCACCCACCCAAAACACGTCTTACATGTAAGAGTGGGGCCGTTAGTTATCTCCCAGGGTCAGGACAACTATTTACTCGATGTGGGACTTTACACTTTTGCTGTTGTTTGTATATATATATATATATATATAAGGTTTTGATGTATTTTCTTTGAAGGTCGGATTTTAGCGTTTGATGTGGGAATTCTGATTCTTGTGCCGCTGGTTGTGATCTGATTTCATGAATTATGATCTGTTTTGTCTGATGATCTCGTGTAACTTTGTGTTCTAGGGTTTGGGTTTGGGGAATTGGGATTGTTTTGTGTTGAAGATTGGGTGTTTGATGTGTATCCGGACAACACAAATTATGTTTTTTTCTGTGAGAATTTTGTGTGGTTTGTCTATTTGGGTTTTGTTCCGCGCTTGCGAGTATCCTTGGTCGTTAGAAAAAATCTGGTGGTTCTCTTGATCATGTGACTTTTGATTCGGTGTTATTTGATACTGGCTGTTTAATGTAGGTTGAGGATTTTTGTTTGGTCCACTTAATGGGTGGAAAACCCTAGTCTTTCTTGCATGTTAAGATTTTGATGCTGACTATGCTTGATGATTAGAAAAAAAGGAGGAAGCTATCTAGAGTTTTGTGTATTTTGATTTGGTTTCATTTGAGATTGGTGATTTTATTTGGTTTGACACTTCCAATCAATCTCGATTAGTCCAAAGCCCTAACTTTTATCCTATTGTGAGAATTTCGATTCTGACTATGCTTGAAGAATAAGAACTGGATGTGGACTTTATTTCACGAATTTTGATCTGATTTCTTTTGAGAGTGACTATTTAATCATGTTTCCAACCTCTGATTGGTTCATTTGATGGGTAGAAAAACTTAATCTATTTCTTTATTCGAGAATTTTGTTTCTGACTACGCTTAATGACACTACAAAACAATGGTCCTGCACCGACGGCTATTATAGGAAGCCGTCAACATATATAAACCCTACGTTGACGACTAATATAGTCAGCTGTCTGCGTTGGATCAGCGTATATAAGCCACCATCGTGATTTTTTTTTTTTACTCAAATCGCCTTCCTTTCTCACGAACTCCCCTAAATCCCCTCTCGCTCAACCCACCCTCTCGCCCAACCCAAAATTCTTCTTGCCCAACCCTAAACTCCTCTCGCCCAAACCCTATGTTCCACAAACCCTAAGTTTCGGACATGATTTTTATTTAGATTTTCTGTCGATTTTGCTTCATATCAGCTCGAATTTCATCATATTTCGATAATCTACGATGTATAAATGGAAGTGAACAACAACAACGCCCGCTATTTGAGCGCAATTACAGTTCTACCTCCTCACTCTAGGTTCAGATTTGCGATTTGAGCTAAATTCAAAAAATTTCTCTTTTGTTTTGTTGATTCGTTTTCTCATTTTCAGTTCAGTGCGTGGAGCATCTTCTTCCCCTTCTTTGTCGTCCCGTGGCGGTGGCAGCGATACCAGCAGCACAAGAGGAATCCGTAGCGGCAGCAGCGATGACAAAGAAGAAGCCGATGATGCTGTATAGAGTAGCGATTCTGTACATAAAGATTTGTTCGGATCCAACGAGTCCTACTCCAAAACTCCGTCTTCTAGCATTTTCCGATTCCCGGAAAGTTTTCAGGTTTATATATATGATGAAACCATGCCCAGCCTTCTGAATAGTTGTAACTTGGTGCTCTGTTTCCCAAAATTCCCTTACGAATTTATGATAATCTCATTGACGTTATTGATCCATCATAATGCACTTTTCAAGTAGTTTTTAGTCATTAATTCATTAACTTAGAGATGGTATCATGTGACTGCCCGATCAATGGTTCACTCTTTGTGCTTATCTCAAGGTCGATTGGCAAATCTGTTTGGCATTAATGTCTAAATTTTGTTGTCTCCATATTTGGCTTTATTTTCTTTTATAAAAAGTTCAAAAAATTGAGATGAAAGCATCACCAGGAGGGGGGGGGAGAGAGAAATTTTGCAAGCAAAATGCTCTCATTATCGAATCTAAACCTTTCATTCTTTTCATTGTTTATTATTGGGTGGCTCATTTCCTAAAAGTCATTTGCTTCAAAGCTCCTAACCACTAGCAATAGACTAAATTTGGACAATTTCAACTATTGGACAATAGTAGATGTAGTAGTATTTGAGTCTCCTTTTTCTTAACTAGGATTCTACAGTATTAGATGTAGTAGTATTAGAAATTGTTAATTATTGTGTATTAAGATCTAAGGAAGAAATTTGCTTGATTAATGCCTTAATGATCAAATTGCTACAAATCAAAAGATTGCCTATCGAGATTCATATGATCGAGTTTTATCTGTACTCCGTGTCAAACAATTGCTATGTTGGGAAATTTAACTCGATCAAATTCCTTTTGAAATAGTTTGAGTGGTGGTGAAATCCAGCTCCACATTCGATCAAACTCTGTTATTACTGGAATTCTTAACTTCATTGATCTACTATTTCAAACAAAAATGGGATATCAGTCTTCATTTCAGTCAACAATGGAATTAGATTTGCAATAGAGCACCCCCACCAAAAATCCATGTATAATAGGAGCTAGTGGGTGGCATGATGCAGGTGTTTTTAGAGCAGATTTAAGGGCACAAATGATAGTGATAATGCGTGATATCACAATTAGTTTAATTTTTATAATAATTAAAATATTCTTATTAATGAAAAATCTTTATCTTTACTATGTACATTGTATAAACCAGAAGAGCTGAAGGGGTATGTTGAGAGTTCAGACTATCGACAAAATTGAAATAAGCTTTAAGCAAAATTATCGTGTATGAGATGAGTAGCAATTGTGAGCCTTGTAGGAATGATAATTCTCATGATCTCAATTCAGATGAATATGTGAAATTTCTGCAGGAAAGCTGAGACTTGTTATCTTATGAAATGTTGAGTTTTGGACATGGAGAGGGATCTAACCTAATACCCAATTGGAGAAGGGCCTGGTCGGTACCATGATTTTGAATGGGTTTGATTGGAACTAAGAAATATGAAATGGCTACATGAATTAACTTCTTGCTGCAGCCCCTATCCTTTATCAGCCTTTTATTTTTCCCTATCCTTTATCAGCCTTTTATTTTTCTTAATAAATTGTATTTTCTAATTGATAAAAAGTTGACTTAAAATATCTAGACCAAGCAGTTTCTGGCCTTCATAATTTTCAAGACGAAAATTAGATTTCATCAATTGGAGTGATATGGACTTGTTAACATTATGTACACCAACAGTGACTTGGGACATGCCATTGAAAGATTCTCTATATTATTTCCAACTTGCAGTAAAACTATATGTACATATTCCTTTCGAGGTTTATGCTACTGTTAATCTCGATTGCCACACTGCTCTAACTTGCCACTTGATTGCTTTGTTTGATAGCCTTAAGTATGTAGCCCTTGTTTTCTAACTCTCCAGAGGAGCTGATTTCACTTAAAATTCATTCCCGCAAAATCGGAATCTGACAGCAGGTGTTTGTTGCTTCCAGATTCCAGCCCTTTTTAACTAAAAAAAGTGTGTGAATTAGTTTTAAGTGAAATAGTTGCGAGAAGGGAAGCACTTCTCAGTTTGATTTACCAAACGATGTCACTGTGTTACTGGTTTTCACAGCGAGAAGCAGGAACCATGCCATCCGGAGCATTGCCAAAAAAACTCCGAGTTTTTTTGTGGGTTGTTTGACCCTTTTACGTAATTTTTTTTTTAATTTCTTTTAGTGAATTGTAGCATCATATGGGTGCTATATTTCTATTGTTTCTCCATTAGTTTTTATTACTTCAAAAAAAATTGCGCTCTGTTTAAGCATAATGAAAGCTTCCATATTATAGAGTTCAGTTTTTCACTTTATTAAACCTATGGCTGCAGGAACTGTGATGCTGGAGTTCAACCAGTACACACCTGGTTCACGTTGGAGATGAACAACCATAAATAGGCAAAACCATCGGGAAGAAGGAAATGAAACAAACGGGTTTTATGGAGGAATTAGAAAACTGCACAGCAAGGATGAAATCTCTATGTGGAAGCGGCTGTGGCCAACTGAAGTATTGGAATAGATTTGTTCAGCTTCACTTGCCAGTATCTTGTGCCTGCAGGCACTCGAAATCATTTGCACTTAGTACACACAGCTACTCTCTTTATGAGCCTATATGAAGTTCTTACTCTATAAATGAAAATTTAGGCCGATAGGTATCATCTAAGGAATAGTATATTGCAATGAGAGATCACGTATTATCTAAGGATATCTGAAGCCTCCATAATTTTGATGTGTTAGAATCCGGGTGCAGCAGCAATCGGGGTTCTTGTATGTGATCACTTTGGTACTTTGATCGGTCTTATTTGGGAACTATAGTGGATTATGAGATTTAAATGATGTGAGTATGAGTTCAGCTTAAGGGTTGCTCGTGTCTAGCTCATTCTCTTTTCTGACAGTGGTGGAAGGTGGTGACTCTTTAAATGTAGTAAGTGGATACTAGTGTTGACTTCGTAGGTGGATAGATAATTTTGAGGGTCTTTGGATCTATTTAGGATCTAAGTTGGACTGTTTCATCATATCCATCCGGAGGCAAATGATGCAATGAATTTTCTTGCCTGTAGGGCATCTTTTATGCAATTTGTTTGTCCAGCTTGATAACCATATGCTTTTCTAATACAATTCAGTACTCAAAATGGATGATAATATAATAACCCAGATTTTTTAATTTTTTTTAACGGTATTAGATGATGTACCACACAGTGCATGGAGCCAATGCTCCACATCCAAAACCTACATACTTTCAGGAATAGTCTGAATTTTTATATCAATATTAGACTCATTACGAAGTACTCGTCGATACGATTCCAACGATATATAATTTGTCAATTTTCGACAAGAATATAGAAAGTTATGCCCGTTTGAAGAGTGAAGCAGGTTAAAGGGCATAACTGTAATTTCGGGAGAGAATCACCATTTACCTTGGTGCTTACACAGAGCGTTGGAACAAAACCTCTTCTCAAGCTTTTCAGGTCACGTATGAATTCTACTTGCGTGTAAAAAACTACTATTTTTATTAAATCTTATACGGAAAGTCTTAATTAGAGTTAATCTAGAAAGGGAATTAGATATATATTTATTTCTTCTCTCAATTGTCTCTCTCTATTCCCTCTTCTCTGCAAAAGCTCCGACAGTGCCATCTTTCACAATTCTTCGTCGGATCTCTATCGATTTTCGATCTTATAAGAGAATCTTACACTATCAAAGTTTCTCATCGTCATGGCCGATCTATCGTAAGAAAGGAATTCTCGCGAAAAGACTCGGGCATATCGTCTCTCGAATTCGATCTCCATCAACCCAATTCATCGTAGGATTCGAATCACTCTTCAACAGGTGGGTGCCTCTAAATCCATCTTAAATTATTCAGTTATTTCTTAAAAAGAAAACCCTAATTTTTCCTTAAATTTTGATAAATTTCGAGTCTTAAAAACATAGAAATTAGGCCCAAAATCGATAGGATCGTTTTTCCCAGATTTTCGTAAAATTCGACCAAACTCTTCAACAAATACAGCCTCGGTATTTTGGTCATAACGTTTTACTCCGAACTCGGATTGACTTGATTCTTACGGCATTGGAAAGAAGACAACGAGATCTACAACTTTTTCTGAAATAGCAATTTTACGAATTTAATATTTGTAAGGTCAAAATTGAGCTGCAAGTCGGGATACGTTTTAGATTATCCAAGGTGCATGAGTTTGACATTATTTTTTTAAACTCTTGGGCTACTTTATGCTAAACTTATCTCCAGACTTATAAATCGCTAAAATTAAATAAAATATATTAAATAGCTTGCATCGAATAACAATCTATAAGTTTAAGGGGTCAAATATTGACGTTTTTCAATACTTACTATTCTATTACCTCCTTTAAGCCTCATACAACCTTAAATTGACACATGTGCTCCTTTAGAATCTTAAAATAGATCGGATCGCTATATCAGTCAATCACCAAATTTCATGGATACAATTAACCTTAATGAAGTATATTTTCAACTCTATTGAGAAAATAAATATAGTTAAATATTTCTTATTTTCTGTTTTACTTTAATATTTTGTATGTTATGCTCTTTATTAATTTTCTTCAAAATATGAAATGCTTAAAATTTATATTATAGTTCATTCTTATATATGTTCATCATTATCATATGATATTCATTATATAGAAAATCACGATAGGGTATACGCATATAAGTTAAGAATAAGATATGACACATGACATAAGCCTTCGTCACGGTGGAGTTTCTTTCACGGTCACGTAGAACTTGGAATGTAGGCATCCATATACGAATGCAACCCCTCTATGGTAGTATGGGATACCACACGAAATATCTCTAAGTTGCTACGGAACCCGTCCCTTAGAAAGCGTGGTTTAGTGGCCTATCGCACCGCGGCTCATTCTAACTAAGTTTTAAGAAAAAATGATAAAAGAATATGTTAAGATACATGTATGTTAAGAAAGTAGGGACTTAAGCCCACGCAAATATGAAATCGGGGCGGAGACCTAAGCCCAAAACCGAATAATATTATGATATGTTAAGATACGCTGTGAAGGCCAGGTAAATATGAATTAAGTTTCTATACATGTCATACCTTACGAGCCACCGTAAGGGCCTAACGTCTGCAGCCAAGACATGTCTTAAAGACATTATAGCCTTGTCTCGAACTAAGGGGACATCGTGATTACTATGCCGGCAACCTCTTCTGGCTGGATGGTGGTTTATATTATGATATGGAGGTTAGGTGATTATCTACACGTGGACCTCGCGTGGTAGGCTCGAACAGCGATCCTGGCATAGATCGTTTAAATAAGATAAGATGCGAAGTACGTTGTGTAGGCGTATGGAGTAATTAATAAGACTTACGATATGTCACGTATGCTAAGTTGATAAGATAAATAAGAAACGAGATAAGAAAATAGAAGCATCATGCACTCTTCATGTTATATTAGTATGTTTTTCAGTCTTGATTGTGATAGTCTATGAATTATAGATAAATTTATTTTATTTATTTAAGATATTGGTTATATTTTAAAAATGCACCGCAATTCAAGCGATTGCACACACAACCACCTGAGTAAGTTATGGTGGATCGATTGTACAACCCGTTGAGTTTACGTGACTGAGTAAACTCACCCCCCTCCCAAAATCTAACAGTTTCAGGTGAAGTTTCTGCTTATCCCGTCCTTGATGATACGGAAGCTGCTGATCCGGAGACGGCTCATATAAACGAGGATGTCGGCTACCACCTTGATGAAAACGTACCCAACAGATTTTTACCAGCATCGAGAACCTTTTACTCTAGTTTTTCCTTATTTCTTGAGAGACTTGTTTTAGCCTTGATATATTGTGTGAGTTTACGTTTGAGACCGTTTCACCTTACGTGAAACTAGTTTCATTTTTATTATAGATGCATGATTAGGATTAAGTACTTTATTATTATTGTCTACGTTTCTATTATTAATTTATGAGTAATTTATCGTTTAATGCTATCTTAAATGTCTCAATCCATATGCTAAGTTAATTTATAGATTATGTGTATGTCCGCTTATCGCCTTAACCAGCGTGTGGTGTCATAACACGGAATTCTAGGCCCTCGATATCGGGTAAGGATTCTGGGTCGTGACAGATAACTTATCCGGGACTTAGTCGGTGTCTCTAATAAGTTGTAGTGACACTTATTTTATTATGAAAATGAAATAAGAATAGCCTTGGATTCGAACCCGTAAAAAGTATGGTTCATTACGAAAATCGCCTCAAATCGTGATACCCGCCAGTTGAATCGGGGAATAATTTTAAATTTTTTTTCAAAAGGACCTACACCAACGGCTGATGTTTCAACCGTCGGCATAGATAAATAAATTAAAAAAAAAAACCTATGCTGACGGTTATAGCTGCCGGCATTGGCTATCCATCCTATGCCGACGGCTGTAGTCGTCGTCGTATATATTAGCCGGTGATATTATCGCCGCTGGCGAAAAGTTTTCTAGCCATCGGCGTAATCTACGCTGACCGCTGGGGAACCCTACGCTGATGGCCAGCAGTGGTCGGTCGGCGTAGTGTCATTTTTTTTTTGTAGCATGATTAGATGAAAATGGAAACTGTGCATATTTCGTGAATTTTGATTTGCTATGAATTTAGAAGTGAAGCTAAGCAAGTAAGCATGCTTCGAAGTTCAGCGTGCATTGGCTCATCGATCTCATAAAGATTTCTGTGATATGTGGCATTCCACACGGTGTTACCGGCTTGAATTGCCAGTGGATTAGCGCTGCTCATAAAGTTTTGGAAATTTACTTAGCGGGAGATATCCTAGCCAAGCATCATCCCTAAAGGCACTGTTGCTGCTGAAGACCCATTTCCACCATCCATTGGCCTGAGACGAACCCCTATCCACAATTCCCATCCTTATCTTGAGGCCTGGTATTTGTTAAAATCCTGTTGGCCCATTGAAAACTTCGATTTAGATCCAACCTCCATAGCCATTTTTGTCAATTTATTACAACCACAGAAAACATTACAGGCCTGTACAAAAGAACACCAGCAGGATGCTGGCCCACTCATAGATTTTATCCTTTTGATACCTACTACCCCATTGATTTTTTGTAAGCAAGCTGCATCCCAATTTATGATCTGATTGTAAAGACCGGATTTGATACCGGGTCAGATATTAATTTTAATTTTTTATTCAATTTTTTCACAAATATAATTTGCGTATATTGGGGTTTAGTTAAATTATTAATTAGATAGGTTGAATTTGGTATTGAGACTATTGTTGGGGACTTTTAGGTAATTCGATAATCAAGGGTATATTAGTAATCTAATATGAGGGGGATTTGTGACCTTTGGTAATTAGCTAATTAGTATAATAAAGGTATTTATTGGTTGTGGTTGGGGATTAAGAGAAGAGGTATTTATTGGTTGTGGTTGGGGATTAAGAGAAGAGGTTACTAGACGGTTGTAAATGGGATGAGATAGTTGGATCTCGTGTGGGATTGGTGTCACGCCCCTCGGCGTCCTCGTGGCCTCAGCCGGCTTCGATTATTTCAGTTACTTTGAAACCTTATTGCGATTTCATAATTTATTTTCCAAATTCTGTTAAATTCTGATTATGTTCATATAATTTGCTATATATATATTTTTTCTAAAATGTTGCAGGAAACGTTATTTACGGAAAACTTACTTTTCTTTTTCAATAAATTGCGGGAACGTATTCACTTCATTATCAATAAATTTGCAGAAACGATTTTACAACTTTTATTGTAAACAAATTCTACTTATTGCAAAATTGTAGATAAGACTATTCAAAGATATTTTCCAAAGTGTTCAACTTTTAAAAGCCAGTACATATAAGGAGTCTAGATACAGAGATACCTCGATAGTTTCAAAAGTACTGGACTAAAACAAAAATAAGAGAAATGAAAAGATCCTATCAAAATCAAGTGTGAACAGGTCACACGTGTGCAAGGGCTGGTAGCTCTATAGGCAAAACGAGCTCAAACTATCAGCTCAGTCATCGCTCCTGGATCTCTCTTCGTCTAGCTCCTCTAGCTTTTACTGGGTGGTTGCTGACTGACCTATGAAATTTTGTGAACAACCCGAAACTTTCGTAAATGTCGAATTGTTGACCTTTGACGAGAATGCAACGTTTGACCGATTTGACTTGAGTCAAACATTTGACCTAGGTAGCGTGACCTCAAACTCCATTGGTTATAATTAGGGGTACGCGTCAAGAGCATTAAATCTCAACTCGTACCCTATGTAGAGTGTAGGCGTATTTGTACATGTTGCACATAGAACCCGAGCCTCATAACCCAACTTAATTATCACTTGGCACCCAACCAAGTATACGTGTTCGGCAGGTCGCACGATGCCACTTTAAATTTTTAGGATAAATAATTAATAAGAATGAAATTTCGTGTGAATAGTGAGGTTGGACTTTATGTTTTTTACCTTTGATAAGAGACCCGTGCACCGAACTACGGTGTACCAACTTAGCACCTAAGTAGGTCCCAAAAGTTAAGTGGATTAGATCTCGTTTAGAATCATTGAATAAAAGCTTATACACATATTTAGTATACGCGCTTAATACCGAACCGAGCCTTCCTTTGGATAAGGAGCTAATACCTACTTTGGGTGTGTTAGCTTCACAACAAATCCAAACCCCCTTTGGATGAGAACTAACACATACATTTGGTGTGCTTGCTTCACATTGAAGCAAGCCCTTAGTTAGATACTAGGCTTCTCACATGAGCCATTTCATTTGCAAGAGAAAGAAAAGAAAAAGAAATTTTGGGAGAAAGAAGAGAGGAAGGGCTTTGCTCATTACGTGAGCCTCCTTGCACACCGAGACCCCGATTTTGTTGTTGATCTTTCGCTCAAATCCCCCATTTTCTTTGATTTTCACGAGGCTCGTCCATTTCAAACCCACTTTTACATTTGAAATCCAACCTATTTAGATCTTGCTCTAGATCGCTCGAGAGAGAGAGAGAGCTATGGAGTTGTTGGATATCTTGTGAAGGTCGAGGAGGTTCGATCTCCGCCACTACGATCGAAGGAATCAAGGGTTTCCAAATAATCGGGTGAATACAAAGCAAAGAGAGTTGATTTCTCACGCAATCTAAGGAGGTAAATGTGTATTTGATTCATGATTAAATGGTATGGATTAAGTTTAGTTTGAGTTGTGGATGATTTGGACTGTGTGTATGATTTTTAGAGATTTTTGTAGAATTTATGGGAGAAAAATGGGTTTTAAAAAGGGAAAAACGCAGAAAATCACGCACAGCCATGTGCGCGAGTTGAAAACTCGTGCAGGCTAAGTGCCTTTAGAAAACATGCCAAAAAGTGCTAAAAACAATCGCTCATGCAAGTTTGGAAAGTCGCTCGCACGACTGTGATCGAAGGACTAACACTGTCTCGATATTTTAGCCACAACTTTCTGCTCCGAACTTAGATTGACACGATTCTCATGACTTTGGAAAGATGACAACGAGCTCTATAACTTGTGTGAATTAACCAACCCATGAATCAAATATGTTGAGGGTTAAAATTGAGTAGGAAGTTGGGTCAAGTTCTAAGTTAGCACGAGCTTGCCCATTTCTGCCTCAGTTTTGAGAAAAGACTTAAGAACTTCGACATGTTTGATCTCTTAGTCATTAACATGTAGCGTATAAATGTGTTGTGATGTAGATTAAGAGTTGAAGGCCGCTTAGAGGCCGCTTGTGAGGATTTTCGTGTTTTGCTTTCGCAAGACCCGGGGTAGGGGGAATTCACTACCTAATTGCATTTTGATTTTGATTCATAGAGAACGTGATATACTTGAATGATTTGTAACTGTTTTTGAATATTCGAAAACTTTGAAAAATGAATCTTTTGATTTAGAAATGGATTTTGAACTTGTGATTAGAATGTATTTGAAAACTCGAAATCTTTGAATTATTAGTGTGCATTTGGAACTATTGAAATAATAAATCTTTTGAATATTTATATGTATCATTGGATCGAATATTGAGCATTGAATTTAGAACTTATGAACATTAGACCCTTCGAATCTGAACAATGAATCCGAATGTGAACTTCGTATATGAATATGAACATTGAACGTGAGTTTGAAATGATATGGATGTTGAACTGACACGAATCTAATATGAACAGTAATGAACTGATATGAACTTTGAACTTTTAACACGAATATGAACTTAGAATTTGTAAATAGTGAATCCTTGATTCATCGAACCTTTGAATCTTTGAACTTCGAACAGACACGGCGGAATATCCGTGAATCAAACTGGTACGATAGTTAATCCGTGAATCGAACCGGCATGGCGGCATATTCGTGAATCGAACTGGTACGACAGTTAATTTGTGAATCGAACCGGCACGACGGCATATCCGTGAATCGAACTGGTATGACAGTTAATCCGTGAATCGAATTGGCACAGCGACATATCCGTGAATCGAACTGGTACGACAGTTAATCCGTGTATCGAACTAACATGCGACATATCCGTGAATCGAACTGGTACGACAATTAATCAGTGAATCGAACCAGCACAGTGGAATATCTGTGAATCGAACCGGCACAACGACATATCCGTGAATTGATTAATAAGTCAGGTAAATTGATGTGGACCGCTATGGAGGATTATCTGTACACACTGTGGACAGCTAGGGCAGGATTATATGCATATTTGTGGACCGGTAGGACAGATTATATGTGTATTTGTGTACCGTTAGGACGGATTACTCGTACAATTATGGACCGCTAGGGCGGATTATATGTAAGTGAATCGAACCGGCACGATGGGTAATCCATGAACTGAATTGGCACGACGAGATATCCGTGAATCGAATGTGTAAGTCATATAAGTGAACCAAACTCTGTAAATCGATTTAAGTCATGCATTACTTGATAAGCAGCAAGTAATTGGAAAGTGAATAACTGAATCCGAAAAGTTGCAAAATTGAATACGAAGTGGAATAAGAACTCTGAATCTAAAATTTTGAATCCGAATTTGATAATTAAACTCTAATATTGAACCTTGATTTTGAACTCTAATAATCGACTTTAAATCTAATAATTGAGCTCCGAATCTGAATTCGAATCTGGACTTGAAATTCGGCTCTGTTTTTGACATGAAATGATTATAAAACCAATTTTTCATTTTCAATACGAAAGTCAGCTTCGGTTTTGATATGAAAAATGCTTTTGAAAATCAACATCGATTTTGATATGAAAAATGCTTTTGAAAGTTAGCTTCG
Organism: Chloranthus sessilifolius; assembly: GCA_021018995.1. Lineage (NCBI taxonomy): Eukaryota > Viridiplantae > Streptophyta > Magnoliopsida > Chloranthales > Chloranthaceae > Chloranthus > Chloranthus sessilifolius. Next base: position 32,228,902 of record CM037596.1, on the reverse strand, counting down.
GTTTTGATATGAAAAATGCTTTTGCAAGTCAGCTTCTGTTTTGGTATGAAAAATGCTTTGGAAGTCAACTTCTGTTTTGACCTGAAATTTTTTTCTGATTTATGGTTATTGAATCTATGCATTGATATGATAAGATATACTTGGTATTGATCTTTTCCTTACTAAGCTTAAATTGTTAGCTCACCTCGACTATACGTCACATGTATAACACTTGATTAGGACATCGGACTTGAGAAAAGTCTTATTTTGCGTACCGGAATAAGGAGATCTTCCGTTTGAGGATTTCACCCATAGATTGGGGCTTGTGAACATTGGTAAGATTTTGAGGATTATAGATTTCTTATTTGGTGCATTTAGGTGGGTTATATAACTATAGCATCAGTTTTTGTACGTACATTTGTACATCACTGTTTAGGTGATGGTCGGCCATCACCGGTGGTTTAGTTGTTTCTTTTGAATTACGTGTTCTTTATATAGAAATGGAGATTTGATTTTAGCTCTGCCATATGTATATCTGCTTTATTTTCCACGCTAATATGTGGACGTACCAAATATTCTGTTTTCAGATTGTGATATACGATCTGACGATTCGGACTTTCCTTGTTGGTCAAAAAAAAAAAAATCCCAAAAATCCGTATAGGGAAAATCCGGGATGTCACATTTTTGGCCATAAAAGGACCGTAATCCATGAAGCTTAATAAATTCTTAATTAACTATATCATGGGTTCCAGTACAAGTAATGTAAGAGAATTCCATACGTGTAAGTGTAAGTAAGGTTTCCAACAATTGTGATATCATAGAAGTAATTGAGATTAAACTAAGGCTAGCAGAACGTTCCAGATATAGCTCACAGTATTTAGTCATAAGATAAGCTTTCACGATTCAACACAAACATACCAATTATTATGTAACATTAATAACTAAAGCATGAAAATATTATTCTACAGATGACAAAATATAACATTGACAGACACAAAGGTTTACAAGGTACATTAATTTTTATGAGCTATTTAAATGTTAATTACTAAATTATTAAATCTTATTCCTTTATTTATTTATTATTAACGTCTTTTAATTCATTCGGTGAGATACCAAACACCAATTATGGTCCAATATTCAATATTTGATTGCCAATGTCAAGCAAATAGTAGTTGACACTTTTCGTCATTTAGTTAATCATGACAAGGATCAATAATCCTGTTGGTCTAATGAGACCCAACCTCAGCTGATATTTCAATAATTGTCTGAAATACAAGGTGTTCATACGAGCCTGTTTGCAAGAGCAACGATTAACTATGTGAGGTTTCAAATTCGATAAAGTATCATCTTTTCACTTTTAAAGTTTCATGATTTGTTATCAAAAATTCAAGATTCGATATTCAATTATATATTCAATAATTCAATTTCAATATTCAATATTTCATGTTTCACATTCAGTTCGAGATTCAAAATCAATATTCAGTATTCAAAGTTCAATATTCAGAATTCAATACTCAATAATTTCATTTTCAAGGGCTCATATTCAATTTTAGGTAGTCGGTAATTTAATTACTTTATTCCATTCAATTTCATTCCATGTATTTCATATTCAAGTTCCATTTTCCATTTAGTTCACGGTTTCATAGTTTCATATCAGTTTTGATGACTTCAATTTCTAAAGTTCACCAGTCATTTTTCAATGTATTCTTAAGCAATTCAATCATCAATATCAAACATCACTTGTCGTTAAGATCCATATCAGCTAGTTCCATCAATCAATAAATTAGTCAAATCAAACAATTTTGTTCAAATCACAAATCAAAGTCTGAGTTTTCAATTTTCCAAAATTTGATGTCACGCCCCTCCCCGGCCTCGTGGTCAGTTTCTAGTGCCGAGGCGGGCGAGCGACGCACACCTCTCACACACTTACATATTCATATTCAGATATTTTGAATTCTTAAGCCATTTCCCTTTTAAAATTCTTAAAATTTCCACATTTGCTTTTCTAAATATCGCAGGAAATGCTTAAATTGCGAAAAGATTAATTTCCTTTATTAAAGTAGTTGCGGAAACATGATTTAAATACTATCGATTTAAATTCTCATTCTCGATAACCTGATCAGACATATTCAGGTTTTGCGATTTTATCGTAACAAATTCTATTACGTGCAAAAATATAAAGCAAGAGATTTTTCCCAAAATAAAATATTAAAACGTCCACGTAATTCAAAGTTGCAATACACAGATACATCATAAAATTTTAAAAGTATTGAACTTGTCACAAAAACCAAAGTAAGGAAAAGATCCTAACAAAACCAAAAGTGCAGGTGTTGTTAGCTCTATAGACAAAATGAGCTTAAATTATCGGTTCGATGATCGCTCCTGGATCCTTCCTTTTCCAGCTCCTCTAACTCTGGCTGGGAGGCTGCTGACTGACCTCTAGAATTTTTGGGTCATAAAACGACTGTAAGTGATAAAGCTTAGTAAAGTCTTAATTAATTTTTGTAATAGGTTTTCAGTAAAGTAGTATAAGAAAATTCCGTAAGTGCAGTGCAAGTAGGTTTCCAACAATTGTGCTAGTATAACTAAGCAAAATTTGGCAAGATGAGACTATCGATAAATAGCAATTCTAGGTGCAAATATCATAAGCAAATTCTATTTCACATGAAGATAAACATCCACAAAAAGAATAGTAGTTCATAATGTGCAATTTGTAACTGAAGCAAGAAATAATGAGATTACAGCTAAAGTATAGAGTATTATTCTACAGGTTATTGCTACAACATTATTCAGAGAAAGATTTATAGATATAACATTAACAGGCAAAAGTTTTGCAAGTTACATTAAGATTTTCAGGAATGGTTAAGTGTAATTTCAGTTATTGGATATTATGTGTTTATTATTAATTATATATGAGTTGATTATTAGTATCTTTTAATTAATTCGGTGCCGATACTAGAACACCAACCATGGTCCAAATTCAAATTCAAATTTAAAATGTCAATGTTTGCACGAATAAAGGCCGACACTCTCCTCCATTTAGTCAATCAAGACAAGGATCAAAGACCCTGTTGGTCTAACTAGACTCGATCTTCAGTTGACATTTTGAAATTTTTTTCAAGATTTTAGGCTCCGTTGTCAAATAAGAAGTATTCAGAATTCAATATATTTCAGATTTCTATATTAAAGTTCGAATTCATATATTCAATATTTCGAATTATGAAATTTGTTTTCATTTTCATATATACAAATACCCATTTCAGGTCTAAATTCAAATGTTCAAATACCCATTTCGGGTCCAAATTCATATTCAAATATCCATTTCGGATCCAAATTCATATTCAAATACCCATTTCGGGTCCAAATTTATATTCAAATATACGTTAGTTACTCATTTTGAGTTTAGATTTCAAATATTCAGATATTTCTTTTGAGTTCAAAGTTTCAAATGTTCATATATTAATTTTGAGTTCAAATGTCAAATACTCATTTCGTGTTCTACTTTCAATTATTCACATTCGAGCTCAAATTCAATTCCAAATTCAAGTACAAATTCCAGTTCAAATAGATGTTCCAAATCATGTTTAAGTTTAAGATCTAGTTCAAAACAAGTCCAAGTTTAGAGTCAAATATATACTCAATTACCAATTCCAATACAAATCCAAATACTAGTTCAAACGCAATTTCAAATCCAAATTCAAATACCGGTTCAAATGTAAATTCAAGTCCAAATTCAAATACTAATTCCAATACCAATGCAAGTCCAAATTCAGATACTAAATCCAATGCTAATTCAAATATTAATTCGAATCAAGAATTCAAATTCTATTTCAAATACAACTTCAAATCCAATTTCAAATACTAATTCAATTACTAATTCAAATACTAATTCAGGTTAAAATTCAAATACTATTTCAAATACAAATTCGAGTCCAAAATCAAATACAATGTCAAGTACAAATTCGAGTTCAAATTCAAGTTCAAAAACGGAAGTCAGGTCCGAGTTTCCAAATTTTATGACTTGATCTTGGGGGAGGATCTCGTCAGTGTACACTTATATCAAGTGTTACCTCTATTAAAAGTCCAAAAAAGGACTTATGTTTATCGTCGTCGATCAAAACAAAACTTGGTCATCTCTAATGATGTTCAAGGCATCAAGGTGCTTGTTTATAAGAATCCTACTTATTTGAGTTAAGTCAACTAATTGACCTCTCATTGATGGGTCAATCACCTTACCCATCCTATGATTTTCGGGTATGGGCCTTGGGTCCATCCTATTCTCAATAGGGCTTACTCGGGTCTTGGGTCCAATGGGTAATGGGTCCAATGAGTCATGGATCCAATGGGTCATCTCCTATGTAGTTTTAGGCCTTTACTAGATCCAAATCTAAATGTATGGGCATTTTCAAGGTCTGGTCCAGTTGTATCCCTTATGGGCCTTTATAAAAATGTTTTGGGCTGGGCTCATATCTCAGAAAACTATATAAGATTTACCGACCCATGGGCCGGGTCCTTAACGAAATTCTTATTTATTTTGCAAATCCTATTTACTAAGAAATTGACATTTGGGCCTTACTGGGTCATCAAAAGATTAGACCAAATCTTTTGACTAGGTTGACCAAATTCACATAAGTCTTATCACAGGTTAGTTTCACAGTGACCAAGTGATAGGGTCTTTCTTGGGTATTCACAGGTCTCGGGTCAAGGTCCAAGTTCTAGAGTGCATTATTTCAAATCACAGATTTTCCCACAAGTCAGGCGGACACCTTGCGGTAAATCGCCCGCTAATTTCAACTCCAATTTAATTTTCGAGTGCTTCAAAAACTGATTGAAATAGCGTCGATAATCGCATCTTTTCTCAGTGGTGGCACTAAAAAATATGATCAAGTTTGATCATGTCCGACTGTGTAACCGTTAGATTTTTGACGATCCCGTCGAGGCAATGCGCTCGCTAACAAAAATATAGAGTCGCCACTCAGAGGTTTTGGTGTCCCGGGATACCTATATCATTTTTATAAGCACCGAAGTGCCATAAATATGACTCTGAATCCGGTCCACACGAAAAGTTCTTGGGTAGGGGCTTCGATTATCGATCGGGAAGGTGTTAGGCACCTGATCAACCCGCTTAATGATGTCTCTACTTATGGCCAAAACACAGATAGTATGAAAGAAATAAAAGAGCCTTCCTCTTGCCCAAAGGGCCTTAAAATACAATTTGTGCCACTCCGTCCCTATCGAAAAGTCAGCGGCGTAACGGCACAAATACATGGATGGAGGAAGACTAAAAGAGATAGGAGAAGTACAGGGAGAGCCGGAGCCCTCGGGCCCTTGTAGCACCGTAGGGGAGCCTTGCGTGACTTGCTTTTGATGAGCTCTTGAAGGCTTGAATGACTTGAGAATGGGTTCTAACTCTTAAGGGAGATAGCTAAGAGATAGAGGGAGGGTGTTAGGGTAGAACACACATCTATCCTAGAGGCTTTTGATGAAAGGTAAGGGTCGGAAGGAGGTTTTGAATTCTGATTTTTGTATGAGAAATGTACACCAAAGGGAGAAAGATCTTCTCACTTAAGCTCTTTCTCTCTTAGGCCAAAATTCTCAACCTTTAATCCAAGGGGAGGGGGGTTCTATTTATAGGCAAAGGGTGGGTTAGGAGAGTGTTTAGATGCTAATTGGGTTTAGCCATTAGGTAATCTAACATCTAAAGATTCCTAGGGTCTTGAGAGCTTGGAGATGTGTGAAATGAAGCTCTAATGGTGGATGATAGGGTAGAGAGTTTAAGGCACTTAAGGGTTGCAAATAAGCTTTAAAAGGGTGCAATAGTGCTATCAAAACACACCCTAAAGACCCAGGTGGTCAACAAGTCATATCCCAATCACGATTTTCGAGGCAAAACTAGAGGTTACTGTTCATATGCCTGGCACAACTATTAGTTGCGCTAGGCATATGCACAGTAAAATAGTGCTACACAGTGGCCTGGGAAAGTTGGTTGCCCGCGGGGGCACCCACCTATAACTGGCGCAACTATTAGTTGCGTCAGGCAATTTCTGAGGAAAAATGGCTTGGCGCAACTATTAGTTGCGCCAAAACCCTAGGGGATTTTAGTGTGTTTTTACATTTTTGCTCCTGCACTTTAGATTACGATATCTTTTTGCACACAGCTTCATTTGGAGTGATTCTTGGCCCGTTGGAAAGCTGAGGGCCTCTATTTTTCAATAGTATATGATTCGATCATAGTAGAAGACCGTAGATGGTCCTGGTGCACCATCCTTCATCCATGGCTCGGGGAGACTATGTTCAGGTCCGGAACGGGTTCTAAGGGTCGGGATTGGTTTCTAAAGGTTCGGAAAGGTTCCCAAGAGATGTAGGGTAATTCCTAGAGGTTTAGAAAGGTTCCTAATGGTTCAGGAAAGTTCCTAAGGGTTCGAAAGGGTTTCATACATGCCATCAAAATCTCAGAGGTGCACCTCTCTTGAAATGTATCTCAATCGGGCCTTAGGCCAAATTTGGGTGTCTACACCGACAGATCACTGAGGTCTGTCCTCCTTTATCAATTTTTTGGGCCAGTATTATTGGTCCAAAGTTTTGGGTTTGTAACTCTTGATCCCGATGTCGAAATCGGACACTCAATGGTTTTTTAGAAAGCTTAGAGAGTTACCTAAGAGAAAAAGATGTAATCAGGCTCATCCAATCAAGGGTCAGGTCTGATTTCTGGTTGTCTGCAGTTCTGCATTACAAATTTGCCGATTTTCTCGCGGATAATTCTGATTGTGTCATCACATGAAATTTTACTCAAGCCATAAGGACAGGTCAGGGTCCATTCTTAATTTATACCAGATTTTTCCGAAAAGGTTTTCGGCATGAAAATCACAACTTTTCGAGGCTCTGATTTCAGGTGCAACAGAGCACCTTTGTTGCCTTGTGCTCTGGGTACCGTAGCTTTCAAACCGCAAAGAGTCTTGGTCTGAAACTTTAACTGGGTACTAGGAACCCGTTAATTTATTTATCATAATATTTTGGAAATTTTTTGAATTTTATTTCTATTTAATTTGTTCTCTGTTCTGGGAATAAACTGTTGTGGGCTGGAAAACCTTCAAACTTAGGCCTTTGATGGGGTCCACCTAGTGGTCCGTCTAATGCCACAATTTTCGGGCCTTGGTTCGAGATGTTCATAAGTTAATCCCAGATTCATCAGGTCCTCTTAATCGGTTCCATTCTATCTATTTGAGCGACACTAATTACTTGGCGGTACTACCCTATTCGTCGGGTATTAATTTATCTAAAGGTTTCAGATTGGGTTTGAAGAGCCATCCAATTGAGCCTAAATTTATGGGCACGATTATATTTTTCAACTAATTTTCAAAGTTTGATTTTCATTAAAATCAGATTTTTCAAATAGATTTTCGATTAAAAATTTGAAAACTTATCCGTTTATATTTTATAGTCTAAATTACCCAAAATTTGGGATTTCATCAATACCGATCAATCACTGTTGATCTTTCATGATCGACATAGGTCATGAGTTTCCAAAATTAGGAACCTTATCCGACCATTCGTCCATCAAAATGGTCAAACATCGGTCAAAAGACCTTCTAATGGTCCCGATCTATGGTAAACGACATAGAAGCCTATGTATCGTAACTATCCCTATCCATGCATCTGTCACCATTAAAATTTCGTGATCAAAATTTCGGAAATCCAACATCTAAGTTCAAAGTTGACTAATTCATCCAACTTTGTCAATGATTCATTCCTAAGATCAAAATCACACAAGGGAACTAAGCATTTAACCATAAATTTCAAATAAATCAAAACAAATGCAAGATAGCCAATCATGACCATCCGATTGGTCTACCATTAAGACGAGAATTTGTTACGAAAATATTTTTGAGATAAACTTATATAAAATTTATCAAATCCTAGCATTAAATATGCCAAACATTTAGTCTAATTTTTATGGCAAACAAACAAATTTTTTTAGCAATCTAGAAACACAAATTTAATTATGATTAATCAAGGAATGATAACTAAAGTTATGAGATTCTACACACAAATTTCATCAAAATCAAGCATCTAATTATCAAATCATAATTCCCACAAATTTCTATGCAAGAACTAGGATTTATTCTACACTATACCATGCATTAAATCAAAAATGCGTCTACAACCATTAATTGACCTAGAAATCCGTGATCACTATAATGATTTTTAGAGATCAAAAGTCTAAATTTATGACCTATAACACATGTATTTTTCATCCATAAAAATTATTTAATCTACTTTACATAGAGATTATGTTTGACAAAATCTTGACCATTGGATGGCCTTGTATGATCACACTACAAAAAAAAAAAAGGTTTTCTTGGTGGCCAAAAACTGCTGCTGTAATTACAAAAACTGCCGGCGATAGTGCTACCGGCGGTTTTAAGAACTGTCCCGAAATGTGGTGTTGCTAATTCGCTATAGACTACCACCGGCGGTTCTACAAGCCAATGCCAGTGGTTCATGGCCGCCGTCAACAATATAAAACCGCCGGCTAGGATAGCTTCTCGCGGTAGTTTAAAATTGCCGGTGGTAGTCATTTCGGCGGTTTGGCAACGATGTATAACTACCAGTGAATGACAAATGGTGGCGGTGTAAAACTGCCGATGATCAGACTTCCGGCGGTTTGGCAGCAGTTTAGAATTGCCGGTATGTTACCAATATGCCTTGCAAGCATTAATGCTTATGGCAGTGAAGAACCATTGGTGGGTTAGCAAAATGGGAAATTTTTTTAGGTAGCTCTATTCGCATCGACCAATTTACTGAGAGTAATACTCTAGTAAGCCAACTCAGTAATTTTGTAGGTGCGAATAGAGCTACCATTTTTACCTTAAAAAATTATTTAATCATCAAGCATCAATTACATGTGAAAGATAAAAAATTTAATCGTCAAGTATCAATTACATATGTGAAGGATAAAAAAATAAAAAATAAAATAAAATAAAAAAAGAAGTTAAAAATATAATGCTCGTTGTCCACTAAGACTAATCCGCCAAAGAGGCTTTGTGACAGCCTGGATTTCCTAACTGCGAAACTCGGACCGTTGGATCAATGCTAAGGCCGATTCTCGAACGGAACACTTGACACATCCACATGCAAAGCGGAAACAAAGTGAAAATCATAGCTAATAGACATAACTATCAAAAGCAAAAGGTAAATCTCCAATTCTATATCTCAACAGCTCAAAATAACGGTTCTAATCCCATGCCAAACACATGGGCAGAAGAACCAAGAAGAACCACCGATGATGGCCGACCATCACTGAAACATAGTTCACAAAATAATACAATAATTAACCAAAAGAATATATTCATATTCCTTACATCTTCAAAATACATCCAAAAACCCTTACTCTAAACTATTTTTCAAAGCCGGACCTACCTGTGCTTTGCACAAACAAAACACTCCTCAGGATGGGGCTCTGAGTCCTCCTCTAAAAGCACGCATTCAGAGTCTTCTTTATCCTGGTTCTCTGTACCAAGATCCTCACCCGAACTTGTGACGTATAGTCAAGGGGTGAGCTTCATCTAAGCTCAATAGGGAAAAATAAACAACATCCATATCTCCACAAAAGCGCATATCTCATGACATGTTCAAAAACATAGATTTCTTATAAAGATGCACAATTTCAATTGAAACTGAATCAAACAAAAGTATTTTTCTTAATTTGAAAAGGTTGTCACATACTCTTCTATTGATTCACATAACAAAGAAAAGAAACTTAAAGCGCTTCACTTAAATAATCCTTCGAGCGTATATAGCATCGAGCCCCCGATGGAATACCTATCATCGTCATTCACATGAACTATTCACATATGGTGCCCAAGGTCCCAAAAATGATGGACACTCATTCTGAAAATAAATACCGTTGGCCGATAGAATTCACAAGATCACAAAGATTTGTACGGGTATCCCTCCGTACCAGTCACGGATATCCCTCCGTGCCAATCGTGGATATACCTCCGCGTCGGCCAAGTATTCACACATAAACCTTAAATCGGCGTGCATAACTTATAGTTTATCACTGTGTGATATAGTAATTATAATTAAATCTCGTGAGTTTAAAATGCATAGATTCGCACGCTTATAACACATCTTAAAGAATCTTGAAAGATTTCACATGTTTAACACATTAATGAAGGAACCCTGAGAGGTTCCCACACACACCACATTTATCGCAATCAAAGTTATCGAAACACACACGCACGCTTACACATTCACAATGCTTATACATGTTGTCAAACACTGCATCATAACATAATTCACATGCTAATTATATAAAAATTCACATGGTGTATAGAGTTTTCTCTACCTTCGACAAAGTTAAATGGAAGTTCCTTAATCTGATTTAGCCACTCACATGAACATGGCTACGCTCACACCTAAACATATTCAATTTATAGCCCATGCGTCTGAAATGACGCACAACATGAAGAAATGAAGCCTCCTTAAATTTCTCAAAACAAATCAAAACAAAACTCAGAGTCTGCCAAACCAATCAATTGATTCTAAACCGATCAGTCGGTTTCCCTCAATTCGTTCGATCTGTTCCAAAACTGATCGAATGGTTTAATCACTAAGAAACCAAGCCTATTCCCAGGTGTCATATTTTGATCGATCGGTTTCAAACCGCTCGATTGGTTTCTTCAATTCATTCGATCAGAATTTATTTCGATTGAACGGTTTCTATAGAATTCACACACCTTTCATCCTATGACAAAACCGATCAAACGTTCACTTATTTCTATCGAACGACTTTGTCAAACTCAGCACATTCTCGGGTTTTTAATTGGTTTTTCTAAATCATATATCTCCTAACTTCTAATTCCATCTCATACACCTATACAAAGATCAACATAATTGAACAATACTACTTCATATAGATTTCTTACCTTAAATTGATAAATCATTCGATTCACGAGCTCGCACACAGCTAGGGCTTTATACTTGGAGCTTCGGAGTTTCGTGATCCCAAATCCGCAATCTCACACACCTAAAATCCTAATTCCTCGCACACATGATCACACTCATTCAAAGCTCACTCTCTCTCTCTCTTTCTTCTCAATAACTTCTCTCAATAACCTAGGGTAAGAGAATTTAATTCTCTTAACATTTGTCTCTTATACTTAGAAGCTCAACTAGAGTGTTAAACACATGCACTGCACCTCGGTGCACGCTACCTCATGAATGGTTCATACACCCATTCATCCTTTCTTTCTAAATAAAAAACTTAAGTCACTTGACTCACACACACACATCGAGGTGTACTGTTCAAAGATCGAAATTTTTATGACATTACATTCTCCCCTCCTTAGGAAATTTTGTCCTCGAAAATTTGTGAAGCGTTTCCCTTGGTTTCCGTAGTGGTATGTCACCCCCCCTATGGAGTTAAGCACAAGACATCTAATAATCAAAGCTTACCCGATTAGAGAATCCAAACCTTTAACGAGGATGGACGAAGTCATAACTTATTTAAACTGCTAGCCAAGGTTAGACCATCACCTAATCACTTAATGAACAATTATACACATCACAGGGCAAATGATGACATTCACCACCACATAGCAATTTATGCGGTCAAAGGAACCCGCCCATCGAACCTGCACACAAATGTATTCACAAGTTTCTAAAGAGCACATCATGTAATACAATCATATGCAAATGCTAATATGTGGCAAAAAGTAGATGTTCCAATCAACTACATCCGAAAAGCTATATACACGATCAGGTGGCATCCATGCCACAATAGTTTTAAAAGACTTCAAGCAGTGGCAACCATGCCACAATAGTTGTAAGGACCTACGTCCTATTTCACCTGTATTAATTACAATTTCCCAAAAAGAAATATTTGAGTACTCAAAAGAAACACCATAAATCCAATAAACCCATCTATTAACACTCAATCTGCGGCATCACCGGGCTGATCCTCGTTCGCATTGCCTCCGCCTACACCAGAACTTGACGCCTCCGGAATCCACGCTTGCGCAGCCGTCATACGCTGCAGGTAATCGGTCGGGTACATGAAGCTCATGGTCTCGGCATGTAAGGCATTGTAATAATCTATTTGACGGTTCATCCGACGATTGTTTTCTTCCATTTGGCGCGTGTTTTCAGCCAACATGGCGCACACATTAGCAATAGTAGGCGTATGATCATCTGAGTGCGGTGGGGGTGCACTAGCCTAGGTACGTTGCTGGGGTGGTACTCTAGTAGCAGGTTGTTCCTGAATTGGTGCGCGCTGAACGGGCTGGTCAGGATCCTGAGGGGCATCTGGTTGAACATTTGGGTTTGGCTGGCCTTGTACCTCTTCCCCGAGGTCTGTTTTTCAAATGATTGTAAGTCTTGTTCCATTCCTTCATCTTGTATAGCTTAACATTGTCGGTCATTTTCAGTTCATTCTTCGAAAGGGTATAAGTGTCGTCACCCGCGTAGTCCTCAATCATGAGGGAAATGAGATGAGCGTAGGGTATGTCGTCTATGGGTTTTACTACCGTCTCCAACATCTTTCTCCTAGCATATTTCATCCCCTCCAAAACTACTTATGGTGCACTAAACCATCGACCATTAAACGCCGAAAATAAGGCCATTTGCATGTCCCCCACTCTCTCCGTCTTATGTCGTAACGGGTACAAATTACACTTGAATATCGAATCGAGCATCCATAGCTCGCGCGGTAAATCGACTCGCTTAACTGTTGTACCAGACCCCAGCCTGCCATGGGTCATTTGAGCCGCCACAACTTTATGGTCCATGGGCGTTGGAAAAGGCTCTGCCAATTCAATTCCATCACCAAACATTTCATAACATTCCAAGGCGTCAGAAACATCAGAATGGGTGAACTCATAATTCCTATTGTCGATTTCGGTGCGAAGGGTATTGGTTTTCTAATTGTCACTCATATTCTGGTAAAATAACCTCACGAGACGAGGGTAGTAATACTCTTTACAAGGTTGCAATATGCCCCCCTAAACCAGCCCTAGAAATATAGTCGAAAGCCCAATGCGTCTCATCACGCTTTGCAAATATCTTCTCATCAATGACCCATTCGGGTTCAAAATCCTTGTCCGCCCACCACTCGTCGGGTTGTTCACGTCGTTGGGGTGGTGGCTGTGGCACAGATTGTTGTGGTGGTCGAGGAGTTATTTGTTGGGGTTGTGAAGGTGGTTGGGAAGAAAAACCCGCTTGTGTCGTGGATTTCTTTGAAGTGGTACTCGCCGTTGATTGGCGGGTCTTGGGTGCCATTGCAATCACAGCCAAGAAAAATAGCGCTAGGGTTTTTCTCAAGCTAATGAAAAACTAGGGTAAAATAAAGAACTTTCAAATTAAATTGCAGGGAGTGTAGGTGTAGACACCCAAATTTGGCCCAAGGCCCGATCGAAACACCTTTCGAGAGAGGTGTAGTTCTGAGCTTTTGACGGCATGAATGGAACCCTTAGGAATCACCCCAAGCCTTTAGGAATCACCTTAGATCCCTTAGGAACCTACCCCGAACCCTTAGGAACCTACTGTGACAGCCCGGATTTCGGCACCCCGAAACCCGTGCCATCAGCACGATCATCTTGACCGTGCCCTTAGCTAAGCACGGAACACTGGTATATCAAGCATCAAAAGTACTATAAATGAAATTGCAGAATTTAAATCTATATTGATTAACTTTCCAAAAGACAGTTCTACCCTCATGCCCCTACATGAATGGAGAACCGATCCGAACCATCGATGATAGAAATCATCACGGATGGTTCGCCCCAAAAGAATAATCCAAAACCTTATATACATTGTTTTCACAAAATCAAGGCTTGACATACCAAGCCGTACAAAACTCTCTGTAAAATCCCTCAAAGAGGCACAGCGGAGTCCTCTAGAAGAAGTCCTCTGGAGGTGGCTCCAACTCGTCACCGGCCGCAAGGTCCGACTCGCCGGGATCAGCGTCTCCTGAAGCCGCGGCAGCTGCTAGTAGTGGACCTGCAACGTATAGTCTATAGGGTGAGCTACATCCTAGCTCAATAGGGAACAAACACGGTTTGAACATATAAATTATAACTCACATGTATTCCATGATATGCCATGCATGATGTATCTATGCAATTGTTGATGAAACAGTTAAAAAGCATTTCGTTTTACTGTTGATTACTGATGTTTTCATTTACTCATGAATAATGCTGAAAAGGCCTAAAGCAAAACTTAAACTTTCAACTTAAGTAATCCCCGAGCAATATAGCATCGAGCCCCGATGAGATACCCTTCATCGTCATCTATATAGACAGTTTTAATGTATTCCACAGAATACCATATAGTACCCAAGCCCCTTTCCCCTGGGGATTGGTGGCGGGGTTTCACTTGTCTCAATCAACACCCCTGGGGTGTGCTTACTATGTACGGATAAGCCTCCGCACTGGCCTACGGTTTCGCCGCCGTATCGGTCACGGATATCCTGCCGTGTCAGTCGTGGATATCCCGCCACGTCGGTGGGGTAACCTATCAAACCTCAAATAACAAAAATATCGGTGCCCTACATATAGTTATTCACCGTGTAAGTGTGCTATTTTATATCAGTTAGGCCCTATCAAACATGATTCAATCCCAGGATACATCCCTGGGGTGTAACCATTTACTTGCATCACACGATACTCTTATCTCTTTACTTCTTCATCCCGGGATGGCTAGTTTACTCTTATGATTACCACACACACACACATTTCACAATTCTTTAAGCAGTAAAATATTTGAATGGAAATCTATATCACTACATACATGCTCTTGTAAAATAAAGTACATGTTCAAGGTGTTCCCTACCTTAGGTCTCTATCGATTCAATGCATCAAGGTCCCACTCGGCTCCTTGTGCCCACTTCCATCGTATCCCTATGATACCATTAAACACACTAAACGTCACAAAAGATGTAATGAATAAGTCTCAAGACCCCCCTAGAATCTTGAAGTAAGAATCAAAAGTCAACAAAAACTAAGTCAGTCGACTAGTCGAGTTCCTGGTTCGACTAGTCGAAATCCAACTCGACTAGTCGATTCTCAAAATCGATTAGTCGAGGTCCAATTTCGATTAATCGATTCTCAAAATCGATTAGTCGAGGTCCAATTTCGATTAAACGATTCTTAATCTCGCTCTAACCGTCTGATTTTCACTTAAATAATTGATCATACAAAATCGACTAATCGAGTCCAATTCGACTAGTCGAATTAATTTACTCGACTAGGCGAAATCCAATTTCGACTGGTCGATTTCCCTCAACCCACTTTTACTCCTCACTGGAGGCTCTCAGTCGACTAGTCGACACCCAACTCGACTAGTCGAAATTCAAAGTCGACTAATCGAAATTCAATTCGATTAGTCGAATTCGTGGTCATCTGACTTTTCAACTTCTTGGTGAATTTCGATTAATCGAATCCCAATTTCGATTAGTCGAAATCCCCAGATTCAGCCTTCTTTGGCTGTTCTTCCCCAATCTTTTCTCAGTTATTTTCTAAGCAATATTCCTACAATTTCCACCCATTTTAACCACAATTTATTCTATAAATCTACACCATTTATTTACAAGAATCTCACCTTAAATCAACCTCAATTTGATTTAAATGTAGGGTTGGAAGGTTAGGGTTTCCAGCTTTTGTTTGACCAGATCCCCCGCGTCGAATCCGGCGCTTTGATCGCAAGAATCCCCTTCCCACAACTTGCAATAACTTCTCACTAGCTCCTTTACTTCTCTCTTCCTCTCTCTCTCTCTTCTTTACTCCTCTCAACCACCAAAATATGAAATTTAGGGTTTTCAACCCATTTTATCTTATCTCTTTTCTCGGTGTGGAGCACATACACACCCATCGGTGTGTGTTACTCTACACACTCCTCTATCTCTCCACTCTTCTACACTGGTTCACACATCACATCCGCTCATCTCACCTTAAGTTCATCAATGAACTATCTCATGGTCAAAACTAAGACCAATCGGGCACGGATCCCGAGGTCCTCGTTTGACATGATTTTTCGGGTTATTACATCCTCCCCACCTTGGGAATTTTTGTCCTCGAAAATCACCCAAAGGTGTGGTGGTCTGCACTTCCCCCCCCCCGCACACTCGGAGGTGAGGTGGTCTACGACGTAGCACACAAGCAAATACAGTTACATAGTCAATTAATGAAACATATATAACAGTAACAAAATTGTATAGTATAAAAGCAAAAGTTACAATAGTTATGGAATATGGGGACCAGAACAGAAAAATGGTTCACCCCTATACAAAAAGATGTACAATGCACAAAACAAAAACAAAACTACGACAGTGCCCCTTGTTGGTGGTGGATCCGTCGGAGCAGCTGCCTCGACGGAGTGGCGGATCTGCCACGGGTGGTCGGATGGCTGTGGCGGTGGCATGATGAAGTCTCTGTGGGTCGTGTGGAATCTCAGTCGGCGGCAGAGGTGGAATGGTAGTGGAAGTAGATGGTGGCTGCGTCGTCGTCGTCGTCGTCGGTGGTGGGGGTGCGGTGGAAGTAGAAGCACCGGCATCATGTAATCGCGTCCGAAAGACCGGGCCCTGATGAAAGGCTGTGGTGCCGGCGGTCCATTCTTCTTCCCGGGCCAGCATGTCCTGGTAGGTGTGAGGGTAGATAAACTTGAGGGTGTGAAACATGAGGAAATCAATTCTCCTGTTCATCCTCTCGTTGTTCGCTTCCATTCTGGCCTCGAAGCGGGCCAAAGACTCCTCAATGGTGGTGGTGGTGGCTGGGGCGGGTCGGCGACGTGAAGTAGAGGGGGTCGCCGGTGTAGGTCGAGGTGGTGGTGGTGTAGCTGCTGGTGGTGGTGGTGGAATGATTGGCTGCGGTGCAGCTGGTGGAATGACGGGGGGTGGTACTGCGCCATCTACGGGCACATGTGGCTGTGGTGGAACTGCAGCTGCGCCCTCGGCTGCGCCAGCTGGTGGTGGTAAAGTCTTCTTCAGGAGATTGTAACTCCTGTTCCATTCGGTGTGGGAGAATGGTTTCACCGGATCGGTGGCCGTCACCTCGTGGGGTGAGACAGCATAGGCGGGGTCGGATGAATATGCCTCTAGAATGCTAGAGATGATGCGTACGTAGGGCATCCCATCCCTAGCTCGGAGGTTGCCCTTCATGAGCTTCCCCTTGATGTACCTCATCCCTTCGAGGATGACCATGGTAACATCAAACCATCGGCCGCTATAGGCCGCATAGAGGGCCTGTTGCACCAACTCAACACGCCGGCCGTGGGCGCATGGGGTAGAGGTTGGCGTGAAAAACAGAATCGAGCATCCACATATAATGTGGAAGGTCAACCCTCTTAGACGAGGTGCCCGATCCCTTTTTCCCCTTGGTCATGTCGGCCAGGATATCTTCGACATTGACCAGCCCTGGGAAGGGTGGTAGTAATGCGGTCTCGGGTACATAGTCCAAGTAGCACTCGACTGCTTCTTGGACATGACGACGTGTGATGAGGTATTCACGACCCTCAATCGTGGTCTTCACCACGTCGTCAGTAGGGCCATCCTTGAGGCCCTGGTAAAATAACCTAACCAATCGCGGATAGTAGTACTTCCGGATTGGTTTGAGGAGGAAGGTGAGACCGGCATTGTTGAGGTAGTTTAGGGTCCAAATGGTCTCACCTTGGACCACATCCTTGTCAAAAAGGGTCTTGTCGAAAATGTGTTCGACTTCAAAGATCTTGGCTGCCCACCACTCAGTGGGTTGCTCAGGGTTGACGGGTGGTGGTGGAATAGGGCTTGCGTCTTGTGAAGATGCGCTCGTCGACCCGGACGTAGTGTCCGATGTCGATGGTGAGGGTGTCCTCACAGGTGAAGGGGTTGGTGGTGCGGCATTCTTGCGCCGTATCGGCAGTTTTGAAACTGCCTTCTTCGATGATAATCGAGTCTTAGGCGGCATTTTCGCTAAAATGTAAGGAATTAGGGTTTCTTATATGTAAAATAATGAAGAAGAACAAAGATTAGGGTTTACCCAATCTTGAGAAGTTGCGTGAGGTCAAATCCGGTCGAGAATGGCCGGAAATGGTGCAAACCCTAGGTGGTTGAATCGCCGAAGAAGAAGAACCGGATGCCCAAAACTCAAAAGTCGAATGGTTTGAAAAACCCCCTTTCACATATATATATTGGTTGGCTCGACTAGTCGAATTTCTCAGTTCGACTAGTCGAATTTCAAATTTGATACCATCCCCGAATTCGATTAGTCGATTTTCTTAATTCGACTAGTCGGCTTCGATTTCGACTAGTCGAAATCCTATTTCGATCAGTCGAGATGATTAGGGTTCAAATTTCTAATTTTAGAGCCCACTGGAAGGACTCAGTCGACTAGTCGAAATCCGTTTCGATTAGTCGAAATTTTAACTTCGACTAGTCGAAATATAATTCGACTAGTCGAAATCGTGTGCCCTTTTAAACTTCTACAACTCCCTCCATAACTCGATTAGTCGAATGCAAATTTTCGACTAATCGATTTTCCCTTTATGTCCAATTCGATTAGTCGATTTCCCTTTCGACTAGTCGAATTGTCCACTTTCAGAAATTTCTTTTAGACTCTTTAAGTAATTCGATTAGTCGAAATGTGAATTCGACTAATCGAAATTCCAAATTCGATTAGTCGAACCCTAGTTCGACTAGTCGAAATTTTCTAACTTATTCTTTTTGAACTCTGGTTCACTGGCATAGCCAGCCGATTAATCGGTTTTTGACTTTCGATTAGTCGAAATGTCTCAATTAATCAAAATTTTACAAAAATTTCCATTGAACAATTTGGATCAAAATTTCCATTGAATTACCAGTATCGTGGAGATTTCACAACTACGTTTGCGGTTTACATCGAATTCTCACGTCGTTGGAAACAAGGCTGGATATTGTTCCTTCACATCGGCCTCTCGTTCCCAAGTAGCCTCTTCTTTTGGATGATTGTTCCACCGAACAAGTACTAAGGGAATCACTTTAGTGCGCAGTACTTGTTCTTTTCGATCCAAAATCTCCACTGGTTCCTCTATCATGCTCATGTCCTCACACATCTCTATAGGTTGCTTCCCTAATACATGAGACGGATCATTTATGTACTTCCTGAGCATCGATATGTGGAAAACATTATGCACTCGATCAAATAGCGGTGGTAAACCAATGCGATATGCAACTTCGCCTACTCGTCCCAAAATTTCAAATGGTCCAACATAACGTGGACTTAACTTCCCTCTCTTTCCAAATCTCATTACACCTTTCATAGGTGACACTTTCACAAACACATGCTCACCCACTTTGTAGTCAACACTAGTCCGCTTTATATCGGCATAACTTTTACATCGCTTCACTCAGTCTTGTCTTCAACCTTTCTCACGATAATTGAGCGCAGTGTAGCGTTATCTTCAAGCAGTTTTGGTCCTAATACAAATTTCTCACCTGTTTCCTCCCAATTGAGAGGTGACTTACATCGTCGTCCATACAGAGCTTCATACGGTGCCATGCCAATGCTCGTTTGAAAACTGTTATTATATGCGAACTCGAGCATCGGCAGATACTCAAATTTCAAAGATATCCTTGCATATCAAGCATGCACGCTCGAGCATGTCTTTTGGTTTACTCGCTCATTCATCCATCAGTTTGAGGATGGAAAGCTGAACTAAAGTCTAGCCGTGTTCCCATTCCTTCTTGAAATTTCTTCCAAAACTTGGACGTATATAGTGGATCACGATCTGAAACTATGCTGCTTGGAATACCATGTAATCTTACAATTTCCTTCATGTATAAATCTGCCAATCTTCCTGCTGTATACGTAGTGTTGTACGGCAAAAAGTGCGCTGATTTGGTCAATCGGTCTACGACGACCCAAATGGCATTGTGTCTCTTGGCAGTACGGGGTAATCCAACAATGAAATCCATCGAGATCGATTCCCACTTCCATTACGGTATTGGTAAAGGTTGCAATAGTCCATGAGATGTCTATGATCAACCTTCACTTGCTGACAAGTCAAACATCGTGACACATACTCGGCCACGTCTTGTTTCAGTCCTCTCCACCAGTAGTTCTTTTTCAAATCTTGGTACATTTTGGTGCTACCAGGGTGGATAGCGTAATTTGACTTATGAGCTTCATCAAGAATCGTCTTTAGATTGACATTGTCCTAATGCATAGACCCTTAAACAATAAAGAACCATCTTCTTTCAATGAGAAGTCCGACCTGATGCCTTCACTCACGTCTTGATGAATCTTTGTTAATGCCGGATCTTTCATCTGTAGATCGTGGATATGCTCAAATATCACTGGCTTTACTGATATGTTAGCCAAAAAGGATCCAGTGTCCTTTGACTTAATGTTTGCATCATAGAATGCCAGGTCTTCCAATAATTTCCATCGGTGCATACCCAAAATCAAAGAAGCTAACTGAGCTGAACCTTTTCGACTCAATGCATCGGCCACTACATTCGCCTTGCCAGGATGGTATTGTATGGAGCAATCGTAATCCTTGAGGAATTCCATCCATCTGCGCTGTCTCATGTTGAGTTCTTTCTGTGTAAACAGATATCGGAGGCTCTTATGATCGGTGAAAATTTCGAAGGTTTCACCATACAAGTAATGTCTCCAAATCTTTAGCGTAAAAATGACTGCTGCCAGTTCCAAGTCATGAGTCGGGTAATTCTTCTCGTGTTCTTTCAACTGTCTTGATCCGTAAGCTATCACCTTCTTGTGTTGGTTGAGTACACAACCAAGGCCATTGTGTGACGCGTCGCTGTACACGGCGTATCCTCCACTGCCTGAAGGAATCGCTAATACTGGAGCCGAAGTGAGTCTCGTTTTGAGTTCTTGAAAACTCTTCTCGCATGCCTCACTCCACTCAAACCTTGAATCTTTACGTGTCAGCTTTGTGAGAGGTCCCGATATCTTTGAAAACCCCTCAACGAAACGTCGATAATAGCCTGCTAAGCCCAGAAAACTTCGGACATCTGTCACTGTCTTTGGCTGCTCCCATTTAACTACCGCTTCTATCTTAGCTGGATCCACCGTGACACCGTGCTTTGAGATGACATGTCCCAAAAAGCTAACTTCTTCCAACCAAAACTCACATTTGCTGAGTTTGGCATACAATTGGTGTTCACGTAGCGTCTGTAGAGCAATCCTCAAATGTTCTTCGTGTTCCGTCTTGGATTTGGAGTATATCAGTATGTCATCAACAAATACTACGACGCAGGAGTCCAAGTGTGGTTTAAACACTCGGTTCATCAGATCCATAAACGACGCCGGAGCATTCGTCAATCCAAACGGCATCACAAGGAATTCATAGTGTCCATACTGTGTCCGGAAAGCTGTCTTCTGAATGTCCTCTGCCTTGACTCGCAACTGATGATACCCAGATCTCAGGTCGATCTTGGAAAAATACCTTGCTCCTTGCAGTTGGTCGAATAGATCGTCTATTCTAGGCAAAGGGTAGCGGTTCTTCACAGTGAGTTTGTTCAATTGCCGATAGTCAATGCATAACCGCATTGACCCATCCTTCTTCTTGACAAACAAGACCGGTGCTCCCCATGGAGACACGCTCGGTCTAACAAACCCCTTGTCCATAAGCTCTTGTAGTTGTTCCTTCAATTCCTTTAACTCAGCGGGAGCCATTCTATAAGGTGCTTTCGAAATAGGCTCCGTTCCTGGTGCTAAGTCAATGGCGAATTCTACTTCTCTTTCTGGAGGTAATCCAGGCAATTCTTCTGGAAACACGTCAGCGAAGTCTCGCACAACTGCTATCTCAGAAATGACGTTCTTTTCTTCCTTGTCCTCCTTTAAGAAAGCCAAGTATCCACTGCAACCCTTTCTGATCATCTTTTGGCCTCATCACTGAGATCGGTGATGACGACCTCACTCCTTGAAACCAAAATGATCTTCTTGTGTTGGGTTTGAAGATAACCACCTTGTTGGTTGCACAATGTTGCGCCAACCAGTCCATGCCAAGGATTACATCAAACCCTTGCATGTCTAACAGTATCAGCTTTGCTTCTAGTTCATGCACCTCCAAATCTCGAACTGCTACGATGATGGATTTGCAAGCTAACTCCGTGTCTACTAACTCTCCAGTCGGAATAGACACAGATAGGACGAAATCTAACGTCTCTGGAACAATCTTCATCTTCTTAGCGAAACGTGGAGTGACGAATGAGTGGGTAGACCCGGGGTCTATCAATACTCGAGCGTCATATCCACCGAAACATCCTTTTTCATATATGTTTAGAGTACCTATAGTATACATACACACATACAATAATTTACACATCAATTTACACTCTTCACTCACATACTGCTTTTTGTATTGAGAAAAGAATCTATGTAATTCCTAATGTATGCTCCTTCTCTATCTAAGGTTTTAATGAAGTAAAATTTTTCTTTAATTTTTAAAAGGAATCTCACCTTGGATGACGTCATGCACGTTCCCTGCTTCCTGAGCAGTGACTGCATAGGCTCTCCCCTGAACGATCGGTTTCCTTGCTTGAATTGGTCGTGGTGCTGCAACTGAAACCGTCTTTCTTTTATCTGTCTCGGGGCAATCCTTAATCAAGTGGCCCACCTTGCCACATCGGAAACAGCCCCTGGCTCCCAATCTACAATCCACCGTCCTATGAGGCTTGCCACACTTTGCGCAAGTCTCCCGAGGTGCGGAAGAAACAGTACGAGAACCCTGTGTAACAGTGGCGCCAGTAGACATGGCAGGGCTCTCATAGCGAATAGGTCTTCCCGACGCGAGTAACGGAAACCTTTGTTGGTGTTGTTGTTGTTGCTGGCGGTCTTCCAAACCCCTTGAAACTGTGGGTCTCGATTCGCCCATGAACCTCGGCTTTTTGTTCACCGGTTCATAGTGCGCCCGTTCTTCCTTGTTCGTTTCCTCCTCTCGCTCCCTCTGCCGATATCTCATTATTATTTTCCTCTTCTACAACTAACGCCTTGCTCATGACCTCTTCATAGGTCCTCGGTTGAAATGGAGCTCGCCTCCCTAACCTCAAAGCTTCAAACCTTGTGAAACCTCTTGGACTTCATCACTTGAAGCGACGTGTCCGAGCAAAACGGCAAGTCGTAGAAACTTTACCCGTATTCTCTCACCTGTCATTCTCCTTGTACTAACCGCAAAAATTGTATCTCTAGTTGGTTTCTCACCACTGGAAAATATTGTTTGTTGAACTCCTCAACAAACTCCTCCCAAGTCCAAGGTAACTCCGGGTCTCCGAGCCCAGTCCGTAGATTACAGAACTTCCACCAAGGCCCATTTCCCCATCCAACATGTAAGCTGCGCATCTTACACTCTCATCATCCGTGCAAGTTAGCACGCTAAAGACTTTCTCCATCTCCATCGGTTCTGGCCATTGTGTCGCAAAAAAAGTAGGAGGTCTCATCCTCCTAAACTCTGTAAATGATGAGGGCACAGGCAACGCAGGTCCTACAGGTGGTGTAGGTGGCTGCTGTTCTCTTGATGCATGAGCTGCAAAGGATGCGGCTTGTTGTGCCATGGCAGCTGCCATAGTCTCCATAGTGTGCATCATCCTTTGTCGCTCCTCTCTATCTTCTTGTCTTTCTCTCACTCTTTCTTGCTCTCTTAGATCTTGATCCTGATGATCTCGATCCTCTTCCTCCTGCTGTCTACTACTACTGCCCCCTGGGGCCTCAGTACCTCCTAGAGGCACTCTATTGGTAGGAGAGATGTAACCATCTCCACTACGTAGACTTCTTTGATTGCCTCCCCTAGGTCGGCCTCTCCCTCTAGCTAACATTGCGGCTGCAATTGAAACTAAAGTTTCGTTAGCAGAAGCCCTTATGATCTGACGAAAGAATTCTTGTCAGAATTGCTAAAAGAAAATAGCTTTGATACCAACTGTGATAGCCCAGATTTCGGCACCCCGAAACCCGTGCCATCAGCACGATCATCTTGACCGTGCCCTTAGCTAAGCACGGAACACTGGTATATCAAGCATCAAAAGTACTATAAATGAAATTGCGGAATTTAAATCTATATTGATTAACTTTCCAAAAGACAGTTCTACCCTCATGCCCCTACATGAATGGAGAACCGATCCGAACCATCGATGATAGAAATCATCACGGATGGTTCGCCCCAAAAGAATAATCCAAAACCTTATATACATGGTTTTCACAAAATCAAGGCTTGACATACCAAGCCGTACAAAACTCTCTGTAAAATCCCTCAAAGTGGCACAGCGGAGTCCTCTAGAAGAAGTCCTCTGGAGGTGGCTCCAACTCGTCACCGGCCGCAAGGTCCGACTCGCCGGGATCAGCGTCTCCTGAAGCCGCGGCAGCTGCTAGTAGTGGACCTGCGACGTATAGTCTATAGGGTGAGCTACATCCTAGCTCAATAGGGAACAAACACGGTTTGAACATATAAATTATAACTCACATGTATTCCATGATATGCCATGCATGATGTATCTATGCAATTGTTGATGAAACAGTTAAAAAGCATTTCGTTTTACTGTTGATTACTTATGTTTTCATTTACTCATGAATAATGCTGAAAAGGCCTAAAGCAAAACTTAAACTTTCAACTTAAGTAATCCCCGAGCAATATAGCATCGAGCCCCGATGAGATACCCTTCATCGTCATCTATATAGACAGTTTTAATGTATTCCCTGGGAATACCATATAGTACCCAAGCCCCTTTCCCCTGGGGATTGGTGGCGGGGTTTCACTTGTCTCAATCAACACCCCTGGGGTGTGCTTACTATGTACGGATAAGCCTCCGCACTGGCCTACGGTTTCACCGCCGTATCGGTCACGGATATCCTGCCGTGTCAGTCGTGGATATCCCGCCACGTCGGTGGGGTAACCTATCAAACCTCAAATAACAAAAATATCGGTGCCTTACATATAGTTATTCACCGTGTAAGTGTGCTATCTTATATCAGTTAGGCCCTATCAAACATGATTCAATCCTTGGATACATCCCTGGGATGTATCCATTTACTTGCATCACACCTGATGCTCTTATCTCTTTACTTCTTCATCCCCTGGGGATGGCTCGTTAGTTTACTCTTATGAATATCACACACACACATTTCACAATTCTTTAAGCAAAGAAAATATTTGAATGAAAATCTATATCACTACATACATGCTCTTGTAAAATAAAGTACATGTTCAAGGTGTTCCCTACCTTAGGTCTCTATCGATTCAATGCATCAAGGTCCCACTCGGCTCCTTGTGCCCACTTCCATACGTATCCCCTATGATACCATTAAACACACTCGAAATGTCACAAAAGATGTAATGAATAAGTCTCAAGACCCCCCTAGAGTCTTGAAGTAAGAATCAAAAGTCAACAAAAACTAAGTCAGTCGACTAGTCGAGTTCCTGGTTCGACTAGTCGATTCTCAAAATCGATTAGTCGAGGTCCAATTTCGATTAATCGATTCTCAAAATCGATTAGTCGAAATCCCCTGTTCTAACTGTCCGATTTTCACTTAAATAATTGATCATACAAAATCGACCAATCGAGTCCAATTCGACTAGTCGAAATCCTTACTCGACTAGTCGAAATCCAATTTCGACTGGTCGATTTCCCTCAACCCACTTTTACTCCTCACTGGAGGCTCTCAGTCGACTAGTCGACACCCAACTCGACTAGTCGAAATTCAAAGTCGACTAATCGAAATTCAATTCGATTAGTCGAATTCGTGGTCATCTGACTTTTCAACTTCTTGGTGAATTTCGATTAATCGAATCCCAATTTCGATTAGTCGAAATCCCCAGATTCAGCCTTCTTTGGCTGTTCTTCCCCAATCTTTTCTCAGTTATTTTCTAAGCAATATTCCTACAATTTCCACCCATTTTAACCACAATTTATTCTATAAATCTACACCATTTATTTACAAGAATCTCACCTTAAATCAACCTCAATTTGATTTAAATGTAGGGTTGGAAGGTTAGGGTTTCCAGCTTTTGTTTGAACAGATCCCCCGCGTCGAATCCGGCATTTTGATCGCAAGAATCCCCTTCCCACAACTTGCAATAACTTCTCACTAGCTCCTTTACTTCTCTCTTCCTCTCTCTCTCTCTTCTTTACTCCTCTCAACCACCAAAATATGAAATTTAGGGTTTTCAACCCATTTTATCTTATCTCTTTTCTCGGTGTGGAGCACATACACACCCATCGGTGTGTGTTACTCTACACACTCCTCTATCTCTCCACTCTTCTACACTGGTTCACACATCACATCCGCTCATCTCACCTTAAGTTCATCAATGAACTATGTCATGGTCAAAACTAAGACCAATCGGGCACGGATCCCGAGGTCCTCGTTTGACGTGATTTTTCGGGTTATTACACCTACCCTGAACCTTTAGGAACCTTCCCCGAACCTTTAGAAACTAGTCCCGACCCTTAGAATCCTTTCTGAACCCTAAACCTAACCTTCCTAGGCAATAAGGAGGAGGGGTGCACCAGAACTGGCTACGACCCTCTGCAGTGACCAACTCCTATACCATTGAAGAGTAGAGGTTGCCAGCTTTCCAATGGTCCAAGAATCGCCCCCAATCGGAGGTGTACGTCAAAAGATATGGCAAACTGAACCCTAGGGGCAAAAAAGGTAAAAACATGTGGGCCCCCCTAGGGATTTGGCGCAACTAATAGTTGCGCCAGGTTCAACAGTAGGCCCACCCCCGCGAGCTCACTTTCAGGCACTATTTTTCACTGTTTTACTGTACATTTGCCTGACACAACTATTAGTTGCGTCAGGCCAACCTTCCTAGGATTTTAGCCTGACGCAACTAATAGTTGCGTTAGGTTCAACAGTAGGCCCCACCCCCGCGAGCTCACTTCTAGGCACTGTTCTTCACTATTTTACTGTACATTTGCCTAGCGCAACTATTAGTTGCGCCAGGCATATGAACAACAACTATTGGATTTTGCCCCGAATTTCTTGTTTGGGGTTTGACTTGTTGACCACCTCGACCTTTGGGGTGTGTTTTGATAGTTCTGTTGCACCCATTCCTTACCTATTTGCAACCCTCCAAGTGGCCTAAAACCTCACCCCATCATCCACCATTAGAACCACCTTCACACCTTTCCAAGCTCTCAAAATCCTAGGAAACCTTAGATTTGAGATTACCTAATTGCTAACCTCAATTAGCATCTAAGTGGCCTCCTAACCCACCCTTTTCCTATAAATAGAGCCTCCCACCCCTTTGCTTAAGGGTTGAGAATTTTGCTTAAGAGAGAAAGAGATCTAAGTGAGAAGTTCTTCCTCCCTTTGGTGCACTATTTTCACCTAAAATCCAGAATTCAAAAACCCTTCCCAAGCTTGCTCTTACACCCAAAACCCTTAGCCTAGGTGTATGTGATCCCCTAGCCTCTCTTCTCCATCTCCTAGCTAGTAGGCCTTAGTGGTTAGAACCCCTTTTTCCACCATTCAAGCCTCCAAAAGCTCATCAAAAGCAAGTCAAGCAAGGCTCCTCTAAGGTGCTACAAGGGCTCGAGGGCTCCGACTCTCCCCTTTCTTCTCCTATCTCTTTCTAGCTCCCTCCATCCTTCCATTTGTGCCGTTATGCCGCTGACTTTTCGGTAGGAACAGAGGGGCACAAATAGGATTTCAAGCCCTTTTGGGCAAGAGAAAGCTATTTTCTTTTCTTTTACTTTATTTTATTTTTGGCCATTAGTAGAGACTGCATAAAGTGGGTTGATCGAGTGCCTAACACCTTCCCGATCGATAACCGAAGCCCCTACCCAAGAGCCTTTGGTGTGGACCGGATTCAGAGTCATATTTTTAACACTTCGGTGCTCATAAAAATGAACTAGGTATCCCGGGACACCGAAAGCTCCGGGTGGCGACTCTATGTTTTTCGTTAGAGGGCGCATTGTCGCGACCGGATCGTCCCGATTCCCACGGTTGCACAGTAGGGTTTATCTTTTGAAGTCACTAGGTGTTAATCTTGTGAAGATTCGAGCTCCAAAAGGCTCCAAATCGACGTCTGGAAGTCTCCCAAGCCAAGCACAAGGAAACCCCAAACAAGAAAAATTTTAGTTCTGAAAATTTTGAACTAAAAAAAATGCATGCCCCATATATATAAAGTCGAAATCAATTGAACGGTTCTGAAATCGATCAAACGGATTCCATAATAAATGCACAGCCAACCATTTCGATCGATCGGTTTAAAATCGATCGAACGATTTTCAGATTTCGATCGAACGATCACTAATTTTGATCGAATGGTTCCTCTAAAATGTTTGATCAACTTTTAATTCGATCAAACGGTTTTCCATTCGTCATTTTCTTGAGCAGAATATTTTTTCACTGTCGTTGAGATTCCGTTCGATCGGTATGTACTTCGATCGAATGATTTTACACAGATGGTCAGTCTTTAGCAATTTGTCACATCGATCGAACAATTTAAATTTCGATCGAACAGTTTTACACTAAACAACAAAGTTTGAATTTTTCCTTCGAATTTCCTTTATCAAAACATGATTTAACTGTAATGACAATTACACCTACATATCCACTAACCCCTACTCTCTAATTCAGACAGTAGTTTCGCTATAACTCATACACCAAATTTATTTACAAATTAGTTTCATAATTAGAACTTTTTGCTTCATTCTCCTCAAACAATTGAGGGCATTGTTCCTTAATTCCTGCCTCGCGCTCCCACATCGCTTCTCCAACAAGATGATTCTTCCATTTGATGAGCACTAAAGGAATACTCTTAATACGCAGAATTTTCTCTTTGCGATCTAGAATTTGTGCTGGCTCTTCATTGACTGTCAAATCTTCTTGAATTTCAATCAGTTGGTAATCGAGCACGTGCGTTGAGTCGTTGACGTACCGTTGTAACATTGAGATGTGGAAGACATCATGCACTCTATTGAGTTGCGGGGGTAAAGCGACCCTATATGCGACTTTGCCAACTCTTTCTAATACCTCAAAAGATCCAATGTAGTGGGGACTTAACTTTTCAGGCTTTTCGAAGCGCATTATACCTTTCATCGGAGAATTTTTTATAAAAACATGATCTCCCACTTGAAAGTTCACACTGGTTCTCTTGATATATGTGTAACTCTTCTGCCGACTCTGAGCTGTCTTAATCCTTTCCCGAATTATAAGAACGGCTTCCGTATTTTTCTCTAACACTTTCGGACCTAATATAAACTTTTCGCTGATTTCTTCCCAATTTATTAGAGATCTACATCTCCGTCCATACAACGCTTCATACGGAGCCATCCCAATGCTCTGTTGAAAGCTATTATTGTACGCAAACTCAATCAATGGTAAATGCTGATCCCATGATCCCTGAAGGTCGATTTGTGATAGCCCGGATTTTAACACCCCAAACCCTGTGCCATCGGCATGACCCTCGAGGCTGTGCCCCATATAAATACGCGGAACACTTGGTATATCCATAAAACCATAAGTAAAATATAGATAAAAGAACTGACACAGAATTAAATCTCCAGTTCTACTATATAACACCAAAAATATATAACCCAAAAGATTGTTCTAATCTCATGCCTCTGCATGGGCAAAAGAACTAACCCGAACCATCAGTGCCGTAATTATGGTCACCCCAGATGGTTCGACAAAAGAATATTACATATTATATTATCCTTACAAAGCAGGTTGGACATACCAAGCCTTAATTATCTCTCTCAAAACAACTATCAAATTATGCAGGCGGTCTTTTAAAAGAACCTCTCAGGAGGGGGCTCAGACTCCTCCCCTGGAACGTAATCCGAGTCTTCGAGTTTGACGTCACCAGAAGCAGCTCCTAATTTCGTACCTGTGACATATAGTCAAAGGGTGAGCTATATCCTAGGTCATTAGAAAAGATATCTGAACAAGTACATCTATCTTACTCACATATATTTCATGATATAATCAAAGCATGATTTTATCAATATAAAACAATTAGAAAATAGTTTGAAATGCTAAAAGGTTAAACAGAATGCTTTTGTTACACTACTCATGACATCTTATACTCACTGGTTCTCATATTTGTAACAAGGCTGGTTTCATGACTTAAATCAATTAACTTAAATAATTCCCGAGTAATATAGCATCGAGCCCCGATGGAATACCCTCCATCATCGTCCAATCAGATTATTTTTCATGTAGCATTACCCAAGTCCCTTTCTCATAGGTGACGGGGCACAACTCATATACATCCCTGGGATGTCTACTGGTATACGGATTGGCCGCCGTACCGGTCACGGATATCCTGCCGAGTTAATTACAAATATACCGCTGCGTCGGTAGAGTATTTTACAAACCTTAAATCGATTGTGCACTACATATAGTTATTCATCATGTAATTGTGCTAAATACTTAATAATCCACAGTCTGTTCAAATCCCATTTATGGACTTTCACATCATGTGGATCTTTACATCCACCATACATCCCTGGGATGTTACACATTCAAATGCATCACTTAGATGCTCAATGCACGTATACATCCCTGGAATGTCTCAAGTCTTACACTCATAGATTTCCTCATTTATTCGTGTACGCACACACACCTTACTTTCATATACTTATCTTAGTATTTAAAAACACAAGTATTCAACTAAGCTTTAAACGAACATGCATCCATATAATATCACTACATACATGCTCTCGTAATCAAGTGTACAAGTTCAGAATATTCCCTACCTCATACGAATTTAAATCCACGGATCCTCCAATCCGAGCTAGTACTTAACCATCCTTAAGTCCGGCTCAACCTAGGCCTGGCCCAAAACACGTATAGCATATCAACATTGGTGTAAACATATTGGGTTTTGAAGCCTAACCCCAACTATGAACAGTCCATAAGCAAAAACCCAACAAAAACCTAAATTTGCCCAAACCAATCGAACGATTTTAAATCGTTCGAACGAATTCCCAAAATCAATCGAACGATTTTATTTCGTTCGATCGATTTCCTCAGAAATCCTTTTACTCAATTTTTTCATCTGCAAAACCGATCGAACAATTTTTATTTCATTCGAATGGTTTTCCAAATCGATTGAACAAATTCTAATTCGTTCGAACGATTTTCCCAGAAACCTGCCTTTTACTTCTATCTTTATTGGCCAAAACCGTTCGATCGGATACTAATTCCGTTCGAACGGTTTTTGCCCATTATCAGAACGGATCGAGCTCTATACCCTAGAACTCGTCTCTTCTACCTTTATCCTACTCTTTATCATTCTTTACACAGATAGGTTAGATTTGCATACAACTTCTATAATTTCACAAGAATAAATAGGTTTACCTTTCTACTTGATCGGATCCCTTGATCCAAGGCTCCTTGTCTCAACAAGGGTTTTACAAACCCCAACTTCCAATCCCTTCCTGATATGAAGGATCAAATCCATAAGCTTTGCGATCTTCAATCAATCATTCGCATTTAACATCCAATCCTCAATTTCATCAACAACTCATACCACTCTCTTCACTCCTCTTAATTTCCCAACAACCTAACTAAGGAGAATTAAATTCTTCCCCCTTTCTTATGACTTACAATTGACTTGGGTGCAAAGCATATATATACCTAACTAAATATATGTATCTATATATATATATATATATATATATATATATATATATATATATATATATATATAACCCAACTAAACAACTCCTATTATACACAACTCCACCTCACACACATAATCTATGCAACTTAAACTAACCAACCTAAGTCAACCAAGTCAATGTTGACCCGATTAAACAAGCGACCAATTGGGCCTGCTTCCCGAGGTTCACTATTTAAGCACGAAAATTTTGGGACGTTACACGATCATACATACTCTAAGCATATCTTCAATAATTTGATTGGCTCTCACTGTCTGACCATCGGTTTGTAGATGGAACGAGGAGCTAAAATCCAATCTCATGCCCATCCCTTCTTGAAATCTTTGCCAAAATATCGAGGTGTATAATGGGTCACAATCCGATACAATACTCGTCGGAATACCGTGCAATCAGACAATCTCTCGCATGTACAAATCCGCCAATTTGCTTGCCGTATATGTGGTGCTGTAGGGCAAGAAATGTGCTGACTTTGACAGTCGATCTACAACTACCCATATAACATTGTGGCGCTTCGCCGTCCTTGGTAATCCTACAATGAATTTCATGGAGATTGACTCCCATTTCCATTCGGGTATTGGTAGAGGTTACAATCGACCAGCTGGATGTTTATGATCCACCTGTACTTACTGACATACCAAGCATTTAGAAACATACTCGGCCATATCTTTCTTCAAACCTTTCGACCAATAGCTTCTTTTCAAATCCTGGTACATCTTAGTACCATCAGGATGAATAACATACTTGGACTTATGGGCTTCGTCCAACATAGTTTGCCGCAGATTGGCATCACTCAGTATGCATAAACGTCCTCCGAATAATAACGTTCCATCTTCTTTAATAGAAAAGTCTTCTCTGTTGCCATCTGTGACACCTTGTCTTATCGTCAAGAGTTCTACATCTTTCATCTGAAGTTCATAGATGCGGTCAAAGATTATTAGTCTGATTGTGATGTTAGCCAACAAAGCACTAGAAACTTTGACCTTAATATTCTTATCGTACAAGAAAAGGTCTTCGAACAATTTCCATTGACGGAGTCCCACAATAAGGCTAGCTAACTGAGCCGAGTTCTTCTGACTCAAAGCAACCGCCATGACGTTTGCTTTATCGGGGTGATATTGAATAGAACAATCATAGTCTTTGAGAAATTCAATCCATCTCTGTTGTCTTATATTCAAATCTTTCTGCGTAAACAAGTACTTGAGGCTTTTGTGGTTTGTGAAGATCTCAAAGGTTTCACCATACAAATAATGTCTCCATATCTTTAATGTAAAAATCATCGCGGCTAACTCTAGATCATGCGTCAGATAGTTTTTCTAATGATCTCTCAACTGTCTCGACCCGTAAGCAATGACCTTCTTGTTCTGATTGAGCACACGACCCAACCCACTGTACGAAACATCACTATAAACTTCAAATCTCCCACTGCCTGATGGAATAGCTAACACGGGTGTGGAGGTAAGCCGTTTCTTAAGTTTTTGGAAGCTCTCTTCACATTCACTGGTCCACTCAAATTTAGCATCTTTTCTTGTGAGTCGCATGAGTGCCATGAAATCTTATAGAATCCCTCTATAAATCTTCGGCAATACCCAGCCAGAGCAAGGAAACTGCGAATCTTAGTCACTGTCTTCAACTGTTCCCAATCTACCACTGCCTCAGTCTTTGCTGGATCAACTATCACACCTTCTTCTGAGACTACGTGGCCTAGAAAGCTCACTTTCTCCAACCAGAACTCACACTTGCTGAGTTTGTCATATAACTGATGCTCACGTAGCGTCTGTAGTGCAATGCGTAAGTGTTGCTCGTGCTCTTCCCTAGATGTCGAATAAATGAGGATATCATCCACGAACACCATTATGCACGTATCAAGATGTTGCTTAAACACCCTATTCATAAGATCCATAAATGAAGCTGGTGCATTCGTCAAGCCGAAAGGCATCACCAAAAACTCGTAATGTCCATATCTGGTTCTAAATGCTATCTTCTGAACATCTTCGGCCTTCACTTTCAGCTGATGATACCCCGATCTCAAGTCGATCTTTGTAAAGAACTTTTTCCCTTGCAACTGATCAAAGAAATCATTGATCCTAGGCAAAGAATATTTGTTCTTTATCATCAGCTTGTTCAATTGACGATAGTTGATGTACAGTCTCATCTACCCGTCCTTCTTAACGAACAAGGCCGGTGCTCCCCAAGGAGACATACTAGATCTTATGAAGCCTTTGTCCAACAATTCTTGCAACTACTCCTTCAGTTCCTTCAATTCAGCAGGAGCCATTCTGTAAGGCACTTTTGATACTGGCTCCGTGCTTGGTACTAAATTGATTACAAACTTAATCTCTCGATCTCCCTGGTAAGTCATCAGGAAACATGTCCGAAAACTCGCAAGCAATCGGGATATCGGTAATGTCGTTCTTCATTTCCCTTTGCTCTTATAGGAATGCTAGGTATCCATCGCATCCATTTCTCATCATTCGTTCAGCTCGCGCCGCAGAGATGATTGGTATAATTTTACCCTTATCACTAATAAATCGGAATGACTTCTGCTTCGGTGGACGAAACGTTATGACTTTTCGTAAGCAGTCAACGCTCGCATGATAAGCGGATAGCCAATTCATGCCAAGGAGTACGTCGAAGCCTTGCATTTTCAACAAAATAAGATTAGTCATCGTCTCGCGATCTTCAACTCGTACGATAATAGATCGGCACCATGTGTTTGTAGTCACTAGTCTTCCCGTAGGAATTGACACGTCTAAAATGAACTCCAATGCTTTGGGAACGACCTTCAATCTTCCCACGAATTTCGGAGTCACAAACGAGTGGGTAGACCCTGGGTCTATCAGAACTCGTGCATCACAACAATCGCCGTCGTTTTCATGATATAATTGTAAGGTACCTATAATAATACACATACTAAATAATTAAGCATGCTTGGCAATATTTAAACAATCATACAGTACAACCCTAACTGGTCAAGTTTATTTATGCACCTTCTTTATCAAAACCCATTAA
Organism: Chloranthus sessilifolius; assembly: GCA_021018995.1. Lineage (NCBI taxonomy): Eukaryota > Viridiplantae > Streptophyta > Magnoliopsida > Chloranthales > Chloranthaceae > Chloranthus > Chloranthus sessilifolius. The sequence continues at coordinate 32,194,311 of CM037596.1, read as the reverse complement.
ACTAAATTAACATATCTAAACACGCATACCTTTGATCACGCCATTACTTGCCCGAGCATCCTCGGTGATTAATGCAAATGCACGGCCAGGTATTGTAGGTCTGGTGGATCCCGTAGGCTTTTGTGCGATAGCAATTGACACTGTACCTTCTTTCCTCAATCCTGGGCACTCTCTAATCATATGGCCCATCTTTTCGCACTTAAAGCACCCCCCGGTGCCCCGTCTGCAATTCGATGTCTTATGTGATTTGCCACAATAGTCACATGTAACCTATGGTGTTGATGATGCAGCTCTCGAGAACCCTTGATTAACTGATACTCCCGAAGTCTAAGTCTACGTAGGGCACTCGATACGGAAAGGTCTGACAGGAGCAGACACTCGTGGCCTAGAATAATTTGTATAGGCAGGTTTGTCTTGAAATTGGGGCTGGTGGTGTGAACCTCGACTTTTTATTCCCTGAGTCATAATCACTTGCTCTTCCCTGGCCTGCCTTACTCTTATTCTGCAGATTACGCCTTTTATACATATTATTTATATCTCTCTCTGCCACTATTGCTTTGCCTATCACGTTGGCATAGGTTTCTAGCTCAAACATCAAGACCCTATCTCGTACATTCGGCCTCAGGCCTTCTTCAAATTTACTGGCCTTCATCTCTTCGGTGGCCACTAATTCTGGTGCGAACCTTGATAACTATGTAAATTTATTACCATACCCCCGTACGGTCATATTGCCTTGCTCTAAAGTTGAAAAATATTTTTTCAACTGATTCCTGACTTGCTTGGGGAAATATTCTTTGTTGAACCCGCAACAAATTCTGTCCAAGTCCATAGACCGTGAGGATTTTCGACCTCTCTTTTTCTCAGCACTGATTTCTATCACGGATCGGCGCCACCCTCAAGTTGGAAGGAAGCCCAACCAACTTTCTCATCCTCTGTACTCTGAATTCTCTGTAGGAGTTTCTCAATCTGGTTTAACCATTTTTCCGCTTCTAGCAGATTCATCTGTCCATAGAAACTAGGAGGTCTTAATCTCCTAAAGTCCATGAATGATGAGGGTAATAATGCTGGAGAAGGTGGTGGTGGTGGCTGCTGATGGTTCGTGTTATTGGCAGCCAGTAGTGTCGTCTGCTCAACCAACAATATAGTCTGCTGAGTCTGTTGGGCCATGGCAGCAGTCACTACCTTCATGGCTTGAGCCATCCTGTCTTCATTCCTTTGATCCCTTTTTTCAGGGGGTTGTCTTTGATCTGTGCCCGAACCTGAAGGGATATCATCTATACTCCTCACATTCCTATGACGATCGCCTCTAGGGTGCCCTCTACCTCTCTGATCCATCTTTATCTGTTTCAATGAAACATAAGTTCCATTAACAGAAGTCCCTATACTCCAACAAAATTTTAAACATCCGAACCGAATTTCCTAATCGTAAAATCCGGACCGTCGGATCGACGCTAAGGCCGATCCTCGAACGGAACACTTAGCACATCTATACGCAAAGCGGAAACAAAGCAGAAACCATAGCTAACAGACATAACTATCAAAAGCAAATGATAAATCTCCAATTCTATATCTCAATAGCTCAAAATAACAGTTCTAATCCCATGGGCAAAAGAACCGAGAAGAACCACTGGTGATGGCCGACCATCACCGAAATATGGTTCACAAAATAATACAATAATTAACCAAAAGAATATATTCATATTCCTTACATCTTCAAAGTACATCCAAAAACCCTTACTCTAAACTAATTTTCAAAGCCAGACCTACCTATGCTTTGCACAAACAAAACACTCCTCAAGATGGGGCTCTGAGTCCTCTAAAGGCACACATTCGGAGTCCTCTTTATCCCGGTCCTTTGTACCAAGTTCCTCACCTGAACTCGTGACATATAGTCGAGGGGTGAGCTTCATCTAAGCTCAATAGGGAAAAACAAACAACATGCATATCCCCATAAAAACATATATCTCATGACATGATCAAAAACATAGATTTCTTATAAAGATGCACAATTTCAATTGTAACTGAATGAAACAAAAACATTTTTCTTAATTTGAAAAGGTTGTCACATGCTCTTCTACGGATTCACATAACAAAGAAAAGAAACTTAAAGTGCTTCACTTAAATAATCCCTCGAGCGTATATAGCATCGAGCCCCTGATGGAATACCCACCATCGTTGTTCACATTAACCATTCACATATGGTTCCCAACGTCCCAAAAATAGTGGACACTCGTGCCAAAAATAAATACCGTTGGCTGGTAGAATTCACAAGATCACAAAGGTTTGTACGGGTATCCTTCCATACCAGTCACGGATATTCCGTCGTGTCAGTCGTGAATATACCGCTGCGTCGGTCGGGTATTCACACATAAACCTCAAATCGATGTGTATAACTTATAGTTTATCACCGTCTGATGTGGTAATTATAATTAAATCTCGTAAGTTTAAAACGCATAGATTCGCACGCTTATAACACATCTTAATTAATCTTGAAAGATTGCACATGTTTAACACATTATTGAAAGGAAACCTGAGAGGTTCCTACACACACAACACATTTATCGCAACCAAAGTTATCGAAACACACATGCACGGTTACACATTCACAAAGCTTATGCATATTCTCAAACACTGCATCATAATATAATTCACATGCTAATTATATAAAAATGCACATGGTGAAGAGTTTTCCCTACCTTCGATGAAGTCAAATGAAAGTTCCTTAATCCGATTTAGCCACTCACATGAACATGGCTATGCTCGCACCTAAACACATTCAATTTATAGCCCATGCGCCAGAAATGACGCACAACATGAAGACATGAAGCCTCCTTAAATTTCTCAAAACAAATCAAAACAAAACTCTGAGTCTGGCCAAACCAACCGGTCAGTTTTCCTCAAATCATTCGATTGGTTCCAAAACCGATCGAACGGTTTAATCACTAAGAAACTAAGCCTGTTCCCAGGTGCCATATTCCGATCGATCGGTTTCAAACTGCTCTATCGGTTTCTTCAATTCGTTCGATCGGAATTTATTTCGATCGAACGGTTTCTAAAGAATTCACACACCTTTCATCCTTTGACAAAACCGATCGAACGTTCACTTATTTCTATTGAACGGTTTTGTCAACTCAGCACATTCTCGGGTTTTTGACTTCTTTAACTGATTTTTCTAAATCATATATCTCCTAACTTCTAATTTCATCTCATACACCTATAGAAAGATCAACATAATTGAACAATACTACTTCATATAGATTTCTTACCTTAAATCGATAAATCATTCGATTCACGAGCTCACACACAGCTAGGGCTTTATACTTGGAGCTTCAGAGTTTTCGCGATCCCAAATCCGCAATCTCACACACCTAAAATCCTAATTCCTCTCACACATGATCACATGCATTCAAAGCTCACTCTTTCTCTCTCTCTCTTCTCAATAACTTCTTTCAACAACCTAGGGTAAGAGAATTTAATTCTCTTAACATTTGTCTCTTATACTTACAAGCTCAACTAGAGTGTTAAACACATACACCACACCTCGGTGTATGTTACCTCATGAGTGGTTCATACACCCATTCATCCTTTCTTTCTAAATTAAAAACTTAAGTCACTTAACTCATGCACACATAGGTGTACTGTTCAAAGATCGGAATTTTTGGGACATTATAGGCTTTCTTCAAGATGTGTGATTTGCACCATCTTCGGTCAGTTGCCGAGCACTCTTTTGCTTGCTTCGTTTGGTTGGGTGATTTAACTTATCCTCTTGCGTCTAATATAATCAGGTTATTAATCTTGATACATGTTCAAAAGAACCAATAAATAAACTTAAGTGAAAACAAAATCGATATTGCAGCTCTTTAGACTTATAAAGTATATAATTTCACAAAAATTCTGGCATTTGGGCTAGTTGGATTACTGAAAGAGCCTACATGATTCTGGCATTTGGGTTAGTTGAATTACTAAGTTCTACAAAATCCATTGTCAAGCATCTAACTAATTTGTAGTAATCCAATTTTTTAGGCAAATTTTTAATACTTGTACTAGCACAAAGTTTTACCTCAACAATCCTGACAAAAGCTGACTTCCACAAATGTCAGGGTCCCTAGAAATCTATACAAGATGAATCCCATTCAAAAGATCTGATATGCCAAAGCTATAAAATATGCGAGCGAAGTTATGAAGCAGTAAACTATGCTAGTTAGACACTTTTCAAGCTCTGGTCCTTATAAGATATGAGCCGCATGCGAAGGCAAGAGCTCCTACAGTCACTGAAAATGGTTTAACCCCAAGCCACTTGAATTCTGCTCCACAGAAGCCCAAAAACAACCATTTAGTGTATGAGAAAAAAAAATTGAAAAATAAGTGTTGATATTTGAATAACAATAATGACGAGAATAAATCTATGGTTTAGACCACAATTATATGATTTGTAGTTCGGCTTGGTTATCATGGTTGACAGTTTGCTACTTACCAAGTGAAATCCAGAGAAAAATGCTTTAGTTTGCAGTAATTTGATAATAAATTCACTTGAACCAATTTGCAATTTAGCAAAAGGTTAATATAAATTTGGTAACTATAGTCTAGACTAAAATCGCTGAAAAGAAGCAATCAGCATAGTATTATAGACTTCCATTTAGCTCTAGAAGACTAGAAGAACCTCATAAAAATTCATTAAACCTAACTAGTCATACATTGGTGATTTACAAATTCAAATACTCTTCGATCAGTTAAGAATTAAACAAAAAATGATATAGTTTGTTTGGCTGGCTCCAAACACTATCGTGTAAACTTATTTGATACTATGAAAATGTCAGAGGGTATCAAGGGAGTTATCAACTAATTTCCATGAAATAAACAAGGGTAGCAAGATTCTTATAGCAGGATGCTGCTCTTGTAGTAGAAATTTTGCTCTCTTCTTCTTTTATTTTAAATTTCTTCTTGTTGCAATCCCTCATGAAAAACTTGAGAAGGGTAAACCAGACGCCCAGATTTCAGATTTATTCTCATTAACAAGAGGAAAAAGGCATATATATATATATATATGATTATAGAAAGTTTTCTCAACCCTTTAGGCTTGTCTCTGGGTATTTGGATATTTTGGAACCCCGAGCCATCCACCTCCTATGATTGCTTCATAAAAATTGATGTTGTTTATAAAAATTCAGGATTTAGCTATGAATTTGGTGGAGTCAATCCTCACATGTAGGGCTGAAATTTGACCAATTTTCAATTTAAAATCCCATTTCTAACCTCTGTTTTTCTTGGTCTCAATTTTGGTAAAATTCAGGTTTTAGGTCACTCAAAACAACACATAGAAAGTTGCCTTAATATTTTAAGTGCCAAAATCCATAGAGCTGGAGTATACTCTGAGCTTTGGTAGGATGAAACTACATAACTAATGCTACTTTTTCACTAATTTACATAGCTAAACCCCATCATTAACCTTGTTAGATCCATGAGTCAATATCTGGCCTAAGCTCATTATAACAGTGACATCAAAATGGCAAAATTTCTGATTGAGATATCTTGCTGCCAGAATCTCTAGGCTAAGTGAATCCAACAACCTAAACCCTATCAAACAAACATTGCAAGAGAAAATATAAGAAATGTTAGATTCTCAGGCCTTGTCATTAAACATGTAATGATGACGGTATATTTATAAGGAATTACGCAGCATCACAGTAAATAACTCCTGAACTACAAGTATTCAACACACACCCAAATAGAAGAATGAAATCCCATATTTTAATGTGTCATTTACTCATCAACCCCGTTATATTTCCCAAATTCCAGAAAAACGGCCACAAATACGCTTACCTCCTCTCAAGAGCGTTCTCATATTTTGTTGCATTCGATGCCTCGTCATCTTCACCATGGGTTCTTAAATCTGCTAGCAGAGCGAATAGCTGCAAGATAAAATGAGCTCTTTGAATCACTAACTTGGAGCACAAATGAGTAATTAACTTGGAGGAAGATGAGTTACCTTGTATTTGATATCATATGATAAAGGCACACCATTCATATTCAAACTCTAAAATAGTTATTGCTAATACACAGAGATAAGACAAGACATATAACTGAGATATAATACCCCATAAAAGCAAGTGAAGTTGGAGTCCCAAAAACATACTTACAACATTCTCAAAACGGAAATCATAATTAAACAGCCCCAAAAGAGATTAAACATTTGTCTAATTCGATTTGTGAAAAAAAAAATTCGACCACTACTAGTTGCATTCAAGATTATGGAGTAGGATTAGCATTGCCGCCAAGCTGCACAATATGAAATAACACTTGTCACTTAGATATCCTTGAACAAACTTAGAGAACATTTCAGCAATGAACAACAAAAAGGTTATACATACCTGTCCCAACATGGCCTCAACTATGCTAATAAATTTTGCCATATTGGCTTCATTCTGCTTCAATTTCTCTGCAACTTCAGCATTCTTTTGTTCCTGTTATTCATGGTTTTGCCTTAATTGCTCCTCTAATATGTGAACTTTATCTTTCATTGTAACAAATTCAGTAGAGGATGATGCACGTTCAGTAGAAGGACCCCACAAACTGGTAGGAGTACACATCATTGGGACTGGTGGAGTCCACCAGTAATGACCCAGAAAATTTGAACCAGAAACTAACCGCATCGATGTACGTGCTCGGCACGGAAATCGAGACAGAAAATTTAAAACTTTGAAAATAATATTAATAGAAATAATATTAGCCTATAAGTAGGTTAGTTCACGTATGAAAACTCGTTTCGATCCGAGTTGAGTACGATGTCGAGACGGTACACTACGCCGTATCGACATGTTGGTGTTTCACGCCGAAATCAAAATTTGAGAAGCAACTGAAATATCTAAGATATTTCAGTTGGTAGCTTATAAGAGAAGGAAGGGAGAGGTAGAGGAAGTTCTTCTCCTTCTTCTTCTTCTTCTTCCCCTTGCTCTAGTTACTCTAACAGCTAAGGAGTCTGTAGCTAGGTGGGTTTTCAAGAGGGTTTTTGTATAAAACAGGGTTAGCAAGATTGAAAGGTGAGTTTCCTAAGCTAGGGTATGTAGAGACCAATGGATAAAGCTTAGGTATGGGTTGTGTGCGTGTGTGAAGTCTCTACATGCTGAACCCGAGCTAAAAAGTTACTCGTCGAACTCGGATCGGTGATAGACTCCGAGAGCTTGATCCGAAACCCTCATCCGGAGTGATTTGCCGAAACCCCGAAAGGGCCCACATAGAGGTGAGCTCCCTTGTTTAAAAATGGGCAGTTGGATGCCCTAAATATAGGTTTTATATGAATAGTTAAGATTTTAGTGAATTTTTGGAAGAAAAATAAGTTAGAAAAAAATTTGGTTGGTGAACTCCATTAATGACTGAAAATTCGTCATTGTTGATCGATCAACAAGGTGTTGATCGATCACTGGGTATGGAATTGATCGATCAACAAGGTGTTGATCGATCATCGTGTGGCATTGATCGATCAACAGGGTGGTGATCGATCAATTTGTATACGAAAGTAACCTTAATGGCGTAGAGTTGGGGAATTTGAGTTATTGATTGGTGATCGATCAACAAGGGTGTTGATCGATCAATTGATCGGGTATTGATCGATCAACAAGGGTGGTGATCGATCATGAAAGCCCATTGATCGATCAACCAACATGGTGATCGATCAATGGTGTACAAGATAGACAAACAGTGGGTGCTTTGGTGATCGATCAACAAGGGTGTTGATCGATCAATAAAGAGTTCATTGATCGATCAACAAGGTATTGATCGATCAATAAACCCTGTTTTCAGACAGTTAGAAAATGTATATGTAAGAACCACTGGACGTTGTGCCAGTTCACAATCTGTCACTCTAACACCTTGAGTAACATGTTTATGGTCTAGGATCAGACTAAGATGCCTTGAAAAAGCTTTGGATTTGCTTAGAAGGAACTTGATCCGAGGTAGGGGAATTCAACCGAAATTGCATTTATTTTTGTTCTCATGGTTTATATCTGTCATACACATCTCAGCATAGTTTAATTCTATTTTAAAAGCATGTTTAGCATATGTATGAGCATTTTATTTTGTACTTGATCCGACATTTGACATCCGCATCCGAAATCTGAATTCTGTTAAGTATGATAAGTATGCATGTGATTTGAGGTTTAATATTCCTATATATCCGTTGTGCACACTTGTGCATTTGCTTTGTAATCCTCGGCACAATTGTACTCCAGGTGTGGGGCATTGTTGCAATTCCGAAAATTATTCATGTGAACGACGATGGTTGGGATTTATCCATCGGACCAAATCTGGCTACCACGTGCTATACTCACGGGAGTTACTTAAGTATACTACACTAAGTCATTATATGTTGTATTCATCAATTCCGTACTGTTTTGGATAAATGTCTCATGATTTATACATCTGTTGCATAATTTCAGTTTTGTTCTTTGATGACCATGTTATGCAATTAGGATGCAATTTTATTTGGAATTCTTCTATTGAGCTAGGATGTAGCTCACCCTGTTTTTGTAAACATTTAGGTTCTGAGGCGGTAGCTCCCGGTTCGGAGAGCGACCCAGACTATCAGCCTGATCCTGAGGTTGAGGTTGAGGACGAGGAGACACCCGATTTGACTTTTACCCATAGACTGGGTATAGCTTAGACATTTTTGGGATTGTACGTTTGTTTGGAGACTTTGGATTATGTGTGCCTGGTGGCCACTTTTGTATTAATTTTTGTATATATTTTATTTCTTTTATAGTGTTATTATACATTCTATCGGAACCATCATTGGGAACCATTGTTTGGGTGATGGATGTCTCACATCACGATGGTTCTTTTTGGTTCCTTTTTGAGGATGTATACTTTCTACATTTATAAATGAAGGTTTCTCTATTGTTCTTACTTTTAGATTGATTCATTAGATGACTCTACTTGCCGCTGTGGGATTGTATCTGTATAATTCCGCTTTATATACAGATATTGTGTGATTTGTCCTTGGGATCATCCAGAGCATGATCCTGATGGCACGGATTTCTGAGCACAGAAATTTGGGGCTGTCACAGTTGGTATTAGAGCCTAGGCTTTAGGTTGAACTATGGGTTCATAACGGATTGTTTTTACAATCTATATGTACTGATCAATGTTGTTGTTTTCACAATGATGTACTCAAGATGGGCCCTAAGTTAGGAGGAGGGCGGCGGCAGAGGTAGAACAGGTCAGAGAGAGATTCCTCTGAGGGATGTGCCCGAGGTTATAGGCTCGTCGAGGGGCTTGGAGTTCCTCTCACAAGCAAATGCGTTTCCATTGGGACCCAGAGGAGGTAGAAGGAGAAGTGAAGAGAGGATGGAGTGTGTTGGAAGCATTAGCTTACCAACGTCACAGACATGCTTTAGCTCAACAGGCAGCTAGACCACCCCATCAGCCTGGTGGATTTGCAGAGTTTAGGAGAATGAGACCTCCTAACTTCTTAGGTCAAACAGATCCCATTGAGGCAGAAGGATGGATAGAAGAGATGGAAAAGCTCTTTGAAGTGTTACAGCAAATGACGAGAGAAAGTGCGTTGGGCCACTTTCAACTGGATGGTGACGCCGACCTTGGTGGAAGCTCGGTGTCACAAAATAGACAGAGAGAGTTTCCTCACACCCATTGAATCGAGGAGTTTACTAAGTATTCTATAATAAATACTTTCCTAAAATTGTGAGGCATCGGTGGAGGTGAAATTTATAGAGTCAAGCAAGGTGCAATGACAATGTGGACTATGGAGTGAGTTCGATAGATTAGTTTCGATTTGCACCTCAAAGACGAGCTACAGAAATGATGAGAGCGAGAAAGTTTCAAATTGGACCGAGACAAAATTTACAAAAGGATGTCGCCATGTGGGAAATGGAGACATATGAAGGAGTGATGGCCAAGGCACTCATAGCTGAAGAAGAAAACCAGAAGCAATTCTCTTGGAGGGACAAGCAGGCGAGAGAGAGACCATTCCAAGGGCAATCTCAGGATATAGAGCAGAACAAGAGGGCTAGATTTTCCAGACCTCCGAGATACCCTACGCACTCTCGACCGGCGATTTCTTCAGGACCGAGTTCATATCAGAGAGCAGCAGCTCCTACATCTTCCAGATCATTTCGACCACCGGATCTTCCGGTAAGTGGGGCCTCGTGACTCGTGGACCTTCAAGAGTCTGGCGTCCTTCACTCCGCCATATGTGTGCAAAGTGTGGAAACCACACAAGATGAGGACCGCAGGAGAGAGACAGGCATGCTTGTGTGGCAAGATGGGCCATTTAATTAGGAATTGCCCGGAGGAGAGCAAGGAGCGGTCAGATCGGATTCACCCAAAGATCACCGACCAAGGTTCACGGCCGAGCTTATGCCGTTATCGCCACGATGCTCGACATCAAATGACGCTATTCAAGGTATGATTAGAATTCAAGAGATATGGTGTTGTTTGATAATGAATGAAAATTAGAAATATATAAATTAATTGATTTATTTTGATTATAATAGTACACATAAACCTACACATCTAAAACGCATGTTAAAGAATGTTGATATTGGTATGTAGGTGAGTCAAATCAGAGTAGGAATTATGATATTTGCTTTCATAGAGCACGAGCCCCGATAGACCGGCTCCACACATTCTTTCAGACGGCCTCAATTTACAAAGGAATTGAGTGCCACTAACAACTAGATTTTATCCTCGACAGGTGTCAATCCCCACGGGTAGTGCAGTGAATGCACTCACTGTGTGTAAATCAGTGGTAGTGGCAGTAGATGATCATGAGACACGGGCAGATTTGATTCTGTTAGATATGAAAGGATTTGACATCATTTTGGGAATGGACTGGCTATCTGCTTACCATGCAAGTGTGGATTGTCTTCGGAAGATGGTAGTTTTCCGCCCTCCAAAGGAGCGATCCTTTAGATTCTTCGGAGTGAAGTCTAAGGTAGCTCCGTTGATATCCGCTATTCGGGCGGAGAGGATGATGAAGAGTGGATGCAGTGGATATATAGCCTTCCTACAAGAGCTACGGGAGAAGACTAAAGTGATATCCAATATTCCCATTGCATGTGAGTATGCTGATGTATTTCCTGAGGATTTACCAGGACTACCACCAGATCGAGAGGTGGAGTTTGTAATCAATCTAATCCCAGGCACTGAACCAGTATCAAAGGCTCCCTATCGGATGGCTCCAGCAGAATTACAAGAACTAAAGGAGCAATTGCAAGAACTACTTGACAAAGGTTTTGTGCGACCTAGTGTGTCCCCTTGGGGAGCACCGGTATTGTTTGTCAGGAAGAAGGATGGTTCAATGCGCTTGTGCATCGACTATCGGCAGTTAAACAAGTTGACGATTAAGAATCGTTACCCGCTTCCTAGAATCGATGATCTGTTTGATCAATTACAAGGAGCGAGGTTCTTTACGAAGATCGACTTGCGGTCGGGTTATCATCAACTACGTATCAGAGCTGAAGACATTGAGAAGACGGCGTTCAGAACCAGATATGGGCACTATGAATTCCTTGTTATGCCATTTGGATTGACGAACGCACCTGCGTCTTTCATGGACTTGATGAACCGAGTGTTTAAACCACACTTGGACACATCAGTAGTGGTATTTGTAGATGACATCCTTGTCTATTCCAAGACAAAGGAGGAACATGAAGAGCATCTACGTGTTACTTTGCAGACCCTCAGAGATCACAAACTTTATGCGGCTCGAAAGTGTGAGTTTTGGCTTGACCAAGTTAGTTTCTTGGGTCATATCGCTTCGCAAAGGGTATTATAAAGGATCCGGCTAAGATTGAAGCCGCTAGAATCGGGAACACCGAGGACGAATGTGAGGTCCGTAGTTTTCTTGGTTTGGCCGGATACTACTGCACGGTTCAGAGAGGGTTCTCTAAACTATCGTGTCCACTCACCAAATTTCACTAAGAAGAATGCTAGATTTGATTGGACCGATCAAGGTGAGAAGAGCTTCCAGTGAATTGAAGACAGCGTCGACTACAAAGACCATGTTGGCAATACCTTCGGCAGAGGAGGTTTTGCTATCTCATGATGACATCATATGGTGGTTTGGGTTGTGTCCTCAACCAAAGACAAGAAGGTTATCGCTTATGGCTCTAGACACAAGGAGCATGAAAAGAATTATCCGACTCATGACTTAGAGTTGGTCATGTAATCTTGCCTTGAAGATTTGGAGGCACTACTTGTACGGTGAGACGCTTTGATATCTTCACCACCACAAAAGCCTTAAGTATTTGTTTACCCGGAATGACTTAAATATGCATGTACAGATGGATGGAGTTCTTGAAAGATTATGATTGTTCCATCCAGTATCACCCTGGGAAGGCCAATGTTGTGGCAGATGCTTTGAGCAGAAAATCTTCAGCTCAGTTGTCACACCTTATCACCAGAATACAAAGGTGGCATCTACTTGAGGACCTGGCCTTGTGCGATACATTGATAGACGTAAAAGGTTCAGGGGCATTGATGGCTACAATAGTGATGCCCACGTTGTTTGATAACGCGTAGGGCTCCAGATGATTGATGGTGAGCTTATGGCCATTCGCAAGGATGTGATCAACGGGATTCGACCTGATTTCTCCATCAAGGATGATGGTACTTTACTGTTTCGAGATCGAATGTGCATACCAGCTGATAAAGATCTTAAGGAAACTATTCTAGAAGAAGCACATAAGTCAACGTATGCTATACATCCTGGGAGTACCAAGATGTATCAAGATCTCAAGCACAGCTTTTTGGTGGAGAGGACTGAAGAAAGATGTAGCAGATTTTGTGTCTCGATGTTTGGTCTGCCAACAGGTGAAAGTAGACCATCGAAATCCAGCCGGGTTGTTACAACCTCTACCAGTACCAGAATGGAAATGGGAAGCCATTTCTATGGATTTCATCTTAGGGTTGCCAAGCACATTGAGGAAGAACAATGCCATCCGGTCATTGTTGATAGGTTGACCAAATCTGCACACTTCTTGCCATACCGCACTACGTTTACAGCTAGCAAGCTTGCAGAGCTGTACATGAAGGAGATAGTCCGGTTACATGGCATACCAGTCAGTATAGTATGTGATAGATATCCGCTCTATACATCGCAGCTTTTGGCGCGTTTCGTGAAGGCATGGGTACTAAATTTCATCCTCGGCGGATGGGCAGAGAGAGTGAACCAGATCATCGAAGATATGTTGCGAGCTTGTATGTTGGACTTTCAAGGTTCATGGGATGAACATCTATCTTTGATCGACTATCGATCAAAGTATCGGGATGGCGCCTTATGAAGCCTTGTATGGACGTCGATGTAGATCTCCATTGAACTGGGAGGAAGTCGGTGAGAAACTCATTTTGGGACCTGATATCGTGGAAAGTACAACCGTGGCAGTTCGGTTGATCCGCGAAAGATTGAGGGTTGCTCAAAGTCGCCAAAAGAGTTATGCCGATCTTCATCGGATACACGTAGAGTTTCAGGTATCCTTTAAGGCATTCCCGAGGTTACGATTTTCTAGTTTAAGTAATTAGTTAGGTAATTAACACTTGTTTTCAGGTTGGAGATAATGTGTTTGTAAAAATATCGCCAACAAAGGGTGTCATGCGCTTCGGAAAACGAGGAAAGTTGAGTCCTCGGTATATTGGCCCCTTTGAGGTACTCGGACGGGTTGGCGAGGTTGCGTGTCGGATTGCTTTGCCACCACAGTTGGCGAGCATGCATAACGTTTTTCATGTATCGATGCTGCGACGTTACGTGCATGATCCGACACATGTCTTGGATTTTCAACCGATTGATTTACAAGAAGATCTAACCATGGTTGAAGAACCGATAGAGATCTTGGATCAACGGGATCAAGTTTTGAGGACCAAATTAATTCCGCTAGTACTTGTCAAGTGGCAGAATCATACTGCTTCGGAAGCCACTTGGGAACGTGCTGCCGAGATCCATGAACAGTATCCACACTTGTTCACTTAATGCGCAAGGTGAATTTTCTTTTGAGTTTGTTTCTAAATTCATCATCGTGATTATAACTTGATGGTTAGATTTATCTCATCGACTCGATTTGTCGTATATTTTGGGTCATGTATGTGATGTACATGTACTGGTATCTTTCCATTACGGTTAAGTCATTTTAACGGTCCGATTGTAACGAGAAATTTTTACAACAGGTCCATTGATCGATCAACAGGGAGGTTGGTGATCGATCAACAAGTGGACCATTGATCGATCAACATTGAATGTGGTGATCGATCAATGGGTCGGGTTCAGTTTATTTGAACTTAAAAATTTTTGTGGTGATCGATCAACCACCAATGAATTGATCGATCACCAAGGCACTTATGTGTTATAAAGAGGGTTTTGAACGGTCATTTGCTCTATCCTATTCACGTGAACGAGCAAAGGGTTTTTGCACTCCGACCTTTCAACTTCCCTTCCGACTCACTTCCGGCCATTCCCATCCTTTCTCCGGCTTGATTCGCGTGGACATCGCTCCATTCACCCGATAAAATCCTTGTTCGCTTCCTTTCGAGTCTTATATTTCATTTTTTTTTTGTAAGGACTTGACCATGGGACCTCGCACGAAGAATCCTTCGCGTAAGGTACCCACACATCTCGGCTGCGTTGCGTGCCGCCCACCATTCCCGTTCCTCCACCGACCGTGCCACCCATGGCACCGATTTCGGATGTGGTTCCACCCATCCCGGCCCCCATTGAGCGTGAAGTCCCGAAAGAGTGGTGGGCTTCCAAAACCTTTCTACCCGAGTATAGGTTTATTTCTACCCTCTATGATGATCGCCCCGAAATGGCTTGGGCCATGGGCTACCTTCAAAAGTTAGGGTTAAAACCCTTGCTTGAGCCGTTCTATGATCACTATTGCCCTCGCATAGTGCGGCTCTTTTTCCAAAACCTTCGTTGGGGGGATTCCCGACACCGACTCGTCACTACCATTGACGGGTTTGAATATAAATTCAATCGATTCCATGTTGCCGCTGCCCTAGAGTGTGCAACCACTCACCTTGATACGCGTGGCTTGGCGCCACCGTATGAGAAAGAGGTTCCTTTTGCTGATGTCATCACCAAGATGACCAACGGCAAGCATGGGAAGGGCCAATCCATTTCTAGGGCCCAACTACCCGACAAACTGTGGATGCTTGATACTTATTTCAAGTGTGCACTCGTTCCATTTTTGCACAAGTCCTCACGGACTGGTGTTGTCCAGATGGCCCTCTTTTCGGCCTTTGAGGATCGTTGGTATCCGATGGCCGAGGTCGTGATTGAGGGCATCATCACATACGACCTTATGACCGAAAAGGCGAAGGCGGGAGCCACAAAACAAATTCCCTATGCTCGCCTAATCACAAAGCTGGTGGAGCAATATGTTGCTCTACGCGAGCACTATAGCTTGGCTCCTAATGAGCCACGCTTAACCAACAACACTAAAGTCTTTAAGCTAAAAGACTGGACCAAGAGTTATAATCTTTTGGTCAAGAGACTACCCGACCCCGAGGAGGAGGGTGACGACGAGGCTGCTGAGCCCGTTATTCCTGAGGGTGGAGCACCTGTTGGACCAGCTCCTAGTGGGGGGGAGGCCCCATCTGATCAGCCACCTCAGCCTGAGGTGCTACCTCGACCTGCTGCTACCCCATCACGGCGACCACCTCGTTCTTCTTCGTCACGTCGCCCTACACCTGCACCTGCTGCCCCTATCCCTATCCCTGCCCCTGCCCCATCCACCGTTACTCTTGACGCCGTGCTTGCTGCGGTCCTCGAGGGTAACAAACACATACATGAGCGCTTGGATGGGATTGAGCTATTTCAGCGTCAGGTTCATCGGCGGCTTGACTACGCCGAGGGCATGTTAGAGCTCTTGATGCAGCAGGCATACATGACGACTTCGACCCCGATGATTGCGCATGCCCGTGAGCACGTTGTAGATCCTCGCACTTACACCCCTGTTCCTGCTCCGCCCACCATGCCGGTCTCCGCCAGGACTGGACCATCTGGCGAGGGTGGACCATCTGATGTTCCCACTGGTATTCCCATACTCATTTAACTGTTATTCTATTTATCTGATATTATTTTTATTGTTATTTTTGAAATTATCTTTACCTTATTCTGTTTTCTATATTTTCTTCTGTACTGCATCTTTTATATCTTTGTCTCTGTATGTTCATCAGTAGGTTTTCTTTCGGGACCCCATCTCATATGGCCCCACTGCCTAGTCAATTTTCGAGGACGAAAATTCCTAAGGGGGGGATAATGTAATGACCCAGAAAATTTGAACCAGAAACTAACCGCATCGATGTACATGCTCGGCACGGAAATCGAGACAGAAAATTTAAAACTTTGAAAATAATATTAATAGAAATAATATTAGCCTATAAGTAGGTTAGTTCACGTATGAAAACTCGTTTCGATCCGAGTTGAGTACGATGTCGAGACGGTACACTACGCCGTATCGACATGTTGGTGTTTCACACCGAAATCAAAATTTGAGAAGCAACTGAAATATCTAAGATATTTCAGTTGGTAGCTTATAAGAGAAGGAAGGGAGAGGTAGAGGAAGTTCTTCTCCTTCTTCTTCTTCCCCTTGCTCTAGTTACTCTAACAGCTAAGGAGTCTGTAGCTAGGTGGGTTTCAAGAGGGTTTTTGTATAAAACAGGGTTAGCAAAATTGAAAGGTGAGTTTCCTAAGCTAGGGTATGTAGAGACCAATGGATAAAGCTTAGGTATGGGTTGTGTGCGTGTGTGAAGTCTCTGCATGCTGAACCCGAGCTAAAAAGTTACTCGTCGAACTCGGATCGGTGATAGACTCCGAGAGCTTGATCCGAAACCCTCATCCGGAGTGATTTGCCGAAACCCCGAAAGGGCCCATATAGAGGTGAGCTCCCTTGTTTAAAAATGGGCAGTTGGATGCCCTAAATATAGGTTTTATATGAATAGTTAAGATTTTAGTGAATTTTTGGAAGAAAAATAAGTTAGAAAAAAATTTGGTTGGTGAACTCCATTAATGACTGAAAATTCGTCATTGTTGATCGATCAACAAGGTGTTGATCGATCACTGGGTATGGAATTGATCGATCAACAAGGTGTTGATCGATCACTGAGTGTGGCATTGATCGATCAACAGGGGTGGTGATCGATCAATTTGTATACACAGTAAAGTAACCTTAATGGCAGAGAGTTGGGGAATTTGAGTTAATATTGGTGATCGATCAACAAGGGTGTTGATCGATCAATTGACTGGGTATTGATCGATCAACAGTGGTGGTGATCGATCAACACAGAGTCCATTGATCGATCAACCAACATGGTGATCGATCAATGGTGTACAAGATAGACAAACAGTGGGTGCTTTGGTGATCGATCAACAAGGGTGTTGATCGATCAATAAAGAGTTCATTGATCGATCAACAAGGTATTGATCGATCAATAAACCCTGTTTTCAGACAGTTAGAAAATGTATATGTAAGAACCACTGGACGTTGTGCCAGTTCACAATCTGTCACTCTAACACCTAGAGTAACATGTTTATGGTCTAGGATCAGACTAAGATGCCTTGAAAAAGCTTTGGATTTGCTTAGAAGGAACTTGATCCGAGGTAGGGGAATTCAATCGAAATTGCATTTATTTTTGATCTCATGGTTTATATCTGTCATACACATCTCAGCATAGTTTAATTCTGTTTTAAAAGCATGTTTAGCATATGTATGAGCATTCTATTCTGTACTTGATCCGACATTTGACATCCGCATCCGAAATCAATTACATTAAGTATGATAAGTATGCATGTGATTTGAGGTTTAATATTCAGAAAAATCCCACCGACTCGGGCGGTATATCCGCTTGCACACTTGTGCATTTGCTTTGTAATCCTCCACAATTGCACTCTGTGTGGGGCATTGTTGCAATTCGAAAATTGTTCATGTGAACGAATGGTTGGGATTTATCCATCGGACCAAATCTGCTACCACGTGCTATACTCACGGGAGTTACTTAAGTATACTACACTAAGTCATTATATGTTGTATTCATCAATTCCGTACTGTTTTGGATAAATGTCTCATGATTTATACATCTGTTGCATAATTTCAGTTTTGTTCTTTGATGACCATGTTATGCAATTAGGATGCAATTTTATTTGGAATTCTTCTATTGAGCTAGGATGTAGCTCACCCTGTTTTTGTAAACATTTAGGTTCTGAGGCGGTAGCTCCCGGTTCGGAGAGCGACCCAGACTATCAGCCTGATCCTGAGGTTGAGGTTGAGGACGAGGAGACGGACACCCCAGCTGACGACTTTTACCCATAGACTGGGTATAGCTTAGACATTTTTGGGATTGTACGTTTGTTTGGAGACTTTGGATTATGTGTGCCTGGTGGCCACTTTTGTATTAATTTTTGTATATATTTTATTTCTTTTATAGTGTTATTATACATTCTATCGGAACCATCATTGGGAACCATTGTTTGGGTGATGGATGTCTGTCACCGATGGTTCTTTTTGGTTCCTTTTTGAGGATGTATACTTTCTACATTTATAAATGAAGGTTTCTCTATTGTTCATTAGATGACTCTACTTGCCGCTGTGGGATTGTATCTGTATAATTCCGCTTTATATACAGATATTGTGTGATTTGTCCTTGGGATCATCCAGAGCATGATCCTGATGGCACGGATTTCTGAGCACAGAAATTTGGGGCTGTCACACCACCGAACCGTCTTTTGATAAACGAGCCTTAATCTCTTGCTATAATCATTAATATTTTATTTATTATGCTAGTTATACAAGGTCAATATATAATTAAAGTCTAAATATCTTGAACTTACGATATTCTCTGCAGCCAAATCATTCACAGGTGTTTCATCTTTGTGATAGTGTGTGATCACAAATACCTCTGCACGACTAGGTGGAGTAGAACTATCTCTCTTAAGTTGCTGTCAATCATGAATCTTTAATTAGTAAATGACAAATATTGAAAAAAATGGGGTATATAATAAATAAATTGAACAAAAACTTAAAGGCCTACCTCTTCATGTCGTACTCTCACGAAGCTTTTGGTATCGGCTGTATGGTGCAATTTTTATAAGACCGATTTCACTTGTTTCTTTCAGTTCTTTTCTGGAATGCACGAATTGATTGATGTTTACAAGTTTATTATGCAAAGTAAATGAATTATAAAGTTTCAATATAAAAAAAATATATCAGTCCCTCCTCAGATTCCTAAAAATTTACAAGAATTTGTCAATCTTCCGATGACAGATCCTTAGGGCGATAGTCGTATCAATTCTTATTAGTTGGGCAACCGGTATAATACTTGCTTTTAGATGATATTTATAATCTCTCTATTTTTTTCCAACGGATTGCATTATAACGAGACGTATTCCCTCGTCCAATACAACTTTGTCCTATACCATAGTTTAAATGAAATTACGTTAATATAATTATTTAAATCTGACATAGTATTGAAAAATAATAATTAAAAATTCATTTGTACATTAATATAATCCCACACCCTTTGCTTTTCATCCTTAGCAACATGTCGCCACGTATTACAGGTGATGGGTAGTAATCGATTATCTCTTGCTATAGTGCCCAACCAAATTGAAAATTCATGAGCATTATCTGATACCACTTGTCCAATTTCGTCATGGTTAGATCTTTTTTCTCTCCCACATTCAATCCACTTGTGGAGTTAGACTTTGTTCGACATCTCTTGGTCTTTTTCTATAAAGTTTCTGATGACCCTTGTGCGGACGCCTCCGCATTAAGGGTTATTTCAGTATGGTCCATCTGTGAAAAATAAGAACAAATTGTGTCTTATAATTAGAAAAATAACTAGGTAATATGTAAAATAAGACTATCAAAAGAAAACACATACATGCAAAAGGAAGACAATGAACATGTAAAAAATTTAGAATTATAAATATTATAACATGGTAAATTATTATGACAATAATACATCACTAAACGATAGAGTATCTAACAAGAAAAGTGTTCTTAATTGAAATTATGATGACATTCAATTGAAGGCTATTGCTTCAAATTACATCAAGAATGAAAAATAAAATTCATCCATTCTTTAATTGGAATCTGATCCATCTCCATCATCAAAGAAATTGGTTGAAGGAACTTTATGCGCAACATGCATTTGGTGAGGTGCATCAACAGTTAAGCCGACCATATCTTTTCACATCCAATTGACATCATTATCATCTTCGACAGTAATGTTTGCTTCTTGGTTTCCATATGTACTACTATCCAACAATGCATCACCATCCCATCTTATATAAAATAAGTCTCTGGGCTTAGTCTTTACAACCACATGCCAATTTTGGTCAGTTAGATCTTGAACATAGAAAACTTGAACACACTAAGATGCCAAAACGTATGGTTCATCCGACAATTGTTGATCTTTGAACAATAATTGCGAGAAATTCAAAAGTGTGAACCCCAACTCATCAATTTTTATTCCTCTACCCTGTGTTGTCACGTCAACCCAATCACACTTGAATAATATAAATATTAGTCAGTCAGAATATGTTAATTCGATTATGTCCGTTAAACGTCCATAATAAGTTGTTTCTCCTATGATGGGCCTTCTATCTTTTGCACTTGCATAATTCGTGGTAGTTGCAGTGACCGCAACACCACTGTTATGGATTTTAGCCCTCATCTCCTTGTCAGTAGTTTAAAATTTATATCTATTAATAGTATAACTGGTAAGTCTTCTTGCTTCATAAAATGGCCCTTCAGCAAGCAAATGAATCTCTTCCAAAATTGAATTATTAGGATTTTTTCGTAACCTTCGAATCTGTTAGGAGCACGTAAGTAGGTCAAAATACTAGCAATTTTATTAAAATAAAATTGTCTATTGATTTATTAAAATAAATTTAACTTACATGTTTCTTAAACCAATCAACAAATTGTGCATTTTGAATTTTTTGCCTTTCATGGGGACTTGCTCTTGGATATGACATTATCAACTCTCCATCATGATGCCTGCATGAAATGAATGTTGTGTGAGCATCAAGCATTGAGTAGGTACATAAAAGACCTTTATGAATGTGTGAAGTCTTACTTTAAATAGGGTGCGATATTCTCATGGTTAAATACCATATAGCATTGTGCTTGTGTCTATTCTAGAGCACTAAGTTTGAATTGTGTGGCATTCCCAATCACAACAACGTCAGGGTTCCTTGGGGGTCGGTTGAACCTCGTTTCAACATTGTTAAAGTAGCGAGAAAAGAATTCTAGACATTCCTCTGTAAGGTACCCTTCTGCAATAGACCCCTCGGGTTGAGCTCTATTATGCACATATGATTTCAATGTATACAAAACCTAAATGCCAAAACAAAATTGACCTACGTGAGCAAAATCCTAAAAAGTTTGATAAACAATTAAACAACATATACTGTTGCGGTATCATACCTTTCAGTGAGATACATCCAACGATAATGAACGGGTCCGCCTAGTAATACCTCTGATGCTAAGTGTGTGGGCAAGTGCATCATAATGCCAAAGAATGCCGGTGAAAGAATTCGCTCGAAGTGGCAAAGGATCAAAGCAATCCGCTCT
Source organism: Chloranthus sessilifolius (assembly GCA_021018995.1). Lineage (NCBI taxonomy): Eukaryota > Viridiplantae > Streptophyta > Magnoliopsida > Chloranthales > Chloranthaceae > Chloranthus > Chloranthus sessilifolius. The sequence goes on along the minus strand of CM037596.1, from coordinate 32,172,730 downwards.
TCAAAACGTTGCAAATCATCAATCCGACATACTTTGGAGCATAATTCATGAAAGAATGTGCTCAAATTTATTATTGTAGAAGCTACGTTCTTAGGCAACGTCTTTCGGATAGCCAAAGGTAAAAGCTACTATATTATGGCATGTGAATCGTGACTTTTTAATCCAGATATTTTGTGCTTTCTGACATTAACACATCTTCCAATGTTAGAGGAGTAACCATCTAGAATTTTCATACTCTTCAAAATTTTACAGAACATCTCTTTCTCATTTTTATCCATTGAGTAGCACGCAGCTGGCAGATGCGCTCAATTTTTTTCTGCATCTATTTGAGGGTGAAGAGCATGTCTCACATTCATTTCTTTTAGGTCAAGCCATGACTTTAAATTATCTTTCGTTTTCCCATCAATATCCAAGAGAGTTCCAAGAAAATTATCACAAACATTCTTTTCAATATGCATGACATCCAAATTGTGTCTGAGTAAATTACGCTCCCAATATGGCAATTCAAAGAATACATTCTTCTTCTTCCAATTATATGGCATGTCGACATGCTCCGTAGTTCTTGATCTTTTCTCACAGGTTACTTTCTATAATTATGAGTAACATTATCTAATTCAATTAATATATCTGACCCAGCCTTTGGAATTGGAGTTGGTCTGACTTCTACTGTTTTGTCAAAAGATTGTTTCTGCTTTCGAAATATATGATTTGAAGGTAAGAATCGATGATGGCTCATATAACAGTGCTTTCTACCATTTCGTAAGTACTGACTGCACGCGTCTCTGTTGCAGGAAGGACATGCCAACTTCCCTATCGTACTCCAACCTGATAACATAGCATACCTTGGAAAGTCACTGATGGTCCATAGCAAGGCTGCATACAATTTAAATGTCTCCCTCCTTGAAGCATCATATGTCTCAACCCCAAACTCCCATAATTCTTTCAGCTCCTCTATCAATGGCTTCAAGTAAATGTCGATGTCATTGCCAGGCCCAGATGGTCCAGGTATAAGCAACGCAAGTATCATGTTCGGTTGCTTCATGCACATCCATGGTGGTAGGTTGTATGGAATCAATATCACATGCCAAGTACTATGGACAATACTCATTATCCTAAAAAGATTAAAACCATCACTTGCTAACCCAACTCTAACATTGCGTGAGTTTGTTGCGAATGCTGGATTGACGAGGTCAAAATATTTCCAAGCTGGAGAATCGGCAGGATGTCGTAACATCCCATCTTTGGTGCAACCCTCGTCATGCCATCTCACGTCAGATGCAATTTTTGAGGACATGTATAACCTTTGAATATGTGGTATTATAGGAAAGTGACGCAGGATTTTTGTTGGACTCTTCTTTTTAATGCCTTCTAAATGCTCCTCTTGATACTTCCATCTTGAGGTGATACAAACATCACATACTTGTTTGTGTGTGGACTCTTTCTAATGCAACGTGCAATCATTTGGGCAAGCGTCAATTTTGTTATAACTTAGTCCTAAGTCCGAAATAATCTTCTTACCTTGTGAAAAACTTTTAGGTAAAGCCGATCCCTTAGGGAGTACCTCTTTTAATAAATTAAGCAACATAGTAAACGATTTATTGCTCCATCCTCCAAGGCATTTGATATGCCATAGCCTAACAAGGAAAGACAACCTTTTGTGTGACTTACATACGGGGTATAGGTCTTAATCAACATCATGTGCCAATTTATAAAATTTGCTAGCACTGGTTTCGGGTAAATGATCTATTTTAGGTTCAATACCATCTAAAGCTACATCTGGAAGTTGTACTCCAAACGCATCATGCAACATATGGCTTATGTCATCACCCGTATCAAGCTCACCAACTTCACTATCAAGAATATTATCCTTTGCAGAACTTGATTGAGGTGGTTCCTCCCATAATAAAACCAATTGATGTAAGTTCGAACAATCCCGGGGCATATCAAATGGTCTTCTGCCGTCTTTGTATCGTGATATCGTCCATTATGGCATTTAACACAAGGACACTTCAACCTCCCATTAACAGAGGCTCCACGAGCTATAGCTAGGTTGGTGAATTCTTTCACACCTCTACCGTACTCTCCAAAAACCCTATTTCAAAAATATAATAAATAATTTATTTAGGTAATCCACGCCTTAATTAAAATTTACCCATAATTAATGCATTTAATCGTTAAAGAATTATATACATATTCTTCTCAATCCAACTCTTATCCCTCATGTCGAATATCCGACTTATAGTCCCAAACCTCCTCGATTAAACTTCACAAAAATCCTAGAAGTCGCATTTAAGTAATATCATTGAAAATAGAAAGCCCAAAAGTTTTGCCATACATAATGTTGGATTAAAGAATATAATAAATTTCTATAACCATTCTACATTAATGCCATAGAAAAAATAAAAATAAAAGTGACGTAGAGGTGAAGGGCTTCACAAAGATGAATCATCTGATTGGCCGGAACCTAATTGTTGTCACTTCTGTGTCACCATTGCTACCAACTTTGCTCTAATCCTCTACGAACTATAACTATTTTAGCAAACTCATTAACTAATTTAGGCTATTTCTCTTAATTTCATTATAATGTAGTGAATCATGAACCAGACAAAATGAACTGACCACGGACCAAGTAATTATGTTTGTCTCCTTCAGCTGTATATCTCATAGGGGTAATAATGAACTATATTGTATAATAGATCCAGAAGTACAATATATTGCATATGATAGGTTATGAGACAAACTGTAAATGAGATTACCATTTAAAAGAAATCAGCTTAAAAATAACCTGGCAATCATATTAATTAAACTTTCAGTCTCTCTAAGATAAATAATCTTAATGTATGAGCTTTGTGTGCATTGTGAATGTGTATCTCAGTTCCCAAGTCCCAACGCACAAAGAGAAAAAATTGTAAGCAAATCAACATTAGTTTCAAATCATTCTGGCTTCTGAGCTGACTTGGCAATCATTATGAATACACAGAAGGATTTAGTGGACAACAATGCTTTAAAAAAATGATCGGTTGCCGAACCATCAATGTCATCTATTTGGTCAAACAGGTCTAAACCAAGTTAGACTGGATTGGTTTAAACAATGGTGAACTACTTTCTACTACTTGTTTGCTTTCAATTAAAAATTACTGAAAATATCTACAAGGTTAGAAAAGAAGATGTGGGTAAATGACATAGACAGAGAATTGGGCACATTCTCCAAATAGGTGGTCGGCTGAAATTTTTGTTGAATATTTGCTTGAATCGTTGATTCTCCGAATGTTTTTTGAAATTTTCTGAATTTGGAATTTTTCTTTAAATTTTATCATTGTGTTACATGCTTTAATTATGCTTGGTATTATTTTTTCATAATTGTAAATTGCTAATGCATGTAGACTAGGCTGATAGATTCTATAATTCCTGAATTTTTCTCAGAATCTTTCCCAAAAGCATCCAAATCAAACTGACCTAATACCCCATTGAATGAATACTATCTATAATTAGATAGTTAAGCTTCAAATATAGAAATATAACCAATAGTTTTTGTATAACAAAAAAACAGTCATGCAACCACAAACTACAAGCCATGGCTGAGTATCCCAACTTATATATACATAAAACCTCATGAACCTTGTACGTGAGGAGAAGCTAATCAAGTAGATAACGGCAATTTTTTGTAGCGATAGGACTAATAGCGGCAGTTTTTTATTAAAAAAAACTGCCGCTAATAGTCTTATTTTTTGTAGTGTTGAGATTCTAAGTTGATAATAAAAAATTGCCGCTAATAATCTTATTTTTTGTAGTGTTGAGATTCTAAGTTGAAAGAGAAGAAGGGAGACCTTTGAAAGCTTTTGCTTGGATTTATGTGACATTAGTGTGTCCTAAAGGACAAGAAGTACCTTATTTGTTGAGCTGTTTGACTTCATAGTTTTAAATTTAATTAAGGTTTGAGATTTGAAACCTTGGACAAAACCGACCCCTAAATAGATTATTTTTTGCTTATGATGATTTTACGAATTCTGATAGATACAATAGTAACTGATTGATCCAATCACCAACCGAGGTCATTGGGTCATCAATTCTGTAGACGTGACACTCTTTCGTAGTGAAGCTATATGGTACACTGTAACGACCCTAAAAATTTAAAACTGAATTTGTGGTGTTAGATTTGTTTTGCACAGAGCGTGGTGTTAGTGCTCCATACCGGAACCTATCCTAGTTGAAAAGTACACATTTTGGCTTTTCAAAAAAGGTTTTATATTTAAAATTATCCTTATTTGACACAAGTTGTGTGGTGGCCTAGTGGTTGAAAGACTTTGGTTATAAACAAGAGGTCTAAGGATCAAATCTTACTACGTGAGTTTAAACCTCTATTTTAAACCTTGAAATAAAAGCCTATACACCCTTATTTAGTGCGACCGCTTAACACCGAATTAATGCCCATATATTATAAATAAGAAAGCTACGGAGAACCCTAAACCATTATTATAAGAATTCTTCTTAAAAACCCTAGCCGTCACTCCATCTTCTTCTATAGCCACCATTTTCTAAAAACACCCTAATCTCTTTTAAATCTCTTGTGTGTTCTTCCACAAGAACCACTATGGTATTTTTCTATCGTCAAATCGAGGTGAAGACAGCGTAATCGTGGACGGCCCATCGTGTGGACGCCGATCTCTATCGCCCTAACCGCCGTCGATTCGCCGAGCACGCTTCAAGAGGTGGGTATCCATCCATCCATCTCATTCTACTCAAATTCCGTCACAGAGGATACGATTTATCTATCACAGACGACGGACTATAAAATGAATCATATATTTGTTTTCTACGCAATATCACTTTAGGATTGAAAATATGACTAATCCTCATTTTTATATTATTTAATTATTTTGTTATATATTGAGATTTATCATTGCCTTATACCCAATAAATTAATATATAGCCGTCTTCATTGGATGCATAGTCATCATATGCTCCAAGTATAATATTAATAAGACCCAAAGTCGATCCAAAATAGATGAAAACGATTAAGATGAGATTTGTTTAAAAGTGTTAAGAATCAATTGCAAGGAAACAAAAGATAACGAGTGCCTAAAACTGCACATTCAAATTCCACCTTTAAAACAATTGGTTAATGTATTGAAATAATTATCATGTTCGTTTTGTAAGTAGAAAATCAGATTAATGATCTGCTTGGCATATTGTTCCTAAAGCAACTGAACGGTCGATTTTCTAGAACTTGGAGATTAACAATTAAAATAACTAAGACAAGTACAAATTCATGTACATTCGCTTATTGCCATTAGCATCGTGTAAAAGCATACATTATGGCACTTCATCTGCATAGCCCGTGACCCCTTTTGAGGCTGCTATGTGGGTTTCCAATATATTATTTTGGGAACTAATAAAATAATTATTAAATTAGAATGTTTTATATTTATATGGTTTGATAGGAATTGGCTTAAACATACTATATTGTACATGTAAAGTAATGATTGTTATATATGGAATGCTACTTAAAAGAATATTATAATTATATTATTTATATATTATCTTTACCTATATATATATCAAGTAAAGTAATATGTATAACTTTACTTATATAATATATTATATAAATATCAACCGGTGAAAGCAAGGTTGGCGATTCTAAATGCCCATTCACCACCAATTGATAAATATGGCTCGGCACCCAATATTGAAACCTTCTACACATGTTGTAGACTTGTTGCTATTAAAGAAGGTTTATTTTTGGAGAGAGAAATTACGTGAATAAATAAGGCCATAAAGCCAACACACAAACCTATGCATGTACCCAAATTGAAACCGATTCCACATGGACTAGTGAGACCCATGCTTTAAAACAAGTACCACACCTTACTTAATAACTCAAATTGCCTAGATTTCATTATATCGAATCCTTCCTGTGCCCTTTTTTTTTTAATTATAATATTATTATAATTAGTATACTGTATTATATAGTTTAGATTCTGTAATATTTTAACCTATAATAACCCGCCTCACACTATACCTATATAGTATTATTATTTATTTGAGAAATTTCTTCTTGACAGCAAATTGATTCATTGTGTTGTACTTTTATCGATCCATTGACACATCAAATTGATTTGTTGATCCTAAACAAAATTGAACCATTGTTCACTTTAAATTGATTCTGACCCGAATTAAATAATTCAAATAATATACTCTCGACTGATTGATTTCAAAATCAATCAATTGATTCTCGTCCGAACAGATGACCTTATTTATAATTCCACCTTTGCACGACCAAAACTAAGTGCACTGAAATCACTTGCATTTTCGATCGATGGTCGTGACGTACTCCACTTTAAATTGCACTGCCCCTTTTTATTTGAGCATTTAATTATAGTATACTATATATATATATATATATAATTTTATCGCTTCAATGCGACCACTTCGATAACACAAAGTGTTAGAACTTCGATGCCTCTATGAAATCGAACTCTGACCTTTACGATTATCGAAATTACACTTATAACCCTATTATATAATTATATTGGTGTATTATGTAAATAACTATAAATATAAACATAATCCAAATCTAAGTGTAAACCGTTCTGTATGTGTGATGCTTTTGTATTTGCAACTTAATCAATTTATATGAATTAGGGATATGTTAGATCATGAGTACGAGAGTGTATGAGATCATGCCTACGCTTGGGCGTGGTGATTCGCTGAGATGGTATCGAAGCGAGAAATACACCGTATTCACATGCCTTACAACTCATGGTGGAATGGGACCCATGACGAGTCGGGTGAGTGTAAATTCAGTGTAATCTCGTATACGGTGGCATATACGGCGACCCGATCACCCCGAGTTCAAATATGATAGTATGAGTTATGAGTTAAGTTATGAGGTTCGACCATAGGCTTTGGCTGTGGTGAAGTTTCTTCTACGATCACGTGAAACTCGAAATATTGGCGTCCATGTACGGATGCAACGCCTCTATGATAGTATGGGCTGTCACACGAAGTACATCCAGGTTACTACGGAACCTTTTCTTGGGAAGCGTAAATTAGAAAAGTTGCCTCACTATAGTTTATCCTAGGATTAAGTATAAGAGTATGATAAGATATGAGTATGAAATAAGATAAGTTATGATACGAGTACGATAATAAGACATCGCTGTGTAGGCCAGCAAAAGATAAAGAACTTAAGTCTCTGTACGTGCCGTTCCTTACGTAGCCACCGTAAGGGCAATAACGTCTTTCAGTCAAGACGGATCTCTAGGAGAGATTATGAGTATGTTATGAGTGAGTTTGGCCATTATGTCTCCCCATTGGCTGGATGGTGGAGTATGAGTATGACACGAGGGCGTTATGATATGGTGGTATGATACTATGTTGACCCTCCCATGGTAGCTCGGCAAATGACTCGCAGTGTCGTTTAGGATTTCACGAGTATGTTAGTTACGCTCATGCGATGTACAGACGTATGTGCGAGAATGATAATAAGACATGGTAGGATATGTTATGAGATATGGTAAGGTACGTTAGGATATGAGTGTCTAGATCATGGTCTTGCATTTATGATATGAGCTTTACGATATGCATGTGATTTTGTTATTCTTTTGCTATCTGCTTTGAGATATTCTGTTTATCACTCACAAGATGCACCCACAATGCACCTGAGTAGTATGGGGTGGATTGGTGGTGTATCCCACTGAGTTTACGTGACTGAGTAAACTCATCCCACGATAATCTAACATCAGGTGTGATTACGCTAGTGGAGTAGACGTCGGTCATCCAGATCCGGCTGACGCTGATTTCATTGATCCCGCGAGTGTTGAGTACCAGGAGGGCTACGGTGCTGATTTCGATCCGAGTGCTGGATATTGATCGCTGCAGACTTGGTAGTAGATTGGATCCCTATTATTATCATTAATTTTATGATTTCCTTTATCGGATTTGTCTCCAACTTTGAATTATGTTTTATTGGTAGATTTGTTGATTCTATCGCATTTATTCATTATTTATGGCTGCTTTTATTTCCACCTTTATGTGTTGGCTTTCACGGATTTCGTGGAACCATTATTGCGCGAGAACTCTGATTAGGTGTATGTCCGCTTAGCATATCCGGGATATGTGCGGGTCATAACTCGAAATTCTAGGCCCTCGGGATGAGGTAGAATTTCGAGTCGTGACATACACAGACCCTATATGGTAGACAGACCATCATCAATTTGCATCAAAAATCATATTTATTGCGTGGTTAAGAGCCCTATTAGAAGAGAAATAGAAGACATACTATATGTTTCCCTATATAGACCATTGGTGGTCTAAATCGCGGGGCATGTGCACCAAGGGAGGGTTCAATTGCACCATTTATGATGGTGCTAGTATAACCCTAAAATTAAATTTTACATTACAATAGAATATTAATTTGTATAAAGATTTATAAAAAGTCTTGAATATTGCAAAAATAAAAATAAAGACAGAATTACCTTAATCAGTTCTTGGGGTTCATTTATCTCAAACTAAAGCATATAAAAATGTATGTGTCGATGCAAACATGAGAATAAAAATATTTAACAATAACTCAACTTAAAGGACTCGTAGAGATTAAAGCAAAAAGGGCATACTGTACATTGGTATTGAAAAAACTAAAAACAAGCTGTGAAATACAACTTCCCACAATAGCTGGAGTTAAAAATGACAGCATAAAAATATTGATTCAAGTGAAAAAACTCTTCGATTTTAGCTAGACTCGTCAAATAAACCTATAAAATTGGTATAAAATTGTATTAAAATTTAAAAACCTAAAAAGACTTAAATTTTTACCAATCGTCTTCTTCGTCACACCGTTGCCGCTAACAAACCATATATAATGATGGTCTTCTGCTTGCAAACCCTACACAGATCATAGAGGTATTGAATGATCAAATAGAAAATCATAAAAACTCATACAGATTCTCAATTCTTTGGTTCTCATATATAGATATTCATTAGTTAAAGAAATAGGGATCCAATCGTTAGACCTTTGATGATCGTTTCAGAGATAGGGCTCTGCTGTCATCTGATCGTTTTACGGTCCAACAGTTCAGAAATGGTGTGGAGAAATAGGGCTTCTTGCTCTTATGGGAGCTCAAAGAGAGAGAGAGATAGAGAGAGAGACGATGGGTCGTTCGTTCGGTCTCCCTGGTATGAAATGAAAAGTAAAATTAAAAAGAGGGAAAGAAGTTCTGGTATCGAAAGAGGGAAAATATTTGGCGCGCCTTTTATTAATTAGCGGCAATCATTGATTGATAGTCGCCATGAACAATTTGGTTTGCGGCGGTGACTTTATATCCGACACTAATGCCTTGTTTGATAAAACTCACGAGAAGTTTTTTTTACTTTTACTTTTCATGAGTTGGTGTAGAACTCATGAGAAGTTTTATTTTTAAAATTTTATAATAGTTTAATTTTATGTTTTTTTAGCTGTTTGGTTATATTGTGTAAAATTAGTTTCTTAAGGCATCATTCTTCACTCCATGTGAACATGTAACTTCACCCCATCTGGTCGGGCCAAAATGCATTAGTCGATTTAAATTAGAACATGAATTTTTTTTTTTGTCCCAACTTTTTATAAGATAGGTCTTGAGATCATGGGCATACACTCAGATAATTTTTTATTTCGCCTGATACAAATCCCAAACAGTAACTCTAAACTTGTGAGACATATATCAAGCTCAAATAAAAATCACGAGCCATTTTTTGAAATTGGTGCCACATGAAATAAAATAACTGATATATCCATGATCTCAAGATGCATCATCTGGAAGATTGGGATAAAAAACAATCTCATTTTTCAGATTCAAAGCAGTCAATGCATGTTGGCCAGAGGAGATGGGGCGAGGTTACGATTTTACAGTGCAAATAGATAGTACGATTATGAGGTGAGGTTGCATCTAAACCGTCTGATATAAAGGCCATGATCTACAGATCTACGACGCAAAAGAGTGGTGCAAAACTCAATCTCTATCATATAATTTGATACAATCAACTGTTGAATCGGATAATGGCTTTGAAGTGCACTGAGTCATATGATAAAGATTATGTTTAGTGCCAATCTTTCACTTATGATCTTTAGATCATGGCCTTCAAATTAACTGACTTAGATGATTGAGTTATATTTATTGGCGTCGTTGTTTATTAATACCTCTGTTCGCGTTCATGCGTTCTCTGAAAGCGCCCACGTCCCAGACCCCTTGAAGACTATTGATTTCTTTAGATCAGATGAGGGTGATTGTTTTTCACCCCGATCGTCTATAGAATAGATCTTAAGATCATGTAACACCTATCGGACGGTTAGTTTGTGATTCCATGTGTCCCCAGTCCCCAAAATATGGCCCTAAAGTCATGTTTGAGCAAGATGTGTGCTATATGATTGAAGAGTCATATTTTGGGTATCAGCGATACAGGAAATTAAAAATTGATCGTCAAATTGATGCACCATGAACCCAAGATCTATTTTGTGGAAGATCTTTGTTAAAAAAGACCTCCATCATCTGATCTGAAGAAATCAATGTTTTTTTCAGGGGTCTAGGATGTAGGCGCTTTCAGAGAACGTGTGGGCGGCGTGAAGAAAGAGGTATTGACATGTGTGCCATATCAACAAAAAATTGAGCATTTGATGATAAGCTCATGGTCTCAAGATTCATTATATGAAAAATTATGGTGAAAAAAATCTTGATCGGTTGATCCAAAGCAATCAAACGATTTTAAGCATGAAATATCTGAGTTGAGCAAAACGAATTTCGGGTTGCAAGGGTGGCCACCAAAATTCCTCTAAGCTTTTAACCCATGTCGTGGGCAGAAAAAAGTTTCAGCCAAATTTTGGCTGGAATTTTTATGTGAGTTTTTTTAAAAAAAAACTCTAGTTTGTGGGTCCCACTACATTGCCAAACACTTGCAAATATCATTTTTGTGGGAAATTTCAAATTTACAGCTATTTTTTATCAAAACTCGTGTTAACAAACAAGGCATAATAGTGTGCCGCTAATACCTTATTAATTTGTAGTGTGCCCAACCCTAGTTAATCGGGTCGACTTAACCAATTGACAGCCCTACTCTACTCAAAGAGTGGCAGATCGGTTAATCTATATCATATGCAAAAGTTTACAAATAATACAAAATATTAAAAAAAAAAAATCCAATGAGACAAAAATTGAAAAAACTGCATAAAAAACCTTTGGCGTTCTAAGCAAGAAGATGATAATGATGAGCATAAAGATTAAAAATAAAAACTTGTTAAAATGTTATAAAAAAAAAAAAAAAATTAAAGCCAGACCAAAATGTCATTGGAATCCAACCTCAAAAATCCATCTGATCAGAAAATCCTTCCAATCATCTTGATTCTAAGTTTCTAACCTCTAATAAACACATGCAAAAGTTTACAAATAATACAAAATATATATAGAATATACAAAAAAAATAAATCCAATGTAGCAAAAATTGAAAAAACTGCATAAAAACCTTAGCCATTATAAGCAAGATGATGATAATAATGAGCATACAAATTAAATATAGAAACTTATTAAAATGTTAAAAAAAAAATTAAAATTAAAAAAAGTTGAAAAAAGACCTGATAATGCAATGCAAGTAAATTCGGGCAAAATTATGTTGCACGGAACCTGAGCTTGGATGGCCGAGATTGAGGCTTTTGCTTCAAATTTCCAGAGCTTGTATGGTGAGATTGGGGGTTGCTGCTGTTAAAGAAACCAAACATTAGGGGTTTTTAGTGGCATGAAAAAATCAAAATCAAAGTTTCATATATCTTTAATTTACTTACTTGACGGGAGATTTCTTCTTCTCCGATTGAGCTTAAGTCGACCAAGGACAACTAGGGTTGGGTTGTGATAGGGATGGAGAGGAAAAGTGACAAGAGATTTGGGAGAGCTCTATGAGAAGAAAGAGATTCTGGAGAGATCGGTGTAGACACCCCCATTTTGTCCTCTCAGAATATACAAAGTTGTTCAGTCAACCTTTGACCTCAACCCTAATGTGGGACCATATACTGAAACAATAGTATATGACTGGACATAGGCTGAAATAATAGCTCTATGGCTCAGGCCCCTTTAACTCTAAATTGGAAACCATGCACTGAAACAACAGTACATGACTGAACGCACATTGAAGCAATAGCTTTGTGGCTCAGGTCCCAACGTAGGAAGACTGTATTGAAACAATAGTATATAGTCGGAATGCAGACTGAAATAATAGTCTTGCATTTCCGACCCTTTAGCTCTAATATGAGGACCATAAGCTAAAACAATAGTATATGGTTGGACGCAGGTTGAAACAATAACACTGTGACTTAGGCCCCATAACCCTAACATGGGGACCATGCACTGAAACAATAGTACATGATTGAATACAAGCTGAAATAATAGCTATGTGACTTAGATCCCGACATAGGGAGACTATATACTAAAAAAATAGTATATAATTGAAATGCAGGTTAAAATAATAATTTGGCATTTCAGACTCGACCTGGACCCGGACAACCCTGAATTACGTGCCTAAAATCACGTGCGTAATTCGATCGCACGCCAAATCACCCGCGTGCAATCAGTCCCCCCCTCTAGACTAGACTTTCTTTCCCAGACCATCTAGAGACTCGATCATGCTCTTATATGAAAAGCGCGATCGTATTGAGCCCCCCACTACCGGCGCGCAATTGGCCTACGCCCGACTTAGTCTTACAGTCCTTGACCCCCAAGTTTCCTTGATTGAGCGCTTCGAAAGAGACGCTTAATCGGATTGCACACGCCCCATCAGGCATGCAATTTGTCCTAATATTGTTAGAACTAGGAAACTCGTTAAGCAAGTTAGCCGGTCGCTCACTGAGTCGGTGACGGACTCAAAGCGATTAAGCACTGAGAAATGAGCGGGTAATTCGTTTAAACGCCTGAAATATGGCGTTTAATTAGAAAAAAACCTATAAAAGCTTTTTCTTAATTCGGCCCAAGGGGGCTAGATCTTTTTTGGAGTTCCAGAAATTCGAGCAATTGAAAAATTCAGAGATTAGAACGAACACAGAGAGAGACCGAGCAATGACTTCAAACATCGAATTCTGAGATCCTTCCCTACAGCCTCGGCCTTAGGTAAGAATTTAGTTTTAATTTCCGACCATAGTTCTTAGTCTCTAGATTTAGAAATTTTATTAGTTTTAATTTTCAGTTTTAGACCATAGCACCCTTTTTTAGACTGTAATTTTTTTATATTTGGTTCTAGTTCTCCGTTTCTAGAACAGATCCTTAATCTGATGGTCTAATTTACTGATCTAGGCTTTAATTCCGTTCTAAAATCTTAATTTTCAGTCCTATTGTTAATCTCTGATTTTAGGTCTTAAGTTCTAGAACTAGTCCTTAATCATATAGTCTAATTTTCTGATTTCAGACTCGAATTTAGTCCTAGAATCTTAAATTATAGTTTTAATTTCTTAGTTTAATACTTTTAAAAATCCTAAATATTAATTTTAGTTTCTATAATTCTAGTTTCTCAATTTAAATCACAATTATAATCCCAAAATTGACTTTAAAAAGCTCAAAAATACTATCTTATAGTCCAAAATTCAATTAATCTTTAATCTCAGCCACCCGATTTGCCCAAGGGAGCTTATGGAGGATACTCAGGAACGAGACCAATCCTCCTTAGCATAGCGAGCCCAAAACTTTTTTTTTTTTAGAATTATTTTGCTATTTTAAGTAGGATTAGAAAATCAATTCTATTATTTCTTCTTAGATTTTTAGTATAATTAATCTACATGCTTTATTTTTATTAAATCCTTAGAATTCATTGCTTTGATTATAATTCTAGAGAAATTAGTTCCTTTATTTTAATTGGACTTTAATAAAGTTAATTCATTGCTTAAATCAGAATTTTAGTAAAATTAGTTCTCTATTCCAATTAGAATTCTAGTAGGACTATTATAATTACTCCGATAAGAATTTTAGTCAAATCATTATATTTATTCCAATCAGAATTGTAGTACCATTAGTATATTTGCTTTACTTAAAATTCCAATATAATTAGCATGCTTGATTTAATTAGAGTTTTATTAGAACTAATATACTCGCATTCCTAGTACAATTAGGAGACTGATATTAATTGGACTTTTAGTAATATTAGAACACTAAATTAATTAGAATTCTAATAAGATTAGGACACTAATATTAATTAGACTTCTAATAAGATTAGGAAACTAAGATTAATTAGACTCCTGATAGTAGTAGAATACTAGATTAACTCACTATAATAAATCAACATAACTAAAATCACAATAGAATTGAAAAATCTAAACTGATCAGAGCTACAATGATAACAGGGGAAGAAAAGGAAAATTAAACTATCTAAATCATAAGAAGAGACATAGCTGCTGACGTTCACAGGTGAATGATTCAGTAAAGAAGTAACCCACACTCGCTCTAAAGCGTGATCATTGACATGTTGCAGCATCGTTAAATATCTATAGCTGGCGATCGCAACAAACTAGGAACCTTCCCAGAAAATTCCTTTTATTTATTTTATTTTACCTCTACCATTCCAAACGCCGCATCGCTAGAGTCCACTTAGACAGAATTGGAGCCACTGATTCAACGAGGACCGAGAGGAACCCAGAAAAAGCGTGCACCAACAGACTGGTGATCGCGATGGGATACTTTTGCAAATTTTTTTTTTTTTAGATAGTTTCTATTTTACTTCCCTATTTTCCTTTCCATCGTGTCATTCAGATTCTCTTTTAAATATATGAGCCTTCGTCAAAGACTTGAGATGTCTGACATACGAAGAGTAAGCTTAGGAGACCCACCATTATGGGGGATATCATAATAATCCCGCGTACGAAGAAGAACCACCTTACAATTTCAGCCCGCGACAACCTAAGATTAATATGGCTGGTGAACAAGAAAATCTCTTCTCTACCTCATACACCGGTAATAACCATAATGGGAGAGATGATAGCGCTGGACAAAATCTTACTGCTCAACAAATTGTAGAGCTCAGTATTCGAAGAATACAAAGAGGAGACGATGACTCCGAGGAATTACTTCGAGGATTGGCCGTTGCATATGAAACCATCAGGTCACCGTTGCATATGAAACCATCAGGTCACCGTTGCATATGAAACCATCAGGTCACGACAATTTTCAGAAGAACAAGAGTGACAGGAGAGGCCACCTCCTACCCCGAGCAGGGTGTCAGCTCGCGTCACACCGTTGAGACAACATGTTCACACATTCTTTAATGATGGCTCTCTAGATAAGGTTGGCTCACGGGTCGCTCCAAAAGACAACACCATCAAAATCGAATATCTCCCAAAAATGCTCGATGAGTACATGGCCAAGAGAGAGCGCCCTGTTCACTCATTCGGATTCGACAAATTTTGTTGGGACATCGAATTTAACTTACCAATAGGATTTAAACCGCCGAAATTTATCAAATATAATGGCACGGGAAATCCGAACCATCACTTGGCCCTCTTTTGTAATGATTGTCAACCCATACGCGATAATCAAGGACTTCTCATTCACTATTTCTAACGCTCATTAGAAGGAGAAACTTTAGATTGGTTTACGGGACTCCCGCTTTATAAGATAGAAACTTTCGATGATTTGGTTGGTCAATTCCTAGACCAATACAAATACTTGATCCAAGAGACAGTCAATCTTAGCGATCTAATGGCGGCCAAGCAAGGACCCGATGAAGAATTTACCGACTTCGTCGCCAAATAGAGAAAACTTGCTGTCAGGACCGACACTTCAATGAAAGAGAAGGACTTGGCTGACATTATTATTGATAATACTAGGGAGCCGCTAAAAAGCACACTTGTCATAAGTGATTGCCTCTATTTCACTGCACTTTACTCCCGGGCATCCTGACTAGCACGACACATTAAGGGCGGAGATCTCGCACTATCCACAGTCACGTCGAAAGTAGGCTCTTCCAGCGAATCAAAATCGAAAAATAATAAGAAAGCCTCAGGAACTAAGCAAGTTAACATCGATGTCAACCAAGGATAAAACTTTAGTAAAGGAAACTTCCAACCGCGAAGTTTTGGACCAAATCAAAGTCAACAATGGTACACCAACCAAAACCAAGGCGCTAATCAACAAAGATATGCAAACCAAAACCAAGGCTAAAACCAGAATTAGGATTAGTATCAGAGTAGAAACCAATACCCTAACACCTATCAAGACCAGAACATGACACAGAATTGACCGGCCCACGCGCCGAATTATAATAACGCACCCCCACCGCAAAACTTTAATCCAGCAAGAGGCCCCTACCAGCTGAGGCGAGAACACTATCCCCCTCTATCTGATACGATTTCCAATATCTTTTGTCTCTTTAACGCTCAGAATCTCCTCTGATTCTCATTAGAGAGACCCCGACCACGGCTTACGAATCTAGACTATAGTAAATATTGTGCCTTCCATCGATACGCGGGGCACAATCTAGAAGATTGTTGGGTCCTCAGGGACGTAATCTATGACATGAATGATCGAAATCAAATCAATTGGGAAGCGCTTAGGAATCCTAACCTTAATAATAACCAACCTTAACAAAATTTGGAGATCATTAATAACCCCATGCCTTACCACAACCAAGCAACACCGGCTCAGGTCACCACCATAGATCTTTCTATCGACCCTCCTTCTAGCCCTCTACCTTAATCACTCGCATTCAACCCTCTAATACCTCTGCTACACTAGCGAGAGCTCCTTCACTCCCACATCCCTCGACCTTGATCACTCGCATCGCCCCGCCGAACCCACCTCCCTATCCAAAATTCACTCAGACACGAGTCCATTCCTTTAGGGCCATGAGACCATTCCTCCATAATCACCCACTAGAACCTTTAACCCTCCAAATCCTAAACCGACGTCGTTACTACTCCCTTCGTCCGATTCTGAACCCGAGTACGGAGATCATGTTCCTCAAACTGTAGCCCAAATTACTGCATGGGTAGAAAGTGTCACTCGGAAGGCTCCAAGCCGAGAGAATGAAATAAAGGCTGAGTGTTTACTAAACATAGAAGAAAGTGAGAGAAAAATATCCTGACCCGTGTGAGATACTGGTCTCTGCTTTCCTAGAGGAGGAGGAATACACACAGTACCTCCCACCTTGGAGTGGCACCGTGCAAGCACGCGCTCCAACCTCTAATTTCACTCACTTCACGAATACATTAACGTTGAGCCACACAGGGTTCGGCCAACAACAAACATGCCCAATTCTCAAGTTGGGAACCAATTATCCACCTCCGCCTTTCCCTCAAAATAAGAATTTCACGAACGCACAACCACCAGAGGAAATATGAGGGAAAGAGAGGTTAACTTGTCGCCCCTGCCTCACATCATCCCTCCACCAATTCCTACACCTCAACCACTCCAACCACCTACACCTAAGGCTCATCGGCTAGGTAAAGAAATGACACTCGAGCCAGGACAAGAATATGATCTTCTGTGGCATCTCCAAAAGATCCTGGACTAGATATCCAAACTAGAACTCATCATAAAATCGCCCGACCATCACCGACTGTTGATAAGAACACTTGAAGACACACAAGTGGATGAGGACACAACCCTAGCTGAGCTTCGTCAAATCGCCTCGGTCATGGTGCAACCTCTAACACTCACGTTCACAGACGCAGACATGCCTAAAGAGTCACTCCACGAAAGTGTGCCTCCCATATATCTTACAGTTATAATTAGAGGGTTCTCTGTACCCCATGCATTAGTTAATACGAGATCGAGACTCAATATTTGCCCTCTCACAATATTAAAAATGCTCGAATACATGGAGCATGACATCAGGCCCTCGGCACTGTCACTCATAGCTTATGATAGCTCGCGTCATTTCGTTAAAGGAACTATTAAACTCTAGGTTTGCCTTGGACCTATGACGAAAGATGTTACCTTCCATATTTCTGATTTTGCTAGTACGTATAATCTTATCTTAAGAAGAAAATGGTTAGAGTCAATGAAGGCTATCGCATCCACATATAATCGATGCGTCAAATTCTCATACGAGGATTCCATCGTCCGTATATACGCTGATGCACCCCTCCAGGAAATGGATACTGATTATGTGACAACTATTCTGACAACCCATGATTCCGTATTAAACATAGGCCACATTCAAAAGACTCAAATCCCTGATGAGGCAACCGTTGCGGAAGTCCGTCCTCCTACCCTTCCTAGTTCTCCCCTAACGTGTCAACAAAAATTAATGAGGAGAGAGGTCGGCCTAGACCTCGCCAAACTTTATGACATCAACCCCACCGCGACGAAAGGGTGGGAACTTATGTACCAACTTGGATACGCCCCCAACACCAGACTCAGTAAGAATAAGTAAGGTCGTGTAGGACCTATCGTCTCAATGAAAATACGTAAACACATAGGGTTAGGTTATCAATCGAACGACCCACAAGCCGACTTGTTCCCTACCTCACCAAAATGGTCTCTATATGACCACTTTGTCTATGGGACCACTGAGAAAGCAGATGTACCAAGCCAAGAGGAAGTGTCCTCCACTAAATCTCAGGAAGTAGAAATCGAGCGAATGGCTAGAGCATTCAGTGATGTAATGAATTTAAACGACGATATTGATAAATCGCTCGAAGGAGTCAAACCCTTGTTTGATACTAAAGAGTCTATAGAAGAGAGGAAGAAAAAACCTCCAAAAATCGAGCCACGAGTTGAAGATTGAGAATCCACTGACGACGAAGATTTTTACATAGCAACCTTGCAAGATGATAGAGAGTACTTATATTCAACATGGAAAGAAGATGACGTCCCACAAGACGATTTTAACTCGTATAGCATCCACCTCGGCCTTGGCCTTGAGGGATGGGAATGCCCTTGGGACTCTCCTTGTAACGTTCACCCTTACCAATCTCGCTGTAGGGCATGCACCAGCATATTATAACACTTCGCTAATTGGACCCAACATTCTACAATGGAAGAATCGAATCACTCCAACCTCGTGACAACATAAATAAGTAAAGACCTACCAGCTCGGCCACCAGCACAAGAAGTAGAAAATCCCAACAGTCATTTGGTTGACCCAGGGAGAAACACTCACATTGCTCTCATAAAGTTTGAAGAGGAACTTGAACTAGACGCTTCTTCATCCCCAGATGCGCCACAACTCCAAATATTCTTGAAATCCTTAGAGGAAGAGTGGCAACCTCCCTCAAGTGATGATGAAGACTACTGGATAGACCTACCTGCACTCGAGTTAGTCGAGCAAGCTAACCTAAGACTTCAAGCACTGCCAGATCAAGAAGATGAATTCGATATCGTCTTCGATTCTAACTTTAAAGGATAGGAATGTCCTTGGGGATCTCCCTGCATTTCTCACCATTGTCAGCCTCACTACCGAGCATGCGTGCTTATCATAACATATTATGAAGATTAAGAGAAAGAACTCACTACTCCCTAGGACCCCTCAGGGAACCACCCCCGGCTGAAAGAGCAATTATGTTACCACTCAGAGGAGGATAGTTCGCTCGACTATGATCTCTAGAGTTTCTTCGAAGAAGGGGCAATCAATGTGATAGAAGAAATCCAAACATTGGTGCCACTGTCACCAGCATCGCTTATTCGAAAAATCTCATCAGATGAGGACTCCAAAAAAAAAATGCCAAATTCAGAAGTCCACATTTCTCGAAGAATCGCCCTAACGGCTTCAGCAGCCGTCTCGCTCCCTCAGATAGAGGAAGCAACTCTCCCGGTGCCCCTTGAGGTGACCGACCCTGTACCATATTTATTATTAAAAATTAAAAAAATAGAAAAAATAGAAAACCTTCAAAATTTAGATATAGAAAATCTAAAAAAATCAGAAAACCTTAGAAAAGAAAGGGAACCCTTTATCCCGAATCAAGTTTGCAGCCAACAAGGAGACTTTTCTCCTAAGACTTCTATCCCATCTCCCGCACGAGGGCACAAAGCATCGAGGCTAAATGACAAGCCAGTGATCATACCAGATGAGATACTTCGTGACTTGGAGAGAAGAATCAATAGCCTTGACCTTCACCTTACCAAAGATCTCTCAGTCATAACTTATGCCGATGAAGGGCTACCTCTCACAAAATCGAATCCCCAATATAACAATTTTGCAGTATATGAGGTCACCGAGGATGAAGAATGAGCACCAGTTGCCGAGGAGGCACCGAACTTTTAAAGGATTAGCAAGCGTTTTGATGAGCAAACCCAAGCTGCTGCGAAACCCACAGAAGAAATTAACTTTGGCACTGAAGAGAAACCCAAGAAGTTACTAATTAGCGTAACGCTTAATTCCAAGGAATGCCAACAAATTGCATAAGTCTTATAAGAGCACCTTAACTCCTTTACATAGTCTTATGAAGATATGTCTGGTTTAGACCCAATTTCAGTAGAACATTGCCTTGTCTTAGAACCCAATGTAAAACCCGTTAAGTAGAAACTCTATAGGATGCACCCATAAATAGCCCTTCAAGTTAAAGAGGAAATTGAAAAATTCCACAAAGCCAAATTCATCCGAGTCGTCCTCTACCCCAAGTGGGTCGCCAACATAGTCCTCATCGCCAAGAAAGACGGCAGAGTACGGGTTTGCATTGACTTCCGAAACCTCAACCAAACATGCCCGAAAGACAACTTCCCACTTCCACACATTGACACTCTGGTCGACAACACCGCTGGACATGAGATGCTATCCTTTATGGACGGTTTCTCTGCGTATAATCAGATTAAATTAGTAGAGTTCGATCAAGAAAAGACTTCTTTTATCACACCATGGGAAATTTACTGCTACGTCATCATGCCTTTTGGGCTCAAGAACGCAGGAGCCAGTACCAACGTGCCATGATGGCTATTTTTCACGACATGATGTATAAGTATGTAGAAATCTATGTCGATGATATATTAGCCAAGTCCCAAACGCGAGTAGGACATGTTGAGGCACTCCGATTGGTGTTACAGAGAGCTAAGAAGTATCAGTTGAAAATGAATCCAAAGAAATGTGTCTTCGGAGTCACTTTCGAAAAATTACTCGGTTTCATAGTCAGTAAGCGAGGGATCGAAGTCGACTCTGCAAAAGTCAGAGCTATCCTTGAGATGCCACCTCTCAGTAATATCAAAGAATTATGAGGCCAGATAGGAAGATTGCAATTCATCAGGAGATTTATCTCCTAGCATTCAAACAGATGCGATCCTTTCTATAGAGTACTTAAAGGAGGAACTTAGTACAAATGGGATGACCAATGTCAGTAAGCCTTCGACAACATCAAGAAGTACCTCCTTAACCCGCCAATACTATCGCCACCATTTCTCGAAAGACCTCTTATCCTATACCTCTCAACGAATAATAAAGCCATGGGAGTAATTATGAGATAATATGAAGAAGATGGCAAGAGAGAGAAGGCTATCTACTACCTTAACAGGACGATGGTCGAGTACGTACGAAAATACACTTCGATGGAGAAGACCTGTCTCACACTGGTGTGAGCCTCAACCAAATGATGACACTACTTTGGAGCACCTAAGATATTAGAACTAGCCCGAATGGACCCTCTGAAGTACGTATTCGAAAAGCCCACAACATTAGGAAAGATCGCTCGCTGGCATATGCTCTTACAAGAATTCAATATCACATACCTCACGCAGAAGTTGATCAAAGGACAAGCAATCACCGATTACCTCGTAGAGCTCCCACCCTCTAGTGATGAACCCATACACGCGAATTTTTCCGATAAAGACCTACTCACGATTCATAATGAAGAGTCCGATAAGATATCATGGACCCTCTATTTTGATGGTGCTCTAAATCACAAAGGAAAAGGCATCGGGATAGTCCTCCTATGCCCAGAAAGAGTAGTTATACCTAAGGCTTTTCAGCTAGATTTTTCTGTCACTAATAATATTGCAGAATATGAAGTTTTTATAGCTGGACTACAACAACATTATAATTAGGTGTTAAACAGTTGAAAACCATCAGCGATTCCAAGTTAGTAATCTCACAAGTTATAGGAGAAAGGAAAACTAAGGAAAGGAAACTAATGGCGTACCTAGAAACTGCTCAATATCTGGTAAAAATTTTTGAACAAATCTCTTTCACGCACATCCCTAGATCAGAAAATGAGCTCACGAGTTCCTTAGCCACATTAGCCTCTGTCATCTAAATACCATCGGCCAAAGTACCAATACCTTCTTCATCGAAAAATTAATAGTACCCGCCCACGAGGTAGCATGGATCGTTAAGAGAGAATTACTGATCCTCCCCACCAACATAGGATTAAATGAAGCAATCACCCTGGAAAAGCACGTCAAGTCAAAAATCGAAGTCGCTATGTTCAGATTTGAAAAATTACCATCCGACAATAGACAACCGTGGTATTTCAACATCTGGAACTTCTTAAAGCATCAACACATTCCTCCATACGCCACAAAGATTGAATGAAAGACTATAAGGAATTGATGTGCCCGATTCTGCATACTCGGCGAAATGTTATACAAAGAAGTCTTCACCAAAGGAGTACTACTACGATGCGTCACGACCGCTGAAGGACAATACATCATCCTCGAAGCACACGCTAGTGCCTGCGGCGCCCACTCCGGTAGACAGAGACTCGTCGATCAAGTTACACGACAAGGCTACTTCTGGCCGACAATGATAAGAGATTGCCACCTCTATGTTCATCCTACAAATAATGCCAAGAACATGCCGCACTCATCAAAGCTCCATCAGTTGCATGGAACACTATGACCTCGCCATGGCTGTTTTTGATGTGGGCCTTCGATGTCATCGGACCCTTCATAGACACAGTTGGGAACACTCACAAGCATGTGCTCATACTTACAGCGACCGAATACTACACAAAATGGGTAGAGGCTGAATCCTATGTCAGAATCACCACTTCAACACTCGTAAGGTTTATCATTCAGAATATCATCACCAGGTTTGGAGTACCCAGGATGTTTATTACCAACAACAGACTGTAGTTCATCGCAGAGAAGACGAAGAAGTTATGAAAGAAGTATGACCTCGATCTATGCCACTCATCACTGTTCTACTCTCAAGGAAATGGACAAGCAGAAGCTATGAACAAAACACTGATTCCAAGTTTAAAATGCACAGTAGAAACAAGCAATGGAGACGACTTGCTGTATGGCCACTTGCCAAACTCCCTCTGTGACAGCCCGGATTTTTCCCAACCTTAAATTTGGAGACATAATTTTAAAACCATTTTGTATCAAACTGAGTTGCAAATATTACATTTTCATTTTCAAAATATAGCGCAGCGGAAACAAAGCATATCGAGAACAAATACATATGAAAAACAAAGATACTTATCAAAACATAGCTGAAAATAGAAGCAGAATAAATTAAAACATAACATATTAGAAACGGTGACATATCACGGTAAGATCATAACAAAACAGAGCACCATATCATCAAATCGAAGCATACGAGAAACGAGGCGTATCAAGAAACGGAACAAACGTATCAGAAGCCAAAGCATCCCATAACGGGAACAAGGTAAAAACCTCGAGGACTCAACCCCTCTTTGCACACAAAGTATATCCAACACATCCCATAAGCGGGGAACCGAAGCACATATATCAGAAGGCCAAAGCATCCCATAAGCGGGAACAAGGTCGTAACCTCGGGGACTCAACCCCTCTTTGCACACAAAGTATATCCAACACATCCCATAAGCGGGGAACCGAAGCACATATATCAGAAGGCCAAAGCATCCCATAAGCGGGAACAAGGTCGTAACCTCGGGGACTCAACCCCTCTTTGCACACAAAGTATCATTGCATCACATCACATAGGGTCACAAATCAACTAGGGGCCAAAGCATCCCATAAGTGAGAACTAAGTAAAAACCCCGGGGACTCAACCCCCTCTTCGGAGACTCAACTCCTCTCCGCCACTTGTTGTTCAGATTCAAAGAGTTCTTATCCTTACCAGAAACATAAACGAATTCGAAAAATGGAACGAAACACAAATGGATATGGAACAAAACACAAACGGATACGGAACGAAGCACAAATGGATACGGAACGAAACACAAACAGATACATAAGCGGAACGAACACCGATACATAAACGGAACGGACATACACATGCATTCAATTACAAATTCATACTTCAAAGCTTTCATATTTTCTAAAACAGTTACAAAATATTTATTTATATCATATCATCCATGAACAAAATCAAAAATGCAATTAGATGGTGAATTTCTCCTACCTTAACCTCGATGCTGCACGAAGCCAAGCGAAGCTCTATCTATGGCTTTTCATCCTCAATCTACATCATGAATATAACATGTATCAAAGACTAACTCTAGTTACTATAACTTAGACATCTATAAATGTTTCTCAACACGAGGCGGAAATGGACAAGTTCATGTTAATATGAAAATTGACGTAACTTTCTATACACTTTTGACCTTTAAAATTTTAGATTCATAAGTTATTCAAAACATAAAAATTGTAGATCTCAAAGTTATCTTTCCAACGCAATAAGAATCGCATCAATCGGAGTTCTGCACAAAACGTTATGGCTAAAATACTAAGACTGTATCGGTACCTCAGTCGAAACGTGCCAACTCAAACTTGACATAACTTCCTTCCAAATTTTGACCTTTAAAACATTTGATTCATTGATTTTAATATACATGAAAGTTGTAGGTCTAGTTGTCCTCTTTCCAACGCATCAAGAATTACCTGATTTCGAGTTTGGGATAGAAAATTATTGCTACAATACCGAAGCACTGTCGGCGTGCATAGTCAAATTCGATCGATCGAAATCTAATTTCGATTGATCGAATTTGAAACTCGATTGATCGAAATCCATTTCGATCGATTGAATTCCAACAGAAATTCATAACACTCTCTGTTCTATACCTTTTGATCGATCAAATTTGAAACTCGATCGATCAAAATCCATTTCGATCGATCGAAAACCTTCAAGAAACGAATTTCATCAGTCTTAGATTTCGATCGATCGAAATTTGCAGATTTCGCCCAAACCTTGGGTTTTCTCATTCAAAATCCAATTTTTCTTCCTCAAATTTAACCCAAATCTCACATATAATTATACAACCATAAATTAAAGTATTTAAACTCACCTAGCATGGATTTCCTACCTTGAATCCACCGATTAACTCAAAGATCGGATCATCTTCATCGTTTCACAAGAGGGTTTCCAAAACCCAAACCGAGCATCTCCGAACTCCACGATCACAACCAACCCTTCTCAATCGTCGACAAACCTTCCACACAAACCCACGCTACGATTAACGGATCAAAACACATGATCTCTTCACTCAAAGAAATGGGCTTCTAAAACCCCCAAACGGCACAAAACGCCCAAACGACGCACACGTTGAAACCAACGGCGATCTTTCTTTTCCACGAGTCCACGAACCTTTTCCACGAAAAATCTAAACTCAACGCATCCGGATCCACAAGATTTCTCCTTCTTCTTCTTCCTCTTTCTCTCTTCTAAACCCAAAACCCTCTCTTCAAACGAATGGCTTCTAAAAGAAGCCCCTCCTTTTTTTAACTTAAAAAGCCTGGCTCTCGCGTGAAACATATACACGCTTCAGACGTATATAGCCCCACTTAAATGCTTTTACACTACAAGAGTGTGTACTTTTTGCACCAAACTAAACCGACCTAAGTCATCAAGTTGACTTCACTTGATCAAATAAGTGATCAGACGAGCACGCATCTCAAGGTACTCTATTCAAAGTCGGGCATGCATCCCGAGGTACACTATTCAAAGTCCAAATTTTTGGGATGTTACATCCTTCCCACCTTAAAGAATTTTCGTCCTCGAAAATTACCTTTAGTCACGAGGTCTCACCAGGCACATCAATTAATCGTACACATCAGGATGCAATTTGATTGGTACATAATAAAAATAAAGTGCGGTTATTACACCCTACCTCCTTATCTAAGGGATGGAGGCAGTCCTACCATATGAGATACAAGTACCATCCTTAAGGATTTAACTCGATGATTAGTTATTCTTAAATGAGAAGAGAATTGCCCTACTCACACAGCTAGAGTAGCTCGATGAAACACATTTAAGGGCAGCTAATCACGCTCAGGTATATTAGAGGAGAGTGGATAGAGCTTACGATAAGAAAGTCCTTGAACGAACCTTTAATATTGGAGAACTAGTCATAAAGAAAATCATGCCTTCCAAGCACGCCCATCCGAAAAGAAAACTGAAACCGAACTGGGAAGGCCTTTATGTTATAACACCTGCATACCCTGGAAATGCATACAAACCGACAAACCAAGATTGAAAAGAACCCCCTAGCCCTTGGAATGCCATGTACTTTAGAAAATACTATCCTTAGCCTTGTGATCATCACATCCCGTGGTTAAATACTTATACTTACCATCCCCATAGTTGTCACGACCCATTCCTTGGTCGTACATCATCAATTCTCAGAATATCCTTAAGACCTCCGATTTATCGCCCACCTTTTCTCACTCGGGCAATCTGATTAAAGGACTAGTGACCTACCTAACATCTTTCAAAAGTATAAGTGACACCCGATCTTCATTTCCCTTCCCCTACCATTGAAGGAGACATTAGAGCAAAAAAAATTAATTTATTTTTTTTGAGTGAGGGCATTACGATGAATGAACAAATCAATGAGCTCAGGGAAGCATAAGCAGATCTTGAGGACATCTTTGATAACTTTACTAGAAGTGTATAAGCAAGCTGCGAGGGCATCCCTGATGTCCCCATACTACTAGATGTCGTCGTAAGGTGGCGGGAGGAGGACAAACTCCAGCTGACCATAGAATGTGAGCTTTTGATGGTACCGAAATATGATGAAGAAGCTCAATCATGGCATCCCGTATCCCTCTGAGAAAAAGATTGTTACTCATCCCTTTTAAAAAGTGTTAGTTACAAACTATTCCCCACATCACTGAGCCTTACCTCCCTCTTCTAGTTTTATTTCGGACGATAAATCAGAAGCTTTACAGGATGTTCCTAGAAATGAAGCTGAAAATTGATGAATGATGATTAACGCAATCACCCACTATACTTACCATACTTCTCCCTGATAACCGCAGGATAGGATGACCACCACCCCAAGATAGACCCCGGTATACAACTGACCTAATCAAAATGGCCTCCCCCCCGGTTTGAAGACACTACTGATGAACTTTTCTTCAAAACTAACTCACCATATATCCATGACTACTTATAGACCCAAAGTGCTCGTCTCGCAATCCAGAAAAGCTCCATTGCATCTACACACTGGGGCATTTTTTTTAGATCAGAAGGAGAATCACATTAGAAGCACCGGCTTGTCCACAAAGAAGATGAGGAATGACGAAGTTACTATCAGGAAAGTGTTACCAAAGATATTATACTTTCGATCCTACCACGCTTCTACATTGGGGCATTTTTATTTTTAGCATTTTAGTTATTTACTTTCCCTGTTGTATTATTTTTATTTCAAAAAAAAAGAGAAAAAAAAAAGAAAAGAAGAAAAAATATATATATCTCCCTTTATTACCAGACCCCGGTCTGAGATACTCACTCCCTTGACAACTAGCAAGGGAGAGAACAAAAAAATACCTGATGACATTACCTTTACATGTGCAGATACGAAGCAACCTTCAACCATCACTAGGCCAGCTCAGGAAGCATCCAAGTCCCAATGACGGTCGATGGCGCTAAAGAAACTAAAAAAATAAATAAAAGTGAACGCAAGAGGTAACTAAAAGAAAAGGAGCCAATCAGGTACATCTAAACCAAAAATCTTTATATATATATATATATGTCAGAAATTTTCTTGTCTTTTTACGCTTGTCACCAGAGGCATCCCCCCTATATATATACAATACACACACAAAAAATACACACACACCCCCTACTCCCTACGCTGCCGCTGGGATGGCTGAGCACCACTGTCCCCAATCATCGGCTCGGAGGTCCATAGACTGGTCCTCTGAAAACACAATTCTGGCACTCGGAGTCCTCAGTACCTCTAGACAACATGGCCCCGCCACAGAGTCCCCCTCGCTCGTTTGACTAACTGATCGCCTCAAACGAAAATGAGGAGGATACCCCACAAGAATCTCCCGAACAACAGAATCCTCACAAGCATCACCCCTGACATGACCATGAGACGTGTGATGAGACTGCCCAGCCGAGGAACCTGTAGCCCTCGACTCTGATCCGCCAAGCTGACTGTCCAACCTACGTACCTCCCGCTCACTCCTCGTCAGACGATACTGCAGTTGATCTAGGGACACCTGCATCTCCACTCGCATCATCTGACGTGTCGTCTCTAACACCTCGGTCTGAGTCCTCTATGTGACCATCATCTCAATGATCAGGTCCTCACGACTCTGCGTCTCCCCGAGGATCTGTCTCGCCTCGAGAGTGGCGCGCGCTCACATCGCCTCTAACCGCACCTCCTCCAGCTGACGAACCTGCATAACCACACTAAGTCAAAGAAATCTAATATATATATGAACAAAATTTTTTTTGAAAAGAAAAGAGTTATACTAGATCCAGCCTCTCCTCCAAAAGTCGCTCAACCGTCGCATCAGTCACTGGATCGCAGGGAGGCACGGAAGGGACGGCAAGCGTAGATGGCTGCAAAGAGAACAAACAAATACATCAGATAAATACTATGATAACAAATAAACCACAAACGCAATAACTAAAACATACCTGAATAGGGATAGGAACAGACCCCTGAGGGGGAGCCTTAGGAGCGGAGTTTGGAACTGCCTGCAGAAAAAAAACAAACAAGCCAACACAAAATATATCAGAACAAACAGAATGAAGTTACCTAAAATGAATTATCAGAAATTATACCTAATTCTTTAGGCGTAGAGAGGCAGCCGTCGCCTCCCTCGTCTGAAGATCCTCGACAACCTGACGCTGAAATACCAATATGATGTTAGTAAACTATGAAGAAAAGTAAAACTATAACACCCAACAAACTGTTATAATTACACAAATGAGTTAAAGGATTGAATGGAATTTACTCAGTGCTCCAGCTCGGCCCGAAGTTGAGCCATCGCTGGATCCCCCCGATTGGAGGAAGCAACTGAAGATGGATCAAATGCTGGAACGGGACCTCTAGCAGCGAGCTCAGCTCTCTACGAATAACAATAAACACATCAGTCGGCAAGCCCACGATACTAACAATTAACAAAACCAAGGTCACATATATATACACTTACTAATTGATCAATATCAGATCACAAACTGGCCTTCACCTCTCGGCCAGCCAGTTGCTGACCACGTAACCACTCGATCATCGTCACATGACTAGCAACCTCGGCCTCTATCTCAGACTGTCCAAAATGAAATGAGACACCACAACCATGTCAGAACAACTGAAAGACCAGTCCAAAAACACTCCTAACCTAAAAAAAAACTAATGAACCAAATCGAACTAAACTAAAAAATGCCCAGCATCACTCACACGCTCCAACTAAGACCAAAATAAACAAACAAAAATGCCCTCCATCATTTATACACTCCAACTGAGCCCAAACTAAATAAAAAAAAGGCTCCTAACATGCCCAATTCAAAATAAATAAACTAAATCAAACCAAACTTAAACAAGCCTCACCCTCGAAACCAGTTAAATAATCTACAAAGTCAACTAAGCCCAAAAGTCACTAAATATAAATAACCACAAGTGGGATATAAAAAAAAACATAATCGCTTCATAAATAAACAAATAATTATAAAATACACCGAGGGCATACCCTATGAATATATAACTCAAAGCAAGAAATTTAAAATCAGCACGTTCAGGCAATGCCCGAATCCGGATTTATTCGGGAAACTAGAAATCTTCGAGAAGCCCGAAGGGGGGAGCACCGTGAACGAATTCTAACCGTGATGACCTCTTCCCCTCACCCTGAACCGGCAGGAAAGAAAGAGTGGCTCACGGAAAGCCACCCAGGACCTGGGGGATCCACTGTTGGAAGCTCACCTTGGAAACCCTAAAAAGGAAGAGCAATTAACACTAAATCCGCAGAGCCTATCGAGGGAAAATAGGCATCGGTCACGAGAACTCTGACCATGCCTTATCCTTGGATTTCCTTTATACCACCTCTTCCCTTAGCATGGTAGCAATTCGACCGCTACCTTGCATTCCCAATCCCGTCCATTCTCAATAATCCATTCAATAATCATAATTCTTCGGTTTCAATACTCGGGATACAAAATAGCGGGGAAAAAAAGACATTAATGAACAAAAACACCCAAAATCACAAGACAAAAAAATATATGCCCTAAAAATTTAACCCTAAGCTTGAACCACAAAACAAAACAAAAAAACCAATGCCTTTAACATGCATTCATAAACCATGCCCCCTTACACCATAGAGTGACAAGTGTCACATTTTGAAAACCCTTTCAATTTAACTAAATCTAAACTGAACACACATCCCTTTGAAGGACCACAATCCATGACAAACCTAGATGAACCAGTAATCATGCAACACTTACCCCTTCAAGGAAACACTAACCCAAAGCCTAGATTAGCCAATAAGATTCAAACACTTAACACCCATCTAGAACTTTTGAGAAAAAACTCACACCTTTTAACAAGTGTCATCTCAAGTCAAACAAAAGACTAAAATAAAATACCTTAAACCTTAAATTCCAAAAAGAAACTCTCTAAAATGAGATCCTGACTTATGAAGGACAAAAAAAAATGCCTCCAACAAACCATCAGAACCAAGTAAAACCTCTAAACCAATTCTATAAAAAGACAAATTAATCTCGGGAAAAACACTAAGCCGAATTAAATCCTAAACTAAAACAAATCAAATAAGTCCAACTAATCTATTAATAAGTTTAAATCAATAAACAAGCACAATAAAACAAAAGAAATGTCCCTTTATTTATAATTTAAAATTTTACAAGTATCACCGAAGGCATACGTCATGAACTTATAACCCAAAACGAAAACCTAGAACCTAACTTACAACCCAAAATGAAAATCGAAGACCCAAAATCAACACAAAGCGAGGAGCACAACGCTCAATCAGAGGCAACAAAAACATTACCACTAGACTTAGAGCGTCCAATCGGAGGCTTCAGAAGGAGAGGTGGAGGATTGGTTGGGGAACACATCCCTCCACTTGTAACACCTTCCTCTTTTGCCATCTTTACCTCCTCCGCTACCGCCTTCTCAATACTACCTTCACTGCTCCCTAAAACGGATCAATGTAAAGACTAGCGCCCTCATTCCCAATACCGCCCATTCTCAGAATAATGACATCCCCGAGCATCACCTCAGGGCGAAGATCATGCAAAATAACGAACATAGGAAGAAACGACATCCTAATTGGACGGTTGGATCATTTGATATCACTAAAATACGAATTTTAGAATACAAGACATTCAAAAAGGTCAAAACTCGAGACTAAACTTGAGAATGACAAGCAAATGAAGGCTCCCTCGCTTATATAGAGTACGGACTCAATTACGTGCTAGAGAACATGCATTTAAGTTGATCACGTGCCACGCACACGGCGGACAATCCAAAACACGCGCTAAGACCCAAGCGCTCAATGAAACCATTGCCCGCGCTAATGGCGCGACGTTCCGATCACGAGCAGGCTATAGATCGCTCAATCTGATCAAACGACCGACTCACACCACGCAATATGAAAGGTCACCCGCACAGTGACCTAGTGATGCTTCAATCCCGTGTAAACTATAGATTGCTCAAGCCTATTAAATGACCCACTCCAACCGCACAATATAAAAGGTTGCCCGTACACTGACCTGGTGATGCCTTGATCACGCGCTACGATTATAGCGCATAATAAGATCACACACGAACTCACATACGCGTAAACAACCCCTAAAGCCTGAGATCGCATGCCCAAAAATAGGCTTGCAATCGTACTGAGCGACCTAAAATAGGCACGCAATAGCTGACTTTGGACGAAATCTACACCCTCACACCTTTTATCACATCGCGGCCAAAATTCACTTGTCCCATTGCGTACCTTTACATGAGAAGGGACCATTGACAGCACCCCCTATCCCATCGCGACATGACACACATCACCAACACGAATGACACCCCCTATCGCGACAAAGTGAAAGCAACCAGCACACTACTCCTCTCCTCACAATCAAAGTCACTTTCCACTTACCCCTATCCGATCGCGTAAACCCGTCACACACGTCCCACCACGATAACATACACACACATGATACCACTCTAATATCCTGCCCCATAGCAATAAATTAGCCATGCCCTGACATCCCATTGAAAAAAAAACCAAAAGCAAATCTCCCAAAAATGCGGGCACGCCACCAAAAAAAACTAAGCCAATCATGGCGTAACCACAACGTGACCTTTCATAACCCAAGATCTGCCAAAGAAAGAATAGGACACACCTATCACACAAATACCCTACCAGCATCCCACCACTAACTACGCTCAGCTGACATTCCATCGCAAACATCACTACCTGAAACGCTCAAACAACACCTGCCATGCCATATGAAAAAGGGGAGAAAGCTCAACCAATGTCCCATTACGAAAGTAGAGCGCCCTCTTCCCGAATTACTCGCTATGTAATAGTCACCAGACACCACTGCCACTGCAGAAATGCATGAAGATTCGGGACTCTTCCCATGTCCCATCGCATCAGACCAATGCCAAGAACTAGCACAAACATCTTGTTAAAATCCCCACGTCCCACCAGGACTCACCCAGCACGCAACCGGAAAAACCTCCAAAGTCCCATAACGATACCACCTCTCCAAGACATTACATCACACCGATGATCGCCAACCACTACTATAGAAAAAAAAAAAAAAAAAAAAGAGAGAAGAAATCTCCAAAGTCCCATTGCGGTATCATTGCGGTAATCCGTCACAAGCTGCACGTAATTCAGGTAAGTACTACCGACTTTTCAATTACTCGATATTGCTTATAAATATAGTTAACTACGATTAAGTCAAAATATTTTCAAAACCCGTCTCTCTCTACTCGCAAATTACTGTAGTCCTCTCATAAGAGATAATCATCAATATTTGCCAAAAAGGTTAGACGGAGCATCCGACATGCCAAGTGTCATTTTGATTACCACATCAACAGTCGGGTCCACAAATCTCGTATCGGTGGATCTGTTCAGTGACATCTCGGAAGCCACATTTTTTACCATTTTACCACTGAATTGATCTTAAGTTAAAATTCCTAAAATTTCAAAATTTCAAAACCCCTTACTTGCTTCCAAAAAATCTTTTACTTTCAAAAAAAGAAGAAAAAAACTCTTACCTCTTACTTCAAAAAAAAAACAACAAAATTTTTTTTTTACTTCCGACCAAAAAAAGAGTATAATAAACAAAAATATACAAAGAGACTCACCTACCAAAATTCACTTCAAATACATGTGACGACCCGACTTTTCCAATCCCTAAGGTATAGGGAAGGCCAGTTCATCAACTTATTGATTTCTCAATAAGCCGTAACAAACAGAAGCCGACAACATAACAAAGATCTAAAGACAGAGGCAAAGCATAGAATAATAAAAAATAAAAGCTTTAACAACAAAAAAATATATCACTCTGAGGAACCAGAAAGAACCACCGGTGATGGCCAATCCAACACCTAAAATAGTGGTTCCTAATAATGGTTCCTCGTGTGATATCAAAAGGATAAAATAATGGCCTAAGGCCTAATATTCAAAAAATATTCTAACAAAAGTACCAAAAAGAAGTGATCTAGAATCAAGGGAAAATGTAATAACCCAAAAAAGCACGTCAAACGAGGACCTCGGGATCCGTGCCCGATTGGTCTTAGGTTTGACCATGAGATAGTTCATTGATAAACTTATGGTGAGATGAGCGAATGTGATGTGTGAACCAGTGTAGAAGAGTGGAGAGATAGAGGAGTGTGTAGAGTGGCATACACTGATGGGTGTGTATGTGCTCCACACCGAGAAAAGAGATAAGATAAAAAGGGTTGAAAACCCTAACTTTCATGTTTTGGTGGTTGAGAGAAGTAAAGAAGAGAGAGAAAGAGAGAGGAGTAAGAGAGGAGTTATTGTGGGTGATTGGAAGAAGGATTCAAGCATTAAAGAGGCCGGATTTGACGCAAGGAATCCGTTAGAAACCAAAGCTGGAACCCTAGCCTTCCAACCCTAGATTTGAAATCAACTTGAGATCTATTCAAGGTAAAATTTTTGTAAATAAGATGCA
Organism: Chloranthus sessilifolius; assembly: GCA_021018995.1. Taxonomy (NCBI): domain Eukaryota; kingdom Viridiplantae; phylum Streptophyta; class Magnoliopsida; order Chloranthales; family Chloranthaceae; genus Chloranthus; species Chloranthus sessilifolius. The sequence continues at coordinate 32,138,485 of CM037596.1, read as the reverse complement.
TAGATTATAGGGTTAAGTTGCAGAAATGTGGGTTAAATCATAGGATAATGGCTTAGAAAAATAGAAGAAAAAGTATGGAAAAAGATTGGGAAGAACAGCTCGAAAGGGGCTGAATCTGACAATTTCGATTAATCGAAATTGGGTTTCGATTAATCGAAATTGGCCAGGAAGTTGAAGAGTCGGAGGACCCCGATTTCGATTAATCGAATTGGATTTTGATTAATCGACTTTGGATTTCGATTAATCGATTTGGGAATCGATTAATCGCGAGAACTCCAAGGACCCGTGGGTTGGAGGAAATAACTTAAGGAAAAATCGACTAATCGAAATGAGATTTGATTAATCGATTTGGTTTCGATGTCGATTTGGAATCGATTAATCAGCTTGTGAAACTCGATTATTCGAACTGTGGGTCTACTTTGCGAAAAGAAGGATTTCGATTAATCGAAATTGGATTCGATTAATCGAATGAAAACTCGACTGTTCGAACAGTAAAAATTTCTTTGCGAAAAGAAGGATTTCGATTAATCGAAATTGGATTCGATTAATCGAATGAAAATTCAATCGTTCAACAGTAATTTTGCTTTCGAAGAGAATTTCGATTAATCGAAATTGGATTCGATTAATCGAATGAAAACTCATCGCTCGAATCGAGAATGGACTTTGCGAAAGGAGGATTTCGATTAATCGAAATTGCTTCGATTAATCGATATTGACCTTCGATTAATCGATTTTGGAAATCGATTAATCGAATCAGATTCGATTAATCGACTTTGGAATTCGATTAATCGACTGTAGTAAACTACATTGACTTTTGGTTTGACTTTAAGATTCTTGGGGGATCTTATGCCTTCCTTATTGCATCCTTTGCGATGTGTTTTACCTGTTATGTGGTACCATAGGTGGTACGTGTGGACTGGTGCACAAGGAGTCACGTGGGACCTTGATGCATTGATCAAGTGAAGACTTGAGGTAGGGAACACCTTGAACATGTACCTTATTTTACAAGAGCATGTATGTAGTGATATAAATTTCCATTCAAATATTTTTACTGCTTAAAGAATTGTGAAAAGTGTGTGTGTGTGATATTCATAAGAGTAAACTAATGAGCCATCCCCAGGGGATGAAGAAGTAAAGAGAAAAGAGCATCAGGTGTGATGCAAGTAAATGGATACATCCCAGGGATGTATCCAAGGATTGAATCATGCTTGATAGGGCCTAACTGATATAAGATAGCACACTTACACGGTGAATAACTATATGTAAGGCACCGATATTTTTGTTATTTGAGGTTTGATAGGTTACCCCACCGACGTGGCGGGATATCCACGACTGACACGGCAGGATATCCGTGACTGATACGGCGGCGAAACCGTAGGCCAGTGCGGAGGCTTATCCGTACATAGTAAGCACACCCCAGGGGTGTTGATTGAGACAAGTGAAACCCCGCCACCAATCCCTAGGGGAAAGGGCTTGGTACTATATGGTATTCTGTGGAATACATTAAAACCTCTATAGATGACGATGAAGGGTATCTCATCGGGGCTCGATGCTATATTGCTCGGGGATTACTTAAGTTGAAAGTTTAAGTTTTGCTTTAGGCCTTTTCAGCATTATTCATGAGTAAATGAAAACATAAGTAATCAACAGTAAAACGAAATGCTTTTTAAATTGTTTCATTAACAATTGCATAGATACATCATGCATGGCATATCATAGAATATATGTGAGTTATAATTTATATGTTCAACAGTGTTTGTTCCCTATTGAGCTAGGATGTAGCTCACCCTATAGACTATACGTCGCAGGTCCACTACTAGCACGCCAGCGGCTTGAGAGACGATCCCGTGAGTCGGACCTTGCGGCGAGGAGTTAGAGCCACCTCCAGAGGACTTCTTCTAGAGGACTCTGCTGTGCGACTTTGAGGAGTTTTAGTTGGAGATTGTACGGCTTGGTATGTCAAGCCTGGTTTTTGATTAAACCTTGTGTGTATGGATATCAGAGTATTCTTTTGGGCGAACCATCCATGATGATGGTTATCATCGATGGTTCGGATCGGTTCTCCCTTCATGCAGAGGCATGAGGGTAGAACTGTCTTTTGAGAAGTGTTTTTATGTAGATTTAAAATTCCGCAAGTTGTTCTTATTTATTTTATGCTTGATATACCAGTGTTCCGTGCATAGTTGAGGGGCACGGTCAAGATGATCGTGCTGATGGCACGGGTTTCGGGGTGCCGAAATCCGGGCTGTCACAGAAAAACTTCTCAGCAGGTGTATCCAATTCCTCCCCAGGAATGTAATTGGAGTCCTCCAGATCCTCTGACCCTAGGTCAGTCTCAGCACCTGTGACGTATAGTCGAGGGTGAGCTAACAATAAAGCCCAATAGAGGAAACAGATCTATTTGCATTTCATTATAAGTAAAGGTTTTCAAAGACAGAAATCGGATCAAATATGGTTTTCAAAAGATGCTTTGCAAACTAATTCTCCAGTTCTAATCATGAGTCAAAACTGATAACATTAATCTAATGTGTTCAAAAACTTCTGAATTAGCATGCTTCTTGTCTTAAATTTATAACTTAATTTTATCTCTCAAATTTTCTATAGCATGAGAGCGGACTACGTGACCGATGGGAAACCCTACTGACCATCGTCGTTCATGAACCCATTTTCTAAATAGCAACAAGCCCCTACGCTATGAGGGAAACTTGCGCCAAAATAAACACCGTCCATACTGTTGGTAGAATCTAGGGCATCGTTCGTATGTACCTCAAATCGAATGCAAATGCTAACTTATATCAAAGCTTATTATTCATAACATATTACTGATTTTTCGGAGTTCTTATTTGAAATTCTCATTCAAAAATTAACTGAGGTTCTGAGGTTCAAATTTCAAAGTTCTTAGTCATAACAAAGTTTCCAAATTTCTTATTTGTATCATATTTTCAGACTCTTATTCATGTTGTTTTCAAACAAATGTTCTCAAAATTTATCCTTCTTATCAAGTAGTCAAAACAGTCCCTACTTATAATAGAATGCAAATAATGTGTAGGGTTCTCCTACCTCAACAAAGAAGGTTCAAAAACAAGCATAAGTAGTCCTCACCAAGGACTCTCAATATTCAAAACCTACAAAGATTAACACTCTCAGTGTTAATATAGGACCAAAAGTCAAACTAAAAGTCTACCTATAAAATTTTTAGCCAAAAATTTGAAGGACAAAAACATAACAAAAATCGACCCTCGAATTTGATTTCGATGGTCGAATTTGAAATTCGATGGTCGAATTCAAATTCGACCCTCGAATTCAAAAAATTGCATCAGGCATGAAAATTAGAAAATCGACCTTCGATTTTCAATTCGATGGTCGAATTCCAAATTCGACCCTCGAATTGGAAATCGACCCTCGAATTTCAAAAACTACATCAGGCCTTAAAAATCACATTTCGACCCTCGAATTTCAAATCAATGGCCGAATTCCAAATTCGACCCTCAAATTGGAATTCGACCCTCGAATTGGAATTCGACCCTCGAATTCCTTCAGGTCCGTGCTTGTCAAATTTTTTTCATCTCTGGACTCTTTTGTTTCTCATTCAACCACAGCCTTCTTATCCAAAATAAAAACACCAAAAACTATTCTAAACAGAATATGAATTCAAATGACACAAGGAGGTTTAAAGGCCTACCTCTTGTAGTTTAATCCGTTGCACCAAATCACGCACCGGAACTAAACATGAAGATTTTTAATAGACCCAAGCCTCCCACTTGGTCCACTTAAACCTCTCTTTAGTGCACAGGTCAGATCCACATTTTAATATCCACTCCCCTATCCTTCTCTTCCAATAGCTCAAACTGATTAGAAGTTTAGTATAGAGCTTTTCAATGGTTGGGATGGGGAGAGAATTTTCAAATCACACAAGATCTAAGATCAAAGGCAAGGCCAAAGGTTGCAAACTCTAATTCAAACGAGAGAGAGAGAGAGAAAGAGAGAGAAGTGTAACTTCTCTTGCAAGTCCCACTCTTTATAATATTAGTTAACAACCAAAAAATCTAGATTTCTCTACTTACCACTTATCCATTTAACTTGCAAAAAAATCCAGTGCTAAACACAAACACCAACCTTATTGTATAAGTCATCGATTACAAGACATGCACACATCTCAAGACAAAATCCTTTGGCCATTATTCTCATCAAACACATAGCTAACCAAAAATCCAGAAAAATACCTCAATAATTTTTGGACACGCTTACCGAGGTAAATGAAAATAGGCCAAAAATATCAGGGATATTACAATACCAGTCCAATTACCAGCCCGAACTGCCCCTTCCCTTGGGAAACTAAACACTGAGTATATTTAATCTAAGAACTTATAAACGCCTATTAGAAAATGAACGCCTGACGCGCATTGGTGTGAGCAATGACGCGCCCGGTCTGACATGACTTGTAAAGCCTTACGATATTATATTACATTATATTATTATTGGTCCCTGGACCTATTTATGGACATTTGTATGATGCCCCCCGGTACCTCAACTGCATCATATCCCTCTGTTTGACTGCCCCTTGCTGTAGGTCGTGACATGCGGCGGGATGCTCCTTACACCCACAGATTGGGATATGGTGTTTTTCCTTTTTGTTTGACTATCACTCGCAGCAGGTTGTGCCATGCGACGGGATGCCCCTTGCACCTACGAAATAGGATACACTGACTTCCCCATCGACTGTCTATGACAGCGGGTCGCGATACGCGACAGGATCGCCCCTGGGCATCCACACCATGGAACACGCCTTTCGACAGCTACCACTGGGCCTCCGAATGCTCTATTTTAGCTTGTGCTAATAGATAAGAAAGCCAAGCATGTCATGTCAGCATCCCCAGTTCACATTTGTGATTTCCTAATAGAAACGACAAAGACACCTCGAATGAGGGATGTCTACTTCTTCGACGCGTTCTTACTTCGCAAGAGTGTGCCGAAGAGGGGCATCTGTAAACACCCCAAATTTTCCCTCTCAAAATATACAAAGCTATTCAGTCAACATTTGACCTCAACCCTAATGTGGGACTATATATTGAAACAATAGTCTATGGCTGGACACAGGCTAAAATAATAGCTCTGTAGCTCAGGCCCCTTTAACCCTAAATTGGGAACCATACACTGAAACAATAATATATGGCTGAACACAGGCTGAAACAATAGCTCTCTGGCTCAGGTCCCAACGTAGGGAGAATATATACTGAAATAATAGTATATAGTTGGAATGCAGACTGAAATAATAGTCTTGCATTTCAAATCCTTTAGTCCTAATATGAGGACCATATACTGAAATAATAGTATATGGTTGAACACAGGCTGAAACAATAGCACTGTGGCTTAGGCCCCATAACCCTAATGCGGGAACCATGCACTGAAATAATAGTACATGGCTGAACACAAGTTGAAACAATAGCTCTATGGCTCAGATCCCGACGTGGGGAGACTATATACTGAAATAATAGTATATAATCGAAATGGAGGCTGAAATAATAGTCTGGCATTTCAGACCCGACCCGAACTCGGACAACCCCAAATTACGCACCTAAAACCACACGCGTAATTCAATCGCATGCCAAATCACCCGCGTGCAATCAGTCCCCCCTTCCAGACTAAACTTCCTTTCTCAGACCATCTCGAGACTCGATCACGCACTTCATATGAAACACGCGATCGGATTGAGTGCCCCACCATCAGCGCGCAATTGGCCTATGCCTGACCTAGTCTTATAGTCCTTGACTCCCAAGTTTCCTTGATTGAGCACTTCGAAAGAGAAGCTTAATCGGATTGCGCACGCCTTGTCAGGCACACAATTAGTCCTAACATTGCTAGAACTAGGAAACTCATTGAGCAAGTCAGCCGGTCGCTCACTGAGTTGGTGACTGACTCAAAGCGATTAAGCACTAGGAAACGAGCACGTCATTCGTTTAATTAGAAAAATAACCTATAAAAGCATTTTCTTAATTCGGCCCAAGGGGGCTGGAGCATTTTTGGAGTTTCAAAAATTCGAGCAATTGAAAATTTTAGAGAATAGAACGAACACAGTTAGAGACCAAGCAATGACTTCAAACATCGAATTCCAAGATCCTTCCCTGTACCCCCGGCCTTAGGTAAGAATTTAGTTTTAATTTCCGACCGTAGTTCTTAGTCTCTAGATTTAGGAATTTTATTAGTTTAAATTTTTAGTTTTAGACCGTAGCACCCTTTTTTAGACCATAATTTTTTTATATCTGGTTCTAGTTCTCCTTTTCTAGAACCAGTCCTTAATCTAACGGTCTAATGTACCGACCCTAGGCTTTAATCCCGTTCTAAAATCTTAATTTCTAGCCATATCATTAATCTTTAGTTCTAGGTCTTAAGTTCTAGAACCAGTCCTTAATCATACGGTCTGATTTTTTGATTTCGGACCCGAAATTAGTCCTAGAATCTTAAATTATAGTTTTAACTCCTTAGTTTAATACTTTTAGAAATCTTAAACATTAATTTTAGTTTCTATAATTCTAGTTTCTCAATTTAATTCACAATTATAATCCCAAAATCGACTCTGGAAAGCCCAAAAATACTATTTTATAGTCCAAAATCTAATTTATCTTTAATCTCAGCCACCCGATTTGCCCAAGGGAGCTTACGGAGGATACTCGAGAACGAGGCCAATCCTCCTTAGCATAACGGGCCCAAAACCTTTTTTTTTAAGAATTATTTTACTGTTTTAAGTAGGATTAGAAAATCAGTTCTATTATTTCTTCTTAGATTTTAAGTATAATTAATCTACATGCTTTATTATTAAATCCTTAGAATTAATTGGTTTGATTATAATTCTAGAGAAATCAACTCCTTTATTTTAATTGGACTTTAATAATGTTAGATCATTGCTTAAATCAGAATTTTAGTAAAATTAGTTCTCTATTCCAATTAGAATTCTAGTAGGACTATTATAATTACTCCGATAAGAATTTTAGTCAAATCATTATATTTATTCAAATCAGAATTGTAGTACAATTAGTATACTTGCTTTACTTAGAATTCCTGTATATTAGCATGCTTGATTTAATTAGAGTTTTATTAGAACTAATATACTCGCATTCTTAGTACAATTAGAAGATTGATATTAATTGAACTTTTAGTAATATTAGGACACTAAATTAATTAGAATTCTAATAAGATTACGACACTAATATTAATTAGACTTCTAATAAGATTAGGAAACTAAGATTAATTAGACTCCTAATAGTATTAGAATACTAGATTAACTCAGTATAATAAATCCACATAACTAAAATCACAACAGAATTGGAAAATCTAAACTGATCAAAGCTACAATGATAAAAGGGGATGAAAAGGAAAATTAAACTATCTAAATCATAAGAAGAGACATAGCTGCTGACGTTCGCAGGCGGATGATTCAGTAAAGAAGTAACCCACACCTGCTCTAAAGCGTGATCATTGACGTGTTGCAACGTTATTAAATATTTGTAGCTGGTGATCGCAATAAACTAGGAACCTTCCTAGAAAACCCCTTTTATTTATTTTATTTTACCTCCATCATTTCACACGCCTCATCGTTAGAGTTCACTTGGACAGAATTGAAGCCATTGATTCAACGGGGACCGACAGGAACCTATAAAAAGCGCACACCAACAATCGGGGAGATTGCTACAAAGATTTGGGAGAGATCTGCTAGAATGGGAGAGGATTGGAACGTGGTTGGAGGGCGTGGGTTTAGCTTTGCAGGAGAAGAGTTAAGGAAACCAAAGAAATAAAAAAAAGGAAATAAAGCGTGTGAGGGAAGCGAAGAGACGAAATAATTTCGCGCGGGGTTTGAAACACGAAGCGGCGGTCAAAGCGTCGGTAACCCTATGTGTTTTGTGGCGGGCACTCTATATCCGCTCCTAACAAGATGCGGCTAAAGGCCCTTTATTTTTTAGTGTCATGTAGATCACATGCATGGCACCCCAGGTCACTGGTCTAACATATATGTCAAAATTTCTAAAGTTTTCAAAACAAAACTCCTTTCTATTTCACAAAAATCCCAAGAAAATCCAAGAAAATTCAAATTTTCTAGGTTTTGACCCATTTGATCTAGACCATTGGATGGCCTTGCATGATTATGTAGATCACATGCATGGCATCCATTACCACTGGTCTAAACTTTCCATTCTTGAATATTCAAAATATTTAGATTAAAATCCCATTTTATTTTTTAAAAAGTTAAAATCCATACAAAAAATAAAAAATTGATTGGTTTGACCTTGTGGACCAATCTAGACCATTGGATGGCTTTGAATGATCTTGTAGATCACATGTATGGCCTCCAATATCTCTGGTCTAACACACCATTCCATAATATTCAAAAGATTTAATTTAAAATCCCAATTTGTTCTTCAAAAACTCAAGAAATCTAAACCAAATTTAAAAATTGATTGGTTTGACCATATGAACCAATCTAGACCATTGGATGGCCTTGAATGATCACGTAGATCACATGCATGGCCTCGAATATTACTGGTCTAACATATCATCCCATATTTTAAATAAAACTTTGATCAAAAACAAATTTTATTCTAGAAATTCCAAGAAAAACCTACCAATCTCTACAATAATTTGGCCTTAGCCCACATGGCCATTCTAGACCAATGGATGACCTTGCATGATCATGTAAATCACATGTATGGTGATGAGTGGTGAAATATGATCATATTTCAGACCCTAAAATGTACATTAAGCAATCTGATAGTTTTGTGGAGTTTTGATGATTTCAGAAAAATCTGACCGTTGAATGCATTTGATGGCATAAAAGAACATAAGCATAACAAACACTAGAACATTGAATCAAGGAACTGACTTTGGAATTCATGAAGGAGCGATTGATCAAACCTTTGAGTAATATCCCCAAAATTTCAAATCTTGTAAGCCATTGTAGTACACGTGGCAGTATGGCACGTGGTACTATTTCCGATTTTCAAAACATGATTTAGGTTCATTGACATTGTTAGGCAAGAGATAAGACACCTAGTTAAGTGTAAAGGGTTCACAAGTGAACCAAAGTAACTGACAAACATATGTGTTTGTGTGTGCTTCACAAGGAAGCAAATGACTTAAGTGTAAGTGTGGAGTGGCTTCTCACATAAGCCACTCCCTTGTAATAGTTTGGAAATAGAATAGAGAAGAGGAGAGTTCTCATGAAGATCCTTACACCTTGAGACCGGAATCATTGGCAAGCATCCGTGCGAATTTGTTCCATCACCTTGAATTGCCAACGCAAGAGGTGCTGTTATGCGAGTGGTTTGATTGTGAGGAGTGTGAGAAACTGTGCTACGAAACTCTTTTTGTAGAGAAGCCATCTTGAAATCATCATGAAGTGTGAGGTAAGATTTGGTGTGTGCACTAGAGGTAAATTGATCATCATGTGCATGGCGATACGATCATAAGAAGTTGGAGTTATCAAACCCTTTTGATGCATGTGGTGAGAGCACCAAAGGATTTCAGACTTAGATCATTGGATGCGCAAATTCCACGTATTAATAAGGTGAGATCTCATGGTTAATTGTGTTTATTTATGGCTTCGATCAAGCATTTATTGCTCTTAAAAAATTAAACATTAATGAGGGTTAAAAAAAAAAGGTAAAAAGGGAAAGAGAAAGAAAATAAAAATTCAAGGGAAATTGCTGAAATCCTGAAAGTCACTCACGCTACCTTGAAACTCGCGTGTGCGACATTAAGATTGCTCGGGCGAGTTAGGCTTCAGAATAGCCTGAAAATCAAGAGGGAACAATCGCTCATGCAACTGAGCATGTGTCAGGAGAGTCCCTCGCGCGTCATGATCATGTAAATCACATGCATGGTGATGAGTGATGAAATATGATCATAGTTTAGACCCTAAAATGTACATTTAGCAATCCGATGAGAGCAATCTGACAGTTTTATGGAGTTTTCATGGTTTCAGGAAAATCAGACCGTTGGATGCATTTGATGGCATAAAAGAACATAAGAATAACCAACACTAGAACATTGAATCAAGGAACTGACTCTGGAATTCGTGAAGGATCGATTGATCAAACCTTTGAGTAATATCCCCAAAATTTCAAATCGTGTAAGCCATTGTAGTACATGTGGCAGTATGGCACGTGGTACTATTTCTGATTTTCAAAATGTGACTTAGGTTCATTGATATTGTTAGGCAAGATATAAGACACCTAGTTAAGTGTATTGGGTTCACAAGTGAACCAAAACAATTGACAAACATATGTGTGTGTGTGTGCTTCACAAGGAAGCAAATGACATAAGTATAAGTGTGGAGTGGCTTCTCACATAAGCCACTCCCTTGTAATTGTTCAGAAATAGAAGGGAGAAGAGCAGAGTTCTCACGTGAGACCCTTACACCTTGAGACCGGAAACGTTGGCGAGCATCTGTACGAATTTGTTTCGTCACCTTGAATCGCCAACCCAAGAGGTGCCGTTATGCGAGTGGTTTGATTGTGAGGAGCGTGAGAAACCGTGCTATGAAACCCTTTTTGTAGAGAAGCCATCTTGAAATCATCGTGAAGTGTGAGGTAAGATTTGGTGTGTGCACTAGAGGCAAATTGATCATCGTGTGCATGGCGATACGATCGTAAGAAGTTGGAGTTATCAAACCCTTTTGATGCATGTGGTGAGAGTGCCAAAGGATTTTAGACTTAGATCATTGGATGTGCAAATTCCGCGTATTAATAAGGTGAGATCTCATGGTTAATTGTGTTTATTTATGGCTTGGATCAAACATTTATTGCTCTAAAAAAATTAAACATTAATGAGGGTTTAAAAAAAAAGGTAAAAAGGGAAAGAGAAAGAAAATAAAAATTCAAAGGAAATTGCTAAAATCTCGAAAGTCGCTCACGCGACCTTGAAACTCGCGCGCGCGACCTTAAGATTGCTCGTGCGAGTTAGGCTTCAAAATAGCCTAAAAATCAAGAGGGAATAGTTGCTCATGCGACTGAGCATGTGTCAGGAGAGTCCCTCGTGCAACTTTAGAACTCATGCGTGTGACTATCTCAGGTTGTTTGTTAAAAAATAAGAGAGATCACAGTTGCTCGAGCGAGGCCGCGCGACTGGGGTGTGCTAGGGGATGTCACTTGCTCGACTCTGGGACTCGCGTGGGCGACTGAGCCAGTTTTGGCTATTTTGGCTATTTTTGGGAATACTCTCTAGATCTTCGATAAGTATGTTTCTTTAGGCATTAATTCATGCCCTTTTGATCCATTGGAATGTAGGTTATATATGAGATGTGTGTGTGAGGATCTTCGCCTTGTTTGCACGATTTGCGTGGTTTCGTGAGCCGTGAGGTAGGGGAAATTCAATAACATTGTGATGTGATAACTTGGTTTCATCTTACGATCGTGAGCTTTGTACATGGATTCAAAATTATGCGTTAAAAAAAGTGAACTCCATCAAGGAGGGGAACTCTGCTAAGAGTGTGCATATGAAATTCGTATACATGCTTTGATTCTGAACTCCGAAACTAGCTATAAATTAATCACACTGATAAACTACACGATACCAGTACAGTGGGATGTCCATACAGTTATACCAGCCCATGGTAACTTTAGCCGCACAAGTGACCCTCCTAGTGTAGGGGCTTGCGCACTTTGAAAAAGGTTTAATTGAATGACGTTGGTTCGGGGATTCCTATCGGAATATGTGTGGCTTCCAATGCTATATATGCTTGGTAGACTATTTAAGTTATGATTTTAAGTCACTTTGAGATACGAGAAGCATGTAAAATCCAAAATCAAGTAAGAAATGTGAAACTAAGAAATCAATTTCGAATATGTATTTGAATTTTGCTTTATTTCGAATTAAGCATCTTGAAAATTCAATTTAATGTGAAGTTATGCTTTTGGAAATCAATCATGGAATCTATGCTTGGAAATATGATATATATAAATGTTTTTGATATTTCCCATATTGAGCTTAGACTGTTAGCTCACCCCTCGACTATACATCACAGGTACAGGTGTTGATCCAGGCATAGAGGAGTCTAGGCGTGAAGAAGATCCTGATTACAATCCAGAGAAAGAATCAAATCTTCTGCTCGAGGATTATTTTCCTTAGGGGATCTTGAGTGTTGTCATTTAGGAGTTTGTGACTAAGGCTTGGTACGCTAGCCATTCTTTTGTTCTAGTAAATTAATGTAAGGTACTTTAAATAATTTGTATGAACTATTATTTAATTGATGGTCGGTCATCACTGGTGGTTCATTTTGGTTCTATCACCCTTATGAGATATATAAGAATCTCAATGTTTGAGTTGGAGACTTATGCGGGAGTCATGGGCAAGGCCCTTGTAGCAGAGAGAGACATAGAGAAAATGTACCAAAGAAGGGACCATCAGAATAAGAGTAAGGCAAATCAAGTTAGGTCCAGTGGTGTGACAGCTCGGATTTTCCAGACACATTTGACAACTCGGATTTTCCCGACACATTTTCTGAGATTTTTTTTTTCATCTTTAAACCAAATGGGGAAAACCCGGACCGTCGGGTTGCAGATCACGATCCGAAAATAGAATGCTTTTGGTACATCCGCACAATTGCAGAATTCAAAGCAGATATATATGTGGCAAAAATAAAATTATATTTTATATAGAACAGTATACTAAATGAAATAAAAAGCACCGGTGATGGCCGACCATCACCAAAACAGTGGTGCACTAATATATTACTGAATACAAGTTCTATTTTCTAAAGTCTTGCTGATATACCAAGCCGTCACTGGACGTACCAAACCGAAGTCCAAACTTAACACTTATGATAACAGACCTTCTTCTCCCTCTGGCACAAAAACGAGATCGTTCTCAAACTCAAGGTCCTGCTCAAGCTCTGCACCTGTGACGTATAGTCGAGGGGTGAGCTACAGTCCAAGCTCAGTAGAGGAACTTAAGAACAATTATTTCATTATATCATGCATAGATTAAATGACAAGATTTCAAAGCAGTTTCGCATTAAACACAAATTTAAATACAAGTTTTCAAAAGCATTTCATTTTAAAATAAGGATATGCTTCAAAACCATTTTCATATCAAATGAAATATACGAAGTCTTTTTCTCCTGTCAAAACGAACATAAAAAAATCACATGTCTTAGGTAGAGTTTCACAAGGGTTCAAAAGTCGAGTGCGGTTTGGATTTAATGATCACATTAGATTCTCTTATATTTAATCCGCCCATAGTGGTCCACAAGTATATGATCAATTCGCCCATAGCGGTTCACCATTGTATGAATATTTCGCCCATAGCGGTCCACAATCGTACGAATCTTCTGCCCAAAGCGACCCACTTCAATTTATTTGACTTATGTTACAGCTCATTTACATGGTTTACATATTTGATTCACGGATATCCCACCATACCGGTTTAATTCACGGATATCCCGCCGTACTGGTTCGATTCAAGGGTTTAACCGTCATGCCGGTTCTATTCACGAGTATCCCTCTATGCCGATTCGATTCACGGATATCTCGCCATGTCGGTTTGATTCACGGGTGTAACCGTCGTGCCGATTGGATTCACGCACACATTTATATCAAATCAGATTCGATGTTTCAAAGCGAGCCAATTCAATGTTCAGGCGTCAAGTGTAATTCAAGTTCAAAATTCATGTTCAAATTAGACAAATCAAAACTCATATTTGTAGTTCAAATATCTAGATGCAAATCAGATTCTTATACAAAGTTCCATATTCAAGTCATGTTCATATTTCGAAGTTCGGATTCATGTTCGTATCAGATTCAAATGAAAGTATCAAGGCTCAAATTTCAAATTCCAATTTCAAAGATTCAAAGTCTATTTTTTAAAAAAAATCATAGCTTATTAAATACTCATCATATAAGTCTATGAGTTCAAGATAGAAATGCCATTGATTAATGAAGTTCTCCTACCTCGGTTGCGAATTCACGCAAAGTCATGTAAAACGGTGCAAAATCCTCACGGACGTTCCCAAACCTTAACCTACATTACGAAGCATTCATACACATACATGTTAATGACTAAATATCACACATGTTGAAGTTCCTAAAGTTTTCTCAAAATTAGGGCGAAAAGGACAAGTTCGCATAAACTTTGGATCATGTAAATCCTGTCCCTACTAGCCACTAAGGCTGTGGGTGATTTGGAGATGTGTTCACTTCCCACTCTTCAAAGGACTTCCGCGAGTTAATCACGTTTCTTTCATGAAAGGATTGAGGTGCTCTGTGTGGAGGAGATTTTTGGAGGACAGTGAGAAGTGTTTCAATAGCTCTTGGAGTAGCGACTCTGTCAAGGTGTGGAAACTCTCTCTAAAGAAGAGGAGGGGAGGCGAGACTTTGATTGAAGGTTGTTGAAAATCGGAGCTATTCTTTGTCGAAGACATCTTTTTGCATTGGACATTGCTACCGGTGTCGTAGTTAGCCTGTGTCTAGATTTTTCCTAGGATTCCATCTTTTCTATAAATAGTTCCTTTTTATACTTAGTTTCCTTGTAAATATTCCATGAATATATGTGAAATTTCTTTTACTTTCTATTTCTATTGATAAGTCTGATGTCCTATTTTTGTTACTGCTTATCTATATTTTTGTCAGACGTGATTTTCCTCGAGTTTGGGGGAGATTGTTGACCAGCTTTGTAAACTTTATACTCAATTCAAGCAGGTAAGTAGTAATTTTTGGTAGAATAATTTTTTTATCCCTTGTTTTTGCAACAATGAGGACATTGTCCTGTTTAAGTTTGGGGGGGTAATTTGTATATATTAGTTTGCCTTTTTGTATCTTGCACTTTTTGCAGAATAAAAAAAAAAAGAATTTCTGTTTTAGTCTAGTATTTGTAATTAAATTTTTTTTTTTGTTTTAACCATCACATGTGAGTAATGAAAAACAATTATAATTCCTAAAACCTTACAATCCATCATAGTAGAAGTTCATAAAATCAAAACAATAGAACAGTTGTGCTAAATTGAATGTTTGAAACCATATTGATTTAAACTGCAAAATTTAGATCATAGTTTCAAAATTATATAACCAGTGAGCTTTAGGGACTAATTTTTCCTTTCTTTTGGGAGAGAACTATTATCTATTCTAAGAAAAACTCTCCTTGAACTTCTTTACTATGTTCTCATGAAAAATATCATATTGCTGAATTTAGAATCGATATATTCTGTGATTATGCTTACTTGCCTATCTAGAACAATTTGTTAAATACATCAAAGCAATAAGGCATTCATGCAGTAAATCATGAAGATGATTTAAGGCCATCTTTTATTTAGTCAGAGCCAAAAAGCCAAAATCCTAGAAAAAATATTTATCCCTTGAACCCACATTAGAAGCCTAAATGGAAGTTCTTTGTACCAGAATTTTATAAAACCTTTAACCATATGTGCTATCCAAAGTTTTCAACCTTTAACCCTTACATTTTTGAGGATTCAAAATGAGAAAAAGGGAAGAAGAGGGAGTGAAGGGTATAAGAAAACAGATGAGGGAAATGTCGAAAACGGGTACAATTGAGAAGAAATACAATGAAAAAAATATGGGATAGAAGAGAAATCGTAAAACACAATTTTGCAAATTAAAGAATTATTCAAGAGGATGATTGAAGAGAAACCAAGAGGAATCATAATAATGATTACATGAAAAGAGAAGCAAAAAGCTTCTAAGTTGAAGTTTGAAAGAATGGGATTTGTAGAAAAAGAAAAGAAAATGGGAAGAAGTTATCCAAATTCTGGATACTTGCTTAAGTAAAAGAGAAAGAAAGAAGGAAAAGGCAGGTGAAAGATAAGTTAAATTCTCAAAAAAATTTGAATCCTTTTACCTTTCTTTGGAACCTTTTAAACATAATGCCCCATTACAAGCTGAAAAAGACCTTTTTGATTAATGATTTACAAATAGCATGAGCTTAGTAGAGATGTATGCAATAAATTCTATGGCGATACAGGGAACATCTGAATAGAATTGATTATCCTTCCATGAGATTTATTTTTTTCAATTGTCCTTTAAAAATTTTTGAAATATCATACTGAGAGTACCCAAACTTCTTCAATTTTTCCTTCTGAGAGTATGCCAACGGGAAGTTTTGAATGAAAATATTTTCTAAATCTGCAATTTAAAGAAATCTATGATGAATAAATTTTTCGCTGATACGCACACACTTCACGCTTAACAAAATTGGAATTGTTGGAATTCTGACAAAGGATGATTGTTAAGATGGAAAGTAAGGATGACGAAAGTACAATTTTTAGATTTACAATATACTTGTGATGTTTAACTGATTAGTGTGCCAAAAGTAGGATAGAATTTGTAGTTTTTGTTTTTTTTAGTTGTTATTTGAAAAAATTTGAAAACCTAAAAATATTTTGAAGTTTGTAGGTAACTTCACTGAAAGCCTTCAAGAGACTGCAACTCCACTAGGATCACCTAGGGGTTTAAAGGCTTGTTGCAACTGCTAAATGTAATTGTGCTCCCTATGAAAGTCGTATTTAAATTTATAGTTTTATAGTAGTTTATTTTCCATGCTTGCTAGGGACTAGCAAAGCTTAAGTTTGGGGGTGTGATCAGTCACATAATTTATCTGTGACGACCCGACTTTTCCAATCCCTCAGGTATAGGAAAGGCTGGTTCGCCAACCTATCGAATAAACGATAAGCCGGACAAACAGGGCACATATCAGAGTAAAGCGTAATAAATATCCATAGCTAAAATAAATGCGGAAGCAATTAAAAGTGAAGAACCACCGATGATGGCCGACCATCATCGAAACATGGCTCATAACAGAAATCAACGTCAAATATAAAACTATGGTATCAAACTAAAATGGGCCCACAAATTCAACTCTAACTCTCACCACAAATAAGAAAATCAGTAAGTTCTATACTGGGAAAAACTCCTCAGGAGGAACCTCAAGCTCTTCCTCAGGCACGTAGTCAGGATCAGTCTCACAGCCCTGAATAGCCACGTCAGTACCTGAACCTGTGACGTATAGTCGGAGTGAGCTAACCAACAAAGCTCAGTAGAAGAAAGACATCTACGGCATTTTACTTTAACTAATATGGTTTCAAAACAAATATCGGAATATAGCTTGTCAAATATATAAGCAGATAATAAACTGAATTTAGGTGCAGAAATCATATGTAAGATTTATTTCTAAATGTGTGAAAACAGTTTCAAGAACAGATGCAGTGTTTCAGTGTCTTAGTTTCTCTAACTTCTATATGCAAAGTTCAGTAATTCATGACTTAATCCTCAACTTAAAATACCTCCCGAGTAAACTATATCTCGAGAGCAGGAATATAGCCGATGGGAACCCCTACCTACCATCGTCGTTCATGAACCCTTTTTCAGGATGCAACAAGCCCCTACGTAATGAGGGAAACTTGTGCCAGGAAATTGTTCAGGAATTTTTGAGGGGTCGTTCAGGTCAATCATAAAACAAATGCAGATACTAATATAAATCAGATGCAAGTCTCTTATACATAGTTCAGGTTCTTGATTTCAGATTTTCAGAGCTTAAGCAGATTCAGGTAGATTTAGATTTTCAGTCATTCATATCAATTTCAGTTTACAGATGTGATTTCAATGGCATATGCAAGTTTAAAGATTTTAATTTAAAATATCCATGCGAATTAAAATAAAATACTGTAAAGATGAGATTCTCCTACCTAAAACTCGGAGTTATGCAAAGTCAAGCAAGGTCCTATTGATGGCCTCTCGCCCTCAATCTACATCATAATATACGTTCATGCATTAAGATAAACTCTAATTACTAATAATATAGACCTATTTAAGCGTTTCCTCAAAAACAAGTCAAAACAGGCAAGTTGCGCCAATCCTAGAATTTGACGTAACATTCTCATATATTTTTTACCATCAAGACGATTGATCCATGAGTTGATCAAAATATAAAAGTTGTAAAATTTTCTATTAGCTTTCCAACGCAAAAAGAATCGTCTCAATCGGAGTTCGGAATAAAAAGTTATGACTAAAATACTAAGGCAATATCGGAGTTCGGTGATACCTCGCTCGAGCGATGATAATAGCTCGGCGAGACTGACGCGATTTCGCTGGTTTTCACCCGAATCGAAACCCATACATCCCAAAGCAAAACCCATGGCTAATCTAATGATTTAATCAAAAAGTTTAATTAAAACGTACCTTTAATTTAAGGATTCCTAGATTAGAAATGAGTCACGCGAATGGAGCTTCGGAACGAAATCGACGGGTTTCCTCAACGATTCGCGCCGCGATCGATCCCACGAGTTCACAGAGACAACTCCAACACGCCCCCAATGATCTCAACCTCTCCCAATAGCCAACTACGAATCCAAGGTTGATTCAAGTTCTTTCTAAGGTTTAAGTGCTTTCAACAAAGAGGGTTCTAGAGAAGGAGGTTTTCTAAACCGATCTCCTACGATGATTGAAGAAGAGAGAAAATGGAGTTTCACACGGTTGGGTAACTATCCTCTCTTAACAAAACCTAGTATAATACGGGAATGCAATTCCTTCTTATAATAGGATTGCTCACAAAGTAAAACACACACACACATCTTATGTATTATACACTTCTAATTTTAAAACTCAAGTCCGGTGTTGAGCGGCTACACCGAGGTCGGTGCACAACTTTCGCACGAGGGTCCAAATGGGCTCTAAATTAAAATCTGTCCGCACAATCACATCTAGATAAAAATCTAAAATAAATGGTGACGTCGGTTGCCGAGCCAAATACACACACAGGGTCAGTCTAACTCAGGTTCAAAATACGGGTCTTTACATTATCATTTTTCTACCCTTAACTTAGTGTTGCAAGACCCCAATTTGCTACTAACAAGTTGATGATGTGTAGATATTAAGAATAAACAGTAAAATAGATCCAAAGTATTAATCCTTATCAAAATGAACTCAAGAAGCAATAAGAAAGACGATTGAATGTGAGAACGATTCAAAGCAGTCTTGAAATCCAGTTAAAAGCCAAAAATTGTAAAAGACGATGGAACGGAGTAAAGAAAAGAAATAAGAAATCATAAATTATGATTCTTCAAAAAGACATTCCAGAAGAATGCGATACAAGGGAAAAGAGATTGGTCGTCCTAAGAGAAAGCTGTATAAAAAGAGAAATCGTTATTACCATTGTACAAGAATAGAAGCTTGTTACTGCTGCTGAACGTGAGATCTACACCGCCATTCATATAATTAGAAGACTTCTTGAATTAGAAGTCTGGCAACTCATGGATTTGAGAAGATTGATGAAGAGAAACTCTTAAAGGACTCTGTTACTAAAATCAAGGAACAAATCTAGAAGCACATCAACCATTGAAAAGCAAGGAAGAAGTAGAATTATATTAGGAAACCTTTTTATTTTAGTAGTTTCTTTTATTAGAATTGAGTTTTGTAAACCAACCTCTTATGATCTGTAAATAAGAGGGCTCGACACGTAGGATAGTTATCAAAGAATTTCTCAGCATCAACTGACGACTGAGGTTGGATTTTCTTTCGATCAAAATTGTATAATAAATTTACCAAGTAAAATTGTCCACAGTTCTCCGAGGACTTGCCTGACAACCTAGGCAGAAGAAGCTGAAGATCAACCCTTTGGATGGTTCTACTTTTCTTTTTAGTTTAGATTTATTTTATTACACTTTATTGCTTTATAAACATCTTCAAGTTTTTTATTTGAATTGACGACTCAGATTGGGATTTTGTAGATTAGTGTAACGATTATACTTTTCCATCTTTGATTTTATGGAGTTTGATTGACGCCCAAATTTTTGGTAGATTAAAGATTATAATAGATCTATATTGAAGGATACTAGTTTTTGATTGACGCTCAAATTCTAGAGGACTGAGATATAGTGTAACGATATTTTAAATTCATAAAAATCCGAGTGCTGAAGGATTGTGATTGACAACCAAAATCTGGAGGAAGGAGGATTTAGATTTATTTTTCTGCATTTAGATTAAAAACTATTCTTTTATTTTTATTTCACAACCTTTAAAGACAAATAGAAGCTTTCAAAAGTTAATCCTTCCTCGTGGGAATGATCCTATACTAGTGCTATAATTTTCATTGTGCGCTTGCAAAAGGTTAAGACTTAATTAGATACACATATAAGTAGCGATCAACTAGCCAGGGACTATGATCATTGATATGGTACTTTTTGATTGAATGTTTTGTTTGTAAACATTTTGTAAACTTTTGATGAACCTGGTGAGAAGTACTTTGAGGATTTGTGGGTATTTACAGTTCTTAAACAATAGTAAATTGTAATTATGTGTAGTTGTTTTGTGAATGGTAGCATGGGTGCTGTAACACCCGCCCATTTCCGGGTTATAATCGCACTATAGGACTGACTGGTGAGACCCCTGATGAGGCAATTCACTTATATGGATTGGGTCTCTTTGGAACTAGACCCATTGGGGTAATTATATTTCTTGTGTGAAGCTCATTTAGTTAGAGCCAAGGCTAGGCCCAATAGGCAACAATTCAAGTAAGGACCCATAGTTAAATGACCAAAGCATAAGACCCAGTGTATCATAGAACCATGATTTGGACCCATTAGTAAGATCCCTATACTAAGACCCATTTGGACCCATTAGGAATCAAACCCATGACTTAAAGGATCCCAGATCTATGGCCTTCAATTCAAGTTCATACTCCTAAGTGGGCGTAGCAGCCTCACATGGGAACCAACCAAAAGCATATAAGCTCCCACGCACGCATAAGTTGTGCATGGAAGTTGAGTGTCGAAGTGAAGAAAGAACATGGAGTGATCCTCTTCCGTCATCTCCATCTTGAAGAAGGCCATTCACCATCCGATCTCGCCACCTCCGTCAAGCTTAAACCGACCTTTGCGACGGAGAGATTTTTCCGTACCAACTAACCCTTAAAATCGTGAACTCTTTCGGGTGGGGATCGAAGCGATCGAGTACATTCTCAAGAGAGAAAGCGCGTGTGAAAGCTCGGAAGCCTCGTGTGCAGAGATCTCATTAAGGTAACCTTGCGATCTCTATTTCGTAAGCTCATTATTTCAGTCTTCGCATCAGGAGTTTAGGAATCAGACATGCATGTGGTGTTGTAACCAATTTATTGAGGTTTGACGCCTCGACTTTTGCACATGCATTAGCGCGCAAGTGTCTGAAGACTTGATTGATGAAAATCAGACCCGAGTGAGTAGGTTCTGGCATCGCATGCTTTGCAGTTTTGAAAATTGGGCGTATGAATGACTTAAAACCGATTTAACCAAATTTCAAAGCCTTGAACCATAGCTCGAGTTACCCCAAATAGGCTAGGAGTCTAGTTCGGGCAACATTATAGGTTATACGTTTTTCTTCCTTGCCCAAATGGGGAAAATTTTAGAGTCAAAGTGGGTTTAGAACCTGGAAGAAACAGAGGTGCAAAATGGCGAGCCTCAGGGGTTCGCCACGGTGACTTGAAGGCTCGCCGCGGCGAGAAACCATCTGAAGCACTCGCCGTGACGAGTGCTACATGATTTTCAAGGAAAAAATGCCTCGGGTAAATCTCATCGCGGCGAGATGGCCTATTCCTTGTGGCACTTGAAGAGGTCGCCGCGGTGACATGTGAACTCGCCGCGGTGAGGTGTACTATGCTGTGTACTTGAGAGTGAGTGTGTGTGTGTTGAGCTCTGAGGGGTCCTGATTTGGTCAAGTGTGTCACGTTAACCATTAGTGGGTATATTGTGCATGATTTAGGGTATACGAGAGCTTTGGCCTTGATTGCATAACTCGCAAGGATCCGACACTTGAGGTAGGGAAGAACTTTGTGCCTAATTACTCATTTTTCTCGAATTCTCGTCAATGATGCACATAGTATGTACTTAATATTTTCTAGAACAAATATATGGAAACTCTTAGCATGTTTTTGAAGTATTGAGAATTGAATTTGCACATGTTTTTACATGCTTTCGATACATGGCATCTTGTTATGATCAATCCACATTATTCCATATATATTGCAAGTTTTGACATCTTGATTTGCATCATTGCCTCCTGTCTCATACAAGTGTTGACCTTGAAATTCCATTGTGTATCCGATCAAGTGACCCTGTTAACATAGCTTAGGGGCTTGATGGTCCTAGCTCAAGTGACCCTATTAACTTAGCTCAGGGGCTTGACGTTTTGGTTCAAGTGACCTTGTTAACGTAGCTCAAGGGCTTGACTTCTGGGGATCAAGTGAACCTGTTAACGTAGTTTAGGGGCTTGACCCATCTCGTGTTGAGTGACCCTGTTAACGTAGCTCAGGGGCTTGACAACTTGATATGTAACTTTGTTTGTGATTCCTTGCTACATGTTCTGGTCATGTACTTGTGACTTGCTTCCATGTTTCTGACATGTTTCGTTTGCTCCTATATGCATCATGTTGAATAACTAGATTTCTTGCATACATGAAAGAATAAGTTTGATTTTGCTTAAGACTTGCTAGTTTGACTCCATTTAATTATGCATCAAAATCTATGAATGAAAAGGATAAATTGTAGTTTAGCATTTGTTTTTCCCTATTGAGCTTGGATGAAGCTCACCCCTCGACTATACGTCACAACTGCAGGAACTCATTTGCAGCGTGATCCTGAACAAGAAGAGGATCCGGACTACAATCCTACTGAGGAGGATTTTCCTGAGGAGCATTTCCTTTAGTTGCTTGGAATGGATTTGGAAATTTTGTGTTTTGAGTAAACGGTACATGAACAAGTTTTGTAATTAAATTTAAAGTACATTTTGGTTCACTATTAGGATGAAGGTTGGCCTTCATTGGTGGACGATAGTTCTTTTGAGGTTTTTGTACATATGATAGCTAGTTTTCGTGGGTTATGTTGCCATTTTACTATTGATGTAGCTCTGTATATATTTTCGTTCTGCGCACTTTGTTTCCGTTCTCGTAAGCTTACCATTATGAGATAGCCCAATCCTTCCTGTTGTTTAATTGTGAGGAAGTATCGAGCAGTCAGGTTGTGATTCTTACATCCGATACCATAGCATCACAATAACTCCGATCTCCGCATGATCCGATGGCGCGAGTTTTGGGGTAAGGAAACCCGGGCTGTCACAAGTTCCATGCAAGGACACTTTAAACTCTTGAATGGTAAGTACCTGATGTTTTAATGTTTGTTAATGGTTTTTGTGTAATCTATGGGCAATGTGGAAATGGTTAAGTGTGAATGGATTTTCTACATGATTTTCAAATGTTATGAATGGATTATATGCAGGTGTTATCCATAATGCTTGGGTAAACGAATTATTAAATTTTGTAAAAGGGTTGGATTATTATTAGACAGTGCTTGATACTTGCGGATCAATATGTTTTGTTTTACAAGGTAAATAATATTAAATGGTCATGGTAAATGATCGAAAATGAAAATTTGAAATGTGCGGTGTAGGTGTAATAGATTTTGAAATATGTTATGAACGTGCACAACCTAGTGTGAGAGGTTAGCTTTAATTTTCCTAAATTGATACAGGTGGGTGTGATTAACTCAACTTCCGATGTGCATTAGGGGTATATGTGATTGACTGAGTGATTCGGAACTCTAGGAATTTTATAATAAAAATTTTTATGGCATGATGTCGATCATCATTGTCGGTCCTATGAGTTCTCTTGTTGCGTGATCGCAAGACAATTGAATCATAGTCAATTTTCGAGGACGAAAATTTTATAAGGAGAGGAGGATGTAATTTCACCAAATTGTCAAACCGTGTAAGTCATTGTAGTACATGTGTCTGTATGGCACGTGGTACTATTTCTGATTTTCAAAACATGACTTAGGTTCATTGACCTTGTTAGGCAAGAGATAAGACACCTAGTTAAGTGTATAGGGTTCACAAGTGAACCAAATCAATTGACAAACATATGTGTGTGTGTGTTTCACAAGGAAGCAAATGATTTAAGTATAAGTGTGGAGTGGCTTCTCACATAATCCACTCCCTTGTAATTGTTTGGAAATAGAAGAGAGAAGAGGAGAGTTCTCACGTGAGACCCTTACACCTTGAGATCGGAATCATTGGCCAGCATCCGTGCGAATTTGTTCTGTCACCTTGCATCATCAACGTAAGAGGTGCCGTTATGCGAGTGGTTTGATTGTGAGGAGCGTGAGAAAGCATGCTATGAAACCCTTTTCATAGAGAAGCCATCTTGAAATCGTCGTGATGTGTGAGGTAAGATTTGGTGTGTGCACCAAAGGGAAATTGATCATCGTGTGCATGGTGATACGATCACAAGAAGTTGGAGTTATTAAACCCTTTTGATGTGTGTGGTGAGAGCTCCAAAGGATTTCAAACTTAGATCATTGGATGCGCAAAATCCACGTATTAATAAGGTGAGATCTCATGGTTAAATGTGTTTATTTATGGCTTGGATCGAGCATTTATTGCTCTAAAAAAATTAAACATTAATGTGGGTTTAAAAAAAAAAGGTAAAAAGGAAAGAAAAAGAAAATAAAAACTCAAGAGAAATGACTGAAATCTCGAAAGTCGCTCGCGCCACCTTGAAACTCATGTGTGTGACATTCAGATTGCCCGCGTGAGTTAGGCTTCAGAATAGCCTGAAAATCAAGAGAGAATAGTCGCTCGCGCGACCGAGCATGTGCCAGGAGAGTTGCTTGCGCGACTTTAGAACTCACGCGCACGACTGTCTCAAGCTGTTTGTTAAGAAATAAGATAGAACTGGGTGTGGTAGGGGATGTACATGTGACTCGGGACTATACGATCGAGCCAGTTTTGACTATTTTGGATATTTTTGGAAAAACTCTTTGGATCTTTGTTAAGTATGTTTCTTTAGGCATTAATTCATGCCCTTTTGATCCGTTGGAATATAGGGTATATATCAGATGTGTGTGAGGATCTTCGCCTCATTTGCACGATTTGAGTGGTTTCGTGAGCCGTGAGGAAGGGGAAATTCAATAACATTTATATTTATATGATCAGTATAGACATTGTGATGTGATAACTTGCTTTCATCCTACGATCATGAGCTTTGTACATAGATTCCAAATTATGCATTAAGAAATGTGAACTCCGTCAAGGAGGAGAACTCTGTTAAGAATGTGCATATGAAATTTCTATACATGCTTTGATTTTGAACTTCGAAACTAGCTACAAATTAATCACACGGATAAACTATACAGTGATAAATTATATGTTAGAATTTACACAATGATTTAAGGTTCATGTGGAATGAATCTCCATTGTGTACCAGTACGACGGGATATCCGTACAGTTATACCAGCCAACGGTAACTTTAGCCGCACAAGTGACCCTCCTAGTGTAGGGGCTTGCGCACTTCAAAAATGGTTCAATTGAATGACTATGGTTGTGACAGCTCGATTTTCTCGTTACCACAAAATCCACCATAAATATATTTATTTGTCTTCAAAATTAAACTAAAAGCAACGGGAGCACCGGACAGCCAGATCGTAGATCACGATCCGAATACAGAAACTTGGTGCATCCACACATACACACATGCGGAAATCAAAGCAAAAAAACAGATGGTAGAACTGAAATCTCCAATTCTAAATATACTAAAAGAAAAACATCTATATGACATCTATACATCAACTCTAAACAAAAGGCCGGACATACCAAGCCGCACAAAACTCTCACAACACAATCCAAGTAAGGCAGCTCCGTCTACTACAAGAACTTAGCCGAAGGAAAGTAATCTGGATCCTCGTCCCCAGAAGCAGTAGTAGCAAACTCTAAACCTGTGACATATAGTCAAAGGGTGAGCTACATCATAGCTCAATAGGAAAATAACTAAACATGTGAAGCTATCTTACTCACACATATCATGTCATAGGCGAAGCATGAACTCATAAGCTGAAAACCAATTAAAACATGTAATTTACTGAAGGCATGAACTGAATGCACATGTCATATTTCACATCTTATCTTTTTACTTATCTGTTCTCTTATCACATGAAAGCTTATCTCAAAAACTTAAATCAAATAACTTAAATAATCCCCGAGCAATATATCATCGAGCCCCGATGGAATACCCACCATCGTCATTCAATTGAACACCTTTTTATGTAACACAGACCTAAGTCCCTTTCCCAATGGTGACTGGGCATTTATATTCACATGCATCCTCGATGCCAGTACGGTATCCCGCCGTCATCGTCACGGATATTTTGCCGCACACAACACGGGTATACGCATCACGGTATTAAACCTTAAATCGTATGTGCAAAGTACATATAGTTTATCACCGTGTAATTGTGCTAAATATTATATCACAAAGCCTTCTTCAAAGTTTCACATGCATTTTGATCACATCCTTTAGAGGTTCGCATCACATATACATCCCTGGGACGTCACATTCACACACACACACACACTTGTTCTTGCTTAGTGTTCACACACACACACACCCACTTAATGCACATGCTTAGCTCAAATCCGAAAACACAATATCACATTTACATGCTTAAACACACCTACATATCACTACACACATGCTTTTGTAATCAAGTGTAAATGTTCAGAACATTCCCTACCTCACACGGATCACACGTAAAGCATCAAGGTCAAGAGTAGCTTGGCAAGCCAAGATCCCACATGCACAACCTAAACGCATCAAATCCATAGCTCGCATATCAGGAAAGATGCAAAACGAAAAAGATACAAGATCCCCTCACAATCCCCCAGAGAAAACACAACAAATACCTGAATTAGGCAAATTCAATTAATCGAAACCCAATTTCGATCGATCGAACTCATATCGATCGGTCGAAACCAACAGAGCTAATACATCAAAACACAGTTTGATCGAATGATTCCATTTCGATCGATCAAGCCAAAAATTCGATCAATCAAAAATATTTTGATTTCGATCAAATGAATCTAATTCGATCGATCGGATCTCATATTCGATCGGTCGAATCCAAACAGCACAAAAATCCAAAATCTCTGATATATACCTTTCGATCGATTGAATGTTTAACTCGATTGGTCGAAACACATTTTGATCGATCGAATTTAATTTCTATAATGCCCCGTAAAATCCTAACCCGTGAACAGTACCTCGAGATGCGCATCTATCAGAACGCATGCTTGACCAGTTGAATGGTCGTCGGGTCAAGGATGTCATAAGTCGAATAAAGTTAAGGGTGTTTGTGGAATATGGTATATATATATATATATATCTTGTTTAGGTATAGGTGCTAAACACCGGAGCCTAAGGGTTATAAAAGAAAGGAAGGGAAGTTAATTCTCTTAACTTCCGGTTGGTGGGCAAATTCATGAAGAGAGAGAAGGGAAGTGAAGGAGAGAAGCATTTATGAGGGTTTTGTGATTTTGAGTGCTCGAGGAAATTAAAGCCACACATTAAATTTGGCGTTAGATCTCGTGAAACACGGTGGTTTTGGCTGCCAAGCCATAGCTTGGAGTGTGGAGTCTCGAATCGTTGAATCGGTCGATCTAAAGGTATGATCTTGTAAAATTGTTTGATAATTAAATTGTAGAGTGTGATTATAGTTTAATTGATTGTGTGAAAGAGAAAGATTAGAAGAAAAAGGGAAGAAAATCCATGGAAATGGATATAGGAGAAATAAACCCTAGCTAGAGATGGTTGGCGAAAAGCGACCGACCAAATTTCAAATCGACCGGTCAATTTCACTATGAAGCAGGGTGGTATGAGCTAAGCACTATTTCGATCGGTTGAATTTAATTTGACCGGTAGATTCTGAGAAACCGATCAGTCGAAGTGGAATCGACTGATCGATTCCCACCAAAAAGGAGATAACAGTTTTATAGTTTTGGGGCCCGATCGATCGAACCAAAAACTGACCGATCGATTTTAGATATCTGTTGGGATTTTGCCTTGTGTTCAAAAAGGGGTTTAAAATTAGACAATTAAAGAGTCTATAGATAGCACACACCAAGGCAGGCTCACACACAGTCCTGCAAGTATTCAGGGCCTGTTGTAGCAAGTTTTAAAAGAAAGTAAGGGTATGTCCACAGGGAAATGAGTGTCAAAATTAGGCAAATCTCCAGATCTGTGGTAGATCTGGCACCCTTCCTAATGCTAAAACAGTAAAAAAAAGAGGAGAGGTTTAAGGAGTTGTCACTTCTAAATCAAACTACAAAAACAAGTAGGATTGCAGAAACGGATGTTAGGATTAAATCCAGAGTATAGATCTTGCAGTGAGGGGGAATTAAATACAAAAAATGGGGAGAAGCAGCTTGGAGTTTGGTCTTGCTGCAATTAGGTTGAGCTGCTAGGGTTACAGAGAGTTTAGAGTACACCAATCCCTTATCTGGCCATAGGCACAGCTGCAGGGTAGAAGAATCTACTCTAAACCAAAGGCTTGAACTGATCTTAAGGGTATGATCTGTCCACTTTAATGGTCATAGATCATCCTATAGACTTCCTCCAAATCAAAGGATTAAAGTAGAAGAATCCAATTTAGACCAAAGGTTTGAATTGATCTTAAGGCTATGATCTGTCCACTTTAATGATCACAGATCATCCTAGGAATTTCCTTCAAATCAAAGGTTTCAATTAGAGCATTATAACCACTACAAATGCTGCAATTACCAGGCCACAGACATAGAAAATTGCAGGAGCATCAGATCTAGGGAGATCAAATGGCATCCAAGAGGTCTACCAGTTAAGTGGGTGAGCTATTCTCATCTACACAAAAGTTAAGTGGGTGAGCTATTCTCATCTACACTAAGCCGATCGAGCACCAAATGAAACCAAAGGAACTATAGATCTAATTACAACAATTAAACCAACATTACATTGAATTAAACTGACCATACAATGAAATGTCCTCAGATTTGCAGTCTGTGCATCATCTAACCCTCAATAACACTCTCAGCTCTCCCTAATTATTGATTCGACCTCACCCTTTGCTGCTCTCAAGAAATTAGCCAACCATAGTTGGGCTAAAGGAAAGAATTAGAGAATTTTGTTGCAAGCTCTGGTTTCCAGAATTGATCTCCTTTTTTAGACGGCTTCCTCTCTTCTTATAGCTTTCTCCTTCAGCCTCAGATCTAATTTTTCTCGCCAATCCCAACTTCTAGAATGATTATGTTATTCCCTCTTTTATTCCCCTTCTAGAAGGCTATTTTAGTTTGTTCGTATTGAGGGAGAGCACATGGGCCGGCTAGGGTTTCCCAGGGCACTTCTAGAAGCCTCGTGCCGGTCACCAAGGTGCCTCGGTTTGCATGAAACAGGTCACCAACTCGCAGCGTGTGCATAACAGCCTTTTCGGGAAGTGTTTAGATCGATTTCGATAGGTTGAAGAGGCATTCGATAGATTGAAATCAAGTACTTTGGTCCTTTCGTTAGGATTCAGGATCCTATCGAAAGGTTCTGATAGGTTGAATCTTGCAATTAGAGCTTCAGCATCTGCAGCCTTCATTTGATGCTTTCAATAGGTTGAAGGATCCTTTCGACAGGTTGAGCTCTTGCGCAATTATTTTCGATAGGTTCTCAGACTTTTCGATAGGTTATGTTCAAGCTCAGGCAACCATTCATTAGGATGCTCCCTTGTTGTTTCCGACTGCACGATAGGTTCTGGATCTTGTTGAATTCTCCCAATCTTTACGATTTCTTCCTTTTTCAGCCTTCAGATCCTATCGATAGGCTGCAATAACCTATCGACTGGTTGTTTTCAGCCTATCTTTACTTTTTTCAATGCTGCTTTGCTGTTGCTGCCTGCCCTAAGTGGGCATTGGCGTGGGGCCTTCTGTGTGCCATAGTTGGGTCAAAGCTGTGGTGAGAGATGGACCTTCTTGTGGAGCACTTTAGGGTGGATTTCTACACTATGACTGCTTATTACTGCTATCTACAAAACATGCTCAACAAGCACTTATTAGTCTATTCACAGGTCTATCAAAGGTCAGGTTAAAGGGTAAAAAACGACATTTTTCACTGAGTAACAATATCCGACCGGTCGATTTTAGAAATCGACTGGTTGATTTTGTGCCATGTGAATTGCAGGGTTTCTTAAGCGAAACCGACCGGTCGAAATCATGAGTCGACCGATCAATTTTGGAAACTGACCGGTCGAAATGGGATTCGACCGGTCGATTCGTGACAGTTAAGGCTGTCTTTTGTTTTTAGGTTTGAGACCTTGGGGGATGTGAAAGATCTCCCTAGTTTAGGTCAATTATGACATTCTAATCGTGATAAGATGTATATTAGGTGTAATTGAACCTAGCGTCTGCGTGAAGCAAGCTTGAGATACGTGAGCCGAGAAGCTTAGCACGAGGTGAGGAAAGCCCTTTAATATGTGTAGATGAACTTAGTAAACATGTGCGTAGTGATATATGAGACATGTGATTATGAATACGTTCATTTGGACATCTGTTATGATCTTTTGAAACATGTACGCCTTGCTATGTGTGTACGCCTCTAAAATAAGTTATATGAAACCTTGTTGCGGATTTTGAGAAGTACATTGGTACTTTCGACGGATAGCTTCAAAGTACACAAGTGTATGTGATGTTTGATTGATACAAATCTATGTGTGCGTGAAACTTTTGAAACTTTGAAAACTACTATGTTTATCGCACTCTCATGGTGAATAACTATATATAGCTTTTGCACATCATTTTAAGGTTATGTGAATACCCGACCGACACAGCGGTATAACCGCGATCGACACGGTGGGATATCCGCGACCGGTATGGCGGGATATTTGTACAGCTTGTGCTCCAGTCCGGCGGGATATCTGGTCTTTGGGTTCCAACTATAGAATCATTTCATCTGACAAGTCCCTCTGTTTCGAGGGCTTGTAATTTTGATAAAAAGGGTTCAATTGAACGACGATGGTGGGTATTCCATCGGGGCCCGATGCTATACTGCTCGGGGATTATTTAAGTAAAATGTTTAAGTAGGTGTGTTGAGTAAAAAGGGTCATTTCTTTTAATAATGATAAGCTAAGTTCTGAATGTGCATTCCTTATTCATTTTCGTCGAATTACCTTTGCTTGTGAATCATATGTCTTCGTTTCAGTCAATTACTCATTGTGAATTGTCATGAAATACATGTTTATAAAGAAACTACACATATTAGACTTGTTTTCCTCATTGAGTTAGGATGTAGCTCATTCTTTCGACTATACGTCACAGGTGCAAGTGAAGACTCGGTAGCCAACGATCAAGATAGACTAGATACAGATTACGTCCCTGGTGAGGAGAACGAGTCCCCCTCCAGAGGACTTCTTTTAGGGGATTTCCAGCATGGTTCGAATACTATTTTGTAGGGCATGGTATGTCAGGCCCTTTATTTTGGAAAATAATGTAATATGTATAGAGCTAATAGTTTGCGAACCATCTTGGGTGATTAGAACACATCACCGACTGTTTGATTCGGTTTGGTTCTTTGTCCTATGTAGTAGACATGGGAGTTAGAACTGTCTTTGGACTATAGATTAGATGTGTTTATGATGATGGAAGAGACCTTTCTCATGTTCTCCTTACATCATAAATCATGAATGTTTTTCTTTGCTCTATGTGGATTAGTACTACATTTTTTGCATGTGTGGTTGCGCGCGGCCTAGCAAAACGTGCCGACAGCTCGGGTTTCGGGACTCCGAAATTAGGGCTGTCACAATTTTGATCGATCAAAATCCCACAGAAATCGAAATCCACAATCCCAAGTCAATTTTGATTGATCGAAATCCACAGATTTCGCCCATTCTTAGGTTTTCTCAAATTTCTTCCTTTTCTCTTCCTTTAATTCATCATTTAGACATTAAATCGAGACTAAAACAACATACACATCATAGATTTACAAACCCTTACATCAAATTGATCCAAATGATCGATTCTACGGCTCGAATCAAGAGCTAGGGTTCCTAGCTTCGAAATCCCCAAATCACACGCACCTTCAACGGAGTTAGCGCATTGGCACAACTTCTATGCGCAATCCATGCATCAAACCTCCTTCCTTTCTTCACTCTCTCTTCTTCTTCTTCCTCTTTTTCTCACAAGAAAACCCAAACCTCCAAACCCTTACAACCGAATGGCTTCTAAGAGAAGCCTCTCCTCTCTTTTATACTTAAAGGACCCGGTTCACTCGCAAAACACATATACGCGTAATAGGTGTATATAGCCCAATACAATGGTTCTTATACCTTACTAGTGTGCATTTTCACATCAAAACTAATCCAACCAAAGTCCTCGAGTTGACTTCCACTTGATCAAAACAAGTGACCAGACGGGTACACATCCCGAGGTACACTATTCAAAGTCCAAAAAATTTTGGGATGTTACATTCTTCCCTCCTTATAAAATTTTAGTCCTCGAAAATTTCCCTAAGTAGTAACACGTTGATAGAGAAAACACATCGAAATCCATCCACAATCCACACATACACACTTCCATAGTTTGCCCATTGACAACCTACCTGCATAAAATCCATACATTTTTCCCATCGAAACCCACACATCCAAACTCTACTTACAAAGTGACATTTCTCTTCTATAATGATCCCAAAATCCTTCACATTTGTCATTTAGAAAAACTAAGATTAGTCCCGTTGAAAATTTTAATCAATCCTATATTTATGCTTTTAACTCAAAACTATAGTCATCTAAAATTTTCCTTTACTCCAAAGGTATCATTTCTCAAAAGATAGTATATAAAAATTTGTCTTAAAGATCCGCAGCTATCTTTCAGCACTACTCATCTGGTATCCTCATCAAGATTTAACGTCTTCTAAACTAGGGTCATCACAATAATTTCGATCGATCAAAATCCCACATAAATTGAAATCCACAATCCCAAGTCAATTTCAATCGATCAAAATCCACAGATTTCGCCCATTCTTAGGTTTTCTCAAATTTCTTCCTTTTCTCTTCCTTCAATTCGTCATTTAAACATTAAATCGAGACTAAAACAACAGACACATTATAGATTTACAAACCCTTACCTCAAATTGGTCCAAATGATAGATTTCACGGCTTGAATCATGAGCTAGGGTTCCTAGCTTCGAAATCCCCAAATCACACGCACCTTCCACGGAGTTGGCGCATTGGCACAGCTTCTACACACAATCCACGCATCAAATCCTAAGCATCAAACCTCCTTTCTTTCTTCACTCTCTCTTCTTCTTCTTCCTCTTTCTCTCACAAGAAAACCCAAACCTTCAAACCCTTACAATCGAATGGCTTCTAAGAGAAGCCTCTCCTCTCTTTTATACTTAAAGGACCCAGTTCACTCGCAAAACACATATACGCGTAATAGGTGTATATAGCCCAATCCAATGATTCTTATACCACACTAGTGTGCATTTTCACATCAAAACTAATCCAACCAAAGTCCTCGAGTTGAATTCCACTTGATCAAAGAAGTGACCAGACAAGCACGCATCTCGAGGTACACTATTTAAAGTTAAAAAAATTTTAGGATGTTACATTCTTCCCTCCTTATAAAATTTTCGTCCTCAAAAATTTCCCTAAGTAGTAACACGTTGATAGAGAAAACACATCGAAATCCATCCACAATCCACACATACACACTTCCATAGTTTACCCATTGACAACCTACCTGCATAAAATCCATACATTTTTTCCATCGGAACTCACACATTCAAACTCTACTTACAAAGTAACATTTCTCTTCTATAATGACCCCAAAATCCTTCACATTTGTCATTTAGAAAAACTAAGATTAGTCACGTTGAAAATTTTAATCAATCCCATATTTATGCTTTAACTCAAAACTATAGTCATCTAAAATTTTCCTTTACTCCAAAGGAATCATTTCTCAAAAGATAATATATCAAAATTTGTCTTAAAGATCCATAGCTATCTTTCGGCACTACTCATCTGGTATCCTCATCAAGATTCAACGTCTTCTAAACTAGGGTCATCACAATAATTTCGATCGATCGAAATCCCACAAAAATCGAAATCCACAATCCCAAGTCAATTTCGATCGATCGAATCTAATTTCGTTCGATCGAAATCGACAGATTTCGCTCATTCTTTGGTTTTCTCAAATTTCTTTCTTTTCTCTTCCTTTAATTCATCATTTAAACATTAAATTGAGACTAAAACAATATACACATCATAGATTTACAAACCCTTACCTCAAATTGGTCCAAATGATCGATTCCACTGCTCGAATCAAGAGCTAGGGTTCCTAGCTTCGAAATCCCCAAATCACATGCACCTTTCACGGAGTTAGCGCATTGGCACGGCTTCTACACATGATCCACGCATCAAATCCTAAGCATCAAACCTCCTTCCTTTCTTCAGTCTCTCTTCTTCTTCTTCCTCTTTCTCTCATAAGAAAACCCAAACCACCAAACCCTTACAACCAAATGGCTTCTAAGAGAAGCCTCTCCTCTCTTTTATACTTAAAGGACCTGGTTCACCCACAAAACACATATACGCGTAATTGGTGTATATATCCCAATCTAATGGTTCTTATACCACACTAGTGTGTATTGTCACATCAAAACTAATCCAATCAAAGTCCTCAAGTTGACTTCCACTTTATCAAAACAAGTGTGACAGCCCGGATTTTGGCACTCCAAAACCCGTGCCATCAGCACGACCCTCAAGGCCGTGCCCTGTGATTCTGTACGGAGCATTGGTATATACAAGCCAAAGACTACAAGTAAGGCACATGCATCTACTCTAAATAAGTTCTCATGCATTTAAGATAAAAAGAGACTCTAAAGACAGTTCTTGTCCCATGCCAATTCATGGGCATAAGAACTGACCTAAACCATCGTTGGTAACTGTTCACCCCAGACGGTTTGCCAAAAGAATAAAGGTATTTAATTACATTCCAAATAAAGAGGCTTGACATACCAAGCCGTACCTAATACTCTCAACTCACTCTTAAAGTACGCAATGGGTCTCCTAGAAGAATTGTTCAGGAGGAGGCTCTGACTCTTCTGTGGGCACGTAATCCGAATCCCTCAGATCAACGTCTCCCGAAGTCCCTGCTGCCACTAGTCCTGGACCTGCGACGTATAGTCTAAGGGGTGAGCTACATCCTAGCTCAATAGGGAAACACAGTGAACATATAAATTAAGCTCTCAAATGTATGTTAAAACAATTTAAAGATACAATTTATTTGATAGAACTGCTGAAAGACAATAGAGTTATTGGAATTAAAACGATGGATACACTGTTTACTTTTCATGACTTTGTTTATTCTTATCTTACTGGTATAGTAATGGATTCGGCCTAATCACTTAAATCTTAACTTAAATAATCCTCGAGTGATATAGCATCGAGCCCCGATGGAATACCCACCATCGTCGTCTAAATAGATACTTGTTATATGTTACAATTCAATACCACCCAGGCCCCTTTCTCTTAGGCGGCGGGGTCTATTCTCAATTCAACATCCCTGGGATGTGTTATTGTGTACG
Source organism: Chloranthus sessilifolius (assembly GCA_021018995.1). Taxonomy (NCBI): domain Eukaryota; kingdom Viridiplantae; phylum Streptophyta; class Magnoliopsida; order Chloranthales; family Chloranthaceae; genus Chloranthus; species Chloranthus sessilifolius. The sequence goes on along the minus strand of CM037596.1, from coordinate 32,103,109 downwards.
GTTTGGCATCGTACCGGTCACGGATATCCTGTCGAGTTAGTCGTGGGTATCCCGCCACGTCGGTGGGGTATTCTGATTAAACCTTAAATAACAGAATATCGAATGTGCTCTACATATAGTTATTCACCGTAATTGTACTAATTTTATTACATTAGGCCTTATCGTTCTTCTTTTATTTCACCATTTGGATTCATCTGCATTCCTGAGATGCTACTGGTTTAATGCATCATTCGGATGCCCATTGTTACAATTCTACGTCCCCTGGGGACTTCATGATCTCCATTTAAATTCACACACGCACACACACATGTTGGAAACATATTTAATATGACTGTTCTCTTGAGCTACTCTATATGATTGAAATACTCTACATACATAGTTTTGACGAATTAAAGTACACGTTTCAAGATATTCCCTACCTCAAGTAAAATCCAACGCGCTCCTTTCTCGTAGAGGTTTACACGTAACAACTCACGTCACACCTACATCGCATGTGACACGAAGTTACTCAAAAAGGTCTCTAGATCCCTTGGAAACACAACTCTCATAATTTACACTAAAAGAAATGAGAGAACTGGGTAATTCCTCGAACGAGCGATCATTTAGCCTCGCTCGAGCGAGCACTTGACCTCGTTCGAGCGATTATAAATTCTCGCTCGAGCGGTCATTATTCATCGCTCGAGCAATTATTATTCATTGCTCGAGCAAGCACTATTCATCGCTCGAGCAGTAATTATTCCTCGCTCGAGCGGTTATAAACCATCGCTCGAGCGAGCACTATTCATCACTTGAGCGGTTATAATATAAGGTATCTGGAGCTCTAAGCGATGCCTCGCTCGAGCGAGCTTCTCCTTCACTGTGGGTCTCGCTCGAGCGAGTCCAAAACGTGAATATGCTCAGAATATTCTCTCTATCCTTGCTCGAGCGAGCCATTTAGACCGCTCGAGCGAGCAACGAAAAGATGTATGTTCTCTATCTGTTCGAGAACTATCACCTTCTTCATGAGAGATTTAATAGTGTCAAGGATCATTCGTCCACTAGTTTAAACTCTACTTAAAACATACGTAAACATCTAAATTCATACCTTACTCGATAGATCTCCTATAGTTTGATCCAAGCTTCGTCTAATCGTGAAGATTTTCAAGGTTTTCTATTGCTTAAACCAACGAACCTCTCCTCCTCTTTTGTAACCCTTCTCTTCTCTCTCTCTATTTTACGTTCTCTCTAACTATGCTAATTTAGGTTACGTAGGAGAGACTCTCCTCCCCACTTTCACTTATATAGTGAAAGCTATAAAGTTTCACATATACGCACATAGTGTGTATATGTAGTTTTTGGTTTCCCTGTGAATATGTGTGTATATGTAGTTTTTGGTTTCCCTGTGAATCACAAATACATGTACATGATATTTGGTACACGTGCATGGTATGTGATGTGCACGGTTCCCAAAAATTTGGGGTTATGACTACAAGTGACTAGACGAGCATGCATCCCGAGGTACACTATTCAAAGTCCAAAATTTTTTGGGATGTTACATTCTTTCCTCATAAAATTTTGGTCCTCAAAAATTTCCCTAAGTACTAACACGTTGATAGAGAAAACACATTGAAATCCATCCACAATCCACGCATACACACTTCCATAGTTTACCCATTGACAACCAACCTGCATAAAATCCATACATTTTTCCCATCGGAACCCACGCATCCAAACTCTACTTACGAAGTAACATTTCTCTTCTATAATAACCCCAAAATCCTTCGCATTTGTCATTTAGAAAAACTAAGATTTAGTCACGTTGAAAGTTTTAATCAATCCCATATTTATGCTTTAACTCAAAACTATAGTCATCTAAAATTTTCCTTTACTCCAAAGGTATCATTTCTCAAAAGATAGTATATCAAAATTTGTCTTAAAGATCCACAACTATCTTTCGACACTACTCATCTGGTATCCTCATCAAGATTCAACGTCTTCTAAACTAGGGTCATCAAAATCTCCCAATATCAAAAGAATTTTCGTCTTCGAAAATATGCATACCTGCGCACCGCCCTCTCTGAGTCCACACATCGATATCCATCATGGGGACAACCATTCACATAGTCAAGGGAAATACACATCCACAATGTGCATACACTCATCCAGAGTCGGAACAGCTACCCCCAAAAGTAGTGTATCCATAGAACCCTGATACGAAAAATGGAACTCTTTCCTCACATCCTTAAAAACTGTGCATAAGTCCATTCCAAATCTACCGAAAAACCTGTCATCTCACGTACAAATCATTTCATAAAACACCTCCAAAAATATATTAAATCTTTAAACCACCATGATACTCGTAGAGATCCACACATAGGAAAATTCTATTTGTTTAGCTTTTCATTAAGGAGCCCACTCTCATTCCACAAAAACATGTATATTCTTCAAGAGATTAGAACTATTCAGCCAGAAATAAAACCATAAATAGGATCAACCAAATCTTGACAAACTTACAATTTACTTACCAATTCAACATATCTTCACTACAACGATGTTAACCATTTGTGACCATGCAGCAATTCCACAAGCAAATTTGTATTGCTCACAGTGACCCCTTAAGATTACAGAAAAACATATTAGAAACTTAGTAACTTCAGATTCTGAAAAGAAAAGTACAGTCGACCACATTAGAAACTTACACCATTCATTCGAGAAAAGTCTGACTCACCCAATTAATGCTATCATGACACGGAACAAGTCTCATCTACCCACAAACAAAAGTTCACGCAGTCGAACGTGTCATTATTGGAGATAAACTTAATACCATTATATAATTGATATTATCACCAATATTTTGACCATGTATTACTAGTCGTAACCATTAAATTAAAGTTACAATGTCTACAAAATTTCTACAATTATCAGTCAAATACACCATATTCTTCGAGTATAATCATTTTAACCATCAATCACAACATCTATGATCATTGTCCTATACGTCCATAAGGAGATAAAGTCATCACAAAAATAAGAACATCAAAATCTATCGCACAATCGTAAAAGCTTCAAAATTTATGCCCTTAATCAATCTTATAATATTCGAATGCGATACGTCTCAATTTTCAATCAAGGAGATGACAGAAATGGTAAGTCCCAATGACATACTATTTAGTTGCACAAATGTAAGGTCGTACATAAATACTTAGTCATGATTAATCGTCTCTTCATGTGCACAACTCTCAATACAATCCCTCTACGAATTAAATCTCCATATAGTCCTTAAGAATTCATAGCCATTCATTGCAGATTAGTTGGGAGCTGCGCAATCCATAGCATCGACATTCAATTCGGCTCTCCCATTATATCCTTAATTGAATTCCCAAATCCTATGTCAACTACTGAAAACGTCCAGATTAACTACATCGATTAACAATAGAACTCACGTATGGAAGGAATACTTCTAAACACAAATCAGTCATGACTCATTAGTCGGAAAGAAGAATACTGGGATTAAGTCCGCTAATTCAATTTCTTTACTCATAAGTATCGAAGAAATTTCAAATTTACTAAACAATTGTCCTTAATAAATTTTCTATAACTGCCAAGATTGCTTAAGTCTATCAATATAACTATCACTTACGCATTTAATCTTCTAAATTTGAAAATCGTTATGTCATGCAAGTGATTTAAGTCGATACACAAGCGATGATGTTATGATATTCCTCAAATGTCAATAACCAACAAAATTCCTAAATCATATGAACATTAAAACACAATCTTAATAATTGATAGTGAATCTACACCTTGAGAATCTTGAGTCGTAGGGAGAATTGGCTCGGAAGTAGATGTCGAGGTTACCCGCTCCTCATGCATATATGGGCAATTCCTGATCTGGTGCCCTTGCCTACTGCATTTGAAACACGCACCTGAGGCTCTCCTACATGTCTCCGTTTTATGACCTTTCCCATAGTGTGCGCATGCATCAATCGGTGTAGATGTCGTCGCCTTCTCCCTCAAATCACGACAATGTGTAATTGTATGTCCCATCCGTCCACACTTGAAGCATGCACCTGTGGACCATCTATAGTTTCTTGCCAGGTGTCACCCTCCACACCTTGGGCATGACTCAACTGGTGTCGATGGAGAGATATGAGCCGTCCTTCTCAACATCGCTGTAAGTAATGCAGTCTGTTGAGCCATAGTGTCTATCATTGCCTCAAGCAACTGCCTATTTGGCTCACTTTCTCTAGTGCGTCCAATCTTAGCTTTCTTTCGTGGCGCCATTGATCTGACAACAAGACACAAACTCCAATCAATAATTACTGTGGTCATCATGGCTCTATATTCTAATAAAATCTAAAACTTAATTCATCCGCTAACGATACATCCGTTAAGTCATTAGTATCTCCATTACAAGTGATTATGAGATCCACAATCCAAGTTCTAAATAGAACCTCCAGCTACAATCGTGAGTCCTCTAGAAATTAAAGTCCAAAACTTCTACTAACTCGACAAAGTCCTAATTGAATCATAGAAGATCCACGTCCTGATACTATCTACTACCATAGTCTAGTCTTGGGTCCCAACAAGACCTAAAGCCTAAGCTCTGATACCAACTGTGACAGCCCGATTTTTTCGTTATCACAAAATCCACCATAGATATATCTATTTGTCTTCAAAATTAAACTAAAAGCAACGAGATCACCAGACCGCCAGATCGTAGATCACGATCTGAATACAGAAACTTGGTACATCCACATACACACACATGCAAAAATCAAAGCAGAAAAGTAGATGGTAGAACTAAAATCTCCAATTCTAAATATACTAAAAGAAAACATCTATACGACATCTATACATCAACTCTAAATAAAAGGCCAGACATACCAAGCCGCACAAAACTCTCACAACACAATCCAAGTAAGGCAGCTCCATCTACTACAAGAACTCAGGTGGAGGAAAGTAATCTGGATCCTCTGGATCCTCGTCACCAGAAGCAACAACAACAAACTTTGAACCTGTGATGTATAGTCAAAGGGTGAACTGCATCATAGCTCAATAGGGAAATAACTGAACATGTAAAGCTATATTACTCACACATATATCATGACATAGGCGAAGCATGAACTCATAAGCTGAAAACCGATTAAAACATGTAATTTACTGAAGGCATGAACTGAATGCACACGTCACATTTCACATCTTATCTTTTTACTTATCCTGTTCTCTTATCACATGAAAGCTTATCTCAAAAAGTTAAATAATTCCCAAGCAATATAACATTGAGCCTCGATGGAATACCCACCATCGTCATTCAATTGAACACATTTTTATGTAACACAGACCCAAGTCCCTTTCCCAACGGTGACTGGGCATTTATATTCACATGCATCCCTGGGATGCCACAGAGTGTACGGGTATCCCGCCGTACCGGTCACGGATATCCTGTCGCGTTAGTCACGAGTATACCGCCGCGTCGATCGGGTATTAAACCTTAAATCGTATGTGCAAAGTACATATAATTTATGTCTGTGTAATTGTGCTAAATATTATATTACAAAGCTTTCTTCAAAGTTTCACATGCATTTTGATCACATCCTTTAGAGGTTCGCATCACATATACGTCCCTGGGACGTCACATTCACACACACGCTTGTTCTTGCTTAGTGTTTACACACACACACACAATTAGTGTCACACACACCCACTTAATGCACATGCTTAGCTCAAATCTGAAAACACAATATCACATTTACATGCTTAAACACACCTACATATCACTACACACATGCTTTTATAATCAAGTGTGCATGTTCAGAACATTCCCTACCTCACACAGTTCACACGTAAAGCATCAAGGTTCAAAGTAGCTTGCCAAGCCAAGATCCCACATGCACAACCTAAACACATCAAATCCACAACTCGCACATCAGGAAAGACGCAAAACGGAAAGATACAAGATCCCCTCACAATCCCCCAGAGAAAACACAACAAAAACCCAAATCAGGCAAATTCGATCTATCAAAACCCTATTTCGATTGATCGAAATCCAATTTCGATTGATCGAACTCGTATCGATCGGTTGAAACCAACAGAGCTAATACATTAAACACAGTTCGATTGGAAGATTCCATTTCGATCGATCGAGCTAAAAATTTGATCGATCGAAAATATTTCGATCGGTCGAATCTCAAATCCTTCAGAAGCCAAAGTCCAGCACTATAATTCGATCGAACGAATCTAATTCGATTGATCAGTTCTCATATTCGATCGATCGAAATGAATTTCGATCGATTGGATTCAGACAACACAAAAATCCAAAATCTCTAATATATACCTTTCGATCGATTGAATGTTTAACTCGATCGGTCGAAACACATTTCGATCGGTTGAATTTAATTTCGATCAATCGAAATCTCACAGAAATCAAAATCTACAATCCCAAGTCAATTTCGATCGATCGAAATTCACAGATTTTGCCCATTCTTAGGTTTTCTCAAATTTCATCCTTTTCTCTTCCTTTAATTCATCATTTAATCATTAAATTGAGACTAAAATAACATACACATCATAGATTTACAAACCCTTACCCCAAATCAGTCCAAATGATCGATTCCATGGCTCGAATAAAGAGCTAGGGTTTCTAGCTTCGAAATCCCCTAATCACACACACCTTCCACGGAGTTAGCGCATTGGCACGGCTTCTACGATTGTTCCATCCAGTACCACCCTGGAAAAGCCAATGTGGTGGCGGATGCTTTGAGCAGGAAGTCTTCAGCTCAATTGGCACATTTGATCACCAGAGTGCAAAGGTGGCATTTATTGGAAGACCTGGCCTTATGTGATACGTTGATTGATGTTAAGGGTTCAGGTACTTTGATGGCCACCATTGTGATACGGCCCACCTTGTTTGACAATATACGTAAACTCCAAATGGTCGATGACGAGCTCATGACGATTAGAAGAGATGTGATCAATGGGATAAGGCCTGATTTTTCTATTAAGGATGATGGCACCTTGCTATTTCGAGATCGGACATGCATACCGGATACAAAAGATCTAAAGGACACAATTTTGGAAGAAGCGCATAAATCTATGTATGCTATACATCCGGGTAGCACCAAGATGTACCAAGATCTCAAACGGAGTTTTTGGTGGAGAGGATTAAAGAAGGATGTGAGTATGTTTCTGGTGTTTGGTCCGCCAAAGAAGTGAAAGTAGATCATCGGAATCCAGCAGGTTTGTTACAACCCTTGCCAGTACCGGAGTGGAAATGGGAAGCCATTTCTATGGACTTTATTCTAGGATTACCGAGTACACTGAGAAAGAACAATGCAATTTGGGTTATTGTTGACCGTTTGACGAAATCCGCACATCTTCGCAGTATCGGGACTACAATTCTGACCAACAAACTAGCCGAGTTATATTTGAAAGAAATAGTTCGATTACACGGCATAGCACAAAGATCGTGTGTGATAGAGATCCTTCCAGATACGCCGCAGCTTTTGGCGACGGTTCCCAAGAAGGCATGGGTACAAAATTAGAGTTCAGCTCAGCGTTTCATCCTCAGACAGATGGGCAGACTGAGAGAGTGAACCAGATAATAGAGGATATGTTGCGAGCATGTATGTTAGACTTTCATGGCTCATGGGATCAGCACTTACCTCTGATCGAGTTGCGTACAATAATATGACTATCGATCGAGCATTGGGATGGCACCTTATGAAGCCTTATATGGACGTCGATGCAAGTCTCCATTGAACTGGGAAGAAATCGGCGAGAAGCTTGTCTTGGGACCAGAAATGGTGGATAGTACCACTGAAACGGTTAGAGTAATACGTGAAAGGTTGAAAATGGCCCAAAGTCGCCAAAAGAGCTATGCCGATCTTCACCGAACACAAGTGGAATTTCAGGTATAATAAATTACATTAATGATATATGACCATGGTTAAAATTAAACTACGAAAGAATTGACCCTTGTTTGTAGGTTGGAGACAAGGTGTTTGTGAAAATTTCGCCAACCAAGGGCGTCATGCGTTTTGGGAAATGCGGAAAACTAAGTCCTCGGTACATTGGACCATTTGAAGTACTTGGACGAGTTGGCGAGGTAGCATATCGGATCGCCTTACCACCGCAGTTAGCAAGCATGCATAATGTATTCCACGTATCCATGCTACGCCATTACGTACGCGATCCGACTCACGTCTTGGATTTCCAGCCGATAGAGCTTCAGGAGGATATGACGACGATTGAGGAACCGATTGCTATTTTGGATCGTCGACATCAAGTCCTGCGAACTAAATTAATCCCACTGGTACTAGTCAAGTGGAGAAATCATTCAGACGCCGAAGCTACTTGGGAGAGAGCAACTGAAATCCGTGAACAGTATCCGCATCTGTTCAACTGATAAGAAAGGTAAGTCTCTGTACTTCGTCTAAGAATTCGTTGCCATAATCATAGATTGACGTATGAGAGTACACTTGATGAATTTCTCTTTTTGGAACACTATGTATAGCGAGTATGAATCGGTAGTCTCAAAATCCGGACCGTCAATATTAGGGGGGACTGATTAGACGAAAAGGTGGTGTTCCTGGCAGCCGTGATCGATCTACACCAAGGACTGGTGATCGATCACCAATGGCCGTGATCGATCTACACCAAGTGGTGATCGATCTACAAGGGATTCAGTGATCGATCTACACACTTGGTGATCGATCAATGAATCGGATTTGGGACTTGAAGATTCCCCCGTGATCGATCACCAAGAGGCCGTGATCGATCACCAATGGGCGTTAAGTTAAAAAGAGGGGGGGAGTTCGAAAGGCCATTTACAACATCACAACTGCAAGAGACGAAAGGGCTTGCAGTTTCCGACCTTCCCCAACCATTTTCCGATTATTCTCCGGCTATTTCGTTCATTCTTCGGCTCGATTTGAGTGTGCGTCACCTCATTCACCGGTAAATCTTCCATTTACTTGATCTTGATTTCCCTTCTTCACATTTTAACCCAAATCTATACCATGGGACCACGCACGAAGAATCCTTCGCGTAAGGTACCCACATCCCGGGCTCGTACTCCGGTACCGCCTTCTATTCCAAATCCCCCGCCGTCCATGCCACCCATGGCACCGGCTTCGACCTCTACCCCACCCGTTCCCGCATCCGCGCCGCTCCCCATTGAGCGTGAAGTCCCCAAACCGTGGTGGGCTTCTAAAACCTTCTTACCCGAATACGTTTTTGCGTCCTCACTCTATGAGGACCGACCCGAAATGGTTTGGGCCAAGGGCTACATACAAAAGCTAGGGCTTAAACCCTTGCTCGCGCCCTTCCATGACCATTATTGCCCACGTATTGTGCGGCTTTTCTTTCAAAACCTCAAATGGGGTGATAGTCGCCATCGACTCGTCACAACCATCGATGGCCTTGAATATAAATTTAACCATTTCCATGTCGCGGCGGCACTTCAATGCCCGTCCGCTTATATCGAGACATGTGGCCTCGAGCCTCCGTACGTCAAGGAGGTACCCTACGCCGATGTGGTCACCAAGATGACCCACGGCCAACACGGTAGGGGCCAAGCCATTTCTAGGGCCCAACTACCTGACCGGTTGTGGATGCTTGATACCTACATCAAGTGTGCCCTCAACCCTTTCCTGCACAAGTCCTCACGGACTGGGGTAGTGCAACAAGCACTATTCTCCGCCTATGAGAACTGTTGGTTCTCTATGGCAGATCTGGTCATTGATGGCATCATAAATGCCAATGACCTGATGTCTGAGAAGGGGCGATCTGGAGCGAAGAAACAGATCCCCTATGCACGCCTCGTCACCAAGCTCGTAGAGCAGTATGCTGCCCTACGCGAGGCCTACGTCTTGGCTCCCCACGAGCCCCGTTTGGAAAACAACACTAGGGTCTTTCACCTGAAAGACTAGACAAAGAGCTACAACTTGCTGGTTAAGCGTCTTCCTGAGGAGGAGGAGGACGCGGCTGAGCCCGTTCCCCCTGCTGTAACAGAGGGTTCAGTCCCTGATGTGCCCGCGACCACAGAGGGCGAGCCACCACAGAACCCACCACCCCAGCCAGAGCCATCTGCCCGACCAGCCCCTGTTCCACCCCGCCGATCAGTTCGTCACGCCCCACCCCCTCCCCCACCGTCTGCCTCCGACGATGTCACCGCGATGCTTCGCGAGTTGGTGGAGAGCAACCGCCGCATCCATGAGAGGCTGGATGGCGTTGAGGCGTTCCAGAGACAGATGCATCATCGTCTGGACTATCACGCGGGTATGCATGAGCTAGTCATGCAGCACCTTTATGCCACGACGTCCACGTCGATGATCGCGCACGCCCGCCAGCACCGGGTGGATCCACGCGACTAGCGTCCCCTCGGTCCTTTGATAGCCGATGACGGCCCATCCGATGCCCCGCAGTACTACCATACTACTATAGCTTATTAGCCATGTATATGTGTAGACCTCTCTATTTATATTCCATTGCATATCGCACATCTCCTGTCAATACTTTAATTATTCTTGCCTGATGTATATAAACTCCGTAAGTGTTTTAATTTCCCTGCATGACACATAGACCAATTATTCTGTATTAGTTAGCATGTAAGCTTTAGAACTACAAAATCCCTGAATACACCCCTTTGACATTTTCGAGGACGAAAATTCCTAAGGGGGGGGATAATGTAACCGAAAAATTAGAACACGAGCTTTGTTGCTTTGATTCGCGTGCGACGAAACCAAGGTTGATTCAAAAAACTTTAGGGTTATATTAGTTTAAAGTAGTGAGATGAGAACACGTGTGAAATTTCATCTAGATCCTAGATGTGTAGAGGGTAGGTGGAACACGTTGCGCAGAAGCAACTGTGTTCATGCTTCACACCGGAACAGGCACCAAGGGCAAAACAGGAATTCTGTTTTGAGGGGATAGCTTATAGAAGAAGGGAGACAAAGGAGAGAGATCTTCATTCCTTCTTCTCCTTCATCCTCTTGCCCTAATCGGTCCATTAACCGGAAATCGTGCTAAGAGAGTTTCCAAGAGGATTCTTGAGAGAGAAGAATAGGGTTAGCAAGATAGAGATGAGGGATTCCTAAGCTAGAATAGCTAGACCAAGGTGATTGAGTTACCTGGGGTTGAGATTGGTGTGTGAGGCCTTGATCATCAACGGTGAAGAGCTTCTCGCCGGATCCGGATCGAGGAAGAGCTAGATCTAGGTTTGAAACCCTCTTTCGGTCATTAGGAACCCCAAGAAACCCACGAACAAGGTGAGTTGTGTGTGTTAAATAGGGTTAAATGAATAGCTTAAAGTGTGTATTTATGAGGTATTAATGGTGATTGAACAACCATTAGTGGAGGGAGATCAAAAATGGATGGGAGGTGAACTCCATTAATGACAGCTTTTCTGTCATTGGTGATCGATCACTGAGGGTTGGTGATCGATCACCAAGGACTGGTGATCGATCAATCTGTATAAGCCTCATGGGAAACAGAGACCCCAAAAGCTGGGAAGTTCTTGCCCGAGTGGGTGATCGATCACCAAGGTGGTGATCGATCTACAAGGGAGTTGGTGATCGATCACCAAGGTGGTGATCGATCTACAATGAGGTTGGTGATCGATCACCAAGGTGGTGATCGATCAATCTGTATAAGGAAGTGATGTGGACAGAGGGGGGAAGTTTTTGAAATTGCATTGGTGATCGATCACCAAGGTGGTGATCGATCTACAGGAGGGTTGGTGATCGATCACCAAGGTGGTGATCGATCAACCTTGACTGTGTTGAGAGAGAGATAAGCAGGTTGGTGATCGATCACCAAGGTGGTGATCGATCTACAGTGGGTGGTGATCGATCTACAGTGGGTGGTGATCGATCACTTACCCCTGTTTTTGCCTGTCTTGACTTCATGAAGTAGACACCCCGGATATTGTGCCGGGTAGTTCTCTGACGTTCCTAACACTTAATGTACTGTGCATATGGTATAGGATAAACCCTGACACGTCGTAAAAGCTTTGGATTTGCCTAGAAGATAAACTGATCTGAGGTAGGGGAAAATTTAACTTAAAGTGCATCTAAATTTAATTGCATGATATCTTAACATTGTATGCTATCTCTGATTTTCGAAAACATGCCTGCATATACATTAAACTCTGATTCGATATACATTTACATTCCTTGCATATGCTCGATAATGCCTCGATAATCTGATTCATGAGGTAATAAGTATGTATTTGATTTGAGGTTTAATATTCAGACGATCCCCACCGACTCGGCGGTATATCCGTTTCTTGCACAATGTGCAGTTGCTTGAAAATCCTCGGCAAAATTGCACTCCATGTGTGGGGCATTGTTGCATTCCTGCAAAATTGTTCATTGAACGACGATTGGTTGGGGTTTCCTATCGGCACAAATCTGGCTACCACGTGATATATATATACACGGGAGTTACTTAAGTTAGAGATATGCATGATTTAAGTCATTTAAATATAATAAGCATAGCATTTTGCAAATTCTGAAGTTCTGTTTGCTATTACCAGTTATGCATTCTGATTTCCTGCATGTTTGAGCATCAATCCATACTCTGTTCAGTTTTGTTTCACTTATCGATTTAAGATATGTTCTGCATTCATGTTTAATAATTTAGATGTAAATTAATCGAACTTCTTCTACTGAGCTAGGATGTAGCTCACCCTGCTTCAAATCTTTTAGGTTCTCGAGGTCGCAGTGTCTAAGACGAGAGTGACCTGGATTATCAGCCGGATCCCGAGGCCGAGGCAGAGGACGAGGAGACGGACGTCCAGGCGGACGAGTTTTATCCGTAGCCTGGGTATTGATGCCCGACATTTTGTACTTTTGATCTTTTGGATTACTGTGTGCCTGGTGGCCACCTTTGTATAAACATATGTAGTTCTACATTTACTTATTTTATGTTAGTTCACATTCCATTTCGGAACCACTATCGGGAACCATTGTTTGGGTGATGTACGTCCATCACCGATGGTTCTTCCTGGTTCCTTTTTGGGAATGTGTATGTTTTTCTTTACATTTAAATATTGTTGACGGGTATTTAGTGTAGAAATTGTTTGACTCAGACTACCGCTGCTCGGATGTGTCCACCTAGCTTCCGCTATATGCGCGGACACGTGTGATCGATCCGGGATCATCCAGAGTATGATCCTAACGGTACGGGTTTCTGGAAACGGAAATCCGGGCTGTTACACTTTGAGATCTATTGAATCCCATCCGAGGTTTTCATTTATAGATATAGATCTGTGGTTGGAATGCTTTCTTTTGATGCTTTAGGATTTTAATGCCTATTTGTTCTTGTCGATTATCATGAATACCGATCACCATTCTATGATATGGGAATTAGTCATGCTTTTCTCATGAACTCGAAGATCTGGAATTTATACTGTATTTCTCATTGCTAATATTCAAGGCATTTATTCATTGTGATTAAAGAATTCTTTAATACAATGAATGTTTTGCCTCCTCTCTTTTACGATTTTGGAAGAACGTAGTCTTGTATTATTTTGTGGTTTTATTGTTTTATCTTTCATAAATTATCGATTGATTTTGATGCTTATGTGTTTTAGCATGTTTAAAATTTCCAACCAATTAAATCTATAATAGTAAATGATAAATGAAGGACGAGAGGATTTAGTGTCCTAAACCTCGCATGTTTTTCTTTGATTAATGTTAACTTGTTTAGTTTATTCTTCTTTTACGTTCATCAAACTTGTTAGCTAGACTAATATTGTGAGAATTCTAGAGAATTCTGTGATTGATAATTATTCCTTTTTAAAAAGCTATTTAAAATTCTCGTGAGAACGACCTTGTACTCCACACCCGTTTACTATGCTACGACTCGTGCACTTGCGAGTAAAACACATTTAAAATTTCACAAGTTTTTGGCGCTGTTGTCGGGGATTGCAAATAAAAAATATTAGGGTTTAAAAATTAGTCTTAGGATTTTTCTAGATTTAAATCAATATTTCTACTAATTTTAAAAAATAAATAAATAAAATTGGTGCTATCGGTAAAATCATGTCAATGCATGGATTCAATCCCGAATCATGTGCTAATTGTGGAAATCCGATGTACGTTTCACCCATGTGTCCCCTAAATAATCCTAATCTCTACTCTGAACAAATCTACCCAAATCCTTTTTGGAACACCTGTGACTGGCAGAGTCAACCCAATGACATATGGGAGTTTAATCAACCTTCAGTGTGTAATATGATGCTTTAATCTGATCAGAATTCTTACCTCGACAACTTCCCTTATGAGTTTTCACAACAAACTCAATACTTTCAAGACACATAACTAAATAAACTAGCCCAAACTTCTTACTCCGAAGAATATTTAATAAGTTTTATGCACACCGTAAATCAATCACTTTCTATGTTATACGCTCAAGCTAGTCAGTTGGCCAAGCGCTTACAAAATGAGGATGAAATGGAGGAGTCCTTTATTGACACTGATCTGAATGAAGAACATCTTCAAGAGGACCCCTCTGATTTCATTAAGAAATATGAGCATGACCAATTTGTCACAATGCTTGAGAGTGGCACAATAAGCGTTGAAGTAGTGTGGGTGCAGAGAGAAGAGGAAATGAAATAGAGTGATTCTGATGTCGAGGAGGAAATTGAGAATCAAATTGCATCGAGAGAGGTAAAATAGAAAACCCTTACAGACCCATTGGAAGCTTTTCTACCCAGCTTGACCGATGAGTTCGATGTTGAGTCAACACCTGAAGGAATGAGGGTCATGTTAATTGAGCATCCACTCTTCGAATGTGAATTCGGCTTGGGGGAGAAAGATGAATTTATAATCGGTTGTCCATTTATTAATTACATAGATAATCAACAGAAGGTCGAGAAAGGTTAATGGGTTTGAATCAGGAGTGCGATCATGGGGATGTAAAATACAAGGTAAAGATGGACCATAGTGGTGGAACTTGGGCACATCATGGGAGTGTAACCAAGTCCCTGATCAGAGAAATGCATGGACTATTAAATAAATCATTAGTCCTCAAAAAAATTTCATCCAGATTTGGGATCCTGGTGGACTCGAAATGTCATTACACCTTGTACATTAGTTTTACAATTTTCTTTAAAAAAATAAAAATAAATAAATAAATAAAATAAAATAAAAAAGAAGAAAAAAGGAATGACTAGATACACTTGTTTTTATGGTTGATTATGATTACGATAGTGTTATGCTAGTTGCATTTTATTAGTATTGATAATCTCATGCAGGTTTGGGATGTTTGAATATATATATATATATATATATATTGCTCTATGGGCAGGTTATTTTATACTGATATATTTTCATGCAGGTTTGGGAGAGATTTTCATATCTCTTTCCTTTTCATGTGCTACCATGAGCCTCAAATCATTACTCTAGATATATTTTTTCACCTTAGTCTAATATTTTATTTATTGCCAATAATGAGGACATTGTTTTCTTCAGGTTTCGGGGTGTATTTTATAGTCATTTTCATCGTCTATATTTTGCATATGTTCATCTTTTGGTAGGCCGGTACTTTATTTTGATATATCACTATTTTGATACCCTTAAATCCCATCTAAAAAAAATAAAATTTTGAACCATCACATGCTATTTTGCTGTATTTTTTTAATTTAATTGATGATGCATATATTTGATAATATTGATGCCATATCTTGAATGCTTGTATCTACGATAATAAAATTTAATGCAATAATCTATGGACAATTTTGATATTCGTGCTTTAAATCTTTTGCACTTATTATAAGCTAGGATTTAGAAATTAATGAACTATTTTAAACTTTGAATCTTAGGTTCTTAGTGGAGACTAAACTCGATAAGCTTTAGAGACAAATATCCATTGTTGATGAGTGTTTACATAAACTCCGAGTTTTTCTTTGAATACGATATAATTCTTCCATAATTACATCTTTGCTTTGACTTGTGACTTTGCATGAAAATAAATTCATTTCATTGTGCTAGAACATATTTTATGTTTGCTCAAAACAAATAGACAAGTTTACCACCTTTTAAGGGCATAATTGAAGGCCAACATTGACTCGTTTATGCTTAAAATGCCCTACCTCGTACAACTTTGAAAAAAACTTTATCTTTATACATTCTTTGATAAGTCACGTTAACCGTTACCCCTTCACCATTTATGAAAATTTAGCTTACCCTTCTTATTTATGAGAAATTAGGAATGAGGGATGAGAATGAATGAAAAGAAAGTAATTGGAGAGATACCGAGTTATGGTGTTTACTGAGAGTGTGTGACAGAAAAATGAAAAAAAAGGGAGAAAAAGAAAAAAGGAAAATTTGAAAAATAATGAAAAATATAAGATGCTTCAAGAAAATGAAATTCAAAAGAAGAAAAAGGAGTGAGAGAAGAAAAAAGAAGTTAAGAAAAAGAGAAAAATATTGAGAAAAAAATAGCGAGAGACTAGAAAAGAAAGAGAAGAGAACTAGAAAAATCAGAAGTTAGTTCATTTTCTAATTTCTCAGAAACTTTGAATCTCAACTTTCCTTTCTTTCTTACCCTTACCTAAGCCACATTACAACCCTACAAAAGACCTTCATAGTCCGATCTTACATTGGTAACTATCTTGTGAAGAGTGAATATACAATACTTGTAGTGCATGATATGACATGCATAGGATATACAAGTATCTTTCTATGAGATTCTCTTTTATTCATTGATTAGATCATGTTTCTTCTATCATTTGAGACCTTTTTACTTGCTTTATATTGATCTCTCACATATGAGCGAAAATGAACTCATCATCTATGTGTTTTTATTTTGAGAGTACATCTATTTTGAATCATGGATCCAATGCCTCACAATTTGGATAGGTTCCGAGATAGATGAATATTTGCATCGGTGGACACGCACTTTACGTTTAGGCATGAATGAATGTGTTATCTAAAAATCAGAGCTTTAGAATAATTTGAATAGATACTAGTATGATTGGTCTCGCATTGATATTTGAAATCGAAAATTCGCATGTTGAATTGATTAATGGTTTTGTACTTTGAAATTAAATATGTTATAAAAATCATGCTTTTGAAAACTTAGTTTCACCGATGATTTCGAATTTTTTTTGAAGTTTGTATGTAACTTCACTGAAAACCCTCAGGAGACAAAACTCCTCCACTAGGGATCACCTAGTGGTTTAAAGGCTTGTTGCATACGCTAAATGCAATCGTGCTCCCCACAAAAGTGACATTCATTACTTATCTTAGGATGTTAGTTTATTTTTCAGTTTTGTTTATCTTCTTTGTTGCTCGAAGTCTAGCAAAGTATTAAAATATAATTATATTTCATACCCTAAAACATACATTTAGCCATCCGATGAGAGCAATCTGACAGTTTTATGGAGTTTTGATGGTTTCAAAAAAATATGATCGTTGGATGCATTTGATGGCATAAAAGAGTATAAGAACAATCAATACTAGAACACTGAACCAAAGAACTGCCAGACTCTGAAATTCCTGAAGGATCGATTGATCGAAACTTTGGTTGATCGATTGAAGCTAAGAGGAATAATCCAAAGTTGAGAAGAATAATCCGCAGACCGGAATCCATCGATCGACCTTGTCTGTTGATCGATCGGAAGTATATATATATTATATATATACTTTGCTCTTTGTTTTGTCTAGATTCGATCGATCAGGCCATTGAACCAATCGATCGATTTCAAATTGTTTGAGGAGTAGCAAATTTAAAATTTAAAAATGATCGATCGATTTTAGTGACCGGTCGATCGATTTTGAATTTTAGGTTTTCGAATAGTGACCTTATTTAAGTGAAAATTAGAGTTAGGGCTAGTTTGCTTCTTTTGGAGAGTCATCCTTCATTTTCCTTAACTGTCTTTAAGTTTTCTTTAGCCTTCTTCATTTTTTAAGCACTTTCTGTTAAATTCTTAGCTTTAGGAGCTAGATTTATTTAATCTTGTATGTTGGAGAAGGATTGTGGCTATTGTTTTCAAGTTTACGTGGATTCGTTCAAGCTTTTTGACGGTAATTAATGCAATATTTCAGTTTTCTTCATTTAATCTTGTGTTTCTTCTTAGAAATGTGTGGCTAATCTTCTTAAGGGTTGGGATCTAATGAATCTCATCCGAGGTTTTCATTTATGGTTATAGATCTGTGGTTGGAATGCTTTCTTTTAATGTTTTAGGATTTTAATGCCTATTTGTTCTTGCCGATTATCGTGAATACCGATCACCATTCTAAGATATGGGAATTAGTCATGCTTTTCCCATAATCTCGAATCTGTGATCTGGAATTTACACCATGTTCCTCATTGCTAATATTCGAGACATTTATTCATCCTGATTAAAGAATTCTTTAATACGATGAATGTCTTGCCTCCTCTATTTTACGGTTTTGAAAGAACATTGTCTTGTATTATTTTGCTGTTTTAATGGTTTATCTTCCATAAATTATTGATTGATTTTGATGTTTATGTGTTTTAGCATCTTTAAAATTTCCAACCAGTTAGATCTGTAATTGTAAATGATAAATCAACGATGGGAGAATTTAGCATCCTAAACCTCGCATGTTTTTCTTTGATTAATGTTAACTTGTTTAGTTTATTCTTCTTTTACATTCATCAAACTTGTTAGCTAGTGTATTATCCCCAAAATCTAGGACTACGTGTAAGTGAAATTGATCGGATATTAATGCAGTGCACGCTACAAGTACAGTTTTGGTTAAGTCAGTGGACATGTGTGGTGAATCATGAGTGCGTATGTGCACTTCGCATCGCAGCAAAGAGTTGTGAGTTATGGGTAACATTTGGTTTATGTGTGTGAGCTTTGCACCAAAGTCAAAGTTTATTAGGTTGAGTTGGTACACACAAGTTGGTGTGTAAGCTTTATACCAAGCATTAGTTCTTGGATAAGAACTAGAACACCCTAGTGGTGTGTATGATGCACACCAAGCAAATTAAGGAGATAAGATCTAGCACACATGTGGTGTGTATGTGCTTCACAAGGAAGCTAAAACTTAGATAAGTGGGAAGAGGCGTTCCACGCAAGCCACATTTTAGGGCTTTGTTGGTTTTCTTGCAAGAGGTTTCGGAGAGATGGAAGAGAGAAAAGAAGAAGGAGAAGAAGAACTTCACCGGATTCGTGTACTCCGAGCTTTGGATTTTCGTGAAAAAGATTAGTGAGCTTGTGTGAGGGAGAGATTTGTCGTCGATTCTAACGTTGATGAGTTGCGGGGTGTGGATTGAGATCGAATGGGGTTTTGAAAACCCATTTGTCTTGTGAAGAGATGCGTGTGTTTTGTGCTGCTAGATCGTAGTGAGTTCGGTACGAAGTGTGTGTGGAAGATCACCCTACGATCGTGACGACTTCATAGTGATTGTGGAGCTTGAAAAGATCAAAAGGGGTTTGGAAACCCATTTATTTGCAAGGAAGAAGACGATCTGATCTTCAGGCGAATCGTTGGAGTAAAGGTGAGAAATCAACAACCTGTGTATGTAAATTTTATTAATAAATGTTTTATTTTGATGGGTGTGAACTATGGAAGAAGTACAAAGAATATCGAGTTGAGGAAGAAAACTCGGATCTGAAAGAACTCTGGTTCTCGCACGCACGAGCTCCAGAGCTCGCTCGCGCGAGAAGCCTTCAGAAGGCATATGTTGTAGGAAATACTTTGAGTCTCGCTTGCACGAGAAAAAGGCTCGCTCGCGTGAGGGCTCGCGTGACTAGCAGCAGCAGGCAAAAATCCAATCGCTCGCGCGACCTTTGAGCTTGCTTGCGCGACTCGCGTTCGCAATTGATGCAATCTTGGTATTTTAGTCGTACCTTTCTGGTCCAAACTCAGATTGACACGATTCTTATGATTTTAGACAGAGGACAATGAGATCTACAACTTAGGTGAATTAACCAACTCATGAATCAAATATTTTGAGGGTCAAAATTTGAGCGAGAAGGTAGGTCAAGTTCTAAGTTAGCATGAACTTGCCCGTTTCCTCCTCAGTTTTGAGAAAATACTTAAATATGTCTAAGTTAATGATTAGAGTTAATCCTTGATGTATCATCGTATGTTTGTAATATAGATTGAGGGCGAGAAGCCATCGATAGGAGTTAGCTTGGCTTCGCACAACTTCGAGGTTAAGGTGGGAAAATTTTTATACATAATTGCATTTTTGATTTAATTGCATAAATGCTTAATATGATCAAATGAAATGTGATAATTTTTTATATTTGTGTGATTTTGAAACAGTTTTAGAACTTAATATTTGATTGTATTTAAAAAATGATATAGCTTTGCATCATTGACTAGAACTTGAACTTTATGCATTTGGAACTTCAAAAATGAACTTGAAATAAGAATTTGAACAAGAATCGAATATAATTTGTGAATAGATCCGGCATGGCGGGATATCCATGAATCGAATATGTAAGCCATGTGAGTAAATCGAACCAGCACGGTGGAAAACTGTGAATCGAACTGGTACGACAGTTAATTCATGAATCGAACTGGTATGGCAGTCTCCATGAATCGAAGCAGCACAACGAGATATCCGTAAATCGAACCGGTACGACGGTCAATCTGTGAATCGAACTGGCACGACAGTTAATCCGTGAATCAAACTGGTATGGCTGTTAATCCATAAATTAAATCGGTATGGCGGTTATACCCGTGAATCGAACCGGCATGACAGGATATCCGTGAATCGAAATATAAGTCAAGAAAATTAAAGTGAACCGCTAGGGCGGATTATGTGTACACACCGTGGACCGCTAGGGCAGATTATGTGTATCTGTTGACCACTAGGGCAGATTATGTGCAACTGTGGACTGCTATGGGTGGATTATAAGTACCCTGTGGGCCGTTAGGGCGAAATCAAACCGGTACGACGGTTAATCCATGAATCGAACTATTACGGCAATTAATTCGTGAATCAAATTGGCACGGCGAGAAATCCATGAATCGACTATGTAAGCTATGTAAGAACTTGAAGACATGTATGTAAGCTACGTTAGAATGTGTAAGACATGTATATAAGCTATGTAAGAATGTGTAAGACATGTAAGTAAGCTATATAAGAATGTGTAAGACATGTAAGTAATCTATGTAAGAATGTGTAAGACATGTAAGTGAGCTATGTAAGAACATGTAAGATATGTATTCTAATGTAAGTGAACTCAGTAAATTAAAGATAAGACACATAAGTGAATGTGAGTGAACTCAGTAAATCAAAGATAAGATACGTAAGTGAATGTAAGTGAACTTAGTAAACCCAAGATAAAACCTGGAAGTAAGTGTGAATTAAATCCAGTGAATTGCTTTCCGTTTTGACATGAACAAGACACCTTGTTTTGATACAAAGTTTTCTTTAGTGAGAAAAAGGCATTTGAAATTAGTTTCATTTTGATAAGCAAAGGCAATTGAAATCAATTTCATTTTGATAAGAAAAGGAATTTGAAATTAGTTTAAGTTTGATAAGAAAAGGCATTTGAAATCAGTTTAGGTTTTGATAAGAAAGGCACTTTGAATTCAATTTCTATTCTGAGTATGAAAATGCCATCAATTTTAATATGAAAATGTTTTGGTCTTTGTCTTTGAATCTATGCATGTCTGATGAGATGTATATTGGTATCAGTTTTCTTCACTGAGCTTAGACTGTTAGCTTACCCCGACTATACGTCATAGGTGTAATATTTATCAGGACACCTGTAACACCCTGACGCTACGTGCTAAGATATTGTCCTCTTTGGGTGGCTCCACATGGTCCTACCAGTCGTCCCTAGTCCCACCAGTAGCCCTTTTCCTTCAAGGTTTTATTTTAGGCATGGGTCGACCGAACACATGGCCGCCGCACCTACCCAAAACGCATCTTGCATGTAAGAGTGGGGCCGTTACTTATGTCCCAAGGTTAGGACAAGCCATTACACGATGTGGAACTTTACAATCCCTCCATCTTGCAATAGAGTCATCCTCGGCTCTGATACCATTTTGTAACACCCCGACGCCATGTGCTAAGATATTATCCTCTTTGGGTGGCTTCACATGGTCCCACCAGTCATCCCTGGTCCCACTAGTAGCCCTTTCCCTTCAAGTTTTTATTTTTGGCATGGGTCGACTGGACACATGGCCGCTGCACCCACCCAAAATGCGTCTTGCATGTAAGAGTGGGGCCGTTACTGATGTCCCAAGGTCAGGACAAGCCATTACACGATGTGGGACTTTACAACACCGGACTTGAGGATTTGTTAGATTTCTGGGATCGTAGATTTAGTACATTGCGGACTTTGGTAAGTTCGGGCTTGGTACATTTGTGTTACTCTAATGTGCTGTACACCACTGTTAGGTGATGGTCGACCATCGCCGGTGGTTTATTTTTGTTTACTGTTCATGTTGGATAGTAGAACTAGAGATTTTAATTATGCCATGTATATTATTTGCTTTGATTTCCACATGTGTGTGTGGATGCACTAAGTATTCTGTATCAGATTGCGATCTATGATCTGGCGGTCCATGTTCTCCCATTTAGTTTAAGAAAAAATAAATATGCATCTCAAAAAAATTCAGGTTGGGAAAATCTATGCTGTCACAAGTTGGTATCAAAGCTTAGGCATTAGGTCTTGTTGGGGCCCAAGGCTAAGACAGTAGATTCTATCAGGGCATAGGAGACCCAACTACGACTCTGTCACAATTGGTAAAATTTTAGGCTTTAGGTCTTATGGGAGATTCAGAGCATAACTCTAAGTGCGGGAATAAGGTGATAGATTGGTTGGAACATAGGTTCTGAGTGTTGAAATTTTGTCACATCATGGTGACCACCTGTTAGTTGGAACTTTTGTTTAATTGTGGCAGATTGATATGGCCCCACGCGGTAGGCCGAGACGCAACAGAGGCGCCCCAAGTGGTGAGGGAACATCTAGCGGTGAGAGAGTCACCACGGGTGAGAATACACCGTTGGATGACAAAGATGAAAGGGATGAAAGGGAAAGAATGGCTCAAGTAATGGAAATCGTGGCCAATGCGATGGCATAGTAGACGGAGTTGTTGGCTGCAAGTAATACCCATAATCATCAACAACCGCCTCCACCTCTGCCATCAGCATTTGTAGAGTTTAGGAGATTGAGACCTCATAGTTTTTATGGTTAGACTGATCCACTTGAAGCAGAGAAATGACTAAATTAGATAGAGAAGCTTCTACAGAGGTTATCGTGTATTGAAGAGGAGAAAGTGAGCTAGGCTTCTTTTCAGTTAGAAGGAGAAGTCGATCCATGGTAAAAGACGGTATTGAGAATGAGAGAGAGCAGGAGGACCTTGGTGGGTTATGGATTTTGGAGGAATTTGTCAAAGTGTTCAACAAGGAATACTTTTTCAAGTAAGTGAGAAATCAGATGGCAGCAAAGTTCATGACATTGGAGCAAGAGGGGATGTCCGTATGAGAGTACGAGATGAAATTTATGAGGTTATCAAGGTTTGCTCCAGAATATGTGGCCACAGATTTGATGAAGGCCAATAAGTTCGAACGCGGCTTAAGGCCGAACATACGCGATAGAATTTCTTTGTTAGAATTAGAGACATATGGAGCTATGATGGGTAAGGCCCTGGTCGTCGAAAAAGATATTGAGGATATGTATAAGAGAAGGGACCTCCACAGTAGAGGTAGAGCAAGTCAAATGTAGTCATATGCCCACGAGCAGGCAACCAAGATACCAAGACTCTTAATGCTAGCACCCTCTCAACCTACTCGGGCTACGTATTCAGGGTCGGTGACATCTATGCCTGCGAGGCCGAGATTATTGATGTCGGTTCCTCGTCACCCCACTCAGAACCTCCCTCTGACTAGAACATCGATAGTGTAGTAAACATCGCACACTGCTTCAACCACACCGATTGAGCCATGCTCACGATGTGGAGGGCAACACAGGATGGTGGAGTGTTGGAGGGTCACAAGCGCTTGCTTCAAGTGTGGCCGAATAGGACATCGGATCCAGGATTGCCCTAAAACAAATAAGGGAAACATGACATAGGCATCTACTCCAGGGTTTGATAGATAGCTTATGATTTAAACTTTTGGGGTGGTGATCTACCTTGATCGATAAATTTTACCTTTTTATGATTATGGCACACTTTGACTATATTAAGTTTGTTATATTATATTTGTGAATGGCTTACGTGTAGCTATCATGATTAAATATCATGGTGGGAAATGATTGCAGGTGTAGTTACTAAACTGGCTGTGGATTTTTAGTTCCAAGGATTATGGTATGTACAATGCATGGTTTACAGTGAATGTGCTTTTATTTTGCATAATGGATGAAATCGATCCGTCATTGTCAAGGATTGATAGTTAGTTGTGGATAAATTGTACATAGTTTTGTGTAGGTACAAGGTTTATAATTAGCCGTAGCTAATTATCTAAATAGTTATAGATATGCAGGGTAATGCTCCGTGTGCAAGATAAATGGTGGTTGGCCTAATTATGGCTAATTTTTATGGAATTTATGATTCAAAATGGTTATGGAATATGCAATGGATACCTTGCTAGGGATATATTTTATTTTGTTAGATGCTTGATAAATTGGTTGTGGATAAATTAAATTTTTGATTGTGGACTAAATGTGGATAGTTTAATTGAATGATTATGAGAATGGACTTAGCATAGGACAAATGTGAGTCCTCTGTATATAACGTGTGGTCTTACTGTGGTATTAGTGGTGGATCCTCTATTAGAAATTTGTTTCTTTTGTTCAAGGTGCATGAGTTTGTTTCATCATTGTGTGTAAATTCTTACCAACATGAATCATTGTTGGTGGGTTTTGTTCATCATTATGGCCACCATGTTGCTGATGTAGGTTATTGTGAAAGATCGTGTATAATAGATTGAGTTAGCATTCAGGAATGTCGTCGTCAATTTTCTAGGATGAAAATTTTTATTAGGAGGGGGGGATGTAATGACCCCGAATTCCATTGATGATGAATCATTGACTCTTAGAGGATGTGACTACCCTTGTTTGAGACTACCATGTATCCATACCACTTCAAAATAGATACGTAAAATTTTTAGAACAAAATTTCTTTAAGGTGGGAAGAATGTAACAGCCTTGATT
This sequence comes from Chloranthus sessilifolius, assembly GCA_021018995.1. Taxonomy (NCBI): domain Eukaryota; kingdom Viridiplantae; phylum Streptophyta; class Magnoliopsida; order Chloranthales; family Chloranthaceae; genus Chloranthus; species Chloranthus sessilifolius. The sequence continues at coordinate 32,078,028 of CM037596.1, read as the reverse complement.
TTTCTAGCATTGAATCGATGATTTTAGAGGATAACATGACTGATTGGGCAGACAGTTGGACCGATTTTGGGTTTTAGTTAGTGTGAAAAAAAAAAGAAACGTGTGTAAGTGTGCTCATGCAGGTGATAGGCAGTGTATCGTTCGTATCAGGATGTGAGTGTTCAATTTGGTGTGTGTGGTTAGACCTCGTTACTTAGGCCAATTTTCGAGGACGAAAATTTAATAAGGTGGGAAGAATATAATATCCCCAAAATCAAGGAATACGTGTAAGTAAAATTGATCGAGTATTAGTGCGGTTCACGGTACAAGTACAATTTTGGTTGAGTTAGTGGACATGTGTGGTGACTCATGAGTGCGTATGTGCGCTTCACATCGAAGCAAAGAGTTGTGAGATATAGGTAACATTTGGTTTATGTGTGAACTTTGCACCAAAGTCAAAGTTTATTAGGTTGAGTTGGTACACACAAGTTGGTGTTTAAGCTTTATACCAAGCATTAGTTCTTGGATAAGAATTAGAACACCCAAATGCTGAGTATGTGCTTCACAGCAAGCAAATTAAGGAGATAAGATCTAGCACACATGTGGTGTATATGTGCTTCACAAGGAAGCCAAAACTTAGATAAGTGGGGAGAGGCATCCCATGCAAGCCACATTTTAGGGCTTTATTGGTTTTCTTGCAAGAGGTTTTGGAGAGAAGGAAGATAGAAAAGGAGAAGAAGAATTTTGCCGGATTTGTGTACTCCGAGCTTTGGATTTTCGTGAAAAAGATTAGTGAGCATGTGTGAGGGAGATTTGCCATCGATTCCGACGTTGATGAGTTGCGGGGTGTGGATTGAAACCGAATGGGGTTTTGAAAACCCATTTGTCTTGTGTAGAGATGCATGTGTTTTGTGCCGCTAGATCATAGTGAGTTCTGTACGAAGTGTGTGTGGAAGACACCCTAAGATCGTGATGGCATCGTGGTGATTGTGGAGCTTGAAAAGATCCAAAGGGGTTTGGAAACCCTTTTATTTGCAAGGGAGAAGATGATCCGATCTTTGGGTGAATCATTGGATTAAAGGTGAGAAATCGATAACCGGTGTATGTAAATTTTATTAATAAATGTTTTATTGTGATGGGTGCGAAGTATGGAAGAAGTACGAAGAAGATCAAGTTGAAGAAGAAAACTCGGATTTGAAAGAACTCTGGTTCTCGTGTGCATGAGCTCCAGAGCTCACTCATGCGAGAAGCCTTCAGAAGGCATATGTCGTATGAAATACTCTGAGTCTCACTCGCGTGCCTAGCAGTAGCAGGCAAAAATCCAATCGCTCACGCGACTGATATAGTCTTGGTATTTTAGCCGTAACTTTTTAGTCCGAACTCGGATTGATGTGATTCTTATGGTGTTGGAAAGAGGACAACGAGATCTACAACTTATGTGAGTTAACCAACTCATGAATCAAATTTTTTAAAGGTCAAAAATTGAGCGGGAAGTTGAGTCAAGTTCTAAGTTAGCATGAACTTGCCTGTTTTTGCCTCGTTTTGAGAAAACACTTAAATATGTCTTAGTTATTAGTGATTAGAGTTAATTCTTGATGCATCATTTTATGTTTGTAATATAGATTAAGGGCAGAAAGCAATCGATAGGAGTTAGCTTGGCTTTGGGCAACTTCGAGGTTATGGTGGGAAAAATTTTATACACAATTGCATTTTTTGTTTAATTGCATAGATGCTTGATACGATTGAATGAAATGTGATAAGTTTTGATATTTGTGTAATTTTAAAACAGTTTTAGAATTTAATATTTGATTGTAATTGAAAAATGATATAGCTTTGCATCATTGACTAGAACTTGAACTTTATACATTTGGAACTTTGAAAATGAACTTGAAATAAGAATTTGAACAAGAATCGAATAAAATCTATGAATAGATCCGGCATGGCGGGATATCCATGAATTGAATATATAAGACATGTAAGTAAATTGAATCGACACGGCGGATAATCGTGAATCAAACTAGTACGATAGTTAATCTATGAATCAAACTGGTATGGCAGTCACCGTGAATCGAACTGGCACGATAGGATATCCGTGAATCGAATCGGTATGACGGTCAATCCGTGAATCGAACTGGCACGGCAGTTAATCCGTGAATTGAACTGGTATGGAAGTTATACCCGTGAATCAAACCGGTACAACAGGATATCCATGAATCGAATTATAAGTCAAGAAAATTGAAGTGGACTGCTAGGGCGGATTATGTGTGCACACCGTGGACCGCTAGGGCGGATTATGTATATCTTTCGACCACTAGGGCGGATTATGTGAAACTGTGGACCGCTATGGGCGGATTATAAGTACCCTGTGGGCCGCTAGGGCAGAATCGAACCGGTACGGCGGTTAATCTGTGAATCAAACTAGTACAACAGTTAATCCGTGAATCGAACCGACACAACAGGATATTCGTGAATCGATTATATATGCTATGTAAGAATGTGTAAGACATGTATCTAAGCTACGTAAGAATGTGTAAGACACGCATATAAGCTATATAAGAATGTGTAAGACATGTAAGTAAGTTATGTAAGAATGTGTAAGACATGTAAGTATCTATGCAAGAATGTGTAAGACATGTAAGTGAGGTATGTAAGAACGTGTAAGACATGTATGCTAATATAAGTGAACTCAATAAATCAAAGATAAGACACGTAAGTAAGTGTGAGCAAACTCAGTAAATCAAAGATAAGATACGTAAGTGAATATAAGTATACTTAGCAAACCCAAGATAAGACCTGTAAGTAAATGTGAATGAAATCCAGTGAATTGCTTTCAGTTTTGACATGAACAAGACCCTTGTTTTGATACGAAGTTTTCTTTAGTGAGAAAAAGGCATTTGAAATTAGTTTCGTTTTGATAAGCAAAGGCAAGTTAATTCAGTTTCGTTTTGATAAGAAAAGGCATTTGAAATCAGTTTAAGTTTGATAAGAATATGCATTTGAATTCAATTTAGGTTTTGATAAGAAAAGACACTTTCAATTCAGTTTCTATTATGAGTATGAAAATGTCATCAGTTTTAATATGAAAATGTTTTGATCTTTGCCTTTGAATCTATGCATGTCTGATGAGATGTATATTGGTATTAGTTTTCTCCACTGAGCTTAGACTGTTAGCTCACCTCGACTTTGGTAAGTTCGGGCTTGGTACGTTTATGTTACTATACATGTGATGTACACCACTGTTAGGTGATGGTCTGCCATCACCGGTAGTTTGTTTTAGTTTACTGTTCATGTTGGATATTAGAATTGAATATTTTAATTATGCCATATATATTATCTGCATTGATTTCCGCATGTGTGTGTGGATGTACCAAGTATTTTGCATCAGATTGTGATCTATGATCTAGCAGTCCGGGTTTTCCCATTTAGTTTAAGAAAAAAAAATAATAATAATATATATATATATATATATATATATATATAATTTAGGTTGGAAAAATTCGGGCTGTCACAGTTTGATTAATATTATGATAATTCTAGGGAATGTTGTGATTGGTAATTATTCTTTTTTAAAAATTTATTTAAAATTCTTGTGGGAACGACCTCGTACTCTGCACCTGTTTACTACGGTACAACTCGTGCACTTGCAAGTAAAACACATTTAAAATTTCACAACAAATTTTTGCCAATATTCTGGTCCTATGTTAAATATAGTCATTCCATAAAGCAAACCTCAAAAACATGAAGAAAACTATGAGATTCTATGGAGAAAATCTTAGACTACAAACCAAATATCCCACTCAACAAATAACCAAGACTTCACCTTTGCTAGCTCTCCTTGGCTTGCTAGTTTGCTCCTGGTTGGATTGTGAGAAGGGCTGGAAATATGCCCAAATTAATATATGTGAGGCTAGAGAAGAAATAGAGTTGATTGGTGGTGGTGGATTAGGTGTTTGATGGCTAAGATGGCAGGGCAAATTCAAAGTAGCAAGGGGCTTCAATGGAGCTCTAATGGAGAGTTCAAGCGGAGAAGAAGATAGAAATGTGGAGAAATGAGGAGTCCCCCTACAAATTTCAAAATTTGCAAGGGCCTTAGGGGACATGGCGCTGCAACAATGTGCCATGTGTTACACCATTTCTTCCCAAGGTATTCCTCCACTTTCCAACACACTCTCTCCCCTCCAATATTCCATGCGCCCATGAGAGTGGACCCACTTTGACCACTCTTCACACAACACATCAAGTCCTCCTTTGTCTTTTTGTGGTTCTCAATGCCCTTAAAACTTGTGAATTTCTAAAGTCTCACAAATCTTGTGGTGCATGTAAATGAGTGCATCTTACACCCTAGATTTTCCTAATGAAAATAAGTGGTGTAAGATGGGTCAAATATTGGTCAAATGAACCAAGGGTGAGGATTTGCTAGAGTTTGAAAATTTCAAATTTCTATTCATAAAAATTAGTAATTTTAATTACTATTCCCCTTAGGCTTTAGTCTAATATACAAGAATTGTCATCCATCAATGTAAATCACAAATACATAGCCTCATGTGTTAGTACATCTAAATGCTTCTATTTTATGGGTCAATGTTTGACTCAACATATTAAGAAATCCTATGATAATTTTCAAAATTCGATTCGTTGGTGATGATCCCCTCATCACCACCAATCCGGGTCAAACCTCGGGTGAAGGTTCATCACGAAACAGTTCGGGCTGATTTTCAAGGCATAAGATGTAGTGTGTGTTTTACTAATATTCTAACACACCCATCCAAATAAATGGGTGGTCAATTTTCCATTAATCTAAGGTGGGTGCCTCATAGATTTTGATAGACCAAGCCTCAGGCAGTCACTTGGCACAGTCAGGCCTCATTTGTATTCAGTCAATAGTTTGACCAACACAGGAATCGAGGGATAGGTGTTACATCCTCCCCTCCTTAAAGAAGATTCTGTCCTCGGAATTAGAACTATTAAGAATGTTTCGAAAATACCTATCATTTCTATCAAGGTTTCGGTTCCAGTGATAATGGCGTGAAGCCTTTTCAATCTCGTCTCGAATTGTTGTCAGAATTCCCTCACTCTAGCCAAGTTCAGCGACTTCCTTAGTGAGGTACCACTTACAGTTTCGGAGTCTTAGTTTCACGTCATTCATGTGTTGGACAACTTCACGCCTACTAGGTGGATTTCCTTTGAGAAGGGAAATACAGATCGCTAAGATGTGTTTCTCACTAGTTAAGTTGTCGATTCGTGTTTCGAGATATTGGATCGATGATCAGTGCAAAGCACACTGATGAAAGAAGAGAAGTTCTTCCTGTTCCAATATCTTCTTTTTACATTTTAGTTCTGTCATTGTTACTAATGGAGTCATTGCACTTCCCATTCTTGAAAACATTAAGGTCATTAAAGTTTAGAGGCGTGTTTGTTTCTGGAGATTTTTAATTACGTAACAACGATAGTGACCAACGTGGCCTTGCACATAAAATAAGTAGATTTTCAAGAATTCTTACAATTTACAAGCAGCCATATCATTAATCATTCTAGTTCAATTGAATTTTATTACAATTCATACCTTCCTTCTTCTCACGTAGAGCTCGTTCATATGAGATGATTAATTGTTGAGTTTTGTTTAGGCAAGATCACTTTCATTCACAGGTTGTCTCTTCCATGAGTTGGAAATAATCTTCCCACTCTTGGCGGGTTTCTAGGCTAGTCAATACATTACTTTGGCACGATTTTCTTCGGTGCGAGCTCGTAGCAAAATGCTCTACCGTATATTTTTCTCTCCTTATATTGTTCTTTTTGTTTTGAATGCAGATCCACATATTTTCGTGGTCCTTTATTTGTCGCAGGTACATTCGTTCATATCTACGCAACATCTTTCTTCTTTGTTGGATTTCAGGCAGTGTTTCGGGAATTCAAGCGTAAGCGTCCATCTGTAGGAGGTTTACTTTTGGTGATGATGCACTTTTTCTTTACTATTGCAAGATAGTGTTCAAGTATAAGAACAATCAATGTGTAACTAAGAACTATACTCAAAGTTTGACCACAATTCAAAACTTTTCATAAGATTCAAACTAGATTTTCATTCAAACAATATCATCAAGATTCTAGAAGTTTTCTGCTCATATTGAGCCTATATCAAGACAAAACAAGTCATAACAGGAGCTTTCCAAATCCCATCTCTACTGATCAGTCTCAGCTTGTAGCCTTTCTATGTAAGATGCCAGATTGAGACGACTTTTGTCAAGGTTCTTCAAGCACTTCGCATCTTCGGCATAGTTTTCTTCTATACGCTTCAACTCTAGCAGGAGTCGAGCACTCCTCTCTTTGCCTCCTTGGAGTACTCCCAACTCTTGTGTGGAAGTCCGCATCTGGCGGTCTTCGAGTACGTTTTGATTCAATATTCTTCGATTGTATTTGAGTGATTTTCGTAGAAAGGTAAAGTTCTCTAGTGTTGCTTCTCTATTGGTATCCATAGTGTACAGGGATTTGTCATTCGGGTTCATCTAAAATAAGGTCAATTTTTTCTAGTAAAGGTTCAAGTAAAGAACAGTAAGCAAAAAATTTCAAATTTTTGGGTTTCTAAATAACCAAAGTTTTTAGGACAAGGTTCTAAAGGTGTCAATTTTTTACCAAATCAAGACAAAAATATGAGGGTGTTTAAAAATATTCAAAATGAGATGCTATGATTATCTATTTTAAATCAACCATGCAAGAATATAAAGATAATCAAAAAATTTCCAAATGACAATTTATCCAAAATACCCAAAATCACTCACAATTTTCCGATGAGTTTCCACAATATTTATTGCTTTTGCCCTTCAAAACAACTTGGCAAAGAAAATTTCAAATTTTTAAACAACCAAAATAAAATATACCAACCATTGTTTTCCCAAATTTCCAAAAATACTACCTTTGCAGTCAAACAGGGGCAAGGTGTCCCAAAATATCACAAAACTCCAAAAAGAAGAAAATTTTCCCAAAATATGTTTAACAAACCCTTTTTCGTTTATATTTTCAAAACGAAGTAAAATGGAAAATCAGAAAAGTCCTATCGCTCCATCCGATCAGGCTCCTAGTCTTCTCAAGAGTTCCTTAATTTCCACTAGGCGTTGGGTTATCTCGCCTAGTCTGTTTTCTACACGTTCTACATAGGCAGTTGCCTCACTGACTCCCTTATCTGCATCTTCCATCATTATGGTATCGTTATGCATCTCTTCTTCAAAACTGATAATATGCATAGTATAGACCTCTCGTTGAGGGTTGGATCTTGGGGTATGGCCCAACAAATTCGAAAATATTCCATGAAGAATACGATTATCATGCATGGCTCTAAAGATTGGGTCTCGGCGAGTTTCCATCAATTGGAGTAGGAATTTCTGGTCGTCTCATTCTTCAACTCCAACATCTTGCTCAGCATCTAGTTCGGCGCGTTGTTTTTCTAATTTCTATGAGTACCAGTGTTAGTGCTTCACTGGATTTATCTTACTCTTACCTACACTGGATATTACTTGTGATATCTTGGATATTTTGGACTCGAATCCGATTACCTCGGTAAGCGTGTCAAAAAAGTCATGCGATAACTTTGTGAGTTATGGTGAGATAAACCTTAGAGAAGGTTATTGGTGCAAGAAAATTTTAATTGGACTTTGGGAAGACCTTTAACCATTAACTAATACACTGACACGTGTATGGATGCCTAACAACGAACCTAAGCTTGACTTAAGTGGATAGAATTTTGGGAAGAAATATCATGATATTTCTCCAAAATATCATGATATTTCTCCAAAATATCATGATGAATCTGGAGTTCGACTGGTTGAGGCTGTCATTTTTATCTGGTGTATTGGAATCTAATCATCGGACAACTCTGAATCAACCTCGAAATGGTAACTGACTTAACTTTTCAATTGTGAAAATAGTAGCCTTGAATTAGACTTGTTTATATGTACACAGTAGGATAGAATTGGTATAAGTTGAGAGAGAAATTTAATGTGTGTATGAAAATTGAGAACAACAAGAATCTGAAGGAATTCGAAGTTCGAATTCAAATTCGAAGTTCAAATTAAAATTCGAATATTCGAAAAAGGGAAATCAAAGTTTGAATTTGACTCTGTTATGTCAAGATTCAATTCCTCAGGAAATCGAACTTCGACTTAAAATTCGAACATTCGAAAAGTGGAATCGAAGTTCAATTTTCAACCTATTTTGCTTGTTAATTTTCAAGTATGAGAACTTTTGCCTGATATTTTTAGACACTATTAACACTTATGTGGTGTTAATTACATATAGGTTAAGTGGGGAAAACCTCGGTGAGGACTGTTGGGAATAGATTTGGATTGGATTCGAGTCAAAGATAGGGGAACCAAAACTTTATTACATTTTGTCTAAAGATTTGATAAAACTTTATTGAATATGGCATGATTTTGTTTAGCATTAATTTGAGTTATGACATCCTAAATAAATATTGAAATGGCATATGAATTCTGAAAACTCTGAAATTCTGAATTTGACCTCTAAATTTGATCTATGTATTAGAACCCTGAAATCTGAAAATGTATTAAGTACATAAAACCCTATATGATTAGCATATGCACTTGATTTGAGCTTCATTAGAACTAAACCCTAAATTCCATGAACCATGATGATGGTAAATCTGTCTGGCCCAAGTTTCCCTCATAATGCAGGGGCTTGGTGCAATTTTCGAAAAAGGGTTTATTGAACGACGATGATTAGTAGGGTTTCCCATCAGTATTACTCTTGCTCTCATGATATATTAACTTGAGAGAAAATTTTAAGTTATGATTTAAGGCAATTAACTAAAGATGCATGCATTGAATTAGAATATGAAACCATATGAATATTGGATCTGTTTGACTTCTCATTCATCATACTATTTCAGAATTGGAAATTAATAAATGAAGGCATGTTTTGAACACCATATATTATCTGATTTTAGTCTTTGAAAACCCTTACTTATGACAAAATGTGAATAAATGGGTTTCCTCTACTGAGCTTCGATGTTAGCTCACCCTGACTATATGTCACAGGTGTAGAGACTGATTTAGGCTCCGAAGACCATGATCTTGAGGACTCTGACGACATCCCTAAGAAGGAGCCAAAGATCCCTCCCGACGAGTTCTTTCCTTGATCTAGGCTTGCAAACTTTTGTCATTGTTTAGTATACAATCTTTTTGAATTATGGGCCCAAGGCCTTGTTTTGGTTACTATTGATATCATTTTTAGGAACCATTGTTTAGGTGTTGGATTGGCCATCATCGATGGTTCTTCTTGGTTTATTTCTGAGATATATTTTGTATGAGAGTTCGCTCTTGTTTTTTTAACTTGAGAGTTATGTTTATATATTTGGATTTAAATTGCACTTTAGCTCTGATATATGTTGTGTTTGTCCAACTTATCGTTTAATCAATACGTTGGTGAGCCGGCCTTTCCTATACCATGAGGATTGGAAAAGTTGGGTCGTCACAGTTGGTATCAGAGTCATTAGCTCTAGATCCGGATGTCATAGGACTAAGGACATGATTGTCTTTATAATCAATACTGATCAATTATTATTAGTATTTAATAATGACTAATCAGCATGGCCCTGAGGTTCAGAGGTAGAGGCAGAGGTAGAGAGAGACCAAGAACGGTTCGTGTCGAAGAAATTGATGAGGGCATAGGTTCCTCATGTGGAGCTGGAGTTGTTTCCAATTCTAATGCGGTTCCACTAGGAAAAGGAAGAGGTAGTGGCGGCAATATTGAGCAAGTGTTGGAGGCTTTGGCCTACAATATGGTTCAACAAACAGCTGCCATGACTCAGCTGGCAGCTAGAAACCCACCCTCCGGGTTTGCCGAATTAGGCGGAGGCACCTCCTAATTTCTCGGGACAGACTGATCCAATCGAGGCAGAGAGTTGGCTGAACGAAATGGAAAAGATCTTCATGTGCTCCAATGCACCGAAGTCGAGAAGGTCTGCTGGTCAAATTTCAAATTAGATGGGGAGGCTGGCCCTTGGTGGAAGTTTGTATCCAGGTCTCGAGAGCAGGAAATTCCCAATGCACCATGGACCTGGGCAGAGTTTGTGGAGACATTTTTCCCAAGATCATACGTCATCAGTGGGAGTCCAGTTCATAAAACTGGAGCAGAATGAGATGACCGTGTGTGAGTACGGAGCATAGTTTGATAGGCTTTCACAGTTTGCACCTTTACATGTGGCCACCAAATTAATGAAGACCCAGAAATTTCAGCGTGGCCTGAGGCCAATTATCCAGGAGAGAGTGGCGATGTGGGAGATGGAAACCTTTGGGGGCGTAATGTTAAAGGCTCTCATTGCCGAGGAAGAAATTCAGAAGTTATATCTAAGAAGGGATCAGGAAAATAGAAATCGAATTGGCCAAGGACAGTCTAGTGTATCTAAGCAGGCAAACAAAAAGTCGAGGTTCTCGAGGCCACCTCGCTATCCTATTCAGCCAGCTTATTCAAAACTGGCTGTTACTTTAGGACCTGTCTCCTCCTATCAGAGACCACAAACTTCTTCACTAGCACGACCTTTCAGATCTTCTAGCACTACTGCGAGTGGGCCTCAGTGGCACAAGGATCCTCGCATGCACCATCTTTCACTCAGGTTCCATCATGTACACAATGTGGGAAACAACATAAGACAGAGGATTTTAGGGGGAACACTGAAGCATGCTTTCAATGTGGAAAGATAGGCCATATGATTAAGGATTATCCTGAGGAGGACAAGGGAAAGACCACTTCAGCTTCTATGCAGAGATCTTATCGACCTACTGTTCAGGGTCGAGCCTACGTTGTGACTGCACAAGATGCCCAAACGTCAAATGACGTGATCTAAGGTATCATTAAAGTTCAGATATTAATTCCAGTATTAGTTTTTATTGATTTGAATTATGAATTCTTTAAAGACAAGCTTAAACAACACAATCATTGCATATAATAAATGAAATTGTTTTATAAAAGGTACCCGTGTCATGCGTCGTGAAGGCGATGTGAGGCAAGCAGAAGCACTAGTATTGATAGACCTCAGGTCTAGTCACTCATTTATCACTCCTCTATTCTCTTAGAAGTTGGGCATTGTTCCCAAAACCCTTGACTTCATATTTGCTGTATCAGTTCCTACGGGAACCTCGATGAGAACAGATACGGTATGTCAATCAGTTATTGTGATGATTGAGGATCACGAAATAATGACCGATATGATTACATTGAGTATGGAAGGGTTTGACGTGATCCTCGGAATAGATTGGTTGTCCGCATATCATGCGAGCGTGGATTGTCTTCGGAAGATTGTGACCTTCCGACCTTTAAAGAGAAAATCCTTCCGATTTTGTGAAATCAAATCCAGCGTCGCACCATTCATTTTAGCTATCTGAGCGGAACGTATGATGAAGAACGGTTGTTGCGGATATCTTGCTTACTTGCAAGATCATCAGGAGAAGAAAATGGGCATCGCTCTTATAACGGTTGCATGTTAATATCCAGATATTTTCCCTAAGGATTTACCTGGATTACCACCTGATCGAGAGATTGAGTTCGCGATCGAGTTAGCGCTGGGTACCAAACCAAATTCCAAGGCTCCATATCGAATGGCGCATGCTGGATTATAAGAGTTAAAGGAACAACTTCAGGAGCTATTGGATAAAGGTTTTATCAGACTGAGTGTTTCTTCATGGGGAGCATTGGTATTGTTTATGAAGAAGAAGGATGGGTCGATGCGACTTTACATCGATTACCGCCAGCTAAATAAGATAGCGATTAAGAATCGTTATCCACTTCCACGGATAGATGACCTTTTTTATCAGCTGCAAGGTGTAAAGTTCTTTTCAAAGATTGATCTGAGGTCAGATTATCATTAGCTTAAGATTAAGGTGGAAGACATCTCCAAGACTGCGTTCCGCACGAGGTATGGTCACTATCAGTTTTTGGTTATGCCTTTTGGGCTAACGAAGGCACCTGCATCATTCATGGACTTGATGAATCGGGTATTCAAGCAACACCTTGATAAATTAGTGGTGGTTTTCGTTGATGATATCCTCATTTATTCAAAAATATGAGAGGAACCAGTGCATCATTTATGAGTGCCTCTTCAAACAATCAGGGACCACCAGTTATACACCAAACTCAGCAAGTGCGAGTTTTGGCTTGATCAGGTCAGTTTCGTGGGCTATGTTATCTCTAAGACTGGCATCTCTATTGATCCAACAAAGATTGAGTCGGTTGTCAATTGGGAGCAGCCGAAGACGGTTACAGAGGTTCGTAATTTCCTTGGTTTGGCATAATACTATCAGAGATTTGTTGAGGGCTTCTCCAAGATATCGGGTCTGCTTACTTAGCTTACGAGAAAGAACACTAAGTTTGATTAGACGGAGCAACGCGAGCAGAGTTTTTAAGAACTCAAGAAGCGACTAACTACAGCACCAGTACTTACTATACCTTCAGGCAGTGAGGGTTTTGCAATGTACAATGATGCTCCATATGGGAGATTAGGCTGCGTGCTTAATCAGAATGAGAGAATCATTACTTATGGTTCCAGGCAGTTGAAGGACTATGAAAAGAACTATCCGACGCATGACCTCGATTTAGCAGCAATCATCTTTGCTCTAAAGACCTAGAGACATTATCTCTACGGTGAAATATTTGATATATTCACCAATCAAAAGAGCCTTAAGTACCTATTCACCCAGAAGGACTTGAATATGAGGCAGCGACGATGGATGGAGTTCTTGAAAGATTATGATTGTTCTATCTAGTACCATCCAAGAAAGGCAAACATCGTTATTGATGCACTTAGTAGAAAGTCTTCAGCTCTATTATCACACCTTGTCAATAGAATACATAGATAGAAGCTACTAGAAGATATGGCCTTATGCAACTCGAGGTTTGACGTAAAAGGCTCGGGAGCACTAATGGCTACCCTTGTGATTCGCTCTATGCTCTTTGCGAATATCAGGAAGCTGTAAGTGATGGATGATGAGCTTATGGCAATTAGGCGAGACGTGACTAGTGGGAGCAAGAAGGATTTCTCCATTTGAGAAGATGAGACCTTGCTATTTAGAGATCGAGTATGCGTACCAACGAGTGCTGAGCTTCGGGACACCATTTTGGAATAGACTCATAAATCGATGTATGATATACATCCTAGTAGTATCAAGATGTATCAGGATTTGAAGAAGAGCTTATGGTGGAGAGCTTTGAAAAGAGATGTCGTCGAGTACGTATCGTGATATTTGGTCTTTCAGCAGGTTAAAGTTGACCATCAGAATCCTGCAGGGTTTTTACGACCATTACCTACGCCCGACTGGAAATGGGAAGCCATTTCAATGGACTTCATTATGGAGTCGTCGAAAACTCTAAGAAAGAACAATGTCATCTGGGTCATTGTTGATCGGTTGACTAATCCGCTCATTTTATACCTTACAATACGACATATACCGCCAATAAACTCACAGAGTTGTTCCTCAAAGAGATAGTTAGATTGCACGGTATATCAGTTACTATTGTGTCAGACAGGGATCCGTTGTTCATGCCTCAGTTTTGGCAGTAATTCCAAGAAGGAATGGGTTTTCGTCTTGACTTCAGCTCAGCATTTCACCCTCAGACCGATGGGAAAACTGATCGAGTGAATCAGATCATTGAGGACATACTACGTGCTACATGTTGGATTTCCACGGGTCATGGGAACAACACTTACCTCTGATCAAGTTCACTTACAACAATAACTTCCAAGCTGGCATCGACATGGCACCTGTCGAGGCTTTGTATGGACGACGGTGCAGGTCTCCGCTGAATTGGGAAGAAGTGGGCGAGAAACCCATTTTAGGTCCAGAGATCGTGGAAAGTATGATCGAGACAGTTCGGTTGATCAGTGAGAGACTACACGTGCTTCAAAGTTGTCAGAAGAGTTACGCAGATCTCAAAAGGAGGCACGTGGATTTTCAGGTGACCTTAATTGCGTTAATCACCTTACACTCCTCTAAGGGATGAAATTGCTGCTAATGATTGCATTTCAGGTTGGCGACAATATTTTTGTTTGAATCTCACCTACAAAAGGCGTGATGCGATTTGGCAAACGAGAGAAGCTGAGTTCTCGATATGTTAGGCCTTTTGAGATACTAGGCCGAGTCGGAGAGATTGCTTACAAAGTGGCTTTACCGTCGCAACTATCAAACATGCACAACGTATTTCATGTGTCCATGCTACGCAGATACATTCGTGACCCGACTTATGTGCTCGATTACCAACCAATTGAGCTTCAAGATGATTTGACGGTAATCAAGGACCCAGTACAGATCTTAGACCGCAAGGAGCAGATCCTATGAACCAAAAGGATTCCTTTAGTTCTCGTAAAATGGCAGAATCATACATCAGAGGAAGCCACTTGAGAGCGCGAGGCTGAAATTCGAGAAAATTTCTGCATTTGTTTGAGCGACTTTAAGAAATTTGTAAATATAGCTGTGTAAGCAATGTATGGATATTTTGGGATTACAATATATATCAATTGTCTATATACCTAGATTTTGAGTTAGATTATATTTTTATTGTTTTACACTTCATAAATACTTTTGTTTAATTTGGCGATGTAATATGCCACCAATCGGGTCGTGTCTTGGTTGTTTTGTTGGTTTGTAATAGCAATTTATGGTTGGCCAAGTTGCTTAATTGAAATGGTTGAGGTGTTAGATTTGTACGGGCTTGAAAATTCCAATACTGAACCTTAAAGCAGCCTCAAATAAAAATATTTCAATATTTTAGAAAGTTGAGAGTTCGGTCAAAATCGAACTTTGAAATTAAAAACCAAACATTCAATTTTCAAAATTGAAAATCGAAAATAAATTCGGAGTTCGGAATTGTCAGGCACTTGACAAACTTTAGACCAAAACTGACATTCGAAAACAAATTCGAACATCGAATTCCAAATCGATGTTCGAATTCAAATTCGAAGTTTGAATTTATCGCTTTATGTTCTGTTCGGGGTTTTATTTTTCCCATTTCGCATGTCTATTTTAAACCAACCTTAGGGTTTTCTTTTCCTTTTGTGGAGAATCGAAGTGCTCTCAATCAGATTTGCGAAGAACTTTGATTCATACTTACAAGCTTTGGATTTAAGCTATTCTACAGGTAAACCCTACCCTAATTAGTGGATTACTCTTTCAAATCTCATTTTATTTGCATTTTAGATGGGACCTAAGAAACAATCAGCTGCTAGAGTCCCTACTTTGAAATAGCCTACATCTAGGGCTGGTTCTTCTAGCCAACCACCACCACCCCAACCAATACCAACCCCACCACCAGCTCATGAGCAACCCAATGAGTGGTGGAGTGCAAAGGGTTATGGTAATGAGTGGATCTTTGATCCCGAGCTTTTCGATCAACAAGACACCACTCAGTGGGCTCGAGATTATTTACAGAAAGCTCAATTAGAATCTCTATTACAACCGTTCCACAATCACTTTTACCCCCGATTGGTCCGCCTATTTTATCAACACATGCGTCGGGGTGATGAAAAGAAGATTTATACCTCTATAGATGGTCAAGATTATGCGTTTGATCTCGATGATATTGCTACGGCAATGGCTTGTCCTACCAAGCATTCCACAACCATGGGTTTGGCAGTGCCAAACCTATGGCAGTTCATGAGGTCATTGCAAGAATGATACATACTACATGGTTCAGGGAAATTAGTGACCCGAGCCCAACTACCAGATACAATGTGGATGCTTGATGTGATTTTCAAATATAGCCTTTACCCGTTCGGGCACCAATCTGAAAGGCAGGGTATCATTCAATAAGCCTTATTTTATGCTTTTCAAGAGAAATCGTTCAATGCCCCGTAAGTTGTATTTCAAGGTATCAAGACTCTCAAGAAAATTGGTAAAAAGATGAAGGCTCCTACCAAAGGAACTCCATAAGCCCGATTGATATCTCTTATGCTCGAAGATTATCATGCTGGGCCGGCATATGAGATTCTTAATGATGAACCTAAATCCACGACCGGTATAAAAACCTATAAGTTGACCGATTGGGGTAGGAGCTATAGCAAGTTAACGAAAGCTCCTAAAGAGGTTGCTGCACCACACGACAATGATCATGAAGTCGCTGAGTAGTCTACTGCTGAGCATGACACTTCAGAGGCAGAGCAGCCCCCACCTGTTCAGATACCCCCCACCTGTCCATTCTTAGGCCCCACACACCGATACGCTCACCTTATCGGAGTTCACTCGACAGATGACTGCTATGAGCTAGCAGATCCATGCGCTGACTCAGCATACGAGCTCAATGAGCAGGGAGTTAGAGATCCATGGGGGGGCACTGACATATCTGATGCAGCACGCATTCCTACGGATTATGCTACATACCTGGCTGATATCCACGCATCTGTGACTCGCGCTTCTACTTCTGGAGCTAGAGACGATGCGACTACGGATGCTAGTGATGACGACGGGGATGATGATCCAGCACCGACTGATCAGGAGGTTGGATCTGATCCGGATAGGGAGGATTAGTGCAGCTACGATGGACTTATGATTTTTCTTTTTGCAATCTACATTTTGAGGTTGTAAATATTTAACTATTGCTGAATTATTAGAACTTGGTGGTTCTACTCTTTTTTATTATACATATAAAATTATGGTTTACTTAATTTTACTTGTTAGCTTCGATTCTTGTCAATATGTGATAAATGGGTGCTTTGCATCTGGATTACGAATTGGTTATATATTCATTTGTTTGTTACTTTTAGTCGTTACTTGATTTCTGCACATTGTTTGATTTTGGCTATGCTTATGTGATTAGATCCAATTGACCATACCTGCCTGATTAGTTTCAAATCTCAATCTGTGTATATATGTACTCTAACAACATAATTTGATAAAATTCTAGACTGTTAACCTTGAGTTACAATGAGGCATGTTTCCCGGCACGTGACACTTGGGGTGTAGGCACCCATGTACGGATGTAATCTGCTATAGCAGTATGAGATGTCACACGCAGTACATCCAAATTACTACGGATCCTGTCCCTTGACCCGCGTGCTTTGTGAAGCCATCGCACCGTGACCCATACTACCTAGACCTGATATCTACCTGACTGCATGTGCTAGGGCCACGTCCACTGTTTGAATCATTGTTTACCCGATAACATTTCGAGGACGAAAGTTTCTAAGGAGGGGAGAATGTGATATCTCAGATATTTTAGATCTGAATTCGATTTCCTCAATAAGTGTGCTGAAAAAGTCATGCGATAACTTTGTGAGTTATGGTGAGATAAATCTTAGAGAAGGTTATTGGTGCAAGGAAAATTTAATTGAACTTTGGGAAGGCCTTTAACCATTAACTAATACACCAACACGTGTATGCGTGCCAAACACTGAACCTAAACTTGACTGAAGTGGATAAAATTTTGGAAAGAAATATCATGATATTTCTCATAAATATCATGATGAATCTAGAGTTCGACTGGTTGAGGCTTTGTAGTTTTGATCCGGTGCATTGGAATCTAATCATCGGACAACTCTGAATCAACCTTGAAATGGTAAGTGACTTAAATTTTCAATTGTGAAAATAGTAGCCTTGAATTAGACTTGTTTATATGTACACAGTAAGATAGAATTGATATAAGTTGAGTTGAGAGAGAAATTTAATGTGTGTTTGAAAACTGAGAACAATAGGAATTTGAAGGAATTTGAAGTTTGAATTCAAATTCGAACATTCAAAAATGGAAATCGAAGTTTGGATTTGACTCTGTTATGTCAAGATTCAATTCCTCAGGAAATCGAACTTCGATTTAAAATTCGAAGTTCGAATTCAAATTTGAACATTCGAAAAGTGGAATCGAAGTTCGATTTTCAACCTGTTTCGCTTGTTAATTTTTCTTGTATGAGAACTTTTGCCTGATGTTTTTAGATACTATTAACACTTATGTGGTGTTAATTACATATAAGCTAAGTGGGGAAAACCTTAGTGAGGACTGTTGGGGTTAGATTTGGATTGGATTCGAGTCAAAGGTAGGGAAACCTTAAAACTTTATTGTCTAAAGATTTGATAAAACTTTATTGAATATGGCATGATTTTGTTTAGCATTAATTTGAGTTATGACATCCTAAATAAATCTTGAAATGGCATATGAATTCTGAAAACTCTGAAATTCCGAATTTAACCTCTAAATTTGATCTATGTATTAGAACCCTGGAATCTGAAAATGTATTAAGTACATAAAACCCTATATGATTAGCATCTACACTTGATTTGAGGTTTATTAGAACGAAACCCTAAATTCCATAAACCGTGATGATGGTAAATCTGTCTAGCGCAAGTTTCCCTCATAACGCAAGGGTTTGTTGCAATTTTTGAAAAAGAATTCATTGAACGACGATGGTTAGTAAGGTTTTACATCGGTATTACTCTTGCTCTCATGATATATTAACTTGAGAGAAAATTTTAAGTTATGATTTAAGACAATTAACTAAAGATGCATGCATTGAATTAGAATCTGAAATCATATGAATATTAGATCTGTTTAACTTCTTATTCATAATACTGTTTTAGAATTGAAAATTAGTAAATGAAGGCATGTTTTGAACACCATATCTTATGTGATTTTAGTCTTTGAAAACCGTTATGAAAAAATGTGAATAAATGAGTTTCCTCTACTGTGCTTAGATGTTAGCTCACCTCGACTATACGTCACAGGTGCAGAGACTGATTTAGGCTTCGAGGACATTGATCTTGAGGACTCTGACTACATCCCTGAGGAGGAGCCAGAGATCCCTCCCGACGAGTTCTTTCCTTGATCTAGGCTTGCAAGCTTGGTATTATTTTGTCGTTGCTTAGTATACAATCTTTTTTAATTATGGGCCCAAGGCTTTGTTTTGGTTACTATTGATAACATTTTTAGGAACCATCATTAGGACCCATTATTTAGGTGTTGGATTGGCCATCACCGGTGGCTCTTCTTGGTTTCTTTCTGAGATATATTTTGTATGAGGGTTCACTCTTGTTTTTTTGACTTGAGGGTTATGTTTATATATTTGGATTTAAATTGCGCTTTAGCTATGATATATGTTGTGTTCATCTGACTTATCATTTTATCGATAGGTTGGCGAGCCGACCTTTCCTATACCATGAGGATTGGAAAAGTCTGATCGTCACATTACTTTTGCTATCAACTTTGTTTTCCAATTTATATGCCCACCTCATGCTCCTCATCTAGTTGTTGTCCATCGTATTCTTCGGTACCTCAAGGCTAGCCCAGGTCATGGATTGGTATATCAATCACATGGTCACTTGAGTATTTCTAGATACACGGAAGCCGTCTTGGTTGGTTTAGTGACAGATCGCCGCTCTACTTTTACTTATCATATCTTTCTCGGAGGCAGCTTAGCTTCATGGAAGATTAGAAAAATCAGTGGCCTCTCACTCTAATGTTGAAGCTAAGTATCGCGCTCTCGCACATGACTCTTGTGAGATATTGTGACTGCAATCACTTCTCTCAGAGTTGGGATTTCCTATTCGCAACACCATACTTCTTCAATGTGATAATGAAGCTGCAAAAAAGATTGCTTCCGACTTTCTTTTACATGAGCGAACCAAGCACATTAAAGTTGATATCCACTTTATTTGTGAAAATTTGTGGGATGGTTCACTTCATCTTGTTAATATTTTTTCATCTCAATAACTTGTCGATTTACTTACTAAAGTTGTTGGGCTTGATCTTCTCCTTGATAGTAATGTCATGTTAAGCATGTTTGATGTTCATGCTCCAGCTTGAGAGAGAGCATTGGAGTGTGCTATGTATGAGTGATTATTGTATATTGTGTTTGTGGTGTATATGTAGTATTATGTAGTTTCTTTTCATGCTTAATATTAATGCTAGTGGAGATCCTTCCCTAACAAATCCTTCTCATAATTATTCTTCTCTCCATCTCTCTCTCTCTAAACCTAATATCACCTAACTAATCCTAATACCACCTATCAAACCCTAATATTACTAACCTAAACCACCCTAATCTTTCTCTTGATCCGGCCCAAATGTTGGATTGGATGCTTCATGAATGGGTCAACTTTATTTTTACTTTTTTGAAATTGTTTGGTATTGATTAAAAAATAAAGGCCACTCTAATGCCTTGGAAAGCCCGAGTAAAACATTAAAAGGCACAAAGGGAGAACCTACACAGGAGGAAACCGAAATCTCCATAAATAAAATAAAAAAATAAAAAAATAAAAATTACCTCGAAGCAAAAGAGAGAGAGAAACCCACCAAAAATAGGAACAAAATCCTAACAAAAGAAGAAAAAGCCACCCCCCATAATACCAGTTATGAAGAAGCATAAGAAGATCGGCTTCGAAGCTTCTAAGATTGAAGAGAGAGGATTCGCCTATGCCAGCCACAACAGCCCAGTGACAGACCGTAACAATACTATCCCGGATCACTAAGTCCTCTTGGAGGGAAAAAACATTGCATCTAATACTATTTCTTGCGAGCCAGATGTTCCACACGATGAATATATGAATATGCTCCCATAACTTCTTAAGCCCCGAATAGTTGTTGGATTCCCAGTTGGAAAATACAAGATTCATCTCTTTGTGGAGGCAAGTAGAGATTTCGTAAGCTTTGAAACACTTACCCCAAATGGGCCATACTTTATACAATGTAGAAAGAGACGCTCAATGTCTTCTTCCTCGACATTACACAAGAAACACGGCCTATTGATGGTCATCCCTCTACTGTTACGGTGGGATATGATAGCAATCTTTTACCAAAAAATAGACCAGAGGAAAAAAGTCACTTTGGACAAAATCTTGAAGTTCCAAATGAAAGACCGGGGTACTTTAATGGTGCTTTGGTAGATGGATTTATAGGCTGATTTAACAGAAAATTGATGGTTGGCACATCTGTTCTAAATTCTCTGGTCATCTTGATCACTACAAAGCCGAATGGAATCCAAAATGTCGGAAAGCTCACTGAATTCTGAGATCTCAACATCAGGCAATCTGCGTTTGAAAGCAATGTGCCACTTATTTTTGTCATTGAAAGTTTCGGATAACCTAATGTAGAAGAGATACAAAACAGATTCGGGAATCTCTCACAAAGACGATACTCCCCCCCGAACCACCGATCAGTCCACAGATGAGTGCAGTCACCCTTATCGTGGATAATCTTTATACTATTAAGGAAGTCCTCGCGAACAGATAAGAGACCTTCAACCAGTGAGTGGATATAGTAAATTTGCTTTGAGGAATTTCCCAACCCTTGTTACTAATACAGTATTTCTTGAGAACGATCTCTTTCCACCACTGGTCACTTCCATCACCTAATTGCCACCACCATTTCATTAAAAGGGCCCTAATCAAGTCATCTACAGATCTGATGACTAGCCCCCCTGCAATCTTTGGTTTTGTCACTATATCCCAATTAACAAGATGAATTTTTCTTTTTTCCCCCAAAGTCATCCCACATAAAGTTTCATTGCAGCCGCTCGATCTCTTGTTTGACTTTGGTCGGGCATTTGTATAGGGATGGAAAGTAGGTAGGGATGGCACTCAGCACAGATTGTATGAGCGTTAATTGTCCACCTTTGGAGAGCAATCTGCTTTTCCACCCACTTAGTCTACAGTTAATACTAGAGGTGATCGGATCCCAGTGGGAATTTCTAAGCTTGCCAGTACTGATAGGTACTCCAAGGTATTTAAAGGGGAGTTTAGCTGTGACTAGATTGGCATCCGATGCCCAACGTGAAAGGGAATGGTCATCAATGTTAACACCATAGACATTACATTTCTCTAAGTTAACCAAAAGCATCTTCATACACTCGTAAAAGGGAGTAGACCTGAGAGATTTCGGAGGGATCACCATTGCACATAATAAACGAGTCATCCGCCTATTGAAGAAGATTAACTCTGGCCCTGCACCTAGGATTGGAAAAACCATTGATCTTACCTTCGACATTCGCCTTCTGAAATAGAAGAGATAAGCCCTCTCTAGCAATGTCAAATAGATATGGAGATAGGGGGCATCCCTACTGAAGACCGCGAGTAACGTCAAAAAACTCACAAGCCTTACCGTTGATGATGACGAAGAAGTGAGCACTAGAAAGACAGCCGTGGATCCATAATTTCTATCTATCCCCGAAACCCATTCTCTTCATCATCCAAAGAAGGTAGTTACAACTGACTCTATCATAAGCTTTTTCCATGTCAACTTTGATGATAGCTCCTCTTTGCTTAGAAATATGTTTGGAATGGATGCTCTCTTGAGCGATCATAGCGAGGTCAAGGATTTGTTTCCCTTCTAAAAAGGCACCTTGGGTTTGGGATATCACTGAACCAATAACCTTTTTAAGCCTATTGGCAAGAAGCTTAGCAATTTATCTTATATAAGTTGGTGGCAAGAGAGACTGGTCTGCACTTCTTCATCTCAGAAGCTCCCCGTTCCTTGGGGATAAGGACGATAAAAGTGGTACTTACAACTTTGGTAATGACGCCTTCTTCCAAAAAATCATCGCACATTTTGATGATATCGGCTTTAATCAACGGCTAGAATTTATGAAAAAAAACCTGACGTGTAACCATCTTGGCCCTAGAGCCCTGTCGGTTGTACAACTCTTGATGGCAACAAAGATCCCGTCTTCTTAAATTTGGTTTCGAGCGGCTCACTAAGGAGCTGCAAAAGCTGCTTTGGGTGGATGTCCCTAAGCCTAGGACGACTGTGATTGGTCTCTTCAAACAGGTCGGTATAGAAGTCAATGGCAACGGAAGCGATCTCCTCGTTCTTGCATAATATGGTGCCATACTTAATAATTCTAGAGATGGTGTTGATCCTTCTTCTGTTATTGGCAAAAGAGTGGAAAAAACGCTTGTTGTTATCTCCTTCTTTAAGCCACCGAACACACGATTTCTGTCTCCATTCTCTCCACATAGAAAGAGCCAAATTTTTGAAGTTGGACTTAGACCTTTCCCTCTTTGAAATTTCTTCAGAGTAAGAGCCCTATATTCTTCGGCGGCGTCAATTTCGGAAATGGTGGAAGACAAGTTGGTTTCAAGCTCCTTGTTTTTATCGTAAAAGCTCTATTCCACTCGGATATGGAACTCTTGATGTTGCAGAGTTTAGAAGCAATGGAATGAATAGAGGATGCTTTAGCCCACCAATTTTCAACATTCGTAACAAACTCCTCATTAGTGATCCAGTGGTTATAAAATCCGAACGGGATAGGACCCCAAGCAACACCTTTAAGATTTAAGAGAACAAGAGTATGGTCAGAAGCAGCTTTGGTGATATCATGGCATTCGGCAACAGGGTATAATCTGTCAAAATCGGCATTAATCAGAAAACGATCAAGCCGATACATGGTGAGCGGACTTCTACCATTGGACCAAGTGAATTGGGCTCTCGACATAGGGACATCGATGAGATCAGCCTCATTCATGAAGTCGTTAAAGTTGCACAAGGAAGGCGAATAGTTTCTGTTGTTCGATCTCTCCAACGGGTGAGATAGTGTTAAAATCACCACAAACCAGCCAGGGACCTTCATTGATGATTTTCCACCGAAACAGCCGACATTAGAAAAGAGGAGTTATTAAGTTTGTCATATAATAAAATAGAAATGGAAAAAATTCCGATCCACTAACCTAGGTAACCGAAGACCAAGTTGTCCCACATCACTATAATTCCCCCCTTTCGAATCGACTGCATTTTTATGAGCCCAACTCCAGTTAGAATTGGGGACAATGGATAGCATCTTGGAGCGATCTACGTCATTCCATTTGGTTTCTTGTAGCGTGACAACATTCACCTTAGCACCTTTGATAACGTTCTTGACAACCGCGCATTTGCCCGGCCTCCCAAGGCCTCTAATATTCCAAGTAATTATGGCCATCGTAGGGAAGAGAAACGAAAAAAACTAATGGGAGTACTTAAGAGACCAATGGAATCTCTTAAGTTCAGCCGCCTTTCTATTTTAGATATCAGATTTTGTATTTGCTATAGCAGCAACTTCATTTCCATCATTGGGCAAAAGCATGTCCTTGACTGCAATGGCTTTGTCCTCTTCCTCAAAGACTTCCAAAGAAACTGGCATTGAAGAGGTGGGAAGATCATGAGCGGGAGGTTCGCTTGGTTCTGCATGATCAAATCTGCCTTCACTAGAAGTGACCTCGATTTCGGAATCATTGTCTAAGTCTTCTTTCGAGCTGCTGCCACCATCGCTGTCTATATCACTTACAGCCTCGCCATTAGCCTCATCATCGTTCTTGCAATCTGCAGAGACAAGCCGAAATTCGCTCTCTAGGTTCCGATGGAAGCCTGAAGGGGAACCAGAGGAATCCGCCGAATATAGGGACATGGACAGTGGAGATCGAATAGCACTTGAGTAGAAATTAGAAAACTCTACACCTCTGTGTTCTGTGCGAAGTCTTGCATATGTCTAGATGATTGGATTCGTCGCTGGCCCAGCCGCAGTAGTTTGAATAGGTTCAGCATAATGGCCCTGAAGCTGTCCCACTTGGTCCAAAAAACCCTCTCGATCCGAGGTGCCTACTAACTCAGAAGTAACCAATTGGACCGGAGGACCCATGTAAACCGAAGGGCCCGCTTTGTCAGAGAGTCGGGACTCAAAGTCCGGCTCGTAAGAAGACAGAATCGCTGATTTCTTGGCCATCGAGGGTTTATCTCTTAAAATAATGGGCTAGGAAAGCGAAGAAATCCTAACCGCACTGCAATGATTGGTGATTTCCACAGAAATAGGGTCTGGCAGATATAAATGGGGATCAATGGCGTGAGCCGAAGAATCAACTCCTAAAGAAATTCCAGCTTGAAACTGCCAAATCGAACACGAGTTATACAGGATAATGCCATTTCGAAATTCGAATCTCGTTATTCAAAGCAAACTTGTCGGTCTTCACTTTGACCAATTCTTCCGCCGACGATCATCTCCGGCGTAACAGGGTGTTGGATCATGGTGGGGATGACAACCTAAGGAAAGCTATCTTTGAAGGGTTTTTTTAAGAAACGGTGGGGAATGTAGCTTGAGGAATGCTGGGTTCAATGGACTTTTTTCCAGTATCTGAGGAATTGCTCCTTACAATCTCGTTAGCGTCGCCTGCGCCACAATGAAATGGAGGATTAACCATGCCTTTTCCTTCGAATTCAATTCCGATGGGAAGAAGAATAGACTCCTCTTCTAGTTTATGCTCAATAGCTCTAGGAATCTACCACCAAATCGGAGTAGCAACTCTGATCCGTGCAAATTCAGCTCTGGCAAAATTGATGGAGTACGGATCTGCTTCTATGAAACCGTCTGCATTTAGACGCAATCTCCTTGAACTTCTTTAAGTTTCATGTCGCACGTGGGGGTCCACTTGGAGAAGACCACCCTATGACCGTCAACATCGTTCACCCTAGAGTGGAAGATCTCGGTGATCAAGGAGCGATTATAAAAATAAAGTAAGAATTTGAACCTACCAATCTTCTATAGCCCAACGATATCATAGGGAATCTAGCGCTTGGAAGCCCAAATCTTCAATTTAGAGATAGAGATCCTGCCCATGGGATCATGAATAACTGCGCCTCGGTTGGATAAAGCTGCTTCCCAATGGTCAGCCTCTGGATCGACATCTCCACCAATAGTGATACCATTAGAGATAGGTTCAAACCTGGTTTTCCCTCTGCCCCAAATCGAGAAACCCTGCTGCAAATCATACATTTAACTTTCTGATAAAGGAGGCTCCTTATCTCTGCCTCTAAATTCCTCTTGCCCCCATGGAAACCTGATACCAGCAGATATAGGAGCACCACAAATTCGTCTGTTGCAGAGCAATTTTGACCTAAAGTTGTGGTAACCACTGTTCAAGCATCTCCAGTCGCCCACCCGCGAAATGGTGTCGCCATTAGCCTATAGCAACCTGTTTTTGTTACCGTATATAGGAATCTCTTGGATGGTTAGGCCTACATTGATCATTGTGTCTGATAAGGATGGTCAATCCTCATAAGGTCCTCTATGAGCATTCGCCGACGGCGGCGGGAGGTGGGTTCACCGAAGGGGGTGGGGGCAGAGATGGGATTAGGGTTCAATGGGGGTTGGGGATGGGGGCAGGGGTGGGTTCACCGTAGGGGATGGGGGTGGGGAAGAGAAGAGTTAAGGGATCACCGGAGGGGATGGGGGCTGATCCCCAACAAAACCTAAATAATAAAGATAATAATAATCTAGTAAACAAAGAGAAAAGAAATACCGAAAACTCTAATCACCTCTCCATCTCTCTTCCAAAGTAGCTTTTGAATGCAGAAAACAATACCGGCGTCAACCCCATCTTCACTCATCAGATCTCCCAAGCCGAAGCCCTGTCTGTACATGTGAAGGCGTGAACCCTAAACCCGATTTCTCGCAAACTCATCTTCACTCATCAGATCTCGCAAACCCATCTTCACTCCGCAAGCCCTGTTTTGCATCAGATCTTCGTATTGAGTTCTACGGATGTATCCAACCCAGTAAAAATTTGGGTAGGGCGGATCAAGCATCTCGCCAAACCGACCCATTGAAAATTTGTATTACAGGACCTTATCGACACTACAAAAAAACCTCAAAAAGTTAGACAAATGAAGCCATTCTTTCATATTGCACAAGGCTATTATTTATAAAAGATTTAATAGAAATTCCCCAAATCAACCCTCTCAGATTCACCTTTTTCCCTCTGAGGCCTTATATTTTTACCTTTCACCCAACCGACCAGCTCCAAGCCCTAAGGAGAGTAAAAAGTCAAAGTTACTCCTTTTATGACTTTTTTTAACTTAAAAAAGCATCCTCTTCTTTCTCATTTTAATATGCTATAGTTAGTAAAAAGTTAGGGTGGCGAAGGTGACGACATCTTCTTCCTCAGTTCGCTCACCTATTTGGAAGAAGACAACAGAGGCTTAGGAGAAGAAGACCCTGCATTTTTCCATTAGAAATAGAAGGCCCTGCATTTTACCATTTGGAATAGAAGACCCTGTAGTTTATCATTGCGACGCGAGATATATTCAGTTTATCCAGTGTAAACCCCATTTTCAGTTTCTTAGAGTCTCTTAATGGTGCAGTATAAAGAAGATATATATTTTATTGGTAATTTTTTTAAAGAAACGGTCGATACCAATTGTTTATGCGTTCGATACCGATTATTTAAATGGTCGGTACAGACTATTTAGAAAGTTGAGATCGACTGTTTAAATAGTCGATGCCAATAGAATAAGCATTCGATATCGACTTTTTAAACAGTCGATAACAATTGTAGAAACGGTCGATACCGACCCTGTAAACACAAAAAGAAAATTTCTATTACAAGAAAAAGAAAACTAATTACATCAAGGAAATCCTATAAAAAGCTAGACATAGATTGGCATGAACACCGGCAACGAACACCGAGACAAAGAGATGTTCGCTAAAGATCGGTCGCAGGGTCTTCAAAATTATCCCGCCAAAAGAGAATGTCACCCTCCGACTCCGAGATATCCTCAACTTACTACTCTTGAAAGAGGAACTACAAGCCGGGAGGGGGGGGGAAGGAGGGCTCAAGAGGATGGAGGGGGTGGTGTAGGAGGCGGGTGAGGGGGGAGAGCTGTGAGGATGCAGAAAGTATATGGAGGGGTGTCTTCTTGCTTTTCTTTTTCTTTGGCCCATCGGCCAGTTTTCGTTGGACTTTCTCGTATTCGTCCCACAACCATTGCAGGGGATCCCGTGGCCTTTTTGGTTGTGGGTCCTCCCAGTCTATTTCAAACTTGGTTGGTAAACTAGTGGGTTTGTCGTATGCCATGGCTATGAGGTTGTTGGGAGTGGTTTGGAGAAGAGGATATACGTGTGAAAATGGTAGAAAGTTTTAGAATTTAAAAAAGGGGTGGCAGGATGTGAAACGTCATTTCTAGTTCCAACAAAAATGTCATTGGGAAATTTCCCTAATTACTAGGGAGCCATTACTTGCATGCGCATTTTAAGTGATTACACCGAGATTAAAGAAAGACTTGTATTTTAGGGACATATAACATGTGAAAACGCAATCTAGGGCATCTGATTTAAAGTTCATGATCTATCGATCTTTAGTGGATAATATTGGAGCAGAACACGATATTTATCATATGATCTATATTATTGTCAACCGTCTGATTTAATCACATGATGAAGGTTACTATGAGGCGTCGTACCGATTGCAAGACGCTAACTAATCAACACAACTAAACTACTTTTGATCTTTTATTAAGAAACGTCACTGCATTCCTATAGAAGATAGTCTATACCAATTGTATAAACAATCGATATCGATTGTACAAACAGTCGATACCAATTGTATAAACAGTTGATCTCGATTGTATAAATAGTCGGTATCGATGTTTTAAACAGTCGATATCGATTATATAAATAATCAATATCGACCGTTTATACAATTGATATCGACCGTTTATAAAATCGATATCAACTGTTTGTATAATCGTCATCTCCCTTTTGTGTCATCTGTCATATGATGGTCTCCTCTTCTTTTAAACAGGGGACGTTGGAGGTGGGCATTCATCATCTTCTCTATCACTATGATGGTCTTCTTGTAAGCGATGATGACTTGTATGAAGGTGGTCAGTGGAGGCTTTTTTTTATTTTGACAGGTATTTCTTATGAACAATTCATGAGGTGTATGCTCGCTGTCAGTTTTGTAAGGGCGAATGAAATAATTTCTTTAAAGTTCTCTAAGAAGATAGTGAATTCCGTTGTGCTTGTCGACATTTTGTACTTGTATGATTTGATCTCTCTATTTATATTTTATAAAGTCGGGGTGGACGTCATAAAGGTATTCATCATTAAAGAATCGTCATCCTTATGAGTCGAAGTTGAACAAGTAGCTCTTGTCGAGATTGATTTTGTGAGTAACCATTCCTTTTAACCATGTAAGTTTGAGGAGAATGGACCTATATATGATACCATTTGATTAGACAATGACGGCGATATTACAGTAAAAATGTCCATCAGGAAAGCAACTATTGATTTAAATGATGTTTGATCAGTCATAGAATATGCCATTTTATTACCCTTAACTTAGTGATACTAGGATTTAGTTTACTACTAATAAGATGCTGATGTGCAGATATTATGGAAAAATAATAAAAGAGAGCTAAAGTGTTAATATTCATCAAAATAAACTCAAAAAGTAGTCAAAAGACGATTGAACGTAAGAAGATGATTCACTACCTACAGAAAGCTAAGAAATCATATTTGACGATTGAGTGCTAATACTGAAGCCAAAGAAGAGAAAAATGAGAAATCGTAATTTATGATTCTTCAAAAGACGATTCTTCAGAAAGCAATAAAAAAATAAAAAGGCAATACAGAAGAAAGCGATCATTCGTTTTAGAAAATCATCCAAGAAAGAAAGCTAAGCTGAAAATAGAAAATCATGATTTACGATTGTATGAAAAGAAACTTTCCATATGCCACGTGAATATAGAACACCGACATGCACCAAATTAGAAGAATTATTGAATTAGAAGGCTGGTGAATCACGGATTTGAGAAGATTGATGACGATAGACTCCGAAGATCTTTGCTGCCGTTATCAAGGAAAGAAATCCGAAACACATCAACCGTTGAAAGCAAGGAAGAACAAAATTAGGAATTAGAGTTATATTAGGAATCTTTTATTTTTAGTAGTTTATTTTATTAGAATTAGAACTATGTAAACCGACTCCTTATGATTTATAAATAAGAGAGTCTGATGTAGGAATAACGCATCGAAGAAATTCTCATCATCAATTGACGACTAAGGTTGGATTTTCTTGCAATCAAAATTAGAGTAAATTTTATTGCTTTGTAGATTAGATATACAAGATTTCTTAAAAGCAATTGACGATTGCGATTGGGTGCTGAAGATCAACGTAGATATATGTGGTTTCTTAGAAGCAATTAACGACTGTAGATAATGGGTGAAAGATATAATTTTATTGCTTTCTAGTTTAGATTTTATTTATTTTATTTACTACTTTGTAAACATCTTTGAATTTTAATTTGAATTGACGACTCAAGTTAGAATTTGCAGATTAGTGTAACTGTTTTACTTTTCCATCTTCAATTTTTTAGAGTTTGATTGACGCCCAGATTTTAGGAGAGTGTTGATTAGATTAAATCTGTGTGAAGGAATTTTAGTTTTTAATTAGCGGCCAAATTCTAGAAGACTGCAATACGGTGTAACTATATTTTAAATTTGTAAATTTAAAATATAGTTAAAATGGCGAATACATGCGTGTAAGTTGATTGAGCTCGACTCTATCAATATCAAGACGCTCAATAGTACTCACAAATGCGAGACACCTAAGATCGGAGCGCATGGTCACAGTAATACACCAATCTCCTTCGTAATCAACTATGTACGAGATAAACTTATGGAAGGATTTGACTATACACCTACGTTGATAGCATTTGACATTGCAAAAGCTTATAACATATAAATCAAATATTCTAAGGCTTGGAGGGAGAAAGAACTCGCCCTGAATGATATTAGAGGCAGTTGGTAAGGGCAATTTATAGATCTATCGGCCTACGTGAAGGAGATAGAGAGGGTAGATCCTAATGTATGAACGTCCTTTCAACTTACGCTTAACGGTAAGTTTCAAATTTTTTTTTAGGGTTTTAGCCCATGCATCGGAAGCTACCGCAATACACTTCGTCACATATTACTTATAGATGGCACAGACCTATGGGAACGTTTCGAAGGGATCTTACTTATCGCCTTGGCGCAAGACGATAATGGGCATATATTATCGTTAGCATTCGCCATCCTCGAGTTAGAAGAAGAGGATATGTGGATGTGATTTCTTGAATGGGTAGGTGAGTTCATGATCGATTAGTTTAACGAAGATATTATTATTATCACAGACAGGTTAAAGGATTTAATAAAGGCGTTGAAACAAATCTTCACTAACACATATCACAGCTACTGCATGTAACATATGATACAAAATTTGGCATACAAGTATCCCAAGAACGATGCGTTGGATCTATGGTGGTGCGTTGCGCATGCATTTTCAATAGACAGATTTGATTATTTTATGAACAAAATCAAGAAAGATGCTGATCCTCGAGCCTTCGAATATATTTCAAAAATAGACCCGAACCATTGGGCACGTACACATTTCAAGGGAATGCAGTACGATTCCCTCACTACAAATAATGTAAAAAGTTTGAACAGCATACTGAAGATAGCTCGAAAGAGACCAATTATCGACTTAATCAGTACTAGAGAGAAAGTTACCGATTATTTTCAAAAGCGTCGACAGAGATCTAAGAATTGGAGCTCCGTCCTTTGTTTAAAAGCAAATGAGCACATGAAGAAGGTGCTCTAATGTGTTGGTAGAAAGAGAGCTCAACTATACGGGCGCGATCAGTTCCAAGTGAATTTTAGGAATTTCATTCATCACGTCAACTTAGAAATAAGACATGTACTTGTTGTCGTTACTCATTTATGATTTACCTTGCTCACATACCATTGCGGCTATCAATCGGAGAAATTATGATTACCACAACTTCTGTGAGAAGTGATTTTTCACCGCTTACTTTAGACCAATATACGACGAATAATGGGTTCCCTCCCTCGATAAAAGCTAATGACAAACACAAGCTGACCAACTGCTGAAAAATGTGAAAGTAAGACTATTGGTGCGCGCTTTTTCTGGGTTCCTCTCGGTTCCCGTTGAATCAGTGGCTTCCAATTCTGTCCTGGTGGACTCTAGCGATGCAGTATTTGGAATAATTAAGGTAAAAATAAATAATAAAAAGGGTTTCCTAGAAAGTTTCTGATTTATTATGATCGCCAGCTACAGATATTTATCGACGCTGCAACACGTCAATGATCACGCTTAGGAGCGGGTGCGGGTTACTTTTATACTGAATTGTTCACCTATGAATGTTAGCAGCATTCTGTTTCTTTTGGTTAGATAGTTTGATTTCCTTTTATTTCCCTTTTATAGTTATACTTCTGGTCAGTTTAGATCTCCTTTGGTCCTACTGGGAATTTGGTTATATAGGTTTGTTCTGATCCGACAGTTAAGGTTGATTTCCCAATTCTATTGGAAGTCTAATTAATGTTAGTTTCCCAATGTTACTAGAAGTCCAATTAGTTTCAGTCTCCTATTAGTACAGGAGTGTGTGCATAATAGTTCTGGTGAGACTTTAATTTGTTCAGGCATATCAGGTATACTAGAATTCTAATTGAATAAGGTATAACAATTCTATTGAAATTCTAATTGAAGCAATTATAGCAGTCCTGTTAGAATTCTGACTGAAATAAAAGACTAATTTTGCTGAAACTCTAATTTAAGCAAAGGAATTAATGCTAATAACATCTAATTAAGACAAATAAACTAATTTTTATCAAATCTAATTAAGATAAATAAACTAATTTTGTAAAAATCTCTAATTGAAGCAATGAATTGACTATGCTAAAGAATCTAATTGAAGCAACGAATTTAATCTCATTTAATTGTAATTAAAGCAAGGAATTGATCGATGAGATTCAGATCTAAAGAGATTAATCAGTCATATGAAGATTTAAGACAAGGAATTAATTAAGCATGCTGAAATAAACTTACTAATCAATGGTACTAAAAGTATAAAACTAAAGCAATTAATCAATTCTAAAATTCCTAAAAAAAAGGGGGGTTTGGGCCCACTATGCTAAGGAGGATTGGCCTCGTTCCTGAGTACTCTCCGTAAGTTCCCTTGGGCAAATCGGGTGGTCGAAGTTAAAAATAAACTGAATTCTTGGGCCGTAAAATAGTATTTTGGGATTTTTCAGAGTTGATTTCAGAATAGCAATTGTGAATTAAATTGTAAAACTAGAATTATAAGACTGAAACTATATTTAGGATTTTTTAGAGATATTAAAATAAGCAATTTTAGAATTAAAATTAAATTTTTAGGGCTGAATTCGGGTCCGAAATTAGGAGATCAGGCCATATGATTAAAGACTATTTCTGAATCGAAGGATTAGAACTAGAAATTAACGATAGGACTGTAAATCGAGATTTTAGAACTGAATTAAAGTTTAAAATCGGTATATCATACCGATAGATTAAGGACTGGTTCTAGTTATAGAGAACTGGAACCAAATATATAGAATTTTTCGTCCGAACATGGGTGCTACGGTCTAAAACTAAAAATAAAAATATTAATAGAATTCCTAGAGCTAGAGATTAGAAGCTATGATTGTGACTTAAAAGATTAAATCCTTTCCTAGGGTCGGGGCTGAGGAGAGAAATCTCGAAGATTAAAAGCTTGAATCTCGAAACCATGATTAAGATGCTCTATGGATTGATTCTCGGAGTTCTCTGATTTTGAAATCCCAAAAAAATTCTGTTCTCTCTCAAAAAATTGTCAGCCTCTCCTCTCTCTTCGATAAAAAAAGCTTTTATAGGTTTTCCTTCAATTACGCGCCATATTTCAGGCGTTTAATTGAATTACGTGTTAGTTTCCTGGCGCTTAATCGCTTTGAGTCAGTCGCCGACTTAGTGAGCGACCGGCTGACTTGCTCAGCGAGTTTCTCAGTCTTAGTAAAATTAGGGCTAATTGCATGCGTGATGAGAGGTGCGCAATCTGATTAAGCATTTAGTCACAATCGCTTAATCAAGGGAACTTAAGGGTTAAGGGTAATAAGACTAGGTCGGACGTAGGCCAATCGCGCACTGGTTTTGTAGCGCTCAACCCGATCGTGTGTCCGATTTTGGGCGCGTGATCGAGTCTCGGATAGGTCTGAGAAAGGAAGCTTGGTCTGAAAAGGGGACTAATTGCGCATTTGTGGTCTGGCATGTAATCGAATTACGCGTGGGGTTTCAAGCGCTTAATTCAAGGTTGTCCGGGTCTGATCTCTAGAATGAAATGCAAGACTATTGTTTCTATCAGCATTCTGACTATATACTATTGTTTCAGTATATAGCCTATCCATTTCGGGATCTGAGCCACAAAGCTATTATTTTAGCCTGTGTTCAGTCATGTACTAATTTTTCAGTGCATGATTCCTATATCAGGGTTTAAAGGAAGATCAAAGGTTGATCGAATAAAAAATATATTTTGAGAAAGCAAAATGGGGGGTGTCTACAGAGACCGCCCAATAATTCACGAAAGCAAGTCAGTCGTCTAAGGAAGAGAAGGATACGGTCTAAGGGTGAAGCTAGGGCCCTACAGTGTGGCAGGTGCAATGAATATGGTCACAATCGCAGGAGTTGCATGGCAGTGGGACCGATGGGTTAATACAGTACGTGCCTCCTTTATATTATAAATCGCTCTCTGATCTGAGTAATGACGATCTACATTAAGAGGACACTAGCGATCCTCTAAGAGATCCTTAGCGATCTTAATTGAGAGCGATAACATTATATTAAGAGATTGGTAACTTACATTTTCTATCTATTAAGAAATGAGATTTTTTTTGGCAACTTGCATACTGACAGAGATTGATTTGTATTTTTCATTGTAAAGGTACGTCATTGTTGGTGCGCACTTTTTCTGGATTCCTCTCGGTCCCTGTTGAATCAGTGGCTCTAATTCTATCCAAGTGGACTCTAGCAATGCGGCGTTTAGAATGAGGGAGGTAAAATAAAATAAAAAGAGTTTTCTAGGAAGATTCCTAGTTTGTTGCGATCGCCAACTACAAATATTTATCGAGGATACAACACGTCCATGATCACGCTTTAGAGCGGGTGTGGGTTACTTCCTTACTGAATCATTCGCCTGCGAACGTCAGCAGTAATGTCTCTTTTTATGATTAGATAGTTTAATTATCCCTTTTTTTTTCTTCCTCTGTTATCGTTGTAACTCTGATCAGTTCAGATTTCCCAATTCTATTATTATTTTTAGTTATGTGGGTTTATTATAGTGAGTTAATCTGGTATTCTAATACTATAAGAAGTCTAATTAATCTTAGTTTCCTAATTTTATTAGAAGTCTAATTAATTTAGCGTCCTAATCTTATTAGAAGTTTAATTAATGCTCGGGGACGGTATTGTTCTGGGAATGGGCGGTATTGGGAATGAGGGCGCTAGTCTTCATATCGATCCCTTTTAGGGAGCAGTGGAGGCAGTGTTGAGGAGGTGGCGGCGGTGGAGGAGGCGAAGATGGCGGAAGAGAAGGAGTAAAAAGTGGAGGGATGTGTTCCCAAACCAATCCTCCATCTCTTCTTCCGATGGCTCAATTGGACACTCTGCTCCTTGCTTTGTGTCTATTTTGGGTCCTCAATCTTCGTTTTGGGTTGTAAGTTAGGTTTTAGGTTTTCATTTTGGGTTATAAGTTTAGGAGGTATGCCTCTGGTGATTCTTGTAAAATTTTAAATTATAAATAAAGGGGCATTTCTTTTATTTTATTATGCCTGTTTATTGATTTTAATTTATTAATGGATTAGTTGGATTTATTTGATTTGTTTTAGTTTAGGATTTAATTTGGATTAGTATTTTTCGGGATTAGTTTGCTTTGTTTAGAGGGTTTACTTGGTTTTGTTTGACTTGTTGGGGCATCTTTTTTTGTGTGGTCCCGAACAGGTCAGGATCTCATTGTTTAGAGAGTTTTTTTTTTTTTTAAAGTTTAGGATTTCATTTTAATCTTTTATTTGATCTGAGATGGTACTTGTTAAAAGGTGTGAGTTTTTTTTTTCTCTTCTCAAAAGTTCTAGATGGGTGTTAGGTGTTTGAATCTTATTAGTTTATCTAGGCTTGGGGGATAGTGTTTCCTTGGAATAAGCGTTGTGTGATTATTGGTTCATCTAGGTTTGTCATAGATCGTGGTCTTTCAAAGGGGTATGCGTTTGGTTTTGGATTTAATTAAATTGGGAGGGCTTTCAAGATGTGACACTTGTCGCTCTATGGTTTAGGAAGGTATAGTTTATAAATGTGTGAGGTAAGGGCTTTGGGTTCGTGCTGTTTTGGATTTTTATTTCAAGTTTAGGGTTAAAAGTTTTGGGGCATTTTTGTCTTGTTTTGTTTGAGAGTTAGAGCATTTTTTTGTTCATTAAATATTTTTCTTCCTTTCTAGTTTGTATCTCGGGTATTGAACCCGAGGAGTGGTGGTTATTAAGTGAATTATTGAGAATGGACGGGATGGGGTATGCAAGGTAGCGGTTGAATTGCTACCATGCTAAGGGAAGAGGTGGAGGAGAAGAAGGTGATAGAAAGGAAACCCAAGGATAAGGCAGGGCCAGAGTTCTCATGACCGATGCCTATGTTTCTTCGGTAGGCTCTGCGGATTCAGTGTTAGTTGCTCCTCCTTTTTAGGGTTTCCAAGGTGAGCTTCCAACAGTGGACTCCGCAGGTCCTGGGTGGCTTTCTGTGAGCCACTCTTTCTTTTCTGTCGGTTCGGGGCGAGGGGAAGAGGTTATCACAGTTAGAATTCATTCAGGGTGTGTTCCTCCTCTGGGCTTCTTCGAGATTTCTAGTTTCCCGAATAAATTCGGATTCGGGCATTGCCTGAATGTACAGATTTTAAGTTCTTTATTTTAATTTGTATATTCAGAGGGTATGCCCTCGGTGTATTTTGTAATTATTTTATTTATTTATGAAGTGATTATGTTCTCAATTTCTTTTGTGGCTTTTTTTTTAGTTAATTTTAGTCTGATTTGCTTGGTATTGCATCCGACTCATTTTGAATGTGATGTTTATTTGTTTAAGTTCGATTTGATTTTATTTATTTTGATTTTGTTTGTGTGTTAGGGGTAGTTTTTTTTGTTTTTTTTCGATTTAGTTCGAGTATATAGACAATGGGGGGCATTTTTCTTTTATAGTTTAATTTAGTATTAATTGGGTTGTGTGTGATATGGGGGCATTTTTTTTTAGTTTAGTTTGGTATTAGTTGAGGCGTGCATGATATGGGGTTATTTTTTTTTAGTTTTAGTTCGGTATTAGTTGGGGCAAATTTTTTGTTTTGTTTTTGGGAGTGTGTAAATGGTGTCAAGGTATTTTTTTTCGTTTTTAGGGCATATATTTCTTCAAGTTAGGAGCATTTTTGGATTGGTCTTAACAAGGGCATGGTTTATGTAACAACCCTGAAACTGTCACAACCTCAGATTTTTGAGATGAGTGCACGTCATGCATTACACATAGGTATATGTGTTTCACAAGGAGACCAAAACGAACCAAAGACACTAAGTGTGTACGTGGGAAACACACTAGTATATCCCTAACTTATAGATATAAAAGTGAAAGAGAGAGAGAGGAACCCTTACGTAACTCTATTCTAACCTAAATAGAGAGAAGGAGAATATAGAGAGAAAGAAGAGAAGAGCCTAGTAGAGAACTAGGATTTCGTTGGGACTTAAGTCGGCAAAGGAGATTAGAGGAAAAGACTGGAGGAAGAACCTTGGAGGCCTGTTAGCCTAGTAGAATTTCGAATCGTAAATCGAACTTGTGCGCGACTCATCATCAGAGGTATGTTAAAGACATGATAGATGCCTAGGAATGTTTTAAATAGTAGGAAGAATGTTGGCTGAATGTTTCTTTTTATGAGATTAAGGTTAAATGAAGGGAGGAGGCATGTTCTCGATCTGATCGAGGAGCAAAATCATCGTTCCTCGCTCGAGCGGTCTAAAGGGCTCGCTCGAGCGAGGATGAATAGAAAAAAATATAACTCTGGGCTCGCTCGAGCGGTCCCCAAAACTAAAGGGAAGCTCGCTCGAGCGAGGGTCCCCAGTAATACTTCGATGGCTCGATTTAACCGCTCGAGCGACCTCGATTTAGTCGCTCGAGCGAGGTCTAGTGACCGCTCGAGCGAGGTCAAGTGACCGCTCGAGCGATGTCAAGTGACCGCTCGAGCGAGGTCTGGTGACCACTCAGATCTTGGTTTTTTTTCGAATACAAGAAACTTGGGGGTTATACACCCCAATGATCCTAGTGATCTTTCTAAACCTATTTTTGAAATGTTGGTTTGATGCATTATAACCCTCTACGAGCAGGCGTGCCTTGAGATTCGTCGAGGTAGGGAATATTCTTGAAACATGTGCATTATCCCGTGAAATTCATATGCGTAGTGTAATCTATTTAAATAGTCAAATATTGCATTATCCTCATGATAAGGGTGTGTGAGTGAGTTACAACGTGAAAGTCTTGAGGTCCCCAGGGGACGAAAAATCATATAGTTCAAACAAAGAAGGGTGCGATGGAAATATGGGGCATCCCAGGGATGCAGATGAAAACTAACAGAGAAACGTAAGTAATGTGATAAGGCCTGATGTAATATAATTAGCACAATCACGGTGAATAACTATATGTAGAGCACATTTGATATTTTTATTATTTAAGGTTTGATTAGAATACCCCACCGACGTGGCGGGATACCCACGACTGACTCGGCAGGATATCCGTGAGCGGTACGGCGGCAGATCCGTACTTTCATAGTACATCCCAGGGATGTAGATCTAAAAATAGACCCGCTACCTATGAGAAAGGGGCTTGGGCAGTATCCCCAGGGGATACGTATAATAACTGTCTAGTTAGACGACGATGGTGGGTATTCCATCGGGGCTCGATGCTATATTGCTCGGGGACTACTTAAGTTAAGATTTAAGTGATTAGGCCAAATTCACAACTAAACAAATAAGGAGATTAAACGAAACCATGCTAAGTAACGGTCAAAATCATTGGTTTAATTTCAGTTACTCAAATTATTGTCCATAAGTGATTACTCAATAATTCTATGCTTGTTAAACTACTGACATATGTGTGAAGGTCAATCTATATGTTCTTTTTGTTTCCCTACGGAGCTAAGATGTAGCTCACCCCCTTAGACTATATACGTTGAGTCCGGTGACTAGCGGCAGCAAAGACTTCTGGAGAAGCTGATCCAAGGGTTTCAGTTTTTGTGCCCACAGAAGAGTCAGAACCTCCTCCTGAGGAATTCTTCTAGGAAACCCGCTGCATACTTTGAGAGTGAGTTGAGAGTATTATGTATGGCTTGGTATATCAAGCCTCTTTATTTCGAATGTTTTAAATACCGTTTCTTGACAAAACGTCTAGGATGAGCTATTATCACTCAACATTTGGGTAAGTTCTTATGCCCATGACTTGGCATGGGACAAGGACTGCCTCGTGATACCTTGATGGTTTTGAGATTTTATTTAGAGTAGCTACGTATGCCTCAATTAAAGTTTTGGATTGTATATATATCAATGTTTTGTAAGGAACCCGGGGCACGACCTCGAAGGTCGCGCTGATGACACAGATTTTGGGGCTCCGAAATTCGGGCTGTCACAGTTGGTATCAAAGCATTTTCTTTCTAAGTTCTTACTATCATATCGTCAGAATATAGGGACTTCTGCTAACGAGACTATGGATTCTCATGCAGACCGTTATGTTTCCTAGAGGAAGAGGCCGACCCAGGGGTGGTCATGATAGGAATTTGCACAGTAGAGATGGGTTCGTCTCACCTACAAACAGAGTGCCATTGGGAAAGGAGATTCCGAGAAGGGTGGCGAGGAAAACCAAAATCAAGCGAGGAGCAAGATCTAGATAGACAGATCGAAATCGGAGGGAACAAGATAGGGTGAGAGAGAAATGAAGAAAGAGAAGAGCGTCGAGGATGATGCACACAATGGAGACCATGGCAAGCTGCCATGGCACGAAGCGGCGTCCTTTGGCAACGATGATGCGAACCAGAACCACAACGAACACCTACCCCACCAGTAGGACTTACACCCCCAGTGGCTTCAGCATTCACCGAGTTCAGAAGGATGAGACCTCCAAATTTTTAGAAGATGAGACACAATGGCAGAAAACTGGGGAAATGGAGAAGGTGTTTAGTGTCGACATGCACGGAGGATGAGAGCGTCTGTTGCATATATGTTAGATGGAGAAGCTGGACCTTGGTGGAAATCAGTTTCGCGAACAAGAGCACAAGAAACTCCAGATATGCTGTGGACTTGGGACGAATTCGTAGAAGAATTCAATAAACAATATTTTCCTGAAGTTGTGAGGAATCAGATGGAGACCCAATTTTTACAACTAGCGCAAGGAAGGATGACCGTGAGAGAGTATGGAGTGGAATTCATGAGACCTGCTCGTCACGCATCACGAGAGTTTCGCATGATGAAAGCGAAGAGGTTCCAACAGGCTTAAGGTCGGACATCCGAGGAGGGGTTGCGCCTTCATTTAAAACCTATGGAGAACTAATGAGTAAGGCATTGGTAGTCGAAGAAGAAAACAATAATCGATACCGTCAGAGGGAACAACAAGGTAGAGAAAGCATTGATCCAAGCAGGACGGGGAGTTATGAATCGGTATATAAGAAACCAAGGTTTGTAGCACCGAATCAGAGACAATCGTTCCAGACAGGGTATGGGAGAGCTGCACAACAAGCTACTCATCAAAGTTTTCCGTTGCTAGCATCAGGGAGACCGATGAGGTATCAAGGTCCTGCTATTTCCAGCAGGGCTACAACTACACAAGATTTTTCGAGAGCTGCTACTTCAACACCAAGGGAAACTTGTGCTAAGTGTGGCAAATCCCACAAAACAGTGGATTGTAGGCAGGGAATGCGAGGCTGTTTCAAATGCGGCAAGATAGGCCACATGATTAGAGATTGCCCTGAGACAGTTAAAGAAAAGACGGCCCCAACTTCCATGCCACAACCTATTCAATCTCGAAAGCCTGTTATTCGAGGGAGAGCCTACGTGATTACCTGTGAGGAAGCGAGTGTAACATAATACAAGGTGAGATTTCCTTTAAATAGAGAATTTCGGTTGCAATACAACTCTAGATAGAGAATGGGCTTTCATTAGGATAAATATATATATACCCGTTATTAAGCATTAGAACAAAACAAAAAAAAAAAAAAAAAAAGAGAGAAATTTTTTTTTAGTATATGTTATGTACGTATATGTATGCATTATAGGTACGTTACAGTTCTATGAGAAAGGGTGCTACGTAGCACATGGCACAATCTTGATAGACCGCCTTCATCACCCCTAGATTTGCAAAGAAGATGAAGATTGTTCCGGAGACACTGGACTTTGTGTTATCAGTGTCCATCCCAACAGGAGAATTTGTGGACACAGAGTTAGTCTGCAAATCGGTAGTAGTAAGCATTCGGGATCACGTTGTCCACGAATTAGACGCAAATTTAATATGGTTGGACATGCAAGGATTCGATGTAATCCTTGGCATGGATTGGTCATCCCATCACCGCATAGCAGGATTGCAAGGATAAAGTTGTTGTTTTCCGTCCTAACACGAGGAGATCGTTTCAATTTCAAGGGGAGAGATCGACTCAGGTACCACTCATATCTACAGTCAGAGCAGAACGTTTAATCAGAAAGGGGTGTAGCGGTTATTTGGCATTCTTGAAAGAAGATAAAGAAGAAAAGAATATTATCTCTGAGATAGCAGTGGTGCGAGAATTCCCAGATGTATTTCCAGAAGAATTGCCAGGATTACCTCCAGAAAGAGAAGTAGAATTTGCGATCGACTTAGCACCAGGAACGGAACCTGTTTCAAAGGCACCTTATAGGATGGCCCCTGCAGAGTTGAAAGAACAATTGCAAGAGCTCATGGACAAAGGGTTCATAAGACCAA
The DNA here is from genome assembly GCA_021018995.1 of Chloranthus sessilifolius. NCBI lineage: Eukaryota > Viridiplantae > Streptophyta > Magnoliopsida > Chloranthales > Chloranthaceae > Chloranthus > Chloranthus sessilifolius. The sequence goes on along the minus strand of CM037596.1, from coordinate 32,036,494 downwards.
GCGTGTCTCCATGGGGAGCACCAGTTCTATTTGTGAAAAAGAAAGATGGGTCGATGCGGTTGTGCATTGACTACCGTCAATTAAACAAAGTCACGATGAAGAATCGATATCCGTTGCCAAGAATAGATGACTTGTTCGACCAGTTGCAGGGAGCAAAACATTTTTCCAAGATCGACCTAAGATCTGGTTACCATCAGTTAAGAGTCAGGGTCGAGGACATTCAGAAAACGGCTTTTAGAACACGGTATGGACACTATGAATTTTTAGTGATGCCATTCGGACTGACGAATGCATCGGTGTCGTTTATGGACTTGATGAATCGAGTGTTTAAACCACACCTAGACTCCTGCGTTGTAGTGTTTGTTGATGACATCCTAATCTACTCAAAATCGAAAACGGAGCATGAAGAACACTTACGAGTCGCTCTACGAACCTTGCGTGAACACCAACTGTACGCCAAACTCAGCAAATGTAAATTTTGGCTAGAAGAAGTTAGCTTTTTGGGACATGTCGTCTCAAAGCATGGTGTCACCGTAGATCCCGCTAAGATCGAGGCAGTAGTGAACTGGGAGCAACCAAAAACCGTGACAGACATCCGAAGTTTCCTCGGACTGGCAGGTTATTATCGACGTTTCGTAGAGGGGTTTTCAAAAATATCAGGACCTCTTACGAGGCTTACAAGAAAGGACTCAAGATTTGAGTGGAGTGAGGCGTGTGAGAAGAGTTTTCAAGAACTCAAGAAGAGACTCACCTCAGCTCCAGTGTTAGCCATTCCATCAGGCAGTGGAGGATTCGCAGTTTATAGTGATGCTTCGTATAACGGGTTGGGTTGTGTACTAAATCAATATAAAAAGGTAATAGCTTACGGCTCCAGACAGTTGAAAGAGCACGAAAAGAACTACCCAACACACGATCTGGAACTAGCAGCAGTCATATTCGCATTAAAGATATGGCGACATTATTTATACGGAGAAACATTTGAAATTTTCACTGACCATAAGAGCCTCAGATACCTGTTTACACAGAAGGAACTGAATATGAGGCAGCGTAGGTGGATGGAATTCCTCAAAGATTACGACTGTTCCATACAGTACCATCCAGGCAAAGCTAACGTAGTGGCCGACGCCTTGAGTCGGAAAAGTTCGGCCCAGTTGGCTAGTCTAATTTCGGGTATACATCGATGGAAGTTGTTGGAGGATCTAGCGTTATGTGGCGCAGACATACAACCACAAGCCACAGGAGCCTTCTTAGCCAACATATCAGTGAAACCAGTGATATTCGAACACATACGAGAACTACAGATGAAAGACCCGATTCTAACAAAGATGCGTCAAGATGTAACTGAAGGTATTACATCTGAGTTTTCAATCAAGGAAGATGGTTCCTTAATATTCAAGGGGCGACTTTGCATTCCGGACAATGCCGAATTGCGGCGAACGATTCTTGATGAATCTCACAAGTCAAGCTATGCTATCCACCCGGGAAGCACGAAGATGTATCAGGATCTGAAAAAGAATTACTGGTGGAGAGGCTTGAAACAAGATGTGGCAGAGTACGTGTCACGATGTTTGACGTGCCAACAAGTGAAAATCGATCATAGACACCCGCAGCCTATTACAGCCTCTACCCATACCAGAATGGAAGTGGGAATCTATCTCAATGGATTTCATAGTCGGTCTACCGCGAACTGTAAGGAGGCATAACGCCATTTGGGTGGTAGTCGATCGAGTGACTAAGTCGGCACACTTCTTGCCGCATAACACGATGATGTACACGGCGGAAGATTAGCGAACTCTATATGAAAGAGATCGTCTGCTTACATGGGATTCCAAGTAGCATTGTTTGCATCGGGACCCATTATATACATCAAAGTTTTGGAAGAAATTCCAAGAAGGAATGGGAACTAGGTTAGATTTTAGTACGGCGTTTCACCCAGAATAGACGGGATGAGAGAGGGTCAACTAAGTCATTGAAGACATGCTTAGGGCATGTATGTTAGAATTACAAGGATCATGGGATCAACATCTACCATTGATTGAGTTCGCTTATAATAATAGTTTTCGACGAGCATCGAATGGCACCGTATGAAGCCTTATGCGGAACGATGTAAATTGCCAATCAATTGGGAGGAAATTGGCGAGAAATTTGTTTTGGGACCGAGCTACTTGAAGATAACGCGGCTATTGTCGCATGATCGTGGAAAGACTAAAGGCGGCTCAAAGTGCATGTAAAAGCTATCTTGACATCAAGCGACTAGTGTAGACTTTAAAGTGGGTGAACATGTGTTCTGAAAGTATCACCGATGAAGGAGTGATGAGATTTGGGAAGAGAGAAGCTAAGTCCCCGCTATCTTGGACCGTTTGAAGTTTTGGGTCGAGTAGGAGAAGTAGCCTACCGCATTGGTTTGCCACCATTGTTTGATCAGGTACACAATGTATTCCACGTGTCGATGCTCAGGAAATATCTCAATGACCCACGATCACGTCTTTGGCCAATCATTCGAAATGCATGAAGATATGACCATGATTGAAGAGCCGGTAGAAATTTTAGATCGAAAGGAACATGTGTTGCGAACAAAAGTTATTCCCTTAGTGCTTGTCCGATGGAAGAACCATCCGGTCGAAGAAGCAACATGGGAACGTGAGGCGGATGTTAGAGAACAATATCCCAAATTGTTCGAAATTGCCAACTGAATGGTTTTATTCTTTTGAGAATATGTAGGCTATATATATAGATATATATATATATATATATATATATTTATAAAGATATATTGACTCCAAACAATGATTGAACCACTTTTCGTTGAACTCTTATTTAATGAAATTAGTGATGAGAATTGAAACCGAAAATGAGCAAAAAGGTACCAGAAAAATGTTTCTGGTCTCGCTCGAGCGACCACTTATGTTCGCTCGAGCGAACTACATAAAATCACAACTTCCTCTCGCTCGAGCGATAACTATTCCTCGCTCGAGCGAGATTTTCGGCGAGGCATTATAACCGCACGAGCAAGGCCAGAGTATATAAAATAAATCTTCCTGGTCTCGCTCGAGCGAGAACTAATGACCGCTCGAGCGAGGAGGAACTATATATAGATGGCGGAGAACAAGATGCCTGTTCATCTTCAAGCGAAAGGGAGAGGAGACGAGCGAGGGGTTAGGGCAAGCAAATTTCAATCTTTCCCGTCCGATTCCAGCCGGATTTGGACAATCCGATCCGTTAAGACTACTCTCCTAGGTAAAATCTACCCATCCCTGAAATCTTTCTTTTCTTTTTTAACCCCTTATATACCAAATGGCTTCGAGCCCAAACCCACAACCTAAGAAAGCGGATGGCGATTCTGTCGCCATCGGCGCAACAAAGCGCCACAAACCTCACAACCATCATCAAACCCGCCTCCACTCCAATCACACCGATGATTGGTGGGGAGCCAAGACTTTGAAGCCGATACATCCCTCATGTTTGAGGATCCGGCGTCCACCCAGTGGACATCGGACTTCCTCACTAATAACCATCTTAAGACCCGCCACGCCTGCTCGGGGATCGGTATTACCCGAGGCTAGTGAAGTTATTTTACCAAACCCTAAACTTGAACGGTCGGCGAGGGCTATATCCTCGTCTCGATGGTAATGAGCTAATCTTCAGATGCGCTGACATTTCCTCGGTCATGAAATGTCCCCACATCTACACCCCTAGCCCACTCATCCTACCACCTTTTTCTGGGAACGTAGATTTCCCAACGATCATCTCCGACATCACTGGCGGCATGTCCGCCTCGGGACAATCTATTACCCGATCACAACTACCGCCGCGTATGTGGCTTTTAGATATCATCTTTAAAAAGAATCTACACCCAACCGGCCATGATCAAGAACGCCGAGATGTGTTTCTGCGGGCCCTACACACCGCTTTTCATAATAGGTGGATCAACGCACCTATGATCATCATAAAAGGCATGGCGCATGCCTACAAAAGAAATGTAAGGGGTGCTGTTCCTCCACCCATCAACCGATTACCGTATGCTCGGTTGATTTCCCGACTCTTAGACTCACGGAATGGGAAGGGAGGATTTAAGATCCGGGAGGACGAGTTGTTCCTCACTGATAACGTCGTCCCCTACCTCGCCCAAGACTGGAGCCGAAACCTTAAGAGCCTGCAAACCAGCGTCAACAAGAAGAGAGACCGTCAGGTCTCCCGACCAACCACCCATCAAGCACCGGCAGGACCGACCATTACCTCTGCCTCAGTTCCACAGCCCATACCCACTACCGACACGGGCATGATGCGGGAGATCCTTCAGCAAGGGCGAGAGATCAGATTGCATCAGAGGTTCCAGGAGGCACTACTTATCGACCTCATGGGCCAGGCATACCAGATCTTACATGCGTAGCATTGGTGCCATGAGGGATGCTATTTTTGGAGCGTCAAGCTCCGGCCCGACTACGAGGAGTGCCACAGCGGGTACCACAGCCGTCACGGTGGACGATGAGGATGGGGATGGCGAGGACTACGAGGATGACGACGACGACTATGAGGAGGATGAGGACTAGATAGTAACGTAAATTTTGAACACATTATATGTAATATTTTTGAGACATTTTGTAAGGAGGTGGGTTCTTGGTCAAAAATTTTCAAACTGTCGTGACATGAATGTCACAAAGTTTTTGTGAATGATTAATATATATGGAATGAGTATAGCGATAATGATCCCTTTAATTTATGTGGAAATTTGTTGGCAACGCTTGTTCTTCTTGAAATCGACAAACCGTTTAATCACTGTTTTGGATATGCGAGTCGGGTAATAGAAGTGGTACCTGTTTAAGAGAATAACATCGATTTTCGAGGACGAAAATCTTATAAGTTGGGGTGATTGTCACAACCTCAGATTTTTGAGATGAGTGCACGTCATGCATTACACATAGGTATATGTGTTTCACAAGGAGACCAAAACGAACCAAAGACACTAAGTGTGTACGTGGGAAACACACTAGTATATCCCTAACTTATAGATATAAAAGTGAAAGAGAGAGAGAGGAACCCTTACGTAACTCTATTCTAACCTAAATAGAGAGAAGGAGAATATAGAGAGAAAGAAGAGAAGAGCCTAGTAGAGAACTAGGGTTTCGTTGGGACTTAAGTCGGCAAAGGAGATTAGAGGAAAAGACTGGAGGAAGAACCTTGGAGCCTGTTAGCCTAGTAGAATTTCGAATCGTAAATCGAACTTGTGCGTGACTCATCGTCAGAGGTATGTTAAAGACATGATAGATGCCTAGGAATGTTTTAAATAGTAGGAAGAATGTTGGCTGAATGTTTCTTTTTATGAGATTAAGGTTAAATGAAGGGAGGAGGCATGTTCTCGATCTGATCGAGGAGCAAAATCATCGTTCCTCGCTCGAGCGGTCTAAAGGGCTCGCTCGAGCGAGGATGAATAGAAAAAAATATAACTCTGGGCTCGCTCGAGCGGTCCCCAAAACTAAAGGGAAGCTCGCTCGAGCGAGGGTCCCCAGTAATACTTTGATGGCTCGATTTAACCGCTCGAGCGACCTCGATTTAGCTGCTCGAGCAAGGTCTAGTGACCGCTCGAGCGAGGTCAAGTGACCGCTCGAGCGAGGTCAAGTGACCGGTCGAGCGAGGTCTGGTGACCACTCAGATCTTGGTTTTTTTTTGAATACAAGAAACTTGGGGGTTATACACCCCAATGATCCTAGTGATCTTTCTAAACCTATTTTTGAAACGTAGGTTTGATGCATTATAACCCTCTACGAGCAGGCGTGCCTTGAGATTCGTCGAGGTAGGGAATATTCTTGAAACATGTGCATTATCCCGTGAAATTCATATGCGTAGTGTAATCTATTTAAATAGTCAAATATTGCATTATCCTCATGATAAGGGTGTGTGAGTGAGTTACAACGTGAAAGTCTTGAGGTCCCCAGGGGACGAAAAATCATATAGTTCAAACAAAGAAGGGTGCGATGAAAATATGGGGCATCCTAGGGATGCAGATGAAAACTAACAGAGAAACCTAAGTAATGTGATAAGGCCTGATGTAATATAATTAGCACAATCACGGTGAATAACTATATGTAGAGCACATTTGATATTTTTATTATTTAAGGTTTGATTAGAATACCCCACCGACGTGGCGGGATACCCTGATGACTCGGCGGGATATCCGTGGCGATGATGGCCAATCCGTACTTTCATAGTACATCCCAGGGATGTAGATCTAAAAATAGACCCGCTACCTATGAGAAAGGGGCTTGGGCAGTATCCCCAGGGTATACGTATAATAACTGTCTAGTTAGACGACGATGGTGGGTATTCCATCGGGGCTCGATGCTATATTGCTCGGGGACTACTTAAGTTAAGATTTAAGTGATTAGGCCAAATTCACAACTAAACAAATAAGGAGATTAAACGAAACCATGCTAAGTAATGGTCAAAATCATTGGTTTAATTTCAGTTACTCAAATTGTTATCCATAAGTGATTACTCAATAATTCTATGCTTGTTAAACTGCTGACATATGTGTGAAGGTCAATCTATATGTTCTTTTTGTTTCCCTACGGAGCTAGGATGTAGCTCACCCCCTTAGACTATACGTCGCAGGTCCAGGACTAGCGGCAGCAAAGACTTCTGGAGAAGCTGATCCAAGGGTTTCGGTTTTCGTGCCCACAGAAGAGTCAGAACCTCCTCCTGAGGAATTCTTCTAGGAAACCCGCTGTATACTTTGAGAGTGAGTTGAGAGTATTATGTATGGTTTGGTATAGCAAGCCTTTTTATTTTGAATGTTTTAAATACCGTTTCTTGACAAAACGTCTAGGATGAGCTGTTATCACTAAACATTTGGGTAAGTTCTTATGCCCATGAATTGGCATGGGACAAGGACTGCCTCGTGATACCTTGATGGTTTTGAGATTTTATTTAGAGTAGCTATGTATGCCTCAATTAAAGTTTTGGATTGTATATATATCAATGTTTTGTAAGGAACCCGGGGCACGACCTCGAAGGTCGCGCTGATGGCACAGATTTCGGGGCTCCAAAATTCGGGCTGTCACAGAAATCTAGAACAGGAACCTGACGGTTTCGATCTACGTGCCTGACACAGAAATTGAGACCGACTTAAAATTTTAGAATTGGTATTAGTTAAGATAAGGTTGCATTGTGATTAGATGAGTTCACACGTGCATTTTCGTTCAAGTCTGAGTTGTGTAAAGGGTCAATGTGACACATTGCACAGTAGCGACTGTGTTTGTGCTCCACACCGGAACACAAACTAGGGGGGGGGGGAAACAGAAATATTTGTTTTCTTAGCTTATAGGGGAAGGAAGGGAGACTTAGAGAGAGATCCCCTTCTTCTTCTTCTTCGTCCCCTTGCCCTAGTTACTCTAGCAACTAAAGAATCTGTAGCTAGGTGGGTTTTCAAGAGGGTTCTTGGAGAAAATAGGGTTAGTAAGATTGAGATGGTGAGTTTCCTAAGCTAGGGTATGTAGAGTTCAATGAAATGGGCTTAGGTATGGTCTAAGTGTGTGTGAAGTCTCTGCATGCTGAACCAGAGCTAAATGGTTGCTCGTCGGACTTGGATCGGTGATAAACTCCGAGAACTAGATCCGAAACCCTCATCCGGATTGATTTGCCGAAACCCCGAGAGGGCCCAAACAAAGGTGAGTCTGTGTGTTTAAATAGGGGCAAATGAGAAGCCCAAGTGTGTGCATTGATGTTATGCATTGATGTTGTGTTAATGGTTGTTGAGAACCATTAATGAAAAAATGGGTTAAAATAGGGTTGGAGATGAACTCCATTAATGACAGAGTTTCTGTCATTATTGATCGATCAATGAAGGCATTGATCGATCAATGACAAGTGGTGATCGATCAATGAAGACCATTGATCAGATAAGATGTAAAGGGAAGAAGCCCCTAAATCCTGGAAGTTCAATGCCCGAAGGGCATTGATCGATCAATTTGGGCATTGATCGATCAATCCTGGGTATTGATCGATCAACAAGAGAGTGATCAATCAATGACAGTTGGTGATCGATCAACAAAGGTATTGATCGATCACTGTAGGGTGTTGATCAATCAATGAAGGCATTGATCGATCAATCTGTATAAATAGTTAGTGTGAACAGAAGGTAGGAATTTTTAAAAATAGGCTAGTGATCGATCAATGAGGACATTGATCTGTCAACGGGAGGCATTGATCGATCAACCAAAGTGGTGATCGATCAAATTAAGCTGTGTTAAAAATAGATAGAAGAGAGGTTATTGATCGATCAATGAGTATATTGATCGATCAATGATGATTAGGGATCGATCAATTAACTATGTTACAGAAAGAGAGCTGAGAAGGTATTGATCGATCAATGGGATTATTGATCAATCAACAAGAGGTATTGATCGATCAATCACCCCTGTTTTGTTCTGTTTTAATTTTATGGGTTAAACACCACCGGACATTGTGCCGATTAACTTTTTGACATCCCTGACACTTAAAGTACTATGTTTATGGTCTAGGATCAAACCCTGACACCTTGAAAAGGCTTTGGATTTGCTTAGAAGATAATTTGACCTGAGGTAGGAGAAAACCAACTTAAACTGCTTTTGGGTATGATTCCATGTTTATTTCATATCTATGCCTTGATTTCTATTTTTACCAAGCATGTATGCATATCATGACTCCTGCTATCTTGATTTCTGTTTCCTGATTCATATTCTGAAACCTGCTTCTAATTTCTGTTATCTGATCTGTGAGGTATATATGTATGTGATTTGATGATTTTAACCAGATGATCCCCACCGACCCGGCGGTATATCCGATGCATGGCACACTTGTGCACCTGCTTTCAATCCTCGGCACAATTGGACTCCATGGATGAGGCATTGTTGCACTTTCAAAATTATTCATGTGAACGACGATTGGTTGGGGTTTCCTATCGGACATTCCTGTTTACTCCGTGCTATATAGTCACAGGAGTTTCTTAAGTTAAATACACACAATTTAAGCTCTCTGATAATATACTTGCATAACATCTGATTTCTTGCATAAAACCTCAGCTCTTAGTTTGATTCGTTATGATTATACGTTCCTGATTTGAGGTCTGTTATGAGATAGCATGATCTGCATATTCAATTCATTTAGTTGGAATTCTTCTATTGAGCTATGATGTAGCTCACCCTGCTTTCTAAATCAATTTTAGGTTCTGAGGTTGTAGCTCCCGGCACAAAGAGCGACCCAGACTATCAGCTTGACCCAGAGGCTGAGGCGGAGGACGAGGAGACAGACATTCAGGCGGACGAGTTCTACCCGTAGCCTGAGTACTGGTGTCCTATGTCTTGTATTTTGATCTTTTGGATTATTGTGTGCCTGGTGGCCACCTTTATATATATTTTTAGTAGAATTACTTATTGTATTATTTATGCATTCTATTCGGAACCACTATTGGGAACCATTATTTGGGTGATGGACGTCCATCACCAATGGTTCTTCTTGGTTCCTTTTTGAGAATGTGTATTCTTTTGGTTTATGTAGAACTATTTGTTTTATTATCATTGTTCCTTATGTTAAATGCATTCATAGATGACTGACTCGACCTACCACTGCTGGATAGTGTCTGCTTGGCTTTCGCTATACGAGCAGATACTTATGATTTGTCCCGGGGATCATCCAGAGTATGATCTTGACGGTACGGATTTCTGGGTACAGAAATCTGGGCTGTCACAATTTAGGATTGGTAATTAGTGTTGAGAATCTCCTAGTTTAGACCTATGAACACGATGTTCTAGGCAACTATTTTCTTTGTGTTTCTGGGGAATTGCGCGTGCCATTCTGGGCGCATAAACGAATTGCGCGTCCGAATAGGTGCGCGCGTTTCAGAGGGTTGGAGGATTATTAAGCGCTAGACTACGGTTGTTTAAACTAGTTAAACGCAAGATGAACGGCGCAGAATTAGGGCGACGCGCAACCAAGTGATCGGGTTAGTTTGAGCAGGGAACAATTAGGCTACGTGCTTAAGATCGATCGTGTAATCCAAATTAAGCGCTACTTGAGTGGTGCGGGATTGGTTTGAGAGCCTACATTTATGCGCGTGATTCAACTGTTCCCTATAAATAGTTTAAAGTTCTTCATTTTTGTTGTGCGATCCGTTTTGGTCTTTGATTCTTTGTTTCCTTATTTCTTTGCACTCTAGTTTTCTTATTTTTACGATATCTTGTGATTCGATCATCCGTTTCAGGCGCCGTTTCTTTTATTCTCTTTAGTTTTTTGAGCTTTTTATTTTAGGATGGAGTCTGAGTATGGTGGGTTCTATCTGTCTGTATCAGAGATGGAGTGGATGTTAGCGGCAGAGATTGGTGAGTCTTTTGAGGCTCGGATCGATGTTGTTGTCGGGGTGGACATCGGGGAGATGGTTAGAGAGGGGGTATCGACAGGTAACCGGGTGGTGGTCAGGGAGGAGGCACTTGGGATTGAGCAGGGTGTAGCTGAGGATGAGGGTGAGAGGGCTGAGGTGAGATACCTAAGGCTGAGGCTGAGGTGCAGTAGGGTGGGGCGCGTCGAGATCGTAGACACTTCCCACTAGAGGACTTCTTCACTCGAGGCAGGGTAGGTACTCGTGAGTAAGAGTTCCTTGATTTTTTTAGGCATCTAGGTTATGACATAAACTTATTAGGATCTGGAAACCCTTCTAATTTATGTCGAATCTGTATTAATTATGGGTTGTGTGCTTACTCATGCATCATGATCGCATATAGAGGTAGGTCACGTTTCCATGTATTGTTCTCGTCATGCTTTGTGTGCTTGTTATGAATTGTTATAAGTTCAGTTATTTTTAGTTTTAGGTTTATTTGTCATGGGTGTGTGTTAGTCTTATTTTTTTGCATGTGTTTCGTTCGATAGGAGCCCCTGTAGCTGGCCATCAAGTCGGCATGGACCGAGTCTCATACTTGGTACCGTGCCTTGCCAGAGTTTCAGCGGGAGTGGCTAGCGTCTTTTGGCTTCGGGCCGATCCTAGAGTTGGAGCCCTTTCAGGTCGATCGAGGCCTGATCGCGGCGATTCTAGAGAGATGGAGGGAGGAGCATCAGACGCTTCTCTTTCCAGTTGACATGTTATTACCGACTCTTAAGGACTGAGTCCGCATCACCGGTCTTCATTTTGAGGGTGAACCGATCACAGGGCAAATGGCGGGAGAGTATTTGGAGGTGTGTGAGGCAATTTTGGGCGTACCGTATAGGTCGAGTGCATCGGGGCCAGGTGTAGTCCGAGTCACCTACTTTTTCGATACATTTGCGAGTGGCTTTGTCCCTCTGAGGCATCATTCGGAGGAGAGGGCGTCTTACGAGGCACATTGTGTGGTGGTGGCGGGTTGAGAGCCCGTGGTGGAGCCGGGGTTGGCTGCGGATAGGGTGCTCCGAGCATTTTTGATGAACTTTCTTGGTGAAGTGCACTTTTCTTCTTCGACTTGGGGATGCATCACCGAGTTGTTTCTAATGATTCTTGGGGATTTAGATCAGATCCCTACCTATGCGTGGGGTGCGGCCGCATTAGCGCATCTCTATGAGCAGCTTTACCGTTTGAGACAGGGCGTTGGGCGTTGCGTCGATCGGAGGTTTTCTTCTGTTCATCCAGGTGAGTTTTAGTTAATTAGCGTCATGATCTCTTTAGTTTGGTTAATTTTTGGTCGTAGTGACGATCTTAGTATTTCTTCTTGTGTGTCATTGTTGTTGCTGTTATTTTTCTTTTTAGTTTTGGGCATACGATCATTTTGCTTTTCTCCGTCCGAGGGTTCCGACAGAGATTACGCTCACGTTCCTGCGAATGCGTGTGTGGAGGGAGGCATTGAGGGCTCGCCGTTGGTCTTCGGATCTTTAGACTGCACATGGCCTCTTTGAGGACATGCACGCGGGGCAAGTATATATCGTTGTGTTCTCGTTTTGTTTTGTTTTGTTTTGGGGTTCTTAGGATCTAAGGTTTCGCTGATGGGTTGGCTTGCTTGTTTTGGAGATAGGTGATCTAGAGGCTCTACGAGGATGGGGAGAACGCTAACGTGCCAGTGATTCAGTCTGGCCGGCCTTTCTTTAATGTGGACATATGGGTCCATTGTTTTGATAGGGTGGAGAGGATCCGCACATCTCAAGTGGTACGGCAGTTGCGGCTCGCTCAGGGAGTCCCTCTAAAGATTCGCCACAGGTTGGCGAAGAGGATGGCTGGCCCTCCTGGCTAGAATTTTGCAGAGCGGATGGCACTTTAGATAGCCGACTTTAGAGTCCGGGGAACTAGGGTTATAGGGGCGCGTGATGAGGTGGACGTCCGAGAGTATGGGAGATGATTTGGTGCATTAGGTGGTGGGCACCTCTTCACACGTCCCTTTCACGGGAGTGGTTCTTTTGCGATCGGCCGGCTGGAGTCAGCGTCGGCATTGAGGGAGAGGCTGGCTGCACTGGAGCAGCGCTATCTCACCGCGAGCATGCTAGTGTTGGGGAAATCGAGTGTGTTGATTTAGTGTGTAATGGTAAAAGTAAAATAAAAGCAAAGTAAAAATAGAAGAATGGATTTAGCAAAAACTTGCTGGAGAAATCGAGTGTGCTGATTTAGTGTGTAATGGTAAAAGAAAAATAAAAGCAAAGTAAAAATAGAAGAATGGATTCAACACAACTAAAATATCCTAGACCTGCAAGATACAGGGTTCATTGTAGCAAGTTTTGATAAGAGTGAGTTTGTCCTACAGGGAGTAGTGATCTAAACCTAGAAGGTGTATAGTAGACCTCCAGATCTGGCTACAGATATGGTAATTCTAAGAAGAAAGAGAGCTTTTTGGGTGTCACTAGATCTAATCTACAAAACAGAAATATAAAACTAAATCTAAAAGATGGAAGAAGATGGACGGTAAAATAAAGATCAAATGGTGAAAAATAGGCAGCCAAGGACTGGTTCTCATTATAAATTAATCAAATCAAAGGCATTGTATAGATCTAATTTGCTACAATCCTTCATCTGACTACAAGCTCCCCAGGTTCAACCCCAGCAAATTCATGGTATGAGGATCTGATCTTAACCAGCGAATCAAAGCAATCCTAAGGCTATGACTTGTCCACTTTAATGGTCACAAATTATCCTAGAGATTGACTCCAGCCAATGGTCTCGATTAGAACAGGTTAATCATTACAGATGTTGCGAATGCCAGGCTACAAGCTTCCCATTTCTGGCTGGCCCACAGGACTATCCAATCCAAGGAAATCAAATATGAAAAAATGAAATATAGATCAGAATCACCTTTAAAACCCCCAATTACTGTAATAACATCTTACAACTTATTGAGCTCGGATCTGTAATCTGTGCAACATCAATCTATTCCCAAAGTTTTGAAGCTTTCATAATACAATTACAAAATATATCTGGACTGCTTATTTAGATCTAATCCAACATGCTAGATTAGGGAGAGAAGCGGGAAGAGAAAAAGGAAATATAAAACTAAAATCTAAACCTAAATGAGCTAAGGAAAACCCAAGGCTATTCCATGGATTCCTTGCTGAAAAATTACAGCAGCAAGGAGTTCTATTTATACATTTGTAGTGATCCAAGTGCTTTCGATTGCAGCCAATCAGAGGAGAGGATTTGATGCTTAATCCCTATTTTAGATTTTCAACCAATCAGAGAGCAGATATAGATCTGCTTTTGTTGTGCTCAGCTGAAACTAACTTGCATTCCCTCCAAAAATCAGTTCACGCCCATGTGCAGAATTTCCTGTGCATTGAAGTTCCAAATCTACCCTTGCCACCCAAAAATATTCAGCTGCACCATTCACTAATTTCTGCAAATTAATTTGCCCATGTGCAGCCCTCTTCCATGCCTTGGAGTTCCCAAAATGTCCTTGCCAACCAAAGATGTTTGCTACTGCATATCCCAAATAATGGAACCCCAAACTGCTGGGCATGTCCCAAATAGAACTCACCCTCTTCTTGGCTGCCCCCAAAATACCCCTACTACTACTAAAACATCCCTCGGCTAGAAATATGCTCGATGCCATGGCTGCATAGCAGTTTTGATGGTTGGGATTTGATGGGCCTTAAGCTAGATCAGCTCAAAGGGCTATGGGCTGATGGAGATGTGAACCTGCAGCTTCATTAAATTCTGCAGCTTTAGCTAAGCAGTGAAGAAGATGAGCTTTGAGAGGTTAAAAACTGCAGGACAGAGATCTGCTCAATAGGTTTGGAGCAGCTTTAATGGCCAGCTGAAGATGTATATATATATATATATATATATATATAACAGGGCTGCAGGTTTGCAAATCTCGTCAGCTTCAAGACTTAAGTAATCGACAGGTTCAAGGGGGCTGAAGCTGTAGGTTTCGACAGGTTGCTGGGGAGATTAAATGCATCTCGAGAGGATTTGCTGCATGGGGTGCTCGAGAGGTTTGAAGGTACAGCAAAATGCCTTGCTCGATAGGATAGAAGATGGAGGACTACAGATGCTTGTCGAGAGGTTGGTGCAGGTTTTGGAGGCTTGGGAATCTCGACATGTTGGTGCCTTAAAGAGGTCGACAGGTTCAGACATGTTCAAGGTTCAAGTGGTCAATAGGTTTAGAAGTTGAATTGCTCGAGAGGTTTAGAGCTTGCAGCAGAATGCAGTCGACAGGTTTCAAAGTATTTTAGAGGCTACTGCTTTATGCTGTCGACAGCCACAATGCTCACATGGTCGACAGGTTTGCATGTGAACTTGAAGTGTATGTTGAGAGGATTGTTGGGAGCTTGCAGTAGGTGCAATCGAGAGGTTCTTGGCTGCAACTGGTTGTGAAGATTGGCTTGGAGTTTGCTGAAGGTGTCGTGAGGTTCCAAGGCTGCTGCTTTGAGATGTCGATAGGTGCAAGTGTTCCTTGCACTCGAGAGGTTGAAGGGCCTTGCATGCCGATAGGTTCAAAGGATAAGGAGCTCACGACTTCATCAAGTTGCTACTGGTACTTCCATCTAGCAGGTTGCATGCCCTTCTACTTCAGTTGGTGCAAGTCAGCAGGATCTAAGGCAGATGGGGCTGCTGCTCATGCTGTCGAGAGGATGGAGGGAACAAATCGACAAGATCAACATCACTTTATTACCTCGCTGCATTTTATACCTTCGATAGATTTAATTGGCATCAGCTCGACAAGCTCCTTTTCTAATATTTGCAGCTACCCTATAATGCATATCACCGTAATAGCATCACATTTGCAATGGTAGTTGCAGCAACAACAACTCGGTCATCAGCAGGTCGAGGATGCTGCATGGGGTTCCATGCATGTGTAGCTGTTGTCCACTAAATACGGATCTATGTAAGTGCAGCATTAAGGATCCCTTCAACAAGCCTTGTATCCCTCCGATCAATCTGCATGGTTCAAGCTGCTGTTTTCTCTCTATTGCACCATTCCATTCACCTCTCATTCCCATCTGTGGGTTGATTCCAAAACTCTCCTTATTGGTACTTTTTAACCGAAAACTACACTAAGGACACACTTACCTCCTTGCTGCAAAACAACATCAAAAGCAACTATTAAACACTCTAAGTCCCATCAAAAGTCAGGTTTAAAGGTGTAGAAAGTGGCAAAAATTAGTGCTTAACACCCCCAAACCTAACCTTTGCTAGTCCTCGAGCAAAGTGAAATTTAAAACAACTAACCTATGAAATTAAATGCCACTTTCGTAAGGAACACTGGTGCATTTGGCACATGCACCAGGCCTTAGGTGATCCCTAGTGGAGGAGTGAAGTCTCCTGAGGGTTTTCAGTGAAGTTACCCATAAACTTCCCCAATGGTTTAGTTAATGTTAATGCAGCATGTTGAGAACAAAAATCAAGCCAAAATAAAATTCGTTCCACACCTTATTCCTCTCTTATAAAAAATACAACATTTTTTAAAAAAAACTAAAAGTCTGCTGCAATTCCTTCACAATCAATCAGCTCATGTCAAGGCATTTTATTCGAAATTTAATACATAGTTAACTATTAAATTGAGAATTTTTGTTTCCCCCAACAAACTTAATTTTAGATCCAAAGCTCACCAAGGTTGTCACTCAGAATGAAACTAGAAAGGTGCATCAGTTTACACAGCGCAAGAGCAGATACAATCCTCAAATAGGACTGCAAGCATGAGCATAGGTATTGCTCTAATTTCTTAAATTCTCTAACTCTTTTCACCATAGATCAGACAAATCTTTGTCTCCACATGACAGCTCAATCTATTTCAGATCAGTAAGGACTTTTTATTGGGTTGTAATGTGGCTTATGGGTTATAAAGAATAAAAGGGTAGAATATGATTCAAAATTGAGAAATCAACGAGGTAAGGAGGGGATTTGCAACTTCACAACCTTCATCTCAGCATAGTTCCATCTACTTCTTAAATTGTCAGATTTGAAGTGATCAGTTTCTAATCTTCTTTTCAATCTTTCAGTGAAATGACTTCTCTTTCTTATTCTTTTGTTTTGCTTTTTTTTTTTTTTTTTTTTTTTTTGTAAGCTTTTCTTTTTTTCTACATTTTTCTTTTTATGGGCTGGCATGCCACAATTACACATCACACTTGCCTTCACATGTATTTTCTTTTTCTTTTACCAAATTGTCAAACCTTGCTCCTCTAACCTCTTCAATTTCTTCTCTTTTACCTTCTGAAATCTCAGAGTGAGGGTCAGGCTGCATCAGGTCATTGAGGTTTTGGGTTCAAATTTTCTAATTTTTATCAAAGAAAAGCTTGGATTTCAAGGCTCAAATGGTGTGTATCTAGGGCAGTTCAAAGGGTAAGAGTATTTTAAGCTCAAACTGTCTAAGGAATGGCCTTACTTCATATCCTCAATGTCATGAATGCTGTCAAGCTGTTTCAACTTGGATTTGCCTAACTTCTAGTGATCAAAAGTAGATCCAATCAGTCCTTAGAGCAGAAAAATTGCCAAGACACTCTTTAAAGAAAAAAAATTTCAGACCCAAATCTCACTGGGTATGGCCTTCCATCAAATTTTCTGGGGGGTATCTTCACAGTTTTCTCTCATTTCAGGTTCACTAAACATCAATTTTTTTAAAATTTTGACATTAGCTTCATGAAAAATGTTAAAACTATAGCTCATTTCAGTTCCAAAAAGTTTTTAATTTCCTCTTTTTCCAAAAATTCAGGTGGGAAATCATTTTATTTTCAAAAACTTTTTCAACATCGCTGCACTAGCATTAACTCATTTTATTGGCACACCTGCCATACCCCCAAACCTAAGATGAACATTGTCCTTAATGTTCTAGACACTGAGTAATTAGGGGCAGCAGGGAAAAATGAGAAAGAAAACTAAGGAGAAAAATCTAAACTATATGCGATAGAAGAATAAAAATGTCAAACTGAATACATGAACCGAAAAAATGGAAAAAGTGCTATGCAAATGCAGGAAATTACTAGTAAAACAGAAAAAATAGCAAAACACAGCTATAAAAATAGAAGATCTGTGAAGTAAATGAAAGGGAACTAATGTTGATAACAGAAAAATAGTAAAACCAAAGTAAGGAACTGAATACAAAACTACAAACACAAAAAAATACAGATATAAAAACAGGAAAACAAATTTAGGAACTGAATACCAAACTACCAAGATGCAGAAAATCAGTAAAACTAAATATGTAAGCAGAAAAATGGAAAAGAATAGTGTACAAGTGCAGAAAATGAACTGCAATAACAGGAAAAAAACAGTAAAGCAAAGATAAAAAACTAAAAGACAAACTACAAAAGTTGAAGAAAAATGGTAAAACTAGGACACAAATTAACCTACGACTGGCTATTTTTTCATAGGATTCATATATCGGTAAAATAAAGCCTTCATAGGCTGGCTTGAAGCAAGGACTGTTTGAACTGAGAAATTGCTGAGAATGTGTATGAATCAATATGAATTTTAAAATGATGAAGCATGGATGTACACAGAGAAAAATAGGATTCATACACAGCTGAGATCTATTAATGGAAATCTTGAAGGAAAATAAAATCAATGGCTCCATTAAATTTTTTGAACAAATTATGATCCATTGTTCATTATCCTTCATGATTTCTCATAATGGAGGGCCATGATCTCAACAGTTCCAGATGGGAAAATGAATAAAGGCTAAGGAAAGCAGCCCATCTGGAGAGAATTTTTATGTTTTTATAATTTTTTTACTTTTATATGTGTTTTCAATCAGCCTGGGCTCCACAAGAGCCCTTATTTTACTATTGCTGAAAAATAATAAGAAATTTTGTGTTTGCATTTTCTTCTATTTTTGTATTAAGTTTTGTAAAAAAAATCAGCATGCCTAAAAGACAGCAGAAAGTATGATCAAAACAAACATCAAACACAGCAAAACTGCTGGTTTTACAGAATTTAAAATTTTAAAAATAAATGCAAAGGAGAAGGGGATGCAAACTTAGGCAGATCTGCTCCAGCTGCATTTCATTAACTCGTGTAGCCACTGCTCCAGATCTGCAAAAATTTCAAAAACTGTAGCAGTACCTTATTCAAGCATATTGACAAAAATAAAAAGAAAAACTCAGGCCACTGCCTCATTTTTGCAAAAAGACAAAAGAGTGACAACAACATTTATTCAAATAACTAGAAGGCAAAGAATAAAACTTAGAAAATTCAAAAATTCTGCTGCAGTAAAATAGGTTTTCAATACAAAAACTGCAGTAGACATTAAATCAAACAGATGGAATACAATATAAAAATCTAAAACAAAAACAGCAATAAAAACTAAAAAAAATAAAAATAAGATCTACAAAATGAATAACTCAAATCTACTATCAATATCAAAACTCCCCGGCAACGGCGCCAAAAACTTGTTGGGGAAATCGAGTGTGTTGATTTAGTGTGTAATGGTAAAAATAAAATAAAAGCAAAGCAAAAATAGAAGAATGGATTCAGCAAAAACTTGTTTGGGAAATCAAGTGTACTGATTTAGTGTGTAATGGTAAAAGCAAAATAAAAGTAAAGTAAAAATAGAAGAATGGATTCGGCACAACTAAAGTATCCTAGACTTGCAAGATACAGGGTTCATTATAGCAAGTTTTGATAAGTAAGAGTTTGTCCCACAGGGAGTAGTGATCTAAACCTAGAAGGTGTATAGTAGACCTCTAGATCTGATAATTTTAAGAAGAAAGGGAACTTTCCGGGTGTCACTAGATCTAATTTGCAAAACAGAAATATTAAACTAAATATAAAAGATGAAGGAAGAAGGATGGTAAAATGAAGATCAAATGGTGAGAAATAGGAAACGAGGGATTGGTTCTCATTATAAATTAATCGAATCAAAGGCATTGTATAGATCTGATTTGCTATAATCCTTCATCTAGCTACAAGCTCCCCAGGTTCAACCTCGGCAAATGCATGGTATAAGGATCTGATCTTAACCAGAGAATCAAAACAATCCTAAGGCTATGACCTGTCCACTTTAATGGTCACAGATCATCCTAGAGATTGACTCAAGCCAATGGTCTTAATTAGAACAGGTTAATCATTACAGATGCTGCGAATGTCAGGCTACAAGCTTCCCATTTCTTGCTGGCCTACAGGAGTATCCAATCCAAAAAAATCAAATACGAAAAAATAAAATATAGATCAGAATCACCTTTAAACCCCCAATTACTATAATAACATATTACAGCTTATTGAGCTCGGATCTGTAATCTGTGCAACATCAATCTATTCCCAAAGCTTTGAAGCTTTTAAAATACAATTACAAAACAGATCTGGACTGCTTATTTAGATCTAATCCAACATGCTAGATTAGGGAGAGAAGGGGGAAGAGAAAAAGGAAAAATAAAACTAAAATCTAAACCTAAATGAGCTAAGAAAAACTTAAGGCTATTCCATGGATTCCTTATTGAAAAATTACAGCAGCAAGGAGTTCTATTTATACATTTGTAGTGATCCAAGTGCTTTGGATTACAACTAATCAGAGGAGAGGATTTGATGCTTAATGCAATATCTCCAAAAATAGAGCGATAAACAATGACCTCGAGATTCGTGCCCGATTGGTCGTAGGTTGACCAAGTGATGGTCAAATAGTAGACTTGAGAAGGAAAATACTTTGTGATGTAGTATGACCCTAAGCATAGTATATGGTATTAGTTAAGGGTCACGTACACCTATCTCTGGTGTATGTGCTCAACACCAAAGCAAGAGGAGTTATAAGGGTTTTAATACCTAAAGAGAAGTTATTTCTCTTGTTTGGTTGGTGAGAGAAGTTAAGTACAGAGAGAGAGAGAGTAGAGAAGGGTGATTGCTAAGAAGGTTGAGGCATGCTGCGAATTTAAGAAGGGATCGAGCAATAAATGTTAGATTCAACGTAATTGGAATCATTGGAGCAAGAGCTGGAACCCTAGTCATTAAACCAATCATTCAATCAATTAGGAGATTGATTTGAGGAAAGTTTTAGTTAGATTTAAATGAGTACATTGTTGTTCATTAAATCTAGGGGAGATGGGTTAAATTATCAAATTAAAATGATAGAAAAGAAAGAAAAAGATTTGAAAGAACAGCCCGAGAAGGGGCTAAGTTTTGGCCAAATCGATTTGAAGAATTGATTAATCGATTTTGGTCTAGAAGTTAAAAAGGAAAAAGAGCCCGTATTCGATTAATCAATCTTGAAATCGATTAATCGATTTTGAAATTTGATTAATCGATTAGAAATTGACTAATCGACTGAGTACCTCCAGTGGCTGGAGAGATAAGGCTTAGGAAAATTGATTAATCGATTTGAGAATCGATTAATCGACTATGGATTTTGATTAATTGATTTGGGAATCGATTAATAGATTGAGGACTTTCGATTAATCAATTTGGGATCGATTAATCGATTTTGGATTTCGATGAATCGATTTGAGAATCGATTAATCGATTTAGGATTTCGATTAATCGATTTTGGATATCGATTAATCGATTTTGGATATCGATTAATCGATTTTGATAATTTGAGTTGACTTCTTAGTTGAACATTGAGGTTCATGGAGGGTTTTAGACCTTCTCTATTACATCCTTATTGATGTTGTGCATATGTTATAATGTACCATAGGTGGTACAGGCTATGGCAAGCATGAGGAGCCGTGTGGGACCTTGATGCTTGGACAATCAGACACTTGAGGTAGGGAACACCCTGAACATGTACTTTGATTACAAGAGCATGTATGTAGTGATATAGAAATGAAATGAATCATATAATCCTTTCAGTATGTGTGTGTGTGACACCAAGGAAACATATGAAAATGAGACATCCCCAGGGGATGAGAAAGTGATAAAGGCATCAGTGTGATGCGAGTAATTTAGACATCCCAGGGATATTAGTGAGATTGTAAAGTAAGATTGAACAAAGACTGATAAGGCCTAATTCATATAAAGTAGCACATTTACATGGTGAATAACTATATATAAAGCACCTGATATTTTTGTTATTTAAGGTTTAAACAGAATACCCCACTGACGTGGCGGGATACCCACGACTGACACGATAGAATATCCATAGTGATCGATGCGACGGCCAATCCATTACACCGATGCACGACGGTCTATCATACGATAGCACATCCAGGATGTTGAGATGAGATTAAACCCCGTCGCCTATGAGAAAGGGATCTGGGTAGTACTCAAAGTGATATATTTATAACAACTGTCTATTTAGACGACGATAGAGGGTATTCCATCGGGGCTCGATGCTATATTGCTCGGGGATTACTTAAGTTAAAGATTTAAGTTACTTTAAGCCTATTCAGTGAGGTTCATGAACAGCTGATAATAAATGTAACATGTAAACCACCAGTAAACTTCAATGCATATTGTAATCATTTAAATTATTTTCCAACAAGTTCATAAATACATCATGCTAAGTATATTATGGAATATATGTGAGGATTTGACTTATATATTCATTGTGTTGTTCCCTATTGAGCTAGGATGTAACTCACCCTTTAGACTATACGTCACAGGTCCTTTGCTTGCTGCCGTAGAGGCTTCGGGAGACGCTGATCCAGGGGATTCAGACTATGTGCACGGAGACGAGTTAGAGTCTCCTCCCGAGGACTTCCTCTAGGAGACTCCGCTGTGTACTTTGTTAGAGAGAGTTTTGAGAGCATATTATGCGGCTTGGTATGTCAAGCCTTTATTTTGAGAAACAATGTAATTAAATAGATATATTCTTTTGGCGAACCATCTTGGGTGAGTAAGTAATGTCACTAATGGTTCGGGTGGGTTCTTTTACTCATGCAGAGGCATGAGTTTATAACCATCTTTAGGATTATAGACTTTGGAGTATATGTATAGAACTGGAGATTTATTTCAGTATCAGTTCTTATGCGTTCCTTTCTCTTTATTTTTGCTTGCTATGCCAATGTTCTGTACGTATCCATAGGGCACAGTTTGGAGGATCGTACTGATGGCACGGGTTTTAGGGTGCCAAAATCTGGGCTGTCACAGTTGGTATCAAAACTATTTTTTTTAGAAATTCTGACAATCATTATTTTTGTCCGAGCATAGGGACTTCTGCTAATGAAACTTTGGTTTCACGTGCAGACCGTTATGTCTTCTAGAGGAAGGGGCTAACCCAGGGGCGGCCATAGTAGAAGTTTGTGTTGTCGAGATGATTTTATCTCGGATACCAATCGAGTGTCTTTGGGTGATGGAGGGGCTTCAGGCAGTGGTGGCCAAGAGAGCCAAGATGAGGCAGAAAATTAGGATTGAGATCAGAGGGAATAGGAGAGAGTCAAAGAAAGAAATGAAGACAGAGAGGAGCGTCAGAGGATGATGCACACTATGAAAACCATGGCGACTGCCATGGTACAACAGGTAGCATCCTTGGCAGCTCATACTGCCCACGAGCAGCATCAACCACCTACACCTCCAATGGCTCTGACACCGCCAGTGTCTTCTGCGTTTACTGAGTTTAGGAGGATGAGACCTCCTAGCTTTTCGAGGCAGGCAGAGCCCATGGCAGTTGAGAACTAGCTGAGTGAAATAGAGAAAGTATTTAGTGTGCTGACATGCACTGTGGATGAGAGCATCCGTTGGGCAGTCTACATATTAGATGGGGAGGTTGGGCCTTGGTGGAAGTCCATTTCTAGGACTAGGGCTCAGGAGACCCCAGATTTGCCCTGGACGTGGGATGAATTCGTTGAAGAGTTCAACAAATAGTATTTCCCAGAAGTGGTGAGGAATCAAATGGAGATATAGTTTTTACAACTCGTGCAATGGAAGATGACTGTTAGAGAGTATGGAGTGGAATTCATGTGACTTGCTCGCTTTGCGCCTGACTATGTTATCACAGAGATGATGAGAGCGAAGAGGTTTCATCAAGGGTTGAGACTGGATGTGAGGGGAGGAGTAGCACCATTCCAGATGAGGACCTATGGAGAGATCATGAGCAAGGCATTAGTGGTAGAGGAAGAAAATAATAATAAATATCGCCGGAGGGAACAACAAGGAAGGTGGAGTGTGGATCAGAGTAGAATGGGAAGCTATGAACCGGTGAACAAAAAGCTGAGATTCGTAGCCCACAATCAGAGACCACCATTCCAAGGAGGGTATCAAAGACCGGCGCAGCAGAGCAACCAACAGAGATTTCCATTGCTTGCGTGGGGGAGACCGATACGATATGAGAGCCCTGCTATCACTATCGGAGCTATAGTTACATAGGGTTTCTCACGAGTTACATCTTCTACACCGTGGGAGACTTGTGCCAAGTGTGGCAAGTCTCACAAGACGGCAGACTGTAGGCAGGGAACTTGGGGCTGTTTCAAATGTGGCAAGGTGGGCCACTTGATCAAAGATTGCCCTGAGGCAAACAAAGGGAAGACGGCTTCAGCTTCTATGCCATGACTTATTCAATCAAGGAAGCCGATCGTCCAAGGGAGAGCCTATGCGGTCACAGCTCAAGAGGCCCAAAATACAAACGACATGATCCAAGGTGAGAATCTCTTTTATATAAAGAATTTCAATTCCTGAAAAATTTTAGATAGAGAAGGTGCATCCATATAGAAAATAGAAAGGAACCTGTATGTAATAATTTTGGTATGATGGTATATATTATATATATATATGTGTATGTATGATTAGGTACGTTACAAATGTATAAAAGAAGCGATATGACATATGAAGCTCGAGTGTTGATAGACTTGAGGCCTACCCACTCATTTATTACCCCTCGTTTCACAAAGAAAATGAAAGTCAACCCAGAGGAGTTAGACTTTGTGTTAACTGTGACGGTTCTGACTGGGAAATCGGCTGATACCGAAAAGGTTTGTAACTCCGTGATCGTGGGAATCATGGATGGAGACGTCTTTGAACTATTGGCAAACTTGATCATGTTAAACATGCAAGGATTCGACATGATCCTTGGCATGTATTGATTGTCGACTCATTATGAAACCGTGGATTGCAAGAACAAGATTGTCATCTTCAGACCTAACACGAGGAGATCATTTTAATTTCGAGGAGAGAGATCGACATGTATGCCACTTATCTCTGCAAAGCGCTTGATCAGAAAAGGGTGTAGTGGATACTTGGCATTCTTGAAGGAAGATAAGGAAGAGAAGAATATTATTTCGGAGATAGCAGTTGTGCGAGACTTCGCTAACGTGTTTTCAGAAGAATTACTCGGATTACCTCCAGATAGAGAAGTTGAGTTCGCCATCGACTTAGCACCAAGAACGGAGCCTGTTTCTAAAGCACCATATAGAATGGCTCCTGTTGAGTTGAAGGAGTTGAAAGAGTAGTTACAAGTGCTCATGGATAAGGGGTTTGTTAGACCGAGCGTGTCTCCATGGGGAGCACCGGTCTTGTTTGTAAAGAAGAAAGATGGGTCAATGCGTATGTGCATTGACTATCAGTAATTAAACAAACCCACTATAAAGAATAGGTGTCCTTTGCCTAGAATAGATGATTTATTTGACCAGCTGCAAGGAGCAAGGTATTTCTCCAAGATCGATCTGAGATCTGGATACCATCAGTTGAGAGTCAAGGCAGAGGACATCCAGAAGATTGCATTCAGGACACGGTACGGACACTATGAATTCTTAGTGATGCTGTTTGGGTTGACGAACGCATCGGCGTCATTTATTGATTTGATGAATCGGGTGTTTAAACCACACCTGGACTCCTGCGTCATCGTGTTCGTTGACGATATCCTAATATACTCCAAGTTAAAAGCGGAACACGAAGAACACTTGAGTGCTCTACAAACTTTGCATGAACACCAACTGTACACCAAGCTCAGCAAGTGTGAGTTTTGGTTAGAGGAAGTTAACTTTTTGAGACATGTCATCTCAAAGCATGGTGTCACAGTTGACCCGACTAAGATAGAAGCAATGGTCAATTGGGAGCAACTAAAGACTGTGACTGACGTCCGTAGTTTCATCGGACTAGCTGGCTATTATCGGCATTTCGTTGAGGGTTTTTCAAAAATATTGAGACCACTCACTAGACTTACACGGAAGGATGCAAGGTTCGAATAGAGTGAGACATGCGAGAAGAGTTTTCAAGAACTCAAGAAGAGACTCACTTCAGCTCCAGTACTAGCGATTCCGTCAGGCAGTGGAGGATTCGCAGTCTATAGTGATGCTTTGTATAATAGTTTGGGTTGCTTGCTCAACCAACACAAAAAGGTGATAGCTTACGGGTCGAGACAGCTGAAAGAGCATGAGAAAAATTATCCAACACATGATTTGGAACTAGCAGCGGTCATATTTGTGCTGAAGATTTGGCGACATTACTTGTACGGTGAGACCTTTGAGATTTTCACTGACCACAAGAGCCTCAGATATCTGTTTACACAGAAGGAATTAAATATGAGGCAACACAGATGGATGGAGTTCCTCAAGGACTATGACTATTCCATAGAGTACCATCCAAGCAAGGCTAATGTAGTAGCAGATGTCTTAAGTCAGAAGGGTTCAGCTCAGTTGGCTAGTTTGATTTTGGGTATGCACAGATGGAAGTTGTTTGAAGATCTGGTACTATATGATGCGAACATCGAGTCGCAAGCCACAGGAGCCTTTTTGGCAAATATTTCGGTAAGGCCAGTGATATTTGAGCATATCCATGAGCTATAGATGAAAGACCCGGCGCTAATTAAGATTCGTCAAGATGTGATTGAAGGCATTAAACAGGAGTTCTCAGTGAAAGAAGATGGTTCCTTATTGTTCAAGGGTCGTCTCTGCATTCCGGACAATGCCGATCTATGACAAACTATCCTTGATGAATCTCACAAGTCAAACTATGCGATCCACCCTGGTAGCACTAAAATGTATCAAGATTTGAAAAAGAATTACTGGTGGAGAGGGTTGAAACAAGACGTGGCAGAGTACGTGTCACGGTGTTTGATATGTCAGCAAGTGAAGGTGGATCATAGACATCCTGCTGGATTATTGCAGCCTCTACCCATACCAGAGTGGAAGTGGGAATCGATCTCTATGGACTTTATCGTTAGACTACCGCGTACAATGAAGAGATATAATGCCATTTGGGTAGTTGTAGACCGATTGACTAAATCAGCACACTTCTTGCCCTACAACACGATGTATACGGCAGGAAGACTCGCAGAGCTATATATAAAAGATATCGTCCATTTGCATGGGATTCCAAGTAGCATTGTTTCTAACTGTGACCCATTATATACATCAAAGTTTTGAAAGAAATTTCAAGAGGGAATGGGAACGCGATTGGATTTCAGTTTGGCATTCTATCCGTAAACTGATGGGCAAACAGAGCGGGTAAATCAGATTATCGAGAACATGCTTAGGGTGTGTATGTTAGAACTGCAAGGATCATGGGATCAGCACCTGCCATTGATTGAGTTTGCATACAACAACAGTTTTCAGACAAGCATTGGGATGGCACCGTATGAAGCTCTTTATGGATGGTGATGTAGATCGCCTATCAATTGGGAAGAAACCGGTGAGAAATTTGTTTTGGGACTCGAAATGCTTGAAGATAAAGCCGCCTATGTTGGGATGAGAAGGGCAAAACTCAAAGCGGCTCAGAGCAGGCAGAAAAGCTACGCCGATATGAAGAGAACCAGTAGACTATAAAGTGGGTGAACATGTGTTTGTTAAGGTGTCGCCTATGAAGGGCATCATGAGATTCGAAAAGAGAGGGATGTTAAGTCCCCGTTATCTTGGACCCTTTGAGGTTTTGGGTCGAGTGGGAGAGGTTGCTTATCGTGTTGGCTTACCGTCATGATACGATCGGATACACAACGTCTTCCACGTATCTATGCTCAGAAAGTACGTGAATGATCCTTCTCATATCTTGGGAGGACAACCTTTGGAGATGTATGAAGATATGAGCATGATAGAAGAACTGGCGGAGATATTGGATCGAAAAGAACAAGTTTTGCGCACAAAGGTAATTCCATTAGTGCTTGTTCGATAGAAAAATCATCCGGCCGAAGAAGCTACATGGGAACAAGAGGCCGACGTGAAAGAACAATATCCGAACTTGTTTACGATGAGTTGAGAGTCAAAAATTGTATCACCGCAAGCATGTTTGTGGATTTAAACCTTTTATTGTAATCCAATATTGACCATTAGACCAATTTATCCAATGGAGAGAATGTTAATAGAAAAATTGTGCTGTGATGCGATATAGAATGCATGGTTAGGATTCATTATACCACGCAATGGCTATGAAGACATGCTTCGCAAAACAAATGACCCACTAGTCATGTACTACTAAGAAAACAAAAGCGACATAAAAGTAAGAAAAATTTTGAATTCTAATGAAAACCGATTAATTGATTTGGAAATTCGATTAATCGATTTTGGTCGATCAGTCGACTGGCATACGCCAGTGAGTGAAGATTGAGTGGAGATTCAGAAAATTAGTAAAGTGGAATTTCGAGTAATTGAGGGGAATTCGATTAATCGACGACTAACACATGCCAGTGAGTTGGGAATTTTGGAAAAAAAATTTAAGGGTATTACGATTTCGATTAATCGAGGTGAAATTCGATTAATCGATTTTGGGAAATCGATTAATCGATTTGGGAAATCGATTAATCGACTAGCACATGCCAGTGAACTGGAAAACCTGATATGTAAAATGACTTAAAAATTTCGATTAATTGAAATGAATTCGATTAATCGATTTTGAATTTCGATTAATCGATTTTGGAAATTGATTAATCGATATCGCGTGGTTGGAGAAATTTTTTAAAACCGATTAATCGATTTTTAAAATCGATTAATTGATTTTGGCCTATATATATGAAAAAGGGGATTTTTTTCCCATTCAAAATTTTTTTTGGTTTTTCTTTCGCGCGCTACTTCTTCTTCCTCCTCGAGCCAACTTGCGAGCTAGGGTTTTAGGGGATTTTGAGCCGATTTCAAATCAAAATCCTCGCACATTTAGATCAAACTCCTAAGGTAAACCCTAGATTTCGATTTTGTTTCTTGAAATTCCAATCTTTACATCCCTACATTTTGATTTTGATTCAAAATGCCTCCGAGAACTCGCTTGACCATGAAGAAAGCGGCTTCGAAACTCCCGGTACGGCATAAGAATGCCGCACTGCCACCACCGTCACCGTCACCTCTACAAACCCCATCCCCATCGTCATCAGATACCACATTTGGTTCGACGAGCGCATCTTCGCACGAATCTACACCAACCCTACCACCACCACCCATAAACTTGCGCCAACCAAATGAGTGGTGGGTGGCAAAGAGCTTTGAAAATGAATACATTATCGATGAGGCATTGTTTCCCGACCACGACATCGAGGGTGAGACCTAATGGGCTAAGAACTATCTGGTCAACGTGGGCCTCAGTAACCTGTTAAAGCCGCTAAACGGGTATTACTACCCTAGCCTAGTTCGCCTCTTTTACCAAAAATTAGAAAAGGGCCGCGTTGATGACACCGTGGTGATCGAAATTGACGGTCGTTATTACCTTTTCACCAGAGCCCACATACATCAATCCCTTGAGTGCTACCTCGACCACGTACCAGAAACCAATCTTTTTCCCCCCTTTGAGCAAGAAATCCCACTTATAGAGATTCGGACCGAGATGACCAAGGGGCTCGGCGGATCCGGATCGTCCATTAGGCGGGTAGACTTACCCCACTACATGTGGATGCTTGATTCTCTAATCAAGTGTAACCTCTACCCGATGCGCCATGATACAGAGTGGGGGGAGTTAGTCCAACAGGCCTTGTACGTGGCATTCCATGGCTGTTGGTTCAACGCCACCAAGGTCGTCTTAGAGGGGATGACCTACATAAAGGGGAAGTTGATGAAGGGTCCTTTGAGACGAAAGGAGAAGATGCCTACGCTCGCCTCATTTTGAGCATGCTGGAGTGCTATTCCGACTCTCCAGGGTATGCCATCTCGCCCCATGAGGAGAAGGCTACGGACCACGTGAAGCACTACTCCATCGCTTCATGGGGTCGTAGCTATCAATTGTTGAAGAGGACCCTGCCAGTTGAGGGCGCAGCAGCAGCAGTAGCACCACCACCACCCCCACCACCACATCAGGACCCCCCAGTACGGGGAGCACACCCCGTTATTCCACCAGCAGAGGGGGCACCCTCTCATACTACCGCATCCCCTACACCACTGTCACAGTCAGCAACTGCCACACCTACATCATCATACCGCCGACAAGCGGCTCGCCCAGTGCCTACGATCGAGGATGTGTTAACCCGGATGGAGGCCAACAGCCAACAGATGAATTGACGCATGGACTTTTTGATGTACCACACCATGCGGTACATCTATTCTTTGGACTACTAGCAGCGCCTCGCGTAGGAGCAGGCCTGGACTGCAGGAGCGACCACTTTTCATACGGGTGTCGCAGATGCCGACACATCTGGCTTGGCTCCATAGCGACTAGAGGAGGCGAGTCACCCAGCACCAGATCAGCCGGGAGAGGGGACGGCCAGAGCTTGCGGCGATGCTATTCTTTTGTGATCATTTTTTTTATTTTTGTGGTGTTGTACTTAAATTGTTAATTGTAATTATTGAGAAAAGTGATAATTGTAAATTTTTGGAAAATGAATAGTGAAATATACATCATCTTTTTGGAAATTCGCTTGCATTACGTTACTTCTTGCATTGTGTGGGTATATTAGTTAATTTTTCGTGATCGGGTACGTCACATCACCTGTGTGTGGGGTACCCAATCGACACACCTTTTGGGTTCATTTTCGAGGATGAAAATTTCCAAGGTATGGAGAATGTAATATCTTCGAAAATTGAGCGATAAATAGTGACCTCTAGATCCATGCCCGATTAGTCGTAGGTTGACCAAGTGATGATCAAACAGTAGACATGAGAAGGAAAGTACTTTGTGATGTAGTATGACCCTAAGCATAGTGTATGGTGTTAGTTAAGGGTCACGTACACCTATCTCTGGTATATGTGCTCAACACCAAAGCAAGAGGAGTTATAAGGATTTTAATACCTAAAGAGAAGTTATTTCTCTTGTTTGGTTGGTGAAAGAAGTTAAGAAGAGAGAGAGGGAGAGTAGAGAAGGGTGAATGCTAAGGAGGTTGAGGCATGTTGCAAATTTAAGACGGGATCGAGCAATAAATGCTGGATTCAACATGATTGGAATCATTGGAGCAAGAGTTGGAACCCTAGTCATTAAACCAACCATTTAATCAATTAGGAGATTGATTTGAGGTAAGTTTTAGTTAGATTTAAATGAGTACATTGTTGTTTATTAACTCTATGGGAGATGAGTTAAATTATCAAATTAAAGTGATAGAAAAGAAAGAAAAATAGAAAGAAAAAGATTTGGAAGAACAGCCCGAGAAGGGGCTGAGTTCTGGCCAAATCGATTAATCGATTTGGACAATCGATTAATCAATTTTAGTCTAAAAGTTAAAAAGGCAAAAGAACCCGTGTTCAATTAATCGATCTTGAAATTGATTAATCGATTTTGAAATTTGATTAATCGATTAGAAATTGACTAATCGACTGAGTACCTCCAGTGGCTGGAGAGATAAGGCTTGGGAACACTGATTAATTGATTTGAGAACCGATTAATCAACTGTGGATTTTGATTAATCAATTTGGGAATCGATTAATCGATTGAGGACTTTTGATTAATTGATTTGGGATCGATTAATCGATTTTAGATTTTGATTAATCGATTTGGGAATCGATTAATCGATTTAGGGTTTCGATTAATCGATTTAGGGTTTCGATTAATCGATTTTGACAATTTGAGTTGACTTCTTAGTTGAACATTGAGGTTCAATGAGGGTCTTAGACCTTCTCTATTACATCCTTATTGATGTTGTGCATATGTTATGATGTACCATAGGTGGTACAGGCTATGGCAAGCATGAGGAGCCGTGTGGGACATTGATGCTTGGACAGTCAGACACTTGAGGTAGGAACACCCTGAAGTACTTTGATTACAAGAGCATGTATATAGTGATATAGAAATAAAATGAATCATATAATCCTTTCAGTATGTGTGTATGACACCAAGTAAGCATATAAAAATGAGACATCCCTAAGGGATGAGAAAGTGATAAAGGCATTAGTGTGATGCGAGTAATTTAGACATCCCAGGGATGTAAGTGAGATTATAAAGTAAGATTGAACAAAGACTGATAAGGCCTAATTGATATAAAGTAGCACATTTATACGGTGAATAGCTATATGTAAAGCACCTGATATTTTTATTATTTAAGGTTTAAACAGAATACCCCACCGACGTAGCGGGATACCCACGACTGACACGGCAGAATATCCGTGACCAAGATCGCATGCATAAA
The DNA here is from genome assembly GCA_021018995.1 of Chloranthus sessilifolius. NCBI lineage: Eukaryota > Viridiplantae > Streptophyta > Magnoliopsida > Chloranthales > Chloranthaceae > Chloranthus > Chloranthus sessilifolius. The sequence goes on along the minus strand of CM037596.1, from coordinate 32,004,758 downwards.
TACACCGATGTTGAGATGAGATTAAACCCTGTCGCCTATGAGAAAGGAACCTGGGTAGTACTCAAAGTGATATATTTATAACAACTGTTTATTTAGAAGACGATGGAGGGCATTCCATCGGGGCTCGATGCTATATTGCTCAGGGATTACTTAAGTTAAAGATTTAAGTTACTTTAAGCCTATTAAGTGAGGTTCATGAACAGTTGATAATAAATATAACATTTAAACCACCAGTAAACTTCAATGCATATTGTAATCATTTAAATTGTTTTCCAACAAGTTCATAAATATATCTTGCTAAGCATATCATGGAATATATGTGAGGATTTGACTTATATGTTCATTGTGTTGTTCCCTATTGAGCTAGGATGTAGCTTACCCTTTAGACTATACGTCGCAGGTCCTTTGCTTGCTGCCGTAGAGGCTTCGGGAGACGCTGATCCAGGGGATTCAGACTATGTGCATGGAGACGAGTTAGAGTCTCCTCCCGAGGACTTCCTCTAGGAGACTCCGCTGTGTACTTTGTTAGAGAGAGTTTTGAGAGCATATTATGCGGCTTGGTATGTCAAGCCTTTATTTTGAGAAATAATGTAATTAAATAGATATATTCTTTTGGCAAACCATTTTGGGTGACTAAGTGATGTCACTGATGGTTCGGGTGGGTTCTTTTATTCATACAGAGGCATGGGTTTAGAACCATCTTTTGGATTATAAACTTTGGAGTATAAGTATAGAACTGGAGATTTATTTTAGTATTAGTTCTTATGCGTTCCTTTTTCTTTATTTTTGGTTACTATGCCAATGTTCCTTACGCATCCATGGGGCATGGTCTGGAGGATCGTGCTGATGGCATGGGTTTCAGAGTTTCAAAATCCGGGTTGTCACACTTAATCTCTATTTTAGAATTTCAACCAATCAGAGAGAAGATATAGATCTAGTTTTGTTGTGCTCAATTGAAACTAACTTGCGTTCCCACCAAAAATCAGTTCACGCCCATGTGTAGAATTTCCTGTGCATTGAGTTCCAAATCTGCCCTTGCCACCCTAAAATACTTAGCTACACCATTCACTAATTTCTTCAAATTAATTTTCCCATGTGCAGCCCTCTTCCATGCCTTGGAGTTCCCAAAATGTCCTTGCCAACCAAAGATGTTTACTACTGCATACCCCAAATAATGGTACCCAAAACTGCTGGGCATGTCCCAAATAGAACTCACCCTCTTTTTGGCTGCCCCCAAAATACCCCTTCTGCTACTAAAACATCCCTCAGCTAGAAATATGCTCGATGCCATGGCTGCGTAGCAGTTTTGATGGTTGGGATTTGATGGGCCTTAAGCTAGATCAGCTCAAAGGGCTATGGGCTGATGGAGATGTGAACCTGTAGCTTCATTAAATTTTGCAGCTTTTAGCTGAGCAGTGGAGAAGATGAGCTTTGAGAGGTTAAAAACTGCAAGACAGAGATCTACTTGACAGGTTTGGAGCAGCTTTAATGGCCAGCTGAAGATGTCGATATATATATATATATATATATATATATATATATATATATATATATATATATATATATATAAATTGCAGTTTTCAAATCTTGGCTTCAAGGGGCTGGAAACCTTGAGGTTTCACAGTTCTTTGGGGAGATTAAATGCATCTTGAGAGGATTGGCTACATGGGGTGCTCGAGAGGTTTGAAGGTACAGCAAAATGCCTTGCTTGACAGGGTAGAAGATGGAGGACTGCCGATGCTTGTCGAGAGGTTGGTGCAGTTTTTGGAGGCTTGGGAATCTCGACAGTTTGGTGCCTTAAAGAGGTTGACAGGTTCAGACATGTTCAAGGTTCAAGTGGTCGATAGGTTTAGAAGTTGGACTACTCGAGATGTTTAGAGCTTGTAGCAGAATGCAGTCGACAGGTTTCAATGTATTTTAGAGGGTGTTACTTTATGCTGTCAACAGGCACAATGCTCACATGGTCGACAGGTTTGCATGGGAACTTGAAGTGTATGTTGAGAGGATTGTTGGGAGCTTGCAGTAGGAGCAGTCGAGAGGTTGTTGGCTGCAACAGGTCATGAAGATTGGCTTGGAGTTTGCTGAAGGTGTCATGAGGTTCCAAGGCTGCTACTTTGAGATGTCGACAGGTGCAAGTGTTCCTTGCACTCGAGAGGTTGAAGGGCCTTGCATGTCGATAGGTTCAAAGGATAAGGAGCTCACGACTTCATTAGGTTGCTACTGCTACTTCCATCTAGCAGGTTGCATGCCCTTCTACTTCAGTTGGTGCAGGTCGGCAGGATATGAGGTAGATGGGGCTGCTACTCATGCTGTCGAGAGGATGGAGGGAACAATCGACAAGATCAACATCACTTGCTAACCTTTCTGCATTTTATACATTCGACAGATTTAATTGGCCTCAACTCGACGGGTTCCTTTTCTAATATTTGCAGCTACTCAAGAATGCATATCACAGTAATAGCATCACATTTTCAATGGTAGTTGCAGCAATAGCAACTCGGTCTTCAGCAGGTCGAGGATGCTACATGGGATTCCATGCAAGTGTAGCTGTTGTCCACTAAATACGGATCTGCGTGAGTGCAGCTGTAAGGATTCCTTCAACAAGCCTTGTATCCCTCTGATCAATCTGCAAGGTTCAAGCTATTGTTTTCTTTCTCTATCGCATCATTCAATTCACCTCTCATTCCTAGCTGTGAGTTGATTCAAAACTTCTCCTTATTGGTTCTTTTTAACCGAAAACTGTACTAAAAACACACTTACCAGATCAACATCACTTGCTAACCTTGCTGCATTTTATACGTTTGATAGATTTAATTGGCCCCAGCTCGACAGGTTCCTTTTCTAATATTGGCAGCTACTCAAGAATGCATATCACAGTAATAGCATCACATTTTCAATGGTAGTTGCAGCAATAACAACTCGGTCTTCAGCAGGTCAAGGATGCTGCATGCATGTGCAGCTGTTGTCCACTAAATACGGATCTGCGTGAGTGCAGCTGTAAGGATTCCTTCAACAAGCCTTGTATCCCTCTGATCAATCTGCAAGGTTCAAGCTGCTGTTTTCTTTCTCTATCGCACCATTCCATTCACCTCTCATTCCTAGCTCTAGGTTGATTCAAAAACTCTCCTTATTGGTGCTTCTTAACCGAAAACTGTACTAAAGACACACTTACCAGATCAACATCACTTGTTAACCTTGCTACATTTTATACATTTGACAGATTTAATTGGCCTCAGCTCGATAGGTTCCTTTTCTAATATTTGCAGCTACTCAAGAATGCATATCACAGTAATAGCATCACATTTTCAATGGCGGTTGCAGCAACAGCAACTCGGTCTTTAGCAGGTCGAGGATGCTGCATGGGGTTCCATGCATGTGCAGCTGCTGTCCACTAAATATGGATATGTGTGAGTGCTGCTGTATGGATCCCTTCAACAAGCCTTGTATCCCTCTGATCAATCTACAAGGTTCAAGCTGCTATTTTCTTTCTCTATCGCACCATTCCATTCACCTGTCATTCCCAGCTGTGGGTTGATTCAAAAATTCTCCTTATTGGTGCTTTTTAACCGAAAACTGTACTAAGGACACACTTACCTCCTTGCTGCAAAACAACATCAAAAGCAAGTATTAAACACTCTAAGTCCCATCAAATGCTAGGTTTAAAGGTGTAGAAGGTGGCAAAAATTAGTGCTTAACACACCCCCAAACCTAAACATTGCTAGTCCTCGAGCAAAGTGAAATTTAAAACAACTAACCTATGAAATTAAATGCCACTTTCGTAGGGAACACGGGTGCATTTGGCACATGCACCAAGCCTTTTAAACCCCTAGGTGATCCCTAGTGGAGGAGTGGAGTCTCTTGAGGGTTTTCACTGAAGTTACCAACAAACTTCCTCAATGGTTCAGTTAATGTTAATGTAGTATGTTGAGATTAAAAATCAAGCCAAAATAAAATTCGTTCCACACCTTGTTCCTTTAAGTTTAGAAGGTTCTTATAAAAAACACAACAATTTTTTGAAACTGAAATTCTACTGCAATTCCTTCACAATCAATCAGCTCATGTTAAGGCATTTTATCCGAAAATTAATGCATAGCTAACTCTTAAATTGAGAATTTTTGTTATGATACAACCCCAACAAACTTAATTTCAGATCCAAAGCTCACCAAGGTTGTCACTCAGAATGAAACTAGAAGGGTGCATCAGTTCACACAGCTCAAGAGCAGTTACAGCCCTCAAATAAGATTGCAAGCATGAGCATAAGCATTGCTCTAATTTCTAAAATTTTCTAACTCCTTTCACCATAGATCAAAGAAATCCTTATCTCCACATGACAGCCCAATCCATTTCAGATCAGTAAGGTCTTTTTATTGGGTTGTAATGTGGCTTAAGGGTGAAGTTATATAGAATAAAGGGGGTAGAAAGGATTCAGATTGAAAAATCAGTAAGATAAGGAAGTGGTCTAGACAACACCTTCTTCATTTCAGTACATCTTTCATCTATTTCTTGAATTTTTAGATTGAAAGTGATCAGTTTCCAATCCTCATTTCAATCTTTCAATTAAATGTCTTCTCTTTCTCATTCTTTTAGTTTTGATTTTCTTTTTTTTCTTTTTTTTCTTTTAAATGGGCTGGCATGCCACAATTACTCATCACTGTTGCCTTCATATGTATTTTCTTCTTCTTTTACCAAATTGTGAAACCTTGCTCCTCTAACCTCTTCAATTCCTTTTCCTTCACCTTCTGAAATCTCAGATTGAGGGTCAGGCTGCATCAGGTCATTGAGGTTTTTGGGTTCCAATTTTTTTTGTTTTTTATCAAAGACAAGCATGGATTTCAAGGCTCAAATGGTGTGTATCAAGGGCAGTTCAAAGGGTAAGGGTATTTTAAGCCCAAACTGTCCATGGAATGGCCTCACTTCATATCCTCAATGTCAAGAGTGCTGTCAAGCTGTTTCAACTTAGATTTTCCTAACTTCTAGTGATCAAAACTAAATTCAATCAGTCCTTAGAGCAAAAAAAAAAATTTGCCAAGCCACTCTTCAGGAAAAAAAATTTCTCAGGCCCAAATCTCATTGGGTATGGTCTTCCACCAAATTTTCTGGGGAGCATCCTCACAGATCTTCTCTCTTTTCAAGTTCACTAAGTGCTAATTTTTGAATAAAAATTCCTGACATTTGCTTCATTATAGTGTTAGAACTGCAGCATATTCTAATATTAAAAGGTTTTATTTTCCTTAAAAAAAAAATTAGGTGGGAATTTACTTTAATTTCTGACTTTCTATTGAACCTTGCTGCACTACTATTAACTATTCATTGGTATACCTTGTCATACCCCCAAACCTATGAGGAGCAGTGTCCTCACTGGGTCAAAGATAAATGTGGGTGTACAGCAGGGTAAAAATAGAGATACACAAAAGAAAGAAAACAAACACTGTACATTCATATAAAAAAAATAAATTAGAACAAAAACAAATTTCATTTAAACCCAAATAATATGTATAAGATCGAAGTATGCACTGGAAAGCAACCTAAAACAATCAACAGTTATTTACAAGCAGCATCAGGCCAGTCATAAAGATCAGCTAGATTCCTCAACTCTTTGTTGGATAGAGGTTTTTTCTTCGTGGGTTTGGACTTCTGGGTTGGCTGGTTTGGTGCCTCCTTAGACTGGGTAGCAGGTTCTTTTTCTTTCTTTAGAGTAGCACCAGGCGAAACAAACCTTTTAGCAGTGACTTTTCTTCTGGTGGAAGTCCACTTAGGCTCTTGTGGGGCATGCACAGAGTGTGGAGGAGCTTGGACTGGAGGGCGAACATCCATTGGTGGGGTAGGGATAGGTGGAGTAGGAGTAGGTTGAGTGGAAGAGGGTATAAAGGAGCTGAAGCCAGAGGGGTTGGCTGATATGGCTGAGAGGTCAACGCAGCAATCTTTCTTTCCAGAATCTCAATTTTCTTCTCTGCATAAAGCAAATTGGACTCAGAGAGCTCTTTGGTGGATTTGGTTATCTCCTGGGCATTCTCCAATTTTTTCTGGAGAAGTTCAGCTCTCTTCTTTTTAGCTTTGGCAATGATACCCTTAGCAGCAGCAAGTTGTTTTGCTGACTCATAACAACCAATATTTTCTTCCAACCTTGAGAGGTATCCCAAAGCTGGATTCTGTGCTCCAGCTCCATGTCAGCAATCCTCTCCTCATAGGGAGCTTCAAGGGCAGCGCGAAGGGCAGTTATTCCTCTTAGGACATCCCTATGGATGTAGGGATTATCCCTCATAGCATACAGAAGTGTGAGGTAAGGGGGAATGTAGAAGGAATGGCGGGGCACAATGGGCAGGAAAGGGAGTGGAGTGGAAGAAGGTGAGGGAATGGAGGATGCCAGTACCTTTGGGGAGGGTAAAATGGCAGGGCCAGCTGGGGAATGGGGTGGATGAGATTCAAGGCTGAGAACTACCACTTAAGGGTCAGTTTGGGTGGAGGAATCAGTGAAGGCAGGTGGAGGGACATCTTAAACAAAGAGTTGGGGAGAAGGAGGCGGGGTAGGTAAATGGGTTGGTCATTGTTGAGATTGTTGGGCTAAATTGGTTAAGGAAGATTGGATGGCTGCTAAGGACTGTGAGATAAAGGCCTGGTTGAGGAAAGTGGAGTGCAAGGATAAGTGTGTGGCCTCAATGGAAGTTTGGGTAGTGGTATTGGCTATAACATGGGGGGATTGGATGGATAGGAGGAGGTCTAGGATTTGGGGTAAGGGGTCAGGTTTGATAGTAGGTGGAGTTTGGAAGAGAGGGGGTGGTGGAAATGATGGAGTGTGGGCATGCGTGGATGAGGTTGATGGAGGTTGTGGAGAGTCAGGTAGTGGATTATATTCATGCCCAATATTGTCAACTATGGACATCAGCAGAGATGAATACCCTTCAGTGGTTGATAGGTCCTGGGTTAGGGAAGGTGAGATGGAAAAAATGGGCTCACTATCAAGGGAAATGGAAAGTGAGGAAGGTGCAATGTCTGATGTAAATGGGCTAGCTGGAATGGTGAGTGAGGGCAACGTAGGGATGGGGTTCGTGAGTGGGGGAGCTAAGAATGGGCTGCTTTGGGGATTGGGAACTGACATGGAAGGAAAAGAAAGTGAGATGGTTGGTGTGAGAGATGGAGGGATGGTGGGGCTTGCAGCAAAGGAACTGGCCATAGAGAAATCTAGATCAATGGCAGGGGTGAATGAGGGTGTAGATGATACAAGTGGAGGCTCCAAGCCAGGAGCAGCAGATGTGAGCAAAGGCTCACGGGTGACTGAGGTAGAGACCTCGGGAGGAGGTACTGAACTAGGGGCAACAGAGGTGCCAGGAGTTGCTTCCTCAAGCTCTTCAATTGACCTATGGTGGCCTTTCCCAATGAGTGTCCCACTGGTAAACCAAGCCTTTCTTCCAAACACCGTGGGCTTCACCACCTCCACTTCCTCATTCTCTTTAAACACAAATCCCCTTCTTCGAAGTAGGGCAGTGATGAGCTTGCTGTAGGGGAGCCCTGGGAGGGCTTGAGCTTTCCTACATTTGTTAGTCACATCCACCATTGCTTCAAACACCAACCAAGAAGCATTAACAAATTGGCCTTTTGAGAAAAAATATAGGGCATCCACTATCAGTGTTCTTCTTTCTTGCTGATGGCCACTGACATAGATATTCTTTCTTAGAATTGAATCAAAAAATGCAAGTTAGGGGATAAATCTTTTCTCCTAATTGAGTCCCCAGACCCCACAATGCCCTGGGTGAGGTGCCTGGCCATTGCTTTGAAAGAGACATTCTCAGGTGCAGCCAGGCCATAAGCTGGGTCATAAACATAAGGGACTCCCAATACTATCCCTATATCTCTGTAATGCACCACCATTTCTATATGATCAATCAAAATTACCAGGCAGGGCTCAAGAGAATCTGGCTTGGCTTATTTCATGAGATTCTAATACCACAACTTAACTCGCCTTAGGTAAGACTTTTCATTCAATGGGCTCATCATGGGTGTCAGGCCTACCTTCACCAGATAATTCAAAGTATCCTGACACTCCCCTTGCTTAGAGAAATATGGGGTGTCAAAAATAGTTTCTAGGATCAGATTTAATTTATCCACGAATTCATTGGGTGTGGATATGAGCGAAGGGGCTTTAGGCACTAATTTAGGGTTAGGCTCAGCCTCAGAAATATCAAGCTCAAGGTTAGGTTGTGTTTTAGGGGCCTCCTCAACAATGTCATCACTAGTTTGGGCCCTCTTAGATTTCTTGGATTTCTTAGATTTCATAATTTTCTCATCTTCCTCCATGACAAGTTTCCTTTTTGCAGGTGGGGTTTCCTTAGGCTTTGTGGTTTGCCTACTGGATTTTCTAGTGGCTTTGGTAGCAGATTTAGAAGGTACTTTGAAAAGATTTGCCAATATTTCCTCTTGCTCAGCCATTGATTACTCAAACGCTTCCAATTCACAACTAATCACCACACAGGTTTCTTAGGTTACTCGGATTACCCCCACATATTCAAAATTCAATAGCCCAAACTTGAAATAACAGAGTGAAGCTAAAGAAAAGCTTACTGACAGAAACCTAGGGTTTGTGAGATTTTGATGGGCACAGGACCAAAACAGCTTGGACCAGGTGCAAAATGTAGCTTTTGATGGATTGAAGCAATGTGGAAAATAGCCAGGAGGTTGCTATAATAGCCAGTGAGATAGAGAGAAAAAGTAAAAATGGAAAGAATCGTCAAAGCAACTTATAGCGCAAAGAGAAGGTGTTAAAATAAAAATAATGAAGTTGTCGTGAGGTTTAAATCGATGGAAAACAATCATCGATAGGGTTGGGGCTAAGTGTCGACATGTTGCAACAACCTGTCGAGAGGTAAAAGATGGCCAATCATCGCGAGAAGTTCAATTAATCTTATCGACTGATCCAAGGTTACAGAGAAATTTGTTTCGAGAAGTTCAAAGAACCTCTCGACGGGCATTTTGAGCTTAGTGTAACATTCTCTCCGACAAGTTTCCTGCACCTGTCGAGAGTCTATTGCTATGCACCATTAGAACCTTCAGAACATGTCAAAATGTATTGCAGTCCTCTCAACAGGTTATAATGCAATTCGAATAGGCTTGAAGTCTTCCCCACATTCATGTTACACGCAAATTTGTCAAAACCCAAGTTAATTCAAACAGCTCTTGCTTCTAGCCAGCTTAGGAAGGATCCATGATGTGCGCATGTGAAACAACATTGACAATGCCAGAAAAAAAAAAAAAATAGCAGTACAATAACTTACCACAATAACTATTATACATAGTGTACATTGTTGAGACTCAGCCATGCTAAGGAGGTTCATGATAGTGGTTGATCAACACTGGTTTTCCTGCATTTTCAAACATATCATCAGCATGACCACAAGGACCAGTATACTGCAGCAGCTTGGGCAAAGTCAGAAGCTCATCCACTATCCCAATTGAAAAATAATCCTCACCATTCAAGTGGGGCTGATTGGCTGAATTGTAAACATTCAATTTAACTTTCATGTTGCCAAATGACACCTCCATTACTCCTGATCTACACTGAATGCACACATTGGCAGTGGCTAAAAATGGCCTGCCCAAAATCACAGGGATGGAAGTAGCACACTTGCTTGGCTCGATATCCAGCACCAGAAAATCAGCAGGATAAAAGAATTTGTCAACTCCAACCAATATATATTCTATGATTCTCAAAGGCTTCCTCTCAATCTGTCAGCTAGTTGTAAGACACATGTGTGGGTTTCAACTCACCTAAGCTCAGCTTCTCATAAACTGAGTATGGAAGCAAATTCACACTAGCTCCCAGATCTAATAAGGCTTTTTCAATGGTATGATCCCCAATGATGCAGGGGATAGTGGGGACTCCAGGGTCTTGGAGCTTTGTTGGAGTTGCTATAGTTAAGACTTGGTTCACTTTTTCTGTTGAAAAGACTTTCTTGGATAGATATTGTAGCGACCCGAGATCTCACAACCTCATAATTGTAAGAACTTAGATCGTACCTTCGTATCGAGAACCATAGAAACATAATAAGGCGATAAAAATACCTTAAACAACGGAAGATAAAATTTCTTTAAAACATTAATTAATCTAAATAAAACCCATGATAATGTTCTTATTCCAATAACAAGTCCAACATAATTAAAGCTTAAACAGTTTAGATAAAATACTAACTGATCAATGTCCCATTTATTTAAAATTACTAATAACTAGAAAGGAAAATAGCTAATTAGGCCACGAAGCCATGAACGCCATTCAGTCCAGTTTCTTGAGCACCACGTGCCGTCTCATCGCCATAGACTCATACATTGTCATTGGCAACACCTGTCTCATCTGTATGGACCAGACATGCAATCCATTGAAGCATAAAATATCAATCCTAGCCATATAACATTTCGATATATTTTATGTATGTGTGCATGTGGCATGTATAATCTCACTAAGCTTAAATGAACTGAACGTAAACATATATATTAATATTATATGAATGCATCATATCTTTTAATTTTATCTTTCTTGTCATTTAATGCACGTTAGACTCCGTCCCGCTCAAAACGTTGGGTCTTAATCATGCTTATCACTTGTTAGTTAGACTCCGTCATGCTCAAGACGTTGGGTCTAATGAATCATGTTATTTATTGCATGTCAAACTCCGTCCCGCTCAAGACGTTGGGCTGAATCATGCTCATCATACTCTTATTCAGTTAGACTCCATCTTACACAAGATGTTGGGTCTAATACCTTCCTAGACTCCATCATGTACAAGATGTTGGGTCTAATGCTCTTCAATCGTGTTTAGTTAGACTCCATCAAGCACCAAATGTTGGGCCTAATACCTTCTTAGACTCCATCGGGTACAAGGTGTTGGGTCTAATGCTCATTGATCATGGCTTGACATTTCATTGTATTTTACGTATCTTGATTGTGAATTATATAGATCATCATGGGACATATAAAGTGCATGAGAGTGATATCATACTACATATGCCTTTAAGTGCATTTAATCATGGTACGTAAATATCAAAGTGTACACAATCATGGTGCATAAATATTACAGTGCATATCATACGATCATGGTGCGTAAAACACCCCAAGAATTTCAAAAATAATATCAAAATACTGCAACTTTTGGTCATCGAGAACTTAGTGCTACTTTCAGCTCAATTTGAACCTTTAAGATGCCAGATTCAGAAACTAGCTAAAACACAAATGTTGTAGAGGTCGTCGTCAGCTTTCTAACACCATAAGAATCACCTCAATCCGAGTTCGAGACAGAAAGTTATGGCCATAATACTGAGGCTGTATCTGATGCAAAGTTTGGCGGGAGTTCACGGAAATTCCTTTTAGGTGTCAATCGATTGATTTCAATCCGTGAGCACACCTCAAAATACATCAAATCACATGGTGGAATTTAATTGGACTTCTTTTTAACCCAACATCATTAACATTAAAAATCTATTAATCATAGCATGCATTCATTTAATCATTCCATCATTATCTATAAAATAAAATCACTAATTTATATAAATATCTATTAATCATAATAATATTTTAAGATCAATGGAAAGCATGATTTCTCCATACCTAGATTGATCGTACCACCATGATTAGATTCAGATCCCAACCATGATGATAATTTTAGAAGAAGGTGAAGGCCGCTTGAGAATATACGCCAACGTCTCACCGCACTTCCAAAAGAAGGGTTCTAGGAAGATAGATCTAGAATTTCTTCTCTAAGGTCTCTAGGGTCTCTGACGGCTCTATTCTTAAGAAGAACTCTAAATGAGCTTATAATTTAGGGTTCTCCGTAAGACACTTATTTATCACACTTTGGAGATTATCCTGTGTTAAGCAACACAATATGGAAGAGTGTATAGGCTTTTATCTCAAAGTCTAAAATAGAGGTTTAAAGCACATATAACAAGGTTTGATCCCTAGACCTCTTATATAGAACTTAAAGTCTTTAACTAGTAGGCTATTACACAACTTATTTTCATTAATGACGAAAATAAATATAAAAGCTTGAAAAATCAAAACATGCATTTTTAGATAAAACGTTTTGAAAACTCAAGGTATGCGGGGAATACGGTATTAAACACATACACATATTTTAGGTGTATCAAAGGTATAAAATTCAGATCATGACAGATATATCCTCGATTACCTTTTGTGGGTGCAAAGGTCTTTTAAAAACTTGGCATAGGCCGGCACTTGCTTGATTGCATCAAGTAAAGGTAAGTTGATCTTTACTTGCTTAAAGGTTTTCATCATTTCCATTACTTTGGCATTCCCTTTATCAAAAGGAGAAGCTAGCTTTAAAGCATTAGAAAATGGCAAATGGGGAGCTGGCCTCCCATTTGCAACCTTAGCCAACTCATCAATTTTTTCTTTATTTTTATTTTTATTTTTTATTTTTTTATTTTTTCCAATTTTTTGTTTGGGAGCATTAACATCCCCCTTATTCAAACTGGGCTGCTCCTACTATATATTCTTTAGAACTGCTTCATTTTCTTTCTCTAAATTTTTCAAAGCCCCACAGCCTACTTGATTGTCCACCAACCTTCCACTTCCTAATGTGGTGATAGATTTGGCTTCCTCATGGGCAGAAGAGACTTCACGTACCACATATTGTCTCTTTCGATTGTCCATGGGCTGACTAGGCAGCCTACCTTCCTCCCTCTTTGTCAATACATTGATAGTTGATCAAGATTGTCTTCTATCTTTTTAATGCTTTGACTATGAGAGCGCCCTTCTTCAGCAGCTACAACTTCCAGATTTCACACACACGATCCAAGGCATGATAGCGACCCCTAAGGGGTATTTCTGGTATTCAACTGAGCACAAGCGGGAACTCTAACTATCTCACATGTACTTGTCAGTTGTGAACCAATAGGAGAAATCTTCTAGAAGAAGGATCAACCACATCAGCATAACTGCATTATTCTTTTGAGTTTTGATTGGTTGAAACGGATCTGAGAAGAAGGTATAAACAAAGGAGTAATCACATTGAAAAAGGATCCAAAAATTGAGAGAGCAAGAGCTAAGTTCGAATTCATTTTCCCTCTCTTTTCCCTCTTCTTCTTCCTCGTTTCTAGCCAATTATGGTTGGCTAAAACTTCTTCAGTAGCTAGGGTGAGGTAATGAGCTATAATTAAGAGTTTCAGAGACTTTGTAAGGGATTGGATACTGCACAGATTGTAAATCTGAGCACAACATTGTAAGTAGTGACATTGCAATGGAATTGTGGGATTTAGAATTAATTCTAAGCTATACTTCATTTATTCGTATTTGATTTGTCTAGTTTGGATACTCCTGTGGGCCAACCAGAAATGGGGAGCTTGTAGTCTGGCATTCACAACATCTATAATGGTTAACCTATTCTAATCAAGACCATTGGCTTAAGACAATCTCTAGGATGATCTGTGACCATTCAAGTGGGCAGGTCATAGCCTTAGGATTGCTCTGATTCTCTGGTTAAGATCAGATCCTTATACCATGCATCTGCAGATTTGTGGCCAGATAAAGGATTGTTGCAGATCTGATCTAAGCACTGACTTTGATTCATTTAATTCTCAGTGAAAGACCAAATCCCTAGCTGCTGCTCTCCATCCTTTGATTTTTAATCCATTTTCCTTCACTTCTGTGTTTTCTTAAGATCTGGATCAACTGCATTTAATTTCTATAGTTCATAGTGATAAAAACCCAAAACCTCTCCTCTCTCCTATTTTAGTGTAGCTTAAATTAGGATGGAGTGCCAGATCTATTGCAGATCTGGAGATTTACCATAGTCTATTCACATTTCCCTATGGACATACCCTTACTGACCTATCAAAACTTGCTACAATAGCCCTGTATCTTACAGGTCTAGGAGATTATAGTTGTGCTGAATCACCCTTTGTTTTATTTTGATTTTATTTTACTTTTACCATGGCACATTAAAGTAGCACACTCGATTTTCCCCAACAAGTTTTTGGCGCCGAGGGGCGTTAGATGCTCTCCATAGGGCGATGGAGCAGATGGGGTGTGCTCCTCGTCCGGATGCGCAGATGTTGTATTCCTTGGCCTTCTCGGTTGCTCAGGCTAGGGCAGCGGAGAATGAGTTAGGGGCTCGACTAGCGGAGACCCGACAGCTGTTGGTGAGTTAATTTATTGGTTTTAATTGTATTGCGTTGACTTGGTCTTTCAATCGTTCTGACATAGTTGTGGTGCTTCATCTTATCTTGAACAGTCTGATAGGGAGGTTGAGGTCGCCAGTCATATGGCGATGATCGAATTGTTACGCTGTCAGCAGTAGGCCGGCCAAGAGGTGGAGGCCAGTCTACGTTATGAGATTAATAGATTGGTAAGTGTCTATAAGCACCTGGTTTCGTTAACTATTAGTGTTGTGAGCTTACCGGCTGATGCGTCTTACTGTTATTTGCAGAGAGCTGAGCTCGTTGCTGGAGGTCCCGTTCCGACATTTTATCCATCTTCAGTTGCTTCCTCCTCCAGCGATGGCTCAGCTTCGGACATAGCTAGATCATTGGGTAAGTTCCTCATTCTTTCAATCAGTTCATAAGGTTCACTGTTGCGCTTTCTTAATAGTTTACTAACATCACGTGGTATTTCAGCGCCAGGTTGTTGAGGATTTGCTGACGAGGGAGGCGACTGTTGCCTCTCTATGTCCCGAGAGTAAGGTATAATTTTTGGTTTGGTATAATTCAGTTTAGGTTACTTCCTTCTATTTGTTCTGATATTTTTTGCATTGGCTTATTTTTTTTGTGCAAGCAATTCCAGACTCCGCTCCTAAAGCTCCCCCTCAAGGGTCTGTTCCTATCCCTACTCAAGTACGTTTTAGTTATGGCATTTATGGTTTATTTGTTATCGTAGTGTTTATCTGATATATTTGTTCATTTTTGTTGCAGCCATCCACGTTTGTTGTCCCTTTCGTGCCTTCCGCCGATCCTGTGACCATGGAGACGGTCGAGCGACTTCTAGAGGAAAGGCTAGATCTGGTATGGTCGTTTCCTTTCCGAAGTCTTGTTTCGTTCATATATGTATATGTTAGCCCTCTTTGACTTGGTATGGTTATGTAGGTTTGTCAGCTTGAGGAGGTGCGACTAAAGGTGGCGCGAGCGCACGCCACTCCTGAGGCGAGACGGATCCTCGGGGAGGTGCAGAGTTGTGAGGACCTGGTAATTAAGATGATGGGTACACGAAGGACTCAGATCGAGGCGTTAGAGGCGACTCAGATCGAGGCGTTAGATGCGACGCATCGAACGACATGAGTGGAGATGTAGGTGACCCTGGATCGGCTGCAGTATCGTCTGATGAGGAGCGAGCGGGGGACCCATAGATCAACTAGTCAGCTTGATGGGTCAGAGTCAACGGCTACGGGTTCCTCGGCTGGGTAGTCTCGTCACACATCTCATGGTCGTGTCAAGGGTGATACTCGTGAAGATTCTGTTGTTCAGGAGATTCATGCAGGGTATCCTCCTCATTCTCGATTGAGATGATCTTTTAGCCAGACGAGTGAGGGGGGTTCTATGGCGGGGCCTCGTCGTCTAGAGGTTTCAAGGACTCTGGATGCCAGGATTGTATTTTTGGATGATCAGCTCCGAGCCGATGATACTGGCGACAGCGGTGCCCGTCCACCCCAGCAGCAGCGTAGGGAGTAGGGGTGTGTGTGTGTGTTTATTTTATCCATTGAGTGTGTGTTGTATATATGTAGGGGATGCCCCTGGTGACAATTATAATAAGAAAGAAAATTTTGACACACACATATATATAGAGATTTTTTTTGGTTTAGATGTATCTGATTGACTCTTTTCCTTTTGATTACCTTTTGCATCTACCTTTCGCTTTTCCTCTTGGTGCTGTCAATCATCATCGGGACTTGGATGCTTTCTGAGCTGGCCCGGTGGTGGTTGAAGGTTGCTCTATAACTGCACATGTAAAGGTGACACTATCAGTAATTTTTGTTCCCCCCCTTGCTAGTTGTCAAAAGGGGTGAGTGTCTCAGACCGAGGTCTGGTAGTAAGATGGATACAAGCTTTTTTTTTTCTTTTTTTTTAAAAATTTCTTTTTTTCTTTGAACTAAAAGTAATGCAACAAGGAAAGAAAATAGCTGAGATGGAAATAATAAAAATAATTTAAAAAATGCCCCAGTGTAGGAGCGTGGTAGTATCGACAGTACAGTATCTCCGATAACATTCTCTGGATGGTAACTCCGTCATTCCTCATCTTCTTTATGGACAAGTCGGCGCTTCTAATGTGATTCTCCTTCAAACAAAAAAAAATTTCCCAACATATAGATGCAATGGAACTTTTCTGGGCTTTAGATGAGTACTTTGGGTCTATAGGCAGTCATGGGTATTTGGTGAGTTAGTTTTGAAGAAAATTTCATCAGTACTGTCGTCGAACCAGGGGGGAGGTCGTTTTGATTAGGTTAGTTATATACGGGGGTCTATCTTAGGGTATTAGTTATCCTATCCCATGGTTATTAGGGAGAAGTACGGTAGGTATAGTAGGTGATTGCATCAGTCGTTATTCAGCAATTTTCAGTTTCATTCCTAGGAATATCCTGTCAAGCCTCTGATATATCATCCGAAATAAAATTAGAAGAGGAAGGTAGGGCTCAGTGATATGGGGGATAGTTTGTATCTCACACTTTTCAAAAGGGATGAGTAACAACCTTTTTCTCAGGGGGGTACAGGATGCCATGATTGAGCTCTTCGTCATGTTTCGGTACCATCAACATTTTACATTCTATGGTCAGCAGGAGTTTATCCTCCTCCCGCTACCTTATGACGACATCTAGTAGTATGGGGACATTAGGGATGCCCTCACAGCTTGCTTATACACTTCTAATAAAACTATCAGAGATGTCCTCATGGCCTGCTTATGCTTCCCTGTGTTCATTGACTTATTCATTCGTCATAATGCTCTCGCTCAATTATATATATATATATATATATTTGAAAGAATCTTGCTAGCGCAAGAATAATGAGTTTTGATTAAACCCATGAGTTAAAATACCAGGTATCGAATACGTATCGTCCGAGCTCAAAACCGATACGTATCGGACGATACGTATTGGAATAATAAAATACCGGACGATACATTGAATATATCGTCCGGGTATATGCATACAAAATGGCGATACGGTACATTGAATGTACCATATCGTCCCAGTCTAAAACCGATACGTATCGTCCGATACATATCGGTATCGGACGAAATTTTGACCCATGATTAAACCTAACACCTTCATTTTTTTTGCTCTAGCGTCTCCTCCAATGACAGGGAAATAGAATGAGAATCGAGTATTTCTTATGCTTTTGAAAGAGGCTAGGTAGGTCACTAGTCCTTCAATCAATTCACCCGAATGAGAAAAGGTGGGCGATAAATCGGAGGTCTTGAGGATATTCTGAGGATCGAAGACATACGACCAATGAATAGGTTGTGACGACTACGAGGATGGTAAGTATAAGTATTTAACCACAAGATGTGATGATCATAAGGCTAAGGATAGTATTTTCTAAGGTACATGGCGTTCTAAGGGCTAGGGAGTTCCTCCTCATCTTTGTTCGCCAATTTATATGCATTCGCAGGGTATGCAGCTGTTATAACATAAGGGCCTTCCCAATTCGGCTTCAGTTTTCCTTTTGGATGGGCCACTTGGAAGGCATGATTTTTTTTAAGACTAGTTCTCCAATATTAAAGATTCGTTCAAAGACTTTCTTATCGTAGGCTCTGGCCACTCTCCTCTGATATACCTGAGCGTTGATCAGCTACCCTTAGATGTGTTTTATCGAGCTGCTCTAGTTGTGTGAGTAAAGCAATTCTCCTCTTGTCTAAGGATAGCTCATCATCGAGTTGAATCTGTAAGGATGATACTTGTATCTCATATGGTAGGACCGCCTCCATCCGTAGGTAAGGAGGTAGGGAGTTTGGCTAGTGGTCGTACGAATAGAGGTTCTATAGGCCTAGAGTGCTTCTAGTAGTCGTTCGGGCCAGTTGGCTCCATTGCTTGTTTCTACTGTATGCTTCAGGAATCGAATCAGGGTTTTGTTTGTAGCATATGCTTGTCCATTGCCTTGAGGGTAGAACGGCGATGAGTGGCATAGATTGATGTCGTACTTCTTGCATAACTTCTTCGTCTCCTCTGTGATGAACTGTGATCCGTTGTCGGTGATAAACATTCTAGGTACTCCAAACCTGGTGATGATATTTTGAATAATAAACCTTATGAGTGTTGAAGCGATGATTCTGACATAGGATTTAGCTTCTGTCCATTTGGTGTACTATTCGGTCGCCATAAGTATAAACATATGCTTGTGAGTGTTCCCAACTGTGTCTATGAAGGGTCCAATGACATTGAAGGCCCACATCGAAAATGGCCATAGTGAGGTCATAGTATTTAATGCAATTGATGGAGCTTTGATAAGTGCGGCATGTTCTTGGCATTGTTTGCAGGATTGAACATAGAGGTGGCAATCTCTTATCATTGTCGGCCAGAAGTAGCCATGTCGTATAACTTGATCGGTGAGTCTCTGTCTACCGGAGTGGGTGCCATAGGTACTGGCGTGTGCTTCTCGAATGATGTATTGTCCTTCAGCGATCGTGACGCATCATAGTAGTACTTATTTAGTGAAGGCTTCTTTGTATACTATTTCGTCGAGTATGCAGAATCAGGCGCATCGCTTCCTTATAGTCTTCTATTTGATCTTCGTGGCATATGGGGGAATGTGTTAATGCTTTAAAAAGTTTCAGATGTCGAAATACCATGGCTATCCCTCGTCGGTTGGTGATTTTTCAAATCTGAATATAACGACTTCGATTTCTGCTTTGACGTGATTTTCTGGAGTGATTGCTTCTTTTGATCCCGTGCTTGTGGGGAGGATTAGTAATTCTCTCTTAACAGTTCATGTTACCTCATGGGTGGGTACTATTAATTTTTCGATGAAGAAAGTCTTGGTGCTTTGGCCGAGGGGTATTTGGATGACAGAGGCTAATGTAGCTAAGAAATCTGCTAGCTCGTTTTCTAATCTAGGAATTTGTGTGAAAGAGATTCTTTCAAATTTCTTTACCAAATATTGAGTAGTTTCTAGGTATGCCATTAGCCTCATTTCCTTAATTTTCCATTCTCCTATGACTTGTGAGATTACTAGCTTGGAATTACCGATAGTTTTCAATTGTTTAACGCCTAATTACAGTGCTGCTCATAATCCGACAATAAAAGCTTCATATTCTGTAACATTATTCGTGACAGGGATGTCCAGTTGAAAAGCTTTAGGTATGACCACTCCTTCCGGGCTTAGGAGGACTATCTCGATGCCTTTCCCTTTGTGATTTAGAGCACCGTCAAAATAGAGAGTCCATGAGGTCTTATTGGGCTCTTCGTTATGAATTGTGAGTAAATCTTCATCAGGAAAATCCGTGTATGGGTTCACCATTCAGGAGTGGGAGATCTGTAAGGTAATCGGTGATGGCTTGTCCCTTAATCGACTTCTGCGTGACATAAGTGATCAAATTCTTGCAATAGCATATGCCAGCGAGCAATCTTTCCTAATGTTGCGGCTTCTCGAATACATACTTCAGAGGGTCCATTCGGGCAAGTACTAGTATCTTATGTGCTCCGAAGTGGTATCGTAATTTGGTCGAAGCCCATACTAATGTGAGGCATGTCTTCTCCATGGGAGTGTATTTTCGTTCGTACTCGACCATCGTTCTACTAAGGTAGTAAATGGCCTTCTCTCTCTTACCATCTTCTTCATATTTTCTCAGGATTATTCCCATTGCTTTGTCATTCACTGAGAGGTATAGGATTAGGGGTCTTCCGAGAATTGGTGGTGATAGTATTGGCGGGTTAAGAAAGTACTTTTTGATGTTATCGAAGGCTTGTTGGCATTGGTCATCCCATTTGTACTCAGTTCCTCCTTTAAGTAGCCTGTAGAAAGGATCGCATTTGTCTGAATGTTGGGAGATAAATCTCCTGATGAATTACAATCTTCTTATCAAACCTCGTAATTCTTTTATATTACTGGGAGGCGACATCTCAAGGATGGCTCTGACTTTCACGAGGTTGACTTCGATCCCTCGCTTATTGACTATGAAATCGAATAATTTTTCAAAGGTGACTCCGAAGACACACTTCTTTGGATTCATTTTCAACTGATATTTCTTAGCTCTTTTTAATGCCAGTCAGAGTGCCTCAGCATGTCCTACTCACGTTTGGGACTTCACTAATATATCATCGACATAGACTTCTACACACTTATACTTCATATCATGGAAAATATCCATCATGGCTCATTGGTACGTGACTCTTACGTTTTTGAGCCCAAAAGGCATGATGACGTAGTAGTAAGGTTCCCATGGTATGGTGAAAGAAGTCTTTTCTCGGTCAGACTCCACTAATTTGATCTAATTATACCTAGAGAAATCGTCCATAAAGGATAACATCTTATGTCCAGCGGTGTTGTCGATGAGAGTGTCAATGTGCGGAAGTGGGAAGTCATCTTTTAGGCATGCCTAGTTTAGGTTTCGAAAGTCAATGCAAACCCATACTCTGCCGTCTTTCTTAGCGACAGGTACTATGTTGGCGAACCATTTGGGGTAGAGGACAACTTGAATGAATTTGGCTGTGTAACTTGTCAACTTCCTCTTTGACTTGAAGGGCTGTTTGTGGGTGCATCCTACGAAGTTTCTGCTTAACGAGTTTCACATCGGATTCTAAAACGAGATGTTCTACTAAACTTGGGTCTAAACCAGACATATCCTCATAGGACTATGCAAAAGATTCACGGTTCTCTTATAAGACTTGTGCAATTTGTTGGTGCTCCTTAGAGTTAAGCGTTGCACTAATTAATAGCTTCTTGGGTTTCTCTTCAGTGCCAAAATTGATTTCTTCTGTGGGTTTTGCAACGGCTTGGTTTTGCTCGTCAAAATGCTTGATAACCCACTGGAAGTCCTGCGTCTCTTTGATGACTGGTGTTCCCTCTTCATCCTCGACAAGCTCACATACTGCAAAATTACTACACTGGGGATTGGATTTTGTGAAAGGTAACTCTTCATTGGTATAATTTATGACTGAGAGATCTTCGGTAAGGTGAAGGTCAAGGCTATTGATTCTTCTCTCAAAGTCACGAAGTATCTCATCTGTTATCACTGACTTGTTATTTAGCCTGGATACTTTGCGTCCTTGCGCGAGGGGACATGATAGAAGTCTTAGGAGAAAAGTCTCCCTGTTGGCCACAAACTTGAGCCGGGATGAAGGATTCCCCTCCTTTTCTGAGGTTTTCTGATTTTTTAGATTATGTATTTCTAAATTTTTAGTGTTTTCTACTTTTTCTATTTTTTTTATTTTTGATAATAAATGTGGTACAGGGTCGGTCGCCTCAAGGGGCGTCGGGAGAGTTGCTTCCTCTAGCTGAGAGAGTGAGACGGCTGTTGGGGTTGTTCGGGCGATCCTTCATGAAACGTGGACCTATTGTGAATTTGGCATTTTTTTTTGGAGTCCTCGGCTAATGAGACCTTTTGAATTAGTGATGCGGGTGATAGTGGCACAGACGCTCGAATTTCCTCTATCACGTTAATGGCCTCTTCTTCGAAGAAACTCTGGAGATCGTAGTCGATCGAACTATCCGCTTTTGAGTCGTAACATGGTGGCTCTTCCTACCAAGGGGGATCTCCTAAGGGGTCCCTAGGGGCGGTGAATTCTTTCCCTTGAACTTCATAATATGCTAGGATGAGCACGCATGCTCGGCAGCGAGGCTGATAAGGGTGATTAATGCAAGGATACCCCCAAGGATATTCCCATCCTTCTAAGTTAGAGTCAGAGATGGTATCAAATTCGTCTTCTTGATCTGATAGTACTTGAAATCCTAGGTTAGCTTGCTCGACTAGATCTATCCAGTAGTCTTCGTCATCACTCGGGGGAGGTTTCCATTCTTCCTCGAGAGATTTCTAAAATATTCAGAGTTGTAATGCATTTGGGGATGAAGAAGCATCTAGTTCGAGTTCCTCTTCGAACTCTATGAGGGCGATGTGGGCATTTCCCCCGGGGTCAACCAAATGACTGTTGGGATTTTCTGCCCCTTGTGCTGGTGGTCGAGCTGGTAAGTTATTACTAGTTTATGTTGTCACGAGGTTGGAGTGATTCGATTCTTCTATTGTAAAACATCGGGTCCAATTAGAAAAGCATTCTAATATACTAGTGCATGCCTTACAGCCAGGTTGGTAAGGGTGAACATACAAGGGGAATCCCACAGGCATTCCCATCCTCCAAGGCCAAGGCCAAGGTGGATGCTATACGAGTTAAGATTCTCTTACAGGGTGTCATCTCCTTCCCATGTTGAATATAAGTGCTCTTCACCATGTTGCAAGGCTGCTATGTGAAAGTCCTCGTCGTCAGCAGATTCGCAATCTTCTAATTGTGGCTCAATTTCTGGAGGGTCTTTCTTCCTCTCCTCTATGAACTCTTTAAGATCAAATAAAGGTTTAACTCCTTCGAGCTATTTATCAATATTGTCATTTAGATTTGTCATATCGTTGAATGCTTTGGTCATTCGTTTGATTTCCGCTTCCTGAGGTTTGGTGAAGGACACTTCCTTCTGCCTTGGTACATTCGCTTTCTCAGTGGTCCCATAGACAAAGTGGTCATATAGAGACTATTTTGGTGAGGTAGGGAATAAGTTGGCTTGTGGGTCGTTCGATTAATAACTTAACCCTATGTATTTGCGTATTTTTATTGGGACGACAGGTCTTACACGGCCTTTCTTATTCTTACCAAGTTTGGTGTGGGGGACGTATCCGAGTTGGTACATAAGATCCCACCCTTTCGTCATGGTGGGGTTGATGTCATAAAGTTTGGCGAGGTCTGAACCGACTTCTCTCCTTATTAATTCTTGTTGACGCATTGGGGGAGAATAAGGAAGGGCAGGGGGACGAGCTTCCGCAATAATCGTCCCATTAGGGATTCGAGTCTTTTGAATGTTGCCTGTGTTTAATACGGAATCGTGGGCTGCCAGAATACTTGCCGCGTAATCGGTATCCATCTCCTGGAGGGGTGCATCAATATATATATGGACGATGGAGTCCTCATATGGGAATTTGATGCATTGATGGTATGTGGACGCAACAAACTTCATTGACTCTAGTCATTTATTTCCTAAGATAAGATTGTACGTATTAGCGGAATGAGAAACATGGAAGGTAAAATCTTTCGTCACAGGTCCAAGGCGAACCTGGAGTTTAATAGTTCCTTTCACGAAATGACGCGAGCCGTCATAGGCTATGAATGGCAGGGCCGAGGGCCTGACTTCTTACTCCGTGTATTCGAGCGTCTTTAACATTGTGAGAGGAAAAATATTGAGTCCCGCTCCCGTATCAACTAATGCATGGGGTACAGAGAATCCTCTAATTATGATTGTAAGATATATGAGAGCTGCACTTCCGCGGAGTGACTCTTTAGGCATGTCTGCATCTACGAACGTAAGCGCTGGAGGTTGCGCCATGACCGAGGTGATTTGATGAAGCTCATCTAGGGTCGTGTCCTTGTCCACTTGTATGTCTTCAAGTATCCTTATCAATAGTCCGTGATGGTCGGGTGACTTCTTGATGAGTTCTAGTATGGATATTTGGGCCGAGATCTTTAGGAGATGTCATAAAAGATCATATTCTTGCCCTAGCTCCAGTGCAATTTCTTTGCCTAGCCGATGAGCCTTAGGTGCAGGTGGTTGGAGTAGTTAAGGTGCAGGAATTGGTGGAAGGATAATGTGAGGTGGGGGCGGCAAGTTAACCTCTCTTTCTCTCACATTCTCCTCTGGTGGTTGTGCGTTTGTGAACGTCGGTTGTTGGTTGAACCCAGCGTGGCTCGCTGTTGATGTATTTGTGAAGCGAGTGAAATTGGAGATTAGAGCGCGTGCATGCGCGGTGCCGTTCCAAGGTGGGAGGTACTGTGTGTAATCCTCCTCCTCTAGGAAAGCAGAGACCAATGTCTCGTACAGGTCGGGATGTTCTTCTCGCTCACTTTCTTCTACGTTTAGTAAACACTCCGTGCAACCGTGGGATTTGTGACGATCCTGTCGTGACGATGCGCTCGCTAGCATATGAGTATCGATTTGGAGTCGCCACCCGAAGCTTTTGGTGTCCCGAGAAACCTAGTTCATTTTTATGAGCACCGAAGTGCTAAATATATGACTCTGAATCCGGTCCACACCAAAGGTTTTTGGGTAGGGGCTTCGGTTATCGATTGAGAAGGTGTTAGGCACCCAATCAACCCACTTAATGCGGTCTCTACTTATAGCCAAAATACAAATAGCATGAAAGAAATAAAAGAGCCTTCCTCTTGCCCAAAGGGCCTTAAATTCCTATTTGTGCCCCTCCGTCCCTACCGAAAAGTCAATGACATAACGACATAAATACAAGGATGGAAGAAAACTAAAAAAGATAGGAGCAGAAAGGGGAGACCCTGAGCCCTCAGCCCTTGTAGCACCGTAGGGGAGCCTTGCGTTAGCTTATTTTGATGAGCTCTTGATGACTTGTATGATAGGCAATGGAGTTCTAACCTCTAAAGTTTGCTAGCTAAGGGGTAGAGAGAGGTGTTTAGAGGATAACACACACCTAAACTAAGGCTTTTAGATTAAAGATGAGGCTTGGAAGGGGGCTCCTAAATGCTGGAATTTGTGTGGAAATGGGGGCACAAAAGAGAGGAAAAACTTCTCACTTTAAGCTCTTTCTCTCTTATGCAAACTCTCAACTCTAATTTTTTCAACCTTTGTAAGGGGAGGGGGTGCCTCTCCTTTTATAGGAAAAGGAGGGGTGAGGAGGATGTTTAGATGCTAATCAAGGGTAGAAATTAGGTAATCTAGCATCTAAGGTTTCCTAGGGTTTCAAGGGTTTAGAGAAGTGTGAAGATGGGCTTTAATGGTGGATGATGGGTTAATGGTTTAGATCACTTATGGGTTACAAATATGTATTAAAAGGATACAACAAAGCTATCAAAACACACCCCAAGGTCTGAGGTGGTCAACAAGTTAAACCATAGCTTCAAAATTCGAGGCAAAAAAGCACAGTTACTGTTTATATGCCTAGAGCAACTATTAGTTGCACCAAGCATATGTACACGAAAACAGTGGGCGAGATTTCCTAGAAGTTGCAAGCCCGCGGGGAGCTGGGGGACCCATTTGTACCTAGCACAACTATTAGTTGCGCCAAGCAAATTCTGGGGGAAAATGGCTTGGCGAAACTATTAGTTGCGCCAGGCAAAAATTCCTCTAAAATAGCCTGATTTTCAAATGGTCATAAGTTTTAAAATATACAACTTCGATTAAGGTGATTTTTAGCTTGTTGGAAAGATGGAGAAGTCCTCTTTCTAATGGTATATAACTCAGCTCTTGAAGAGGTCTGCGTAAATTTTGGCACTCCTCTTTCCAACCACTGCTCAGGAGGGTTCGACACTGGTCCGGGAAGGTTCCTAAGGGTTTCATACATGCCATCAAAATCTCGAAAGTACACCTCTCTCGAAATGTGTTTCGATTGGGCCTTGGGCCAAATTTGGGCGTCTACATATGCCCCTCTTTGGTATCCGATCACTAATGATCGAATGCCAAAAATAAGAGTCATCTGAAGAGGCCCAAGGCATTACTGACTGGTCCGCTATATTCAAAACAAACTTCAAATATCAGATGAGTAACGTGGTGAGAAAGCGAAAGCCCTGTATGTCAGGCCAAACATTCGTTTCTCAAGGTAATCGGTCCCTAAGCGCTTAGCGACATTATTGGGCATAACCGAGGTGGAACGAATTGCGAAAGTCCTGTATGTCAGTCTAAACATTCGCTTCTCAAGATGATTTGAAGGTATTTGATATTTAAGATTCATTCTGAATACAACAGCTTTGCAAGTAAGAGGGGTGTTCGACCCACATTCAAAGATAGGCATGAAGTAAACATACCCAAGGCTCCACAGTTTGCATTCAATCCTACAAAGCATTTGATTACCCCATCTGACTGTTTGCGGGTGCCCCTACTAAAAGTAGGGTTCGAGGTCTTTGGGTGAACCCATCGATCCTGAAGTTTATTTAGCATGACTGCCCGAGCGAAGTGAATAGATGTCACAACACTTTTTAGGAGGACGTGCCATTTTCGAAAGCATGCCCCAGATCAACATGACCTAGAGCATCCAGCTTCAACTACCTTGATCAGGTTCAACCAAACAATTGGTATCTCCTAAAAGGGACATCCAATCCTGGTCTCTGCCACCAATGATCATAAGCATCATTTACCTATGCATAAACATGAACCCATTAGGGACGATAAGCAACAAAGGCAATGGAAGCCCCGACCCAAACCTGCCCGGGTATAATTTACGAGAACAAACGACCATCATACGGATACCCAAACGCATGACGTACACTTTACAGGGATAGCACTGCCAATACAGGTTTTAAGCCTGTAGAAAATAGAGGGGAAATAAACCCTTCAAGATGCATGGTTGAATATAGTTTGATTGATACGTAATCTCATTCTCATCAGGTTGGTCTCAACCAACGATTTACCTTTTCTAATGGAGTTATCCGGACTTTAAATCCCGTAGGGCACGCGCCCAGACCTTTTCGGACCAAGAGTCCGCACCTCCAAAAAGTTCATGAAAAAATTGAAGCTCAGACTCTCACGTTCATATGAATCAAAGATAGAGCACTTAGCTCAACAATTTAGCTATAGAATCATCCTGATCGAAACATTGATCGTTTGATCATGATTGACCCCGTTGCTCCTAATTTGAAGTAGGATCCATGGATCCAAGGCAAACCTTAGATATAGGACATTAGTTTTGCACAACTGCATTGTCGATAAAATATTGATATTTTATCGCATCAAAAAAATACGCAAGTGTGCAGCTGTGTATGAAAAGTTCACAGATTTTTTTTTTCTTTTTCAAAATGATTTTCATTCTCCCTTTTTTTTTAATAGACCTGACGTCGGTGGCAGGATGCTTCATCTGATTTGTCCATCACTGAGAAGTTGCCTGCTTTGAGGCTTTGGACCGTTTAATGTTTCTGCACATCCCTGAGAAAACGTCAGTCCCTTTTTTATTTATATAGGTAACAATAAGCATCCTAATTGATAGAAGGAAAAATAAACTTTTACCTATATTTTTTTATTTTCAAGATTTATATATATTTTTTGAATTTTTATTTCCAAAGTTTTTTTTTTTTTTTTTCTTTATTTTTGAGATGGAAGTGCGATGTTGTAACTATGTACATGGGAAAGAGTAGAAATATACACACATTTTTTGTATTTAGATTTTTCTTGATTTTTTGTTCTTTTTTGGCTTTTCTCTTTTATGTTTTGATGATGCCTTATCAGTGAGGTGAAGTCACGGGTCCCACTTTGGGCATAGTCGAACCCCCTTCATATGGTCGGGCTTGAGTGAGTTTCAATAGTTTCACCAAGGCCAAAACGTTAATCCCTTTAGATTGAATCAAACCTTTCTCCTTGCCTTGAGTCATATGTTTGACAAAGCAGTTCTGAAGATACACTTGGTCGGGACCCGATTTAACATGAGCGGCCCAGTCGGAAAATGGGCAACAGGGAGAGTAACAAAAAGGTTCCTCAAACATCAATCAATCATTTCAAACCTTTCTTCTTTTCTTTTTTATTTCCCTTTTTTTATCTACTTTTTTACCCTTGGCGCCTTTCGGGTTTTCACCAAGTCAATGGACTTAGCTCTTTTACCTCAAGCGCCCTTTCAGACTTTCACTTGGTCCGCACAAACTCGTTGTTTTCACCCGTAGTGCCCTTTCGGGTTTTCACCACATCCATCTTGCTTTGAGCTTGTATTTTTATTTTATTTTTCTCTCATTCCATTTTTTTTTTAAAGTCATGACATAGACGTCGATTCCGTCGTAGCCGGTTGGACGGGGTCTGGTGTCGTCTCACAACTCTGCCCGTGCTGACTTAATATATACTATGACTGCTTGTGAACCTAAAAAGAGGGCTTTCTTCATAGTGTAGCTTGGCCATGGGTTAGGTTAGGATTTGAGGCCTGCTGGGCTAAAAGGTTTCCTTGATGCGGCTTCAATTTTTTACAACACACTTCTTCCTTGGGGGATTTTTACTGTGCAAGCTCCCATGATTCTTTTTTCTTTTTCCTTTGTTTTATTTTAGGTAATCTCTTTTTGAGGTTTTGCTTTTCTGATTTTTTTTGGGATTTTGGTGGTAACTCTACTTCCCGTTTTTGTATATGTATGAACACATTTTTTTTTGGGAAGGGGTTCATTGAAAGAAAGGCCCAGGCTCGAATAGGGTAGCAAAGGATATCATCATGTTAGGGATGCTTTTTGGCTACTGTGCTTGAAATGATGGCCTCTTTTGAGTGGTTCTTAAGCAGTTACGTATCTGTTTCACCAATACTTACCTTGTTGTGATAGACTAAGCGTAGAATCGTCGAACATATCCAGCATTGATGGGCTCAGGAAGATGATCTCCGTCCATGGTGGTGAGGCGGATGGCGTATCCCGGTAGCACCTCTCGGATGACGTAAGGCCCTTCCCAGTTCGGCTTGAACTTTCCTCTCGGATCGGCATGGAGGGATGGGAAGATCTTCTTCAACACAGTGTCTCCTATCTTTAGATCTCGATCGTGAACACGTTTATTGTAAGCGCGTGCGATTCGCCCCTGGTAGACTTGAGTGTGACACAAGGCTAGGAGTCTCTTCTCGTTTAATAAGTTCAACTGGTAAAAGCGGGATCTCTCTTTCTCTACTTCTGGTAAGCCTGATTCCATGACGGTTCAGAGTGAGGGTACTTCAACCTCTACCGGTAGGATGGCCTCGATTCCATACACAAGGGAGAATGGTGTTGCCCTTGTAGCGGTACGAATTGACATTCTGTAGGCCCACAAAGCAAACAGCAACATTTTGCTCCAATCTCGATAAGTGACGACCATCTTCTCAAGGATGCGAACGACCGTTTTGTTCGCAGCTTCTACGACTCCATTAGTTCGAGGCCGATATGGGGATGAGCGATGGTGCTTGATTTTGTATCGCTCGCAGACGGCTTGGATGCGCTTATTCGCAAAGTTTGTGCTATTGTCCGTGATAATATCCTTGGGTACTCTAAATCGGCACACAATATTACTCTTGAGAAACTTCTCGACGTGACTGGCCATGTTGTTGGCATATGACACCGCTTCTACCCACTTGGTGAAGTATTTAATGGCGACGAGAATGAACCGATGTCCGTTTGATGCTTTTGAATTAATCATTCCGACGATGTCAAGGCCCCAGGTAGCAAATGGACAAGGAGTGGTCATGCAGTGTAGATTGATGGTAGGAGCATGTATTAGGCTGGAGTGTTCCTGATACTTGTAGCATTTCTGAACATGCTTGTAGCAATCTGATTCCATAGTGGTCCAAAAGTATCCCTGCCGTAGAATTTTCTTAGCAAGCATGTGACCGCTGACGTGGGCTCCGCATACTCCCTCGTGGATCTCCTTCATGACATTGATCGCTTTACTTTCTGTAAGGCACCCGAGTAAGATGTTATTATAGGACCGCTTGTAAAGGAATTCCCCACAAATGACGTAACCTGCTGCTAGACATTGAATGATTCGTCGGTCCATCTTGGACATACCCTTAGGAAAGTTGTCTCGAGGAAATTCTTGATATCTGAGAACCAAGGTGGCTCATCATCAGGCTTTGTAGGTTCCTCAATATGTAGGCAGAAGGTCGGCTCATTTCTCTATTCAATCATGATCGGCTTCATCTCAACTCCATATGGGATTTCTACCATTGACGCCAAAGTGGCTAGTGCATCGGCAAAGCGATTCCTTATTCGGAGGATGTAGTAGAACGTGACATCCTCGAAGCAGGCTATCAGATCCTCAAGGAGCTCATGGTAAGGGATCAGTTTCTCATCTTTCGTCTTCCAGTCACCGTTTGTCTGGCATATAATTAACTGCAAATCACCAAACACTCGCAGGTGAGTTACGTTCAGATCGAGAGCTGCCTGCAGACCAGTGGCACAAGCTTCATACTCAGCCATGTTGTTAGTGCAAGGGAAGTTGATCTTGATAGAGATCGGTACGTGGGATCCTTTTGGCGAAATTAGAATGGCGCCAACTCCCTGACCCTCGGCATTTACTGTCCTGTAAAAGTGTATTACCCAAGAATCTTCTGTTTCTTCAGTATCGTCTTTCGTCATGAACAAGATATCTTCATCTGGAAATTCGGTCCTTAACGGCTCATAGTCAGTTAAAGGATTATCAGAAAGATGATCGGCGAGTGCCTGCCCCTTGATCGATTTTTGAGTGACATACGTGATGTCGAACTCAGGTAATAAAAGCTACCATCGTGCGGTTCGTCCAGTGAGAGCCAACTTTTCAAATAGGTATTTCAACGGGTCCATTCGGGCCAAAAGTAGAACGACTTGGGATAGCAAGTAATGGCGAAGCCTCTGATTAGCCCATATAAGAGCCAGGCATGCTTTCTTCAAATGAGAATAGCGCGTTTCATAATCAGTAAACTTCTTGCTCAGATAGTAGATGACCTGCTCTCTTCTTCCCGTCTGGTCATGCTGCCCTAAGACACATCCCATCTAAACTTCCATCGTGGAGAGATACATTAAGAGTGGTCTCCCTGGCTCGGGTGGTACCAACACAAGTGGGTTAAGGAGGTAGCTTTTGATTTTATCGAACGCTGCCTGACAATCATCGTTCCATTCGATGGACGAGTTCTTCATTAGTAGCTTGAAGATTGGTGTGCAGATTGGAGTTAACTGTGTAATGAAATGACTGATGTACTGTATCCTACCCAAAAACCCTCTAACTTCTTTCTCGGTAGACGGTGGCAGAATTTTAGTGATGGCTTTAACTTTGACTGGGTCGACCTCGATCCCTCTCCTGCTGACGAATAGTCCCAATAGTTTTTTGAACATAGCACCAAATGCGCACTTCTGTGGGTTCAGACATAACTTGTACTTTCTCAGTCTCTCAAATAGCTTCTGGAGGTTTACCAAGTGATTGCTTCGCTCCGGTGACTTGGCTATCATATCGTCGACATACACTTCAATTTCTCGATGCATCATGTCGTGAAACAGTGCAATCATAGCCCTCTGGTATGTTGCACTGGTGTTCTTTAACCCAAATGGCATGACCCGATAGCAGAAGGTGCCCCAAGGAGTGATGAATGCTATCTTTTTGCTGTCCACCTTTGCCATCTTAATCTGATTATATCCTAAGAATCTGTTCATAAAAGAAAGCATTCCGTGCTTAGCAGTATTATCGACCAAGATGTCGATGTGCGGCAATGGAAAATCGTCCTTCGGGCTGGCCCTGTTTAAATTGTGAAAGTCGATACACATGCAGACCTTTACATCTTTCTTCGGCATAGACACAATATTGGCTAGCCACTGTGAGAATTTAGATACCATGAGAAACCCTACATCGTATTGCTTGATGACCTCGTCTTTGACTTTCAACATCCACTCGGGTCGGAGACGTCTCAGCTTTTGCTTAACTGGCTTCATATCAGGGTAGAGAGGCAACTCATGCTCGACCAAATCAGTGTCCAAACCAGGTAAAAACGTCTTGGTATGACCGAAGGAAATCGATCATGCTTTTTCTTTCTTCGGGAGACAGCGATGTTCCAATTTTGGTAATTCGGGGAATCTCCTCAGTCCCTAGATTAACATCCTTAGTTTCCTCGACAATGGGGGTAGGGCCATGCTCAAAGTTGGCAAACCGGTCAAAGAGCTCATTGGGGAGCTCCTCAATAGGGACATCCTTGTCTAGACTCGTGATTCCTGCATGTTCTTGTATTTCTACAGGAAAGGGGTCAATTTCACGTGGGACGGGTATTTCGATTAAGGCATCTTTTTGTGTGATTTTATCTGGAATCTTAAAAAACAATATTTTTGGGTTTTGTATTTCTTCTATGTTTTGGGGATTTTGTATTTTTTCAATGTTTTTAGAATTTCATATTTTTTTCATGTTTTTGAGATTCTGTATTTTTCCAATGTTTTTGAGATTTTTGTTTTCTTTAGAGATGGACCCTTGGTAGCATGAGTCTGTGTATATACAAGGTATTGCCTACCAAGGGCTTATCTCACTTTTTATAGGTTATTTTTTTTGGAGAAATAGGTGCCGAAATATAGGTCACTCCCTGCTTCCAGAGTTTGGGGCAAAGATGTCCAATTGCATACCTGACTTGCTGCCCCTTTACCTTTTTGGACGTAGGTGGTTGGCGAATGTGACTCTTCTGGACCACCTCCATCATATAAACCATAGGTTCGTCTGAGATTTTATCCTCAAACGTCAGCAGAGTCCTATGGTGGTTTACCACAGGAGGAGTTTATTCAGGAATGGAATGGTGCTCCTCAAATAGGGATAGGGCAACCAGATCTATTTCAAGATTGGGAAGGGAGATGTGGGGATTGGTGGGATGGACAGGGACTATGGGTTTGTGTGGGGTAAAATGGGTTACCCCATTTCGATCGATCTTTACGACCCCAGCGCTAACAAAGGATTTCTTGATGTGCGGCCTAGGGTGATGTTTCTCTTCTATGTTGATTCCTCGAGCTCTTGCAGCTGCAGTGACCTTGGCTTTCTCTTTGGCCTCTCGGACCTCTTCCTCTATGGGCTTGTAACCTATCTCGAATTGGACTTTCTGCCCTTTGGAAACAACTAGCTCTCTTCTGCCTTGCAGTCTAGGCCCGAGCCCTCTGCCTTTCTGATAGCCCCATTTCTGAACCATGGCCACCGCCGCTTCCATCCCGCCGCCGGTTGTGGAGTGATGTTTCTCGAGGGTTTCGGGCCTACTGTCGACACCTCATACTCGAAACTATGGAGGTCGGTGTCTTCCTCAGTATGTGGCACATCCACTACCTTAGGATTTTCAATATTGTGGGTGGCCTTGTCTTTCTTATCATGCCCTTCACCGATGATGGTGATCACCTTCTGCCGGGATATGAATTTAGTTTTTGATGGAGGGTAGAAGGTATCGCCCCAACCTCGTGCAGCCACGGGTGCCCTATCAGCAAATTAAAAGAAGATTTGATATCCATCACTTGAAAAGGTATAGAGAAGATCTGGGCCCAATTACTAATTCCAGATCAACCTCTCCCATTATATCTCTTCTTGTATTATCAAATCCCGGAGCTCTAGTCCTTGTCGGTCTTAGCATACAGGGGTCTACTCCGATCTTGGTGGCAGTCCTCAACGGGCACACATTCAGAGCTGACCCGTTATCAATTAGAACCAAGAGAATTATCATGTTCCCAGATTCGACAGTAATATTGAGGGATTTGGCATGGCTGTTCCCTTCCTCAGGTAGATCTGTGTCTAAAATTGAAATGGCATTGGGCGCCATCACCTGTCCGATTATTTGCCCGACCTCGTCTGAGCTCCCCTGTTGGGACACATGTGCATTCTTTAATGCCCCCATTAGAGCTTGAAAATGGAGTGGAGACATCATCAAAAGATCTCAGACAGTGATATGGGCTGGCATCCTTCTTAACTGAGTCTTGAGAATGTGCTCCTGGCTCATCTTTTCAAACGGATGGACTGCACTGTCCTTTCCCTCTGGCCATGCTGGTGTCGGTGCTGTTGCTGTTGTTGCTGTTGTTGTCTCGGGCTATTTTGAGATTCTTCCCGATCTGGTAACGAAGTCCACTGCCCCCTCCCTGCTGCTACTGCTGGCATTAGCATTGGTTTGCTCATAGCACAGCGGGACTTGGTGTGGATCATAGGTTGGTCTTGAGAGCTGGAGTGGTATGGCTGTCGACACCTGAAGTGCATGTGTTGATGGTTCAGGAGGTGTGGGCAATACTTGATTTATTTCGGTGGTAGCTGGTTGGGTGGCAAAATTGGGCCAAATGGGGGTGATGAAGCTTGAGGGTGGTGGTACTGGGGGAAAGGGGGTAAGAGTAGGCCATTAATAGATGATAGGTGTGGGCGAGGGATCGGGGGTTTGATGGGCCATTAGGTAATTGACAGGTGTGGTGGAGTTTACAGGTGGTTGAACCGGGGGTAATGGGGTGGGTGCAGGCCATTGGTAATTTATTATTGGTGGAGGATTGGGGGCCTATTGGCTTATTGGGTAATTGATAGGGGTGGTGGAATATAGTTGATACACATTTATTTATACGTAATTTATGGGAGTGGATGGTGGGAAATAGGCCCTCAGATCTAGGGGTTCAAATGCTGGTGTAGGTGTAGGAAAATAATCTGCCAGATTCAGGGGCTCAATCACCCCAATAGTTCTTTCTTCTCGATTTCGCTACCTTGGGATCACAAAATTTTCTCTGTTACTGATGTAATCACAGGAGTCAAATTCATATTCTTCCTCAATTCCCTCTACCATCCCTATGGTGGGTCTGGGACCTGCTGTTCTAGTAGGGTGTGGTGGCAAAGGCACCTGGTGGATATTCGCATGCTGGTTTGCTTGGGTGGGTGTAGGGAGAATGATCTTCCTAGCATCGATTAAATCTTGAATCGTGTGCTTCAATGGGAAGCAACGATCAGTCGGGTGACTCGAACCCTGTTAGAAATTACAATGAGTGCTCGAGTCAAAATTATATGGAATCGAATTGGGAGGAGATCGTGGTTGGAGCGCAATTACTATTCCCTTTTCAATTAATAAAGGTAAAAGTACACTTAAAGATTTCCCCAAGAGCATAAAAACACGATCATAATGGGCTCTCCTTTCCGGCATCATTTGTATCCCCTGTCCGTTCCCTGCTCTCTGCACTGGCCCTGATCTGATGGGAGCTGGTTGTGCAACCTTAAATTAAAAGGGAACTACATTATTATTGGGCCTGGTATTGGTCACATTCAGTACCTTTGCCCATGTCCTCCTGTCGTTCTTCTACTCAGTAAACCTCCTAACCTCGCTAGGTCCCTCTAAAGCATTCTTACTGAGCAATCCTTCCCTGATGGCATCCTTGCAGCGGTTGGCGTTCCTTACCAAATCAGCAAACTGAACTATAGTTGGTAGACAAGAAAATTGAAAATCACTGGCATAGTGTTCTTCGAAATAATCTCTATCTGCTCATCATCTAGTATTCTGTTTCTGACTTAAGCTGCCAGTGCTCTCCAACGCTCTAAATAGTCGCTAAAGGTCTCGTTGGGATTTTGTTTCAATCAGGCTAAATCAGACTTGCGCGGTTTGATATCAGTATTGTAGACATACTGTTCTTGGAACAAATGTGTCAAGTACTACCATGTCTTCATGGATTTCAAGAGACATAAACCATCTCAGACCTGGGCCGGTTAAACTTTTCTGAAAGACTTTTATTAGCAGTCTCTCATCCCCCTCGTACTGACAGATATCCCCACAATAGGACTTGAGGTGCACAATCTGGTTGCCTGTGTCATTATACTTGTCGAATACTGACATTTTATATTTGGGGGGCAGGGGGACCTCGACAAACAAACACAAATCCGTGAAACCTGTGGCATGGATTTCAGCACCACCCATCTTCAACAACTGTTTCTAGATCTTGTCTAGTTACTCCCTTAACTATTCCGATTCTTTGGACATGGGGGCCACTTTTTCAAAGGTAGCCGGGACTCACTCTGTGCTATTGGGGGTGGGGTAGCCACTGGTGGAGGATTAATAGTGATCACTGCCCTGACATAGGCACTACTATTTCTGATCTCATCCTCCTCATGCTGTTGATCTATATAAGGGGCAGTGAGGACGGGATTCTCAAACTGTTGTTGCATGGACTGGATGGGATTGGATTGGATGTGGGTTGGGTGAGCGCCTTGAATGTAAGGGAGGTGTTGTGGGGTGATGGGATGAGTGGTAGTTTGGTTCAGGGGTGGGGCCTGATGGGGCCATTGGACATGGGGGAAGGTTTGAGGTATGGCATGGTTTGACCTGGTTGTGAAGGTTAGGGGTGGGTGAAGTTTTGGGGGTATTGTGGGGGTATGAGTATGGGGCTTGGGCCATGGGCCCGGGGTAGGTTTGGGCCATAAGGACTTGGTCGGGTTGGGCTTGGGTAAAGGTTGTGGGATTTGGGGGATCTTGGCCCATTAGGCCTTGATGGGTATGGCCCATTGGGTTCTGGAGTGTTTGGGCCATGGGCCATTGGTGGGTATGGGCCTGGGCCAGATGGGTCTGAGCTATGGGCCCTTGGAGTATGTGGGTTAGGCCCATTGGGTTTTGAGGGGTATGGGCCATGGGCCCTTGGAGGGTATGGGCCATGGGCCTTTGGGGGGACTTGGGCCAAATGGGCCTGGGTCATGGGCCATGGTGGGTTTAGGTCGTGGGCCCTTGATGGGTTTGGGCCATGGGCCTTTGGGTATGGGTGATGAGGTGTTGGGCCATTGGGCCTTGGAGATCATGGGTGGTGGGGTTTTGGGCCAATGGGCCTTAGGGCATGTGGGAGATGGGGGTTTGGATGGTATGGATTATGGAGGGTTGATGGCGGTCATGGGGGAGTGAAGCATGGAGGTTGGCTAAGGTATGGGATGGGTTCATGGATGTGGGGTGTGGATGATGGGAGGTGTTTTGAGAGGCCTTCCATAAGGAGTAGGCTTGGAACATCTCCTCCATCATGGTGACGGAAGGAGGATCGGATGTGGATGGTGGGTTTAAGGGATGATTGGGTATAGATTGGGTGGATGTGGAGGGAAAATTGAGCATGGCCATGGTAAGTGATGGGGCATGGGATGGATTGAAGGAATGAGGTGGGGCATTGGCAAAGGGGGGTGGGTTGGGGATGTTTAAGGATGATGAAGGGTAAAGTGTGGGTGTTTAGGAAAAATCGGGCATGGCCCCGGTAAAAATAGGTATGACCCGAGTAGATGGGGGGATTTTTGGGGGGTCGGATAGGATGGAGGTGACATAGGTGAAAGATGGTGGATTGGGTCTATATGGGGAAGATGGGAAATGGGGTATGGATGTGGATGTGGAAATTTTGGTTGGGTTTATCATGGATGAGGGTGGGAAATGTGTTGGGTTTTGAGGGGATGTGGATGGAATGGGTGGTTGGTTTTGCATGGATATGGGGGGAAAAGTGGCTTGGGAAAAAGATGGGGAATGAGGGTGTTGATTTTGGATATTTTGGGAAGTGGTGGTTGGGAAAATGGGGGCGCGAAATGGGCCAGTAACGGTAAAAGGGGATAAGGTGATGGGGATGAATGTGAAGGCTTCTCCCGAATGGGAGTGGGTTGGAGAATGTGGCAGGGATGAGTCGGGATCAGCGTAAGCCGGGTCCACTACCCACGGCATCCTTGGCTGGCCGGTTGGGTAAGGGTGCCTTGGATAAGGCCCAAAAGTCTTCCTCCTTCTTTCCCTACAGGACGATAGAGAGTAAGATGATGTCGTTGTGTCGGCACCACAATGATTCTATTTTTAGTTTGTTTTTTTTTTTAACTTTGGAAAAAGATTTTTTTTAAAACAAAGGTTCTGAGGCCTTTGGAGTTCCCTTCTCGGGTGGCTTTCGTACCCTAATTTAGGACCCACGGCGATGATTTTGAAGCACTTTTGAATAATCAAAGGAAAACCTTTAATTTATTGAAGGCACAGAAATCAAGGTAAACAACCCTATCCCCCAGAACGAGTCAAAAAGAAGTTACCTTCTTTTGACCGGCATGGGCGTATTGGGTGTCAGAGATGGCGGGGTCCAAACAAAGGCACTAAACACACTAATCGGGGTACTCGAGAGGTGAGAAAGCCTCAGATTTTGGGCTGCTGCTGTCCATGAAGGCTTGGCGCAACTAATACATGCGCCAAGTCAGACAAACCTCCTTTTTACACTGGCGCAATTATTAGTTGCGCCAAGGTAAAAGTGGGTAGATTTAAAGCTGACACAACTATTAGTTGCACCAGCGATAATTCTGAGATTTTTGCACTGACGCAACTAATACTTGCGCTAGGCAAAAATGAAGCTCTAGAATTCTATGATAGCAGAAACCAACAGCTTGAAATGGGTCTATTTTTGGTTTTTTGTGAAAGCTAGGCTTTTGGGAACTAACTGTTTATATGATCGGTTCTCTCCTCACTGAAGCCTAAAGGTTTGAGTCCGGTATAACTCGCTAGCGCTCTTCCTAAGGGTTTTAAGCTTTGTAGGAATGGGAACTCACCTAATATACCTTCGGCGCAAGTGCCTTCTTAGATACTAGGTGGGCTGGAACTTGTTTAGATCATCACTACTAGGGGCTACCGTCATACTAAGACCCGGGTGGTTGTATGTGTGCCTAAACCCAACCCTTTGAAAATCTATCCCATAAAAATAAGTTAATTAAGCTCTCAATTCTTGATTCAATTTAAACCTTTTTTCTCAAAACATTCTTTTTTATGGAAGTTTTCTTAAGTCCAAAAGTCGGGGGTGATGACCCCGTGTTGCCACTACAAGCTGGCGTCTACTGTCGGAATATGTTTGCACAAGTAGTCCCGCCAATCGGCTAAGGCACTTTAAATGATGGAAACGTAAAGAATTAAATTACAATGCACAAGTAGGCCCGCCAATCGGCTAAGGCACCAAAAATGATGAAAATGTAAAGGAAATTAAAGACTATGCGCAAGTAAGGCCGCTGATCGGCTAAGACATGTAAATGATGGAAAAGTAGGGGTGACAAAAAAACAGTAAAAAATTAGTAAAAATAGTTAGTAAAATAAAAAGAAATGGCCAAGTTTCAAGGAGAATCTCTTAAAGTTATCCCCAGCGGAGTCGCCATCTATGCAACCAAGGGATTTGTGACGATCCCGTAGCGACGATGCGCTCGCTAGCATATGACTATCGATTTGGAGTCGCCACCCAGAGCTTTTGGTGTCCCGAGAAACCTAGTTCATTTTTATGAGCACCGAAGTGCTAAATATATGACTCTGAATCCGGTCCACACCAAAGGTTTTTGGGTAGGGGCTTCGGTTATCGATTGAGAAGGTGTTAGGCACCCAATCAACCCACTTAATACGGTCTCTACTTATGGCCAAAATACAAATAGCATGAAAGAAATAAAAGAGCCTTCCTCTTGCCCAAAGGGCCTTAAATTCCTATTTGTGCCCCTCCGTCCCTACTGAAAAGTCGGCAGTGTAACGGCACAAATACAATGATGGAAGAAGACTAAAAAAGATAGGAGAAGAAAGGGGAGAGTCGGAGCCCTCGGGCCCTTGTAGCACCTTAGGGGAGCCTTGCGTTGGCTTGCTTTAATAAGCTCTTGATGACTT
Organism: Chloranthus sessilifolius; assembly: GCA_021018995.1. Lineage (NCBI taxonomy): Eukaryota > Viridiplantae > Streptophyta > Magnoliopsida > Chloranthales > Chloranthaceae > Chloranthus > Chloranthus sessilifolius. The sequence continues at coordinate 31,965,592 of CM037596.1, read as the reverse complement.
GTATGATAGGCAATGGAGTTCTAACCTCTAAATCTTGCTAGCTAAGGGTTAGAGAGAGGAGTTTAGGGGATAGCACACACCTAAACTAAGGCTTTTGGATCAAAGATGAGGCTTGGAAGGGGGTTCCTAAATTCTGGAATTTTTGTGAAAATGGGGGCACAAAAGAGAGGAAGAACTTCTCACTTTAAGCTCTTTCTCTCTCAAGCAAACTCTCAACTCTAAGTTTTTCAACCTTTCTAAGGGGGGGGTGCCTCTTCTTTTATAGGAAAATGAGGGGCTAGGAGGATGTTTAGATGATAATCAAGGTTAAAAATTAGGTAATCTAGCATCTAAGGTTTCCTAGGGTTTCAATGGTTTAGAGAAGTGTGAAGATGGGCTTTAATGGTGGATTATGGGTTAATAGTTTAGATCACTTATGGGTTATAAATAGGTGTTAAAAGGGTACAACAAAGCTATCAAAACACACCCCAAGGATTGAGGTGGTCAACAAGTCAAACCCTAGCTTCAAAATTCAAGGCAAAAAAGTACAGTTACTGTTCATATGCCTGGCGCAACTATTAGTTGTGCCAAGCATATGTACAGTAAAACAGTGGGCGAGATTTCCTAGAAGTTACAAGCCCGTGGGGAGCGAGGGGACCCATTTATACCTGGCGCAACTATTAATTGTGTCAGGCCATTTCTGGGGGAAAATGGTCTGATGCAACTATTAGTTGAGCCAGGCAAATTCTAGGAGAAAATGGCTTGGCGCAACTATTAGTTGCGCTAGGCAAAAATTCCTCCAAAATAGCCCGATTTTAAAATGGTCATAACTTTTGATATATAACTCCGATTGAGGTGATTTTTAACTTGTTGAAAATATGAAGAAGTCCTCTTTCTAATGATATATAACTCAGCTCTTAAAGGGGTCTATGTAAATTTTGACACTCCTCTTTCCAACCACTGCTCGGGAGGGTTTGACACTGGTCCAAGAAAGGGTTCTAATGAGTTTGGGAAGGTTAGGGTTGATTCCTAAGGATTTGGAAAGGTTCCTAAGGGTTCAGGAAGGTTCCTAAGGGTTTCATACATGCTATCAAAAGCTCGAAAGTACACCTCTCTCGAAATGTGTTTCCATTGGGCCTTGGGCCAAATTTGGGTGTCTACACACATCAGTCTTGGTTTCACTCTCTCGGCTTGGAGTCTTCTGGGTGACACTTTCTACCCACATGGAAATTTGAGCTGTAGTTTGAAGAACGTGATCTCCATACTCGAATTCAAAATTGGACGAAGGGAGTAGTAATGGCGTTGATTCAGGATTTTGAGGGGTTGAAGGTTCTAGTGGGTGATGATGGAGGAATGGTCTCCTGGACCTAAAGGAATGGACTCGTATCCGAGTGAATTTGGGGTATGAAGGTGCGCTTGGCGAGGCGATTCGAGTGATCAAGGCCGAGGGGTGTAGGGGTGAGGAAGCTCTCACGGGGGTGACAAAAGTGGCGGAAGGTTGGACGCGAGTGATTAAAGTGGAGGACTGGAAAGAAGGTTGACTGGGGAGATCTACGGTAGTGACCTGGGCCGATGTTCCCTGGTTGTGGTTACGCATGGGGTTTCTTATGATCCCTAAATTTTGTTGAGGTTGGTTATTATTAGGGTTAGAATTCCTAAGCGCTTTCCACTCAATTTGATTTCGGTCGTTCATGTCATAGATTATGTCCCTGAGGACCCACAGTCTTCTAGGTTGTGTCTCGCGTATCGATGGAAAGTATAGTATTTACTATAGTCTAGATTAGTCAGCCATGGTCGGGGTTTTTCTTGCCAGAATCATAGGATATTCTAAGCATTAAGGAGGTGAAAGATGTTAGAGTTCGTATCAGGCAGAGGGGGATAGTGTTCTCGCCTCGGCTGGTAAGGGCCTCAAGTTGGATTAAAGTTTTATGGTGGGGGCACATTATTGTAATTCGGCACGTGGGCCGATCGGTTTTGTATCGTATTTTGGTTCTGATAGGTGTTAGGGTATTGGTTTCTGTTCTGGTATTGGCCTTGATTCTGATTTTAGCCTTAGTTTTGATTCGCATATCTTTGTTGATTAGCACCTTAGTTTTGGTTGGTATACCGTTGTTGATTTTGATTTTGTTCGAAATTTTGCGGTTTGAAATTCCCGTTACTAGAGTTTTGTCCTTGGTTGACAACAGTGTTAACTTGCTCAGTTCCTGAGACTTTCTTATTGCTTATCGATTTTGATTCGTTGGAAGAGCCTACTTTTGATGTGACTATGGATAGTGCGAGATCTCCGCCTTTAATGTGTCACGCTAGTCGGGATGCCCGAGAGTGGAGTGCAGTGAAATCGGGGCAATCGCTTATGAAAAGTGCACTTTTTAACAGCTCCCTAGTATTGTCGATAATAATGTCAATTAAATCCTTCTCTTTCATTAAAGTGCCGGTCCTAGCAGCGAGTTTTCTCCATCAAGCGATAAAGTCGGTAAATTCTTCATCGGGTCCTTGCTTGGCTACCATCAGATCACTGAGACTGACTGTCTCTTTGATCAAGTGTTTGTATTGGTCTAGGAATCGATCGACCAAATCATCGAAAGTTTTTATCCTATAAAGTGGGAGTCTCGTGAACCAATCTAAAGCTTCTCCTTCTAATGAGTGTTGGAAATAGTGAATGAGAAGTTCTTGATTTTCGTGTATGGGTCGATAATCGTTACAAAAGAGGGCCAAGTGATGGTTTGGGTTTCCCGTGCCATTGTACTTGGTAAATTTTGACGATTTAAATCCTATAGGCAAGTTAAATTTGACGTCCCGATAAAATTTGTCAAATCCGAATGAGTGACCAGGGTGCTCTCTCTTGGCCATGTACTCGTCGAGCATTTTTGGGAGATCTTCGATCTTGATAGTGTTGTCCTTTGGAGCGACCCACAAGCCAACCTTGTCTAGAGAGTCATCGTTAAAGAATGTGTGAGCATGTTGCCTCAACGGTGTGGCACGGGCTGACACCTGCTCGGGGTTAGAGGTGGCCTCTCTTGTCGCTCTTGTTCTTCTGAAAATTGTCGTGATCTGATGGTTTCATATGCAGCAGCCAATCCTCGAAGTAATTCCTCAGAGGCATCGTCTCCCCTTTGTATTCTTTGAATACTGATCTCTACGATTTGTTGAGCAGTAAGATTTTGTCCAGTGCTACCCTCTTTTCCATTATGATTATTACCGATGTGTGGGGTAGAGAAGGGATTTTCTTATTCGTCAGCTATATTAACCTCAGGTTGTCGTGGGCTGAAATTATACGACGGCTCTTCTTCGTATGCGGGGTTGTTATGATACCCCCACAATGGTGGGTCTCCTAAGCTTACTCTTCGTATACCAGACATCTCGAGTCTTTGACGAAGACTCATATATATTTAAAAGGGAATCGAAATGACATGATGAGAAGGAAAATAAGGAAGTAAAATAAAAACTAACTATCTAAAAAAAAGAGTTTGCAAAAGTGTCCCATCGCGATCACCAGTCTGTTGGTGTGCACTTTTTCTGGGTTCCTCTCGGTCCCCGTTGAATTAGTGACTCCAATTCTTCCAAGTGGACTCTAGCGATGCGGCGTTTGGAATGGGGGAGGTAAAATAAAATAAAAAGGGTTTTCTAAGAAGATTCCTAGTTTGTTGCAATTGCCAGCTGCAGATATTTATCAACGTTGCAACACGTCAATGATCACGCTTTAGAGCGGGTATGGGTTACTTCTTTACTGAATCGTCCGCCTGCGAACGTTAGCAATAATGTCTCTTTTTATGATTAGATAGTTTAATTTTCCCTTTTTTTCCTTCCTCTGTTATCGTTGTAACTCTGATCAGTTCAAATTGCCCAATTCTATTATTATTTTTAGTTGTGTGGGTTTATTATAGTGAGTTAATCTGGTATTCTAATACTACCAGGAGTCTAATTAATCTTAGTTTCCTAATTTTATTAGAAGTCTAATTAATTTAGCATCCTAATCTTATTAGAAGTTTAATTAACATCAGACTCCTAATTTTACTAGGAAAGCAAATATATTAATTTCAATAGAACTTTAATTAAATCAAGCATGCTAATTATACTGGGATTCTAAGCAAAGCAAGTATACTAATCGTATTGCAATTCTAATTAAAGTAAGTATAATGATTTTTCTAAACTTCTAACTGAAACAGATATAATAATTTGACTAGAATTCTAATTGAAATGAAAGACTGATTTTTGTTTACTAAACTCTAATTAAGGCAGTGAACTAACTTTTATTAAAATACTAATCGAAATAAAGGAACTGATTTTTCTAAAATCAATAATCAATGAATTAATTATAGCAAAGTCTAATTAATCATGAATAATTTAAATTTTCTAAAATTTTGATTAAAGCAATTGATTAGCTGAACTAAAAAAAATCTGATTAAAGCAATTAAGTAATTGTATTAAAGCGTAATTAATGTAATTAATCAATTATATCGAAATAAAAATTAACTAAAGTAATTAATTAATTCTAAAATTCTAAAAAAAGGGGGGGTTGGGCCCCCTATGCTAAGGAGGATTGGCCTCGTTCCTGAGTACCCTCCGTAATCTCTCTTGCGCAAATCGGGTGGCTGAGATTGAAGATAAATTAGATTTTGGACTGTAAAATAGTATTTTTGGCTTTTCAGAGTCAATTTCGGAGTGATAATTATGAATTAAATTATGAACTAGAATTATAGAAACTAAAATTAATATTTAGGATTTTTGGAGGTATTAAAATAAGGAATTAAAACCATAATTTAAAATTTTATGACTGAATTCAGGTTCGAAATCAGAAAATCAGACCGTATGATTAAGGACTAGTTCTAGAGTCTAAGACCTAGAACCAGAGATTAATGATAGGATTGGAGATTAAGATTTTAGAACGGAATTAAAGCCTAGGATCGGTGTGTCGGACCGTCGAATTAAGGACTGGCTCTAGAAACAGAAAACTAGAACCAGATATAGAGAATTACAGTCCGAAAAGGGTGATACGGTGTAAGACTGAAAATTAAAACTAATAGAATTCCTAAATTTAGAGATTAGAAGTTACGGTCGTGAATTTAAAAAAAAATTAAATCCTTACCTAGGGTCGGGGCTGCAGAGAGAAATCTCAAAAATTCGAAGCTTGAATATCGAAATCATGACTAGGTTGCTCTATGGGTTTGTTCTCGGAGTTTTCTGGTTTTAAAATCTTAAAGAATTCCGTTCTCTCTCCAAAAATTGCCAGCCTCTTTCCAACCTCTCGGGCGAATTAAGAAAAAAATATTTTATAGATTTTTCTCTAATTAAACGCCCAATTTCAGGTGTTTAACCAGATTGCGCGCTGGTCTCCCAGCGCTTAATCACTTTGAGTCAGTCACCGATTCAGTGAACGACTGGCTGACTTGCTCAGCGAGTTTCCTAGTTCTAATAATGTTAGGGCTAATTGCGCCCCTGTTGAGGCGTGCACAATCCGATTAAGCATTTCTTCCAAAGTGTTAGATCGAGGAAACTTGAGGGTCAAGGACTGTGAGGCTAGGTCGGGCGTAGGGCAATTGCGCGCCAGTGGTGGGGCACTCAATCCGATCGCGCGTGTGGTTTTAGGCACGTGATCGAGTCTTGAGATGGTCAGGGAAAGGGAGTTTAGCCTGAAAGGGGGACTGATTGAGCGTTTGTGGTTTGGCGTGTAATCGAATTACGTGCGGGGTTTCAGGCACAGAATTCGAGGTTGTTCGGGTTCGAGTCAGGTCTGAAATACTAGACTATTATTTCAGTCTGTATTTTGACTATATACTATTATTTCAGTATATAGTCTCCCTACATTGGGATTTGAGCCACAGAGCTATTATTTCAGCCTGTGTTTAGCCATGTACTATTGATTTAGTGCATGGTCCCACATTAGGGTTGAGGTCAAAGGTTGACCAAACGAATTCATATATTCTGAGAGGGCAAAATGGGGGTGTCTACAGTCACGTTCCGAAATGCAACCCAAATGATAATTGTGGGCTTGCACCTCCAGCGGGGGCAAGACGTTGATTATGCACTGAAACTTCTAAAGTTGTGGATGGGGGAAACTGTCAGACTAATTTGACTACCACTAATAGGTACCGCTTTTATTATATGAATTTTTTTTTTTAATAATGATCGCCTTTGTAACTATTTTAAATTTCAGGAGTGAAGAAGGAACCTCCGATACAGAATCAACCTCGGAAAATATGGCACCTTAGTACAGATTTGACATAAGTCATCTACCGATGGATAAGAGGATTGCAATTCAGGCACGGTGGATAGAGATAGAACGCATCAAAAAACAGTATAAGAAGTCGGCTAGATCATACAAGGAACATTACGAGGTAAAGTTTGGCTGCAAATTCAATTATAAATAGTTATAAATTTGAAATGTAATATATACGATCAATTACTAATTTTGAATGTATATTTGCTCAGAAACTTGAAATGTCCAAATTCGGTTAGTAATTTTTATAAATTTTGAATCCAATATTAACAATGCCAAAAAGTATATGTTTCAAAACTTACAATAGTCTTAGGTATGCAACCGATAAAAGAATACTGATGAACGACCATTTAGACAGTCAATAACGATTGTATAAATAGTCATTGATGAATGTATAGACAGTCGTTATTGACTGTTTATCTAATCGTTAACGACTGTTTATACAATCGTTATCGCCTCTCTATACAGTCAATTAAGACTATCTATTCAGTCGTTTACATTTCCAAAACCAGTTTAATTATATTATATAATACTCAAATATATATATATATATATATATATATATATATTAATGATTTAATTTTGTTACCTAGTTCATAGGTTAGCTTGGGGTAGGTTTCTTGGTTAATTGGTCACATTTCCATAGAAAGGATTTGCATAAATAAAATTTATGGTATCCTCGCTATTGATTTCCAAGATTTTGAACATAAAATGGATCTATTTGATATAGAATCATTTACGCAAATATTTATGCCTAAAAAAAGTACATTTGTACATACTTTAGATTTACAAATTTTGAAATTTACATGACATGAATTTACATTACAATTCAAAACTTATCCGAAAAAAATATGAGGGCAGTGCATCTTTAGTAAGTTCTTCATCGGTTTCTAACCCCCCTCCATCACCAGTGTATGTAGCAAGGGCATGGAAAATTTTTGCCCTGATTTGACTCATTTTTTCTTGTGTGAAGTCAGATTTCTTTCTCGCCATGACGTACTCCACATACCCCACAGTCTCACCCATTACTCTGTCGAGGAACGGATTTGGTCCGACAGTCAGTACATGACCAAGGATAGGACTTAGCGTTCAGTGTAGTGGAGTCTCTGTATAAATATAAAAGTGTGGGAAGGTAATGGGTATATTTCAAAAAAGTCGAATGCCAGATAAGATAAGGAAAAAGTGAAAACGGTGGGGTCCATATGGAAGCATTTCTCCGTTTGGTCAGGATGAACAGTGTCATCAATGACTTCCAGAGTCTTAGGCAGACTCTCATTATCTGAAAGTAATACAAATACAGAGTTAATGACTCGTCAGACAATCGATATCAACAGTTTAGACAATCGGTATCGACTCGTTAGACATCGGTATCGACTGTTTATACAATCAGTATTAACTATTTATACAGTCGATACCGACTGTTTAGACAATCGGTATCAACTGTTTATATAATTAGTCGATTGTCTATTCGGTACTTACCTTATAGTACCAAAAATGAGATAAATTAAATATGATCGAAAACTAAATATGAGAAAAAATCACTCAAGCAATATTTGTTTTAAGGTTACTTACAATATTGTCTATGTATGTTGTGCCATTCAAACATCTAAAAGACTGCAGCCGGAGAGTATAATCACTGGCTGTGCTTATGTAGGTATTGCATAAATAATGGCCAACGTTAAAATTCAAAACGAAATTAACTACTAACTGACTATTATGAGAAAAATTAACTTACTCGTCTTAAGAAACAAGCTTGTTCCAGACAGCCATCATGTGCTTCTGCTCCTCTATCACCTCAATCGTAGAAATGGCCATTGTCTCCTCAATGGTCGTCTCCATTCCAAGCTTATTCTTCGGGGGACCCTTTCACCCGGTCCTAGGTTTCACGGCAATGTGCTTCTAGGCCTCAAGCAAGAGTCAATTGGTTACTCGGGTTGGGAAGAGGGTTGCTCATCACCACCTGACCCCTTATCAGTTCAAGACTCGGGTTGGTTGTCAGCTGGCCCCTTATCGGCATGAGACATGGGAGGAGGTAGTCCCTTATCGGCAGTAGATGGGATATCGAAGGCTGTCCTAGGCACCTTCAATAACAGCATCCTGAACATCAAAACAAACATTATTAGAAAGCTGAAATTATATTCACTTATACAAACTACATTACAATACATTCTCTAAAATCGTTTGAAGGAGTCCCTTCAGAATCCCTTGCTCCTTTCTGATCAACTTGTTGGCGTGATTCATAGTCTGCAACTCCACATCCCTTGAAGTGAGCCAGTCATCTAAGGAGTTGCATCGTGTCGCGAGCAATGCATTCTCTCTCTCAAAGTGGTTCACTCTCTGCTCCAAATGGCTCACTCTCTGGGTGAGTTTCAACTTGTCAAGCACCAGATCTCTTCGTCAAAAACGTCTAAAAAAGATAGAAAATAAGACTATTTTTTTTCATCCTAAAATAAGACAGTCTATAACCGTCTTACATTTAGTAATAGGATGGTCAATTCCTAACCGATGGTGTAAAAGTAAAGGACGATTAATAAGATCTTAGAAGCCATCTTATTATCACAATAGTTATACCCATCTAAAATAAACGCCAACTTATTATCACGCTGGTTATAAACTAAAGCCCAAATCAAACCGTCTCTATATAGCTTCCTCTCCATCTCTCTCATCCCATCTCTTCCTCTCCCTCTCCATCTCTCTCATCTTTCTAAAAAAAAAACCCTATAGTTCCATCCCGTCGACTCTTCTTCGACTACTATTGTTGTCGGCTTCGACTACCATTGTTGTCGCCTTCGACCACCATTGTTTTCGACTTCAATTACTATTGTTGCGGGCTACGACTACCGTTGCTGCCAGCTTTGACTACCATTGCTGTAGGCTTCGACCACCATTGTTGTTGATCTTTGAAAGGTAATATTTTTTTTGTTATTTAATTTTTTTTCTAAATTTTTTTTATAGATCTAAAATAATCTTTATGGGTTTGTGTTGTTGAAAAGAGATCTGAATTCATCTCTCTCTAATTTTTGTAGATCTGAAATCATTTGAAAACATTATGCCCTATTTTTCTTTTCTTTTTTTGAAAAATTTATAGATTTGAAATCATCCTTGTCTATTTTTTCTATTATTTTTTTTTTTCTTGCTTTTTCTTTTTGGGTTTCTTCCAAAAACGTGATTTTTTGCGATGTGTATAAATTTGGATGAAATCTAAGCCCCTCGCTTGCACCATACGTAGGGAAGGTGGCGCCATCAGATGTTTTGAGGTTTTGTTGGCAAATATTGACCGAGTTGAATAATCTCTTAATCATCCGGCACCTTGTTCCCATAAGACCATTTGAACTTTGCAACCTTCAAGCTTTTCAAAGTTAGTTCATTATTTAAGTCCTGTCATACATGGCATAGAAAATAGGGGAGCTTGGTCTAGCCCCAAGAGCCCAATGTTTTGCTTGGACAGCTCTTTGGGATCCATATTGGAGATCAACTCCAAAAGGTAATTTTAGAGGAATGATTCATTGTAGCTTTTATGGTCACCTAAAATATGTCCTTTCTTTGTTGGTAAACTGAGTATGGATTAGGAAGATTTGGTCTTTTCTCTAGAAACTTTTAACACTAATCTGGACCTTAACTGACTGCTAAACCAGAGTGGAATCAACTGGAATGGGAAGCAAGCAATTCCAATGATGTTTGCACCACCCATCATAGACAAATTCTTTGGCTTTGTCTAAATTAGATTGAAGCTTAAATTCGAAAATTCTCGAGATCAGCTGATTAAGAGAGTGAACGTGTCAAATTGAACGGCTACCATTTGATCATCTAAATCTTTTTAGTCATTTACTTTGTGGCTCTTCTATGCTCATAATGGGGTGGTAGAAGATCTAGATGATGTCGTTATACAATATATGGCACCACGTGGTGCTAAAATAATTCCATGTTTATATACTTATTACCCGATCACCACCTTTGATGACCTTATGAGTCAAATTGCCCAAAAAGCTTGATATTTGGACTCATTGCCCTTTGATATATGATCTATCACTTTAACTATGTGGATCATGGTTCAAATTTTCGACCAACAATTCAAATTATCGGCCGCAATTTATCATATCACTTTCTTGAAAGTTTATTTGTGTTTTTGCTATAAATTAAGATAATGTTAGGTTATATTCCTATTAATTAACCCCTTATTAACTCCGCCAATGCAATATTGTTTGCATTGCTGGTCCCAAGCCCGGAAAAAGGAGGAGGGGAAAGGGGTCGATATCACCATTTATGAACATGAAAGAGGTAGAATGTTGCCCTTTGTAATTAGTCTGGACTCTGGAAACAAGGGTACCAATTCTACTCTTAATTTTTTTTTTCATTGGACAGGCCTTCTTAAGACAGTTAAGAATTTTCCCAAGATTGATGAAAGTTGCATCGATCTCTCCAATTTTTGGGCTCTCCGTGCCGTAACACAAAAACAGAGGCTCATGGAATCTGATTTGCACCAAGTTGTCAAGTTGGGTAGAGTTGGGCAACTTTTTACCTGATCTGATCCAACCTCTGATTCTTCCTAACCCAACCTGATATGTAAAGTACATGTTCCAGACCCATTTTCTGCATTTCAGTCCATGGTTGTAGTTATCAATGAATTTTCAGGTGGCACAAACCAACTTTCTCATATTTGAGGGAAGAGTAACCAAGATAATTCATGTAGGAAACATTTTATTTAGCTTGCTATATGTAGCAACGAATCACTTATAACGGATGTGAGTGAGTAACTCTCTGGTTAGCTCTGTACATATCTGTTTTTTCATTCTGTAAAGTTCTACTCACGTTTCCTGTCACTTCAAAATTGATCTTACGTTACCCGTCTTTGAATTCTAAAGAACATGCTACTTTTATTAGAATATATGTACCGATTCTTATGATTTTATAGGTGTAGAATTCATAATGCATGGACCTTATCTAGTATTTCAATGTGCAGAGAAATGGTTACACTGGTGGATCCTACAAACAGAGAATGCTTGTTTAGATGTGAAGATGATAGGTACCAAAATGTCTTTATTTTTATGTCCTGTGTATTCATGATATGTTTTAAAGTATATGCAACCATGAAGGAAAATTTTAATGAGGAAGAAAAAAGACTTTTATTTATTCACTTATTTATATATGCTATGTGACTATGTCATTCTCTGTATATGATTATCCACACCTTTTCATTTCCAGTTGGTAATTTTGACATAATGCTATAATATCATTTCAGGTTTTGGAAGTGTTCTTGAACCTTGATGATGAATCTGGTATTTGATATTATGCTAGCCCTTTGCTTGCAGATGGTGTAGAGGTGGAATCAAACGATCTTAGAGCCTATAGCTGAATTAGAAGGTGCAGTGTTATGCGACCTTTGCAGTTGCACGTTCAATCCCATTAATCTGCTAAAAGAAAATGCTTTTAGAAAGGGCTCAGATGACTTCCTTCCATTATTTTTTTCCTCATTTTGCTTGCTGACTGCCGTTTTTAATGTTATACTTGACCTTCTCTTCTCTTAATAATTTGTGGGTGGCTGATAATGGTAGGCAAGCTAATAATAAGCCAAAGAACTGGGCAAATCATGGTCTCTACACTTGTAGGAGGATTGGGCTTGAAGTTTTTGTTGATTTCATGTTCTTTAATAGTCTGGAAGGCCTTTTATTGCATACAAAATAGTTCTATCTATGTGTGACATGATTCTTTAGCTCACCTTGACTGCATTTTTTTATATGAAATCATTGGGTTGTTCAATTTTTACATTCATTTGAAGTTTTAAGCTTTTTTGTTGTAGCTATACATATTTATTTTGTCTTTACATGAGTAGGTGTGCATGTCTTGTAGTGTAGTAGGTTCTAGTATCTTGTAGGGATTCCATTTTTCCATTAACAATAGATTTTGTCTATCTAATTGCCTATATCATCTGCTGTTGATTTCTATTATGTAGAAATACAAAATAGTTCTATCTGTGTGTGACCTGATTCTTTAGTTCACCTTGACTGCATTTTGTTATGTGAAATCATTGGGTGGTTCAATTTTTACATTCATTTGAAGTTTTAAGCTTTTTTGTTGTAGCTATACATATTTATTTTGCCTTTACATGAGTAGGTGTGCATGTCTTGTAGTGTAGTAGGTTCTAGTATCTTGTAGGGATTCCATTTTTCCATTAACAATAGATTTTGTCAATCTAATTGCCTGTATCATCTGCTGTTGATTTCTATTATGTAAACATCAATGAATACAGTCTCCTTTTAAAGTTCATGCATATTACATCCAATGATGTTTGCACCACCCATCATAGACAAATTCTTTGGCAGTCTAAATTATATTGAAGCTTAAATTGGAAAATTCTCGAGATCAGCTGATTAAGAGAGTGAACCATCCGATTAAATTTATAACTTTTATCTCACACCCTTGAATTCTGATTTATCATTATGCCATGTGGTTGTTCCTATGTAGGCACGTTCCTTTGGGCTGAGACATGTTTCTATGATGGATTTGCACTTGGTCAATTTAGCCTAGCTCATTCTATTTCAAATTATATAAAACTTTCAAACAAACTTTTGAAAATCTTCAAGAGAGAATTTTCAAATGCACCTAGTACTTGTTATATATATTAGTGTAATTTTGTATATTTGTTATCTATATTTAACATATATTAATATAATGAAGAACTTCTAAAAACTTTTAATGTTGTATGCAAAACACTTAGTAATAATTATCAATAAAATAAGTTAACAAAAAACTCTACACAAACACAACAATTTTAACGTGGTAAAGCCCTTTTTGGTCAACATTATGTATATGAGGATGGATTGCCATTTTTAGATTCTATTTGTTGAACATACCCGTAGCATATTCTAGACTTTATGTTACTTTTGTTGAACCTATTGAGACATCTTATCATTTTCTTAAACTTTTATTTGTGTTTTTGCTATAATTCGAAGCTTGTGTGAAAGACTACAACTATCTCAAAAAGTATTGGAGAGTGTATACTGGCAAATACAACAAATTCTTACTCATAGAACTTCTCTTTTTTTCAATTGACATATTGACCAGCTTATTCTTTGCAGCTTATATGGAGTAGCAAAGGTCTGTTGGTGAATGCTTGTGATATTTTATGTATTCATTCATTTTCTTCTTTCTTATCTCATATTTTTGCCTGCAGATTTCTCAATTAAGCCTAACCTTTAAGGAAATCATTCACTGTTATAGAAAGCAACCACAGTGTAATTCACAAGTTTTTTGCAGTGTCATTGTTGACTGGCATTCAACAAGACGCAATGGGGTATTTAACCTAGCTCATTCTATTTCAGCTTCACTTGTTTTTTTTTTACTGGAAAGAGTTTAATCTGATATATTTGTAACAGAAAACAAGGCAGGAGCATGTTGACATCAATACATTTTATAGTGAGATATTTATTCCAGCCATTAAGCATTTACTGGTGGAGCTTGGCCCTTGTGGTGCTACTAAAAAAGGCAAAGCATATTCCTCCAGACAACAGTAATGCTGATGGTACTTGTTTTTAGTCAACGCAGGTTTTTTTTTTGCCTTCCAAATTCCTTTCTAGTATTTTAGTGACCCTCTGTGATGCTGAATAGGTCAATGTCCAGGATCACCTCGGTTATCTTCATTTCCTTCTCTCCCTGATATGTCTCCCAAGAAGGTTTCTGCTGCACACAATGTCTATGTGTCTCCGCTAAGATCATCGATGGAACATTTGCTCATTCATTGACTAGCTTATGACATACTTTGATGCACTAGCATCCATCTTTTAGTTGGCGATATCGTGTGTCATAATCCTTTTTCTCGTCTAGAAATTTCCTTATGTCTAAATAACATCATGTTCTATAATTAGCTGGCTTTGTTATTTGCTAAACTCCTTAGTGTCATCAGCTCACCTTTTCCTCCACTAACCCACAATTGGTGGTTAATATTTTAGAGTTATGTTTTGTAGATTTTAGATTGAGCAGTGGCATTTAAGTTCTTTCGTGATTAATTGTTCTTACATGCTTTGTACTTATTATTTTAGGTTAAGAAAGTTAACTTTTCTCCATCACCTACAAATTGGGTGACAACATAGTGGTAGAAGATTAGCATGAATGATGCGACATTTTAATTCGTAATGTCTTGCTGGTAACCATGTCTGAATCCCAGTTGAACATGAGGAGCCCAGTGGTTCTTCATTGAAATTTTGACATCGAAGTGATCACTTAATCTTTCAAATTTTTGATTGTCTATTAATATCTTCATGCATGGATCTAGATGTTGACGCCAAATAAATGGCATGAGGCAATAGTGATAAAAGAATGTATGAATTTGACTTGATCTTGAAGAGTCAAGTGTCTTTTTTTTATTGCAGTTTTGATATCCAGATTAATTTTTTTTTCCCCTAATGGGTAAGTTGGGCTTGAACTTGTAAACTTTACAATCATTAATGACCGTTACTTTCTTTGCATTGATAATTAGGATTTGTGTGGCCAAAAGTTGTAGCTGAGCGACTGTATGTAAAGAAAAACAAAAGAATTTTTTTTAGTTCTTCGTTTAGTTGTATAACCTTTGGTTTTCCAAGTCATTTTGTGTACAAATGGATGACAAGTTATGTTGGCAGATGGATGCTCTGAATTCACACAACTCTAGGAGTTATTATGCATGTGTGGGAGAAAGCACACATGCTTACCAAAGCCCTTCCAAAGACCTGAGTGCCGTTAACAACCGCTTGAATCGGTATGTTATAATCTGATGCCAATTTTGAAACCAAATCTATCTGGCAAACATATGATGCTGATGCCCTATTTTTTCCCTCTAAATTACTACAGCAGACGGAAGGTCGGTGGAAGACTCAACTTTGATGAAGTTGGATTGGTAAGTGATTCACTCGTCGTGGGTAGCCTCAACAAGCCGCAATGGTAGTTGTGCTTCCACCTCTGGTGCTGCCACCTTGAAGTCTACTTTGAAATATGAGCAAGGTGATTCATAAGTCTGTTGGGGTAATTATCCTTGTATATCAAGTTTATTCTCTCTCTCTCTCTCTCTCTTGCCTTTAATGTATACATGAATTTATGAAATGGGGTATCTTGTGTAAGCAGCAAGTTAATGTACAGTAGGAAAAATTTGCTACCTTTACCCCTGGTGCCATATATGCTAGATTTAGAGCTTCTTCGAAAAATAGGTGTAGTTTGGACTAACCTAATTTAATAAGATCTTCTCCCTTTTCTCGATAATTGACGAAGATATTTGTTAATGAACTTTAAGCTATTCATTATCTTTTCTTTTATTCAATACTGTTTTGATGTTTTTCACTCTCACTAAAAAAATAATAATGTCACCATAATGATATGTACTTTTCACCAACTGCGGCCTTCATGTCGAACTTGAATTCAGATCTGTTATGTATGTGGCCTTCCATCTTATGAGAACTTGGTTCACTGTGTGTGGGAGGGGTAAATTTGTAGTAGTAAAATTTTCATTTGTGATTTTTTATTATAAATATTTTTTTTTATTACGACTTTAAAAAAATGACTATCTAAAATCGTCTTATTTTATTTTATTTTTAAAAAAAAAATTCTAAAATATGACAGTTCCAAACCGTTCTATTTGAACCATCATTTAAATAGGATGGTTCATAAAGGACTATTCGATATAATAAATAAGATAGCTCATGACCGTCTCTAAATAAAGGACGGTTTATCAGAGACGGTCATAAGTTGTCTTATTAAATAGTCGGCAACCGTCTTTAGTCATTAATATGAGACGGCTTTGAACCGTCCTATATTAGGATTGTCGAAAACAGTCATTCCCTTCCATCTTATTTGTGGAATATAAGACGGTTTAGGACCGTTTTATATACTTAAGGTGTCTAAAAAAAGAATGGACCTGAGGACGGTTTTAGGCCATCTTATTTTAAAAATAAGACAACTTTGGACTGTCGTATTTCATCTATTTTGATGTAGTGATCGTCAATCCTCCTCAGCAATAATTTATTAGTGGAGGTTGGTGCATTGGCGCTCGCCTTCGTGGCCTCCCTTATTCTCGGCCGCTCTAATTGGATGGGGCCCTCTTCTAAAGACGAGTCTTCGTCCAACGTCGATTGGCCATCAAAATCTTCCTCTTCAATATCTTCGACCAACATGTAGTTTCTTTTCTTCTTTGGCCACTCATCCACTTCCACAACTTTCTTGGCCTCTTCATCAACCTCTTTCCTCTTCCCCCTAACAACCTTTTGACCCCACATATATTCTCTTATAACGGCTATCTCCAACTCGAAGGAAACCGATTCGAGGGGAGTGCAAACCTTTTACAAAAAAAGAAAATGGCAAAACACTCAAAATATCATAATACTAAATCGAAATCAGTCTATATCGACTGCTTAAAGAGTCGGTATCGACTACTTAAACAGTCAGTAGCAACTGTTTTGACAGTTGATATCAACACTTTACGCAATCGATGTCGACTCTTTAAGTAGTCGATACAAATGGCATCGGTACTCTTTGCAGTCCTTAGCTTTAGAAATTTGAAGTATTTAAATAGACATCATAACTTGTTGTTCACCATCTTCCCAAGAATGTAGTCTTTCGTCATCAATTACGCCTTCTCCGCCCATTTCAACAATCGTGGGAAAGGATTCTTCAGGGGCATTCTTTTGGGTGAGATTTTTGGCAGCATTTCATAGGTCAAACATTGAAGTGCACAAATGCGTTCATAAACATTAAATGGCTTAAAGGTTTTATCCTTCTCAACAGTCTTTCTATACTCGAGCAAGTCATGGTACACATGAAGACCCCACGGAGTTTGTTTGAAGTTCTCAACGGCATCGACAAGATCGACGTGCTCTTCCGCCAGTTGATGGTGAGACTCAAGAAAAAAAAATTTACACAACACAAATAGAAGAGAGACAACTTTACAAAGTAGTCGTCACTTTTCGCTCGCCTCATTACAGAGTCTATATGAGATAGAAGAATTTTTTCGGAAGGCAGTCCACGAAAATATTTGTGGCAAATCATTTCCTTTTCCGGTGGTTTAACAGAAGGGGTATATTGATCAGGTTCAATCACGACAAGGCCTAGTATTAATGCAATTTCCATCTTCCAAAGATAGACATCACTCTTCTCGATTCAAAAGTGATTCTTTTCAAATCAAGCACTCAACATCGCATCCACGACATCTCCAAGAAAACACACCCTTTGGCATTTGAAATATTTCACCAAAAACTGATTCTCTTAGCAACTCCTTTCGCCTCGGGCTAACGTCATCGTAGAGGTTCCAAATTCCAGTAGGGGAACATTTGGTAATAGCCCGTTGTACAACCATCTTGACGGCTTGTTTAAATGAACTGTAATAAAAAGGAAATGAGTGAGTCTCATACTAAAACAAATTGTTTAAATGAACTGTATATTATAATCAGGCTAAGAGAATTTAAGAGAACGATGTCAACCGTATATAAAGTCGATACCGACTGTTTAAACAGTCAGTATCAACTCTTTAGATAGTCGATATCGACTCTTTAAACAGTCGGTATCGATTCTTTAAACAGTCGGTATCACTCCGTTTTTATAGAGAAATTAAAAAAAAATTAATTTAAAATATAGACCATCGAAAGACGAAGATAAAATTCTACAGCAATAGAAGATAATTTGATTTCTAATTCACAGATTTGGTAGCTTGAAGATTGAACAATCGAGCGTCACCGACTTTGAAATGACTCCGCCTTCCACCGACTTCGAACGAAAAGTAAAAAGTAAAAATGATAAACAATAATGATTTGAATTTTTTATGGCTATTTATTACTTTGGAGATAATTTCGTAATTTTATAAGGGCGGGCAATGGCTGGGCTTGAAGTTGGTAAGTTAGGTGAAAGGTGAAAATATAGGGTCTTTGGCAAAAAAGGTAAATCTGATACGGATAATTTGAAAATTTTCACAAGATTTAACCCAAAGATTGGGCCATGGCTATTATTTATAATAGATTTAACACAAAGATTGGTACATAGTAATTGGGCCATCAAAAAACTTATTATTTAAAATAGATTTAACTTAAAATTTTGGGCCATCAAAAAGCATCTAGTATCATATGATACAAATAGATTTTTTAAGATTTTTTAGTATTAATCGTGATTATTAAAGTGCAAGGGATGGATTACGTGTGCCATATTAATTGAGAACGTTATGCACGTTAATTACTTTTTTGGGCTATTGAAGTAGACAGCATAAACCTAGCGATATGCACGTTAAATACTTTTTTGGGCAATTGTAGACAACATAAATCTATAACACAGAATTTATGTTACATATAATTAATATTTCTTTCAATATTTTACTTATCAAGTTTATATTTTTATTTTATCCTGTTTCATGATGATTTCTTCCTTTAGGCTATTGATGAAATTAATCATATGCTGGGATAACTCAACCCCTTCACAAACCTCCGTGTCTTTAGGCATTTCAATTCCTCAATTGATGCGGACCAATAAGATATTAAAATCGGTCGATATCAATATGAATCAGTATTTTGGCAAATTGATACATATCGATATTTCGGCAAATAGATATGTGTCGGCACCGATACGTACCAGTTCTGCAACTCGGTTTATTGATACATATCGCCTGACATGGGTCTGTATCGGCCGATACGCACTATAAAAATAAGACTATTAGAGGCAATTTTTAGAAGCAAAAAACTGCCGCTAATAATAAAAAAATTATTGTTTCAGTAGCGACAGGACTAGTAGCAACAGTTTTTTTGTTAATTGCGACAGTTTTTGACTGCCACTAAAACAACTTTTTTTTATTTTTGATTGGTAAATGATTTACTATATTACAACTAACAAAGGGGAGTACAAAGAAAGAAAAAACCAAACAGTGCCCCTCGCTTGAGCTTCAGCATCACCATCACCCAAAGCAAAGAACACCACAAATTACAAATGATGATATACACAAATATTGTCCATTCGAATTTGCTCGCGTATCTCATCATCAAGCTCTTCACTGGAAAACCACCAAGTAACAATATCCGCAGAATACTCCTTGCCAGCAAGAAACATCGCAGCTTTGTTGCATTCAACAAAAATAAGTTGGGCTCTCCAGGTCCCACAATTCCTCAGCGAAAATCGAATAGAGTCAAGTAAAACATAATCCTTCCATTTACATGCCTTCTTATGAGCAATATACTCAACAACATCAGCTGATATGGATTCGAAAATAAAGCTCTTAGCTAATAAATCCATCGCCAATTTACTTCCAAAATGAAAGGCATGAATCTGGCCCTCCACTTCAACTAAGCAAAGCATAGTCGCCCTCATTCCCTTGACAAAGCAGCCATCATAAATCCTAGCAATGGTAGCGCAAGCTATTCTTCCATTCTCAAATCGAGCATCTACATTAATCTTCAACTCGCCAACAGAGGGAGCAGTCCAATGAACACGACATGGCTCAGAAACTACAACGGTTTTGAGATTCCACATGATGCTAAGGACATCATCACCACTAGCAATACATAACCTATCTACCCGAGTACTAACATCATGCATAATGTCGTTCAAAACCAACCTTTTATGCCTTTGTTTATCATCAAATATTCTAATATTTCGTTCCCTCCAAATATACCATATAGCTGCCGCGAACGCCAATCTAATAAGGACCAATTTCCAATTTTTTCCTTTCCCATTCACCATACACATATTAAGCTCCTCGTGTAAGGTATTGATAGCCGCATTGTTCAATCCCAATCTATGCTTAATAGACATCCAGATCCATGAGGAGTATCCGCATCGAAATAAAAGGTGATCACTATCTTTCGCATAACTCCAACATAGAACACATCGCGAGGGCATGATCATGCCTCTCTTTGTAAGAAAAAAAGTTACCCTTCCAACTTTCCAATCTATCCTAAATCTTTTGAATGAGAGGCATACAAAGTGAATGAGTCATATGAGAAGTATAAAGAGGAATGCCTAAATACTGAATAGGCAATCCCTCCCCCCTAAAATTTAAAGAGCTCCCAATTGAATTGTCATAAGAACAAGTTTTCCCACAAATAAAAGAGCTTTTTGTGTCATTCGTCATTAGCTCGAAGTATCTATGGAAGTCATGAAGCATGACTCTGATTTCCAAGGCCGATCTCCCGTCTTCCTCAAAGAACATTAGCACATCATCCGCAAAAAGTAAGTGAGAGATGATAGGTTCCCCAAGGAGGTTTGGCACCTTAATGTGACCTCTTTCAACCCGATCATTTAAGATGCTAAAGAATCCTTCAATTACCAATATAAATAATAGGGCGGATAGAGGATCCCCTTGTCTAATACCGCATCTACTTTGAAAAAACCAATGAGGCGTCCCATTAACTAGGATGGAAAAGGAGGGAGTACAAATGCATTCTTTGACCCATTCAATCCAAACATCGTCAAACCCCATCTGCTTGAGGATACCAAGGATAAAGTCCCATCAGACCCTATCATAGGCCTTCTTAATGTCAATCTTGGCACATAGAGCTCGAGGCCCACTATTCAAGTGAAACTTCCACACCATCTCATGAGCAAGAAGAATATTTTCGGTAATTTTATGCCCTTTAATAAAAGCATATTGGTACAAACTAACCAGCTTAGGCAAAACAGAAGCAAGCAGATTAGCCATTACACAAAGCGATAGGTTGAAATTTATTAACAGAATTAGCCTCTTTATCTTTAGAGATTAATCTAATAAAAGTAGAGTTCAAGGAACAAAGAAGATTCTTCCTTTTAAAGAAAAAACTCACAGCGCTAGTGATGTCGCCACCAATGATATCCCAGAAGTTTTTTAAAAATTCAGCAGGGAACCCATCCGGCCCAAGAGTTTTGCCACAAGAAGAATCATGAATCACTTTCCGAATCTCTTCGGTAGTAACCTCTCCCAAGAGCGAAACAACATCCACAAAAGATAAATGGCGCAAAAAAGGCAAATGAGGAATATGATCGTCACTAGATGGAGAATAAATGTCCTTGTAATGTTGTACTAATAGATCTCCAATGTCTGTAGGCTTCACCAACCTGTTACCACTACCATCCTTAAGCTCAAATAAATTGTCTCTCACAATTCTCGATTTAACATAAGAATGAAAGAATTTTGGATTCCTATCACTCTCAGTAAGCCAATGGATCTTTGCCTTCTGAGAATAAAAGCTTTCTTCATTATCCAGTTTCATGTTTAAGGACCTGATTGCATCATTCTCCTCTCTTACGAGATTCAAATTTAACGGATCATCTTGAATTTTCTTCTGAATGGACCTCAAGTAAAATTTAGCATCAGCTACCCTTGTATGAATAAATTCGAAGCTATTCTTATTCCACTTTTTAATAGCCTTCTTAATTCTATTAAGCTTCTATTGGACTCGGTAAAGAGGAGTGCCATCAACACCTTGAGCCCACTTCTCATAAATCATCTCTCGAAAACTAAGTTGTTTGCTCTACAAAGGAAACTATTTAAAGGGACGTGAACCATCACTATTCTTCAACTTGATATTTATGACTAGAGCCGAGTGATCCAAAATTCTTGCAGGAAGATAATCACAGATCACATTAGGAAACAATGTCTTCCATTACTCATTAGAGAGGATTCGATCCATTTGAAAAAGAATATGTTTGCTCCCAGTAGATCCATTAGTCCAAGAAAACAACTTGCCAATGCCTTGCATATCTGTAAGATGACAAAAATCAAGACATTGATCGAATTCCTCCATAATTCGAAGGGGAACCTGTCTGCCGCCAATCTTCTCCTCCCTATTTCTGATACATTTGAAATCACCATAAATAATCTAAGGATTATTAATGGTCACACAAATATTTCTTAAGGATGTCCAAAGAGTCCTCTAATCGGATGCTAAATTAGACGCATAGACCACAGTTAAATCAAAAGAGAAATTTCCTTGCTTCATCACAATTTTGCAATTGATACGTTGTGAACTTTCATCCGTCACTATAAGGTGGAATTTTATAGGATCCCATATGATGCCTATTCTACCCAACCTATGAGAGGCATGATTAGAAGTAAATCCCCACTCCTGATTAATATTCCTTGCAATCTTTGCCAATCTATCAGATTTAACCCTTGCTTCTAGCAAACACATAATGCCCACTTCTTGAGATCTTATCAAGCTGCACACTTCGGCTCTTTTATTACGATGATTCAACCCCCTAACATCCCAAGAAGCAATATTCATATAAAAGGAAGGGGAGAAATTATCTTCGGCCCTTCCCTTCTTGGGATTCATAGAATTCATGGATTTTGATACCATGTATTTTTTCTTCATCTCCTTATCCAGTTTTTTGTTGACCTAATATGTCAGAGTCCTCAAGAATTGTAAACTGGTTATGAATTTGAATCGGCTGATTTCTAGTAACCGAGCTATTAGTTCCACCAATAGAAGATATCGGTTTGGAAGAGGATCCCATAAAAGGAGACTTATTATCATTAGCACTTGCCATTCTTGTAAAAGAGTCCTTAACAATCGAAACGCTAGCAAAAGGTTCACCTTTAGTCGCCCCTAATTTCAGAGATTCCACATTCGCAATATTCATTGAATTTTCCACAAGAAAATCAGTGTTATTGACTTCAGGAGTACGATTGCCATTGTCCTTAGAATCCGTGTAGTTCTGATTAGCGCTCTTAGATTCATCTTCCCCATTATTCTCCTCTGCTTCGTTGGCAATATTCTAATCCCTGGCTTCATCAGTAACTACCACAATTAGGTTGTCCCCCACAAGATGAGTATCAATGGAATCATGATTGGTCTCTGGATTCGATTGGCCTTCCCCGTCATTGAGTTTCTTCCGCACCCATTCTCTTCTAATGATTGGAGGGTTTTGAGATATTGGACATCGTTCTATATCATGCTCAAAGGAAACACAGTTCTTACAAACGGTGGGCTTCCATTCATACTCAATCCTTTGAGTCCAAACTTCACCATCCTCTCGCTTCAATTCAATTGTCTTTGGAAATTCAAAGTTCGCATCAATCTCAATACAAACACGAGCAAAGCTTAGTCGAGATCTCTTTGACGTCAGAGCATCTGAGTGGATTGGAACACCCAAACCACTAGCAATACGACTCAAATTCTTCAGAGAGCAATATTGAATGGGAAGCCTGATCGGCGCCGAAATGTAAAGAATTTTAAGAGTGATAAGTGCATAAAACTCTGGGCATGAATTATGAGCATTGGAAAAACAATGAATTGAATTGAATAAGTATTAATAGAATGAGCATGGCCGGAAGCATCTTAGAGGTTTTCACGGACATTTAATTACTTAAGGGCACGACTACAATTCTGGAATTTATTAGTTTCGGAAGTTTGTAGGTATCTTCGCTGAAAACCTGCAGGAGACACAACTCCTCCACTAGGGATCACCTAGGGGTTTAAAGGCTTATTGCATGAGCTAAATGCAATCGTATTCCCTACGAAAGTGGCATTCATTTTATTTGTTAGTTATTTTTCATTCTCTTTGCTCGAGGACTAGCAAAGTGTAGGTTTGGGGGTGTGATCAGTGCCGAAATGTGACTATATTTCGTACCTTAATTCCTACATTTAGCTAATCGATGAACGCATCTGATAGTTATTATATTGTTTTAATGTTTACAAGTGTTTCTGACCGTTGGAGCGTTAAAGAGCATAAAAGAGAACAATTAAAGGTTACGCAAAAAATGTGGACCAAAAAGGTCAAAAGAAGCATCGAAATTCGTGAAGTAGCTCAACATCCACTAGGAGAATGGAGACTCTATCCATATATGTCAATCGATTGAGAAACATATGTCAATTGATTGACAAGAGAGATAATTTTGCCCTCCTTATTTCGAATTTGAGGTCAATCGATTCAGAAATAATTCTCAATCGATTGAGGTTATTAGAAAAATATTTTACTCGCCCCTATATAAAGAAAGCTACGACTTTGTTTTAGGGATTCCTTCTCTCACTCTTGGCATTAGCATTTTTCTCTCTTTTCTTTTAGGGTTTTCTCTGGGTAAATTATACGTAGGCTTTTGCATTTATTTTCTTTTACAATTTGTAAAATCATAGGTTGTATTTAGGAAAAGCATTGTAAAAAGATCTTTGAATAAATAAAAAATGCATATTTAAGAGAATGACTTCGAGTTTACAACGAGATCGCACACCAAGGATGAGTAGTCAAATCATTTGTTCAAGGAGGATGCGATCTCCAGATAAGTAATATTTTTATGATTAACTCCACAGTCTCTTAATTTTATCATGGAATCATTCTGCTAAAAAGTGTGCTTAAAGTGAATATCTTTTGAATACTTTATTATGACCGTTGATCTATGTTATCAACGATCATAATCGCCAGATCTGTACTTGTAGGCCGATCTAGGCTGCAGAGTGATTATATGTTTATGGTCGTGATTTAAAAATCTTGAGATACGTTATGCTTTTTACATGATTCATACCACAATGATAAGCTGAGTCATCGTTTTTAAATAGGATATGCCGGATCGATGATTATATTTTCTTACGATTCATTTTTCTAGATAAATGATGGTGTGATTGATATGTTATGAAATTGTGAGTTTAATGGTAGAAAGGTTATAAATCTGGGGTAGCAAATTCTTTGATCATTCCTAAAATTGTCATTTTATTTATCATAAATTGTTCTTACTCAAATTAGTTATTTTTCCTGCATCTAGAATAGTGTGGTAATTGTTTAGCAAATTGAACTTTCTCCCTTGGTACTTCCTTGGACATTTTAAATCTCTTTAAGGATTAATTAAATTTCATGTTTCCCTGTGGGTTCGACACCCTTAATTTTACCGTGCTACAACTGATCTTGTACACTTGCAAGGGTACAATTTTAAAACCGACCAAAGCCTAGGGAATTTGATCCAAATTGGTACAAATTTAACCAATTCCCTCTCTAGCCTCATGTTTGGCTCCCATTGATGCAACACCAAAGGTCTTCCTCCAATTGTCCAAATACCTGCCTCAAGAACATTGAAGATCTTCCTGATTTTGAAACTTAAACAAAAAGAAACCATCATCAAAGGACACAACATCCACATTCCCTTTTAGCTTCTACAACTTATCAACAGCAGTTTTGAGGCCCATGTAATATGGTTTCATTCCCATAACATACCCCGGCAGGGTGTTCCTCCATCTGGCAGACTCCTCAAGGATTTCGACTTCTAGGCATAAAACAGTGCCTTTATCACATGAATCTGATAGAATAAATTCTAACTTCGAATATGAAGAAGAGATCTTACTCGCATTAAACAAAGCCACCCATTTCCCAACCCCAGGGCGTGATAGATCCGGAGGATCCATAAAAAAATCCACGGGAAATAGGCACCAATTTTCCTACGGGGAAGAAGACAAACGAAAAAAGAGCTCACACAAAAAACTAGGACTCAGAGCTCACACGTACTCTCCAGCTTTTCACGTTTCATTGGGTTGAGATAATGACATATCGAGTATCGGCTGATACATATCTGTTTGAGTTGAGATTTGGAGATTTTTTTTTTTTGAAAGAAAAAAAAAATAGGCCGATGCGTATCGGTATCGGCCGATATGTCTCCATGGACCAATACTCGATACAGATTCCGAGTTTGGCACTTTGGTTCCAATATCTAATTCAACCCAATCAATTTTTTTACTTTAAAAAAAAAAAATATTGTCTCGGTGCCTAATCACATGGTTTCCTTATATATATATATATATATATATATATATATATATATATATATATATATATATATATATATATATATATAGGCTAACTGGAGAATGTGTCCCGATGTAGAGATTTCTCTACATCCAGATTACTCTATGAACGACATGTGACATCGGGCCCACTTTACTAACTACGGTTAAAACTTTCAGAATATTTTAAAAGTTCTATTTCCTTTCAGCCGTCATACTTGACTTTTTTAGAGGTCTTTTTCTTTTTTCTCTCTTCCCTCCATTTTTCTAAGGAAGTGTCAGACTTACTTTTTCATATCTATTTTACTAAACAATGTGGGCCCCCGATAGTGAAGTGCTTTCACCTTGATAACGAGGCGCTGACACCCCAATAGCGAAATGCTGGTACCCCAGTAGCGAAGCACTATCATCCCGGGAGAGAAGTGCTGACACCTTGATAGCAAAGTGTTGGCACCCCGGTAGTGAAGGACTGATACCACGGGAGAGAAGCGCTGGTACCTCGCTAGCGAGGCGCTAACACCTCGGTATCGAAGCGCTGACACCCGTTTAGTGGAAAAGAGGTGGGTTAGTGGGGTTTTGACATCCAATTGATCATGCACAAGGTATTTCAAAAAGATTATCTACGTTTTTTAAAATAAAAGCAACCCTAGTTAAAACATCGTTAAATGATTATAAAGCAATACCCATCGCTTTATAAAAAGGCGCTACGTGTCACGCCCATATCAATAGGCGTAGAGATATTCAATTCCTATGTGTGGCGTATAGTCCCAGGCCTATATATATATATATATATATAGGGGTACCGTAGATAGATACTCCAACATCACATTTAGCCCCACGTAGCCACCGAAATATTGTTTTGGTGCCACTTAGAGCTTCATGAGGCACTTGAGTGTCACGTAAAAATGAAAGTCAAATTTTTACTTTGATTCAATAATCTAGATTTTATGACTAAAAAAATACATGGTTAAAATGTTATTATATATATATATATATATATATATATATATATATATAGGGTCCTTGCATTTGAGTAGGAGTGTTCAAGCTCTACACTTGAGTGTCATGTGATCTTGAGTTGCACTACATTTTTTAAGGGTTCACCTTCATTTTAAAAGTCTTTTTCACTTAAAAATTTTCAACCATCAACCACAAAATCAACGGTGTAAAAATAATTTTATTTTTCCTTTTTTTAATATGGTCATCGATCATGGCACATAATCCTTAGATTGGTTTTCATTTGACACCTAAATGACTTGAGTATAGAGTTCAACTCTTCAACTAAACTGTAGTCTCTTGTGTTATATATAATTAAATGAATGATCACCTAAATGATCATAGATGTATGGTCTCCAGGCCCGAGTAACAAAGTGACTCATATATATATATATATATATATATATATATATATATATATATATGTATATATGTCTGTGTGTGTATGTATGTATGGAGTAGGTGATTGTTCTCCAAAGTCGACGTGAGCGCGGGTCTAGAGTATAGATCAATTTTTAAAAAATATATATATATAGAATGAGTCAAATCTTTATTGATTTTAATGGTCTAAATTTCAAGGCTCAAAAAACATGTCATCATAATGAATTTTCAAAAAAAAAATTAAAAGATGAACTAAGCAATGCACAGTCAAGCTCTAGTTGGCATCCAAACAGTGTTTTGGGTGGCACGTAAAGATCTATCTTCACGTATAACCTTGGAAGATGGAACCCTTTTCTTATCATAGGGTAACTCCTTTGCAACTGTTATTCTCTCTCTCCAAAATATACGAAAAAGAAAAAAAAAATAAGAATTATTTGCCATTTATCTTTACTGTTTTTAAGGAGAGAAGGCCCTATGTCACCCGAACAAAAACTTTCTAAATTTTTCAAATGAACATATTGCCCTTTTATTTATTACTCTATTTTATCTCCTCTCACTAAAAAAATTCCAGGGTTACATATTTCGCTGGTAAGGCTGCGAATTGGGAACCACTTCTAACCGAACTGTTTTGGTTAGGATAGGCAAACTCAACACACACACGCGATACACAGACAACGATCACTTTATATTTAAAAAAATGCTTAAGAGGATACACAAACCCATACCTCTTGGCAGTAAGATCGCACGCACCACCAGCGCTTCTGTCAGTTTCAACTATTGGTAATTAGTCAACACTTAATTTATTAATTATTGTTAAGAAATAAAAACGAGATAACTTCGTTTTTTTATAATAGCTCAGATATAGTGCAACTTGGACCGAGATAGGATCCATTTGTGGCCCAACCGCCCAACGCACTAAGAGAATAATGTTTGCGGAATAAATTTTATACAATGTATCACTCAAAGACACTAAGAGAATAATGTTTGGGGAATAAAAATTTTACACAATGTATCACTCAAAGGCACTAAGAGAATGATGTTTGGGGAATAAATTTTACACAATGTATCAGTCGCCCGTATCACTCGCCTTTGTTAAAACAAAGAGATGAGCAAATGTGGATACTCAGAACCCAAGACTTCATTCCCACATAGGGGGAGGATAACAACTGAGCTATGATTTATTAATTAAAGATAAATAACTTTGAAAATAAAATAACTTATGTTTTCTGATTATTATAGTAACTACCTACTCTTTATTTTTTTTTTAATCGAGGAGCAGGCACGCATACACATATGACAGTTGAGAAGCAACATAAAGGAGCACCAACTATAGTGATGAGGGTTAACTAACAGAAT
Source organism: Chloranthus sessilifolius (assembly GCA_021018995.1). Classification (NCBI taxonomy): domain Eukaryota; kingdom Viridiplantae; phylum Streptophyta; class Magnoliopsida; order Chloranthales; family Chloranthaceae; genus Chloranthus; species Chloranthus sessilifolius. The sequence goes on along the minus strand of CM037596.1, from coordinate 31,936,987 downwards.
CCAACCCACACCTTGTAAAGACAAGGGTGAGAAACAGCGTGGAGAACGAGTATCAAACTCACGACCTCCTCCCTCACAATGGAGGAAGGATACCAACTGGGCTAATGCCTCTTTGGTAACTACCTACTCTTATTATTACTACAAAAAATAAGCCTATTAGCAGCAATTTTTTTAATAAAAAATTGCTAGTATCAGTTCTGTCACTATCAAAAATTGCTTTAACAGCAAATGTCGCTGAAACACCTTATTTTTATTGTATAGGCAATTTTATAGTAACTACCTTACCTACTCTTACATATTTAGTCACATGGGATAAATTGTAATCGTTTGTAACTCCTGAGTAACTGAAATTATCATGCATCCCAACAATTCCCCTTAAGTTGGCAAATGAATATTGTGAAACTCTCAACTTATGCTTTAATATATGAATGAAAATTATAACAATAAAATAGTAGACCAACAATAGACTGCTTATGTGATGTTATGGTATAAAAAATCAGCCGATACATATCAAATATCGACCAATTCATAGCCTGAGTGACAGCATATGGAAAGATGGAAATCAGCGAATTCAGAGAGTATCGCACACCACGCAAGCATTGACAAATGACAGGCTGTGAGTCACATCACACGAAAAATGAGCCGTTTTTTTCTTTGGTTTCTCTAACGCACCATCGCTTTTTCCTAAAAGCACTAACATCTCAGACCTCTTTAAACCTGTTGATTGCTTAAGATCAGATGATGGAGATCGTGTTTTGTCTCAATATTCTATCGAAAGGATCTTGAGATCATGTCTCACATATCAGACGGTAAATTTTTTATTTCACATGTCACAAATCCTCAAAATATGACCCTAAAATCTATTTAAGCGGTGACGTGGTGTGCCAGGATTCAAAAATTATTTTCTGGGATCTGTGACACCCTATTGAACCAGCGCCTTAGAAAAGCTGCTTTTTGTGGGATGTGAGTCATGTGACAGACTGTTAGCATGTCACTCATCATAGTCAAAAAGGCTTTTTGATATGCAATAAATATATTCATTGGACGATTAGGATCGTCCAAAATCTAGATCCATCTTTTTTTTTTTTTTTTTTTTTACAAAATTAACCGATACGTATCGGTATATACCCCGAGAAAACCGATATCGATTTTAATACCTTGTGTGACGCAATGCAAACCCAGGCTGTGACTTGCATTGTTGGGCCCCACTGTGCTAGCATCACGCCACTTAAGATCTGTCGATTCGAGTCTGCTATATATTAGTGTCCATATATGAATATGTTCTTGGAGCGAACTACAATGTCCAAGAACGATTCTATAAATTTACGCTAACTTGATGAGCAGTGGAGGCATAGACTCCACTCATGCAAAATTAAGGTAATTGTAATTAAAATTAATTACAAGACTATAGTGTTACAACCATGATATCAAAAATCGGCCGATACCGATACATATCAGCGATCCGTATCAATTTTCGGCCAAACGATATCGATCGATATGTATCGGTATCCTGTAGCGGTATCACCGATACGTATTGGGTATCGGCCGATATGTCTCGGTTTCAACCGAGATGTTAATTTTTCTTTAAAAAATAAAATAAAATTGGCAGATACATATCGGCCGATTCGTATCAACCCCGGGCATACCAATACCCGATTTAATACCTTGGTTACAAAGGCTGCTGATAGAGAATAAAGACAAATAAAGATGAGATATAGTTTAACCAAGAAAACTACAACAAAAAAGTAACGGAAAATACATCTACCAATTAAATAAATGTGGAAAAGACATTTTCGACACTCAAATTTGGATCAAGGCACGACCAACACATACTTCGAGAAAAGCGTATACCCGAGCTTTCGAAAGTACTTCCCGATCTCTTAGGAATCAACCCGAACCTTTAGAACGCATCCCAAACCCTTAGAACCCATCCCGGACCCTTTAGAAAGCCCAACCAAACCCATTGAACCCGAACTGAACTCACTAGACCCATATTGGGCCTAACCAGGCCCACGGGTCAGCCTTTTTATTTTTTTACCAAAAATTGGTTATGCACGCATAGGCAATTTGGCTTTGTTTCAAATTGGGCCCCATCACGGCCTGAACTTCTCCATCTTAGTCCTAGTTCTTAAAGCATGCGTGCAGAATATGAACGCAAGCCTTAAAAACCTATTTTTTTGAAAAAATGACTAAATTTGACTATTTGGGTTTGAGTTGTGGATCATCCTAAAGTTTGGAGTATGTTTCTTTAAGACCCTAGTGCCCCTATTAGCTTAAGTTATAAACATTTTGTCATTCAAACCCTCACCCTATCATCCACCATTAAAATTCAATTCCCACCTCTTTAAACCCTAGAAAAACTCAAAAACATTAGATTACCTATTACCTAATTTCTAAACCCATTAGTGACTTAACCACTCACTAATCACCACTAAATCTATAAATACACCCCTTCCCCCCCCTTTGTTTAAGATATCTTCTAAAATTTCTAAGAGAAGAAACTCTAGCAATTTGTCTCCCCATTTGCCTAGACTTGAACTTATTCAAAGCTTAAAGCCTTAACTCATCTCATACCACCACTTCCATCATCACTCACAAGCTCCTAGCTCCCAAGGCATAGAAAGTTAGAATATTTCTCTAACCCATTGTGCTATCGGAAGCTCACTAGTGTTACATTCACGCGAAGATCCGACAACGGTGTTACAAGGGCCCGAGGGCTCCCGCTCTCTCCTCTATTCCTCTACCTTCTTTTTATGTTTCCTCTATCCAAAGATTTGAGTAGTTACGCCGTCAAAATTTCGTTGATTGCGGAGAGCTCAATAAGATCTAAGTGCCTTCGAGCAAGATGAAGTGTCGTTTACTTTTTCTCACTTATATATATATATATATATATATATATATATATATATATATATATATATATATATATTTGGCTATAGTAGAGACCGCTTACGAACGGGTCAATCGGGTGCCTAACACCTTTCCGATTGATAACCAAAATTCTTACCCTAAAGGCTTTGGTGTTGATTGGTGATTTGGAGTTAAATCTAGCACTTCGGTATACAAGACATTGATTTTGGGTATCCCGAAATACCAAAAGCTCCGGGTGGCGACTCCATTTTTTTCAGAGCGCATCGTCACGACGGACTCTCAAAAGTCCACGGTTGCACAGACATCCACATGAGCAAAAGGTTTAAAAAAATGCGGGAAATCTATATGAATAGAAGACGAAAGAAATGCGAGAAAACATATCCAACATGAATAATAAAAAGCCAAAGAAATGCAGGAAAAAAATCTACATGGTTAGAAGAGAAATGTCGGAAAAGGCATCCAACATGAATAATAAACAATTAAATAAATACAGAAAAGAAATCCATATGATTAGAAAGCCAAATAAATGCGAAAAATGTTGGGATTAATCACAATTTCAGTTACACGGTTTATTTATTTTATTTTTTGTGAATGTGAATGGGCAGCAAAAACTTGGTTTATATCACCATTTGGGGCCCGAATTCATGTAAATCCACCTCGCTGCATTATAGAGTGGGTGAGTAGTTTAATAAAAAATTGCGGTAAAGATCAATTCCACCTATTTCTCTGTACTATGTGAGCAATATGTTCAAGCAGAAACAAATTTATTCATGAATGTACAAAAGTCAATCCATACAACACTACATCATTTGCAGCTACTTTTGCACAGGAGTATGCGGATGTTAACAACATTCAAAACCAGAATGTTACACCTGATGTATATTCTTCTTGGACACCGCCACCTTAGGGCCTTTAAAAGATAAATGTGGACGGATCGTGAAAAAAAAAAACTAAAGTCATTGGTATTGGGGTCGTTGTCAGAGATTTTATAGGGTATTTGATTGCTACCCTTGTAAAACCTGAAACAGGTGGTCTAAACTCTAATTTTTTCGAAGCTCTTGCGGTTTTTGAAGTAGTTAAATTTGCGGAGGACCAAGGTCTACAAGATGTCATGATTGAAAGTGATTCGTCCTACGTGATTAGTGCTATCAATGATGCTGAAGAGGACCTCTCAGAAATTGGAATGATAATCAAATTATAAAAGATGACCTTTGTCGGTGTGCGCTTTTTCTGGGTTCCTTTCGACCCCCGGTGAATCAGTGGCCCAAATCTGCCCAAGTGGACTCTACCGATACGGCGCTTGGAATGTTAAAAATAAAACAAGAAAAAGGGAGAATTTTCTATGAAGGTTCCTAATTTGTTGCGTTTGCCAACTGCAGATATTTAATGACGCTGCAACACATCAGTGATCACGCTTTAGAGCGGATGTAGGTTACTTCTATACTGAATCGTTCGCATGCGAACGTTAGCAGCTATGACTTTTCCTTATGGTTTAGATATTTTAGTTTTCCTTTTCTTTCCCTATTATAACTGTGATTCTAATTTACTTAAGTTTCCTAATTCTACTATGAGTCTAGCTGTGTGAGTTTATTCTAATCCTATTAGGAGTCTATTATGACTGGGTGTTCTAATTCTATTAGAAGTCTAATTAATTTCCTAATTGTACTAGGAGTCTAATTATTGTTTACTACTTTTAATTCTACTGCAAGTCTAATTAGTTAAGTATCCTAATCCTATTAGAAGTCTAATTATGATTAGGTTTATTAATCGTACTAGGAGTGCAAATATACTAATTCAAATGAAACTCTAATTAAGTTAAACATACTAATTGTACAGAAATTTTGATTGAAGCAAATATAATAGTTCTACTGTGATTCTAACTAAAGCAAATATACTAATTGTATTAGGACTCTAGTTAAGGCAAAAGAACTAATTTTACTGAAAATCTAATTCAAGTAGAGAACTAATTTCATTGAAACTCTAATTAAGGCAAACAACATAATTTTACTAGAATTCTAATTTAAGCAATGGATTAAATAAACTAGAAATCTGATTAAACAATTAATTAATTATACTAAATCTAATTAATGTAATTAATTAATTATGCTGAAATAAAAGAAATAAACTAATTTAAGCAATTAATTAATTCTAAAATTCTAAAAAAAGGGTTTTGGGCCCGCTATGCTATTAGGATATTTTAAGTGCTTGCTACTGACTTTATTGGAGACAGTGATAAGAATGGGGTGAATAAAAATGAATGAAATGTGGATTGAAAATGACAGAGCAGCAAGCCTAAAATATGCACAGTCCTGCAAGATACAGGGCCTGTTATAGCAAGTTTTGATAAATAAGAGTTTGTCCCACAGGGAAAATTGATCTAAAGCTCCAAGGGAGCCATCTTTAGTAGGCTCTCCAGATCTGACTACAGATCTGGCAATCCTAAAAGGAAGGGGATTTAGTGTCACTATATTCTAAATCCTAAGGTAACCTACTATCTAAATTACAGAAAGGGTTAAGGAGAGTGGTGGTGTGAGAAAATAAATATAAAAAGGGTGAGAAGTATGCTATTAGGTTCAGATCTGCTGGGTTTTATGACTCAGATTCAGATCTGCTGCTATAGAAGTCCTGTCCAATGGCTACATTATCACCACTGAGGAGAAAGAATCCAACTCATCTTTGTACCATGATCCAATCCCTTTATGGCTATAACCTGTCCACTTAAATGGTCACAGACTATCCAATTGGGGAACCATGGTTCAGAGATGGGTCAGAACAAGATTATCATTGTAGGCACTACTTCATCCAGGCTACAAGCTCAAGAATCCATAGGGAACCTCAACCTCTAAAGTGTTATGTGTGAGGCTAGGCCTGTATGGGAGCATGTTAGCCCAGACACATAGAACCAGCAAGAGGTTGAGTACAACCTTAGGTCTAGCTGTCCACTACTTTAGAAAGACTACAGTGGACCAGTCATCAGCCCACAATCTCTATAACCCAACCAGATTTTCCATCTGATGGCGAGTCTATACAAGTACAGGAGAGTCTGTCTCAGCACAATCTCTCACAGGGCTACAAGCACACGTGTAGAGAAGAAGAATCTGTCTAGATTTAGTGGATTGGCATCACCCTAAGGCTATAACCTGTCCACTTAAATGGTCACAGGTTATCCCAGAGGTTATCCTCCTCACAGAGATCCAAGACAGAATGAAAACATTGCTGCTGCGACCATGTTCCCAAGGCTACAAGCACTTGTTCCCATGGGGATTTCAGACCTAGTAGGTCCTATGGTGGGGCTAGGCTTGTATAGGAGCATGTTAATCCAGACACGCAGGTCACTTGGATATGAAATGATCTTTAAAAATAGTCCTCCATTGCATCTAATACAACCTTGCAATGGAGGATCTCAAGGCAGCAGCCTTGTACAGAACAACTCAATCTCAAACTTTAATTCTATAAATGTAAAACACCCAATCATAAAATTCCATTAAATCTAAACCAAATATGCATACAAAGGCATAGCTAGCAAGTGTTGGGCTATGGAGAGAAGAAAAAGTAAAAAAGAAATCTACCTAAACCTTACTAGGAATCTACAGCTCTTGCCAGAAGAAGAAGAAGGAAATTCTATTCTAAGAGAATAAAAAGCTCTCTAAACCTAAACCAGGCTTAGGTTTATATAGCAGTCAGCTTGGCGGTGCATTAGGGTTAGGAAACCCTAATCTTAATGATGCCACGTGGCTTGATACTGTTCCTTGGATGCCTCGAGGCGCGTGCATAGAAATTGAGCATTGGAATGCGTGCCATAATTGTTGGAAGTTCCGAGAATGTCCTCTACAGAAGTGAGGGAGAGTTAGAGTTCAGAGCCTCGCCAGGTAGCACTAGTTTCCAAGCCTGTCGCGTGGTAGGACAGTCTTCATGAGATTAGATTAACTTGAAATTCTAGCCGTCATGGGATTGTCTTAGTTGCAGCTGAAGCAGTCACGCGATAGAGCATTATATTCTCGCTGGGTTGCTCTGGTCTTCGCGGGATTGCACTTTCCTTCTGAATGACGCGTGAATCGCGCGAGCAGTTTGTTTCTCAATGGATCTTCATGAGGATCCTCGCAAGGACGTGATGTGCATTGGTCTCTGAACTGCGCGAGAGGTTTTTCTAAAGTGTTGCATCCCGCGGCCACTGCGCGACAGCTGCGTGCAGAAATACCTGGAGCTCTATCTCTTCTCAGCTTATGTGAGTGAACTGCGCGAGGTTTTGAGTGCTGCTTTCTTGAGCTGTGCGAGGTATAATTCTGTAGCTCTTCTGTTACTCAACTGTGCGAGAACAGCGCGGACAATGGGTAATGAAGTCTTGGGAAAACTTGCGAGGACTGCGCGAGGCTTAATTTCTGAATCCTTTGAAGCTTGTGAAAGCTGCGCGAGGTTCAATTCTTGTCTGGATTCAACTTTCATCCTTCTAAGAGGCTTCTGGGGCAAAAGTGGGCTCCTTAACAGGGTTCAGGCTTTATTACAGCTGATGTTTATTACCTACAGAAATGACTTAACACACATTTATTAGATGTCTAAGGGTCTAATCAGAGGCTAAATTAAGGGGTGAAAAGTGGTACTTTTCATGTCTTAACACACCCCCAAACCTAATCTTTGCTAGTCCCTTAGCAAAGCTACACTAAAAATCTACAAAAATCAAATGCCACTTTCGTAAGGAGCACGGATATATTTAGCATATGTATCAAGCCTTTTAAACCCCTAGGTGATCCCTAGTGGAGGAGTGAAGTCTCCTGAGGGTTTTCAGTGCAGATACCCACAAACTTCTCAATAAAATAGTTAATTGTAGTGCAGGATTATTAAGTTAGCAGTCAAGAAACAGAGTATCAGTGAATCAGTAAAAATATAGGAAATCTAAATACATTGTCTGCCTAGATGTTTAAGCATCATAAACTTCATATGATAGCGCAGCATTTCCAATCAGTTCACAACAGGGGAAACTACACATGTGTGTCAGCACTGAGTTCATCATAAAATTAAAAATTAGGTTGTAGGTCATGCCCAATACATTCAATATCAAACCCAAAACTCTCCAGGGCATACTCTCACAAAGAACTTTTGAGGGTTTCATTGTCTCTCAAGCTCAAGAGCAGTTACATCCCCCAAATGGATCTGTAAGCATGAGCATAGGCATAGCATTCAAGTTCTGACATCATTGGCAGATTTTTACCATAGGTTGGATAACTCATTATTTTCACATGACAGCTCATTCAACTTTGGATCACAAGGGCTTTAACTGGGCTGTAATGTGGCTTATGGTATTGGGTTATAAAAAGAATTGGAAGGTTGAAGAGGGGTTCGAAATTGAGAAATCAGTAGGTGAAGGAGGTGATTCATGACTTTACCCTCTTTAATTCAGCTCCTTTCATCTTCTTTGAGATCTTCAGATTTGAAGTGATCAGTTTCTCCTCTAGTTTGATTTTTTTTTTTCAATGAATGTTTCCTCTTGATTCCTCTCTTACTCCTCTTCATTATTGTTTTCTTTTCTTTCCGATGCAGTTTTCTTCTTTTTATTTCTTTTTCTTTTTGCTTTGATGAATTGCCACCTTTTTCCTCAGGTGTTGCACTGCTAGAACTTCAAATAATTCTTCTCCACTCATCCAATGTTGACCCTAGCTAGTCCATCTTGAACTCTTTTTCCTTTATCTTCTGAATTCTCAGAGTGAGGGTAAGGTTAAATCAGATCCATAGGTTCAGGTACAAGTACTCAAGTGTGTTTTGAAGAAAATTAGACTTTGAAGCTCAAAGGGTGTATGAACAAGGGCAGTTGCTTTGGGGTTTGGTCTGTTTAGGCTCAAACTGTCCAAGAGAAGGCCTTGATCTTTTCCTAAGTGTCATGAGTGCTGTCAGTAGTTTCAACTTGGAGTTACCTAACTTCTGGTGAACACATTGACTCAGCCAGTCCTTAAGGCTAGAAGAAATTTGCCTCAATCACTCCTCAAAAATTAAAAAATTTTGTAGGCCCAATTCTCAATGGTTATGGTCTTCCTTTGAACTTTTAAGTATGTCTTTACCTTTTTCTCTCTTCAATGATTCACTAAGTGCTGATACCAGTGAGTTTTCTTGGTGTTCTCATCATGGAAATGTGAAATTTTAGAAATTTATAATGTGTAAAGATCTGCAAAAAGTTTTAAATTCCTTAATTTTCATAATTCTTAAGTGAACACAGCTCCATTTCTATGTTACTCACATGATTCTACTGCACTTTAAGTTAAATATGTTATTGGCAGACTGCCACACCCCCAAACCATTTGGAACAGTGTCCTCACTGGTTCAGAGGGGATAAACAGCAGTAGAATACAAACAGACAAACAAAAATAAACACAGAAGAATAGAGAGAAACATAGAATGGAAACTGCACAGTGTGGAACTAAAAGAAACTTGCATTAAATAAAAAGAAAATGTGACAAAAAGATGGAAAAAGAAAAGACAGAATGGGGGGGAATCATTCTGCAGAGGACATTCTGGGAACTTCCAGCAATTAGGGCACGCATTCCAACGCTCAATTTCCGTGCACGCGCCCCGAGGCATCCAAGGAACAGTATCAGGCCACGTGGCATTATTAAGATTAGGGTTTCCTAATCCTAATGCACCGCCAAGCTGACTGCTATATAAACCTAAGCCTGGTTTAGGTTTAGGGAGCTTTTTATTCTCTTAGAATAGAATTTCCTTCTTCTTCTGGCAAGAGCTGTAGATTCCTAGTAAGGTTTAGGTAGATTTCTTTTTACTTTTTTTTCTCTCCATAGCCCAGCACTTGCTGGCTATGCCTTTGTATGCGTATTTGGTTTAGATTTAATGGAATTTTATGATTGGGTGTTTTACATTTATAGAATTGAAGTTTGAGATTGACTTGTTCTGTACAAGGCTGCTGCCTTGAGATCCTCCATTGCAAGGTTGTATTAGATGCAATGGAGGACTATTTTTAAAGATCATTTCATATCCAAGTGACTTGTGTGTCTGGGCTAACAGGTTCCTATACAAGCCTAGCCCCACCACAGGACCCACTAGGTCTAAAATCCCCATGGGAACAAGTGCTTGTAGCCTTGGGAACATGGTGGCAGTAGCAATGTTTTCGTTCTATCTTGGATCTCTGTGAGGAGGATAACCTCTGGGATAATCTGTGACCATTTAAGTGGACAGGTTATAGCCTTAGGGTGAGGCCAATCCACTGAACCTAGACAGATTCTTCTTCTCTACACGTGTGCTTGTAGCTCTGTGAGAGATTGTGCTAAGACAGACTCCCTTGTATTTGTATAGACCCGCCATCAGATGGGAGATCTGGTTAGGTTATAGAGATTGTAGGCTGGTGACTGGTCCACTGCAGTCTTTCTAAAGTAGTGGACAGCTAGACCTAAGGTTGTACTCAACCTCTTGCTGGTTCTATGTGTCTGGGCTAACATGCTCCCATACAGGCCTAGCCCCACACATAGCACTTTAGAGGTTGAGGTTCCCTATGGATTCTTGAGCTTGTAGCCTAGATGAAGTAGTGCCTACAATGATAATCTTGTTCTGACCCATCTCTGGACCATGGTTCCCCAATTGGATAGTTTGTGACCATTTAAGTGGACAGGTTATAGCCATAAAGGGATTGGATCATGGTACAGAGATGAGTTGGATTCTTTCTCCTCAGTAGTGATAATGTAGCCATTGGACAAGACTTTTATAGCAGCAGATCTGAATCTGAGTCATAAAACCCAGCAGATCTGAACCTAATAGCATACTTCTCACCCTTTTTATATTTATTTTCTCACGCCACCACTCTCCTTAACCCTTTCTGTAATTTAGATAGTAGGTTACCTTAGGATTTAGAATATAGTGACACTAAATCCCCTTCCTTTTAGGATTGCCAGATCTGTAGTCAGATCTGGAGAGCCTACTAAAGATGGCTCCCTTGGAGCTTTAGATCAATTTTCCCTATGGGACAAACTCTTACTTATCAAAACATGCTACAACAGGCCCTGTATCTTGCAGGACTGTGCATATTTTAGGCTTGCTGCTCTGTCATTTTCAATCCACATTTCATTCATTTTTATTCACCCCATCCTTATCACTGTCTCCAATAAAGTCAGTAGCAAGCACTTAAAATATCCTATGCTAAGGAGGATTGGCCTTGTTCCCGAGTACCCTCCATAAGCTCCCTTGGGCAAATCGGGTGGTTGAGATTAAAAACAAATTAGCTTTTAATTATTATAATATTAATTTTTTTAGATTTTTGGAAATAATTTTGGACTGCAATCGTAGATTAAATCATGGAACTTAAATTTAAGAAAACTAAATTATAAATTGAAATTTTAGAAATTTTGAATTAAGGAGATTAAAGCTAAAATTTAAAATTTTAGGACTGAATTCGGGTCCGAAATAAGAAAATCAGACCGTATGATTAAGGACTGGTTCTAGATCCTAAGAACTAGAACCAGAAATTAATGATAGGACTGAAAATTAAGATTTTAGAACTAAATTCAGTCTCAAGAGTCGGTGAATTAGGCCGTGAGATTAAGGACTGGTTCTAGATTCGGAGAACTAGAACCAAATATAAAGATTTACGGTCTAAAGAGGGGTGCTATGGTCTAAGACTGCAAATTAAAACTAAGATAAATCCTAAATCTAAAAACTAAAAAAACTAGATTTTTACCTAAGGTTGGGATTGTGGAGAGGAATCATCAAAAGTTCAGAGTTTGAATCTCGAAATCATGGCTAGGTTTCTCTGTGTATTCATTCTCAGAATTCTCTGGTTTCGAAATTTGTAGTCTCCCCTCTCAAAATTCGCAGCCTCTCCTGTTGTTTTCGAGAAAAAAGCTTTTATAAGTTTTTCTCCAATTAAACGCCCTGTTTCAGGCGTTTAACTGAATTATGCACCAGTTTCCTGGTGCTTAATTGCTTTAAGTCGGTCACTCGCAAATTTGGGAAGAAGGCTCTTTACTTTAGCGATGGGACACGATCGAGCTTTCTCCCTTTCTTCTTTTGGCGCAGCAGTGTTGTCTAAGCTTTTGGTGAGCATTTTTACGATAGGATGTGGGATGAGCATAATCAGCAATGGGATATTGGCTAAGCATAGTCAGCGATGGGACTTTCAAAGGGCTTGACCCCATGTGTTGTTTCGTAACGGGGATTTAGGGGAGATGTGATTAATGTCGAGGCTATAGTTTGAGGTTGTTGTATCGTGATGGGGTATGCTTATGGATGTGTGGCGGGGTCGAATCTGGTTTTTGGGTAGTGATGTTATCTTTGCGTGATGGGCACGCCTTGTTTCTTTCTTTGGCAGATCTTGGGTTGTGTGAGGTCATGTTATGGTTGCGTCGTGATTGGTTTCATTTTTTTGTTTTTTTTTTTGGCTTCTCGTGAGAGGATGCGTGGTGGCATGATTGATCTATCGCGGTGGGATTGGGTATCGAGGTGGTATCACGTGTGTGCATCTTATCGTGATGGGATGTGTGTGATGGGGTTACACAATGGGAGAGGAGGATTTTGATCGAGATGGGGATAGAAATATGTGAAGGTATAGATCTTGTCCAAAGTCAAATATTGGGCGCCTGTTTTAGGTCGCTCAATATGATTGTGTGCCTGTTTGTGTGCGTGCGATCGGGGGTTTGAAGAGTTGTTTACGCATGTGGAAGTGTGCGTGTGATTGGATCACGCGCTCTAATCATAACGCGTGATCGAGGCGTCACCAGGTCACTGTGTGGGCGACCTATCGGTATTGCACGGCTCGTGTGAGTTGTTTAATGTGTTTGCATGGCCCGTGACTTGTGCATGATCATAGCGCCACCCAGTTACTGTGCGGGTGACTTTTCATATTGCGCGTTTGGAGGTGGTCGTTTGATGTGGTTGCACGATTCATAGCTAGCGTGTGATCGGAGTATCGCATTCTTTGCGCGCTAGGGTCAGTGCCCGTGTTTGGATTGTGAGCAGTTTGCGTAGAGCGTGACCAAGTTAAACGCATGTGATCTGATGTGTGATTAAGTTCATACTGTATAAAAGCGAGGGAGCCTTCATTTTCTTTCCATCCCTCGATTTAGTCTCAAGTTTTACCTTTTCTGGATATTTTATTTTCTAAAATTCGTGTTTTAGCGATATCAGGTGATCTAACCATCCGTATGGGATGTCGGTTCTTTCTAAATTCGTAATTTCGCCTGATCTTCTTTCTGAGGTGATGCATAGGGATGGTGTTACTCTGGGAAGTGGTGGTATTGGGAATGAGTGTGCTAGTCTTCACATCGATCTCTTTTAGGGAGCAGTGAGGGCAGCGTTGAGGAGTTGGCTGCGGAGGAGGTGAAGATGGCAGAAGAGGAGTAACAAGTGGAGGGATGTGTTACCCAACCAATCCTCCACCTCTCCTTTTGAAGCCTCCGATTGGACGCTCTGCTACTCGCTTGGTCTCCGTTCTAGGTTTTCAGTTTTCGTTTTGGGCTGTAAGTTCAGGAGGTATGCCTCCGGTGATACTTGTAAAATTTTAAGTTATAAATAAAGATGTTCATTTTTGTTTATTGTGCTTAGTTATTTGTTTTAACTTGCTTAATGGAATAGTTCGGCATATTTGATTTGTTTGATTTAGTTTAGGCTTTGACTTAGCTTAGGGTTTTAGGGTTCATTCTGGATTTATTCAGGGTTTGTCTTGAAATTAATTTGCTTTATGTGAGTTTTGTTTAGGAGGTTGACTTAGTTCTATTCAGTTTATTCGGGGCATTCCCTTTTTTTTTTTTTTATTAGAAGGATTATCTTGAGGTGACCTCATGGTCCAAATGAGTCAGGTTCTCATTTAGAGAGCCTTCTTTTTGAAGAATTTTTTTTGTTTTGTTTAAAGTTTAAGTTATTTTGTTTTAGTCTTTTATTTGTTTTGAGGTGATACTTATATGAAATGTGTGACTTTAGAATTAAAATTTCTAGATGGGTGTTAGGTGTTTGAATCTTGTTGGCTTGTTTATTTTTCTTTGGGTTAGTGTTTCCTTGGAGGAGTAAGTGTTGTGTGACTATTGGGTTATTTAGGTTGTCATGGATTGTGGTCCTTTAGGGGGTATGTGTTTGGTTTTGGATTTACTTAGATTGGGAGGGTTTAAAAGTGTGACACTTGTCACTCTATGGCTTAAGGGGCATTGTTTATATGAGTGTGAGCTAAAGGCTTTGGGTTCTTGTTGTTTTGAATTTTATTTCAAGTTTGGAATTAAAAGTTTTGGGGCATATATTTTGTGTTTGCGATCTAAGGCATTTTTTTGTTCATTAATGTCTTTTCTTCCCTTTTATTTTGTATCTCGGGTATTGAACCCGAAGAGTTGTGTTTATTTTGTGGATTATTGAGAATGGACGGGATTGGGAATGCAAGGTAGCGGTCGAATTGCTACCATGCTAAGGGAAGAGGTGGAGGAGAAGAAGGTGGAGGGGAAGATGGGATTCTTGCTGGAAGGATTCATTCAGGGTGTGTTCCTCCTCCGGGCTTCTCCAAGACTTCTAGTTTCCTGAGTAAATCCGGATTCGGGCATTGCCTGAACGTGCTGATTTTAAAATTTTTGTTTTAAGTTGTATATTCAGAGGGTATGCCCTCAGTGTATGTTGTAATTATCTTATCCATTTATGAAGCGATTATGATTTCAATTCTTGTGTTTATTTAGTGAATTTTGGTTTGGTTAACTTTGTAGCTTACTTTATTTGTTTTGAGTGTGAGGTTCGTTTATTTAAGTTTGGTTTGATTCGGTTTATTCATTTCATTTTTTTTGTTTTGGGGTGTGTTAGGGGCAGTTTTTGGTTTGGTTTAGTTTAGTTCGAGTGTATAAATGAAGGGGGGCATTTTTTTTAGTTTAGTTCGGCCTTAATTGAAGGGTGTTAATGATGTCGGGGCATCTAGGGGTCGTCGTGGAGGGGGGCATCAGAGAGATGGTTAGAGGGGAGGTACCGGACGGTGATCAGGTGGCGGTCAGGGAGGAGGTACCCGAGATTGAGCAGGGTGTAGCAGAGGACGAGGGTGAGAGAGCTGAGGGTGAGAGAGCTGAGGATGCAGTTGAGGAGCACTAGGGTGAGGAGCGTCGGGATCGCCGACACTTCCCGCTAGAGGATTTTTTCACTCGAAGTCGGGTAGATACCCGTGAGCAAGAGTTCCTTCATTTTTCTAGGCATTTAGATTATGACATGGACTTATTAGGATCTGAGAATCCTTTTAATTTATGTCAAACATGTATTGATTAATGGTTGCGTGCTCACTCATACATCATGATCGCATCTAGGGGTAGGTCACGTTTCTGTTCAGTTATGACTCGTCATGTTTTGGGTGCTTGTTATGAATTGTTATTCATTTTTATTTCTAAGTCTCCTTGTCTTTAGTCAAAGGTGTATGTCAGTCTTATTTTTTTGTATGTGTTTTGTTCGATAGGAGCCCTCGCAGCTGGCTATCAGCTCGGCATGGACCGAGTCTCATACTTGGTATCGTGCCTTGCCGGAGTTTCAGCGAGAGCGGCTAGTGTCTTTCGGCTTCGAGGCCGATCCTAGAGCTAGAGCCTTTTCAGATTGATCATGGCCTGATTGCGATGATTCTAGAGAGGTGGAGGGAGGAGCAGCAGGAGCTTCTCTTTACAGTTGGTATGTTATTACCGACTCCTGAGGACTGGGTCCACATCACCGGTCTTTATTTTGAGGGTGAGCCGATCACAGGGCGGATGGCAGGGGAGTATTTAGTGGTATGTGAGGAGATTTTTAGTGTACCGTACAAATCAAATGGATCAGGGCCGAGAGTAGTTCGAGTCACTTGGTTTTTTGATACGTTTGCAAGTGGCTTCGTCCCTCCGAGGCATCACTCAGAGTCAAGGACATCTTACGAGGCGCGTTGTGAGGTGGTGGCGGGTCAGGGTTCGTGACTGAGCCGGGGTTGGCTACGGATAGGGTACTTCGAGCATTCTTGATGCACTTCCTTGGTGCAGTACTCTTTTATTCTTTGACTCGAGGATGCGTCACCAGCTTGTTTTTACTGATTCTTAGGGACTTGGATCGGGTCCCTACCTACGCATGGGGTGCAGTCGCGTTGGCGCATCTCTATGAGCAGCTTTACTGTCGAGGATAGGGCATCACGATGATCGGAGGTTCCTTCCATTCCTCCAGGTGAATTTTAGTTAATTAGCGTCATGATGTCTTTGGTTTTGATAATTTTTGGTCGTAGTGACTATCTTAGCATTTCTTCTCGTGTGTCATTGTTGTTGTTGTTTTTGTCTTTAGTTCTGGGCGTATGATCATTTTGCTTTTCTTCGTTCGAGGGTTTCGATGGAGATTACGTTCACGTTTCAGCGGATGTGTGTGTGGAGGGAGGCATTACGGGGTCGTCGTTGGTCTACCGATCTTCAGTTCGCGCGGGGCCTCTTGAGGACATGCATGAGGGGCAGATATATATCACTGTGTATATGTTTCGTTCTTGTTTTGTTTCGGGTTTTTAGTTTCATTGATGGGTCAACTTATTTATTTGGTTAGGTGATTTGGAGGCCGTATGCGGTTGAGGAGGATGCCGGGGTACCAGTGATTCAGTCTGGTCAACCCTTCTTCGATGTGGATATATGGGTCCATTGTTTTGAGAAGGTGGAGAGGATCCACCTATCTCAGGCCGTGCGGCAGCTGGGGCTCGCTCAAGGAGTCCCTCTGGAGATTTGCCACAGGGTGGCGAAGAGGATGACCGGCTCTCCTAGCCAGAATTTTACAAAGCAAATAACGCTTCAGATGGCCGATTTTAGAGTTTGAGGGACCAGGGTGACAGGGGCACGTGATGAGGCGAACGTGCGAGAGTTTAGGAGATGGTTTAGTGCATTAGGTGGTGGGCGCCTCTTCACATGTCCCTTTCATGGGAGTGGTTCTTTCGCGATCAGTGGGTCGGAGTCTGCGTCCACATTGAGGGAGAGACTGGCTGCATTGGAGTAGGGCCATCTCACCCTGAGCGTGCAAGGGGCATTAGACGCCCTCCATAGGGCGATGGAGCAGATGGGGTGTGCTCCTCATCCGGATGAGGAGGTGCTGCACTCCTTAGCCCTCTCGGTTGCTCAGGCTAGGGCAGCGGAGGATGAGTTGGGGGCTCGGCTGGTGGAGACTCGACGGCTCTTAGTGAGTTAATTCGTTGGTTTAATGCTTATGTATTATGTTGACTTGGTCTTCCAGTCGTTCTGACATAGTTGTGGTGTCTTGTTTTATGTTGGACAGTCTGAGAGGGAGGCCGAGGTCACCAGTCATGCGGAGATGATCGAGTTGTTATGCGGTCAGCAGTAGGCCGACCGAGAGGTGTAGGCCAGTTTATGATCTGAGATTGGCCACTTGGTAAGGGTTTATATGAGCATGGTTTTGTTAGTGTCATGGGCTCACCAACTGATATGTTTATTATTGTTCGTAGAGAGCCGAGCTTGTTGCTGGAGGTCCCGTTCTAGCATTTTATCCATCTTCAGTTGCTTCCTCCAGTCGAGAGGATCCAGCGATGACTCATCTTCCAGCCGAGCTGGAGCACTAGGTAAGTTTCCTTAATCTTCTGTTATGATAATTCGTTGGTGTTATTGTTTCTCTTTTCTTCATAGTTTACTAACGTCACGTGGTCTTTCAACGTCGGGTTGCCGAGGATCTTCAAATGAGGGAGGCGACTGCTGCCTCTCTATGTCCCGAGAGTCAGGTATGGTTTCTAATTTGGTGTAATTTAGTTCAGGTTATTTCATTTTATTCGTTCTGACGTATCTTATGTTGGTTTATTTGGTTCTTTGTACAGGCTGTTCCGAATTTCTCACCTGAGGCTCCCCCTTAGGGGTCTGCTCCTATTCCTTCTCATGTATGTTTTAGTTATTGTGTTCATAGTTTATTTGTTATCATAGTGTCATCTGATGTATTTGTTTGGTTCTTGTTATAGCCACCTACAATCGTTGTTCCTTTCGTGCGGCCTGCTGATCCAGTGACTGCTACGACAGTTGATCTACTTTTGGAGGAGAGGTTGGATATGGTATGATTCTTTATTTTCAAAGTCTCTTTTTTATATTCATATTTATTGGTTTTTTTTTTACTTGGCGTGGTTACACAGGTTTGCCAGCTTGATGAGGCACGTCTAGAGGTTGCGTGCGCCACTCCTGAGGCGAGACAAATCCTTAGGGAGACACAGAGTCACGACGACCTATTTGTGGAGATGATGGTCACACAGAGGACCCAAACTGAGGCATTGGAGGCGGTGCGTAGGTAGACGTGGGCAGAGATGCAGGCAACCATGGATCCACTGCAGTATCGTCTGGCAAGGAGTGAGTGAGGGGTGCATAGGTTGGCTAGTCAGATTGATGGATCAATGTCGAGGGCTACGGGTTCTTCGGCTGGCCAGTCTCGTCACACGTCACGTGATCGTGTCAGGGGTGATGCTCGTGAGGATTCTGTCGTTCGTGAGGTTCTTGGTGGGTATCCTCCTCGTTCTCGATCGAGGCAGTCCGTTAGTCAGGCGAGCGAGGGGGACTCTGTAGCGGGGCCGCATTGTCCAGAGGTTCCACAAACTCGGGGTGTCGGGATTGTGTTTTCGGAGGACCAGTCTATGGACTCCGAGCTGATGATACCGAGGACAGCGGTGCTCGACCATCCCAGCAGCAGCGTAGGGAATAGGTGTGTGCGTGTTATTTTTTTTTGTCCATTGTGTGCATTGTATATACAGGGGGGGTGCCCTCGGTGACAGGTGTAAAAAGAAGAAATTTTTTGATATATATATATATATATATGAAAATTTTGGTTTAGATGTATCTGATCGGCTCCTTTTCTTTTTAGTTACCGCTTGCGTCTACTTTTGCTTTTAGTACCGTCAATCATCATTGGGGCTTAGATGCTTCCTTAAGCTAGCCTGGTAATGGTTGAAGGTTGCTTTATATCTTCGCATGTAAAGGTAACGCTATCAGTAATTTTTTTCTCTCCCTTGCAAGTTGTCAAGGGGGTGAATGTCTCGGACCGGGGTCTGATAACAAAGGTAGGTACATATGTGTTCTTTTTTTTTCTCTTTTTTTTTTTTTCTTTTTAAAATAAAAATAATGCAACAGGGAAAGCAAATAGCTAAGATAAAAATAATAAAATAAAATGCCCCAGCGTAGGAGCGTGGTAGAATTGGCAGCATGGTATCTTCGGTAGCATTCTCCGGATGGTAACTTGGTTATTCCTCATCTTCTTCATGGACGAGTTGGCACTTCTAATGTGATTCTCCTTCTGATCCATAAAAAAATACCCCAGTGTATAGATGCAATAGAGCTTTTCTGGATTTGAGGTGAGCATTCTGCGTCTATAAGCAGTCATTAGTATTTGGTGAGTTAATTTTGAATTAAAGTTGGTCAATACTGTCACTGAACCGGGGAGGTCTCTTGGATTAGGTCAGTTGTATACGGGGGTCTGTCTTAGGGTGGTGGTCATCCTATCCCGTGGTTATTAGAGAGATGTATGGTAGGTATAGTGAGTGATTGCATTAGTCATCATTCATCGATTTTCGGATTCATTCCTAGGAGTATCCTGTAAGGCTTTCAATTTATGATCTGAAAATATAAAAAGGGTGAAGGAGGATAAGGCTTAGTGATGTGGGGAGTAGTTTGTAACTAATGCTCTGCAAAAGGGATGAGTAACAATCTTCTTCTCAGAGGGATACGGGGTGCCATGATTGGGCTCTTCGTCATATTTCGGTACCATCAAAATCTCACATTCTATGGTTAGCAGTAGTTTATCCTCCTCCCGCCACCTTACGACCAACTCTAGTAGTATAGGGGCATCAAGGATGCCCTTGCAACTTGCTTATACACTTCTAGTAAAATACCAGAGATGTCCTCACGACCTGCTTATGCTTCCCTGAGCTCATTGACTTGTTCATTCGTCGTAATGCTCTCACTCAATTTTTGATGTGTAGATATATTTTTTTGAAAGCATCCTGCTAGTGCAAGAATAATGAGTTTTGATTGAACTGATGTGAATTTTAATGTGATATTTTACTCGCAAGCGCATGAATCAAATTATATATAGTGGGTGCAGAGTACGAGATCGTTCCCACGAGGACTATTTTTGAAGATCTAAAAAGATGAGATAGCAATTCAAGAAATTTACTAAGAATTAACGGTGCCCTACCAATACTGTGATTTAGGTAGTTTTATGAGATGACAATTACTGACTACAAATAAAAACTTAATTGATAATTCAAAAATAAAGGTAAAGATGAAGATGTTAAATCCTCCCATCTTTGGTTTGTTCTTCCCGTAATACAAATCTAAGGATTAAACTATGAGATATACCATTGAAGAAAAATATCTTTTATGGAAGATAAATGGTCAAAACCCTGATAGGTTCCACGTTGCATCCCTGCAATCAGGACTTAACTTCAGAGATGATTTTCATATATATATCTGGGATCAAGGGCATGGCTCGGCACACTTGATCTCAGATGCAAATAAAAATCATCCCCAAAGTAGGTAAAAATTCCAACAAAAATACCACCATAGATCTGAGATCAAGGGCATGGCTCGGCACACTTCATTCCAGATTAGGGAGTAATTAAGATAAACTTACCATTACAGATCCAAGATCCAGGGTATGGTTCGGCACACTCGATCCCGGATCATAATCGTAAGTAGATCCATACGATGAAAGCAAAAAGACTATATAACAATGATTGAGGTAAAATTACCGTCACAGATCTGAGATCTAGGGCATAGCTCGGCACACTCGATCCCAGTTAGTGGCGGAGATTTCATCCGTTCGTGATAACATAACAACCATAAAATAAGATCTCATATTTTAATCCTAAATTTATATTATTAGAAGTACATCCCTCTGATGGGAATCATTAGATCCCCATCCCTAAGAAATTAGCCACATATGCTGTAATTAAATGACATAAATAAAGAAGGGAAAATAACATAAATTTAATTAATTGAAAATACCTCAACCTTCAATAGAAAATTATTTGATCTACAAGTACGATGATCTTCAGAAATAAAGTAAAAAAATACTCTATACTGAACTTTAAATTTATACTAGGAATTAACTGAACAAGAACAATAAATTGAAGGAAGGAATACTGAAAAGATTAAAGGAACAAAGCTCCCAAAAAGGAATAAAGAAAATCTCTATTTCTACGTCTATGAAAAATTAAAATCTAATCTAACTCTCTCAAAAGAATTATCCTCCTCTCGAAGTGTTGGTTCGGGTTTAAATAGTTTCCCAATTACATAGGTTTCCCAGCTCGAAAAGTCAGGGTCGATTAATCGACCTTATAGGGTCGATGCATCGACCCTCCAAAGAATCTCTAAAAATCTGCTTTAAAGTCACTCCTGTGTCAGACTATTCTCTGTGCCTCGATTAATCGAGAGTCAATTAATCGACCTTCCCAGATTTTCGTGAATTCCAGCCCACTTTTGCATCAGACACTGTTTCGGTATTTCGGCTATATCTTTCTACTCCAAACTCGGATTGACATAATTCTTATGGCGTTAGAAAGCTGACAGAAAGATTTACAACTTTTGGGTTTTTCCAATTTCATGAATCGGACGTCTTGAAGGTCTAAATTGAGTTGCAAGTCACACCAAGTTCTTGATGATCCAAGGTTGCAGTGTTTTGATATTATTTTTAGAATTCTTGGGCTGTTTTATGCAATTGGATAGTATTTACCTGAAACACTTCAAATCTAGTAATTCTCATCAGATAGCCTTCATCGGATAGCTAAATGTAGGTATTTAGGTGTAAAATATCATCATATTTTACTACCCATCACACCCCCAAACCTACACTTTGCTAGTCCTCGAGCAAAGCAAACTAACGAAAAATAAATGCCACTTTCATAGGGAACACGATTGCACTTAATGTGTACAACAAGCCTTTAAACCCCTAAGTTATCCCTAGTGGAGGAATTGTGTCTCCTGAGGGTTTACAGTGAAGTTACCCACAAACTTTTAAAAATTTCAAACCATCGACAAAATCGAGTTTTCAAAACATGATTTTGATCACATATATACCATTCAAAACTCAAAATCATTAATCAATTCAACATGCAAATTCTCAATTTTAAATAACAATGTTATACTATGCATACTAGTATCCATACAAATTAGTCTAATGCTCAAATCGTTAGATAACTCATCCATTCATGCCTAAACGTGGAGTGTGTGCATATCCAAACCAAAATTCATCCATCTCAGAATTAGTCCAAACGGCAAATCGTCGGATCTGTTGTTTCGACTCAATCCTCACTTTATGTATACTCTTGAAATAAAATCACTCTGATGATGGGTAAGTTTTCGCACACATGTGAGAGATCAATACAAAGCAAATAAAAAGGTCTTATATGATAAATGTAACACGATGCAATCAATGAACAAAAATAAATCTCATAAGAAGATACTTGTATATCCTAAGCATGTCATATCAAGTGTCATAAGTATCACATATTCACTCTAAACAAGGCAGTTACCAATGCAAGATCAGATCATAAAGGTCTTTTTAGGGTTGTAATGGGGCTCAGGTAAGGGTAAGAAAGAATTGGAAGTTGGGATTCAAAGTTTTTGAGAAATCGGAAAGGAAACAACTTTTTTATTTTTCTATTTCTTCTCTTTTTCTCACCCCTTTTCCTTCTTTTGAATTTCACTTTCTTGAAGCACCTCCTATTTT
Source organism: Chloranthus sessilifolius (assembly GCA_021018995.1). Classification (NCBI taxonomy): domain Eukaryota; kingdom Viridiplantae; phylum Streptophyta; class Magnoliopsida; order Chloranthales; family Chloranthaceae; genus Chloranthus; species Chloranthus sessilifolius. The sequence continues at coordinate 31,914,481 of CM037596.1, read as the reverse complement.
TCATTATTTTTCACAGTTTTCTTTTTCTTTTTCTCCTTTTTTTTTTCTTTTTTTTTTTGCCATACACTCTCAGTAAACACCACAACTCGGTAACTCTCCACTTACTCTCTTTTCGTTTATTTTCATCCCTCGTTCCTAATTTCTCAGAAATAAGAAGGGTAAAGCTGAATTTTCAGAAATGGTGAAGGGTTAAAGGTTAACATGGCTTATCAAAGAATGTATAAAGGTAAATTTTTTAATAGGCTCAAAGGGGTACTAGAAGGATAAATTATATAAGGTGGGATATTTCAAGCACAAACGAGCCAAAGATGGCCTTCAATCATATCCTTAAAAGATGGTAACCATGCCTATTTGTCTTGAGTAGATATACAGTGCGTTCTAACACAATAATATGAATATGATTGTAGGCAAAGTCACGAGTCAAAATAAAATGTATGAGATTATGCAAAAATAATCCGTATTCAAAGAAAACTCCGAGTTTATGTATTCAGTCATCAACGACGGGAAATTAGCTCTAAAGTTCACTGGGTCTAGTCTCCACTAAGAACCTAAGATTTAACGTTCAAAACAGTTCATCGATTTCTAAGTCTTAGCTTGGTATGAGTACAAAAATTCTAAGCATGAATATCAAAATTACCCACAAAATATCACATTAAGCTTCCTCATCTTTGATACAAGTAATCAAAATATGACATCAATATTCTCAAAATTTAATTCACATGCATCATCAACTAAAGTTTGAAAACTATCGCAAAATAATGTACATGATAACCTCAAAAATAAATAAATTTATTTATTTATTTATTTTTATGTTTTTTCATTTTTTGTTTTATACTACTCTCGATTGATCGACTGGAAGAGGTCGATTGATCGAGAGTGGATGGTCGATCAATCGACCCTCATTGTCAATTGATCGAATATATATATATATATATATATATATTTAACAAATATAAGTGACGCAAAATAGAGAACCATACCCCCAAACCTAAAGATGACAATGTCCTCATTGATTGAAATAAGTAGCACACCCCCAAACCTGTTGAAAAGTACCTCAACACAAAGATCAGGTGTAGAGAATATGTGCATCAAAGTGGAACATGACCAAAAATTTATTGAAGGGAATAAGGGTACACTATTTAGGGAATTAAAAACAACCTAAACTAAACAAAAAAAACTAATAAATCCTAAATCCTAAATCCTAAACTAATCAAGAATCGAACTCCGTTAATCATTGTTAGGCGGACCCATCCACCTTGGTTCACCTAAATCGATGTTCTTAGGCACAGGGAACAATTTCTCCCAAAGATCAAGGGGAAATTGATGAGACACCGCCGATGGTATGGATGGAGGCGGTGAGGCGACAGTAGGAGATAGAGATGGGAGAGGTGTGACGGAATCACATTAATTATCTCGATATCAGTATGGATGCACGGTGTAGGAAATTTGGAACGATTTACCTTCTTTCTAGATGGTTCTCCCTAGGAAGGAATGATCATCAGATCGAGGTCGATGATTTTAACATTGCTAGGCTCAAAAGGGACCGTCCGATGAGAGCGGCGCTCCCACTTTTTAACAGTCTCCTCCATCTATGATAATCATGCTCTGGTGAGATAGAATCGTCGGGCCATAAGAGGGTTGTGCAAGGTTTCATGGAAAGTGAGCCCAAGGGTGAATATAAGGAGAAAATTGATAGAGTTAGAGTAGGAGTGGAAAGAGGTGTCCCGCAAAAAGAACTAAGGAAAAGTGTGATTTGCAAAGACTTACGGAAGGTGGAAAAAATTTAGAGTCCCACTAAAAGTCTGTTCCGAAAAATTGGGGGTCGATTAATCAACTCCAGGAGGTCGATGCATCGACCTTGGGGGGTCGATTAATCGACTCTGGGGATCGATTCATCAACTCCCAAAAAAAAAAAAAATTCTTTTTTTTAATTTCGAAAAATGTGGGTCGATTAATCGAGTATAACCCTCGATTAATCGACTCCATGTGGGCAGAGAGGTGAAAATTCGCTGATATTGGTATTTCATTTTAGTTTTTCAACTCCTCTAAATGTAACATGAAATTTGCAAAAACATGGGCAATCCCAAACAGATTAGAAAACACACTATTCCATTGATAAGCACGATGATTATAAGGACACTTCTGATATGACTCCTAAAATAAACAACCTAAGCTAAAGAAAGAAAAATAACACAAAACGAAAAATCCTAATCCTAGACTAAGCAAACTAATCATCTCCATCCTCTTCGGCTTGGCGGGCCCTGGCACACATCTCATCATAACTATCAGGCCACATGCGCTGCCCGATCTGATGGAGGAAGGAACGATCATAGTAGCTTCAGCGCAAGATTGCACCATGCTGCCGCTGCTGCTCCTCCTGTAAAGAATTGATTTGGGCTTGGAGCGAAGCAAGAGACACACCCTCCACAGGTCCCTGATCAGGCGCAGGTTGGTCGTCCTGGCGTACGCTGCGGCGCTGGCGTGGTGGAGCATCAAGGACATTTCCCAAGAGACGCATACAGCGGTTCCATTGGGTTGCACCATAGCGATAGAATGCGAGGTCCCCGAGATCGTCATCCTGGTAGAACAGGAAATGAAGGAAATTAAGCAACTTCATAACAAAATGAGGGAAGTAGATCATCGCGGCATCACCAATGGCGGGGTAGACGACATCCTCATGGCATCGCCACATGCCATCATGAAGAATCTCGGACACGTTGATCCACGTATTTCGGTAGGCACCGTAAAGTGCCTGAACCCGGTCACCGGTGCGCTCAGAAACGTGGCCACGGGGGCAGAGATTACTACAGACCACACTATCCCAGAACAAAATCGAGCGCGATAATGTCGAGCGCCTAGTGGCGACCCCAGAAAAGAAAATATGTCGTGGCACATATCATTGATTATATCTTCCTGAGAATCGTTGAGCTCTTCACTCAAAGTGTGATTGTGAGGGCGCTCGCACGAAATGTTAAAAACCTCCGTAATGGTGTGCAGATAAACGGGGCGCGACCACCCATCGATTGAAACATTGAAGTGGGCGGTGACATGATTCTCAACGGAAGCGGTCACCCATGCCATGTTCTGATAGAATAACCGAATGACCTATTTGGACAGTTTGATCACGGGCAGAGTGAGGAGAAAATGGACGTTGAGAGCCATTGCATAGGCAAGGGAAACAGCGCAGAGAGGCATGTCCTGAAATGCCGTGAGATCGAAAACATATTCGAAACACAGGTCTCGGGTCGCAAAGCGACCACTTGGCTGCTCACGTGGATGACCTGCAGGACGTTGGGAAAGCCTTTGCGGCGCGACAGAGGTCGAAGCCATGATCACACTGTCGGAATGTCGGAGGCATTTAGGGGAAAAATAGGATACAAATCGAATGAGAATCGAAGAGAGACTGCTGCCTTTAAATAGGCGAAAAGGCGTCCTCCCGGGACGGACACACCTCAAATAGTCAATTAATCGACCCTAAAGGGTCGATTACTCAAACCCATCAGAAAAAGACGCGTCATAACTTTCAACGCATGGAAACACGCAATGCCTTTAAGTGAAAAGACGCAACGTCCAGAAGTGGAAAAGTCGATTAATTGACACTTGCCCTCGATTAATCGACTTAAATCGAGGCAGTAAAAAATAAAAAACGCATGCACAGAAATAAAAGTCAATTAAACGACTCATATAGAGTCGATTAATCGACTCCAAATAAAACAAAACTGATAGAATTCGAAAAGGCAGCACAATTTTTAACGCTGATTAGGCGATTACTCGACTAATCAAAAAGTCAGCCCCCTCATAAATGCAGTCTCCTTGAAAAAGGAGACACTCATAATTGTTGTCGATTAATCGACATTAAGAGGTCGATTAATCGAGTGGAAGGGTCGATTAATCGACCTCTTTTGTCGATTAATCGAGAAATTTATTTTTATTTTATTTTATTATTATTTTTTTTAATATATTTATATTTTTTTATTATTTATTTATTTTTATTTTTTTTGTGAAAAACAAAAGACCAAAAATAAATTACACAAAATTGGGTTGCCTTCCAATGAGCGCTAGTTTAATGTCGATAGCTCGACCATGTGAATTGTTCAGTCAGGGTGAGCCATTGGATCACTCAAGGAAAGAGTGTCAGAGAATGCAATTGCATCCTCAAGGAACGATTTTAATCTTTGACTATTAACTCGAAAAACATTTCCGTATCTCTGATTGATAACATCAACTGTCCCATTGGGAAGTATTCGAGAGATTTTGAATGGACCACTCCAACGGGTTTTTAGTTTCCCTAGAAATAGGTGAAATCGGGAATTATATAGTAGAACCTGTTGACCAATGACGAAAAATTTACGTAGAATAGATTGATCATGAACCTGTTTCATACAGTCCTTGTACGATTTAGCACAGTCATATGCATCAGCACGGATTTCTTCTAATTCATTTATTTGTTAACTCCTTTGGGTATCAGATTTCAGGAGATCGAAATTCAAAGACTTAATGGCCCAAAATGCTCGATGTTCCAGTTCGACCGGGAGGTGACAACCTTTACCAAAAACCAACCGATACGGCGACATGCCAACTAGAGTTTTAAATGCAGTTCGATACGCCCATAGAGCGTCATTCAGTTTTAGCGACCAGTCTTTACGGTTCGGATGGATTGTCTTCTCTAAAATCCGCTTAAGTTCCTGATTAGAGACTTCAACTTGGCCACTTGTCTGAGGATGGTATGGTGTAGCAACTTTGTGGGTGACACCATATTTCTTTATTAATTGGGTGAACACTTTATTACAAAAGTGTTTTCCACTATCGCTGATTATCGCCTTTAGAATACCAAAACGTGAAAACACTTGATCCTTGGGAAATTTGATCATTACTTTATGATCATTTGTTTTACACACCACAGCTTCAACCCATTTCGAGACATAATCCACCCCGACAAGGATGAACGTATTTCCAAAGGAATTCAGGAAGGGACCCATGAAATCGATCCCCCAAACATCAAACAATTCAACTTCTAAAATTGGATTGAGCGGTATCATGTTGCGCTTTGAGATCCAGCCCAGCATTTGACAGTTGTGGCAAGATTTGCAATGCTGATGACAATCTTTAAAGATCATCAGCCAGTAAAAACCACTTTGGAGGATCTTTGCTACAGTCTTTTTGGAACTAAAGTGACCTCCACAAGCTAACTCATGACAGGACGAGATAATCCGTGGTTGCTCAGGTTCAGGAATACATCTTCGTATGATTTGATCAAGACAATATTTGAATAAATATGGATCCTCAAAAAAGTAGTGTTTCACCCGAGCTAAGAAAATAAATCTATCATTCTTCGACCAATGGTGAGGTAATTTCTCGGTGACTAGGTAATTGACAAGATCCGCATACCAAGGTGGGCAATCAATCCTGAACTGTTCATCTGGGAAGTGCTCCAAGATCGGAACAAGATCATCAAAATTTTTAATAATTATTCATGACAAGTGATCTGCCACCACATTTTCTGAGCCTTTCTTGTCTTTGATCTCCAAATTGAACTCTTGCAACAACAAGATTCATCTGATTACACATGCTTTAGCATCTTTCTTAGCGAATAGATAACGCAGAGCAGTATGATCCGTGAATACCACGACTTTAGATCCTAAATAATAGGATTGAAATTTATCCAACGCGAAAACTACTGCCAAAAGTTCCTTTTCAATGGTCGAGTAGTTCAACTGAGCATCGTTGAGAGTATGACTCGCATAGTAGATTGCATGCGGTAATTTTTCTATTCGTTGTCCCAGAACAGCCCCAATTGCATAATCAGAGGCGTCGCACATGATTTCGAACGGGAAGTCCCAATTCAGAGATTGAATTATCGGGGCTTTTATCAATTCAGCCTTAATGGTTTTAAAGGCTTGCAAACATTTATCATCAAAGAGGAATGGGACATCCTTTGAAAGTAAGTTGTATAGCGGTTGCGCTATTTTGCTGAAATCTTTAATAAAATACCGATAAAAACTGGCGTGTCCCAGAAAATATCTTATTTCCTTGACTGTCCTCGGTGGTGGCAAATTGGCAATTAAGTCAATTTTAGCCTTATTGACCTCGATACCCTGGGACGATATGATGTGTCCCAAAACAATGCCATCTTTAACCATGACGTGACATTTTTTCCAGTTAAGAACAAGGTTCTTCTCCTGGCATCGTGCAAGCACTAGCGACAAATGATTCAAACAGTCAGCAAAACTGTTTCCATGGATCGAGAAGTTGTCCATGAAGACTTCGAGGAATCGTTCGATCATATCTGAGAAATTACTCAGCATACATCTTTGAAATGTAGCTGGTGCATTACAAAGCCCAAACGGCATTCGTCGGTAGGAGAAAGTACCAAAAGGGCATGTGAATGTGGTTTTTTCTTGATCCTCAGGTGCAATGACTATTTGGTTATAACTGGAATAGCCATCGAGGAAGCAATAGTAATCATGCCCGGCCAGTCTTTCTAACATCTGATCGATAAACGGAAGTGAAAAGTGATCTTTCCTCGTCATCAAATTTAACTTCCGATAATCGATATACACTCTCCAACCAGTTTGAATTTTTACAGGAATTGGTTCGTTTTTCTCATTCTTCACCACTGTGACCCCCGACTTCTTAGGAACCACTTGTGTGGGGCTGACCCATTTACTGTCAGAGATGAGGTATATGATTCCAGCATCTAAAAGTTTTATTACCTCATTTCGGACCACGTCTTGCATTATAAGATTCAGTCTCCTCTGTGGTTCCCTAGAAGGCTTAGCATTGTCTTCCAAATGGTTTCGGTGCATACACACCGTCGGACTAATGCCTTTAATATCTTTTATCGACCATTCGAGGGCACTTTTGTGCTCTTTGAGTACATTCATGAGTTGGCCTTCCTGATTCGCATCCAATTTTGATGAGATTATGACAGGTTGAGTTTCATTCTCCCCTAGGTAGGCATACTTAAGATTTTTCGGAAGAGGTTTAAGTTCTAAGGACACTTTCTCCTCCTCTTTCGGCTTTTCCATGATTAATTCAATTAGAGCTCCAAAATCTATTTTCTTTTCTTCTTCCAGAAGCGGTGTGGAGTCCAACATGTGATTCACTTCTTGGATCATTTGATCCACATCCAAATTCTCTCCAAAATACGCAAGACACGCTGCTAAAGGATCTTCAGTTTCGGATGCATGAAATATTTCTTCTACGATTTCATCGAGTATGCATGCTAGTGCATGTTCATCATCCTCCATGGGTTGTTTGGCAATATTAAAGATGTTGAGTTCCACTGTCATATTCCCGAATGACAGATTCATGATCCCGTTTCGACAATTGATCAGCGCATTGGAGGTTGCTAGGAAGGGTCTTCCTAGAATCACCGGAATGCTATTCTTTAAAGTTGGTGCTGGTTCAGTGTCTAAAACAATAAAATCTACAGAAAAGTAGAAAGAATCCACCTTGATGAGGACATCTTCTACAAATCCTCGAGGAATCTTTACGGACCGATCAGCTAACTGAAGGGTCATCGCAGTGGTCTTAAGCTCTCCCAATTCGAGCTCCTTGTACACGAAATAAGGCAAGAAGTTGACACTTGCACCTAAATCCAAAAGGGCCTGATCAATACGGTTATCGCCGATGATGATTGAGATTGTAGGACAACCTAGGTCCTTGTATTTAATTGGGAGCTTTGCTTGCAACACTGAACTAACCTGCCCTGCTAAGAAAGCCTTTTTCGGAATATTGGTCTTTCTTTTTATTGTAACCAATTCCTTCAAAATTTTTGCATAAGCAGGCACTTGGCGGATGGCATCTAGGAAGGGAATATTAATTTTTAAATGCTTGAAAATCTCATTTATTCCTTCCACATCACGATTTTTTCGTGGTGCCATCAATCTTTGCAGGTACGGTGCTTTAGGAATAAAACTTTTCTTCTATTATTTCTTCTGCTTATACTTTTTCTTCAATTTCTTCTTTCTCTGCAACTTTCTTCTCTCCATTAAACTTTTCCTCCTCCTCTGGCAACACTACTTTGTTATCGACCTGCTTTCCAGATCTCAATGTTGTGATCGCCCAAATTTGTTGTTAATTTTCATCTTGTGATAAAGTTGATGTTTGTTCAACAACCATCTGATCCCTTGGGTTAGGAACTGGTTGGCTAGGAAACGATCCTTTTTCTCTTTCACAGAGAAAAGTTGCCAATTGCCCAATTTGGGTCTCAATTTTTGAGATTGCGTTAGTGTTGGGCAGTATTTCCCAGTGGATTGTTAAATCCAGGTGGTAGAAATGTTGGCACAAAATTCTGTTGTGGTTGGTTTTGGTAACCTCCCATTAGTTGTGCAAACTAATAATTCTGGTTCAATTGCCGTGGCCACCCAACCTGATTTTGATTGTATTGAAATTGATTTGGATTATTGAACCCTTGCTGTTGAAATTGCCCTTGACCGTGGTTTTGCTGTGGTCCTTGGTTGAAATTTTGTTGGGGATAAAAGTTCGTCCCCTGTTTCCTGGGCTGTATTATTTGATTATCTTGTTTCCATGAGAAATTTGGGTGGTTTCTCCAACTATTTGGGTTATTCTCATTGAAAATATTTCCCTGATTCCGCCCATAATTATTCACAACATTTAGCTGTTCAGATGTGTCTTCATGGTAGTTCTGCATTGAAGGACAATCATCTGCCATATGCATTGGACTTGCACAAATTGAACATGGCTCAGGTTGTATATTTATCATATGCACATTCTTCTTTAATTTCAATTCCTCCACTTGTTGAGTGAGAAAATCAATTTTAGCCATCAGATCTGGGGAATCCTTTACTACGTATAGTCCTCCCTTCTTGATTGAACTTCCAGCTTGATAACGAGCTTTGACTGGTTGTTCCCGAGTCTTTGTGAAATCCCAGTGCTGAGAATCCTCGGGCAGCTTTTCTAAGAAAGTAGAGGATTCAGTTTCCTTGAGGCTCAGGAATCCTCCGCCATTCATTGACTCCACCAGATGTCTATTAAGTTGACTGAGTCCATTGTAGAAACACTGGACCAATCGCCACTTTGAGTATCCATGGTGTGGACATTTGAGTAAGAGATCCATGAATCTATCCCAAGCTTCATATAATCTCTCATCTTCCTCTTGCGTGAAATTCGTGATTTCATGTCTAAGGACATTCGTCTTCGCCATAGGGAAGAACTTTGATAGAAACATTTTGACCATCTGATCCCAGGTGGTTATGGATCCCGATGGTAGAGAGTTTAACCAGGCTTTTGCTTTATCCTTTATAGAGAAAGGAAACAAGCATAGCCTAACAGATTCTTCGCTGAAGTTTTGGTAAACAGATGAGCAGACTTCGACGAAGTCTTTAACGTGCTGGTATGGGTCTTCTCTCTCCATGCCATGAAAGATTGGAAGGATTTGGATGACATTTGTACGAATTTTAAATCAGCCGCCAGGTGTGGTGGGGTATATAATGCATGATGGGGTATTTATAGTTATTGGAGAAAACAGTTCTCTCAATGTTGGTTCTTCCTCTTGTTCGAGTTGTCCATTCATGTTGTCAGTCATATTGACTTCAGTGGATGATTCACTAGAGAGTTTTTGCCTTGATCTAACGTCCTTACGATTTGATCGGCAAGTACGTTCGATCTCAGAATTTAAATGCTCTAAAGTTCTTTCTTTAGAAGACCTAGTGTGCATGCAAATGACGCACATAGTGGAGGTTTCAGGCAGGAAAACCTCAAGAGAATTTTTTTCTTTTCTTTTTTTTTATATATTTTTTTCAAATTTCAAATTTGAAATTTCTAAATTTTTATTGTTTATTTTATTTTATTTTATTTTTTATTTTTATTTTTTTCAAAAATTAACAAAAAAAAATTTCTTTTTTTTTAGTCTCGATTGATCGAGTAGGAATCTCGATCGATCGAGACAGAGTCGATTGATCGAGTAGTATACTCGATCAATCGACAAAGGACAGAAAATTTTAAAATGTTAAATTTTTTTTATTTTTTTTTTGTACAGAGAAACTGTTTTAATCCACGAAACTTTCCAAAATTAACTGTCTATTTCCCAAAATTTCAGATTTTCTTAATTTAGTCCCCGACAGCGGCGCCAAAAACTTGATGTGAATTTTAATTATGATGTTTTACTCGCAAGCGCATGAATCGAATTGTATATAGTGGGTGCAGAGTACGAGATCGTTTCCACGAGGACTATTTTTAAAGATCTAAAAAAATGAGACAGCAATTCAAGAAATCTACTAAGAATTAACAGTGCCCTACCAATACTATGATTTAGGCGGTTTTATGAGATGATAATTACTGACTACAAACTAAATCTTAATTGATGATTCAAAAATAAAGGTAAAGATGAAGATGCTAAATCCTCCCATCTTTGGTTTGTTCTTCTCATAATACAAATCTAAGGATTAAACTATGAGATATACCATTGAAGAAAAATATCTTTTATGAAAGATAAATGGTTAAAACCCTGATAGGTTTCACGTTGCATCCCTGCAATCAGGACTTAACTTCAGAGATGATTTTCATATATAGATCTGGGATCAAGGGCACGGCTTGGCACACTTGATCTCAGATGCAAATAAAAATCATCCCCAAAGTGGGTAAAAATTCCAACAAAAATACCACCATAGATCTGAGATCAAGGGCATGGCTCGGCACACTCGATCCCAGTTAGTGACGGGGATTTCATCCGTTCGTGATAACATAACAATCATAAAATAAGATCTCATATTTTAATCCTAAATTTATATTATTAGAAGTACAACCCTCGGATGGGAATCATTAAATCTCCATCCCTAAAAAATTAGCCACACATGCTGTAATTAAATGACATAAATAAATAAGGAAGGGAAAATAACATCAATTTAATTAATTGATACCTCAACCTTCAATAGAAAATTATATGATCCACAAGTACGATGATCTTCAGAAATGAAGTAAAAGAATGCTCTATACTGAACTTTAAATTTATACTAGGAATTAACTGAACAAGAACAATAAATTGAAGGAAGGAATACTGAAAAGATTAAAGGAACAAAGCCCTAAAAAAGGAATAAAGAAAATCTATATTTCTACGTCTATGAAAAATTAAAATCTAATCAAACTCTCTCAAAAGAATTATCCTCCTCTCGAAGTGTTGGTTCGGGTTTAAATAGTTTCCAAATTGCATAGGTTTCCCAGCTCGAAAAGTTAGGGTTGATTAATCGACCCTATAGGGTCGATGCATCGACCCTCCAAAGAATCCCTAAAAATATGCTTTAAAGTCACTTCCATGTAAGACTACTCTCTGTGCCTCGATTAATCGACCTTCCCAGATTTTCGTGAATTCTAGCCCACTTTTGTATCAGACACTGCTTCGGTATTTCGGCCATATCGTTCTACGCCAAACATGGATTGACATGATTCTTGCGGCATTGGAACACTGACAGAAAGATCTACAACTTTTGTGTTTAACAATTATATGAATCTGACATCTTGAAGGTCCAAATTGAGCTGCAGGTCACACCAAGTTCTTGATGATCCAAGGTTGCAGTGTTTTGACATTATTTTTGGAATTCTTGGGCTGTTTTATGCACTTGGATAGTATTTACCTGAAACACTTCAAATCTAGTAATTCTCATCAAATAGCCTTCATCAGATAGCTAAATGTAGGTATTTAGGGGTAAAATATCATCATATTTCACTACTCATCATGAACCTAGCATCTTCATTTTTTTTGCTCTAACGTCTCCTCCAATGGCAGGAGAAAGGGAATGAGGATTACGTGTTACTTATACTTTTCAAAGAGATTAGATAGGTCAATAGTCCTTCAATCAGATCGCCTAAATAAGAAAGTGAGCAATAAATTGGAGGTCTTAAGAATATTCAGAGAAATGATTACGTACGACGGATTAATGGGTTGTGGTGACTACGGGGGTGGTAAGTATATGTATATAACCGCGGGATGTGATGATCACAGGGCTAAGGATAGTATTTTCTAAGGTACATGGCGTTCCAAGGGCTAGGGAGTTCTTCCCCATCTTGGTTCACCAGTTTGTACGCATTCTCAGGGTATGTGGCTGTTATAACATAAGGGCGTTCCCAGTTCGGTTTTAGTTTTCCTTTTGGATGGACGTGCTTGGAAGGCATGATCTTCTTCAAAACTAATTCTCCAATATTAAAGGTTCTTGCGAGGACTTTTTTATCATAAGCCCTGGCTACTCTCCTCTGATATATCTGAGCGTGATCAGTTGCCCTTCAACATATTTCTATGAGCTGCTCTAGCTGCGTGAGTAGGGAAATTCTCCTTTCGTCTAAGGATAGCTCATCATCAAGTTGAATCCGTAAGGATGGTACTTGTACCTCATATGATAGGACTGCCTCCATCCCATAGGTAAGGAGGTAGGGAGTTTGGCCAGTGGCCATACGAATAGAGTTCTTGTAGGCCTAAAGTGCTTCTGGTAGTCATTCAGGCCAGTCGGCTCCATTGCTCATTTCTACTGTGCATTTTAGAATTTGAATCAGTGTTTTATTTGTAGCTTCTGCTTGTCTATTTCCTTGAGGTTAGAAAGGTGATAAGTGGCATAGATCGATGTTAAACTTCTTGCATAACTTCTTCATCTTCTCTGTGATGAACAGCGGTCCGTTGTTGATGACAAACATCCTGGGTACTCCAAACCTAGTAATAATATTTCAAACGATAAACCTTACGAGTGTTGAAGCAGTGATTCTAATATAGGATTCAGCTTATGCCCATTTGGTGTAGTATTCGGTCCTTGTAAGTATAAACGTGTGCTTGAGAGTATTCGCAACTGTGTCTGTGAAAGGTCCGATGACATCAAAAGCCCACATTGAAAATGGTCATGGCGAGGTCATAATGCTCAATACAACTGATGGAGCTTTGATGAGTGTGGCGTGTTCTTGACATGGTTTGCAGAATTGGACGTAGAGGTGGTAATCTCTTATCATTATCAGCCAGCAGTAACCCTGTCATATGATTTGATCGGCTAGTCTTTGTCTACCGGCGTGGGTGCCGCAAGTGCTGGCGTGTGCTTCTCGGATGATGTATTGTCCTTCGACGATTGTGACACATCATAGTAATACTCCTTTGGTAAAGGCTTCTTTGTATAGTGTTTCGCTGAATATACATAATCAGACACATCGGTTCCTTATAGTCTTTCGTTCGATCCTCATGGCGTATAGGGGAACATGTTGATGCTTCAAGAAGTTCTAGATGTCGAAATACCATGGCTGTCATTCGTCGGTTGGTGATTTTTTGAATCTGAACATAGCGACTTCGGTTTCTGGCTTGATGTGCTTTTCCGGAGTGATCGCTTAATTTGGTCCCATGCTCATGGGGAGGACTGGTAATTCTCTTTTGACGATCCATGCTACCTCGTGGGCGGGTACAGTCAACTTTTCGAAGAAGAGGTCTTGGTAGTTTGTTCGACAGTATTTGGATGACTGAGGCTAATGTGGCCCGGGAATTTATGAGCTTGTTTTCTAATCTAGGGATGTGTGTGAAAGAGATTCTTTCAAATTTTTTTACCAAATATTGAGCGGTTTCTAGGTATGCCATTAGTCTTCTTTTCTTAGTTTTCCATTCTCCTATAACTTGTGAGATTACTAGTTTAGAATCACCGATGGTTTTCAACTATTTAACACCTAATTGTAGTGTCGCTCGTAGTCCAGCTAAGCTTCATATAGTATTCGGTCGTTGTAAGTATAAACGCGTGCTTGTGAGTATTCGCAACTGTGTCTGTGAAAGGTCCGATGACATCAAAAGCCCACATTGAAAATGGTCATGGCGAGGTCATAATGCTCAATACAACTGATGGAGCTTTGATGAGTGTGGCGTGTTCTTGACATGGTTTGCAGAATTGGACGTAGAGGGGGCAATTTCTTATCATTATCAGCCAGCAGTAACCCTGTCATATGATTTGATCGGCTAGTCTTTGTCTACCGGCGTGGGTGCTGCAAGTGCTGGCATGTGCTTCTCGGATGATGTATTGTCCTTCGACGATTGTGACACATCATAGTAATACTCCTTTGGTAAAGGCTTCTTTGTATAGTGTTTCGCTGAATATACATAATCAGACACATCGGTTCCTTATAGTCTTTCGTTCGATCCTCATGGCGTATAGGGGAATGTGTTGATGCTTCAAGAAGTTCTAGATGTCGAAATACCATGGCTGTCATTCGTCGGTTGGTGATTTTTTGAATCTGAACATAGCGACTTTGGTTTCTGGCTTGATGTGCTTTTCCGGAGTGATCGCTTAATTTGGTCCCATGCTCGTGGGGAGGACTGGTAATTCTCTTTTGACGATCCATGCTACCTCGTGGGCGGGTACAGTCAACTTTTCGAAGAAGAGGTCTTGGTAGTTTGTTCGACAGTATTTGGATGGCTGAGGCTAATGTGGCCCGGGAATTTATGAGCTTGTTTTCTAATCTAGGGATGTGTGTGAAAGAGATTCTTTCAAATTTTTTTACCAAATATTGAGCGGTTTCTAGGTATGCCATTAGTCTTCTTTTCTTAGTTTTCCATTCTCCTATAACTTGTGAGATTACTAGTTTAGAATCACCGATGGTTTTCAACTATTTAACACCTAATTGTAGTGTCGCCCGTAGTCCAGCTAAGCTTCGTATTCTGTGATGTTATTGGTAACAGGGAAATCTAGTTGAAAGGCCTTAGGTATGACGACTCCTTCCGGGCTTAGGAGGGCTATCCCGATGCCTTTTCCTTTGTGATTTAAAACACCGTCGAAATAAAGGGTCCATGAGATCTTATCAGGCTCTTCGTTATAAATTGTGAGTACGTCTTCATCGAGAAAGTTCGCGTATATGGGCTCATAGTCCGGAAGTGGGAGATCTGCGAGGTAATCGGCGATTGCTTGTCCTTTGATCGACTTTTGCATAACATAAGTGATATCAAATTTTTGTAATAGCATATGCCAACGTGCGATCTTTCCTAAGGTTGCGGGCTTTTCGAATACATACTTCAGAGGATCCATTCAGGCTAGTACTAGTATCTTATGTGCCTCGAAGTAATGTCATAATTTGGTTGAAGCCCGCACCAGCATGAGGCAGGTCTTCTCCATTGGAGTGTATTTTCATTTGTACTCAACCATCGTTCTACTAAAGTAGTAAATGGTCTTCTCTCTCTTGCCGTTTTCTTCATATTGTCTTAGAATTACTTCCAGTGCTTTATCGTTCGCTGAAAGATAGAGGATTAAGGGTCTTTCGAGAATTTGTGGCGATAATATCGACGGGTAAAGGAGGTACTTCTTGATATTATCGAAGGCTTGCCGACACTGTTCATCTGATTTGTACTCAGTTCCTCCTTTTCGTAGTCTGTAGAAAGGATCGCATCTGTCTGAGTGTTGGGAGATAAATCTCTTTATGAATTGTAATCTTCCTATCAGGCCTCGTAATTCTTTAATATGACTGAGAGGTGGCATCTCAAGGATGGCTCTGACTTTTACAGGGTTGACTTTGATCCCTCGCTCGCTAACTATGAAACCAAGTAATTTTTCGGAGGTAACTTCGAAGACACATTTCTTTGGGTTCATCTTTAGCTGATATTTCTTAGCTCTTTGCAGCACCAGTCGAAGTGCTTAAATATGTCCTACCCTTATTTGGGACTTCACTAATATATCATCGACGTAGACTTTTATACATTTATATATCATATCGTGAAATATAGCCATCATGGTGCGTTGATAGGTGGCTCCTGCATTCTTGAGCCCAAAAGGCATGATGACGTAGCAGTAAATTTCCTATGATGTGGTGAAAGAAGTCTTCTCTTGGTCAGACTCTGCTAATTTGGTCTGATTATATCCTGAGAAATCATCCAAAAAGAATAGCATCTCATGTCCAGCGGTGTTGTCGACTAGAGTGTCAATGTGCGTAAGTGGTAAGTCATCTTTTAGGCATGCCTGATTAAGGTTTCAGAAGTTAATGCAAACCTGTACTCTGTCATCTTTCTTAGCGACAGGTACTATATTGGCGACCCATTTGGGGTAGAGGACGACTCGAATGAATTTGGCTTTGTGTAGTTTGTCACTTCCTCTTTAACTTGAAGATATGTTTGTGGGTGCATCCTACGGAGTTTCTGTTTAACAGGCTTTGCATCAGGTTCTAAGACAAGGTGATGTTCTACCAAACTTGGGTCTAGACCAGGTATATGCTCATAGCACCATACAAAAGAGTTAAGGTGCTCTTGTAGGACTCGGGCAATTTGTTACCGTTCCTTGGAGTTGAGCGTTGCACTAACTAGGAGCTTCTTGGGTTTCTCTTTAATGCCGAAGTTAATTTCTTCTGTGAGTTTCACGGCAGCTTGGGTTTGCTTGTCAAAACATTTGATGACCTATTGGAAGTCTTACGCCTCCTCGGCGACTGGTGTTCCTTCTTCATCTTCCTCGGTGAGCTCGTATACTGCGAAGTTACTACATTGGGGAGTTGATTTTATGAAAGGTAACTCTTTATCGGTATAATTTATGACTGAGAGATCTTTGGAAAGGTGAAGGTCAAGGCTATTGATTATTCTCTCAAAGTCGCGAAGTATCTCATTTGGTATGATTATTGGCTTGTTGTTTAGCCTGGATGCTTAACGTCCTAGTATGGGAGATGGGATAGTAGTCTTAGGAGAAAAGTCTCCTTGTTGGTCGCAAAATTGATTCGAAATGATGGGTTCCCTTCTTTTTCTGGGGTTTTATGATTTTTTGGGATTTTGTGCTTCTAGATTTTTAAGGTTTTCTACTTTTTCTAAATTTTAATTTTGGATAGTAAATATGGTACAAGGTCGGTCGCCTTTAGAGGCGTCGGGAGAGTTGCTTACTCTAGCTGAGGGAGAGAGACGGCTGTCGGAGCCGTTCAAGCGATCCTTCGAGAGATGTGGACTTGTTTGAATTTTGGCATTTTTTTTTTTGGAGTCTTCAACTAATGAGACCTTTTGAATAAGTGACGTGGGTGACAGTAGTATCGGTGTTCGGATTCCCTCTATCACATTGATTGTCTCTTCTTCGAAGAAGCTCTGGAGATCATAATCATTCGAACTATCATCCTCCGAGGCATGATATGGTTGCTCTTTCTACCAAGGGAGATCTCCTAAGGGGTCCTCAAGGGTAGTGAGTTCTTTCCCTTGAACTTCATAGTATGTTAGGATGAGCACGTATGCTCGATAGCGAGGTTGATAATGGTGAGAAATGCAGGGGGATCCCCAAGGGCATTCCCATCCTTCTGAGTTAGAGTCGAGGCTGGCATCGAGCTCATCTTCTTGATCTGACAGTGCTTGAAGTCCTAGGTTAGCTTGCCCTACTAATTCGGGTGCAGGGAGGTCTATTCAATAGTTCTCGTTGTCACTCGGGGGAGGTTGCCACTCTTCCTCGAGAGATTTCTAAAATATTTAGAGTTATGATGCGTTTGGGGATGGAGGAGTGTCCAGCTCAAGTTCCTCTTCAAACTCTATGAGGGCGGTAAGAGTAATTCCTCCTGGGTCAACTAGATGACTGTCGGGATTCTCTTCTTCTTGCGTTAGTAGCCGAGTTGGAAAGTCATTACTTGTTTCTGCTATCACAAGGTCGGGATGATTCGGTTTTACTATTGTAGAATGTTGGACCCAATTAGCGAAGCGTTCTAATATGCTAGCGCATGCCTTACAGCGAGGTTGGTATGGGTGAGAGACGCAAGGGGAATCCCATGGGCATTCCCATCCTTAAAGCCAAGGCCGAGGCGGATGCTATACGAGTTAAGATTTTCTTGTGAGGTGTCATCTTCCTCCCATGTTGAACGTAAGTGTTCTTCATCACCCTGCAAGGCAGCTATATAAAAGTCTTCGTTATCAGTGGATTCCCAATCTTCTAATTGTGACTCGAGTTCTGGGGGTTCTTCCTTTCTTTCTTCTGTAAGCTCTTTAGTGTCAAACAAGGGTTTGACTCCCTCGAGTGGTTTATCAATATTGTCATTTAGATTCGTTAAATTGTTGAATGCTTTAGCCATTCGTTCGATCTCCGCTTCTTGGGATTTAGTGAAGGATACTTTCTTCTGCCTTGGTATATTTGCTTTCTCAGTGGTCCCGTAGATGAAGTGATCATTTAGAGACCATTTCGGTGAGGTAGGGAACAAGTCGGCTTGTGTGTCGTCGGATTGATAACCTAACCCTATGTATTTGCGTATTTTCGTTGGGACGACGGGTCCTACCCGGCCTTGCTTGTTTTTACCGAGTCTGGTATGGGGGACGTACCTAAGCTGATACATAAGATCCCATCCTTTTATCGTGGTTGGGTTGATGTCGTAAACCTTGAAGAAGTCTGGGCCAACCTCCCTTCTCATCAATTTTTGTTGACGCGTCGGGGAAGAGCTAGGAGGGGTAGGGGGACGGACTTCCGCAACGGTTGCCTCATCGGGGATTCGAGTCTTTTGAATATGACCCGTGTTCAACACAGAATCATGGGCAGTTGGTATGCTTGTCGTGTAATCAGTGTCCATCTCTTGGAGAGGCATATCAGTGTATATACAGACAATAGAGTCCTCGTAGAGAAATTTAACGCATTTGTGGTATGTGGATGCAACGGCCTTCATTGATTCCAACCATTTTCTTCCTAAGATAAGATTATACGTACTAGCAGAATCAGAAATATGGAAGGTAACATCTTTTATCACAAGCCCAAGGCAAACCTGGAGTTTGATAGTTCTATTGATAAAATGATGTGAGCCATTGTAAGCTATGAGTGATAGTGCAGAGGGCCTGACATCCTCCTCCGTGTATTTGAGCGTCTTCAATATTGTGAGAGGACAGATGTTAAGTCCTGCTCTCGTGTCAACTAGCGCGTGGGGTACGGATAATCCTCTAATATATAGGAGTTGTGCTTCCGCGGAGTGACTCTTTAGGCATGTCTGCGCCCGTTAAAGTGAGTGCCGAAGGTTGCGCCATTACTGAGGTGATTTGATATAGCTCATCCAATATTGTGTCCTCATCCACTTGTGTGTCTTCAAGTGTCCTTATCAAGAGCCGGTAATGATCAGGCGATTTCTTGATGAGTTCTAGTATAGATATCTGAGCCAAAATCTTTTAAAGATGCAGCAGAAGGTCATATTCTTGCCCTGGCTTGAGTGAAATTCTTTGTTTGGACGATGAGCCTTAGGGGCAAATGGTTGGAGTGATTGAGGTGCAAGAATCGGTGGAGGGATAATGTGAGGTGGGGGCGACAAGTTAACTTCTCTTTCTCTCACGTTCCCCTCAGGTGATTGTGCATTTGTGAAATCCTTATTTCGAGGGAAAGGAGGAGGTGGATAATTTATTCCAGACTTAAGAATTGGGCAAGTCAGTTGCTGACCAAAGCTGGTATTGTTCGACGTTGAGGTGTCTGTGTAGTGAGTGAAAGTGGAGGTCAGAGCGCGTACTTGCACTGTGCCGCTCCAAGGTGGGAGGTACTATGTGTAATCCTCTTCTTCTAGGAAAGTTGAGACTAGGGTCTCGCACCGGTCGGGATGTTCTTCTCGCTCACTATCTCCTCTGTCTAGAGAACACTTAGTGTGACAGCCCGGATTTCGGCACCCCGAAACCCGTGCCATCAGCACGATCATCTTGACCGTGCCCCTTAACTATGCACGGAACACTGGTATATCAAGCATAAAAAGAAGTAAGAACAACTCGCGGAATTTAAATCTAATTAGAAATACTTTTCAAAAGACAGTTCTACCCTCATGCCCCTACATGAAGGGAGAACCGATCCGAACCATCGATGATATAAATCATCACAGATGGTTCGCCCCAAAGGAATAATCCAAACTCTATACATATACATGTTTTCACAAAATAAAGGCTTGACATACCAAGCCGTACAATCTCTACTCAAAACTCCTCAAAGTAGCACTGTGAGTCCTCTAGAAGAAGTCCTCGGAGGTGGCTCCAACTCCTCGGCAAAGAGTCCGACTCACGGATCACGTCCTGAAACCTCGGAGCTACTAATGGACTGCGACTATAGTCTATAGGGTGAGCTACATCCTGGCTCAATAGGGACCATACACTGCTGAACATATAAGTTATATCTCACATATATTCTATGATATGCCAAGCATGATGTATCTATGCAGATGTTGATAAAACAGTTAAAAGCAGTCGTTTTACTGTTGATTACTTATGTTTTCATTTACTCATGAAAAATGCTGAAAAGGCCTAAAGCAAAACTTAAACTTTCAACTTAAGTAATCCCCGAGCAATATAGCATCGAGCCCCGATGAGCTACCCTTCATCGTCATCTATATAGATAGTTTTAATGTATTCACAGGAATACCATATAGTACCCAAGCCCCTTTCCACAGGGATTGGTGGCGGGTTTCACTTATCTCAATCAACACCCCGGGTGTGCTTATGTACGGATAAGCCTCCGCGGCCTACGGTTTCGCTTACCGTATCGGTCACGGATATCCCGCCCGTGTCGGGCCGTGGATATCCCGCCACGCCGGTGGGGTAACCTAAGGAACCTCAAATAACAAAAATATCGTGCCTTACATATAGTTATTCACCGTGTAAGTGTGCTATCTTATATCGCTTAGGCCCTATCAAACATGATTCAATCTGTGGATACATCACAGGATGTATCCATTAACTTGCATCACACCTGATGCTCTTATCTCTTTACTTCTTCATCCCCTGGGGATGGCTCATTCGTTTACTCTCATGAATGTCACACACACACTTTTCACAATTCTTTGAGCAGTAAAAATAATTGAATTGAAATTTATATCACTACATACATGCTCTTGTAAAATAAAGTACATGTTCAAGGTGTTCCCTACCTCAAGTCTTTACTTGTTCAATGCATCAAGGTCCCACGTGGCTCCTTGTGCACTAGCTTACACGTACCACCTATGTTACCACATAACAGGTGAAACACATCACAAAGGATGTAATAAAGAAGGTATAAGACCCTCCAAGAATCTTGAAGTCAAACTTAAAAGTCAACAAAATTCATCCCAGTCGATTAATCGAAATCCCAAATCGATTAATCGAACCTGGTTCGATTAATCGATTTCCAAAATCGATTAATCGAAGGTCAATATCGATTAATCGAAGTAATTTCGATTAATCGAAATTCTCCTTTTCGCAAAGTAAACTCCTTTGAGCGATTGAGTTTCCGTTCGATTAATCGAATCGATTTTGATTAATCGAAATCTTCTTCGCAAAGAACACTTACTATTGAGCGATTGAGTTTCCATTCGATTAATGAATTGTTTGATTAATCAATTCTTCTGTCAAGAAGTTCTCTTACAATTGAGCGATTCGAGTTTCTATTCGATTAATCAATTGATTTGATTAATCGAATCTCTCCTTCGCATAAAGTACACTTCTTGTTGAGCGATTGACTTTCACAAGTCGATTAATCGATCCCAATTCGATTAATCGAAAACTAAATCGATTAATCGAAATCCCATTTCGATTAGTCGATTTTTCCTTAAATCATTTCCTCCAACCCTTGGGGTCCACTGGAGGTTCCCAGTCGATTAATCGATTTTCAAATCGATTAATCGAAATCCAAATTCGATTAATCGAAATCCAACTCGATTAATCGAAATCGTGTCTTCTGACCTTTCAACTTCCTGGCCAATTTGATTAATGAAACCCAATTTCGATTAATCGAAATTGTCAGGTTCAGCCCCTTTTCGAGCTGTTCTTCCCAATCTTTTCCCATACTTTTTCCTCTATTTTTCTAAACCATTATCCTATGATTTAACCCACATTTAACCACAACTTAACCCCTATGATCTATGCATCTTATTTACAAGAATTTACCTTGGATAGATCTCAAGTTGATTTCTATCGATAGTTGGAAGGCTAGGGTTTCTAGCTTTGGCTCTAACGGATCCCTTGCGTCGAATCCGGCCTCCTTAATGCTTGACTCCTTCTTCCAAACAGTTGCAATAACTCTTCTCTCACTCCTCTCTCTTTCTCTCTCTTCTTTACTTCTCTCAACCACAAAAACATGAAAGTTAGGGTTTTCACCCTTTTTATCTTATTTCTTTTCTCGGTGTGGAACACATACACACCCCTCGGTGTATGTTACTCTACACACTCCTCTATCTCTCCATTCTTCTACACTGGTTCACACATCACATCCGCTCATCTCACTTTAAGTTCATCTTTGAACTATCTTATGGTCAAACCTAAGACCAATCGGGCACGGATCCCGAGGTCATAGTTTAACGTGATTTTTAGGGCTATTACATCCTCCCCACCTTGGGAATTTTCGTCCTCGAAAATAACCCAAGGTTTATCTCGCTCTAGGTCTCTCTCTCCCCACACGCTCAGGTGAGGTAGTCCAATTTAGTCAGACGCACTCAAGTAGTCACACATTCACACTTATAAACATGGAAGTAAAGTTGTAACAACAAAAAGAGAAACAATTACACAAAAAGTTGAATTTCTATTAATATAGTAAAATTTTACAAGGCGCCATATGAGTTGGCGTACAAGATATACGTCTATACAAAACATGACTGATACAAAAAAATACAAATAAAACTCATGCAGGCCCCTCGCTAGGCTGGTCCGGTGCTGCAGTGACGGGTGGGTCTGCAGGAGCTGGCTCTGGCTGCGGTGGAAGGGTCTCTGTCGGCGGAGTAGATGTGGATGTGGAGGGAACCGCGTCCGTGGTGGGATGGAAGACTGGTCCTCTATGGAAGGCGGTGCGTCCGGCCGTCCACTCTTCTTCGCGGGCCAACATATCCATGTAGGTGTGGGGGTAGATGAACTGGAGGGTGTGAAACATGAGGAAATCAATCCTCCTGTTCATCCTCTCATTATTTGCGTCCATTCTGGCCAGCACGTCCTCTATGGTAGGACCGGATGGAGCGGCGCGCCGGCGGTAGGATGAGGTGGGAGTCGCGGGCGCGGAGTGTGCAGGTGGTGTCGGCGTGGCTGTGGTGTGGGAGGGAACCCTCTCCATGGATGGCTCGGCTGCGGCAGGGTGTGCCCCACCCTCAAGTGGGTCCTGCTGAGGTGGTGGGGGTGGTGGCGGTGCTACACTACTGCTTCTTCTTCTTCTTTGGGGCTGGGGGGGCGGGACCCGGGGCTGGTAGGGTCCGCTTCAACAGGTTGTAGCTACGGGTCTATGAAGACTTTGTGAATGTCTTCACGCGATCCGTAGCCCTCACCTCGTGAGGTGAGATAGTGTAGGAGGGATCGTTGGAGTAGCACTCCAACATGCTTGAGATGAGCCGAGCATACGGCATCTTCTCCTTGGGCCGCATGTTGCCCTTCATCAGTTTAGTCTTGATGTACCGCATCCCCTCAAGGATGACCTTGGTAGCATCAAACCATCGGCCACAGAAGGCCGCGTAAAGTGCATGTTGCACTTTGTCGACACGCTCAGTGTCGTGGCGCATCGGGTAAAGGTTGCATTTGATTATGGAGTCGAGCATCCACATGTAGGGTGGAAGATCAACCCTCTTGATGGAAATGCCCGACCCCTTCTTGCCATTTGTCATGAGGGTCATGACTTCCTCAAATCGGGGGTCTTCCACAAAGGGTGGAAATAGGGTAGTCTCGGGGGTGAACTCGAGGTAGCACTCGAGCACCTCGTGAATGTGACGCCGAGTGATCGTGTAGAGACGACCCTCGATCTTGGTTATGATCTGATCGTCGGTAGGGCCATTGGTTAGCCCTTGGTAGAATAATCTCACCAATCTAGGGTAGTAGGAACCCCGGATTGGTTTGAGAAGATTGCCGAGACCGGCATTGTTTATGTAGTTTTGAGCCCATTGGGTCTCGCCCGGTACATCGGGATCGGTGAAAAGGGTAGGGTCGATGGTATATTCGACCTCAAAGGTCTTGGCTGCCCACCACTCGTTTGGTTGCTCCACGTTGGTGGTGGTGGTGGCATGGGGTGGATTCGGGAAGACTCGTGAGATGCGCTCGTCGAACCGGAGGTGGTCTCGATTCCGGACGGTGTCGGAGTCCTCACCGGCGATGGGGTAGGTGGTGGTGGTGCGGCGTTCTTCGCCTAAGGCAACTTGGAGGTTGCCTTCTTCAAGATAAAGCGGGTTTTTGGGCATGTTCACTAAACTAGGGTTTATCTAGCTTGAATTGAAGAAAAACGGAAATCTAGGGTTTACCTTAGGTTTCGAGGAATGCGCGATCTTGGCGATTTCGAATCGGCGGAAAACCCAAACCCTAGAGCACTCGGTTGGTTGGAGAAGAAGGAGAAGATGAAACGCCCAAAAATCCCAAGCCAAACGATTTCGAATGGGGAATGAAATCCCCAAATTTATTTATATAGCCCGCGGCTCGATTAATCGAAATTCCATTTCGATTAATCGAAATTTAAAACTAGGGTAAGCCGCGTAAAAATCGATTAATCGATTTCGCAAATCGATTAATCGAAAATAAAATTCGATTAATCGAAAATATTTCGATTAATCGAAATCGTGTTTGTTTAAAATTAAAATTTTGAGCTCATCTTTGGCGCGTGCCAGTCGATTAATCGAAATTCATTTCGATTAATCGAAATCTCAAAATCGATTAATCGAACTTAGTTTCGATTAATTGAAATCGTGCAAAAACTTCAAAAATTTTCCAAAATTTCTTAAGTATTCGATTAATCGAAATCCCATTTCGATTAATCGAAATTTCTTTCTATGCATTTTCTAACTCAACTTTTCATTTCCAGTCACTGGCACATGCCAGTCGACTAATCGAACAAGATCGATTAATCGAAATTCCAAAACGACTAATCGACTTGTAATTCGGTTAATCGTTTTTGCCCAATTCTGCGAAATTTCAATCTCTTGTTTCTTTTACTATTTTGACAATTCATGATTGGATCAAAATTTCCATTGAAATACAAGTATAGTGGAGATTTCACAACACGTTTGTGGTTTCCATTGCATTCTCACGTCGTGGGAAACAAGGCTGGGTACTGTTCTTCCATGTCGGCCTCACGTTCCCAAGTGGGCTCTTCTTTAGCATGATTGTTCCATCGAATAAGCACTAAGGGAATTACTTTAGTCTGTGATACTTGTTCTTTCCGATCCAAAATCTCCACTTGGTTCCTCTATCATGCTCATGTCCTCACACATCTCTATAGGTTGCTTCCCTAACACATGAGACGGATCATTCCACTACTTTCCGAGCATCGATATGTGGAAGACATTATGTACTCGATCGAATAGCGGTGGTAAACTAATGCGATATGCAACTTCACCTATTAGTCCCAAAATTTCAAATGGTCCAACATAACGTGGACTTAACTTCCCCTCTTGCCAAATCGCATTACACCTTTCATAGGTGACACCTTCACAAACACATGCTCGCCCACTTTGTAGTCAACACTAGTCCGCTTCACATCGCGTAACTTTTACATCTACTACTGTCTTTGTCTTCAACCTTTCTCGATAATTAGGACGGACGGTAGCATTATCTTCAAGTAGCTTTGGTCCTAATACAAATTTCTCTGTTTCTTCCCAATTGAGGGTGACTTGCATCGTCGTCCATATAGAGCTTCATATGGTGCCATGCCAATGCTCGTTTGAAAAGCTGTTATTATCTGGCGAACTCGAGCATCGGTAGATACTCATCCCGGTATCCTTGCATATCAAGCATGCACGCTCGAGCATGTCTTCTATCACTTGGTTCACTCGCTCTGTCATCCATTCGGTTTGAGGATGGAAAAATGAACTAAAGTCTAGTCGCGTTCCCATTCCTTCTTGAAATTTCTTCCAAAACTTGGGCGTATCTGATGGATCACGATCGAAACTATCTTTGCTTGGAATACCATGTAATCTTACAATCTCTTTCATATATAGGTGCCAATCTTCACCTGCCGTATCGTAGTATTGTATGGCAAAAAGTCTTGTTGATTTGGTCAATCGGTCTGACGACCCAAATAGCATTATGTCTCTTAGCGGATCTGAGGTAATCCAACAATGAAATCCATTGAGATCGATTCCCTTCCATTACGGTATTGGTAAAGGTTGCAATAGTCCGCGGATGTCTATGATCAACCTTCACTTGTTGACAAGTCAAACATCGTGACACATACTCGACGTCTTGTTTGATCCTCTCCACCAATAATTCTTTTCAAATCTTGGTACATTTTGGTGCTACCGGGTGGATAGCATAATTTGACTTATGAGCCTCATCCGAATTGTTCGTCTTAGATCGGCATTATCCGGGATGCATAGGCGGCCTTTAAACAACAAAGAACCATCTTCTTTTTTGAGAAGTCCGACGATGCCTTCACTCCGTCTTGGCGAATCTTTGTTAATCTTGGATCTTTCATCGTAGCTCGTGGACATGTTCAAATATCAACAGGCTTTACTGAGATGTTAGCCAAAAAGGATCCAGTGTCCTTTGACTCAATGTTCGCATCATAGCATGCCAGGTCTTCCAATAGTTTCCATCGGTGCATACCCAAAATCAATGAAGCTAACTGAGCTGAACCCTTTCGACTCAATGCATCGGCTACTACATTACATTCGCTTTGTCGATGGTATTGTATAGAGCAATCGTAGTCCTTGAGGAATTCCATCCATCTGTTGCCTCATATTGAGCTCCTTACGTGAACAGATATCGGAGGCTCTTATGATCGGTGAAAATTTCAAAAGTCTCACCATACAAGTAATGTCTCCAAATCTTTAGCGCAAAAATGACTGCTGCCAGTTCCAAGTCATGAGTCGGGTAATTTTTCTCGTGTTCTTTCAGCTGTCTTGATCCGTAAGCTATCACCTTCTTGTGTTGGTTGAGCACACAACCAAGGCCATTGTATGACGCCGTCAGACATCGCGTATCCTCCACCGCTCAAGGAATTGCCAACTTTGGAGTCAAGTGAGTCTCGTTTTGAGTTCTTGAAAACTCTTCTCGCATGCCTCACTCCACTCAAACCTTGAATCTTTTCGTGTCAGCTTTGTGAGAGGTCCCGATATCTTTGAAAACCCCTCAACGAAACGTCGATAATAGCCTGCTAAGCCCAGAAAACTTCGGACATCGGTCACTGTCTTTGGTTGTTCCCAATTAACTACTGCTTCTATCTTTGCTGGATCTACCGTGACACCATGCTTTGAGACGACATGTCCCAAAAAGCTAACTTCTTCCAACCAAAACTCACACTTCATCGAGTTTGCAATTGGTGTTCACGTAGCGTCTGTAGAAAAATCCTCATATGTTCTTCGTGTTCCGTCTTGGATTTGGAGTATATCAGTATATCATCACCAAATACTACAACGCAGCAGTCCAAGTGTGGTGTGAAGACACGGTTCATCAGACCCATAAACCACGCTGGAGCATTCGTTACCCCAGACGGCATCACAACGAATTCATAGTGTCCATACCCAGTCCGGGAAGCTGTCTTCTGAATGTCCTCAGCTTTGACTCGCAGTCGATGGTGCACAGATCTCAGGTCTATCTTGGAAAAATACTTTGCACCTTGCAGTTGGTCGAATAGATCGTCAATTCTAGGCAAAGGGTATCGGTTCTTCACGGTGAGTTTGTTCAATTGTCGATAGTCAATGCATAGTCTCATTGACCCATCTTTCTTCTTGACAAACAAGACCGGTGCTCCCCATGGAGATACACTTGGTCTAACAAACCCCTTGTCCATCAGCTCTTGTAGTTGTTCCTTCAACTCCTTTAGCTCAGCGGGAGCCATTCTATAAGGTGCTTTCGAAATAGGCTCCGTTCCTGGTGTTAAGTCAATGGCGAATTCTCCTTCTCTTTCTGGAGGTAATCCAGGCAATTCTTCTGGAAACACGTCAGCGAAGTCTCGCACAATTGCTATCTCAGAAATGACGTTCTTTTCCTCCTTGTCCTCCTTTAAGAAAGCTAAGTATCCACTGCAACCCTTTCTGATCATCTTTTCGGCCCTTACTGCTGAGATCAGTGGCACAGATGACGACCTCACTCCTTGAAACCGAAATGATCTTCTTGTGTTGGGTCTGAAAATGACTACCTTGTTCTTGCAATCAATGGTCGCACAATGCTGCGCCAACCAGTCCATGCCAAGGATCACATCAAACCCTTGCATGTCTAACAGTACCAACTTTGCTTCCAATTCATGCACTTCTAAGTCTTGATTTCACGATGATGGATTTGCAAGCTAACTCCGTGTCTACTAACTCTCCATGGAATAGACAGATAGGACGAAATCCAACGTCTCTGGAACGATCTTCATCTTCTTAGCAAAACGTGGAGTGACGAATGAGTGGGTAGACCCGGGGTCTATCAACACTCGAGCGTCATGTCTAAATACACTTCCCCTTTCATACATAGTTAAAGTACCTATAATATATATACACATACATACAGAAATTTACACATCAAA
Source organism: Chloranthus sessilifolius (assembly GCA_021018995.1). Lineage (NCBI taxonomy): Eukaryota > Viridiplantae > Streptophyta > Magnoliopsida > Chloranthales > Chloranthaceae > Chloranthus > Chloranthus sessilifolius. The sequence continues at coordinate 31,886,183 of CM037596.1, read as the reverse complement.
ATGCACTCTCAGTTTATATTAAAAGAACCTACACTATTCCTAATGCATGCACCTTTTTCCATCTAAAATACTTTATGGGACGGAAATTTTCTTTAATAAAATAAAATTTTACACCTTGGATGACGTGCGTGCACATTCCTCGCTTCTGAGCAAAGGATCGCATAGGCTCTCCCCCTAACAATCGGCTTCCTTGCTTGAATGGGTCGTGGTGCTGTAACTGAAGCCGTCTTGCCCTTGTCTGTCTCGGGGCAATCCTTGATCATGTGGCCCACCTTGCCACATCGGAAACAACCTCTAGTTCCGATTCTGCAGTCTATAGTCCTATGCGGCTTGCCACATCTGGCACACGTCTCTCGAGGTGCGGAAGATACGGTACGAGAACCCTGTGTGATAGTGGCACCAGTAGACATGGCAGGGCTCTCATAGCGAATAGGTCTCCCCGACGCAAGTAATGGAAACCTCTGTTGGTGTTGTTGTTGCTGTTGTTGCGCCGGTCTTCCAAAACCTCCCTGAAACTGCGGTCTCTGACTCTGACCCACGAACCTCGGCTTTTTATTCACCGGTTCGTAGTTCCCCATCCTTCCGTGGTCAAGTCCTCTCTGTTGCTCTCTCTGTCTATATCTGTTCGTGTTCTCCTCTTCTACAACCAATGCTTTGCTCATGACCTCTTCATAGGTCCTCAGTTGAAATGGAGCTACGCCTCCCCTAACCTCAGGCTTCAAACCTTGCTGAAACCTCTTGGACTTCATCACTTCAGAAGCGATGTAATCCGGAGCAAAACGGGCAAGTCGTAGAAACTCTACCCCGTATTCTCTCACGGTCATTCTCCCTTGTACTAACTGCCAAAATTGTATCTCTAATTGGGCGCTCACCACTTCCGCGAAATATTGTATGTTGAACTCCTCAACAAATTCCTCCCACGTCCAAGGCAACTCGGGGTCTCACAGGCCCGAGTCCGTATTAGGGACTTCCACCAAGGCCCAGCCTCCCCATCCAACATGTAAGCTGCCCATCTTACACTCTCGTCTTCCGTGCAAGTTAGCACGCTAAAGACTTTCTCCATCTCCATCAGCCAATTCTCAGCGGCCATTGTGTCTGCCTGCCCAGAAAATGAAGGAGGTCTCATCCTTCTAAACTCTGTAAAAGATGAGGGCACGAAACGCAGTCCCAGTGGTGTAGGTGGCTGTGCTCTCTTGACGATGAGCCGCAAAGGATGTCGCTTGTTGTGCCATGGCAATGCCATAGTCTCCATAGTGTGCATCATCCTTTGTCGCTTCCTCTCATCTTCTTGCCTTTCTCTCAATCTTTCTTGCTCTCTTAGATCTTGATCCCGATGATCTCGATCCTCTTCCTCATGATGTTCACACTCGCCTGGGCCTCGTTACCTCCTAAAGGCACTCTATTGGTAGGAGAGATGAAATCATCTCCACCACGAAACTTCCTTGATGGCCTCCCTTGGTCGGCCTCTCTCCTCTAGTCGACATTTACTGCATTTGAAACTAAGGTTTCGTTAGCGAAGCCCCTATGATCTCGATTTAAAGAATCCTTGTCGAATTGCTAAAAGAAAATGGCTCGATACCAATCGTGATGGCCGGATTTCGGCATTCAAACCCGTGCCATCAAGACGATCATCTTGACCGTGCCCCTTTAACTATGCACTTAACACCGGTATATCAAGCATAAAAAGAAGTAAGAACAACTCATGAATTTAAATCTAATTAGAAATACTTTTCAAAAGACGGTTCTACCCTCATGCCCCTACATGAAGGAGAACCGATCCGAACCATCGATGATATAAATCATCATGATGGTTCGCCCCAAAGGAATAATCCAAACTCTATACATATACATGTTTTACAAAATAAAGGCTTGACATACCAAGCCGTACAATCTCTACTCAAAACTCCTCAAAGTAGCACAACGGAGTCCTCTAGAAGAAGTCCTCTGGAGGTGGCTCCAACTCCTCAAGAAAGAAAGTCCGACGGATCGGCGTCCTGAAACCTCGGCAGTGCTACTAATGGACCTGCGACGACGATAGTCTATAGGGTGAGCTACATCCTAGCCCAATAGGGAACAAACAACTGCTTGAACATATAAGTTATAACTCACATATATTCTATGATATACCATGCATGATGTAACTATGATTGTTGATAAAAGCAGTTAAAAGCATTAGATCGTTGATTTCTTATGTTTTCATTTACTCATGAAAATGAAAAGGCCTAAAGCAAAACTTAAACTTTCAACTTAAGTAATCCCCAATATAGCATCGAGCCCGATGAGCTACCCTTCATCGTCATCTATATAGAGCTTTTAATGTATTCCCGAATACCATATAGTACCCAAGCCCCTTTCACAGGGATTGGTGGCGGGTTTCACTTATCTCAATCAACACCTGGGTGTGCTTACTATGTCGGATAAGCCTCATGGCCGCCTACGGTTTCGGCCCGTATCGGTCACGGATATCTGCCGTGTCGGTCGTGGATATCCCGCCACGCCGGTGGGGTAACCTAAGGAACCTCAAATAACAAAAATATCGATTGCCTTACATATAGTTATTCAGTGTAAGCTATCTTATATCGCTTAGGCCCTATCAAACATGATTCAATCTGTGGATACATCACAGGATGTATCCATTAACCATCACACACGATGCTCTTGTCTCTTACTTCTTCATCCCACAGGGATGGCTCATTCGTTACTCTTATGAATGTCACACACACACACTTTTCACAATTCTTTGAAAAAAATAATTGAATTGAAATTTATATCACTACATACATGCTCTTGTAAAATAAAGTACATGTTCAAGGTGTTCCCTACATCAAGTCTTTACTTGTTCAATGCATCAAGGTCCCACGTGGCTCCTTGTGCACTAGCTTACACGCATACCACCTATGTTACCACATAACGGTGAAACACATCACAAAGGATGTAATAAAGAAGGTATAAGACCCTCCAAGAATCTTGAAGTCAAACTTAAAAGTCAAAAATTCATCCCAGTCGATTAATCGAAATCCCAAATCGATTAATCGAACCTGGTTCGATTAATCGATTTCCAAAATCGATTAATCGAAGGTCAATATCGATTAATCGAAGTAATTTCGATTAATCGAAATTCTCCTTTTCGCAAAGTAAACTCACTGTCAATAAATGAGTTTCCGCTCGATTAATCGAATCCGATTTGATTAATCGAAATCTTCTTCGCAAAGAACACTTACTATTCGAACAGTTCGAGTTTCCATTCGATTAATCGAATTCTGTTTCGATTAATCGAATTCTTCTGTTCGCAAAGTTCTCTTACAATTCGAACAGTTCGAGTTTCTATTCGATTAATCGAATTCAGTTTCGATTAATCGAATCTCTCCTTTTCGCAAAGTACACTTACTGTTCGAACAGTTGACTTTCACAAGTCGATTAATCGATCCCAATTCGATTAATCGAAAACTTAAATCGATTAATCAAAATCCCATTCTGATTAGTGGATTTTTCCTTTAATCATTTCCTCCAACCCTTGGGGTCCACTGGAGGTTCCCAGTCGATTAATCGATTTTCAAATCGATTAATCAAAATCCAAATTCGATTAATCGAAATCCAACTCGATTAATCGAAATCGTGTCTTCTGACCTTTCAACTTCCTGGCCAATTTCGATTAATCGAAACCCAATTTCGATTAATCGAAATTGTCAGGTTCAAATTTCTTCATTGTTCTTCCCAATCTTTTCCCATACTTTTCCTCTATTTTTCTAAACCATTATCCTATGATTTAACCCACATTTAACCACAACTTAACCCCTATGATCTATGCATCTTATTTACAAGAATTTACCTTGGATAGATCTCAAGTTGATTTCTATCGATAGTTGGAAGGCTAGGGTTTCTAGCTTTGGCTCTAACGGATCCTCATCGAATCCGGCCTCCTTAATGCTTGACTCCTTCTTCCAAACAGCTTGCAATAACTCTTCTCTCACTCCTCTCTCTTCTCTTCTTTACTTCTCAACCACAAAACATGAAAGTTAGGGTTTTCACCCTTTTTATCTTATTTCTTTTCTCGGTGTGGAACACATACACACCCCTCGGTGTATGTTACTCTACACACTCCTCTATCTCTCCATTCTTCTACACTGGTTCACACATCACATCCGCTCATCTCACTTTAAGTTCATCTTTGAACTATCTTATGGTCAAACCTAAGACCAATCGGGCACGGATCCCGAGGTCATAGTTTAACGTGATTTTTAGGGCTATTACACTTAGTCCCTGTTTCATTTTCTAGGTTTGAAACCTTTCGGGTGACACTTTCTACCCACGCGGTGATCTGGGCTACAATTTGGAGAACGTGATCTCCATACTCAGGCTTAGAATCGGGCGAAGGGGGGGGGCAATGGCATTTTTTCAGGATTTGGAGGGGTGGGAGGTTCTGGTGGGCGACTATGGAGGAATGGTTTCCTGGCCCTAAAGGAGTGGACTCGTATCTGAGTGAATTTTGGGTAAGGAGGTGGGCTCGGCGGGGCGATGCGAGTGATCAAGGCCGAGGGGTGTGGGAGTGGAGGAGCTCTCACAGGGGTGGCAAAAGTGTGGGAGGGTTGGATACGGGTGATTAAGGTGGAGGGCTGGAAAGAGGATTGACAAGGGAGATCCACGGTGGTGACATGGACTAGTGTTCCTTGGTTGTGGTTAGGCATAGGGTTATTAACGATTCCTAAGTTTTATTGGGGTTGACTATTGTTGGGGTTAGGATTCCTAAGTTCCTCCCAGTCAATCTAATTTTGATCATTCATGTCATAGATTACATCCCGGAGGACTCAGCAGTCCTCTATGTTGTGTCTCACGTATCGATGGAATGCACAGTACTTGTTATGGTCTAAGTTCATCGACCACGGTCGGGGTCTTTCTAGTGAGAATCGGAGGAGATTCTAGGTGCTAAGGAGATGAAAGACGTAAGGGATTGTATTTGATAAAGGGGGATAGTGCTCCCGCCTCAGCTGATAGGGGCCTCTAGCTGGATTAAAGTTTTGTGGTGGGGGTACGTTATTATAGTTTGACACATGGGCCGGTCTACTCTGTGTTGTATTCTGGTTCTGATAAGTGTTAGGGTATTGGTTCCTGTTTGGGTATTGGCCTTGACTCTGGTTCTGGCCTTGGTTCGCATATCTTTGTTGATTCGCGCCTTGGTTTTGGTTTGTGTACCGCTATTGATTTGGATTTTACTCAAAATTTTGTGGTTGGAAGTTTCCATTCTTAGATTTTTATTCTTGGTTGACGACAAGTTGACTTGTTCGATTCCTAAGGCTTTCTTATTATTTTTTACTTTGATTCACTAGAAGAGTCTACTTTCGACGTGACTATGGACAGGGCGAGGTCTCCACCTTTGATGTGTCGCGCTAGTCGGGATGCCCGAGAGTGAAGTGCAGTGAAGTCGGGGCAATCACTTATAACAAGCGCACCCTTTAATGGTTCCCTAGTGTTGTCGATGATAATGTCAACCGAGTCTTTCTCTTTCATTGAAGTGCCGATCCTAGCAGCGAGTTTCCTCCATCTGATGAAGAAGTCAGTGAATTCTTCATCGAGTCCTTGCTTGGCCGCCATCAGATCGTTGAGACTGACTATCTCTTGGATGAGATGCATATATTGGTCTAGGAACTGACCAACCAAATGGTCGAATGTTTCTATCTTATAAAGCGGGAGTCCCACAAACCAATCTAGATCCTCTCCCTCTAATGAGCATTGGAAATAACGAATAAGAAGTTTTTCAGTATCGCGTATGGGTCAACAGTCATTGTAAAAGAGGGCTAAATGATGGTTTGGATTTCTCGTGCCATTATATTTAGTAAACTTTGGTGGTTTGAACCTTATTGGTAAGCTAAATTCGACATCCCTGCAAAACTTGTCAAATCCGAATGAGTGATCGAGGCATTCTCTCTTGGCCATGTACTCATCAAGCATCTTAGGGAGATCCTCAATCTTGATAGTGCTGCCTTTTGGGGCAGCCCGCGAGCTAACCTTATCTAGAGAATCATCATTGAAGAATGTGTGTAGGTTATCTCAATGGTGAGGCGCCGGCCGATACCGTTCTAGGGGGTCGGAGGGGGCCTTTCCTCTTGCTCTTGTTCTTCTAAAAATTGTCGTGTCCTAATGGTCTCGTATGCAGCAGCTAGTCCTTGAAGCAATTCTTCAGAGTCATCGTCTCCTCTTTGTATTTTCTGAACACTAAGTTCTACGATTTGTTGGGTAGTGAGGTTTTGCCCGGTGTTACTATCTCTCCCATTATGATTATTACCAGTGTGTGGGGTAGAGAAGGGATTCTCTTGTTCGGCAGCCATGTTAACCTTAGGTTGTCGTAGGCTGGGATTGCAAAGTGATTCTTCTTCGTATATAGGGTTGTCATGATATCCCTACAAGGCTAGGTCTCCCAAACTCACTCTTCGTATACTAGACATTTTGAGTCTTTGACGAAGACTCATGTATTTAAAAGGATTCAAGATGATGCGATGGGAAAAAAAATAAGAAAATAAAATAAAAACTAAATATATAAGAAATAGTTTGCAAAAGTGTCCCATCGCGATCGCCAGTCTGTTGGTGCGCGTTTTTTTTGGGTTTCTTTCGATCCCCGATGAATCAGTGGCCCAATTCTGTCTAAGTGGATTCCAGCAATGCTGCATTTGGAATGTTAAAAATAAAATAAGAAAAAGGGGGGATTTTCTAGGAACGTTCCTAGTTTGTTGTGATAGCCAGCTGCAAATATTTAACGACGCTGTAACACGTCAATGATCACGCTTTAGAGCAGGTGTAGATTACTTCTATACTAAATCGTCCGCCTGCGAACGTCAGCAGCTATGGCTCTTCCTTATGGTTTAAATAGTTTAATTTTCCTTTTCTTTCCCTGTTATAACTGTGATTCTAATTGGTTTAAGTTTCCTAATTCTACTATGACTCTAGCTGTGTGAGTTTATTCTAATCCTATTAGGAGTCTATTATGACTGGGTGTTCTAACTCTATTAGAAGTCTAATTAATTTCCTAATTGTACTAGGAGTCTAATTATTGTTTACTATTTTTAATGCTACTGCAAGTCTAATTAGTTAAGTATACTAATCCTATTAGAAGTTTAATTATGATTAGGTTTCCTATCGTACTAGGAATGTAAATATACTAATTCAAATGAAACTCTAATTAAGTTAAGCATACTAATTGTACTGAAATTCTGCTTGAAGCAAATATAATAGTTCTACTACGATTCTAACTAAAGCAAATATACTAATTGTATTACGACTCTAGTTAAGGCAAAAGAACTAATTTTACTGAAAATCTAATTCAAGTAGAGAACTAATTTCATTGAAACTCTAATTAAGGCAGACAACCTAATTTTACCAGAATTCTAATTTAAGCAATGGATTAACTAAACTAGAAATCTGATTAAAGTAATTAATTAATTATACTAAATCTAATTAATGCAATTAATTAATTATGCTGAAAAAAAAGAAATAAACTAATTTAAGCAATTAATTAATTCTAAAATTCTAAAAAAGGGGTTTTGGGCCCGCTATGCTAAGGAGGATTGGCCTCGTTCCCGAGTACCCTCCGTAAGCTCCCTTGGGCAAATTGGGTGGCTGAGATTAAAAACAAATTGGCTTTTGATTATTATAATATTAATTTTTTTGGAATTAATTTTGGACTGTAATCGTAGATTAAATCATGGAACTAAAATTTAAGAAAACTAAATTATAAACTAAAATTTTAGAAATTTTGAATTAAGGAGATTAAAGCTGGAATTTAAAATTTTAGGACTGAATTCGAGTCTAAAATCAGAAAATCAGACCGTATGATTAAGGATTGTTTCCAGAACCTAAGAACTAGAACCATAAATTAATGATAGGACTGCAAATTAAGATTTCAGAACTAAATTAAGTCTCAAGAGTCGGTGCATTAGGCCATGAGATTAAGGACTAGTTCTAGATTCAGAGAACTAGAACCATATATAAAGATTTACAGTCTAAAAAGGGGGTGCTACGGTCTAAGACTGAAAATTAAAACTAATAATTAAAACTAAGATAAATCCTAAATTTAAAAACTAAAAAAAACTAGATTTTTGCCTAAGGTTGGGGCTGTGGAGAGGAATCATCAAAAGTTCGAAGTTTGAATCTCGAAATCATGGCTAGGTTTCTCTATGTATTCGTTCTTAGAATTCTCTGCTTTCGAAATTTGCAATCTCTCCTCTCAAAATTTGCAGCCTCTCCTGTTGTTTTCGAGAAAAAAAGCTTTTATAAGTTTTTCTCCAATGAAACACCCTGTTTCAGGCGTTTAACTGAATTACGCGACAGTTTCCTGGAGCTTAATCGCTTTGAGTCGGTCACCAACTCAGTGAGCGACCGGCTGACTTGCTCAGTGAGTTTTCCAGTTCTAACAATGTTAGGACTAATTGCGCGCAAGATGTGGAGTGTGCAATCTGATTAAGCATCTCTTTCGAAGTGCTTAATCTAGGAAGCTTGGGGGTCAAGGACAGTGAGGCTAGGTCGGGCGTAGGCCAATTGTGCGCCGATGGTTGGGCGCTCAATTCGATCGCGCGTCTGGAGTCAGGCGCGTGTTCGAGTCTCGAGGTGGTCTGGGAAAGAAAGTTTGGTCTGAAAGGGGGACTGATTACACGTGTGTGGTTTGGCGTGTAATCGAATTACGTGCATGATTTTAGGCATGAAATTCAGGGTTGTTCGGGTCTGGGTCGGGTCTGAAATGTTAGACTATTGTTTTAGTCTGTATTTCGACTATATACTATTATTTCAGTATATAATCTCCCTACGTTGGGATCTGAGCCACGGAGCTATTGTTTCAGCCATGTATTATTGTTTCAGTGCATGATTCCCACGTCAGGGTTATAGGGCCTGAGCCACAAAGCTATTATTTCAGCTTGTGTCCAACCATATACTATTGTTTCAGTATATGGTCTCATATTAGGGTTAAAGGGGTCTGAAATGCAAGACTATTTTTTCAGTTTGTATTTTGACTATATACTATTATTTTTAGTATATAGTCTCTCTACGTTGGGGCTTGAGCCATAGAGCTATTGTTTTAGCCTGTGTTCAGCCATGTACTATTGTTTGAGTGCATGATTCTCATGTTAAGGTTATGGGGTCTAAGCCACAGAGCTATTGTTTAAGCCTGTGTCCAGCCATATACTACTGTTTCAGTATATGGTCCCCCAATAAGGTTGTGAAACTTCCAAAGAAGGTAAGTCCTTTTCGAAAAATCACGGGTGAGGTCAAAAGTTGACCAAATAGATTTGTATATTCCGAGAGGGCAAAATGATAGTGTCTACAGTCTTCTGCGTTTTCAATCTTGGAGATGTTTGAAGATAAGCAGAAATGCAAACAAGGTTGCAGATACTCTGGAAAAATATGGTGCCACTCTTTCTGTTAGCTCGATTTGGTTGGAAGATGTTCCACCATGTATTCATGATATTGTTTCTCTTAAATTAGTATAATGAATTCATATTCTTATCAAATTTCTTAACACATATATTCGATATAAAATAGTTACATTACATTCTATAAAATATATTTTTGATTTTTCATTTGAAACTCATCCTATCCCTAACGAATTGGGTTCGCTCAGATTTAGCAAGTCGCAAATTACGAACCCGAATTCGAATTGAGGGAACTAGCGAATCAAGTAACATTGCTCACACCTACCTCTCCTGCTCTATCTCTCTGTGCAAAAATAAAAATAACTTAAATATGATGGATCTATTGATCCGACCATCCAAATATATGCCATAGGATCTGGGCGCATGATCAATCAAAAATAATAAATCAACAATCCATAAATTAAAATATATGTGTGCACCTTCAGTGTGAGCCATTGAAGGTGAGTTGCCGATCTTCAACGATTTTCTTGCTTTCAATATCTCCTAGTACAATGGGGATGCTTTTGCCAATAGGGAGGATTGAATTGTGTCGAGCAATCGTTGGGACCTCCCACCCCTTATATTTATAACCACGGAGTCCTTTCCCATTAAGGACTTGAATTACTAATTATATTGTGATTGGAAATCACAATCATACCTTAACTAAAAGACTTAATTATTAGTTGTTTATTCTGTTAAAATTTACCAAATTAGCAACTACACATCTCAAGATTAATCTTACACCATTCACCAGTCAACTGGTTGACCATAGTGATGGCCACCAAAATAGAAACTTCTAACAGTCTCCCACTTGGCCACACTATGTCAATAAAATCTGATTATCAAATGTTAGTTAACTTTTTTTAAATGGTAAGTCCTAATCAATCTCAATCAAAGTCTTTATAATTAGTCCGGTCTGGTGAGAATTTTAACACATAATCAATATAGTCAATGCATCATGTAATCAATACATGACTGTTCATTAGTTACCGCATTAGAATTTATCACCAACATGAATTCCAACTAGTATGATTTTGCATAAATTATAAGTTTACAAACAGAATGGTGATTACATGTAAACTCAATCTATTATTGGTCATACTTTATTGCCATCTATTGGCACCATATATTCCAAAATTTTATTTGTATAAAAATGGAAAAACAAATAAATAATCCTTATTTCTGAATCAATTAAATAAATATATTCACTCTCATAGGCTATCAAAATTATTCGTTAATCCCATGCGCGCAACATGCTCCAAAAAGAGCTTGGGAGGTAAGCCTTTAGTGAGAAGGTTAGCCAACATGAGTGTCATACTGATCTTTTCAACAGATATAATTTGATTCTGAACTTTTTTCCTTACAACAAGATATTTAATATCAATATATTTAGAACCTCCACTAGTCATATTATTATTGGAGATAGCTATTGTAGCAAAATTGCCACATAAGATTCTCAGTGGCCTTAAAATACTATCAACAACTCGAATCCATGAGACAAAATTCCTTAACCATATCGCCTCACACGTTGCTTCAAAACATATAACAAATTATGCTTCCATAGTACACGAAGTAGTCAGCGTTTGCTTAACGCTCTTCCAAGATACAGGTCCATCTGCAAGCATAAATATAAAACTTGATGTGGACTTACGGGTGTCTTGACACTCTGCATAGTCGACATCTAAATAACCAATAACTTTAAGGTTATTCGACCTTTTATACGTCAGTATGTGCCCTTTTGTCCCTTGTAAATAGCGAAAAACCTTTTTGACTGCTTTCCAATGATCCAAATCAGGATTACATTAATAAATACCAAACATGCCAACTATATATGCTATGTCTGAACGAGTACAGACTTGTGCATACATGAGACTCCCAACTGCCGATGCATAAGAAATTATCTCCATTTGCTTTCTCTCCAAATCGATCCTGGGACTCTGAAGTAGACTAAATTTATCACCCTTAATGACAGGGGCAACAGTAGCAGAACAATTATGCATGTTGAACATTTTAAGAACTTTATCAATATATGCTCTTTGAGATAATCTCAATATGTCACGGGCTCTATCTCAATGAATCTCAATTCCTATCACATAAGAAGCTTCACCAAAATCTTTCATATCAAAACTCTTTGATAAAAAGTTCTTTGTCTCATATAATATGCTCAAACCACTACTCGCAAGCAATATATCATCAACATATAAAATAAGGATGATAAACTTGCTCCCACTGATTTTAAGATATATGCATTGATCCACAATATTTTCTTTAAAACTAAAGTTTGAAATGACTTCATGAAATTTTAAGTACCATTGTCGATATGTCTACTTTAAATCATATATAGACCTTTTGAGCTTACAAACTAAATGACTCTCCCTCAACCTGAAAACCTTCAGGTTGTGTCATAAAGACTTCTTCATGCAAGACACCATTCAGAAAAGCTGTTTTAACATCCTTTTGATGCAATTCTAAGTCAAAATGAGCTACTAACGTCATGACTATTCGAAAGGATTCTTTTCTAGAGACAGGAGAAAATGTCTGTTTATAGTCTATTCCCTCCTTTTGAGTGAACCCTTTAGCGACTAATCTGGCCTTGTATCTTTCTACATTACCTTTAGAGTCTTGTTTAATTTTATATACCCATTTACAGCCTACAGGCTTAACTCCTTCAAGTAACTTGCAAAGATCCCAGACCGAGTTATGTTTCATTGATTCTAACTCATTTTTTATAGCTTCAAGCCATTGAGTAGATTTGTTGCTCTTCATAGCTTGGTTAAAGGAAATAGGATCTGTTTCTTTTTCAAAATCATACTCACTGTCATTGAGGTAGACAATATAGTCATCAGAAATGGTTGGCTTCTTTGCTCTCTCTAATCTACGCAATGGTTGATCACTGGCGATCGCCATAGGAGAAAAAGTCTCCTCAATGTAGGGTATTTCAATAGGTATGGCCACAGGTGCATTAATACTTACTTGAATAACTGATGTTGGTGCCACCTTCTCTTGGATAAAAAGAATAGGAATTATAACCCGATTCTCCTCAAAAGTGATTTTCCTAGACTCAACACTCCCACTGTTCTCACGATCCTCAAAGAATTTTACATATCGAGTCTCAACAATCCTGGTACTATGAGTGGGGTAATAAAATCTGTAGCCTTTTGACATATCTGGGTAATCAATGAAATGATAACTTATAGTTTTATGATCCAATTTTTCTAATTATGGATTATACACATTTGCTTCAGCTAAACAGCCCCAAATGTGTAAATATCCTAGAGTCGATTTTCTTCCTACCCATAGCTCATAAGGAGTTTTGAGAACAACCTTACTAGAAACCTGATTTAGGATATGCACCGCTATTTTCAAGGCTTCTCCCCACAAGAACATAGGCAACTTAGAGTTTCATAACATGCTTCTCACCATATCCATAAGAGTACGATTTCGTCGCTCAGCTACACCATTCTGTTCAGGTGTTCCTAACATGGTATATTGAGTGACAATGTCATGCTCTTATAGATACATGGCGAATGGTCTTGGATTGGGACCTATTTCAGAGTATCCACCATAGTAATATCTGCCTCTATCAGATCTCATAATTTTAATCTTCGAATTAAGTTATAACTCAACTTCGGCTTTAGAGATTCTAAATATATCCAGGGCCTCAGATTTCTCAAGAATGAGAAATATATAATCGAAACGAGAATAGTCATCAGTAAAGGTAATAAAATACTTTTAGCCACCAATAGCAAGAGTTGAAAGCGGTCCACAAATATCAGTATGGACTATTTCTAGCAAACTCGTGCTCCTGATAGCTCATTTCTTATTAGTCTTTGTGAGCTTTCTTTTAACGCAATTAACATAAGTATTGAAATCAGAGAAATTGAGCTCATCGATTATATTATCTTTAATTAACCTCTCTATTCTAGCTTTAGATATATGGTCTAAACGTTTATGCCATAAAATGAAGGAGTTGTTGATTGCTCGTTTTCATTTCTTACTAATTTTATCATCCACATGTACAGAAACTAAAGATTGGGCATAAGATGAATCTAAGTTCAACTGATAAAGATTGCACTAATGAGCCACCACCCATAATATCGAAATCAAATAATAGAGTAAAAATATTACGTCCAAATTTAAATTTAAAATCTAACGAATCCAATTTAGAAATTGAGATAAGATTTCTAGTGATACTTAGAACGTAAATAGTATCAACTAAATTCAAAATGAAACCACTATCTAAAATAAGACGAAGAGTCTCAATGGCCTCCACGTCTGCTTCGACTTCATTTTTGAGTTTGATGGTTCGTCCGCCTTTACTTAGCTTTCTGCTGGATCAAAATCTCTGCATTAAATTACTTATTTGAATAGTTGTACTAGAATCTATCCACCAAGTGTTGCGTGAAGCATCAACATAAAGTAATTCAAAACACACAAAAACTAAGCCATTACCTTTCTTAACTACCCAATCTCTGCATTTCTGACAATTCTTCTTGATGTGTCCCTTCTTCTTACAGAAGTGATACTTGATGTCAAAAGTAGATCCTCTAGCTTCTCCTTGTTTGGTTTCCAATGAAGAAGCTTTCACATTTTCTCCTTTATACGATCCCTTCTTTCTCTTAAAATTTCCTTTCGATGGTCTAAGAGTGGTGTAATGAGCACTTTCAGGTTTTTCAGCCTGAAGTCTTTCTTCTTCTTAGACACAGTGAGCAATTAGCTCATTCATCTTTCATTTTTCTTTCTGCATGTTATAATTAATCTTAAACGGGCCAAATCGTGCGGGAAGAGAAGTCATAATGAAGTGAACAAGATAATCCTCAGAAATGCCCATGTCTATTTCTTTCAATTGAGTCTACATGCCACTCATTCTCATAATGTGCTCCCATACGCCACTATGACCATCGTATTTCATGATTCTCATTTTAACAATTAATAAGACTGCTGGCAAGTGCCTTAGAAGTCCCCTGAAATTATTTCTGAATGGCTTGCATGTATTCCTTTATATTGTGAGAGTCAGGAATACATCCCCGGATCGCATCAGTAATGAAACTCTTTATGATCACTTAAAAACCTAAATGATGTTTAAGTGACTTACACAATTATTGGTGTAAGATGTGGGTAATCTATATTGTCAAAGTGATAGATCATACGTTGAAGGAATAGGTCCAAAAAATACCTTTTTTAGAGATTTAAACCACCCAATCCATGCACTCTAATACTGACCATCGTTTTCAATTTTAATGGGCCATTTATTACTAGGGCCAAGTCAACCAGTGTTGGGTTTTGGCTCGTTTTTACCCAATTTGTCTTATATGGACTCTTGTTATTTTGGGTTTGGATAAAAATGGAATCCTATTAAATAGGAGGATATAAAGATAGGGAATAAGAGTCAAAACAAAATTGGAAAGTGGGAGAGATTTGGAACGTGGGTTTTTCTTTGGGTTATTTAGTGTGAGAGAAAAACTTGTTATAAAATAAGAGTCCTAGTATAAATAGGAAACTAGGTAAGAATAAATAGGTGAGTGAGCTTTTTGGACGTTTTGGGGGTTTTTTGGAATTGAGATCTCCCTTGTGCATGAGAGTTAGAGAGAAAGAACTTGGGGTTTTGTTTTGCATGTGAAACTTAGTCTTTTAGGCATGGGTATTTGTGGACCTCCTTTGTTGGGTAAGATTGGAGAATTCGATCTCCATTGTTTGTAGCCTTTGTGCATCTTCTTCGTGATAGTGGAAATACTTTGCTTGACTGCCTGTGGACGTAGGCTTAGGTCGAACCACGTAAATCTTGTTTTGTTTGTGATATGATCTCTTTCTCTTTCTAACTTCTTATGATATTGGTTATTTGGTTTATTGGTTGTCTTCTTCGCACGTGAAAGCCATCAGCGTGATTGGAAGTGCAAAGGCCTTGTAAGGGGTTTGTGCACAACAATTGGTATCAGAGCCTAGCTTTCGATTTAGGCATCGTTTTGCTTTCGCGAGAAATTTTTGCTTATTGTTGGTGATTTTTTACGATTAGTATGAAGACTTTGAATTGCATTGGTTTTCAAGGGTTTGGATTTGTGCATCCAGAGTTATAGGTATCAGTTATTGGCCTTTTCGTGTTTAGAATATTCCTGGGGGCAATGGTTGTGATAAAGGGCACTAGTTGCATAGAGAAATTGTGCTAAGTGGAGCAACCACTATTGTTGATATGAAAATTGGTACTATAAATAATCCTGTAGAAATTTACAGTTTGGCACTTTCGGGTGCGGTGGAGCCTATGGGCACATTTGACACTTTCGAGTATTAGCATTAGCAGTTTTGGCACTTTCAGTTGCATTGGTAGTTTGGCACTTCGGGTGCATTGGCGATTTGGGCACTTTCAGGTGCATTGGTAGTTTGGCACTTCGGGTGCATTGATAATTTGGGCACTTTTTGGTGTATTGGTAGTTTGACACTTCGGGTGTATTGGCAATTTGGGCACTTTCGGGTGCGTTGGTAGTTTGGCACTTCAGGTGCATTGGCAATTTGGGCACTTCCGGGGTGCATTGGTATAGGTGGGGAAGTTTAAAGGTAATTTGAAGTTGAAATTGAAGATGCTTGATTTGTTTGAATGACATGAGATTTCATGTCGATGTGGAGAATTATTGTTAGTTTGTAAATCTCGCCAAGGTGGAGATTGTTGGGTTTTGGCTCGTTTTACCCAATTTGTCTTATATGGACTCTTGTTATTTTGGGTTTGGATAAAAATAGAATCTTATTAAATAGGATTTAAAAGATAGGGAATAAGAGTCAAAACAAAATTGGAAAGTGGGAGAGATTTGGAAGGTGGGTTTTTCTTTGGGTTATTAAGTGTGAGAGAAAAACTTGCTATAAAAGAAGAGTCCTAGTCTAAATAGGAAACTAGGTAAGAATAAATAGGTGAGTGAGCTTTTTGGACGTTTTGGGGGTTTTTTGGAATTTGGATCTCCCTTGTGCGTGAGAGTTAGAGAGAGAGAACTTGGGGTTTTGTTTTGCATGTGAGACTTGGTCTTTTAGGCATGGGTATTTGTGGTTCTCCTTTGTTGGGTAAGATTGGAGAATTCGACCTCTATTGTTTGTAGCCTTTGTGCATCTTCTTCGTGATAGTGGAAACACTTTGTTTGGCTGCACATAGACGTAGGCTTAGGCCGAATCACGTAAATCTTGTTCTTATTTATAGTATGATCTCTTTCTCTTTTTACCTTCTTGTGATATTGGTTATCTGGTTTATTGGTTGTCTTCTTCGTACGTGAAAGTCATCAACGTGATTGGAAGTGCAAACGCCTTATAAGGGGTTTTTGGACAACAACCAGGAAACAACTTAGCCAATACCCGGTCCGACACATAATCGGGCTTGGTTCGAGTCTTGCCTGTCATGAGCCCATTTGAGCCAAATTTTAATCTTTTTAAGGTCAACTTCGGACCGGACATTAACCTATCGGAACCTTGATAGTCAATGTAATTGAGGTAAATTACCAAATTTTACCTCATTTTAAAATGTTAGAAATTTCTATCGGATTAAAATTAGGGTAATGTGATAATTTCTCTAACGTTGACTAATATATATAATAAAACGGGTATATAAAATTATATACATATGTATTTTCATTCGGGCCAGACCAGGATCAACCCAAAATAGCTCTATAGTATAATGGACTAACGGGCTTGAGTCTACCCAATCCTGGCTCATTTATATAATCCTGCTAACCTGGCCCGATTCATTAATTAAATGAGCATAAAAATGCAGTCCATACTTACATATAGCCTGCCAGGCGGGGCACAAGCCCAGCCAATTGAGATCGAGCCCAGCCATTTGAGGCCCTCACCACGTAGCATAATGGTAACCCCCACTTTAATGATGTGTAAGATCAAAATTATAATCTAATGGTGTACGATAACTTAAACATATACCTTTTTAAATGTTGGTCAAGAGCCATTATTCTGTTTTTAAGAACGATGATCACGCAAGGCACTAGATTACAACTTGAAAACCCTTGGAATTCATTAAAAAAAACATGAAAGCCCTTGCCGGTTTATGGAGCAGATTAAATTGGGGTCAAATCCTTCTCGGTTCGTATTAGGAGATTAGAAGGTGTTTTGCCTAAATTTAAAATGATAAAGTAAGCCTGGTACCATGGACTAGCTTAAGCTGGCCTCACACTAATTTGTTAATTTTTTTTTAAAGTTGTTTTATTTTATTAAAAATGTATAAAAGCTAGCCTAGTGTCTCAAAGGGTCCGAGTAATACACTAGGAAGCACCTAGGCATTGCTATCTGGGAAACCGGACTCCTGAAGAAAATCAAAATAGGTACTTGGGTGGCATAGGAAACCTGAGGGAAAAGGGGAAAAACCTACACCCGGAGGAAACCGGAATATCCGGAAAAAAACCTCCAAAAACTAAAGAATGAAAAAACTCTCATCCCTACAGTTACAAAGAGTGAAAAAAAGATAATAAATATTCCGCTTCGAAGTTTCTTATGTTAAATAGAGAAGAGTCGCCTTTGCCTTCTGCAATCGCCCAATTGCAAACGGTGATGATACTATCTTGAATAAGCCTCTTAGCATTGAATGAAGAATTGTTCCATTTGATATTGTTTCGAGATATCCAAATGTGCCAAAGAGTGGAGATATGGAGATGGTCCCATATCCATTTCTTAATACCTGTAGTGTCGCATTGATTCCAGCCATAAATAAATGTAACAATATCTTTGTGAATGCAAGATGAAATACCGAGGGCTTTGAAGAAAACCATATAGGCCAAATTTTCTCACAAGTAGAAGGTGCTCGATGTCTTCTTCTGCGTGACCACAAGAAAAATACTTTTGATCGATTTGCATGCCTCTTCTAGTGAGATTGGAGATAGTGGGAAGTTTATTCCAGCATATTGGCCACAAGAAGAAACTGATTGTGATCGGGATATGATAATCCCAAATGAAGGCCCAATCCACGATTTGGTAATGTGGTTGCAAAGATTTGAATGTGGATTTAACAGAAAAGCTTCTTTGGTTGCCCTAGTTCCAAACTTTGAGATCGTCGCCATTTGGGTCTACCTTGACATTATCCATGATGTCAGATAACACAGAATACTCAGCTATATCGACATCGGTAAGTCTTCGCCTAAAGCTGATAAGCCATTGGGTGGGATTATCCAAACTAAAGGTATCACTTAGCTTGATTTTGGGGTCAACGATGATACTAAATAAGTTTGAAAACTTTGATTGCAGCTTCGGTTCTCCTTCAAGTCATCTATCAGACCATAAGTGAATGTTATCTCCCTTACTGCAAATAAAAATGATATTTTTTAATAAATCTTCTCTCACCGATAAAACACTTTTCCACCACCAGGAAGAGATTCTATATTTGTAATTGTTGAGTTCCCAACCCTTTTGACACATACGACATTTGTTGATGACAATATCTTTCCACCAATGGTTAGAACCATCACCCAATCGCCACCACCATTTCATAAGAAGGGCTTTATTCATATCCTCAATTGGACGGATACCAAGGCCTCCTGAGATTTTTGGTTTCGAGACCCTATCCCAACTTATTAGATGGTGCTTATTTTTTCCTCCAAAGTCATCCCAAAGGAAATTCCTTTCAAGCCTCTCAATTTCATGACAAACAGTGGTGGGGCACTTGTAGAGGGAAAGAAAATAAGTTGGGATAGCACTAAGAACCGATTGAATCAAAGTCATTCACCCTCCTTTAATAATTAATTTACTTTTCCATCCACTCAACCTGTTCTTGACCTTAGAAATAATCGAGTCCCAATCGGATGTACGTAACTTGCCGATACCAATAGGGATGCCCAAGTATTTAAAGGGGAATTTAGCCTTAGACAAATTTGCTTCTGCTGCCCAGAAGCTTAAGGTGATATCATCAACATTTAGCCCATAAATGTTGGATTTATCAAAATTTACACATTGACCGAAAACATTCTCGGAAATTTTAAGAAGATTGCAAGTCTGAAGTATCTGATTAGGATCTCCATTGCACATAATAAGAGAGTCATCAACATATTGGAGAAGATTTATTCTGGTTTCGTTCCTCGGATTAGAGAACCCCATAACTAACCCTTCAATATCATCTTGCTGAAATAAGAGGGAAAGCCCTTCGCTCGTAATGTCAAAGAGGTATGGAGATAGAGGACACCCTTGTCTGAGACCCCTAGAAGCTTTAAAAAAACCGCACTGTCACGGAGTTGCTCTTTGCGACGTAAACTCTCGTACGGCAACTAGCTTTTCTCGAACTAGCTCAGCCTACTCGTGTTTCAAACCTGCACGGTAACGCCTTAGGTTAGAAACTATGCGGATTCCCGAATGCAACTCATATAGCTATACGTAGCGATAGTCCTAGGGCAGCCCCACTTAGAGTTTAGGTCCGCACTATGAGGGTGGTCGTGGACCACCAACATGATGGCTCCAGCGCACGACGCGACAGGAGCGACCTAACACCTATGAGAGGCCCGGATGAGCGAATTTAAGCCCACAAGGCTATCATACGAGTTCCGTAGGAGATCACATAGGCCAGCGACACGTCACGTGACTGTTAGATCCTTTCCCCATATATATGGTTTAAACATCAATAGTGCCTAAATGGCAGGAGGACCTCAAACCCCTTGGTTTGACATACCGCAATGCCCTCCCGCATCGCTAGCCCAACTTGGCTCAGTTACGTCCGCATCACATGCCCTGTTGGCACTGCATCACGACCAAATTGCCACCATGTCGCGTGCCCTCTTGGCCCACGACCGAAGCTCTTGGAGTACCAATGGCGAAGCTCTCATGGCTTCGTCACGCGCCGACGATGCCCCAGCTTCAACCCACCAATGCCTGACGCACTAGTGGTACAAGTGGCCCTGCGACTGGCTCGGATGGCCACGCCGCGAGCCCACGTCACATCCTCCCCTACTTAGTTGCGTTGACGTCCTCGTCGACGCGCTTCCAGTACTTCTTCAAGGCGGATTGGAAGGACGGGTGGGTACTCTCAAGTTCCCACATAATTTCAGCCTCTGGTAGGCCTTTCCACTTCAAAAGGTACTCCACAGGAAATTCATTCTGACTGCCATCTTCCTTGCCATCGCGTCGTGTGCAAGGATTTCTTCAACCTGTCTCTTTAACTGTAAATCGGCATCTGGGGCGACACGAGTTGACAAACTTCTCCCTGGATTATTCAGGTCTCTTTGATATGGCTTCAAGCAACTAACGTGAAATACCGTATGCATTCTTAACCGGGAAGAAAGTTGCACTCGAAATGAGACATCATTAATCCTCTTCATGATCAGAAATGGCCCATCATACTTACGAACTAATCCTGCGTGCTTTCTTCTGAAAAATTTGAGCTGCTTCGGATTAAGTTTCACCAAAACTTCATCGCCTACGTGCAACTCGATAGGCCGTCGACCCTGATCGGCCTACTTTTTCATTCGCTTAGCGGCCTTTTCCAGATAGGTCCTAGCAATCTCTGCATTCCTCTGCCACTCCTTGGTGAGATGGTAAGCTGTCGGGCTTGACCCAGTATATCTCATAGTAATCGTATGCGGAGTTAACGGTTGCTGGCCAGTTGCTAATTTGAATGGGCTCTTATTTGAGGCTGAACTCTTCTGCAGATTATAACAAAATTGTGCCACGTCTAACAACTGAACCTAATTCTTTTGGTTGGCACTGACAAAATGTCTTAAATATTCTTCCAAAATAGCATTCACCCTCTCTATCTATCCGTCTGTTTGTGGATGCATGCTGGATGAGAAGTTCAATTTTGTCCCCAAGAGCTGGAATACTTCTGACCAAAACTTGCTAGCAAACCGTGGATCTCTATCACTGACAATCACTTGCGGCACGCCCCAATGTTTCACAACATTACTGACAAATAATCGAGCAGCCTGTTATGCATTACAATTCAATGGTGCCGAAATGAATGTAGCATACTTTGAGAACTGATCCACAACTACCAGGATGGACCCGAGTGTCCCTACTTTAGGCAATGCAGAGATGAAGTCAAGGGAGACACTCTCCCACGGTCTGGATGGCACTGGCAACGGTTGCAGGAGTCCAAATGGTTTAGCTCTTTTCACTTTGTCCTACTGGCATATCAGGCAAGTCATGACATACTCCTCTACGCCCTCTTCTATTATAGGCCAATAGAAACACCTTTCCAATAAGGCGAGCGTGCGATGAATTCCTGGATGACCAGCCCACAATGTGTCATGACACTCTTTCAAGAGTTCCTTTCTAAGTTCTTTCACTTTCGGCACATAGAAACGGCCCCCTTTTGTCACCAACAGTCCTTCCTCAGTCCATAATCGCCGTGTTCTCCCCTCTTGTATCTGCTGTAGTAGGGTCCTCACAAGTGGATCTAGTTTCAACCCATCGCGCAATCTATCGGGGATAGTCGAACTAATGTGGCTAGCTGCAGTTTGTTCTTCAATTTTTAACGCTGCTAACTGAACTTTCAATGCTGCTAACTGCTTTATGGCTTAATGCGTCTGCGACTTGGTTGGTCCTGCCAGGCTTGTACACCAAGTCCATATCGAACTCGGCCAAGAAACCTTGCCAACATGCCTGTTTCGGCGATAATTTTTTGTGTCTGAAAGTAGCTGGTCGCCACATTGTCAGTCATCACTAGGAACTTCAACCCAAGTAGGTAGTGCCTCCACGTCCTTAGACAATGTACTACTGCTGTCATCTCCTTTTCTTGAACTGTATACCGCCGCTCGGTATCATTTAGTTTTCTGCTCTCAAAGGCCACTGGATGCTCTTCTTGCATTAATACTCCTCCTATCGCATAGTCGGAGGCATCCGTGTGTACCTCAAATGGCTTGGAGTGATCAGGTAGCTTCAGCACGGGGTCACTCATGACCACCGCTTTCAAATCCTCAAATGCCCTCTGGCATTTTTCCCACCACTGCCACGGTCGATCCTTCTTCAACAGGTCAGTCAGTGGTGTCGCACGGTGTGAATAACCGGGGATGAACCTTCTGTAATAGTTGACCAAACCTAAAAATGATCACAACTCGGTCACGTCTTCTAGTACTCTCCAGTCTTGGATTGCACGAACTTTCTCAAGGTCCATGCTGATATTCCCTCCCCTAATACGGTGTCCCAAAAACATAATTTGCTCTTGTGCAAATGAACACTTCTCCTTCTTGACATAGAGCTGATTTTCTCGCAGTATCTTGAAGATGGTTTGGAGGTGGTTGAGATGTTCTTCCAATGTGTTGCTATACACAACGATATCATCTAAGTACACCACCACGAACTTGTCGAGGTAGGCATGGAACAACTCATTCATCAGGGTGCAGAAGGTGGCTGGGGCATTAGTCAGCCCAAAGGGCATTACTAGAAACTCAAAGGCTCCGTACCTGGTCACACAGGTAGTCTTGCTTTCATCTCCCTCGGCGACTCGCACCTGATAATAGCCAGATCTCAAGTCTAGCTTGGTAAAGTACCTCGCACTGCCCAACTGATCAAACAAATCTATAATCAATGGCACTTGATACTTATTCTTGAAAGTAACCTTATTCAACGCTCTGTAGTCGATGCATAATCGAAGGCTACCATCGCGTTTCTTCTGGAATAGAACTGGGGCGCCAAATGGAGCTTTAGACGATCGAACAAATCCTGCCCCCAACAACTCATCTAACTGTCGACGTAACTCAGCTAACTCGGGAGGAGCCATTCTGTAGGGAGCTTTAGCGTGCTTCAAGACCGGTTCTAGTTCGATCCGGTGATCTACTGATCTTCTGGGTGGCAACACCTTAGGCAATTCGGGCGGCATGACATCTTGGAATTCTTGGAGTAATCCTGGCACACTTTCTAGCACAATCTCTGCTGGCCCTATTGTTTTCTCTTCTAGCAGTGTAGCAAGAAATGTAGGTTCCCCTCTTCTGAGTCTCTTCTTTAGCTGAAGTGCTGAGATAAACCCATCACTCTCCACTTCTTTATCTTTCTGAATGACTGGGATCATGCAAGGGGTCTCTTCTCCGAACATGCACACTGACCCGAGATATGGCATGGGCACTGCTTTAGCCTGGTGTAGGAGTTCTAACCCAAGGACAACCTTGAAATCATCCATCTGTACTGCTATAAAGTTCACTGCTCCGCTCCACGGTCCTATTTGTACAAGTACCCCCTTTGCTACTCCTGCTATGGGGCGCGCCTTCGAGTTCACGGCTTTTATACGGCTGGAGTCTTGCTCCAGTTTTAAACCTAGGTGACATGCTTCTTTATCGGCAATGAAGTTATGCGCCGCCCCCGTGTCCACCATGGCACAGGTACTTTTCCCATTGATGCACATCTCTATAAATATCAGCCCCTTGGGTGCGACTGTCTTTCCTTTTTCTACTTGCCCCTTTATGACATTCAGCAACCTGAGTGCCTCCATTCTTTATTCCTCCTTAAGAGGGATTGTAGGAGCGCTAGTAGTAGCTCGAAGGACATTCAATGACTATTTCTGTGAGCAATCTTTAACTCGATGAGGCCCTCCACACAAGAAGCAACCCGACTTCGGCACGTAATTGGCGAACTCAGCTGACTTTGCATGTGAATCTTTCCCGTGCGCCTTCTTTTCCTGCATGCCGCTCTTGCTTTTCTTATTAGCTTTTGGCGAATTCTTTGAACCACTTCTATTCTCGTGTGGCCTCTTCTTATTTTGATCTGAGGGCCCATAGTCTGTTAGTCGCTCTGCAGTTGCCACCACGGCTGCCAGGTCAGGTAATGTCCTTCTATTTAATTCAGCCTGGGCCCCATGGCTTAAGACCTTCAAGGAAGTAGAATATTTTATCTTTCTCGAACATTTCCCTAATGTCCGAGAAGCGCACATATTCTCTCACTTGCGGTGTGTCTTTGTAGCTTAGTAGCTTTAGAGCAATATAGTCAATATTCTCGGGCAAAAATTGTACTTTCAATTCCTTCTTTAGGTCTTCCCATGTGTCTACGACACAACGACCATTTTGAATCTCTGCGTAGCGTGTACGCCACCATAGTTTGGCATCTCCCTCATGGTACATGTTCGCTGTGACTACTTTCATCGCTTCGGTGGCAGGCGGGACGAGATGGAAGTATGGCTCAATATCCCACAAGAAATTTTCTAACTCCTTAGCATCCCGAGCACCCCCGTAGCACCGCGGCTCGGGTATCTTGACCTTCCGTTGGGGAGTTTCTGGCTGTTGAACAGTCCCAGACCCAATCGCCCTCATCAGGACGTTCATCTTAGTGGTCAATTCATCAATCTACAAAAGAAGGGCTTCGACGGTGCCCCTCGTATCTTCCGCAAGGATCTCCACGTTCTCCGCTAGCGTGGCATGGTTTTCTTCCTGTTTGCTCAATCTTTCTGCATGGCCTGCCACAAGCGAAACCACTATCTCCAACTATTCAGCTTGACCTTCAAGGTCATCTAGACGTTCCCTGATTCGTCTATGTGTACCACTACTGGTCCCTTCAGCCATCTCTAGGCTCTGATACCAACTGTCACGGAGTTACTCTTTGCGACGTAAACTCTTGTGCGGCAACTAGCTTTTCTCGAACTAGCTCAGCCTACTCGTGTTTCAAACCTGCACGGTAACGCCTTAGGTTAGAAACTATACGGATTCTCAAATGCAACTCATATGGCTATACACAGCGATAGTTCTAGGGGCAGCCCCACTTAGAGTTTAGGTCCGCACCATGAGGGTGGTCGTGGACCACCAACATGATGGCTCCAGCGCACGACGCGACAGGAGCGACCTAACAGCTATGTGAGGCCCGAATGCGCGAACTCAAGCCCACAAGGCTATCATACGCGTTCCGTAGGGGATCACTTAGGCCAGCGACACGTCACGTGGCTGTTAGATCCTTTCCCCATATATATGGTTTAAACATCAATAGTGCCTAAATGGCAGGAGGACCTCAAACCCCTTGGTTTGACATACCGCAATGCCCTCCCGCATCGCTAGCCTAACATGGCTCAGTCGCGTCCGCATCACGTGCCCTGCTGGCACTGCATCACGACCAAACTACCACCATGTCGTGTGCCCTCCTGACCCACGATCGAAGTTCTTGGAGTACCAATGGCGAAGCCCTCATGGCTTGGTGACGCGCCGACGATGCCCCAGCTTCAACCCACCAATGCTTGACGCACTAGTGGTACAAGTGGCCCTGCGACTGGCTCGGATGGCCACGCCGCGAGCCCACGTCACATCACGCTTTCCCGTTAATAATGACGGAAAAATGGGCACTAGTGGGGCAACCGTGGATCCAGGACTGTCATTTGTCACCGAAACCCATTATCACCTTTATCAGTGTGCCTTTCTGTTTAGAGATGTGCTTGGAATGTACACACTCTTGGGCTAGTACTGCAAGATCGAGAATCTGCTTGCCTTCGATAAAGCACCTTGGGTTTTGGAGATGACTAAGCCGATCACCTTTTTAATTCTGTTGGCTAAGATTTTTGCAATGATTTTATATAGGCTAGTCACCAATGATATAGGTCTAAACCTTTTCATTTTCGCAACTCTTTTCTCCTTCGGGATAAGAGTGATAAAAGTAGCATTGATGGATTTGTGGATATACCCATCTTTCCAAAACATGTTGACCATATCAATAATTTCAGCTTTAATGGCATGCCAAAATTTGTGGTAGAAGCCAAAGGTGAAACCATCAGGTCCAGGTGCACGATCGGCCTTACACCCCTTTATAGCATTGTGAATTTCATCTTCAGAGAATGGGACTTCGAGGTGATTTGCATCAGAAGGTTTTAGCTTTTTCGGATAGACATTACGGAATCTGGGCCTATTAAAATTAGTTTCTTTGAAAAGATTTGAAAAGAACTCAATAGCAATATAAGCAATCTCCTCGTTTTTTTAGAAGAGAACACCATCTTTGTGGATCGAAGATATAGAATTTATCCTTCTTCTGTTCTTACCAAAAGCGTAAAAAATTTTTGTATTACGATCACCTTCTTTCAGCCACTGCACACAAGCTCTTTGTCTCCATTCCTTCTCATGGGTGAAACTGATATTTTCAAAACAGCTTTGAATCTACCTCTATTGATGATCTCTTCAGAAGTTAAGGCTCTCGCTTCTTCCATCTTATCAGCAGCTTTGATTTTGACAAGGAGATTCAATTCAGTTGCCTTGTCATTCAAGATTCGAATTATATTCCAGTTGGAGATGTAGGATTTTACTTTACGGAGAGTGGCTAAGGTAGAGTGGCTATTGATAGAAGCTTCGGACCACCAGTTGGGTACATGATTGACAAAGTCAATATTTTCAAGCCAATGGTTGAAAAATCAGAACAGAACAGGACCTCAAACCACTCCTTTTAAATTAAATAATATGGGAGAATGGTCGGAACTGACATGGGTGATGGCTTGGCAATCCCCGGTGGGGTATAGGGCATCAAACTGAGAGTTAATTAAAAATCGATCCAACCGACAAAGCGTCGGGTGAATTTTTCCATTAGTCCAGGTAAATTGAGCCCCCGCCATTGGGACATCGATAAGTTCGGATGTATTGATGAATTCCGCAAAGTTCCTCATAGATGGAGAGGATTTATAATTGTTAGATCTTTCGCTGGGGTGGGCTATGGCATTGAAATCGCCGCAAACTAGCCATGGCCCCTTGTTTAGGATTTTCCACCGGTATAAATCTTCCCATAGCTCAATATCCGCACCTCGAACACAAGGACCATAAACAGCAGTAAGTAGAAACGTACAATTTTTTCTTTTATCAAACAAAGAAATTGTAACATTAAACAACCTAATCCACTGACCTGTGCAATTGAATACTGAGTTATCCCACATGACAATGATGCCCCCTTTGGAGCCATTGAATTCTTTATGTGCCCACCCCCAATCTGTGTTAGGAGCGATGGAGCGCATTTTATCAACAGTAATCTCCTTCCATTTGGATTCCTGTAAAGTAACGATATTGGCTTTGTGTCTGCAAATGGTGTTTTTTACCGCGGTGCACTTGTTAGCCCATCCAAGTCCTCTAATGTTCCAAGATATAATCGTCATAAAGAAAGTATGAAGCCAATCAGAAGCTAATCAATTTGAGTGTCTATTTTAGTCTCTTTAGCTCAGCCATCTTTTTGTTGCGCAGATCAGATTTGGCAATGGAAATTGATGATACTTCATTTGAATCATTAGTTGTGAGAAACAATTCGCCCATGCAGGGGGAATTTTGGGCACCGATTTTTACAACTGGCACCGAGAACGAGATGACAGGGGTGCTATTTTTCGGTTGATCATTTGGTGCCTCTGACAGATCGAAACGACCATCACCAGACGATAAATCGATGTCAACGTCATCTTGTAATTCATCCTTCCAACTACTCCCTCCATCACTGCTTTTATCGGTGTCTTCATCAGCCTCTAGGTTTGTGGTCGTTCGCCAATCATGTTCACTATTGTCATAAAAATCGAGGTCGAGATTTCTTTGAAATCTTGGCGATAGATCGGCAGCTTCAGCCGAGTAGATAATCATAGATGGAGGAGATCGGATGGCCTCTTAAAGGAGAGCCGGAGAGCAGAGGTCAATAGGTGGTTCGAAGTTGGAGAGGGAGTCGTTAGTTGGAGAAATTGAGTTGCAGTTACTAATTTTGTAATTTGGGGGGCCGGTGTTGAAGATGAAGCTGGGTCTGGGTCAAGATTTGGGCCCGAAGTGGATGCAACTGGCTGTTGGATTGGGCCCATATTGGAACGTGTTGACATAGATTTTCCCTTCGTCGGATTCGGATACGCTGAAGGTTGGGCAACTATGGTAGGCGTTGAAGAATGCATGTCTGGCTGTTTTGGAGAGAAATCAGCACACAAATCGTTGACTTTGACACCCACTAATGGAATCCTTGCTTGGTGCATTGGGGGGAGATTAACTTTGGATACTTGGTTGTTTGATATGGGAACTAATGGTATAGTACAAGGGTGCCACATGTAGGCATGAGATTCTTTTGTTTGAAATTCAAAAATAATGTTTCCAAATCTGGCATGGTTGGGCTCGTGCGGGATCATTCTACCGACGGTCATCTCCGGCGATGTGAGGGATTACCGCGCAACTAGTTTTTTAGTCGGTGGAATCCCAACACATTAGCAGTGTGGGATTTCGGGTTAATACATTCCCAAATCATTGGGGCTAATATCGTAGGGAGGCAAGGTCCCACAATCGGTTGATTGTCGTTAAGGGGATCTTCTTTCTCTTTCATTCTCTTCGTGATCGTCTTGGTGGCGATGGAAAAAGAAGCAGCGCCCTTTCCTTCGAGTTCGACCTCGATGGCTAAAAGAATCGACTCATCTTTGAGTTTCAACTCTACTACTCTAGGAATCTGCCACCATAAAGCAGTAGCAACCTTAATTCTAACATACTCGGCTCTAGTGAAGTTAATGGAGTTCGGATCTGCCTCAAGAAATCCCCCACATCTGGCGCCGATTTCGCAAAACTGAAAGGAGTTCCAATAGTGAAGAGGGAGTCCTCTCACTCCAATCTATAGGGATCCGCTAGGGGGTCATATTGCAAGTGGGGAACCATCATGTGAAAGCTACCTTGTGGCCTAGTATCTCTTCCTATTTGGATTGGATGAGATTAGAAGCAAAGGAACGACTGTAGAAATAAATCAAAAAGTTGGATCTGCTTATCTTCCATAGGCCAACAACTTCTCCAGGTTTCCAAACGAAGGAACTCCAGGCCTTCGTCTTGGATAAACATATCTTACCAGTAGGATTAGCGATAATCACACCTCTGTTGGAAAGCGCGGCTTCCCAATGAACGGCCTCAGGATCAAGTCCACCTCCAATAGAATTTATTGAAAAATCCGGAGAGAAACTATTTTTCCCTTTTCCCTTTATTGAGAAACCCTTTTGAAGATCATGGATTTGCTCAATAATAAGAGGGGAGTATGATGGCTTGGGAAATTTCGAGCCATTCTTGTACCAAGGGAAATGAACTCCATAGACGGAAGAGACTCGACAGCTATGCCGGTTGCATCTATTTTTTGATTTGAAATTGTGATAACCGCAATCCACACAACGCTAATCGTCGTCCCTCCACTCAAAATCACGCCTAGCATCCTTAAAACCTGGATCTAGTTTCCCGTTCCCTTGAGATCTGTGAATCGTCCCTGTACCATACCTTACTGCAGCCACATAGCCTTCCTTAAAACGGCTTTTGTTTGCTGTAATCCCCTCCGAGTTTAGTCTCTGCCTCCATCTTTCTCTCAGCATTTCTCAATGCAATTGTAGGAGAAAAGTGAGCGGAGATTAAAGGTTAATTGCACACTAATTTGTTATCATGGGGCTCCTAATTACATGGTTGGATGCCATGAATAGGAGCAACTCGGTAAACACACTTATTTTGTGAAATATATATATATATATATATATATATATATATATATATATATATAAAGGAATTTAGAATCATGGAGTCAAAAGGTCAATTGCACCTAAAAGGAACGGAAAGGAGCTTTAAGACTATGCAGTATATATATATATTTTTCACAAATAGTTTTGATCATTGAGCCTCTCCTATCCATGACATTCGATCATGTGATTGGATATCACATTGCTCCAAATTACTGTGGGACCAAGTAGGTTATCGGGTCCATAGTACCAAGCTACCATTACCCATTTAAAAACTGGTGGTTGCTTTAAAACATCCTCACAAATTGTCAACAACAGCTGGCATGTCAATGGGTGCGGTCGACCTGATACCTAACATACTCAATCCAATTATTTTAGGGATTATGGTTCCTGACCAACATTTAAATACTATTATGGTGTTTAAATGATCTTGCACCATTACAATTAGACCTTTTATTTCATACCACATTAGTGTGTGATTTATCATTAAGTCATATGGCGCACATCTGTGATCAATATATATTATTTAAGTGTCAATCCATTATTGGAACATGTCTCTGCGTAAAGAAGCATTTAAGTAGATTCCATCCGATTGATGAACTTTAATATCAGCCATTAAAACTAAAAATAACGGTTGATTTATAATCCCAAAATCGGATGGTATAGGATGCTATAATATCCGGCCTCTTAGAACACCCAACTAAGTCTCTCGGTACATGCAACACCTCCATATCACACGTACTACATACAACAATTGCACATCACACGTAGCAGCCAGTAGAGATAAGTCCCTAGCTAGGAGTGGCCAACTGGGTCGGTTCGAACTGAAGACCTCCGCTGCTCCTTTCTCTTACGTGCGTTTCTCAACTTGAGCATAGCACCTGCCATCTACTGGTTATTTTTAATTTTTATTTTTGACTTGGTATTATGTTACCAACCTTTTCTTTTTATGAGGAATGCACGCAGAGAGGATTCATGTTTGGCGCACCACATTGGAAGGAGACCCGTACTAAGGGCGGGAGCAGGCCCACGACCTGTTGCTTCCACAAGAGAAGAGGATACCGGTTGAGCTCAATCGGTTATGTTACCAACTTGTGAACCATGAGGGGTGCACGAGTCAATCAACTTCCATTAAAATGACGGAAATATGGGAGATGATTCGCATCGCTTTCGCAGCTTTCATCTCGAACATATGGAGAGAACGTAACAAAAGAATCTTCGGTAATGCGCAAACCCACAAATTATTCTCTTTAATCGGATTGTTGAGGAAATAGTCATCAAAATTGAAGGGGAAAAATATATCAATTGCTCTATACATGATGGTAATCTGCTCTCTTTATGGAATATTTCTTATTCAATCAAAGAAAGTTATGACCGGATCCATTGGTCCAAGCCTCCTGTGGGTGTAATCAAATTAAATTCGGATGGGTCGTTTGCAGAGTGAAAAGCTGGTATTTGAGGAATTTTCCGAAACCATGAGGGTAACATGATAGCACGATTTGCAGGGCCAACATATAGCAAGGAGATTGTCGAGATAGAACTTCTAGCAATCAAGTATGGTATCAGAATTGTGCAGAATGTGGAAATCACTAATTTGCTTATTGAATCGGACAATCTAATGGTTGTACAATGTATCCAAGACAAATACAAAAAATCATGGCGTCTTGTTCACCTCATCGAAGGCATCAAGAGAAAACTGTATGATTTTGGTTCATGCCAAATCTCTCATACATACAGAGAAACCAATAGGTGCGCTAACCTACTGACTAATTCGGGAATGACTCTCAATGATACTCTCCAATGGTTCTCAGATGACGATTGCCTTGTCCTTCTTCACTCTCTCATCAGAGATGATCTATTTTTATCGTACACTTGTATGTAATCATCTCATTTTATTTTATTTAATAAGAAAGGGTGAGGACCGTACAACCTCAAGCTGAACTACCAACAAAAAGATAATGGCTCATGGCCGACATATAAACACCAAATGTTATTTAAATGATCTTCCACCATTAAAATGCCACTTTTTATCTCACACCATTGAAGTTTGATTTATCATTGTGTCATGTGGCACACATCTATTATCAATCTAAATTTCCTAAGTCGCAATCTATCAATGAAATATGTCAGCCAAAGGATCATGCTTATAAGTGGGTGTAAACCATCTGATCGGTAAACTTTAATATCAGGCTATCAACCATCAAAATTAAGAACAACTGTTGATATTAAAGTGCACAGATCGGATGGTTCGTGATGTGAATTTTAATTGTGATATTTTACTCGCAAGTGCACGAATCAGATTGTATATAGTGGGTGCGGAGTACGAGATCGTTCCCACGAGGACTAATTTTGAAAGATCTAAAAAGATAAGCAATTCCAGAAATCTACTAAGATCTAACAGTATTCTACCAGTCTTATGATTTAGGTGGTTTGATGAGATGATAATTACTGACTACAAACTAAAACTTAACTGATAATCCAAAAATAAAGATAAAGATGAAGATACTAAATCCTCCCATCTTTGATCCGTTCTTCCCATAATACAAATCTACGGATTAAACTATGAGATATACCATTGTGAACAAATATCTTTTATGAAAGATAAATGGTCAAAAACCCCGATAGGTTCCACGTTGCATCCCTGCAATCAGGACTTAGATGATTTTCATATATAGATCTGAGATCAAGGGCAAGGCTCGGCACACTTGATCTCAGGTTCAAATAAAAATCATCCCCAAAGTGGGTAAAAATTTCAATAATAATACCACTATAGATCTGAAATCAAGGGCATGACTCGGCATACTCGATTTCAGATTAGGGAGTAATTAAGATAAAATTACCATTACAGATCCAAGATCCAGGGCATGGCTCGACACACTCGATCCCGGATCATAATCGTAATTAGATCCACACGACGAAAGAAAAAAGACCATATAACAATGATTGGATAAAATTACCGTCACAGATCTGAGATCCCGGGCATGGCTCGGCACACTCGATCCTGATTAGTGGCAGGGATTTCATCCGTTCTTGATAGCACAACAACCATAAAATAAGATCTCATATTTTAATCCTAAATTTATATTATTAAAAGTACATCCCTCGGATGGGAATCATTAGATCCCCATCCTTATGAATTTAGCCACACATATTGCAATTAAATGACATAAACAAATAAGGAAGAGAAAATAATATTAATTTAATGAATTAAAAATACCTCAACTTTAAAAGAAATTACTTTGATCCAAAAGTACGATGGTCTTCAGAAACGTGAATAATGCAGGAATAAACTTAAGCAAAAATATAATAAACTGGAGGAATGAGTACTGAAAATTAAAGGAACAAAGCTCTCAAAAAGAAATAAATAAAAACTCCCTATTTCTATGTCTAACTATGAAAAAGTAAAGTAAAAAACTAAAACTCTAATCTCCTATCTCCCTAATTTCTTTCTCCCTCGAAGTGTTTGAGTCGCTTTAAATAGATTCCCCGTCGCAGAAGTCTCCCCAGCCGCCAATTTAGGGTCGATGCATCGACCCTACAAAAGAGGTTCAAAATCAGATTTAAAGTAGTCAATTCCGTGTCAGACTCTCCTTCTCCTCGCTTAATCGACCCCCAGAAATCTGTGAATTTTAGCACACTTTTTGTATCAGACACTACTTCGGTATTTCAGTCATAACTTTCTGTCCCGAACTCGGATTGAGGTGATTCTTGCGCCGTTGGAAATCTGACGAAAAGATCTACAACTTTTGTGTTTTGATAATTTCATAATTCG
The DNA here is from genome assembly GCA_021018995.1 of Chloranthus sessilifolius. Lineage (NCBI taxonomy): Eukaryota > Viridiplantae > Streptophyta > Magnoliopsida > Chloranthales > Chloranthaceae > Chloranthus > Chloranthus sessilifolius. The sequence continues at coordinate 31,852,684 of CM037596.1, read as the reverse complement.
GCCGTCGTGAAGGTCCAAATTTAGCCACAAGTTGTACCAAGTTCTCGATGACCCAAAGTTACAGTGTTTTGACATTATTTTCAGAATTCTTGGGCTGTTTTCCACACTTGGCTTGTATTTACCTGAAACACTTCAAATCTAATAATTCGCATCAGATAGCCTTTATCGGACAGCTAAATATAGGTATTTAGGGGTGAAATATCATCATATTTCAGTACTCATCATACCCCCAAACCTACACTTTGCTAGTCCTCGAGCAAAGCAAACTAAAGAAAATAAATGCCACTTTCGTAGGGAACACGATTGCACTTAGCATGTGCAACAAGCCTTTAAACCCCTAGGTGATCCCTAGTGGAGGAGTTGTGTCTCTTGAGGGTTTACAGTGAAGTTACCCACAAACTTCAATACATTTTTGAAATCATCGATAAAATTGAGTTTTCAAAATATAATTTTGATAACATATATATCATTCAAAACTCAAAATCATTAATCAATTCAATATGTGAATCCTATATTTTAAATAACAATGTTATACTAATCATACTAGCATCCATTCAAATTAGTCTAATGCTCAAATCATTTGATAACTCATCCATTCATACTTAAACGTGAAGTGTGTGTATACCCAAACCAAAATTCATTCATCTCAGAACTAGTTCAAACGGGAAACCGTCGGATCTGTTGTTTTGACTCAATCTTCACTTTAGGTATACTCTTGAAATAAAATCACTCCGATGATGGGTAAGTTTTCCCCCACATGTGAGAGATCAATACAAAGCAAATAAAAAGTTCTCACATGATAAAAGAAACACGATGAAATCAATGAACAAAAATAAATCTCATAAGAAGATACTTGTATATCCTAAGCATGTCATATCAAGTGTCATAAGTATCACATATTCACTCTCCACAAGGCAGTTACCAATGCAAGATTAGATCATGAAGGTCTTTTTAGGGTTGTAATGGGGCTCAGGTAAGGGTAAGAAAGAATTGGAAGTTGGGATTCAAAATTTCTGAGAAATTGGAAAAGAAACCAACTTCTGATTTTTCTATTTCTCTTCTTTTTCTTTTCTAATCTCTCACTATTTTTCTCAATATTCTTCTATTTTTCTCAACTTTCTTTTTCTTTTGCTCCCCCCTTTTTCTTTTATATTTTTGCCATACACTCTCAGTAAATACCACAACTCAGTAACTCTCCACTTACTCTCTTTTCGTTCACTCTCATCCCTCGTTCCTAATTTCTTAGAAATAAGAAGGATAAAGCTTGAATTTTCAGAAATGATGAAGGGTTAAAGGTTAACGTGGCCTATCAAAAAATGTATAAAGGTAAATTTTTCAATAGGCTCAAAGGGGTACTAGAAGGATAAATTTATATAAGGTGAGATATTTTAAGCACAAATGAGCCAAAGATGGCCTTCAATCATATCCTTAAAAGATGATAACCTTACGTATTTGTCTTGAATAGATATACAATACATTCTAACATAATGATATGAATTTGATTTAATGTAAAGTCACAAGCCAAAATAAAATGTATGAGATTATACAAAGTAATTCGTATTCAAAGAAAACTTCGAGTTTATGTATTCCCTCATCAAGGACGAGAAATTAGCTCTAAAGCTCACTGGGTTTAGTTTCCACTAAGAACCTAAGATTCAACATTCAAAATAGTTCATCGATTTCTAAGTCTTAGCTTGGTATAAGTGTAAAAATTCTAAGCATGAATATCAAAATTATCCACAAAATATCACATTGAGCTTCATCATCTTAGATACAAGTAATCAGAATATGACATCAGTATTCTTAAAATTAAATTCACATGCATCATCAACTAAAGTTTGAAAACAATCGTAAAATAATGTGCATGATGACTTCAAAGATAAAAAATTTCTTTTCATTTTTATTTTTTTCAAATTTTTTATTTTTTATTTTTTTTAGTAGAAAAATAAGTGACGCAAAATAGATAATCATACCCCCAAACCTAAAGATGACAATGTCTGCATTGACTGAAAGAAGTAGCGCACCCCCAAACTTGTTCGAAAAAGTACCTCAACACAAAGATCAGGTGCAGAGAATTGGAACATGACCAAAAATTTATTGAAGGGAATATGGTTACACTATTTTAGGGAATTAAAAAAAAAAAAAAAAAACCTAAACTAAAAAATAAAATGCTAGAAATAAACATGAGAAAAAAAAATAAAATAAAATAAAACCTAAATCCTAAACGAAACCAAACGGAAACTACACAATTGGGTTGTCTCCCAATGAGTGCTAGTTTAAAGTCGATAGCTCGACCTTGTGAATTGCTCAATCAGGGTGAGCAATTGGATCACTCAAAGGAAGAGTGTCAGAGAATCCAATTGCATTCTGAAGGAACGGTTTCAATCGTTGACCGTTAACTCGAAAAACATTCTCGTGTTTCGGGTTGATAATATCAACTACCCCATTTGGGAGTATGCGAGAGATTTTGAAAGGGCCACTCTAACGGGTTTTTAGTTTCCCCGGAAATAGATGAAGTCGAGAATTGTAAAGTAGAACCTATTGACCAACAACGAAAGATTTTCGTAGAATAGAGTGATCATGAACCCGTTTCATACGGTCCTTGTACGATTTAGCACAGTCATAGGCATCAGCACGGATTTCTTCTAATTCATTTATTTGGAAACCCCTTTGGGCACCAGATTGCAAGAGATCAAAATTTAATGACTTAATGGCCCAAAATGCTCGATGTTCCAGCTCAACCGGGAGGTGACATCCTTTACCAAAGACCAACCGATACGGCGACATGCCAATCGGAGTTTTAAACGCCGTTCAATACTCCCATAGAGCGTCATTCAACTTTAGTGACCAGTTTTTACGATTCAAATGGATTGTCTTTTCTAAAATCCGCTTAAGTTCCTGATTAGAGACTTCAACTTGGCCACTTGTCTGAGGATGGTATGGCGTAGCGACTTTGTGCGTGACACCATATTTCTTCATTAATTGGGTGAACACTTTATTACAAAAGTGCTTTCCACCATCGTTGATTATCGCCTTTGGAATGCCAAAATAGGAAAATACTTGATCCTTGAGAAATTTGATCACTACTCTGTGATCATTCGATTTACACGCCACAGTCTCTACCCATTTCGAGACATAATCAACACCGACAAGAATGAACGTATTTCCAAACGAATTCGGGAAAGGAACCATAAAATCGATCCCCCAAACATCAAATAATTCAACTTCTAAAATTGGAATGAGCAACATCATGTTGCGCTTTGAGATTCGGCCTAGCATTTGACAGTTGTGACAAGATTTGCAATGCTGATGACAATCCTTAAAGATCGTCGGCCAGTAAAAACCACTTTGGAAGATCTTTGCGGCAGTCTTTTTGGAACTAAAGTGACCTCCACAAGGCAACTCATGACAGAATGAGATGATTCGTGGTTGCTAAGATTCAGGAATACATCTTCGTATGATTTGATCAGGACAGTATTTGAATAAGTACGGATCTTCGAAAAAATAGTGTTTCACCCGAGCTAAGAAAATGGATTTCTCATTCTTCGACCAATGGTGAGGTAATTTCTCGGTGACTAGATAATTGACAAGATCCGCATACCAAGGTGGACAATCAATCCTGAACAACTGTTCATCCGGGAAGTGCTCCAAGATCGGAACAGGCTCGTCAAATCTCTCAATAATTATTTGTGATAAGTGATCTGCCACCACATTTTCTGAGCATTTCTTGTCTTTGATCTCCAAATCGAACTCTTGCAGCAACAAGATCCATCTAATTAAACTTGCCTTAGCGTCTTTCTTAGCGAACTGATAACGCAGAGCAGCGTGATCTGTGAATACCACGACTTTAGATCCTAATAAATAGGATCGAAATTTATCCAACGCAAAAACTACTGCCAAAAGTTCCTTTTCAGTGGTCGAGTAGTTCAACTGGGCTTCGTTGAGAGTACGACTCACATAGTAGATTACATGCGGAAATTTTTCTATTTGTTGCCCCAGAACAGCTCCAATTGCATAATCAGAGGCGTCGCACATTATTTCGAACGGGAAGTCCCAGTTTGGAGATTAAATTATTGGAGCTTTTATCAATTCGGCCTTAATGGTTTCAAAGGCTCGCAAACATTCATCATAAAAAACGAACGGGGCATCCTTGGAAAGTAAACTGCATAGCGGTCGCGCTATCTTGCTAAAATCTTTAATAAAACGCCGATAAAAACCAGCGTGTCCAAGAAAAGATCTGATTTCTTTCACTGTCCTAGGTGGTGGTAGATTGGCAATTAAATCAACTTTGGCCTTGTCGACCTCGATACCCTGGGACGATATGATATGTCCCAAAACAATGTCATCTTTAACCATGAAGTGACATTTTTCCCAGTTAAGAACAAGGTTCTTCTCTTGGCATCGTTCAAGCACTAGTGACAAATGATTCAAACAGTCAGCAAAACTGTTTCCATGGATCGAGAAGTCGTCCATCAAGACCTCGAGGAATAGCTCGACCATATCCGAAAAAATACTTAGCATACATCTTTGGGATGTAGCTGGTGCATTACAAAGCCCAAACGGCATTCGTCGGTAGGAGAAAGTACCAAAAGGACATGTGAAAGTGGTCTTCTCCTGATCCTCAGGTGCAATGACTATTTGGTTATACCCGGAATAGCCATTGAGGAAGCAATAGTACTCATGCCCGGCCAATCTTTCCAACATCTAATCGATAAACGGAAGAGGAAAGTGATCTTTCCTCGTCATCAAATTTAACTTTCGATAATCAATGCACACTCTCCACCCTGTTTGAATTTTTGTAGGGACTAGTATGTTTTCCTCATTCTTCACCACTGTGACTCCCGATTTCTTAGGGACCACTTGTGTGGGGCTGACCCATTTACTGTCAGAGATGGGGTATATAATTCCAGCATCTAGAAGTTTGATTACCTCATTTCGGACCACGTCTTGCATTATAGGGTTTAGTCTCCTCTGTGGTTCCCTAGAAGGCTTAGCATTGTCTTCCAAATGGATTCGATGCATACAAACCGTGGGGCTAATGTCTTTGATATCTTTTATCGACCAATCGAGGGCACTTTTGTGCTCTTTGAGTACATTCATGAGTTGGCCTTCTTGATGCGCATCCAATGTTGATGATATTATAACGGGTTGAGTTTCATTCTCTCCCAGGTAGACATACTTGAGATTTTCCGAAAGAGGTTTAAGTTCTACGGACACTTTCTCCTCCTCTTTCGGCTTTTCCTTGATTAATTCAATTTGAGTTCTACGCTCTATTTCCTTTTCTTCTCTTAGACGTGGTGTGGAGTCCAACATGTGATTCACTTCTTGGATCAGTTGATCCACATCAAAATTCTCTCTGAAATGCATAAGACAAGCTGCTAAAGGATCTTCAGCTTCGGATGCACGAAATATGTCTTCAACAATTTCATCGAGTATGCATGCTTGTACATGTTCATCATCCTCCATGGGCTGCTTGAGAATATTAAAAATATTGAGTTCCACTATCATATTCCCAAATGACAGATTCATGATCCCATTTCGGCAATTGATCAGCGCATTGGAGGTTGCTAGAAAAGGTCTTCCTAGAATCACTGGAATGTTATTCTTCAAATTTGATGCCGGTTCAGTGTCCAAAACAACAAAATCCACAGGAAAGTAGAAAGAATCCACCTTGATGAGGACATCTTCCACAATTCCACGAGGGATCTTTACGGACCGATCAGCTAACTGAAGGGTCATCGCAGTGGCCTTAAGCTCTCCCAACTCGAGATCCTTGTACACAGAATAAGGCAACAAGTTGACACTTGCTCCTAAATCCAAAAGGGCCTGATCAATACGGTTATCGCCGATGATGATCGAGATTGTAGGACAACCTAGGTCCTTGTATTTGATCTGGAGCTTTGCTTGTAACACTGAACTAACTTGTTCGGCTAAGAAAGCATTTTTCGGAATATTTATCTTTCTTTTAATTGTGACCAATTCCTTCAAAAATTTAGCATAAGCCGGCACTTGGCGGATGGTATCTAGGAAAGGAATATTAATTTTTAATTGCTTGAAAATCTCATTTATTCCTTCCTCATCGCGATTTTTCAGTGATGCCATCAATCTTTGCGTGTACGGTGCTTTAGGAACAAAACTTCTCTTCTGTTCACTCTTTTCTTCTGATGTTTCTTTTGCTTGTACTTTATGATCAATTTCTTCTTTCTCCTCAGATTTCTTCTCTCCATCAGACTTTTCCTCCTCCTCTGGCAACACTACTTTGTTATCGACCTGCTTTCCAGATCTCAATGTTGTGATCGCTTGAATTTGTTGTTGATCATCCTCTTGTGTTGAAGTTGATGTTTTTTCAACAACCATTTGGCCCCTTGGGTTAGGAACTGGTTGGCTCGGAAACGATCCTTTTTCTCTTTCACAGAGAAAAGTGGTCAATTGCCCAATTAAGGTCTCTATTTTAGAGATTGACGATGTGTGAGAATGAATGAGTTTCATCAGGTCCTCAGTAGAAGGAGTTTGTGTATGAGGACGTTGGGCAGTATTTCCCTGTGGAATGTTAAATCCAGGTGGTGAAAATATTGGCACAAAATTTTGCTGTGGTTGGTTTTGATAACCTCCGAAAATTCTGGTTCATTTGCCTTGGCTGCCCAACCTGATTCTGATTGTATTGAAATTGATTCGGGTTATTGAACCCTTGCTGCTGAAATTGCCCTTGACTGTAGTTCTGCTGCGGTCCTTGGTTGAAATTTTGTTGGGGATAAAAGTTCGTCCCCTGCTTCCTGGGCTGTATTCTTTGATTCTCTTATTTTCAAGAGAAATTTGGGTGGTTTCTCCAGCTATTTAGGTTATTCTCATTGAAAACGTTTCCTTGATTCCGCCCATAATTATTCACAACATTTAGCTGTTCAGATGTGTTTTCATGATAGTTTTGCATTGAAGGGCAATCATCTGCCATATGCATTGGACTTGCACAAATTGAACATGGCTCAGGTTGTGTATTTACCATATGCACATTCTTCTTTAATTTCAATTCCTTCACTTGTTGAGTGAGGAAATCAAATCCGGGGAATCCTTTACTACGTATAGTCCTCCTTTCTTGGTTGAAGTCCCGGCTTGATCACGGGCTTTGACTGGTTGTTCCCGAGTCTTTGTGAAATCCTAGTACTGAGAATCCTCAGCAAGCTTTTCTAGGAAAGCATAAGATTCAGTTTCCTTAAGACTCAGGAATCCTCCGCCATTCATTGACTCCACCAGATGTCTATTTGGTTGACTCAGTCCATTGTAGAAACACTGAACCAGTCTCCACTTTGAGTATCCATGGTGTGGACATTTGAGTAAGAGATCCATGAATCTATCCCAAGCTTCATCTTCCTCTTGCATGAAATCCGTGATTTCACATCTAAGGACATTAGTCTTCGCCATAGGGAAGAACTTTGACAAAAACTTTTTGACCATCTAATCCCAGGTGGTTATGGATCCCGATGATAGAGATTTTAACCAGACTTTTGCTTTATCCTTTATAGATAAAGGAAACAAGCGTAACCTAACAGATTCTTCGCTGAAGTTTTGGTAAACATATGAGCAGACTTCGACAAAGCCTTTGACGTGCTGGTATGGATCTTCTCTCTCCATGCCATGAAAAATTGGAAGGATTTGAATGATATTTGTACGAATTTCAAACCGGCTACCAGGTATGGCGGGGTATACAATGCATGATGGGGTATTTGTAGTGATCGGAGAGAACAGTTCTCTCAATGTTGGTTCTTCCTCTTGTTCAAGTTGCCCATTCATGTTGTCAGTCATACTGACTTCAGTGGATGATTCCCTTGAAAATTTTTGCCTTGATCTAGCGTCCTTACGATTTGACCGGCAAGCATGTTCGATCTTTGAATTTAAAGGCTCTAAAGTTCTTTCTTTAGAAGACCTAGTGTGCATGCAAATGACGCACAGAGCGGAGGTTTCGGACAGGAAAACCTCAAGAAAATTTTTAAAAAAAAAAAAAAAATTTTAATTTTTAATTTTTTTAAAGCAGAAATACTATTTTAATCTTCGAAAATTCCTAAAATTTACTATCTACCAAAATTTCAGATTTTCTTAATTTAATCCTCGGCAACGGCGCCAAAAACTTGATGTGAATTTTAATTGTGATATTTTACTCGCAAGTGTACGAATCAGATTGTATATAGTGGCTGCAGAGTACGAGATCGTTCCCACGAGGACTAATTTGGAAAGATCTAAAAAGATAAGCAATTCCAGAAATCTACTAAGATCTAACAGTATTCTACCAGTCTTATGATTTAGGTGGTTTGATGAGATGATAATTACTAACTACAAACTAAAACTTAACTGATAATTCAAAAATAAAGATAAAGATGAAGATACTAAATCCTCCAATCTTTGGTCCGTTCTTCCCATAATACAAATCTACAGATTAAACTATGAGATATACCATTGAGAACAAATATCTTTTATGGAAGATAAATGGTCAAAAACCCCAATAGGTTCCACGTTGCATCCCTGCAATCAGGACTTAGATGATTTTCATATATAGATCTGAGATCAAGGGCATGGCTCGGCACACTTGATCTCAGGTTCAAATAAAAATCATCCCCAAAGTGGGTAAAATTTTTAACAATAATACCACCATAGATCTGAAATCAAGGGCATGACTCGACACACTCGATTTCAGATTAGGGAGTAATTAAGATAAAATTACCATTACAGATCCAAGATCCAGGGCATGGCTCGGCACACTCGATCCCGGATCATAATCGTAATTAAATCCACACGATGAAAGCAAAAAGACCATATAACAATGATTGGGTAAAATTACCGTCACAGATCTGAGATCCCGGGCATGGCTCGGCACACTCGATCCCGATTAGTGGTGAGGATTTCATCCGTTCTTGATAGCACAACAACCATAAAATAAGATCTCATATTTTAATCCTAAATTTATATTATTAAAAGTACATCCCTCGGATGGAAATCATTAGATCCCCATCCTTAAAAATTTAGCCACATATATTGCAATTAAATGACATAAATAAATAAGGAAGAGAAAATAACATTAATTTAATGAATTAAAAATATCTCAACTTTAGAAGAAATTACTTTGATCCAAAAGTACGATGGCCTTCAGAAACGAGAATAATGCAGGAATAAACTTGAGCAAAAATATAATAAACTGGAGGAATGAGTACTAGAAATTAAAGGAACAAAGCTCTCAAAAAGGAATAAATAAAAACTCCCTATTTCTATGTCTAACTATGAAAAAAAAAAAAAAAAAAACTAAAACTCTAATCTCCTATCTCCCTAATTTCTCTTTCTCCCTCGAAGTGTTTGAGTCGCTTTAAATAGCTTCCCCGTAATTTTTTGAGTCGCTTTTGTAGGGTCGATGTCGATGCATCGACCCTACAAAAGAGGTTCAAAATCAGCTTTAAAGTAGTTAATTCCGTGTCAGACTCTCCTTCTCCTCGCTTAATCGACCCGCAGAAATTCGTGAATTTCAGCACACTTTTTGTATCAGACACTACTTCGGTATTTCATTCATAACTTTCTATCCCGAACTCGGATTGAGATGATTCTTACTCCGTTGGAAAGCTGACAAAAAGATCTACAACTTTTGTATTTTGATAATTTCATAATTCGGCGGTCGTGAAGGTCCAAATTTAGCCGCAAGTTGCACCAAGTTCTCGATGACCCAAAGTTACAGTGTTCTGACATTATTTTCAGAATTCTTGGGCTGTTTTCCACACTTGGCTTGTATTTACCTGAAACACTTCAAATCTAATAATTCTCATCAGATAGCCTTCATCGGACAGCTAAATATAGGTATTTAGGGGTAAAATATCATTATATTTCAGTACTCATCAGTTCGAATCTCTCAAAAAGTGTGATTTTTTTACCCATTGACCCATAGACCTTTAATTGATGATATATCACTTTGACGGTATGAATTTTCAAGATCATAAGCCAATAAATGGAGTAAGATCCTTTAAGCACCATTTGGTGCTTAAATGGTGGTTAAGAGATTCGGTCCCATAATTAAAGCATGCAAATCAATCAAAGTGCATTTTTTTACACATCACTACACCGATCTTTTCGTATTAGACTAGCACGTAATACTTTAAATTAATAACTTTGTGCTACACACCAAGGTATCAAAATCGGTATCGGTCTCGCACTACAAAAAATAAGACTATTAGCGACAGTTTTTTGAGGCAAAAAACCACCGCTTTTAATAAAAAAACCTATTAAGACTATTAGCGGCAAAGGTATTAGTGGCAGTTTTTTGTTAATAGTGGCTGCCACTAATAGTCTTGTTTTTTGTAGTGTCGGGTATCGGTTTGCCCAAGACCGATACCAACACGTATCAACCGATTTAAAAAAACAAAAATGAAAAATGAAAAGTTTATGTCTCGATCGGCCGATAATTCACGACGCCGACACGATAAGGTCCGTGACGGGCCGATACGGTATTGGATAGCGGAGTTGGGATACCAATACGTACACTACAAAAAAAAGACTATTAGCGGCACCAAAAACTACCGCTATTAACAAAAGAACTGCCGCTACTAGTCTTGTCACTATTGAAACAACAAGTTTTTTTTGTTAATAGTATCAATTTTTGGTGCCACTAATAGTCTTATTTTTTGTAGTGGTATCGGGCCGATACATATCGGCTTGCCGAGAAACCAATACGTATCACCAATATGTATTGGTATAAGCCAATTTTTGATACCTTGCTATGCACAACCTCATGTTTTCGTGGTTGTGTTTGGGTCCGCTCTCCTTTACTGGGCACCAGCTAGCTCTCTACCTGCTCTCTAACAAAGCATATTTTATCTCCTCTGGCGGAGAGCTAGTTTATCATTTAAAACAGTTTCCCGCCAAAGTAAATGAGGGAGCTATGCTACTAAACACCATATACATTAGCTCCCCGCGCAAAGCCAAAGAGCCGCTCTTTGGCTTGCGAGAGCTAACTCAAACACAACCTACATAGAAGCTCTCCGCCAAAACAATGCCTTGACCAGGACTATAGGGTCTCAATGGGTCGGGGTTAAGCTCGGCCCGCCAAAGGTTGGGTATGGACTAAAGTAGGTAGGCAGATCACAGATGTATAAATGGGCTTGCGTGGTCCCATTAGTGGTCGAGCCAGGCATGGGCTATTTCCAAAAGCCAGGCTGGCCCATTCAAACCTAACCGGAACCTGAAACGACCCAGTCAATTGAGACTCTTTATATAAAAATTATGGGCCAACCCTTCATGGGCCGAGTATGGGTGAAGATAAGTAAGTAGGATTCATACACAGGCCGGCCCAACCCTAGTATATAGTAAGTCAAGTCAGGTATGGACTATTCCAAAAGTCTTGATTATAATCTATCTATTTAAGACCCTGCTTCAACCAATATGAGTCCTTCGAGACACAGAATTACGAAAAAAGATTGAGTATCTTTAAATCCACCCACCAAATCTTGGGCATTACCCACGCTGAAACACACTGGCTGTGTTGAGCAGACGATGGAGATCATTTATCCTCCCAAAGTAACTTTGACCTAAGAATTTCAGAAAAATAACCTTAACATCACGTGCACACTCAAAATTGAGTTTAAGATCACTTTTATTGGTGTGAATCATATGAAGTAAAAAACTGACCGTCTGATGGTATGTCTATGATCTCAGGATCCATCGTGTAAAAGATTGGGAGGATAAACAGATCTCCATCTTCTGATTCAACACAATCAATTAATATATTTCAGCTTGGGTAAACTCAGAGATTCGGTGGGTGGATATAAACGTACTCTAAAAGATTCACGAGGTTTGAAAAAAAAGAATTTGAGTTTCTCTTATACATGTAACCTTGGCAGGTCAATCTCCTTCCACTAAAATTGTCAAACCTTTGGAGATAATAAAAGCACGGAAAGTACTGTTTAGCTTTCAATTTGATACGCAAAGAGAATATTAGCATATCCTTTAAAAAATATTGACTTAGATGGTTAGTGTTTTTGTAAGATAGCAATTGGCGTTTGCCAATGCTTTTTCCAAAAGGTGCTTTGGGGGGAAAACGTTTTTTTTTGCCTGGCCATCTCTTAGGTGAAAAAAGTGATGAGAAGCGGCTCGATGCTGTTTCTCAACTATAGTATGTGTTTGAGAAATGGGACAATTAGCTGTAAGAGCAACACTAAATTAGAGATTTACAAATATGATGCTTCTTAAATATTTGTAAAATTACAGAAGGTGTTGTGAGAAGGGTTGCCAAATAAGGCCTTTGTAATTTGAGTTATATTTTTGTGCAGGCAAAGTGCAGGCGGCTGATGTGGTGTATGCAATTGGCTCCTAGCGGTGGAGCCCAAACATTGCAGGTCATGGCAGCCAGTCATATATCGCCACTTTGCGTGCACAAAACCTGTTGCTATTTACAATTTTTCTTTTTACACGTTCATTGTGCCTCATGGAGTTTTGACTTTTGAAGAGGTGGGGTTTATGAAGAGTTGGATAGCTTTAGCACCCACAGAATCTTCCAAGGCACCTAAGCCCAAAACAATTGATTACTTCAAATCAGATGATGGGGATCATATTTCACCCTGATCTTCCACACAAGGGATCTTTGAGATCATGGTGCATATATCAGACGGTCATTTTAGATTTCACGTGACACATATCCTGAAAAAGTAGCCCTAAAATCACATGATACATCACGCTCAACCGTGACTTTAGGGCTATATTTTTGGGATCTGTGCCATGTATAATCTAAAATTGATTGTCTTGTAGGTCAAGATCCATTGTGTGGAGGAATGGAGCGAAACTCGATCTCCATCATCTGATCGGAAGCAATCAATGATTTTGGGTTCGTAGGTGCTCTGAAAGATTTCGTGGGTGCTATTAGAGCTACCCGAAATTCTTATTTTATTTGTGAGTCTCTCTATAGTGAAATAATATAGTAGGAAAAATTGGAACGCATGGTGTTGTGCTTTTGGTTATTATTCTTAAAAATAAGTTTAAGCATTATAGTTTTTGCCTTAGCTTTTGTCTTCGTCTGTTGGATATCCCATGAGGCAAGCATATCCATTTTATTTTATTATTCTACCAAAACGATGACTTGGCTTTTGTTGGTTCCACACTCTCTCATCATTACCTCTCTCAATCCACATGCTTCAGGTGATCTATCTTGAATTCATAAATTGAATTAAGAATAATGCCAGCATTTTTTATACTTGCATTTTAAACTACTTTTAGTATGTATTTATAGTTTGAATTTAATAAGGAATGATTAAATGGGTTAGCTTTCCTTGTGGAGAAATTAAAATTTTTATCACTGAAATTTAGTGTTACATACAATTTTTGTCATCTGATGTTTGGAATGATTGAATTCCCCTTTTATCAAAATATTAAAATTCTTCATGCTGAATTTCCAAAAAATAATTGAACTACATGAATTAGAATTGTAACATAACTAATAACAAGAAATAATAGCAGTCTTTTTAGTTGTTTTAGTTGAGATTATTAGGGTTTGTTTTTTAGTGTCAAGTGTTTAGAAAAAAATATAAGATATATTTTTATTTATACTTTTGTTTTCTTGTTGTCGGCCTATTCGCGCAAATGGCATGTTCAAGAGATCAAGGTTCTAGAAGATATGGTCAAACCCAACAGCCATATGTGACGAAATTTCGAGAGTCGCTTTTAAATATGTAAGCGAGTCGCAAGATTACGCTCTTATATACTTGCATTTTATGAGATTGAAAGAGAAAAAAGATGGAACCATATAGTTGTCCTTTAAATTTTTGCTGGTTAGAGAAGTTGATGTAGTAGGAGCCTTGCCTTTAAGAATTGTAAGATATGAAACCATGATTTTATTTTCTTCTTTGTTTTGTTATTATGAATGTGTTTTCATCTCCTTTTGTTCTTCTGCTCTTTCCAAGATTGTTTTCTGTATTTTCGCCATCTGGGTATCCTATATTGTACAAGAAGCTGGCTTAGAATCTAACTTTTTTCTTTCTTTTATGAATTTTTTAGGTTGTGAAGGAAGCATAGAAACAAACCCATAAGAAAAAGAACTGAAAGAGATGAAAGAGAAATCAGAGAAAGAATCCTTGATGCATGGAACAGAGAGTAGTGGAGAGATTAGAGGAGATGAGAAAGTGGCATTTTACAAGTTGTTCTCTTTTGCAAGACCCACTGATGCAGCTTTAATGATTATTGGGACAGTTTCCGGTATCGCAAATGGGCTATCAATGCCTCTGATGACTGTAATATTTGGTCAGCTCATCAACGCCTTTGGTGAATCCAACCAACAGAATGTTGTTCAGCAAGTATCCAAGGTTTGATTACGAAACATTTAAATGGGAAAATTGCAAACAGCGGGAAAGGAAAAGTGCAGTCGACCTGCATTGCTCAGGCCCCACAGCAGCATTTACACAACAAAGTTGCGACACGTCAGCTGCCTGCACTTTTCCTTCACAAAACCTATCTATCACATAACACTGTCCTTAATAATAAGCTAGACAGTACTTTTGCATTTATAAATGTTTACGACTATGAAACCCGGCAATATATGTGAGAAATTAAAATCAGTGAACGCCCTAATGCCTACGGCTACTTTCACGTATTTTTTAATTCACCAAAAAACAGTGAAAGAAACTACAGGGAGAGAGACAGAGTAGAGAAAAGGTTTGTTGACGTTTATTTTTTTAGAGTAGCTTCAAAGGCACCCACCTAATCTTGTTGGGCATCTATCCTCAAAAATTATTGATTGCTTTAAATTAGACGATAGAAATCGTTTTTCGCTTTAATCTAGATTCCACACTAGAGATCTTGAGATCATGGTACAGCTATTATACGGTCAGTTTTTTAATCTACATGTCACATATTCCAAATATGTAGTCCTAAAGTCATGTTTGAGTATGATGCCATGTGATTTTAGGGTCACTTTTTTGGGATTTGAGCCATGTGAAATCAAAAATTGACCGTCTGATAGGTGCATTGTGATCTCAAAATCCCTTGTGTGGAAGATTTGAGTAAAACACGATCTCCACAGTGTGATTTAAGGCAATCAATGGTTTTTAGCATAGGTTCCCATCATGATTCGGTGGGTGGTTTAAAGCTATCCTATTTTTTGTTTTTCCTTTGTTTTCAAAAACAAACAAAAAAAAAAACGCGTCGTAAGTACCAACGAGAGTAAGAGAAAAGAAATTATTTTTTACCCCACAGGGTACAAATGTTCATTATTCGCCTCCAAGGATTTGAACCTATATATATAGGTTTAAACAAATCTACTTAAGGGGGACCAATCATCAATTTTTCATGTGTTGTATGACAAAGAATCCTTGATCAGTGGCGGAATCACGTAGCCGTTAGTGAGGGCGAGCGCCCACACTAAAACCAAAAGAGCCTTTTTTTTTTAATTACAATTTTATAACTCCCTTTTCTAAACCCACGCCCCCCTTCTCTAAACCTTCTTTCTCTCTCTCTAAACCCTCTCCTTGCCCATTCTCTCTCTCTAAACCCCTTCTCTCTCTCTCTCTAAACCGACGCCCTCTAAACCCCTTTCCTTGCCTATTTTCTCTCTCTAAACCCACGCCCTCCCTTCTCCAAACCCTCTCTCTCTAAACCGACACCTCTAAACCCTCTCTTTATCTATTTTCTCTTTCTAAACCCTATCTCCATCTCCATCTCCATCTCCATCTCCATCTCCATCTCCATCTCCATCTCCATTTTCTCTCTCCATCGCTATTTTCTCTCTCTAAACCCCATCTCCATCTTTCTCTCTCTCTCTCTCTCTTTTCTCTCTCTAAATCGACACCCTCCTCTCTCTAAACCTTCTCTCTATACCTTTGTTCTCTCTCCAAATCCTCTATCTATCCCTTTTCTCTCTCTAAACCATCCCTTCTCTAAACCCACGCCCTCTGTTCTCTCTCTATACCCACGCCATCTCTTCTCTAAACCCACGCCCTCCGAGCTCCCTCTGTTCTCTCTCTAAAAAGAAAACCCTCTCTAAACCCTCTCTCTATCTCTTTTCTCTTCACTAAACCCAAGCGGCCGCGCCCTTCCTCTGTTCAGCTGTTATCTCTACAAATCGGAAATCTCAGACTTCGATCGCTCTCTGCATAATCTCAGTCGTCAAGAACTTTCAGAAAGTTATTCCCTCAAACTAAGGTATTTGTTAAATTTACACCAATTTGGCAACGTTAATGCAGGATATTACTCTTTTATTTTATTTGTATGGTATGTGAAATTTTATTTTATTTTATAAAAGTATGGTATGTGGAATTAGTCTTTTATTTTTCTTATATTTTCAACCCCAATATTTGTTAAAATTTTGAATGTGAGTTGCAGCTATTCATGAGATATTAGGGATGCAGGTTCAGTGCACCAAACCGAACTGAACCCGATTTTTTAAGTGTTCAGTTTGGTGCCCAAATTGAAACCGAATTGAAACCCATTTGGTTCGGTTAATTTTTATTTTTTTTTTGAAACCGAAACCGATTTGATTCGGTTTAGTTAAAATACCTATTTTTATTTTTTGGTTTTTTTCGATTTTTTTCTGGATTTTTTTGATTTCAAACTGAACCGAATTGCGCCCCGCCTAGATGAGAATCCTGGTTCCGCCACTGTCCTTGATTGTAAGTGATACAATTAATGAATAAGCTTAATTCCCTCACTTAAAATCAAAATAATTGGACATAATAATGCCCCTTTCTTTACACTTATTCCCTATAGGCACTTGGGGCTTGTTCACTATTTCCTAGTTTTTCTCATAAAAGTTTAGATTCTTGAAAAATTCGAATCCTACAAATTCTTAGCAGATTAGATTCCTGGCTTTTCTCAGATGTGTTCTTAAGTTACTCAGGTTGTTGACTTTTTTCATTAAATGCCATAATCCTCCGTTTTTAAGTTCTTCTCAGGAAAGCTCATAATCGATTCAATGAGTAGTTGTGCTATGACCGTAGAAATATTATCTAATCATCAATTTATGTACCGTACTTGGATTTGACTTAAATTAGACAGACAACTAATGGATGCGAGGCTGAACATATTTGACGGATTTTTTTTATTATTATGATTTAATGGCTAATAGCTTGTAAATCATATATAACGATCAATTTAAATGGAGAACCTTAAAGCATAAAATATCACATAGGACATATATATATATATAAGAAAAGGACAAAATACATATCAATTAAGCCAGTATGAGAAATTTGATTTTATTTAAAACATATGCAAACTAAACTAGATACGAAATAAAACAAAAACATAAACATATCGATTAGGCCGTTCCAATAAAATTTGCCTAATTTAAAATTTTCTAGAAAGAATAACTACAATGTAGCATCATCCTCCTAAGAGTAGGAGGATATGGCAGTATATCGCGGGGAGCCCGTGGCACCATCGAAGTAGTCGAACATATTACGATGATGAAAGGGAAGACCTGACATTTTTTTTTTAATAACTTTTCTGCCTTTTGTAGAATACGTATGCATTATTTCGATTTAAAATATATATATATATATATTTATTTATTTTAAATATCTTAGTGAATTGCTCTAGTGGTCGACTAAATATTTTTTGAAGTTTAGGTCTTAGGTTCAATCCTTGTTATGTGCAATATATTATTTATTTTTAATTAAGTATAAGAAAGTACGTGGAGCACCCAAATAGATCAAGGGGAGCAAAAAAATGGGCCCAAAATATGGGTAATTGAGTACCATTATTTGCAATCCAAATTCTACTAATATTGTGATGGTTGCAACTAAGAAATCCTCTATTTATGAGTAATTGAGCGAAATAGTTTCCTCTCTTCTTACTTTATAATCTTAAACAAGGGTACTAGTAATTGTAACCAAAGATTCGGTCTCTAAAACTGATGGTTTCACTGCTAATACCATTGAATGCCTTGAAACAAATGATGGAGATATATAATTTTTTTGTCTCAATCTTTGGCAAATTCATATTCAAACTATGGCCCACCTATCAAATGGTCAGATGTTCATTCCTCATGGAACACATCCCCCAAAGTGACCCGAGAACTTTACTTATATAACGCTCATGATCTCGATCACTTTGGGGATATGTGCCACGTGGAATCAACATATAATAGTTTGATTTGTACGCCATGATCTCAAGATCTATTTTGCCAAAGATTGGGATTAAAAAACAATCTCTATGATTTGATTCAAGGCAGTTAACAGTATCAAAAATGCTTCAAAACGCCTTAAACATGGTGGTTATGGGGTATTGAAATAAAAGAGAGCTGATGGGTGTTAAATGTCTCAAAGGCAATTATATGGTGTATATACAAGGTGAAAGTATACTTTATGTGAACTCAGATTCTGAGTGAATCTAAGAAATTTACTCGGACGAAGGGGGGTCGCTTTCACTCAGAAAGCGTCGAAAAAATTGTGGGACCCACACAAACTCACGAACAAATGATTCCCTCATATTTGCTCAGATATTGGCATCTTCCTGAATTTTAACTCAGATTCTGAGTAAATCTTAGCTCTCGAACGAGCCCTTAGGGCATGTTTGGATACAGGGAAAAGAAAGGAAAGTGGCGAAAAGGAAAAAAAAATATTTTATAAATCTCATTTTGGCAATAAATTTTTGGGGTCTAGAATTGGAAAAGAAAATATGTTCGCTTCCCACCCTTCAGAAACTGCTAAATCCCCCTTAAAGAGGGATTTCATCATAAACGAAAATGGTCATTTTTTTTTCTCTCTCACCCAATCTCTCTCTAGAGAATCTCTCTATTTCCACTCTCTCTCTCTCTCTCTCTCTCTCTCCATACGAAACCGCTCTCCCTCCTCCCCACAAAATCTCTTCGTCCACATGCTCTCTCTAGAGAATCTCTCTCTCTGATTCTCTTTCTTGAGATCTCTCTCTACAAGTCTCTTTCAGACTCTGCTCTCTCTGATTCTCTCTATGTCTTTTAATTTTATATTTATCACTACAAAAAATAAGACTATTAGCAGCAGTTTTTTACAGTAAAAAATTGTCGTTGTTGACAAATAAATTATTAAATGCTATTAAGACTATTAGCGGTAAGGGTATTTATCACTACAAAAAATAAGACTACTAGCAGCAGCTTTTTATAATAAATTAAAAATTGTCGCTATTAACAAAAAAACTATTAAAGGCTATTAAAACTATTAGGGGCAAGGGTATTAGCGGCAGTTATTTCGTTAATAGCGATAGTTTTTTGTTGTTGCTAATAGTCTTATATTTTGTAGTGTATTCTTTATTTGGTGTGTGTTATGTATCCCAAAGATGGTGCTCCCCTTCTATTTTTTGTGTTATTAAACAATCCATATGCCAGAAAACGAAAAATTCCTATTGATTCCAAAGTGACAGGAATTTATAGAATCTTCAAATCTATTTCCACCATTTTCCGACGAACCATCCAAATAGAGCCTTATATTAGAAATACCAAAAAGATTCCTAATCTCTCTCTCTCTCAGATATCTCACCCGCTCGATCAACCCTCCCAATTGCCGCTCGATGGGGATATCTAGCCTACTCGACCACTACTAGATAGCCATATAGCAGACCGATCGATTCCCTAATACACACCAATTGGTCATATGACAAATCAACTAACCAGTCTTATTAATTGATTTGCCCATCTTATAATTCATTGATCAGTTTTATATTAATTCGATGGCTCACCTGACACATATCGATTTATCTCATAATGGACTGCTTGATCCAAAATAAGATTAGTCAGTCTAATAACCAATCGATCAATTTCATTAATGGACGAATCGGTCTTATATTGAATTGATGTACACCTAATATTTATAGGTCCATCCATCGGTCTCATAATGGACCAATGGTCCAAAATAAGAATGATTGGTCTCATAAGACCTCATCTCGATCGGTCTCCAAAGAAAGACATTTCCTATTTAAGATTTCAAAAGGAGATTTCCCAGTCAATTGGCTAGAAAGCATCCGTCGAGCACCAATGAGAGGTCAAAAATATACTTTCATTCCGTACATCTCCAATGCTTTTATGAGTCTCATGGATGGAGATTTACAGGTACAAAGCGTTTGGTGGTGGGTCGGGGTCGGCCACCTAAATACTGTCTCTTTCTTTTTCCTAAATGGTGCATATATTCTAAAGTTGCCTAGCTATCTCACAACCTAAATACTCTCTATACAAACCTCATACTAATAAATCCACATAAACTCTCGTATAATGAGAATTTAATAGTATCTAAACTGAGGTATAAATGATTTATGTTTTTATTTAATGACCCTTGATAATATTTATAATTCTTTCGTTCAACATTAATCTCTAATAAAAAATTAAAGAAAAAAAAAAAAAAAAAGATAAACCTAATACGAAAAGTTATAGGGCTGGCCATTTATATATTACATATAGTTTCCATGGCATGACCCTTAAAATTTTGAGAAAAGTATGAAAATGCGCCCCATTTATATTTATATTACAAAAGAGGTTGAAATTTTTTTTAATTAAAAACAATGTCTGAAAAAGAGATCTTCAACCCTAACTCTAACTTTACCTTTTATAGGATTCTCTCTGGAAACCTTACTTTTTTCCCCTCAAAATTTGGATTTCAAAGTTGCATTCTCGATCATTTAACTCGATTGATCTATTAAAGTCTGAACAGAATGTTCATTTTTTCTCATAATTTTCGATCGATCGATTTTGATCCGAACAAAAACTATAAATTTCTATATAATTTTCGATAGATCGATTTTGGTCCTAACAAAATGTACAATTTTTTTTATTTAAGTTTCGATCAATCGATTTTGGATCCGATCGATCCATTTTCCTTGATTTTTGTGTGAAGTGATCCCTTTGGTCCATATTCAGGTGAATGTTTTCATTATGCTCTTGAATTGATCTAAGGTCAGATTCTCCTGAAACCATCTACAATAATCGTTAAATTAGTCTCATCGGACGGCTAAGTGTACATCTTAGAGTGTGAAATATCATTTTATTTGAACACTTATCAGTTGATATGATACTAAATTAAGGTTTGACCATTGATCTTCATCCGAATACAATTTGAAGATTTTTTTCCCTCCTATATGAAATTTGATAGCTTTCCTACAACCATCACGCAATCTGGTCATAGATCATTGATCATTTTGTCATCCGGCTATCGATCCCTCACAATAGTACAATCTAATGGTAATCTTCACTGATCTAATAATTCACTCTTTCACTACTACACATCTTACAATCCGACCATCCACTCTTGATTAGACATTGATATGATTATCAATGATCGTGTTCAGCTGGTAGGAAATGTTGATAAAAATTTTTTTTTTATCTTAGGTTGCGTTTGGAAACATCAATTTGTATTTGGATCTCCTAAATCTAAATCCACCGTTTGGTTCTCCATTTTTATTTTTTGAATTTGGATTTGGTAAATTCACCGAAATTTACAAATCCATGATTGTATATTATAAAAACGTGGATTTGTAAATAACACCTCCTCGGCATTATTTGAAAATCTAAATCTTATACCAACATATAATTGACTAAACGTGGGACCGATACGAATCGGTCGATACCGATACGTATCGATCGATTTTGAAAAACAAAATAAAAAGAAAAACAAGATGTCACGGTCGAAACCGATACGTATCAGCCTATACATATTGGTGATATTGATAAGACATACCTATACATATCTGTTTGGCCAACAATCAATACGTATTGCCGATACGCAGCGGTAACTACCGCTTTTTGATACCTTGACAGAAAGTACCATGAAAATTTGAGATTTCCTTATGACGATTTTCCCTATAATGCCTCTCGCCAGGATATGCATCATTTTTCTCTTTTTTCACGTACCTTTAATATATTGATTTGTTGCCGATAAAAATATAATAAATAAAAAGGACATAAGCTTGGATGAGGTAGATACAGCTAAGCTTGCGGAAGCCTTTTGGAAGAAGAGGAAAAGCAAACTCTATGCTAAGGTCATAAACGGCCCATTGGATTTTTATTAGAGCCAATCTGTTGGCTACTTGGCGTTAATAGGCCGGCAGATGAGTTCTAACAAAGGACCAATGGGCCTTACTTATCCTAAAACTTTGCATAAAAAGAGGACCCATGTGAGAGAAGGAAAAATCACATTTCTCTTCATACAGCCTCCATTGGAGAGTCACGCAAGCCCTCTCAAAAATCATGGTTTTAATACGTTTATAAATATGTGTCATTCATAATTAGTTGCTGTAATCAATGGTTTGAAAACTGATCTGGCCGGTCTGACTCGGTTTGACCAGAACCGGGACAATAGCCAATTAGGTTCGATTAGAAACCAAAAAATATAAAAACTTAAAAAAAACACCCAAAAAAATTCAACTTTTTTTTGGGGTCAACCGGTTAACTGTCAAGTCTATTTAATAAACTGCCTGGTTCATCTGACCCCATAAAACTGGTTTGATTCATTTAAAAAATTAATAAATATTTATTTAATTAAAACTTAAGAAAAGAATACCAGAGTTAATATGTTTCTAATAAATTGACTAGTTCAGTTCTTTTTCAATTTTATTTTGTTTTTATTTTTTTGAGGATGTCATACCGTATAGACAACTCAAATGTGGTGCTTATGTATGCATGCTTGCATGCAAAAGGGATCTATTTTTGGCACAAGATACTGGGAAGGGAGACACATAAAGGGCGAGAGTAGGCATGGGGGTTAAAACCCCAACCTATACTTCCACAAGGGAAAAAAGATACCAGTTGAGCTATTGTTCAATCGGCCCTTTTTAAATTTTGAACTTGGGAGTCTTAGATAACTTCTTACTTTCTATTTTTAAACTCATTTGTTTGCTTTATACAGAACTAAAAAAGTTAAAAAAATTCTCATAACTTAATTAGTTTGGCAAATTCATATCCTTTATTTAAATAGTTTAAAAGTAAATAAATAAAATTAGAATACTTAGAGGATGAGTTCTCAAGAAATTCATGAATACTAAGTAAACCAGGACTCTTTCTTTCAATATGAAATTAATATTTTAACAATTTATTTTAAATTAAATTATGCATAAATAATAATTTATCTATATTTATTTGAACTAATATTTTTTCGAACTGGTGCCTTGCGGGACCGGCATCCAGTCTAGTTTTTTAAAAAATGGCAATAATGTGGCTTCAATTTCCCATGGGAAATGTGATTAGCGCAAGAAACTCTAGTGATATGAAATTGGACACTGATATACGGTGAATGGCAAACAACAGATCATTCAACCGGCGCCGCTTACGTGGTGCGATGCAAGCACAGTGGGTCCTAGCAATACAGGTTGGGCCATCCACTTGCATCGCGCCATGTAAGCAGTCCATTGTTGGTATGCTGTTTAAGGTCCGCTCATTATAATTTGTCAAAGGAATTGGATGGAAATTTCTGTGGACAGATATGATTGGTTGAAGAGATGGGTAGTTCAATTTAACATGGAGATTTGTAAAGATTGTGCCCTATTTAACCATTTTTATTCTTGGTTTTTTGGTCTGGCTTGTTTGACGAAGCATGGTAACATTTCTTCTATTTGAGGTTTCTAATGAAAGAGATTAACAAAGTGATGGGTTTTTTTTTCAGGTTGCTCTCAAATTTTTATATTTAGCTTGTGCTTCAGCTGTGGCATCATTCCTCCGTGAGTGCCGGCCTTTACATATTATTACCTCAGTAAATGCATATAGCTCAAACTCTCTTCATTTATTGATTAGATGCTAAGAATTCTTAGAAATTCCTCATCTCTTCAAACGGTTCCATGCAATTGAATCATTTTCAAATATTCCTTTTCTCAACCCTTGTTATTTGCATGATGACGAAGTTTAGGTACAGCCGTACAGGAATAAAATGGCTCCAAATGTATAATGAGAAAATATGACAAATTTCTGCAATTTCGGAAAAAAAAAGGAAATTTTTTTGAAAAATAAAAAAGTATATACAGAGATATTAGTAATTAAATAAATACATGCATATGATGACCTTTTGACAAAACGAACGTTTATTTTGCCAAAAAAAGCATTTAAAACGTATTTTTTTGTATTAAATGCGTTTTTCAGGAAAAAAAAAAAAGGGTTTTTTTCGAAAAAAGCACATTTTAAACTCCCTTTCATTTGTTTTTTGAAAAAAAGCGCTTTAAAAGCATTTTCGAGAGGAAAAAAAACCTGTTTTTAGGCACTAGGGTAATTTGTATTCGTTTTTTCGTTTTTTGCAAATAATTTAGCATTTCAATTTTTCATTTTAATAATTGGATGCTCCACATACATAATAGTAGTATCCAACTATCCATTTATAAAGGAAATTTTCAGTTTCAAATTTTTTTAAAAAAAGGGACAAATGTTTAATCTTGTCTTGAAAAAATATTGATAATCTATCAGCTCCTGTTATGATTTGTACATTTGAACAATTGTATCTTATTTGTGGTATAGAGGTGTCATGCTGGATGGTGACAGGAGAAAGACAGGCAGCAAATATCCGGGGACTCTATCTGAAATCTATATTGAGACAAGATATCGCATTCTTTGACAAGGAAACGTCGACTGGAGAAGTCATTGCGAGAATGTCCGGAGACACTATCCTCATTCAAGATGCCATGGGCGAGAAGGTGACCTCCTTTTCATATTTTAGCATGGTTTTAAATATCAGCCATATTCAATACCTATCGGGCGATATGTATCGGGTTAGGCCTGATATGATTCGATATGAAGCACTAACTTGATATGGGTATAAATGTTGGTCTACTCCGTAGACATTTATATAATATCAATTCATATCAGCCGATATGTTTCATCTATGAATCGGATTGGCAATTTTTTAATACGTTAAAATAAAAAAGAAATGTTCGATACATAACTGATATGCATCGGTCAAAGACCCGGCCACCGTGCCCGATATCTATCAGTTTTAAAATCTTGTATGTTAGTGTCGCGTACAAAGTAAAACTAAAACTTAGCTCAGTTCTCAAACCTGAAATTTTTTTGGCACACCATCTTGACAAATATCATGGCTTTGCTGTTTAAGCTCTAACTTACTAGAGCTCGCTCGAGCGGGAACTAAATCTGTTCGAACGAGGTGGGTCGCCCAAAAGGGTCAACTTACTAGTGTAAGTCGCTCGAGCGACCAACGCACTATTTTAAAGGCCAATTTCTCTGGTCTAAGTCGACCGAGCGACCTTGGTTCCCGCTCGAGCGACCCGCGACGATTTCTCTGGTTTAAGTGTATATTTGGCAAGTTTTGCTTGAACTAGAAATCCGATTTAGGGTTTCTATATATGGTGAAAACCCTTGGACGAATAATAGTATTAAAATATCATTGTAAAGATTTGGTAAACCTATTTAGGGTTTTATGGAAAGATTTGGTGAGGCTTCAGTTGTCACGACCCCATTGGCCTGCGCTCGCACATTAGCAACACACCTTAATTTTTGAGTTCAATATCGAAAATTTTCTTCCAAATCGGAGGAAAATATAAAGTTTATTTATTGCGAAAAATCTCATTTTCTTAACCTGATCAGTTTTCAAATTCGATTATTCATTTATTAGGAAAATACGAGTTCCTTCGAAATTTTTACTTGTTACGGAAAGACAAGTTAAAACCAAAGTACACATTGATTCAATCAAAATAATTTCAAAGTCCAATATTTACAATAAGACCAATGATTTTATGAAATGATAAATCAAACTATTCTTAAACAAAAGTAAATCAACTGTACAAAGTCAAAATCCAGTATAAGTGTCACGTGGTTCGTCCACGTATGTGTTGGGTCCTTCTAAGTCTTTTCTCGACCGCTCCGTCTAGCTTTCACTAGGCGGCATCTATCCTGTCTCTAGACATTTTTGTCATGAAATGACATAAGCGGTGAAGCTTAATAAAGTATTAGCTAGATTTATCATTGCAATTCCAATAAGATTTCATGATTCAGTTCATGTTTCAATCAGATTTTATCAATTATCAATCTGATCAATATCACATATCCTTATATCTCGATTCTAAATTTGTCAATCTATCCATCAATGCTCATTAGGCACTAAGACAACGATGATAATGTTCAAGATTCATTTGATACAAGGTGGCCATTCAATATCCCATTTTCAAGACATAATCAATCACGAGTTCTAATTATCAACATCACTAAAGTCATATCAAGTTCGATTTCAGTCACCTATTCTATCAGTACAAATTTCACAGATATCAACAGTATCTTATCAAATTCAGTTACCAATCTACCATTCAAACAATGCCATAAAAAAGTATCAAGTTGCTTTATTGTCATTTAATCATGATTTATTCATTTAAACAGTTATTCAGATATGTTATCACAAAATTAATATTATTAGGTAATTAATTTAATACAGTTGGTTTGTTGATTTATTAATATCTTTTAAATTATTTGGGTCTTATATCAGACACTAATCATGATCCAAGATTCAAGATTCAAGATGTCAATATTGCGTAGATAAAAGCTAGCACTCTCCGCTATTTAGTCAATTAAGGCAAGGATCAATGACCTTGTTGGTGTAACGAGACCCAATCCTCAGCTGACATTCCAAACTCGCATGAATATGAGTCGCTCATAATGCCCGTTCGCAAGAACAATGGTCAGTTATGCGAGATTTTTAAGTTTAAGATAGTATCATCTTTTCACTTTCAAAGTTTCAAGAATCGTTATCAAATAGTTAATGTTCAAAATTCAATATTCAGAATTTCCATATTCAAAGTTCAATATTCAAGCATACTTCTTTTAAAAGTCCAATAATCAAATTCTAGATCAAAATCCCGTTTGCGGGTTCAGATTCAATTATCAATTACGGGTTCTATTCAAGTTCAAGTTCAAGTTCAAAATCTCATTTCGGGTTCAAAATTCAAGTATACTTCTTATCAGAAGTTCCACTTCAAAATCCTATTGTGGGTTCAAGATTCAAGTATACTTCTTTTCAAAAATTCAAGTTCAAAATCCCATTTCGGGGTCAAGATCGAGTTCAAGTTCAAATTTAAAGTTAAAATTCGATATTTCATGATTCATATTCAAGTAACCCATATATAAGGGTTCATAGTCAAAGTTCACATTACATCAAATATTTAACAATTCAATCAATCTTTGAATTCAATCTCAATCTATATCAAAAATCAATAATCCAATTAGTGTTGGGTTTCAATACAAGTTCTATTAAACATCGGTTTTAAATCAAATACGAGCTTCAATCAAATATCGGTTTCAAGTCAAATATGAGTTTCAATCAATATCGGATTCGGATTCAAATACGAGTTCCATCAAATATCGGTTTCAAGTCAAATACGAGTTTCAATCAATATCGGGTTCATATTCAAATACGAGTTTTGTCAAATATCGGTTTCAAATCAAATTCGGGTTTCGTCAGTTATCGATCTCAAATCAAATATGGGTTTCATCAAATATCAGGTTTGGATTCAAATATGATAATTCAGCAATTCAGTCAAATTCCAGGTCCAATTCCATTAGTCTGAATCCTCGGATCTATCACATTAATTACTGTAAATATTTTGATCTCATACATATAATAGGATCGCTAGGCATACTGATTTTTTGAATCAGATTACACTATACTGAGTGTTGTCGTAACTCAGAGTTCATTGGGGACATACATTTCATAAATTATTCAGTAGAGTTATGGAAGAGGTCAATCTCTCAAATTATTTCAAACAAAATTATCAAGGCAAAATCAATGCAATTTCTTGTTGCACACAGATAGTATGTAAACTATGTCTTCCACCAATATGGGTTATTGGTGATCTATCTAGGGTCATTTATCTTAGAATTGGTCAAGCTTTGATTGAGGTGCAAAACTCATTCTCTTATCTTATATCTAGTACTTTTCCCAAATTTCTCATATTAAGGTGCAGATTCAGGCAAGTGTCCATTTCAATTTTGATTGGGTGTCATTAATCGAGGCACACCAATTTATAAGTCAAGGGCACTAAGACCCAATAGTCCATTACTTATGTCGGGACCTTTATTGGATCCATTGGTTAGGTCAATTTTTGGATCTCACGTCAAATTAGCATTAAGATTTCGGGAGAGGATAGTATAGAATTCTCCTATAATTTCGCAGGTGTTCATAACAAGGAACCACCTGATTAACAAGGATATCAGATCCTCATTGGGCTCATCATTGTCCATTTAGGCCTCGTAAGTTGGGCTAAATAGGATCCTAATTGACAATTAGTTCGGGCCTTTAAGATTTCTCCATATTTTCGATGTGGGTGATTTAAGTCTTTAATGGGTGCCATTAGTAATGGCCTTCAAGGCATTCAAATAGGGACATTAGGTCCCAACGATTTTATCCATTGCTCTAGACCTCGTATATCGGGTCATTCCGGGTCCTAAATCGAAAGGGGTCTAGTTTTGTAGGGATATTCATTTTTAAGCATATGTGCTTCCAAAATTTGAGGGGTGCCAATAGCAATGGCCCACTCAATTTCTAAACAAGAACATAAGGTCCTAAAGGTTATCTTTAACTATTTTCTTAGGCCCATGCGTTGGGCTGTATCGGGTTTTGTAGACCCTAATTGGTCTAGTTTAAGAAATCGGGATTTTGGGCCCTACGGGTATCATCTCGATTGGTCAAACTCGTGGTCAACCATCTAAGATTTAATCAAGGGTCATCAGTGGTTACCGAGACCAAAACAGTGATCATTGGTGATCTCTGTACGACGGGACTCGAGGGAAGGTCAAGATTTTGACTCTATCCCTTCAATACTAGTTATTTCACTAAGAGTATCAGACCCTTAGTCGATAATCGGGTTGTCATTTTCAGCTCCGATCGAGTCTTCCGACGATTTGAAAACTCAATGAAAGAGGATTAGGAGCCTCATCTTTCACAAGTAATAGCACTCAAAAATACGTTCAGGCATGATTGTGGACATTGATTTACCTAAGCGGTTTTTGACCAATTCGTATATCAGGCCAGATTTCTAGGTCTCTGGTAATCCGGTCGTAACTTTCATCTCCGATGTCGAAATGAAGCGAATTAGAGCTTGTTGGAAAGCTCTTCAAGTTATCTACGATATCTTAGTATATTTCTAATACTATCAATATTTGGATCATGATGGAATCATGGTCATTGGATCAGATGTCCAATAGTGGTTATAGTGTGTGCCTCTTGACATAGTCTCATGTCCTCGTTTTTCGGGTTTTCTATTTGTCAAAATCGATCGAGTCGAAGGTCGAATTTTCCTATGAAGTTAATATATTTATAACTTCATTCACCCAAAATTTTATAAAATTTACGAGGTCACTTTGGCCCATGATGTTGTAGCTCTAACTAAGTCATTTTCCGGCCTTATCGGCCTTTGGGCCTTCAATCTTTGACTTGGTCAACTAAGGTCAACAATTTTTATTACAGGTCATCAGTGACCATTTAACCTTATTTGTAATCATCATTAATTATAATATCATAGGATTAAGGAGAAGTCAAGATTTTGACTTACTCAATTCATTTTATAAATTTCAGGTAAGGGTATCGTACCCTTGCTGGTAATCGGGCCACCATTTTCAATCTGATAGAATTTTGGAGCGATTCCAAAACCCATTGAACGATGACTGATAGGCCCATCTTTCACAAGTTATCGCATTCAAATTTTCAATCAAACTTAATCAGGGCCATTGATTTACAGTACGTATTTTTAATCCAACTAATCATCAGACCAAATTTTATGGCCTTGGATCATTAACCATAACTTTCTTTGCCGATGTCTGAATCGGGCGAGTGAGAGCTCGTTCGAAAATTTTCAAAGTCTTCTATGATCTTTCTATATATCAGAAGCAGTAATTTGATTGGGATCGTGATTGAAATAGGGTCATCTGATTGACTGTCTGATAGTGGTTACTAAGTGTGTCACATAGAATGGATTTCTACGTTCTCGAATTCTGAAATTTCTACCGATCCAATGACATCTAATTAGGATCTGAACTTTGATTCAGTGGTGATACACTGATAAAACTCCATCAGGCAAATCTGCACAGCTCCACTTTAGAATTTGTGTCGATCAAACCATGATGAATCAAAGGCTCAAAATTTTCAGATTTGATTTACACTCATCTAGACATATCTATGATTTTTTTTAGAATTTTCCTAAGCCTAGACAGTGGTCAAATCGTGACCACAAAATCAGTCAAAACACAGATATTATATATATATATATATAAATAACATAATTCAATTCATCAAAATTGCTCTAAATCATACACCATTCAAATCAATTATGAAAAGATCATCAAAATTCTATGATTTTCAGACTTCAATCAACATCTAATCCATACAAAATCAAACTTATAATCACCACTAATCATGCTATTACAAGAATTAATAAAGCATAATAATATAGAAATTTCAACCACAAGAGATCTAACATCATTAAAACTTGAGCAAGATCAAATCTACGCCAAAATTTGCAAAGACAAATCTAGACCAATACTTTACCTTAGCTTAGCTTGAACATCCATATTGATCTTTGCAATTCTCCATAGTGAAAAGGACTGAGATTTGCACAAGCTTACACTATGTGGTACTAGAAACTAAGGGGGTTTTGTTCTATGTGCTTAGATTGAAATTTCAATGACTAGATTTTGACTTTCAGAATTTTAAAGCTCTCTAATGGTAGCTGAAGCAAGGAGAAAGAAGAAGAAAATTGGAGAAAGAGATGTCCTTGGGTGTGTAAAATTTTTGGAGACGAGATATATATGTTTTAAGCTAGCTTTTAGGAGATAAGAATCTCCATGTGTCATATGCCTTCAACTCCAAGTTATTCTCTTTCTCTCATCCCTCCATTTAGTTCTCTAGTGGACTTTTCTTGTCCTTTATGCCCAGAATTTTATTCAAAAGTCAAGATTCTATTTAAGCTTATGGTTGCATGCACTTATCTCAATCTAACACCTTAGATTTTCTCAAAGTTTTTCAAGGGTCTAAGATGAGGTCAAAGTTGATCAAATAAGTGTGGCTAGGATTGTGTAAAACTTTTAAAATTTATAATTTTTAATTAAAGAAATTAGAAATATTAATTGGAATAGCCCTTGGGCTTAATTTAAATTTACAAGGAATGTCATTGCTCCTTGCAAGGCACACATACATAGCTAAAGATGTTTGTAGATTAGGTTCTCTTAGATTTATGGGTCTAGGTTTGACCCAAACCATCGACCAATACCATGATCATCATCGAAATCTGATTCGTTGGCGATGATCTCATCAATACCAAGCTTAGACCAAATTCGAGTCAAATCTCGGGTCAAGGTCCCTTAGAAATCAGTCTGGGCTTCTCATATGGTGTGAGATGTGTGTATTTTACTTAATTTCTAACACACCCATTTGAATAAAATGAGTGCCCTATGGGTTCCACTAGAATGGTACTATCCCATCAATCTATAGGTGGGTGCTTAACATTTTTGGATGGGTCCTACTTCGGACAGTTACCTACACAGCCAAGTGTCATTAGGCTTTAGTCAACTAGTTGACTAACACGAAATTTGAGGGGCAAGTGTTACATGAATGTTCTTGTATTCCTGTGGAATCATCATTGCCCATGGATGTAGGCAAATTGTCGAACCACATAAATATTATCTCGTGTGATTGTGTTTGATTTCTTTTTATTTTGTGTTCTTATTTTATCATTCATCATGAGATCGATGGTGAATTTGATTTCTGTGCAACAAATTGGTATCAAAACTATTAGGTTTATGTTCTACGATCAGAGATGACATTAAAGTCCGTAAAAGTTTCGAATGTAAGGCTCAAGGTTGAGAAATTCGACGAGAAGATTAATTTTAGCTTGTGGCAAGTACAAGTCTCCGATATCTTGATTCAACAAGGGCTACACAAGACGTTGAAAGGGCTTATGGGTAAGCCGACGGATATGTCCGATGGTGATTGAAAAAAATTTGAAATTCAAGTGTGTAGTATGATCTGACTGTCTAACGAAGGAGATCATGTATAATGTGATGTGGGAGGACTCGACAGTCGCGCTGTGGGCCAAATTGGAGAGTCTCTATATGACGAAATCTCTTATGAGTAGTATGTATCTCAAGAAGTGTTGCATGAATGTTCTTGTATTCCTGTGGAATCATCAGTATATTGAATCATCATTGCCCGTGGATGTAGGCAAATTGTCGAACCACGTAAATAGTATCTCTTGTGTAATTGTATTTGATTTCCTTTTATTTTGTGTTCTTATTTTATCGTTCATCATGAGATCGATGGTTAATTTGATTTCTGTGCAACAAATTGGTATCAAAACTATTAGGTTTATGTTCTATGATCAGAGATGGCATTAAAGTTCATAAAAGTTTCGAACGTAAGGCTCGAGGTTGAGAAATTCGACGAGAAGATTAATTTTGGCTTGTGGCAAGTACAAGTCTCGGATATCTTGATTCAACAAGGGTTGCACAAGACATTGAAAGGGCTTATGGGTAAGCCGACGGATATGTCTAATGGTGATTGGGACAAATTCGAACTTTAAGTGTGTAATACGATCCGGCTATGTCCAACGAAGGAGATCATGTATAATGTGATGCGGGAGAACTCGACAGTCGTGATGTGGGCCAAATTGGGGAGTCTCTACATGACGAAATCTCTTATGAGTAGTATCTATCTCAAGAAGCAACTATACAAGTTGCACATGAAGGTACTCCTCTCAACGAATATCTTAATGAATTCAATAGAATAATATTTGAATTATTAAATATTAGAAAAGAGGTTAAGGATAAAGACAAAGCACTATTGCTTGTCTTCCCTCCCCGATTCCTATGAGCACTTAATTACTACACTACTTTATGGGAAAGAGACTATTGAATATGAGTCAGTTACATCAGTACTACTTTGTAATGACATGAGAAACAAAGGTTCGGATAGTGATACACAAGCAAATAACTTGTTTATTAGGGGGAGATTAGAGGACCGTAAGTCTGGAAGGGATAGATCAAAATTCATAAATAGATAGACTGTAGAATATTACAAGTGTCACGAGAAGGGTCAAATCAGAAGACATTATCCTCAGTTACAAGCTAAGAGGAATCATGCTCAAGCAAAGAAGCAGCAAGGGATTGTTGATGAGGCTAGTATAGCCGAACAAGCTCCAGATGATGATGAGAACGTATTGTCAGTGATTTCTAATAAATACTCATAGAATGCATGAATACTTGATTTAGGGTGTTTCTATCACATGTGTCTAAATAGAGACTGATTCACGTCTTATAAAGAGGTGGATGGTAGAACGGTTTTGATGGGTAACAATATAGCCTGCAAAATAGTTGAAAATAAGACTATTAGAAAAAGATGCATGCTGAATTTATGAGAATATTAAACGATATACGCCATATTCTGGAACTGAAGAAGAATCTTATATTGCTTGGTACGCTACATGGGCTCAAGTTTATAGCTCAAGGTGGAGTTTTGAAGCTGACAAAGGAATCTCTAGTAGTAATTAAAGCAGAAAAGGTTGGGAACCTTTACTGTCTATCAGGAAGTACAGTGACAAGTGGAGCGGCGTGTCACGGAGTTACTCTTTAGCGACGTGAACTCTCATGTGGCAACTAGCTTTTCTCGATCTAGCTCAGCCTACTCGTGTTTCAAACCTGCACGGTAGCGCATTAGGTTAGAAACTATGCGGATTCCCGAATGCAACACATATAGCTATACGCAGCGATAGTCCGAGGGGCAGCCCCACTTAGAGTTTAGGTCCGCACCATGAGGGTGGTCGTGGACCACCAACATGATGGCTCCAGTGCACGACGCGACAGGAGCGACCTAACACCTATGCGAGGCCCGGATGCGCGAAGTCAAGCCCACAAGGCTATCATACGCGTTCCGTAGGGGATCACTTAGGCCAGCGACACGTCACGTGGCTGTTAGATCCTTTCCCCATATATATGGTTTAAACATCAATAGTGCCTAAATGGCAGGAGGACCTCAAA
Organism: Chloranthus sessilifolius; assembly: GCA_021018995.1. Taxonomy (NCBI): domain Eukaryota; kingdom Viridiplantae; phylum Streptophyta; class Magnoliopsida; order Chloranthales; family Chloranthaceae; genus Chloranthus; species Chloranthus sessilifolius. The sequence goes on along the minus strand of CM037596.1, from coordinate 31,818,768 downwards.
CGTATTGGTTTGGCATACCGCAACGCCCTCCCGCATCGCTAGGCCAAGTTGGCTCAGTCGCATCCGCATCACGTGCCCTGCTGGCACTGCATTACGACCAACTGCCACCATGTCGCGTGCCCTCCTGGCCCACGACCGAAGCTCTTGGAGTATCAATGGCGAAGCCCTCATGGCTTGGTGATGCTCTGACGATGCTCCAGCTTCAACCCACCAATGCCTGATGCACCAGTGGCACAAGTGGCCTACTGGTGGCTCGGATAATACGCCGAGCCCACGTCACATCCTCCCCTACTTAGTTGCGTTGACGTCCTCGTCGACGCGCTTCCAGTACTTCTTCAGGGCGGATTGGAAGGACGGGTGGGTACTCTCAAGTTCCCACGTAATTTCAGCCTCTGGCAGGCCTTTCCACTTCAGAAGGTACTCCACAGGAAATTCATTCTGACTGCCATCTTCCCTGTTACTACGTCGGTGAGCAAGGATTTCTTCAACCTGTCTCTTCAACTGTAAATCAGCATCTGGGGCGACCCGAGTTGACAAACTTCTCCCTGGATTATTCAGGTCTCTCTTATAGGGCTTCAAGCAACTGACATGAAGACTGGATGCATTCTCAGTCGGGGAGGAAGCTGCACTCAAAATGAGACATCATTGATCCTCTTCGTGATCGAGAATGGCCCATCATACTTACGAACTAGTCCTGCGTGCTTTCTTCTGAAAAATTTGAGCTGCTTTGGATTAAGTTTCACCAAAACTTCATCACCTTCTTGCAACTCGATAGGCCGTCGACCCTGATCGGCCCACTTCTTCATTCGCTTAGCAGCCTTTTCCAAGTAGGCCCTAGCAATCTCTGCATTCCTCTGCCACTCCTTGGCAAGATGGTAGGCTGCTGGACTCGATCCGGTATATCCCATAGTAATTGTATGCGGTGTTGACGGTTGTTGGCCAGTTGCTAATTCAAATGGACTCTTATTTGAGGCTGAACTCTTCTGTAGATTATAACAAAATTGTGCCACGTCTAACAGCTGAACCCAATTCTTTTGGTTGGCACTGACAAAATGTCTCAAATATTCTTCCAAAATAGCATTCACCCTTTCTGTCTGTCTGTCTGTCTGTGGATGCATGCTGGATGAGAAGTTCAGTTTCGTCCCCAAGAGTTGGAATACTTCTGACCAAAACTTGCTAGCAAACCGTGGATCTCTGTCACTGACAATCACTTGCGGCACTCCCCACTGCTTCACAACGTTACTGACAAATAATCGTGCAGCTTGCTCTGCATTACAGTTCACTGGTGCCGAAATGAATGTAGCGTACTTTGAGAATCGATCCACAACTACCAGGATGGACCCGAGTGTCCCTACTTTGGGCAATGCAGAGATGAAGTCAAGGGAGACGCTCTCCCACGGTCTGGATGGCACTGGTAACGGTTGCAGGAGTCCAAATGGTTTAGCTCTTTCCACTTTGTCCTGCTGGCATATCAGGCAAGTCCTGATATACTCCTCTACGTCCTCTTCCATCTTGTGCCACTGGTGCGTCAGGCATTGGTGGGTTGAAGCTAAGGCACATGCACCTAGGGCGCATGTAAGAAAGAGGGATGACAAAGGTTAGCAAGTAGGGCTTGCTGAAAGGTGTAAAGACTGGCAAAGTTTATTTTTGTGAGCATTGTGTCTTCAGGAAACAGTGTAGAGTTAAATTTAATACAACGATTCACACTATAAAAGGCACACTAAATTATATACATTCAGATATATGGGGGCCTTTAAAGGTTCCTTCTAGAAGTGGTGTAAGATACTTTGCCTCCATCGATGATTGCTCTCGGTATGTATGGATCTACATCATGAAAAGTAAGGATGAGGTATTCAAAATCTTCAAGAAGTGAAAATACTATTTGAGAATCAGACTGGAAGGAAGGTCAAGCGATTGAAAACCGACAATGGTGGCGAGTACACCAGTGGACAGTTTCAGGAGTTCTGTGAAGAGGACAGTATTGTTAGACACTTCACAGTGAAGAATACACTTGTCATGACCTAAAATCCACGCACTTGGATCTCAAGTCGTGACCCAGACAAATTAGAAGAAAATAGTACATCTGAATAAAAATTTCTAATCAGGTATCCAGGTAACCAGATTAAGGATAAGCAGATAAATTTTTTCTTTTCTTAACAGGTTACACTACCTTAATATCTTAAACAAAACACTACGTACCAGTCACAGAGATCTGCACCAAATAATACTATTGAATTTTCGTCAATTGATATTTCTCCAATCCTTTTCCTTCACCTGCAGGGTGATTAAACCACTGTAAGAGCTAATCCGCATGCTCCACAAGTAACCATTCAAATACATATTGACAAAACCACAAACATGTCGATAATTTCACATTATTAAATAATTCAGTTGTAATCATGACTGTCTGTGATTGAAAACAAATCTTGTACACAGGTCAATATCACATACTTATACGAATTCAGTATCGTCAACTATAAGGTATTACAGGGTGCTGTTCTCAAAGAACAAATAACATATTCAGAGCAAATAATAGAATTCTCAGAGCACAGATCACAGATTCAGATCAGATAACAGAATTACCACTAACAACAATATTTCGGATTTTGTGTATCACGATACTTTGCAATCCGATGTTTTTACTAAATTTAGGTTGGTATTAACATTTCCTAGACCATACAGATAAATCAGACAAATAGTTTGAGACCAAACAGATAATACTAGATCAGGCAAATAACTTAAAAATTTACACTTCAACTATCACAACAGACTTTCGCTATTGGGGATTATTTTATAGCTAATCGCACGAATACCAAGTGTTTTCCTCATCTCAGTTGTTAGTTGAAATCAGATAACAAAACAAATAACATAGCAGGTATCAGATTTATGATATGGCCAAGGTCTCAAAATTGTCCCATTCGGACTCAGAAGTATCATCTCATTGCCTTTTAAAAATTATAGTATTCTAATCCAGTGCAGAAATATCAGAAAGCATTAGAAAACATGAATTTATACTCCACAAATACTTTGGTCTCGAGAATGATATAAACCATACACAAAAAACATCAAGCTGTCATATATATTTGAATGGACGGAGATTTCAAATCTAATTCACGCGAGTTACTTATTGAGGTCTAAGACCATAGCTAAGTAGATTTCTACCCAATCAGATAGTGGATTCCGGCATTGTCTAAATAATCAGGTATAACAGGTATAACATATTTTGTTAACACAATGTTATAAAATCAGATGTAACCAGTAATCAAACAAATTAGATAAGCATATTTAAATTAATTCATGCCTACGTGCCGACACATTCAAGTTGAACCAGTCAAGTGTCGCAGATTAGATAAGCATGTCGACACACATTCAAGTCGACACAGCTAGTTGTAACAGATTAGCTAAGTATTCAAATTTCAGACTATACATCTGCCATCAAAGTCAATTTTTTTATACAACTAGAAAAATTAGACCACAGTCCACCTGACATCAACACATCAATCCAGTCATTAACACTTAAATCCAGCTATAATAAATTCATTGTTATATACACTGCATTGATGGCTTTTATTTATTTGTTTTCAGGTTTCATCCTACTATCCGTATAAAATCTTACATTAAATGGTTTCACCGATTTAAAGGTGTCACAGATAAATAAGTTGTTCCATGCACATCTCAGCTAAAATTTAGGTGTTGTATACACATAGTCCAAGAATAAAATATCAGTCATAATATAATAGTATAACAGACGCACACTTCCACTTGCTCAATGTAAAAATCCAAAATAAACAAGAGGCAATGGAACATCCAAAAAAATTAGAGGCAACACAAATTTAGGTTCCTAATAAATGAATATAAATTATCGCCTGAATCAAAGTTTTATACAAGATGTATTAGGATAGGTACCGGCCTCAAAAGAAACCACACAGCACTAGAGTCCGCCCCACGCACACGCCCTTATTCTCTCTCTAGAGTTCTTTTCTCTCTCTAGAGTTCTTTTCTCTCTCTTTCTTTCTCTCTTTCTCTTTCTCTTCTTTTTTTTTTCTCTTTTAGTTTCTCAAGCTCTCTTTGTCTCTCTGTTTTTTTGTTTCTTTCTCCCTAACTCTCTCTCTCTCTCTCTTTTTCTTTTGCTTCTTTCTCCCTAACTCTCTCTCTCTCTCTCTCTCTCTCTCTCTCTCTTTTTCTTTTGCTTTTTTTTGCTTTGTCCTTTCAGGACGACTAAACGCCTAAGAGACCCAACGTCTCTTCTCAGCGCCTCTCCAAACTTCCAACCCCTTCTACCAGCCCCTTATTAGTATATATTATATTATTATATCATATATTATTATATTACCTTATCATATCTTATATTCTTATAAGATTAGTATGGTAGATTATCGTGTTATCTTCTATGAAATTATGTTTCTCTTAATATAAACACGCACACTATTTGCACCAATTACGTACATGGGACAATAGGTTGGGTCCCACTCGTTGCGCCAACCAAAGCATTGGTGGGAATCTAGGGGATCCAAGTCTCACATATTGTGGCTGTCTTTAATCACATGATGATGATCACATTTCGTTCCAATCTTTCATACAACAAATCCTAAGGCCATAGCCTTGCCATTAGACGGTTAGTTTGTGATTACCGATCACATGGTACATGGCTCATCAAATTGGTAGTAGTGCCATGTGGCACACATACCCAAAACTTATCTCCATGGTCAAATATAATAAAGTCAATGATTTTAACACATTTTTTATGCCCTGTATAAATGTCATGCTTATCAGTGGATGTGAACCGCCCGTTTAATGTACTTTCATATCGGCTATTAAATAAACACATAAACAAATAATATCATATAGAATTGGGTCGGGTCGGGTCCTTACAAATTGGGTTCGTACAACACCGCAATAGAATAAGATAGCAGAACGGTATGCTATAGAACTCTACTTGAAAAAGCAATATGTATGTTATCCAATGCAAGATTTGGTAGAGTTCTGAGCTGAGGTAGTCAGTACGATATGCTATCTAGCAAACATATCATCATCTACGACAATAGAGTGCATGACTCCGATTGAGATGTGGTTAGGAGAGCCTGCAGATTACAATACATTGAGGGTCTTTGGTTATGCAGCTTACCATCATGCTAGAGAAAGTAAAATTAACCCAAGCGCTAAGAAGACTACTTTCTTAGAGTTTACAGATGGCGTGAAAGGATTCAAGTTATGGTGTCCAAAGTAAAATAAGGCTGTGATCAGTAGAGATGTGACCTGTAATGAATCTTTTATACGAACTTTTAGTAAACATAGAATAAAAATTAGATCAATTTGAGGTAGAGTTAGAAAATTCTACAGTTATTACATCAGAAAAAGATGTAAAAATTTCCAATATAGAAATAGTTGAGAGAGAGTAAGAGCAATCCTTAGCAGGTGGAAGACCCAAAAGGAATGCTAAAATAATAATTCGCTACGGTTACAAGAATATGGTCACCTACGTATTGACGTTGGATGACAATGAGCCATTTTCATTCAAGGAGGCAATCAGTGGAAGATATGTACGGGAATGGAAGGCCGCAATAGGTAAAGAGATGGATTCTCTTTACAATAATGAAACATAGTAGCTGATAGAGTTACGTAATGGTAAGAGAGTGATTACAAGTGCGTTTATAAGAAGAAAGAGAATTCTTCGAAAAGTAATGGTACAAGGTACAAGGTACGGTTGGTAGTAAAAGGTTATGTGCAAAAGAAAGGTATTAATTACAATGAGGTGTTTTCATCAATTGTGAAACACACTCAAATTCAAGTTTTGTTGTCAATTGTAGCACAGTTGGACTTAGAGTTTGAGCAACTCGATGTGAAAACGGTGTTTCTATATGGTGATTTGGAGAAGATTTATATGAACCAACCTAAAGGATTCATGTCTCACGGAGAAAAGAGGTTAGCGTACAAATTGAAGAAATCCTTGTACGGGTTAAAGTAGTCGCCGCGGTTTGACACATTCATGGTAGGCCAAAATTATATTCGAAGTGAATATAAAAACTGTATTTACTTCAAAAGGCTAGTAGTTAGCTCATTTATTTATCTTCTCTTGTCTGTTGATTACATGCTCATAGCTGCAAAGAGCCTAGTGGAGATAAACAAGTTGAAATCTCAACTTAACATGGAGTTTGAGATGATGGATTTTGGCGCCGCGAGAAAGATTCTAGGGATAGAGATTCAAAGAGACTGAAAGAAAGTGAAACTGTGTCTGAAACAAAAGAGTTATCTATAGAAGGTACTCTCAGGGTATGAGATGGAAAACTCAAATGTAGTGAGTACTCCTTTGGCAGCTCATTTTCGTCTTTCGGCTAGCATATCTCCTACGACGGATGAGGAGCGTGAGTACGGCTCGTGTTCCCTATGCGAGTACGGTTGGTAGCTTAATATACACTATGGTGTGCACTCGACTGGATATTTCATAGGCCATAGGTCGTTTGCCTGGTTAGCTATTATATGGCTAATCCGGGCATAGAGCATTAGCATGGAGCAAAATGGTACATATGCGGTACCATGAATGTCGGATTAGTTTTTCACAATGGTACAAATCATCAGTTATGCGGTTATGTATATTTAGATTGCGCGGGTGATTTGGATAAGCATTGGTATAGAACGGGATATATTTTTACGCTATCAGGTAGTCCGATTAGCTGGAGCTCGATGTTACAGGATACAGTGGTTTTGTCAACTACGGAGGTAGAGTATATGACAGTAACAGAGGCTGTGAAAGAAGCAGTATAGCTTCATGGCTTAATTGGTGATTTGGGAATCGCAAAAGAAAGTGTTGACGCGTTCTACGATAACCAAAGAGTTATTTACTTAGCAATGAATCATGTATATCATATTCGTATCAAGCACATTGATATACGGTATCACTTCGTACGAGAACTAATCGAAGATGACGAGATATCTTTCAAGAAGGTAAGTACGAAGGACAATATTATGGATAAGATGATAAAGGTGGTACCGGTGGTCAAGTCTAAACATTGTTTGGATTTGAACAATATTCAAAAGGGCCAACTTACTGGTGTAAGTCGATCGAGCGATTTTGATACTCACTTGAACGACTAGTGCACTATTTCAAAGGCCGATTTCTCTGGTCTAAGTCGCTCGAGCAACCTTGGTTCCCGCTCGAGTGACTCATGATGGACGAGTTACGCTTTGAGCGTAATATTTAGCAAGTTGTGCTTGAACTAGAAGTCTGATTTGGAGTTTCTATATAAGGTGAAAACTCTTGGACGGATAAAAGTGTTGAGATATCATTCTAAAGCTTTGGTAAACCTATCTAAGATTTTGTAGGGAGCTTTGGTGAGGCTTGAGTGTTCTTGTACTATTATGGAATCATCAATATAGTGAATCATTGATGCCCATGGACGTAGACAAATTGCCAAACCACGTAAATATTATCTCTTGTGTGATTGTGTTTAATATCATTTTATTTTTTTCTTATTTGATCGTTTATTATGAGATCATTGGTTAATTTGAGAGCTTCCGCACAAGCTTCTCATTCAGTCTATCGAAATGATGCTTTCCAGTCTACGTAAATGTTGTCGCTTTACTTCAATTTAGGGATTATACTCCTCTTTATTTGCCTTTGAATACCATATGTCAATTGTGCACTGTACGCATCAAATTAGTAACTGTCACGTATCAATTCAACACTGGATCACTGCCCAAAGGACGCTTCTAGCAACATGACATGTTAGCATCCGTTAGGATACTTTTCTATTCTGTTGTGACCCAATGCTGTACAGCTATAGACTATTTTTATTTAAATGAAACCCATGTATCTCCTAGAAGGAATGGAGAATTCGTTCTTTATCACTTTATTCTCTTCTCTGTTCTTATGGTATCAAAGTCGATGTCCAATGTCCGAGTTCAGGTAAAGCTCCCTTTGATTCAAATATTGTCCTTTTTTTTCGTCATCAGCTCCAATGATCTCGTTAATGGCGACCCCATCTACAACAAATCTCCCACAGGGGTTAACCTTCTTCATCTCCATCCCCTCGACGCTCATCACTGTCTGTCTAGACTCTACCAATTTCACAACATGACAATGGCAAGTTCGAAATGCACTCCGAGCCAACCAACTACTTGGGTATGTTGATGCCTCTCTGGTTTGCCCAGATCCATTTCTCAGACTCCTCTAGTAATGATACTCCAGATTACCATTTTTGGAATCTGGTGGATAGCCATCTTCTTAGTGGTATTACAGACATTGTCTCTCCCAACATTTTTTCCTATGTACTCAACTACAATCACACCCATGAGGTATGGACATTGCTCGCTCAACGATATATGTCTCTCTATCGTCCTCATATTCATGAGTGGAAGATAAAGCTCTTCTCAATTCCTAAACAAGATCTGAAAAATGGCCGACTACCTCGACCAGATTGCAAATATATCTGATAAGCTGCTGATAGCTGGTTCTCCGGTCACAAATGAGGACCTCGTCTACTTCACTCTTCAAGGGCTCCCAATGGAGAACAATCCCTTCAAGTGTTCCATTCGCACAAAAGCAGAGCCCATTTCTCCAGCTGCACTGAGTGCTCTTCTTGTGTCTGAAGTGGTTCTTCTCTCTTACAACTATAGAAACACCATCATATGAGGTGAGGTTTGCCTTCAACATTTCCAAACAAGCATCTAGCACCGCTAGTTGCAACAATGCTCAACCGTCAACAATATGGGCAATGGTTACTCTCAAGGTCATAAATATTACCAGCACTTCAATGGCAGTGGTCGTGGCCTCGAGAACTTCAATGACGGTGGTCGTGGTTGCAGGAACTACATTGGTCGCAACAACACCCATCCAAGTCGTCCTCTTTGCCAAATATGGGGTCGTCGAAACCATGTTGCGAATGCTATCATCGGTGTGATCAACGTTACCAAGGCTCGCTCCCATCTGAATCATCCGCTCAACATGCCTACGTTGCAGTTGCTCCCTCTGTTAATGACTCAAACTGGTACTTTGACAGTGGAGCTAGCAACCACATCACCAGCGAGCTGTCAAATTTGTCTGTGCACAACGACTATCATTGCAATGACAAGGTGGTTTGTAGGTAACAATTCAACTCTTCCAATCAAGCATATCAGTTCTGGTTTTACTTCCCACTCCCTCTAAATCTCTCTCTCTCTCTCTAATGTGTTGCACATTCCGGGTATTTCCCTTAACTTACTTTCAGTTCACATGCTTGCTAGGGATAATCGATGCTCTCTAAATTTTTACTCTCATGGATTCCAAATTCAAGACAAGGCCACGAATCGAATAATTTTCAAGGGCCCATGTAGCCAAAGTTTTTATCCACTATCTCTCCGGTCAAGCAGTGCTTCACATCTTCAAGCCCTAGTTTCGTCCACGCCGTCTAGGTCATCCATCGTCTAAAGTTTTTAATGTTTTAGCTCTTAATTACAATCTCAGCTCTACTTTTCCTGCTAAATTTCTATGTGAACTGTGTAATGTGGGCAAAAGCCATCAACTTCCTTTTCCTAAATCAATGTCTGAATCAAATTTTTCTTAAGAATTTATACATTCCGATGTACGGGGACCATCCTGTATTGCTTCCGTACGTGGTTATCGTTATTATATTATTTTTGTTGATGATTTTTCACATTTTTCCTGGCTGTATCCCATGCGCACTAAATCTGAAAATTTCTCAATTTTCAAAACTTTTAAGTCTCTTGTAGAGAACTAGTTACAACATCGAATCAAAACATTGCACACCAACAATGGTGGCGAATTTGTCAATCATACCATGGCTGCGTTCCTTGAGCACGAAGGCATCATTCACCAAACTAGCTGCCCACATATACCTAAACAGAATGGTATCGCTGAGAGGAAACATCGTCACCTAATTGAAACTATAGTGTCACTGCTTCATAAAGCTTCTATGCCCACCATCTATTGGCTGGATGCTCTTCTTATCGCGGTTTTTCTTATCAACCGCTTACCAAGCTCGATACTAAAGTTTGCGACCCCTTATGAGCAGCTCTTTCAGAAGCCACCAGATTTTCACATTTTGAGAACCTTTGGTTGTTGCTGCTATCCATGGTTGCGCCCATACATTGAGCACAAACTCTCTCCCAGGTCCCGACGTTGCGCTTTTCTCAGGTACTGCAAGGCCACCCAAGGATACCGCTGCTTAGACCTCACAAGTGGCCGTGTATACACGTTTCAGCATGTTTTTTTATGAAGATGAATTTCCCTTTAATTCCTTTATTCCTACCTTACCATCACCCTTACCAGCTCAACCATCTTGCCCACCAATCCGTCAATCTTATTCACCCAAATTCTCTACTTTTATTAGCACATCAGACCCTCAAATTACACCTTCTCAACCCTATCCTCAACCACCTAACCTGCTCCCTCAATCCAATCATATTCTGCTGCCCAATACACACGTACAATCTCCACCATTTCCCATAATGCAGCAACCCATTCCCCACTCCTCAACCACATCACCTGCTCCATCCACCTCACTGCCCTCCTCCTCATCTATTACATCACAAATTCCTACACTAGCTCCATTACCAATCTCCTCCACCAACAACCCCTCTCTCATACCTTCTCACCTCATGACCACTCGATCTAAGAGTGGCATCTTCAAACCAAGTGCACCACTCTACCTCACAGCTGCTATTTCTTCTAGCCATATACCCAAAAATTACAGTGAAGAATCTCACCTCTCTGAATGGCGGAAGGCGATGTCTAATGAGTTTCACGCTCTTGTCACTCAAGGCACATGGACCCTCGTACCTCCCCCAATCAACAAGAACGTTGTGGGCTATAAATGGATATTCCGCCTTAAGAAGCACACCGATGGCACCATTTCCCGACACAAAGCTCGCCTCGTTGCAAAGTGATACCATCAATAAGAGGGCATTGATTATGTCAAAGCATTTAGTCTGGTGGCCAAGTAGCCAACTATATTTTTATCCATTGCGCTCCACTATAACTAGAATATCAAGTAACTCGACGTATCCAACGCCTTCCTCTATGACCACCTTGAAAAAGAAGTATATATGTGTCAACCTCAGGGCTTTGTTGACCCCTCTCTTCCAAATTATGTCTGCAAGCTACGCAAGCCCATTTATGGCCTCAAACAAGCTCCTCGAGCTTGGTACTCGACGTTCTCTAAATTTCTGCTCACAAATGGGTTTTTCAATAGTGTCGTTGATCCCACATTGTTTATTGCTCACACTAGTTCACGCATCACCATTGTCCTCATCTACGTAGATGATATCCTCGCTACTGGCAGCAACTGCCAACTCATATCTCAACTCATTGAACTAATGAGCACAATTCTCAATGAAAGATCTAGGCCTTCTCAACTATTTTCTTGGCATAGAGGTCATCAAAACACCTCCAGGGATCACATTGTCTCAGCAGTAATACGTCGTCAACATTCTCCCTCAAGCTAGCATGTGGGATTGTAAGCCATATCAGTCCTCGATGTTTATTAAAAAGGCTACCGATACTGATGACAACAGTGATTTCACCCACCCTATGCTATTCAGGAGCATCATAGGAGCCCTTAAGTACATCAGAATCACTAGCCCTAACTTGTCTTATACGGTGATTAGCGTTTGTCAGCACATGCACTCCCTAAAAGTTCAACAGTACAATGTTGTCAAACGAATCACGCGCTTTCTTGAGAGTACTCTACACTTTGAACTACAATTTCAACCAGGTACCTTTGAACTTACAACCTACTCTGATGCCGAGTGGGCAAGTGACAGTGATAATCACCGTTCCACAATTGGTTTCTGCATATATATGAGACCTAATCTCATATCATGGTGTGCCACAAAGCATCACACGGTTGCTAGATCGTCTACCGAGGCCGAATACAGATCTTTAGCTCACACAATAGCTGATATAACATGGCTAACGGTTCTTCTTCATGAGATTGAAATTCCTCCTAGGTCCACTCCAATCTTGTCGTCCAACAACATTTCAGCCATATCTCTTGCCTCGAGCCCCGTTTTTCATGCCCACACCAAACATATAGAAGTTGACTCTCACTTCATCCGTGAAAATATAGTCAACAAAGAAGCCGAAGTTCGCTATGCGCCTACTATCGATCAAGTCACTGACATCTTTACGAAACCCCTATCCTCTAAAAAATTTGGCTACCTTCAATCCAAATTAAGGGGTGTAGGCCTCCCCATCTATTTGCGGGGGCATATCAGTTCAACACTGGATCACTGCCCAAAGGAAGCTTCTAGCAACACGACCCGAGTGCGAGCGAGGACTTAGTACATGGTACCCGACTCGAGTGCAAGCGAGGGCACTTGGGTCAATCCTCGCACTCAGGTCAATCCCAAACTGACCAACATTTGTTTTCCTGCTGAAAGTTTTGAGCAGCAAATTAGTAATGCAGCTCCCAAGGCTTCACTATTTGGACAAATGAAGATTGATCAGAGTCCCTTGGCACTGGGATCAGGTACCTAATACTAGCTTGTTGCACAGATGGAAGCACAGTTAGTTTCCTTGATTCAATAGCAGGTTCTCTGTTGGAATCTTCTTCTGTATTGAAAGCCACACTATATAACAATAAAACTTTAGGTTAAAGAGGTTAAGAGCATACTAATTACAATTTATATGATGATCCTCACTCTCTTAGTCTGTGTTTGGGATAGCTCTTTCGGGCTAAAGAGCATGTCCTTTGCTCTTTGGCTCCAGCAGGGAACTACTTTTATGTTTGGTAACACAGCTCCTCATTGCTCTGGCAGAAAGTTGTTTTAACTTAAAGTGATAAAACTGTTCTTCGTTAGAGCAGATTTTATCTCCTCTGGTAAAGAGCAGGCAGAGAGCTGTGTTTGCTCTTATACGAGCTAGTCCAAACACAGCCTTATGATACTACCATAAGGAAGCATTATGTAAGGGTGGCAATGGGTCTGGTAGTCTAGCCCAACTCGTTAGGTCCGACCCGATTTAAGGATGGTACGGGCTTGAAATAAAGCTCGTGCGTTGGGCTTGGGCTAACACTTTAAGCCCAAAATTTAAACAGGACGGTCTTGGGCTTAAGCTTGTAGGCCCGTGGGGCTATCATATATGATGTTTATATGGAGTTTCACTTCTAATATTTTTTAAAAAAATACACTTAAAAGCACTATAGATTTTCTATTTTTAAGATTTAGACTTTCTTGGAAATAGATATTAGCTTCTTATTAGATATTTGCATTGTATAAATATAGAATTAATTTTTATAAATTGATAAATAATTTATGAATACATGGGTCAGGCCGAGCAGCGCTTAGACTTGGGAGCATAAGCCCGCCACAGGCTCGAGTCGGGGCTTGGGCTAAGTTCAAATCTGCCGGGCAGGGCATGGTTTTACCCTAGCCCAGCCCAAGCTCGGCCCATTGACACCCTTAGCACTACAGAATGAGAACTTTTTTTTTTGTTTTTTCTTTTTTGAATACCGCCATTCAGCCGAGACAGCCTCAAGAATCAAGGAGCAGGCACATTCTGAATGTTTTTTCACAATATATAAAATTATGGACCCGACTCTCCTAACTGTCATTTAAACAGCAAAATGGTGTTTAAATGATCTTATACCATGAAGGTTTAATAGTGTGTTTTAGGGTTCTTAATATTTGATAGAAACATGAACTCTCCATTGTTCAGTCCAAGTAGGGTTAACAAAGTAACAAGCTCTCTTCTAAAGTTACCATGCAAAGAAGATGCAAATCCATTACAGCCAACTTCGCTATTCATATACATCTACTTCTTTTCAGGTTGGGAAGTTCATACAGCAAGTTTCCACTTTCTTCGGCGGCTTTGTGATAGCATTTATAAAAGGATGGCTTCTCACTCTGGTGATGCTCTCATGTATTCCCCTCCTCGTGGTAGCCGGAGCAACCATGTCGTTATTCATGTCAAAAATGGTAAGTCGTGGGCAAATAGCATATGCTGAAGCAGGAAACGTGGTTGAACAAACTATTGGAGCAATTAGAACGGTACGATAACCGCTATTTATAAGATGTAGACTATGTTTTTTTTTCGATAGGTATAAGATATAGACTATTGAAACATACTCAGATTACAATATAGCTATGTTGATCCTGATTGATTTAGGTTGCATCCTTCACTGGTGAGAAACAAGCAACAGCAAAATACAGCAAGTTGCTGAAAAGAGCATACAAAACGGCTGTGCAACAAGGGATGGTTGCTGGGTTAGGGATTGGTTTTCTTTGGCTAATTATATTTTGCAGCTATGGATTAGCCATATGGTGTGGATCCAAGTTGATCATTATAAGAGGGTACAGTGGGGGTGACGTCATTAACGTCATCTTGGCAGTCATGACAGGCGGAATGTAAGTCAAACTCGATTAGTAAATTACGGCCTTCGGTCTTCCTATGTTGCAGAGTGTACCATTTCGTTGTCTGACTGTTTAGTTTTTTTGCATTTGTCCCCCTCAGATATGTTTTGTATTTCCTTTACTTATTACTCCCTACAGCAACAGATCAGCTGTTGATTATTACAGAACTAGCCTTTGACTTTGTTGTATCAAACGATGGAGGTTGTTTTTCACCACAACCTTCAACTCAACAAATCTTGAGATTAGGAGCCTACCATCAAGCGGTCAGAGTTTGATACCACATGGCAAATGAAACAGCCGAAAAAGATAGCATCATCATGAGTGTACATCAAACATGGTTCTTGGATCACTCTTCGAGATGTGTGCCGTGTGAATCAAAATCTGACCATTTGATTCTAGGCTCATGATCTTGAGATCCACTAGGTCAAAGATCAGGGCGAAAAACAATCTCCATTGGAGGTTCCAAAGCATTCAAAGGTTATTTTGTCAGAGGTGAAACGCGGGGATTGGAGTGTAAATAAGACATATCTCAAGGGGGTAAATGCAAAAGACCTGATTTCTTATCCGGTAGAAAGCCCTTAAGAGGCCATTTCTCATCTTTGTTTGGTTAGTATATTAATATCTATGTGCTGAACCAGGTCTCTAGCCCAGGCACCCCCATGTGTGAACGCTTTTGCAGCAGGGCAAGCCGCAGCATACAAAATGTTTGAGATAATCAAACGGAAACCAGAGATCGATTCGTATGATATGACCGGGATGGTATTAGAAGATATTGATGGTGACATCGAACTAAGAGGTGTCCACTTCAACTATCCAGCAAGACCCGACATTCAAATATTTTCCGGGTTCTCATTTCATGTTTTGAGCGGCACAACTGCAGCTTTAGTTGGACAGAGCGGCAGTGGGAAGTCAACAGTAATTAGTCTTGTGGAGAGGTTCTATGATCCCCAAGCTGGGGAAGTGCTCATAGATGGTATCAACTTGAAGAAATTGCAGCTTGGGTGGATAAGGGAGAAAATAGGGCTAGTTAGCCAAGAACCCATCTTATTTACAACTACTATAAGAGAGAATATTGTGTATGGGAAAGCAGGTGCGACAGAAGAAGAGATCCGGAGGGCTATTGAGCTTGCAAATGCAGCAACGTTCATAGACAAGATGCCTAAGGTTAGTAACTAATTTTTATGCTTTCATCTTCAGTAAATTCATTGTTCTCTTATACTAGGATCCGTATGGGTTTTATCAAGTAATAATTGGAAGGCACGGTTGTGCTCTACAGGGGCTTGATACCATGGTTGGAGAGCATGGAACCCAATTGTCAGGTGGACAGAAACAGAGGATTGCCATAGCGAGGGCAATTTTGAAGAACCCCAAGATCCTACTTCTTGACGAAGCGACAAGTGCATTGGACGCCGAGTCTGAGCGCATAGTCCAAGATGCACTCGTAAGGATAATGTTAAATAGGACAACCATTGTTGTTGCCCATCGTTTGAGCACGATAAGGAATTGTGACGTGATAGCAGTGGTGCATCAAGGAAAGATTGTGGAGCAAGGTAGTTGATATAACTTTGTACTCTGTCACATGCTTCTGTATTCTTAATAATAGCAAATGCAAAAATATTTGATTTCTGGTTAACAAATCTGAATAGAACGAAACAGAGTTAGATCCATTTTTACTCTTAGTCAATTTATGCTATTTATCCTTCATTCATCAGGTTCTCATTCCGAATTGATCAAAGATCCTGATGGGACTTACTCTCAGCTCATAAGTCTACAAGAGAGGAATAATCCAACTGAAGATGTGCCTACCAGGGACACGAAAAATAAGTTAGAATTGAGCATTGATGCAAGTAATCCCATGAGAAAATCTGAGAACCAAATAAGTTCCCTAAAGAGATCCATAAGCAATAACCATTCCATCTCGGTCGCCTCCTTTGGTGTTCCTGTTGCAATAAGTTCCCAAGAGGGTGACCAAGCAGTAGAGACTGATGATGGGGGGGTTCGACATGACATTTTGCTCATGCGGCTGGCATACCTCAATAAGCCAGAGCTCCCAGTTCTGGTGTTAGGATCCATTGCTGCAGCCATACAGGGGCTGATCTTCCCTATATTTGGAATCTTGATTTCAAGCGCCATCAAAATCTTTTATGAGCCCCCTCATCAGCTACAAAAGGATTCCAGATTTTGGGCCCTCATGTGCATGGGTCTAGGGATCGTTTCTCTGCTTGTAATACCAGTGCAGCAGTGTTTATTCGGAATCGCAGGTGGTAAGTTAATCCAACGTATCCGTTCTTTATCATTCGAAAAGGTGGTGTACAAAGAAATCAGCTGGTTTGATGAGCCTGCAAATTCAAGGTTTGCTGACTAAACTCCTACATATTTGTAGCCCCTTCCCACAATCTCTCGATCTTCCTTACAGTTTGATCTTGTTTCATTTCAGTGGGGCGATTGGAGAAAGGCTATCGGCAGATTCTGCAAGTGTGCGAAGCCTGGTAGGGGATGCCTTGGCGCTAATGGTTCAGAATCTAGC
The DNA here is from genome assembly GCA_021018995.1 of Chloranthus sessilifolius. Taxonomy (NCBI): domain Eukaryota; kingdom Viridiplantae; phylum Streptophyta; class Magnoliopsida; order Chloranthales; family Chloranthaceae; genus Chloranthus; species Chloranthus sessilifolius. The sequence goes on along the minus strand of CM037596.1, from coordinate 31,801,895 downwards.
CACAATCACTGCAGGGTTCGTGATAGCCTTTGTCGCAAACTGGAAGTTGGCTTTTATAATTCTAGCTATGTTGCCATTGGTTGGTCTGCAAGCATACGTTCAGATGAAGTGTTTGAGCGGGTTCAGCGCAGATGCCAAGGTGTTTGCCTCTTTTAACCTACTTTGCAACCTTTTGTCCCAGTTTGCTTGCATGATATCCATGTTCACCAGATTACTCAAATCAATCGATCCAGCATTCGGGTCTTTCTTTTTTTCTTTATCGGTGCGTTTGAGTCATTCTTATGTTTGTCATAACAAACATAGGTTGTGTAGACCAAATTACTTGATTGAATAATCAATGAAGTGGAAATTGCATTTAGAGGCAATTTGTCTGACTAAGAGAGTGAGGTTGGTTTCAGGTAATGTACGAACAAGCAAGTCAAGTAGCGAATGATGCAATGAGCAGTATTCGGACTGTTGTATCGTTTTGTGCAGAACAAAAGGTAATGGTTCTTTACATGAAGAAATGTGAAGCTCCAATGAAAAATGGAGTTCGACAAGGAATCATAAGCGGTGTGGGTTACGGCTTCACTTTCTTTGTGCTCTTTTCTACATATGCCCTCATTTTCTTCTCTGGAGCTCTATTTGTGGAACATGGGCACGCAACATTTGGCCAAGTTTTCAGGGTAGGATTACACATTTTCCCTTCTTCCTTGTCTTCCTCCTCCATTGATTGGAGTGCTAATTCGGCTTTCCTATGATTTTTCAACTGTAGGTTTTCTTTGCTTTGACCATGGCAACTATAGGAGTTTCAGAGAGCAGTGCCATGGTTGCTGATCTCACCAAAGCAAAGGATTCAGCTGGTTCTGTTTTTGCGATTCTTGACAGGAAATCTAAGATTGATTCGAGCGATGACAGGGGTACAACATTAGCCAGCATGAGAGGCGATATTGAGTTGCAACATGTTAACTTCAAATACCCAACTCGCCCCGATGTGCAGATCTTCAGAGGCTTATCATTGAGCATTCCCTCTGGAAAGGTATAAAATAAACGGTCTTACAATTCTAAGGAAGAGCGATTTCCCTAAGTTTATAAGCCTCTCTTCATATCTTCTAATACGCCCCGATTGTTACTATAAATTCAACCACTATCTTTTGTTTGCAGACTGTTGCTCTTGTGGGCGAGAGTGGTAGTGGGAAATCAACTGTAATCGCCCTACTAGAGAGGTTCTATGATCCCGATTCTGGAATGATATTGCTAGATGGAGTGGAAATTCAGAAGTTCAACCTGAGATGGTTGAGGCAACAGATGGGGTTGGTAAGCCAAGAGCCCATATTGTTCAATGAAACGATCCGTTCCAACATAGCTTATGGAAAGCAAGGGCAAGTATCTGAAGAGGAGATCATTGCCGCTGCAGAAGCAGCCAATGCACACCGCTTCATATCAGGGCTACCGCAAGGATATGATACTTATGTAGGCGAGAAAGGGGTTCAGTTATCTGGTGGGCAGAAGCAGCGAATAGCCATTGCAAGGGCAATAGTGAAAGAACCGAAAGTTCTGCTGCTCGACGAAGCAACAAGCGCTTTGGATGTTGAGTCAGAGCGTGTGGTTCAGGAGGCATTGGACAGGGTGATGGTGGGCAGGACGACCGTTGTTGTTGCCCACCGCCTCTCTACAATCAAGGGGGCTGACATGATTGCTGTAGTAAAGAATGGTGTGATTGCAGAGAAGGGAAGACATGAAACTCTGATGGAAATAAAAGAAGGAGCTTATGCATCTTTAGTAGCACTGCACATCAGTTCATCTGCGTAGGAAAACTAGAACTTTGAGATTAGAAAGTAAGTTTTTGTTTGTGAAAGTAGCACTTTGGGAGTTAAAGAATAAATCGATAAATTCTGGAGGAAGGAGGAAACTATAAAAACTTAGAAAAAATAAAAATACATTAATAATAATAAATAATAAAAAGATACAGTAAATAGTAAATCCAATTGATTGCCGCTGGGAAGATGTTAATATTAAAGAGGAAAATTTTATTTTGGAGTTCGTGTATAGCTCATTGTCTTGATCTTATTCTTGACAAAATTGGAAAGATGCCACCTATAGAAGAAAATAAAATTTGTTTAATAGCGGTCACAGAATTCGTTTTCAATCAGTAATATATAAGGAAACTGTTTGTTTGTTTGCAGCCTATAGTGCTAACAGTGTCCAAGAATGTTACTTTCAACTCAATGCTCCACTAGTTCGGTCGGACCATGTCGAAATTCAGTTGGATTGGACTGGTTAAACAGAATTCAACTACTATATATTTAGACATATGGCAACTGAATTTGAAGATATGCCGTGTTAATTAAGTAATAATATTTATGGCCCTACCCAACCCATACCTCGTAAAGACAAGGGTGGGAAACAATGTAGAGGAAGGAAGGACGAGTATCGAACCCACGACCTACTCCCTCACAATGGAGGGAGTGTACCAACTGGGCTAATGCCTATTTGGCTACCATCGTATAGATTATATTGACATGGTATCTTCAAATCTACGATTTGGTTGTATAAAAGAGTCCAGATTTAAAACATATCAAATTGAGATACTAAAATGTTATCAAAATAAAATTTTCAATTTCTTCAAAGGGTTTTAATTTTCAGACCTTTTCTTATATGGGTTTTTGTTATGACCCGAGTTTTTATAACTCATCTAACGGTAGTAGATGGGGTGGAGCACCGAGCCCAATATGGGTTCTATACAACTTTAACTTTCTCAAAAGAAAAGAGAAGGAAATTTAAATTTAGAATTGGGTGTTACTAGCACCGATTTCCCTTCCTGTCTCTTTCTCTCTCTACTTAGCAAGTAGACTCCATTTAGGATTCTAATTTGTGGCAAGACCTCCTTGCCATTTCAAACTATCTTTCTCTCCCTAGCCACTTTCTCACTCAAAATGGAAAGATCCAATTACCTAGGATTTATTAGAATGCGTTATGTGACACCCTCAATCTTCAATATCGATGTAACAACGGGGATGCTACTAGGGAAGTTTGGCTCTGCACCCGTCTCCACCTTACCATGCGGATGCACCATCATATTTGCTGATTGTCTTCTCACTTTACCGAGCTGCTTATCATATCCTCTCGATCCTTTTGGTCAATCCATGTCCTCTCTTGCATGCTCGGTAGCAGGAATCAATCACAAGCCTTGGATTATAGGAGTAGAAAAAGAGGATGCCGATGATGTTGACAGGGATAATGGAGCGCGACCCAACATCAACTGCTACTCCTTTTTCATAAAAACATAGCTACACATAGGAATTCTTCCACCACTTCCTATAAGAAAACCACCACTGAATCACTTCTTCAGCCCATACAGCCCACGATCACACACCCGACCCATGGGTGATTTGAAGAAGTAAAATCGTTTGCGACACTTGTGCGAAAGGGAGGGAGTCTACATATGGGGCATTGTGGACCGCACTAAAGGACACATGGATTGCTCGATCACATCATACTAACGTCAGCCTTTTCGTTCGAGGTGGGTGACTTTTTATCCATCTAAATCTACGCTTTTACACTATGTGATGAATATGTGATAAATTTAGGAAAACTAAAATTTCTTAGGTTTTGTGTAGATTCACAAGACAGTTATGGTCAAAGGGTTGACCCATGGTTGAACCCATCGGCCGAGAACTATGATGCACTATTCCCTTCCACATGGCACCCAAGTGTGCCGACAAAATAGATCTCATGTCAAGAATGGGCTGCTACCCTGTTTTGATTTGTTGTGCACTCGATGTGGAGGTCCTCGTTTGACCATTTTAATCTTGATGATCCGACCAGTTTTTAACTTCAGTCAAACCTTAGACTCCTCATAAAATTTGATGCTTTTTACATCTAATGGCTCACATTGATATGTTTGTCCGTATTTTTATAAATTTTAGCACTCCAAAAACCTATGAATATATTGATTTTACACTTATAATATTTTCTGCACTTGTTTTAAAAATTTGCACATACTTTGGTCAAAGGGTCAAGTTTGACCCATTAAATTAAACGAACCACATACCCATAAGTTGAAGCCATAAAATTAAATAAAGATCATTTGGCCATCTGTTAAATCGATGGTTAAATTATGATTAAAACGAACACACCTTGATAATCGTGTTTAACATAATCTTGATCCGAATCGATGACTTTCTAAATAAGGGTCCAAAGGACTAAATCAAAGGTCGAAACTTTGAGAGACCCAAATAGCCTATACCCTGCTTATATCTATAGGTTTAGATCGATCTAAATTGGATTATATATACCATGAAAATCGTGTAATAAGGATCCAACGGTCAAAACTTGTGTGAATCACACGAGAGTCAATTCTTAGCCAAATTTCACAAATGACCAGTCGGTTTTCATCAGATCGACAAGATCTATCTGATGAGACTAGTCTAACATCACTTTGTGATACGTATTATAATACGCACGTATCATCATTGTAGGTCGCCTTCTTCTCTCTCTTAATGATGAGCGAGGCATCCGATTTACACATAATATTAGTTTTCCTTATGGTTAGATGCTTTCTTATTATATATTTCATTTGCTTTGTGTGACATTCATCAGTTAGAAGTACGTTAGGGCATATGTATGTTAAGAAAAAAGAATAAGATACAACACATGACTTTTAAGCCTTCGTCACGGTGGAGTTTCTTTCACGGTCACGTGGAACTTGGAATGTAGGCATTCATGTACGGATGCAACACCTCTATGGGAGTATGGGCTACCACATGAAGTACATCCAGGTTACTACGGAACCCGTTCCTTGGAAAGCGTAATTTGTGAAGCCTATCGCACCGTGGCTCACTCAAATTAAGTTTAAGAAATTATAGAATATGAATATATTAAGCTATGAGATGTTAAGAACGTGGGGACTTAAGCCCACACAAATATAAAGTCGGGGTGGGAACCTAAGCCAAGAATCGAATAATATTATGATATGTTAAACTACGCTGTGAAGGTCAGCTAAATATGAATTAAGTTTCTACATGTGTCATGTCTTGCGTGCCACCGCAAGATTCAATGTCTGCAGCCAAGACAGGTCTTAAGGACAATATGATATGACAGTGTCTACTTAAGGGGACACTGATTTTTATGCGCGCAACCTCATCGGGCTGGATGGTGGTTTATGTTATGATATGGAGGTTAGGTGATTATCTACACGTGGACCTCGCGTGATAGGCTCGAACAGCGATCCTGACACAGATCATTTAAATAAGATAAGTGAGATATGAAGTACGTTGTGTAGGCGTATGGAGTAATAATAAGACTTTCGATATGCCACGTAAGTTAAGTTGACAAGATAAGTAAGAAAAATAATAAACATTAGAAGCATCATATGCATTGAAATATGTTATGGTCTTTCAGTTTTATAGCTTTATAGATACGAAATGGTTATGAAATTTTTTTATTATGTTGTTTATATAGAATTGTAAAAGATTCACCTTCACTCACAAGGTTGTACCCACGATCACCTGGGTAGATTGTGGTAGACCGATTATGCAACCCACTGAGTTTACGTGACTAAGTAAACTCACCCCATAAAAAACTAACAGCTGCAGGTAAAGATATTGACTATATTGCCCGATGGACTTGATGCATTGGAAGATGATACGGATTATAAGGGTAACGACTTGGATGATCTGCTAGACGACGTCAGGTATATATAAATTGTTTAGAAAGATCTTCCAGTAGTTGACTGAACTTCTATTTTTGGTTAGTTTGTTTATTGGACTCAAAATTCAAGGTAAACTTAATAGAGGAAATTTTTAATGTGAAAAGAAATTTTTGTTCACGATTTTTAGGAGTCCAATTTTATGCAAAATCTAATAAGATATGTATGTCCGCTTATCGCCTTGACAAACGTGCGGTATCATAACACGGAATTCTAGGCCTTTGAGATCTGCTAGGATTCTGCGTCGTGACAGTTTTACCCCAATAAATCCTCAAAGTTCTTCAAAGGGTTTTCATTAATAAGATCCATGGCAGTGCATTTTGAAACCCTTAGTTATGGATTAATAACTTCAGTAAGTATTTTTAATGATAATTTAATCTAAAAAAATAGAAAACATTTAAACCAGGTGATAGAATTAATAGAGAAAGCAAAATCTAAACATTGAGGAAAATGGTCCCGCTTGATGCTCTGAAAAATCCATCACCATTTCCATGGTTAACAAAAGAAGAAGGAGAGAATGAGGGGAGAGAGAAAGAGAGGGTTTAGCAATTACCGAGTTTATTTGGGCCATGACTGATTCATTGTTTCGGAATCGATGCCCATTGGTTTGTTAAACTTCTTTTGGAAAAGCGATTTTTTTTTCTCTTGCTGCAAAAGTAAAGTTGCTCTATTCGCTCCTACGGATTTACTGATGGTACCTACACTAATATCCAGTGACAAAGAAATTGCATATAACGATGGGTTTTGAGTGTAGTTGATCAGACGATAGTGTTCGTTGTCATTGGTACAAAAATCTTTATGAGATTGCCTGAGATGGCTCACATCAACACAATTCCCAAAAGGGTGGTATTATTGGCACCCATTTTTGTTTGAAGATCATACTCATTTCAACCATAAAAATTGTTGATTGCCTTGAATCAAATGATGAAAAAAAAATTTTATCCCAATTTTTGATATAATAGATCTTGAGATCATGGTGCACCTATTCAAAGGTCATTTGTTAATTTCATGTGGTACACATTCCCAAAAGTGATTGTGATTATGGGCGTACCATGAGAAAGGGTTCTCGCATCACTTTTGGGGATGTTTGCCACGTGAAATCAAGATTTGATCGTCTAATCGATGCGTCATGATCTCAAGATCTACTTTGTTGAAGACTGGGACAAAAACCTCTCTCTATCGTCCTATTCAATAGAGTAAATGATTTTTATAATAGAAATGCGTGTGTTTGTTGCAAGAAAAACAGGTGCGAATGATGCCACACATCTTTCCTACATATAGTTGTTCCCTTTGCAAAACCGGTTGGCACTTGGCAGGGCCATAGTAAGACTACAAGAACAAAACAAACTACGTGTCTTTTTGGCTAATTTTGACTAATGTGACATTTCAGCATTTTTCTCATTTAAACCCACTTTAATCATAATTACCACTAATAGAATCAGAAAGGCAAAGCGATGCGAAGCACTTGAGGGAAACATGCCTGACATCTGAGGTTGAAATGGGATCATTACCCTTCGAAAAGACTATTTATGTCTCAATTTTTAATCATTCTTTGTCTGCTTCGGATACGAAGTGCTAGTGCTTCCTATATGAAGCGTCAGCACTCCGAGAGGGAATGGAAGCCGCCTATAATATGACACATAGTACCTTTTAGGTGATACATAGCACATTTTTGTGCGAAGTGACATCTGACCTTATATCATTTATTACCGTTGTCAAAACCTTAAATGGGAAGCGAGGCGAAGCGAATAGGAGTATGACTTCTGACATCGTGGTTTGTAATGACCATCATTACCATTTGAAAATGACTATTTGAATTGACCCTTCGAAAAGACATTTTTTGTCCCAATTTTCCACTTTTTTTTATGCTTCGATTACAAAACACTTGCACTTCTGACTAGAAGCGCAATCACCTCTGTATTGGGTCACTAGTGCTTCTATCAGGAAGCATTAGCGCTTCGTCAAGGAATGTGAGGCAATTCACAATATGACACGTAGCTCTTTTTGTTGGCACGTAGCACATTTTTGTGTGAAGCGACGTCTGACCTTGTATCATTTATTATCATTGTTAAAATCATTAATAAGAAGCGAGGCAAAGCGGATGGTAATACGGTGCATGACATCATAGTTTGCAATGGTCATTTTTATCATTTGAAAATACTATTTAAGGCGGCAAATTTGCAAATTACTTTTCATCTTTGTCCTAATTTTAATCTTCTCAGAGCACAGTAAGAAGACGCATCGAAACAGCGAACTCCTTTTTCCTTATTCTGAAACAAGGTAAGTGTCCTTCTATTTTCATACCGCTTCAAATATGTTGTTAAATAGAGGCGTCAACCTTTCATTGATGGAGTGCCAATGCTTCTTACATAATGCGTTAGCACCTTTGTACCTCTATTTATAGGCGCAATCGCTTCGCATATAGGGCGGTAGCGCGTCTTATGAGAAGCGTCAGCGCTTCTTATGATGAGCGACGACACTCCTTTCTTAATGTCTTTTTCTTTAAATTTATCATTATTATGATTCACAGATTTTCAAGATGGTTATCAAGACTCCAACTACTAAGTATACCATTGTGAAGTTTCGGTCCATCTTCGACGAGGCAACTGACAATAGAAAAACTCTGCTAACGGAATCTATCTTCAGCCAATTCATTTTCGCACCAAAGGGCGTGAAAAGCGTCAACGACTTTCTGGACGAAATTATCAAGTTTTTTGTTGAGAAAATCGTCTAGAATTTTGGAAAGAGCACTATCAAATTTCGCCTACTTGATTTTTGCTTGGTAACTAGTCTTCGAATGATTGGTCTCGGCCATTACCCTCCCTCCCAGCCCCTTCTCGAAGACCAAACGATTAGAAATAAGTATTTCAAGGGCATTAACTCTATAAAGAAGGGAGACATCCTCAACCCCATTAATGGCATAGCTGGGGGCAATGGCGGACCCAGTTAAGGCCTAGCATGAGCATATGCTCACGGTGAATTAAAAATAAAAAAAATGAAAAAAACTAGTTTCATTTCACACTTACACTGTTATACTTATTTTTTTTCTTCTTTTATTCATGTAAGCAAAAGCAACTTTACAATTACTCTCAAGTCTTTATTTTTTATAAAAACTCAAAAGTCTCCATTTGTCTATATTTGTCCCTTTCTCCAGAAAAAAATAAAAACCCTTAAAATCTCTCCCTCCTTAATCATCCCTCTTACTTAAATAGCTCTCCAAGCCTCCAATGGAAAGGACGCCCAACGACAACCGGCGACGGGCGCTGGCCGACGATCAAGCGCGATGGGATAAGGGCAATTGCAATGGCAAACACACGACTGTTTCTGATAAACAGCCAACCCTATTTAACCTTGAATCTGATCTATCTCCTCTCTCTCTTTCTCTTTCTCTTTCTTTTTCAATTTTAAGGATTTTTTTGTTTCTTTAAAGCCTATTTCAATCCCTAAAAAATCCTATTTCAATAAACTCATATTGAATTTCTAGTTGTACCTTATTTATTTAGGCCTTGTTTAATAACATGGAAATGTAATTTCATTGTGGAAATGAAACTTAGTTTCCAATTGTTGTTGTTTGATAGCTATTTAAGGAGATGGAAATGAAATGAAGTCGTCCCGCATGGAAATTGAATTTCCATACACCAAATCATTTTAGGAGGAAATCATTTCAACCCTTCAAGTGGCTGAAATTGAGTTTCCTACTAACAAAATAATAATGCTTTGTTATTGGAAATCTAAAGTTACTTGTAAAAAATTTAAAAGCAAAAAAAAAAAAAATTGACTATTAAAAAGTAACTTCAATTTCTATGACCATCATACCAGTACGATCACTATGACCACTACATTATCTAGATCATACTTTTTTTAGCTAATATTTGACTTTGGTCAAAGTTTAAATTTTAATCAAACTTTAATTGGATTTTTAAGCTATATAAAGTTTTGACTTATGATCAAACTTTAACTACTGAATCATGATAAAAAGTTATAAGCTAGTAATATATTATCAAATTTTTAAGGGTCAAAGGTTGACTTAAGGTCATACTTTGACTTTTTAATTAAGATTTATTTTTTTATTAAACTTAGACTCTAATAATTTGATGGCGAAAAAAGGATACTGCCGTATTGATGTATAATTTGAAACTAGATTCTCAATTGTATTAGTCAATAATTTGACTTTTAGTCAAACTTTGACTTTTGGTCAAACTTTGACTTTTACACAAATTTTATTTTTAGTCAAACTTGAAATCTGCTTATAGATAGAGTCTACTACTATATAAATTTATATCGTATCAGTATAATTTTTTCTTGGTCAAAGTTTGACTTTTGGTCAAAGTTTGATTTTCCATAAAACGTTATAAATTTTTATTAGTGAAATATTATAATTAAAAATATCTATCATTGTTTTCATTTATAATTTGAAAATACATTGCCTCATTTTTATTGGTTAAAGTTTGACTTTTAGTCAAAATTTGACTTTTATTCAAATATTGACTTTAGTCAAAAGTTGATAAGTGTATCTTGACAGTAGATAGTGATTATTACTATTGTTATTTATATTTTGGTAATATAAATTTTAATCAGTCAAAGTTTGATATTTGATCAAACTTTGACTTTTTAACACAATTTGATTTTTTTGAACTTCTTTATCCCCAATGAGATTATCATTTTTTTAATTTATTACTTTCTAGTACATTACCAAATTTTATTTAACTTTTTTCTATATTCGATCAAAGTTTGACTTTTTTAAAAGTTGATATTTAGTCAAAGTTTTTACTAGTGTAACCTAGCAATGGATACGAATACTGTTATATTAATTTACAGTTTGGCGGTAGATTATCGAATTTTTTATTGGTCAAAGTTAAAAAAATTAGTCAAAGTTTGACTTTTTTTAAAAATTAATTTTTTTTTCAAGTTTAAAATTTTAATTTTGTTTCAATATATAATACATACTAGCATTTACTATATAACTTTGTAATTTAGTCTTAAAAAATTTTATTAATCAAAGTTTTACGTTTAGTCAAAATTTGACTTTTATTAAAAGTGAATATTTGATCAAATTTTGGCTAGTGTAACCTAAAAATATATATGGATATTATTATATTAATTTACAATTGGACTTTTATAACTTGTTGGTACATTGCAAAATTTTCTTTTGGTCAAAGTTAAATTTTTAGTCAAAGTTTGACTTTTATAAAAATTTCATTTCATTTCAACGTATAAACTTACAATAGGTAGTAGAATTTATAACTTTGTTATTTAGCTTTACATATTTTTTTTATCAAAATTTTAAGTTTGATCAAAATTTGACTTTTTATTTGAGTTTGACTTTTCAAACTCTAACTTATGTAACTTAGTTATAGATAGTAATTATGATGGTATTAATTTGTAACATAATAGAGTATCATTAAAAAAATTATTAGTTAATATTTGACTTTAATAATAAATTATTAAAATTTAAAAATTTATTTTCAAAGATACTAATCAAACAAGAGAAATCAATTTCCAATGAAATTCATTTCTCAAACACACTAATCAAACAGTGAAGAATTCATTTATAGAGGAAATCATTTCCTAGGAAATCAACTAAGAAATTGATTTCATTTCCTCTCTGGAGTTTCATTGCTATCAAACAGGGCCTTAGAGTAAACCTCTTCTTAGGAATATCCAATCAAGTATTAATAGTATTTCAGAAACTTTCTTTAAACCCTATTTTAATTCCTAAAAAACTCAATTTCAATTCCTAAAAAACTCTATTTCAATAAACCCCATTTTAATTCATAAAAGACCCAATTTCAATAAACCCTATTCAATTCCTAAAAAACCCTATTTTAATACATCCCATTTCAAATCCTAAAATATATATTTGAATCAACCCCATAAGGTCACAAATGGATTTGTATCCTATTTATTTAGGGTAAGAACATCCAATTAAGAACTAATTTCTTGAAGTTAGCAACTAGGATTGATGCTAGTCTTTTTCTTTCTCATTATTATGTTTTCCTTTGTTCTATTTTATTTTCTTTTAATTCATTTTTTTGGCTTACAATTATTATGCTATTTTGCTTATAGGATTTTTCTAGCATTGTCATTTATTTATTTATGAATTAATGCGATAATTATTTATTACGGTATGATAAGAGAAAAACCCATTCCAAACTAGGCTTTTTTTTTTTTATTTGAAGAAAAGACTTATTCCAAATCATTAGAAAAATTGTTAGGAATCATGTGTAACATTTGATTTTGGTGGTTACAAAAAGATTACAATAAAATTGTAAGAAACCACTGCTTTAGTTGAATTTTTGTGTGGCTCAAATATTTTGTGCTCTACAAAGATTTGCTTTTTGTTAGGCTATGAAGCATGAAATAAGTATTGAGTTTCTTAATATAGATTTACTAGAGTAGATTTTGGTCTCTCGAATCAAGTAATATAGATGAAACAAATATGGTTTAAAATTTTATGCCTTCGCTTATTATACCATGCTGCTCTTAAATTCAAGCAGCTCTTAAATTCAAAATTATGAAATTTTGAATTTTCTCTTCTTTATTGGTTTCCTTTTCTTTTAAGCAGTTATGGATAGGTTTTTGAAAAGAAAGTCTGACATACCTGATTCCAGTTTGGACAATGGTGATTGTGATTAAGTTCAACCTAATGTTGATCATGATCAACTTCAATCTAATGATGATCATGATCGACTTCAATCTAATGATGATCGTGATCAATTTCAACCTAGCTCAAAGAGAAATCACGTGGCAGAACTTAACTTGACATATCTCCCAGTAAACTCCGGATTACGAGTGCGAATTTTCGATTACCATACTAATGATCGAGACGTTGTTAGAAGAACATATTTACAAAGGGGGCACTTGTCAATCTTCTAATCACACTTTTCCCTACACTAAATTTGAAGATACATCCCGACGTTTTAATCCTAGTTGATTTGAAGAGTATGGATGATTAGAGTATAGCATTTAAAAAGATACAACATTTTGCTTGTATTGCTACCTTTTTAAAAAAAATCATGGCATATTTGGCCATAATAGAGACCACTTACGAGCGGGCCATTGGGTGCCTAAGACCTTCCCGATTGATAACCGAAGTCTTTATCTTAGAGGCTTTGGCATTGACCGGTGATTCGGAGTCATATCTAACACTTTGGTGCACACGGTATTGATTTTGGGTATCCCGGGATGCCTAAAGCTCCGGGTGGTGACTCCATTTTTACTAGCGCATCATCACGACAGACTCGCAAAGTCCACGATTGTACAGATGGCGACTCCGTTGGAGATATTGTTTAGAGATTCTACTTGAAGTGTTGGCCCCACTGCATATGTTTTATCACTTTTTAGCCATTTTTGTCTCTTTTGGCCTAGTCATTTGACTGACACCCTTTTATATTTGTTTGCTACTTACCCCTACGATTTCGTATTTTTTTACTCACCCTTACGATTCCATATTTTTTTTATTTACCCCTACGATTCCCATCATTTACCGTCTAAGCCATTTAGCGAGCCTACTTGAGTCATTTACCGCCTGTGCAACCGTGAATTTTTATTAAATCCGTCGTGACGATGCGCTCGTATGAAAAATATAGAATCGCTACCTGGGGCTTTTGGTGTCTCGAGAAACCCAAATCAATATTAAAAGCACCAAAGTGTCAAATATGACTCTGATTTACCGATCCATGCCAAAGGCTCTTGGATAGGGGCTTCGATTATCGATCGGGAAGGTGTTAGGCACCGGATTGACCCGCTCGTAAGCGGTCTCTATTATGACCGGGTCTATGTCTGGCTGATTTATATATATATATATATATATATATATATATATATATATATATATATGAAAAATAAAAATAAAAAATAAGCAGCACTTTCCCTTGCCCGAAGGCACACCGATCCTATTGAGCCCTTTCCGCTTACCAAATCTAGACAGCATAACGGCTCAAATCTAGGATAGAGGAAAAGCAAAAAATGTAGAGGAATAGAGGGGAGAGCTGGGGCTCTTGGGCCTTTGTAGCACCGTGGATCTTTACGTGAGAGCTTCCTTGATGAGCTTCCGAAAGTAAATGGGTCAAGCAAATGGTCTTGGCTTCTAAGGTTTGAAGGCTAGAAGGTAGAAGTGGTAAACTAAGACCTAGTTTTAGCAAAAGCTTAGAGATTGATGGTGAAAAATGGGAACCAAAAGGCAAAACTCAAATCTGGAATTCTAGTTTTGGTGCTAGAAAGTGAAGAGGGAAACTCACTAATCTTTTCTCTCTTTTGGAAAAAAATTCAAGCCTTTGACAAGAGAGGGATGCCTCTCTATTTATATAAAGGAGAGGATTAGTAGGGGGTTAAAGTCCTAATTAGGTTAGCAATTAGGTAATCATAGATCTAAGGATTTTAAGTTTTTTAAGGGTTTAGATAGGTGGGAATTGGGTTTAATAGTAGATGATAGGATGAGGTTTTAAAAAGGTTAAACGGTTGCAAATAGATCAAATGGTGATGCAATAGACCTATCAAAACCCACCCCAAACATTGGGGTGGTCAACAAGTCAAACCCCAAAAGTGATTTTCGGCCATTTTCCCAAAAATCACTGTAGCTAAGCCTAGCGTGTATAATACACACGCTAGGCATAGAAACAATACTCTGGTTCTGAAGCTGGAGGTTCAGAGCTCGTGCTGGAGCCCAAAAATAGCCAATTTTGCATAGCGTGCACAATATACACGCTAGGGTAAGTTCCTGCAATTTTTCACATTTTTCAAATCGCCATAACTTTTCATATAAAACTCCGATTGAGGCAATTCTTGGCTCATTGGAAAGCAGGGAACCTCTTCTTTCCAATGATATATAATTCAGCTCTAAAAGATGTCCCTATAAATTTTAGCACTCATCTTTCCAACTACAGTTTAGGAGGGTTCGAATCGGGCCTGAGAAGGGTTCTAATGGGTCTGGGAAGGCCAGGGTTGATTCCTAAGAGTTCGGGATGATTCCTAAGGGTTTGAAAAATACTTTTGGAAGCTCGGGAGTATGCCCTTCTCGAAGTATGTGTCGATTGGGCATTGGGCCAAATTTGGGTGTCTATACTACCTAAGCCATTTTGCGGGCATACTTGAGTCATTTACTGCCTAAGCCATTTGGCGGGTCTACACCCCCTTGGACATAGGCCGCTTTCACTAAAGTATTCAATGAGAAGTACTTCCCACACCTGAATGACATCAGATGGAGATTAAGTTTGCAACTCTAGAACAAGGACAAATGACCGTACGCGAATATGAAGCCGAATTTATCAGGCTCTCGAGATTCGCACCATTGCTAGTGGCCACCGAACAGATGAAGGTCCAAAAGTTTTAACGCGGTCTAAAACTAGTAATCAATGAGAGAATTTCCTTGTTTGAAGCAACAACATATGCTCAAGTGATACGACTAGCCCTCATTGCTGAAAGAGATGTTGAAAGTATGTACCAAAGAAGAAATGAGCAAAATAGGAGCAAGAAGAGTAGGACCCAAACTTATGACTCGGAGCAGGCTAGCAAAAGGCCTAAATTCTTGATGCTGCCACTCCTTTAGCGTATTCGAACAGTGTCGCTGAAACCACTCGACTCTACGCCCACAAGGCCCTTCCACACTACAACTCCAACAACAACGGGGGTATCAAGAACACAACCGACAGCCTCTCATACAGCTTCTCGTATTACCTCCTCCACACCAATGGAATCATGTGCGAAGTGTGAGAAGACACATAAAACCAAAGAGTATTGGAGAACTATGTGAGCTTGTTTCAAGTGTGGAAAAATGAGGCATAGGATTAGGTAATGCCCGAAAATGAAGGTGGATATAACAGTAAAGACAATTACTTAGAGATCCTTACGGCCTATGGTACATGGTCGAGCTTATGCTTTTTCAGCACAGGATGCTCAAACTAGCAATGATATGATCCAAGGTATGATCCCTATGAAGTGTTGATCGAATTTCTTTTATTTTAGATGAAGAAAGTGCATAAATAAAATAGTCTTTAAAATTTCTACGCATAAATACCATGACACTCTTACATGCACATCTAATTAAATGTATACATGAAACCTAGGTATCCTTCATGTGTACCAGAAGAGTGACAACTGTTTTCATAAAGCACGAGTGTTGATAGACTCGAGGTTTACCCACTCCTTTGTCACACCTCAGTTCGCAACAGAACTAAGTATCACCCCCAAACCGCTAGAGTTTATCCTGGCAGTGTCAATTCCAATGGAGAATTCAGTCAATACAAATATAATGTGCCGATCAGTCATCGTAGCTATTAAAGATCATGAGACAATGACTGATCTGATTTTGCTAGATATGCAAGGATTCAACGTAATCCTTGGCATGGATTGGTTATCCATCCACCAAGTGAATGTCGATTGCTGAAAGAAGATAGTCACGATTCGTCTCAAGAAAGGGAGATCACTCAAATTCCAAGGCATTCAACAGAATGTCACACCATTCATATCAGCTATGCGAGTAGAGCAGTTGATGAACAATGATTTTCTCAATTATCTCGCATTCTTACAAAGTCAAAAGGAAGAGAAGGTGCACATTACCGATATCCCTTTTGCATATGAGTTTCCTGATGTTTTCCCTGAAGAATTATTGGGTTTACTGCCAGACAGAGAAGTTGAGTTTGTGGTGGACTTAGCTTCAGGCACAGTGATCAGTCACATAATACACCATTTTACGACCCTTAATTTAGCGATGCTAGACCTTAGTTTGCTACTAACAAGTTAATGATGTGCAGATATCAAGGAAAAACAGCAAAAGAGAACCAAAATGTTAATATTCGTCAAAATAAACTCATAAAGCAATAAGAAAGAAGATCGAACGAAAACGACAAATCATCGCCTACTGAAAGACGGGAAATCGTATTTTACGATTTTGTGGAACGCTGCAAAGGAAGAAGTAAAAAAATCGTAATTTATGATTCTTCAAAAGTCGTTCAAACGAAAAGTACGATACAAGAAAAAAAAAGGCAATCAATCGTAAAATAAAGAATCATTCTATTGGAAGCCGTGTTGAGAAGAGAAAATCGTGATTTACGATTTTACAAAAAGAAAGCTTTCTGAAGCTACTGGTCACGTGAGAATTTATACTGCCATGCATATAATTAAAAGAATTCTTAACTTAGAAATCTGACCACTTATGGATTTGAGAAGATTGACAAAGGAAGGCTCTTAAAGAACTCTGTTGCTGAAATAAAGAAGAAAGTCCAGAAGTACATCAACTGTTGCAAGCAAGGAAAGATAGGATTAGAAGTACAATTATATTAGGACATTTTTGTTTTAGTAGTTTTTTTATATTAGAATTAGGAGTTTTGTAAACCAACCCCTTATGATCTATAAATAAGAGGGCTTGGTATAGAAATTAATTATCAAAGAAATTCTCAGCATCAATTGACGCATGAGGTTGAGTTTTCTTTCAATCATTAGAATAGTTTAGTTTAGACATCTAAGATTCCTCGATCACAATTGACAACCGAGATGATGCGACACCCTGTAAAGTCACACGTGTAAAACTCGGGACACGTGGGGTGTCGCAGATCACTAGACCTTAAATAGGAGGAATCCACGTAGACACTTGCCCACTTGAAAACCATAGGAGACTATTACACGTGAGAACCCATATATAAGGACTAATTGGATTGATGGCCTATTTGGGTCTGAGCCCATAGGCCTTTCGAACCAAACCCATTTTGGGGTCTATTTGGGGATTTAAAATCCTTGTGGGCCATCTTGAATGCGTAAACTGGGGATGGCTAGTAACTTAGGAACCATTTGAACCCATGAATTGGTAGCCAAGAGATGGACCTGCATACACCTTTGGGTTGTATAAGCTATACACCTAACTAGAACCCTTTCCTATTTAGCCACCTCCTCACGTAACCATGTAAAACAACATTTGCATTGTGTGGAACCGGCTGCGAATTAGAGGAGAAACGAGAGGGTGAAAGAGAGTAGCCATTTTCCCTCTTCTTTCATCTCGATTCAATCCCTTGAAAAATGAACCTCGGATCTATCCCAAAATTCCTCGACTACAATAGGAATCGAGCGTATTAACCTTTGAACACCCTAAACTCTGTGAATCGTTCAAATAAGGAGAACGAATCGTAGAATCGACGCTTTGACGGTGTTAATCCGACATCGACAGACTAAAGAACTTCGCATGCAAGGAAGCTAACAAAAGTAACCCTCGTAACGCATGCGTTGTAGTTTAGAGTTTGAGTTCTGTACCGAGTAGTGATAATCGAAGCCGCATGCAAAGATTCCATGGATCGAACGCGTGCAAATCGCGAGAATGGATGCATCGGGTTAGATCGTTGAAACACTTGCATGTGCTTCGGAAAATGACCTAAAGCCCTACGCTCGAGCGGGAATTGTAGGCTTAAATCGCTCGGGACAAAACTGCTCAAGCTTGAATTGAAGATGTGTATTGAGAATACGCTCGAGCGTGATTGGGGCCGCTGGAACGGGAAAAGACCTGAAACCTACGCTCGAGCGAGATTCCTAGCCTTATTTTGCTCAGGTAAAAGCCGCTCGAGCATGACTGTTGGAACCATAAGGGGTACGCTCGAGCGGGAATGAACCACGCTCGAGAGGGAAATTCTATTTTAGCATGATCTCACTCGTGTGCTTAGGACCTAACTTACATGCTTGAGTCGCGCGTGTGTGAATGTATCGAATACCAATGACTAAGACATGTATTTGGACCTTACGATTTAGGAGAAAGGACTCGAGGAAATGACTTGATCGAGTGCGATAGAATCCCGACATGTGTGCTTCTGTGAATTGCTCCGCCCGGGTTTTAAAGTGAAGATAACCATTCTTTCTAAAATCTTTGCTCTCTACAATAAAAACTTCAAAAACTCAAGTTCGTCTTCAAAGCCTCCAAAGTCTCTAATCTCAACTTTCTTTTAGTGGTCCAACGGATTTATATTTAATGTAATCGGTTTATTAGTTAATCTCTGTAAATATTTCTTTCAATATTAATAGAAATTTTCTTTTTATGTATATTATTTTCTTATGCCCTGGTGCACTCGACACTATGATAAATTTTGGGGTATCGCCTGGTTTGTTTTTGTTCAAGTAATACAAACGTAGCTCCATAGTCAATGAACCGACATTACCTTGAATATTAGGGTCTGCGCTTCGACCAAGCGGCATGAATATTAGGGCTAGCTGAGGCGCTACCGCTTCTAACGACGCTCCGAGTTTCAAGCGATGATGCTTCGATTTAGAAGCGATTTCGTAGCGATGACGCTTCGGTTTGGAAGCGACGACGCGTCTTATTTAAGGATTTTTTACGGTCAACACAAAATCAAATGAAAATCAAACTTAGGAAAAATCTACAGGAGTACCTTTAAATCCACCCACCAAATCTCTGAGTTCACCCATGCTGAAACACATTGATTATATTGAATCGAATGATGGAGATTCTTTGTCGCCCCAATCATTCACACGATGGATCTTGAGAGAATATGATCCTACCATCAAATGGTCGGTTTTAAAATCAATTTGAAGCATGCACGTGATGTTAAGGCCATTTTTTTGAGATGTGTGCCACGAGAAATAATACACTAGCCGTCTGATGGTAGGCCCATGTTTTCAAAATCCATCGTGTGAAAGATTGAGAGGATAAACGATCTCCATCATCTGATTCTATGAAGTCAATGTGTTTCAGCGTGGGTGAACTCAAATATTTGGTAGGTGGATTTAAAGGTACTCAATCTACAGAGACATAAAAGGCATTTTTATTGGGATACGAACCGTCGCTTCGCACAGAAAGGTGTTATGTGTCATCGCACAAAATAGGTACTACGTGTTGATACTCTGGCGATGGTAATAAATAAAGTAAGGTCAGTTGTTGCTTCGCACTGAAAAGATGCTACGTGTCATATCGCACAAAAAATGTGCTAAAAGGAGTTTATATTAGTATACGAAAAGCCGCTGTAAGAAATAATATTGGAAAAGATTGCGCGAAAAGGCAACACACTCCACAATTTCAAACTCGAAATAATAAATGAAATGCCGCCTAAATTTAAGTGTTGACACTTCAATTTAGAAGCGATGACGCTTCAATTAATAAGCGTTGATGAGTCAATTTAAAAGTGATGACGGTTCGGCTCAGGAGCGTTAATGCTTCAATTTAGAAGTGTTGACGCTTTAATAAATGTTTTATTCGAGCATTGACACTTATAAGAATAAGTTCCATGGGTAAAATCAAACATCGACGCGCTTCTTATCGTAATTCGAGAGGAGTTCGTGGAATAGCTATGTTGATGCAATAAATATGAAGCGTCATCGATTTACGAAATGTCTTTGGTGGCAATACACCATGATGACTACAACAGTCTATTTAATGAAATTACATGACAAATTGTTATTTAAAGGGCATCATAGCACCCAAATTTTGTCATCTTCTGTTGCTCCTTGAATTAAAAGTTTCAACTTTCTCAGCCCAGACCGAAATGCATCATAACGGTTTGAGAAAGAGCCACCGGCTCCTTAAACCGTGCAAGTGTTTTATCAGTTTCTACGATAGTTCGGTTATCGACATCCTCGATGACAACAAGCTGGTTGTCGTTCTCAAGAATGAGCATGTGGTTCTCCCTCTCCCTGAAGAAGTTATCGTCATTCCAAACGGTGACGACCTTCCCATTATTCTACTAGTGGTGGGAGACCCAGAGCTCCTTCTTCTCCCAGCTCCGGAGCCGGTACTTCTTCTCCCGGCTCTGCAGCTGGTTCTTCTTCTTCCGCCTCCACTTCTTCCTCTTCCACCCCAACCACAACCACCATCTCCAACTCAACTTCCTCATCCACCATCGTCAGCATAACAAACTCCTCACATTCGCCTACAACTCAACCTCCATTTTCGTCACCATTTCCAC
This sequence comes from Chloranthus sessilifolius, assembly GCA_021018995.1. Classification (NCBI taxonomy): domain Eukaryota; kingdom Viridiplantae; phylum Streptophyta; class Magnoliopsida; order Chloranthales; family Chloranthaceae; genus Chloranthus; species Chloranthus sessilifolius. The sequence goes on along the minus strand of CM037596.1, from coordinate 31,781,312 downwards.
CTCTACCTCCATCGTTGCCTCCTCCACCGCCTTCCTCACCGCGCGCGCCACCTCCTAGTCGACTCATGACCAATCCCCCTCCACCACTTCCAACATTTCAATAAAATGTGGCATCCTCCCCCAACCAATTACCACCATCACCATATCCACTCATCCACCATATCCCCCCTTCATTCTCTTTTTTCTTCAGAGGCGGGAGAAGGAAAGAGAATAAAGGGAGGAGAAGCGACAAAGCAGTCTAAATTAGGGTCTGCTAGATCGACCAATGGATCAGAACCATATTTAATTTCATCATACCTATGTACATAAAGAAAGACAGTGTAAAGAAAGATGATATAAATAATAATAAGCGTCATCACAAAAATGGTAAGCGACGTCGATTCAACTAAGAAGCGATGGAGCTTCAACTAAGTCACGATGACGCTTCAACTAAGTCGCGATTGCGCTTCAACTAAGACGTGATGACGCTTCTACTTAGAAGCAATGGCGCATCGACAACAAGACTCATTTACGATAAAGAAAGACAGTGTAAAAAAAGACGATGTAAAAAAATAATTTTAATTTATGAATGAAATCTTTTGTATCTTGATTAGTAAATCTTTTTACTACATAAGTAACTCTGAGTAATAAAAATGAAGCTCCGTGAGTATATAAAAATGACAATCCATAGGAGTGCGTTCACGAAAAGTTAACATCGTCAAATATTCCAGGTTGAGTCACAGGCGCTTCACTCACCTGGGATCCAATAGGCACACGGGATTAAAAAGCAGGATTAAAAAGAAGCGCCACCGCCGACGCTTCAATGACGAAGCTCCAAAGCTTCAAAAACTTAGCGTCGTCGCTTCCTTCACATTGCGCTGTCGTCACCTCTAAATGATAGTCACGAAACATAGTGTATAGGAATGACAGTATAAATGAGAAGCGACGTCACAAAAATGGGAAGCGACATCGCATCAACTGAGAAGCGATGGCGCTTCAACTAAGACGCGATGACGCTTCATTTTAAAAGTGATGATGCTTCAATTCAGAAGCGATGATGCTTCGACAACAAGACTCATTTACAATAAAAAAAAAAAGACGGTGTAAAGAAAGACAGTGTCAAAAAAGACGATGTACAAAAAGACAGTGTAAAGAAAAACGATGTAAAGAAATAGCTTTTATTTATGAATGAAATTTTATGTATCCTGATTAGTAAATATTTTTTCTTCATAAATAGCTCTGAGTAATAAAAACAAAGCTCCATGAGTATATAAAAATGTCAATACACAGGAGTGGATTTACGAAAAGTTAACATTGTCAATGGTTCCAGGTTGAGTCGCAGGCGCTTCACTCACCTGGGATCCAATAGGTGCACGGGATTAAAAAGAAGCGTCAGCGCCAACGTTTCAATGATGAAGCTCCAACGCTTCAAAAACTTAGCATTGTCGCTTCCTTCAAGATGCGCTGTCGCTTCTCGTATGAGGCGTCGTCGCCTCTGAATGATGGTCACGAAACGTAGAAATCAATTCTTAAATCATCGATAATAAACGCATAAAAAAAAATTTCAACACATGAACAAATTATCATCGGCTAGCCACATGATAACAAATAGAACACTGATCAAATAGGCGCAGATGCACTATATCAAAGCATCAGCGCATCGAAAAAGAAGCGTCAACTAATCGAAGAGACACGCCCACGGTTCAGATACGAAGAGATGACACTTCGAATGTGAAGCATCTGTGACTCCTAGGCCAAGCGATTACACTTTTCATGAAATTGAATCAGTGTGACTCGGTGAGACCGCACGTTCCCTCATCCTCTGTCCTTTTGGCTCTATCCAGTGCTATCAGTCATCATCCTGACCCTCAAAGGGTGCGCAAGTTGTGATTTTATGACCCAACTGACCACACAACCCTTACAATGGCGTCTCTTCTTTTGTGATTGTTCAAAACCAACCTCCACCATTCCATACTTCATTATGTCATTGTTGTTTGGTCTACCTTTGGTGGCACATCGTATTGGATCTCGCACTATAATATTAGTATGGTCTTGTAATGAAATTCTTTCACTAGGCTGGGAGGAGCCACCCGGACAAGACGCGATGCTAGTCGCTCTTTCATTATACTCTTCCGTTCTCATGGCCTCTACGCCTTCTAATAATTTCATCATCCCTTTCAACGTGTAATCTACCAAATGATTCGATTCTAATCTCAACTGAATTAACTTTAGTCCGACTTCTCTCACCTTTCATATTTTCATCGTAGAGGCAGAATTGGAATCCTTTTTGTCACTCACTCTCAAACTTACAGTACTGTATTTAGCATCTTTCGTCCATCAACGTAGAATATACTTAGAAGGAATTTGGTCTACCTCTTTCTTGAAGTAAACTTTGAAGATGTGAGAACACAACAAACCCTTTGTCTCGAAATACTTGCAATCACAAGTGGTCGTCGCATCTCTACACTTGAAACAAAGTTTGAATGTTCAATCGCTATCCTTCGTGTCATCCCCACCACTTCTATTTGGTATACAATAATCACCCCGGCTTCTTCTTCGACCAACTTTTGGGACTTAAAAGAGGCAAACTTTCGAAACTCAAAGTAGAATCTATCGAACATGGTTCTTGTATACACAACAGTGGCATACTTCTGGATTAAATTTTTGAACAAGAGCTCCGGTGACGTAGACATTGAGATGAAATCCTCTCTATTTTTTTTATCGCGACAAGATTGGAAGGCAATATCGTATTGCTTAACAAATTTCGTCAAACTCGTATGGACATTGACATAGGTATCGAAGAAAAAATTTATATTTTCTCCGCGTAGCGTAGTAGTCATGTCGGCCCAAAAGGTATCATTCAAGTAGCATGAAATCCATTTCCTTCTAAGATCGTACATTTGTTTCAACCACGCATTGTCTTGCAATTGAAACTCCTCGACGAATTCTGCCCATCTCCTTTCGAAATCATCAACCGTTTGACCGAACTTACGTTGATTGTACTTTCTTTTGAAATTCTCAAACTTTACATTTAGCTGAGAGAGATAGTTCAATTCATTCCTCCCTATGTGCCATAAGCAGAGGCGATGCGTGGTCCCTGAAAGAACTTCGGAGATGGCATTACTCATTTCGTTATATTGATCGGTGATGATTGCATTAGATTTTTTTATGACTCATGCACTTTGGCCACGTGCTAAATAACCAAATGAATGTCTCCTCTGTCTCATCTGCGAGCAACGCACATCCAAAAAGCGTCATCTGTAAATGATGGTTGACCACCGTGAATGGGCGAACGGTAGCAGCAATTTGTTTGTTTTATAAGTGGTGTCGAATGCCACCACATCACTGAACTATTAATACGACATATGTGATCTATGATCAGCTCAAAATATACTACGCACACGACATTCTTCGTTGAGTTCAGCTTCAAAGAAGAAATCATCTCCTTTATTATACCTATTAATGAAGGTTTTGATCAGGGTTGTGCACATCGGATCGATGCTACTCTCCTTTCTTATCTTTTTTAGGTAATCTCGAGTTTGTTGAGAGCTTACCATCACGCTAACCTCTTTATCCAAACTCGACAAAACATCAAAAATCTTCGAAGGAGGAATTATGTCATCAAATGCTCCTATTAACGATTTACTTACCCCATTCATCTTATTATGTGATCGTAGTTCCTTCACCTTCGTAGGTGAATACAACTAATGATTATGAGGCTCTCTAAATTTCATATTCTCCCACAACTTTTGTTCGTTGATTCCAATCTTCAACCTTGCCTCACATTCGCATTTGTTATCTCTTGAACACTTTATATTGGAGTATATTTTACGCTTGTCAGGTTGCTTGAACCCTTCGAATGAACATATATATTTTCTCTTTATAATCTCCCCCTTTGCGGATTTGTAAGTATTACTTTTCTTAACGCTGAAACCAGCTTTCTTCACGTATAAATTATAGAAGTTATATGTTTCATCTTCAAATTGAAATTTCAAGCCCATATGTGGCTTCTATTCATCGCTTGTATTCTTGGTGCCTCCACAAGAATCCAACATTTTGATATCCTTATCACTACCAAGTGGAACTCCTTCTAAAGAAATCGTCTGAGAGGTGAGATTTAAATCAATACCACCTATATTGAATTCTCCAATCGAGTCCATTACAGCCCTTGCATTAGACAAAAAATAAATGAACAATGGGTTAATAAGGAAACAGATTCACAAGGAAGCGATGACGCGGCCATACCAAGTGTCAGCGCTTCAATATGAAAGCGATGACGCTTCTCAATCATCGTGCCGTCGCTTCTCAATCGTTGCGTTGTCACTTCCTATCCCTTCAAATAAGAAGCATGTGCTTATAATTTATATATTTTCAAATGTTTATAATTTTTTTATCTCCACTTTGTAAATGACTGAAGAGAGCCATCAACTACGAGCAGATGAAGAAACCAATTCGCATACGAAGCGTCGTTGCGTGGGCGCAGAAGCAACGACGCATCTAATGTCATATATATTTGAATGTTCTGTAAGCTGAAAGTAATACACATGAAAAAATAAATACGTAGCTCAAATGTTACTCTTTTGGGCTTTTATCCAGTACGTGCTCCAAAAAAAAGAGCAAGTTGCCTCTTCTACTCTTCTATCCAGTACGAGCTCTAAGAAAAAAAAACGAGCTCCAGAAAAAAGAGAAAATTGTCTTTTCTACACTTCTATCCAGTACGAGTTCCAGAAAAATAGAAAAAGTTGTCTCTTTGCACTTCTATCCAATCTGCGCTCCAGAAAAAAGGAGAAAGTTGTCTCTTTGCGTTTCTATCCAGTCAAAGCTCCAGAATAAACGAGAAAGTTGCAAACCAAAGAGAGGAAATAAAACAATAGAGAGAATGAACCTGAATAAAAAGGGAAAGAGAAAGATCCGCGACTACCAATTTTTGAAATATTTTGCCGCCATTACATTAGACAAGACTTTCTCCTTAGGGACAACGCTTCCTTTCTCCATCAGATATAACCTCCATTATTCCCCTACTGCGGACTTTACCTACCACTGACACTAAGAAACCCCTGTTGTGACTAACCCGGGTTAGTACAAAAGCACTTTCCAAGTGTCCGCTCCCCGCTCCCCATTGGGGGAGCGTAGAGAAATCTCTACCCCATAGCGCATTTTCCCTTTTCCTTATACCTCTATCCGCACCTCGCGCTCACCACTTCTCTGAAACCGCCAACATTCTCACGTGTAAACAAAAAAAACCTTTTTTTTTCATGGGCACCGGCCAATTTTTACTTTGTGGGCACCCACGTATATAAACATTTTTTTTTTCATTTTTCACTTTTTTCTTCTTCCTTCTCTTCTTCTTCCTCTCCGTTAACTCTAATAGCCGCAATGGTGTCGTTGGCAAGATCAAATCACCCTCTTCTTCTTCCTCAACTCCAACCTTCGCAACAACGATGTCTACATCACCAAGAAATCCAATTTTTCTTCTTTTTCTTCCTCAACTCCGACACGACACATGTTCAAAGCATCCTTTTCTTCTTTTCCTTCTTCTTCCTCATCTACAACGAAAACCCTAAAAAAATCTAAAACCTTAAAAAAAAAACATTCTGAACTTGTGCCAGTAAGCACCCACCGTCAAATGTAATAATCTCACGGTGGGAACCTACAGTTAGATGTAGAAGACTGGGAGTGAGCGCTCACTGCCAGTGTTTTACAACTGACAGTAGGTACCCACCGTCACAAGTTCAGCGATAGTTTTCTTAGGTTTTAGGATTTCTTAGGTTTAGGTTATTTGCTTTATAAAAAAAAATTTATTGTAGTTGATAGTCCGGTGATGTTACGAGTTGCCAAATATGAAAAAGAAGAAGAGTCGTCGGAAGAAGATAAAGAAAAAGAAGAAAAAAAATGGTGATTCAGTGATACTGACGAGCAATGACAGGGGAAGAAGATAATCGGAGAACAAGGTTGCTGAAAGAGATGAAGAAGGTGAGTGCCCCCAACGGAGAAATTAGGTGGGTGTACATTTTTCTGATTCCTCCAAAAAATTACATTTCATTAAGTGGCGCCCTCAGAGAAAGATCGTCCTCTGAGTGGGCGCTTTCAGAGATTGTGTGGCTGTAGATAAGGGTACTCATATATATATATATATATATATATATATATATATAGAGAGAGAGAGAGAGAGAGATAAGATATCAAGCTTCAATTTTAAATTCACTATGGAGATCATTTTATGTTCCAATATTTCACATAATGGATCAGGAGATCATGAGCGTACCATCTAACGGCTAGTTTATGATTTCAAGCAGCAGATCCCATACAAGTGACCTTAATATAACGTGGAACTCATCACGGCCAAACCTGATTTTAAAGCCACTTTTTGGGATCTGTGCCACCTAAAATCAGAAAACTTACCATCTAATCGTACACCCATGATCTGAAAATCAATCACGTAAAGGATTGGGACGAAAAACAATCTCTGATCAAAGCAGTCAATTGGTTTAGCATGCGTGATTTCAAAGATTTCGTTGGTGAATTTAAAGGTACCCTTTTTAAAAAAAAGGCTATTGCCATAAACGACCCTTCTGTACAAGCTAAACTTTACCAAAATAAACCCATATATGGTAAAATATTTACTAAATTACTAAGTCGAGTTTCATTGGATCCAGCTAACTTCGAGTTGAGTTTTAAGATTTTGTAGCCATGGTCTAGAAAATGAGAGACTAAAATGAAAAAACTTCAACACCCTTAAATCCTTTACTCGTTAAATAAAATCAAGTTTAAACTGTTATGAGGACGAATGGAGAGGAAAATAATTGCACGTCTCAGCACTACCTCTACCATTCACCTAATACCAATAATTTTTATGGACAAGCCTTGGCAAGTGCCGAAATAGCAGTGAAAGTACATTTTTGGCCGCGCACCAATTTAACTCTCAACAATATATACGCATTTCCCAAAGCTTGTAAGCACTTGGCACTCTGGGCGGGAAACCTAATACCAATTCTTCAGTTTATATTTTAACAGATAGAACCTAAATAAGACAGGGAAAACCCCTACATAATTGAGTCTAAATAAGTCATCATCATCTCACAACCTTAAACCATCTATTTGGAGTTGGCAAAGTCTAAATAAGTTAAAAAATGACATTACCCCGTCTGGTCGCATATCTATGGGATGCTGTAATGGGTGGACGGGATACAAATCTAACCTTCTCCTTTTTACGTACCAAGTGGATGCTCTCTAGACTCGAACCCACGATTTCACACTTGACAGCCCAAGCTTTTTACTATGGCACCAGGCAACGGCTTCACAAAGTCTAGCGTATTATTATTACAGCAACATACCTTTATCAACAATCTCTGTAGAAAGATGGAAGCCTGAAAAGCTAAGCCAAAAGTGAACCTACCATTACAGTGACAGCTTTGCCTTGAATAAGTACTCGTTGTGTGTCCTCTTGTAGAGAGAGGTCCAATCTTCCACCCCTAGGAGATGCCTGATGGTCCAAAATAATTAGAGTGAGAATGATATATATATATATATATATATATATATATATAGAGAGAGAGAGAGAGAGAGAGAGAGAGAGAGTAGGGGAAGAAGGGGCAAATGGACCAGAGGTTTGGACCAGCCTTCCACAGGCCAACCATTTACACCGAAGCTCATCCACTTGACAATTGGTTTAGAGGATCAGGATATTGATGATTAAATAGCTGGGTCCAGCTAATTTATTTTTATTGGGTTAAAATTTTCATGCTTACGCCCGGCCTGCCAGGCCTGAACTTATAAACCAAGCCAGGTACTTGGCAAGCCTAATTAAAAGGATATGAAGCTGGACCATTTGCACCCCAGAGAGAGAGAGTACCATATAGGCAATAAGATTGCGCTTTCCCAGCTTTTTACTCCAATAAGGTGCTAAGGAACAATGAGCACTCCCACAGACAGGATCCTACAAGATAAACAAACTGAAGCTTAATTTGAGAACATTGAAAAAGAGAGAAAGAAAGAGAAGAGGCACATGGACCAGCCTTTTTTTTCACCTATAAAAAAATTTGCACATGCACGTGCACACAGTAAATAAAAATTAAAAGAACTAAAATAACATTATAGATCTAAACATGATCAATCAATCAACTTGAGCACCTTAACCAAATAGATTCACTACTTGTTTGTAAGCTTTAAACTAGAGATGAATTACCGTTTGTAAGCTTTAAACTAGAGATGAATTAATGCTTGGTTTCCTTTGTCCTTGATGTTGATAGAGCCAATGATCTCTTTGATAGACCTTCAAGGTGAGGTTGCTTTCCCGCTCTCCTTTCACAATGCCTTAGATGGGGTAATTGGCAAAACATGAGAGAGGACAGCTACCCCTTTATATAGATCTGTTAGTTTCCAAACCTATCAACGGAAAGTGAGAGAGGAATACCACTTTCTATAAACAATGGACATCCACCAACCAAACTTTCTATAATGATTCAATCTAGGATTGCATTGAATCGTCCGTAACACACGCAAAAAGAGAAAGGTCAATGTGGTCACCTAAAAATTTTAAATAGAAAATATATGGTGTGGGTCACAAAGATCTAACAGCATGCATTCATGTGTTAACTTAATTGAGAATGTTAAGAATTTCACAGTATTATAGAAGGAAGTTTGAAGATTATTATATTTATCTGTTGCCTCAAGATGGGTCAAGAAGTGGAGATTGAATCGCCACCAGGGATAGCAAAAATCTGTGCCAAAGCTAACAAATGGCAGATAAATTTAGATAAAAAAGGATATACAATACCAACTTCATGCAGTGGAAATCAGTTTGTAAAAGCAGCAAATTGAGAGAAAGGCCAGAAGCTGTACCTAATATGTTGACAATATTGACCCTTAAGAAAAAATTATTACATCACATTTCTCATTTAAACGGTACAAACTCTGAATGAGGTTAGGAACAATTTTGCATGCTATTCTTTTGTACATGATGTGTTTTTATTGTTTTAAAAAGATGAAATTCTATGAATACCTAAAGAAATATATTTCACAAAAACCAGAGCACCAAAGGTTTCCAATTAACAATGACTGGTACAATAGCACGAACCTAAATCCCACCAACTCCTCCTATCTTACATAAAATATAGAAGGTATCAAGTTTCTGGAAATCAACAATACTCATCTTTCACTGCCCAATTTTATGTAACTTCTATTGCTATACACGATGCCATAGTAGTCCTATGTTGAAAATTAGCATTCATCAAAGTTGATACTTGTGACTTGACTCAATACACTGCCCCATGTACGTAGATTGTCACACTACTTAACAGAGATCAATCTCACCCAACAGGATTTAGGGGTTCATTAAAATTACTTTCAGCTTTGCTTTGGATTTGTAAACCACCTTATCCTCCAGCCATTTGAAAGATTATTGGGCAGCCAAAATTTTGGGAATTTTGAGCTACTTCAAGTTGACTTTTTGGATTTTTGAGCCATGGTCTAATTGAGAAAGATTAAAAATAAAAAACCTCAACATCCTTAAATCCTTTGTTCTTTAAATAAAATTAAGTTAAACCCAGTATAAGATGAGGATGAATGTACGCAAAAAAATTGTACTTCTCAGCACAACCTCTACCATTCACCTAATACAACATTTTTATGGTCAAGCCTCCCAAGTACCCACTTACCAGAGAAAGTATACTTTTAACCGCTCACTTGGTTCTCAACAATAGATGCGCATTCCCCAAGGTTGCCGACACTTGGTACTCTTGGGCGAGTACCTAATACCTACTACCAATTCTTCATTTTAATTCTTAAGAGACATAACTTAAATAGCACAGGGTACACCCCTACATAATTGAAGTTGAAACAAGTCGTTGTCATCATCATCATCACCATCATCACAATTTTATCTCATCTATTTGGGTCGGAGAAGTCTAAATAAGTAAAACAAAAGGCCACTACAACCTAACCTTTTGCTTTTTACGCATAAAGTGACTGCTCTCTCTGGACTCAATCTCACAAAATTCACACTTAAAACCAAATAAAGTCCAAGAGGAGATATACAAGAAAACTATCAAACCAACTAAAATGGATACATTTCCCTAACAGAAAAGTTGGGGAATGCTGTTAGGGAACCATGACTTACTTGTTTTAATGGAATACGCTAGCCTGAAGTGAGAAGCCTGCTATGTGGATTCAAAGCTCTAAGGTCATAATTCAGTCTAGAAGTGAGAAGCCTGAAGTGGTATTATGGTTTAGATTTAAGAGTAAGAGAGAAGACTGAAGAATTAGAGAGAGTAATCAGGAGAACAGCAAGCTTAGTTGGCTGGCCCACCAGCTTATATATTAAAGGGAAAATAAAATTACAAGTATACCCTCCAACACCCCCCCCCCCCCCCCCCCAAGTTGGAGCATACACATCAAACATGTCCAGGTTGTCCTGAAGAATAGCAGATCCAACCACTTTGGTAAATATGCCTGCAAGTTGTTATGCAGATGAGACGTTATGAGCTTTAACAGATCATCCGCCACTTTTTCCCTCACAAACTAAATATCAACTTCAATATGTTCAGTTCGTTCATGCAACACTGAATCAGATGTGGTCTTTTCTGCAGCTTCGTTGTCACAATGCAGAGGAATGAAGCCATTAGTAGAGAACCCAAGTTCAGGAACAGGAGAGCGAAGGCGAAAAATCTTACAAGTGTCATGCACAATAGCACAATACTCAGCTTCTACACTCAAACGAGGGACAACAGGTTGCGTTTTACTCTTTCACGCGACCAAATTGTTTCCAAGGAAGACACAGTAGTAAGAAGGGAAGCGACAGTCCATCATCGATCTGACCCAATAAACATCCGTATAGCCAGATAACACTAGACGACCATGTACACGATATGTAAGTGCACGAGAGAGGCTAGACTTGATATATCGAAGAATACAATGAACGACGACAAGATGAATGAGTGCAAGGAGCATGCATAAACCAGCTCATCAAACTCATGATATAGGCAATGTCAGGCCCATTGAGAGTGAGGTAAACCAAATGTCGTACAAGCCATTTATACACATGGGGAGTGGAGAGAAGATCGCCCTCATTCTCATGAAGAGAATGCTTCTGATCCATAGGCAACATTAAGTTGATTTAGCGGTATATTGATTAGATTCAATTATGTTAGGGTTCGGAGGAGGAACACGAAGAAGAAGAAAGAGATTTCAGTAGGGTTGTTATCGGGTCGGTTTTCATGCTAAACCAAGACCAAACCGATAACTATCGGTTTCTAGTTTTGCAAACCGAAAGCGAACCAATAAGCCTCCAAACTGAAACCGAAACCGATCCAATCGGTTTGGTCGGTATTCGGATTCTTAATCCTAAAATTCTTAAACAAAACCCTATGTATATTAAAAATAAACCACATTTCAAAATATAAACAAAAACAGCAAGGAAGAGAAAGAGACAGAGAGGAATAGAGAGAGGAACAGAGAGAGAGAGAGAGAGAGAGAGAGAGAGAGAGAGAGAGAAACCTGTGGCTGTGGAGTATGGGCTTGTGTTGGACGGCAACGGGACGACGATGACGACAACAAGGATCCACGATGGCTACAGGACGGCAAGGGTGGAACTGGACAGTGGCCAGGGGGAGTGGAAATGAATGGGATTGGGGTTTTTTTTTAACCTTACTAAACTTAGTTTTCTACTTTTTTAAGTTCAGGTCTTAAAAGAAATTTTTTTATTGCAACCCATTTTGTAGTTTTTATGGTGCACTTAAGTAATAGCCGGTTATCGGTTTCTTATCAGTTCGGTTTCGGGTTATATAACCTCAAAACCGAAACCGAACAAATAACCTGATATCCCATTTTGCCCAAACCGAAACCGACCTGATAAGTCCTAAAACCGAAACTGAACCGAGATTTTGGTCGGTTTCAGTCAGTCGGCTCGGTCTGTTTTCTGCACAACCCTAGATTTTAGGAGAAATTAGAGTTATTGAGTTAGATTTCTCATGCCCCTTTTATCATTGATATTTATATCACTTACAAGTTGTTGGTGACACCCACATTAATCTAAACACATCCAACTTACATAAAGAGAGTACATTACCACGCACACACCAAGTTAATGATAAAAGTCTATTGACACACCAATACTCTCCCTCAAGTTGGTGCTTAGATATCTATCATTCCCAACTTGCAGGTGTCATCATATAATCGTTTTCCCCAAGTAGCCTTTGTCAATATGTCTGTCAGTTGATCATCAGATCTCAATTGAGGAATGCAAAACTCTTGTGATTGGATGGCAATCAACTTCAATATGTTCATCCTTTCATGATACACAGGTTTTTCAGCTATGCAGAGTGTTGTGTCATTGTCCCCATACAAGGTCATAAGTAGTTTAACATTCATTCCTAGATCAGCCAAGATAAACCTACGTCACATCCCTTCCTGAGCACCTTGAGACATAGCTCTATATTCTCCTTCTGCGCTTAGGGTGGAGACTATATGTTGTCTTTTATTCTTCCAAGTCAATAGGTTCCCATCTAGAAAAGTTCAATAACCAGTGGTGGACCTCTTGTCACTCAAGGAATCGACCCAATCAACATCAGTAAACACCTCAATGTCTAGACGCCAATGATTACCATATAGGAGGCTATTTCCCTTCTAGTACCTCAGGATTCTGTATACAACACTCAAATGTGTGGTTCTCGGAGAATGCATGTGCTGACTTACCACAATCACCACAAACGGTGTGTCAAGATGAGTCATGGTCAAGTAGATGAATTTTCCCACAAGTTGTTGATACATCCTTGAGAAGTTCTACGTCTTCTCCACTAAGCCTGTGATTTTGCTCTATGGGAGTGATTGCTGGCATACAACCCAACATATTAGTTTCCTTCAATTCCCAGGAAACTAATGTGATCCCTTTTTTAGATCTAACCACTTCAATTCCCAGGAAATACTTAAGAGGGCCGTTATATCAAAAGCTCTACTCAAGTGATATTTCAACTACAATATTTCTTCATCATCATCGCCAGTGACAATGATATCATCAATATATACAACAAGGGCAGTGATATGAGCAACCTTTCTTCACAAATAGAGTATGGCCATAGTAGCTTCGTCTATACCCGAACTTCATAGCAGCTTTACTAAACTTCTAAAACAATGCTCTATGAGATTCCTTTAAAACATAGATGGACTTCTTCAATCTACAAATCTTCTCTCTCCCCATGACAGGAGAAGCCTGAAGGGAAGGACATATACACCTCTTTGTATGCAACAAGAGACAGGAGAACTTGAATAGTATTGGACTTGGCAACTGGAGCAAAGGTATCCTTATAGTCAACTCCCTACATCTGTGTAAATCCTCTTCCAACTAATCTTGCCTTGTATCTCTCTACAGAGCCATCCGATCTATACTTTACAGTGTAGACCCCACTTACTTCCAACTAGCTTTTTCCCTGGAGGAAGCTTTACAATATCCCACGTTTGGTTATGTTCAAGGGTCTCTATCTCTTGCATTATGGCCTCCGTCCACTATGCTCTAAACCAGTGAAAGGACAACACAAAGAAAAGTAATAACTCAAATGAAAGAAATGACAAGTGAAATTATTTTCCTTATAAAAATAAATAATTTTAATCAAAATAATAAGTTCCAATTGAAAAATAAAGAACCTTACTATAAAACAAAATTGAGAATAAGTTTTTAAGACTTTTATAACATTAGAAACTAATTGTACCATATTAAAATGATTTTAAAAAATATTTCTGAAATAATTTTAGTAGTAAACTACTTAAAAACTGTCTTTATATTTTTTATTATGTAAAAAATAGCTTTTATAGTATTTTAATAAAACCCATGATTGTTTTTTATTAGAATAAAATAAATTTATTAATATAAAGTAATTATAACTTTTATTTATTTTAATTTTCATAAGAACTAATAAGAAATGTATAAGTAAAGAACTATCAATTAAAAAAATTTAATTTGATAGATACATCATTTTGAAATATATATATTTCAGAGACTAGTCATTTTCATGATATTTGATATTGACGGGATTATACAATGATTTAATTAAGTTGTTTTTACTAAAATCTAGTTTTAAATTTATTTTTTTATAAATATACCGTTCAAAGGTTAGTATAATGAATAACAAATACAAAATCAATAAGTGCTGCGTGAAGGATACTTGCACTGATTTGCATTCTCATCAATAGTTGCATACCATCCAGCTATTTTGACAAATTTGTGGTGCCATCAAATCTTCATTGATTATCTCAGGTCATACTCCGTTATTGCAGATTTTGAGAATAAAACTAGTTTTTAATTTATTCGCAGATTACGCCAATTATTTTGCACCTCTTAAACCTACTATGTTTATGTACAAAACTCATTTAATATTAGGTTCTTGAACCTAACACTATTTTTTGGATTCAGTCGATCTCCTAATGCCAAAATGGTTAAGCATAGCGATGCATACAATTAATACCAAAATGGTTAAGCTCCTTATGCCAAACTTGCTACCAAAATGGTCAATCTCCTTATGCCAAAATGGCCAATCTCCATGCATCTCTAAGGTTAGTAGAAGGAGATTCGTTTGAGCACCACCACTGATATAGATGTTAGAGCCGAGCATCTTACACCAACTCAAAAGATTAAGGACAGTGATATAACGATGTTGTTGTTTAGGTGAATCTCCTGCCACCAACCTTAATAGATGTATTAATACTTTTGACCGGCAACTTAGTGGCAGGTCAATCTCCCTATGTTAAAGTGGTCATTCTCAATGCATTTTCAAGGGTAAACATTACCTATGTCGGTGCTACAATCGAGCATCTTATTCCAACACAGAGGATTGTGAGCAGGAATATAAAGCGGAAGCATATCACCATATGGGCTGGATCCCAAGCTGATACATATTGGATATATTAGATATGTGTCGACCAAATCAGTCGATATTTAAATCATATTATCATCTTTAAAAATATTAAAAAAGTATATCAATAATTTAAATTTTTTAAAAAAATTGTACAAGGGGTATTTTTGATATTATGTCTAGATCATATCGAACATATATCAACCGATATGACCTGTTATGGCCAATATGGCTCAATGTGGGTTGACATTGACTGATATTTTGCCAATTTGACCCACTGTTTGACCTTACAAATCTGGAGTATATAGTATCGGAGGAGCTGATATTTAAAACCATGATTGTGGGATAGGTTTGTCATCTTTGGCAGTGTTCGGGTCAATCTCCTGCTGCCAGCCTTGATAGATGCACTAATATTTTGAGTGGCAAAGCAGTAAGAGGTATACTCATAGATGGTTGTGCACCTCCAAAGATATGACCATCTTAGTAGCAGATTGACCCAGGTACTGTTGACGATGCTTTAGTTGGATACCTAATACACTGCTGATGGTGCTTTAGTTGGGTACCGAACACCAACTCTAACTACCCGACAAGTTTCTTGGCACGTCATGACATGATGATGTCAATGTCAGTAACCAATTAGAGTATCTCTGGAGTAGCTTTTGGGAAGAAGCTGCAGATGTTGTGGGGGCCACCCAAAAGAAATAAAGCAAAAAAAAAAGTACCAAAAAACATAAAAGGAAAAAAAATATCAGAAATGATGTCTCAGGATGGCTGATCTCCCTCACACGATGCAAGCGTGAGAAGTGATTCATTTGAATAGATATAATGGAAAGAAAAAAACTTGTCCCATATGCTAGTATTAACACTAAAAACAAAAGAGTAAATTGCACGAAGAAAAGGAAAGATATATCGTATACATTCATGACAATCAACAAATATGCATTTAGGCTACGTTTGGGAACTGGTCATTGCAATTGAGGATTTCAAATCCAACCATTTCAAATCCAGGATTTGAAATATTTGGATTGGAAAATCACTAGTTTGGATATTTAAGGAGTGTATTTGGATTTGACATTAGGAATTATAAAATGCTTCGTTAGGCCAATTTAAAAAAAAAAAGTTTGATTTAGATTTCGGTAATCCAAATTTTAGTATACATGAATCACAACTAGAACGGTAAATGACTCGAGTCGACCGATGCCCGACTCACCCGACCCAAACTTTTTACCATGTCAGCCACATAAACTTGACCTGTTGACCCGATATTTCATATATAAAGATCATGAAAAATAGGATTTTTTTACTGGGAAGGGTCGATTCAGGTTTTCTGGTTAGGCGACAGATTGGGTTGGGTCAGGCATATTGTGACGTGGGCTCGCGGCGTGGCCACCCGGGCCAGCCGCAGGGCCACTTGTGCCACTGGTGCATCAGGCATTGGTGGGTTGAAGCTGGAGCATCGTCAGAGCATCACCAAGCCATGAGGGCTTCGCCGTTGATACTCCAAGAGCTTCGGTCGTGGGCCAGGAGGGCACGCGACATGGTTGCAGTTGGTCGTAATGCGAGCGCAGGCACGTGATGCGACGCGATCGAGCCAACTTAGCCTAGCGGGAGGGCGCTATGTATGCAAAACCAATACGTTTGAGGTCCTCCTGCCATTTAGGCACTATTGATGTTTAAACCATATATATGGGGAAAGGATCTAACAGCCACGTGACGTGTCGCTGGCCTAAGTGATCCCCTACGGAACGCGTATGATAGCCTTGTGGGCTTGACTTCGCGCATCCGGGCCTCGCATAGGTGTTAGGTCGCTCACAGCCGTCGTCGTGGAGCCATCATGTTGGTGGTCCCACCACCACCCTCATGGTGCGGACCTAAACTCTAAGTGGGGTTGCCCCTCGGACTATCGCTGCGTATAGCTATATGTGTTGCATTCGGGAATCCACATAGTTTCTAACCTAATGCGCTACCGTGCAGGTTTGAGACACGAGTAGGCTGAGCTAGATTGAGAAAAGCTAGTTGCCGCACGAGAGTTCACGTCGCTAAAGAGTAACTCCGTGACAGTTGGTATCAGAGCCTAGAGATGGCTGAGGGGACCAGTAATGGTACGCGTAGACGGACCAGGGAACGTCTAGACGACCTTGAAGGTCAGGCCGAACAGTTGGAGACAGTGGTTTCACTTGTGGAAGACCATGCAGAACGGTTAGACAAGCAAGAAGAAAACCACACCACATTGGCTGAAAACCACGCCACGTTAGCTGAGAACGTGGAGATTCTTGCAGAAGATACGAGGGGCACCGTCGAAGCCCTTCGTTTACAGATTGAGGAACTGACCACTAAGATGAACGTCCTGATGAAGGCGATTGGGTCTGGGACTGTTCAACAGCCAGAAACTTCCCAACGAAAGGTCAAGATACCTGAGCCGCGGTGCTACGGAGGTGCTCGGGATGCTAAGGAGTTAGAGAATTTCTTATGGGATATTGAGCAATACTTCCGTCTTGCCCCGCCTGCTACCGAAGAGATGAAAGTGGTCACAGCGACCATGTATCTTGAGGGAGATGCCAAACTATGGTGGCGTACACGCTACGTAGAAATTCAGAATGGTCGTTGTGTCGTAGACACCTGGGAAGACCTAAAGAAGGAATTGAAAGTACAATTCTTGCCCGAGAACATTGACTATATCGCTCGGCGAAAACTACGAGCTTCTGACTGCAACGAGAGAATATGTGCGCAGGTTCTCGCGTTGATGTTGGACATGAGGGAAATGTCTGAAAAAGATAAAGTATTCTACTTCCACGAAGGCGTTAAGCCTTGGGCCCAGGTTGAATTGAAGGACACTACGGATCTTGCGGTACATGGCGAGCGACTAACGATGACTATGGGCCCTCGGATCAAAATAGGAAGAGCGAGAATAAAAGTGGTTCAAGAATCCGTCCAAAGCAAATAAGAAAAGCAAGAGCGACGCGAAGAAAAGAAAGCGCACGGAAAGATTCACATGCCAAGTCACCGAGTCCGCCAACCACGTGTCAAGTCGGGTTTGCTTCTTGTGGAGGGCCTCATCGAGTTAAAGATCGCCTACGTAAATAGTCGTTGAATGTCCTTCAAGCTACTACTAGCGCTCCGCAATCCTTCCTAAGGAGGAACCAAGAATGGGGGCACTCAGTTCGAATGCCATAAAGGGCAAGTAGAGAAAGGAAGACAGATGGCGCCCAAGTGATGTTCATTGAGATGTGCATCAATGGAGAAAGTACCCGTGCCATGGTAGACACGGGGGCGACGCATAACTTCATTGCTGATAAAGAAGCACGTCGCCTAGGCTTAAAACTTGAGCAAGACGCTAGTCGAATAAAAGTCGGAACTGAGGCGCCCCATCGCAGGAGTAGCAAAGGGGGTACCTGTGCAAATAGGTCCATGGAGCGGTGCCACAAGCTTTATGGCAGTAGAGATGGATGATTTCAAGGTTGTCCTTGGGTTAGAGCTCCTACACCAGGCTAAAGCAGTGCCCATGCCATACCTCGGGTCAGTGTGCATGTTTGGAGAAGAGACCCCTTGCATGATCCCAGTCATTCAGAAAGATAAGGAAGCAGAGAGTGATGGGTTTATCTCAGCACTACAGTTAAAGAAGGGACTCAGAAGAGGGGAACCTACATTTCTTGCTACACTGTTAGAAGAGAAAGCAACTGGGCCAGCAGAGTGTGTGCCAGAAAGTGTGTCAGGATTACTCCAGGAATTCCAAGATGTCATGCACCTTGCCTAAGGTGTTGCCGGAAGATCGATGATCACCGGATCGAGCTAGAACCAGTGCAAAGCCCCAAAGCTCCTATAGAATGGCTCCTCCAGTTAGCCGAGTTACGTCGATTAGATGAGTTGTTGAGGCGGGATTTGTTCTTCTAAAGCTCCATTTGGTGCCCCAGTTCTATTCCAGAAGAAGCGCGATGGTAGCCTTCGATTATGCATTGACTACAGAGCGTTGAACAAGGTTACCGTCAAGAATAAGTATCCAGTGCCATTGATTGCAGATTTGTTTGATCAGTTGGGCAGTGCGCGGTACTTTACCAAGCTAGACTTGAGATCTGGCTATTATCAGGTGCGAGTCGCCGAGGGAGATGAAAGCAAGACTACCTGTGTGACCAGGTATGGAGCCTTTGAGTTTCTAGTAATGCCCTTTGGGCTGACTAATGGCCCACATTAACCTTGATGAATGAGTTGTTCCACGCCTACCTCGACAAGTTTGTGGTGGTGTACTTGGACGATATCGTTGTGTACAGCAACACGTTGGAAGAACATCTCAACCACCTCCAAATCATCTTCAAGATACTGCGAGAAAATCAGCTCTATGTCAAGAAGGAGAAGTGTTCATTTGCACAAGAGCAGATTATGTTTTTGGGACACTGTATTGGAGGAGGAAACATCAGCATGGACCTTGAAAAAGTTCGTGCAATCCAAGACCGAGAGTGCTGTAAAGGCGTGACCGAGTTGCGGTCATTTTTGGGTTTGGTCAACTATTACAGAAGGTTCATCCCCGGTTATTCACACTGCGGCACCATTGACTGGATCCTGTTAAAGAAAGATCGACTGGTGGCGGGGTGGGAAAAATGCCAGAGCATTTGAGGATTTGAAGGCGGTGGTCGTGAGCGACCCGTCTTGAAGCTTCTGATCCTCAAGCCATTTGAGGTGCACATGATGCCTCCGACTATGCAATAGGAGGAGTATTAATGCAAGAAGAGCATCCATGGCCTTTGAGAGCGAGAAAATTGAGCGATACCGAGCGACGGTATACGGTTCAAGAAAAGGAGATGACAGCAGTAGTACATTGTCTTAGGACGTGGAGGCACTAACTACTTGGGTCAAAGTTCTTAGTGATGGCCGACAATGTGGCGACCAGCTACTTTCAGACACAGAAGAAATTATCGCCGAAACAGGCCCGTTGGCAAGATTTCTTGGCCGAGTTCAATATGGACTTGGTGTACAAGCCTGGCAGGACCAACCAAGTCATGACGCTTTGGGTAAAAAGCGAGTTAGCGACATTGAAAGTTCAGTTAGCAGCGTTAAAAATTGAAGAACAAACTGCAGCTAGCCGCATTAGTTCGACTATCCCCGATAGATTGCGCGATGGGTTAAAACTAGATCCACTCGCGAGGACCCTACTACAGCAAATACAAGAGGGGAGAACACGACGATTCTGGACTGAGGAAGGACTCTTGGTGACAAAAGGGGGCCGTTTCTATGTGCCGAAAGTGAAAGAACTTAGGAAGGAACTCTTAAAGGAGTGTCATGACACATTGTGGGCAGGTCATCCAGGAATTCATCGCACGCTCGCCTTGTTGGAAAGGCGTTTCTATTGGCCTAAGATGGAAGAGGACGTAGAGGAGTATGTCGTGACTTACGATATGCCCGGACAAAGTGGAAAGAGCTAAACCATTTGGACTCTCGCAACTGCTACCGCCATCGGACCGTGAGAGCGCCTCCTTGACTTCATTTCGCATTGCCCAAAGTAGGGACACTCGGGTCCATCACGGTAGTTGTGGATCGATTCTCAAAATGCGCTACATTCATTCCGGCACCGATGGTTGTAATGCACAAAGAAGTCATGCGCGATTATTTGTCAGTAACGTTGTGAAGCAGGGGGGAGTGCCGCAAGTGATTGTCAGTGATAGAGATCCACGGTTTGCTAGCAAGTTTTGGTCGAAGTATTCCACGGCTCTTAGGAATGGCCCGAACTTCTCATCCAAACATGCATCCCCATGAGACGGTGAAGGGTGAATGCTATTTTGGAGGAATATTTGAGACATTTTGTCGGCCAACCAAAAGAATTGGGTTGATTGTTAGATGTGGCACAATTTTGTTATAATCTGCGAAGAGTTCACCAAATAAGAGCCCATTTGAATTAAGAATCGCCAACAACCGTCAACACCGCATACAATTACTATGGGATATACGGATCGAGTCCAGGACCTACCATCTTGCCAAGGAGTGGCGGAGGAATGCGATTGCTAGGGCCTACTTGGAAAAGGTCGCTAAGCGAATGAAGAAGTGGGTCGAGTGGTCGACGACTGTCGAGTTGCGAAGGTGATGAAGTTTTGGTGAAACTTAATCCAAAGTACTCAAATTTTTTTAAGATAGCACGCAGGACTAGTTCGTAAGTATGATGGGCCATTCCCGATCACGAAGAGGATTAATGATGTCTCATTTCGAGTGCAGCTTCCTCCCCGTCTGAGAATGCATCCGGTCTTTCATGTCAGTTGCTTGAAGCCCTACAAGAGAGACCTGAATAATCCAGGGAGAAGTTTGTCAACTCGGGTCGCCCAGAATCTTGATTCTGATTGAAGAGACAGGTTGAAGAAATCCTTGCTCACAGACGCAATAACAGGGAAGATGGCAATCAGAATGAATTTCCTATGGAGTACCTTCTGAAGTGGAAAGGCCTGCCAGAGGCCGAAATTACGTGGGAACTTGAGAGTACCCACCCGTCCTTCCAATCCGCCCTGAAGAAGTACTGGAAGCGCGTCGACGAGGACGTCAACGCAACTAAGTAGGGGAGGATGTGACGTGGGCTCGCGTGGCCACCCGAGCCAGCCGCAGGGCCACTTGTGCCACTGGTGCATCAGGCATTGGTGGGTTGAAGAGCATCGTCAGAGCATCACCAAGCCATGAGGGCTTCGCCGTTGATACTCCAAGAGCTTCAGCCGTGGGCCAGGAGGGCACGCGACATGGTTGCAGTTGGTCGTAATGCGCGCTGAGGCACGTGATGCGACGCCGATCGAGCCAACTTAGCCTAGCGATGCGGGAGGGCGTTGCGGTATGCAAAACCAATACGTTTGAGGTCCTCCTGCCATTTAGGCACTATTGATGTTTAAACCATATATATGGGGAAAGGATCTAACAGCCACGTGACGTGTCGCTGGCCTAAGTGATCCCCTACGGAACGCGTATGATAGCCTTGTGGGCTTGACTTCGCGCATCCGGGCCTCGCATAGGTGTTAGGTCGCTCCTGTCGCGTCGTGCGCTGGAGCCATCATGTTGGTGGTCCACGACCACCCTCATGGTGCGGACCTAAACTCTAAGTGGGGTTGCCCCTCGGACTATCGCTGCGTATAGCTATATGTGTTGCATTCGGGAATCCACATAGTTTCTAACCTAATGCGCTACCGTGCAGGTTTGAGACACGAGTAGGCTGAGCTAGATTGAGAAAAGCTAGTTGCCGCACGAGAGTTCACGTCGCTAAAGAGTAACTCCGTGACAATATGCTATGTTCTCATTGTGCGGCCAAAATTTTGGCCCAACCATACCCGCTGACAGCTATAATCATAATCCGAGTGTTGTTATTAGGTAACTAATATTATCAATAAACTAGGATATTTTATACAGGAAAGTAACACACAAATCAATGGCAATATCATCACTATAAAAGGGATTATAACAGTATAAAAAAGAGCCTCCTTTGACAACACATTTGAGAGCTTTCTATATAAAAGTATGAACCCAACAGCCGTAGGAAAATTGACCCAAGTCTTCAGAAATGATGCACTGCTGCCTTTAGTAGTCACAACCAGCACATCTTCTGTATCTCTCAGAGTTGTCTAGTTAAAAAGAATGGAAAAGAACATGAAATCAAGTGGGTAAATCTTCTTAAGTGGTCATAATCTCAACACCAACAACTTGGGCTTCTCTAAATCCTCAATATAAGCCTGCCCATCACCTGAAACAACAGATTGAGCAGCATTCAACGATCCGTCACACCCTATTCGTAGTTACTATGTTCAAATATTCCATTAAGCCAATCCCAAATAGCACAACAAGCTATCACCTTTTTCTTCTCTCAAAAAAGGTTGGGCTCAACCTAGACATGGAAACCCATTTTAAAGGCATCCTAAGGAGCCCAAAATAGAAACAAACCCAATTAGTCCATCTTGGAACCAACCCAAAAACGTTCCTCTCATTTAGAATGTATACCTGAACCGATCAATCTCAATGGCAAGTTTGATCAATAAAGGTTCTGTCATGATCTGAATTTTATACCTTTGATACACCTAAAATATGTGTATGTGTTTAATACCGTATTCCCCGCATATTTTAAGTTTTCAAAACGTTTTATCTAAAAATGCATGTTTTGGTTTTTCAAGCTTTTATATTTATTTTCGTCATTAATGAACACAAGTTATGTGGTAGCCTATTGGTTAAAGGCTTTAAATTCTAGATAAGAGGTCTAGGGATCAAACCTTGTTATGTGTGCTTTAAACCTCTATTTTAGACTTTGAGATAAAAGCCTATACACTCTTCCTTATTGTGTTGGCTTAACACCGGATAATCTCCAAAGTGTGATAAATAAATGTCTTACGGAGAACCCTAAATTATAAGCTCATTTAGAATTCTTCTTAAGAATAGAGCCGTCAGAGACCCTAGAGACCTTAGAGAAGAAATTCTAGATCTATCTTCCTAGAACCCTTCTTTTGGAAGTGCGGTGAGACGTTGGCGTATATTCTCAAGCGGCCTTCACCTTCTTCTAAAATCATCATTGTTAGGATCTGAATCTAATCGTGGTGGTACGATCGATCTAGGTATGGAGAAATCATGCTTTCCATTGATCTTAAAATATTATTTTTTTATTAATAGATTTTTATATAAATTAGTGATTTTATTTCATAAATAATGATGGAATGATTAAATGAATGCATGTTATGATTAATAGATTTTTAATGTTAATGATGTTGGGTTAAAAAGAAATCCGATTAAATTCCACCATGTGATTTGATGTATTTTGAGGCGTGCTCACGGATTGAAATCAATCGATTGACACCTAAAAGCAATTTCCGTGAATTCCCGCCAAACTTTGTATCGAATCTTTTCGGTATTTTGGCCATAACTTTCATCCGAACTCGGATTGAGGCGATTCTTACGGCGTTAGAAAGTCGACGAGCTCTACAACTTTTGTGTTTTAGCCGTTTGAATCGGCGACTTGAAGGTCCAAATTGAGCTGCAAGTAGCACTAAGTTCCCGATGACCCAAAGTTGCAGTATTTTGATATTATTTTCGGAATTCTTGGGCTGTTTTACGCACTATGATCGTATGATATGCACTGTAATATTTATGCACCATGATTGTGTACACTTTGATATTTACATACCATGATTAAATGCACTTAAATGCATATGTAGTATGATATCACTCTCATGCACTTTATATGTCCCATGATGATCTATATAATTCACAATCAAGATACGTAAAATACGATGAAAGGTCAAGCCATGATTAATGAGCATTAGACCCAACATCTTGTACCCGATGGAATCTAAGAAGGTATTAGACCCAACATCTTGTGTAAGATGGAGTCTAACTGAACAAGAGTATGATGAGCATGATTCATTAGCGTCTTGGAGCGGAGTTTGACATGCAATAAATAACATGATTCATTAGACCCAATGTCTCGAGCATGACGGAGTCTAACTAACAAGTGATAAGCATGATTAAGACCCAACGTCTTGAGCGGGACGGAGTCTAACATGCATTAAATGACAAGAAAGATGAAATTAAAAGATATGATGCATTCATGTAATATTAATATATATGTTTACGTTCAGTTCATTTCAGCTTAGTGAGATTATACATGCCACATGCACACATATATGAAATATATCGAAATGTTATATGGCTAGGATTGATATTTTATGCTTCAATGGATTGCATGTCTGGTCCATACAAGTGTAAACTTACACCCCTTGTTTATGTGGGTGACCAGATGAGACAGGTGTTGCCGTCTATGGCGATGAGACGGCACGTGGTGCTCAAGAAACTAGACTGAATGGCGTTAATGGCTTCGTGGCCTAATTAGCTATTTTCCTTTCTAGTTATTGATAATTTTAAATAAATGGGACATTGATCAGTTAGTATTTTATCTAAACTGTTTAAGCTTTAATTATGTTGGACTTGTTATTGGAATAAGAACATTATCATGAGTTTTATTTAGATTAATTAATGTTTTAAAGAAATTTTATCTTCCGTTGTTTAAGGTGCTTTTATCGCCTTATTATGTTTTTATGGTTCTTGAAATTGAAGTTACGGTCTAAGATCTTACAATTAAGAGGTTGTGAGATCTCGGGTCGCAACAGTTGATATCAGAGCCTAAGGTTGATTCGTACGTCAGGAATATGTGTAATTGGAGTTTAACATGAGACTGATCGGTTGCAGATGACGAACAAGCATATTGATGCGTTGACCGAGGCAATTATGAGTGCCATCAATGCAACCAGAACTCCAAATACCCAACCTACTCCTGCTCCTAGGTCAAAATTGGACGAATTCAGGAGGAACCGATCACGATACTTCAATGGGACGGGAGATAGCGCGGAGGCTATGAAATGGGTGCAACAGATGGAAAAGATCTTCGATCTAATGGAGTGTAATGAAACAACTAAAGTGAGATTGGCAACCTACAAACTAGAGGGGGATGCCGAGAACTGGGGGAGACAATTGAAAGAAGCGACTCGTGTCGAAGAGCCTGGTTATGTATGGGACTGGGATGAATTCGTAAAAGTGTTTTATGATAAGTACTACCCTCAGAGCGTCCAAGAAGCAAAGATTGAGGAACTCCTGAACCTCCAACAGATTGGCAACCTACAAACTGGAGGGGGATGCCGAGAACTGGGGGAGACAATTGAAAGAAGCGACTCGTGTCGAAGAGCCTGGTTATGTATGGGACTGGGATGAATTCCTAAAAGTGTTTTATGATAAGTACTACCCTCAGAGCGTCCAAGAAGCAAAGATTGAGGAACTCCTGAACCTCCAACAGGGGGAGATGACTGTTGACGCTTATGCTAAGCTTTTTACAGAACTGAGCCAGTTTGCACCGACCCTGGTTTCTGACGAGAACTTTCGACTCAGGAGATTTGAGAAGGGTTTGAGGCCCCAGATTAGGACCTTGGTGGTTGGACACCGATGCGACTCATACAAGGACCTGATTGATAGATGTTACACCATTGAGAGAGAATTAAAGGTGCCTTCGCCGACTAGTAATGTGGGTCAGAGCTCGGCTAGAAACTTTCAATATGGCCGCCGAGATCGTGTGTTTTCTAAATCCAACATGAGATCGGAGAGTAGGGGCACTCCTTACTCAAGACCAGCCTTCTCGCAGCAGAGCAAGACTAATTCTACAGTGGCGTCGACTGCAAAGACTACTCCGACCTATACCACTTGCGGCAAGAATCATTACGGCACCTACCTTAGGGGAACGGGTGCTTGTTTCAATTGTGGACAACTTGGGCATAAAGCAGCTGAGTGCAAGATGCCTAAGAAGTCATCTGGATCGAAGGCTATGCCTCCTGCGACAATTACGGCTAATGGCCGCGTGTATACCCTATTTGATGTTGACGCTAGAGCTTCAGACGATGTCATCCAAGGGATGTTTATTTATTTAAAATTCATGATTAAGTTCTTTCATACATGTTTGCGTAGTAATGTCATAAATATTAATTTGCGTAGAAAGACTACTTTTCGAAAATGTTTTCAAAAATGAATTAAATGAATTTGTTAAGAACTAACGAAGATCTAGTAGACATTAAGCTTTTAAATTGAATGATACCCTTACGTTGAATAATTTAAGTCGTAGCATGTCTTGGGTGCCCAGGTTCGATGTTGATCGATAGCCATTTTGCTTATGTGCTTTTGGATTCGGGTGCTTCCCATTCATTCGTCTCTTTAAACTTCGCTAAGCGTCTTGATAAGGATTCATCTCCTATGAGCATTCCTTTGACCGTAGCAACTCTTTTGAGAAAAAGTGTGCTTGCTGACAGAGTCTATCCTCGATGTTCTGTCCAGATTGGAACCCATGCATTGGTTGTCGATCTAATTGAATTAGACTTCGAAGATTTCGATGTGATCCTAGGGATAGATTGGCTCGCTGAATCTCATGTGACCCTTGATTGTTTCGCCAAGACCGTGATTTTTACCCCTTTGGATGGACCGACTTTTAAATTCAAGGGCGCACGGAAGGGTGCCATTCCGAAACTCTTTGCTTTATTAGAAGTCGAGGAAAAGCAGGGAGATATATCATCGATTCCTATTGTAAATGAATTTGCTGGAGTTTTTCTTGATGAGGTGACGGGTTTGCCGCCGAGTAGGGAAGTCGAATTTCAGATTGAGCTTGTACCTGGCACTGCACCGATAGCCAAGACTCCTTACAAGATGGCACCTGCAGAACTATCAGAATTGAAGAAAGCGATTCTGGGAACTACAAGATAAGGGCTTCATTAGAAGAAGTCAGTCACCCTGGGGTGCTCCTGTTTTATTTGTTAAGAAGGACGGTTCTCAGAGGCTATGCATTGATTACCGACAGTTGAACCAAGCGACGATTAAGAACAAGTATTCATTGCCACGGATCGATGTTCTATTTGATCAACTGCAAGGCGCATGATATTTCTCTAAGGTCGATCTGAGATCTGAACATCACCAGTTGAGAGTGAGAGAGTCCGATATAGCTAAGACGGCATTCAATACGAGGTATGGGCAGTTTGAATTTTTGGTAATGCCTTTTGGATTGACTAATGCTCCTGCAATCTTTATGGACTTGATGAACCGTATTTTCAAGCCCTACTTTGATCAGTTTGTGGTGGTTTTCGTTAATGACATCCTGATCTACTCCAAGTCCGAAGAAGAGCATGCCGAACACTTAAGGATCGTCTTACAAACCCTATTGGACCACCAGTTGTATACTAAGACGAGTAAATGCGAATTCTGGATGCGTGAAGTGACATTTCTGGGCCACAAGATTTCTGAGGCAGGGGTTACTGTTGATCCTGCAAAATTTGAAGCCATTGTAAATTGGGCGAGTCCTAAAAGTGTTACTGAAGTACGAAGTTTCCTTGGCTTAGCTGGTTACTATAGAAGGTTCGTGGAAGGTTTCTCAAAGATCTCAAGACCTCTTACCGGGCTGACCAAGAAAAATGTGAAATTCATTTGGACCGATGAGTGCGAGAAGAGCTTTCTCGAGCTGAAGAAAAGATTGACTATTGCTCCCATTCTAGTGATACCTTCTGGCAGTAGTGGTTTTACCGTTAATACCGATGCGTCGTATAAAGGACTAGGTGGTGTCCTGATACAGAATGAGAGAGTTGTAGCTTACGGATCCAGGCAACTAAAGGAGTATGAAAAGAATTACCCTACGCACGATTTAGAACTGGCCGCTATCATATTGACACTACCTATATGGAGAGAAATTCATCATCTCCACGGATCATCAAAGTCTTAAATACCTTTTTACGCAGAAAGACTTGAATATGAGGCAGAGAAGATGGTTGGAATTCCTGATCGATTATGATTGTGAGATCAAGTATCATCCGGGAAAGGCTAATGTTGTTGCCGATGCCCTCAACAGATTTGTTCCGTCGAGCAATGTAATTCGACCAAGAGCATTGCTTTTGCATTGTTATCACCTCTTCATTACTTGATCGAATCGGAGATTACGACTGAAGATCCTATCCTCTTGAAATTGAAGGGACGGTGGGAAGTCCGAGATTACCGCCGTGGATGATGGGATGATCTTTGTTCGACGCCTTCTGATTGTACACGATAATATAGAATTGAAGAAAAATTATTGGTGGAATGATATGAAGAGAGAGATCGCTGACTACGTGGCAAGGTGTCTCACATGCCAGCAAGTTAAAGCTGAACATCATAAACCACCCGGGTTACTTCAGCCACTACCGATTCCGAGTTGGAAATGTGAGAGTATCGGCATGGATTTCATCACCGGTTTGCCGAGAACCCTGAAGAGGAACGACGCTATTTGGGTTGTGGTCGATAGACTGACTAAATCGGCTCATTTTATTCCGTACCGCATGACCTATTCAGCCTCCCAGTTGGCGGATATTTATATTCGTGAGATTGTCAGATTGCATGGTGTGCCTGCTAATATCGTATCTGATAGAGACCCTCGTTTCACGTCAAGATTTTGGCAGAAAATTTCAAGATGGGATGGGGTCTAAGTTGAAATTTAGCTCCGCTTTTCATCCTCAAACGGATGGGCAGACCGAAAGATTGAATCAAGTGTTAGAGGACATGCTTCGTGCTTGTGTACTGGACTTTTGAGGCAATTGGGACGAGCATCTACCTCTTGTGGAGTTCGCGTATAATAATAGTTACTAGTCCACTATACAGATGGCCCTGTATGAAGCCTTATATGGGAGAAGTTGCAGAACTCCTCTGTGTTGGGATGAGGTCGGCGTGAGAAGTTTGTTGGGACCTCAAATTGTTGAAGACATGTCCAAACAAGTTCAATTGATCCGAGAACGAATGCGACCGCAGAAAGCGATGAGAGTTAATTGATTTGAAGCGTAGGAATTGGGATCCGATTAAAGGGATCAAGTCTTTGTAAAATCTCTCCTATGAAAGGAGTGATGAGATTGAGAAAGGAAAACTTAGTCCAAGATTTGTGGGACCGTTCGAAATTTTAAAGAGAATCGAGAAACTTGGCATATCGAAAAGCTACTACCAAAGTTTGCCGATGTGCATAACGTTTTTCACATATCCATGTTAAAGAAATACGTGGCAGACCCTACTCACGTTATCGATTGGGAACCCTTGGAGGTTTATAAGGATATATCCGTGGTGGAGGTGCCTGTTCAGATTCTTGATCGAAAAGAGCAAACCCTGAGGAATAAAGTT
The DNA here is from genome assembly GCA_021018995.1 of Chloranthus sessilifolius. Taxonomy (NCBI): domain Eukaryota; kingdom Viridiplantae; phylum Streptophyta; class Magnoliopsida; order Chloranthales; family Chloranthaceae; genus Chloranthus; species Chloranthus sessilifolius. The sequence goes on along the minus strand of CM037596.1, from coordinate 31,751,841 downwards.
ATACCGCTGGTCCTTGTGATTTTGCAGCACCACTCTCGCGAGGAAGCCACTTGGGAGCGCGAGGATATTATCAGGAGGGACTACCCCCATCTCTTCTAGTAAGGTATGACTCAATTTCGAGGACGAAATTTTTATAAGTAGGGAAGAATGTCATGATCTGAATTTCATACCTTTGATACACCTAAAATATGTGTATGTGTTTAATACCGTATTCCCCGCATATTTTGAGTTTTCAAAACGTTTTATCTAAAAATGCATGTTTTGGTTTTTCAAGCTTTTATATTTATTTTCGTCATTAATGAACACAAGTTATGTGGTAGCCTATTGGTTAAAGGCTTTAAATTCTAGATAAGAGGTCTAGGGATCAAACCTTGTTATGTGTGCTTTAAACCTCTATTTTAGACTTTGAGATAAAAGCCTATACACACTTCCTTATTGTGTTGGCTTAACGCCGGATAATCTCCAAAGTGTGATAAATAAATGTCTTACGGAGAACCCTAAATTATAAGCTCATTTAGAATTCTTCTTAAGAATAGAGCCGTCAGAGACCCTAGAGACCTTAGAGAAGAAATTCTAGATCTATCTTCCTAGAACCCTTCTTTTGGAAGCGCGGTGAGACGTTGGCGTATATTCTCAAGCGGCCTTCACCTTCTTCTAAAATCATCATTATTGTTGGGATCTGAATCTAATTGTGGTGGTACGATCGATCTAGGTATGGAGAAATCATGCTTTCCATTGATCTTAAAATATTATTTTTTTATTTATAGATTTTATTTCATAGATAATGATGGAATGATTAAATGAATGCATGCTATGATTAATAGATTTTTAATGTTAATGACGTTGGGTTAAAAAGAAGTCCGATTAAATTCTACCATGTGATTTGATGTATTTTGAGGCGTGCTCACGGATTGAAATCAATCGATTGACACCTAAAAGCAATTTCCGTGAATTCCCGCCAAACTTTGCATCAGATACTGCCTCGGTATTTTGGCCATAACTTTCTGTCCTGAGCTCGGATTGAGGCGATTCTTACGGCGTTGGAAAGCTGACGACGAGCTCTACAACTTTTGTGTTTTAGCCAGTTTCTGAATCTGACGTCTTGAAGGTCCAAATTGAGCTGCAAGTAGCACTAAGTTCCCGATGACTCAAAGTTGCAGTATTTTGATATTATTTTCGGAATTCTTGGGCTGTTTTACGCACCATGATCGTATGATATGCACTATAATATTTATGCACCATGATTGTGTACACTTTGATATTTACGTACCATGATTAAATGCACTTAAATGCATATGCAGTATGATATCAAATGCATATGCAGTATGATATCACTCTCATGCACTTTATATGTCTCATGATGATCTATATAATTCACAATCAAGATACGTAAAATACGATGAAAGGTCAAGCCATGATTAATAAGCATTAGACCCAACATCTTGTACCCAATGGAATCTAAGAAGGTATTAGACCCAACATCTTGTGTAAGATGGAGTCTAACTGAACAAGAGTATGATGAGCATGATTCAGCTCAACGTCTTGAGCGGGACGGAGTTTGACATGCAATAAATAACATGATTCATTAGACCCAATGTCTCGAGCATGACGGAGTCTAACTAACAAGTGATAAGCATGATTAAGACCCAACCTCTTGAGCGGGACGGAGTCTAACGTGCATTAAATGACAAGAAAGATGAAATTAAAAGATATGATGCATTCATGTAATATTAATATATATGTTTACGTTCAGTTCATTTCAGCTTAGTGAGATTATACATGCCACATGCACACATACATGAAATATATCGAAATGTTATATGGCTAGGATTGATATTTTATGCTTCAATGGATTGCATGTCTGGTCCATACAAGTGTAAACTTACACCCCTTGTTTATGTGGGTGACCAGATGAGACAGGTGTTGCCAATGATAATGTATGGGTCTATGGCGATGAGACGGCACGTGGTGCTCAAGAAACTGGACTGAATGGCGTTGATGGCTTCGTGGCCTAATTAGCTATTTTCCTTTCTAGTTATTGGTAATTTTAAATAAATTGGGCATTGATCAGTTAGTATTTTATCTAAACTGTTTAAGCTTTAATTATGTTGGACTTGTTATTGGAATAAAAACATTATCATGGGTTTTATTTAGATTAATTAATGTTTTAAAGAAATTTTATCTTCCGTTGTTTAAGGTGCTTTTATCGCCTTATTATGTTTCTATGGTTCTTGAAATTGAAGGTACGGTCTAAGATCTTACAATTAAGAGGTTGTGAGATCTCGGGTCGCAACAGGTTCAGTTTCCAAATCCACAACCCAAAGAACAAACTTTGAATCAATTAGCCCACCTGAAACCAACTAAGCTTTTTCTTACGAATCCATATGGCTTTGCTAGTTTAGCAGTCCAGATATGCTAAAACTTATAACACTAGAGATCAATTCATGTTCTTTGAAGTCCCATTCAAACAAACAAACTATTAAATTACGTGTGATACAGGAGGCTTGCTCTCATGTAAGTTGCAGAAATCTATGGAACAGAATCCTTTGTTGGTTAAAATCATTGAAAATAGGTGCTATATTTGGCGACTGTAATGTCGTAGTGAGCCCAACTTCATTGGTTGAACCGATGATAATATATATATATATAGAGAGAAAGAGAGAGGGAGAGAGAAAGTTGAACCGATGAAGTAATCCAACATAATAGATATTGGCATGTGTCTTGGATGACTGATCCTCGTAATCCAACATAAAAGATATCAGAATGTGTCTAGGATGACTGATCCAAAGCTATATGTACAAGGACCAAATTGAATATGCAAGTTTGACAAGCAAGGAAACAAGTATTGGTCAATATCGACACGGATCGGTTTCTAGCCAAACCAACACCACTAGTACCGATGGTATCGGTTGATATCGTGACAAGTCAGCCGATAAAATATATTTGCATCCATAGCAAAAACATGCAAAAACAAACATATGAGAGCACCTCTATTTGACATTTTAGCAAACAGTTGACTCTAAAGCAAAATATAATTAGAATTTAACAAGATCAGGCAAGAAATCTATGTTAATAACCATAATAATTCGACAAGTAACATACTGCCTAATATAATTGATGGGACATCAACCGATACACCATGTATGGAGGCCACAAGAAGAAGGTTCAAAGTTTCGGGAGCATCTCGAAAACCTGTGTGCACATGTGCGTCATGTGAGAAGACCCCATTTTGAGAAGGCATGCACCTAAAGCAAAGAAAAGGCAAAGAAAGCAAAGAGGAAGAAAGAGAAGCGAGAAAAGGGCAGAAAACAGCTCCCTATCCAAGCTCACTCGAGCGAGATCGACCCCGAAAGCAGATTGGGCATCTGGCAAGTCTCACCCGAGCGAGTTCCAATCTTGCTCGATCGAGGGCAGTGATCGATCTCACCCGAGCGAGTCTTAAACTTGCTCGCGTGAGTTCGCAAGTTGGTTTTGGCCGACCTTATTCGCCCACGAAAATTTTAGGCGAAAGTTGTCTTTTTTATATATTGTTTAGAATAGAACTTTCTATTTCCGAGTTGAGTGTTAGGTTAGGGTTTTATTTGCCTATTTAAAGCATTGTAAAGATAATTTTAATTAGAGTTTTTGATTAATGAAATTTATAAGGTTTGCTTTGTGCGAATTTGAGAGAACTTGAGATGAGTTTTCATTGAAAGAGATTCTTTCAAAACCCAAAGAGCAATTCTTCAATTCCACACGTGGTTTGGTGCGAAGCCAACATCTTCTTTGAACTATTCCTCGGATCTTTTATATTTACTTTCTATTGTCAGGTAATTTAATTTGCTTTGTTTCTTCTATTGAAACCCATAAAACCAAAATATCTTTTCTTCTAGTATTGTTGCTGGTATTATTGATTTCTAATTCCCATCTTAATCCGTTGATTCCCTTTTAACAATTGAAACCCTTCGGGCCTTAAATTATTCAAACCTTAGCAAGGAGTCGAGACAACATCGAGATTATCGTTTGGTGACCCGAACTAGATAGAAATTAAGTCTATCATTAGACCCTAATTTCTAGATCGGAAAGGATTATATGCTAAATCGGATTATTCAAATTGCCCAAATTAAATTGTTGAATATTTAGGTGTTTTAGACGGATTTTCTTGAAGTTCCGCTTCTCAATAAAATCTAAAATTGGTTTCAAATCGCAAAATTTAGGTTTCAATATTCGTCCTATAGATCAACACATCTACAGAGGCTTAGATTATGGAAAATAATGAAAGAAGGGATATAAAGCCATGGAACAGAGGATTTGGATCACCAAACGACACCTCATCAAGGATTTGAATCACCAAACATGTAATTGCGATCAAAACATCTACAAAAGCTTAAATTAAGGGAAAAATGAAAGAACTCATAGAAATAAAACCATGAAGCAGAGAATTCAGATCACGGAACGAAACCTCTTGAAGGATTCGAACAACCATACGCTAATCATCCAAAATGCATTGGAAACCATCGCTAGCCATCCTGATTTTGAAAAAGGAACTTACATTTTGTTGATCGGTCTGAGTTGCTGTCGGCAGTTGCCGATGAGGAGCTTCCTTTTTTTGTAGAGGACAACCAAGGATGAGAAGAGAGCAATATTCCTAAAGTCGGAGGGCAGGTGGGCGGTTGGGTGGATTTTCGGGCAAATCGGGCGGTGCCTAGGCGGGCTCCTCAAGAACCGGGCGGTCACCATATGTGTGTGAATATATATATATATATATATATATATATATATATATATATATATATATATATATATATATTAGAGTATCAAAAGAGGAAATTGAAGGTTTAGAAATTAAATTTAAATACACAATTGGATTCAATTCAAGTAAATACTACTAAATATGAAGTTCAACTTTAATCATCATATAATCAGGTAGTCTAAAAATACAACATATATTATATAACATAAGAAGAAGAAGAAAAAAAATATGAGGAAGAAGTAAAAAAAGTTGAGGAAGAAGAAGAAAAAGAGAGGAGGAAAGACAAGAAAAAAAAAAGTCACCTCGTCGTCGCCCGAGGGTCATCACTGGAGGGTTTTCGTCGTCGGAGGGGCGCAGCCGCCTGAGGAAGGAAGAGGGGTTTTGGGGTTTTGGGCAAGAGGGGCTTTGGGGTTGAGGGGTTCTATCGGGTCTTGGGGTTATAGTTTTTAATTTAGGCTGATTTTATTTGCAACCCTTTTTCTTCTGAAGTTATTTGCACCCTATAACCTATGGTGGGCTATTTGTGTTATTTGCAACCAATGTATAACTTAGGGTTGTATTAATAACACCCAAGAAGGGTTATTTACTTATTTGCCCCCAATTTTTAACTTAAGGTGGCATTAATTGCACCCAAGAACACCCACATTTTTCTTGGGTACCTCTGTTTGCGCCCACATTAGAGACAACTTGAAAACCATTGATTGCTTCAAATCAGATGATGCCATGATGGTGATCTTGTTTCAGCCAGTCTCCCACAGACTAGATCTTGAGATCATGACACACCAATCAAACGGTCAGTACTTGATTTCATGTGTCAAAGATCCCCAAAACATGGCCCTTGAATCATGACACACATCACGCTCAAACGCGATTACATAAATTTAGGGCCATTTTTGGGAATCTGTTACACATGGAATAAAAAACTGGCCGTCTGATAGATGTACCATGATCTCAAGATCTATTGTGTGGAATATCGGGGTGAAACACGACCTCCGCCATCTGATCTGGCGTCACCAATGGTCTTCACATCACATGTTATATGTCCCTAAAATACCAAGTCTCTCTTTAAAGTCGGTGCAAGGGCCAACTTTTCGAGTGCAATGGCCCTTTTTAAATCTGTCAAATAATGCCCCCCGGGAAAAAAAAATTAAATTAGAAAAACTTTTTTTTTTTAAATGGGGACTGGGGCGGGCGGCCGCCCGAGCGGCATGGGCGGGCTGTGACGGGGGCATGCGGCGTGACCATCCGGGTCAGCCGTAGGGCTACTTTTCCTCTCCAAGTGTTGAGCATGACTGGTGCGTCAAGGCCATGAGGGCGGCACCGTATGTACTGGGCTGAGCCACGTTGGCGTCGCGACACGTTGGGGTGGAGGGTGAAGACTTGGTCGCGACATGGTCAGTTGGCCTAGCGTTGCGGGAGGGCGTTGTGGTATGTCAAACCAAGGGGTTTGAGGTCCTCCTGCCATTTAGGCACTGTTGATGTTTAAACCATATATAGGGGGACATGAGTTGGGGTCCCCCGACCCTACACGTGCACTAGCCTCGTGGGCTTATGTGCGTGCATCCGGGCCACACTTAGGGCGTGGTCGCCCTAGCTACGTCGTGTACTAGGGCCATCGCGTTGATGGTTCCCAACCACCTTCGAGGTGCGGGTTCTAGCCCAAGGGGGGCTTGATGTATGCTCGTCGCTGCCTATTGCTATATCTAGTCGTTCCCTTGTTGATCGTTCTCTTGTCCGTCGTCTTGCATCCTCGCTGGTCCCTTCCATCTCAGCCATCACTGTGGCTCTGATACCAAATGTCACGAGGTCACTCTTCTAGCAGTGTCAGCCCGTGCGGCACTCAACGCCTGCTGCGCTAAGTCAGCCTATTTCTCTCAAATGAGGCACGCGATGCGGATTCCCAGATGCTACGAAGGGTGGAAGGCTTGTCCTACTCAACCTTCACCTCAACCTCTACGTTCGAACTTCGCCCTGCGAAGCAACGCAGCAGGTTAGAGCCGGCAACGACGATTGTCAAGGCAACAGGCAACGATGAATGTAAGGCAACATGCAACAACGACATAGCCAAGGTGGGCTAGCGATTCCTCCTCCACTCAAAATCGTCAACGTTCTCGTTGTGACAAGGCTGATCAAGTTGATCCAGTATGTCACCCGATTCTTCGATAGCACCACGCCATTAATGAATGATGTTTACCCTTTATAGGGAAGGAGCTGAGAGCTATTCCCCCGCACATGGGGCCTTGCGTTGCCAGAGGGGGCGCAAGTGTCTCCTAGGCCTGAAAGGGTGGGCCTAGGACGTGGACGCAGCGATGCCGTGTGGAACCCGGGTGAGGTTGATGTATGGCTCCGGACTACGCGTCACGGTGCATACGGCTGGGCAACCTCGCGTGAGAACACCAAGGCGCTGCGTAGGACTCAATTGAGCACGACAGCATGTGGGCTAAAGATGAACGTGTGCTAGTAATTCGGAATGCACACGAAGGCAAGCTGCGTGGGACTCAGTTGGGCACACGAGCGCGAGGCACAAGGCTGTGGGCTTGGTTCGGCAGGCGAGCGAGGTACTAGTGCAGTGCACTGGGTGAAGCTTGAGCAGGTCAAGTTAGCGCAGTGGTGCAGATTGGCGTGTTGTAAGGGACACGTTGGGACGTGGAGTACCTCGAAACGCTGGGGGACCTCGATGCTAAAGTTAAGCTAAGAATTGCATCGAGATACTTGGTCGGTGATGCCAAGTTATGGTGGAGGCACCGAGTGTCAGAGGTGCGCATGGAGAATGGTGCAATCGATTCTTGGGTCGATCTAAAGAAAGAGCTGCAGGCTCAATTTCTACCTATCAACGTCGGATGGTCAGCACGAAAGGCATTATCGACGTTGAAGCATACGGGATCGCTGCACGAGTACATTAAGACTTTCACGAGCCTGATGTTAGACATTGATGAAATGAGTGAGAAGGATCGGATCTTCTACTTTATAGATGGCTTGGCGCCATGGGCACAGCGGGAGTTAACTTATAGAGGGTTAAAGACCCTAGATGAGAATTTGGCTGCTGCAGAGCGGCTAATCGAACACCGCTTTGAGAAAGAGAAGACAGTCCAAGCATCAACTGACAATGCTGACAAGCAGGGAAAGAAACAGAATGATACAGCTAATGTGCGATGTGGTCAGGACAAAGGCAGTAGGTACGAAAAGAAGAGAGACGAAAGGTCGAGCAAGAAGGGCTGCTTCCTGTGTAATGGGCCACATCAGGTGCGAGATTGTCCAGAAAAGGCTGCCTTGAACGCGATGGTCGCGGAAAAAGGAAAGAAAAAGGTTGATGATGAGGCGCCCTTTTTATTTCATATAGCGATAGGCAGCGACGAGCATACATCAAGCCCCCCTTGGGCTAGAACCCGCACCTCGAAGGTGGTTGGGAACCACCAACGCGATGGCCCTAGTACACGACGTAGCTAGGACGACCACGCCCTAAACGTGGCCCGGATGCACGCACATAAGCCCACGAGGCTAGTGCACGTGTAGGGTCGGGGCCAACTCATGTCCCCCTATATATGGTTTAAACATCAACAGTGCCTAAATGGCAGGAGGACCTCAAACCCCTTGGTTTGACATACCGCAATGCCCTTCCACAACGCTAGGCCAACTGACCATGTCGCAACCAAGTCTTCACCCTCCACCCCAACGTGTCGCGACGCCAACGTGGCTCAGCCCAGTACATACGGTGTCGCCCTCATGGCCTTGACGCACCAGTCATGCTCAACACTTGGAGAGGAAAAGTAGCCCTACGGCTGACCCGAATGGTCACGCCGCATGCCCCCCGTCACAGGGCGCCCCAAATCAAGTCCGCCCCGAGGGACGCCTTGGCCTAAATCAGGGCAGCCACCCCAGGCGATTTTCAGAACATTGGGAGAAAGAGAAGAAAAGAGAAGACCCAAAGTCTTAGCCCCAACTTTAAAATCCAACTTTTTTTGGGTTTCAAATAACACGTAAGAGGAGTCATTCTAATGCCCTTTATTTCTTAAGAGGTGTGATTTCCACATGACAGTGGATTTGAGCAAATCCAAATTCAAGCATAAAAGCATACGAATGGGTCATATTAGCGGGCGATCGTCGCTAGTTTGAAAAATCGACATGGAAAAAGCCTACGATGGGGTCGATTGGAGGTTCTTTCCTTATATGCTCAAGAGATTTGGTTTCGGGGACCGTTGGATCGGGTGGATTAAGCGTGTATTTCTTCGACGTGGTTCTGGGTTATCATCAATGATACCCCGCATGGGTATTTCAAAAATTCCCGAGGTCTCAGGCTGGGCAATCCTATTTCCCCGCTTCTTTTTAATATGGTTAGTGGGGCGTTAGGGGCCCTTTTCTCTAAGGCGAGGGAGTTGGAGATCATTAAGGGCATTCAGATTTCTCCCACTAGTAGATCGGTGACGCATCTTCAGTATGCCGACGATACCGTAGTGTTTTGTAGAGCTGTGTCGCAAAAGGTCAAAGCGATCAAGGATATTCTGGTCATTTATAAAGTTGTTTCTGGTCAACAAGTTAACTTGAGGAAGTCGTCTATTGCTGGTTTGCATACTAATGCCTCGGTTCTAGATGCTCTAGCTGTAGATATTGGGTGTGAGGTGGTCTCGTTTCCGATTAAGTATTTAGGCCTTCCTTTGGGTGTTCGTTCCCCCAACGCGAGTGACTGGGATCTGGTAGTGCATCGCTTCCAAGGCATGTTAGCGATGTGGAAAGGGAAGCTTCTCAACAGTGGGGGCAGGTTGTGCCTCGTCAAAGCCGTGTTGAGTAGCCTGCGGGTGTTCTATATGTCAATGTACCCATGCCTAAATCTGTCATTTTGGTGCTAGAGAAGATTCAAAGGGATTTTTTATGGGAAGGTGCGGCTATGGACAAGAAATATCGCTTGGTTAATTGGGAGATTTGCCAATTTCCTCATCATTTTGGAGGCTTGGGTATTAGGAGCTTGGAAATGTTCAACAAGGCTTTAATGGGGAAATGGTTGTGGAAAGCGGGGGATGAGGGAGAGAAGGATAATTAATGGTTCTTTATTCTTGCTGGGAAATACGGTGTGTCGGAGGGGCAAGGGTGTATTAGCATGAATGTTCCCATTTCTAAGAGAACGTCTAATTGGTGGAAAGGGATTTGCTCCATCATGCTGAGTTTTTAGAAGTTCATTCATTTCAGTTGGGGTTACGGTAATCGGATCAGATTTTGGGACAATGTGTGGTTAGGTATTCGGTGCTTTAAAGATACCTTTCCTCTTATCTACAATGTTGCGTTTCCAAATGTGGGGTTCGGTGGATCAGTTCTTCGAGGAGATCAATGAGTTGTATGTGTGGTCTTTACAAACCAAAAGAAATCTTAGGGATGAAGAGATAGCGCAATTTGCGGAGCTGATGTCTCTCCTCCATGCTGCTGAGCGGAATAGAAACCTTAGGGACTTGAGATCCTGGTCTTTGAATTCTAAAGGAGTATTCTTGGTGAGCTCGTTTTATCGTGTGCTGGTATCTAGGCCACTGATCTCCCATGTCTAGACCTCTCTTTGGAAAGTGTCTATTCCTTCGAAGGTCAAGTTCTTCAATTGGTGTCTTGCGTGGGGTCGTATTCTTACCGTGCATCAGCTGATCAAACATGGTCGTAATATGTCAAATGTCTATGTTTTCTGCTTTCAGTACGAGGAAAATGCGTCTCACATTTTCTTACACTGCGAGGTTGCGCACCGAATTTGGGCGATTCTTCTCAACTCTTTTGGGGTGGCGTGAGTGTTTACTGATAAGATTCCTCTGTTGATAGCTAGCTGGTCTGGCTACAGGTTGGGGGATGCTAGAGACGCTTTTTGGAGAGTGAGCCTTTATGCGTTGTTTTGGGGCTTATGGAGAGAGGAGATCGAAAGAATTTTTCGGAAGAGACGGAAACCAGTGGGTTTGATCATGAAAACTACCAAGGAACTAAAGGTCGATTGGGTGTCGCTGGTCAAGGACGGTAGGGAGGGCTTCAATTCAGATTCGCTTGAGTCCTATTCTTCCTGATTGTTGTTGTGACGCAGGACGGTACCCTAAACTACGTGAATGATATGATTGAATTTTGCCGAAATTAAATTGGAATTAAACTAAACAGTGAAACTTGCAAAATATAACGAATACCTCAGGGTCTCGTAGTATTCCTTGGGGGAATCACGTATAATTCAGGCAGGGTTCAGTCCAGGCGCTAGATCCGTTAGGTTGCAGCGCAGATCGATCCTAGAGATAGAACTCTAGGTTTCTTTCCAGATTAGGGTGCTCACGATTCAATGATGGGATCACTGATTTTCTCTGATTATCAGGTGCGAAAGGTTTAATAACTCTACTGGGCTCTACGGTTGTTGAATCGGATCGATTCAAGGATTTAGAGAAATTTAGGGTTTGGGATTTCACAAGAAGATGGTCGATTTAGGATTGTAGAATCACGCAAACAAAGATAAAAGAGGTAGATAGAATTGTAGGCTTCACACCCTTGGCTTCGCACCAAACCCTTCTCGGGAAGAAGATTCACTCTTCGTAGAGGCTCATCTCAAGCACACATAAGCAAAAGCTCTTTTCATTCATAATCAATAATCTCCTTAATAGAGTGTTTACAAGGCCTTTATATAGGCTAAGAAAACCCTAAACGAAATAAAACTCGCACTAAAAGAGTTCTAAAATAAATAAAGACAAAAATAAATAAATAAAAGAAAATTTTCGTCACTGGGCCCGCTCGAGCAAGGATTATAACCGCTCGAGCGAGGGCTCGCTCGAGCGAGCTTAAGTGGCCGCTTGAGCGAGGGCCCGCTCGAGCGAGGATTATAACCGCTCGAGCGAGGGCTTGCTGCGGCACTTCTCCTTGCGGTTTCCAGAATGTCCTCTCTCGCCTAGTTTTAATTTTCATTCCTCTTCTTCCGACGTCGGTACAAGCGAAAAGGTCCATATCCGATGTCTACAATGTCGGTGTCCCCGTCAATTCTCCCGGGCCGAAAAGGCTTCATCACCGATGAAGCGGCGTCGTGATAGCGCTCGAGTATGTCGGGGTTCAAACGTCGAACTTCGTCTTCAGCTACCCATGAGTTCTCGGAGTCCGGCTTTCCAAACCACTTGACCAAGTACTTTTGAATTCCACCATCATGGGTGGATATCGCCATATCATCTAGTATTCCTTCGATCTCCTCGCGGCGTTACTTGTGTGGGGAAGGGAAGGGTAGGGGTTGCAGGGTGGAGCTGGAATGTGGGCTCGGGGCTGCGTGGAAGGGGTTGTGAGGGGGTGGGGCTGGGGCTACAGAGGGAACCAGGTCCTCCACATTGAATGTAGAGCTGACCCCTATATCAGGTGGAAGCTCGAGAACATATGCATTAGGGCCGCTCCTTGCCACAATTCTAAAAGGCCCAGTATACGGGCTTGAAGTTTCTTCTGGCTCCCAATGGGAACCGCTCGAGCCTAACCGAACCATGACGTAATCTCCAACACAGAATTCCTTGAAGCTGTCTTGTCTGCAGATATTTTGTATTGTTCATTGCTTGCATTAATTCTTTTCTAATTTTGCATGCAATTCATGTATATCTTTGTGCAAATGAATGGTGACTAAAACTCGATGAGATGCAGACATGGGAATTAGATCAATTGGTGTTCTAGGCCTATGACCAAGGACGACCTCAAAAGGACTCATACCTAGGGACCTATTGGCTGAATTGTTATATGCAAACTTCATTAAAGGCAAAATAGAATCCCAAGTCCTAGGGTGATCACCAACAAGACAACGAAGAAGATTACCTAAGCTCCTATTGGTGGACTCCGTTTGGCCATCTGTTTGAGGATGATAGGCCGAAGAAAATTGGAGCATGGTACCCATCATGTGCCATAAAGTTTTCCATAAGTAACTGGTAAATCTCACATCTCGATCCGACACAATCGTCTAGGGTAAACCATGTAGACGCACAACCTCCCCGAAAAATAGTTTGGCTATGTGAGGCGCATCGGAGGTTTTGGGCGAGGTATGTGGGCCATCTTAGAAAAGCGGTCCACTACCACAAAAATGGAATCGTGCTTTCGTTGAGTCTTTGGAAGTCCTAGCACGAAATCCATGGAGATGTCTTGCCACGGGGTGTGTGGCACGGACAAAGGGGTGTACAAGCCCGTATTTTGTTTTATATGCTTTGCAACTTGGCATGTACGACATTGTTTTACGACCCTAGAGACATCTCTCACAAGGCTAGGCCAATAGAACCTATCCTCAACAAGCGCCTTTTTATCGCTACCAAAATGTCCAAGAATCCTCCCAAGATGTAACTCCCAAATGAGGAAGTCACGCAATGAAGTGCGAGGGATGCACAAACGATTCCCTTTGAACAAATACCCATCCAGCAGGGTATATTCGGAGTTATTGTTGTTCGAATGTTCAAAGAAAGCAGTGTATTCTGTCCCAAAATCTGGGCAATCAGGATAATCTTGCTTCAACTGCTCAAATCCGATGACCTCGGTGCTCATAGACTGCAAAGTCATGACTCGACGACTAAGCGCCGCAAGACCTTGTTCTCGCACCAAAACAAATGTGAACCCTTGAAGGTACTCGACCCACTTCGCGTGCCTCGGATCAACTTTTTCTGGGAAGCAAGGAAACGTAAGGCTTCGTGGTCAGAAAACAACACAAATTCTTGCGGTCTCAGGTAATGTTTCCAATACCACAGAGATCGGACGACCGCATAAAACTCCTTGTCATAGGTGGAGTATTTCTATTTTGCCTCATTGAGTTTCTCACTAAAATAGGCCACAGGGTGGCCTTCTTGGCTCAGCACTCCGCCTATGCCTACACCCAATGCGTCACATGCTACTTCGAAGACTTTAGAAAAGTCTGGTAGGCGCATGACGGATGCAGTAACCATTTTCTCTTTTATCTCGGCAAAGGCCCTCGTCGCGGCTTTGCTCCATAGGAACTCCCCTTTTTTCATGCAATCGGTAATGGGAGCCATGATGGTGCTAAAATTCCGAATGAAGCGACGATAAAATGTGGCCAAACCGTGGAAGCTACGGACTTCATGAATATTCCGAGATTCGGGCCACTCCACAATGGCCTTAACCTTTGTAGGGTCCGCTATCATCCCGTCTACCGAGACAATGAATCCCAAGAATACAACAGAATGCTGTATGAAGGTGCACTTCTTGAGATTCGCGTATAACTTCTCTCCCCTCAAGGTGTCACAAACCAACCTTAGGTGGATGATGTGTTGTTCCTTGTCTGGGCTGTAAATCAGGATGTCATCAAAGTATACGACAAGGAATTTGCCAAGGAATGGCCTCAACACTTGGGTCATGAGCCTCATAAATGTGCTCGGGGCATTGGAAAGCCCAAAAGGCATGACCATCCACTCATAAAGACCGTCTTTGGTCTTGAAGGCGGTTTTCCATTCATCGCCAGGGCGAATACGCACCTGATGGTAGCCACTTTTAAGGTCTATCTTGGAAAAGATAGTGGCTCCAGCCATCATGTCAAGCATGTCATCGAGCCGCGGTATGGGAAACCGATATTTAACAGTGATCTTATTAATCGCTCGGCTATCCACACACATGCGCCATGTACCATCTTTCTTAGGCGTGAGTAATGCTGGTACAGCACACGGGCTCAGACTCTCTTTTATGAACCCCTTTTGTAGGAGCTCACTGACTTGGAGTCAACTCGGCATGCTCAACCGGATTCAACTTTGTAGTGAGGCGGGTTCTGGTAATGTCGATCCGGGAACTAAGTCAATTGCGTGTTGAATGTCACGCATGGGAGGGAGCTCACTAGGTAAGTCTTCGGGGAAGACATCCGCAAATTCATTCAGGATGGGCTCTACCTCCTTGGGGTACTCACAGACTGACTCAGAAGTACTCTCAACAGTAACAACGACATACACAACACTCTCATCTTGCGGTGCTCTTTCAGACTCTGAAGGGGTCACAATATTGGTGGCCTTGGATTGACCTCCTTCTCAACTCTGTTGGATCGATGGTGCTTTGGGAGCCAAAGGGTTAAGAGTGATTTTCTTGCCCTTGTAATTGAGCATTACAAATGTTAGATCGCCCAAAAATAGTCACATTCAAATCATAGAGCCATGGCCTCCCTAAGATAATGTGGCCCACATCCATTGGTACCACATCGCACCATAGGGTGTCAGTGTATGAACCCAACTGCATGGGTACACGACACCTCTGAGATACGGGAATGGATGAGGAGTCAACCCATGCGACTTTGTAAGGTCTTGGATGGGCTTCAGGTGTAAGCCCTAAGCGGGTGACGGTATGTTCTGACACCACATTGGTGCAGCTTCCGCTATCCACGATTACCCTACAACTCTTTGTTCCACATGTGGCAAAGGTGTGGAAGATGTTCTCCCTTCGCCAATCCTCCTTTTCATCCCGTTGAGGTCAAGTGCAAAGGCACACCTCACAACTAGAGCGCGACCCATGCTATCACCTTCCTCGTCACTAGGTGTGGCATTCGGCTCAAAGACCTCTTCCTCATAAACTCCTTCACTCTCTTCTCCTTCCCCGTCAATGAAGAGATTCCTTTGTGGGTCTCTCGTAGGGCATTGGGGGGCAAAGTGTCCCAACCCTTGACATTTATAGCATTTGACATAAGACCCACTCTTCGAGGATTCTCCGACTACACCCTTGCCTTTGTCAAACCTCACATTGGTAGATGTGGGTTGCGTGGGTTTGGCAGGCGGGTTTCCAGCACTAGATTTCACTTCGCCAGTACAGAATTGACTAGTGTGAAAATCAGATCGCCTAGTCACCATCATTTTCAAATATCGTTCAAGGTCTTGAACGACGGTGTAACACTCGGCGAGAGTCTCAACAGGGTGGGAGACTAACTCTTTCTGCAAGTCAAATCTCAATCCGCATTTAAATGGGATAGAGTGACTTGGGGTCTTCGGATACCTTGGCTCTCATCATGAACTCTTCAAATTTGCCAATGTAATCCGTCGCATACTACCTTCGCAGATTTTGTCATTGGTCAAGGAGGCGATGGTAGTATGAAGAAGGAACGATACTTCTCTCGCCTCTTCATGTCCTCCCAATGGGTAATGGGAGCGCAACCGCATTCGATTACGATGCGTTCAACGTTGACCCAAAAGAGTCGGGCTTGGCCTATGAGCTTCATCTTAGCAAGTCTAACACACCTCTCATCGCTCATGCCAAACCACTCGAAGTGCTGGTCCATATCAGATAACCAGTCAAGGAAGACTTGAGGATCTAGCCTTCCATCGAAAGTCGGAAACTCAACTCGGACATTTTTTAGGAGCCTCCCTTCCGGGTCGTAGTCATCTCCATGATGATCAAACCTATGATTCCGGCTCCGATTATGTTGGTAGCCATTTCGTTCAAAACGCGGACCATTACGCTCACGGTGTGGTTCAAAGTACTCATCACCCTCGTTTAACCGATTGGCTCGGTCTAACAATCTCTCATTGGATGTTTCGAGAGTCCTTTGGGCTACCTCTAAGACAGTCATTCAATCGTTGATCGATTTTAGGTCAGCCCTCATGCCGTTAAGAGCTTCGGTAATCCCACTCATGTCCATGGTGATACGGGTCACTACTAACGGGTTATAGAATGGAATGCAAGATGAATGCTTTGGCCAAAACAGAAATAATATGTGATGAAAATAAAGTGCAATGAATGCAATGTCACACAATATGCCCTAACCTAGAACCTAGGGCTTTGATACCAAAACTGACGCAGGACGGTACCCTAAACTACGTGAATGATATGATTGAATTTTGCCGAAATTAAATTGGAATTAAACTAAACAATGAAACTTGCAAAATATAACGAATACCTCAGGGTCTCGTAGTATTCCTTGGGGGAATCACGTATAATTCAGGCAGGGTTCAGTCCAGGCGCTAGATCCGTTAGGTTGCAGCGCAGATCGATCCTAGAGATAGAACTCTAGGTTTCTTTCCAGATTAGGGTGCTCACGATTCAATGATGGGATCACTGATTTTCTCTGATTATCAGGTGCGAAAGGTTTAATAACTCTACTGGGCTCTACGGTTGTTGAATCGGATCGATTCAAGGATTTAGAGAAATTTAGGGTTTGAGATTTCACAAGAAGATGGTCGATTTAGGATTGTAGAATCACGCAAACAAAGATAAAAGAGGTAGATAGAATTGTAGGCTTCACACCCTTGGCTTCGCACCAAACCCTTCTCGGGAAGAAGATTCACTCTTCGTAGAGGCTCATCTCAAGCACACATAAGCAAAAGCTCTTTTCATTCATAATCAATAATCTCCTTAATAGAGTGTTTACAAGGCCTTTATATAGGCTAAGAAAACCCTAAATGAAATAAAACTCGCACTAAAAGAGTTCTAAAATAAATAAAGACAAAAATAAATAAATAAAAGAAAATTTTCGTCACTGGGCCCGCTCGAGCGAGGATTATAACCGCTGGAGCGAGGGCTCGCTCGAGCGAGCTTAAGTGGCCGCTTGAGCGAGGGCCCGCTCGAGCAAGGATTATAACCGCTCGAGCGAGGGCTGCTGCGGCACTTCTCCTTGCGGTTTCCAGAATGTCCTCTCTCGCCTAGTTTTAATTTCCATTCCTCTTCTTCCGACGTCGGTACACGCGAAAAGGTCCATATCCGATGTCTACAATGTCGGCGTCCCCGTCATGTTGTCTTTGTTTTGTTTTTGCTGTCATTGCTGCGACTTTTTTTCTCTCTGTTTTTGGCTGAGCATCTCACTAAGCCTTCCTGTTTCTGTTCTCTATTTATATATTGCAGTTTACCGATATAAAAAAAAAAATTCAAGCATAAAAAGGAGTTTCCAAATGGTGGATTTGAAATCCAACAACCCAAATCCAAATCCCAAACGTAGCCTTAAGGAATTTCATAATGCATATATGATGACAATGTAAATCTTGCTTCAAGAGACTACAACAATAGCATCATATGAAAAAAACATACAAGCAGATGGAGCACGCACACACAAGCGGAGATTTATAATTTTCCCCAAGAAAATGAAACATTTGAAAAACTGCTACATTCTCTTCCCAAACTGACATCTATCCATTTCAATATCATAAAAATATTTGAAAAAATGAAAAATTGGAAAAAAAAAATTATAATTGAATGGAAGAAAATGTGACTAAAAGTTTACATTTTCTTTCTGATAAAATATGTGGCTGGTGTGGGGTGATGCAAAGCCACTAGTGATGCAGGTTATTTGATATCTAAATGTAATAATCATATTAGCACATACTACATCAATCAAATAAAGAGCACTTTAGAAGAACTGGTCTCATATGACAGCTCCATCAAGAAAGTAATATGGGTATTCTCTAAATGCTATGTATTTTACCTCATTGACACCAAGCTTTGGACAGAAGTAACGCGTAAAAAAATCAAATCCAGATCCCTCAGGAGCGAGCCCGGTTATTATAACCCCTGTTCCAGCACACTTTTCTAGTTCATCAAACTGTGGTTGTAGATCTGCGACTGTCTTTCCTGATGAAAGCTCAACCTATCAAAATGATTTAGGTTCATTTTTTTACCCCAAATGGCACCAGATATCCATAAATGAAATTCTAACAGTACAAATACCATGAGCACAACAAGAAAATATGCTGATCTCACTTGAATTCAATGTGTGAGTGCACTCAATAAATTGGCCAGAGGATGACTTAAAACTTTATGCATGAAATGGGGATAGATTCAATTCAAACTTCAGAATCACATGATATGGCATTTCAAAAGCTAGGCTAGCCCCACTGACAAAACAGCGACATTGGTTCATGTTAAATGAACAAGATACTTTTTTAATCATGTAACTACTAAAGAACAGTGGCAAGGGACATACAATGAGGTCATTACTGGTTGCTGTTTTCTTTATATTGATCATGGGAGCACCATTCAGCGTTTGAGGAATAGATGGGATTTCTGTTGAATCACATTCAATCACTGGGACAACAGGAAAGTCCAATTCAATAGAGAACTTTTTTTCCGTTTTACCGTTCAATAAAATTGAGGTATCCAATTGCTTGTATCCATGAATTTTCGTGGCAGTCAGGAGTCCTGATTTTGTGAGGAATTCAATTCTATCAGTTCTTGCTAAACCGGCTGTAAATAGAAAATGTGCTGCTGCTATGGTTGCATGGCCGCATAGTTTGACCTGAAAATAAGTCACATGGGCCTCTTAGTAAACAAATATTCATACAAAAATAAATCACGCGTACAATTATCAACAGAAGATTCGCAACAAACTGCATCAAAAGAAAAAAAAAAAGGAGGCATTTGAGTGTGAAGTTCCCTCAATTTCAAATTTGGTCCCTGATGCAAGACCAAAAACTAAAAACCTAATTATCCAAATTTGAAATTAAATTAGGATTTTAATTGAGCAGCGGAAATATTAAACTCATCCC
This sequence comes from Chloranthus sessilifolius, assembly GCA_021018995.1. NCBI lineage: Eukaryota > Viridiplantae > Streptophyta > Magnoliopsida > Chloranthales > Chloranthaceae > Chloranthus > Chloranthus sessilifolius. The sequence goes on along the minus strand of CM037596.1, from coordinate 31,732,707 downwards.
AAAACACATAAAATATTTAGTAAGACTTCATCAGGCAATTAGATTAATCCAATGCAGTGTTCAATCCATGGTTTGAAAACACGAAATCTCGACTCGACTGGGAAAGCGTCCGAGTAGAGTTAAATCAGAACCTCGCTCCAACTCGAAAACAAATATATATGTGTGTGTGTGTGTGTGTGTGTGTGTGTGTGTGTGTGTGTGTGTGTAGGGCAATGATTATATGACTCAAGTCATAGGCTTATTTATATAATGAAATGATTATACGACTCAAGTCATGGGACATAAGCCCATGACTCGAGCTCTTATTGGCTGCATGTCACATCAGGTGACTTAAAAAGTCATCCTGATGTCACATGCAGCCAATGGTTGCTAGAGTCATGAAATTATATTTCATGACTCGCGTGAGAGTATCATTACCCATATATATATATATGTGTGTGTGTGTGTGTGTGTGTGTGTGTGTGTGTGAGAAAAAAAAACAAGAGCATAAACTCTAAAGTGAACTTTTCCCTCAACCGAGAGAAATATGAGGGAAATCTGGACAAGAAGAAGAATAAGAAGTAATGATGTGCAGGGGCCGATCTCTTTCTCTATCCCATGCTCAGAATATTAAAAAAAGGTCATTTTCTGCCCTGAATAAGGGAAATAGAAGAAAAGTGCAGGGGTCAATCTCTTCCTCAATCCCTTGCTCAGAATTAAAAGAAAAAAAGGTCATTTCCTGCTTTGAAGAAGAGAAAGATGAAGACACAAAAAGGTACATACCTCTTACTAAGTTTTTCTTCTTCTTTCTTGTTTCTTCTTTTTTCTTCTTTTTCTTCTTCTTCTTCTTGCAAGAGAGTTGGGGTTTTTGCACAGACCAGAGAGGGTTTTCGCAAGAGAGTTAGTGAGAATGAAAAAGCAATCGTATTGCTTTTATATTAATGCTTTTACCATTTTATCCTTTAAAATACGAAAATACCCCCGCCAATCCTCTTTATTTTATGGCTTGAATCAACTCGTCAAGTTGACAAACTTGTTCGATTTTCCAAATCCACTTGGCGAGTTGACTGAGTTTGACCATCAAATTAAGCTACCGAGTTCCTTGACGAGTCGAGTCTACTCGACGAGTTTTAAAGCCATGGTTCAATCTACAATGGGTCCCTTCCAAATCTAGAAAATAGGGTTCCAATGATAGAACTCAAATTGTTCCTCTAGTTTAGGGCACCAAGCGACAATCAGAAGTGATGTCTCTCGACTCCTCTCTAAGGTTTTGAAAATTTATGGCTCAAAGGGGCTAAATTAATTAAAGAAAATTAATTGGTATGTGTAAAAACAAAGGGCTAGAATTAACATCAAAGATTCTAAAGATAAACTAATTCAGCAACAATATTGAAGAGAAGGTTTTCTTAGTTTTAATCAAGGAATAAGAAATTCAAATATTACCTTGCAACATTCAAGAAAAGAACGAATAAGATGAAAAAAAAATTGGAATCATACCAAAGAAAATATTGGCCTCACACCAAACCCCACGGGGAAGAAGAATCACTCTTCAAACTAAAAGAACCTCTCTAACTCTCAAGCATAGAATTTTCATTCGTTATAACCATTATCATCTATCAAAATAAGAGTTTTTACAACTATTTATAGGACTAAATAAACTCGAGTTTAACTTAAACCAAAAGACTAAACGACCCTAAAACTATTGAAATAAATAAAACAAAAAAAAGAAAGTTATGTAATCAGATCGCGGAACATAACTAACGGTCATCTGTGGGGTGGTCCATCCACGACCGTGACCTCCAGTACGATCTTCCATGAATATTTCACGGACGTTCGTGAATGAGAGCATTCTATCTCTGACGAGAACAAAGCGACGAATTTGCACGGTCGTTTGTGACCTACCTTCGGTCTTTTCCTTTCTAGGCTTCAATCCTTCTTCCTTTGGGATCTCCATGTGCACACATTCCTAATGTGGGGTCTTCTCGCATGGTGCAAACGTGCACAGGGGTCTTCAATCACCCTTCCAAAACTTTGTGGGAGGCCTCGGTGCTCTTACGTATTTTCTCTTGCGCCTCCTACACACCATGATCAATTTTCTTTGGGTGGGAAAAACGCCTCTCCGAAGAGTTATGCTAGACCCTCATGATCCCCATGCTCTCAAACTTCGGCTTGCCTTTACACCTTATGAGATATTCCTAGTACTCAATCAACTCTCTTCCTGATGGGGCAGGTGGTGTGAGTGAAATAAATTGATGGATTGGGTTAGGCTTGGACCTAGGAAAGGTGCAAGATCCTCCACTTAGAATATCAAACTAGTATCCACGCCTAGAGAAAGATCTAGATCATATCCATTAGAATCAATCCTCTTCAAAATTTCAAAGTGTCCAACAGTGCGGATTTGCAACTCCTTGCGGGAATCGCTCAAGTCCAAATTGAATCAACACAAAATAACCAATTATAAATTCATTAAACATTCTTTGCGAGTTAGCAGGAGGTCCATATTTCTCGTTGCTCAATTTAATCGTTCCTTTATTTTAATGCAACCTAGGAGGTTAATGCATGAATGTACCTACTGACTCTGACAGATCATGTGTAACTGACACGGAATTACCCTTTCCATCGGGACTAGAGACATCACAACACAAATCAGGTTTCTTCCTACCCCCTCGTTTTTTCATCACTTGGTATGGTATTAGGTACATAAACTTCCTCTTCCAATTCGCCTTGCTCTTTATCATCTCCTTTGTTAATTAGCAAATTGTGAGCAGAATCTCTCGTGAGACACTGCACAGCAAAGTGTCCAAACATTTGACACTTTTAACACTGAAGTTGGCCACCACTTAGGGGCTGCATAGTTCAATCAACTCTTTTTGAAGCTCAAGATGGAGACCTGTTCCAAATCTAGAAAGGGTGACCTAGGGATCCTCCATTATATTGGATCTCATCACATATTCTTCAAACTTTTCTATGTAAACGGTGAAAGATTGGCGAAGGCACTAGTCCAGTAGGCAATGATAGTATGCTAGAGGAACATTGATAGGGACATCAGATTCAAGCAACTGCCCATAACATATCAGAGTCGAAAGAAGAACATCAAAGTAATCAAAAAGAAGAAAAGTAACTTATCGAAAGAAGAGTAACTTTTAATCTCGTCAGTCGTCACTTTTATGTTTGGCCTATTTTGAAGTGTCAAACGAAGTCGGATTGATGCGAAATTGGTCATATTTGAAAACTTATCGAAATAGCTTTCCAGCGAGCCAAAATTTGAGCAATTCTAACAAGTATTGAAGAAGTTATGGTCAGCTTTCGGAAGCTGCACAGAAAGTGACGAATTTCAAGAATCCTAATTGAATTAAGATTAATCTCTTTTATTATTTTATTTCAGAAAATAAGATTTGTTTCTTTTATTATAAATATGATTAGTTTTCTTATTGTTTTAGGACTTTATTTTATTGTTTTAGAAGAATTAGGATATATTTCTTTTATTTGAATTAGGAATTAAAGTTATATTAGGATTTCTAGTTTTATACATTGGTTAGCCTATTTAAAGGCATGTATACACTTTTTTATAACTTTTTGGTTAATGAAAATTGCTTATGCAAAATTGAGAGTTCTAAACTTTCGTGAGGGTGTGATTCTCTCAAAACGGGGAGCAATTCTTCGATTCCCGCTTGCAGTTTGGTGCAAGGCCAACTCTTCTTCAATCTTTATCTTCTTTAGATCTACGGATTGCGTAAGTAGAACCCTAATTATTTTATTTATTGCATAAAATCCAAAATCAACCTATTTATTCATCATAAATCATTAATAACCTTTTAATTTTATTCGATATTGAGAGAACCCGCTTGTGAGTTCGTTCGACGCCCTAAAACCATCGGAAATCTAGCCGTTCATAAGAACCCTAATCTTCTAGATCCGCGATAGGGCATTAAAGCATTTAATTGGATTTCTTCTACATACACAAAAGTAATTTTCTACATACACAAAAGTAATGCTATTTTGGGCCGGAATTAAAGCATTTAATTGGATTTCTAGAATTTTCCATAAGAAATTATTATTTTGTAATTGATTAAATTAATTTTAATCCTAGTTTCAGCCTAGCATTGCATTTAGTAAGTTCCTGCATCAAATTGATATCAGAGAATCAGTTTAGTTTTATTGTTTTAGTACTCACATAGGTTTTAAGGTTTATTTTGTTATTAATTTAGAATTGCATAATTTCATATTAGTCTAGGGTCTGTCTAGCTCGTGTCTGACTTTTGTCTGATTTTTTTATCTAGCTTTTGTCTATTTTTCATCTGGCTGTTGTCTAGTTTTTTTTGTCTGATTTTTCATCTGGCTCTTCGTCTAGTTTTTGTCTGGGTTTTGTCTAACTTTTATATTTTTGCCTAATTTTTTTTCTAGCCTTTGTCTAACTTTTGTCTTGCATCATCATGGATCCCAACAAGATAGAAGCCCTGATTAGAGACCTTACATCTAAGTTGACAGCCCGGATGAATGAACACCACAATCAGGTGCAACAACAGTTGCAAGATCTACAAACCTGACATGAAACTTTAGAAACCCGCGTGGAAGAAATCAATGAGCTCATCGCCAAAAACCCCAATGGAGTCCACACCCATGAACGTAGGAGGGAAGTTCCTCATCGTCGCGAAGTCCACACCGAACAGGACGATAAAATCATGAAATCAATAAAAATAGACACCCCTACGTTTGACGGGAAAAGGCTGCCTAAAGTCTTTTCCGAGTGGGTCACCGGTATGAAAAACTACTTCGAGTGGCACGCCATGTCCGAAGAGCGAAAGGTCCACTTTGCAAAGGTCAAACTTACAGGCCAAGCTCGACTTTATTGGATGGGTCTACAGTGTCGAAGACAGTCCAATGGTCTTACTCCCATTTCCACTTAGGAAGAGATGAAGGACCAGTTGAGCGATAAATATGTTCCTCTATCCTACAAGGAACACATTCTTGATCAGTGGCATTCATTGCGTTAAGGAAATTCATTGGTCACTGAATACATTGATAAATTCAAAGAACTAAAGACCCAGGCCGATGTGACTGAACCGGAAAAGGTTACCCTATCCCGATTTCGAATGGGCCTTCGCCCAAAACTGCAAAGGGAACTTATTTCGTACCCTGTTGATAATCTAGACGAATGTTTCTCTAGAGTTGAAGAGCTGGAGCGATACCTCAAAACTAGTACTCCATCTAGTTATAAGTCTAGTTATCGGTCCAATGCACCTGAGTCAAAGCCCAACATTAGTGCCCCGTCTGCTAGGCCCAACCCCGTTACAACACCGGTAACTCGAGTCGATAAAGGTAAGAATCCAATGCTCGAAGGCCCTAAGAGTGGTGGTCAAAATAAATGTTATAAATGTCACGGCATCGGACATTTTGCAGCACAATGCCCATCCCGAAATCTATTCATAGCCGAGGACACCGAAAATGAGCATGATGAAGGTACTATTGAAGTTTACGAGCCTGAATCATTCCCTAGTGATGAAGAAGATTGTGTCGGAAACGAACAATGGCGTGTCTTAGGGATGTCTCCTATCCCGTTGGAGAGGATAATACCTCGCGGGCTCTTGTGGTTAGATGTGCTCTAGCCCAATCGAAGGAGAGTGATGATTGGCGACAAGATAATATATCTTATACCATAGCCACGTGTAGGATGAAAGCCTATCGAGTCCTTGTTGACAGTGGAAGCTGTACCAATGTGGTTTCTGAAAGTATAGTTTCTCGTTTGGGGCTCAAGCCGATAGCTCACCCATGACCCTATAAGATTGCTTGGGTTAATTCATCATCAATCCCTGTTTCACAAAGGTGTTAGGTTCCTATACAACTTGGATCGTATAAGGACACTTTGTGGTGCGATGTTGTGCCCATGGATGTGGGGCATATCATCCTCAAGAGGCCTTGGTTGTATGGCATGGATGTTACACTGTTCGGTCGATAGAACGTGTGTTCCTTCACTCACAAAGGTCAGAAAATACAACTCAATCCGCTACCTCCCAAGGCACCCACAATGAAGTCGACAAAGTCAAGTGAAAAAGGCCTATTAGAGAGAGAAGACATCTATGGTCGTTCACATCGTTAGCCCTCCTGAGTTTGAACGAGGCGATAAGACAGAGGGCATCATCTAAGTCCTTGTCACAGTTGAAAAGTCTAAAGAATCAAGCGTTGAGAATCCAAAAGAGGTCAAACCGATAATGCATGAATTTCGGGACGTCTTTCCAGAAGACCTTCCAAACGAATTATCACCTCTACGGGACATCCAACACGCCAATGATTTGGTCCCTAGAGCTACCTTACCCAATTTGCCCCACTATAGTATGAATCCATCCGAGAACTCGGAGTTAAAAAGGCAAGTTAATGAGCTTCTCCAAAAGGGGTTCATAAAGGAAAGTTTGAGTCCCTGTGTCATGCCAGTGCTGTTCACACCCAAGGAAGATGGAACTTGGAGGATGTGTGTGGATAGCCACGCGATTAACAAGATCACAGTCCAGTATCAGTTCCCGATACCAAGATTGGACGATATGTTGGACATGATGGTATGTGCCACAATTTTTTCGAAGATTGATCTGAAGAGTGGGTACCATCAAATCCGAGTTTGTCTCGGGACGAATGGAAAACTGTCTTCAAAACCAAAGATGGTTTGTACGAATGGTTTGTCATGCCTTTTCAAACACCCCGAGTACATTTATGCGTATCATGACACAAGTGTTACAGCCTTTCATCGGCAAGTTCCTAGGGGTTTATTTTGACGACATCCTCATCTACAACCACAAAGGAACAACAATTGGACCATTTAAGGCAAGTTTGTGTGACTCTCTGATGAGAGAAGTTGTACGTAAACCTGAAGAAGTGCACGTTCATGTCACATCGCGTTGTCTTCTTAGGGTTCGTCGTGACCTCTGATGGAATGACTGCGGACCCTGAAAAGGTCAAAGCTATCGTTGAATGACCCGAACCTCAAAACATTCAAGAAGTCCATAGATTCCATGGGTTAGCCACGTTCTGTAGGCGGTACATGGATAACTTCAGTAAGGTAACTTCCCCCATCACCGATTGCATCAGAAAGGGGGAGTTTAAATGGACACCTACTGCGGCTAAGGCTTTCAAGGAGATTAAGTCTCGAATGACGGAAGCTCCTATCATGCCCATTCCTGACTTCTCTAAGGTCTTTGAAGTTGCATGTGATGCGTCAGGCGTAGGTATCGAAGGAGTATTGAGCCAAGAGGGCCATCTGATAGCTTATTTCAATGAAAAGCTAAATGAGGCCAGGCAGAAGTACTCGACCTATGACAAAGAATTCTACGCGGTAGTCCAATCTCTTAAATATTGGAAACACTATCTACTACCACATGAATTTGTCTTGTTCTCGGACCATGAAGCCCTGCGATTTTTGAATTCCCAAAAGAAGTTGACATGCGAAATGGGTTGAACAACTTCAAGGGTTTACCTTCGTGCTGAAACATAGGGCGGGTGTGGAGAATTGAGTAGCTGACGCGCTTAGCCGTAGAATGGCGACGTTGCACTCATTAAGCGTTGAGGTAATCGGATTTGGGCGCCTCGTGGAGGATTACCCCACATGCCTGGATTTTGGCGAAGAGTATGCGTCACTTGTGAGTGGACAACCTGTTAGAGAGTAAATATATCCTACATGAGGGGTATTTGTTCTTGAAACACCGATTGTGTATTCCCCGCACTTCGTTGCGAGACTTTCTCGTTTGGGAATTATAAGTCGGAGGGGTTGCTGGCCATTTTGGTCGCAATAAAACTGTCGTATTGGTTGAAGACCGATTCTATTAGACCAATCTCACCAAAGATGTTGCAAAAATTATCAACCAATGTCATGTTTGCCTATTGGCAAAGCGTAAGAGGCAGAACACCGGATTGTATACACCTTTACCGGTGTCACACACCCTGTGGCAAGACCTATCAATGAACTTCGTGTTAGGCCTCCCTAAAACCCTCCGAAAGCACGACTCGATGTTCGTTGTTGTGGACTGTTTCTCTAAGATGGCCCACTTTATTGCGTGTTCGAAGACCTCCAATGCAAGTCACATTGCTACCCTGTTCTTTAACGATGTCGTTCGTCTACATGGTTTGCCTAAGACGACAGTGTCTGGCCGTGATGTTAACTTTGTCAGTTATTTTTGGACGACACTATGACACAAAATAGTTGATAGGAACATTAGATTCAAGCAACCACCCATAACATATCGGAGGCGAAAGAAGAGCATCAAAGTGATCAGAAAGAAGAAAAGTAACTTATCGAAAGAAAAATAACTTTTAATCCCGTCACTTTTATGTTTGACCCATTTTGAAGTGTCAAACGAAGTGGGATTGATGCTAAATTAGTCATATTTGCAAGCTTATCGAAGTAGCTTTCCAACGAGCCAAAAATTGAGCAATTCCGACGAGTATTGAAAAAGTTATGGTCAGTTTTCGGAAGCTACACAGAAAGTGAAGAATTTCAAGAATCCTAATTGAATTAGGATTAGTCTCTTTTATTATTTTATTTTAGAAAATAGGATTTGTTTCTTTTATTAGAAATATGATTAGTTTCCTTATTGTTTTAGGACTTTATTTTATTGTTTTAGAAGAATTAGGATATTTCTTTTATTTGAATTAGGAATTAGAGTTATACTAGGATTTCTAGTTTTATGCATTGGTTAACCTAGTTAAAGGCTTGTAAACACTTTTATTATGACTTTTTGGTTAATGAAAATTATTTATGCAAAATTGAGAGTTCTAAACTTTCGTGAGGGTGTGATTCTCTCAAAACGGAGAACGATTCTTCGATTCCTGCTTGCGGTTTGGTGCGAGGCCAACTCTTCTTCCATCTCTATCTTCTTTAGATCTATGGTTTGCGTAAGTAGCATAACCCTAATTATTTTATTTATTTCATAAAATCAAAAATTAACTTATTTATTCATCATAAATCATTATTAACCTTTTAATTTTGTTCGTTATCGAGAGAACCCGCTTGCGAGTTCGTTCGATGCCCTAAAACTATAGGAAATCTAGCCGTTCATAAGAACCCTAGTCTTCTAGATCCGCGATAGGGAACGTACACGAAAGTCACGCTATTTAGGGCCAGAATTAAAGCATCAAATTGGATTTCTAGAATTTTCCATGAGATTTTGTTATGAGAAATTGTTATTTTTTAATTGCTTAAATTAATTTTAATCCTAGTCTCAGCCCTAGCATTGCATTTAGTAAGTTCCCGCATCAAACATCTTCTCAGTAAGCCTCTTTCATGTCCTCCCAATGTGCAATGAGTGACCTCCTGTGGAGTCTCTCATACACTCCACATTGGTCCAAACCAGTCTGGCTTGACCCACTACTTTCTTCTTAGCCAATTTGGTTTGATGCTCTTCTTACATATTGCACCAATCAAAGTATTAGTCCATGTCAGATAACCAATCAAGGAAGGCTGGGTTCATCCCTCCATCAAAGTTCGGAGCCTCGACCTTAATAGATTTCATAAACTTATCATTCGAGTCTTATTGGGCATCACGACGTGGAGGCTCTCTCCTCCTGTCCCTATCATTATGGACCTCTCACACATTGGCTTCTAAGTTTGCCATACGATTAACAAGTTGCCCAAAAAAGTTGGGTATCTGAACGTTATCCATGTCGGTGGTCATAAAACACACTACTACCGGGAAAACCAAACTAAACACACCATATGAACACTCTAGATTAAACCCTAATTTGAGTTAATATGGAAAACCCTAAATTAGAACCTACAGCTCTGATACCAAAATCTGATGCAAGAACAAACACTAAAACCTAATTATGAAAATTCAAAATTAAATTGGGATTTTAATTGAACAACAAAAATATTAAGCTCATGCCAAAACAAATAAAAATTTCAGAAGAGTTCATTCAGGCAGTTAGGTTAATCTGATTTAGTGTTCAATCTACATCGAGTCCCTTCTAAATCTAGGAAATAGGATTTTAATGATAGAACTCAATTTTTCTCTAGTTTAGGACACCAAGCGACAATCAGAAGTGATGTCTCTTGACCCCCTCTTTAGGTTTTTGAAGGATTTATGGCTCAAAGGGGCTAAATTAATTGAAATAAATTAATCGGTTTGGGTAGAAACAAAGGGCCAAAATTATTATTGAAGATTTTAAAATTTTTGTTAGTTTTAATCAAGGAATAAGAAAACCAAATATTACATTACAACATTCAAAAAAAGAAGAACGAAGAAGATAAAAAAGATCTTTTGAATCACACCAAATAAAATATTGGTCTCACACCAAACCCATGGGGAGGAAGAATCACTCTTCGAATTGAAAGAATTTCTCTCTCAAGAATAGAATTTTCATTCATCATAATCATCATCAACTATCAAAATTAAAGTCATCACAACTATTAATAGGACTCAATAAACCCTTAACTTCAAACCAAAAGTCTAAACTACCCTACAACTCTCGAAATAAATAAAATATAATAAAGAAAGTTTTGCAATTAAATCGATGAACATAACTGATGGTCGTCCGTGAGATGGTTCACGGACGTTTGTGACCTCTAGTAAGGTTGTCTGTGAATCGCGAGCATTCTGTCTCTAACGAAAACACAGCGATGAATTTGCACGATCGTCCATGACTTCAGCATTGTCGTCCGTGACCTTCTTTCGGCCTTTTCCTTTCTAGGCTTCAATTCTTCTTCCTTTGGGATCTCCATGCGTACGCTTTCCCGATGTGGGGTCTTCTCGCATGGTGCACACATGCACATGGGCCTTCAATCGCCCTATAGAAACTTTGCGGAGGCCGCCTCGGCGCTCGTAAGTCTTTTCTTGCGCCTCCTACGCACCATGTGTGAGCCGATGTCCACATCAACCCCCTAGTTCACCAAGTGCAAATCATTTCAATAGGTTGACAACAACAAACAGTTGCAAAACGGGACTATCCCTCTCTTCATTCTACTAGGCTAAGGCTAATTGAGACCAACAAAGAGCAAATAAAATTGCAACATAACTATATCCCATCCTCCGTTACCCAACTCCACACGCTATGTGAATTGTTAAATGCTACTTTGTTTTGTTAATTATGGTATGCCTATGAAGTTTGGGATTTATTATACATACTTCCCTTACCTCCTCCATTGCCAACCACAACAAAAAAGCAGTAGCAATGCTCTCTAATGTGTAGCTTGGCCTTGACCACCCGATAGTAAATAGAAAATTGTCAGTATCGTATATCATTGTGATAATTATAAACTCTACATTCGGCGCGAGGAAGTCAAAAATTTAACCGTTGTGGTTGATCCCCTAGGTGTGGGTTGTGGGAGCATGAAAATTTTGGTCCCAATTCACCTTACATGAGGTGCACAGCCTAACAAATCAACAGTTTATATCGTATTCATAGCTAACACCATTTACGCAAATTTTGGGTTACAAGCCAAACAGCATAGAGAATGGTTTCCTAGGAAACCATGCTGTCCAGTTTCCACATTTCAATCAATCACCAATGAGGAATTCCTAAGGATCCCTCAGATTCCTACCAACTAAGGTTCCTAGCATTTTCAAGAATTATTAAGAAACTACCAGATGAGGCCGTTGGGGCATTCCCGACATGTCCATTTTGGAAATTGCACAGGGTTAGATCCACTAACTTTATTAAATTTTTAAGAGGAAAAAACCCGTTTTTGTTGACGTAAAATAAGTGCACCTAAAATCATCTAATCTCCAAAATGACCGGTGTTAGACTCTAAAATAGCCAATTTTAAACTTATGTCTTTTACAATTAACCCCTAAAAACAGTTTCTTTCCAAACCACTTCTTGAATACCAAGAAAATAAAGCACATTCCATGAATCAGAAAATAGCTATAGATACTACATATGCTCCATGAATTCAGACAATAGTCATATACACTAAATTTGTTACACGAAGCTAAAATTTGACCCTTTTTTTTTGCCAGATTATTCTTCCCCTACTTTATCAAACTAAAACCCATGAATCCAACGACATCAAAAGAAAGTTTGGGGATATAAATCAATAAAAAGATTAACAAACCTCAGCAACAGGGGTGAACCATCTAATGTGGAATCTGGAGTTGGAATCACAATTCTCCGAATCAGAATTCAAGAAAGCGGTTTCTGAGATATTGAATTCTTTTGCAACTGCTTGCATCCACTCTTCATCTCTCTCTTCTTCCAACAAACACACTGCCGCTGGGTTTCCCTTAAACGGTAAATCGGTGAACGCGTCGATCTAATAAAAAATAATTTATTAAATAACTCAGTAAAGAAGTAGAAAACGCAGAGAGAGAGAGAGAGAGAGAGAGAGAGACCACAGCATATTGGACTGATTTTTTCGCCATTTTTTACGAGAAAACTGGCTATTGTCTGCTGTTTTATGAACTGAAAAATATTGAACGGACTTGAAAGAGAAGGGCCGGAGCCTTGGAGGAAAACATCAAATTGCAAGGTCGTTTGACCTGTTTCCATAAAACTCCATTAAAATGCAGTCAATGGTTTTCAGGTCACTCGAAACACGTGCCACACAGGCTGCGTATGGCACAGCTGAGTTGACTTCCTTTAGATGTTTCCATCCTCTTGTTATATCCTTCGACCTACTTTACCGGTTACTACCCCCATCTAAATCTTTAATATCTGCAACGTGAATTTTTAGGTCTATTCTTTTTTTTCATTATACGTGTCACTTGGAATCATAATTTGACTAATTGAATTGATAGGATGCCAATGATCTCAAGATCTATCCTCTAGAAGAGGAGCCATAAAACAATCTCCATCTTCCGATTAAAAGTAATCATTGGTTTAAGATTCAGCGGCTGCAAACAACATTTAACCGAAAAATGTGGCAACCAAATTTACCTTACGGCATTTTACCACAAAACACCCGAATAAAAGCTGAAAATAGTAAAAACATAAAAATACTAAAAGGGCACATCTATTTGCAACCAACCTAAAAGCACTTTCTTATTATTTTCACTCCCTTATATAAGAGTACCTCTGTTCGCATCCATAGGATTATTGAAAGGGCCCACATCCAAATCCCTTGAAACGATCGACTTCTTGGAATCAGGTGATGGAGATCATTTTTCACCCCCATTTTCCACACAATAGATCTTGAGACCATAATCATACCATCAAACGGTCAATTTTTTATTCCACATGATACAGATCCCAAAATAATAGCCCTAAAATCATATTTGAGCGTAATATGTCATGTGATTTAGGGCCACCTTTTGGGGATTCATGCCACACGGAATCAAAAAATGACCATCTGATGGTATGGTGGTCTCGAGATTCAGTATGTAGAAGATTAGAGTAAAAAAACAATCTCCATCATCTAATTCCAAACAGTCAATGGGTTTTAAGGGTTTTCAAATGTTGGTGGTTTTAGTAATCCTGTAGGCGCAAATTGAGGTAACTTTTTATAAAGGGTACCGAAGATTCACACGTCACAGCTGTAGACACCATGTTTTCACCCTCTCAGAATATACAAAACTATTTAGTCAACTATTGACCCTACCCTAATTTTTGAAAAGCCAACATTTTTCAAATTTTCCAAAAACCCATATTTCTGATAATTATACGCTGAGAACGCAGCATATAATTGATTCTACACCGGGACACCAGCGTATAATTAGACCCAACCTGGTCTTGACGCGGTTCCCAATTATGCGTTGGAATTTTAGCATATAATTGATTACACACTGGAACAACAACATATAATTAGCCCTCACGGGCTAGGAGACCCAATAACTCTTAAGTCGGCTCAACGAGCCGTAGCTTATTCGAATTCTTGATTATACTTTGTATCCCACTGCGTATAACCCAGAAGAATCCCGCAAGACTCTAAGTCCAGGCTTATCCGGTCATCAATTGGCCACCTCGACCGAGATCCTCGAAGCCACTTGAATTATACGCCAGAATTCTAGCGTAAAATTCATTATGCACTAAATCAATAGCGTATAATCTGAATTATATGCTGGAAATTCAGAGTATAATTCAGAGTTATACATTGGATTTCATGCGTATAATTGGTCGGGACTATAAATACCCTCCTGCCCTACTCATTCAACACACATCTTTCATTTGCTCTTTCTTTTTGGAACTCTTGAGGCTGGCTCGAGATTTCGAATTAGGGTAGAGTTGAACTCTAAGTGTTTGGGCTTAGAACTTCGACTCTCTTCTAGGGATCTCATAGAGTAATCGTTTTAGTTGGGGTTCGCCTTTCTACTTCGATTCTCGAGTTTTCCAAAGAGAAATAAAGCTAGCCTTAAATCCAACACTTAGGAAACCCCTGTCGAAATTCTCAACTTAGATCCAATCAGGGTCACATCTCATATTCTCATCATATTTTTAAAATCAATCATAGTCATCAAACCAATTTGCCCAAGGGAACCAATGGAGGATACTCGAGAACGGGTTCGATCCTCCCACACATAACGAACCAACACACCCCTTTAGTTACATTTATTAGGATTAGAAGAAAACCCAAATTAGTTAAAAGCTTAGGCAACCCTAGCTGCTAAAGTCGGTATTTAATATAGGGGTCTAAACTCATCATTCCCCTCTCATCCTCACGATCAATGACGTTCCACAACGTCGATAAACTTCTGTAGATGACGCTCACAATAACCCAGGTGTGTCATTTAAATTTAGTTGCAACTAACAGTTTCTCTGCAGGTACACACGTAAATACCTTCGTTTATTATTGCTAAATCTCTTCGCCTCTCCCCTTTGCAAACAGAGTCCCCAAGTGACCACATTGAAATTATTTTTCCAGAATCCGAGAGGGTTCCCAAAAAACGCTTACCAACAGACTGGCGATCACTGTGAGACTCATTTTACTAGGGTTGCCCCGTTTTAAATAATTTGGGTTTTAATTTTATTTTCTTTTATCACTTTTTAATACACACTAAACACGCACACTAGGCATCTTAGCAATCATTCTCTTACTACCCCCCTCTATTGTGAAAGAATCAGTGTGATCATCTCTTTGGGGATTCGATTCGGGGAACTTCCTACACTTCAGACTTTCCCGTAAGACCTAATCAAGCAAGAATTGTACCACCTCGTTGACCTGAAAACACTTGCATAGTCGGTAAAGAAAACCTAGGCACCTGGAGTAGAATAGGAACCTCCTATCACCCTAGTCCTAAAATACCTTTGAGATTAAGCACTCGTACCACCGATTTTTCTAAAAAAAATGTCTGAAATCGACAAACTTAACTTTAATAATGTTGGCTCATCCTCATGGGGCTTTCATAATAATCCCGAGTATGATTTTAGGCCATCTCAACAGATAATCTAAGTCAGAAAAATATGGCCGATGAAGGCGAAAAATCCCCCTTTACTCAGCTAAATATCAATTGCAATGATAGAAGAGAAAGTGTTGTCGGACAGAACTACACCACTAATCAAATTGTAGACCTCACTTCCAATACGCTCATAAGAGGGGAAAAGAAGTTGATGTCTCGCTACAATCCTTAGCTGGTTTATACCAAGCCGCCGTCAATAAAAAACTACTAGACGAAAGGCATCACTCAAAAAAATAAACAAGGAAGGTCGCTGTAGACACCCAAAATTGGCCCAAGGCTCGATTGACACATACTTCGAGAACGGAGTACTCTCGAGCTCCCAAAAACACCTCCCATACCCATATCGAATCCTTAGAACCCTTCTCGAACCCTTACAACTTCCCGGACACATAGAAACCTCTCCCGACCCTTAGAAAGCCTAATCAGACCCATAGAACCCAATTTGAACCAACCAAAATAGCAGATAAAAAGAAGAATTCCAAAGTTTATATAAATATCTACAAGAGTTGAGGTCTATACCAATAGAAAGTAGAGGTTCCCAACTTTCCAATGAGCCAAGAATTGCCTAATTCTGAGTTATACATCAAAAGTTATGGTGAAATGAAGAATGCGTAGAAATGCAGGAAATCATGATACAATTATAAATAGGATTCAGAATTCAATCATAATCAGGATGCAATCGTAAATAAGATTCAAGATCCAATCGTAATCCTGATGAAATCATAAATAGGATCCAGAATTCAAAATCGTAATCAGGATGCAATCGTAGAGAGCATTCGGAATTCAAAATCGTAATCAGGATGCAATCGTAAAGAGGATTCAGAATTTAAAATCGTAAACAGGATGCAATCGTAAACAAGATTCAATATTCAAAATCGTAATCAGGATACAATCGTAAACAGGATTCACGATTTAAAATCGTAATCAAGATCAATCGTAAACAGGATTCAAGATTCAAAATTGTGATGGTAGGATTCAATCGTGCCTATCCCCATCATTCACCATTAAAACCTGTTTTCACCTTTTCCAAGCTTTAGAAACCCTCAAAAATCTTCGAACAAATATTACCTAATTCTTAACCTCCATTAAAGCTTAAGAACCTCCCTTAATCTCCCCCAACTCTATAAATAGAGGGCCCCACCCTTCACAAAAGGGACCGACCTAGAGAAGAAAAAATTTCTAAAAAAAAAAGGAAGCAGCTGAAAAAATTCCAAAACAGAGAAAACTCTAGAAAGGTCGCCCCTCGTCTCAAAGCTCAAACCTTCTAGGTCTTGAAACCCAGATTCATCTCATACCTCCATACTTCCCTCAATACCATTTCCAAGTCATAGCAAGTTAAAACCTATCTCTAATCCATTTGCCTTTGAAAGCTCACCGAAGTTAGCATCAAAGTGAAGATCCACGGCAGTGCTACAAGTGTCTGAGAGCTTCAGCTCTCCCCTCTTGTCCTCTACCTTCTTTTTACTTTTCCTCTATCCTAGAATTTGGGTCGTTATACCGCCAAATTTTTGGTGTTTGTGGAGAGCTCAATAAGATCCAAGTGCCTTCGGGTAAGGGGAAGTGTTGTTTGCTTGTTTTTTTTCTAAACTTGGCCATATAGAGACCCCTTACGAGCGAGCTAATCAAGTGCCTAACACCTTTCTGATTGATAACTGAAATCTCTACCTAGAGGCTTTGGCGTAGACCAGTGATTCAGAGTCAAATCTAGCACTTCGATGCACATGATATTGATTTTGGGTATCCCGGGACACCAAAAGCTCCGTGTGGTGATTCCATTTTTTTTAGTGAGCGCATTGTCGTGACGGGTCTGCAAAGCCTATGGTTGCACAAATGGCGACTTCGCTGGGGACAGTTTTTTAGAGCTTCTATTTAAATTTTTGGCTCCATTTCATGTGTTTTATTGCTTTTTTTACCCATGTTTTTGTCTCTTTTTGGCCTAGTCATTTGACTGGCACCCTCTTATGTTTGCTTGTTACTCACCCCTACGATTCCGTGCATTTTTACTCTATTTTTGTGCTACTCACCTCTACGATTCCGTATTTTTTTTACTTATCCCTACGATTCTGTCATTTACTACCTAAGTCGCTTGGCGGGCCTACTTGATAATTAAATTTAATTTTTCGTCATTTACCGCCTAAGCCGTTTAGCAGGCTTACTTGATAGTTAGATTTAATTTTTCGTCATTTACATTTTGGCACTTTACATTTCCGCCTAGTCACTTGACTAGCCTAGTCTTTTTTCTTATTACTTGCCATATTTTACCATTAGACATCGGCCCGTAGTGACGGCACAGGACTCCTATATCCCAATTTCGTGAATGGTGGCGAAAGCCCTAAACTTGGACTTAATCATATCTTCCCCAAAACTAAAATTAAAAATGAACTAAGGAACATAATAATTTTGTTTGTGAGGGTAGCTTTTTCAAAAGGGGGGAGGGAATTAGGCAACGATACACCCAACTCGGTTCCAAGTTGAGCGGCAACCCTAGTGGTGATGATCTCGAAAAGAACCACCTCATCTAGTATCTGAGAAGGCGCTTGCGCCGAAGGTATATCGGATGGGTAACCGAACTTGTTACAAAGCCTTAAAACCCTAGGGAGAGTGCTAACGGAATAAAAAAGCCTTATATTCTCTAGGCATGGAAAGGAGGGACACGAAAAGTGATAAAAAGTCCCAAGGGGCATTGCCCTGACCCCCCGTACATTGGATTCGAGATTCCCAATATTTCCTATATTCTAAGTGCCCAATCGCTCTCGCCGGTTAAGAGAGGTTACTGTTGGTGCGCACTTTTTCTGGGTTCCTTTTGGTCCCCAGAAGAAGTGGCCCAATTCGTTCCAAGTGGACTCTAGCTAGGAGCGGTGGAATAATATATTAGGAAATATTAAATTACTTAAATTAAATAGGCAAATGCTAAATGGAGAGTACCTAGGTGATGCGATCGCTAGCTGCAAATATTTATCGATACTGCAACATGTTGTTGATCACGCGCGGAGAGATGCGAGTTGACTCATTTACTAAACGTCGGCTGGCCGACTCCAGCAGCTGAAAATAACCTATGGTCTATCTAGTCTAACTTCTTAATCCTTCTCTAAATCTAACTAGTTGTGGGTCTCCTAGTACTACTCTAACTTTAACTAATTTAATTTCCTACTGCTACTCTGATTCCAATTAATTTAGCCTCCTAATATCATTCTAACTAGAAAAAGGGGAGTTGTGGCCTGTTATACAAAGGAGGATCGGCCCCATTCCAGGGTACCCTCCGTAAGCTCCCTTGGGAAAATCGGGTGGCCAAGGGCTATTTCATGAATACTAGGAATTAAATACCTGGAAGTTCAAAATCCCACGGGAGGACCCACCTGTATTTGGCGCAAGTATTAGATGAGCCAAGCCATTTTTGGGAAAAAAATGGCTTAGCACATGTAATACATATGCCAAGTACCTATCTTCTCGCGAGGCTCCTAAACCTGTCGCGAGGTTCTCGCGAGGCTCTTGAACCTATCGTGAGGTTCATTTCCTTTTGCAAATTGGGGCCACCTTTGGTCCGAAAATTTGGGTTGCCGTAACATTTGATGCGTAACTCAGATTGAGGTGATTCTTAGCTTGTTGAAAAGTTGTAAACCTTTATTTTTGAATGGTATATGATTCAATCTCAGTAGAGGTTCTTGCTAGCCGTGGTTCATCTCTGCCTGACCATTGCCCAGGAGGGTTAACTAAGGTTGAGGGTAATTCCTAGGGGTTTTAGGTAAGTTCCTAAGGGTTTGGGAAGGCTCCTAATTCGAGGAGGGTACTAAAGGATTTGGGGTGATTCCTAAGGGTTCGAATAATGCCATCAGAAGCTCGGAGGTGTGCCTTTCTCAAAGTATGTTACGATCGAGCCTTGGGCCAAATTTGGGTGTCTATAAAATGCAAGCCACTGTGGAAGTCCTTTGAAGAGTGGGGATGTAATAACCCCAATTTTTCATAAATCGTGTGAGTCAAGCAATTCTCGTGTACCGTGCAGGTATGTAACGTACATGTGTGTATGTGGTTCACAAGGGAACCCATGCACATGTACACAACATAGTATGTGTATGTGTCTAACACATTAGGTTTAGAGGTTAAATAACACCTATGTGTGGTATGTGTAACAAGTAGACAAAATCAAGTAGTTGAGATAAAGGGGTCTCAGACGTGGGTTTCACTTTAGCTCATTTGAGTTGTTGAGAAAGAAAGAGAGAGAGAGAGAGAGAGAAAGAAAGGGGGATTGCTTAGGAGAGAAAGGGAGGATTTATAAATCCTAGTGATTAAGTTCAAGGATATTGTGAAGAAGGATGTGCAAAGGTGTATGGAGATTCGAACTATGTGATTGTGACGATCTCGTGTAAATCCGGGAGCTCGGTGTGAAGGGGTGGAGCAAATTTGGGTTTTTAAAACCCTTCTTGGTTTTTCAAGAGAGAAAGATCTGATCCATGAAGGATTCAATGCATTAAAGGTATGGATTCATACTATTTATGTTGTAATAGCCTCATTTAATATTCCTTAAAAAAGGGTATTTAAAATGATTAAGATTTGGTGAGGATCGAGTTTGCAAAAAACATAGGTCTAGATATCTCTATTTCTCAAGCGCACGAGCTTAAGAGCTCGCGCGAGCCTCAGAGAGGACTTAGGGAGCCTCACTAGAACTTAAGTATAGCTGTGAGAATCCTATACCTCACTCGCGCGAGGACTTAAAGGTAATAGAGCTTGCTCGAGCGAGGCCTCGCGTGACACCCTCTAGATAACTAAATGTCAATTCGGTCACATGAGGTTTGTGCCAGTTTGGGCTCGCACACCCGAGCCTTAAGGGCTCGCTCGCGTGAGGAACAGGGTACTTCACGTTGTTCTTTTCTCCTGAATTCATCAATAATGTATGTCTTGTGTTCTTCTAGGCATTCTTATAGGGTGTTTGGATACGTTTGATTGTAGGATCGACACGTGGAGATTAAGTGAGTGCGTGCTTGATACTTTTGGTTAAGTCTCCGTGTGATATCATTTGAGGTAGGAAAAACTTCTTAGCATGTGTATTTCCTTTTAACTAGCATGTACGTAGTGATGTAATAGAAATGTGTGTGTGCTTTCCGACTTTTGTTGTCAAATAGCATGAAGTCATTAAGTAGTTTTAAACATGCTAAATTAGTCAATGTGAGCACTAAGAGGAAATTGTGTGTGTGTGCGTGTAATATGTGTGTGAGTTTTAAATCCTCATTGAGGGACATGTGAAAGATATGTGTGTGTGACATCAGTAGTGATGAAATAAAGTATGTGTGGACATGTGACAACCTTGGTATACTATAATTAGCACAAACTCATGGTGATAAATTATATGTAAACTTGCACATTGGATTTAAGGTTTAATTGTGAATACCCAACCGACATGGCGTGATATCCGTGATCAATACGGCAGGATATCCGTGACCGGTATGGCGGCCAATTCGTACAAATTGTGTATCGGTTCGGTGGGATATCTGTTCTTTGACTTCCAACAGTGGAAATACTTCGTTCAGTATAAGTCACCTCATGCAAAGGGACTTGTGTATTGTACAATGGTTCATATGAACGACAATAGTGGGTACTTCCATCAGGGGCTCGATGCTATGTTACTCAAGTAATTATTTAAGTAATTCTTTTAAGTGTGTGCCTATAAGGGCGTATTTTGTTCAAAGATGATAAATGTGCTTTGAAACCATATTTTAGATATTCCTTTTTAGTCTTAATAAATGTTCCAAATTATGTTAATATGCTTTGAAATGTGTCATGAAAGATATGTGTGATGTTAGATGATATGCATGCTATCATTTTCCTTATTGAGTTATGATGTAGCTAACCCTTCGACTATACGTCACAGGTTCAGAGTTAGCTGAGGATACCGAGAACCCGGACTTAGAGGACTTGGAATACATGCCTTTGGAGGAGTCGGAGCCCCCTCCAAAGGATTTCTTTTAGTAGACGTGCGCTGTGGCACTTTGATAATTTTGTGAGATCACTTATAAGGCTTGGTATGTCCGGCCAGCTATGTTTTGTAAAAAGTTAATTACTTGAGATACTTTATTCTTTTTGTGAACCATCCCTAGGTGACTTTTGTTGTGTTTGGTTTGGTTCTTTTGTTCATGCAATTGGCATGAGAATTGAACCATCTCCTGTAGATGGAATTATTTAATATATAGAAGTGAAGGTTATTGTCTCATGACGACTCTATCTTTCAATTTAGACGTGCTTTGTTATCGCTTTATCTCAAGATGTACCAAGTGTTCTAGGTGATATATATGGGGTACGACCTTGAGGGTTGTATTGATAGCACGGGTTTCGGGGTGTCGAAATCCGGATTGTCACAGTTGGTATCAAAGCATTTTCTTTAGGATTTTTTTATAAGTCTTTAGTTTTGTTAGAGTATAGGGACCTTCTACTAATGAAACTTAGGTTTCATATTACAGAGCATCGATGTCTACTAAAGGAAGGGGCGAACCAAGAGGTGGCCATACGAGAAATCTGAGAAGTCTAGATGAAATACCCACAACTTCAAATTGAATTCTATTGGGGAATCGAGATATCCCGGGGGCAAGTACTCTCGAAGTGAGAATTCCGGAAGTAAGGATCCTAGAGGAAAGGGTTCTGGGAGTGAGAATTCTGGAAACACCGAAAGATAGATAAGCACGGAAGATTGAAGAACGGGAACGAATGATGCAAACAATGGAATCCATGGCAAACACTATAGCTCAGCAAGTGGCATTGTTGACCGCCAATAACCATCAACAAGCACCACTTACCCCTCCTATCCCAACTACAAACCCATATCACTCAGGATTTGTAGAGTTTAGAAAATTAAGGCCTCCTAGCTTTTATGATCAGACAGACCCCTTGGAGGCAGAGAAATGGCTGAATCAGATAGAGAAGCTCCTACAACAGATGTCGTGTACTGAGGCAGAAATGGTAAGATGGGCTTTGTGTCAATTGGAAGGGGATGCCGACCCTTGGTGGAAGTCAGTATTGTTAAGGAAAGAACAGGAGAACCCAGAAGGGGTGTGGACTTGGGAAGAGTTTTGTGAAACGTTCAACAAAGAATACTTCCCAAAGCAACTGAGGAACCAGATGGTGTCTCAGTTTATGAAGTTAAAACAAGGAGCAAGGACGGTCAGAGAGTATGATACTGAATTTGTCCGATTGTCACGATTTGCTCCGAAGTATGTGGCCACAGAAAGGATGAAGGCCAATAAATTTGAAGGACTGAGGCCGATCCTACGTGATAGGGTTGCGGCATTTTAGTTGAAGACATACACGGACTTCATGAGAAAGGCCCTAGTCATTGAAAAATCCTTAAATGTCATGTATCAGAAGAGAGAATAGCAGGGAAAGGGGCAGATGAGCCAGGGTGCAGTGGGAAACTACGAACCGGTGAATAAAAAGCCACATTTTTTAGCACCCTATCAGAGGCCGTTTACCTAGACACAGTACTCCAGACCTCCACAGATCAGTTACCCTAGGCCACCAGTGTCTAATTCGGTGCGACCTTTTCGCTATGAGAATCGTACTATCACTACCGGAGTGTCAGCCACTCAGGGGGTTTCAAGAGTAGCGTCATCAATGCCACCAGAGACTTGTGCCAAGTGTGGCAAGTCGCATAAGACAGCAGATTGTAGACGAGGAACAGGGGACTGTTTTAAGTGTGGAAAGATGGGACATCTTATCAGAGATTGTCCGGTGCTGAGGAATGAAGGAAAGGCAAATCCTACGGGACAACAAAGCCGATCGTCAAGGCAGTATATACGATCCTGACCGGGAATGCCATCCCGAACAATGACATCATACATGGTATAATTAATTTAATTATAGTCCTAGATAATTGTTACATCTATATTTTGTTAGTTATTCAAAAAAAAAAAAGGGGTGCTCGCATAGAAAAGTAGAAGAAGTTAGTATATATGTTATCGAAATTCTTAGGAATCTTATTAATTTTTTTTTTTTTATGGAAATTTATCGCGTGTATCTATATGTAGGCACGTTATAATTGTATAAGAAGGAAGACTATCTTTGTTATGAGGCGCAAGTCCTGATAGACCCTGAGTCTATCCATTCCTTTATGACACCCCAATTCACGGTGAAGGCGAAGCTTTTTACCGAACCGTTAGATGTTATTTTGGACGTGTCAATCCCAACGAGAAAGTCAGTTAAAGCTGATATGGTGGGTCGATCAATAGTGGTTGCGATTAGAGAGTATACCGATCATGAGTTAATGGCGGATTTGATCCTTTTGGACATACAAGGATTCGCCATGATCCTAGGCATGGATTGGTTGTCTTTGCACAATGCAAGTATTAATTGTAAAACCAAGGTAGTGACTTTTCGTCAAGAAGGGAGTGAATCGTTTAAGTTCTTCGGAATGTTTGCAAGGTATGTGCCAATCATCTCGGCAATACGAGCCCAATGTTTGATGAGGAAAGGTGGCACTGGATACATTGCGTTCTTGAAAGAGAACAAAGAGGAGAAAAATGAGATCGAAAAGATCTTCGTAGTTTGTGATTTTGTTGATGTATTCCCCGAAGAGTTGTCAGGACTACCACCTACTCGAGAAGTAGAGTTCTCTATTGACTTAGCTCTAGGTACCAAGCCGGTATCCAAAGCACCTTACCGAATGGCTCAGCGGAGTTAGTGGAATTGAAAGCACAATTGCAAAAACTTCTGGATAAGGGGTTTGTGAGGCCTAGCGTGTCTCCTTGGGGAGCACCAGTCTTGTTCGTAAAGAAGAAGGATGGATTGATGAGGCTATGCATCGATTGCCATCAATTGAACAAATTCACAATTAAGAATCGATATCCACTCCCGAGAATCGATGACTTATTTGATCAATTACAAGGAGCGAACTTCTTTTCAAAAATTGATTTGAGGTTCAGTTATCACCAGTTGAAGGTCAAGGTCGATGATATTCCGAAGATGGCATTTAGACCCACTACAGACACTATGAATTTCTAATAATGCCTTTTGGCTTGACAAACGCACAGACATCGTTCATGGATCTCATGAATAGGGTGTTCAAGCCTCATCTGGACACATGTGTCATAATTTTTGTTGATGACATACTGATCTACTCAAAAATAAAGGAGGAACATGGACAACATCTAAGAATCACATTGCAAACATTGAGAGAGCATTAGCTGTATGCCAAGCTTAACAAATATGAGTTTTGGTTAGAGCAAGTGAGATTTTTAAGATATGTGGTCTCTGAAGAAGGGATTAAGGTAGATCCAGCTAAGATAGAAGCAGGGGTTCAATGGGAACAACCTAAGACAGTTATCGAAGTGAGAAGCTTCCTAGGCTTGGCAGGGTACTATAGAAGGTTTGTGGAAGGATTTTCAAAGCTTTCGGGTCCGCTTACAAAATTAACAAGAAAGAATACCAAGTTTTAATGGATCGAGGCATGCAAGGAAAGCTTCCAAGAGTTAAAGAAGAGACTTGCAGCGGCACCGGTACTTGCGATTCCAAATGGCATTGGGGGATTGGTTGTGTCCAGTGATGCGTCACACAACGGCTTGGGTTGTGTACTCAATCAACACCAGAAAGTCATAGCATATTGATCTAGGCAACTTAAGGATCATGAGAAGAATTACTCGACACATGACTTTGAGCTAGCTGTGATGATTTTTGTATTAAAAATATGGAGGCATTATCTGTATAGCGAAGCCTTTAAGATCTTCACGGACCACAAGAGCCTCAAATATTTATTCACACAGAAAGATTTGAAAATAAGGCAAAGGCGGTGGATTGAATTCCTTAAGGACTATGACTGCTCCATACAGTATCATCCAGGTAAGGCAAATGTGGTTGCCAATGCCTTAAGTCGCAAGAATTCAACACAATTGTCAAATTTGATTATGGGACTTCACAGATGGAAGTTACTTGAGGACATCGCTTTATGTGATTCACGGTTTGAAGCAAAGGTTTCAGGAGCCTTCTTAGCAAACGTCACTATTAGGCCAACCATCTTTGATCAGGTCTATGAGCTACAAATGAAAGACACAGAATTGATGAAAATCAGACAAGGACTGACGGATGGTACCCAGCAAGGCTTCTCAGTAAGGAGTGATGGATCTCTATTGTATAAGGAAAGGATGTATATACTAGTAGATGACGGTCTGAGACGAATCATTTTGGATGAGGCACATAAATCACCTTATGCTATCCACCCCAGAAGCACAAAAATGTATCAGGACTTAAAGAAGGGCTTCTGGTGGAGAGGCTTGAAAAAGGATATCGCAGAGTATATTTCAAGGTGCTTAGTGTGTCAACAGGTGAAGGTAGACCACCGACATCCAGCAGGATTGTTGCAGCCATTGCCTATACCGGAATGGAAGTGGGAATCAATTTCAATGGATTTCATTTTGGGATTGCCACGAATGATAAAGTAGCATAATGCAATATTGGTAGTCGTTGATAGACTTATAAAGTCAGCTCATTTCTTGCCATATAACATGACCTACACAGCAAGTAGATTGGCGGATCTATATATATGAGGGAGATTGTCAGATTGCACAACATTCCTGTCAGTATCGTTTCGAATAGAGATCCGTTATACACTTCATAATTATGGAAGAAATTTCAAGAAAGAATGGGCACTAGACTTAATTTCAGTTCAACTTTTCATCTGCAAACAGATGGCCAAATAGAGAGTGAACCAAATCATTGAGGATATGCTACGGGCCTGTATGCTCAATTTTCAAGGCGCATGGGATCAACACCTGCCATTGATCGAGTTTGCTTATAATAACAGTTTTCATGCAAGTATTGGCATGACACCGTATGAGGCTCTGTATGGGCGGAGATGTCGATCCCCAATTAATTGGGAAGAGACAGGAGAGAAGTTTGTGTTAGGGCCTGAAATTTTGAAAAGTAACACTGAGAAAGTGCGCTTGATTAGAGAACGGATAAGGGCCACTCAAAGTAGGTAGAAGAACTATGTGGACCTAAAGAGATCGAGCGTCGACTTTCAGGTAAAATCAATTAAAATTCCTCTGATTTGCATGTCTCTACATAAATACAAATCACTAATGGTCATGCGGACTAACCTTGCAGAAAGGAGACAAGGTTTTTGTGAAGATCTCATCAACAAAAGGGGTAATGTACTTTGGCAAGCGTGGCAAGTTGAGCCCACGGTACGTTGGACCATTCAAGATATTAGGACGTGTTGGAGAGGTTGCCTATAGACTTGCACTACCACCACATCTCTTTGGCATGCATGACGTATTTCATGTCTCGATGTTGCGAGTTGCGACGATACATCAAGGATCCAACACACGTGTTGGATTATCAACCGATAGAAATCCAAGAGGATTTGACCGTTTGAGAAGATCCCGTGCAAATTCTTGATCGGAGGGAACAAGTACTATGCACGAAGAAAATTCCCTTGGTACTTATCAAGTGGCGGAACCATTCGCAAGAAGAAGCGGCATGGGAGCGTGAATCCGATGTACGGCAAGCCTATCCGGATCTGTTTGCGTAAGGTAGCTCACGTCTTCCAAAAATTACAAGGAAAGTATGAACTTAATGAAATATTTTGTTTTGTGGGAAGAAATCTCAAAATTTATATATATATGCGTATGTAATCTAGAGAGTGAAATTTATCATATATGGTCGATTGATTACATAAATACATTGGAAAGTGGTCATATGATAAGTTGTAACACGTGAGAGATGAAAGTTCAAGTTGGAAATAGAAGAAATCAACAAATGAAGCAAAATTGCTTCATAAGTTGTATCTGTACCTCGCTCGCGTGAGAACTTAAAGCTCGCTCGAGCGAGCTCCTCAGAAATGACAAAAGGGAAAAAGACAAGTTTTTTTTTCGTGCATTTAGGAGACTTACTGCTCGCTCACTGATGAGTAGTGAAATATGATGATATTTCACCCCTAGATACCTATATTTAGCTATCCGATGAAGGCTATCTGATAAGAATTATTAGATTTAAAGTGTTTCAGGTAAATACAAGCCAAGTGCAGAAAACAGCCCAAGAATTCTGAAAATAATGGCAAAACACTGCAACTTTGGATCATCGAGAACTTGGTGCGACTTGTAGCTCAATTTTGACATTCTAGACGGCCGAATTATGAAATTGTTAAAACACAAACGTTGTAGATCTTTCTATCAGCTTTCCAACAGCGTAAGAATCGCATCAATCCGAGTTCGGGACAGAAAGTTATGACCAAAATACTGAAGTAGTGTCTGATGTAAAGTTCGGCGAGAATTCACGAAAATCTGGGAGGTCGATGCATCGACCCTATTGGGTCAATTAATCGACCCTAAATTTTCGAGTTGGAACACCTCTGCGGCTGGGAAACTTCGGCTCTATTTAAAGCGGATCAAACACTTCGAAAAGGAGAGCAAAAAATTAGAGATAGAGATTAGGAGCAAGAATTAGAGATAGGAATTAGAGGGAGGAATTAGAGATAGATAATTAGAGAGATAGTTTTAGCTTTTCTTTTTTTAGAGTTTTTGGAGAGAATTTTTGAGAGGATTATTTATTCATTATTATTTTTGATTTTAGACTCCTCTGAGCATCTTTTTAACAGTTCTTCTTTTCTTCTTCTTCTAGGGATTGATTTGGGTAGATTGTACTTAGGTTTTGCACTGTCTTTCTTTTACATTCATAGATTGTATTTAGGAAAAGGCATTGTAACTAAAGATTTTTGGAAGAAATAAAAAGAGGAATGACTTTGAATGAACAAGGAGATCATACACCAAAGATGAGCGGCTAAATCAGTAGATCGGGAAAGATGCAATCCCCAGATAAGTACCCATATTTATGATTAATACCATAGTCTAATGTTTTTATTGTTTTGATCTACACATCACGAGATACGCTATGCTTCTTACATGACTCATACCGCAATGATATTTGAGTCATTGTTTTTAGATAGGGTATGCCGGATTGATGATCATACTTTATTTTAAATCATTTTTATGAATGAATGATGGTGATGGTGTGAATGATTCTTTAATGAAAGGGGGGTACAAATCTGGGGTAGCATATTTCTTGATCTTATTTAAATATTGTTCTTAGATTCATCGGTAATTAGTTATTTAGATTAATTTATTTTTCTTGTATTTAGAAAAAGTGATAAATTTTTGGTTAAATTGAATCTGCCCTTTGGTATTTCCTTGGGGACGTTTTTAAATCTCTGAAAGAATTAATTAAAATTCAAGATTTCCCTGTGGGTTCGACACCTTTGTTCTTGCCATATTGCAATCTTAGATCTTTGCAAGGGTTACATAAAATCGATCAAGTTTTTGGCGGTTCTTGAAATCAAATTTTGATTAATTCATTTAGGGATTTTTTTTTTTTTTGTATTTTGATTAAAAAAAAATAAATCAATATTTGAATTTCTGCTTTACAAAATCTTCTTTCCCTTATTTTTCTCTTTTAGGTAAGTTTGTGTAGGACTCTTTTAGGAAGTTTAGGTTTTTAAGACTTCTTATTTTAGTAGGATTCTTTTTCCTTATTTTCCTCTTTTAGATATTCTAGGATTTTCTAAAATTAGTTATTAATTTTTTTAGGAAGTTTATAAATTTAGGATACCTTCCTTAGGAAATTTAGGAATCTTTTATTTTTTTTCCCTTATTTTTCTCTTTTAGATAAGATTTTATAGGATTGTCATTAGGTTTAAAAGTTAATTTTTTTAATTTTAAGTTTTGAAATTCGGATTTAAAAAAAAAAAAAAAAAAAAAAAAAATCAATATTTGGATTTCTGCTTTACAAAATCTTCTTTCCCTTATTTTTCTCTTTTAGGTAAGTTTGTGTAGGACTCTTTTAGGAAGTTTAGGTTTTTAGGACTTCTTATTGTAGTAGGATTCTTTTTCCTTATTTTCCTCGTTTAGATATTCTAGGATTTTCTAAAATTAGTTATTAATTTTTTAGGAAGTTTATAAATTTAGGATACCTTCCTTAGGAAATTTAGGAATCTTTTATTTTTTTTCTCTTATTTTTCTCTTTTAGATAAGATTTTGTAGGATTGCCATTAGGTTTAAAATTTAATTTTTTTTAATTTTAATTTTTGAAATTCGGATTTAAAAAATAATAATAATAATAAAAAATAAAAATTTTGAATTTTGAATTTTAATTTTTGAAATTCGGATTAAAAAAAATTAAATTAAATTAAATTTTTTTTTTTTTTTTTTGAATTTTAATTTTTGAAATTCGGATTTAAAAAAAAAAAAAAAAAAAAATTAAAATTTAATTCGAATTTTAATTAAAAAAATAATAATAAAATAAAAAATTGTGCGCTTGTGTCAATCGATTGAAAATCTTTGCTTTAATCGATTGAAGCTGAATATTTTGAGTTTGTTGTGGATTCATCAATTTTTGTTTGTGAGCGTGGTATATGAGCTTTACTCGTTCTCATCACCCACATCTGCTACCATTTAATCTTGAGATCGAACGATCTTGTAGAGAGAATCGCAGAATTCAAAGGAATCGATATATCATCATCGATACCATGGCTGATCAAAGGCAAGAAATGAATGGGAACAACCAGAATATCAATAATGGCAATAATGGAAATAATGGAAATGATGGGAATAACAATTACAATGAGGGCCCTAAAACACTCGAATATTATAATGATCTTGGTTTTTACGAGGATCAGGAATGTATAATGCATGATCCCATTCCAGGAAACCACTATGAATTCAAATCAGCGATGATCCAAATGCTACCAATTTTCCATGGGTTAGTAAATGAAAATCCGCACGTTCATCTAAATGAATTCACTGGGGTATGCAAAATGTTCAGAGTCCACAATGTCACTGATGAGATAGCTAAACTCGACTCTTCCTTTCTCTTTAAGGGACAAGGCAAAAACGTGGTTTTATTCCTTAGAACCGCAATCTATTCAGAGTTGGGCAGAGCTACACCGTCAGTTTCTTAAAAAATATTTTCCCATGACTAAAGCCATTGAGTTGCGTCAGAAGATTCAATTCTTTTCCCAACAACCTACTGAAACATTCCATGAATGTTGGGAACGTTTTAAGGAATTGATTAAGAGTTGTCCAAATCATCAAGTTTCAAGGTGTGGCAACAG
This sequence comes from Chloranthus sessilifolius, assembly GCA_021018995.1. Lineage (NCBI taxonomy): Eukaryota > Viridiplantae > Streptophyta > Magnoliopsida > Chloranthales > Chloranthaceae > Chloranthus > Chloranthus sessilifolius. The sequence goes on along the minus strand of CM037596.1, from coordinate 31,702,338 downwards.
TCCAAAGTTTTATAATGGGTGATTCACGAAGAGAGCGCATGGTTGATGCATCGTGTGGTGGATCATGTGCCACAAAAGAAGCGATGAATTGTGGGCATTGTTTGAGAAGTTATACCAAACTTGATACAAAGTGAAACTCAGGCGAACTAACTTTGGCATCTAAATCTCATGTGTTGACAAGAGATGGATTGTATAATGTCAAAATAATACTTGATCTATCGACAAAGGTTGATATGTTGTCCAAGCAAATGAATATGTTGTTAGGCTGCGACCAAGTAAGCTAAAGCTCCTACCCCCTTGTGTGTTCAATTTGTGACCACCCAGTCACATGGCTAATGAGTGCCCCACTACCTTGTCATTATTCACGATGAACCTACTCCTCAAGAGGAGGTGAATCGACTCAATCTTATCAACGGCGGTAGAAACATATACTCCAATACCTATAACCGGAATGGAAAAATCACCCCAACTTAGGATGGGGTGGTTCGAATAATGGTCGAGAATAAACCAACACAATGGGTGGACAACAAAATTTCCGCCCTAGCGAATCCCACTACCCAATGAATTCTAATTTCCAGTGAGAACCCTCCTTATTATCATCCAATTCCGATTAGAAAAATCAATTTTAATCAACCTCGACTCTACCGTTTCTAGAGATTACGATTTGGAGGAAAAGGTGATCGAAGCATGCATGCTTTCAACGGATGATGATAGATCAATTTAGTCAAGACAAATCTGAGTCAACGAGAGGAAGGTAGGCTCCTAGCCAACCGTCAACAATCCTCGAGGTCAAGCACCACTGATGCGGGACCGCCGATAGTCAACAGATTGAAAACATTACGGTCTTTGAGAAGTGGAAGAGAAGTTGATAATCAAGTGGAAATGCCTGGAATCGTCAGAAAATGATGAAAAAGAGAAGAAAAGAGAAAGAAAACAAATCGGAGAAAAGAATAGAAAGAAAAGAGAAAGAGAAAGAGAAAGAGCAAAGAAGAGGGAAGGGAAAAGAAAAAGTAATCGAGGATGAGTCTTCCTCAACTGTCCAACTGGGACATGAACAAGAATCAAAAATGGAACCTGCACCTTATGTCCCAAGGGCACCATTCCCTCAATGCTTAACTCCTCCATCTAGAATGGGAAAGGGACCAGCAAAAATGGAAGAAATTTTTGAAACATTCAAGCAAGTAAAGATAAATCTTCCATTGCTTGAAACAATCAAACAAGTGCCTGAGTATGCAAAATTTTTCAAAGATTTATGCACTCGTAAGCGAAAGGCGCGTACTCATATTTTGAAGAAAGTGTTCCTGACTAATCAAGTCAGTTCAATATTACAATTGGAAACCCCACGAAAATTGAAAGACCCTGGAGTTCCAACTGTTCCATGTGTCATTGGTGGGCAACCAATTGGAAAAGCGCTATTGGATTTGGGAGCAAGTGTGAATCTAATCCCATACTCAATATACGAGAAACTCGGATTGGGTGAATTGTAACCCACGACGGTCACACTCCAACTGGCTGATAGGTCAGAAAGAAGACCTAGGGGAATTATCGAGGATGTTTTGCTGAATAGACAAGTTTGTCTTTCCAAAGTGGACTTTATTGTTTTAGACATGGAACCACCGTTAAATCAATTAATCAAGTCCCCATCATCCTTGGGACGTCCGTTTCTCGCATAGCGCTTGCATTAATTGTCGAACGGGAGTCATGGACGTTTCTTTTGGGAACATGAAGGTCAGATTGAACATATTTCAT